>OY288286.1:52681689-55172939 GCA_958450335.1 Hibiscus tridactylites | reverse complement strand
TTTGACATTTTGTTCATTTTAGTCTCTAAACTGTATTTGTATTCCAAATTGACCACTTTTTATTTTTTAATTAATTCAATATTTTATATATTTAATTTGATATTTTTGTTCATTTTAGTCTCTTAACTTTATTTTAATTAGTCCGATGTTTTATAATTTTAATTTTATATTTTGTTCATTCTAGTCCCCTAAACTTTAGTTTAATTCCAAATTGACCCTTATTTATTGTTTTTTATTTTGTCTGATGTTTTATAATTTTAATTTGTACTTTGTTCATTCTAGTCCCTTTAACTTTATTTCAATTTCAAATTGACCCATATTCATTGTTTTTTTAATTCGTCCAATGTTTTATAATTTTAATTTGATATTTTCATCTTCTAGACCCTAAAACTTTATTTATATTCCAAATTGACCCACATTTATTTTTTTAATTTGTCCAATGTTTTATTATTTTAATTTGATATTTTCTTCATTCTAGCCCCTTAACTTTATTTTAATTCCATATTGACCCCTATATATATATTAATTCATCATGTTTTATAATTTTAATTTGAAATTTTGTTCATTCTAGACCCTAAAACTTTATTTTTATTCTAAATTGACATCTACATATTGTTTTTTAATTATTCTAATTTTTATACTTTAAATTTGATATTTTTGTTCATTATAGTCCCCAAAATTTTATTTGTATTCCAAATTTACCCCTTTTCATTGTTTTCTTTTAAATTTGTCTAATATTTTATAATTTTATCTAATGTTTTATAATTTTAATTTGATATTTTTGTTCATTATAATCAGTGAAACTTTATTTTTAATCCAAATTAACCCCTTTTCAGTTCAAATTGACCACTTTTCATTATTTTTTAATTAATTCAATGTTTTATAATTTTAATTTGATATGACTTTAAATAATTAACTCCAAATCAATGACGATTGACGAAGGCCAACCTAAAGTCTATCGACTGCTTATACGGTTGTACCAAACTCAAACTCAATACAAATTTCAATCCTGAAAATACTCCGATCTGAATTACCCGACCTGAAACTACCCGACCTAAAATTACCCGACTTGAAATGCACCCGACCTGAAATGAACTCGACTTGAAATGGACCCGACCTGAAATGGACCCGACCTGAAACGGACCCGGCCTGAAATGGACCTGACCTGAAGTGTATCCGAACCCGAATTAACCTGTCAATTATCTACTTTGGACCCGACCCGTTTTGATCCGACCTGAAATGAACCCGACCTGTAATGGACCCGACCTAAAATGGACCCGATATGAAATGGACCCGACCTAAAATGGACCCGCACCTGACCCGAGTCGAGTCAAAACAGAAAAATGACATGTACCCGATTTTACCCGACCTGGCAGTACCCGACTTGAAACCCATCCGATTACTTGTTTTTACATCCCTATTTTTGGTGTAGGTTAAATATTTGATTTTAGGAAAATTCTACAACGGGCGACGAACACCGATGAACACTATTAATTTTTTTAAAAAAATTTAAAAATCTAAAGGACTAAAATTATAATTAAAATTATCTCTTAAAAAATAAAAAACAAATTTAATAGTTAATTTATAATATTTTTTAATAAGTTAGAATCAAATATACTCAATTCTCCTAAACCCTAACAAAATCAATCTCTTAAAAAAATAGAAATCAGAATGATTTGACAAACCATGTTTACGAATTGGATTGGGATGTGATATTAATCGACGGGCCGAGAGACGACGGATCGGAAAGTCCCGAAAGAATGCAGCCGATCTTCACCGTTGGCGTGTTGGCGAGAAGCAAGAAAGGGAGCAACCTTAAAACACATGTCTTTGTCCATGCAGGGATTTAAATATCGTTTTCGGTCGCGTTTATCGCGGTTGCGGGCATAACGGATGCTATTGCGGTCACTGCGGGTGTCGCGGTCGTGAATTTTTTTAAAATTCACACAACTTAGTGTAAAATATAATAATTATAATTACAAATATAAAAAATCATTTTTAATGATTTTTAAAGTGCTTTCTAACACTTATGAAATTTTACTAATATTAGAGCATAATTTTTAAGGGCTTAAAGTGACTAGATTAAAAATACAATTCTTTAAAGGCTTAATTGATATAAGAACAACTTATAAATCAATTTCGGTGTATATTTTGTGCTTAAAACATGATAATTATATTATACATGCTTAAAATAAAAAATATTTCAATTATATATAAATTTGAGAAATATTAAAAAAAATATTGATAAATATATATCAATTGAATATGTAGTTTTAATATTTTACTTAAATTAGTAAATATTAAAAATACATCTTATTATTATTATTATTATTATTGATTTACATCAAAATTATTATTAAAATTAAATTTCTTGATCTATATATAGAATATTTGAGTCAATAATAATAATAATAATAATATTTAAAGTATAAAAAACATAACAAAAAGATTATACTAAAAAAGAAAGAAAAGTTGGCTCATTAAACCAAGTAGTAACTCATTAAAGAGTTTATCGGGCCCAACAAAAGTAATAAAATAACATTAAAGATTTTAAAGGGAGAGGAGTCTTCTTCTTCAACTCATCTTCTCCATTTTTTCTGCGCGTAACTGGTCTGACTTCTCAGATCGGGATTTTTTTTTTAATTTTATTTGACATAACGGATCTATAACGGGAATAGCGGCCCGTTTCCGCCGCTATTGGCCGTTACCCGCTAAATTGCGGCCGCAAACCTCCGCGATTGGTGTGATTCTGTTTAACACCGTTATTTTTGGCAATACCGGTTTCGTCCGGCGGCGCTACCGCGAAATAGCGGCCGCTATTGCGTTTGCGGCCCGCTATTTAAAACCCTGAGTTCATCATCGTCAACAACAAAATCTTCAGGCTAATTCAAGTTATTGAAAAGAAGATGATCCTAACCTATTAAAAATATTATAAATGATTTTATTTTTAAGAGATAATTTTAATTATAATTTTAGACTTTTAGATTTTTAAATTTTTTTAAAAAAACTAATAGTGTTCATCGTTAGTGGTGTTCATCAATGTTCGTCGCACGTGGTAGACTCATCCTTGATTTTATCTAAGTTGGTGAATCTTTTTAAATATATTTTATTTTTAGATCATAACATAGGTAGACTTTGTCTGAATATATTTTTATCGTCAGTTTTCATAAATTTTGAAAATAAAAATTATTTTTGTATCCAATTAGACTTTTAAATTAATAAACTAAATCAGTTAAGTTCTTTTTTCCTTTGCTAATTACAAAAGTTTTATTATGTGAAAAAAGTAAAAAAAAAAAAAAAACCCTAATATTTCTTCAAGAAAACTCGATGGGCAAGCCACCTATGCCGTATGTGTATGAAGATCCGGGTGGATGGCCACTGGATGGAATTTCGTCGGTTCAGGTGTCACCTCACCTACGCCACTGGAGGGATAAAGTGTGATAAAAAGGTGCGAAATAGTGATAACGGGATGAGAATTTAGAAATGGTTGCCATGGATGCCGAGCATGTTGCTGATGGCGTGCGGGCTGTGCGTGATTCATCCTTGCCACCGGCACAAACTAGTCCCCGTTAAACATAAAGGAAAGATAATAGAAAGGATTTCATTTGTATTCACCTTGATTTCAACGTTACAGTAGCTATCCTTTTATAGCACAAGGATAACATAATTTCAAACGTATTTTACCCTAATAGCCTCACTCTAACAGACTTTGATAACAGCCTATGGACAGCTCATTATGCAAGGTGTCATATTGTACACCTCACCACAAACGGTTATGCATTGTCTAACATTTTCCTTGCTTGCTTTTTTTCTTCTTCTTGGGCTTGAGAAGGTAACAAAACGTGAAGATTCCCGCGTAAGTATTCAAATTGTTGAAGTGCTGCTGGCTTGATGAGTATATCAGCAAGTTGATATCTTGCTGGAACATAGTTTACTTGCAAGACACCATTGGCAACTTTCTCGCGAATAAAATGAATGTCAAGGTCGACATTCTTAGTCTGAGTATGATGAACAGGGTTGGCCGCCATGGAGACGGTGCTCGTGTTGTCGCACCACAGACGAGGTGTGTCTTGAAGAGTAATGCCCATGTCAGTAAGAATAGAAACAACCCATAGAATTTCTGAAGCAGAGTCGGCTAGGCTGTGATATTCAGCCTCTACAGATGATCGAGATACCGCCCTTTGCTTCCTGGAGCTCCAAGTAACAAGATGTGAGCCAAGAGAAAGACAATACCCTGATGTTGAACGACGGTTGTCAATGTCACTCCCCCAATTCGCATCTGAGAAAGCTGTGAGCAGGAGAGAATCCTTGTTTTGAGGAGAAAACCAGAGACCTTGGTCCATAGTTCCCAAGAGGTATCGTAAAATACGCAACACTGCCTGCCAATGAACATTAGAAGGTCGTTGCATGAATTGTGCAACTTTGTTGACAGTGAAAGAGATGTCGGGTCGCGTGTGGCATATGTATTGGAGAGCTCCAACAACATTGTGATACCCTTGACAGTCACTTAAAGGATCACCATCATGGCGGCTGAGCTTTGGATATGTAACCATCGGTGTAGAAGCAGGTTTGGCATCCAACTGACCAGTTTTTTCAAGAAGGTCTCTAATATATTTCTTCTGAGTCAGGAAAAGACCAGCACCAAAGTGAAGAACCTCAATTCCAAGAAAAAAGGTGACTAAGCCAAGATCCTTGATGGAGAATTTTGTATGCAACTCATCGATAATGTGCTGAACATAATCTGGGCAACTCCATGTGACAAGAATGTCATCAACATATACGACTAAGTATACTGTGGTAGTATGGTTTTTGTAGACAAACATTGAATTATCAGCTGAGGAGCTTCGAAAGCCAATTGATTCCAAGAAGACCTTAAGTTTGAGATACCAATTGTGCGGTGCCTGCTTCAGTCCATAGATTGCCTTCTTTAGACGACATACAAGAGGTTGATCAGATGTAGAATGCTTGACAAACCCAGGTGGTTGATGCATGAACACTGCTTCATACAAATCACCCTTCAAAAATGCATTGTAAACATCTATGTGACGCACTGCCCACGAGTTTGTAACAGCAATGGAAAGGACAATACTGACAGTGAAAAAATGAACTACTAGACTGAAGGAATCAAGAAAATCATGACCTGGAACTTGAGTGTAGCCATTGGCAACCAATCGTGCCTTGTAGCGGTTGACAGAGCCATCAGGGTTGCATTTGAGTTTGAAGATCCATTTTCACCCTATGGCCTTTTTACCAATTGGAAGCTCCACGAGATCCCATGTGCCATTATTTACAAGAGCAGTGAACTTAGAGACAGCTGCAGCAGTCCATTATGGATGTTGAAGGGCTTCTTGAATTGAGCCAGGTGTGGAGCTATAGGTGAGATGATATAGCTTAGGTTTGAAAATCCCTACTTTGCTGCGAGTGATCATGTGATATTGATTCTGTGCATTGGCTTCTGAAGGAGGTAAAATTGTATCATTGTTTGAAGAAGAAGCTTGCGGAGCAGGTAAGTCAGATGGCTCAAAAGCAAGTCTTGATGTACACTCAGAGATAGGTGATGCATTTTGATCCATATCTGGCTCAGCTGGAGCAGAAAGCTCAGGGGTTTGAGCAAGATTTTCATTAAGCTCTTCAATATGATCATTAGCATGTTGGTCAACTGGACCAGGAACATGCTCTTCAACTAACTCTTCAGTAGGAATAGGATGAATAGACTGTGATGTAATGTTGGTAGGAAACTACACACACGCAGGTCTCGTGGGTGAAGAGGACATTGTAGGTACATCCCATGGAAAAACAGTCTCATTAAAGACTACATTTCGAGATACATATAGTCTTCATGTATGATCAAGGCAATAGTAACCTCTGTGCTTAGGAGAATAACCCAGAAATAAACATGAAGTAGAACAAAATTCCAGTTTATGTTTGTTAAAGGGGGCGAATGTGAGGGAAACATTCACAGCCAAAAACTCGAAGAACACTGTAATCTGGTGGTCGACCATACAATTTCTGATAAGGAGAGATAGCACCCAGGCTTCTAGAGGGAAGACGATTGATGAGGAACGTGGCAGTTAACACAGCATATGCCCAAAATTTTAATGGCATATTTGGCTGAGCCAAAAGAGTTAGAGCAGTCTCGACGATGTGGCGGTGTTTACATTCCACAACGCCGTTTTGCTGAGATGAATGTGAACATGTGACCCGATGAATGATGGCAAGCTCAGCACAAACAGTATCCAAAAAATGAAATTCACCTCCACCATCCGATCGTATAGCTCTAATGGTTGTATGAAACTGAGTTTGAATCAAAGAATGAAACATAGTGAAGGCTTTAGATGCTTTTGATTTAGCTTTGAGCAGATAAACCCATGTATTACGAGTAAACATATCAACAAAAGATATGTAATATTGATATCCATTACTTCGAACTGAAGCAGGTCCACATACATCTACTTCAACATGTTCAAAAGGAGCTGAATACAGTGTAGAAGACATTCGATAAGGAAGAGTATGACTCTTTCCTAATTGACAAGCTTTACAAACAGTATTCTTGGGTAAACAAACATGCTTATTTAAAATAGAAGAAATCACTTCAGAGGAGGGATGCCCCAATCGTTGATGCCACAACGTGAAGGAGGAGTCACCACTGACGGACGCTGCGCAAACTGAAACTGCAGGTGAAGAAGAAAAACTATATAGGCCATCTTGTTGTGAGCCATGCATAAGTAGAGCCTTTGTAGCTTCATCATTCACACAACAATACCCAGAATGAAACTCAAAATACACAGAGTTATCAGATGTGAACTTTGAAACCGATAGCAAATTACGAGTTATACGTGGAACATGTAAAAGAGAATGAAGATGCAGCTCACGAGAAGAAGTCAAAATGGAGGCATGGCCAATGCTAGATATAGACAATGAAGAACCATCACCGATATGTATTGTACCTTTACTAGTATACTAAGAGGAACCATGGAGTGTAGATGGTTGACTGGTCACGTGGTGCGTAGAACTAGAGTCAGGGAACCATGACATAGAGCTAGGGCCAGTAAGAGAGTTGATTTGAGGAGTAGACAGCACTAGGGAAGAGTCCTGAGTATCACTCGGAGAAGCAGAAGAAAGAAATGGATCATACGCCACCTCAACCGTGTCAGGAGCAAAGTTTACAACATTAGCCTGAGTAGTATCTTATTCATGTGGTCCTGAAGAAGGAGGAGGAGGAGCACCTTTGAAGTTTTTGTTAAACCGATACCAGCAACGAGTGACTAGGTGCCCTAATTTTCTACACAGCTGACACTGGGACAGAGGGCGGCCACGAAAACGACCACGAGTATCATCTGGACGATAGGACCTCTGAGGTGAAAACGAAGAAAGAGAGTTAGGGTCTTCAAATCTGGTAGCATGGATCCCAATTGGTGAACGTAATGGATCAGAAACTCTGGTTTTAGCATCAACGAGTAGAGAAACAGCATCCTCAACGAAGAAGGGCTCTCAACTACCGGAGATAACAACAACAAAGGGGTCGTACTCGGATGGCAAGCCATTAAGTATCATGGCAATTTGTTCAACTGAAGACACTGGATTGCCACACGACGCAAGCAGATCGCAAATCTCTTTGATTTGCATTGTATACGTACGCATCGAGAGGGAGCCTTTCTTAAGCGATCAGAGACGGCAGTGAAGATGCATTACCCTAGTTGTGGAGAGCTACGAATAGAGTTGAGTGATGGCAGCCCAAATCGAAGCAGTATTGTCAGCTCCAACAAGATTGGGAAGGATATCAGGGCCGATGGTGGACAGCAACCACGAAGCAAGAGAGCTGTCTTGCTTGACAAAACAAAGATACGCTGGATTAGGGCTTGCAACACCATCAATAGGAGGAAGAAGCTTCGCGGGAGGGGAAATAGAGCCGTCAAGATAGCCCTCTAAACCATGGCCACGCATCATCAGGATAACCTGCTGTTTCCAGAGCAGAAAATTGGAGTCATCCAACTGAATATTGATTCGCTTGTTTGAGAACGACTGCTCCACAACATCATTATCGGAGGACGTCGAGACTGAGAGTGAAGGAGCCATGACAGCAAAAAGAAGAAAAAAAGAAGAAGAGCAGCTAAAAGCTAACCCTGGTTTTCCGATACCATGTTAAACATAAAGGAAAGATAATAGAAAGGATTTCATTTGTATTCAGCTTGATTTCAACGTTACAGTAGCTATCCTTTTATAGCACAAGGATAACAGAATTTCAAACGTATTTTACCCTAATAGCCTCACTCTAACAGACTTTGTTAACAACCTATGGACAGCTCATTATGCAAGGTGTCATGTTGTACACCTCACCACAAACGGTTATGCATTGTCTAACAGTCCCTCGGGGGTAAAACAACAAACGAATGAGGGGACCCCTGGTGCTGTCACATATGCTAGTAAACTGGCATCGAATAGGAAGTCTAGTCAAGGGGAGAAAAAGAAGAGTGGATTTCTTGAGCAAGAAGTAATTATCATGGTTGAAGATATTATTGTGAATAGCAAAAGGTCGATTCCTTCGATTCAGTTCTCTAGTAGAGTATATGATCAAATTGACCACAATTGTTCGATTGCATGGAAGGTCAATAGGGTTTAAGATATTGCACTTGCGTGTTCTCACCTTATGGAAATCTGTGGGTACTATTCAGTTGATTGATTGGATAATAACTATTTTCTGGTTCGGTTTTCAGAGGAAAATGATTGTACGAGAGTCTTAACTAACGAACCATGGACTATATATAGGAGCTACTTAACTGTCCAGCTTTAGAGTAGAAATTTTTCAACTTCGGAAAAGCATCCCTCGCATGTGATTGTATGGGTTCGTTTACCGGGCATGCCATATCGATATTATTTTTAAGCATTTTTTTGACAAATTGTAACCCCCTCGACCCTGTATGGACAATAGACCAAGTCGAACGGATCACACGTAAAATATTGAAGTAAACTGGGAGGTTTACCTTAATAAACGATCGTAATTTCTTTTCATTTTATCTTGTCTAGATGCTCATTATGATCCTAAGTGTTTAACATCGCAGCGGAACAAATCGCAACTCTATCAGACATCCATTTGGGACTCAATTGCATACAAACACATTTTAGGGACCATTTTGTAATTTTACCAAATTATATGTCCTTCTTCACCTTTTAAGTTACCAACCTTTAATTAGTCACATTACATGCATCTCTATCAAATCTCAGCTTAAAATAATCATCCAAGCTCATTTAATTACATCCACAACATTCAAGGACTAAAACGTAAAGAATCAGAACTTCAAAAGATACCATTAACTGACTTACCTGCTGGTCGTATCGATACACAAGAGCCAGTATTGATACGCCCTCGAAAAATAAGTCTCTAGATTCAGCAACTTAAGGCTCGTATTGATACCCTCTTAAATCATACCGATACACAAATTTTCAGTAGCTCAAAACTGTATCGGTACATCCCCGAGTATCGATACACCCCTTCATTTTCACTAGGTCCGTATCGGTACCCTTTCCACCGTACTGATACACTAAGCCTAAAATGGCTTACTTGTACCGATACAGGTTCTTAAGTATCAGTACGTTTGGACCAGAAATGTCATATTTTACTGATTTTTCACACTTTAAACCAAACAAAACCTTTCCAACATGTTTTCAACATGCATATAGTATATTTAAATATCAAATCACAATCATACATGGCAGAATCAATATCATAACATATCCATATTCATCAAAGGAATCTATATGCATGCAACCTATGCAAAATAGCCACTTAAGAGTCAAAACTCAAACCAAGGCATAAACCAACAATTAAAGATCATTTACAAGTCATTAAGGGCATTTCAAACTTGCCACAAATCAGGGAGTTTCAAAACACATCTCACAAAACAACAAGGTATCCTCTCATTGCCAACTATCATTACTAATAAACAAATGTAAAATCATAATTGAGCTTAACCACACTTCTTGGAATTCTTCTTGCCTCTTTGCTGCCCAAATATGCTAATTATTTGTATTGTTGGAAAAAGAGAGCGTAAGCACATGTTGCGCGTATTAACTGTCGCAATTTTAGTGCCCAAAATTGGTACCGCGCTGATTAAGTGTTGTCTTGCAAGAAAATAAAAATTTAATTTAATTTTTAATCCCAAAAATAATAAGATTTAAATAGAACGTTTCTTCATTTACGACAACCGAAGAAGATGACACCTGAATGAGTCAGGATACCACTTCCTAACCGGTTCCCAAAAATAATTAAAAAAACTTTTATATATAAAACCGAGTTTAAAATCCTTTTAAAAATATATATACAAAGTTATGTTAAAAAGGATAACATATAATATAATATATACATATATTCACATCCAATGTTATGCCATAGTTATGCTATAATATACATATTATGATAAGAATGATATACACATATTTTTACATATACACGACGTATGAAATAAGTACATAAAATTAAATATGAAATTATATAAGCAAACAATCTAAATAAGGTATAAAATCAATAATATATTATATTTATATGTTAATGATAGATTCTAAATTATTATTATTATTATTAATATATATATATATATTGTAACATCCCGGATTAGGATCTAGGAGATCCGATGAGTTTCTGAGGTCTGAAAGATCGGTGTTGGATGTTTTGAGTAAGTTCAGGGAATGAGGTCTTCGAGTGTTGGGAAAAATATGGAATAAATCTTTAAAATCCTTGTTAAATATGTAAAATGTTTTGGTAAAAATAAATTTGTAAAAATGCTTTTTGAACTGACATTTTGGTTGGTGACCAAATTGTAAAGTTTGTAAAATCTGTTTTAGTGACCATTTTGTAAAAGAGTCAAAACATTGAATCTTTAAGGAGCTATCTTGGCTGGGCCAAATAGGTTATTATCCCCTTTTATTTTGACTATTCAAATATTTTAAAATAGCTTTTATGATTTAATTAAAACAAAGGTTCATCCAAAATCTTATTTCACGTCAAAATCCATTTTCAAGCTTCCTCACCTCCTCTTCTCAACAAAACAGAAATTGAGCTTGGTTTCCTCAAGATAAAAGTGTTTTCTTATTAATATTTTGGGTAAACTACATAAATGACCACCATATTATTGAAAAAGTCGCGATTTGACCACCTTACTTTTTTTCGAAGCAATTAAACCACCATACTATTAAATTGGGTGCAATGTGACCACCAGCCGTTAGAGGTTCACGGTAGGGTGACGTGGCAGTTAAAAAATTAAGGGTATAATTACACATTTGGTCCTTATTATTTACACATTCTTTCAGTTTAGTCCTAATTTTAAACTAATAAAATAAATTAATTATGCGGTGACACGTGTCAACACCTTATTGGAGGAATTTAATTATTTATATTTGATATAATAAATTATTTTCCTCCTCCAATCAGGTGGTGACACGTGTCACCACCTATTTAGAGGAGAAAAACAAAATCACCAAACTTGCATTAAGAGGGAATCAAACCTGGGTAAACTAAGAATAAAGGCAACCCTTTAACCACTACACCAAGCACATGTTTATGTTATAAATCATCAATTATATTATATGTCTTATTGTTTGATACCATTCAAACTCAAGCTAGCCTCCACAACGATGAATGGTTTTGCAGGATTTGGTTAGTACTAGTGGAACTCGAGGGTGTATCCTACACATTAGTTTTTTTATCTATGTAGAATCTGTTTTTACTCTTTTTTTTCTTTCACTTTAAGTAAATAATGAGCTTATCTAAGAAATGGATCCAAATTAGTGACACAAAAATGAATACTCCTTGTAAGGTAACAACTTTGAATCCTAATGCAGCAGAGTTCATAATAACATTTTTAAAAATTTGAATCCTAATGCATAGGGATGTAAAAACAGGTCAACAGTTGGGTTTCAGGTCGGGCTCTGTCAGGTCGGGTCAAATCGGTTACAGGTCATTTCGGGTCATTTTTTGTTTTGACTCGATTCGGTTCGGGTTCGGGTTCATTTCGGGTCGGGTTCATTTCAGGTCGGGTTCAATTCATGTCGGGTTCATTTCGGGTCGGGTTCATTTCAGGTCGGGTTCATTTCAGGTCGGTTCATTTCAGGTCGGGTCAAAACGGTTAATTGACAGGCTGATTTCAGGTCGGTTTCGTTTCAGGTCGGGTTCATTTCAGGTCGGTTTCGTTTCAGGTCGGGTTCGTTTCAGGTCGGTTTCGTTTCAGGTCGGGTTCTTTTCAGGTCGGTTTTGTTTCAGGTCGGGTTCATTTCAGGTCGGTTTCGTTTCAGGTCGGGTTCATTTCAGGTCGGGTTCCTTCGGGTTTATGGTTTATTGTGTTATGTGTATTATATATTGACGGATTATGATTTTTATTTTTATGGTTTATGGTTTAGGGTTTAGGGTTTAGGGTTAGGGGATTACGTATATGTGATATATATATATAGTTGGTACTATTGGATTAATTTTTAGGGTTTAGGGTTTGGTGTTTGGGGTTTGGGGTTTAGGGATCTTAAATTAATACAAACATACCTACATTAATTATATATATTGATGGATTATGGTTTTCAGGGTTTAGGGTTTACTGATCTTAAATTAATACAAACATGCCTACATTAATTATATATATATTGATGGATTATGGTTTTTAGGGTTTAGGGTTTAGGGTTTAGGGTTTAGGGTTTAGTGATCTTAAATTAATACAAACATGCCTACATTAATTATATATATATATCGATGGATTATGGTTTTTAGGGTTTAGGGTTTAGGGTTTAGTGTTTAGGGTTTAGTAATCTTAAATTAATACAAACATGCCCACATTAATTATATATATTGATGGATTATGGTTTTTAGGGTTTATGGTTTAGGGTTTAGGGTTTAGGGTTTAATGATCTTAAATTAATGCAAACATGCCTACATTAATTATATATATATTGATGGATTATGGTTTTTAGGGTTTAGGGTTTAAGGGTTTAGTGTTTAGGGTTTAGTGATCTTAAATTAATACAAACATGCCTACATTAATTATATATATATTGATGGATTATGGTTTTTAGGGTTTAGGGTTTAGGGTTTAAGGGTTTAGTGTTTAGGGTTTAGTGATCTTAAATTAATACAAACATGCCTACATTAATTATATATATATTGATGGATTATGGTTTTTAGGGTTTAGGGTTTAGGGTTTAATGATCTTAAATTATTACAAACATGCCTACATTAATTATATATATATATATATATTGATGGATTATGGTTTTTAGGGTTTAGGGTTTAGGGTTTATGGTTTAGTGTTTAGTGTTTAGGGTTTAGGGTTTAGTAATCTTAAATTAATACAAACATGCCCACATTAATTATATATATTGATGGATTATTGTTTTTAGGGTTTATGGTTTAGGGTTTAGGGTTTACTAATCTTAAATTAATACAAAAATGATACGTATATACGTACATGTAATATATATATATATTGATGGATTAATGGTTTTTGTTTTTAGCGTTTAGGTTTTAGCGTTTAGGTTTTAGGTTTTAGGTTTTAGGGTTTAGTGGTTAGGGTTTAGGGTTTATTATTATTATTATTATTATTATTATTATTATTATTATTATTATTATTATTATTATTATATACTTAAATACAATTATTATTATTATTATATATTTACTATGCTTATTATTATTATTAGTTTTTATTATTATTATTATTATAATTATTATTATTATTATTATTAGTTATTATTATTATTATTATTACTATGATTAGTAATATTATTATTATTATTATTACTATTATTATTATTATTATTATTATTATTATTATATACTTAAATACAATTATTATTATTATTATTATATATTTACTATGCTTATTATTATTATTAGTTTTATGATTATTATTATTATTACTATTATTATTATTATTATTTGTAATTAAATGTATAGGGTTTAGGGTTTAGGATTAGGGACTATGGTTCATTGATTAAATATTATGGTTTAGGGTTTAAACCCCTAATGTCTAATTCTAAACCATAAGCATTAAACCATAAAGCATAAGTAATTAACCCTAACCACTAAACCCTCGATCTAGGATTACGGACTATGAGCTATAGATTAAATATTAAGGTTTTATGGTTTAGAGGGTAGTGGTTATTGTTTAGGGTTTAGGGTTAGGGACTATGGTTCATTGATTAAATGTTAGGGTTTTATGGTTTAGAGGGTAGTGGTTATTGTTTAGGGTTTAGGGTTAGGGACTATGGTTCATTGATTAAATATTAGGGTTTAATGTTTAAACCCCTAATGTCTAATTCTAAACCCTAAGCATTAAACCCTAAAGCATGAGTAATTAACCCTAACCACTAAACCCTCGATCTAGGATTACGGACTATGAGCTATAGATTAAATATTAGGGTTTTATGGTTTAGAGGGTAGTGGTTATTGTTTATGGTTTAGGGTTAGGGGCTATGGTTCATTGATTAAATATTAGGGTTTAAGGTTTAAACCCCTAATGTCTAATTCTAAACCCAAAGCATTAAACCCTAAAGCATGAGTAATTAACCCTAACCACTAAACCCTCGATCTAGGATTACGGACTATGAGCTATAGATTAAATATTAGGGTTTTATGGTTTAGAGGGTAGTGGTTATTGTTTAGGGTTTAGGGTTAGGGACTATGGTTTATTGATTGAATATTAGGGTTTAATGTTTAAACCCCTAATGTCTAATTCTAAACCCTAAGCATTAAACCCTAAAACATGAGTAATTAAAGGTGAAACAAAATAAAATAATAAAAAAAAAATAAAAAGGAAATAAGTCTTATCAGTTCAGATCTCTAGACCATCTATGCACATTGGAATACGGTCTATAATGGCTATGAGAATAAAGTAATAAAATAATTAAAAAGGGGAGTTTTTCATTTATGGAATCTAAAAATCAATTTTGAAATGGAAGGAAAGAAGAAAACAGTCCCTTATTCGATATGAACTTAGAGACAAAATTTTTGTTTCCCACTTTCTTCTTCCCTCGTCTCCCTCGAGATCTCGAAGGCTCACCCCGGTTGGGGCTTATTGCCGGAGAACGACAGGAGAAAAAGGAGAACGAACGGCCGCTATAAAAGATAACGGTAAATAAAAACTCCTCTCCCTTTCTTTTTATTTTTCTCTTCTATTTCGTGCATGCAATGAAAAATTTAGAAGACAAAATACCTCTGGAAAAATGTTTTTCGTATTGATTTTTCTGATAATTGCCGGGGAAAACCAAAAATCCCCCTTTTACAATGTTTTTGGTTCGGTTTTTATAACCGGATGTTACAACAATTGCAGAAAGAAAAAGAGTTGACTTGCTCGGTTTTTGGTTGCCTTTGCATGTGACTTCTGAATTTGCTGTTGTGTTTTCTGAATTTGTTGTTTTTTTTTTCCCGTTTTGGGTATCTGAAAGTTTCTGACTGAGGTTTTTTGTTGCCAGTATTGCCTGATCGGGAGGGACACAAACGGCGCGGAGAGGAAGTGGTCAGAGGCGTGAAGGGCTGGTGAAGCGTCAGGCGCGTGGCGCGAGGGGTCACGGGTTTCCGGAATGGAGGGATCTGGGCCGTCCGATACAACTCGATCGAAGGGTTCGCGTTGATGCGGCGCGCGAGGCTGATAGGGCTTGCTAGGGTTTGTCCTCTGGTGCAATCTGGGACGTTGATGCGTTCCCCAAATCTGACGGCCGAGATTGGTGCGGCTGCAAAAGAAAAGGGTTAATGTTAGGGTTTTCTTTTTGTTAGGTTTACGGGCTTTGCATTTGGGCTGCATTTGGGTTTTGTATTTATTTATTTTGGGTCCTATATGAGTAAATACATTTAAATAATATATATTTGGGCTTTTTATTTATCTGTTTATTTATTTATAATAATAAAAGGTAGTTATATATGGGTGATAATAATAGATAGTAATAGTAAGTAATATAATGATAATGACTTAATAACAATATATATTTTTTCTTTTTTTTTTAATTTTCTTAATTTCTCTCTTATTTTATTTTATTTTTAATTATTATTATTTTAGCCCAATACAAGCCCGAAAATCATAAAAGAAATAAAATTAAAGACAGGGACAAAATTAGTGATTACAAAACCAAAAGCCCTAAATTAATTAAATAATATATTAAACCTAAAAATTAATTAAAATTAACCTAAAACCCTAAACATAAACCCCAAATCTTAATTCAAACTAATTTTAATTAAGTATAAAAAAATTATTTCATAATGGTTATTCATTCAACTTATGTAATTAAGTAGTTTATCAGAATGCAAGTTAAGTTAATTTAATAACTAACTTAACTTAAAATGAATGCAAGTTAATTAAATTTATTTTTAATCTTAATTTAAGTTAATTTAATAACTAACTTAACTTAAATTAAAATGAATGCAAGTTAATTATTTAGCATTAATTTATTCTTATAATAAAAAATTTAAGTCATCTTATTTTAATTAAGAATATAGATTTAATTTAATAATTTTTACTCATTTAACTTAATTTGATTAAGCATAAAATTTTAATTTAATAATGGTTATTCATTCCACTTAAGTTAATTAAGTATAATAGTTTATCTTTGAAGTTATTTTAAAATAATAATCAAGTTAATTAGAAATACAATTTATTAATACTTAGAATTATTATTAATTCAATTTATCTTTTAATTGAAGTTAAGTTAGTAATTTATTAATACTTGAAATTATTATTAATTTTATAATTTTTCAATACTTGACATTATTTTATATTCATTAAATATAACTTCTTTAAATGTCAGATAATTATCATTATTAGCAAATCAAATAATAGTATTAGTTCAGGTTAATATCAGTTCAGGTCAATATCAGTTCAGGTCAATATCAGTTCAGGTCAATAACAGTTCAGGTCAAGAACAGTTCAGGTCAATAACAGTTCAGGTTCAAAACAGGTCGGGTTCAAAACAGGTCGGGTTCATTTCAGGTCGGGTCCAAACAGGTCGGGTTAAATCGGTTATCTGGCAGGTTAGTCTCGGGTTCGGGTTCGTTTCGGTCGGGTGCAGGTCGGGTTCGGTTACTACAGTAACAGGTCAATTTCGGGTTCGGGTTCACTTCGGTCGGGTGCAGTTCGGGTTCGGTTTCTACAGTTACAGGTCAAATTCGGGTTCGGGTTCACTTCGGTCGGGTGCAGGTCGGGTTCGGTCTTTAAATTCTCGGGTTAAACCAGGTTCTGACTCGATCGGATTTCAGGCAGGTTACCAGGTCGGGTCAGTTTTTCACACCCCTACTAATGCAACAGAGTTCGTAACAGCTTTGAATCCTAATAAGCTTATCTAAGAAAGGGATCCAAACTCGAGGTTGTATCCTGCTTCTGCTGGTGGTGGATATATATTTGGTAATCAACAACTACTGCATCATAATGTTAATGGTAATAACATTTCTGAAAATTGAGACATCCTGCTTCATCCTATGGAGGGAATCCTACTTCAGCTAGTTTTTTACATTTTCCAGTCAAGCTTTGGGACAAGCAACTTGTTAATAGTGATCAGCTAGATTTAAGCCATGCATTAGTTGTTTACATTTTATCCATTTTTCAATTTTGGTTATCAATTGTTGGAGAGTTGCAGCCCTCTAAGGAATAGTTTATGGTCCAGATCAGGGTGCAAAATATTTTTCTTAACTTTTATTTTTCTTTTCCTTTTATTTATTCACTGGAAATATTTTCCCCATTTTCTTATGCTCTGTTGATGGGATGCTGGAAATCTACTGTGAATGGTAATGGTTTGGATGCTATCTGTGGTTTCAACAAGCCCCTCTGACGACAGGTTTAACCCAGTAGTTTAGGATGATAAACCCACAAAGAAGACAAAAAGGTTTGAGTGTCATTGTGGAGGCTAGTTAGTTTGAAGGGTAACAAACAATAAGACATATAATATAATTGGTGATTTATAATACAAACATGAGCTTGGTGTAGTGGTTAAAGTATTGGTTTTTTTTTTGGTTTACCCAGGTTCGATTCCCTCCTAGTGTAAGTTTGGAAATTTTGCTTTTCTTCTCTAAATAGGTGGTGACACGTGTCACCACCTGATTGGAGCAGGAAAATAATTTATTATGTCAAATATAAATAGTTAAATTTCTCCAATAAGGTGTTGACATGTGTCACCACCTAATTAATTTATTTTATTAGTTTAAAATTAGGACTAAATTGAAAGAATGTGTAAATAGTAAGGACCAAATGTATAATTACACCCTTAATTTTTTAACTGCCACATCACCCTACCGTTAACCTCTAACGGCTAGTGGTCAAATTGCACCTAATTTAATAATATGGTGGTTTAATTGCTTAGAAAAAAAGTAAGGTGGTCAAATCGCGACTTTTCTAATAGTATGGTGGTCATTTATGTAGTTTACCCTATTTATTGTTAAATAGTTCTCCTACCTTTATTTCCTAAAACCCAAGTCTATTTCATTGTTTTCTTCAAGGATTTTTGTTAAACAATGGGTAATAGCTAGCATTGGGGGTGAGCAACGTGATTCTCCTCTAATGTAAGGTTCTTTAATGAAAGTTTCATCCTTTGATTCTTTTAAATACCAAGGTTTTAATCTCTTGTCTTAATCTTAATGTAAATTGGCTAAAATTGATGAAAAATGAGCTTTTGGTAAGATTTTTGGATAAGATCTCTTAATGCTGGGTTTGTTGATGATGTTACCTTAGTATTGATTAATGTAAATTGGCTAGCGTCATCGATAACAGCCCTTGGAATTGGGACTCTGACCGATTTGTGGGTAGCAAAAGTGGACATCGGGTGATACGGTGGCAGCCCCCTTATGAAGGGTGAATTAAACTAAACACTGATGGTTTGAGTTGTCATGGTAATGGTCACATGACGTGTGGTGACTTGATACGAGATACTATGGGTAGTTGGATATTGGGTTTTGGTAAGTTTATTGGGCTTTGCTCGAGCTTAGAGGTTGAATTATGGGGTGCTTATCTCGGTTTGATGTGTGCTTGGGGGGCAGGGTATCACCAGATTGTTCTTGAGATGGATAGTTTGGAAGCGGTTGAGATTCTCTGAATTGGCTCTTTTTCTCTGACAAGGCGTATTTTAGAGCATTTTTTGGGAGCTTCGTAGTCGACCGTGGGTAGTTCGTATTCAACATGTTCAGCGGCAAAGGAATAAGGTAGCGATGCGTTGGCAAAGCTAGTCAGTACAGATAGTATGGACCTCATACAGTGGGAGTAACCACCTCCATCAGTAGTTCACTTGCTTCATAATGATTATGTGAATATCTAATTGTCTGAACTTTGTGTTCTCTTAAGGTAGTATGAGTACTCTTTTACTCCATTTAGGTTAGGAAGGTTTTTAATGAGGCTCGTGCTATCTTTTTTATGTTTAATTATTATCGTTAATGAAATCGCATGTATTTTCATCAAACAAAAGTTTTATTATGTGACATTTTAAATTTTTTTTAAATATATTTTTATAAGTTTTTTAAAATTTTTAGGATTTTTTAAAAGGAAATAAAATAAAATATTTATGAAAATGTCAAGTGGTAATTTTATGACACGATGTGTACTAACTCATAAAATATTACATTCAACAGTTAAAAATGGTTGAGTAATTTAATTTTATTGGTTTAAAGATTTAATTAAGTACATAAATAATTAAGGGTTAATTTTTTTTCAAAAGTTTAAAGTTTTCTTAACTTATGCCTTGTGACATAAATTAGATAAAGTTTATAATAATTAAGGGGGAAAATTTATACACGAACTTGTTAGATTTAGGGTTTATAGTTTAAGTTTAGAACTTATAATTTAGTAGTTTAAGTTGTATGATTTTAAATTTTAAATTTAGAGTTAGACTTTAGGGTTTAAGTGGAGTTTAAGTTTTTGGAATTTAATAACTTAAAAATTAAGTTTTAAAGAAAAAAAGTATAATATTTTTAGTATATTTTGCGTATCAAAATATAATCGAATAATTTATTCTAATAATTATTTGTTAGAAATTATTGCTCTTTTATCATTGTCATTTATTTAAAAAACATTTGATTTTACAATTTTTTTTTCATTTATAATGTAGATTTATTCTGAAAAGAAATAACTACTTTCATAAAAAAAAATTGTCATTTCTTTAAAAATTCATTATAAAAGTTTTTTCTCCTCACACCCAATTCTAATAATCAGTAATTATATTCATATGTGACGGAATAATTAATAAAATTAAAATATATTTCAATAATTATTAAAATTGTTAGAGTTCATAACGTTTTCTTCACCAACATTTTCTTCGACAAATCGTTTTGTCTGTAAGTAGCGTATATTTGTCAAATTGTTAAAAAATACTATTTTGTAATTATCTTTAAACTATTAAAAATTAAAATTTTAAATTATTTATCAATATTTAATTCATTCACAAATTAATTTAAATTATTTATTACATAGACCTATAAAAATGATTTTTTGTCAAATTAACTCATTCTATTTAAAATGTCATAACTTAAAATTTAAACTTTATTTAAAACACCTAATAATACATTTATGCTAAATTAGCTTACTAATTATTATTGATTAAATGCTACTTTGACTAAACACATTTATTAGTATTTTTAATTTTTCTTATTATATACATGTTTGTCTTACTGTTCATGTTCGGGGTGCGAGACTGTCACTCCCAACAATGTCTCACGCCCTCTCCTTGGGAC
Organism: Hibiscus tridactylites; assembly: GCA_958450335.1. NCBI lineage: Eukaryota > Viridiplantae > Streptophyta > Magnoliopsida > Malvales > Malvaceae > Hibiscus > Hibiscus tridactylites. The sequence continues at coordinate 55,152,265 of OY288286.1, read as the reverse complement.
TGCAATGTGCCTTACTAATACAGCCAACACTTATTAGTATAGAAATTGGAGTAATATGAGCATATTTAGACCCAACCCCAAGCAATTATTTTAATGTAATGTTTGTATTCAAGCCATTAACCATGTTCCTTGTAATCAAGCTAGATTGTTTACTTCCTAATACATTACATTTTCAGATGTTAAATTAATACTATTTTTACACAATTTTTATTATACGAAATTAAAATTGAGTAAGATTTTAGAATCTGGAACAGAGCCACGGATAAAAATTCTTTATCATTTTTGTTGTTGTTTTTTTATGTTGTAACTCTAAAAATAACTAAAAATTAAATTTCAAGCTTTAACCTTAAATTTTAAATTTTAAATCTTATATCATATACCTTGAAAAATATATCATACTTTAAATTCGCTAAATCCTAATTACAAATTTTAAACTTAAACCTTAAATCTTAAATTTTAAACTTAATTTTTAATCAGCAGTATAAATTGAGTTACCGAAAAGTGAAGATATTTCTATTGATAGAGCCACATCCAATTAACGCTAAATTCTTTTCCAAGCACAGTAATCCCTTGGGAAAGTGAACAAATTCCAAAATCCAATAACCGAAGAGGTTATAATCCTATAAAAGATAAAACAAAAGGCACAGGAGTTTTCCTTCGTCATCAATGTCGCAGCATTACGGCGATGACAACTTCTCCGACGCGGCGATGGAAGGCTACGACGCGGAGTTTCAGTCCTACCTAGATGACGCCTGGTATAACGTTCGAGTATTGTTTGAGGGCGTGTTCGGTGACAAGCTGAGAGTCAAGTACGAGAACTTCACCGACGATCACGACAACGTTTTCGTCGCCGACAGCTTCAAGTCGGAGGACGAGCTTTACGACTTCATCCGAAGGTTCCGTAAGACTTCTGCCCAGCTCCAGGATATGGACTGCTCCAAGGTCGAGGAAGGCATGCGCGTTTGTGCTGCTGATGTTTTTAGCAACGGCGACGTTCGCTTTTACGACGCCATCGTCGAGGATGTACGCAAAAGTCTTTGCTATTATTGAAATTGATTTTCATTTTCATTAGCATTTTTAATAGTTCTGCCACATTCATTGTTATTTTGTAATTTTGTTTTACTCAATCATTGTATAAATTACTATTGGATTGCTAGTGTTTCTGAATTCAGAACAAGTGAACCGATTCGAAAATTGTAGGGGAGACAGTGATTTCTGATAACATAGTTTTAAATAAAGCCTCTGATATCTTACTTCCTTAAGATCAAACCATTGAGAGGCTATATATTATTGTTACTTTCTGTTTACTTTTTACTTCTATAAAGTAGGAGATTTTGTTATTCACTTCTAAAAATATAACATCTTGCATTTTGCTGTTGCTAAAGGTTCACTTTGTTACTTCATTCTTTGAAATGTTGTGTTGTTGCTTATGTATTGGCGTTTGGCATATGCCCTTTTCTCTAAATTACCTAAACTGTTCAAAGTACTTTGTTTGGCACAAATTTGAATATGGATATGAGTACAATGGTTCCAAGATATCAAAAACCTTAAAAAGAAACTACTCATACTCATATCGAGTACATATTGTATCCAACACTTATCATTAATCCTTGCAACATAGCTTGGTTTCCATAGTGTGAATTCATGCGCATAAACTTTTTTTATATATATATATAAAGATGTATGTTGAGTTCTTATTAAGTGCCTTTTTTTTCAGGTACTGCACAAGGTGCATTCTAATGTAAATGGACAAGAAGAGTGTGAGTGTACCTTCCTACTCTCTTGGCTGAATGGTCCTAACGTTGGGAACATATCAGACAAGGGGGTTGCAGATGTATGTCTTATCCAGGGTTCGGAGATACACCCAAAACTTGCATCGTTCATGGAGAGAATAGAGAAAACCTTACACGGATCTGTTTCTGGCACTAGAAATGATCTTGCTTGCAATCTTATTGCTCAAAAAAAGGAGAAGGGTAGCCAAATTGTCAAACAGAAGCCAAGATTTGCTAGGCGTTTAAGACATGTAACTTATTTTGGTGTGATTGTCTTAAGATTGTTGGTAGAGAGATAACTGATGCTATGTCCTGCCTATTTGTAGGGGAAGTGTGCTCGGTGGTCTTTGACTGTAGTATCCCCACCTGAAGGTTTGTCCTTGTACATCACAATAAATATTCATTTATTAAATCAATAAATATTGTTTGTTGTGATTATTGAACTTGGCTGCGACTGTTATAGGAGGAAGAGAAGTTTGTTGTGCTATTAAACAAGAGGATACAGATGTAGGAGGGGGAAAAAACCTTTACATAATATTAGTTCAGAATCTTGAAAAGGAGTTGTCCTCGTCAACAGTTTCTGAGTTCATCCATAAGCAAACTTCTATTGCAGCAGGAGTACACATTTTCCCAAGTCTACCTTGGGAGCCATACACCAATGGTGTCATTATCTTGGATTGCCATAAAGATGTTGAATGGTTGTTTGGTTTTCTTCAGAATCCCAATCATTTCATTGTATCCTTGAATGGGAGGTAAGTGATGGCATATGCATGGTTGTGTTGTCTTTGTACCTTATATTCGCTCTGAGAACATCCTTTCGCGTTACTGCCTGCAGGCCATGGGTGGCCACTGAAAAAATGTTAATGAACGAGCATTGGGCCTTGATGCTTGGATCTCCAGTAAGTCCTATAATCTTGTACAAGTGAACTAATTCTATTTTGATGAGAATAGATTCAAAGGTGGTCGTGCTTGCCGCATTAAACCCGAATCTTACCAGCATTTAGACCTCAATGCCTTCTAACACAGCCAAACTTTTACATTTTACAGAACAAACTACTCAACGGAAGGGGTGCCGGATTTAGCAATGAATTGAAGGTCGTTTGTTATGGGACAGAGGAATACAATAAAGCTAGGGAGTTGAGGGACTTATTTTTGCAGTTTATCAATCATCAACGTGGACTTTTCAAGAAGCTAAGCATGGAAGAGAGAAGAATCGCATAGCCTTCTCTGTATCAGTCAACAAAATATTGTGCACATCGGTCGATTAGCATCAACTCTGTTATACAATGCTGACAAGTTGTGGATGAAACATAGTCAATTACCGCTAACTACGACGGAACGAAGGAAAACTTTTTGTTGTACGGCTTATCCTTGGGTCACTGAGTTGTGCAGCTGACTGCACTAAAGAGACCTCATGTACAGAGTTGATACATATGATAGTCTTGGTTATCTGGTCAAGGTTTTGAAGTGCAGAAGTTGAAGGTGATTTTGGGCAATTTCACCTCTAAGTAAAGGTTGAATCTCTTTTAAGCGTGAGCAGGGTTTTTTTTTTATTAAATCGAGATATTACATTTCTATGATAATATCGAGATTTAAACCTATACAAGATAAGATACATAAATATCGTTGACCACTCGGTCAATTAGTGAATCTCACTACGTACATATTCTTGATTGAGCTAATAAAGATTAAATCAGCAATATGAGTGGTGTTGATAACTACTTTCATGTGCATTGACTTGCCCAACATTAAACTAGTAAAATTAATAGATAACTACCCCTTAATTATGCTCTCATTGGTGTCTTCACTTTAAAACAGTAGGTATAGAGTTTAGGGTTTGGGGTTTAAAATTGGGGCTTAAGGTTAGGGTGTAGGGAATTATGGGTATGGTGTATGTTTAGGGTTTAGGGTTTAAGATATGAAAATTAAGGTTAGGGTTTAGAATTTAATTTTTAGGTGTTTTTTAGTAAGGGACATATAAGGAGGTATGGTTAGAGGGCAGAAGATTTTTACTTTATATTTAGTACCCTACATATTTTTACGTTGCTATTTTAGTACCCAACTATTTGACGTTTTTTTTTTGTTTTGATATCGACTGTTAAAAACGAACAGAAATAATAGCCTGACTTATTTTTAATTGGATAATTATAATTTTAGCCTCAAAACTTATACATTTTTATCAATTTGGTCTAAACTCTATCAATTTAATAGAAGGGATTTCCCGTTTGTCAAAGATGAGATAAAACTTGTTTTTAGGGATGAAGGTTTGCTAGAGAATAAACTTTTACAGTATTTAATCATATCAAGTAGGGTTTCAAGTGCAGAAACACCAACAGGAAGTAGACCAAAAATCCACAAATTTTAGTGACATTGTCCCAGAAAATCGTCATGACAAAAACACAAACAAAAATTCAAGGGAAGAACAAAAAATCAAATTTAAAACTATCAAACAAACTCAAAGGGCATCACTGAATTAGCCAAATCTTCATGATAAAAACACAAACTTGAGTGACATTATCCCAGAAAATCGTTGAATGAAATGTTTTTACATTAAAAGAAAAATACCCAGATAAGAAATTCAGCGGTCTGTATACATATTTACAGAGAAAAACAAAAGAGACTAACATTGGCTTTAAGCTGATTGATTATCTTCAACCTCAGAGCATCAATGACTCCAACACATCTTCTGGGGTTATTACCGATGAAGAGCCCATCTTTTAATTCCAACAATAAATAAATAAATTGAAGAAAATTTAATTCCTTCAACACTATGCCTGAAAAAAGAGAGAGAAGAAAACGAATCTTATGAGCTCTTCAAGCTTGGGTACTTTGATAAGAAAAGCAAAGAAAACATAAAAAGGAGGAGGAGAATAAGAATTAAGAACATTAGAGATGGTTGGAGGAATTAGCGTTAGGGATGTAAAATCAGGTAATCGGACGAATTTCAGGTCGGGTAAAATCGGGTACATGTCATTTTAGGTCATTTTTTTTATTTTGACTCGACTCGGGTCGGGTGCGGGTCCATTTCAGGTCGGGTCCATTTCAGGTCGGGTCCATTTCAGGTCGGGTCTATTTCAGGTCGGGTCCGTTTCAGGTCGGGTCCGTTTCAGGTCGGGTCCGTTTCAGGTCGGGTCCATTTCAGGTCGGGTCCATTTCAGGTCGGTTGCATTTCAGGTCGGGTGCATTTCAGGTCGGGTTATTTTAGGTCGGGTAGTTTCAGGTCGGGTTATTTTAGGTCGGGTAGTTTCAGGTCGGGTAATTCAGGTCGGGGTATTTTAGGATTGAAATTCTTATTGAGTTTGAGTTCGGTACAACCGTATAAGTAGTCGATAGACTTTAGGTTGGCCTTCGTCAATCGTCATTGATTTGGAGTTAATTATTTAAAGTCATATCAAATTAAAATTATAAAACATTGGAGTAATTAAAAAATACTGAAAATGGGTCAATTTGGAATAAAAACAAAGTTTCACATATTATAATGAACAAAAATATCAAATTAAAATTATAAAATATTAGACAAATTTAAAAGAAAACAATGAAAATGGGTCAATTTGGAACAAAAATAAAATTTTGGGGACTGTAATGAACAAAAATATCAAATTAAAAGTATAAAAATTAGAGCAATTAAAAAAACAATAAGTAGATGTCAATTTAGAATAAAAATAAAGTTTTAGGGTCTAGAATGAACAAAATTTCAAATTAAAATTATAAAACATGATGAATTAAAATATATATAGGGGTCAATATGGAATTAAAATAAAGTTAAGGGACTAGAGTGAAGAAAATGTCAAATTAAAGTAATAAAACATTTGAAAAATTAAAAAATAAATGTGGGTCAATTTGGAATAAAAATAAAGTTTTAGGGTCTAGAAGATTAAAATATCAAATTAAAATTATAAAACATTGGACGAATTAAAAAAACAATAAATAGGGGTCAATTTGGAATTGAAATAAAGTTAAATGGACTAGAATGAACAAAGTACAAATTAAAATTATAAAACATCGGATGAAATGAAAAAACAACAAATAAGGGTCAATTTGGAATTAAACTAAAGTTTAGGGGACTAGAATGAACAAAATATCAAATTAAAATTATAAAACATCGGACTAATTAAAATAAAGTTAAGAGACTAAAATGAACAAAATATCAAATTAAAATTATAAAACATCGGACTAATTAAAAAAAATAAAAAAACGGTCAATTTGGAATACAAATACAATTTAAGGACTAAAATGAACAAAATGTCAAAGTAAAATTATATATTATTGGACTAATTAAAAAACAATTAGTATGGGTCAATTTGGAATATAAATGAAGTTTTAAGGGCTATAATGAACAGAAATATCAAATTAAAATTATAAAACATTGGACGATTCAGAGTTTAGGGTTTAAATGGTTTAGGTTTTAGGGAAATTTTATTAATGGTTTAGGGTTCATATATTGATAGAGACATATATACTTGTATACATTAGGGTTTAGGGTTTATGGAAATTCATCAAGGGTTTAGGGTTCATACATAAATAAGTATTTATATACATACTTACATACACTAGGGTTTAATGTTTATGGTTTCAGGTTAAGAGAAAATTCATTATGGGTTTAGGGTTCATACATTGATAGGTACATACATACATACTTACATACATTTTAATCTCAATATTAGGCACTAGAATGAACAAAAATATCATCAAATGATTTATATCTAAAATATTGGAGTAAATTACAAAAATTAAAAAATAATAAAAGTAACTTTCTCTGGAAAATAAAATTTTAGGGAATAAAATGAATAAAAATATCACCATATTAAAAATAATAAAATTTATATCTACATATATATATATATACACATATACATATATTATGATATATACATATACATGTATTGTTATAATTAATTAAACATATGCATATTTTTTTTTGAAAATAAGCCACTAGTTTTATTAATGAGAAAATACCCAAAATTACAATTAGGGTTTACAAACTATCATTGTAAACTAAATACATAATTTGGACTTCCTCCTAAAACTAGCCACTTTAGATCAGATATGAACCATACATGAAAAGGTTATAAACCCATCCAAATACTCGATCGAAAATAGATATGAAACCTGATTGCATCGGCAAAACGAACCACAAAAGGGGATGAAGCTATTGATAGACCACCGAGAAAACACAGATCAAAGCCGAGCACCTGAAAACTCATCACAAGCGCAAAGTGCATATCCAAATTCAAACCGAATGTCCATAGCCGGGAAGATCAACATGATTACAAATAACCGCCATCTTGATCAGTCGTGGCGTCGTCAAATCAACCCTCATAGAAAATAAATAATGAAAAAATGTGCCAAGAGACAGAAAAACATGCTAAAAAGCAGAAAAACGTACCAAACGGTGGAGAAAAGCGTGTCATAAATACAGATTTATTGAATAAAAAAATTGAAAATCAAAAGAACGAAACAAATAAATGAAAGAGGGTGACCGGCGGTCGACAAATAGCCCGAAAGTTATTGCCGCCGCCGGCCTAAGATCGAACCAAAGAGAAGGAGAGCAGCGGCACTGATAAAAAAGTGAAAAACCCTAAGCGTTTCACATGAATTTTAATATGGTAACATTGTATTAAACATATGCATATATATATACTAAAACACACACGTATACATACATACATACTAAAACATACATATTTGTATGTATATATGTATGTATCTAAGTTTTAGTATATATATACATGTATGTATCTAAGTTTTAGTATATATATATTGTTATAATTATATATATATGTAAGTTTTAGTATGCATATATTGTTATATATATATATACTAGAACATACATATTTGTATGTATATATGTATACCCCTAAACAATACCCATAAACCTCAACTCTTAAATCTTATAATCACTAATAATTAGAGTACAAGACTAATCCCCTAATCCTTAAACTAATCTCATAACTCCAAATAATTAAGTTGACACATTTACCCCTAAACTTCAAACATGAATATCTAAATCTTACAGGCACTATTCACTAATAATTAGAATGCAAGCATAATCGCATAATCCCTAAACTAATCTCATAGCCCCAAACAATCAACTTGACACACTTACCCTTAAACCTTAAACATAAACCCATAAATCTAACAAACAAAATAAATTGAATCATAAAGGACAAATCTAAAAATAAATTAAAACTAAATTATTAATTAGAGCCCAAATCACAAATGAATAAAATTATTAAACCTAATTACTTACCAAATCTTTATAAGAGGACCAAAACAAATTTAAAGCAAACTAAAAAACTTAATAATTAATTAATTTATGAAGCATGGCCTAATTAAATAAAATTTAAAGAAACTAAACCAAAAGTTAAGACTAAAAAAAAACAAACTAAAACCTAAAAAGCCTAAACACTAATAATTTAATTAAGGAAGGACTTAAAGGATAATTAACCCATAAATAAATAAAAATCTCACCTCCACTCATTTTTTTATTTGATATTAGCGGCAAAAATCTCTCCCCCCACCCCCAAATTTGATTTGGCGACAAAAATCCCCCCCCTCCCCCCCACACACCTTTTTTTTGTTTTATATGGTGTCAAAATTCCCCCCTATAATTTCCTATCAATCAAAAAAACTTTCCCCCCACTAATTCAAAAAAAAAATTTCCCTAAGCTAAAAAAATATTTTTTTTTATTATTTTAATAGTTATAATTAAATTTTTTAATAAAATATTTTTTAAATTTAATATCACAATTAATAAATTGATTTAAATTTTAAATAATTTGTTTTAAATTCATCCATCACAACTTATTAATTTAATAAAACTTTTAAATTTTGAATATTTTTAATAAAATATATTTAAGTATGTTAATTCTTATTAAACTTCACAAATAATTTATATTGAACGAGTTAGTATTAAATTAATTTAATAAATTAATACTTTACATTTATCAACACTTTAAATTCATCAAATCGTATACTTCTTCAACTATATATCAGGTAAATATCAAGTCAGATCAATATCAGTTCAGGTTAAAAATAGGTCGGGTTCAAAGCAGGTCGGGTCAATTAACAGGTCGGGTTCAAAACAGGTCGGGTCCAAAATAGGTCGGGTTCAAAACAGGTCGGGTCCAAAACAGGTCGGGTTCAAAACAGGTCGGGTAATATCGGATCTCGGGTCAATTCAGTCGGGTAAAATCGATTATCTGCCAGGTCGGCTTCGGGTTCGGGTTCGGGTTCGTTTCAGTCGGGCGCAGGTCGGGTTTCAGGTCCACAGTAACATGTCTAATTCGGGTTCGAGTCATTTTCAGTCGGACGCAGGTCGGGTTCGGTCACTACAGTAACATGTCGAATTCAGGTTCGGGTTAACAACAGTCGGTTACAGATCGGGTTCGGGTCATTAAATTTTCAGGTCAAATCAGGTTCTGACTTGAGTAGGTTTCAGTCGGGTTTTCAGGTCGGGTCAGCTTTTTACATCCCTACCACTGAGGTTATTCCATCCAAATTCAATGCTTTGGAGAGCAGACATGTGTGGGATTCAGGGTATTGGACCACTGAGATAATTGCTCTTGAATTCAATAATTGGATTGAGAAAAAGAAATAAATTGTTTAGGATGATTATTAAATTGATAGAATTTGGACCAAATTAATATAAATATATAAATTTTAGAGGTTAAAACTGTAATTATCCTAAATTAAAAATAATTCTTTTTGTTTGTTTTTAACGGTCGGGTACCAAAACATAACAAAAATGTAACATTAGGCATTATTTTGTCAAAAAAATAAGTGAGGTACTAAAATAGAAACACAAAAATAGTTAGGGCATTAAATATGTAGTTATCCCTAAAATTAATAGCAATCTTGAAGAAGAAAAAAACCGTATTAATGCCGACTAACGACTACTTTTTAATTAAATCTGGTTTAAAAATAGATAAAGCGTGTCCTTAAATGGAATACTTTTGTTTGTTGAATAAGTTTTAATTTAGTTAGTAATTTTTTTTGGGAGGTCGTGGTTTTGATGCATTTATTTAAGGATTATTATCTACACTGGGATGAAATTAAAAGTTTCCAGAATCACTTTAGTTTAGGAATTAAGATGTAGAGATTTAAAATTTAGGAACAATTGTTAGATTTTAGAGTTTATGGTTAGAATTTAGGGTTTAAAGGTTGAGGTTTAATTTTTAGGGTAATATGGTGATGATTTAGGTTTTAATCTATAAACCTTAAATTATAACCTTAAACTATAAATTTCAACCACAATCTTTAAATTCAAAACCCATATACTTAAACCTCTAAACCATACACCCTAAACTAAGTCTCTAAATCTTAAAATTAAGGCGCTTGTAGAAACTTTTAGTTTCCACCGTAGAGGAGAGGCTCAATCAATTGAAGGACATAGCAGAGCATCTAAGCAAGTAAAAGGGGCTAACTTGGATGCCCGAGCCTTTCTTTTTTCTATTGAAAAAGAAAATGTGGATTCTAAGTGACAAAAGTAAAAATTCAAGACAAATAAATTGGAACCATTAACTATTAACTATTGACTGTAAAAGGGGTGGCAATTGGGCGGGGAATAACCGAAAATCGTGGGGATCCGAACCGATGGGCATGGGGAATAACCGAAATCTTTACCTATGAGGACGGGGATGGGGAAGTTTTATATACGGAGCTCAAATTGGGATGGGGACGGGGATTGCTATATCCGAACCGTGGGATAACCGAACCGTACCCGTATAAATCACCGTGGGGATCCTCAAAAATATCCACAAGAATCCCAAAAATATCCGTAGGGATCTTGATATTTTACGAAGTTTGTTGGCCATAAGAGTAATTTACCTATGTTTCATCAAAAATCTATTCTCACCTGAGCATGGCCGACTAGAGTAAGTTTGAATTTTTTTTGTAAATTCTATAAAAATAATTAGAATGTTGTCTATACATTGTTGTAAACAAGATTTAGTCTAGTTTTGTTTAAAATACACAATGATTGATTTAGATATGTATTCTAAATTATATGAATATTTAAATGTTGAAAAGTCATAAAAATTTGGCAGCATATTTCTTAAAAAAAATTAGTAATGACTTTGAAAAATCGCCAAAAATTCTACAAGTTAAATTAGGAAGTGAGCGTTATATTTATATAGTCACACAAAAGTGTAGATTTGTTTAAAACAAACATTTATTGATTTCGAGTTACATATTATGAATTATTAATTTTTGAGTGAGAAAATGTTAGAAGAAAAGACAACAAATTGTTTTTAAAAACAATAATAACACTGATTTCGAAAATTCACCATAAATCGTAAGAGTAAAATTAGAAGAAGTAATTTATATGATTGGAAAAATTATCGAATCTAGTTTCTTTTAGAACAAACATACCATTATTTGAAACTATAGATTATTAATCACATATTTTCTTTTAAAGGTAGTGCAAGATGCCATGTTTCAAAAGGTTAATATTTAAGTAATGTTTTATACTTTTGAAATTATTTTTTTGTTGTTTGATAAAACTAAATTTATCTTTTATGTTTATAATTTTGGAGATTTAATGGTGAGTATTTGTTTTATAAATTAATTTATATTTTTTGGGTATGAGGATTAACCGAAAACCACGAGGATCCGTAAGGGATGGGTATGGGGACGAAAAAATCCCCGAAATGTTTAATGGGGATTCCCCAAAACTGTACCCACAAGTGTTGGGGACAGAGTGGGGAATGCAAAACCGTCCCCGATCCACCCCGTTGCCACCCCTACACTTGTCTTTTTCTAATATTCTTGCCGAATTTATAGCCGGACAATTAAAGAATCGAGTTTCATTTCAAAAAGTAATGAAAAAGGCTATTGAATTAACTGAGCAAGCGGATACAAAAGGAATTCAAATACAAATTGCAGGGCGTATCGACGAAAAAGAAATCGCGCGTGTCGAATGGATCCGAGAGGGTAGGGTTCCTCTACAAACCATTGGAGCGAAAATTGAGATATTAAATAATTACCCTTTATTTAATTGTAATTTTTCTTAGTTAAGTGATTTATGGATAATTTGAATATCGTATAAATAAGATGTATTTTTTATATGTAACACCCAAAAAAATTCAATTTTAAAACCCTAGATTTTAGGAATTTAGGTTTAAAATCCTAAATTAATTTTAAGAATTTAAATTTGGAAACCTAATTGTTGTTAAAAGATTAAATTGAGTTAATTTAGAATTTTAAAGGTCATTATATAAACCAATTAAAGTTTGAGTGCTACTATACAAACTCCTAAATAGTGGGATGACTTATTGTGCAATTTATCCTTAAATTGGTTATATAACCTGTTGAGATTTTAGGGGCTCAATTCGATCAACCAATGTTTCTCACCAAGTGGTGGAGAGGTGGATTTTTGGGTGGAAGAGTTTAGGAAGCTGTTGCGTGTAAAATAGTCTATCGCAATTGTAGTGCAAGTGTACACGACGCAAGTAGTAAAGTGATACGAAGTATCGGATATCGTCTCCACAGGGATTGGGCTAATGACTTCACCTTAGTTTACTGCACGAAGTAAAGGAAATAGTTTAGAAGATTATCACGAGAATAATATGATAAAAACATAAATAAAAGGACTAGAATATCAAGATAGAGAGAATGGGCCGGTATTGAATTGCTCGGTAGTGCAGGTATTGAATTGCTTAGGATCTCCAGTTCTGTCGTCGCTCCCGTCGCCGACAGCACCTGTCGCGGCGTCTGTCCGTTAGCTGTCGCGGCAGCAGACACTAACTCCGTACTTCAAGCTTGGCAAGAATCCCAGATCTGCCTTGCCCTATCCCTAGGCACAAGTCTGTCGATGAACACGTCTTTGATGATACCTCCCGGCGTGAATCGAAGGATGAACACCGATGTGTATGAATTCTTCCTTAGCCACTTAACCTCGCCTTATCCCTAAGCACGAGATGGTTCAACTATAAACTAGAGAACGCGCTTTTATCTCTTTCGTATACTTAACTCTCCCGATGCTAAGTAAATGGATAACCTCACAATGCTCTCCCGATGCTCTTGCAAGATATTAAAACCAAGATAAAAGAACTTGAAGTTTATTTTATTGAACTTGAAAAATCCTAAAACAAAGCAACCCTTGCAACTACTTTACAAAACAACCCGTAGCCCTAGGGGGATTTTAGAACATGTCGGTGACGGGTGGACGGCAGGGGTTTTATTTCGGTTATGGGATATCGGTTATGCCTCTAGGTTAAATCTATGCCCTTATATAAGCTTTAGGCTCAAGTTATCTAAGGTAACAAGGATTACAACTTTAATTAAAAGTAAGATTCTAATAAAGACTAAATCTCTAAAGTCTCCTACTTTCCAGCCGCATCCTAGCTTTTAGGAATTTCCTCTCTTTGAGCTTTGGCTTGACATATCTTTTGATCCGGGGCTTGGAAAAATATTTGGCTTTCACACGACAGACGAGCAGATTTTTCTCTATCTATCGAGGTCCACTTGACTTTTCCTCTTCATAAATCTGCTGTCACCTTGCTGTCGTGACAGGTCCATGACAGGTTCGTCTTCTTCAGCTGCTTGTCCAGTTCAACTTTCCTGCTTATCTGCCCTGCGCCTGCCTTCATCGTCAACCATGGCAGTTACCTGCGAAATACGCCATCTTTTAGTAGAATCCGTGCCTTTTATATAATTGTGATGTTTTATTGAAAACTAACCTAAATGCAATGCAATGATGCTTGAATGCAACAGAAATATGGGTTAAAAAGGGTGTAAATAATAGAACTTTTACACACTCAACAGAAGCTAAAAAGATAATGACACAATGATTTATAGTGGTTCAACCTTCTAACCAAGGTCTACATCCACTACCTTAGCTCCCCACTAAGGATTTCACAATTAATCAACTATTGATTCGTCCCCTTTTCTAGGATTAGGAGGAAACTCTTACAACCGATCAAGCTTCTACCCAAAGCCTTGATCAAAACCCTATTTACAAGAGATAAACAACGCAAACTTAAAACCCTCTAATAGGTGTTTGTTTGCACAATTAAGCACTCACCCAAAACCTAAAACACTTGAGCAAATTTGAAAATTTTGGCTCACTAGTGTTTGTCTATACAAGAAATGACAATTTAAGCACTAAGACAATTTCTTGATCATTTGATGTTTGACAATATGAGCGTTAGTCTTCTCTTGATGCTTGGAGGTCCCTTTTATACTCCCAAATGAGTTTGTAGCCGTTACTAGCCGTTGGGGATGAATTGGAGCCGTTGAGGACTTTATTTCCCTTCATTAATGATGTTCTGCAGCTAGTCGTATCGATACGCGTGACACCATATCGGTACGACCTTCTTGAGGAACTAGCCGTTGGGCTCTTGCCAGCCTAGGCGTATCGATACGCTTGAGGGCGTATCGGTACGGGTTCACATTTGAATAGCCATTGGGAAATAGCTGTTGGGGTGGTTGGACGGGGATCGGTACGCTGACTAGGCGTATCGAAACGATCCCAATGCGTATCGATACGACAAGGGCATGTATCGATACGGGTTTCGACAGTGGCCAAACTAGGGCAAAAAGGTATCGGTACGGGGGTTTACCGTATCGATACGGGTGCTCTGAAATCACAAGGTTGGCTATTAAAAACATGAAAAATCTTTGTCAAAAACCTCTTAAAATACCTCAAACATAATTTGAAGTTGTTTGGACTTAAAAACAAGTTTTGAATTCTTTTCAAATTAGTCCAAAACATTTTTCAATTATTATATCAAAACATTAGTTCTACAATCTCCCCCTTTTTGATATAATAAAACTAATTTGAAAAATTGTTTGGGATTCTCCCCCTTTAACTTTAAAAATATGAATAAGAGATTAAAGATATAAAATCAAATAAAGCTCCCCCTTATTCATTTGAAAAGTCAATTTTTCAAACCATTTCTCCCCCTTTTTGTTCTATCAAAAAGAATTTAAACATTAAGCTCAAAGTAACAATGGAGGTAAAATTTGACAAAAGATACAAATTTGGTTTTAAAAATGGCTCCCCCTTACTCAAAGCATCATCGTTGATGATGAAGATGACGAAGACGATGCCTAGACGTTTCTTCTTGCATCTCATGCATATCATTTAGGATTTTCTATTTTATGCACCTTTGCTTTATGTTCTTAGGATTAAGTTTGTTTTAGGATTAAACCTATGCTTTGATTTTCTGTTTTTGTTTTGGATTTTAAGGATTGATGCTATGATGAATAAAATTAATGTTGCTTATTTATACATTTGCCTTCTTTATGCACTTAATTGTCTCAAGATTTTTTTGATCTAACAAAAAGGGGAGAGAAACTAGCTCACACTTCAAATATTTTGATTTTAACTCAAAGGTTACCAAGCTTATAGTAAGGGGGAGTTAACTTTGTAAAGATTTTTCAAAATGTCAAAATTTTAAGTTTTAGTTTTGTTATATCAAAAAGGGGGAGATTGTAAAACCTATGTTTGATTTTAATATAACTAGATCTTTAAGGATCAATTTGAAAAACTTAAAATTGTTTTTGTAAGCCCCTTAATAAGTTTTAAATCACCAACTCTTTAAAACTGATTTCAAAAACTCAAACTCAAAATATTTTCTAAGTGTTCCAATGCCAAACTATTGAAAAACGTTCAGGTGTATCGATACACTCCCAAGCGTATCGATACCTTTTTACAAAACTTGGCTACTGTCGGAACACGTATCGATACGGCAAACCCTCGTATCGATACGCCCATGTGTTAAAATCTAAAGAGTTTGAATGGCGTACCGATACGGCAAACCCTCGTATCGATACAGCCTTAATATATTTTTAAATATAAGTCGGTTTAAAAAATATGATCGTTGGTGTCAGTTGGTTGGTAACCAAATTTTAAATGGTCGTTGACTCGTATCGATACGCCTAACCCCCGTACCGATACGGATATCGATAGTGAGCTAAGTTGAGAAAAAGGTATCGATACGACCCTTACCGTTTCGATACCCCGTACCGATACGCTTACGCGCGTATCGAAACTCCTTATTTATTGCACACAATGGCTCTTTCTTTTCTGAGACAAGTATCGATACACTTCCCGCATACCGATACGCATAGCTGCAGAAGTGCATTTATGGTGGTAAGAGAGGGTTCCAACGGCTCCATTTATGTTCCCAACCACCCAAACGGCTAGAAATCAATGAGGAGGTATAAAAGAGACATCCAAAAGCATCAGCAACAACTATTGATCTTCAAGAAAACATCTATTCATCAAATCCAAGCAATTGTGCAAAAATCCCATTTTGTCTAGAAACCGCAATTGTAATTTTCATTCTTATCTTGTTCAATTAGGTTGAGTGCTTGTAATTGGGCTGCAATTTGTATTAAGAGATACTCTATTAGCCATTCATTTCTTTGTTATCTTGTTGTGAGGATTTGGTTGAATTTTGGGTAGAAAATTCAACCGAAATTGTAAGGGTTGCCTCCTTAGCCTAGAAAAAGGGAAGATCAATTAGTAAAATTGTTGTAAATCCTTAGTGAAGCTAAGGTAGTGGATATAGAGTTCATTTGGAACTTGAACCACTCTAAAATCCCTTGTCTATCTTTTTAATTTGCAATTTCCACCACAAAACTTTAAAAATTCAATTCACCCCCTCTTGGTTTATATCGATCTTTCGATCCACTCAACATAACCCTTTACCGGCCCTTAAACCTTGTCGCAGCCGCACAAATTCCTTCTTCAATAAGCTTAAATCAATTTATTTTTATGTTTTTATTTCGATCGAACTTTAGTGAGTCTCTAGCATCGCACAATCATAATTGTTATTTTCCTCTTCGTCTCGTAGACGACATCAATTTTGAGGAAGACGAACTACCACCCTTCGCATGTACGATCTAACCGAGCACATACTACAAGGACTACACGTGAGTATTCTTTCAGGTTAATATTAATGGTGGCATGGTGTTAGATTTTGATGTAGAATTTTTATATCATAGGTTACGATTCAACTAGATACGAACGTGAGAGGCGTTTGTCCCGGCGTTAGAGCTATTGCTGCTTAAGGTGTATTTTCTTCCGGTGCTATAATTAAATTATATGTTATTTTTCTATGTGATGGTATTTTAGCCTTTATGTGATTATTTATATGTATTATGATTTTATGGTTGACATCACATGCATAGAATATGTTTTTACTACGAATTACGAACTGTGATTTGTGGACTACGATTTATGGACTTATGGACTATGATTTATGAAGTATGTTTACAGAATATCAGATTTATAGAACTTTGTTTATGAAATTTGATTTCTAATCATCATATCATTGTATGAGCATAGGTTGGGATTTGTTCGGGGAAATTCAGTGATTTTACCCTTTGGGCTGAATTTCACTTCGGATTGGTGGTTGTAGTGAGGAGTTCTGGGGAACTTTCCTCTTGGCGGTTGTAGTTGGGTGCATTGCATTGCGCTTGTGATTTATGTGTCGTGCTTTAAAGAATTTTAAGAAGATATTACTATGTTTTTACGAAATTCTCTTACACTTTAGAGACACATTAAGCTCTTTAGCTTACTCCCCATAATTTTTCATTTTCAAATATCCTGGACTCTAGGTGACTTGGTACTCGGAGGATCTCTTTATTTTATTGAATCTATTTTATCTTCAGTATGGATTTACTTTACTTTCGGGGGTATTTTATTATTAAGATTATTTTGGGATTTTAATGTAATTTCGGATTTAAGACTTATTATTTTTACATGCGTTTTCATACTTAAATTTGAATATTTTATTTAAATTATATGATGATTATTTTAACGTTTGTGTTTTATAATTATTGAGATATTTTATATTATCATCAGAAATAATTTATTTTACGCTATTTTAATATATCATAATTCGAATTAGTTTTTTGAGGGTAAAGTTTTCAAACGTGACTTCCTAAATTCGACTATTTATTCTAGGCCGGGTTTAGATTAAAAGTAAAAATAATGAAACGTGACAACAATTTGCTACCATGACATTGATTTATTTTATTCCCCTCCCTGTTATTTAAGGTTTTATCCTGATTAATTCGAATTGATTCACGTTTAGATATGGGCTTTTACTTAATCTGATGGGGTTAGATTTTTTTATAAAAAAAAATCGGGTTCGGGTCAGATTTTTATTAAAGGTGAATTTGGTTTAGGGTGAAAAATATTTGACCCAACCCAAGATTAATAGTATAATTTTCCCATATATTTTAGGGATATTCGTAATAATGCTCCATCTTTATATATTTTTTACAATTAGGTTATTAAAATTAATTTTTTACAATTAGGCCCATAAAGTTTAATTTTTTTACAATTACATCCCTAAAATTTATTTTTTAATAGGTCGGGTCGGGTTTGGGTTTAAGTATATAATTTTTGAGTCGGTCGGGTTTTTTAAAAGATGAGGTCAGGTTCGGGTCGGCCAAAAACCCGACCCGTGCCCATCCATACATGCGTCGCAGACTTGGCTTTGGAGGGTGAGTTTCCCCGCGAGGATTTTCTACATACACAAGGCGTCGAACTTGAGACCTGTTTAAAGAAATGCCAAACTGCTTACCATTTGGACGAACATGTTATTTCTCCGCAAGTGATTTTAATTCATCTTTATATGTCTCGTTTAATTAATATTTTTAAGAATCATTATGGTGGATTAAAACATTTTTAAAGAAAAATCTACGTTATTAATATTTATCTATGTGGATGTTTATCATGATAAGAACTTTATTAAGGAGATTTGATTTATTTATTATTAAGAATATTATCTCTATTAATTAGAGTTTAATGTATTATGTACTTCTTATGCCTATAAATAGATGAAGACATTGTACACAATTCTATTTTTGGATAATAATACAAGTCTCTCTCTCATCTCTTTGTTTTTCCATTCTTGTTCTCTGTTCTTATTATTGTTCTATGTTATTTTATTAACAACACGTTATCAGCACGGGTCTCTTCAACCGAAGCTTATATTTTAAAAGAAAATTTTGGTGGTCGTGGTTAACTACGCACATGTTTCCGAGATGATGATATCTTCAAAGAATTATTTTTGTTATACTAACTTATAATCGACATTATGTTAATTGAAGGTAACCTAAAGTTTACTTTTTTTTTGAAAGATAGAAGGGCCTCGTTAAAAATCCCCTCTAAACAGGTCGGGTTCAAAACATGTCGGGTAATATCGGATCTCGGGTCAATTCAGTCAGGTAAAATCGGTTATCTGCCAGGTCGGCTTCGGGTTCAGTTTCGTTTTAGTCGGGCGCAGGTCAGGTTTCAGGTCCACAGTAACAGGTCCAATTCGGGTTTTGGTCGTTTTCAGTCAGACGCAGGTCGGGTTTGGTCACTACAGTAACAAGTCGAATTCAGGTTCGGGTCAACAACAGTTGATTACAGATCGGGTTCGGGTCATTAAATTTTCAGGTCAAATCAGGTTCTGACTCGAGCAGGTTTTAGTCGGGTTTTCAGGTCGGGTCAGCTTTTTACATCCCTAATTTTAGTAGATGCGTCTACTTTGTTTTATCAACTTACAATCATAAGTTTGTGAGATTGATTATAAAAGGATTCATATTATGCAATTAGACTATTCGTCTTGCAAAAGCTAGTGGGTTTATATTTTAGGCTATATCAGCTGTTGCAAAGCCTATTGATTATGAAAAATACAGTTTAGCATAATTTCAATTGGATGCCTCATCTTTAATAGCTAAACTATGAGAACAAAAGAGTTATTATTTACATGGTGTTTTCATATAGCAACACTTATACACATCAATCCAACGAGTTATAATAAACTCCCCGTTATGATTAGTTTTTTTGACAGAAGTCATACATTTTCCATTTTATAATTTTTTAAATGTGCGATAGGAATTGCTCCACCACAACGCACAAAATGGGTAAATAAAAAGTGTTGAGAATATATATTGAGTATGGGTCTCCTTTTATGCTTAAACTCTTAAACATTAATTGGAGAATCGTTTATGAGATGATTTTTCTCAACATCAGGGGGAGAGAATAATCAGCTAGATAAAGAAAGAAAATGAATTATCATTATCTTGATCATCGAATATGAACTAAAAGTTCATAAGATAATTCAAGTTATTGTACGTCAACTATCAAACATATTTACTGACCTAATGAGAGTAACCAAGTCTCATATACCAGCTGAAAATGACCTAAGTTTAAATTACATGTTAGAGTGACATGTTTGAAGCATGATAGTTGAAATTAGTTCTAATGATCAAAATTCTCGTAAATAGAAAGTAGTATGAGATGATCATATATTGGAGGCGGGTGCTCCTAAAGAGACCCAAGACATAACTAATTATATAACTCTTGGAGAGTTTTAGATACCTGAAATAAAGATTGAAACCTTGAAGAGATATCGATGAGTTATGTCACTACGAGAATGGAACCATAAAAATTGAAAAGTTGTCGACAACGATTTTACAAATGATTTTACATAGAATACTTCTGTAGAACTAAATAAAGAAAACAAGGATCTTGTATAATAATCTATAGATGTTGAAATGATTGGCCAATATAGAAAGACGCTTTGAACTTCTAAAAGAGAAGTATTTGGACCAACAGTCCAAACACTTAAAGGTGTAATGCAAGTGAGGCACAAATAAGTAGTCGTAAATACGACTTGAATTATTATTTATGAAGAGTACTAATTACTTCATGGTGGATGCAATTACTTTGACAATTAGGAAATATTTTATATGCGTCTAATTATTTTGTGGATCCCCATTTATCCTTGAAGGATTTAAAATGCTAGAAGCATTTGAAAATTTTTGAGGAAATTTATTTAGATATGCCCCTTGAATATTTATATTTTTGGCGCATTTGGTATAATCGCATTAGTAGGTACTAATTGAGGAAATACTATAAGTATGATCATATTTTCTTATATATTTTATAAAGGAATTTGATCAAGATTTATTATATCATTAGAACATTTGAAGAGCTTCAAATTGGAAACTCATGAAATGCTTTCAATGCATTTAATGAAAAATTTTGAGAAAAATAATCTTGACATCCAGTTTTATCTCGACCTGAAGATCGAGCTCTTAAATATGTGTTTTGTCTATGAATGGACATAAGCTGAAAGAATCTTAAAAATTCAATATGAATATAGCATATCTATTAAGTATCCCAATAATTGTAAGATTGTTGGATGTGAACAAAGATAATTATATCTTTCCTTGGTCTTAAAGCACTATATATTAGTTGGTCAAGAAATATCCATGGATATACAAAGATTATTACATCTAGATCTTCAAACATTCGTCGATGCCTCCTAAAATCTTAAAGAAATAATTGTTGTGCATGAGGCAAGACAAAAATGTGTTTGGCTAAGACCATTGACCTAACATATCTAGAAGATATGTGATTTACTTTCACAAGATATGATACAAATGCTATCTTGTAGAGATAATGCAAGGTGGATGCATCATGGAACATATTACTCCAAAGTTTCATATCTCATGATCTTTAGAAAAACAATATTCAAGATTTAATTATGAAGATTCAAAAATCTTAAGTGATGTTTTCATGAGGGGAGTAAATACGCGCCGCACTCTTTTTCCCTTAATCGAGGTTTTGTCCCTGTGGGTTTTCTTGGTAAGGTTTTTAATGAGGCAACATGTTATGCGTATTAAAGATGTGTGTACTCTTTTTCCTTCACTAAATTTTTTTTCCCACTGGATTTTTATCTTAGTGAAGTTTTAACGAGACACATTATCTTCATAGACATCTAAGGGGGAGTGTTATGAATATTTATCTATGTGGATGTCTTTCATGATAATAACTTTATCAAGGAGATTTGATTTATTTATTATTAGGAATGTTATCTCTATTAATTAGAGTTTAATGTATTATGTACTTCTTATGCCTATAAATAGATGATGGCATTGTACACAATTCTATTTTTGGATAACAATACAAATCTCACTCTCATCTCTTTGTTCTTCCATTCTTGTTCTTTGTTCTTATTATTGTTCATCGTTATTTTATTCACAACAATCGTTAGTATATCAAATATAAATAAAAATCTACACGACTGTGAAGCTCTTATCTTATTCTCAGGGGCGAAAGCACGTTAATAGTGACAGGGTAATTGTTTCTCCTAATTTTGATGATTTAATTGTATTTTAAATTATCAATAATTTTAAAACTATTGTAATTAAGTCTGTCCTTCCAAAATTTTTGTTTTAATTAATTTTTAGGATGTTATTAATTTTAAAATTAATAAAATTAAGTTTCAACTTCCAATTTTTAAATTTAATTCTTTGTTAAGTGCTTTAATTTTAAAATTAGAGAAAATAAAACTCTATCTCTTTTAAATTTAAAACGTAAAACGACGTAGTTTTAATAAACAAACTCTAATTCATGTTCTCCCACATTACCGAGCTTGCAACCTGAGGATGAACTTCACCTACTAGGCCATCTCTTCCAGTCTCGATATCACCAAGACATGAAAAACGATCAATGAGCAGCATACTACTAAGAGAACCAACTAAAATTACTAAAACTCCTTCCCAACTATACAGCTTGGAAAGATGAAAGGAAATGAATAAAGATTAGTACATTGTTAAAATTCGATTGCATTTTCGAGTCAATAATAATAGTTATTATTGAAAATATGCAAATAACTCCCAAATCAATCAATGAGAAAGGCAGAGCGTCAGACTCAGCTCTCGCGACGAGTTCCAGCTGTCGTTGTCTTTGTTTTGCGTTGATTGCTACGAGAGACTCGGCGGCGTTGATGGAATTAATAGTGACAACGGCAAAGTCGTCGTGGAATCCTCACCGTCGTTTCTAATGTTCCTTTGCAACTTGCAAGTCCCTCAACTTTTGATTTATCGTCGCCTTTTCCTACTTATTTTCATTTGGTATTTGGAAATGCGGATAAAAATTCACTTTTCCCTTTTCGTGAGACTTAACATTAAAAAACACTACAAAATTAAATTTTAAGTATTAACTCTAAATTTTAAATTTTAAATCATCTACCCTATACCCTAAAAAATACAGTATACATTAAATTCCCTAAACTCTAAACTCTAACTTAATTTTGAGCGTAAGAATATAAGTAATAACATCGAAATGAAGCATAAGATTTACATCCTGGAAATGTAATTATATCGCTATAATATTTAATAATTGTTGTTGTAAACTATATTATTAAAAAATAATTAATTCTAAAATTTTATATTTGAATCTTATTTATAAAGAAATATATTAAAAAATTAACTTGTATTGAACGGATATGGTACAGCCTTGGCGTGTGTTGAGTTTGCTGGAGATGTGCTTTGGGTCCTTGTTTATGGGACATTTGCGTGATTGGTGGATGGCGGGGTGTGCAGCGACATTTTGGTCTCTTTGGTTGGCGCGTAACAATGCATTATTCAATAATATTCGGGTGACAACGGGGGAAATTATTTTCCTCATCAAGTTGAGGTCGATGTATTGGGTGCGGATGTTGAATAGTGAGAGTGTGATTTTGGAATCGGCTTGGTGGGATTCTCCTTTGAAGTGCATGGTTCGTGGTCCGAACAAGGTCACGCGGGGGAATCTACAATGGGAGAGGCCACCGGTGGGGGTATTTAAATTTAATGTCGATGGCTCGGCGCGAGGTAAACCGGGTAAAGCTGGTTGTGGGGGCGTGCTAAGAGATGAATGTGGCCGTATTTTTGCATTATTTTCAGGTCCGATATGGGTTGCGGATTCAAATGAAGCTGAGCTGCAAGCTATTTGTCACGCATTGGAGATGGTGGTAGGCTCGGGGTGGGAACAACGTCCGTTGGTGGTGGAATCGGACTCCACTACGGCCGTGGCTTGGGTCATGCATTTGGAGAAGCGACCATGGAGATTTTGGCGCTGGTTCCGATGAATTGACGAAGCGTGTACGGCTCTAAATGATGTATGTTTTCAACACGTTTTTAGAGAGGGAAATAGACTAGCGGATGTTTCGGCTAAAACTGGTGTTGATAGACCGAGTTGGTTTAAGCAATGTGCTTAGCATGATGTATCTTTTATCAATGGTGGTTGTACTGGATACACGCTCACGAGTACTCTTTTCCTCTGTAGGTTTTAGAGAGGTTTTTAATGAGGCTTGTGAGCGTGTTGGTCATGTATGTTACCTTATTAATAAAACATGCATGTTGCCGATTAAAAAAAATTAACTTGTATTGCACGTAGAAAAATACATAATAGTATATATTGTTTTGGCCAATTTTCTTGGATATGGTGAATGAAAATCGTCTACTTTTTTTATCTCTTATTTATGTCACGCATTAAAATTTTAGTTTAAATTTTAAGGTTAGAATTTAAGATTAGTGTTATGATATATTTTTTAGAGTTTATAGTTTAAAATTTAATGTTAGAACTTAAAATTTATTTTTTAATGTTAAGGCATAAAAAAAAACATCGAAAAAGAATGACTTTTATCCTAGATATGGCCTATCTCGAAAAGGAGAGAAGACCTAAAATAGAGA
The DNA here is from genome assembly GCA_958450335.1 of Hibiscus tridactylites. NCBI lineage: Eukaryota > Viridiplantae > Streptophyta > Magnoliopsida > Malvales > Malvaceae > Hibiscus > Hibiscus tridactylites. The sequence continues at coordinate 55,128,017 of OY288286.1, read as the reverse complement.
TGGCTTTAGTTATTGATTGATTTTTGTTTAGCTATTCTATGATAATTGACATAGCCTTGTTTATCGGTTTATGGGTAGATTTGGGTATCACATGTTTAGGCTAAAAGATGATAAGTTTTAAAATTTGTTTTTGAATTGAAAATATTAGATTTTTTTATAGTATTTTTGGTTTTTTTGTAAATATCGATACTTATTTTGTAAGTATCGATACTTAATTTGGGGCAAAGTATCGAAACTTACAAAAATAAGTATTGATTCTTGCAAAAAAAATTAAAAAATCAACTGAAAATGTTATAAAAAATTTAATATTTTTAGTTCGATCACAAATTTTGAAACTTTTTATTTTCAAACCGCACCTTAGACATGACGCAGATTTAGACTCACCCTTATTTATATGCTAGTTTAAGATTGAAAGGATTGTAGGCTACGTATGCTACATAAGGAATATTGTCTTGCTTCTCTTCTACGTATATATACCAAATATTAGTATTATTATGGAGTAAAAGAAAATAAAAGATTTCAACTCCCCCCCCCCCCCCCTTTCAATGGAATTATTTATTAATTTAAATAAACAAACAGGTACTCAAATACAAAACTATTTTATTTTACAAATTTGTACAGTTTCCAGCTCCCAAACATTTTACTTAATATATTTTTGGGTAAACTACACTGGTAGTCACTGAACTTTTAGGGCACTTTCAATAAGATCACTGAACTTTTAAAATTTTTATTACAGTCACCCAACTTTTAATTCGCTTTCAATAAGGTCACTGCCGTCAACCACCGTTAAAAAAACTGACGTGGCATGTTAAATGTAAGGGTAAAATATACTGTTAGTCACTGAACTTTTAAGAGGCTTTCAATATGGTCACCAAACTTTTAAAAATTTCATCACTATCACTCAAATTTTAATTCGCTTTCATTACCGTTAAAAAAAAGCTGATGTGACTTGTTAAGTTTAAAAATAAACGTTTTCCCACCATATTTTCTCTCCCTCTTATTTTCTTCCATCTAAATATGTATCTTTCTTCCATATGAATCAAATTGCAATTTTTTGGTGAAGCTCGTTACTTCTCTAGTAACACATCAAGAAAAATATTAATGTATCTAGACATGCATGCGACATGTGTGAGAACAAAAAAAATATTGGGAGACATCCTGATGGAATGATAAAGAAATAACTAAAATTTTGCTCATAAAAATCCTCTTTATGCTTCAGGCCCGACATTTACTGAGTCATGCATTAGATAATGGGGAGTTCAAAGAAAAATATTAATGTATCTAAAAGATAGACATGTTTGGATGGAAAAAAATAAGACATGAAGATAAATAGAGTGTGAAAAAGTTTATTTTTAAACTTAACGTGTCACATCAGCTTTTTTTAACGGTAATGAAAGCGAATTAAAAGTTGAGTGATGATAATGAAAGTTTTAAAAGTTCGGTGACCATATTGAAAGCCTTTTAAAAGTTCAGTGACTAACAATGTATTTTACCCTTACATTTAACATGCCACGTCAGCTTTTTTAACGGTGGTTGACGGCAGTGACCTTATTGAAAGCGAATTAAAAGTTGAGTGATTATAATGAAAGTTTTAAAAGTTCGGTGACCTTATTGAAAGCGCCCTAAAAGTTTAGTGACTACCAGTGTAGTTTACCCTATATTTTTTACAAGAGTTAACTAAACGATCCGTTTTTGAATATTTAAGGTGATTGTATTTCGGTCATTGGATTTTTAAAATTTACAATACAGTCCATGAATGTTTAATTTGTATCCTCTATTTCCTTCTTGAACGCTTGAAATTGCTCTCTCCATAAAGAATTGAACTGAAAAGAAATAAGGATTCTGTAAATCAACAGTTTCCTTTTCTTTAACTTTTGATTTAGGAATTCACTTCTGTTCTTTTTTTTTTAATATTGCTTGTTCAAGGGTTTATCCCACTTTCATTTTATCTTTTCCCCCTTCTTGAAAGATCGACTCTTTTGGTATATTTATGTATCAAATAAAGAACTAGTTGCAACATAGTCATAGTATTAATTACGGTTGCAGTCGCGATGTCGTGTTTGCAGACGATCCAGCGTGATAATTTTCTAAAAAAATAACTATAATTTTAAATACAGTTGCAGTTTATGGTGTTGTGAGGACCTCAAAAATTGTTACGATAATTGAGCATGCATCTTTATGCTTGTCTCATGTTTCTTCAGCCAACTTGTTGGCATACTCTCTGTATCATATAACAATTTATAAGAGATCATTCCATGTTTCACCTTGCATAGCATAGGTTTAAACATAACAACACCTCTCATGAAACGAAATAAAATCAATTGATACCTATCTCGCATTTTTCTAAATATATATATCACATCAATTCTTTTTAACGACAGTCGATAACATTAACCGTGATAAAAGTAATTTAAAAATGTAATGCCAAAAATTCAAATTTCCTAAAAGTTCAGTATAGTTTACCATTTTCATCATTATAATACAATTACATATTTTTTCTTTTAATAAATTTTATAATTGCTTTTCCTACAAAAATTGTAAATAAAATAAATATTATTTTTTTCTCTTTTCTTTGTATAGTACATGTTCGTTTTATGATCTATGTTCAAAATTTGTAACTCTCTTTCTCAACAATGTTGTCTCTAAAATTTGAACTCATATCTCCTCCTTAAGAGTGCAACATGCCTTATCCTTGCACCCAATACTTGTTGGTTAAATTATAATTTTCCATTATCATGTTCGTTAAATAGTAATTTTCTATTATCACTAATATCAAAATTATTGGGGTACTTTAATTGATGTATTTAAAAAAACATATGTTAATTGTTTATTGAGTTTAACTCGGTTAGCATTTTACTTATACAATATATAAAAGAACATGAGATTGAATATATTTAAATGTTAATATATTTTTATTTACGAATGGAGAAAAGTCTAGATAATATAAATATTATATCAAATCATAGGTTAAAAAAAATATACCATTACCTTTATATGAAAATTATAAATAAAATAAATACAAGTAATTTTCATTATCACTAATAATACAATACTTAATCTATGTCTTTTTCTTTAATAAAAAGTATAAAATTTATATTAAAAATAAAATAAAAAATAAATACAGACTGTAATAGCACACACCATTAAATACTATTAACATCGTTTACTTTCCATGAAAATTATCAATTTTATTTTATTAATAATAATATTAATTCTATCCCATTCCGTTTTGCCGATCGGCGATCGACGGGATCCCTATTCCTCGGCCGATTTTAATTCCTCATCTGAATCCCTTCACTTAGTTCAGTGAACTCCCCAAGAGCCCAAAAATAGAAAAAAAAATAATTCTAATTTTTTGTTTCCCTTTCTATCGGTACTGAGATTCAGAAATTAGCTTAAAACCTTGATTTTTGCAAGCTGTAAAGGGCACGTGGCGATCTGGGTCTTGCTTCACTTCTCAAATCTAGGTGAGTTTGAGTTCAATTTTTCTTCCCAGGTATAGATTATGTGGACATGTTTAATTGTAAACACTTTAAATTTGTAGAAAACCCTGACTATTTAGTAAAAATTATGGGTCAAATTACTTGATTTAAGCAAATTTTGACATGTTGAACTCGGATCCGTTTGCTTTCTTTGTCATTTTGCTTTGAAATTATTCTGATCTGGGTTTTCGAGTTATGCAGATTTAGCTGCTTTTTTTGTTCAAATGGGTTTCTTTTAATTGAGGAAATGACTGGAAAAGAAAGGAAATTAAACTACTTTCTTTTTGGTTCTAAGATATGTTGTAACCTAATAATTCTCCATAATGCTTGGGTGTGGTTAATTTTAATAGATTTAATCTCTCGCCTTTCTGCGGTTTCTCCGAAATCAATTAGTGTTGAAAGAGTTATATTGAATCCAAAGATAAATAATTAGGGTTAATTAGGGGTGTTTGAAAGTTGCATGATTTGACGGATTAGTGTTTAACTCGGGAAAACGAAGCTTGATTCTGAGAAAGATCTAATTGTTGTCATGTTGACCATATGCAGAAACGATGAGATGGTTGAATATGTCAATTCAGTCTTTTTTAAGGTTAAGCAGAGGCATATGACAACTTTTGTTTCGAGAGTTTGGTTTTGAAATTTGCCTAAATTTTCTGAATGGATATGAACAAAGAGGAAGCCCTTAAAGCGAGAGAGATCGCGAATAAGCGATTTTGTGAAAGAGACTTTGCAGGTGCTAAGACCTATGCCTTAAAGGCTAAATCACTGTATCCAGGATTGGATGGTATCTCACAGATGGTATCCACATTCGAAGTGTATGCCGCTTCTGAGGTTAAATGTAATGTTGAAACCGATTATTATTCGATTCTTGGGTTGAAGCCTTCAGCAGACAGAGAGGCAGTGAAGAAACAGTACAGAAAGTTGGCTGTGTTACTCCATCCTGATAAGAATAAATGTGTGGGAGCCGATGGGGCGTTCAAACTTGTATCCGAGGCATGGACTTTTCTGTCGGATAGAATCAAGAAAAGTTCACATGATTTCAAGAGAAACAAACAGATGCCTTCGGGAGTGGTTCAAACTTCAACATATGCTGCTGGGGTAACATGTGTTAATGCAACCACACAAAGTAGACTTGATACTTTTTGGACTGTTTGCACGTCTTGTAAAGTTCAGTATGAATATCTTCGGAAATATGTGAACAAGAGACTTTCATGTAAGAACTGCCGTGGTACGTTCATTGCTGTTGAAACTGGATCAGCCCCTGTAAATGGTTCTTTCCCATATTCTCCTTGGTCATATGTGCCAAGTAATGGATACGGGAGTCATGGGAATGGGGTCGCATATGTCCCAACAAATACTACTTTTTTCAGTGGAAATGGGGTTTCAGGTCATCATTCTGGGCATGGATATGAGTATGTTCCTAACATGTCGTTTCAATGGAGCTCGTTCTCTGGAACTTCTACCGGGGTTGTGAGTCATAATGGAGTATCAGCCATTTCTGCCGATGCCATTTATCAGAGCAACGGAGATGCTAGAGTAGCAGGGTCGAAGGTGAAATCTGGTGCCAATGGAAAAGCCTCAAAAAGCTTTGCCACTCAGTCAACTACAAATTTGTTCAATGGTTATAATGAATCTTTAGGATCTAAGTCAGGTAACGTTGAAAAGAAAAGGAAGGTTATTATTGATTCCGATTATAGAAATGGATTTGAAGACAAGGTATTCAAATCTTCCGAATCAGGATTAGCAAATGGAAACAGGAATGAGCCTGATCCAAAGCTTTCCAACCCCAGTGAACCCCCAAATAGGCGAAGCTTATTGACACCGGTATTTGATGCTAGAAAATTGTTAATTGACAAGGCGAGGACTGAAATTCGGAAGAAATTGGAAGAGATTAAGTTGGCTTCGGAGGCAGCTGCTGCAGCTTCAGTAGTTAAATCGGGCGCTAAAGAAGATGGTCAATCACTGGCAGCTGGAAAGGCTCTCAACGGGACAAATTTATCTGATTCTGCTAATCAATCCGCATCAAATAAAGGTGCAGCAGTCTCAATTACAGTCCCTGACTCCGACTTTCATGATTTTGACAAAGATAGATCAGAGGAATGCTTCAAACCAAAGCAAATATGGGCCCTTTACGATGAAGACGATGGTATGCCTCGTTTGTATTGTTTGATTCGCCAGGTTATCTCTGAAAAGCCATTTAAGATTCACATCACTTACCTGAATTCCAAATCTGATAATGAATTCGGGTCAGTGAATTGGTTGGATTCTGGGTTTACGAAATCCTGTGGACACTTCAGGGCATGGAGTTCCGACATTATTGATCAAGTTAACATTTTCTCTCATCTTCTGAGAGGACAAAAGGCTGGAAGGGGAGGCTGCGTTCGCATATTCCCTAAAAGAGGAGATGTTTGGGCTGTTTATCAGAACTGGTCACCCGATTGGAACAGGTCAACTCCTGCTGACGTGAGGCACCAATATGAGATGGTAGAGGTGCTCGAGGATTACAACGAAGAACTTGGAGTTTGGGTTACTCCCCTCGTCAAATCGATTGGTTTCAAGACGGTGTATCAGAGAAACACAGACAAGGATGCCGTTAGATGGATCCCAAGGAAAGAGATGTTTCGGTTTTCACACCAGGTTCCAGCTTGGTTGCTTGAAGGAGAATCCGGTGATTTGCCGGATCGATGTTGGGATTTAGACCCGGCTGCAACTCCAGATGAACTTCTTCATGGTGCATCAGAAGCCAAAGCTTAAGATAAACATAGTCATTGTGGAAGCAGGCATGATTAGTTTGGAATTTGGTTTTACCATTCTTACACAACATTTGGATTGACTGTACAAACATTTCACACATGGCATGGTTACTGTTTTCTGCCAAATGCAAAACATTAACTCCTGATGATATTTGAGGATGTAATATTACCGAGGAACAGTGTTTACAATCCTGAAAACAAAAAATCTCTTCTTCATTCCACCTTCCACATTTATTGCATTCAAGTACTAAAGGGTCTTATTATGGTTCAAGTCCCTCCTCTGTACTGGATTTTCAAATTTAAACCTCTATTTTAATTTGATATAAATTAGTTCATTTGCTTTTATAATATTATTAGTATCATTGATTTTTTTTCTTTTTGACAAATCCTATCTAATCTTAATTCTAGCGGGTCTAGAACTCATGATCTAGACTCATGATTTAACGGGAATAAAAGAACAGAGATAGAAAATGAGAGAACAAAGATGATCAACTTAGCTAACCGATCAAATATGCTTGTTTTTTTTTTCACTTGATCTTAACTGTGTGGTTGAATAACAGTAAAAATAATGCATTTTTTAAGCTCGTAACAATAAGTATGATGAGAGTTTTTTTTAAGCTCGTAAGTTCGAATGCGTTTAAATACATCTATTTTTTATTTATGAAATTAAAAATAATAGATAATTTAAATATTGTATCCATCTATCCATACAAAGATATTGAATCACTTTAGTCGAAGGTTACATAAACACAAAATACCACATCAAATATTTTAATGGACATATAGTTATAAACCTCTTCAATGACTTAACTACGCCCGGAATTAGTGCTTTGGCCTATATTTCAAAAACACAAATTTAATAATCAATCTGTCTTTATTTTGTTCCAGCTGGTATTACACTCATTTAGGAACTATAATCATTCTACCAATATGATTATATTATATGATATATTATGATGTTGATCGGTTTGGTCAGAATTTACAGTTTCAGCAGTTGAGGTTAAATTTATAGAGATTAAAGATTAAGGTGTTGTTTGAAAATTAAAGGATAACTAATTGTTGGTTGTGGTTATTTTTTAATCGATAATAGTTCACACAGTAACAAATTTACGGGTTGAGAAATAGGAAGACCGTAAGAGCTTTCTGAAATTCAGTGTCAAAGCATAAACCGACTGTCGTGTTCCTGAGTGAAACTAAACAAAAAAAATATCTTAAAAAATCAAGATATAACTTTAAACTTTATTTATAATAAGATTATTTATTTATTAAAACCTCTAATTTTCAATACAATTGAACTTTATTTCTTTCATTTTTACGATTAAATATACATTGTTTTCTAACTTTGATTCTTGGTTCCATTCCTAGATCGACGCTCATTGTATCAATTGTTGCTAATAAGAATAAGATAATGATATATAATTTTACCCTTTTTGATTTGATCGAAAAATCGCGATCAATTATTATGTGAAAAAGAAGAGAAGCGGAGAAGAGGATGAGTAGAAGAGTGGGGTTTTGCATCCCTCTTTTTCCTAATAAATTTTCCAGGTTTATAAATATCTGTCGAGTGAAGGTGTTAAGTTTAAGGATCGGTACGTAATAATGATTTGATTCTGTAGTTTTGGTTGTCAAATAACAAGTTAACTAGTGGATCAAATAAACTTGATAGCTATAATATTATTGTAATTCTCTGATAATATTACATCATGAAAATTTTAAAAACTTAAAACCCAAGTTTAAAAGAATAACAACACAAAAATAATTACAAAAAAGTAACAGTAGAAGACTCAAAACTAGAGGTACAATAATACTTTTTTGAATAATCTAAAAGTGATTATAAAATAGTATATATTTATACATATTCTAATCATTTAACAATGCACACACAACTTAGACAGAGTGATTGAACCAATATCTCTTAGAAAGGAAGGAAAGGGAAACTCCAAGGAATCAAAGAGGTGCTCCTACCAAATTTAGAATTCATGACCTAAGAATATATGTAAGAACAAAGATAAATAACTTGATCAAATGTACTTGTTTATCGAATATCATTAAAGGAGTACAATAATATTTTAATGACAATATAGTTATGATTATGAACCTCTTACCTGACTTAGAGCTTTCGCATATTTCAAAACACAAATTTAATAAACAAACTTCCTTTACTTTCTTCGGCTGGTATTACACTAATTTAGGAACTATAATCATTCTACTAACATGATCATATCATTATGATGTTGATCGGTTTCGTCAGAATTTACATTCGCAAAATTTTAGCTAGCCGGTATCTATTTTTCCTCTAAGGCATCCATCTTTCTCTGTTGAGCGACATAAGTTTCTTTTTTTTATTTAGCCGGTGACGGCATCAATTTTAATATTAGTTGTCGACTGCCAGATTTGTTTTATTTAATAAAAATAATTATAATTTTGTGGTATTTTTTTATCTTTGTGATACGTTTATCTATGTTTTTTGGCATATTTTTTCTTCTTCCTCGGTCGTTTAGTCGTTCTTTTATTTTATGTTTTTCGCAGGGTTGAATATGACGATGCCACGACTAATGAAGATGGCGCTTATTTGTATTCTTGCTGATTTTTTTTGCTCTGGACTCTCGGATTGAATTTGAATACGCGGTTTGCGCTCGTGGATAGTTTCTCACGACGCTTGGCTCTGATTTACAGTTCTCAGTGCTCTTTCAATAGCTTAATCCTCTTTTATGGTTCATATTATCTAAAGTGGATAGTTTTAAGAAAATGTCTAAATTATGTATTTAGTTTACGATATTAGTTGTAAACCGTTATTGTAATTTTGGGCATTTTTTCATTTAATAAAACTAGTTGCTTCTATTAAAAATATTGTTATTAGGAAAATATTTTGATACACAAGCTTGTGTAAACTTTTAATTTTAGGGTTTAGAGATTTAGGTTGTAGGGTATAAAATTTAAGGTTTATGGTTAGAATTTAGAGTTTAGGGTTTATGTATTAGGGTGTTAGGGCAAGGATATAGGTTTTAGATTTTATAGTTTAAATATGAAGGGTTGTGTAATTTTTTTTACACAGCTTGCGTATCAAAATATAACAATTGTATTTTCTTTTAAGGGTAATTATTCCATGCACAAATGCTTGTGGAAACTTTTAATTTTGTTTTGTGGTTCATATGATCTAAAGTGGATAGTTTTAAGAAAATGTCCAAATTATGTATTTAGCTTACGATGATAGTTGTAAACTCTTATTGTAATTTTTTTTACACAGCTTGCGTATCAAAATATAACAATTGTATTTTCTTTTAATGGCAATTATTCCATGCACAAAAGCTTGTGGAAACTTTCAATTTTCTTTTGTGGTTCGTATGATCTAAAGTGGCTAGTTTTAAGAAAATGTCCAAATTATGTATTTAGTTTACGATGATACTTGTAAACTCTTATTGTAATTTTGGGCATTTTCTCGTTTAATAAAACTAGTTGCTTCTATTTAAAAAATTGTTATTAGGAAAATACTTTGATACACAAGCTTGTGTAAACTTTTTATTTCAAGGTTTAGAGATTTGGGTTTTAGGGTGTAGAATTTAAGGTTTATGGTTAAAATTTAGTGTTTAGAGTTAATGTGTTAGGGTGTTAGGGCTAGGGATTTAGGTTTTAGATTTTATAGTTTAAATATAAAGGGTTGTGTAATTTTTTTACACAGCTTGCGTATCAAAATATAACAATTTTATTTTCTTTTAAGGGTAATTATTCCATGCACAAATGCTTGTGAAAACTTTCATTTTTCTTTTGTGGTTCATATGATCTAAAGTGGCTAGTTTTAAGAAAATGTCCAAATTATGTACTTAACTTACGATGATAGTTGTAAACTCTTATTGTAATTTTTTTACACAGCTTGCGTATCAAAATATAACAATTGTATTTTCTTTTAACGGTAATTATTCCATGCACAAATGCTTGTGGAAACTTTCAATTTTCTTTTGTGGTTCGTATGATTTAAAGTGGCTAGTTTTAAGAAAATGTCCAAATTATGTATTTAGTTTATGATGATAGTTATAAACTCTTATTGTAATTTTGGGCATTTTCTCGTTTAATAAAACTAGTTGCTTCTATTAAAAAAATTTATTAGAAAAATACTTTGATACACAATCTTGTGTAAACTTTTAATTTCAGGGTTTAGATATTTATGTTGTAGGGTGTAGAATTTAAGGTTTATGGTTAGAATTTAGAGCTTAGGGTTTATGTGTTAGGTGTTAGGGCTAGAGATTTAGGTTTTAGATTTTATAGTTTAAATATAAAGGGTTGTGTAATTTTTTACACAGCTTGCGTATCAAAATATAATAATGTATTTTCTTTTAAGGGTAATTATTCCATGCACAAATACTTTGAGAAACTTTCAATTTTCTTTTGTGGTTCGTATGATCTAAAGTGGTTATTTTTAAGTAAATGTCCAAATTATGTATTTAGTTTACGATGATAGTTGTAAACTCTTATTGTAATTTTGGGCATTTTCTCGTTTAATAAAACTAGTTGCTTCTATTAAAAAATTGTTATTGGGAAAATACTTTGATACACAAGCTTGTGTAAACTTTTAATTTCAAGGTTTAGAGATTTAGGTTGTAAGGTGTAGAATTTAAGGTTTATAGTTAGAATTTAGAGTTTAGGGTTTATATGGTAGAGTGTTAGAGCTAGGGATTTAGGCTTTAAATTTTATAGTTTAAATAAGATGGGTTGTGTAATTTTTTTTACGTGTATTAAAATATAACCATTGTATTTTTTTTTAAGGGGGCGTTTGGTTCACGGAATGTAAGATTACCTTTGGGAATAGGATTACCGGAATGTAACATTACCTGACACATTACTGAGAATGTTACATTACCTTGTTTGGTTCATTTGGTAGGAATATATGATTGTAGTGTTTGGTTGGAGGAATATAAGATTAATTGGAAGCAAAATTTACTAACTTGCCCTTATGATATATTTTCCTTTTAACAAGTTTAATTTTTAATTATTAAATTAAAAATATTTACATAAAATTTTAGAGAATTATTTTTGTTACATCACCTAAAATTTGCAAAAAAACAAATATTTATAATATTATTAAATTATTTTTTAAAAAAATGTTTTATATTTATATAAATTTATTCCTTTTTAATTTTTTAACATCAAAATATTAAACGTTTAATGTGCTTAGATTTTTTTAATTTTTTATTACTTTCGACCATTTATCAAACAAATTAAAGTAAATAATAAAACAAATCTAAAAGTACTAAAAATGATAAAAATAAATTAACCTATTAAGATAAAAATATCTTATAAATCAAATAATAAAATTAATAACATCAAGTCTTAACGCATTCAGTTTCAAACAACATACAATCTCATCTGATAACCCTAGAAACATCGTAAATACAATATTAATAAAATGTACTATTAAATATTACAACATTATCTAAATATATACAACACCATTTATATATTAAATTAATATTAAATATAAATATTTAATAAATTTACACAATAAATAATTAGTTACCTAATTAAAAATGCAATAAATGATCAACATGAACATAATTCATAATCATAAGGTTAATATTGTCCAAAGGGGAAGGAATTGTGTAATACGTAAGAAAATGAGGGGAATAGCATTCCCACCATTTTGGGGAAAAGAGCCACTCTTGGGAAAAGAATAATATTTCCTAGTGGTAATCTTTCTAAACCAAACATGGAAATATAAATCTGGAAAAGATTATTACCCCTGGTAATCATCTTTTCCGCGAACCAAACACACCCTAAGGGTAATTATTACATGCACAAATACTTGTAGAAACTTTGTTTACACAAGCGCTTTAATATTATGATTTATAGTTTAATTGTAATAGTTTTGAATTTGAGGGATATTGATAGAATTTTGGGTTTAGAGTTAAATTTTAGGTTAAAACTTAAATCCCCAACTATATTACCTTAAAACCTAAATTCTAACACCAAACCCTAAACTCTAACCATGAACTTCAAAATCTCTACACTAAAACCCTAAACTCTAAATTTTAAGCGGAAACAAAAAAATTTCACAACCTGTAAATGGGATAATAATCCCTCTTTTAAATGATAAAATCAAACTAAATTAGTTTTTTAGACTTATCCATTTTTTTATAATACAGTGATTAACTTGATCCGTAAAATAAAAAATGAACCAATCTGATCCAAGTCCTATAATACAGAGGCCTCTGAGATACAATTGACTAATAATTCTAAAGAATGAACAGTGGTGGATGGAGAAAGTGGGGTTTTGAAATCAAGATTAGCTCCACTTATCTAATCTCATCCACCAATGCCAACCTTTTTACAATAGCAGTGATTTAGAACATAAACTCCAATTATTTTAATGATTAAGGTTCTTTCCTATTTGCATTTCAAATTATATTTGGTCTTAGGGTGTAGGTCCCTCTTCTATTCTTACCCCAAAAAATTATATACCTTTTCATTTTAATTTATAGATGACTAATTAAATCTTCGTCAATATTTTTTTTGATAAATTTTAATTGTTAACCTTAATTTTATTTAGAGGAGAGAAGAAAGAAATACTCTATGGGAAGAAAATAGATACTCTGGTGGGTTTAGAATTCATGACTTAAGGGAATACGATGGAACAAAGGTAAGCAACTTCGTCAATTTTAAAATTTACATAATGTAAAAACGTTAAAATAATAAATTTATTATTAAATAAAACAAAAAAATATAAGATTGCTCTTTAAAAAAACAATATAATATTGCTAAAAAATGACAATGTGGTGATTAATTATCTTTAATGGCTCACTTCCAAAAGTGATAGGAGCATAATTGTTATTTTTTGAGAGACCAATTTGTCTAATTTCAAATAAAGACAAACCTAAAACATCTTTTTACCAAACATTTTTTTATAAAAATAAACTTTAATTTTCATTCGAAAAACAATGTGACTATTATGAAAAAACATTTTATTGACATTTCTTATCACGTCAATTATGATTCTTATCAATTAAAATTAATTATTTGAATTTTTTTCAAGTCACTACCTTTTATTGGTGAATTTTATTCGTATCATTTTTTTTATTAATGATTATTTGAAAATTATATTGATGGCATTGAAAATAAAATAAAATAAAATTATTTTAATTAGTAGAGACCATGAGTCATGTCATTGGAAGTTCAAATAAAATAATTTCATCACTTTCATATTTTATTCCATGCGCCAAATTTATAAAATTTTGACTCAAGACACAATGATGAAGCCACACTCTTAATTTAAGAGTTTTAAAATTAAAAGAAAATTATAGGCTTAAATATATATTTGGTACCTTAACTAAGCACATTCTCTTAAGTTGGTATCTAATGAATTTTTGCTCTCATATTGGTATCTAAACTAGACATATTCTTCCAATACGGTACTTGAAGAATTTTTACTCTCAAGTTGGTACCTGAACTAAACATGTTCTCTCAAATTGGTACCAAAACTTATACATCCTATCAATTTGGTCATAATTCGAAACAAATCAATAAATTTAACACTTTATATTTACAAATTCTGTCAAATTATTTTTTGTTATTCTCCTAAATTGTTTGTACACATTCTCAGGAATGTTACATTAATTTCCTGGTATAATAAAAGTTTACTAATAACTTGTCGTTTTATCGTAGAATGCAGTTGTTCAATTATTTCTTTGATCTTATTGACTCACTTGATTTGACAATATCATAACTTTTTTTTACTAAATTGATGTAATTTTAAAATATTAAGAGATAAATTTATTAAATTATTTTGAATTAGGATCAAATTGATAGAATGTAAAAGTTTTTAGGACTAAAATTGTTAATAAAAATACCAAAACCATGAATGAAATTAAAGTTTGGGTACCAAGTTGAGAGCAAAAATTCTTTAGGTACCAACTTGAGAAAAATGTATAATTCATGTACTAATTTAGGAGCAAAAAATCTTTAGGTACCATTTTGGGAGAAGTTATATAGTTCAAGTACCAAATATATATTGAAGCCAAAATTATAAAACTGGATTTTAGAAAAATGGTATTGAATTTTCTCTAAATTTATCTAATGTTTTTCCTCCAATTCAAACATGGGGCACTAACATCAACACATTCACTAACCCCTCCACCTTATTTTGTCTCAGTGTTGATCAATTAAGTCTACAAAAATCCATGAAAAACACTGTTAAAAGATTAAAACTGAAAGATCTGCCAACAATATAATATAATAATGAATAAAAAATTAATTTTTTATGTGAAATCCTTTCAAGAAAATCATAGACAAATGAGGAGGAAATTCATCAGAATATCGAAAACGATTACAAGTGGAGCTACTAATAGAACATGAGTGTGATATGATACCCCAAAAAATTTGAAGAGAAAAATTTTCCCTATAAATTAAATATAAAAAATATTAAAAATAAAATTAATACAATTTTAAATAAACATTGACACCCTTTAAAAAAAATTGACACCTTTAAAAGAAAATTGACACCTATTATTTTTTCAATCTAATTAAAAAAATTCATTCATAAAAATTTTAAATAATAACCCATCAAACTAAAATTTCTGGCTCCACCCTGCTTAAGACAATTTATTTAGTCTTAAACTAATTACATATTTATAATTAAATAACTTGATTACAAAGGATTCTTGTGTACTAATAAATTTAGTGACTTTAGATTTCAAAACTATAATTCAAAGTCTTATTGACGAAGGGGCATTTGGCATGCTTCCTTCGCACCCACTACAAACTCTTATTTTTAAAAAAATAAATTATTTTCTAACCAAGTTTGTCGCACCTAAGGATGAACCGATGGGATGTTAAAAGACAAGTAACACTCTTAAATATTTTAAAATCTCATATATTTTATATTGATGATCTAATTTTATACTATCTAAAAATTTTAAATTTTCATATAATTTTATTAAGTATACAAATCCGCACCTCCCCTACCATATCCATTCCTAAACGTAACACAAAATTTTCAAATCAAAACAAAACAAAATCGGAATCGTATCTTCAAACAAATACAAACTTTAATAAAACTCTGGTGTTAGCCATATGATACTTGTGCATCTGTACGCCCAACCTTTTTCAATTTAAATTTTTTGAGTGAAGAACCATTTTCTTCCCCAAAATGTTGTAATTATTTGGTGCTCCCTCTCGGCGAAAGGTTGTAATTCTTCGTGAAGGATTATTAAGCATTTTCAAATTTTATAAATAGTTCATTAGACCTTCAATACAAAAAATTATTAGATGGATATGGTTTACCACGTTATTTATAATCTCATCTAATAATAGTTTTACATTTCATTATTTTTCAAGGTGATTCTACACCTCTTTCCTATATGTTTGGTAAAGAGAAGTTTGACAAAAAAATTAGAGGTTTGAGACATAATTAGAGGTTTGACCAGTCAAATCCGCTAATATTGTTGTTTGGTAAATAGCGGATTGAAAGAGCAGATTGGGGTAAAACCGCTAATTTTGAAAAAGCTCATAATAGGAGCTTTTTGGGATTATAGGTTTGATATTATAGTTGTAAAGACTCTTTTACCCTTACCAGTTACAAAAAATTTCAAAATAACCTAAATTAAATATTTTCTCACCCTATTAATAAGCTAATCCTATTTATTTTTTATTATCACATATTTATATGTGTATTTAATTTTATTAATTAATTAAATTACATTAAAATAATTATATAAATAATAAATTAATATATAAATCATTTGAATATGTTTAGAAAAATTATATTAAAAATAATTTTATAGATCTAATTAATAATAATTAGATACAAAATATTGATAACTAATAAACTATTCAAACAACTATTGAATATAATCATGTCCTTATATGTCATTTTGCTTGTTTAAATAATCTAACAGCTATCAGATATCAGTTAATTTTACCAAACACTTTTATACAATCAACTAATACAATTCGTTAGTCAAATCAGCTAATGCAATCAACTATCAGCTAATGTAATCCGCTATCTGCTAATTGCTAAACAGGGCCAAAGGCTTTGACATATAATTTTAGCAACACTTTCTAATGGGTTTTTGATTTTTTTATTGGTTAAGCGTTTTGTAAATCGACAAAAATTCATTTAAAGATTCATTTTTTCTAGTACCCAATCTCCTTGAGTCTAGTTTTGAAACATGTTATTTGTTTTTTCGAAAAAATGTTGCTCACATATTAGATTTTTACACGAACATTTGAAATCCCTCAAATCTAAGAAAATGCCCAAACTCAAAAAAAAATTATTATCTTTTGTGTTTAATTTTGTGAGTTTTGAAAATATTTATGGTAAATTTAAACTAACAAGGAGATAAAAAAATCAAACGAGTTTACCGAAGTTTAGAGCGGTCACAAAAGACGTTGAAGAGTTACATTCTTTGTGAGTGTGTAACAGTTCAAAATAGAGAAGAAGAATTATAAAAAAGATGAGAAGATAGAAGAGCAAAGGGAGACAAAGAAGCAGAAAATAGGGGAAAGAAATAAAAAATCCATTCATTCATTCGATAACTTTTCTTTACAGCTCGATAACCCTTTTACCCTACAATTCTGGTCCAAAACTCATCGTTTCACTAAAAAAACGACAAAACGAAAACGTTTTGCTTTCTTGACTTAAAGACCATTACAATACTCCCTCTTTCGAACAATCCTTATCCTCAAGGATTAAATATAAAAAAAACAGCAAGCCAAGTCTTGATTTTCTTCAAATGATTGGACCAAACATTGCTCCAAGCTCTTTTTACCTTAGATAAACTTGACTTGAGAACTCGCATAAAAGCTTTCAGCTTATTTTTAAAAATTAAAAACCTGATGGAATCATGTCGAAAAGATGTTACTCTCTTGTATCGATTTGACGTACGTAGATACTCAATTCCTTGAAATTCCTTTCCCATCCATTGTTGCTCGAGCTTTGTCATTGTAGACATTACTATAACCCTTCCCCCTAGATCAAAAATTCTAACATTGTTGCATTGTTCGCCACTAGAATCAATATACTGTAAAAGTGTATCCATCACATTTGAATAGTACATGTTCACATTCCAAAAAGCACAAACCTCTTCTATGCAAATACATGGTCTCTGACCCACATAGAAAATCACAAGGGAAAACACATTTAGACAGTCAACTTCACTAGTCATTAAAGCATCATCGGTTGAAGTAACTATGACATCTGCAATTGCAAATATATTATTATGAATCTACATCTTGCAGTACCTCAATTGTTGGGCCCTTAAATATATTTTTTCATGGAAAACACCACAGATCTTAAGTGTCACTCGCACATCCCATCCTATTTTTGCATAATTGAGTTTTTTCATATGAGAACTTAGTAAAATGATGCCTTCTGAACTAATGGTCACATAATCTGCAAGGAACATTGATTCTATATCTGGTATAGTAACCCCTACAATTTTCCACTTGTAATAGTCGCAAAGCAAGTTCAAATGTTCAGAGCAGCACATCCTGATTTCATCACTGCAATCATTAAATCACTCTTCACATTTTGCAAACCTTAAGTTTAACATTGGATTTGTTGAGTTCAGCAGTGAAAACTGCACTGAGTGAGGTATGCACCCAAAAATTGGTTTGAACCCCAAAACGCCACAAAGTGATGCAAGCATCCGCATAGATTCTCCACTATCCATACCAAGAAACAATGAAGATTCACCATAACAGAGTCTAACTGCAAAAACAAACAACGTGCTTTTAAAGTATCACGTGTTTCCATCATAAGGTTTACCATAATGAGTCAAAAAGCTAACATCAACAACATGAGCATGATCAAGTTCATCATCAAATGCAATCTTAACCTGGTCTAGCATAGATTCTGTTGAGCCATATTCTATTAATTTGACATGTTTTTTCGCCTTGGACATGTGAACATTTCTCCGGTTGAACAATGGTAGAGCATCACTCTCTTGGAATTTATCTGTAGTGGTTTTAAACATCTCTTGTGCGTCTTCATTTGTTACATCATCTGCCATTGCTCTTGAATATAATTTCATCCCAAATTTATGAAGATTCAAGTACAAATCAGAATCAAATCTAACATTGTTCTTAAAAGATAAAACACAGTAGACAATCCCATCCTCTATGTGTGTTCCCTTTTTAGCTTCACCATTCTTAACAACCTTCTTCAATTTCTCTTTACTCTTGACCACGCCGTCCTTACTTACTCCTTCGTAAGCTAGTTCATGGTATGGACTAACTTCAATAATACATAATCTAATCGATCCTCTTGATACTCCATCATCCCATACAACATCATCAACACTTTCCATCCAACAAATCATTCCTTCCACCGTTCTAACTTTTAGTTTCATTTCACCATTCCCCATTAATAATAGTCTAAAACCATAAGGATCATCAACTTCAACAATTCTAGATACAGATCCATAACCACAATCAGGTACAAATAGCCATAAGCAATTCAGAACTAAAGAATGACTTATTTGAATACCAAAGTTGCATATACGAACTTGATACTGACATTCATTTTTCATTACCTGATCTATTACTGCTGTCAATATGTCTAGTGTCTCAAACAGTTTGGACGAATCAATTACCGATGTGTAATCACGTTGAGAATCAAATTCCCCGAAAATATGGGCCGCTCGATCAGTGACTTCTTGATATTTTCGCATGAACGATTCACCGAGCATGTGAGATAATCCGATGTTCACCACTTCAATGTTTGCCGATCGAACTTGCAAGTCATCACTCCCCTCGAAAATTGAGACTTTGTCTCGTGGCAGTTCACTCAGAAATCCATCAGTAGGTTCATCAGAAATAGGTACCTGAGTTTGGTCATCCGAATCAGCTTGGTCCATAATGCCTTCAGACTGCACAGTAGAATCCTCGAAGATGGCCTCAAAGATGGCGACGTCTGAATATTCAGCCATTGACACAGACAATTCGTCGAACACCTTGACTTCAAAAGAGCCTGTTACCAACAGTTCTTGTTCTGCCTCAACCAACTCTATCGGCAATTCACCTTGAACCAGTGGTGGTTCCAACAAACGTTCACAATCATCGCTTTGTGAGATGTCAACACGAAACATCTCACCAACACGAACTTCACCAAATACCTCCGCCGTTTGTACCAACCTTTCATCATCCTGTTGGATTTCACCCGAACCCACCTCTGTGGCAACGATACATGAATCCAAAATTTGTGTTGGCTCAACAAAATCAGCCAACCCTGCATCGTCATGAAGCTTAATATCGAGCTGACAACAACCGTCGTAAATATTACGGCCCTGAAGAGAATTTCTAGCAGCGATAGCGCCATAACCTTGAAAGTGTACAAAGAACTGAACCTCAATCGAATTCTGAAACAGAGTAATCTTTTGCACAGACCCATAAGGTGAGAAGACCGATGCAGCACGTCTTGAGTAATAGGCCAAATCGTATGGTGGATTGTAACTAAGAGAGTTTGATTGTTGAAAAAACCATCGAACAGTGATTTTAAATCCTTACTACACTTAGACAAAAACGACTGAAAACCTTCATCCATGGCCGCGATCGATGGCTTTGATGCTTTTGTAACAGTTCAAAACAGAGAAGAAGAATTATAAAAGAGATGAGAAGATAGAAGAGCAAAGAGAGACAAAGAAGCAGAAAATAGGGGAGAGAAATCAGAAATCCATTCATTCATTTGATAACTTTTCTTTACAGCTCGATAACCCTTTTACCCTACAATTCTGGTCCAAAACTCACCGTTTCACTAAGAAAACAACAAATCGGCAACATTTTGCTTTCTTGACTTAAAGACCATTACAGAATGATTGAAAATAGAAAAAAAAATCTTAGGTTTTGAAGGAAAAGATGATATGGTGAAAAAAGAGAAAATTGTACATCAGCACAAAAATAAATAAGAAAAGAAAAAAATACAAAAATGAATAAAGAAATCTTTGTTGGCTTCCTCGACAACGCACCTCGGTAGAAAAATATAATATATATTTTTTTGAATATAAAAAATATAATATTTTCTAATTGTTAATGAATTTAATGGTTATTGATGAAAATTAATTTAAAAATTTTATTGGTAAAATTGAAAATATTATAATTTATTGACCAGAACATGGTAGAGTGATTAGAGCCTAAAATTCAATAACTAATGTAGTAGTTTATCCTCTCTCTTTTTATTTAATCTTGGCTTTAATACACTTCTCTCCCTAAACTTTACTTGTTTTCCCTACTTGCCCCTAAAGATTATTTTGATCACTTTTACCCCCTAACATTTTTTCCATTACCCATATTGCCCCATAACGTTAAAAAATTATCTTGACCAATCAAAATGCGCCACATCATTTTTTAAATTATTTTTAATTTTTAAAATAAAATAAATATATTAAAATATTTATTAATTTAATTATACTCCCAAAATACTCAAAATATCCCATCTTCATCTTCCCCAACCTCTCATTTCCCTTAAACCCATATGGAAACGAGTGGTTTTCCATAACTGCAAATACCCAAAACAAATTATCTCCATAACCCCTATTAAAAATCACACCAATCACATATAATTTGTTTCCAACTAAAAACCAGAAAAACAAAATTAACAAGGCCAAATAAAGATAAAAACCTACAATCAGACAAGTGAAAAGAGAATTCTCGAAAGCAGTTTTCAAGCGATTCAAGAACCAAAAAACTCAAATTTGTTAAGATCCTCGTGGAATATGATGAAATGCAAGCGATTCGATTTGGAATGGAAAGGAGGGATTTTCTCGATGCATTTTTGGGCAAACAAATCAATTCTCGATTCTTTGCAAGAGAATTCTACAAGAATCGTGGGTCTTTTTACAATACAAGCATACAATATCAGATTTGAACAAAAAATCATTTGATGGGTTGTTCTTAAAACACTGGTTAGCTTTTCTTAGCTTATGTTTATAGATTTTGTATGGTGTTTTTTATAGGTTTCTTTTTTGTCTGAAGCGTGAGAGTGAGGTAATTGTTGAGTGTGTAAAAGTTCTATTATTTACACCTTATTTAACTTATATTTCTGCTGCATTCAAGCGTAATTCATTGCATTTAGGTTAGTTTACAGTTAGACATCACAAATATATTAAAAGGCACAGTTTCTACTAAAATTGGTTGTTTTTTGCAGGTTGTTGTTGTAGCAGCTGAAGAGGTAGGCGCTGGGCAGTGAAGTAGAAGAGCTGAAACTAGACAAGCAGTCAAGGAGGGCGATGCTGCCATGGTTGCCGCCGTGACAGCAGAGGACGACAACAGTTTTGAGGAGAAGAAGCAAAGTGAACCTCGATAGATAGAGAAAATTACGCATGTCTGTTGTGGAAAAACAATATATTTCTCCAAGCCCTAGATCGGAAGGAATGCCAAGCCCAAAGTTCAAGGAGAGAAAATTCCAAGCAAGAAGGAGGACGATTTAAAGTTAGATTCTCTGAAGATTTAGTCTTTATTATAGTTGTACTTTAATTTAGAGTTGTATTCTTGCTATTTTAGAAAACTTGGACCCAAAGCCTATATAAGGGCATGTATTTCGACCTAGGAGGGACATCACGCAATCTCTAGCCTTCTTCCCAAAACCCTATCCGTTTTCATCCTCTCATCATGTTCTAAATTCCCCCTAGGGCCACGGGTTGTCTTGTAAAGTAGTTGCAAGGGTTGCTTTTGTTTTAGGAATTTTCAGTTCAATAAAATAAACTTCAAGTTCTCTTATTCTGGTTATTAACATCTAGCAAGAGTATCGAGAGAGCATTGCGAGGTTATCTATTTACTTAATATCGAGAGAGTTAAGTATACGAAAGGAATAAGTGCGAGTTCTCTAGTTTATAGTTGAACTATCTCAGACCTAGGGATATGACGAGGTTAAGTGGCTAAAGAAGAATTCAACAACATCGATGTTCATCCTTCGATTCACGTCGGGAGGTATTATCAAAGACGCGATCATCGACAGACTTGGACCTAGGGATAGGCCAAGGCACAACAGGGATTCTTGCTAAACTTGAAGTACAGAGTTGAGTGTTCGCTGCCGCGACAAGCAACAGACTGCCGCCGCGACAGGTGCTGCCGCGACGGGGACGACGACAGAACTGGATTTCCTAGACTTAGCAATACCTGCACTACTGAGCAATTCAATACCAGCCCATTCTCTCTATCTTGATTTCTCTGCTCTTTTATTTAAGTTTTCTTTATTATTCTCGTGACAACTTCTCAATTATTTTCTTTACTCTCGTACAGTAGTTCTAGGTGAAGCTATTGGCCCAGTCCTTGTGGAGACGATATCCGATACTTCGTATCACTTTACTACTTGCGTCGTGTACACTTGCACTACAATTGCGATAGATACTTTTACACGCAACAAGTTTTTGGCGCCGTTGCCGGGGACTGGCAACATAACTCTACCTTTTCTTTTACTGCACTTTTCGTTTTTTATTTTTATTTACTGTTTTTCTTTGGTTTGTTCAACTCTTGCTTTTCACAAGGTTTCTTGTTTATTCACAGATCGAGACGAGGAAAAGAACCTGAGTATCCATTAGATCCGGAAATCGAACGTTCATTCAATCTTAAGAACCGACTTCGTCACATACTAGTCAGGAACGAGTACCTTGAGGAACAGTTAGAGACGATGCAAAACCAAGGGAACCCCCTGGGTAATGACCCCCTGTCGGAGATGGAGAGATTATACCTCTTCTCTGCAACCCGCCGAATGCTGCCGTGCGACGGTCCTGTCGAGACTACATGTTGAATGATCATGTAGAACTGGAAACCACGCTGCCGGATATAGATGTTAACAACTTCGAGCTGAAACATGTTATGTTTAGCATGATCAACAACACCGGTCAATTTAGTGGTGCTACTACAGAGGATGGAAGGGGGCATCTAAAAACGTTCCAGGAGATATGTGGTTCGTTTAGACTGCCAGGAGTTAATCTGGAGATACTGAGGCTTTGGTTATTTCCCCATTCATTGAGGGATAGAGCAAAGACTTGGTGGAATAAACTTACGTCGGGTTCAATTAGAACTTGGGCAGATTTGTCTCGTGAATTTTTATCTCGTTTAAATCCTTCACATTTATCTGAGCGATTACGTAACGAAATTGCTACATTTCAACAGGAATATGATGAACCGATGCACGAGGCCTGAGACAAATTTACCACTCTTCTACGGAACTGCCCAATGCATGGATTCCCCGTCTGTAACCAGGTAACAAAGGTTTATAATGCTGCCAATTTACAAACTTGTATTCGAATTGATTCAGCAGCAAATGGATTACTATTGGACAAAGACCTAGATGAGGCAATGCAAGTATTGAAAAATCTGGCTAAGAATGAGGAGCAGTTTCCGACAGCAAGAAGAGGGGGTAAACGGGTCCTAGATGTTAAGGATTATGAGGCCGACAGCACGATGAAATCACAGGTGGCATACCTCACTAAGGCAATGAAAAAGCTTTTGAATGATGATTCACAGCTGGTATTTGCGGTCGAAGAGGTATGTGAAATTTGTGAAGGGAATCACAGTTCGGATGAATGTCCGATATAGTTAGAAGAGGGAAAGTATGTTGGAAATTACAATAAGCAGAATTACAACTCCAACAACTACAATCCCAACTGGAGAAATGATCCCAAGTTTTCTTGGAGTAATCCTAATAATGCCCTGAATCCTCAAGCACACAATAATAAGAATCAGGGAGGACCTAGATTGCTGACTCGACAGCAACTGCAGCCACAGCAGCAGCAACAACCACCAGCTGCCACAAACAGTATACTGGAACAAACTCTGACTACGTTTATGTCTCAGACAGGAACTTACATTGAGAACATGAATCAATTTGTCAAGAAGACAGAGACATTCATGGATAAAACAGAGATGCGGATGACAAATCATGAAGTTACTCTGAAATCTTTGGAGACACAAATGGGTCAAGTTTCCCAGCATATCAACCCAAGGCAGACTGGAGGATTTCCTAGCAATACTGAAAATGCTAGGCAGCCCACACATGAGCAGTGTAAAGCCATCACTACTAGGAGTGGGAAGAAACTACCAGGGCCAGAGAAGGAAGCTGAAATAGTGAAGAAACCAGCCTTGGACATACCTGCCTAGAAAGCTGCCCCGACAAGTAACAAACAGACTGCTGCCGAAGAACATGTCACGACAGCAGAAGCGACAGAGGAGAAAGATGAGGAACCCAAACCTCATCAGATTCGTATGCAGTAGGAAGGACGTATTGTTGATTATCGTCCCCCACCTTCTTTTCCTCAATGGTTACAACAATTGAAGCAAGAATCACAACTTAAAAAGATTTATGATATTTTTAAGCATGTTCACATTAACATCCCGTTGTTAGATGCCGTTAGGGAGATGCCCGGTTACGCCAAATTTCTCAAGGATTCCATGTCGAAGAAATCTAGACTTGGAGAATTTGAAACTGTTAAGATGACAGAAGGATGCATGAGTATTCTACACAAGCATCCACCCCGGAAAAAGAAGGATCCGAGGAGCTTCATCATACCATGTGTAATCGGAGACAAATATGTGGGTAAGACACTTTGTGATCTTGGTGCTAGTATTAATTTAATGCCAAAATCTGTTTTTTCATAAATTAGGTATTGGAAAAGCTCGGCTCACGACAGTAATTCTGCAGCTGGCAGACCGCTCTTACGTTCACCCGGAAGGAAAAATCGAAGATATCCTGGTAAGAGTGGATAAGTTTATTTTTCCTGCTGACTTTCTTGTTTTAGATTGTGAAGCAGATGAAAACGCACCAATCATCCTGGGGCGACCCTTTTTAGCCACGAGAAGATCACTGATTGATATGGAAAAATGAGAACTCACCATGAGAGTGGACGATCAAGAGATAAAGTTGAATGTTCTCCAAGCTATGAAACATGTTGATGCAGAAGAAGAATGCAAGGTAATCACTGAAGTTACCTTTGACCAACCCTGCATCAGGTCGGGCTGTCATGAAACATTGGTCACTGCCTCGGCAGCCACTTACATGACTGTCATGACAGCACCAACGACAACAACTCCTCAGAATCTGATACATCTGATACTGAAGATTAGGAGGAGGTAAACTGGATAAGCGATCGTCCAAGTAAGTTATTTGAGCCTTTAAATTATACCTCGGATAACCATGCAATCCAAAAGCCATCAACTATTGAGCCCCATGTTTTAGAACTGAAGCCCCTGCCAGGGCAGCTAAAATATGCTTTTCTTGGTTTAAATGATACGTTGCCCGTAATCATCTCTTCCAAGTTGATGCAGGAACATGAACAACAGTTAATAGGGATGTTGCAGCACCACAAAAAGGCTATTGGATGGACGATAGCTGATATTCAAGGCATTAGTCCGGCCTTATGTATGCATAAAATCCTTCTAGAGGATGATCATAAGCCGACTATAGATGCTCAAAGGCGGCTAAACCATGCGATGAAAGAGGTGGTGCGAAAAGAGATAATCAAATGGCTTGATGCTGGAATAATCTACGCCATCTCGGACAGCAAATGGATGAGCCCGGTGCAATGCGTTCCTAAGAAATGAGGAATGACCGTGGTGACCAACGAAAACAATGAAATATTCCTAACCAAGACTGTGACCGGTTGAAGGGTTTGTATGGACTATCGGAAGCTTAACAAAGCTACCCGAAAGGACCACTTTCCTTTACCCTTTATTGATCAAATACTTGATAGACTAGCGGGTAAACCTTACTATTATTTTCTTGATGGTTATTCAGGTTACAATCAAATAGCTATCGCACCGGAAGATCAAGAAAAGACGACATTCACATGCCCGTACGGCACGTATGCTTTTAGGAGGATGCCATTTGGACTATGCAATGCACCAGCCACCTTCCAAAGGTGCATGATGGCCATATTCTCCGATATGGTGGAGGACTTCCTTGAGATTTTTATGGATGACTTTTCAGTCTTTGGAGACGATTTTGACAGCTGCCTAGGCAACCTACAAAAAGTACTCGAAAAATGTAAAAAAGCGAACTTAATATTAAACTGGGAAAAATGTCACTTCATGGTGGATGAAGGGATAGTCTTTGGCCATAAGATTAGCTGTCGTGGCATAGAAGTCGACAGGTCTAAGATAGAAGTGATCGAAAAACTGCCCCCACCCACCACAGTCAAGGGAATCAGAAGTTTCTTAGGACATGCTGGTTTTTATCGAAGGTTCATTGCGAATTTTTCAAAAATCACCAAGCCCCTATGTCATCTTCTGGAGCAGAACCGACCCTTCGACTTTAACGATGAATGTACTGAAGCATTCAAGGTTCTGAAGGAAAAACTGGTAACAGCCCCAATAGTACAGCCACCATATTGGACACAGCCATTTGAGATCAGTGTGTAAAAGTTCTATTATTTACACCCTATTTAACCCATATTTCTGCTACATTCAAGCATAATTCATTACATTTAGGTTAGTTTACAGTTAGACAACACAAATATATTAAAAGGCACAGTTTCTACTGAAATTGGTTGTTTTTGCAGGTTGCTGTTGTAGCAGCTGAAGAGGTAGGCGCTGGGCAGTGAAGCAGAAGAGCTGAAACTAGACAAGCAGTCAAGGAGGACGATGCTGCCATGGTTGCCGCCGTGACAGCAGAGGACGACATCAATTTTGAGGAGAAGAAGCAAAGTGGACCTCGACAGATAGAGAAAATTACGCCCGTCTGTCGTGGAAAAACAATATATTTTTCCAAGCCCTAGATTGGAAGGAATGCCAAGCCCAAAGTTCAAGGAGAGAAAATCCCAAGCAAGAAGGAGGAGGATTTAAAGTTAGATTCTCTAAAGATTTAGTCTTTATTAAAGTTGTACTTTAATTTAAAGTTGTATTCTTGCTATTTTAGAAAACTTGGACCCAAAGCCTATATAAGGGCATGTATTTCGACCTAGGAGGGACATCACGCAATCTCTATCATTCTTCCCAAAACCCTAGCCATTTTCATCCTCTCATCATGTTCTAAATTCCCCTTAGGGCCACGGGTTGTCTTGTAAAGTAGTTGCAAGGGTTGCTTTTGTTTTAGGAATTTTCAGTTCAATAAAATAAACTTCAAGTTCTCTTATTCTGGTTATTAACATCTTGCAAGAGTATCGGGAGAGCATTGCGAGGTTATCTATTTACTTAATATCGGGAGAGTTAAGTATATGAAAGGAATAAGTGCGAGTTCTCTAGTTTATAGTTGAACTATCTCAGACCTAGGGATAGTACGAGGTTAAGTGGCTAAAGAAGAATTCAACAACATCGGTGTTTATCCTTCGATTCACGCCAGGAGGTATCATCAAAGACGTGATCATCGACAGACTTGGACCTAGGGATAGGCCAAGGCACAACATGGATTCTTGCCAAACTTGAAGTACAGAGTTGAGTGTTCGCTGCCGCGACAAGCAACAGACTGCCGCCGCGACAAGTGCTGTCGCGATAGGGACGACGACAGAACTGGATTTCCTAGACTTAGCAATACCTGTACTACTGAGCAATTCAATACCAGCTCATTCTCTCTATCTTGATTTCTCTACTCTTTTATTTAAGTTTTCTTTATTATTCTCGTGACAACTTCTCAATTATTTTCTTTACTCTTGTGCAGTAATTCTAGGTGAAGCTATTGGCCCAGTCCCTGTGGAGACGATATTCGATACTTCGTATCACTTTACTACTTGCGTCGTGTACACTTGCACTACAATTGCGATAGACACTTTTACACGCAACAGTAATGGTTGAATGTTGATAATGATCTGTGGCCATTTTATGTTTGGAAGACGAGACAATGAAAAAAATTGGGAAAGAAGTGGATGGGAATGAAGATCGGGTGTTTTAGGTATTTTGGAAAATATAATTAAATTAGTAAATATTTTAATATATTTATTTTTATTTTATAATTTAAAATTTAATAAAAAAATGACATGGCGCGTTTTGATTGGTCAAAACAAATATTTTTTAACGGTGTTAGTTTTTTGAGGTTATATGAATAACTGCGAAAAGTTTAGGGGGTAAAAGTTTGCAAAGCATAATTTAGGGGCAAATTAGAAAAACATGTAAAATTTAGGGGAGAAATGTGTATTAAGCCTTTAATCTTTGGGCAATGAGAGGATGATCAGATTAATTTTAGGATGATTTAAGGTTTAATATTTGGTAAAAACAATAATAAGAAACAACGTACGTCAAAATGAATAAAAGTATCATATTAGTCTTTATATTATGAAAAATAGTTTGATATTTAAGCTTGTGTTTACACAAGTTTTTTAATTTTACGATTTAGGGTTTTAGGTTAGAGTTTAGTGTGTATGATATAGAGTTTAAGGTTTATGGTTAGAATTTATAGTTTAGGGTTTAGGGTTTAAGGTTTAGGTTTTAGGACGTTAGGGTTTAAGAATTGGGTTTTAAATTTTATAGAGGGTTGTGTAAATTTTTTACACTGTGTATCAAAATATAACCCATACTATATATCAGAATTTAATTGGGTAAAGTTCATCAATAGTTACTAAACTATGTACTAATGTTCATTTTGGCCAATAAACTATTGATTTTGTTATAAAATGGTCACTGTAGGAATAATGTTTTGATATAATAATTGAAAATGTTTTAGACTAATTTGAAAAGAATTCAAAACGTGTCTTTAAGTCCAAACAATTTGAATTTATGTTTGAGGGGTCTTAAAAGGTTTTTGGCAAAGTTTTTCATGATTTAAAACAACCAAACTTATGTTTTCAAGTTGCCCGTACCGATACGGTCAAAACCGTATCGATACCTTTTTGCCCAGTTTGGTCACTGCCAAAACCCGTATCGAAATAGGCTTGGCCATTTCGATAAGGTAAGGGATCGTTTCGATATGCCTAGTAAGCGTACTGATCCCATTTTAACAACCCCAACGGTCATATTTCCCAACGATCTTTTAAATTTCATACCGTACCGATATGCCCTCAAGCGTATCGATACGCCTAGGCTGGCAAGAGCTCAACGTCTAGTTTCTGATGAAGGTCGTACCGATATAAGTCCACGCGTATCGATATAGAAGGCTGTAAAATAACATTAAATATGAGAAATAAATTCTCCAACGGCTCCAATTCAATCCCAACGGCTAGTAACAGCTACAAACTCAAAGAAAAGTATAAAATGGACCTCCAAGCATCAAGTAATGGTTAATGCTTCAATAGTCAAACAACAAATGATCAAGAAATTGTCTTAGAGCTTAAATGTCATTTATTTGTATAGACAAACACTAGTGAGCCAAAATTGTTAAATTTGCTCAAGTGTTTTAGGTTTTGCGTGAGAGCTAAATTGTGCAAACAAACACCTATTAGAGAGATTTGTGTTTGCTTATCTTTTCTCTTGTAAAGAGGGTTTGATCAAGGCTTTGGGTAGAAAGCTTGATCGGTATATAAAGGTTTCCTCCTAAGCATAGAAAAGGGGACGAATCAATAGTGGATTGATTGGAAATCCTTAGTGGGAAGTTAAGGTAGTAGATGTAGACCTTGGTTAGAAGGTTGAGCCACTATAAATCATTGTGTCACTTATCTTTTTAGCTTCCACACCACATTTACTCAAAATTCTACTTCTTCACCACTTTGCGAGTAAGAACGGTTAAAGGAATCGAGCACCGTATAACCCAACAATCATTGTGTCTTAACTATCTTTAAGTAGGGTGACATGGAAATTTGGGTAAAATTGTTTAATAGCACAATAAATCTTCTATATTAACACATTCGATCAATTTGATTGTAATTTGAAAAAATATAAATTTAGGCTCATTGTAACACCCGGGTTTAGGGGCCGGGTGAAAATAATATTAAAATATTATTCGGGTCCGGTTTTATAATTTAAATAAATTAAATAATGGTTCGGGTTTCGTTTTCAAATTAATTAATTTGATGTTGACTAAATTTTGGAATTTAAAACCCCAAGTGACCATGGGAAGCATGGCCTTGTGAATAACCAATTTCATTAAGGGCAAATGGGTCATTGGGCTTTTAACTTAAGACAAAATAAACCAAAAACCTCATTTCTTCACTTTCTTCTTCTCCCTTCACTTTCAAAATATCAGACAAACCTCCCCAAGCCATTGGAGCTACTGTTCCATCATCTCCCTTCTTCATTTCAACTCCGTTTTGAAAGAGTCAAGTTTGGGCATCGGTGAAGCATCGGAAGTGAATCCGGAGAATTGAAGGTTGTTGCTTGCGTGGTCTTGAGCTTGGAAGCTTAGGTGAGTGGTTAATGCTTTAATTTGATTTTCTAAGGTTGGTTCGAGTACGTGGATGTGGAAATGGTTTTCAAGAATAGTTTTGGTTCAAAGGTGATTTTGGAAGTGGTTTAGTTTTGGCCTTGAAAATGTTTTAAACTCAAGAGTAAGTTGTTGTGAATTGCCTCTTTAAATTCCTTTTTTCCATTTGTTTTCATTACTTGTGGTGATGTTTTGTCAAGCATGAAATTTAAATAATTTAGAAAGAAGTATGATTGCTTAATATTATATCGTTGATCATGTATGGTGGTATTAATGATGTTGTTGATATGCCTTGTAAGGTGTGAGTAAGTTGGTGCAAGTTGTGCACGAAAATGGTGAGTAAGACCATTCGTAATCGGTAAGATTCCAAGTAGTAAGTGATGTTATTGTGGATTTTGTTACATCTTGTTTTGGTTATGCATGATATAGTGTGTACATGTCGTATGGTAGTAATTGTGCATCGTGTTGCATGGTTGGTGTCGAACCTCACATGATGGTTGTCGTTGCTCCAGTGATGTGTAGTCCCGCCAGTAGCAAGTGGTATAAGACTCCGGTGATGTGTAGTCCCGCCGGTAGTGACTAGTAGAAGAGTACTTTGATGTGTAGTCCCATTGGAAAACTACTAGTCGAAACGATGATGTGTAGTCCCACCGTGTGTGTTTTGGTTATGCTTGTGCATGCCATGTAATGTTCTTGTTGTATCTCACTATATCATTGTCTTCATATTGTCTTGCTTTAATCTAGGATTATGTCCTCACGCATACCATGAAGTGTAATGCCATGTTAAATGCCTATATTGTTGAATTGTGGTTGAACTTGCATGTTAGTAAGAGGATTAGATAGTTGAATGGATCTTTTGGTGTTGGCCTTTACTTTTAAAAGAAAGCTTTGAACCCTGCATTGTCGTAGTTATGTTTTAGAGCTCCGCTCACTAAGCTTTATGCTTACGCTCTCCTTTTCCGACAATGCAGATCTTTAGCTTGGAGTTAGCAAGGAGCAAGATGAGGGCGTCCAAGCGTGTGGTAGTTTGCTCAAGTATGGTTTAATTAAATAATGTAGTAGTCTAGCAATGGGAAATGCTACGTGTTTTAGGAGCTTGTATCTAGACTCCTTTGTGTTGGCCACATGTTGTTAATGCCTTATGTTGATGTCTTAGTTTGATTATGGTTTGTAATGCATGATATGCTATGATGGATGTTGCGTGTGTTGGCATGTCTATTGGTGTTTAGGTTGCCTTGTTAGGGAGGGTCAAACCTCATATGCTTACCTTATGCCTTTTAAGACCCTTGAGATCCATGTATGACTTGTATGCCTAATTGCCTTTGTTGGAATGCCAAGTATGTATGCCTTGCTTATGTTTGGATGCTAAGTTGATTGCATGACTTGTGTATCATCTTGTGATGGATTGTGCCATCGATTTCATGTTAGAGCATGCTTATATGTTTGATTTTGCCTTAGGATTGATGTTAGTGTGTTGGTTGAGGTTTGAGAGGGATTTAAGGGCCTCATTGTGCCTTAAATCAGCTCAAACCTGCCTTTTCGTAGCTGGGGTATCGATACCGTTGGACTGGTATCGATACTGCCCTTTGGTTTCAGGCCTCGTGTATCGATACTCGAGGGAGAGTATCGATACCTTTTTGGCCACTGGAGCCATTGTCGATTTCGGTATCGATACCGGCCACGAGGGTATCGATACCGTTGTCTTAGCTTTGACCGTGGGAAGTCAACTTTTGGAGAGGGTATCGATACCCTTGAGGGAGGTATCGATACTGTCTCCTCAGGTTGACCAAACCCTGTTGACCTAGTCAAGGGGTATCGATACCCCCCTTAGGGTATCGATACCGCCTGCAGTTTAACTTTAAAAATGGGCTTTTAAATGTTAGTTTGGGTTCGTTTGACCGCTTTGTAAATATCGTTCCGCTGTATGATTACTTAGGATGTAATTTTCATCTAGACAAGATTAAAATGAAAAAAAAAATATAGGGTTGCTAACCGAGGGAGAGTTCCTTAGGGAGTTTTCACTCGGTTTTCCCCGTGTAGCTCACTCGGACCGGTCATCCGGCCAGACCGGGACGAGGGGGTTACATTTATTGGTATCAGAGCCTGAGGTTTCCGAGACCTCGGGTAGGTAAGTGAGGTAAGTTTGATGTGTTATGTTGTTGTTATGTCTCGGTGAATGTTTTGCCATGTATGCTTAATGTTTTCTTGTTAGTACGGTGTTTGAAAGCATGTGTTAGCATGATGCTTGTGTTGAAGCGTAGTGTCGAGTTCCCATTGCTACTATTACTTATTTAAAAGGATTTTTGTAAAGGAATATACTTGAGCACCTTGGACCCTTGCTCTTGCTAACCCTAAATATTCTCGTTTGTGTGTTTTGTTTAGTATTGTATTGTTGTCTTTGGTGAGTTGGAGGCCGAGGCGTGGGCCTAGGGCTGGTCATTGTGAATCTGAGGTTTTAGGGGATGTGAATGATGAGAGAGTTCATCGCTTTAGTTCAGGGCAGTATGACCACACCAGAGTTCGGAGTGCAGATTGTTTGCTTGGGGTTAACAGGCACATGAGTTGGTTTCTGTTGAAGGAGAACAATGTGACCGATCTTGACATGAGATGGTAAGAGGAGTGATGAACTAAGAGTTGGCTTCGGAATGATGTCGATGTTATAGCAAGTAATTCCTCGATACAATCATTGAACATGTTTCTTTTCTGATTGATTCTGGATCTACGTGTCTGTGTAATTGGAGTGAGCATGCGAAGCTGTTGAAATCTACCTTGTGAGGTACTAGAGGTAGGTGTTGGTGTTGCTAGCTCCTTCGGGGATACAGTCGTGGTCAGAAAGATGTACAAGGGGTGTTCGTTGACGATTCAGTGGCACGTGTTTTCAGTTGATGCGATGGAATTGCTTTTTACGGTTTTGATGTGAAGCTGTGCATGGATTGGTTTGAAGAACATAGAGTTAGGGTAGACTTTGAGACATTGAAAGATTTCTTAGAGCTTTCGGATGACTATGAGATTGTAACGGAAGATAGGAATGTGGGTTTTGTATCGAATGTTAAACCCAGCTTTAGAAGTCAAAGATTGATTGACTTTGGTTGACAGGCTTGCCTAGCAAATGTTATAGATTTGATTTTTGAATGAGGATTAGACCACATAATGTTAGAATAGGTTGTGTTTATCCTAGAGGTGTTTGGAAGAATTGCCCGGTTTGTCTCTTGATAGGGAAGAAGGGTTTGATTTTGAGACCGTCTCCGAGTTTGCTCATGTTTTGGTTGCTCTGTACCTTATGATTCTCGACCGACTTGAGAGTGTTGAAGGATCAACTACGAGTTTGTTAGACCTTAGATTCTTTGTCTTAGTGCATCATCTTAGAGGATAACAGTACAAATTGTGAAGAAGAGAGAAGACGATACAAGAATGTGATTAGATTTCAGACAACTGAAACAGTAGACAGTGAGTAGTTGGTATTCGTTTCTGTACGTCAGTGGCTTGTTGATCTGTTAGTGTATGTTTTTGTCCGTTCGAAGGTTGGTTTGAGATCCGATTATTACCAGTTGAAAATGAGAGAAGTTGAAGCATTGAAGACAGCTTTCAGGGCAGATGTGATCACTTTGGGTTTTGAGTTATGCCGCTCTGTTAGACTAGTGTGTAAGTTACTTTTGCAAGAGATGTTGAGCAAAAAAATGTTTTTCTAAGTCCTTGATCAGTTATAGTAGCTCACATAGATGACACGCGGGTATATTCGCGTACCGAAGAAGGCTATGCCAAGCTTTGAAGTTAGTGTGGTAGATCCTTTTAGGGAATCAGTTGTATGCTAAGTTGTGCAAGCGTGAGCTCCGAGTTAAGGAAGATGTTCTCCTAAGACATGTGGATTGGCCGAGTGTATTAGGGTAAATCCCAAGTAGTCAGAAGAAGATATGAGTTGGAAGAAATTTGAAGACTGTGACATGTAACTATAGTTCCTAGGTCTAGCATTGTTACTTTCAGAGAATTGTAAATAATCAGTTGAAGACAGTTGCTCCATTGATAGATTGCTACAGAAGAATGTTCAGTTGTGTGGATAGATGCGGGACAATGAGCCCTTGTGAAACTGGAAGAAACTTTGAAGAGAGCTTCGACCTTGAATCAGCTTATATCAAAGAAGAGTTTGTGGGCCATAGTGATGTGTCACACTGTAGAGTTAGGTTGTGTGCTTATGCAATGCAGAAGATTCCGGCTTGTTCATCAAGATAGTTGGAAGACTGTGAGAAGAGTTATCTGGTAGGAGACATAGAGTTAATTACAGTTGTATTTGCTTCGAAGACTTAGAGACAAAGCTTGTATAGTAAGAAATACACAGTGTATGTGTACGTATCATTAGATCTTGAAATATTCGAAGACTTGGGAATAGTTGGAACTTGAACAACATGAGTTGTTAGAATTGCAAGAAGACTGAGATCTCAAGATTGAATACCATCCGAGGAGAGTCTACGTAGTAACCGATGCTTCGAGTTATATCGTTGCTAGATTAGTAGTTGAGATGCGAGTTGTAATTACCGGATTCAGTTTACCAAATGATAGTGTTTTTGTGGCCGAGTTTCGGGTTGAACCTACATTGAGTCAGAATGTTTGAAGAGAAACAGTTGCAAGATAGATTCTTGGCACCTCACGTGCAAGGCATATCAGAAAGAGAACCTTCAGAGTACAGTTCAGAGATGATAGAATTTGTATTGTTAGAGACAG
This sequence comes from Hibiscus tridactylites, assembly GCA_958450335.1. Taxonomy (NCBI): domain Eukaryota; kingdom Viridiplantae; phylum Streptophyta; class Magnoliopsida; order Malvales; family Malvaceae; genus Hibiscus; species Hibiscus tridactylites. The sequence goes on along the minus strand of OY288286.1, from coordinate 55,092,858 downwards.
AAATGTTGTACCGATTGACATAGTGTTTTGAGACGTATTGTGTTGGCCGAAGCATATGACAGTTTATTTGTATGGCATCAGAATAGTATGAAGAGGTATTGTGGGTCGAAGATGAGTACTTCTGGGTTGAGTTGATGAATGACGTGGTTCAGTATGCGAGTAAGTGTATAGTTTGCCTGTGTGTCAAGATCGAGCATCAGTTTCTTCTAGTTTGTTACATCTGTGGGAGATTCGTAATGAAAGTGGGAAATAGATTTGAGGGACTTTGTGTCCGGTTTGCCTTTGATTTCTCACGAGAGAGTTTAGCCGAGTAAGCAATGATAGTTACATCGAGTGTGCTCATTTCATACATGTCCAAGCTACTTGTACCGTGGGTAAGATGGTGGAGTTGTGCCTTAGCAAGATCATGAATTGTACAGTGTCTTGAGATCAATAGTGGCCGATAGAGATTCGAGTTTTCTGCTAGATTTTTGAAGACGTCTGCGTAGTGTTTGGTTACCTGTTGAAGTCAGATGGTCAGCTAGAGAAGGTTATGGGTCAAGAATTCAAACAGTGTTGTATGGGACTGTGAATCGGGCTAGTTCAGTTGTTTATTTGTTGCGGTTACCATCGGAGTTAGAAAGGGGTTTGTGATGTGTTCTGTGTGTCTATGATTCAGAAGTGTGAGCCAGTTTTGTTCCGTGTTATGTTGTTGAAAAGATTGAGTTGGATTTCAAATGGTCATGCATTGAAGGACCCGTTGAGATCTTGGCATCAGTTAGCTAATGTTGTGTGGTGAGTCTACCGAGTTGGTGGGTATGTTGTGGTGAGAGAAAGCGTGGAGGAGCATGTGTCAGTGACTCTTTCTGTCTGATAAATTTCGGGGACGAAATTTCCTTAAGTAGGGGAGAGTTGTAACACCCGGGTTTAGGGGCCGGGTGAAAATAATATTAAAATATTATTCGGGTCCGGTTTTATAATTTAAATAAATTAAATAATGGTTCGGGTTTCGTTTTCAAATTAATTAATTTGATGTTGACTAAATTTTGGAATTTAAAACCCCAAGTGACCATGGGAAGCATGGCCTTGTGAATAACCAATTTCATTAAGGGCAAATGGGTCATTGGGCTTTTAACTTAAAACAAAATAAACCAAAAACCCCATTTCTTCACTTTCTTCTTCTCCCTTCACTTTCAAAATATCAGACAAACCTCCTCAAGCCATTGGAGCTACTGTTCCATCATCTCCCTTCTTCATTTCAACTCCGTTTTGAAAGAGTCAAGTTTGGGCATCGGTGAAGCATCGGAAGTGAATCCGGAGAATTGAAGGTTGTTGCTTGCGTGGTCTTGAGCTTGGAAGCTTAGGTGAGTGGTTAATGCTTTAATTTGATTTTCTAAGGTTGGTTCGAGTACGTGGATGTGGAAATGGTTTTCAAGAATAGTTTTGGTTCAAAGGTGATTTTGGAAGTGGTTTAGTTTTGGCCTTGAAAATGTTTTAAACTCAAGAGTAAGTTGTTGTGAATTGCCTCTTTAAATTCCTTTTTTCCATTTGTTTTCATTACTTGTGGTGATGTTTTGTCAAGCATGAAATTTAAATAATTTAGAAAGAAGTATGATTGCTTAATATTATATCATTGATCATGTATGGTGGTATTAATGATGTTGTTGATATGCCTTGTAAGGTGTGAGTAAGTTGGTGCAAGTTGTGCACGAAAATGGTGAGTAAGACCATTCGTAATCGGTAAGATTCCAAGTAGTAAGTGATGCTATTGTGGATTTTGTTACATCTTGTTTTGGTTATGCATGATATAGTGTGTACATGTCGTATGGTAGTAATTGTGCATCGTGTTGCATGGTTGGTGTCGAACCTCACGTGATGGTTGTCGTTGCTCCGGTGATGTGTAGTCCCGCCGGTAGCAAGTGGTATAAGACTCCGGTGATGTGTAGTCCCGCCGGTAGTGACTAGTAGAAGAGTACTTTGATGTGTAGTCCCATTGGAAAACTACTAGTCGAAACGGTGATGTGTAGTCCCACCGTGTGTGTTTTGGTTATGCTTGTGCATGCCATGTAATGTTCTTGTTGTATCTCACTATATCATTGTCTTCATATTGTCTTGCTTTAATCTAGGATTATGTCCTCACGCATACCATGAAGTGTAATGCCATGTTAAATGCCTATATTGTTGAATTGTGGTTGAACTTGCATGTTAGTAAGAGGATTAGATAGTTGAATGGATCTTTTGGTGTTGGCCTTTACTTTTAAAAGAAAGCTTTGAACCCTGCATTGTCGTAGTTATGTTTTAGAGCTCCGCTCACTAAGCTTTATGCTTACGCTCTCCTTTTCCGACAATGCAGATCTTTAGCTTGGAGTTAGCAAGGAGCAAGATGAGGGCGTCCAAGCGTGTGGTAGCTTGCTCAAGTATGGTTTAATTAAATAATGTAGTAGTCTAGCAATGGGAAATGCTACGTGTTTTAGGAGCTTGTATCTAGACTCCTTTGTGTTGGCCACATGTTGTTAATGCCTTATGTTGATGTCTTAGTTTGATTATGGTTTGTAATGCATGATATGCTATGATGGATGTTGCGTGTGTTGGCATGTCTATTGGTGTTTAGGTTGCCTTGTTAGGGAGGGTCAAACCTCATATGCTTACCTTATGCCTTTTAAGACCCTTGAGATCCATGTATGACTTGTATGCCTAATTGCCTTTGTTGGAATGCCAAGTATGTATGCCTTGCTTATGTTTGGATGCTAAGTTGATTGCATGACTTGTGTATCATCTTGTGATGGATTGTGCCATCGATTTCATGTTAGAGCATGCTTATATGTTTGATTTTGCCTTAGGATTGATGTTAGTGTGTTGGTTGAGGTTTGAGAGGGATTTAAGGGCCTCATTGTGCCTTAAATCAGCTCAAACCTGCCTTTTCGTAGCTGGGGTATCGATATCGTTGGACTGGTATCGATACTGCCCTTTGGTTTCAGGCCTCGTGTATCGATACACGAGGGAGAGTATCGATACCTTTTTGGCCACTGGAGCCACTGTCGATTTCGGTATCGATACCGGCCTCGAGGGTATCGATACCGTTGTCTTAGCTTTGACCGTGGGAAGTCAACTTTTGGAGAGGGTATCGATACCCTTGAGGGAGGTATCGATACTGTCTCCTCAGGTTGACCAAACCCTATTGACCTAGTCAAGGGGTATCGATACCGCCTGCAGTTTAACTTTAAAAATGGGCTTTTAAATGTTAGTTTGGGTTCGTTTGACCGCTTTGTAAATATCGTTCCGCTGTATGATCACTTAGGATGTAATTTTCATCTAGACAAGATTAAAATGAAAAAAAAATATAGGGTTGCTAACCGAGGGAGAGTTCCTTAGGGAGTTTTCACTCGGTTTTCCCCGTGTAGCTCACTCGGACCGGTCATCCGGCCAGACCGGGACGAGGGGGTTACACTCATTATTTACAATTCTATCAATTTAGTCAAATTTTATTAGAAATCATTTAATATTGTTAATAATATTATTAAATTATTTTTTAAAAATATTAATTAATTTTATAAAAATTTGAATTATTTTAATTATATTATTAAATATTTTTAATTATATTAATAAAATTATTTCTAATAATATTGTTAAGTTATTTTAATAATATCTAATAAATAATATTAAAAATATATAATACAAATAAAAAATTAATATTTTTAAAAAATAATTTACTAATATATTTTAAAATATTTAGTTCTATTTTTATTATTAATAATTTAATATTTTTAATAATATTATTAAACATTTAACAAAAAATATTTAATAATATTATAAGAGTATTTTTATTTAAAAATAATTTAATAATAATATATTAAAAATATTAAATTATTTATAATAAAAATAAGACTAAATTGATAGAATTTGTAAGTCTAAATTTATTGATTTTTTCTTCAAAATATGACCAAATTGATCGATTGTATAAATATGGAGGACTAATTGTGTTATTAAACAATTTTACTCAAATTATCACGTCACCCATTTAACAACGGTTTAGTGACTATTTTATAACAAAATTGATAGTTTAATGATATTTTGTAACAAGTAAAAGTTTTATGACTAAAATAAATATTGAAGCATAGTTTAGTGACCATTTATAAACTTTACCCAATATAATTTGATTCTTATATTGAAAAATGGTAAACTTATCCCATATATATTTTAAGCTAAACTACATAAATGACCATCATATTATTGCAAAAGTCGCGATTTGACCATCTTACTTTTTTTCGAAGCAATTAAACCATCATACTATTAAATTGGGGGCAATTTGACCACCAGCCGTTAAAGGTTAACGGCAGTGTGACGTGTCAGTTAAAAAATAAGGATATAATTACACATTTGGTCCTTACTACTTATACATTCTTTCAATTTAGTTCTAATTTTAATTTAATAAAATAAATTAATTATTTAATTAGGTAGTGACACGTAGAAATGAAAAAAAATCACAAATGCATGTAGGGGGATTAAACCTGCATCTCCTAACAACATAGACCACTAGCTTAACACCACACCAAATGTTATATTATGATATATTTACTGCCATATATTATATCTAAATAAACATCAAAAACTGAAAAACTTCATCATCTCATTAGCAACATTTTTCATTGCCTTGAGCTTTTCCAAATCCCAGAAACAAAATTTGATGGAGAAGCTCAAGACAAACGCTTGATTGATCACAGTAATTAAACAACTAGTTCCTGCATGCTGCAGCCAAACGCTTATCGTACATTAAAATAGAGCTTGAAATATGAGATATCACATTTCCGCCATGGAGAAAGATGCATACGAAAGTTCAACCGCGCTGCAAACGTTACTGTCCCCAAATAGATTGCAGGAACGATTATGAGGAGAAGATTTCTCAAGTTCCCTAACTCGACAAGAATTCAATTTTAGTACAAAATAGTTTAAGAGGGACTTCAAAAAATTAAAGCTGTGTGCCAAAATAAACCTCACCAGATGAACACATAGTAATGATAAGACTCTCCATGTACGGTTTGGGTTTCATTATCTTAACCATGATCCACCCGAGAATTCCTCCCACTAGAAAGGTGAGCCCAATGTTTAGAGGCATAAACCACCTGTGAATGAATGTGATGATCAGATCAACCATGTTCAAACAGAGCCACACATAAATGTATATATGCGGATACAGAGAGAGAATAGAGTATCTTTACCATGAAATAATGTCTTGAAACGTGACAGTCTTGGCAAGACTTGCAAACATGAGTGAGGGGGTAAACACGACGAACACAATCTGCGTTAAATTACAGAACATATATAATATATGTCGATATTAGAGTTTCAGCAACATATATGCATAATAAAAAAAGTGGTACATTAAGGGAAACAAATACAACAATCAACATCATATAGATATAATATATGACAGGAAATATATCACAATACATATTTTGGTGTGGTGGTAAACCAGCAGTCTAGGTTGCTAAGAGACGCAGGTTCAATCCCCCCTACATGTATTTGTTCCCTCTAGTTAGGTGGGGTGGTGACACCTAATTAAATAATTAATTTATTTTATTAATTAAAATTAAGATTAAATTGAAAGAATGTATAAGTAGTAAGGACCAAATGTGTAATTATACCATTATTTTTTTAACTAAATTGCACCCATTTTAATAGTATGATGGTTTAATTGCTTCGAAAAAAAAGTAAAGTGATCAAATCGCAACTTTTGCAATAGTATGATGATTATTTATGTAGTTTACCTTATATTTTAAATGTTATTACCCAGAGGTAAGGGAGTAGGAAATTTATTCCTAATATATATTAAACTCATGGATGAGTCTGCAACGCTTGACGAACATCGATGAGCACCACTAACGTCGAGCATCGATGAGCACCATTAATTTAATTTATAAATATTAAAAATCTAAATGATTCATCGTATAATTTTAAATTATTTAAAAACCAAAAAGTAAATTAATTAAAATATATTATTTTATTTTATTTTATTTTTCTTTAAACATATAGATCAAAATACATTTTTATTCGTAAATTACAAAATTTTAATTTTTATTCGTTTGAAATTACACCATCACCGTGGTTACGTCAAATCGCTAGAGAAATTAGCACACTAATTAGGTGTCCAACCAATTATCAATAACAAAACCATACAATAACAGCAGAATCTTAAGCTATCGCTTGTCTTTGTCCACAAACATAGAACAACAACACTGATTCAAGATTACGGTTGCATATTTTACACATTGACAACCTTTCCACACATATTGCAATAGCAAAATAATTCATAAGAAATACAAATACAAATCTGATAAATATGTTTTCAAGCGACATATGTTATTTTGTGGTGCCGGCATAGCAGGAGGCAGCAACAGCGGTTTAAATTTTAAATGAACAAAAAATAGGGTTTTATAATTTAGGGATAAATATATATTTTAATCTATGTTTAAAAGAAAAATAAAAAAATATTTTATTTAATTTATCTTTTAATTTTTAAATAATTTATAACTATACGGTGAGTCTTTTGGATTTTTAATCTTTATAAATTGAATTAATGGTGTTCATCAGTGCTCGTCGTTAGCGGTGTTCATCGGTGCTCGTCGAACGTGACATACCTTAAACTCATAATCTAAAAAAATAAAAACTATCAATTAAAAGCTTTTAATTACATGCTATAGAGATTATTAACCTACTTGCATTTTGAGAAAAGGTAAAACGGTCCCGTTTAAAAAAATCATTCATTTTGTTGTTGATCATTTACATAATAATTATTAAAAAAGTCAATATTTTTTTATAAATATCCCTTGTGCGTTTACACTTATTATTAATTGGATTATAATCCTATACACCGGCGGTGGATTTTTTTTTATTTCTACAAGCGTCCCAATTATAGGGTTTAGGGTTAGGATTTAGGGGTTTTAGTGTAGAGATTTAGAATTTAAGGTCCATGTTTAGAATTTAGAATTTAGGGTTTAGGGTTAGGGTTTAGTTTTAGGGTAATATAGGTAGGGGTTTAGGTTTTAACCTATAAACCCTAAATGTTAACCCTAAACTCAAAATTCTATCAACAATCCCTAAATTTAAAACTACTACACTTTTACCCATAAACTTTAAACCCTAAACGGAGTCCATAACCCTTAAAACTAAGACGCTTGTGTAAAAAAGTTTCCACAAGCGCTGGTGTACAGAATAATTACCCTTATTAATTTAGCCTGTAATCATTAATAATGCACAAAAAACTTATTATTATTTTTCTCTCGTACTAGATTTATAAGATTTTTTAACGAAGCTTGTATCATTGTATGAGATTGTTTGAACTGTTCATCAATAAAGCATACAATTTTTTAAAAAAAAAACAAATAAAAAATCATTAAAAACACATTAAAAATACAAATCTAAGATGTTCATCTTAAAATTTATAAAAATCATTAAAAATGATAAAATTTATAAAAGTAATTGTGAAAATTATAAAAATATTTTTTAAAATTTTGATAAAAACCAACACATCTAAGATGTTCATCCTTTTCACCCTGCTGTCTATGCTCCAACATTGGAACAGTAACGGAATTTGTGAAAGTGTTTGGAGACCAACTTAAAATTATAAAAAAGAATTGAGATCCCCTAAATGGCCTAGTAGCTAATGATGTTTATATTGTCTCATCTTATATGGTTTATATTTTGGTGTGAAAATGCAATACCTCTCTATTTAATTTAAAAAAAAAAAACTTAAAAGAGTAGAGGTTTAAACTAAAATTTCTAAAACTTTTGAAGGGTTAAATTTACAATTTTCAAAAATTGAGGTCTAACTAAAATTTTTAAAATTTTAAAAAGACTTAAATGAGAATTTTTAAAATTTTCAAAAAAATTCTGAGGGCGATAACCCCACATATCCCTTTATTGGAACATTTCATTTTTCTCGCAGTTTGCATTGATTTGAATCCATATTTTCCTTCAGCTCCATTTTTTGTTACCACCGTTTCTTCCGTTCTTTTGGTCGGCGCATCAAATAATTTCGATTCGGGCTTGAAAGGGCAAGTAACCAGTGCCGGCATCTGACTTTTGGGTATGGATGATGTTTCTAATGACAGTGAATTATTCTTATAATTTTTTTGATTAATATTAGGTGATTACAATATAACATATGTTCATATTTTTTTAATCTTTTGATAATACACATATAGTTTAGAGACAAAATTGTTTGAACTTGAATATTCTAAAATTAACATATCATCTTTCTCACTAAGACCACTCTTTAAGGAGAACTTACTCTGCTTGTGGAGCTCTCTTAGAATAGGTTTTCTGAGCCAGAGGTTTTCAAAGTTATCGACTAGCTGTAGAAGCTAGTTCGTTTTTGTTAGGATTGTTCTCTTTTTCAGCTTAAATTCATGTTTCTTCTTTATGGAGTTGTTAAAAAGCCTCTGTTTGATCCTGTTTTTTTTTGGTGGGTTAAATTTTTTGCCTTTTATGATTATTTTTCTCTTTTGCTCTCCTTATGTGGTGCTTCGGTTTCATCTCTTTATTTACGATATGTTTCGTTTGGAAGAAATGGATTTAATTTCCGATATAAAAAAAAGTGTTATTGAATGATGGTAATAAGCAGTATTATACACCGTGGACCTTCCGAATCCAGAACCGGAATATCTTTTGCATCGGTTACCGTTGACTTTTGACATTTCTTTTTAACTTTTGGGATCTCATCAGCCCCATCCACTTTCTTTTGATCTTGGAGGTTGGTGGGCCCTACTTATTACATCCTAATCTTCTCCCTGTACTTTCATAATCTACACAAAAGATGGGATGGCCCACAACATTCTCTTTCGCTCTTTGTTGGAGTTTTAACTTAAATATTGCACTAATTTTTTTTAACTTATGACATAATCGAATTTAATTCTCAATTTATTATATATTTTTTACAAGACATGTAAAGTTGAGTTCAGTTGAATCTGTCTATGAACAGTATTTTTTAAAATACCCATGCTACAACATAAAAAATGGACTGAAGTTGGATCATGTTGTATCTATCTTTAGGGTTATTTCTAAAAATATACTGTTTAAAGTCAGATTTAATTGTATTCGACTTTGCATGAACTTTAGAAAATACCATAGATTGGTAATTAAAGTCGGTTATGTCATAGGTTGAAAATTTTTATGGTGCAATATTTAAGTCAAATTTCCCTTTTTGTTGAACAAATAAAACCAATATTTTTATTGATAAATAATTGAAAAAAACATATTTCTACAAAAGAAAAAGTGTCAAAAAATGCTTTTAATGTTTGATTGAATAGTCACTTTGGCTTTTATTTTTGTTTTTCAAAATAATTTAACCTTTAACATTTTATTTTGTGTCCAAATGACCCTTCTGCGGATAAATAATATCAGTCAACTGACATAAAATGACTTAAAATGGCCTGACAAACCTATATGGTAGTGCACGTTGACATGACATTATCATATAGACAAATGTGTTGACTTGAAAAAAACATTATACCAGTCAAGAAATAATTTTATAAAATTTTATAAAATATAAAATATTTTTTTTTTCTGTTGACTTATCATTCTCTCAAGTCATTTCAAAATGAATACCACAAAATTTCTAACAATTTTCATCCGCAGAAGGACTATTTTGATCCAAAATAAAATGTTGAAGGTTGAATTGCTCTAAAAAATATGACCCAAAATAATTATTAAATCAAACGTCGAAAGTATTTTTTTGACTTTATACCAAAAAAACCAATCATAGTATTTAGAAGTAAAAGTTTTAAGAAAATAAAAAAAATGTCGCCATTTTTATGAAATATTAGGTAGAGAAAAGTAATAGAAGACAAGGAAATATTAAAGTAAAAAAAAGTACTTGATGTAATTGTTGTGTTAATTTTAGTTTTTTAAAACAAGTTTATTTTAAGAAGGATAAATACTCTATACACAGGCGGTGTAAACTAAAAGTTTCTACAAGCACCTTAGTTTTAGGGTATAGAGAGTTAGTTTAGGATATAAAGTTTAGGGGTTTAGGTGTAAGGGGTTAGAATTTATGGGTAGTTGTTTTACTTTAAAGTTTAGAGTTATAATTTAAGGTTTACATGTTAAAACCTAAATCCTCACCATATTACACTAAACCCTAAACCCTAACATATAAACCCTAAAATATAATCCCAGGGACGGAGCCAGGATTGAACTATGAGGGGGGCAAGTTAAATAACTTCGAAATAAATAGAGTTCTAAAAAGTAATTAAATCATAAAAAGTAAGGGAATTAAGATTTAATTTCACTAATTTTAAAATTGAAGGGTCTTAAAAAGTGATTAAACCAAAAAAATGAGGGGTCATGGCTTAATTTCATTAATTTTAACTTAAAGGGTCTTAAAAATAATAAATCAATTTTTTTTGGGAGGGGCAAGGACTTAATTGTAAAGGTTTTAAAACTATCAATGGCCTAAAAATAATTAAACCATTCAAAGTTGAGGGGGGCAATTGCCCCTCCCACTCTCCCTTTAGCTCCGTCCCTGTATAACCCTAAACTTTAAATTGAAACAATTATCTCTAAACTCTAATCCCATATACTTAAACATCTAAACCCTATACACTAAACTAACTATATATACCCTAAAACTAATGCGCTTGTGGAAACTTTCAGTTTCCACTGCCAGTGTATAAAATATTAATTCTTTTAAAAATTGTTTGTTGAGTTTAAATTTAGAGTTTAGTGTATAGAATTAAAATTTAAATTTTAAAATTAAATATTTTAGAATTATAATTTAAATTTTAAAATTAAATAATTATGTTTGTATAAAAAAATTACTGCGTGTGCATTAAATATTAACTCTTAATATAATGTATTGGATTTTGTCTATTCATTAGTATTAATTAGGACAACATTTCATTTCCTCTCTCTCAAATAATTTCAATCTCAATATCTCAAATGTAGGAGAAGGCAAAATCCAACTTAAAACTCTGTTTCTCTCTCCATCTCCCACACAAAGGTACGTTATTTTCTTCTATTCTTTAGTTGTATAGTGTTTGCTTCCCGAGAAAAAATACAATAAGAAAGGAAAAGGAGAAAGAAAGAGAGTTGGGATCTCAACAACTGTCAGTCTTACCTCAAAACAAGTTGTTCTCCAGTTCTTTTTTCTCTCTCTCGTTTTTTTTGGTTTTGATTTGATTTTCATTTCATTTGGCGGTAAATTTTGATGGGAAATTGGTGGTAAATATAATAGGTAAACTGGGTCGAGGTAATAGGAAAAGATGAGCAAAGAACACCCGCCTGAGCCACTCGATTTCTTCATTTGGACTGTTGAGGTATTTCTTTCTCTCTCTCTCTTTTTAATTTTCTTTTGATCTTATTTGGATCTCTTTTGCTGTGAAGTTCAGATCTTCAGCTTTTTTTTTGTGTGTGTGTGGTTTTTTTGTACTGCTACTTGAATGGGAGAATTTTGACTGACATTTCTTCACTCAACATTGATCAAAATGTTAAAAATTAGTATTTCAGAAACGAAGGGTGATTACTGGTTATCACATTTGTTTCCTGTTTTGATTATTGGGAATTGAATTGACTAAAAAGGTGATCAACTTTTATTTCCCTTTCCTCATGATCGAATCAAAATTACGCCTTGATCAAGTGTTTCTTTGTTATCATATTGGTATATAGGAATTTAGGGTCTTGGTATGAAGGATGTAAAGGAGTAAGAATGGAAAATTTGTTGTTCTAATGGTTAAGCTGCAGAGTAAGAAAGTGGTTATGCTTCTTAATCCTTTGATTAATAAAGTTTTCACTTTGAGTCCTTTCCACCCTCCATACCAAGAGAGGCAAAAAAAGGTGTTACGCTAACACTAGGCACGCAGCACGCTCTGTGTCCGCCTAATCAAATATGCCTTGCCCGAAAGGGTCGGAGATGCGTTTGTTTTCTTGTGTTAAGGTGCAACTCCTAGGCACATTCATCTAAAAATGTTTGTTTATGGTTGTCACTTTCAAGTTTCACCTCTGTCTGTTGAGATTGTTAGAATCATTAGTTGATAATGGGCTTTCGGGTTAAATGTGTTGATAGTTTTTTGTGGTTATTCCACTTGTTCCACATGTATGTTATTTGGTTAGTAGATTGTGGTTTTACATATGTAAATTATCTTCTTTACAATGTTTTAGTCTGTGTCAAAACTTGCATTGGTGGTGATGAATTTTCTCATTAAAAAGTTGGTGTAGGTAAACATGAGGCTGATTTAGTGGTTAATGAAATTTCATAAATCTATAACTATCCACCATAACCTGGCATTTCTAATAAAGTACCCTCAGATTTATACAAGTTATCAATTAAATGAGTGTAGAGAAGAAAGGAAAGAGAGAACGAAAAGAGAGGAAAAATATTTTCCTGCCTGCAGGTTTTTTAGTAAGGTTGGGAACTTGGAGTTGCCACTTTATTAGTCTATGATGCAGGAAGACTTGTTTGAGAAGATGACAGTAAATACCAATAGGTGCATCAGATGGGTATTCGTTATTGAAGGAGTTGCGTGCAATGCTACAATTAAGTGTTTGAAAGGTGGATTATCTATGTATTTATATATCTTCGTCTTCTTTGGAAGACTTGTGTGTGCTTGTCAAATGATTAGGCATTCTAAAACTAAATGTTTTTGATGAACCAACATAGAAACCAATGCATTTTGTTGTTGTGCAACTTTGAAGGATAAACATGGAGAAAATAATAAAACACACAACTTCTCTCTTCATCTTCATTTCCATTCATTTTAGATCATTGAAACTGATGCTGATATCTGATCAACCATTGTGAGTACTAACTGATCCCTAAAGGGAACAAAGAAAATTGAGTAACAAGGTAAAATATGCTGCAAAACTTGTTTCCAACTTTTGATGTTATCTAAGCCAAAAGTTCTTGGGAGCCATTGGGGAAGACGTTTTTTAACGTTTGACATGGAAACATTTTGAGTAACATGCTCTTGTACTGTGATGTTTGTATTCTGGCAGGATGTTGGGATGTGGTTGGAAGAGATAAATCTTGGTAGTTATCGCCAGATTTTCAAAGAAAATGGTGTTAATGGGGAATACCTGGAAGGCATGTCTATGTTTACAACTGAACAGATTCTTCGGTTTATAAGGCGATGTCATATGAAGTGGGGAGACTTCATCACACTATGCAAGGAACTCAGACGAATAAAAGGTATATATAAATTTTGCCTCTCAATATTTGGAAGTTACCTCAATTTTTTAAGGTTCCCCCATATTATTCTAATTGTTCATGTGGTAAGAGACATATTTCTGTTGGTAGTATTTCTCCAATTCTTCTGTAGTTTAAAACATGGGATATTTTCTCTGCTGCACGAGCATCGAGCCATTTAATTGAATCATGAATATTTTTACCCACTCATCAAATAACTGCTGGTATCCAAGTTAAGTTGCAGCAGCGCCTTTTGCATATGAATCGGTTTAGATATTCCGATGCCTGTTTACATGAGCGAGGTTGACTATACTGTATATTATGCCACATCTTTCAAATGGTTAAATGATATTCGTTTGTTTCCCAAGAAAACCTTTTTTTTCTTGCTTTCATTCTTCAACTAGAGGGTCTCTTTCTTAGAATTCTCTATGCTTCTTGGTTATTGACACATTCAAGTTGTATTCTTCAGTGGCTTGTCTAAAAGGAGAGCAAAAAGTCCGCAGGCCGTGGTGGGCGCCGTCGTGCCTTTCATTAGTCTTTCTCAAGGTGGCAAAGCGCAACAGACAGTCTCGTGTTGTTTCCCTGAAGCTGGAACCCTGATGCAAAATTTGCTTTTATGTACGTTATAGTTTTTCTTGTTGTTTAGAGAGCAAAAAGTAGTGGAAAAATACTGAACATTTTAAGTCTGTCAAGGTGTTGCTGATAGTTCTTCCTTCAAGAACTCTTTTAAGAATACAAGCTTTTTCATAATAATAATTTTAAAAAATATATGTTGGTTTTCTAGTTCTGTTAAGCAGAGTGTATACAAGTGTCTTTAAAAAGCTGTTAATATAAAAAAAATTCACTCCTAAGTGTAACAAAATCCAGTATTTATTAGTTTAAAACTTGTATCAAACATGTTATATGTTAATTAATATTAAATTCAATAATATACTGTAATATACTGATATTTGAAAAATTAAAATATTTGTTATTATGATAAATAAAATTAAAAAAGGCGTAAAGGTTCAATAAGTCCTTAAATTTTTGTAAAAAGTCAATTAGGCCCTTAATATTTTTTTAAATTTTTTGCATTCAATTAAGCCCTTAAACTTAAGAAAAAAAATAATTTGACCCTTTGACCTAGGTTGGTTGTTAGCTTTAACGGATTTTTTTTATAAAAAAATTCTTTTAACACGCGTCGCAACGAGATATTGTCACTTGTCATTTCTTGAAATTTTAAAAAATTTAAAAATATCTAACAAAACAGAAATTTTAAATTTTTATTAAATTTTTTTTGAAAATTCTAAAAGTACTTAAAATATATATATTTGTTATGAATATTTATCTATGTGGATGTCTATCATGATTAGAACTTTATCAAAGGAGTTTGATTTATTTATTATTAGGAATATTATCTCTATGAATTAGAGTTTAATGTATTATGTACTTCTTATGCCTATAAATAGATGATTCATTGAAGGCATTGTATACAATTCTATTTTTTGAGAATAATACAAATTTCTCTCTTTCTTTCATCTCTTTGTTCTTCTTGTTCTTATTCTTGTTCTTTTTTATTTTATTCACAACACGTTATCAGCACGAAGCCCTAACCAATTGCCTTGGTTCTTGTTGGCGATTCATAATACAAGATTTATTTATCGTAGCTCATACCACACACTCAAGTCGATAGTCCTTGCATAATTATTCGGTATGTATCCACGGTATGTTCATCCTTATCATAAATCCTTTTTGATTGGTTTTTTTTGGCGCCATTGATGTTAACAAAAATAATGAAACTATGAAAGTCAATGTATCAGAAGTTAATATTATAGGTATTTGCGGTCTTGAATTTTTTTTTTGAAAATAATTAAAAAGAAATTTAATAAATAAAAAAGTGATGTCCGCACAAAAGGTGATGTGCCATTATGGTAGGTTTATTAATTAGTTTATAAATTTGTTAATGCATTCTGATATATTTTAATTATTATTGAAGTCGTATTAAAAAAAAGTGACATGGCATGTTAGGTCATCATTTGTTTTAATGTTTTAGTCCATAATTAAATATTAATATTTATTTTGTTATTCTATTTTTGATAGTTGATGCTTTTAACCTTGCTTTTTGAGTTTTACATGGTATCTTTCAATGGCTTGGAAAGAGATGTGATATAAAGGGACTATGAAAAGCTATCTCGGTCATATGCTATGTCTCCATTGTCCACGAGAGAAAAATCAATATCGGTAACTTTTGGTTTTATTTTTTTTCTTTATATTATTATTTTAAAGTGTGATAAATCATTATGATTTTGAATTTACAAGAAGATTATTATAAAGTCTATATTTGCTCGAAAGCAATATTTTTTCTTCATCGTAAAATTCGACCATAGACTTCTCCCAAGATCAAGTGTTAAAATTTTGTCTTGATCCAAATAATTTTATGGGAGGCATTCCCTGAAGTGAATGCAAAGCATGATGTTTATTCCATGCGATTATCAATGATGAGGCATTCCCTGAAGTGAATGCAAGCATGATGTTTATTCCATGCAATTATCAATGATGGGGCATTCCCTGAAGTGAATGCAAGCATGATGTTTATTCCATGTGATTATTGGATCTGTTCCATTCCCTGAAGTGAATGCAAACATGGTAAATCATTATTCAATTAGAGACATAATTTCGATATAATCCAAGTATAATTGGCTGGACATTCCGTTCTGCGAGGCTACTGGTCTCAAAGGAAATTTTTAAAGGACCTTGTGGACAGATTTAACAATGCCGCGTACGAGGGTTAAATCTTTGTTCTCTGTGATAAGGATATGTGAAAAAGGTTTTAAAGGCCCACTGGTTCTACTCCATTCCCTGAAGTGAATGTGAGATTGTATTATGGAAGGAATAAAAAATCACATTAAAAGTTGTGGTCGTGGTCGAGGATATGAATATATACATGAAAAATATAGTCGTTTTAAGAATACTTCTACCCGCTGGTAGCGAAGTTATAAGGATGACAAGAGTGATAAAGATCATTCTAAGGAAGTGAAATCATTTACCAATGTGATGTTATAAACCATTGGTTTCGTACTTGTCAAACGCCAAAGTATTATGGACTTTATCCATAATCATGAATGATAAATGAAATAAAATATAAACAAAATTTGTTTATGGCGAAAATAATTATGGCGTTATTGGTCCAACTCAATTGGATATTGTTAATTTTCTCATAACCCTTGAAGGGAATAATTTACCATTTATTTTATTTCCCTTATAACCTCTAACAGGAATAATTTTTTTTAATTTTATTTTTTTAATGTTAATTCGTTTTATTTATTATTTATTTATGTTAGTTTGTTTTATCTTTATTTATTTCATATATTATTTATTTACGTTTTATGTTAATTTATTATTTGAAGAATATGATTACTTCCGGAATAAAATATACAATGAATTGTAGCTATTTATGCCTAGAATTGTGGCTATTTATGCCTAGCAGATAATGCAAGTACTCATATTGTACTTAAGCATAAGAAATATTTTTCCCATTTAAATGCAAGGGGAAATATGAGTAGTATTTCTCAAAGTACTAAAATATCAATACTTCGGAAGAGCACTTGAAAGTTTATCTCTGATAGATAATCGACTTGATATGATGTGCTATATTTTATATTTTTCATTCCTCGAAGTGAATGATACAAAGTACATATTTTCATTACCTGGAGTAAATGAAACAAAGCACATTTTGAAAGGTGCACAATTATGCATTTCTCGATTAAAATGTAAGGGAATAATGTGAGTACTATATCCGGAAGTACTAATATCACAAAAGGCTCTGGTTGAGCAAATATGTTATTGTCAAATGGAACTTTATTCCATATTCAAAGTGCGTTATACTCGTCAAAGTCATAAAGAGAGCAATATGAGTTCGCAAACTATCCCTTTGGGAATTATAGATAACATATGTTATCAATTGACATTTGAAATAAGTCAATATGGATATAAGTTCTGGTAGCCAAAAAGTCAGTTGAAAGCTCTAGAAGAGCTATATATTGCTACCAAAAGATAATTTCAATTAAAAGCTACGAAAGAGCTAAATATATTCCTATTTAAAGGAACAATTTTGATGGCCGTACTAGACATGTACGAGTGAGATTGAATTACATGTTATGGTAAACAAGGAGTTTAAAAATTCAGAGATATATACACACATATATATAGTTGGCATGATCGATTAGACCATTCTGATCAATGGTGCAGAAATTATTGAGATTTACATGCACATGTATTAAAAGAACCTGTAGTTCTTGTGGTGCTTATTCTCAAAGGAATGAATTAAATTTCACTTATTAAAGAACGTGAAGTTCTTGTGTTGCTTAAAGGAATTGATTAAATTCTACTTACTAAAAGAACATGAAGTTCTTGTGTTGTTTGTTCTCAAAGGATATAGATGATCTCACTTACCAAAAGAATTAGAACTTAAAGTTCTTGTACTAAAGTTAAGACTGTATGTCTTGCATATCTGAACGAAATATGGGCCCATATATCCACAAATGTGGAAAGTTTTATATGATTTTAGTAGATGCATCTACATTGTTTTATCGACTTACAACCAGAAGTTTGTGAGATTGGTTTTAAAAAGATTCAGATTATGCAGTTAGACTATTCGTCTTGAAAAGCTAGTGGGTTTATGTTTTAGGCTATATCAGTTGTTACAAAGCCTATTGATTATGAAAAATATAGTTTAGCAAAATTTCAATTGGATGCCTCCTATTTAATAGCTAAACTATGAGAACAAAAGAGTTATTATTTATATGGTGTTTCCATATAGCAACACTTATACGCATCAAGCCAACGAGTTATAATAAACTCCCCGTTATGATTGGTTTTTGGTCAGAAACCATACATTTCCCATTTTATGATTTTTGAATGTGCGATATGAATTGCTCCACCACAACGCACAAAATGGGTAAATAAAAAGGGTTGAGAATATATATTGAGTACGAGTCTCCTTTTATGTTTAAATTCTTAAACATTAATTGGAGAATCATTTATGACATGATTTTTCTCAACATCAGGGGAGATAATAATCAGCTGGATAGAGGAAAATGAATTATCATTATCTAGATTCTCGTATATGAACTAGAAGTTCATAAGATAATTCATGTTATTACATGTCAGCTGCCAGACATATTTACTGACCCAATGAGAGTAATTAAGTCTCATATACCAGCTGAAATGCTCTAAGTTTAAATTACATGTTAGAGCGAGAGAATATAAATCATGTCTGAAGCATGATAGTTGAAATGGTTCCAATGATCAAAATTCTCGTAAATAGAAAGTAATATGAGATGGTCATATATTGGAGGCGGGTGCTCCTGAAGAGACCCAAGACATAACAAATAATAAAACTCTTGAAGAGTTTCAGGTACCTGGAATAAAGATTGAAATCTTGAAGAGATCTCGATGAGTTATGTCATTACGAGAATGGAACTAGAAAAATTGGAAAGTTGTCGACAACGATTTTACAAACAATTTTACATAAAATACTTCTATAGAAGTAAAGAAAGAAATCGAGAATCTTGTATAAAATCTATCCAGAAGTATAGATATTGAATTGGCCAATGTTGAAAGACGCTTTGAACTTCTAAAATAGAAGTATTTGGACCACCAGTCCAAACACCTAAAGGTGTAATGCAAGTGAGACAATAATAAGTAGTCGTAAATACGACTTGAACTGTGATTTATGAAAAGTTTTAATTACTTCATGGTGGATGCAATTACTTTGGCAGTTTTGAAAATTTTACATGCGTCTAATTATTTGTAGATCCATATTTATCCTTGAAGGATCTAAAATGCTATAAGCATTTGGAAATTTCTGAGGAAATTTATTTAGACATGTCTCATGAATATTTTTGGCACATTTGGTATAATCGCCTTAGTGAATACTAATTGAGAAAATACTATAAAAATGATCAGATTTTCTTATGTATTTTACAAAGGAGTTTGGATCAAGATCCATTATGATAATTTTAGAACTCCTAAAGAGCTTCAAATTGGAAACTCATGAAGTACTTTCAATACAAGTACTTGAATCTTGACATCAAGTTTATCTCGACCTGAAGATCGAGCATTTTTATATATTTCTTTTGTCTATGAATAGACATAAGCTGAAAGAATCTTAAAGAAGATTCAATATGAATAGAGCATATCTATTGAGTATCCCAATAGTTGTAAGATTGTTGGATGTGAATAAACATAATTATATATTTTCTTGGTCTTGAAGCAATATATATTAGTTGGTCAAGAAATATCTATGAATATACAAAGATCATTACATTTAGATCTTCAAACATTCGTTGATGCCTTCTCAAATGTCGTAGAAATAATTGTTATGCACGAGGCAAGCCAAAAAAATGTGTTTGGCTAAGATTATTGACCCAACATATCCAAAAGATATGTGGATTTACTTTTACAAGATATGATAAAAGCTATCTTCTGTGAAGATAAAGCAAGATGTATATCTCAGTTTGAAAGTTGATACATCATGGAACATATTACTCCAAAGTTTCATCCCTCGCGATCTTTAGAAAAATGATATTGAAGATTAAATTATGAAGATTCAAAGATCTTCTGTGATGTTTTCATGAGGGGGAGTAAATACGCGTTGCACTCTTTTTCCCTTAATCGAGGTTTTGTCCTAATGGGTTTTCCTGGTAAGGTTTTTAATGAGGCAACAAGTTATGCGTATCAAAGATGTGTGTACTCTTTTTCCTTCACTAAAGAATTTTTTTCCCACTGGGTTTTTATCTTAGTAAGGTTTTAACGAGGCACATTATCTTCATAGACATCCAAGGGGGAGTGTTATGAATATTTATCTATGTGTCTATCATGATTAGAACTTTATCAAAGGAGTTTGATTTATTTATTATTAGGAATATTATCTCTATGAATTAGAGTTTAATGTATTATGTACTTCTTATGCCTATAAATAGATGATTCATTGAAGGCATTGTATACAATTCTATTTTTTGAGAATAATACAAATCTTCCTCTTTCTTTCATCTCTTTGTTCTTCTTGTTCTTATTCTTGTTCTTCTTTATTTTATTCACAACAATATTTTTAATTTCGGAATTTATTTAAATATAATAAAATTTCAAAATAGTAAAATATTTTAAAAATAAAAAATAAATATTATTATACAAGTATAAATATAATTTGAAAAAATATAAAACAATAAAAGTTATTTTAATTTTTAAACTATATTTTAAAAAATATATAAAAAATATTTTTTAAATTATTTTTTATAATTGTATGATAATAATATTTAATAATTTTAATATTGTAAATTTTAAAATATTTTAATCCTTTGAAAAATTATTATTTATTATTTTAAAATAAATTTCGAATTTTTAAAAAAATATTTGTTTTATATTTTAAAATAACTTTTCAGAATTTTTTATTTTTAGAATTTTTTCCTGTTATATATATATATATATATATATATAAAGTAAAAAATCGTTAAAGTTAACTTGTCAACGTTGGTCAAAGAGCTAAATTATTTTTTTTCTTATGTTTAGGGGCTTAATTGAGTGTAAATGTTTTAAAGATTATTTTTTTTTGTAAAAGTTTAAGGGCTTGTTGAACTCTTAAGAAATTAAAAAAAATACTGAATATATTTAATAGTTTTCTTATAAATATTCATTCAAATTACACTGTTTTATATAAACAATTAATGCTAAAAAAACTGAGCTCACGCATTAAAGAGCATTCAAGATAAAATTATAATTCAAAAGTGGAAAAAAAATGCATAATAGTAAACCCCCCCCCCCCCCCCCCCCTCAAAGTTTCCTTGTTTTCCCGATTGCTCCCTTAATATCCTCATGCCATATCAACAGAAATGTTGACCATTAGTTGACCATATAAAAAGGTCTTATTTAAAAAAAAATTAAATTTTAAGGTTTAAATTACCAAAAAAGTTTAACGGTACAATTGAAAAAGATAACAAATATTGATGACTTTAATACCATTATGCCTAAAAATAAATATTTTCTCATGTGGAAAAAAAATCTTGAATTAACTAAGTAAATTAATAAAATTCACAAACTAGTCTATTTATAAGCATGAAAATACTCAATAAAAATGATGAACTAAAGAATTTATATATTTTTTAGGAGTTACATTTTGATATACAAGTTGTGTAAAATAAAATTACATAATTCTTTTATAAAATTTAAAATCTAAATCCCGAACCCTAACACCTTAAACTCTAAATTTTAACCATAAACCTTAAATTCTACACACTATACACTAATCCCTAAACTTAACATAAAACCCTAAACTCTAAAATTAAAGGCTTGTGTAAACTAAATTTTACACAAGCTTGTGTATCAAAGTATTTTTCTTTTTGGGTAAATTTTTTATACACAAGCTGCGTAAAACTAATTTTACACAAGCATGTGTATTTACACTATAAAACTCAAATTCTAAATTTTTAATCCTCCCTAAAAATATAAACCCTAAAACCTAACTCTAAAACCAAAAAGGCACGTGTAAACTAAAGTTTTTGTTTTAGTACCCCAACTATTATTTTTTGGCAAAATGGTACCTAATGTTATGTTTTTGTTTTGATTTGGTATCGCAGCCGTTAAAAATTAACGAAGATGATGACGTGGTTTGGTATAATCATAGTTTTAGTCCAAAACACTTATATATATTATCAATTTAGTTCAAAATTCATCAATTTAAAACATCATCTTAATTTTGATTGAATTTTGTCCCATCTCTTTCCCACCCTCGTATTCTCGTCGGTATCCCGATCATGGAGTTTGGGTCCTCCAATAGAACCCACATTAGCCCCCCATTGATACGCAAATCTTAAAATTTTGATTGTCCCTAGCATGTTTTTTAAACTCCAAAACCTAAAAAAATGTCTGACGGGAAGAAGAAAAAAAATGAGGAATTTATATTTTTAATCTAAAAATTAAAATAATGTTTAAATTGATAGAATTTTAGACTAAATTGATACATTGTATAAGTTTTTGGACTGAAACTGTTATTAACCCAAGCCACGTCACAACGTCCATTAATTTTAAACGGCAGAAATACCAAAACAGAATAAAAACATAATATTAGGTACTATTTTATCAAAATAATAGTTGAGATACTAAAACAATAACTCAGGCATATTTAGGGTACTAAATATGCAGTTTCCCCAAAATTTATACACTATTGTTTTTTATTATCATTTCATCAATAATAATTTATTAATTAAAATTTGATAAATATATTATTTATATAAAATATTTTAAAAAAAATCGCTCGACATGAATACGATAAAATTTAGCATCTAACAACCAGCTTTTGATTGTATGAGTCAATCCTTTCTTAACTTACTGTATCAGGTAAAAGCCTCAATTCATATCCCTTCCGGGACAAAGCAAAAAGTACATAAAAAAAGAAGAATATTGTCAGAGGCCGATTTTAGTTTGACGGTTTGCGGGGCTTAATTATTTTTTAAATTTTTAATGGTTTGATTAGAATTGAATTTTTTTGAAAATTTAATAAGCGTTGCGAATAAAATAACGAAGAACAAAAACAAAGAATAAAAATAGAAGAAAAAAGAGATGGGAGAAAGAGGAAGATTTGTATTATTTTCAAATATAGAATTGTGTACAATGTCTTCATCAAGTCATCTATTTATAGGCATAAGAAGTACATATTATATTGAACTCTAATTAAATGAGATAATATTATTAATGATAAAGTAAATCAATTTCCTTAGATAAAGTTCTAAACATGATAGACATCCACATAGATAAATATTCATAACAATAAGATTATTTTTAAAATTTTAAAAATCTAATTAAATTTTTTAAAAATAACTGAGATAATGAAAATTTAATAATTGTGAGGAGCTTAATTAAAAATATTCAAAACAAATATAAGACTTAAATGAGAATTTTTAATAAATTCAAAGGAGCTTAATTAAAATTTTAAATTTTTTTAGAGATGTAATTTAAATTTCCTTAAACCTTGGGGTGCCAAGGTTTCCACAGGCAGAGGCGGATTTAAAACTTGCTTAGGGGTCAATTTACCCCGCTTGGATTTAGAAGATCATTGTAAATAATATGTCAATTTGGGAGAGAAAAAAAATTAAATGTACTTGAACTCACTTAATTCACCACTTAGAATTTCAATGGTGAAACTTAAGCATAAAATTAAAAATAAGGGTAAAGTACAATGTTGGTCACTAAACTATACCCGAAAAAACAAAATGGTAACCAAACTTTCAAAAATCACAAAATAGCAATTAAACTTTATATTTTACAACAAAACGGTAACTAGACGTTAAATTGCGTTAAGTTTCCGCTAAAACTTTAGTATAATAACACATTTAGTCCTTCAATTTTATACAGTCAATCAATTTAGTCTTAATTTAAAACAATTCACTAAATTTAGCCCTAGTTAATTACGCATTCTTTCAATTTGATCATTAAAGCAAAATTTCAAAGTATGGTAACATGATAAATAATTACAATTAAGTTTTTATAGGAACTCGAAAACTCGATTCGACTTGGCTCGAATCGAAAAAAATTTCAAATAAAGTTTGAGTTGTGAAATATGACGTGTCAACTCGAATAACTCAAATTTTTTTTTACTCGACTTGATTGAACGCCCACCTCTAACTTAAGATATGACGTGTCAACTCGAATAACTCGAAATATTCGAATATTTTAAATCAATTTTTCTTTTAAATTGAATATATTTTTTAAAATAGAGCATTTAATGTTTCATATTTAAATCACATCGAATACTTAATATCTACTTTAAATATTCAGTTTAATTTAAAAATATTCGATTTAAAAGAAAAAAAATACTTAAAGTTTTCATTGGTATTCGTCTCGAACAACATTTCGGTTTGGTACATCTTCCGGTTCAAACTTATCATGTTCTCCCTTTAAAATTGTGTGATGTTAGATTTTGAGATGTTACAATGATCTGATATACAAATTTAAAACATGGCAGTGCGGATTGGAATTCTCTATGTCGTGTCCGGATTCGGTGGAAGTGTACTCTCCTCTTTATTTATCCGAAACAACATCTCTGTTGGTGCATTCGGTGCTCTCTTCGGATATTCTAATATTTTAAATTAATTTTTTAAATCGAATATTTTTAAATTAAATCAATTATTTAAAGTAGTTATTAAATATTCGATGTGATTTAAATATGAAACATTAAATGCTCTATTATAAAAAAGTATTTGATTTAAAAGAAAAATTGATTTAAAATATTCGAATATTTCGAGTTGACACGTCATATCTTAAGATAGAGGTGAGCGTTCGATCGAGTCGAGTAAAAAAAATTTGAGTTATTCGAGTTGACACGTCATATTTTATAACTCAAACTTTATTTGAAATTTTTTCGATTCGAGCCAAGTCGAGTTTTCGAGTTCCCATAAAAATTTAATTGTAATTGTTTATCATGTTACCATATTTTGAAATTTTGCTTTAATGACCAAATTGAAAGAATGTGTAATTAACGAGGGCCAAATTTAGTGAATTGTTTCAAATTAAGACTAAATTGATTGACTGTATAAAATTGAAGGACTAAATGTGTTATTATACCAAAGTTTTAACGGAAACTTAACGTAATTTAACGTCTAGTTACCGTTTTGTTGTAAAACATAAAGTTTAATTGCTATTTTGTGATTTTTGAAAGTTTGGTTACCATTTTGTTTTTTCGGGTATAGTTTAGTGACCAACAGTGTACTTTACCCTAAAAATAATATCTACAAAACTTGAGTAAAAAATAGTAGGGGTCCCTTAATTAAATTCTTTATTATTTTAAATTATTTTAGTTCAAAAAATAATGTTTTGTTGTAAATAATGTGAAAAGAACAAGAAGAAATAGGAACAAAATAAGATGAGAGAAAAGAAAGAGATTTGTATTATTCTGAATATTGACTTGTGTACAATGCCTTCAGTAAATCATCTATTTATATGCATAAGAAGTACATAATACATTAAACTCTAATTAATGTAGATAATATTCCTAATGATAAAATAATTCAAATCTCCTTTGATAAAGTCTTTATCATGATAGACATCCATATAGATAAATATTCATAACGCTCCCCCTTAGATGTCTATGAAGACAATGTGCCTCTTTAAAACCTTACTAAGATAAGAATCCAAGAAAGAAAAAGAAAAAAAAATCTTTAGTAAAGGAAAAGAGTACACACATCTTTAATACGCATAACATGTTGCCTCATTTAAAACCTTTTTCAGGAAAACTCAATGGGACAAAACCATAGATAAGGAAAAGAGTACAACACATATTCCCCCTCATAAATACATCATATAAGATCTTTGACACGACGCAATCTGATATTATAAATTAACTTCTCAAATGGAGTAGTAGGGAATGCCTTGGTAAATAAATCTGCCAAATTATCACATGAACGAATCTGTTGGAGACCAATGTCTCCATTCTTTTGTAGATCATGAGTAAAGAAGAATTTTGAGGAGATGTGTTTTGTTCTATCACCCTTTATGTGTTCTTCCTTAAGTTGGGCAATACAGGCCGTATTATCCTCATATAAGACCGTCGGAGCTACTTTTCCAGAGTGTAAACCACAATTTTCGCGAATATGATGGGTTACATACCTTAGCCACACACATTCACGACTAGCCTCATGAATAGCCAAAATCTCAGCATGATTAGAAGAAGTAGCAGTAATTGTTTGTTTCATTGAGCGTCAAGAAATTGTTGTACCACCGTATGTAAATACATAACTAGTCTGTGATCGAGCATTATGAGGATCAGATAAGTATCCTGCATCCGTAAAACCAACTAATTTTGTTTTGATAGATTAGAGAAAAATAATCCTATGTCTTTCGTACCTTGAAGATAACAAAATATGTGTTTGACCTCATTCCAATGTCTTCGGGTTGGGCATGAACTAAATCTTGCCAACAAATTGATAGCAAACGATATGTCAGGTCGTGTGTGACTAGAAAGATACATTAATGCACCAATAACGCTTAAGTATGTCACTTCTGGACCAAGAATATCTCCATCCATCTCTCGAGGACGGAACGGATCTTTGTTAACATAAAGTGACCTAACAACCATATGAGTGCTCAATGGATGTGCGTTATGCATGTAAAATTTCTTTAGCATTTTTTCTATGTATGTTGATTGATGCACAAGGATTCCATCCTTTAAGTGCTCAATATGTAATCCAAGACAGAATCTTGTTTTTCCAAGATCTTTCATTTCAAATTCTTTCTTTAAACATTCTACTGTCAATGAGATCTCTTCAGGAGTCCCAATAATATTCAAATCATCAACATACACAACAATAATGACAAATCTGGAGCCAAATCTCTTAATAAAAATGCATGGAGAAATTGGATCATTCTTATAGCCTTATGCTAATAAGTATTCATTGAGGCGATTATACCACATGTGCCCAGATTGTTTTAATCCATAAAGGGATATGTTCAATTTGATTGAATAATATTCCCGAGAACTTAAATTAACTGCTTCAGATAGTTTAAAACCTTCCGGAAGTTTCATATAAATATTATTATCAAGAGGCCCATACAAATAGGTTGTAACAACATCCATTAAGCGGAAATTAAGTCTTTCTTTTACTGTTAGACTAATCAAAAATCTAAAAGTGGTTGCATCCACCACTAGGGAGTATGTTTCTTCATAATCAATTCTAGGTCTTTGTGAGAATCCTTGTGCAACCAAACGAGCTTTATATCTCGCAATTTCCCCTTTTTCATTTCTTTTTCTCACAAAGACCCATTTATACCCCACAGGTTTTACACCTTCCGGTGTACGGACTACATGCCCGAATACTTCTCTTTTTGAAAGAGATTTTAGTTCCGCTTCAATTGCTTCTTTCCATTTTGGCCAATCATCTCTTTACTTAGATTGTTCAATTGACAATGGTTCATGATCCACATTATCATTCAAAATCTCTAGTGCTATATTGCATGCAAAAGTATTATCGAAGTCGATTTTGTTTCAGTTCCACTTGTTACCAGACATGACGTAATTTATTGAGATCTCATCATTATCAGGTACTTGATTCATGTCTAATGTCACTTTTGGAGACCTTATAATCTCTTCTCGAGATTTTTCATAATCCATTGATTCCTCGATCATACCATCACATGATATAGCTCATTTTCTTTTACGAGGATTTTTATCTTTGGAACCTACTGGTCTACCACGCTTCAGGCGTGCGTTTGACTCATTAGCAACTAGAGTTTGTCCTTCTGGGACATCAATTTTAATCAGAGCATTCACAATTGGTATATGTGACTTAGTCACTTTTTTAGGGTTAGCAAAAGCACCTGTCAATTGATTTGCTAAGTTTTGCAAATGAATTATCCTTTGAACTTCTAGTTCACATTGTTGGGTATGTGGATCAAAATGAGATAACGATAATTTATTTCAACTTATTTCTTTTTCCAGCTGTTTATTTTCTCCCATAATGTTGGGAAAACCGACTCATTAAAATGACAATTGGCAAATCGAGTTGTAAATAAATTCCTCGTCAAAGGCTCAAGATATTTAACTATTGAAGGGGATTTAAAACTGACATATATTTCCAACCTCCTTTGAAGACCCATCTTTGTGCGTTGTGGTGGAGCAATCAGAACATATACCACACATCCAAAAATTCTAAAATGAGAAATATTTGGTTCCTGACCAAAAACCATTTGTAATGGGGAGATATTATGATAACTTACAGGTCTGATGCGAATCAATGATGTTGCATGTAAAATGGCATGCCCTGTAACCCCCTCGTCCCGGTCTGGTCGGATGACCGGTCCGAGTAGGCTACACGGGGAAAACCGAAGAGAAACCCGTTAAGGTCCCACCTCGGTTAGCAACCCTAGAAAATTTCTTTTAATTTAATCTTGTCTAAAGGCATATCGTTACTTAAGTGATCACGATAGCGGAAACAACAAGAAAGAAACACAACCGAACCCAACACAACAAATTAAACAGCCCATTTTTAAGTTACAAGGTAGGCCGTATCGATACACCTGTCAAGGGTATCGATACGCCTTGACCAGGTCAACAGCCATCAGTCAACACGGGAAGACCGTATCGATACAGCCCTTGAGCGTATCGATACGCCCTTCAGAGTCAACATCTCGTGGTCAACGAGATAAAACCGTACCGATACGCCAAAGACCCGTACCGATACGCCAAAGTCTATCGAAAATCTCAGAATTCCAATGAGCTTTGGGCGTATCGATACACTCCCGCGTATCGGTACCCCTAGCCAATTTTGTGTCCCAAAGTGTAGGACCGTATCGATACGACCCTTAGGCGTATCGATACGCCCTGCACTGCAAGACACTAAATTGCAGCAAAACGACACGAAACTCAACTCTAAATGCATTTTGAGACTTCCCTAGCCACACTCAAACATACATACAACATCTATCAACCAAAATCTAAACATACGAGGCACCCAACATGAACAAACATCAATCAATCAAGGGATTCATGCATTTGATCAAAAGATGACATACAAGCACTTAAGGGTTCATGCTTCAACCACAATACACTTAGGCATCCTCAAAAGGCACAAGGCCAACATACATGGTAAGCAAAGAAGGCATGGTTTTACAATCCAAACATGGCATCAACAAGCCACACAAAAGTCAACATAATAAGGAGTCTAAACATGCTCCTAAACGACCAACAATATCCATCAAAAGCACAAATCCCATTTCTTAACTATTACATGTTCATAACTTAAAATTCATACTTGATAAACTCAAAAGTCAACAAGCACACTTGGAGGCCCTCCTCTTGCGCTGGCAACCCACGAACTACGAATCTGCATTGTCGAACAAAAGAGAGCATAAGCATAAATCTTAGTGAGGGTAAGCTCTTAAAAAAACCTTGATAATGCAAGGTCCAAGCACGAGCACAACAAGGTAAATGCATGTTCTTACCTTCGATCCACATGAGCCAAATATACATGATGCATGAATAATTATCCAATGATATGTCATGCTCCACAAGCTCAATCCACAACATATGTAAACACATATATTAATCCAATTAGGAATCACATTTTATATCACATTGATACACATATAAACTCATATTAGCACCTAGCTATGACTTGAATACGCGGATAAACACATTGGAACTCACATCCAACAACAACTTTACCTCACAGTGGGATTACACTCATATTAGCCCAGAACCTCGAAGTGAACCTCGGATCTCTATCTGAAACAATAGACTTCGGAACTCCATGAAGTCTCACAATCTCACGGATGTACAAATTTGCCAACTTGTCTAAAGAATCTGTAGTGTTCACTGCTAGGAAGTGAGCACACTTAGTGAATCTATCAACAATTACCCAAACAGAATTCTTCTTTGAAGGAGACAACGGTAACCCCGACACAAAATCCATGGTGATCCCCTCCCATTTCCATTCCGGAATCTTCAAAGGTTGTAACAAACCTGAAGGACCCTGATGTTCTGCCTTCACTCTCTGACAAACCATACAACGATTCACATACTCGGCTACATCCTTCTTCAAACCAACCCAGAAGTAATCATTTTTCAAGTCACGGTACATCTTAGTACTACCCGAATGCATAGAAAAAGGACTCGAATGTGCTTCACTCAAAATCAGACGTCTCAACTCAACATCTTCAGGTACTACAACTCTATCTCTAAAGCACAACACATTCTCACCACTAAAACTATACTTGGTCGGTCTACCTTCGGCTATGTCCTGAACATGAGGAACTAAAGATACATCTTGCAACTACTTCTCTCTAATCAACTGAATCAAAGAAGGTTTCACTCGCAACTCGATGATCAAACCACCATCATCGGATACACTCAATCTAGCAAACATAGCTCGCAACTCAACTGCAACTTTTCTACTCAAAGCATCAGCTACTACATTTGCCTTACCCGGATGGTACTCTATGGTCAAATCATAATCTTTCAACAACTCAAGCCATCTTCTCTGTCTCAAGTTCAACTCTCTCTGTGTCATCAAATACTTCAAGCTCTTATGATCGATGTAAACTATACACTTCTCACCATACAAGTAATGACGCCGAATCTTCAATGCAAATACAACTGCGGCTAACTCTATATCATGAGTAGGATAGTTCTTCTTATGTACCTTCAACTGTCTAGAAACATAGGCAACAACTCTTCTTTCTTGCATCAAAACACACCTTAAACCTATGTAAGAAGCATCACTATAGATCACAAATTCTTTACCTGAAACTGGTTGCACTAACACTAGAGCATTTGTCAAAGCTTCTTTCAATTTCTCAAAGGCTTCTGTCTTGCATCTGACCACTCAAATTTAACTCCTTTTTGCAACAATTTAGTCAAAGGAGCAGCTACCCTAGAGAAGCCATCAACAAATCTCCTATAGTAACCGGCTAATCCTAGGAAACTCCTAATCTCAGTCACGGACTTAGGTTGTTTCCACTCAACAATAGCCTCAATCTTTGATGGATCAACACGGATACCTTCGGTCGAAACAACATGGCCAATAAATACAACCTCTCGAATCCATAACTCACATTTGCTAAGCTTCACATACAACTGATTGCTCAACAATCTTTGTAACACAAATCTCATTGTCGCTCTTGACTTGAGAACGGTGAAACTTTGTCCATTGGCTATAAAGAGTGGAGAAGGACAAATCCAAGTTTGAGTGGGAAATCTCAAGAGAGAGGAGGCGATCCTCGACATTTTGCAAGCGAGTGTCCATGGCACCAAAACCCGAAGCAATGCGAGTATCCAAGGCATTGAACCGCTCGGTAATGAGAGCAGTAAGAGCTTCATTGTTTCAAACTTGAACTTGCGGTGGAGGTGCAACGGGAGGAAGATGAGCTTCTCTATCAACACGTTCCCAAACATCATTCACATATCGAAACCTGGATTTGCGAAGAGAGGACTCACCAATCTTGCACTTGCGAGGTTCCGGGGAGTCGTAGGTGCAATCGAGACCGATGTGGCTCAAGATCGTGCCGTAAGTGAAAGATTTCAACTCATTGGTGTCAATAAGCTTAACATTATTGACCATCTCGACAAAAATGATCTTAGCAACATTAGGGCGCTCACCTCTACGGAAACATTCAAGCCAAAAGTGATCAACTTGACGGATATGAGAGTATTTACCTCCGGAAGGGCGAAGGAACCATGATACCATCAAGTGAAGAAAACGGTCGTGCGCATCCAAAGTAAGTGCCGGACCGGTGAAAGTGCCAAAGTGACGTTCATCCTCAATTCCTATATTCTTAAGGGAAAAGGTGGACTCCAAGAGAGCAATATTAACAGTAAACTTTTTCCCTAAAATGAAAGATTCAATCCCTACAACCTCGGTCTTGGTTTCATCATGAATAAGATGAGCATTAGAGTAAAAGATGAGTACCATATGTTTGTAGCGAATATCCGGGATGCTCAACAAAGGAAGAAGATCTCATTCACTCAAACGCTCGAGGTAACGGAATAGGAATCGCTCGGAGTTGAGGAAATCAAGATCAATGACACGTTCACGACGAACTTCGAAATCCTTGACATAAGTGAAGCGAGCTCGCATCTCGGTAGTTCGAAGGGATTTTTGAAAAAGCAGAGCTAGATTCGGACGTATGCTCGAATCACCGGTTTGAACGGACTTACGCTTTTTGTTAGCTTGATCCGACATCCTAAAAACATTAAGCAAGCATGTTTTAAAAATTAAGTGTATGCATAGATTTTTAAATTCAATCCAATAATAAATCCCACTTAGTTTTTTTTTAAAAAAATTAAAACAAAGAAAAATTAAAAAAACAGTAAAAGAAAATACGACTGAAAAATTTTATATTCGAATAAAAAAATTTGAGATTTTGAATTTTTTTTACAAGATATGGAAAACTCAAACATGAAAACATATAATTTATACAAAAATAAAATTTTCTAACCTAAGATTCGAACAAAAATTGAAAGAAAAAGAAAAAGGGGAAAAATACCTTAGTTTGGGATTTTGGATGATTTGATGAAAAACAAAGAGGTTTAGAGGGTTTTTATAGGGAGAAAGTCAGTTTAGGGTTTTTAGGGTTTTTAAGAGTTTGATGTAAAAGTGGATTTTAACATTAAAAGCCCTAAATAAAGCTATCCGCGATACCGTTTCGGAATGGTCTAGACCGTTTCGAAACGAGAGCACGAGGGTTGACCGTTTTGAGACTTTCAGCTGACTGTTTTGATACGGTGTTGACCGTATCGAAGACCCGTTGACTCGTAACGAAACACGTTTCGATACACCCCTTGGCAGCAGCAAAAACGTTTCGAAACCCTTTGGAGGCGTTTCGAAACGCCCTTCTCTCAGACATGAATTTAAGGTATCCGTATCAAAACTGGTTCACTCGTTTCGATACACCTGGGCCTGGAAGTGCAGATGAGGCTCTAAAAGTGCAGAAAAATGATTTTTCTTAGGCCTAACATGTATAAATGACATGAATGAGCAGACAAAACATATGCAAACATAAACATACTCCCTTTAGCTATAAGCATGGATGAAATTAGGAGTCTAAACACATAAACATGACATTTCCCAAGATCAAGCAAATTTAAGCACAAAAGAGGTCCTAAAAGGTCAAGATAGGCTAGTTAGACCTAACTCTCTCCTAAGGGACCAAAAACGCTCTTTGTCTAAAGGTTTTGTAAATATGTCCGTTAATTGATTTAAGGTGTCTACATACTCTGTAACCACATCTTCCTTAAGGACATGATCTCTAATGAAATGATGCCTTATTTCTATGTGTTTGGTTCTAGAGTGTTGGATGGGATTTTTTGTTAGACATATTGCACCACTGTTGTCACATTTTAGGGGTATGGTTTCAACTTTAATTCCATAATCTAAGAGTTGTTGCTTCATCCAAAGGACTTAAGCACAACAACTCCCTAAGGATATGTACTCGGCTTCGGTGGTAGATAAGGCTACACTATTTTGTTTCTTAGAGAACCAAGATATGAGCATACTACCTAGGAATTGACAAGTTCCCGAAGTACTTTTCCTCTCGATTTTGCAACCCCCATAATCCGCATCCGAATAAGCATAAAGGTTGAAGGTAGAGTCTCTAGGGTACCAAAGACCTAAACAAGGAGTATCTCTAAGGTACCTAAAGATTCTCTTAACGGCTATAAGGTGAGACTCTCTAGGACTAGCTTGAAACCTAGTACACAAGCAAACACTAAACAAGATACCCGGTCTACTTGCGGTAAGGTAAAGCAATGATCCAATCATAGAACGGTAAAGCTTAGAGTCAACACACTTACCTCCTTCATCTTTGTCAAGCTTTGTAGATGAGCTCATAGGTGTGGCTTGAGGCTTTGCATTCTCCAAGCCAAACTTCTTGAGCATATCCTTTATGTACTTTGCTTGATTGATGAAGGTGCCATCCTTCTTTTGCTTGATTTAAAGTCCTAAAAAGAATGAGAGCTCCCCCCATCATGCTCATCTCGAATTCACCTTGCATTAACTTAGCAAACTCTTGACAATGACATTCATTAGTAGAACCAAAAATAATATCATCAACATAAATTTGAACTACTAAGATGTCATTTTTATACATTTTTATAAAAAGTGTAGTGTCCACCTTACCTTTTTCAAATCCTTTTTCAATTAAAAAGTTTGAAAGTCTTTCATACCAAGCTCTAGGAGCTTGTTTTAAACCATAAAGAGCTTTGGTGAGTTTGAAAACATGATTTGGAAATTTTGAGTCTTCAAAACCCGGTGGTTGTTCCACATACACTTCTTCATTTATAAAACCATTTAAAATGCGCTTTTAACATCCATTTGAAAAAGCTTGAAATTATGATAACATGCATATGCATGCAACATCCTAATGGCTTCCATTCTAGCTACGGGTGCATAGGTTTCATCAAAATCTATTCCCTCTTCTTGAGTGTAACCTTGAGCTACTAGTCTAGCTTTATTTCTTACAATGTTACCACTCTCATCTAGTTTGTTCCTAAAGACCCATTTAGTTCCTATGGTAGATTGATTACTAGGCCTATCAACTAATGTCCAAACGTTACTTCTCCCAAATTGATTTAACTCTTCTTGCATAGCCATAATCCAAAAGTCATCTTTCAACGCTTCTTTAATATTCTTAGGCTCTATGCATGAGATAAATGCAACATGATTCATTAATCTAAGAGAAGATCGAGTGGTTACCCCCTTGGATGGATCACCCAAGATTTCACCATCTTTGACATAGTTTAACTCCCTTGGGTAGCTCACTTCCTTTTCCTCAAGAGCCACGTCTTTCAAGGCTTCAAGAGGTGGATCTTGTGTGTCCTATTCTTTTGTTGGAATCTCATCCTCCTTTGAAGTTTGTCCTCCATCAAAGGCATTTATGATTCCTACATCATCATCATCACAAGAATCCTTCCTAGGAAGGAGGTTATCATCGAATACAACATGAATAGATTCTTCTACTACTAAAGTTCTTTTGTTAAATACTCGATAGGCTTTAGAGGTTAAGGAGTAACCTATGAAAATAGCTTCATCACTTTTTGCATCAAATTTACCGAAGTTGTATTTTCCATTATTTAAAACAAAACACTTGCAACCAAAAGGGTGAAAATAGCTAATGTTAGGCTTTTTAGATTTTAAAATCTCATAAGGTGTTTTCTTTAAAATTGGCCTAATCATTACTCGATTTACAATATAGCAAGCGGTGTTTGTGGCTTCCGCCCAAAAATATTTAGGTAAATTGTTTTCACAAAGCATAGTTCTAGCCATTTCTTGCAAAGTTCTATTTTTCCTCTCAACTACCCCATTTTGTTGAGGAGTTCGAGGAGCCGAAAAATTATGGCTAATACCATTTTCATTTAAAAAATCTTCAAACCCTAAATTTTGAAACTCGGTTCCATGATCACTTCTAATATGTGAAATTTTAAGTTCAAGATCATTTTGGGTTAGTTTTGAAAATGTGATGAACTTTTCCAAAGCCTCATCTTTAGTACTTAAAAATAGAACCCAAGTAAATCTAGAAAAATCATCAACAAGTACAAAAGCATAAGACTTACCACCCAAGCTCATAGTCCTAATTGGCCCAAATAAATCCATATGGATAAGTTGTAAGCATCTACTAGTAGAAACATCATTAATGGATTTAAAGGAAGACTTATGTTGTTTACCCTTAGGGCATGCATCACAAATTTTATCATTTGAAAATTTTATCTTGGGTAAACCTCTAACTAGATTAAGGGAGACTAGTTTTTCTAAAACACTTATGCTAGCATGTCCTAGTTTCTTATGCCACAACCAAACATCATTTTCATTTTGTGCAACTAAGCATGCATGAGATGTTTGAATGTCATCTAAATGCACCATGTATATGTTCCCTATGCGATGACCTATGAGCATAATATTATTAGATTTAATGTCTACAATTTTGCATCCATTTTTATCAAATAAGACATTAAATACTTTATCACACAATTGACTTATGCTCAATAAATTGTGTTTAAGACCGTCGACATACAAGACATTTTCAATGAGAATAGTAGAGTGATTACCTATGGAGCCAATACCTTTAATGTGGCCTTTGGAGTTGTCACCAAATGTCACTACTCCTCCACTTTTTGGCTTTAGATCCATGAATCTACTCTTGTCTCCGGTCATATGCCTTGAGCATCCACTATCAAGGTACCATGAGTTTTGACTTTGTGCTTTGGCCTTGTAGCAATGCTCCCCCTACAAACAAAGATATTAAGCTTTTGTTTTTAGTACCCAAATCATTTTGGGTCCATGAGTGTTAGCTCCCAAAACCTTGGTTCCCTTAGGAATCCAAGATGACATAGCAATAATGTTATTAGATTTTATAAGTTCCTTAGGAACCCATACACTTCTAATTCTTTTAGCTCTACTATGTCTAGGATATCTACCTTGTTTGTAGTAGTTAGTCTTTTTATTAGGTTGGTGTGTTCTTGAGGATTCACCTATTTCATGCTTGACACTACCAACATTTTTAAAAGACTTTTTGAGATCATTTAGCTCATCCAACACCTTTTGGTGTTCACTATTACATTGAGACAAAAGATTATTAATGTCAACATTTTCATCTTGAAAAAATTTTAGTTCATCTTTTAACCCTAATATCTTTTTCTCAAATTTTGAATTAGCTTGAGTGAATGAGTCATTTTTCTCATTTAGTTCCAAAATAATTTTCTTGTTTCTAATGATCGACTCTTTATATTTCTCAACTAATTCATCATAGACCTCTTGTAACTCATCATATGCATCATTCAATTCATCATATGTGAAATCTAAAGTTGATGAGTTAGAGGTTACCATGGAGGAATCTTCCTCAAGTGCCATGAGGCAAAGGTTAGCCACTTATTGTTCGTCATCCTCTGATGACTCCTCATCACTCCAAGTAGCAAGCTTGGCTTTGAGCTTCTTCTTCTTCTTCTTCTTCTTCTCAAAGCCCTTCTTCTTAAATTGAGGGCACTCCGAACGTATGTGGCCGGGTTGTTTGCACTCAAAGCAAATGATTTGATCCATTGCTTCTTCTTTGTTCTTGCTTTTGAAGTCCATCTTTCTTTGGATTTTTCTTCCCCGGTTGGACCTCATAAAGTGTGAGAATCGTTTGGCTATCATAGCCAATTCTTCTAGCTCATCCTCCTCACTAGAAGAGCTCTCTTCATGTAGAGAAGCTTTGAGAGCTATTCCCATCTTCTTCTTCTTCTCAACCTCAAGCTTTTCTACTCTTTTCTCTTCTTTCTTCTTCTCTTCTTCCCTTCCTTGCTTCATAATCTCATGAGTAAGGAGAGAACCCACAAGCTCATCAAGCTTTAAAGTCTTTAAATTCTTAGCTTCAATGATGGCAGTTCTCTTCCCATCCCAAGATTCGGGAAGTGAATAGAGTAGCTTCCGGACAAGCTTGTCTTCCGGTATGATCTCTCCAAAACCTTTAAGCCCATTGACTATAGTGGAGAACCGATCAAACATCTTGGACACCGTCTCATCGGGCTCTATCTTGAAATTCTCATAACTAAGATTGAGAATTCCAATCTTAGTTTCTTTAACATCGTTGGTTCCCTCATAGGTAGTCTCAAGAGTGTCCCACACTTCTTTGGCACTCTCGATGGATGAAACTTTAGAATATATGTCCGGACCGAATGAACAAAAGAGCATGTGGAGATCTTTGTCATTTACTTGAATCTTTTTCCTTTCTTCTTCACTCATCTCCACCTTTTTCTTCAAGACCTTCTTGCCTTCACCATCTTGCTTCAATGGAATGTAGGGGCCATCTTCAATGACATCCCACACTAAGTAGTCATTTGACTTGATGAAGAGACGCATTCTATTCTTCCAAAAAGAATAGTTATCACCATTGAAGAAGGGAGGCTTTGTAGTGGATTGAGACTCATACATGCCCGAACCGGAGGTTGAATCCATCTCTTGATATTTGATGATCACACTCTTCCAAGGAACTCCTCTTGTGGTTGTTAATCCTCAAAGAGGTAGGCTCTGATACCAATTGTTGAGTGGATCGAAAGATCGATATGAACCATGAGGGGGGATAAATTGGATTTTTAAAGTTTGTGTGATGGAAATTGCAAATTAAAAAGATTGACAAGGAATTTTAGAGTGGTTCAAGTTCCAAATGAACTCTACATCCACTACCTTAGCTTCACTAAGGATTTGCAACAATTCCACTAATTGCTCTTCCCCTTTTCTAGGCTAAGAAGGCAACCCTTACAATTTTCGGTTAAATTTTCTACCCAAAATTTAACCCAATCCTCACACAAAGGTAACAAAGAATTTGATGGCTAAGATAATATCTCTCAATACAATTTGTAGCCCAATTACAAGCACTCAACCCAATTGAAAAAAATAAGAATGAAAATTACAATTGGGGTTTCTAGACAATATGAGATTTTAGCACAAATGCTTGGATTTAATGAATGGATATTTGCTTTTGGATCAATAGTTCTTGCTGGAGCTTTTAGAGGTCCATTTTATACCTTCTCATTGATTTCTAGCCGTTGTGGTTGTTGCACTCATTAATAGAGCCGTTGGGGATGTTATCTCACCTCCATAAATGCAGTCTGCAACAACCTGTTTCGGAACGCGGGGTACCTGTTTCGAAACGGACTAAAATAGAAAGAGTCGTTGGGTGCATTTAAGAGCCCGTTTCGAAACGTGTTGAAGCTGTTTCGAAACACTTTTGCCACTGGAAAGGGTCGTTTTGAAACAGCCTAAGCCCGTTTCGAAACACCCTAACAGATTCTAAAAAATCAGTTAAAAACCTTTACAACAGTCATATTTTCAAATCAGAATGAAGAACCGTTTCGAAACACATGGACTCGTTTCGAAACAGTTTTGCCACTGTCAAGGGTCGTTTCGAAACTGATTGAGCCCGTTTTGAAACACCCTATTGATCTTTGAAAATTCAGTTAAAAAATATTACAACCGTTATAGTTTTCAAATAAAAAATGAAGAACCGTTTCGAAATGCATGAAGCCGTTTCGATACGGGTTCAAGTGTTCTAAAGCCGTTTCGATACGCATTTCAGAACATGGGTTGGCAGTGATGAAATCATTTCGAAACGCCTGAGGCCGTTTCGAAACATGGACTTGAAAATCACTGTTTCGGCTTTAAACACTTAGAAAAATATTTGAAAACTTTTTTTAACTTTGGCATAATCTTAAAATCATATGGGGATGTTTTGAGGACTTAAAAATTCGTTTTGACATTTTCAATTTAGTCTTTAGGTTTTTAGTTATATCAAAATTAAAATATTGGTTTCACCCAGATTAACATTTCCAAGCAAACTAACACCCAAATTCATGCCCAAAACAGAATTCCCGAGCAGCCCTCAAAGCCCACTGAAATCTCCCATTTCAATCAACCAAACGTTCATCAAACACACCCAAAGTGACCCTCATATACCATACTAATATCAACCTTCAAAATCCAACATAAAACAACCCCAAAAACCCTTTCAAACCCCCCACAAAACCCAAATCCGGGAATGTTTATAAAACCATGTAAAAATCACATATGTTGGACCATTTGGGTTGCTATTTACATAAATACTAATACGGAATCAAAAAATTCAACATAGAACAACAAAGCTTGGATTTTTAACTCAAAAACTCGAATTCTAAAAACATGGATGAAATTGGAAACTAATTGTACTTCCAAAGAGGGGAAGATGAGAGCAAAATGAAAACGTGATTACCTTTCAAAACCGAGCCAAAATGAAGATGGGATGAAATGGAATAGTAAAAGGGGGATGGGAGCTTCACTTGCCGTTGGGTTTGGTGTTATGAAGAAGAAGATGATGTAGTTTTGGTTTATTTGAATTATAATGTAATAAAAATGGATTTTATTTTGTAAAGACCAACTATTCACAAAAATGCCATTAATGAATGGCCAAAACCCACATCTCTTAAAGTCCATGGATTTTGGACTTAAGAGATAGGCCCAACATAGCCTTAATTATTTTGAAATCCCGAGGCCCATGAAAAATATTTTATTATTTAATTAGAAAACCGAGACTCAAAATATTATTTAAATATTATTCTCACCCGACCCCTAAACCCAGGTGTTACATGCCCCCATGCAGAAATCGGTAGTGTTGACTTCATTAGTAACGATCTTGCAATTAATTGAAGTCGTTTAATAAAGGACTCTGCAAGACCATTTTGTGTATGAACATGCGCTACAGAGTGTTCAACACTTATTCCAATCGACATGCAAAAATCATCAAAAGTCTGAGAAGTAAATTCACCAGTATTATCAAGACGAATTGTCTTTATAGGGGAATCTGGAAAATGTGCTCGTAATTTTATCAACTGAGCGAGTAACCTCGCAAATGCCAAGTTGCGGGTTGATATCAAGGATACATGTGACCATCTAGTCGATGCATCGATTAAAACTAGAAAATATCTAAATGGTCCATAAGAAGGGTGTATGGGCCCACATATATCACCATGTATCCGTTTCAAAAAATTGATAGATTCATAATTTATTTTAGCTGGTGATGGTCGAATAATTAGTTTGCCTTGAGAACAAGGATCACATGAAAAGACATTACTTTGAAGAATATGTTGGTTCTTCAATGAGTGACCACATGAATTGTCGATAATTTTTCGCATCATAATCGAACCGGGATGACCTAACCGGTCATGCCAAATAATAAAGTTATCAGTAAACTTATAGTTTACAATAGCATGTGCTTCAATTGCACTAATTCTTGTGTAGTACAATCCGGATGACAATGCATGTAATTTTTCTAAAATTTTCTTATTGCCTTGAGTTATACTTGTAATATAGAGATATTCAACATCTTCTTGACAACTACTCTCAATATGATATCCATTATTGCGAATATCTTTAAAACTTAATAAGTTTCTTTGCGAATTTGGAGAGTATAACGTGTTATGAATATGAAATAGAGTTTCATTTAGCAATAACATATTTGCTCTTCCGGAGCCTTCTATAATATTAGCACTTCCGAATATAGTACTCACATTATTCCCTTGCATTGTTAAATGAGAACAAAAAATTCTTGTGCTTAAGTATAGTATGAGTACTTGCACTGTCCGCTAAGCATAAATCGTCACTATTTTTGGCGGATTGTATTTGTGACGGAATCATATTCTTCAAAGAAAAATAAAATAAATGTTACAAAAATATTCAAAATATAAATTAAATAAATAACATCCATGAATTTTATTCTTATATATATATATAATTTCTAATAAAATATTATATCTTTCTAACAGACTTTTCCTAAAATAATAATAAACATAAACAAAAAAAAAATCAAGTATTCTTCTCAGGGGAAATGAGAAAATCATTAACATCTATATTTGTAAAGCCATAACCGCCATTGCTAGTGCCAGTAATGCCATAATCATCTTTGTCATTGATATAAACAAAATTTGTTTCAACTTTCTTTCCTTTACCATTGATTGACAGTTGGTAAAGATCCACAAGATACTTTGGCACACGGCAAGCACGAGCCCAATGATTTAAGCTGC
Organism: Hibiscus tridactylites; assembly: GCA_958450335.1. Classification (NCBI taxonomy): domain Eukaryota; kingdom Viridiplantae; phylum Streptophyta; class Magnoliopsida; order Malvales; family Malvaceae; genus Hibiscus; species Hibiscus tridactylites. Next base: position 55,051,657 of record OY288286.1, on the reverse strand, counting down.
CACATCGATGACACATAGATTCCTCTTTCTTGGATTGATCTTTTGCACTATTGTCATCCTTATTGTTCCACTTACGGTGGGTATAGTTATTTTTAAAACGACCACCTCGCCTATGTCCTCGACCGTGACTATAACCACGACCACGCCTATAGTTATGACCACGATTGTTGGTGTAGCCTTTATTTCTTCCGCTATAGAATGTCGCATTCGCTTTAGGGAATGGAGCAGAGCCAGTTGGGCGATATTCAAGATTCTTCATCAGTAGCTCATTGTTTTGCTCAGCCACAAGAAGACAAGAAATTAACTCAGAATATTTCTTAAAGCCTTTTTCACGATATTGTGTCTGAAGGACAACATTGTTTGCATGAAAAGTGGAGTATGTTTTCTCTAACATATCCTCATCAGTAATAATTTGACCACATAACTTCAATTGTGAAGTAATACGAAACATAGCAGAGTTATACTCGCTTACTGATTTAAAATCTTGCAATCTCATATGCAACCGGTCATATCGAGCTTTAGGTAGAATAACAGTTTTTTGGTGGTCATATCGTTCCTTTAGATTATTCCAAAGAATAAAAAGGATCTTTCGCCGTTAAATATTCTAATTTCAACCCCTCATGGAGGTGACGACGAAGAAGTATCATGGCTTTGGCCTTATTTTGGGCAGATTCTGCATTCCCCTCTTTAATAGTATTTCCCAGACCATCATCATCTAGGTGTATTTAGGCATCTAAGATCCAGGATAAATAATTCTTTTCGGAAATATCAAGAGCCACAAACTCAATCTTTGCAAGACTTGTCATTGATGTACTATAAAAGACAAACAATCAAATTAAATTAATTATAAATTAGTATATATATATATAATCGAAAAACAACAGAAAAGAAGATTTAATCCTCATACGCGACATTGTTAAACCAGTCTACAAGGTCATTTAAAAACCTCCTTTGAGACTAGTAGCCTCGCAGAACGAGATGTGCAACCAATATACTCGGATTAAACCATTAATGTAACCCTATCGTCCTGGTCTAGCCGATAGACCGGTCCGAACGGGTTACACGGGGAAAACCGAAGCGAAACCCGCTAAGGCCTCTCTTCGATTAGCAACCCTATTTTTTATTTAGAGTAAACTACTGCAGAAGTCACTTATGTTTATACTAAGTACAGAGTTAGTCCCCAAATTTGAAAAATGACCAGTAAGGTCCCAAACATTTTCGAGACGTAAACTTCTAGTCACTCAGCCGTTAAATCTAAACGGAAGGGTAATCTGACACAATAAAAAAATGATAAATTACTTAAATAGTCCCTAAACCATTACTTAACTTGTATTTTAACCACTGAAATAAAAATAATTTATATGATTTCACATTTAATCCTCTATATTTACAATTTTTTATTTCTTTCCCCTCCACTAGTCCCCTATGTTCTTTTCTGTAATTTGATTGATGTAGATTAGTGTATGGAAGTAATTCAACTTGATCTTTCTGTTCTTTCTGCTTCGAAAACCGGTGCTACTGTTTTATTCGTTCACTCTATTCTGCATTATCCTCCCGATGACCATGTTTGTTCCAGAGGCTGAGCTTCCAGCATGGGTTGTCTGTTACATCCATGCTACAATGTCGTTCCTCAACATCCTTCCTGCCCCAAAATCCTTCCCTTTCATTGTTCTGTACCTTCTTTTCGAGAATACTATGTCGGTGACCAAGTTCAATGCAATGGTATCCGGTCTTTTCCAACTTGGCAGTGCATACGAGTGGGTTGTTACAAAAAAATTCAGCCGATCATCAAAGGGTGATCTAGTTTCCTTGGTTGAGAAAAAGGCAAAACACAACTGTATTGGATCAGAACCCAATCTTGAGGAAATGAAAGCGGAGCTCAAGCAAGAAGAAGAACAAAAGGCCAAGAAAAAGAAGCATAATATGATATATACGAAGGAGCTTGCTCTCACATTCCTTCTTCTTACAACTTCAACTAGGAGCCTCATGTCCGCTCAGGGTATCCATTTCTATTTCTTGTTGTTTCAAGGGATATCTTTCCTTCTGGTCGGTTTAGACTTGATTGGTGAGCAGGTTATGTGAATGAAAAATTAGGGTCTTTTTATAGGAAGTCATAAATGATATAAATTCGGGTAAAGCCGGTCGACATTGTATCCGGGCATCACTGCAAATGATCTTCTGCTCTCTAGATTCTGTCCCCAATTCCACCCACAGTATAAAGATAAAATGGCGCTGCATGGGCAACAGAATAGCCTCCATTTTGAACACAGGCACACTTGAAATTTGCGATACTGCTCCATTTTTCATCACTGCACCAATTTTTTTAATCCTCAAGCATGAAAAGTGAACCTGTTAGTGAAAAGATCGAAGGCCTCATAGCGGTAGGGAGTAGTGGAGGGGAAAGAAATAAAAAAAATTGTAAATATAGAGGATTAAATGTGAAATTATATAAATTTTTTTATTTTAGTGGTTAAAATACAAGTTAAGTAATGGTTTAAGGACTATTTAAGTAATTTATCATTTTTTATTGTGTCAGATTACCCTTCCGTTTAGATTTAACGACTGAGTGACTAGAAGTTTACGTCTCGAAAACGTTTGGGACCTTACTGGTCATTTTTCAAATTTGGGGACTAACTCTGCACTTAGTATAAACATAAGTGACATCTGCAGTAGTTTACCCTTTTATTTATTATCTTGTCTACATGCTTTGTTTAATCCTACGCGAGTTAAGCAAACAGCAGAAAAGCATTCACAAAATTGACCCAAGCAAACCAACACTTAAAGGCACAAATTATTAGCCATTTAACTTGGACCGTATCGATACGACAAGGACCGTATCATGTTCATATAATATGAACATAATATGAATATAATTACCTGTTAAACATGATTCGAATATAATTACATGTTAAACATGGTTCGAATATATTATGAACATGATTCGAATATAATAGTTGAAAAAACATGTAATTATATTAGAATTATATTCGAATCATGTTCATATTATATTTGAATTACATTTGAAATATCATATTCAAAATATATTTCGAAAATAATTTGAATATGATTCGAATATAATATAGACATGGTTCAAATATGATTCGAATATAATATAGCAAAATTCGAATTAATAATTCGAATATAATTCGAAAATGATTCAAATATGATTCAAATATAATACGAACATGATTCGAATATAATTTAAATTTTACTCAAAAACTATAATTCAAATATAGTGAAATTAGAATTAATAATTAGAATTTAATTGGAATTCGAATCTAAAAAATTACTAATTTAGTATTAAAATATTTGTTTTTATTTATTTTTATTAAATATTAACATTTTAATAAAATAATATTATTAATAATAACAAATAATGCACTAAATTATAAAAATTAGAAACAAATAGGGGTCAATTTAAGGTAAAATAGACTTTTCAGTGACTAAATTGAACAAAAAAACAAACCTGACAGACTTGACGTGTAATTTACCCTTTAAATAAAACCAGATGGATTGACTTAGTCAATCCGTTGATGACGTGACAGGATGTTATTGGCCGAATTTTTTTAACGGAAAAGGGTAATGGAATGGGGGAAAATGGGTAACGGTGAATTGTTTAAGGGGAAAAAGTGGGCAAAATGAAGTTTAGGGGGCAAGTTGAGAAATCGGGTATACTTTAGGGGGAAAAAGTTGTATTAAGCCTTAATTGAATTGAACTAAAACTTAAAGGACTTAAATGAAAAACATCTAAAATTTAAAGGGGCTACAAAATATTTAGCCCATATAAAATGAATGGGGTGAGATATGAGCCCAAAGCCCCGAACTATTAATAATTATTATTTAATCTATATATATATTAATTATATTTATATGTTATGTTATAAGTTTTAATATATATATATATATTAATTATTATGTACGTATACATATAATATATATGTATTATATGTTATATTAATTATTATGTACGTATACATATAATATATATGTATATATTTATAAGTTCATATTAAAGTGTTTAGGGTTTAGGGTGCTGCATTATGGTTTATGAGTTATCTTTATTGTTTATGGTTTAAGGCTTAGGGTTTAAGGTTTGGGGTTTGAGAGTTATGATTTATATTCGAGTGTTTAGGGTTTATGGTGTTGCATTAGGGTTTATGAGTTATCGTTATTGTTTATGGATTAGAGTTTAAGGGTTTATGGTTTATGATTTAAGAGTTAGGGTTTATATTCGAGGGTTTAGAGTGTTGCATTAGGGTTTATGATTTATCATCATTGTTTATGGTTTAGAGTGTAAGGTTTAATGTGCAAGGTTTAGTGTTTGAGAGTTAAGGTTTATATTCGAGGGTTTAGAGTGTTGCACTAGGGTTTACGAGTTATCAATATTGTTTATGGTTTAGAGTTTAAGGGTTTAAGGTTTAGGGGTTATGATTTATGGTTTAAGAGTTAGTGTTTGTATTCAAGGGTTTGTGGTTCATATTAGAGTGTTTAGGGTTTAGGATGTTGTATTATGGGTTATGAGTTATCATTATTGTTTAAGGTTTAAGGTTTAGGGGTTAATGTTTATGGTTTATGATTTGAGAGTTATGGTTTATATTTGAGGGTTTAGGGTTTATGGTGTTGTATTAGGGTTTACGAGTTATCATTATTGTCTATGGTTTAGAGTTTAAGGGTTTAGTGTTTATGATTAAGAGTTAGGGTTTTATTTGAGGGTTTATGGTTCATATTAGAGTGTTTAGGGTTAAGGGTGGTTTATTAGGGTTCATGAGTTATCATTATTGTTTATGGTTTAGAGTTTAATGTTTAGGATTTAGGGTTTAGGGTGTTGCATTAGGGTTTATGAATGACCATTATTGTTTATAGTTTAGTGTTTAAGGTTTATGGTTCATATTAGAGTGTTTAGGGTTTAGAGAAATGCATGAATAACAATATTTAACAAAAATAAAAATGCTAAGAAGTCAAACTGACAAGGACCACAATTGTAATAAATCCATTAAAAACCGATTAAAATGTAAAATAGGGACCCATTGGAAAGATGCGGAAACTTTAAAGGATCGAAAAAGTAATTTTCCCACTCAAAAATCGATTGAAACCAAATTAGGGACGCGGTTGAAGGAATTTAAAAACCTGAAGGGACTTGGGACAGGATTTACAAACGCGAAAGCCTTGCTCGCGTAATTACAGGGACACAGAAGGACCAAACGACAATTATTCCAAAATTAAAATAAAAAACATTATAAAAGCTGTGCTAAACACGGTTTGAAACCTTTTCTCCTTCACAAACCCTAAACTAGAGATCCTTCTACCTTTTTCTCTATTTCTTTTCCAACATCGGAACCCTAAAAAAATTTCAAAACCCCATTTTTGACTCTCCGAAAACCCCAAAAGAAACCAGAAACCTTTCATTTCCCGAAATCAAAATCCAAACAATAACCATTTTCTTTTATTTTTTTATCGAAACCCTCAGATATGAAAAGACTTTTCGTTGCCGTCTTTACCGACTCACCATGCGTGGCCTCGGAAGAGGCAAGAAGGCTTGTCGCCGGCAAAGAAGGGCGAACGATGAGGAGATGGATCGACGCGAAGGTAAAAAAAAGAAAACTAACTTTCTATTTTTTATTTTTTGTTTCGAAACTGAAATAAAATGAAGACAGTCGTATACCTATAAACTTGAGGTTTCTTCTGCCTTATATTTCTCTGAAACTTTTCGATTACAACTTTTTTTCTTTTTACATTGTGCTCTTTCAGCTTTTATAGCCTGAAGAAATTAAATATTTTTCTTTTTTTAATTACATGTAATTCTCGAAATGTGCTATTGATTGCTCTCTTTTTGTTCGTATTCACCTCTGCAATTGTGGTTTGTTGCCTCGTACGATTCTGTTTGCTCTTTTGCGTTTCTTGTCTCTTTGTAATTCATGCATCTTCTGACATTTCAATTGTTTTCGTGGGTGCATGTGACGGCTGAGGAGTGGACCATAGGGCTTGGGACGATCTGAGGACGTGGAGCCGATCCGTGGAGTGATCCCAACCGTTGGTGGATGATCTGAACGGGCTCAGGTTGATCGAAGAGAGCGGGCGTGCGATGCACGCGCGAGTGAATGAGACGGGTAGACGCGCGTGGGAGATGTCTAGGGTCGCATGTGGGCGCGTGATGGCTTAGAAGCTTTCCGCTTCGATTCTGGACCGTTAGATCTATCCCAGATCTAACGGTTGTGGTTGATGCAGCGCAGAGCTTGGGGAGGGGCTTCTAGGGTTTCTGCTGATATTTGATCTGGACCGTTAGATCTATCCCAGATCTAACGGCTGGGAGCCAGCTGCGTAAAACAAAGATAGGGTTAGGGTTTTTTTGTTATCAGATTAGGGTATTAGGTAATTGGGCCAACGGGCCTTGTATTCTTTTGTAATGGACATTATTAAATAAATTGTTGGGTTTTATCATTATAAATATATCGGGCTTTACTCATATTAGTTTTTTTTTGTTTTCAGTTTTCAGACTTATTTTAATAATAATAATAATAATAATAATAATAATAATAATAATAAATAATATAATATGTGATAAATAATAATATTATAATAGATAATAATATACAATAATAGTATAAGTAATAATAAATAATAATAATAATAATAATAATAGATAAAGATAATAATAGTAACTATAATTAGTAATATAGTAATAACAATTATGATAATAGTAATAACAATATAATTATAATAATAATGCTAACATAATATACGATAATTGTAATAATAGTATATTTATATTTTTTTTTTCTTTTTTTGGTTCTTTAGTTATTTGATATATATATATTTAAGAAAAATAAAGCCCATTATTGCAAAACATAAAGACGGGTTAACACCCTAGATAAAATAGGTGATTATAGTAATACATAATTATGTATTATGTATATGTTATATATATTATGTTTATATATGTGTTATATATATTATATATATGTATGTATCATGATTCATGTATTATGTATGTGTATGTATATAATATATATGTGTATGTGTATATATACTAATATATATGTACTTATATGTGTATGTATGTATTTATGTAGTATGTGTCATGTGTGCATATATATATATATATTATCATATGTATATTTATGAACTTTTTTTAATTCATTAAGTCATGAATTTCGGGTCAATATCAGTTCAGGTCAACAACAGTTCGGGTTCAAAATAGGTCGGGTCAATTAACAGGTTAGGTAAAATCGGATCTCGGGTCGATTTAGTCGGGTAATATTAGGTAATTTGCTAGGTCGGTCTCGGGTTCGGGTTCGTTTCAGTCGGATGCAGGTTGAGTTTCAGGTCAAAATTAACATGTCAGATTCGGGTTCGGATCGTTTTTAGTCGGACGCAGATCAAGTTCGATTGCTACAGTAACAGGTTCAACTCGGGTTTATGTCAACAACAGTCAGATACAATTTGAGTTTGGGTCATCGAATTTTCAGGTCAAATCAAATTCTGACTCGAACAGGTTTCATGTAGATTTTTAAGTTTTGAGTTGTTTTTACATCCCTATTAGGAACAGCAGAAGTCTGAAATTTATTCCTTTCTGAGTTCTGATATGCTGTCATTTTCCATACGCCCAATTAGTGACATGGAAACAGAGTGAAGAAATGATATATTGAAGCAAACGTGGCAGTGAATAGAATTGGTTTGTTTTAAAAAACAAGGCAAGCAACGCTGCATGACCTAAGTCCTAACCATTTATTCCCCCACAAAGCTTCTTTCCAAACACTACTTCCCAATGGCATTTGGACTCTTATATCTTGCACTTATCCTCCATTAAAGAAACTATTTGAACTATACCCTCTCGTTAACTCATCTTCTTGGGTTTACCTGCACCACAGCCGATTCTCTTACATCACCTAAAACCAACAAAACATGCCTATATACATCCATGTGTTTAACAGCCAATGTCTATCTCCTATAATTATAAATACATCTAATGTACCCCCCCCATGATCATCAAGCAGTTTGATTTTGGGTTGCTCTTTCTTTCTTTTTCTTTCTTATAATGGGTAGACAAGGTGGTGATCCTACTGTGGTTACTTCCTCCATTGCTCTTTTGCAACAAAGGTTTAGACAGCTGCAGAAGGATAGGGAAAAGAGAGAGGAGAAAGAGCTTCTGAAACTGTTGTCCGGTCCCAACAGGCATCAGGATTCATCGCTCTCTCTTGGACTGACCTCGCACGCTAGGCGAACCGATTTCAGAGCTATGGCAATCCCGGCCTCATCCACAAGCTATTTGCCTAATCAAACTTCACCCACATCAAACAAGTTTGACACTTCTGACGTTGATACATCTCTTCATCTGTAGCTCCCAGATAAGGAAACAGATTCTAAATTCGATCCTTAACCCACTCCCTTTGTTTCCTCTGGTCTGTAATTAAGAAATGGAAAAGTAATGGAACTACCTATTTACTGATAATATATATATGTACACACATTGCATTTGCCGGTACGTATATCTTCAATAATGTACTCTTTAGTTTCGTTCGACCTATACACAGAGTCGTCTCGGACATTTAAAATTTCATTAATAAACTTTAGAAACATGATAAAACTTTGTCAAACTCATGTTGCTCCCTTCTAAGACCGCACTGCAACTATTATAGTTAGAGGACAATGAAGAGTATCGGGGGGATATTTTCTTTTACATGGGAAAATGTTTGGTTGGTTGTAGAGCTTTCTTGTACTTTAGTAGCATAGTTTGCAATTGAGATTTTTGTGTTTTTTCGCTGCTTGTAGAGTTGCTTCATGCATATAACCATATGGAAAGGTAATATGGTTATAAACAACACGACGTAAACACAGAATCGGATGCCGGCGATATTTGATTTTTTATGGTTTCCTTGTTTGACTGTTTATGTTCTGTACATTGGAACTAACTGTTTGATGGATACTTTTGTGGTATAAAGAAAAAGTTGGTTTGGTTTGTGGCTCAAACTTTCACCTGGGGAAGGAAGCACTAACTGGCTTTTCCCTTTCTGGTTTTGTATGTTTGCGAGTGTTTGTTTCTTGGATTAAGTGTATAATTAAATTAAAGAATAACAGGAAAATGAATATTTAAATTATATTTTTTTAAAAGGTGTAAAAATGTAAATAAGAAAATTTCTTTAATATGAGAAGTAATTAACAAATAAGCTGTGTTTCTTACATTTGTCGAAGCCAATCCAACCGGAACTTATCCTCAAAAAAATAACTATTAGGGGACAAATTATTTATTAAACTGATTTTAATTAGTTTTAAGGTTCCAAAATATTCTCTCTTTTAAAAAATCTTAAATTTAATTCTAATCATATCTAAAAGAGACAGGAAAAATGTAACGACTTGAAATTCGAGTTAATTATTTGGATCTTAGATTTAGGTTTGGGTATTTTTAATATTAAGTAATTCATAGAAATTATGTTTAAGGGAGATTAATGATAAATATTTAAAGAAATAAAGTTCACAAGTCTAAAGTGAAAACAATAGAAAGGTTTGACTCTTTAATGAAAAATTTACCCAAAATAGTTAAGGAAGCTTTTTATAAGCAAGTGTTTTGGGCCATTGGATTTTGATGAATATTACATCTTTAAAAGGTGGGTTTATATTAATAAATCATTTTTCTTGGTTTTGCTAGAAAGAAACTAAGCTGGAAAACCCTAGCGAAACCCTACGCTGTGCCCCTTCGCTCCCGTCCGAGAATCATGGTGGCTGGCCACCGGAAGACGTGATTGATCTAGAAAATCTGAATTCCTTTGAGAGACCGGGTTTCCCTATTTTGGCTGAGGACCAACGAACATGTAAGAAGGGACGTAACTGTCCTGAAAACGCCATGAAAGCCTTGGATAAATCAAGTGCAGGGGGATGTGGTTGATGTGATTATGACTGAAGTAAATGAGACAATCACTGGCGTGGAATTAAATTCTCTAGGAGGAAAGGGTCTTGCAGTTATCTCTACAGTGGAGAACCATCTACCGCCTTTGGAGGAGGAATCTCCAGTTGGAAAATCGAAGATGTCATTCCGAGACGCCCTGAAAGTAGATGCTCAAAACAATGCAACACGGTTAGAGATAGACGATCTTGATGTTGAAGTTTTTGACAGTGATGTGCGTGTGATCTCGGACGGACCCTTGCTGGAGATTCAGTTTTCCGAGAAAGTGCACTGTTCCATTGATAAAAAGCTCTCTAATTCGATTGTTATCCGACTGCTTGGAAAGTCAATTGGTTACAGAGCTCATCTTAACAGAATCACAGGATTATGGCAGCCGAAAGGGGAGATGAGGCTTATAGATCTCGCTAACGACTATTTTTTGGTTCATTTCTCATTTGAAGAAGACTATGCTCGAGTCCTGTCAGGAGGACCTTGGGTTATCTATGGCTCTTATTTGACTGTGCATCCATGGAGTCGGAATTTCTCTACAGCAGCTGATCATCCTTCGAAGGTTATGGTTTGGCTTCGATTACCAAAGATGCCCTACAGGAACTATACGAAGAGCCTATTCCGTCATATTGCTAACCTACTTGGAGAAGTAGTAAGAATCGATTATAATACGAATGAGGCCAATAGGGGAAGATTCGCTAGATTAGCAGTGGTGATCGACCTTAAGAAACCGTTAATGTCTGATATTATTATCGATGGAAAAAAACAACCAATAGAATATGAAGGCCTGCCTCTTATCTGTTATGGTTGCGGAAAATATGGACATTCTAAAGAGCAACGTGCTGTGGAAATCCCCCTGTTAGAGAATTAACGGAACAAAGAAAAGATGTTACATGTCAAGATGAATTATATGGTCCGTGGATGCAGGTTATCAATAGGAGGAAAAAACCGATGGCGAAACGTGACAATGGTCCGTCTTCACACAGTTTAATGACAAATAGTCAGAATGTTGGTTCCAGATTCTCTATATTAGAAGATGCGCATGATGTGCCTACTGATGAACAATGCACTATGGGAAAGAAGTTATCAAAAGGGAAAGCACAATGTTCTAACTTAGGAAAATCGCAGCATGGTGGGATCCATATTGGTGATATGAGGGCTGAAAGTAGTAAGCAAGGAGAAAGGCGAGATGTGAATATGAGGTTAGCTAAGGTGAGCGATCAGAGCCTTGATAACATAGTAACTCAAGCTCAGAGCAGTTTGAAGGGGAAGAGTCCCAACCAAGCAAACCAAGTGGCATCAAAGGATGCCGTGGTCCCCGTCCTTACTACCTTGAATCCAGAAAAACATGTTGCTGTGCATGTGGTTGATGATGAGAATCGACCTGCACTGCATGAGAGAAATGGACGGGTTTTACCACTTTCCATAACTGGTGCTAACTTGTGAAGTGGAGGAAAGGCTTTGACGTTGATCAAGGGGGTTCCTCGAAAAAGCATGAAATCTAGGAAAAAGGATGGTAAGCCTATGAATCAGACAAATTTAGCAGGTCTTGTGGAAGCGCTCACGTCGGAGTTGGATCAGGCGAGGGAAGTGACTGTACATCCACACATTGACTCACGGAACAACATTGCACCAGTTAACTATGGTGTCCAATAGCGGGCAAACACAGCCTTTGAATCGAGTGACCATCATGATATCTTGGCTTCGGGTGATGTGTTTATTTCTTTTTTATTTTATTTATTATGATTAAAATTATATCATGGAACGCACAAGGAGCTCTTGACTCCAATTTTAACTGTTTCTTTAAGATGTTTGTTAGATTGCAGAGACCAAATGTCTTTGTGGTTTTGGAACCAGGCATTAGCGGGAGGAAGGCTGACACCGTCATTCGTAGAGCGGGTTTTGATTATTCTTATAGGGTTGAGGCTAATGGGTTTGCTGGAGGGATATAGGTGCTGTGGAATAATAAAGTTAATATTGATGTGGTAGCTATCTCTAGTCAGTTTATCCATGGTGTGATCACCATTGTGGATGAGCGTAAGAGTTTCTTTTTCACTGTTGTATATGCCAGCCCGGATGCGGGGAAAAGGCGTGATTTATGGAACCAACTTGACGCGTTATATCCAAAAGATAGCTGGCCTTGGGTTTTTGACGGTGATTTAAACGTGATTAGTAGCATTTCGAAGAGAGATGGTGGTTATAGGAAAAGAACTGGGATTTGCTCGTATTTTAATGATTTTATGTTTCACTCTGGTTTAATTGATATGGGTTTCAACGGTCCTTCTTTCACTTGGAAGAGAGGCGACCTTCCATAGCGTTTGGACTGCTTTATTTGTAATAATAAGTGGTACAACTCTTTCCCGATGTCTGCAGTTTTCACCTACAACGCTTGGGATCAGATCATCGTCCCATAATGTTGGAATTGGGTAATCGTACGGGTCAAGGTAAAGCTAGGCCCTATAGGTTCATTGCTGCGTGGAATGACCATGAGGGCTTTAAGCCTATGCTTGAACAATGCTGGAATGTGAGTAAACCGTTGTTTGAGAATGTGACAAGCTTACAACAACAAAGACGTACCTGGAATGAATCGGTTTTTGGGCATATTGGTCGGAAAAAATCGTTGTTGTTAGCACGAATCAAGGGGATCGAAAGTTATCTTGAGAAGTCTGATTCCAGGTTTCTTATGAGTCTTGAAGAGATGTTAAAAAAGGAGCTGAACATAGTTCTGGAGCTGGAAAAAAGCTTCTGGCAGCAAAAGTCGAGACAAGAGTGGATTGCAAAGGGAGATCGTAATACCTCGTTCTTTCATGCAAGCACATTGATTCGAAGGAAACGGAACACTGTTAGAATGCTGCAACTTGATGATGGTTTGTGGTGTGACGATGTGCAAGTTCTTAAAGATCAAGCCTGCGAGTTTTTTAAGACTTTATTTACAAGTAAGGGTAGGCATACGGGAACTAGTTCTGCAGGGGCTGATTCTTTTCACCATTCTATCTTAGATACACGCTCTTTACTGGCTACGATAACAATGGAGAAGGTGCAAAATATTGTGTTCAAAATGGCTCCGTTAAAAGCCCCTGGAATTGATGGTTTGCCTGTTTTGTTCTATCAAAAAATTGGTTAATTGTTTGTAACGCCCCAATTTTGGGCTTAGAAGTTTTGGGTTTGGACCGGGCCGGTTGGGTGGCGGTTCGAATATAAAAGGGTGAATTTAGGAAAGCCTAGTTCGGGTTGCATTAAAAATATGGAAAAATGTCTTAAAATCCTCTTTTATTATATATAAGATAATGGTGAAATCAATTTTACAAAATAAGGTTTGGAAGTGTGACATTTTGGTTAGTGACCAAAATGTAATTTTCGAAAACTTGGTGACTGTTTTAAAAAGGATTGAAACTTTGAATCTTTAAGGAGCTATTTACCCAAAAGAGTTTCTCCAGATTTTTCTGAATATTAATCAATTTAATTAATGGTTTTAATATTAGGTAAAAAGGAGGGAAAAGATATTTTGGCATTTTTAACTAACTTTTCCCAAATTTCCATTTTCCTTTTCTCTCAACTTTTCTCTCAACCCAAACACATTTCTCCAGCACATTTTCCCTCTGATTTTGACATCCAAATATGAGATTTCAATCCTCTTTTGATCTCTAATCATCTCTTCAACAAAACCTTAGCATTTGCTATTTGGATTTTCAAAAATCTTGGTTCCAAAAAGGGAGAAACTCAAGTTTAGAGGTATGAACGTCCTTCTCCTCTAAATTCTTAGTTCTTTACTGAAATTCCCAAGTTCTCAATCCTTGATTTGTGTTTTTTAAAAGGTTTTACAATTGTGTTCTTGATCTTGGCTTTAAAATGCAAGATTTGCTTTAATTTTGATGAAATTCGTATGATCTGATTGGGCATTGTTTTGAGATGTCATTTTGATGAAAAATGAATGTATAATTGATGAGAAATTGAGGTTTAATCAATGCAATCCCGAATAGGTTGATTTTCCTAAGTTTTGCTTGAGTTTTTGGTTGTTTTTGGAGTGGTCTTGATGATCTGTTATAGCTGGAGGTATAAGGATGTGGTTAGATCCTTTTTGGATGTTAATTGAGGTTTAAGAATGTTTGGAATTGATGGATCTTGTCTGGGTAGTGTTGTGGAGTTGTTTGGATGTGTTTTCGGTTGTGTTTGGTAGCCGAAAAGGGAGTGTGGATGAGAGCACCGGGTTTAGGTGCTTTCATTGAAGATATTAATGCATGATGATGCATTAATCCTCTGCTTTGATGTGTTTAAAACAGGGGAGACATCTTCGGACCTTTGTGGTGGTGATCTGGAAGCTTGATTGGTGTTTCGGCAAGTGGCGAAACGGAATCGGTGAGTGGATTTTGGTTTTCAGCTTTGAAACCAATGTTTTGAAGGTTTGGGAGCTTAGTTTAAGTCTAAGCAACTTAGCTAAGCTCAAGAGTAAGTTTTCGGAAAAACTCTCTTGATGATGAACCATGAGTTGGTTGAATGCAATGTGATTTGTTTGCATGTTTTAAATTCTGTTTTGAAAGCATATTTTAGCATGATTATCTGCTGATTTTATAAGCCATGTGTTGAAGGATGCTCAAGGTAAGAGATCCTTGTTTTTGAACATTGTTTAATGTGGTTTTGATGCTTAATGATGCATGATGATTATGGCTTTGTTAAATGCTTTAAAACAGTGGAATATTGTTGTTAATGATGCACATTGGCAAGTGATGTTTCGAGAATGGTTAAGAACACTATGGTGGTTAAAAGTCCATGGTTGGTTCTTGGTTAAGGTCACAAAGGTGGTTAAAAGTCCTTGTGTGAATCTTGTGTATTTTAAGAACACCATGGTGGTTAAAAGTCCATGGGTGATTCTTGTTAAGGACACAAAGGTGGTTAAAAGTCCTTGTGTGGTCCTTGTGAATTGTAAGAACATCATGGTGGTTAAAAGTCCATGGATGATTCTTGTGCTAAGGACACAATGGTGGTTAAAAGTCCATGTGTGGTCCTTGTGAATTGTAAGATCACAATGGTGGTTAAAAGTCCATGTGTGGATCTTGTATTGATTGTATCACTTGTGGCCAATATGACATGTTATAAACTTGAAGCATGAAATGCTTGTTTGAAATGCTTATGTGCATGTGTAAATGTTGTTTTGAACTAAGGTTTATAAAGGTGTTTTATAAATGCATTATTGAGTTGTTTTAAATGAGCATTCCTCACTAAGCTATTTGCTTACGCTCTCTCTTTTCTTAAACCAATAATGCAGAGCATTGAAGTGCATTAGGGGCAGCAAGAAAGCCAAGAATCCAAGTGAAGGTTTAAGCTCATGTATGGTGAATGTTTTCTAACACTATTAGCTTTTGGGCATTTGGCAATGGGGAACCTATATTGTTGTTTTGGGAGATGTTTTGGACTCTCTAAGTTGGTTTTATGTTGTTGATGATGTTGGTACATGTAATTGGCCTCTTGGTATTTGTTTTGGTGATTTGAGGATTGCATGGTTTGCTATATAGGATACTTGCCTATAGAATTGGGGATTTGTTTAATCGGTGCCATGTTTGAGTATGGTTGATGCAGTTATGTTTCTTATGCATGTAATGACTTGCTGGTATAATTTGGTTGCCTTTGGAGCATGTTTGATGGGTCAATTGTGTGTTAAACCAGCAAAATTTCTGCAATCTGGGCAGGCCATATCGGAACGGATGCCACCGTTTCGGAACAAGGGCCTGAAATGGCCTAGGCGTTTCGAAACGGGAGGAAACGTTCCGGAACGGAAATGCTACTGCCAAGCCCTGTTTCGGAACTCGTTTCGGAACGGTCCTGCGTTTCGGAACGGATTATCCCCGTTTCGGAAAACTCGAACGTTGGGCACTGAAATTGACGGTTACATGTTTTGAAATCTTTGCGCTTTAGTCCTAAACCTTGTTTATGCAATTGAATGAGTTTGAGATGTCCGTTTGAGCTGAAATTTGGCAGAGAAGCATGAAAGATGATTAATTTCATATTGGTAACTTTTAATTGGGTTAAGTCCTTATAATTTTCAGAATTTACACTTTGGTCCCTAAAGTCATAATTTATGCAATTAAGTCCCTGAATGTTCTCTGATTGTTATGATTTTTGAGTATGCTGATCTTGTGAACATATCTAGGGTTAATGTGCATCTAGATATGATTAAAAGGAAAAAAAGGGTCGTTAATCAAGGTTGACTTTCGGGTTGACTTTGGTTTTCCCTGTGTAAACTTCTTAATTCGGTTCAACCGTCTGGGCCGGGTTAAGGGGGTTACATTTGGTGGTATTAGAGCTGAGTTCTCGTGTAATTGGGAATGATTATGTGGGTGATTAAAGTATGTATGCTTTGTATGCTTGTTGAATGAAAGCATGATGTGAGAATTGTAAGCATGTTACAATTGTGGTATATGCTGTGGTGAAAGCATGTTAGAGGGACCCATTGCCAAATCAAAGCTAATGTAATGATTTGTTTTTAATTGGAAATGATCTTGAGTACTTGGATTTCTTACCTTGCTGAGCCTGACTTTGTTTTATTGCATTGTGATTGCATTGTTAGTGAATGGCACCTCGTAGAGAATTTAGGGTTAATACGCGAGCTATGGCTCAGAATGAAAATGAAGAGAACGTTGAAAACGTTGTGGATTTACCTCCTCCGCCTGGTGGTGGTGGTGCTGGGGGTGAAGGAGCTGGTGTTGCAGCAGGTGCTGGGGTCGCTGGACCTGAAGCTGGTCAGGGGCAAGCTGTTCCTGACATGACAATGTTGGTTCAAGCTATTGCTGGTGCTTTTCGAGCAGCGGTAGCTGGAGCTCAAGGAGCTAGGCATCAGGGAGATGCAGGAGTTAGACTACCTTTGGAACGCTTGCGTAGTCTGGGAGGGACTGAGTTCAGGGGTTTGTCTGCTGAAGGTTCTGAGTCTTGGTTAGAAAGTACCAAGAGAATCTTGGGGCAAATGAGTTGCACTGATGTGCAGAAGCTTGGCTGTGTGGTATCATTGTTGCAAGATGATGCATACACTTGGTGGACAACCACTATCTTTGGGATGGCGGATGCTGATGTGACGTGGACGTTCTTTCAGAATGTGTTCAAGAGAAGGTATCTGGGTGTGAGGTACCTAGATGAAAAGAAAAGGGAATTCATGTCTCTTACCCAAGGGAGCATGTCTGTAGCTGAGTACGAGGTTCAGTTTGTCCGACTCAGTCAGTACGCACCTGAGCTTGTTCCGGATGAGCGGGAGAGGTGTGAAAGGTTCCGTTATGGTTTGGTGACGGAAGTAAAGACGTATATGCTGGCTGCTGAGTATAATGATTTTGATGTGCTGGTTGGCCGAGCAAAGGACATTGAGATGAACTTGGGTTTATCTTCTAGAAGTGCTGGTTCCGGTGCTGGTAAGCGAGCTGCTGAGTATAGTTCCGGTGGTGGACGGAACAAGAGGGGACGTGATCAGAAGTATCAGTCTTCAGCTAAGCGAGGTGGTGGTGCGCCTGCTCAGGGAGGCAAGGCTAGAGTTGATCCGAGCGCGTGTTGGACATGTGGATCGCGTGGCCATATGAAGCGTGATTATCCTCGAGCTGTGAGGGAGGTGCAAGCTCCTGTTGTGGCGGCTGGTAATTCATGCTGGAACTGTGGATCTACGGATCACATGAGGAGGGAGTGTCCTATGTTGGCTGGTGGTGGCCAAGGACGTGCTCCTGTTGTTGTTGCACCACAGAGAGGTCGTGGGCGCGGCCGTGGTAACTTTCAGCGGAGAGAGGAAGGTGGTCAGAATGTGGCCCATGTTGTAGCTGTTCAGCCTGAGGGTGGCGGCCAAGCCAGGGTGTATGCTCAGAGGGAGGGAAGGAATGACACGGATGTGATCGCAAGTACTTTTACTTTGCAATCCTTGTCATTACTTTCCTTGATTGATTCTGGATCTACGCACTCATACATACTGCGTGAGCATGCTGAATTGCTTGGTTTGCCTGTTGAGTCTTTGGATGTTGGTATGCGTGTCACTAGTTCTTTTTGTGAGACTGTTGTGACTCGGAAGCTTTATAGAAGATGTCCTTTGGTTGTGCAAGATCATGTTTTTCATGTTGATCTTATGGAGTTACCTTTCTATGGTTTTGATGTAATCCTTGGTATGGATTGGCTTGTTAAGCATCAAGCTGTAGTGGATTGTGAGAATAAGCGAGTTTCGTTGAAGCTTGCAGATGATTATGAGGTTGTTGTGGTTGGTGAGAATGTGAAGTTTCTTGCCAATGTGGTGTCTACTTTGGAGGCGAGCCGGATGCTGAGGCAAGGTTGTGAAGCTTACCTAGCTTTTGTGTTGAATCCCAGTTCTAAGGAGTTGCGTGTGCAAGATATTAGGACTGTGCGAGAGTTTCCTGGTGTGTTTCCTGAGGAGTTGCCTGGATTGCCTCCTAATCGTGAAGTGGAGTTTGGGATTGAGCTGTATGAGAACACAACTCCAGTGTCCATTACCCCTTATAGAATGGCACCTAAAGAGTTGAAGGAGCTGAAGACGCAACTGCAAGAGTTGCTTGATCGTGGGTTCATTCGGCCGAGTGTGTCACCTTGGGGTGCACCGGTCTTGTTTGTGAAGAAGAAGGATGGCACTGTGAGAATGTTCATTGATTATCGTCAGCTTAACAAGTTGACTATCAAGAATCGGTATCCATTGCCGAGAATCGATGATCTTTTTTATCAATTTCGGGGAGCAACTGTGTTCTCTAAGATTGACTTGAGGTCAGGGTATTACCAGTTGAAGGTGAAGGATGTGGATGTTCCTAAGACAACTTTCAGGACGAGGTATGGGCATTATGAGTTCCTTGTGATGCCGTTTGGTTTGACAAATGCTCCTGCAGCTTTCATGGACATGATGAACCGAGTATTTCATGAATACTTGGATAAATTTGTTGTGGTGTTCATTGATGATATCCTCGTGTACTCGCGTACTGAGGAGGAGCATGAAGGGCATCTGAGGATTGTGCTGCAAGCTTTGTTGGAGAATCAGCTTTATGCTAAGCTGAGTAAGTGTGAGTTCTGGCTTAGAGAAGTGGTGTTCCTTGGTCATGTGGTTTCGGCTGAGGGGATTCGTGTTGATCCTCAGAAGATTGAGGCGGTGATGAATTGGAAGGTCCCTAAGTCTGTTCATGAGGTCCGTAGTTTCCTTGGTTTGGCGGGATACTACCGAAGGTTTGTGGATGGGTTTTCAAAGATTGTTGCACCTTTGACGAAGTTGTTGCAGAAGGATGTTAAGTATGAGTGGACGGAGGCGAGACAGCAGGCTTTTGAGAAGCTTAAGGCAGCTTTGACGCAAGCTCCTATCTTGGTTCAACCTGAATCAGGGAAAGAGTTTGTAGTGTATAGTGATGCGTCCTATGTTGGTTTGGGATGTGTGTTGATGCAAGAGGGTAAGGTGGTGGCTTATGCATCGCGGCAGTTGAAAGTGCATGAGCGCAATTATCCTACGCGTGATATTGAGTTGGCTGCGGTGGTTTTTGCTTTGAAGATCTGGAGACATTATCTATATGGTGAGAAGTGTAATGTGTACACTGATCACAAGAGTTTGAAGTATCTGATGTCTCAGAAGGAGTTGAATCTTAGGCAGCGACGTTGGGTAGAGTTGCTCAAGGATTATGATTTGACAATTGAGTATCACCCTGGAAAAGCTAATGTTGTAGCGGATGCCTTGAGTAGGAAGGTAGCTGTTGAGTTGAGGGCTATGTTTGCCAGTTTGAGTATTTCGCGCGATGGTGGTCTTGTGGCTGAGTTGCAAGTGAAACCATCTTTGGTTCAGTTGATTAAGGAAAAACAGTTGTTGGATGATTCCTTGGTACCGCATGTTCAGGATATTGCGGAGGACAGGCCTTCGGATTTCCGTTTTAATGATGATGGAGTGTTGTGTTTTGGGAGTCGGATAGTAGTCCCCAATGATGCTGAGTTGAGGCGTGCTATTCTGACTGAAGGTCATAGTATTCCTTTTGCTATGCACCCTAGTAGTACCAAGATGTATCGTGATCTTTGTGATGAGTACTATTGGGTGGGTTTGAAGAAGGATGTTGTTGAGTTTGTGAGCAAGTGCATGGTGTGTCAGCGAGTTAAGGCTGAGCATCAGTTTCCTTCAGGGTTGTTGCATCCGTTGAGAATTCCTGAATGGAAGTGGGAAAGGATTACCATGGATTTTGTATCTGGTTTGCCTTTGTCGCCATCGAAGAAGAATTCGGTGTGGGTGATTGTGGATCGCCTGACGAAGTGTGCACATTTCTTGCCTGTGCATACTACGTACTCTTTGGATAAGCTTGCGAAGCTGTATATTGCTGAGATTGTGCGGCTGCATGGTGTGCCTAAGTCGTTTGTGTCGGATAGGGATCCGAGGTTTACATCGTGTTTCTGGCAGTGTTTGCATCAGGCTTTGGGTACACGGTTGAATTTCAGTACATCTTATCATCCTCAGTCGGATGGGCAGTCTGAGTGTGTTATCCAGGTTCTGGAGGATATGTTGAGGTGCTGCGTGGTAGAGTTTCAGGGCTCTTGGGAGAAACATTTGCCTTTGGTGGAGTTTGCCTATAATAACAGTTATCAGGCAAGTATTCAAATGGCACCTTATGAGGCTTTGTACGGGAGGAAGTGTAGGACTCCTCTGTGTTGGGCTGAAACGGGTCAGAAGTTGGTTTCGATGCCATCTTTGTTGAAAGGAACCACCGAGAAGGTGAAGCTCATTTGTGAGCGTTTGAAGGCAGCTTCTGATCGGCAAAAGTCTTACGCGGATTTGAAGCGTAAGGAAATTGAGTATGCGGTGGGTGACCGTGTGTTTTTGAAGGTTTCGCCTTGGAAAAAGGTGATGAGGTTTAGCCGGAAGGGTAAGTTGAGCCCTAGGTACATTGGACCATACGAGGAGATTGAGTGAGTGGGTCCTGTTGCGTACAAGTTGAGGTTACCGCAAGAGTTGGAAAAGATTCATGACGTGTTTCATGTTTCTATGCTCCGGAAGTATAGATCGGATCCTTCACATGTGATGCCTGTGGAAGAAGTGGAATTGAATCCGGATTTGACCTATGATGAGGAACCGGTGAAGATTCTGGATTCGGATAGTAAATTTCTTCGAGGCAAGACCATTGAGTTGGTAAAGGTGTTGTGGAAGCATCGTGGTGTTGAAGAAGCCACGTGGGAACGGAAGGATGACATGCTGAAGCAGTTTCCGTACCTCTTCCCTTCAGGTAAATTTCGAGGACGAAATTTCTTAAGGGGGGAGAGTTGTAATGCCCCAATTTTGGGCTTAGAAGTTTTGGGGTTGGACCGGGCTGGTTGGGTGGCGGTTCGAATATAAAAGGGTGAATATAGGAAAGCCTAGTTCGGGTTGCATTAAAAATATGGAAAAATGTCTTAAAATCCTCTTTTATTATATATAAGAGAATGGTGAAATCAATTTTACAAAATAAGGTTTGGAAGTGTGACATTTTGGTTAGTGACCAAAATGTAATTTTCAAAAACTTGGTGACTGTTTTAAAAAGGATTGAAACTTTGAATCTTTAAGGAGCTATTTACCCAAAAGAGTTTCTCCAGATTTTTCTGAATATTAATCAATTTAATTAATGGTTTTAATATTAAGTAAAAAGGATGGAAAAGATATTTTGGCATTTTTAACTAACTTTTCCCAAATTTCCATTTTCCTTTTCTCTCAACTTTTCTCTCAACCCAAACACATTTCTCCAGCACATTTTCCCTCTGATTTTGACATCCAAATATGAGATTTCAATCCTTTTTTGATCTCTAATCATCTCTTCAACA
Source organism: Hibiscus tridactylites (assembly GCA_958450335.1). Classification (NCBI taxonomy): domain Eukaryota; kingdom Viridiplantae; phylum Streptophyta; class Magnoliopsida; order Malvales; family Malvaceae; genus Hibiscus; species Hibiscus tridactylites. The sequence goes on along the minus strand of OY288286.1, from coordinate 55,029,996 downwards.
AAACCTTAGCATTTGCTATTTGGATTTTCAAGAATCTTGGTTCCAAAAAGGGAGAAACTCAAGTTTAGAGGTATGAACGTCCTTCTCCTCTAAATTCTCAGTTCTTTACTGAAATTCCCAAGTTCTCAATCCTTGATTTGTGTTTTATAAAAGGTTTTACAATTGTGTTCTTGATCTTGGCTTTAAAATGCAAGATTTGCTTTAATTTTGATGAAATTCGTATGATCTGATTGGGCATTGTTTTGAGATGTCATTTTGATGAAAAATGAATGTATAATTGATGAGAAATTGAGGTTTAATCAATGCAATCCCGAATATGTTGATTTTCCTAAGTTTTGCTTGAGTTTTTGGTTGTTTTTGGAGTGATCTTGATGATCTGTTATAGCTGGAGGTATAAGGACGTGGTTAGATCCTTTTTGGATGTTAATTGAGGTTTAAGAATGTTTGGAATTGATGGATCTTGGCTGGGTAGTGTTGTGGAGTTGTTTGGATGTGTTTTCGGTTGTGTTTGGTAGCCGAAAAGGGAGTGTGGATGAGAGCAGCGAGTTTAGGTGCTTTCATTGAAGATATTAATGCATGATGATGCATTAATCCTCTGCTTTGATGTGTTTAAAACAGGGGAGACATCTTCGGACCTTTGTGGTGGTGATCCGGAAGCTTGATTGGTGTTTCGGCAAGTGGCGAAACGGAATGGGTGAGTGGATTTTGGTTTTCAGCTTTGAAACCAATGTTTTGAAGGTTTGGGAGCTTAGTTTAAGTCTAAGCAACTTAGCTAAGCTCAAGAGTAAGTTTTCGGAAAAACTCTCTTGATGATGAACCATGAGTTGGTTGAATGCAATGTGATTTGTTTGCATGTTTTAAATTCTGTTTTGAAAGCATATTTTAGCATGATTATCTGCTGATTTTATAAGCCATGTGTTGAAGGATGCTCAAGGTAAGAGATCCTTGTTTTTGAACATTGTTTAATGTGGTTTTGATGCTTAATGATGCATGATGATTATGGCTTTGTTAAATGCTTTAAAACAGTGGAATATTGTTGTTAATGATGCACATTGGCAAGTGATGTTCCGAGAATGGTTAAGAACACTATGGTGGTTAAAAGTCCATGGTTGGTTCTTGGTTAAGGTCACAAAGGTGGTTAAAAGTCCTTGTGTGAATCTTGTGTATTTTAAGAACACCATGGTGGTTAAAAGTCCATGGGTGATTCTTGTTAAGGACACAAAGGTGGTTAAAAGTCCTTGTGTGGTCCTTGTGAATTGTAAGAACATCATGGTGGTTAAAAGTCCATGGATGATTCTTGTGCTAAGGACACAATGGTGGTTAAAAGTCCATGTGTGGTCCTTGTGAATTGTAAGATCACAATGGTGGTTAAAAGTCCATGTGTGGATCTTGTATTGATTGTATCACTTGTGGCCAATATGACATGTTATAAACTTGAAGCATGAAATGCTTGTTTGAAATGCTTATGTGCATGTGTAAATGTTGTTTTGAACTAAGGTTTATAAAGGTGTTTTATAAATGCATTACTGAGTTGTTTTAAATGAGCATTCCTCACTAAGTTATTTGCTTACGCTCTCTCTTTTCTTAAACCAATAATGCAGAGCATTGAAGTGCATTAGGGGCAGCAAGAAAGCCAAGAATCCAAGTGAACGTTTAAGCTCATGTATGGTGAATGTTTTCTAACACTATTAGCTTTTGGGCATTTGGCAATGGGGAACCTATATTGTTGTTTTGGGAGATGTTTTGGACTCCCTAAGTTGGTTTTATGTTGTTGATGATGTTGGTACATGTAATTGGCCTCTTGGTATTTGTTTTGGTGATTTGAGGATTGCATGGTTTGCTATATAGGATACTTGCCTATAGAATTGGGGATTTGTTTAATTGGTGCCATGTTTGAGTATGGTTGATGCAATTATGTTTCTTATGCATGTAATGACTTGCTGGTATAATTTGGTTGCCTTTGGAGCATGTTTGATGGGTCAATTGTGTGTTAAACCAGCAAAATTTCTGCAATCTGGGCAGGCCGTAACGGAACGGATGCCACCGTTTCGGAACAGGGGCCTGAAATGGCCTAGGCGTTTCGAAACGGGAGGAAACGTTCCGGAACGGAAATGCTACTGCCAAGCCCTGTTTCGGAACTCGTTTCGTAACGGTCCCGCGTTTCGGAACGGATTATCCCCGTTTCGGAACACTCGACCGTTGGGCACTGAAATTGACGGACATGTTTTGAAATCTTTGGGCTTTAGTCCTGAACCTTGTTTATGCAATTGAATGAGTTTGAGATGTCCGTTTGAGCTGAAATTTGGCAGAGAAGCATGAAAGATGATTAATTTCATATTGGTAACTTTTAATTGGGTTAAGTTATTATAATTTTTAGAATTTACACTTTAGTCCCTAAAGTCATAATTTATGCAATTAAGTCCCTGAATGTTCTCTGATTGTTATGATTTTTGAGTATGTTGATCTTGTGAACATATCTAGGGTTAATGTGCATCTAGATATGATTAAAAGGAAAAAAAGGGTCGTTAATCAAGGTTGACTTTCGGGTTGACTTTGGTTTTCCCCGTGTAAACTTCTTAATTCGGTCCAACCGTCTGGGCCGGGTTAAGGGGGTTACATTGTTGGTGTGTCTATTTATAATCTTGTTCGTGATTTTTTTGATAGGGGCATCTTAGAGAGTTGGATTAACAAAACTATTCTCGTCTTGATCCCGAAAGTGGAGTCCTTCAATCACCCAGTTTCATCCGATCAGTTTGTGTAATGTGGCCTATAAAATTATTTCAAATATTCTTATTGAACGGTTAAAACCGTTCCTTCCAAATTGGATAGCGCCAACCCAGGCGAGCTTTGTTCCGGGCAGACAGTATACCGAGTCATTTTATTAATTTAATAATGACGTGTGTTCGTTCTGTTTCAACCTAGGTTCTATGGAACGGAGAGTTGACGAAAGGGTTTAAACCAACCCGTGGGATACGCTAATGGGACCCGTTGTCACCATATTTATTTGTACTTTGCATGGAACGCTTATCGAAAGCCATTATGCGCAAAGTTGATGAGGAGGAATGGTGGCAAATCTACCTTTCGAAATATGGCCCGGGTTTGTCTCACCTTTTTTTCACGGATGACCTTGTCCTTTTTATGGAAGCATCGATGCAGCAAGTTGATGTTGTCAAAGGCGTTGTGGAAAATTTTTTCAATAATGCTGGGCACAGGGTTAGTATGTTGAAAACCAAGATTTTTTTTCTCTAAGAATGTTAATGCTAACATGCGACAGGCTATCACTCAAAGTTTGGGATTTGAAGAGGTCTCGGACTTGGGCAAATACCCTGGAGTTCCTTTGTTGCATTCACACGTAACCATGGTAACGCACTCGTATCTCCTCGAGAACGTGCGTAACAAGCTCTCGGGTTGGGCTGCGGGTTCTTTATCATTAACGGGTAGAATCACTATGGCAAAAGCCGTTCTTCAGGTGATTCCCGTGTATGCAATGCAATCTACTTGGTTACCTAAGAATATTTGTGAGGAGATGGAGCGTATAAATTTGTGTGGGGCAAATCTTCTAATAGGAGTGGAATATCTTTGGTCAAGTGGAGCTCTGTGCAAGAACCTATCGAGGATGGTGGTCTCGGTTTGAAGGATATTCACCAACAGAACAAGGCGTTTATGATGAAGTTAGGTTTCCAATTGATTTCGGATGAGGAAAAACAGTGGATTTGTGTATGTAAAGAGAAATATGCATGGAGGTCAAGAGTTCCTACGTCTATTGCCCGTAGTAATTGCTCTAGGTTATGATGTGGAGTTAGTAACGTATGGACGGATCTTTGTAATAGTATTTGTTGGAATATAAGGGATGGTAAACAAACAGATTTCTTGTTTGACACTTGGATTGATCTTCTTGAGCCACTTGTAATGGAGTGTTTACTGCCCCAATTCCCAGAGCCAACTCTGGTGGCAGCTTTTGTTACTCCCTTGGGTGATTGGGGCTGGTATCGTCTCGGATCGTGTGTTCCGGATCATGTTCTTCGGCGCATCACTTCTATAAAACCACCTGATGGAAGGTTGGGCGAGGATACACTAGTATGAAGATGGGAGGAAAAACAATTGTTCACCACGAAATTTGCTTACAAGTTTTTAACCCAGGCTGAATCAACACACAATGTTTCATAGTGGAAAACAATTTGCAAAGCTCATGTGCCTCAACGAGTCCGGGTTTTTCTATGGCTTGCTATGCGCGAAGCTTTGCTAACTAACACGGAACGCATGAGACGACATATGTCCGATACGAACATATGTCAAATTTGTCGGAACGACGTTGAAGATGTCGACCATATTCTCAGGAAGTGTCCTAAAGCTAAAACTATTTGGTTACGTTTGATTCTGTTGAATATGCTTCACAATTTCATGTCTGTGAATTTACAGTACTAGATTGTTACTAACATGACCAACCCAAATACGTTTGGCAGGGAGGATGAAGATTGGCCTAGCAAATTTGCGGCAATTGTGTCGCAGCTATGGAGGAGACACTGCAGCATTATTTTTTACGAGCATTATATGGAGAAATGGGACTTTATTGATCATTGTTTTAAGCTTGCAAAGGAGTTTGCAGCGTGTGTTGAGAGTCCTTTGCGTGGGAACCCTATGAATCAGCCCAGCGGTGGTATGTGGAGGAAGCCAGCAGCAGGTGGGATCAAGGGAAATACCGACGGAGCCGTGCACCCGGCAACTGGTGCAGCTGCAGTGGGGGTGTGTTGCGCGATGCTGACGACAACTGGATTTTGGGGTTTTCCAAAAGTATTGGCACTTGCTCTGTTCTTTTATCGGAGTTGTGGGCGATCTACGAGCTGTTGAATCATGCTTGGGATCTTGGCTATCATCGAATTGAATTGGAATCTAATAGCTTAGAGGCCTTAAGGATTATTACAGGAGAGTCCAATGCTTTAAAACACCATGCTGTTGTGGATGGAATTCGGTTCTTGATACAACGCAATTGGGAAACGGTGTTCCAACATGTTCACCGAGAAACAAATGTTATTGCTGATAGATTGGCTCGTATGAGCTGGGGAGCTCCGATCGGATTGGTGAAATTTCAAGAACCCGCTGCGGAAGTTGCCATGGCACTGCTACAAGAGTCAAACGTAGCTGGTTAGCATTTGTTGCTGTGTTTCAGTTTTACCAAAAAAAAGGTGGGTTTATATTTATGTGGGTAAAAGAAAAAAGAGATGAGATATCTTTAGTCATCTTCCTCCTCTATTTCCAACGTGAGTTAGAAAAAATATGAGGTAAGATATTTTTCTTCATTTTCCATCCATTTTAATTAGATTTTGCCTTCATGTGTGAAATACAAAGTTGTTTATTTCTTCATTCTCTATAAGATGAGTATAATATTAAATATTTTTAGTTTAGTTATGGAAAACCCTCAAATTCTATAGAAACCCTATAATGAGAAAGCTTGAGTTTAGTTAGAGAAATATAAGTTGAGGGTAAATGGTGAAAGGAAATAAATTTTTGAATTTTGTTTTGGATTAAACCTTAAAATGATCTATAGAGTTTTTTTTAAAAGAGCTAATTGTGAGTTTTAAGATGATTGATTTGATTTTAATGAGGGGTTCAAGTTTAATATGGGTAATCAAATTATTTAGTTACCTTTATTAAATATTTGGGAGGAGAGTAATACATTATTGCACTCGATTGATTTGTACAAGAGACTTGGAGTGGCTTCACATTCATTAGAGGAAGATGGGAAGTTGGAGGAAGCTTATCTAAAGTGACATTTCGAGATTTTTGCATAAGGTTAGTACACCTCGAACTCCTATCACTTCATGAGTATCATAAATGTGATTGCCTTACGTGCTAGTGTTTGCAAAATAGGTTGTTGATAAATACACATGTTGTGTACTGATACTATGAGACTTGTATGTATGAAATGCAGGATGATGCCATGAGTATGATGTGACTTGTGGAGGCTTTAGATACTGTGTAGGGTCGTTCGAGATGCTTGTATGATTATTCGATGATTGTTTAACTGATTGAAATAATTGTTATGCCTTGTATCAAGATTGATAGATTGGTTGTTTGAATGCTTGAGTCCTTGAGTTTTAATCAAATAAGGGAAGATATAATAATGAGAAATCTAAATAAATAAAGTCCTAATTAACAAAAGAGATTGATTCTTGGTCCAATACTTTCCAAATAATGAAAATATTCATAAAAGTAGGCTTTATCTTAGATTTGATTCAAAAAGTCGGGTTCATCATGTAAAAAACCAAATTTGTATCAGTCACAAGGCGTGGTCACGCCTTATCGAAGACGAGCTTCTATCCAATTCTATTTTCTTCAAAATGACTTGATTTTCATATGAGAAGCTAAAAATATGCTTTTGAGCTGATTTTTACAATTTCATCCATATTTCACCTCCTAAATCAAAACAACCATAATTTCCCCAATTAAGAAGATATTATAACTAGAATATGGAGGGTTGAATCATACCAAAGTGTATACTTATAATCTATCAGTCTTCATTCATGGCAGATCTTAATTTGGTGTTAATAAGGTTTAAAAATGGTAAGAAACCACTTAAACTACCTTCCATAAATTGTAGGTTTGATTTGAGATCTTGCCTTTGGGTTGTGGGTGACTTGTTTGTAATAACAACCATATGGGTCCTTGGTGGATCATGTGTGGTTACGAGCCAAGTAAGGGCACTTGTATGGTTGGGTCTTCTTGATTGATGGGATCTGGATACCCAAAGAAAGAGTGTTGCAACACCATGGTTAGACATGTCGAATGTACGTTCCTGAAATTGTGTGGCAACGGGTCTCATTTGAAGATGCTCGACCAGAAATTTTAAGCACGAGTGTACGTTCCCGAAGCTGTGTGGCACCGAGTCTCACCTAAAGAGTGTATGTTCCCGAAGTTTTGTGGCACCGGGCCTCACATAGAGTGTACGTTCCCAAAGTTGTGTGGGACAGGGTCTCACTCCAGGTTTGTAGTTATGGATTTATGTGTTTTAGCTTGGATTATCTAGTGAGATCTCGAGTATGGTTGGGCCTTGTGGGCTATGTATGATGATTGCTATGATGAGAGCATGTGTTTAAGCGACTAGTAGTAGCGCCACATATTTATTTATCTCTCCTTATTGTTCATACTAGCTTGCATGCTTATTCTTATGATTAGCATGAAGTATAGTAGAGTAGATGTGTACCACTAAGCTTTGTAAGCTTAGCTGTCGGAATCATTGTTTCCGTGCGTAGGTTGGTCGTCGGATCGTGGGTTTGAGGGGCGCCATTAGTACATGGTTTCAACATGTAGAGGTTTTTAGAGTACGATACTTGTGTTTACTGGGCTATATATTCATAGAACCTTAAGTGGTGGAGTCTGTAACTCTTATTATTTTGAATTGTATTAATCAAATTGAATCTTCAAATGTTTTAAATCTAAATTGAAGCTCATTTGTATCGTTTTAATTATTTATCTATATTTTTAACTGTTGGCTTTAAATGTTTTTGGAAATCATTTTATTTGGGCTAAACCCAGTTTGAGAATTTTATAGTTATTGGGTCGAGGGTGTTACAAAGAAGACTCTAGGGGAAGAAAAGAGAAAACTCATAGTGGGTCTAGAATTCATCACTTAAGAGAATATAATGGAACAAAGATGAGCAGTTTGACCAACCGACCAAATATGCTTGCTCAAGTTTCAAAATATTCTTAATATTTTTTTAATAGAAGCCGCTAGTCTTATTAAGAAGAAAAATATCTAAAATTACAATAGGGGTTTACAATTATCATTGTAAAATAAATACATAATTTGGACATTTTCCTATAACATTGACACTAGCCATTTTAAATCATACAAGGACCATACATGGAAAAGGTTAAAACCCAACAAAAAACTCGAACGAAAAAAAGATACGTACAAATCTGACTACATCGGCAAATGAACCAAAAAAGAGGATTAAGCTATTAAAAAACCACCGAGAACCGCAAATCAGAGCCGAGTGTCGTGACAAACTATTCACGAGCGCAAACCGCGTATCCAAATTTAATTCGAGGTCCAGAACATGGAAGATCAACAAGACTACAAATAAGCACCATCTTGAACAGTCGTGGCGTTGTCAAATCTAACATTGAGAAAATATAAAATAAAAAGAACGACCAAATGACCGAGAAAGAAAACCAAAAACGCGTCAAACGACAGAGATAAACGTGCCACAAAGACATATAAAAACATGCCACAAAGGTCGAGTTATTTTTATTAACAATTAAAAACTAAAGAAAAAAGAGAACCGTCGGTCGGCGACCAACATTAAAGCCGATATCGCCGCCAGTTAAACAATGTTGAAGTGCAAAGGGTAGTTCTAGGAAACGACGAGTATTTTAAGGCTAAATACCGGTGAACCTGATGATCGGGTAAACATTTTGTACAAAGTTTGTTATAAATCATGTACATAGTTTGTTACCACTTTGTAAGAGAAAAAAGTTTATACTGAATTTCTTACCAAAAGTTACCAAAGACCAACAGGGCTCATAGTCTTGTAAGAAATTTTGTACATACCTTATTTGGTACAAATGTACATAATTTCTTACAAGTTATGTAAGGATTTTTGTATGTACCAAACTTACTACAAAATGTACATAATTTGTTACCACTTTGTAATAAAATAAGGTTTGTACCGAATTTCTTACCAAAGGTTGCCAAAGACCAAAAGAAATTATGGCCTTGTAAGGATTTTTGTACATACCCTATTTGTTACAATAAAACATAATTTCTTACAACTTATATAAGGATTTTTGTATGTACCAAACTTATTACCAAAATGTACACAGTTTGTTACTGCTTTGTAATAAAATAAGATTTGTACTAAATTTCTTACCAAAGGTTTCCAAAGACCAAAAAGGCTCATGGTCTTGTAAGGAATTTTGTACATATCGTATTTGTTACAATAAAACATGATTTCTTACAACTTATGTAAGGATTTTTGTATGTACCGAACTTATTACCAAAATGTACACAGTTTGTTACCACTTTGTAATAAAATAAGGTTTGTACCAAATTTCTTACCAAAGGTTTCCAAAGACCAAAAGGGCTCATGGTCTTGTAAGGAATTTTGTACATACCCTATTTCTTACAATAAAACATATTTTCTTACAAGTTATGTAAGGATTTTTGTATGTATCAAACTTATTACCAAAATGTATACAGTTTCTTACCACTTTGTAATAAAATAAGGTTTTGTTGAGTGGACCGTTGAATCGATTTAAGCCAAGAGGGGGATGAATTGGATTTTTAAGATATTTGATAGTGAAGTGGTAAAATAAAAAGTCAAGACAATGCACTTATAGTGGTTCAAGTTCCAAATGAACTCTACATCCACTACCTTAGCTCCCACTAAGGATTTTCAAACAACTCCACTAGTTGATCTTCCCCTTTTCTAGGCTTAGGAGGAAACCTTTACACAATGGTCAATTTTCTACCCAAAATTGACCAAACCCTCTCACAAGGTTACAAAGAAGATTAAGGCAAATAGAAAGTATCTCTCAATACAAATGTTGTCCAATTACAAGCACTCAACCCAATTGAATCAAAGAGAATATGAATTACAAAGAACCACAATTGAGGTTTTACAAAGAATATGGAAATTTAGCACTAGAGCTTGGATTTGATGTTGGAATGTTTCTTTGAGGATCAATAGTTGTTGCTGGTTGATTTGAGACTCCCTTTTATACCTTCTCATTCAATTCTAGCCATTGGGGTTGTTGCCATCATAAATATAGTCGTTGGGATGCAATCTTCCCACCATAAATGCACTTCTGCAACTACCCGTTTCGAAACACCTGTACCTGTTTCGAAATAGACCAAAAAAGAAATAACCGTTGGGGTGTAATTAAGAGACCGTATCGAAACAGATACGATCGTTTTGATACACTAAGAACCCGTTCCGAAACATTCTAGATTCCGTTTCGAAACATTTTGCTACTGCCAAAACCCGTATCGAAACAACTTAAATTGTTTCGATACACCTTAACCGTTTTCTAAAAATCAATTATTAAATTGAACGATCATATTTTTGAATCCAAGTTTGAAAATCGTTTCGAAATGTTTGAGGTCGTTTCGATACTGCCGTATCGAAACGGATCAACCCGTTTCGTTTTTCTTCATCTGTTTCGATACACCCGTATCGAAATAGATCAACCCGTTTCATTTTTCTTCATCTGTTTCGATACACCCGTATCGAAACGAGGAGGCTAGTTCCAAAACACATGTTAACAGTTTCAAAACGTTCTGAAACGCCTAAGGGACGTTTTGTAACAGTGACTCGAAAGTCACTGTTTTGACTTGGAAAACACTTAGAAACATTTGTATAAACATTAGGTTTTGACTTGACCATTTTGCTTAAAGGGTTTGGAAAGTTTTGAGGACTTAAAAATTTATTTCTCAATTTCAATTTAGTCCTTAAATCCTTTGTTATATCAAAATCAATTCTTTAGTTTTACAATCTCCCCCTTTTGATATAACAAAACCAAGTATAAATTTTTAAGTGTTTTGAAAAAAATTGAAAAACTTTAAACTCCCCCTCAATTTAAGATAGGTTTTAAAGTTTTGAAAAATTAAAATTGAAAGCACTTGAAACTCAAAACCAACTTAAAAACACTTGGGCTCTTAGGTATTACTTCTCCCCCTTTTTGTTAGATCAAAAATATATAATCAATGCTATTATGAGAATAAAAGAAACATAAGGCATAAACCAAACAACATAATATTATAGATAGCATTTAAGTTCAAGAAACAACATCAAAAACATAAACATCGAGCTCAATCCTAAAAACATAAAATCAAAGCATAGGTCTTAAAAACAAAAACATAAATAGGTGCAAACTGAATCCTAATATGACATAATAATATGATATGCAAAAATCCTAGGGTGCCTCATCACCATCATCGTCTTCAATGGCATCCAAGAACTCATCCTTATCCTTTGCTTGATCATTGCGGAAACGCCTCCAATCACCAAAGAAGGTCGAGAAGAAGAGATCCATTGACGATTGTTGGTTTTCAAGAGCGGTAAGACGATTCTCGTTTCCAAGAGCATGATCCTCCAAGGATTGCAAACGAGTGTTGATAGCACAAAATCCCGAAGCCATGTTCGTTTCCATCGTGTTGAACCTCTCGGTAAGGAAGTACATAAGAGCATCATAGTTGGGAGCCAGAACGGGAGCCGGAGCTTGAGGTTGAGGCTCAACTTGAGGTGATTGAGCTCTTCTATCAACACAAACACATTCACCAAGGGTGTAATGAAATCCGGATCTTATAAGAGAGGATTCACCAAGCTTTTGCTTTTGTGGTTCCGTAAAATCATATGAGCAATCAAGACCAATGCGAACAAAGATATAGCTCAACATTGTCCCATAGGTGAAAGAGGTGATGGAATCGGATAGACGATGTCTCACTTGATAGACCATCTCAGCAAGCATGATCTTCACCAAGTTAGGTTGTTGGGCTTGGTGGAAACACTCAAGCCAAAAATTATCAACTTGGCGGATGTGGGCAAATTTACCTCTGGATGGGCGAATTAACCATGAGATGATCAAGTGCAAGAAACAGTCATGAGCATCCAAGGTAAGAATCGATCCGGTATGAGCTCCAAAGTGACTTTCATCCTCAATTCCCTCATCTTTTATCCCAATGATGTTCACTAAAACGGATGGATCAATATGGAACTTATTGCCCAATAAGTAAGATTCAATCGCAATGACTTCGAAGCGATCCTCATTGTTGATAAGAACGACATTGGAGTAAAAGAGCAAAACCATATTTTTGTAAAAGAGGAAATCTGACTGTATCGACAAATGAACAAAAAAGGGGATTAAGCTATTGAAAAACCACCGAGAACTACAAATTAGAGTCGAGTGTCGTGACAAACTATTCACGAGCACAAACCACGTATCCAAATTTAATTCGAGGTCCAGAACAGGGAAGATCAACAAGACTACAAATAAGCGCCATCTTGGTCAGTCGTGGCGTCGTCAAATCCAACATTGAGAAAACATAAAATAAAAAGATTGACCAAACGACCGAGAAAGAAAACTAAAAATGTGTCAAACGACAGAGATAAGCGTGCCACAAAGACATATAAAAATGTGCCACAAAGGCAGAGTTATTTTTATTAACAATTAAAAATTAAAGAAAAAAAAGAACCGGCGGTCGGCAACTAGCATTAAAGCCTAGTCTAAAGTTCGCACGACGCTTAAACATTCTTAATGTTTATATTAAAGCTCTAAAGTGTCGTTATCATATAAATAAGATACTTTTATTAGTCTAATCATTAGTTTGGACATTAAATATTAGTGTAGGTATGGCATAATAAGTATTTACTACATATTGATCAAATTTTAAAAAAAATTGTACTTATCACGTAAAAAATTTAAATTTGATGTGTTAAAAATATGAGAACCCTAGACGCTTCCTTTTTGTTCTTTAACTTTTATAATCCTTTCTCTTTTTGTTTTGACGTGGTTGGTGACATTACCACCAGCTTTGTGACATGTTTTTTTCCATATTTTTTGGTACATATTGTCACGTCCTTAGAATCTTGGATCGGGACGTGCAGCCTTAGGAGCCATCGGGAAGGTGTGGCGCCTAAGTAAGCATGCTTGATCTAAGCCGAAGTGCTTAGATCCGTACGGAAACGAGATTACGATGGTGAGATAAAAAGGGAACGCGAGATATATAGAGCAAACGCTCGGAGTTTTTATTACTCGAATGGAAAACAAAGTTGATGCCTAACAAAGCTTAACGAATCTGAAATCATAAGATAAGGAGCCTAATGAGGTGCGGGTAAGCCTCTTTATATAGCCCCTACATCCAAATCCTATTCTAACTAGGATAACTATTATTCTAATCTTTTAGGGAGTAGTACTCCTTATCCTCCAAGGATTCGTACTCCTTAACCTCCGATGAAGGGTTGACTTGTGTTGAGGCTAGACCCAAGATGGCGTAGAGGGCATGCTCGGCCCCTTGGTGTGTGTCGGGCTTAGCCCCTTGGGGTGCGTCGGGCTCGGCCTACTCGGTCCCTTGGTGCGTTCTGTGTTTAGGCCTTATGGTGCGGTCAGCGGGCTCGTCCCCCTTGTACGTACTGGGATCAAGCCCTGGAGTGTGGTCGGTAGGTTTACCCCTTGGGTGTGCGCTGGGATCGGACCTTAGGGTATGGTCTGTGACATTCTCCCCCACTGGTTCTAGCGACGCCCTCGTCGCTTGGCTAAGGTGATATCGGCTTACTTGATCCTGGAACTACCATAGGTCCACGATTGGTTTTCAACTTCCTTCGTTGTCTAGAAGTCCTTTCCATATGATGAAATACTTATGTCTCGGTCGATGGCCTGGTCGTCGAACTGACCTTTCCGCTTGGATGTCCTGAACTTTGTTCTCGTATGAGACTTTCACTCCGACTGGTGCTCAGTGTGACTTGCCTCGATCCAGATCTGACTTATCTAGATGGAATGGCTTGAGTAAACTTACATGGAACACCGGATGAGCTCGGATGGTCGTTGGTAGTTCTAGCCGATAGGCCATATTGCCTACTCACTTCACAACTTTGAACGGACCCTCGTACCTTCGCACAAGTCCCTTGTGTACTGTTAGGTTGCACAAGATCCCGGATAGCTTGGTAAGGACCAAGTCTCCAAATTGGAAGTTTACGTCCCTGCGTTTTGTATCTGCCCACTTCTTGGTCCGTTTTCTCGCCTTATGTAGACAAGCCCGGGCTAAGTCATGATGTTCTTGCCACTTCGTGGCAAACTTGTGTGCTGCTGGATTGGGCCCCTCATACTTGGTTACAACCGTGTTGGGTGTGAGCGGTTGTTGCTCGGTCACGATCTCGAACGGACTTTGGTTGGTCGCTTCACTCCGTTGTAAATTGTAGGAAAGTTGGGCCACGTCTAGCAGATTTTTCCAATTACGTTGTGTGACACTCACGTAATGTCTTAAATAGATCTCCAATAAGCCATTCACTCGTTCGGTTTGTTCGTCGGTTTGGGGATGGACACTTGTTGAAAAGTTCAAGCTTGATCCATGAGTTTGAACAATTCAGTCCAGAATCTGGCGGTGAACCGCGTGTCCCTGTCACTAATGGTCGTCTTTGGTAACCCCTAATACTTCACCATGTACTTGAGGAAGAGGTGGATTGCCTCCTCGGCTGGGCATACTTTTGACGCTGTAATAAATGACATGTATTTGGAAAACCCGTCAATGACTACCATAATGTTGAACAGGCCGTCGGTGTTGGGAAAACCGACTATGAAGTCCATGGATACATTTTCCCATGGCCGTTCGGGAATGGGCAATGGTTGTAACAACCCAACGAGTCTTTTCATCTCGGTCTTGTCTTGTTGGCACACAAGGCAAGTCTTCACATAGGCTTTTATATCCTCGTGCATGTACGGCCAATAGTATTGTTCAATGATCAAGGCTAAAGTCTGGTTCATCTCGGGTTGTCCAGCTCACTTGGAATCATGACACTCCTTCATGATTTCCTTGTGTAATTCCTCAATCTGGGTATGTAAAGGCGATGTCCTCGTATATAAAGCAAGTCCTCCTCGAGCCAAAACATTTGCGTTTTGCCCTCCTCGGCAAAGTTGATGAGCATTTTGGTTGTTGGGTCGTGTGTTAGCCCCTCCTTGATGCGTTCTAGCAATTGTTCCTTTAGCAAGCTAACAAACTCTATGTTGCACCTTCGGCTTAAGGCGCCGACAACTAAGTTGACTTTCCTCGGCTTGTACTCCATAGCAAAATCAAACTCGGTAAGAAACTCTTGCCAACAGGCTTGTTTGGGAGATAACTTTTTTGGGGTCAGAAAATAACTATTAGCAACGTTATCTATATAAACCACGAACTTTGACCCTAGTATATGGTGTCACCAAGTGCGCAAACAATGCACCACAGCGGTCATCTTCTTCTCATGAACCGAGTATCTTCTCTCGGTGTCATTGAGCTTCCGGTCTTCGTATGCGACTAGATGTCCTTCTTGCATGGGGACCCCTCCAATGGTTGTGTCTGATGCATCAATATAAACTTCAAAGGGTTTGGCATGATTCGGCAATGCTAGAACTGGTTCACTTTCCATGGCTTGTTTCAAGTCTTCAAAGGCTTGTTGGCAGTCTTGGTTCCAATCCCACGCTTTGTCCTATTTCAGCAACTCGGTCAAAGGGGTGGCGATTTTGGAGTAGTTTTTGACGAACCTTCGATAGTAATTGGCTAGCCTCAAGAAGGACCTCAACTCTGTTACGTTGGTTGGTGGCTCCCAATCTACAATCGCTCAGATTTTGGCCTCTTGTACAAATGATCACTTCTCCTCTTTGACGTATAGCTCATTTTGCCGCAAGACTTCGAACACCTTTCGCAAGTGTTCAACATGCTCCGCGATGGTCTTGCTATAGATTACGATATCATCGAGGTAAACTACAACGAACTGGTTGAGGAAAGGTTGTAGTACCTTGTTCATGAGGGTACAGAATGCGAAAAGAGCATTCGTGAGGCCAAAAGGCATCATAAGGAATTCATATAAACCATAGCGTGTCACACAAGTTGTCTTCGGCTCGTCGCCTTCGACAATCCTCACTTGATAGTATTCAGACCGTAAATCTAACTTGGTGAACCACCTTGCACCACCAAGTTGATCGAACAAGTCGGCTATTAAAGGTATCAAATACTTGTTCTTCACGATGAGCTTGTTCAAAGCTCGATAGTCGATGTACATTCGAAGTGTTCCATCATATTTCTTTTGAAAAAGCACTGCTGCTCCGTAGGGTGCCTTGGATGGTCGGATATATCCTGCATCGAGGAGTTCCTTCAATTGTCTGCGTAACTCTTCAAGCTCGGGTAGAGTTATCCGATAAGAGGCTAGGGCTGGTGGCACCGCGTTTGGTATGAGCTCGATTTTATGGTCGACTTCACACTTCGGTGGAAGAGTTTTGGGCAATTCTGGGGGCATTACATCTTGGAATTTGGCTAGGACTTGTCCTACCTTGGTTCGGACCCTCTTAGTTGTGGGTGGCTCGTCATGCACCAATGTCGCTAAGTATGTTGGTTCTTCCTTGTGCATTCCCATGTTGAATTGAATGGCTGACACTATCTTGGCTTTAATTCCAGATTGTCGACTCATTGGGAACATGCATGGACGGGTTGGGTCGAGTATGCACAAGAAATTTTTTAATAGAACGGGGAACACATTAATCCGATCAAGGAAACTAATTCCCATTACTAAATCAAAATCTTCAAGGGGAATCACCTTGATTGTTTCCTTACCGGACTAGTCGCCAATGCTAAGCTTGACTCCTCTTATTACCCCGACAATTGGAGTCTCTTTCGAATTTACGATTTTTAATAAACTCGTCTGTCTTCTCGACACGAAGGCCATGTTTCTTTGCAGCTTGGTCTGACAGAAACAAGTCTGAGGCCCCGGTGTCCATTAATACGCTCATCTTTTGGCCTGCCATGGTGATGTCTACAAACATCAAGATCTTTTTCTTTGAACCTTTCTTAATCTCCACGAAGCTGATAATGGAACCAAGTTTGGGAACTTCTTCTCCAACTTCTTCGTCATCCTCTTCTTGGATGGTCGCCGCTTTCGCGAGTTGTGGGCAACCCCTTTTCATGTGATTGCCTCCACAGTTGAAGCAACTAAAATTATTGTTCTTTTCCCATGGCTTACGAAGTTTGAAGTCTCCACTAGATGCCTTCTTGGTCCCGTCCTTGGTATGCACCTCTTTGCCTTTCCCGCCGTTGCCTTTGTGCTTCGGCTTTTGTTTCAGTGCATTTGACTTCTTGTATTCAAAGTCTGCAAGGGAGTCAGCCATGTCCAATGCTTTGGAGAGATCTTGGACCCCTGCTCGATGTAATTCCATCTTTTTCTAACGTTGTAAACCGTTTTTGAAGGTAAAGGGGGCATCGACTTCGCTCATGCCCTGGATTTGGAGCCTAAGTTCTGTGAACTTGTTAACATACTCTCGAATCGAGCCGTCGTGCTTTAATTGGTGAAGCTTCTCACGGGCTTCCTCTTGAGCATTCTTTGGATAAAAATGTTCCTTGAACTCAAACTGGAATTCCTTCGATGCTTTGATGGAAATTGTTCCATCTCTCGATTGAGAACACCTATGTCGCCACCATATGAGTGCGGCATCAACAAAGTAAATAGAAACGGTGTTTACCTTTGTGTTCTCATCATCGATGCCTGTGAGCCGGAAGTACTGCTCCAACCCCCAAACAAAGTTATCCATTTCTTGGGCGTCCCTTGCCCCTTTTAACTCCTTCGGTTTTGGCACATCGATCCTGGGCTTGGCTTCAATCGCTTTGCCCACCATGTCGGTTAACACAACATTCTTATAGAGGGACAACGAAACATTGAGCTTTCCAATTTCCCCCAATAACTCTCCTCTCATTGCCTCCATCGCAACTTGAAGGGAAACATCTTACTGGTTCAGTTTCTCGTATGTTGAGTTGAGAAGATTTTGAACCTCTTCCTTGACTTCATCTTTGGAAACGACTTTGGTTTCTAACTCTTCTAGGCGGTCGTTGACAACACCGAGGGACTCTACCGTCCTCTTTGAGTCGGTCTCGAGTCGTTCTATCTTGTCATCGAGCGTTGCTAATCGATCCTTTGAAGCAACTCTCTTTTTCCAATAGCTTTGTCGATAGCTTTATCGGTGGCATGGGTCTCAACAACCTTTGATGTTGTACTGGTCTCGTCTTTCTTGTCCATCTTGAGCAAATTCCTTGCTCTGATACCACTTGTCACGTCCTTAAAATCTTGGATCAGGATGTGCAGCCTTAGGAGCATTCGGGAAGGTGTGACGCCTAAGTAAGCCTGCTCGATCTAAGCCAGAGTGCTTAGATCCATACTGAAACGAGATTACGATGGCGAGATAAAAAGGGAATGCGAGATAATGTGAGAAAACACTTGGAGTTTTTATTACTCGAATGGAAAACCAAGTTGATTCCTATCAAAGCTAAATGAATCTGAAATCCTAAGATAAAGTGCCTAATGAGGTGGGGGTAAGCCTCTTTATATAGCCCCCTACATCCAAATCATATTCTAACTAGGATAACTATTATTCTAATCCTTCAGGGAGTAATACTCCTTAACCTCCAAGGATTCGTACTCCTTAACCTCCAATGAAGGGCTGACTTGCGTTGAGGCTAGGCCCAAGATGGCGTGTCGGGCATGCTCGGCCCCTTGGTGTGTGTCGGGCTTAGCTCCCTGGGGTGCGACGGGCTCGACCTGCTCGGTCCCTTGGTGCGTGCTGTGTTTAGGCCCTAGGGTGCGGTTAGCGGGCTTGTCACCCTTGTGCGTGCTAAGATTAGGCCATGAGGTGTGGTCGGCAGGTCCGGCCCCTGGGTGTGCTCTGGGACCGGACCCTAGGGTGCGGTCCGTGACAATATCCTCTACCTTTTAACACACTTTTCTTTTCTTAATCGGTTGTTTGATTGTTTCTTTTATATTTGATTTTTATTAGGGTTAGATTTAATGTCGCCGCGGCTAATCAATATGACGCCCTTTTGATTGTCTTATTTTGACCCTCGAACTGGATTTGGATACAAACTCACAGTCACCGCTCTCGTTCGTGATTGAGTTGTGGTAATGATAATGTTGTCAACGTGCCTTATTATTGTAATATGTATTTTTTTATTGTTGTTTGTTGTTAGTTTTTACCTTTTAAATCGTCGAGCTTTGGTGATGTTTGTATCTATTTTGTCTCGAGCATTTGAGTTAGGATTTTTACTTTTTCTTTGTATGGCCTTGTTTATGATTTAGAGGCGTTAATTTTCGTACTTTTAGGAACAAGTCCAGATCAAATTTGTTTATCCAAATTGTGAACTTTCATTGTATTTTTAAAATTTTCCTCTTTTAATAAAACTAACGTACTCATACTCAAAAAAATTGATGCATTATAAAATAGCTTTAATAAACTTTAATGGCATTATTTTTTTAACATGTCAATTTTTCAAATTATCATTGCGGTAAATATACACATGTTTAAAATTTGACGTATATTTTAAATATTCTCTAGTTAAATTCTAGTTATCACATGAATACAATATTAATACTCTTATACCTAGTTTGGTTGGGTTTTACTGACGTCTTCTATTATTTAACACGTCTCTATTACGAAATTTAATTTTATACGCGCGTTTGGTAGGTGTGAAATTTAATCAGGTGTAGTATTTTATACGTAAGTTGAGTGATATTTATCATGTGAGTGGAGGTGATGTTTATTTAACACGTCAGTTTTATGCGAGTTTTTTCAATTATACCCTCATAATATTTTCACGCATTTACATCATTGTAAATGTGCTAACCCTAAACAATAACCCTAACCTTAAACTCTAAATAATAGACACTAACATAACCATAAACCTTAAACCACTCACATCAAACCACAAACTCTAAAACCCTAACAATAAACCCTAATCCCTAAACCTGAAACATCAAACTCCAAACTATGACACTAAACCCTAAACTATAAACTCCAAACCATAAACTCTAAACTCTAAACTTTAAACCCTAAACAATAAGCTCAACCCTAAACTACAAACGTTAAACCGTCAACATTGAACAATAAGTCATACATTTCAAACCCTAACCCCTAGACTATAAACCTTGAACTTCAAACCATAAACCTCAAACATCAAACAATAAACTCTAAACCATAAACCCTAAACTCTAACCCCTAAACTATAAACCATAAACCTTAAATTCTAAACTACAAAACGTAAACTTTAAACTCTAGACCCTAAAACTTAACCTCTAAATCATAAAGCATAAACCCTAAAACCCAAACACGTGACCCCTTGAACTTAAAACCTTAAACATTAATCTTAAACCTTAAACCTTAAAAATAATATAATGATTAATATTGAAAACAAAGGGAAAATACGAAACTAGACTTTTAAGGGTAAAATGGTACATTCATACATAACACTTTTCATTTAACTTTTACTTAACTACAAAATAAGTGCCCAAACTATGTCTCTTTTTTACAATAGGTGCATAAAGTAATTTTTAGTGGAAAGATATGCCTAAAGTATTTTTGGCTAAGATAGGTGCCTAAAGTTTCATTTTTTGGTTGAAATAAGTGCTAAAGTAGGTGCCTCAATTGACTTTAAAACAAGCCAAAAATGAAACTATAGGCGCCTATTACAAAAAAAGAGACATAGTTTGGACACTTATTTTGTAGTTAAGCCTTTAACTTTATCACAAATTTCACAATCAAACACCTTGATGTAGCACATGGTAGATGTTCACGGTAATTTGAGGGTGTAATTGACCCCACTTAATTTGTTGGGTACGAGATTTTCAATGAGTTAATATATAATTTTTCATAGGAAATGCTAAAATTGACCCCACTTGATTTGTTGGAGTATGCACTCAATAATATTTATTCGAGTGGTATGGAAATCTTCGACACCTCATATTCTACCCTCACCCCACTATACGAAAATCCTAGCTCAGCCACTGATGTAGTAACAACCATCTTTTTAGTACACGAGTTAAATAATACAACACACCTCTTTTACATTCATTGTATCAAACGAGGCGTTAGTGTTCAATTAAAACATTTTAAAATTAAGAGATGAATTTGAAATTTATACCATAACTTAAGGTTGTTTGATGAAATCATCCTAAAAATTATGGTACATTCCCTATACCATATTTTTAATTTATTTTCAGTTTGACTTTTCCTTTCTTTAAAAGTAGGCATCCAGGATACGTGAGCAGCGTTATATGACCCTTTGAATCAGAGAATGTCATAAATACGAATTCCCCACTTCCTCCAACGGCACTATTGACTTTGGTCAATCTGATCTCTCCTCCGCTCTTTGCCGATCGGACCTTTCCACCGGTCTGTGTTAAAGGTATTGTCTTTTCTTCATTTCTACTCTTCTAAGTTACAGGGTTTTCCTTCATGAGTTTCTAGTTTTGAATTTTCCTTCTTGTTCGATTAGCCAAATAAGATGGTTGGTGGTTCTACTTTTAGGTTTATCGATAATTCAAGGCATGCTTTGTTGATTGAATTTCGAATTGTTGTTTTCTAGCTGGGGGTTGACTCAGATCAGGGTTTTGACCATCTTTACCGTATAGGTGACTGTACGAGATCAGGAGATTTTTTGTTTGAAGGAACGAATTTTGGGTAGGTTTGAAAATGCATGCAGTGTTTGATATTGATATGGCTTAGGAATTTTGTGGTTTGGGGGGGGGGGGGGGGGGGGGGGGGCATGTATGAACTTAGTTTTACATGGAACGATTCTATTGGAATAGAATTACTATTTAAATTGTTAATCAAGTCTTCATTTTGAAAAATTAAGCTGTTGTTTTGATTTTGACTTGTTGCTTTTATTTTTAAAGCAACTCTTGAAGGGGTAAAAAGAAAATAGCAAAAATCAGTGAGGAGCTTTAATTGAAAGAAGCTCGAGTTTATGCTGTAATCTATTGTAAGTTGTGCTGGAACATGAGTGATGATACATTAGAGTTGCTGTTATTTGCAGAGAAATCGATATTTTATTGATGGGAACATCACCTGGTTCTAATATTAACCACCAGCATATGTCGAAGATGTTGCCCCCACGTCAACAACAACAACAACAACCAGGGAGCTTACAGACTTCATTGTCCTTAGCCTCCTCAGATCCTCACATGTTGGCTAATGCCCAAGAGCCCATATTTAACTCAGATAATATTCATGAGTCTCCTACTGAGAGTGCTAGCTCTCAAGAGACTTGGCCCACTGTTGATGCTGTCACAGCAAGGAAGATGGTAAATGGGAAAACTGAAAATGATTGCACGGAGCAGTCTGTTATTCGTCGTGTTTCTAGTGCTGATAAGATAACTCTTCGAGACATTGCAAGAGAAAGAGTTGATGTTATCTCTGAAAAGATGCATCGCCTACCTGATGAGTTTATTGATGAGCTAAAGAATCAACTCAAGACTATTCTAGAAGGTAATGGTGGTTCACAAAGCCGGGAGGAGTTTTTGATTCTTCAGAAGTTTGTTCAAAGCAGATCTGATTTAACAGCAAAGACATTGATTAGAGCACACCGGGCACAACTTGAGATCCTTGTTGCTATAAATATGGGAATTCAGGCATTCTTGCATCCAAACATCAGTCTATCCCAAACCTCTCTTATTGAGGTTTTTGTGTACAAAAGATGCAGAAATATTGCATGCCAAAACCAGCTACCTGCAGATGACTGCACCTGTGAAATATGTGCCAATAGGAATGGGTTTTGCAATCTTTGTATGTGTGTTATCTGCAACAAGTTCGATTTTGAAGTAAATACCTGCCGCTGGATTGGGTGCGATTTCTGTTCCCATTGGACTCATACAGACTGTGCTATTCGTGATGGTCAAATTTGTATGGGTCCTGCTAAGAGTCGAGCAGGTCCTACTGAAATGGTTTTCCGCTGCCGAGCTTGCAATCAAACATCTGAGGTGTTGGGCTGGGTTAAAGATGTCTTCCAACATTGTGCTCCAGCCTGGGATAGGGAGGCTCTCATGAGAGAACTTGATTTTGTTAGTAGGATTTTTCGTGGAAGTGATGACCCCAGAGGAAAGAAACTCTTTTCAAAGTGTGAGGATCTTATAGAAAAAATGAGGGGTGGACTAGCAGAGTCGACAGCTTGCAGATCAATATTAATATTTTTCCAAGGTACTACGTGTGCTAATTATTTAATCTTGCAAATTATAGGGGGGGGGGGATATGTGTGGGGGATGAAAGTTCTATCTCAGTTATGCATTTCTTTTTTCTTTCAATGCCATTTAATGTACATGAGAATTATTTTTCATACTTAATCCCAAAAGAAGTAGGGAAGCCGCACTTAGTTTTCATAATCCTTTCTTCATCAACCTTCCGGTGATCCTTCATTGCCACAGGTTAGCATGATTTAAGGTCCAAAACAGAAAACGCCCGTCCAAACTGGGATTTGATTAGAGCCTGATGACAGCTATAATTATATTTTGAAAGTTATTTGAAATGAATGATTTATAATGTTTTCTATACAGTGCATGCTGTGTTTTTTCCCCTCTGGTTTTCTGTTGACTTAGTGATTTCAGTTATTTTTTGGTCCAACATGCACGTTTTCTGCGTCTTTGATATGTGTGATTCTTGCTGAAATTCTGCATGCCCTTCTTAAGTGTTTTTAATCATTGTTACCCCTCTCTTAGAGCTTGATATGGAATCTTCAACAAGCCTTGAAAATGGGGAAGGCGGTGGGTTGGTAGCACCCCAAGAGGCATGCAATCAAATTGCAGATGTAGTGCAGGAGGCCATAAGGAAGATGGAAATGGTGGCCGATGAGAAGTTGAGGATGTTCAAGAAAGCTCGCTTGGCTCTTGATGCTTGTGAGCGGGAGCTCGAGGACAAAGCCAAAGAAGTGGCAGAACTGAAGTTGGAGAGGGAGAAAAAGAAGATGCAGATAGAAGAGCTGGAGAAAATTGTAAGGCTTAAACATGCAGAGTCCGATATGTTCCAGCTCAAGGCAAATGAGGCAAAACAAGAAGCTGAGAGGCTTCAGAGTATTGCTCTTGCCAAGTCTGATAAATCGGAGGAAGAGTATACGAGCAGTTACCTCAAACTTCGTTTGAGCGAGGCAGAGGCTGAGAAGAAGTATTTGTTTGAAAAGATAAAGCTGCAGGAGAGCTCACGTGCATCACAGAGCAGTAATGGAGGCGACCCTTCACAGATGTTGGCGTATTCCAAAATCCGCGATCTTCTCCATGGATACAATACCCCCTCTAAGGCAGACTCACAGCCAAACGAGCGCCACGGTTTCAGAACAAATCCCTAAGGAATTCCGGATAGCATGATATTTATTGAAGCAAGTTGCTTTGTTGGTAAATTTGTAAGATTTGCTGCTTCATTTTAGCCATGCCCTTGAACCTTGAATCAACATCAGTTAACTTATTATCCTGTAAAAGTAATTAGTAGTTCTAAATCCTTGTTTTTAACCTTTTGTAACTATGCTAACATTCTTCCCTTATGGATGAACCTACACTTCTCTGGCTACGTGTTTAAGTGCATTTGAACTAAATATTATTAACTATAATAATTGCACGTTTTAAAGCAAACATATGTGCCTTTGAAGAATAAATGTTAACCAAAATTATTTGTTTAATGCAAAGTTCCAAAGAAATGTCCACTTTAAATATTATTTCCTTGATTTATATCATTTACGTAATTAAGTGACCTGATTAACAAAATTTATAATTTGGTAGTAAAAATAGAACCATCCTATAATTGAGTGTCCATAGAGTTAGTTTACCCTTAAAATAAATACAAACGAACTAACCATATCACCTGCTCTCACCCGTCCACGTAACCTGATAAATCCACGTGTAATAATCAGAATCAACATGAGAATTTGGCGCCACGTTCTAAGTATGGCATACCGTTATGGTGACTGAAATTGAGATAAAATCTTAGTAAACCCCAGCTCACACTCTGACTCTGTTGAAACTTGTTGAAAGAGTGAGACGAGAGTATTTGGTTATCGATTTCTTCATTGATTTAGCTTCATCTTCAAAAGGGTAAGTCAAGTTCACAAATCTCTTGCTGCATTATAAGTTTGATGATCTATGAACCCTAATCTGGAGCGTTAATCTTTTTACTGAATTCTTTTGCATTTTTAGTGATCTGGGTACTTCTGTTTTGGCCTTGATAAGTAGATTTAGTTCCTTGTAAGGGCTTTTAGTTCATAAGGAAATGTTGGGTCGTTCTGGGTTATCAAGAACTGCAAGCTTTAGGCCAGAAAATCTAGGGCAAAACGCTTTATATATGATTGGCAATCTTTGTTTCACTATATTTGTAATATGTGTACTAGTTTTCACTATTATAGCTGCTACTTATGAGCCAGAGGACCCTCTTTTCCACCCTTCAACAAAGATCACAACTTTCCTCACTTCCACATCGAGTGCCACATTTCAATCGGATAACACGGTTGTTAGAACCGGAGAGGATTTTATGTTTGCCAACCAGACTGCATTTTCCGCTTTTATCAATGTGACGGATGTAGTCGAAACCAAGGATGCGGGTGCAGATGAAATTAGCTTGTCGAGATGTGAGTCTGATTCAATGGGACAAATTGATTGCAAGGACCCTGAAGTGTACCATTTGATGATGAAAGTGTTGATTGAGCGTTTTAAGGATATACACTTTTATCGGTTTGGGAAACCGGCTCCTGGCCCCCAGGAGAATAGTTGTGATATGGCATGGCAGTTTAGGCCTAAGGAAGGGAAGACAGCTACTTTTTATAAGGATTATAGGCGCTTCGTTGTTAAAAGATTGAAGAATTGTAAACTTAGCGTGGTGAGCATTGGGGATTATCATTCAGGTGTTTATGCAAGGAAGAAGCATAAGAATCAAAAGCCTGGGTTTGAGAAGGCGCCTGGCGGGCAGGAGCAAGGTGGCGTGTCTTTTCCTGTTGTTGGGGAAACAGTAAATGATTCGCTTCCGGTGGTAGAGTCTGAAAATTCATTCAGTCGTGGGAAGTACTTGATGTATGTGGGAGGTGGAGATAGGTGCAAGAACATGGACCATTATCTGTGGAGTTTCTTGTGTGCATTGGGTGAAGCACAGTATCTGAACCGCACTTTGATTATGGATTTGACGATTTGTTTGTCTTCAGTTTACACTTTATCAAATCAGGATGAGGAAGGGAAAGACTTCAGATTTTACTTCGATTTTGAACATCTGAAGGAGACAGCATCAGTGTTGGATCAGCAGCAGTTTTGGGAAGATTGGAACAAATGGCAAAGACAAGATGGATTGAGTCTTTATCTTGTTGAGGATTTTAGGGTGACACCGATGAAACTTTCTGAGGTGAGGGACTCTTTGATTCTGAGAAGGTTTGGATTTGTGGAGCCAGATAATTACTGGTACAGGGTTTGTGAAGGAGAGACCGAATCTGTTGTTCGAAGGCCATGGCATCTGGTATGGAAATCAAGAAGGCTGATGGAAATAGTGTCAGCAATTTCATCAAGGTTGAACTGGGATTATGACTCTGTTCACGTTGTGAGAGGGGAGAAAGCGAGGAACAGGGACATGTGGCCTAATCTCGCACAAGATACCTCGCCGGATTCCCTTATCTCAACTTTGCAGGATAAGATTGAAGATGGGAGGAATGTGTATATTGCAACAAATGAACCTGACACATCTTTCTTTGATCCATTGAAAGACAAATATTCCACTCATTTCCTTGGTGACTATCAGGATCTTTGGGGTGAGAACAGTGAGTGGTATTCAGAGACAAAAGAACTTAACAGCGGAATTCCGGTTGAATTTGATGGTTACATGAGGGCCTCCGTCGATACAGAAGTTTTCCTGAGGGGGAAGAAGCAGATTGAGACTTTCAATGATCTGACCAATGATTGCAAAGACGGTGTTAACACCTGCAATACTCCAGCCAGTTAATCCCCAATATACGAGTTCCGAGACTTTGTTGCGACATTTAGGTACATCCATACACGTATATCTTTAGCTGTTATCTTGCCTAGTAGTTTTTTCGATTGAGTGGCATTTTTTCAACCCTCTACTTGTAGTAGAATATTGACTATCAATGTTACACAACATTATTTTGAGGTTCTAAGACAAAGTTACCAACTGTTTTGATCTGT
The DNA here is from genome assembly GCA_958450335.1 of Hibiscus tridactylites. Classification (NCBI taxonomy): domain Eukaryota; kingdom Viridiplantae; phylum Streptophyta; class Magnoliopsida; order Malvales; family Malvaceae; genus Hibiscus; species Hibiscus tridactylites. Next base: position 55,003,339 of record OY288286.1, on the reverse strand, counting down.
TGCCTTATATTATTGTCTTGTCTTGTGGTGGAATGTGCCTTTTAAACTGATGTGTGCCAGAGCCACAGCCCTGAAATTAATAAATTTGAGCATCAAGCAGTATCTTAGTGAATGCCACAAATATCTCAAATATTTTTAAAACATAAATCTTTTTAGATTTGAGTCACTGCTAAGTCACATTCTTACATGCTAACTTTTGATACTATTAGCCAAGTACCATGGGGAACAAAATTGAACACTTAGCAAAGAAAATGCATGAATGATCACCAAAGAACAGGGACCACATGGTGGTGTCTTCAAGTTAACCAATCAATTTTGTATTCTTCAACCTCTTGGTGTGGTTCATGGCTGGAGCTTTGTAAAAACTCAGGTGCAATGGTCAAAACTAAATCCAATGGAGATTTTCCTTTCTGTCGTGATTCGATGTCTAGACGCCAACTTGATGTTAACTTGACAAGGACATGAATCTGCTTCAAATGTTTCTCTCATGAGAATTAAAAACATGAGTTAATGCCAAAACTGCAGGTGGTGCCCATCAGAGTTGGAAACAGATGTTTTGAAAATATAGCAACAAAATCAGAGGTTCATATTTTGTAGAACAAGCAGAGAGGTGTATTGTATTTGTATGGCTGTTATTGCTGTAAACATGATGTTGGATAACATTCTCAATCTAGAATAGTACACTTTGGAAGATGATATTTTTGACTCAGTTAATTACTGTCTCTGTCATGGAGGTTGAGACTGAATCAATGCTATTATACTCCTGAAGATACTTTCTACAACCAAGTTAAGAGCCTAAGGAACAAGTTGTTCATGTATTCACTTTTAGTAATGACATCTAGAATGTTTAAGATTCGTTCATTCATCCGATATGTTTGAGATTCGAGTACCCAAAACAAAAAGAAAATCTCATATCAAACTAGCACAGCCATGCACCAAAAGAGCGAGGTAATAAAGAAAACAAAACCTCCATTAACTATAGATGGTCGAGAATGAAGTGAGTCTGCATGTAACATCAGGACCCTGACAGTATACGGCATTGATTCAGTAACACAATATCACCACATCAAGGTAAACTTGCGGGTAAAGATAACACGAAACCTACGATGATAACATTGATTTATATACTGTACAATAAACAAGCTGTACACGGAAATTTCCTCAACTCTGCGCGCCTGTTAATATTCTCTCACCAAAAGCAGGAAGCCTCCTCTTCAGGCAGCAGAGGAGTCCTGCAAAGAGGGCATGTCACATTCCAATACTTCAGCCACTTCTCCAAGCACGTCTTGTGAAAGAGATGGCCGCAAGACAAGTGGTTGATCTCAGATTTCAACTCGAACTGAGTCAAGCAGACCGAACAGTCATGCTGTGGCTGCTTGCAGCTACATACAGCATCGAACTGAATTGCCGGGGTCCTACTCCGGAACTCCTCAATGTAACTATCAGGAGTATTGAGGTGGAACTCGAAAGGTTCTGATAGATTTTCAGCAGAATCTGAGGATGAGGGCGACGAGAGATGGATACCGACAATGTGAAGGATTGATCGTATTATGCCTTTAAGTATTGATATGGATAAAGCTGTGTTCACCAAGAGTATACACAGCACTCCTTCTGATGGAGTTGGGAGACTTGAGAGACCCATTTTTTTTCTAATATGAAGCTAGAATTTTTTATGTGGGATCCAGATTAGAAAAGAGACGTGCAAGTTTAGCTGGATAAATGACCTGGAAAGCATAGGAACATACATTAGAAATAGAATACTATACAAAGATAGCAATCAATGCAAAAACAAAAAGGCAAATCATGAAGTATTTGATTCTAGAACTCGCATGAAGATCAACAAAATCACTGACCAAGATACAAACACCAAACATAAAAGAGGTGGAAGATCCCTATAAATGATTTCAAAAATTATCTTAAAAGCAGAGAAGGGAACACCTTCAAATGACAAGTGAAGTGATGACCCAGGTAACCTGCAACAGAACCAGGATGGGTTAAAACTGACCTGAGGTTTCATATTTTTTTTTTTTACAAATAACTAATCAGCACATCATTGACAATGATGGGTTAAAAATGGCATCTTGTTAGTGGCCTCATGAGCCAAAGCATTTAAACACAAGAGTTAAGACACCAACTATATTCCATAAAGTAAAAGCTCAAAGAAATATCTGGAAAGCAGATTGTCAATTGTGATTTCAAATGAAAAGTACCCAATAGGTGAATTCAGAGCATTCAAAACTGTCTGTATATCAGCTAATGACTTCCTCCACAAAGATCAATGCTAAAGAAACCACCTTTTTCTTAAGCTTTTCTTCCACTACCAAAGATCTAGCCATACTCAAACCTTGACGAGTATAAACATGCTGAAAAATGTAATCAAAGTTGTAACAAAAAAGGGGGGAGAGGAAAGTACCAAGAACTAGACATAAACTTTTCTTTCAAGGGTGCTGATGAAACATAGAGAAAAAGGAAACTGGGTTTTTTAACAGAAGAGAAAAATGTAAGCTTTTTGAAGTTGTGGCAATGGCTGCTGGCTGCTGCTGCGGGATGATCGTTTTCGCCTTATATAGCAAACCCCCACCTTAACTCTGGAACGAACCGTGGTTGGATTCCGGATATTGCGGCTCCTTTATCGTGGTTACTTTATATCATCAATCTGTCTTTTACTTCAGTTTAGTGTTCTCGTGTCTTTAAGCCTCACAAGCTCCATTTTTACATTACCAGGTTGGATTAGGTTCTGAGCTGTTGTAGAGCTATACATTGTACCACCATTTCCAACTCAAATAAAATATTGGATTTTTTTTTAAGTTGGAATAAAAAATTCTATTAAGAATGAGTTGTCCATTCGGAGATGATTTTTTATGTGGAGATATTTTATAGACCAGCGTTGAAAATTTGTTTTGCGTAATTCATAATTTAAAGGTATAATTTAGAGTTTATGAATTTAGAATTTAGTGTTTTTTTTGTAAAGCGCAAAAGATTTTGTTGAAGATCATAAAATTAAAGGTACAATAAAAGGCTGAATGGGAGAGGATGTTCTCATAAAGTTTGGCCCTGAAAGTCCCTAGCAAGCTTAGCAAGCTAATGGGCTGCCTGATTACAAGAACGTGGAACAAAAGAGAAGGAACAACCTACAAAGGTTTTCACTTTACGTCTAATGTCTTCCTCGATAGCCGAAGAGGTCCATTCGGAGCAAGAGCCTGAACAGAGCCTGTTTATGACCACCTAGCAGTCCGATTCCAAGATAATTTGTGAGAAACTCTCTATTGACGCTAAAGATAAACCTAGTCTGATTGCCATAGCTTCTGCCACAACCGCAGAAGGGGCAAGCTTGGGTTCTGAGGCTCTAATTATGACACTACCCGAGGAGTCACGAACGATAGCTGCCACTGTGGCCCTTCCAGTTAGGTTGTAAAAAGCAGCGTCACAGTTTATTTTTATAGTACCCGGAGGGGGAGATGTCCACCTAAAAGTCTCCTTGGCGAGGCACGTGGTGGAGCTCATGGGCGGTGTTATTGTCTGTGAAAACTCCTGGAAAGAACTCTTCGCCCGTAGCCAAACTCCCCATGGAAGGTCCTTTTTATGCTCAAACACGAAAGCATTCCTCGATTTCCAGACTGCCAAGAGAAGAAAAGCAATAAGACCACATCCCTCGTCAAAGTTCCTTACTTTCCTGAAATCATATATTCTGAGCCACCATTGAGAGAAACCAGAAAAGCCAAAAGCAGATAGAGAGTAGTTGAAGCCTGACGCTCTCCAAACCGCTTGTGCAAAAGGGCAGAAGAACATGAGGTGTTCAATAGACTCAGTTTCTCCCCCACAGCGTGGGCACTGGTCCGAGTTGAAGAAGCTTCCGTGGAATCGGGCCGCAAGAGTCCCTTTGGTAGGGATAATGTTGTGGCAGAGCTTCCAAAGGAATGACCGAATCTTGGTTGGAACTTTAAGGCCCCAAATAGAGTTCCACAAGCCTTTGTTGTTACCCGAAGCTTTACTTGACGAAGGATCCATCGCCACACGATCTTTGCACTCAATAAACTAGTAACCAGACTTGGGAGAGTACTCTTCATTCTTCGTTCCAGCCCAGATTAAAGTGTCTTTTATTTTTAGTCCCCCAATCGGAATAGTTAGGATGGCCTCCACTTCCAAGGGCAAGAAGTGGGTTTCTAATTTAGATCGATCTCAGGACCTTTGGTCGTGATTCATGAGACTGGAGACTGACAGACAGGTGGATTGGCAGGAGGTCGGTGATGATAGCCGAAAACCAGACAGCTTTGGTATTCAGTTGTCTTTCCATATAGTGATACTTCTCCCATTTCCAACTCTCCATAAGGAACCCGCTTTGATAACCTCTATTCCTTCCTTAATGCCCGCCCAGGCCCAAGACGAGTTATTACACGTAGGTGCTTCTAGGATATTACAATGCGGGAAGTAAATACCTCAGAGTGTTTGAGCCAGCAAAGAGTCTGGATTCTTAAGCACACACCATGCAACTTTCGCAATAAGAGCTTTATTAAAGGATCTGACGTGTCGGAAACCCATTCCTCCTTGATCTTTAGGCGATAGAGGTTTCTCCAGTTCATCCAGTGTATGCCTCTCTCTTTTGATCCGCAGTTATTCCACCAAAACTTTGCCACTAAAGAGCTGAGCTCGTCACAGAAGGTAACGGGGAGGAGAAAGTATTGCATCACGTAAGTCGGGATAGCTTGGGCAATGGCTTTGATGAGAACCTCTTTCCCAGCTTGAGTTAAGAACTTAGATTTCCAACTCCGTAACTTACTCTGCACTCTCTCCTTAATAAAAGCGAGGGCTTCCTTTTTGCTTCGTCCCCACAGAGAAGGAAGTCCAAGGTATTTACAATCCTCTTCCAAAGGTTTGAATCCTAGTATATTTGAGAGGTGGTTCTTGAGGTTGGCATTGATATTGGGTGAGAAAAGGACCGATGATTTCTGGAAGTTCACTGTTTGCTCTGTCGACTTCTGGAAAAGGTGAAGAGTCTCTAGAATTGAAGAGCAATTTCCTTCATTTGTCGTGGAAAACATCAGACAATCATCAGCAAACATAAGACGACTTATTGTAGGACATCTTCTTTTTATCTTAAGTGTAACCCCCTCGTCCCAGTCTGGGCGCTTGACCGATCCGAGTGGGCTACACGGGGATAACCGAGATAAAACCCGTTAAGGCTCCACTTCGGTTACCGACCCTAGGAATTTTTTTTTCATTTTATCTTATCTAGATGCATTTATTAAACCTAAGCGGAAGCCCAACAACAAACAGGGCCTAAGCCCAACCCTTGAAACCCTTTGGAGATGTCAAAAAGCCCAATTACAAGCATGTGTTTCGAAACAGTCAAAGTCTGTTTCGAAATACGAGCTCCAGTTTAAAAAGTCAGACACCCGTTTCGAAACACATCCACCCCGTTTCGGAACAGGCTCTCATTTTGCCTTGTCGTTTCGATACTCGTTTCGAAACAGGCAATTCTAGTAGCCAAGGTGTTTCGAAACTGGTTTCGAAACAGGGGCTCACAGTAGTCAAAACGTATCGTTACACGTTTCGATACGGGGCCCTGGAACCACTCCCATTTCGAAACAGGGCTACCCGTTTCGAAACACCTGCACACTATGAATTCTCAAAATCAGCTTTAAACACCTCCAAATGATCCCAAATGTCCTAAACGACTCCAAGAAGCATACTTAACATACCAACACACTCTAGATGCATACACCCTATAGCAACCATGCTCAAGAAACACAAGATATAAGATAGGCATCCATTCAAAGATCATACATAGCATTCAAGGTTCATGTTTCAAAAGGACATACACTTAGCCGATTTTAGGTAGGCAAGATAGACATGGTTTACAAGCAACATGGCATCCAAAGCCAAACCAACAAAACATATAAAAGGAGTCTAGCATGTTCCTAAACAACCAACATCAACATACTTCAAAGGCATCACACCACAATTACATGTCCCATTGCTTGACCATTACATCATAACTAAAATATCCATACTTGTTAGCTAAGATAGCACCACAAAGCACACTTGGAGGGCCCTTATTGCACAAGCAACCCACGAATTAAGGATCTACATTGTCGAACAAAAGAGAGCGTAAGCATAAAGCTTAGTGAGGGTAAGCTCTTTAAAAACAAACCTCGACAATGCAGGGTCCAAGCACGAGCACAACAAGGTAAATGCATGTCCTTACCTTCGATCCACAAGAGCCGAAATGTCAATGATGCATGAACATAAATTCACAGTAGGTCATGCTCAACAAGCTCATTCCACATCATATGTAAACACATATATCAATCCAAATAGGAATCATATTTCATAACACATTGATACACATATCAACTCACATTGGCACCTAGCTATGACTCGAATACGCGGATAAACACGTTGGAACTCACATCCAACAACAATTTTACCTCACGGTGGGATTACACTCATAATCGTTCTCGCGGAGGGGATTTCACTCATCTTCACGCCCCGTCGATGGGATTACACTCATCATCGACTAATATATAAGAAGGTTTTACGGGCGAACACGTACTCCATCTTGATGACTACCATCATCAAGACCACGCGCGCATTTGACTCACGTGTGCACACTAACATCCTAATGATCGATCATTTGTACCCAAGCATACTAGTGCCAACATTTAACTCAATCCACAACATCATTTAATATTAACTTTCGTGCTTAGCACGTACTCACCATGATTAACATCATGCCCATACCTCATGCATATAACAATGCATCACAATCATGCCTCAACATACATGTATAACACATTTATACATAACCATCATAAACACAAATCATCATGAGGCATAAACAACAATTAAAGAGTTCAACCAATGTCTCTAACTAAAGCTTGAGATTAGGCTACCACTCTAATCTCAACTCTAGGTGGGTCTACCAAGCCCAACCTAGTCCACATGCTTGAACCAATTACTCAAAAACCATTTTGAAAACATTAAACCACTCATCTTCACTTCCAAGCTCAACTATCAAGCACCCAACACCTTCAAGCTTCCGGATTCACTCCCGATGCTTCACCAACACAAGTCATTGTCTCTAAACAACTCAACACAATCCAAACAACCTCAAATCAGCTCATACGACAATGTAGCAAACCCGGAATACTAATCAAGCATCAAACACAAGAATTCAAGTCATGAACAACCCCAAAATTACCAAACTCGAGCAGCCCATAAACCCAATCCAAAACCTTTGATTTCAATACTTTTAACACTTCCAAATGATTCCAAAACAACCCTTAACTAACATACTAACATTAGCCTTCCATTTCCAACATAAAACACACCCAAAATCCATTCCAAAACCCTTCAAAAACCCCCAATTAAACCCAAATCCGAGAATGTTTATAAAACCAAGTAAAAATCACATATGTTGGACCATTTGGGTTGCTAATAACATAAATACTAATAAGGAATCAAAATCTTCAACATAGATCAAAAAAGTTTGGATTTTTAACTTAAAAGCTTAAAATCTCAAATCACAAAATCATGGATGAAAATGAAAACTATTTGTACTTTCAAAGAGAGGAAGATGAGAGCAAAATGAAAACGTAATTACCTTTCAAAACCGAGCCAAAATGAAGATGGGATGAAATGGAATAGTGAAATGGAGGGGATGGGTCTTACTTGTCGTGAAAATGGGGATTGGAAGAGTGAAGAAGATGACAAGGTTTTATTTTTAATAGTAAAGGGGTTTAAAATTTGAAAGACCATTTTATTACAAAAATACCATTAATGAGATGGCAATCTCATCTATTTGTAAATTCCATGGAGTTGGGCTTTAATATCAAAACATGTCCAACATAAATTTTTGTTTTGAAACTCGAGGCCCAAAAGATTATTTTAATTATAAACCCGAAACTAAAAATATTATTTTATTATTATTTTCACCCGACCCCTAAACCCGGGTGTTACATTAAGACCCTCCATAGTTTCCACTTCTTTCTCCAAAAGCCAAGAAAGAATATTGGAAATAAACGTGAATAGAAAAGGTGATAGAGGGTCTCCCTGTCTAATTCCCCTTCATGGTAAGAATTCGCCATACCTTTCTCTATTTAAGACTAGGGCGAATGTAGTCGAGGAGACGCAAGCCATGATTCTATCGATCCACCACTTGCAGAAACCCATTATGTCCATAGTAAATCGAAGGAAACCCCAATCCACTTTGTCATAAGCCTTTTCCAGGTCGATCTTAAGGGCCATTATGCATTTCTTCTCCTTCTTGGCCCGTTTAATCGCCGTGAACACTTCATTGGCCAAAATGATATTATCATGTATCGCTCTGCCCTTGACGAAAGCTGATTGGCATGGCGAAATAATATTCGTAAGAAATTTCTTGAGTTTGGAGGCTAAGATCTTGGATATTATTTTGTAAGAGAAATTGCAGAGACTGATGGGGCGAAAATGGGAGACTTCACAGGGATTTGATCTTTTTGGGATAAGTACCAGATTTGTCTTATTCAGGCCATGATCAAGGACACCATCCCTGAAGAAAGCTTGGATCATTCCAACCAGGTCCTCTTTAATGGTTTCCCAAAAGTTCTGGTAGAAACAGCCCGGAAAGTCATCCGGTCCTGGACATTTAGTTGCTCCCATAGTGAAGACCGCTTCTTTGATTTCCTGCTCCGAAATTTCTCTAGATATAGACAAGTTCATCTCCTCGTCTAGTAGTTTTGGGATGTAATCCCAGAGGTAATGAAAGTCAATAGACTGATCTTTCTCAAACAGGCTCTAGTAGTGTAATTGAAGATAGTTCGATATATCCCCTTGTTCCTCGATCCAAGTCGCATCCTCCGTTCTTAGCCTGATGATGGAATTATTTCTTCTGTGTTGAATGTGGAAGCATGAAAGAACTTTGTGTTCTTGTCACCACATTTCAGCCAATCTATTCTAGAGCGTTGATGCCAGTACCTTTCTTCGCTTTCCCATTCCAGATTCAACTCTTTTTTTTAACTATTTTAACTTCTCTAATTCAAGTTCCGTCAACTTCCTCCCTTGAAGGTTCCAGATACTGGCCATGAGTTCTTCCTTCTTCTCATTTTTCCGCTTTCGACTCATTTTGTTCCATTTGATAAGGGAGGTTCTTGTTCTACCAATTTTCTTTCTGAACTTGTTGGTGACTCCACCGAGAGGGGAAGAGATCCAACTTTCCTTAATAGTCTTTGGGCATTCCTCATCTAGTAGCCATTTAGTTTCGAACTTGGACTCTTTCTTGTATTTGCGCGATAAGCCTGAAGGGAGAAGGATTATCGGATTATGATCCGAGGCTACGACAATTTCCATTAGGCATATTGCTTTGGGAAAAGCGGTGCTCCATTTTGTAGAGCATAGAACCCTGTCAAGTTTCTCCAAAATTGCCTCGTTCTCGCTTTTCTGATTATACCATGTGAAACAACCCCCTTTGATCGGCATATCCAGCAACATCGACGACTCCATAAATTCTCGAAAACCATTTGCTTCATTCGGATTGACCGAAGTTCCCCCTACCTTCTCTGCCTGGCACGTCACAATATTCGAGTCCCCTATTACTAACCACTTCTCCTTAGTGGACCTTCTTAGTTTCGACAGGTCCTCCCAGAAAGCCTGCTTTTCTTCTTTGTACGGTGGGCCATATATAAAAGTTATAAACCATTCTTCACCCTCGTTTAAGGAGACTTTCACAACGATGAAGTTCTTTTTATAATTCAGAATTGTCACCTTGGTTTCGCTTGACCACCACAAAGCCAAACCGCCTGCAATACCCTGCGGATCCACATATAATGACTCATCCATCTTCATTTTCATTCTTATCTTCTCCGGGTATCTGATTTTTTGTTTCGTCTCACTGAGAAAGATGATGCTTGGTTTATACTTCCAAATCGAATTTTTGAGAGCCCTGACAGTCTCTTTGTTGCCCATTCCTCTCACATTCCACGCAAGAATAGCCATGGAAGCCCACGATAGAGCCGGTTAAAACCACAAAGCATAAAACAAACAACCTCATGACCCGAGAAAAAACCACTACAGTTGCACAAACACAGAACCATCAGTATCGAAGCCTAACCACACAAGGTTCCGCACAGGTGGACAAAAACTAGGACCAGCTTATTCTCCTAAACTTACCTTACAGACAACTCCAAGTGTGTGCAAACAAGCAGCAGGAACTAACAACCAACAAAACCAGAAAAAGTGGTAGAAAACAACCACAATAGCAAGACTCTATTTTATTCAATCCAGTCCAGCAAAGATCAGAAAGGGAATTTAGTCACCAGGATAGGGAGCATTGTACGGGCAGAAAGGGAAGAGAAACCAGGGGTGAGATCATCGAACTAGAGGGAATTTAATACCTTACGTAAAATCAATGTCGTTAGGAATTCGATGTCGACGTTCACAGAAAATAGGGCACCACTTTGCCACAGAAAGACCCTTTCTGCATTTTATCAACACCGCTTGGTACACGAACAAGCTCTTTCCTTGCCTCGACCCAACAGAAAGAACGGGGTGAACGTCGTCACAAGTGGAGAAACAAACGACGGCCACCGTAGAACAAAGAGCAACATCCCACTTCGATGGTGCCTTGCCGGAGAAATTCGACTGCCCTAACAACAGACAACGATTACTCTAAAAAACCCCAACGCCGAAAGCACCGACGCCGTCGCAAAATCCCCACTGAAAATAGGCACATATGCAGTAAGAGTTTGAAAAGCCAGTGTTGCGTCCGACAACCACAGAACACCCTCTACATGCTGGTGATTGGTTTTCCCGTTCCGGGGGAAGAAAACCCTCAAACAGAATCTGCCAGTGTTGTCCCAAAAACATCCCGAAGAGAAAGACACTGACTGTCGTTAACCTGGAGCGAACCACCAAACGTATTCGACCGCTACAAACACCGGTAACCGTCATTCTGGTGACGGGGACACAATCCACACGTACGGGAGCCGATCAACACTACAGGGGCAGAAGAGCAAAGCTATGCCTGAGGCTCCGAGGAATTTCGGTCGAGGAATTTCGATCGGGAGAAAAATTTAGTGTTATCGTTAGGATTTAAATTTTAATGTTATTGTTAGGATTTAAATTTTAGAGTTTAGGGATGTTCATCCGCTTTACTCTTTTGTAGGTTTAAATTTCGATATTTGCCTTGAAAATATTATTGTAACACTACTTAATAAACAAATATTACACAACTTTTCTTTAAAATTTAAATTCTAAATTACTAAATCTAAAACTCTAAATTTTAAATCCTACGACTTAAATCTTTAAACTCTAAAATATAAAACCTATATCTAACAAGTTTGTGTAAACTACGGCATTTTCTTTAATTCCAAAATTTAGACCAGCTTGTGTATAAATTTTTTTTAATAAGGAACTGTGAATTTCTAATGTGAATTGCATTCATATTTTAATTGTTTGAAATTGAGACATACATGTAAAATTGAGTTTACAGTTATTATAACATAATTTATCAGATAACAGCATTGCTATACTAGACAAAACATAATCGAAATAGACCTCAAAACAAAATAAGAACATCACCGGTTACCCCAAGAAGGAAAATTGATAAAGATACTAAACCCAGATTTTACCAAATTATCAGCAACCAGTTACCAGATTTAACAACAACAAAAATAGAACGACTGGACTTAACAAATCTGATCCATTCATGGCAAAACAAATCCATTTAAATAGCAATACAACTTTGAATTAAGAGTTGAAATTATTTTAATTCTCATAGTTTTCATTGCGGCAGTAGTTGTGCAGTACATACATTAATCATATTGTATAAAAGATGTAGATTTCACGGTTACCAGCTAAGGCTAGATGATGTTCATTTTAAAAGATTTAAGTACGAACAACTTTATCTGTAAAATTTATGTTATAAAAAGCTTAAAAAATATTAACATATACCTAAACCAATAGGCAAGTTGGGCATTTATGGAAACCAACATTAGTACATGATATTTTTTAAGCTGTATGTATGATCAATTTTCAAAGCAATCAACATCCCAACTTTGTCGTGTTTTAAAGAAAGAATTATTATCTCAGGTGGTAAAACATTTTGTTTTTACAAATGCTTTATTTTAAAATTTTAGTTGATTGTTTAGAGTTTAAGGGTTTTAGTTTATAGGTTTAGAACTTAGGATTCATGGTTAACAATTTAGGATTTATAGTTAGAACTTAAGGTTTAGGGTTAGAATTTAGAATAATATGGCTAGAGATTTAGATTTTAACCTATAAATATTAAATACTAAATTTTAATCATAAACCTAAACTTCTATCAATAGCCTCTAAATTCAAAACTACTACACTTAAACCCTAAACAAAATACTTAAAAGCGCTTGTATAAACAAAATTTCCACAAGCGCGTGCATAGATAAAGTTTGTACAAGCGCTTGTGCATGATTAAAAAAATACCATAAATGAGCAGATAAGTCACCCCTCCCTCCATCCAGCTTTGGCCTTCATCATATCTTAACAAGTGGCATTTCTTCTCTCATTAATTCAAGACAAACACTGCCTTTGTCATTTTCTAATGCGCTGCCGATTTGTCTCGGTTTCTACTAATTTCATGAAACCATTTCACTTTGAATCATAATATGTTCACGAGATCTGCCTAAATAGTTTCAACTTTCAAGTGTGTCAACATCCCCTCCCTTTCTTGCCCCAACTGCAACCCCATAGAGATGAAACATATAGCATAGATAACGTGTATTTTTGTTGTGTTTTATTTTCTTTTAATTTGTATTAAGGTACACACAATCTCATCACAAGGGAAAGAATATTACAACTCCATGTCTCTGCTCTGCCCTAACTACTCTCTCAACTGCACATACATACATACATACATACATGTCAATGGACAAAAAAAAGGAACAAAATTACAGCTGCATGCTTTTGACTACGACTCGATATCAAAAGTCTGGTTTCGTAGTATATAGCATGACAGCAGCAGCAGCTTTTACACAAGCACATACAACAGCTGAAGCTATCTATAATTGTCAACATAATGAACACTCACCATTCTCTTATCCATACTATAATAACTTGAGCAGTGAGCTTGCTCGAACGTAATATGCCAGGTGGAAACCTGCGGGGATGCCGCTTTGCAGCAAACGTGATATGGGCAGATTCTTTGCTGAATCATGCCAAGTATCCATCAATTTTACTGTAATAGGGACCCAGGCCTTGGTAGTTTATTCATGGTATTTTAGCATCCAACTTATGATGAAACAAACCTGGAGCCTTACGTGCAACCATACAGCCTGTCAATAGTTCAAAATGAAAGTATGAGCATCAATTTCATCATTTTGGGGGTAAGAATAACCACTTCTTACCAACTAACATCATTTTTTTCCCGAGTAAGCATGGTTAAAAGATTGTACTCTCAAAAGCTTCTGGTTGGGCTCAATGGATCATAATCATAGGCATCACCAGCTTTGACAAAGCGTCCCTTCACACGCTTTCTCACGTCAGCCCTTGCTTTACGAGATGCGTATCTCACTCGCTTTTCAAACCTATCATGCAAGAAGTATGAAGTTAAACATACAAATTCCTTTGAAAGATGGAATTATATATTTCAAATGAGGATTTCAGACAAAACTTGAAGTAAAATAAAATGTTGAGACCCACAGCATAGATTTTATGTTCACTTTCCAAATAGAGTGTTGATAAAAAAAAGGAAGGCAAATTTGCCATTTCCTGACTAAACTCCTTCAATGGCAGAAAGAGTAACTATATTGCCAATTCCGTAGAACCAGATGTTCAGAACCAGAAAAGAGCTTACAAGGAAGAAGATTTCAATTCCAGAAATTTGTAAAGCAAGTACCAAACTCACAAATTCACTAGTGAAGTAACTTTTTTTTTAATGTTCATTGCTAGTCTAGTAACTATAGAAGTTATTTGCATATACTTACATTCTTGTCTTCTTCTTTTCCTTGTAACGCAAGACAGCATCACTTCTAGTTGCTGATGGGAAGGAGCTCTCAGCACATGGATGACACCAAGGAGGCTCTCCCATGGGAAGAATAGTGGAAGCCCCACAATCTTGGTAATCTCCTGCAGTACTCTCTCCGGTTTGGCCAGAAAATGTTGGATGGACATGTCTTGTGGTAAAATACAGAATTGAATCAGTTTTATTGCTCATCATGGAATCACCGGATGCCGCGTTGCTGCAAGCTGGCTGGATTGCATTGACTGGTCCAACAGATGAGCCCTGGACAAGAATATTTAGGGCCAACCATAAGAACAGTTGCCACTCACTATAAAAAACGAAGACCCAACACAATGAAGGACAGGACAGTGAACTTTGTTTTGGTACATTAGTCACAAATGTAAATCAAGGTTATTAACACTATTGGCAACCAACTAAAACTGATATTTCATAAATAGAAATACTATTTAAAAACATCAGAAAAAGAACAGCATTTAGAAAAAATGAAAATACTATCATCAGAAAAATATACTACATATACTACTGCACAGCAAGATCAAAAGAGATGAGAGAACCTCAGCAGCTGCTGCCACCTGACAGTCTGAATCAGCAGCAGGCATGTGCTTTGTCCCGAATAAGCTTGCAATTCCACCATTCTCGAGAAGTTGTTCCGAATGATTGAGAGTCATCCCAAAGAGTTCTTCATACTTTTCAAGATTCAGATCAACTTCGCCCATGTTGAAGTCATCACAGAGATCATCCTCACAAAGTCCAGGATACTTTGTGGGAGGGCAACCTGACTGCACATTAGTAAAGTAAAAGATTAGCAACGGTTCCAAAAAGGAACATATTATCGCTGCTAATAATTAAAGGAATCCTGCAGGAATTTCAATAAGTGAACTTTAACCACCAAATGGTAAAGCTCTTTATAATTACTAATAATGGAATGGTATTCTAATCACTCTTCTTATGATCAAAATGAAATTTAGATACCTATCATCAATAATCTCAACCAACATTCCCCTTTTTTATGTCTACCATTTTCACACACCCTAGTACGCAAAATAGGAGAGATTAGGTTTAAAATTTATGAACCCATGGCAAAAATATGAATAAAGTACCTCTAAGTCTACATTATGATTAAGGACAGGCGTCACAGGCCTAACTTCTTTTTTGAGAAGTACATTTGAGGCCTAAGCGAATAGATCTCTATTCAATATTAACCTGAAAGTTGGTTGTTTTGGGCCAATAAATACAAGATTATGGTATACCAGAGGTTTACTGAAAGATAAACATCTTTTACTTTTATGCAAAACCCCAAATAAGTTCAAGTAGTTTTGGAAGTGCATTTGATTTCCATCTTAAAAA
The DNA here is from genome assembly GCA_958450335.1 of Hibiscus tridactylites. Classification (NCBI taxonomy): domain Eukaryota; kingdom Viridiplantae; phylum Streptophyta; class Magnoliopsida; order Malvales; family Malvaceae; genus Hibiscus; species Hibiscus tridactylites. The sequence goes on along the minus strand of OY288286.1, from coordinate 54,988,020 downwards.
AAGTAATCACGAAAAACAAGGACCAGAAATTGGCATATTGTTCTTCTTCCGAAGGAACTAATCTGAAAAGAAAGTTGTCACTTGTGACTATAACTTAGAGTTGTTTTCTGGCAAGAAAGAGCAGTTATCCCTGAACTCTTATTGTTAATATGTTTTGAAGCATCAAAAGTTAAAGGGAATATCACAGAATACATTTGCAAATATAAACTGTCTAAGGTAACATAGGTCTGAAAGTACCTCAAGAACAGTTATCTAATTTTTTTAGTGATAAATGTTCCAAATTCATCATTTACCTTGGACAATGATGCATCTTTTGATCCAGATGGATGATCCAGAAGTTGTGCAGACTTGAGTTTAGGGATTGAAGAAGACCCACCCAAGCCACTTCCCTTAGCCGTACTGCAGGTTCCATTAACTACAGCCACACCAGTATTATACTGGCTAATATTGTTCTCTGTAGGGTCCCAGGAAGTACTCTCCACATTCTCATTGATGCTCATTAGACCTAATTCTTGTTCACAGGTAGATTGACCTGCTGAAGGAGATTGCTGAAAAAATGGCCAAATGGAAGAAAGTTCCGCTGATGATGGGCAACCAGAGTAACAATTAATCGCTTGTCTTTTATGTGTCGAGTTCGAGGTAGAGGTACCGTGTCCCATCCAATCACAGTTCTGACAGAGTGAAACCCTTTCCTCTGCACATCTAACAAAAGCAGGTTGTGAATTGCATCTTTCACATAACAATGTTCTTGAATGGCGTTTGGACAGTGCATTAGCAGAATGGACATTTCTATCACAGGACAAACATAAACAGGCAGAATCAGACCGGCAATATACCACCGGCCTTTGATCTCCGCAGAAATCACAAGCATAACCCATGTTTCCGATCACAATACTACTGACAAAGCCTAAAACTTTTCACCCCAATTTACAATCTTATAAGCAAACAATAGATCAACTAATACAGGTGGCTTTACAGATGATCCCTCTCTCCACTATTTCTTCTTGCACTTCCACAGCTGCCATATAGAAGAAGGAATAGAGATTAATGTTACAAGAGAATTTTTGAATGTAAAAGAAAGAATTGGAACAACAGCCAATATGGGGCAGCTTAGTTTACTCAAAACTTGATGATACAATAATAGTACAGCACAGAATCAAATTCAATAATGATGAAAGAGTTCACATCATCACGACGGTTGAAGGGTAAAGCCTCAATTTCTTAATACAATCACAGCTACAAAGTGAACAGCTTTTAGCACCCATAAACAAACATAAAACAAGAAATTAATGTGAACAAAAGAACAATTATAATATGCAACAAATAAAACTCAAAAAATAGCTCATCTAACCTAACTTTAGGGGTGAAAACTAAAACAGTCAAAATTAAACAAAGAAAAAAATGGGGGGATAACATTCTTTTTCTTTTAGTAGAAAGAAAAAACAGGGGATTAAGCGTTTGAATAATAGAATTCTAAGCAAGATCAATTCCATTAAAAAAACATGTTAATAAAGGAATCAAAATATCCCAAAAAAGGTACAAAAACTTACCATAAATCAGATAAAAAATTGAAACTTTAAGCCAAAGAATTCAGCTCCTTAATCAAACAAAAAACAGAGGATAAATAAACAAACCATGGAAATACTAAAAAACGCTAAATCTAAAACCCAAAACAAAACAAACCTGGAAAGGAAAATCAAATTAAGAAGTAAAATACTAGGAGAAGAAGCACTTTACCGCAAGAAAAAACAAAAAAAATAACAAGAAGAGGGCAAGATCGGTAACAAGCTTCAATATTGAGATTGAAATTTTATTGAAACTTTTTTTGAGCTTTCCAGATTCTTTTTCTCTTTCCTCTGGAGTTTTGTTTATGGAAGTGAAGAGATAGAAATCGGGGGGTGCATATGGAAAAACCGATGCAAAAGCTGATAAAAAGTGCAAAGACACAGAAAATCAAATAATAAGATATTTTTAAAAGTGCAATGCTTTTAATACGACTTGGACTTACTTGATAGGTTTAAAATAAGGAAAATACTTTGATGCACAAGCTGTGTAAACTTTAGTTTACACAAGCCCTTTAATTTTAGGGTTTAGGGTTTAGGGTTTTATGTTAGGGTTTAGGGGTTTAGTATGTAGGGTATATAATTTAAGGTTTATGGTTAGAATTTAGAGTTTAGAGTTTAGGGCTTAGGGTTTAGGTTGCTAGGATTTGTAATTTAGATTTTAAATTTTATAAAAGGATTGTGTAAAAAAAATTTACACAGCTTGTGCATCAAAATAAAACCCTTAAAATAATATTTAAATAAAGGAAAATACTTTGATGCACAAGCTGTGTAAACTTTAGTTTACACAAGCCCTTTAATTTTAGGGTTTAGGGCTTAGGGTTTTATGTTAGGGTTTAGGGGTTTAGTATGTAGGGTATATAATTTAAGGTTTATGGGTAGAATTTAGAGTTTAGAGTTTAGGGCTTAGGGTTTAGGGTTTAGGTTGCTAGGGTTTGTGATTTAGATTTTAAATTTTATAAAAGGAATGTGTAAAAAAAATTTACACAGCTTGTGCATCAAAATAAAACCCTTAAATAAAATCCAACAATTGATTTTAATAAAAAATAAGATAATATTTATATCGAGATTCGAGTTTAATTACTTTATCTGTAAAATATGCATATTTAAATAATATATGTGTCAATTGTTATTAAATGTATTTTAATTAATCTGAAGTAATGTTTAATTATCTAATATATTGGTCAATAAATTTAAATAAGATGATAAAATTTTATTCTGAGATGATTTTAAATTTTTGAATTTATTTAAAAAAATATAATATCTCATTATGGTAGATCGACGGATAATTAACTAACTACAGTTAATTTAAATAATTTTGTTAATGTACTTATAATATATTCATCAATGAAATAAAAAAAATATCATTATATTTTATTAATTCGCTTATCAAAATACAAATAATATGAAAATGATGAGTTTTGAACTCGTTGCAGGGTTTTAATCATAATGAATAATATTTTTCTTCTTAGATAACTTATGTTCCAGCAATATAATCTATAAGTATGCAAAAAAAATTAAAATTAAACTAAAATACTATATTATAATTAAATTAAAATCTCAAGAAAAAAGAATTCCTTGCAATATATATAATACTTTTTTAGGAGTACATAAAGTGTAAATAAAGAGAAAGAAAAAGGGCAGAATGGGCCCTTTTTGCTTGAGTTCAATCGTCAAAGGAAAAATGTTAGGGCCCGCCTTCGGCTTTCTGCTGGTCCCTTCTGTGTGGAAATGATGTTTGATATTTTTGTTTATTTATTATGATATTTTAACATGATTATATAATAATATATATTTATATTTAAATTGTAATAAAATTTACTGTACACTTTATAATTAAAACCGTTCGAATTTAATTTTTTTGTTGTTAAATAACATTATCTTTTTTTATCATAAATATTCCTTACTTTCGATATTTTGGTTTTTCTTAAATGGGTTTGTTTTAGATATCTAAACCCTTTTTTGTATTTTAAAATAAATGTTTATTTGAAGGGATGAGTGCAACTAAAAAGGTGAAGGCAAAGATATGTTTGTAGTAATATCTTTTAATAATACTAATGATATGCTGCTGCTTGACTTTACCCATTTCTTTGTGCCTCTTGGAATGGATAACCAATGGGAATCCACACGGTGTAAACTTTCATCCACCTAAGCCTAGCACTTTTCTTTAAAGGCTTAATATCCAAATATGTGCCCAAACTATACATGTAGCTTACTTTTACTTTTGGTGACTAAATTATTTTTCGCTCTAAATAGGTTCTTAAAGTTTCATTTCGGTCATTTTAAGTGTCTAACTGTTAACTATAGTTATTTTTTAAAATAATTTGTTATTTGTTATTTTATTTCTTTTTAAATTTAATTTATTTTATAAACTTAATTTAAAAAATCATAAACTTCCCAAAACTCACAAAATGACCTCAAATTCAAATCTCTAACTTCCCAAGCTAATTCTGTTGTCGATGGTCACGTCGCCGCGCACCATATCCTTCGTCGGACCACCACGACCATCCCCTAACTACCCATCATCGGTGACCGAAATAATATGCACCTATTTAGAGCGAAAAATAGTTTAGGCACCAAAAGTGAGCCACATGTATAATTTGGGCACCTATTTGGCTATTAAGTCTTTTTTAAATAAACTAAAGAGAAAAGTACATATTTAGTACTTTACCATTCTCGCGTTAATGTTTTGGTATCCCAGCTATTTTTTGAAAAAACGATACTTAACAATATGTTTTGTTTTTAAATTGGTATCTTTGTCGTTCACAATTAATGGTTAAGCTGATGTAGCATTTTTCTTTATTTTTTACGTTCTTCTCTCCTAATCAGTAGTTCTTAGAATACTTTTATAGTGGTTTTGTCCAACCAATGAGGTGGTGGCACGTGTCACAATCACATCTGAATTTGTGTATTTAACTTATACAATGTTCCTACCAGAAATTTAAGAAAAAACTTACACAAGAATTCGAACCTAGAACTTTCTAATCAAACATAAAATACCAAACCACCGAGATTACTTAAATTCAACCAACATTTTTAGTAACTTTATTTATTTCTTAACTAAATATCAAGTTAAATTTGTTTTCTCTCTTTATTTGAAAATAAAATTAAATGTTAAATAAATATTTATATATTTTCATAAACTTAATATTAAATCATTATAAAAAATTAAATTTATAAAAAAATATTAAATATATAAACTCTTAGTTAGATATGTCGTTTTCCTAATTATATTTTCATAAAATTAATATTAAATTATTATAAAAATTAAATTCATAATATTAGTTTAATTTATAAAATTAAAATAAAAATTGAAAAACCACTGATCTAACTAAAAATTTATATTTATTAATGTTTTTTTATCAAATTAGGTTTTATAATGATTTAATAATAAATTTATGAAAATATGTAAATATTTATTTAATATTTAATTTTATTTTCAAATGAAGAGAGGAAATAAATTTAGTTGATATTTAGTTTAGCAATAAATAAAGTAAATAAAAACGTTGGTGGAATTTAAGTAGAATTTTTGTTAGGTATTTTATGTTCGAGTAGAAAATCTCAGGTTTAAATTCTTGTGAAAACTTTTTTTATTTATGGTGGGAATATCTTACAAGTTAAATATACAAATTTGTAGAAATATATCAAATAAATTTAGTTGGCTTGGTGGTTTAATTCTTTCTTTTGGCACTAAGTTTCGTGGGATTGAATCCCAGCAGGCACAAGCTTACTAAATATATAATTTTATTCCGTTTAATGGGGTGGTCATCACCTAATTGGTTGAAAAATCATTATAAAAATACTTTAAGGGATCGTTTGGTTCATGGAATATAAGATTACCTTTGGGAATGAGATTGTATTATCTTGTTTGATTTGTTTGGCATGAATGTAAGATTACATTGTTTGGTTGAAGGAATATAAGATAAGAAAAATGCATATTTTACCAAATTGTCTTTGAAATATATTTTCTTTTTTAACCAACTGAAGTTTTAAGATTAAAGTCAAAATATTTACATAAAAGTTCATAGAAAATATAAAAAATATAATATGATTTTTTTATGAAAATTGACCCAAAATAATAAATGTAATAAAATACATACCAATAATAAAATTTGAATCAAACACATATATAAAAAATTGAAATAAAAATAATCGTATTATTTTATAATAAGTATTAAAACCTTAAACCACTAAAAATAAAATAGATTTATACTTTTGTAACTATATAAAAAAAGAAAAGATCATTTTAAAATAACTATATAATTTAGGGGTATTTTTGTCTAAAGGGGAGGGAATTGTCTAATACCTAAGAAAATGGAGGGAATGACATTCCTGGGAAAAGACCAAAAATAACTACTGTTGGGAATATTTTATTACCCCTGAGAGGGAATGCTCTTGAACCAAACGTGGGTATGTGATTCCGAAAAAAATTATTCCCCTTGGTAATGATCTTTTCCGCGAACCAAACGCCCCCTAAGGATTATGAAAGAGGAAAGAGAAAAAAAATAAAAAAATGTCACATCATTTTAGCTGTTATTTTTAACGGCATGATATCATTTTAGAAACAAAAGATAATGTTATGTACTATTTTATCAAAAAAAATATTTGAGGTACTAAACACGTAGAAATATATGTTTTGATATAATAATTGAAAAATATTTTGGACTAAATTGAAAAGAATTTAAAACATGCTTTTAGTCAAAACAACTTGAAAATAAGTTTGAGGTGTTTTCAAAAGGTCTTGGCAATGTTTGAAACTTTTTTGAGTAGCCAAACCAGTGCTTTTAATGTACTCATTTCGATACATGCATAATCTGTATCGATACGTTTTGAAACTGACAAAATTTATTTCGATACAGGTCTTAGCCGTATTGTAACAGCAATGGTCGTTTCGAAACAGGCCTTCGTGTTTCGATACGCCCACGTGGCAAAAATCTCAATGGTCGAACCCCCCAATGGCTATTTCCCAACGATCTTTTGAATTGCAGGTGTTTTGGAACGGACGTTTCGATGCAACATATGGCGTTTCGAAACGGGATGTTGAATTAGACCTAACGGCTAGTTCTGAAGAAGGGTGTTTCGATACAGCTACTCGTGTATCGAAACAAACATTCCAAAATTGTATTTTTGGTGGGAAATAAAGTCTTCAACGGCTCCAATTCAATCACAACGGTCCTTAATGACTACAAACTCAATTGGGAGCATAAAAGGGAGCTCCAAGCATCAAGGGAAGACCAATGCTTCAATTGTCAATAACTATATGATGAGAAATTTGTCTTAGGACTTTATTTGCTAATTCTTTGTATAGACAACACTTGTGATGTGAGCCAAAATTGTCAAATTTGCTCAAGTGTTTAGGTTTGGGTAAGTGCTAAAGAGTGCAAACATCAACCTTGTAAGAGGGAGTGTAGTTTGCTTTTATTCATCTCTTGTATAGAGGGTTTGATCAAGCTTTGGTTTAGAAAGCTTAGATCGCTTGTAAGAGTTTCCTCTTAAGCCTAGAAAAGGGGATGAATCAATTAGTGAATTGATTGGGAAATCCTTAGTGGGAGCTAAGGTAGTAGATGTAGGTGCTTGTTTGATGGCCAAACCACTATAAATCCTTGCGTTTATTGTCTAATTTTTGCTTCCCACAAAATCACCAAAATTCCAACTTCTCCACCACTTGGCTAGCTAAATCGGTTGAAGAAAATCGAGCCTATCAATCCTAACAATTAGTATTAGAGCGAGGCTCAATTGAAGGAAATTGACATCCTATTGAGGCGATCCGAGAAGCTTGATACATCAATTCAATCAATCGGTTGAATGCCACAATCCTTCGACAAGCCACCATTCTTTGATGGGACCAACTATGCCTATTGGAAGACAAGAATGATGTTCTTCATAAAATCCAAGGATTTCAAGGTTTGGGACATAGTTGAAGATGGTCCGTTCGTGCCACAACGAAGAAAGGTGGATAGTGCAGATTATCGCAAAAAGATGGAAATTGCAAGGCTTTACATATTCTCTTTTGTGCATTAGGCCCCAATATCTATGAGAAGATGTCTTCTAGTGAAGATGACAATGAGGTATGGGACAAGCTCGAAGTCACATACAAAAGAACCAACGAAGTAAAGGAGACCAAGGTCGGTCTTCTCAACCTCCAATATGAAAACTTCAAGATGGACCCGGATAAGACATCACAAGGATGTTCGATCGTTTCTCCACAATCGTCAACCAACTCAAAGGTCTTTGAGAGAAGATTCCAGAAGATAAGCTTGTCCGAAAGCTTCTTGTTGAACTAATATTTTGATATAACAAATTAAAAGAAAAATGTTTTTGGACTTAATCAAATTTATTAAATCTTTCAAAAATAATTTAAAGTCCAAACAAACTTGAAAAATTTGTTTCGAATGATTTCTAACTTTAGCCGATCTTTTTCAAAACATGTATGATCCGTTTTGCACTAAATCTGTTTTTCTAGTCTCCAAGGCAAAAAGGATCGATCCCTTGGTTGGCAGATTCGTTCAATTTTTTCTTCCAGCCTCCAAGTGCAAAAGGATCGATCCCTTGGTTTATGGGATCGATCATTTCACTGTAAATGTCATATTTTTATGAAAAATGATCGATCCCCCGGTTTATGGGATCGATCCCTCATGTTATAAATGCTGATTTTTTGTAGGTAACGACTATTTTGCATCCTCAACGGCTATGACTCATCCCCAACGACCATAAACGGCTAGAAATTCATTCCACACTCTATAAACACCACAAGGACACTTGAAGATGGTTAGAGACCTCATCCAAGCTTAATGTTCAAGAGAAATTGAGTTTAAGTCTTTATTTTCTTCATTTCTCTTGTAAATATTTGTATAGAGTGATTTTATTGTTTACATCCTTCACTCTTTCTTGTGAGCTCAATTGTGTAAACACCCACCTTGTGAGGTATGTTGTTTACCAAACAAACATTGTAAAAGGGAGAGGTTCTAGTTTAGCCCAAGTAAAAACTAGAGTGGTTTTATCTTAGTCGTTGAAAAGATAGGGTTGTAAGGTTATCTCTTTGGCCTCAAAAGGAAGATTTCATAGTAGTGAATTGGAAAATCCTTAGTGGTGAGCTTAGGTAGTGGATGTATACTTTGGTTAGAAAGTCGAACCACTCTAAAATCATCGTGCAAAGTGTCTATAATTTTTATTGGTTTTAGCCAATTCTTTCGAGAGTTCAATTCAACCCTCTTGACGGTTTCGGAAGATTGATTCGAGCGTGCTACAAGGCTTTTCACTTCTCTATTATATTCCCGATTCATGGGACTCAAAGAAGACCATCATCATCGAAGCCAAGAATCTCAAGACTTTAAAGCTTGATGAACTCACGGGGTCTCTTCTCACTCATGAAATTATGAAGAAAGGAAAAGAAAAGAAGAAGAAGAAGGAAGAGATAAAGAAGATGGGGAAGAAGAAAATTATGGAGCTTGACATCAACACTAATGACATTGCTCTCAAATCCTCCAAGTGCAATCTTGTTGAATCAAGTGAGGAGGAAAGTGAAGAATAAGAGATTGTCTATCTCTTCAAAAAGTTTACCCGATTCATGAAGAGCAAAATGAAAGAATCCAAGCATGAATCGGGGAAGAAAGAGAAAGCAAGCTCTTCAAGCCATAAGAAGAAGGCATATGTGGCTACTTGGAGTGATAAATACTCCACCGACAATGAACAAGCCAACCGTTTCCTTATGGCCATCGAATAAGATTCAAGGGTAACTTCTAATTTATCTATCTCATGTTCATATTCTTTTGGTGAATTATAAGATGCCTATGATTGTAGCGACTAATTTTTTGAAAATACACTTGTATATATATAGGTGTATATGTAGGTATGGTGGGAAGGATATTTTAAAAATGTTGAAATATGGGTTAAAAAGGGAATTTTTGGAAATTGAGGGCTAAAAATGGATTTTAGAAAATTATTAAAAAAATATTAGGAGTTTTAGAAAAATATTTTAAAATATAGGGATTCATTTAAAAATAGATAAAAATAGGGGGTTTGAAAAACGATTTTAAAAAATAGATGGAGTCGCCACCGGTCACTTTAAAATGGTAGACCGGACACCGGAAATAGAAACCAGAGATTCAAAAAGGTTCGGGAGTCGGTTACACGCAAGGAAGGGTTAGCACCCTCGACGTGCCCAAAATTGGTACCAAAATTTACCGCTTAATTAAAATTAAATTTTATGAACTAAAGTGACAATTTTAATCGAGATTTGATTATGTACGCGAGTAAATTTCGAAAATCCTAATATTCGGGAACGAACGTCCGAATCACCACCACTACGACATATACTGGCCTCGTTCGTTTCCGAATAAAAGGACATCGCACTTTTGAAAATGATTTTAAAACGAAATACATGAATACCAAAATCAAATCTAATCTAAGATCCTACGGTGCCAAAGGAGTCGATATCCGAGCTTTCGGAATATCGTTCCCACGCGGAAATCGGGACCGTGCGTGCTATAATTATAATGACAAGTTAAGAAAATGCATGCTAAAATATATTTGAATAACATAAAAGAAGCTAAGCTATGTGAACATTTAAACAAAAAATTTACACATAATGAAACCACATGTTAAGAAAAAAAAACAAGACTAATATTAAAAAGCATATATAAAAAAAACATGCATGCACCACAAATTATATATTCACGTTGAACAAATGTAAATAAAGTGGCAAAAAGCATAAAAACATGAATATAATATAACAAAAACAGAATGCAAAGTCAAAGATTAAAAAACATGTACTGACAGAGACCAAGATGGTAATAATACCATTAAAAGAAAAGGTTAAAAAGTAAATCTGGGACCCAATTGAAAAGACGCGTAAAACCCTGAGGACAATAAAAGTAATTTGACCACTAGAAAACGGATTAAAATCAACAAAAACAACTTGGGGACAAGATTGAAAATTTAGGAAAACCTAAAAGGACCAAGTAAAGGATTTTAAGATGCGAAAGCCTCCTTTTGCGTAAACAGGACGACACGGAGGGACTAAATTGAATATTAGACTCTTTTTAAAACATTATGAAAGTATAAAACTCCCCTTTGTACTGAAATTTGCCTCTTTTGGGCATTTCGTGTTTTTGAGATCAAAAACAAAACAAAAAGCTTTTCCCTTTCTTTATTTTTTTCACCAAAAATTTAGGGTTTCCCCCTTTTTCTGAAGCCTTAACGCCATCGTCTTGTTCGAAACGGAACAAACTTCGCCTTCTTCGTCGATGTCTCACCATGCTCAACCCGGCAAGGGTTCCGTGGCTTGTTGACATCGGGAAAGCGAAGCGACACGCTGAATCGACGCGGTAAAACCCTCAACCACTCTCTTCCTTTTTCTTTATTTTAATTGCATGCTATGAGAAAAAAAAGGAGACCAAATACCTTTCGACAAACTTTGTATCTTTATTGATTTTTTTTATAATTGCCGAGAGAAAAATCCCCCTTTTACAACGTTTTTGGTTCGGTTTTTATAACCGAAATTACAGAGGAATAAAACAAAAATGGTTGACTTTGTTGCTATGTTGCTTCGATGTTTGTTTTGGTTTCTGAAGTTGTCCTTGCTATTAATTGATTTCTGCTGTTGTTTTTTTTTGTTTTCTTCCTCTTGTTGCTATTTCGGGACCCCTGACATTCTGTTCTCTTTTGTTGCATGTTTGTACTGCCGAAAATGGGAGGGACAAGGTGGGCAGACGGCGTGGAGAGCCCGAGCGTACGGTTGCGTGGGAGAGGAGTGGTCACGCTCGCGTGAGGGGCTGTGGTGCGTGTAGGGAGCAAATCGTACAGACTATGCGCGCGTTGGGGTACTGAATCTCGATCTAACGGCTGAGATCGTTTGCGGCGCGAGACAGAATGAGGGGCATTTAGGGTTTCAATCTGAGGAGATCTAGACCGTTGGATGCTCCCAAATCCAACGGCTCCAGATAGTGCGGCACGGATCTGAAGGAGAGCTTTGCTAGGGTTTCTTTGGTTTAAGGCAATCTGAGTCGTGGATAACGCCTTCAATCCGACGGCTAGGGCTTGGGTGCACAATAAACAAAACATGTTAGGGTTTCTAGTGTGATGGGCTTTTTGGGTTCAAAGTATTTGGGTTGTATTGTTTATTTATTTATTTTGGGTTTTTGTAAAATGGGCATTTACTTAAATAACAGATTTGGGCCTTTTTTATTTATCTGTTTATTTATTTATGGTATAATAATAATAATAATATTAATAACATGTAACCCCCTCGTCCCGGTCTGGCCGGATAACCGGTCTGAGTAGGCCACACGGGGAAAACCGAAGTGAAACCCGTTAAGGTTCCCCCTCGGTTAGCAACCCTAAAATTTTTCTTTAGCTTAATCTTGACTAAAAGTTCATTTAAGCCCTATGTGATCAAACGACGGAAATAAAATACAAAAGGTAACCATTCGAATCCAAGACAACATTTAAACAACCCAATTTTAATCCTTTAAGCAGGCTGTTTCGAAACACCCTTTAGGCGTATCGAAACGCCTTGACCAGGTCAACTGCCCCAAAGCCCTTGCAAGGGGTCGTATCGAAACGTAGGTCAACCGTTCCGAAACGCCCTCAATGGTCAACTTCTCATGGTCAACGAGATTTTGACCGTTTCGAAACCCTTAGACCCATTCTGATACGCCTTCATCTCGTCAATTTCTTAGAATTCTAGTAGCCAAAACGTTCCGAAATGCGTATCGGAACAGGGGCTCCTAGAGGCCAAACCGTATCGAAACGCGTTCTGATACGGGGTCCCTGAAGCCTACCCATTCCGAAACGACCCAACCCGTTTCGAAACGCGGGTTGCCTGCAACCTTTGAAAATCAGACTTAGGTGAATTTTAACAAGTCTAAAGGTCCCATAGGACCCCTAAAGGCACACAACACAAACAAACAAAGTCTAGAGGCACACACCTTAAGTCTAGCATGCTCAAACACCCACAAGGCATGGATCTAAACAATCTTTCATACATGGCAAATACACATTAGTAACATAATATAGAAGGCATGTTTGAAGACATTAATAGACAAAGGCATCGTTCATCACATAAAGGTTTACACGTCATCAAGCAATCTTAAACATCCAAAAGGCATACATCATTCAAACATTTGGCAAGATATATCATGCTTACAAACCAAGTCGAAATATAAGCATCAACCACACACATGAGTCATACAAAGCTCATACAAACACACTCTCTTGCCACATTGCTAAGCTACTACATAATTAATAACCGTACTTGAGCAACAAAACTTGTAAGCCCTTCTTGCCTTGCCCCGAGCTAACACCACGCTAGTGACCTGCATTGTTGAAAATGAGAGCGTAAGCTATAAGCTTAGTAAGGATGCTCTAAAACCGAAAACATCAACAGTGCAGGGTTCAAGCATGTACTCCCTAATTCTCATTTCTATCAAGCATAGGTAAAATGACAAGTAGACCTAGCTAGTCTTTCAAGAGGAATAATATGGCATCTTACATCATACTAAGCTCAAACATCACATATCATTGTCATGCATCACAAGTATAAGAACAGGTTCAATTGGCCACTATTAGATTACCCGGATGTGCGGATTTAACCTCAACATTCACATTACCTCAGTGGGATTTCACTCATCACCGGACCTTGCATGGGCGGGATTCCACTCATCACCACATGCCCTACAGATGGGATTCCACTCATCATCCTGTAGAATATATATAAGCTTCCGGTGGAATATTACATCACCGTACTCCTCCTTGATGACTCAATGCCATCAAGGCCACGTACGTTTTGACTCAATTTGTGTGCACACTAATCCTAATGATCGATCATTTACACCCGGTAAGTTAATTAGTGTCAATTTTCATTTACCACATCACATATCCATCAATAATATCTCATGCTCATCACATACACATATCATGGTACACATGTGCAAATCAACCACATATCACAAGAGCATAAATAGGCAAACACAAATAGCATTTAATGGAAATTAAGAGCTAAGTTAACAATTTAAATCTACGTAGAAATGGCCTACCAAGCACATTTCAACTCATACACTACACACACTCGAACCAAACTTTAAAACACATTTAAAGTCACTCACCACCCTTCCTTAGCAACCAAAGCAAGCCTCCTACAAGCCCGGATTCGATCCCAATGCTTCTCCAACGTCTCCTCTTGCTTCTAGCCAATAAAAACACATCCATTATTCCCAATCAATGCTAGAATTCAGTCAACACTCAACTCTTGAGCTCAAACCAACTTCAACAAATTTCCCAATCAAAATCAAACCCCCAAAAATGCCCATTTTCGTGCTCTCTCAAACCCTAGCTGAAAATTCTATTTTCAATCATCCAAATGACCCCCAAATGGTCCCAAAACATCCTCCTAACATACATAAACCATCAGCCTTCTAATTTCAACCTAAAACCCACAAAAAACCAAGTTTTAGACCCCTTAAAAATTGCCTCAAGAACCCATTTCGGGTTTTCACCCAAACCCAACCATTTTAACACATGTTAAGAATTTTAAGGTGGTTAAACCAAAACCCAACATTATATTTCAAAACAACTTGAAAATCTCCATAAAAACTCAAACTTTTATCAAGCCCTAATTTTCAAAAGTTCATGGTTTTAAATTCTATGACTATGTAGAGATAGAGGATGAAAAGGATAGTTAGGAAATGCTATTACCTCTGAAAATGGCCTTGGAATGAAGATGAAACTCAATGGAATAGTAACTTTTGTTTTTGGGAGAGTTTGAAAAGGGGATTAGGTTTCTCACGTTGGAAAGAGGGGGGAGGGTAGAGAAGATGATAACTTTTTAAAAGTTGTCTTGCTTTTTAAATTCTTTTGAGTCAAATCACCAAAGTGGTCCCTCCCTTTTATTTTAAATTTCAATTAAATATTGTCGTGGCCAAAAGATTTATTTTAATTTTACCGACTCGGACTACTAACCCGGCTAACTCCTAACCCCAAAACACGGGTGTTACATAACATAATAATATCAATAATAAATGATTAATGATAATAATGATGATAACTCACACAATAACGATAATAATATTAATATTAGTAGGTGATAGTAATACCTAATATATAGTAAATAATAGTAGATAATATATTATACTAATAGTAATGATAATATAATAAATATAATAATAATAGTGTTAAATATAATAGTAATAATGGTAATAACACTAATAATAATATAAAGATAAGACATATATAAGGATAATATTAATAGTAACACATGTATATGTATTTTTCATTTCCTTTTTTTTCTTTTTTGGTTTATTTTTAATTATTATTATTTTAGCCAAATACAAGCCCGAAAATCATAAAAGAAATAAAATTAAAAACCGAGACAAAATTAGTGATTACAGTTGCCCCTCTTTGCTTATTCTTGTGCAACAAGGATAAAGCAAAGACCATAAGCACTAATTTTGTCCCACTTTTCTGTTGGATGTGGGTGATCCGTTACGCCACCGACGACGAGACGAGATCAGGAGATTGGAGTGGATCAAGCTGCGACTCCGAAGAAGAGGCATGACCCGGTGAGGAGGAGATCTGAAACACCATTAACGACATAACAAGATCGATGTTGAAAGAGATCCGCTACACCACCATCGGCATAACAAGATCGATGTTGTAAGAGATCCGTTACACCACCAACGGCATAACAAGATCAATGTTGAAAGAGATCTGCTACACCACCAACGGCGTAACAAGATCGATGTTGTAAGAGATCCGCTACACCACCATCGGCATAACAAGATCGATGCTGAAAGAGATCCGATACACCACCAACAGCATAACAAGATCGATGTTGTAAGAGATCCACTACACCACCATCGGCATAATAGGACCGATGCTGAAAGAGATCTGCTACACCACCAACGACATAACAAGATCGATGTTGTAAGAGATCTGCTACACCACCATCGGCATAACATGATCGATGCTGAAAGAGATATGCTACACCACCAACGGCATAACAAGATCGATGTTGAAAGAGATCCGTTATACCACCAACGGCATAATAAGATCGATGTTGAAAGAGATCCGCTATACCACCAACGGCGTAACAAGGTCGATGTTGTAAGAGATCCGTTAAACCACCAACGGCATAACAAGATCGATGTTGTAAGAGATCCGCTACACCACCATCGGCATAACAGGATTGATGCTGAAAGAGATCCGCTACACCACCAACAGCATAACAAGATCGATGTTGTAAGAGATCTACTACACCACCATCGGCATAACAAGATCGATGCTGAAAGAGATCTGTTACACCACCAATGGCATAACAAGATCGATGTTGTAAGAGATCCGCTACACCACCATAGGCATAACATGATCGATGCTGAAAGAGATCTGCTACACCACCAACGGTATAACAAGATCGATGTTGAAAGAGATCCGTTATACCACCAACGGCATAACAAGATCGATGTTGTAAGAGATCCGCTACACCACCAACGACATAACAAGATCGATGTTGAAAGAAGAGTTGGTGTTGTAGTTGTTCCTCTTGGTGGGGTCCAACTTCCTCATTGATTTGTCTTTTTTGTTGGCGTGGCTTTCCTTTGGTTGAGGATTCGCCATCCTTGTCTTTTGACCTGTTTATTTTTATATTTGTATGTGTTCCATATGGATGCATGTAACTTGATATATGGTGTGGATGCTTGATGTGAATGAGTGCACTAATGCTGATGCGAATACAATGCAACTGATCCTGATGTTGGCATTCAAAGGGATGCCCCTTATTTCAAAGTCATACTGGCTCGGCCTTGTAGCCTTGGTTGACTGATTAGGGCTGTCTTGTGCGATGATGCCCTTTGACTTTTTGCGGTTTCGACCATATTCTTGTGAAAAGTCTCCTCCTTGGGGAAGGTCAATTCATGAGTGTCTATCCTTGGTTAGGGTTCGTCTTGTGTATAACCAGTTGACACATTCATCGTTAGTCCCTATACTTTTGGACCTCTTTGTAAAGTAATGCAGAGAAATCTTTTGTTTCACTACAAAACTCAGACCACATGCTATTTACTCCAAAGTGAGATGCTTGTAAAAAAAAACAATTTTTTTTTCAGGTCAGGGGTAACCCAAGCTAGATCAGATACCCCGAATATCAAATGTAGGAGCGACAGTGAAATGACTTACCGGGATGCCCCGAGCATATCTTGTGTTTAGAAGACCTCGTAAGTTGGGTTGATATCTAAAATGCGAAGTACATCTTGAGTTATCTTGGTTTATTTTTTTGCTTTGATTTTTCGTAGTATCATTTGCAGATTTTGGCGTTATTTCGCTTTAGTAGAGTTTTGGGGAAATCAAGTCATCACATTCATTTGGCTTGAAGTTAAAGATGGAGCAAACACCAAAACTCCTAGTTACTCGGCATTGTCATGACTTGAAAATATTACCATCACTCATGAAGCTAAGGTTTTTGAATTTAAATGGTGCGATGCAACCTTATTGGGTCCTTTTGCTACTGCGGAGTGCCCCAAAATTTCCACACTCTTATCTGAATTCCTATTACCGGGCTTCAGATATTGGAGTGCTTTTTGATCTTATTTTGTTATTTTTCCCTTTTGGGTGATTTGATTTTTTTTTGCCTTGGTCTCAATTTAGACTTTTTATTTTAAAGAAATTAATCTTGATGCATTAATGCCTTACGGGCTTAAAAAAATTGACCAACTTAAGTAGGGATGTTAATCACAAATTAGTTATCTTCATAATTTCCGATTTCTAATAGACACAAGCTGCTCGAATCCAACCTTCGGGTCATAATCAATGTCCCTCGCACAATTGACATACGAGGGTTCGATAGCGGATATACATGAAAAGAAGAGATAATTGAGACACAAAATGTGATGCATCCTTTCATTGAAAATAAAAAACATGGGGTCATATGCCCTTACAAAAGATCATCATCGCCTTCGGGCTTAAGCATGTGAGTTTGATTCGGTGCACTACTTTAAAAGAGATTAAAAGCAACAAGGAAACCTACGAGAATTTTTGACCGGTAAGCATGGGTAAGCTTGGATAGAACCTACCCTCAGGCCTTCTTTTCTAGGAATGTCAAATCATTGTTCAGATTTTTTAGGAGTTCTTCCATTGTTGGCTCCTCGACAATATCTTCAACTGTTTCCTTGACGATATCCCCAAATGGTGCTTCAAATTGCCTGATTGGACCAAAGAATCCTCTTGGTACAAAGATCTGATCTAGATGAGGGAAAAACACGAGCTCCACCTCCCCTTAGTCTTCTGTTTCCTCTCCTTCCTTATGCTCGTAGCCTAATTCGAAGCGGTCTCTCTTGGCAACCATGCTTGCCCCAAACTTAGATACCGGGGGCTTTCCTTTGACAGAAGCATTTATAAGCACTAGGGTTGGTTCTTTAACGATCTCTTTGACTTCTTCGAAGATTTCGATCTCCTTGTTGTCCATTAGCCCCTGAACTATAGTTGCAAACTCACAACAGTCCTGGATAGTGTGTCCGTCTTCGGTATGGAACTCGCAATAAAGACCAACATGCCCCTCGGGCTTCATTGCCCCCTGGCTGATTAGACCTGCCTTGTAGAGCTCCATCCATACCCAACTGAAGGGTGACTTAACTTCAGATACCCTGGTCTTGGTCCTCCGATTGCCTTCCTCAAAAATGGCATTCACTTCTTTGGCATGATTTGGTAGAGGGTTCGTGTTTGTAGCTGGTCCACCTGATTTCTCGAAGCTTATGACCCCAAGCTGAATGAGCCTCTCTACATTCTTCTTGAAGCCAAAACAATTCTCGATCGAATGCCCCACTTGCTCACCGTGGTACTTACATTTTGCCTTGGCGCCATACCACTTAGGAAATAGGGGTTGCAAAGGGGGCACGTAGTAAGGTGCCACTACATGGATATCGGAGAGTTGCTTGTATAAATCTCTATATGATATCAGTAACGGAGTGAACTCAACCCTTTCATTGTTTTTTTGCTGGTTGAAGCTTTGACTTTAGGAACCTTGGGCATTTGAGGCCGCTTTAGGTTGCACCACCGCCACTGGCTTAATATTGTAGACGTTTGAAGCGTTCACTTCGTTATCCTTCCTTTCGTGAGCTGGCCTCTTGTGGGACGAGTTTCCTCCCGTCTCAATCCTACCACTTTTGACGGCATTTTCAATGAGCTCACCAGACAATACTAAGTCGGCGAAGTTGGTGGTTGCGTTTCCTATGAGGCGATCCAAGATTGGCCCCTCAAAAGTTTGGATAAATATGACCACTGTTTCCTTCTCACCAAGTGGGGGTTGCACCTGAGCTGCCACATCTCTCCATCGTTGTGCATACTGCCTAAAACTCTCATTTGACCTTTGTCTCATGTGCTGTAGGGTCCACCGGTCCGGTACCATGTCACTAACATGCTGGTATTGTGCTAGGAAGGCCTTGGCCAAATCTTTCCATGTCTTGACCTGATGATGGTTTAACTGATTGTACCAACGAATGGCGGGTCCTGAGAGACTATCTTGGAAGCAATGGATTAACAATTTGTCATCCCCACCATATCCGGTCATCCTCCGGAAAAACATGGTGAGATGAGTGCGAGGACAACTTGTTCCATCATACTTCTCAAACTTCGGGGCCTTAAATTTAGGGGGTAGCACTAGATCTGGGACAAGACTGAGTTCGGCGGCGTCAAAACCGGTGAAAGCATCGACCACCTCCATGGCTTCCAACTTTTCCTCGAGTCGCTTACAATGGTACGCGATCTATTTAGAGGCCTCAAACCTTGGCTTCTCGATTTCCATTAACTGATCGAGGTCTGAGACGGAATTCTAGGCTTGGTTTCCTCTGGGCCTCTCTTTCGGTGCGAAGGGTGCATTAGCGGGGAAAGGGGTATCAGTCTGATGAATTGGAATTTTTCCTCGATCGAGTATCACCTGAGGGGTAGCTTGGACCCTAAAATGAGTGGGGGTAAATCCTGGGGGATACGGGAGATTTTCATTCTCAACGGTGAGCCTCGTCGCCGGATTACCATTCGAGGCTTCTCCTCGTACGGAAGGTCAGGTTCCTAGCATCTGGCCTATTTGGGCTAGTATATCTTCCTGAGACTTCCTGAGCTGCTCCCTTATTTCTTCTTGGGCCCTAGCTAACTGGTCTTCCAACTTCTTGGTCAAATTCGCTTGCATATCCCTTTGAGTCTGTTCAATTTGGTCCAATCGGTCTTCGTTCACCATCTTAGTTCTTCGTCGGGTTCCGTAAGGGTGCTGAATCGGCTGTCTTTTTTCCTTACCCAGTATCACTCCTAAGGAACATCCCGATGATTAGTCACAACATCTCGAAAGTGAATGCATGAAAATGCTGATGAATGTCATAATATGATGATGCAACTATGAATGGATGAGTAATGATCTTATGATGATGCTAATGATATGAAAAATAAAAATTAAATGTGGTGTATGAAAGCAGCAAAACAATCGGGTTAGTGTAAAACAAAATAGAGATAAACAAGCACAAATACACCTATTTTTGTATAGCACCTAGGTTTTCCGCATGGCTCTAAGGGGGTGGGCAATCTAGTTCTCTACATGCAATTTTGGTTCTAGGAGGTACTCGAATTGTCCTTGTTGTCCCCTTCTAAGGGTAGCAAGGCCCCCGGTCATCACCCATTATAGGCTCCTCTTAACCGAGTTCAATTCGAGGGGACCCTTTAGCTATATCCGGACGGAGAAACGATATTCCCACGAAGATATAGGGTATTCGAGCCCCGAAGGTACTTGCTAGGTCCAGATGGAGGAACAATATCCCCACCAAAGCACTAGCGTTTTCCCCTCACTTAGACGAAAGGGTATACATGCAAAAAAAATGAATGCGTCCGAAATAAAGTCGCGTTAATAAACAAATATCGGCTAAATTTGTCATTTTAGTTCGCAACCTTTGATAATAATTAAGCGGTAAAGTTTTTATGGCATAACTCTCTTTTTTTGTTTTTGAAAACAAAAATCGTCCCCAACGGAGTCGCCATCTGTAGCGACTAATTTTTTGAAAATACACTTGTATATATATTTTGAAAATACACTTGTATATATATAGGTGTATGTGTAGGTATGGTGGGAAGAATATTTTAAAAATGTTGAAATATTGGTTAAAAAGGGAATTTTTGGAAATTGAGGGCTAAAAATGGATTTTAGAAAATTATTAGAAAAAAAATATTAGAAGTTTTAGAAAAATATTTTAAAATATAGGGATTCATTTAAAAATAGATAAAAATAGGGGGTTTGAAAAAAGATTTTAAAAAATAGATGGAGTCGTCACCGGTCACTTTAAAATGGTAGACCGGACACCGAAAATAGAAACCAGAGATTCAAAAAGGTTCAGGAGTTGGTTACACGCGAGGAAGGGTTAGCACCCTCGACGTGCCCAAAATTGGTACCAAAACTTTACCGCTTAATTAAAATTAAATTTTATGAACTAAAGTGACAATTTTAACCGAGATTTGATTATGTACGCGAGTAAATTTTGAAAATCCTAATATTCGGGAATGAACGTCCGAACCACCACCACTACGACTGGTACTGGCCTCGTTCGTTTTCGAATAAAAGGACAACGCACTTTTGAAAATGATTTTAAAACGAAATACATGAATACCAAAATTAAATCTAATCTAGGATCCTACGGCGCCAAAGGAGTCGATATCCGAGCTTTCGGAATATCGTTCCCACGCGGAAACCGGGACCGTGCGTGCTATAATTATAATGACAAGTTAAGAAAACGCATGCTAAAATATATTTGAATAACATAAAAGAAGCTAAGCTATGTGCACATTTAAACCAAAAATTTACACATAATGAAACCACATGTTAAGAAAAAAAACAAAAAAAAAAGACTAATATTAAAAAGCATACGAACCCATGTATAAAAAAAAACATGCATGCACCACAAATTATATATTCGCATTGAACAAATGTAAATAAAGTGGCAAAAAGCATAAAGACATGAATATAATATAACAAAAACAGAATGCAAAGTCAAAGATTAAAAAACATGTACTGACAGAGACCAAAATGGTAATAATACCATTAAAAGAAAAGGTTAAAAAGTAAATCTGGGGCCCAATTGAAAAGACGCGTAAAACTTTGAGGACAGCAAAAGTAATTTGACCACTAGAAAACGGATTAAAATCAACAAAAACAATTTGGGACGAGATTGAAAATTTAGGAAAACCTGAAAGGACCAAGTAAAGGATTTTAAGATGCGGAAGCCTCCTTTTGCGTAAACAGGACGACACGGAGGGACTAAATTGAATATTAGACTCTTTTTAAAACATTATGACAGTATAAAACTCCCATTTGTACCGAAATTTGCCTCTTTTAGGCATTTCGTGTTTTTGAGATCAAAAACAAAAAAAAAAAGCTTTTCCCTTTCTTTATTTTTTTTCACCAAAAATTTAGGGTTTCCCCCTTTTTCCGAAGCCCTGACGTCGTCGTCTTGTTCGAAACGGAACAAACTCCGCCTTCTTCGTTGATGTCTCACCATGCTCGACCCGGCAAGGGTTCAGTGGCTTGTTGACATCGGGAAAGCGAAGCGACACGCTGAATCGACGCGGTAAAACCCTCGACCACTCTCTTCCTTTTTCTTTATTTTAATTGCATGCTATGAGAAAAAAAAAGAGACCAGATACCTTTCGAGAAACTTTGTATCTTTATTGATTTTTTTTATAATTGCTGAGAGAAAAATCCCTCTTTTACAACGTTTTTGGTTCAGTTTTTATAACCGAAATTACAGAGGAATAAAACAAAAATGGTTGACTTTGTTGCTTTGTTGCTTCGATGTTTGTTTTGGTTTCTGAAGTTGTCCTTGCTATTAATTGATTTTTGCTGTTGTTTTTTTTCTTCCTCTTGTTGCTATTTCGGGATCCCTGACATTCTGTTCTCTTTTGTTGCATGTTTGTACTGCCGGAAATGGGAGGGACAAAGTGGGCAGACGGCGTGGAGAGCCAGAGCGTACGGTTGCGTGGGAGAGGAGTAGTCACGCGCGCGTGAGGGGCTGTGGTGCCTGTAGGGAGCAGATCGTATAGACGATGCGCGCGTCGGGGTACTGAATCTCGATCTAACAGCTGAGATTGTTTGTAGCGCGAGACAAAATGAGGGGCATTTAGGGTTTCGATCTGGGGAGATCAGGACCGTTGGATGCTCCCAAATCCAACGACTTCAGATAGTGCGGCGCGGATCTGAAGGAGAGCTTTGCTAGGGTTTCTTTGGTTTGAGGCAATCTGAGTCGTGGATAACGCCTTCAATCCGACGGCTAAGGCTTGGCTGCGCAATAAACAAAACCTGTTAGGGTTTCTGGTGTGATGGGCTTTTTGGGTTCAAAGTATTTGGGTTGTATTTTTTATTTATTTATTTTGGGTTTTTGTAAAATGGACATTTACTTAAATAACAGATTTGGGCCTTTTTTATTTATCTGTTTATTTATTTATCTGTTTATTTATTTATGGTATAATAATAATAATAATAATAATAATAATAATAATAATAATAACATAATAATATCAATAATAAATGATTAATGATAATAATGATGACAACTCACACAATAACGATAATAATATTAATATTAGTAGGTGATAGTAATACCTATTAGATAGTAAATAATAGTAGATAATATATTATACTAATAGTAATGATAATATAATAAATATAATAATAATAGTGTTAAATATAAGGGTAATTGTTCTATACACAAGCGCTTGTGGAAATTTTTTTACACAAGCGTCTTAATTTTAGGGGTTAGGGACTTCGTTTAGGGTTTAAAATTTAGGGGTATAAGTGTAGTAGTTTTGAATTTAGGGATTGTTGGTAGAATTTTGGGTTTAGGGTTAAAATTTAGGGTTTATACGTTAAAACCTAAATCTCTACTCATATTACCCTAAAACTAAACCCTAACCCTAAACCCTAAATTCTAACCCTAAATCCTAAATTCTAAACATGAACCCTAAATTCTAAACCTTTACACTAAAACCCCTAAACTAAACCATAAACCCTAACTCTAAACCCTATAATTGAGGTGCTTGTGGAAATAAAAAAATTCCACCGCCAGTGTATAGGATATTAATCCTAAATATAATAGTAATAATGGTAATAACACTAATAATAATATAAAGATAAAACATATATAGGGATAATATTAATAGTAACACATGTATATGTATTTTTTCATTTCCTTTTTCTTCTTTCTTTTTTTGGTTTATTTTTAATTATTATTATTTTAGCCCAATACAAGCCCGAAAATCATAAAAGAAATAAAATTAAAAATCGGGACAAAATTAGTGATTACAATGATGATTTTGTTTTAGAGTTTAAAAATCACATTTTGAAAAACAAGAAAGTGATTTTAAATTTGAAAATTCAAAATGATTTGATTTCTTAAACCAAAATTGAACTTGAAGCAAAACTCAATAAGTTTGAGCAAAAATGTGTTGATTTACAAATTTTGCTTCATAAAGTTCAAGAAGAAAAAGATTTGATTTTCAAAGAACTTGAAAAGAAAACAAATTTTGGAAAATCAAATTTTTATCAAATACAATCTAGTATCCCTAGATTTGTAAATGGAAAATATTTTAGAACTGTTTGGGTCTCAAAAAGACTAATCACTTCAACTAAAAAGGATGAAATTACAAAATAGATTCTTAAGGGGAATAAATTTTGTGCCACTAACGTCTATGGATCCAAAGCAATTTGGATACCAAAAATTACTTGATTATCTTATGTTAGATGTGATGGAGAATGGTCAACAAGTCCAAATTTGAAGGGGGCGGGGGGGGGGGGGGGGGGGGGCTCCATACACACAAGAAAGAACACTTAAAGAAGGAAGGATTCACACCCCCTTAAAGTTTAAGTGTTGATAAAATTTCTAGTTGTTTTGTTTTTGCTTCAATTAGAGAATTTTTCTTTACAACTAGATTATTATATTGTTGGACTAACAATATTTGATGCTTTGAGTAAGAGAGAGCCAAATTTAAAACCAAAGTTTTTAATTGTGTCAAAATTTTAAACCCCTATGTTATTTTGAGCTTAAAGTCATTTAAATTCTTTTTTTATATAACAAAAATGTGAGAAATGGTTTTAAAAATTGATTTTTCAAGAGAATAAGGGAATTTAATTTCATTTAAATTTTAAAATATCTTATTCAAATACTAAGATGGAGAATCTTAAACAATTTTTTCAAGTTAGTTTTATTATATAAAAAAGGGAGATTGTAAAAATATATGTTTTGATATAATAATTGAAAAATGTTTTGGACTAAATTGAAAAGAATTTAAAACATGTTTTTAGTCAAAGCAACTTGAAAATAAGTTTGAGTTGTTTTCAAAAGGTCTTGGTAATAATTTGTATCGATACGTTTTGAAACTGCTAAAATGTGTTTCGATACAGGCCTTAGTCGTATCGTAACAGAAAGGGTCGTTTCGAAGCAGTCTTTCGTGTTTCGATACGCCCACGTGGCAAAAATCCCAACGGTCAAAACCCCTAATGTCTATTTTCCAACCGTCTTTTGAATTGCAGGCGTTTCGATACGGGACCAAGCGTTTCGGAACATGAGTTTCGATACAGCCTATGGTGTTTCAAAACGGGAGCTGAATCAGACCTAACGACTAGTTCTGAAGAAGGACGTTTCGATACAACTACCCGTGTATCGAAACAGACATCACCATAACTGTATTTATGGTGGGAAATAAAGTCTCCAACAGCTCCAATTCAATCACAACGGTCCTCAACGGCTACAAACTCAATTTGGAGTATAAAAGGGACCTCCAAGCATCAAGGAAAGACCAATGCCTCGATTGTCAACAACTATATGATGAGAAATTTGTCTTAGGACTTTATTTTCTAATTCTTTGTATAGACAACACTTGTGAGACAAATTTGTCAAATTTGCTCAAGTATTTAGGTTTGGGTGAGTGCTAAAGAGTGCAAACATCAACCTTGTAAGAGGGAGTGTAGTTTGCTTTTATCCATCTCTTGTATAGAGGGTTTGATCAAGGTTTGGTTTAGAAAGCTTAAATCGTTTGTAAGGGTTTCCTCCTAAGCCTAGAAAATGGGACGAATCAATTAGTCAATTGATTGAGAAATCCTTAGTGAGAGCTAAGGTTGTGGATATAGGTGATTGTTCGAAGACCGAACCACTATAAATCGTTGTGTTTATTGTCTAATTTTTGCTTCTCACAAAATCACCAAAAATCCAACTTCTCCACCACTTGGCTAGCTAAATCGGTTAAAGGAAATCGAGCCTATCAAGCCTAACAAAATGGTAACGCGGGAATATGTAGGGAACTAAATATGTAGTTTTCCCTAAACAAAACATGCCAAAATGTCTGTTTTACCAATCATTGCCTCGAATCTACCTCGACGATGTTAGATTTTAATTCGCGTTCTCGGTCACGGTATTCTATCGTAGTTACAGGCATAACGAATGCTATTGTAGTTATTGTGAATCGTTTTTTCTTCGCAATAGCGATTTCGGACGGTGCCACTATTGCGGTAGTGGACCATTATTTAGAGGATCCGGAAATTTAAATTTAGTGGTTCATTAACCAACAATAAATACGATCGTATGTAAATCGAGATTAAATTGAATAAGTTGTTAAAAGCTACATTTGAACATCATAAAAATCAGTGAACTTAATCATTGAAAAATAAATAATAAAACAATATTAAATAAAGTAAATAAAAACGTTGGTGGAATTTAAGTAAATTATTGGTTAGGTATTTTATGTTCGAGTAGAAAATCTAAGATTTAAATTCTTGTGAAAACTTTTTTAATTTATGGTGGGAAAATCTTATAAGTTAAATATACAAAATTTTGGAAATATATCAAATAGATTTGGTTGGCTTTGTGGTTTAATGCTTTCTTTTGGCACTAAGTTTCGTGGGATTGAATCCCAGCGGGCTCAAACTTACTAAATATATAATTTTATTCCGTTTAATGGGGGTGGTCAACACATAATTGGTTGAAAAAATCATTATAAAAATACTCTAAGGATTGTGAAAGAGGAAAAAGGTAAAAAATGTAACATCATTTTAGTCGTTATTTTTAACCGCAAGGTGATAATTTAGAAACAAAACATAATGTTAGGTACTATTTTATCAAAAAAAATTAGTTGGGGTACCAAACAATAACACGTGAATAAGTAGGATACTAAATATGTAGTTTTCCCTAAACCAAATATGCCAAAAGGTCTGTTTTACCAATCACTGCCTCGAATCTACCTCGATGATGTTGGATTTTTGTTCGCGTTCTCGGTCGCGATATTTTATCACGGTTGCAGACATAACGAATGCTATTGTGAATCGTTTTTTTTGTTCGCAATAGCGATTTCAGATGGTGCCACTATTGCAGTAGCAGGCCGTTATTTAGAAGATCTGAAAATTTAAATTTGGTGGTTCATTAATCAACAATAAATATAATCTTATGTAATCTGAGATTAAATTAAATAAGTTGTTAAAAGCTACATTTGAACATCATAAAAATCAGTAAACTTAATCATTGAAAAATAAATAAAAAGAAAATAAAAATAAATAATAAAACAATAGTAATAAAAAAATGAATTTTATACTTAATTTTTTTGATAACAAACTTATACCTATAATATTTTAAACATATCCAAAATTTGTTTACTTTTTTATTTTTCTATTTTCTTCGGTTCTCCTATAGAAATATCATAAATAGCTCTTCAACTCTATTAATACCTAATTTTAGTTGTTGTAACTTGTAACTAAAAGAATCCAAAATTGAAATTGGCACACGCCTTACTTGAAAGGACAAATTTTATGTTTTGCTTTGTATGAAGGTTGAAAAAGATAAAAAAAAATGAAAAACCAGTTAATTAAATAATTTAAATTTAAATTATGAAAGTGGTTATACATTTTAATTGTATTATTAATTAACTTTTCATATTTTTTTTCCTTTTCATCTTTTATACCGCACAAGACCTTAATATAGGTTGCATATATGTACACAAAATTGTTTAATTTAGATTTATTATCAAAGTAACTAAATAAGTGTCTAAGTTATTATGTTTTTCCTTTTAGGTGATCAAATTATATTTTTTTACCGAAACACCTACTTTGACAAAAAAATGATAGTTTGAGCACGTAAAAAAGACAAAAAAAAAAATAAACACCTAAGAAAATGAGATGATTTTAACACTATTAAGGCTTTAAATTATAAGGGAATTGTCAATTTTGTTAGTAATAGCAACATGTTTCCTTTGGAGCAGAAGAAAGGCAAAGGGGGGATCTTTATGTTTACCTTATTGTCAGGCATATTATTTGTCAATTTTATTAGGCCACACCTCATTTGGATGGCTTCCAAGTGTGCATTACACCTGAACCAGGTGGTCCTTTGTGTTTTAAAATATCACATTTTAGACACTTCATCGGTTCTAATCATTTGACAACTTTGTTCATTTTCAAAGGGTGATAAAGGTTAAAACTAATGTTATCAGGATCAAGGACTAAAATCGAATTATATGGAACCTAATTTGATAGGTTAGTATTCTTCATTTTTCTAGTAAGATTGAAACATGATTTTGTAAAATATTTTTTTGAA
This sequence comes from Hibiscus tridactylites, assembly GCA_958450335.1. Lineage (NCBI taxonomy): Eukaryota > Viridiplantae > Streptophyta > Magnoliopsida > Malvales > Malvaceae > Hibiscus > Hibiscus tridactylites. The sequence goes on along the minus strand of OY288286.1, from coordinate 54,959,873 downwards.
TATATATATATATATATATATATATATATGTTTTTGTGTTTGTATAAATGTATAAGATACATTTTTTTTTGACAATAATAACAACTGAATTTTATTAATAACCATGAAAATATTTCAAATACAAAGCATTCAAAATGGAGAATAATGAGATCTAGAACATCAAAATCTCAAACAACCCAAAGATGCAAAGAAAAATAAATATTTTTCATAGATATTAGCATACCGATAAAATTCAGAAGTCTTCCTGAATCTCCTTGTCTCTATCCAAACGAGACGCTTTACGATGTGAAAAAGGAGTGGTGAGCGAATCAAACTATCAGGCAGATTGCTCCGCTACCCAGGTCTGATTACATCGGCAAACAACCATCAACCGAGAGGGGATCTATCTTTCTATGAACACCGACAGAATCACAATCAGAAACTAGCGCCGCGAAGATCATTGTAAAATCACCAAACGAACGCTAAGGTATGCTGAAATCATGCCAAAATGACAGATGAAATGAACCATAAAAATAATAAAAAAGCGTGTCATAAGGACAGAGAAAGCACGTGCCACAAGGACAGAAAATTTTATTAAAAATATAAGAAACAAGAAAATAAAAAGCGGTTAACTAATGAATCTGGCGGACGGTAACCAACATAAAAGTTGGAACCACCGCCGGCTAAGCAAAGAAAAAATGGGCGATAGCCCTTGCGGCACAATTGGAGGCGGCGACCACTTTTGAAAGAAAAGAAAAACTAGGTTGTATAAGTACATTTTTAATAATTACAACTTTAAACAAGAACAATAGTTATAATCAAAACCAATTATTTTAGTTTCAACGATAACAACAATTACTATCAAAATCAATAATTACTAGTATTAAACTATATAGCTAATTCAACAACTTGTTTGAATAGTCGTATCAGTATGGCGATTAACAGATTATAAGATATTACATGTTCATATTTTTTTAATCTTTTGATAATGCGCACACACTTTACAAACAAAGTTGTTTGAACTCGAATCTCTTAGAATGAACATATTATTTTTACTGAAAATACTCGTTGGATTCATTAATTCAACAACTAAATAAACTCAAACAATAACAAAAAAATATAATTCTAAATAGATAAACTCTAAAGTTTTTTTCTTTCAATTTTTTTTGAATATGCTAGTGGTGTGATGCAATGGTAACATTTGTTCAACTTTCTTAGCCTTTCAATTATTTTATAATAAACTATACACTAAATTATGTCGAGGAAAAAGGGTTTTCGGTAGGGGTGAGCAAAAATACCTGACCCGATTGACCCGACAACCCGAACCTAAAATGTCGGGTAATTCTCGAAAGAAAATTACCCGACTGGGCCGGGTACCTGACCCGACAAATTTACCGGGACACAGGCCAGAAGTTTCCCCTTACCGGGTACCCGACCCGACCCAATAAAAATTAATATATATATTTTTATATTTAAAATTTTATTTTTATTTTATGTTTCTTAATATTTTCACTCTAAAATTAAGTTTAAATCCCTACATTTTTTCTATGTTTTTATTATATTCTTATAAGTTTTAAGTTTAATTTTTTTTAAAATATTTTTGTGTTTAGCATGTGATTTTTTTTAATTTTAAAATAAAAAAATAGGAACCGGGTACCCGGTTACCCGAGTACTCGAATTACGGGTACCCGAATCCTGGGTACCCGGATATAATGGGCCGAGACACGGGCCGCTTAATAAGGTACCCTAACCCTTAAAGCTAAAAGGCACGTGTGTAAAGCAAAGTTTACTGCATATCAAAATTTTTTTCTTCTTATAAATACTCCAATTTAATTTGATTGATTCATGGAGTATAATTTTCACACCATTTATTTAAAGGTATAATATATGTTGTAGATTTTAAAGTGTCTGATTTCACCCAAAAAAAAAAAGTTAAAAAGGGAACATGTCAGGTCAAATTGAACAAAAAAAAATTATCCAAATACCAAAATGATGATGAAGTATAACTTTAGGGGCCAAAATATCATATAACCCTAAAGAAAATGGAGGTATCTGATTAAAAAAGTGAGAAAAATAACAAGTCACTCCTTGAGCGAAATCAAAATGTTGAATCAAGATATCAGCCTCTTATACATGCCAATGTCTTTCCAAAGATCAAAGAAATGGATGTTTTAATCAATCAATCTTGACGGACGAGAAAAGATAATGAACAAAATAGAATGATGTTATGAAGCCAATGGTGCCGGTAGACAACATGACTGCAACCGCCATGATCATGGAGTAACCAAGATAAAGAATGGCCGACACCGGACCACTCAAACTCTGTAGGTCAAATATCAGGTAGTTGATGGAGTATAGGAACACGTACAGGGCAACCGAACCGGAGGCAAAGAATGCGTTCCACCACCATCGCCAGTCTTCAACGCAGAGATGCATGTAGGTAAGGACCACTGATACTTCGGCGCAAATGATGATCAGTAGAAGGAGAACTATAAGCAAGAAGCCAAAAACGTAATAAAACCTGCCAAGCCAAATGCTAGAAAGGATGAAGAAGAGTTCGATGAACAGGGTTCCGAACGGAAGTGTCCCAGCACCAAGAACGAGAAGCCATGATGGATATTTGCGTGCAGGAATCTCGCGAGGAATCTGGTTGGTTCGTACAGGGTATTGAATATCTTCAGCTTGGGTCCCTAAGTATCCTCCTACGAGAGTGAGAGGCACGGAAATGCAGAACCAGAGGGACAATAGTACAAAATACAGGGAAATGGGAATTGCACTAGTACTTTTGCTGCCCCATAAAATAAAATTCAATGCTGTAAGGATAACAAAGACAATTCCAGGAAAGAAGCATGCAACTGACCAGGAAAGGGACTTCCATCCTACTGTCGTTCCCTTGAGGGTTCGCCAGAGGCGAACAGCAACATACCCAGCAGCAATGCCCAGGAAAAGATAGAGAATGATCATCCCAGTTAGTAGCATTCCTCGTGACGCCGGCGACATGAAACCCAATGCTGCAAAAACTATAGTGACAAGTGCCATTCCTGTAATCTGAACTCCGTCTCCAATCATCATGCACAGAAGCTTCGAATGATTTGGTTCTCTGAAAACATCGCCTACAACAAGCTTCCATCCAGAAAGCTCCTCGTTCATTTGTGCTTGAGCTTCTTTGTCCAGTTCCTCATACCTAGTCAAATCCCTCCTCACAGTCCTCAAGAAAATGACAAACACAATACCAGCTAGGAAAGTGATCACCATCAGAGAATTAAGAATCGAGAACCAATGCACACGTGAACCTTCCATCCTCAGATAAGCATCCCAACGAGACGGCCATCTAATATTGCTCTTCACAAATTCAACCTCATAAGTAAAAGAGATCCTCTCTTGTTCTCGAATTATCTGGGACTTGTCTAGCTCCAAGGGGCAGTTCACGGAGGAGATATTGTCATACATATGGAGTTTCGTCATGACTTCCGGATCATATCTAACACTGCATGGAACCACCTCGAAACCAACAATCTCAAAACCAGAAGCTTTTGTCTTATCAGCTTCAGAAATCACACCCATCCCTTCTTCCCCGGTTCCGATTATCTGCACACCACTCCCCTCATACTCATGAACCAAGACTTTGAATTTGAGATGATTGATGATGTAATCATCATTACTATTCGGTGGAGTATACCCAATCGGGAATCCCGTCCACTGAATGTTAACCCCGTTTTGTTTGGCAATCCTCATCACCGGCAAATTGTCTAGAATCATATTCACTTGATACAAATTACGAGTCCTTTGTTTCAAAAGCTTAACCTCATGCTCGCTCAGGGGGCTGGTAGTGCAGAGGTAGAGAGACTCGTTCACATTCATTCGAAACTGATATGGGGAGTTATCAATCTGATCTCCCATGAGAAGTTCGCCAAGATTCTCGGCGCTCTTCTTTATACCACCCATAGGTTTACAGTAAGGGAGACTGTAATAACTAAAAGGAAGCTCGGTTTCAATGGAAGTCAAGGAATTAACTTTGGCATATATAGCATCGTTAGTCGAATACGTGTGCATGTAACTCCCAGGCAGGTAAAACCCACGACTAGAGTGAGCAAACAGAATCACTAATAGAAAACTCCAACAGAATCCAGAAACCTTCCTTTGTGAGAGTGCCATGATAATGACAGATCTTGAAAATTACGGCTTGAATAATCTAAGCTACCTAAACTGGAGCATTCAATATCAAAAGCAATCTGCACAAAAAATAAATAAAGAAATTCAACATTCAGGTTCAAACAAACAAGTTCCGGCTAAACATTTGATTAAAATAACAACAATCCAAAAAAGAAGAAAACCCAGATGCGTGTGTATAAATAACTGCATTGCATCAACTTTAAAGGCAGTAGATCCATCCAATACCAAAATGCAAGAAAAGAAAACATCCCAAAGAAGAAAAAAGAACTCATTTTTTTCTCTTTCAAAATGATACAAAATCATAAAACAGATATTAGATCTAAATCCAAAAACCCATTTAAGAAAAAGGCTTAAACACAAGAAGAGAATATTGAAGAAAGAACCTGAGAAAGATTTGATGTTTGGTTCAAATTGAAACCGATCGGATCCTTTTGGCGCCACAGAAAACGCCGGGTGAGAACGAAGCAGAACCTATTATTTATTTCTCTCAATGGTTTGCTTGAACTATCACGAAATTTGCAAACGAAGGTAGGTGAGGAATGTAATAACATGAACAAATGAAAAGGAAATTTGAGCTAGAGTGACAGTGACAGAGAGGTCTGTTCCTGTTAGATCTGCGTCCTTAGGGTTAAATTGAGTTTTCCGTTTTAATTATACCAATTATCTATTTTTAGCGCACTTGGGAAAACAAAATTAGTTTTTTTTTAATTTACGGAAATAGGTAACTTGTTAAATTATCTTTCAAAATGCATAACATTTCATAATAATAATAATACCAGATAGCCAAGAAATCAACACAAACAGGCCAGAAAACCACGTAGAGATAATGATATATGAAGACAAATGGCTTAATTTCTGGGTAATAAACAACATAAAGTTGCTTAAATATTATAGATATGAACAAAAAAATGGAAGCATTTAGAGGGGGGAAATATTACAGATATGATACACCGTGACCGAGTTTATATTCCTGAAAAAATAAAGTTAGAACAAACCTATCATGAAGACACCAGCAGTCACTGTTAACATGGATGTCGTACAACCTTATGAACAAAAGTTGTCCAGATCTTCCATGGCAAATCCAGTTCGATGTTCGAGTCCGTGTTCAACTTGGTTCATGAACACTTTGGTCTTTTTCTCAATCGGATGGAATTGCTGGATGATCTGTTCTGTTTAAATTTTTGAACCATGGAGTATACCTGCATTCAAGAAACAATAAGACTGAAGCAGATGACCAGAACAAGTGAAAACTTTTGAAGCTATATTGCTGCGATTCTTCATTTTTCAAAGTTGGTTATGCGAGTGGAACCTCCAAGGACCCTTTGAATGAGAAAATTAGAAAATTCAAATATACTTGTGTCGGACGCATATGCTTATTCGACAATGAGAGAAGAGTCTGGACTCTGGACAGACTGGAATTTTGCACCAAAGATTCTCAGTTTTTTTGAACTTTCTGTTATATCAATCTAACCAGACTCCAGAGATGTCAAAATTTAGAAGCTACTAGGAATATCAAGCATGAAATACAGTCAAATCTGCAATACCTTCCTTACAGCTGATGTCAACCCCATCCTCGAAACGGCTTCTCCATCCAAAAGTTTCCAATCCATGGCTTTTATGCCATCCTCTTTGAACAAGTCATGCATCCCACCTACACACCAACAGAGGGAAAACAATGGATACTTAACACTTAGAAATATGTCTATGCATATGTTTGGGAGAAAGAGAAAGAGAGTTTGGAACCTTTAAGATGTAACACCAACAATTCGACATAAATCTTACGGCGAATGTGACTGAAAACATGGACAAATTAAACCCTCATCTGGCCGCTTGACGAGAGGGAATCTGCCGTTGGATATGGTTTGTTGTGATCTATCTTGGCTTGCAGATATCTCCACGACACAAACAGTAGAAAAACCGTTTCTTTGTTTGGCCTTCACCACCTTCATGGGGTAATCTGTCACTATAGCTGACTCGTCATTTCTGGAATTACTCGAAACAGGACATGAAGTGCAGTTTGGGTTCAATGGGGTGCATAAAGTTGCACCTAGTTCCATCAGAGACTGGTTGAGACGTGAAGGATCAACAAGTTGAGCTGCTAGTTTCCTGTAACAAGAGAGAACAATTTCACTACCCCTACTCCCAGACACAGAATAATTGTAAAAGAATTGAAACAAGAAGCGTTGCAGACGGTAATAAAAGCTCTCCAAAAGTTCTTGACAGTAAGTTTGCCTTTCGGATTCGCAGAAATAGCTTTCAGTCTGGAAAGCATCCTTACAACATTCCCATCAACTACAGGCACCACCTGAAACACCAAATATCAGGACTCCGCTCCACTCGTGTTATCTCAAAAACAAATGCAGAAGCAGATAACCTGTTTGAATGCTATAAAAGCGATTGCTCCAGCCGTATAATCTCCTATTCCCGGAACCTTCGTCAAGGCAGAAACAGTGTTTGGAAACTCGCTTCAGCCAGCAACAATCATCATCTTGGCTCCCTAACAACACAAGAAAGCAATGATCATTCACTTCACAAGATTTTGGCAGTCATGCACAAATCACAATCACCATGGACAATCATAGCCATACATGAAAGTACTAAACCGGGAATCATAACCATAGCCACAAATACAATGAATAATTAGCTTCAAGATTTCATGACAGCATCAAACTACAATTCCTTTGTACCATCTATAACCATGATGGGAGCTAAATAAATCTGGTTTTAGTCATTTTGTCACCATAGACACTGTACAACATCAATGGACAAATGAAAAATTAGAGCTAACCTCCAGAAGAAAACGAGCTCTGCTGTAATATCCTAACCCTGCCCAGTGCCCACATCTCATTCGCCTCCTGCAAAATACCATGGAAAAGAAGAGGAATTAAATTTTAGTTTAAAACCCAATTACCATAAACTAAAACAAATTCAAAGCACTGAAGACCTCGAGAGGAGCCTGCGAAAGGCAAACGGTTATAGTAGTCAATGACAGTCTGAACCCTTGTTTGTTGCAGCATCAACTCTGAAACCCAAACCCTATATGCCCTCTTTTCGTCTTCTTTGACGTAATTGTCATTTCCAGATTTACTTCTTCTCCTCCAAGGGATGTCTCTTTGGTTCTCGTCGTACCAATCCAACAACGAAGTCCTTATCGTGTTGGTATCTCCTTCGCTAAACAAATCTTCCATGTCTCGTATCTCATCTTGTTTGATCGACTGTGGTCTCTTCGTCTTGCTGCTTTTGTTGTTGTTCGCCATCGATGGATGAAATATCAAATTGGGGTTAATTTTGTTAAAGTGAGCCCAGCTGCCAGCCTGCCACTGCTGCTGATAATAAGTGCCGTTTGAAATTCGAATCCGCGGGGCAAGTACCAACGAAACACAAAATTTAAGACTGGTTGGGTCGGGTTTTTGGCCCACACGAACTCGGCTCGAAAATATATACTCTAAATTTGAACTCAATCCTGTATTTAAAAAATCTGACCCGACTCATGCTATTAAAAAAGAAGTAAACTACACCACATACCACTCAAATATAGTCTCTGAGTCAAAAATGTCATCGAACTTTAAAATCGTTTAAAACTATTACTGAACTTTAATATGTGAATCGAAAATACCACTATGTCGTTAACCGTTAAGTGAAAACGACGTCGTTTGGTGCGGCTGTTTTGAAGTCTAATTTAGCCCAAAACGACTCGTTTTGTCGAAGTAAAAAATATTAAAACCCTACACTTGGGTTTTGAACCCAAGACCTTTAAAAGAATGAGTTAAGACTGACCCACTAAACCAATATAATATTATATAATATTTTACCACAAATATTATATATCTCAAACTACTTCAGATTAATTCAATTTATTTTATGAAATAAATAATATTCTAAATAATATTAACATATAAATATACAAATATATATTATTGCATATATATAAAAATAAAAATATATTATTTTTATATATTATTAATAATATAAATATATTTTTATTTTTATATATATGCAAATAATATATATTTATATTTAATATTATTTAGAATATTATTTATTTCATAAAATAATTTGAATTAATATGAAGTAGTTTGAGATATATAAAAATATTATATAATGTTATGTGTGTTTAGCAGTGGTCAAGGCTTAACTCTTTCTTTTGAAGGTCTTGTGTTGAGTGGATCGAAAGATCGATATGAACCAAGAGGGGGTGAATTGAAAATTTAAAGTTTGTGTGGTGGAAATTTGCAAATAAAAAGATTGAACAAGATTTTAGAGTGGTTCAAGTTCCAAATGAACTCTACATCCACTACCTTAGCTTCACTAAAGATTTGCAACAATTCCACTAATTGTTCTTCCCCTTTTCTAGGCTAAGGAGGCAACCCTTACAATTTCGGTTGAATTTTCTACCCAAAATTCAACTCAATCCTCACAACAAGATAACAAAGAATTTGTTGGCTAATAGAGTATTTCTCAATACAAAGTGTAGCCCAATTACAAGCACTCAACCCAATTGAACAAGATAAGAATGAAAATTACAATTGGGGTTTCTAGATAATATGGGATTTTTGCACAATTGCTTGGATTTGATGTACATATGTTTTCTTGATGATCAATAGTTATTGTTGATGCTTTTGGATGTCTCTTTTATACCTCCTCATTGATTTCTAACCGTTTGGGTGGTTGGGAACATAAATGGAGCCGTTGGAACCCTCTCTTACCACCATAAATGCACTTCTGCAGCTATGTGTATCGGTACGAAGGAAGGTGTATCGATACCTGTCTCAGAAAAGAAAGAGTCCTTGTGTGCAATAAATAAGGGGTATCGATACGCGCGTAAGCGTATCAGTACGGGGTATCGAAACGGTAAAGGTCGTATCGATACATTTTTCTCAACTTAGCTCACTGTCGATATCCCTATCGATACGGGGGTTAGGCGTATCGATACGGGTCAACGACCATTTAAAATTTGGTTACCAACCAACTGACACCAACGGTCATATTTTTTAAACCGACTTAAATTTAAAATTTATTAAGGTCGTATCGATACGAGGGTTTGCCGTATCGGTACGCCATTCAAACTCTTTAGACTTTAACACATGGGCGTATCGATACAGGTGAAGAGCATATCGATACGAGTTCCGACAGTAGCCAACTTTGGTAAAAAGGTATCGATACGCTTGGGAGTGTATCGATACACCTGAACGTTTTTCAATAGTTTGACCTTGGAACACTTAGAAAATATTTAGAGTTTGAGTTTTTCAAATCAGTTATAAAGAGTTGGTGATTTAAAACTTATTAAGGGACTTACCAAAACAATTTTAAGTTTTTCAAATTGATCCTTAAAGATCTAATTATATCAAAATCAAACATAGGTTTACATCTTGTGTTCAAAACCCTTCAAGCGCATGATTCAAATATTTTTTCCTCCAACAAAACGACGTCGTTTTGACTTAACGAGGGAGTTAACGACGAAGTGGCATTTTCGACTCACATATTAAAGTTAAGTGATAGTTTTGAACGATTTTAAAGTTCAGTGGCATTTTCAACTAAGGGGCCATAGTTGAGTGGTATGTGGTCTAGTTTACCCTTAAAAAATTTAGGGACATAATTGTAAAAAAACAAATTTTAGGAATTTAATTGTAAAAAATTCAAATTTAATGACCTAATTGCAAAATATATAAAGAGGGAGCATTATTGCGAATATCCTTAAAAAATATAAAGAAAAATTATATTATTAGTCTCAGGTCGGGTCGAGTATTATCCACCCTAAACCCGAATTCTATCCGACCTGAAATCACAATTACTAAAAACCCAGCCCGTACCAAACCCTAATTTTCTACAAAAAAAAGTTTGACCCGATCGGGCTAGGTTGGATAAAATACCCATCCCTAAATGATACCATTCCAAACCAAATCTAACCCACGAGCAATACTCAAGTTGTAAATAATACGAGATTTAAGTTCGACTTTATGACACCAAGGACTCAACCAACTACATGGTAAACAATGATTGGTTTTCGACTACAGTTTATCTCGATCAAGAGTAACATGCCCTCTAAGGATTTCGAGAATAGTAGAGTGAGTCTAAAGAAGAACATCTTAATTTATAAGTTTCGAAATTTGTCGAATAACTACTAACTAAAAAATAATTAAGTTTTTACAAGTTTCGAAAGTTGTCGGAAAAAATTAACTTTTTTCTTTTGAAGATATATAAAAATATGTTTTTTATAATGTTATGTGTGTTTAGTAGTGGTCAAGGCTTAACTCTTTCTTTTGAAGGTCTTGTGTTCAAAACCCTTCAAGCGCATGATTCAAATATTTTTTCCTCCAGCAAAACGACGTCGTTTTGACTTAACGAGGGAGTTAACGACGAAGTGGCATTTTCGACTCACATATTAAAGTTTAGTGATAGTTTTGAACGATTTAAAAGTTCGGTGTCATTTTCGACTAAGGGGCCATAGTTGAGTGGTATGTGGTGTAGTTTACCCTTAAAAAAATTTAGGGACATAATTGTAAAAAAACAAATTTTAGGGATTTAATTGTAAGAAATTCAAATTTAATGACCTAATTGAAAAATATATAAAGAAGGAGCATTATTGCAAATATCCTTAAAAATATAAAGAAAAATTATATTATTAGTCTCAGGTCGGGTCGAGTATTGTCCACCCTAAACCTGAATTCTATCCGACCTGAAATCACAATTACTAAAAACCCAGCCCGTACCAAACCCTAATTTTCTACAAAAAAAGTTTGACCCGATCAGGCTAGGTTGGATAAAATACCCATCCCTAAATGATACCATTCCAAACCGAATCTAACCCACGAGCAATACTCAAGTTGTAAATAAATACGAGATTTAAGTTCGACTTTATGACAGCAAGGACTCAACCAACTACATGGTAAACAATGATTGATTTTCGACTACAGTTTATCTCGATCAAGAGTAACATGCCCTCTAAGGATTCTGAGAATAGTAGAGTGAGTCTAAAGAAGAACATCTTAATTTATAAGTTTCGAAATTTGTCGAATAACTACTAACTAAAAAATAATTAAGTTTTTACAAGTTTCGAAAGTTGTCGGAAAAAATCAACTTTTTCTTTTGAAGATATATAAAAATATTTTTTTATAATGTTATGTGTGTTTAGTAGTGGTCAAGGCTTAACTCTTTCTTTTGAAGGTCTTGTGTTCAAAACCCTTCAAGCGCATGATTCAAATATTTTTTCCTCCAGCAAAACGACGTCGTTTTGACTTAACGAGGGAGTTAACGACGAAGTGACATTTTCGACTCACATATTAAAGTTCAGTGATAGTTTTGAACGATTTTAAAGTTCGGTGTCATTTTCGACTAAGGGGCTATAGTTGAGTGGTATGTGGTGTAGTTTACCCTTAAAAAAATTTAGGGACATAATTGTAAAATTTTTTTTAGGGATTTAATTGTAAAAAATTCAAATTTAATGACCTAATTGAAAAATATATAAAGAGGGAGCATTATTGCAAATATCCTTAAAAAATATAAAGAAAAATTATATTATTAGTCTCAGGTCGGGTCGAGTATTGTCCACCCTAAACCTGAATTCTATCCAACCTGAAATCACAATTACTAAAAACCCAGCCCGTACCAAACCCTAATTTTCTACAAAAAAAGTTTGACCCGATCGGGCTAGGTTGGATAAAATACCCATCCCTAAATGATACCATTCCAAACCGAATCTAACCCACGAGCAATACTCAAGTTGTAAATAAATACGAGATTTAAGTTCGACTTTATGACACCAAGGACTCAACCAACTACATGGTAAACAATGATTGGTTTTCGACTACAGTTTATCTCGATCAAGAGTAACATGCCCTCTAAGGATTCCGAGAATAGTAGAGTGAGTCTAAAGAAGAACATCTTAATTTATAAGTTTCGAAATTTGTCGAATAACTACTAACTAAAAAATAATTAAGTTTTTACAAGTTTTGAAAGTTGTCGGAAAAAATCAACTTTTTCTTTTGAAGATATATAAAAATATTTTTTATAATGTTATGTGTGTTTAGTAGTGGTCAAGGCTTAACTCTTTCTTTTGAAGGTCTTGTGTTCAAAACCCTTCAAGCGCATGATTCAAATATTTTTTCCTCCAGCAAAACGATGTCGTTTTGACTTAACGAGGGAGTTAACGACGAAGTGGCATTTTCGACTCACATATTAAAGTTCAGTGATAGTTTTGAACGATTTTAAAGTACGGTGTCATTTTCGACTAAGGGGCCATAGTTGAGTGGTATGTGGTGTAGTTTACCCTTAAAAAAATTTAGGGACATAATTGTAAAAATTTTTTTAGGGATTTAATTGTAAAAAATTCAAATTTAATGACCTAATTGAAAAATATATAAAGAGGGAGCATTATTGCAAATATCCTTAAAAAATATAAAGAAAAATTATATTATTAGTCTCAGGTCGGGTCGAGTATTGTCCACCCTAAACCTGAATTCTATCCAACCTGAAATCACAATTACTAAAAACCTAGTCCGTACCAAACCCTAATTTTCTACAAAAAAAGTTTGACCCGATCGGGCTAGGTTGGATAAAATACCCATCCCTAAATGATAGCATTCCAAACCGAATCTAACCCACGAGCAATACTCAAGTTGTAAATAAATACGAGATTTAAGTTCGACTTTATGACACCAAGGACTCAACCAACTACATGGTAAACAATGATTGGTTTTCGACTACAGTTTATCTCGATCAAGAGTAACATGCCCTCTAAGGATTCCGAGAATAGTAGAGTGAGTCTAAAGAAGAACATCTTAATTTATAAGTTTCGAAATTTGTCGAATAACTACTAACTAAAAAATAATTAAGTTTTTACAAGTTTCGAAAGTTGTCGGAAAAAATCAACTTTTTCTTTTGAAGATATATAAAAATATTTTTTTTATAATGTTATGTGTGTTTAGTAGTGGTCAAGGCTTAACTCTTTCTTTTGAAGGTCTTGTGTTCAAAACCCTTCAAGCGCATGATTCAAATATTTTTTTTCCTCTAGCAAAACGACGTCGTTTTGACTTAACGGGGGAGTTAACGACGAAGTGGCATTTTCGACTCACATATTAAAGTTCAGTGATAGTTTTGAACGATTTTAAAGTTCGGTGTCATTTTCGACTAAGGGGCCATAGTTGAGTGGTATGTGGTGTAGTTTACCCTTAAAAAAATTTAGGGACATAATTGTAAAAAAAACAAATTTTAGGGATTTAATTGTAAAAAAATCAAATTTAATGACCTAATTGAAAAATATATAAAGGGGAGCATTATTGCAAATATCCTTAAAAAATACAAAGAAAAATTATATTATTAGTCTCAGGTCGGGTCGAGTATTGTCCACCCTAAATTTGAATTCTACCCAACCTAAAATCACAATTACTAAAAACCCAGCCCGTACCAAACCCTAATTTTCTACAACAAAAAAAGTTTGACCCGATCAGGCTAGGTTGGATAAAATACCCATCCCTAAATGATACCATTCCAAACTGAATCTAACCCACGAGCAATACTCAAGTTGTAAATAAATACGAGATTTAAGTTCGACTTTATGACACCAAGGACTCAACCAACTACATGGTAAACAATGATTGGTTTTCGACTACAATTTATCTCGATCAAGAGTAACATGCCCTCTAAGGATTCCGAGAATAGTAGAGTGAGTCTAAAGAAGAACATCTTAATTTATAAGTTTCGAAATTTTTCGAATAACTACTAACTAAAAAATAATTAAGTTTTTACAAGTTTCGAAAGTTGTCGGAAAAAATCAACTTTTTCTTTTGAAGATATATAAAAATATTTTTTTATAATGTTATGTGTGTTTAGTAGTGGTCAAGGCTTAACTCTTTCTTTTGAAGGTCTTGTGTTCAAAACCCTTCAAGCGCATGATTCAAATATTTTTTCTCCAGCAAAACGACGTCGTTTTGACTTAACGGGGGAGTTAACGACGAAGTGGCATTTTCAACTCACATATTAAAGTTTAGTGATAGTTTTGAACGATTTTAAAGTTCGGTGTCATTTTCGACTAAGGGGCCATAGTTGAGTGGTATGTGATGTAGTTTACCCTTAAAAAAAATTTAGGGACATAATTGTAAAAAAACAAATTTTAGGGATTTAATTGTAAAAAATTCAAATTTAATGACCTAATTGAAAAATATATAAAGAGGGAGCATTATTGCAAATATCCTTAAAAATATAAAGAAAAATTATATTATTAGTCTCAGGTCGGGTCGAGTATTGTCCACCCTAAACCTGAATTCTACCCAACCTAAAATCACAATTACTAAAAACCCAGCCCATACCAAACCCTAATTTTCTACAAAAAAGTTTGACTCGATCGAGATAGGTTGGATAAAATACCCATCCCTAAATGATACCATTCCAAACCGAATCTAACCTACGAGCAATACTCAAGTTGTAAATAAATACGAGATTTAAGTTCGACTTTATGACACTAAGGACTCAACCAACTACATGGTAAACAATGATTGGTTTTCGACTACAGTTTATCTCGATCAAGAGTAACATGCCCTCTAAGGATTCCGAGAATACTAGAGTGAGTCTAAAGAAAAACATCTTAATTTATAAGTTTTGAAATTTGTCGAATAACTACTAACTAAAAAATAATTAAGTTTTTACAAGTTTCGAAAGTTGTCGGAAAAAATCAACTTAAAATGTAATAAAAATTTATAATATTTGATGACATGAAACGTTAGTAACACAAGTCAAATGATAAGTTCTCAAATGTGACATACTCCATTTGCTATTTTTCTAGTTATTAGGACTTTTTGCTGCTTAATACATGCCGTTTTTGTTATATTTTGGGCAGGGACCCAATTCTGAAAATAGCAGTTAAAAGGGGGCATTTCTGTAGTTTTTATCTTTATTCTATCATGACTGACATCGTGGGCACGACACTAGGCATGATGCGTCTGACGTGGCAGTGATGTGACAACCTCTAGAAGATCCCATCAGATTATCAGCTCTATCTGTTTAATCTAAACCTTAAAAGCCTAATGTAATATTTTATTTTAACGAACATAAATTAAAACATACACGACGATAAATAAATTTAATAGAAAAAGAAACATAAATATATAGAGCATAATAATATAAACATAAAAACTAAATATAGAAAAATAATAACTGAAATTTTATTGAATAAAAAAAAATACAAATAAGGACATACTTAACCCGAAACATAGACGAAAGACCTCAATTGACTCGTACCCGACTTTAAAACTAAATCGGATATAAAAAGGTCCCCCATCAATTACTAAATCGAACCAACTAAAATTGGGACTCCTAACCCTTGGCTGTCACTTGGACCACATCTCCTAAAATAAAAGGCATGGCTCGAATACTCCAAATTTGGGGTGCCAAAATGCGTGAAAGAGAGAGCAGCCCCCACCCCTATTTATAGTGGGGGTGAGGGGGAAAACCGGGTGATTTTCTCACGTGGGTTTTAGACCACAATTTTGCTTTTATTTTACTTTTTAATTTTTTTTACCTTTTTCTTTACTTTTTCTTGTTTTTTCTTTATTTTTTTTACTATTATAATATTATATAACCTAAAAAATAAGTCTTCCTCGGACAAAATTAGTGATTACGGACCCTAATAAAAATTTTAAAAGTTCTATGAATAAAATAAGTGCCCTAGAAATTCGGTGACCATGAGTATAATTTACCCTAAAATTTAACCATTTACATTAACATGCGGTGTCCACAAAATTATAACTAGGTGACCACAACGTTGTATTTTAAGTAAAAGTAGACAGAAACGTAAATGAGGAGTACTGTAGTTTATAATCAAAATCTAGACGACTACTTTTCTTGCTAAACATTGTAGTAAATGGTGATGGAGTTATCACTTGCTATCTATAAATGGTAGAGTCTGGTAAGATAATGCTAGATGAACTTGTAAAGAGGGATTCATAAGTGAAAGAAAGAGTAAACAAAGATGGAGGTTGGATTTTTGGGTGTGGGAATAATGGGAAAAGCCATGTCGATGAATTTGCTGAAGAATGGATTCAAGGTCACTGTTTGGAACAGAACTCTTTCTAAGGTACTTTTTGTTACAGATTCATAATCAGTTGCAGATTGTTTCCATTTTGATATCTGATTGATGGGTTGTTGTTTGTAATGAACTTGGTAATTGTAGTGTAATGAACTGGTGGCTCATGGTGCCTCAGTTGGACAAACCCCAGCAGAAGTGGTTAAGAAGTGTAAGATCACCATTGCCATCCTGTCTGATCCTGCTGCAGCTCTTTCGGTAGATACAAATTTCGGTGTGGTGTGTTCATACATTTTGAGTCTCAATAAACTCTCATTACAACAAAATATGTATTTTTGGCGATTGCTTAGGTTGTCTTTGATAAAGATGGTGTTCTTGAGCAAATTTGCAGCAGTAAAGGTTACATCGACATGTCGACTGTCGATCCAGGGACTTCTTGCAAAATCAGCGAGGTTATTAGATACTCTTTAGTACTTGATTCATGGTGTTTTGTTAATGTTAAAAAAAGGTTCATTTTTGCTGCATGATTCATGCAAAGAGATTGTTAAAGTAACAAATCTAATCATTTCTTGCTTTTGTGGGATATCTATAGGCGATCACATCAAAGGGTGGCCAATTCCTTGAGGCCCCTGTTTCTGGTAGCAAACAGCCTGCAGAAACTGGCCAACTGCTGATTCTTGCTGCTGGAGAGAAGGTAAATTGGTGAAGTAAATTTTTACATCCGTATGTGACACATATTTAGACACGGGCATTGGAATATGACCCTCCAAATAAATGAAACAACTTAGAAAGTTGAACGTACGCGTATCTGATATTTATATCCAAATCCAAGAACATATATTTCAAGATAGTAGAATTATACACGTATCTGATACTTTTAACCGTATGGCATACCCGTGTATTAACTGCAGCATGTCACTGTTTGTAAATGTAGGCATTGTATGATGCAGCTGTTCCAGCTTTTGGTATCTTGGGAAAGAAGTCTTTCTTCTTTGGACAAGTTGGAAATGGAGCCAAAATGAAGCTTGTTGTCAACATGATCATGGCCAGGTAATGGTGGCTCTGTGCATATTCGAACATTGAGTTTGAGGATGTGACCCTTCAAAGACTCTAAGTGCAGGAAGAAAGTTACACTCAAATCCGAGTATCGTAACCGGTTTGATGAATAAGTTGGAATGGTCAGTTTTGAATTAATGGTTGGTAAAGCTTTAAAAGGGAAAAGGAAAAGAACTTTCACATTACCAAATTCTTTTTGTAATAGAAGTGGAATGATGAGTTTTGCAATTGTTGGCAACACTTAATAATACAGCTATGCTATACACTCAAAATCAAGTAATCAACGCATTCATCATAGTTCATTTTCCTCTGCAGTATGATGATTACATTTTCGGAGGGACTCGTACTGGCTGATCGAAGCGGACTGAACCCGCATGACCTTCTTGATGTGCTGGTAAGATTGCAACTGATCAAGCTGTGGCAAATTGGAGTTTGACTGATCCTACTTTCTGCCAGGACTTGGGTGCCATTGCTAATCCGATGTTCAAAGGAAAAGGACCGGCCATGCTCCAGAACAACTATTCCCCTGCATGTCTTTTGAAATATGCGCAGAAAGACATGAGGTTGGCTCTTGCCCTTGGGGATGAAAATGCACTACCGATGCCGGTAGCTGCCGCCGCCACTGAGGTCTCTGCTTTATCATTCTTGCTTCTGCTTCCCCGTGCTAAATATGTTGAGAGTTATGTTTTTTCTTTTACATGGTGTAGGTGCTTTATAAACCAAAACTTTTTTATTGATTAATTTATTTGATTTTGGGTCGTAGGCTTTCAAGAAGGCTAGAAGCATGGGACTGGGAGACCTGGACTTTTCAGCTGTGTTTGAGACGGTGAAGGTTCTTAAACACTCGTCTTGATATCCTGGAGGGGGCCATACTTGGTTAATGATTTAGGGTTTTAATTCTTGGGTTTATGAACACAACCGTTCTAGTGTTACGATTTTAATAAGACACACCTGCGTACAAATAGTTTAAATCCAAATTGTTTGAAATAATAACATTCTCTTTTTTTGTTAGTATTAAGAGTAAATTTAATATTTAAATATTTATATTTGTGTATGATTTTATGCATCATATTCATAAGTAAATCATATTAGATTAAATGATTAATTCACCTAAAATATAGTAATAATTTTTTTGCAGCCTTTGGCTTTGTCTTAGACGCACAGTTATGAAATTAGATTCTTCCACACATCCATACACATAATTATTTTAAGGGTAAAGTACATAAATGGTCACCGAATTTTTAGGGCGCTTTCATTTTGGTCACTAAACTTTTAAAAGTTTCATTAGGGTCACTCAACTTTTATTCCGCTTTCATATTGGTCCCTCCTATTACCTTCTGTTAAAAAGCTGACGTGGCCCGTTAATTTTTTTTTCACTGTAAAATTATATATTTTGGGTCCCACTTTCTGTTGATTAAGCTATCCCATGTGAATCCTTTTCTTTTTTTCCTCTTCTTCTCCAAAAGTTTTGGTTAGTATAGATTGATTTTATTGGTTCCATTTCCATATCTTTTGCCATAAGGCCACAATCTTCTCAAGAGAATACAAGGCTAGCTCAAAAAACGGCATCCTGAATGTCATTTCTGTAAATCCCACCAAAGTTGACATCCTTCATAGTCTAGGGTGTTAGAATAAGCTAGAAAATATAATATTTCTAGAAAGCCCGTATAACTAATTTCTGTTATGACAACTAGTCTCTCTAGAACCTTACTGGGCCTTAGCCTTGGGCTATAAATAGTTGACTCATGTATTGTGATAAGTCAGACGTTTTGCATGATATTATATAAAACTAATCCTTTCTCAAATTTCTTTTTTTCTCTCTTTTCTGTTTTCTATTTGTTTCGATTACTTCATCTTCTTCCTTAGCTCAGATTGTTCACATATTATTTCTTTCATCTAACATGGTATCAGAGCCACTGATCAGTGGAGAATCGTGCGTTGATGTTGTGTTGCTGCTCCGTCATCTTCTTCGCCTTGATTTTCCTTATCGTTTGTGATTTCTGGCTGCTGATTTAGGGTTTCTGGTTGGGCATTTGCACTTGTAAGTTGTTTTCAGTTTTGATTGGTGCAATCAGGTATCTCTCCGAATTCTTTCTGTCTTGTGTTGCTGAAATATGCTTCGTTCTCCTTTTTGGTTATGGATCCACTTTTATGATTGCAGTGCCTGGTTTCATTTTTGAATCTGTTTCGATTTTCGATGTTTTCAATGCCTGTCTTCACCTTCTGAATACTCTCTGATATATTTTGCCTGGATCTGTTGATCTTCTTGTTCGTATTTGGTTCTGTTGATCTGCTCATTCATCTTTTTTTTTTTGCTCTGTGTGGATCTGTTGCTCTACTATCTATTTTTCTATTGTCTGTGTCTCTTTATGGTTGTGTCTACTGAACATGTATCTCCAGTGCCTACTGATGATCAGACTAATAGTGCTATGCATAATCAACCTACAAACTTTCAACTCACTAATGCGAATACTGGTCGTGTCTTTTCCACTAAAAAAATGAATGTTATACTCGATGACAATAACTACTTATTGTGGCAACATCAAATTTTATTGACAATTAAAACTAATAGGTTACAAAAGTTCATTGATAGTAATGTCACTTGGCCACCTCAGTATGTTACTAAGGATGGATCTGTTAGTATTAACCCTGACTTTGAAGCTTATGAAGAGCAAGATGGGGCTCTTGCATCCTGGTTGTTGTCCATGGTTAGTGAGTATGTTCTTCCCAATTTGATTGGTCACAATACCTCCTCTAAAATTTGGAATACCCTGTTTAGGCTTTACAGTGGTAAAATTGCATCTCGATTAATGTCGTTTCATAGGATGTTACACTCACAAAAGAAGGGGGATATGTCTATGAGGGAATACTTAATGAAAATAAAGGGGTGTATACGATAGTCTATCTAGTTGTGGGGAGATTATCTCTGATCAGGAGCATGTCACAACCATTCTAAATGGTTTGCCACACGAGTTTGAGTCAGTTATTACTGTCATCACAGCTAGTCCAACACCTTCTAATGTTAAGACTGTTAGAACCATACTTCTTGATGCTGAAGCTAGACAGTCCAGCATGTTCTCTCATATCAATGCTTCAGCTCATCTTGTTGTGCAATCTTCTTCCCTTGTTCCTGTGTCTAATTCCTCTCATGTTGGTCAACATGTGGTGTCTGAGAATCAGATTGATGGATTTAGCTCACAAAGAAGTTAACCAGTTTATAATTCTAACAATTATAACAACAATCGAGGTAGGGGAGATGAAGGTTTTTCCCTCCCACATCTACGCCTATGTTGAATGTGCAAAAGTTCTACTTTTTACCTCTTATTTAACATATATTCTTGCTGCATTCAAGCATAATTCATTGCATTTAGGATAGATTTCACATATACATCACAATTATATAAAATGACACAATTGCTATTGATTTAGGTTCTTAAACACTCGTCTTGATATCCTGGAGGGGACCATACTTGGTTAATGATCTAGGTTTCATTCTTGGGTTTATGAACACAACCGTTTTAGTGTTAAGACTTTAATAAGACACACTGTGTGTACAAATAGTTTAAATTCGAGTTGTTTGAAATAACAACTTTCTTTTTTGTTATTATTAAGAATAAATTTAATATTTAAATATTTATATTTGTATGCATCATATTCATAAGTAAATCATATTAGATTAAATGATTAATTCACCTAAAATATAGTAATAATTTTTTCAGCCTTTGGCTTTGTCTTAGACGCACAATTATGAAATTAGATTCTTCCACACATGCATACACATAATTATTTTAAGGGTAAAGTACACAAATGGTCAACAAATTTTTAGGGCGCTTTCATTTTGATCACTTAACTTTTAAAAGTTTCATTGAGGTCACTCAACTTTT
The DNA here is from genome assembly GCA_958450335.1 of Hibiscus tridactylites. Classification (NCBI taxonomy): domain Eukaryota; kingdom Viridiplantae; phylum Streptophyta; class Magnoliopsida; order Malvales; family Malvaceae; genus Hibiscus; species Hibiscus tridactylites. The sequence goes on along the minus strand of OY288286.1, from coordinate 54,938,765 downwards.
ATTCCGCTTTCATTTTGGTCCCTCATGTTACCTTCCATTAAAAAGCTGACATGGCCCGTTAATATTTTTTCACCGTAAAATTATTTATTTTGAGCCCCACTTTCTGTTGATTAAACTATCTCATGTGAATCATGTAACCCCCTAGACCCGTCTATGCGTTAACACGAATCTTAGAAGGTCACATTAGGGTCACAAGAGCAACCCACATTAAAAATCCAAATAAAAATATTTTTTGATGTTTTTTATATTAAATACTATAATACAAACCTTTATTTAAATACCATTTCAGAAGTCATTTTGTATGTAAAGGAAACTCAGAAACATTTATATACTCTGACATAAAATAATACACAATATACATGCCCGTAAACTATACTAGTGCTGTACTCCAAAAGTAACGTCGAGAGAACTCCAACTGCACATGTCAATCGCTATACTCTAATAGATTTCTTCTATCATGTGATAAAAAAATGAACTTTGGAAAGCTCAGTAATACAAAACTACCAATGAATCTTGTAAGTACGTGCATGTATATGACAAGCATACTCTATCATAATGTTTTGAGAAATATCAAGTTCTAAATTATGGCTCATTATTTGATCACAAGTATCAGGCAAGAAGCCTATAAACCGGAGAATCAAAATAGTGAATAATTAAATTAAACTATGGAGTTTAGTGCGTCCCAACAGTGCTAAACTGTATCAATGTTAACATTTTATTTTATGGTATGTAATTCAAGCAATAGTATGGTTCATTTTAAATTCTTATTTACCCTCCGACTGTGCTCCAGTATGAAATTCTGAGCTGCGTTTATAAAAGCATTAACTCAAGCCCATTGGGCGTGAGTATCATCCTAAGGGATTACCTTAGGTCCCGTGCAAAATTACACTAATCAAAGCATAAAAATCTGTATCGGTAATAGTAAGAAATTACCCTAGCTGAAGCATAGGAACTGAATACGGGCGGAATTACCCTCACTGAAGTAGAGGAACCGAATACGGGCGGAATTACCCTCACCGAAATAGAGGAACCGAATACGGGCAGAATTACCCTCACCGAAGTAGAGGAACCGAATACGGGCGGAATTACCCTCACCGAAGTAGAGGAACTGAATACGGGCAGAATTACCCTCACCGAAGTACAAGAACCGAATACGGGCGGAATTACCAGCCTAATTAAACTGAACCTGAAGAAACCTTCATCAATATCCGAGATGTAGTTCAGCTTTAAATCCGTAAAGTAGGAATCAACTTAAGTACATATTTTTTTTTATTTTTTTTACTCATCTCATTAGAGTCATGTCCACAACCTTGTTTATGGGTACCAATCAAATAGGGGTCATTCTTCCTGCTTTAATTTCTTACCACATCATCAATAACGTCATGTAATTTGTCAGCCATCAAATTTACTTTTTAATTGAATGTCTTATGTATATGGTTTCGTTAACTAAGGTTTTAACGGTATTTAAGGATAACACCGACTTGTCTTTTAATTTAAAGATCTCAAAAATTTATACGTGTCATATCATTCTTAATTATTTCACAAGGGCCCTTATCAATATTCTTATACTATATTTTGCTACATTTGATAATTCATACCTTAACTATTAATTAACATGTTCATTATAATACACAAGAAGTAATGGGTATTACCTCAACTCTGAGCTACGTAGGTCAATCTTCAAAGCTCCAATCGATCTTCCTTGAGCTTGAATTTGACGTCCCTCATTATCTCGAATACATGATAAAACAATTTACATCAGAACAAAACTTAAACACGATAATCAGAATTATCTAGAAAGTCAAATGCTGAAAAACAACTTATCGGGTTTGAATTTGACGAAACAGACTTTAAAAATGGACTCAGGACGTCGAAAAACCCAAAATAAGAGTTTTCGGAAAAAGTTGACTTTTGGTCAAAGTCAGCGGTCAACGGGTAGGGTCAACGGGAAACGGGATGGTCAACGGTCAACGGGTTGAGTCGTTGAGTTGACTCGGTCAGCGGGTTGACTCACTGAGTTGACTCGGTCAACGGGTTAATTCACTGAATTGACTCGGTTAACAAGTTGACTCACTGAGTTGACTCGGTCAACGAGTTAACTCATGTCGGACATGTTTGGATTTGGGTCAATTTCGGGCATGGGTTTGGATCGGGTATGGGTTTCATACCTAAAGCCATTGGGCCCTCAAACATGCCGACCCACTTAATATAACATATAGGTCATTAGGCCGGTTCGGGGTTTGGGCCGAGTTGCTAACTCGGTTCAAGGCCAGATCGGGTCCCAAGCCGGTCCGCCAAGCTCGGTTCACAGGCTGCCATCAACGGTGGCCGTATCTCGCCGGTGGTGGTGCATGGTATCCACGCGCGGCCTAAACGGTCCGAATCGCAATCGTAATGATGCAAAAAAAAATCATTTACAGCACAATCATCATCTCACATATCCTAGATTGTGATCGGAACATTACCAAACTAATAAAAATCCGGTAGGATACGGTGAAACTCCGACGCTGCAAAAATGGTAGAGGTCCGATGATCGACGACCAAGGGTTTGCTCGCAAAACAACGATTAACTCATCGGTGAGGAGCGTGTTGCAACCGGCGACTCATGGCGGTAGCGCGACGAAGAAACATTAGGGTGCGACCATGGTTCTCGACGAACCTTCAACACGGCTCCCAAAACGAACGGCGGCACATCTTCGCGAGTGGTGGCCGAATTTGTGGTCAGGACGGTGCGATGGTTCTGCTGGTGAGGGCGGTGGTGGCCACGGCAGCGCGATGATGGAGATCGGGGAAGATGAACGGTGGGGAGGGGAGATGAAGGGTCAGAGGCCTTTTTTTTTATCCCGTACCCAAAATTAATGGGCAAGCATACCTCAATTAAAATTAACCCTGGGGTAGTTGAGATATTTTCTAATTGTTTAATATTTTATTCAGTTCAAGTATTTAGGGTATTACATAAATATAAATTAATGCAGGTCATGACCATTAATAGCTTTAGCCCAGATGGCTAAGGCTTTAGCATGATAAGATAAGGCCACGGGTTTAATTCTCTCAAGCACCACTTTCTTTCTTCTTCTTCTTTTCTCTTTTTTTTTTTACTTTAACCACATTATGTGGGTGTTACAACTCTCCCCCCTAAAAAGAAATTTCGTCCTCGAAATTTACTAGAGTCAGAGTAATGAAGATCCATATGGTACTAAACTTATCCATTAGAGTATATTTATTTATCGAGACTCTCAGACGGTCGCGGATCAATCCGGTAATGTCTTTAGTCGTTCAGGTCATCTTTGGAGCCAAAGTTATCCTATCATACATATTGGACCAACTAACCAGAATACAATATTGAATTCATACTGAACTTTATACGGTGCCAAACAAATACTTGTCTCATGACTTTTATTATAAATGATGTCAATCGGGAATAAGAAACCTTCTCAACAATCACAGAAGTCAATCATATGACCTTGAAGTATCCCTTCTAGAATTTAAATTACTCTACCCGATTGTACATCAATTTACAAATGAAGTACTGTAACTGTAGTTCAAACGAGTACAATAGGCCTTCAATAGGACATTCTAGAATCAAGATGTAAACATTATATTTCAATTAGTAGGATACATATGACAGTACGTGTCATTTGCCCCCAAGAATATCTTCTTCAAGCTGATCAAACATAACAAAGATTTTAAACGAATATCATTTACCTTATGTGCACATTTAGAAATTGTTTCCTTATAACAGAGCCACCGTAGAATTTAAACTTTTGCCACATTCACAGACACCTTCATTTCATATTTATTATACTTTTCTTATTTTTTTTCGTCAAATTATTCTCAACCATAATCATTATAGTTGAAGCATTACATGTAATCATATATTGGCTACCTTACATAATCAAATACTTATTCTCGATCTGATTCAGTTCTTCAAATTCACATGCACGAACCTTCGCAGACTCTTTATTATAATTCAAATCTATTAAGTAAATCTGCATCATGGACGAACGTTACATGTATTTCTTTCCAGTACAAATCGAACTATAATGGATAGAACAGTTAGACACATTTAAAATAACTCGACATCGAAGTCTCGACTCGGTGGAGTATGGTTATGATAGAGGGGAATGTATTTATTAGACCCCCTATGGCAGACGATCGACCAATATGCCCAGAAAGACGTAACTCTAAGCTCCGATACCACTAAATGTAACCCCCTAGACCCGTCTATGCGTTAACACGAATCTTAGAAGGTCACATTAGGGTCACAAGAGCGACCCACAGTAAAAATCCAAATAAAAATATTTTTTTGATGTTTTTTTAATATTAAATACTATAATACAACCTTTATTTAAATACCATTTCAGAAGTCATTTAGTATGTAAAGGAAACTCAGAAACATTTATATACTCTGACATAAAATAATACACGATATACATGCCCATAAACTGTACTAGTGCTGTACTCCAAAAGTAACGTCGAGAGAACTCCAACTGCACATGTCAATCATTATACTATAAAAGATTTATTCTATCATGTGATAAAAAACATGAACTTCGGAAAGCTCAGTAATACAAAACTACCAATGAATCTTGTAAGTACGTGCATGTATATGACAAACATACTCTATCATAATGTTCTGAGAAATATCAAGTTCTAAATTATGGCTCATTATTTGAACACAAGTATCGGGCAAGAAGCCTATAAACCGGAGAATCAAAAGAGTGAATAATTAAATTAAACTATGGAGTTTAGTGCGTCCCAACAGTGCTAAACCGTATCAATGTAAACATTTTATTTTATGGTATGTAATTCAAGCAATAGTATGGTTCATTTTAAATTCTTATTTACCCTCCGATTGTGCTCGAGTATGAAATTCTGAGCTGCGTTTATAAAAGCATTAACTCAAGCCCATTGGGCGTCAGTATCATCCTAAGGGATTACCTTAGGTCTCGTGCAAAATTACACTAATCAAAGCATAAAAATCTGTATCGGTAATAATAAGAAATTACCCTAGCTGAAGCATAGGAACTAAGTACGGGCGGAATTACCATAACCGAAGTAGAGGAACTGAATACGGGCGGAATTACCCTCACTGAAGTAGAGGAACCGAATACAGGCGGAATTACCCTCACCGAAGTAGAGGAACCGAATACGGGCGAAATTACCCTCACCGAAGTAGAAGAACCGAATACAGGCGAAATTACCCTCACCGAAGTAGAGGAACCGAATACGGGCGAAATTACCCTCACCGAAGTAGAGGAACCGAATACGGGCGAAATTACCCTCACCGAAGTAGAGGAACCGAATACGGGCGAAATTACCCTCACCGAAGTAGAGAAACCGATACGGGCGGAATTACCCTCACCGAAGTAGAGGAACCGAATACGAGCGGAATTACCCTCACCGAAGTAGAGGAACCGAATACGAGCAGATTTACCCTCACCGAAGTAGAGGAACCGAATACGGGCGGAATTACCAGCCTAATTATACTGAACCTGAAGAAACCTTCATCAATATCTGAGATGTAGTTCAGCTTTAAATCCGTAAAGTAGGAATCAGCTTAAGTACATATTTTTATTATTATTATATTTTTTACTCATCTCATTAGAGTCATGTCCACAACCTTGTTTATGGGTACCAATCGAATAGGGGTCATTCTTCATGCTTTAATTTCTTACCACATCATCAATAACGTCATGTAATTTGTCAGCCATCGAATTTACTTTTTAATTGAATGTCTTATGTATATGGTTTCGTTAACTAAGGTTTTAACGGTATTCAAGGATAAACCCGACTTGTCTTTTAATTTAAAGATCTCAAAAATTTAAACGTGTAATATCATTCTTAATTATTTCACAAGGGTCCTTATCAATATTCTTATACTATATTTTGCTACATTTGATAATTCATACCTTAACTATTAATTAACATGTTCATTATAATACACAAGAAGTAATGGGTATTGCCTCAACTCCGAGCTACGTAGGTCAATCTTCAAAGCTCCAATCGATCTCCCTTGAGCTCGAATTTGACGTCCCTCATTATTTCGAATACATGATAAAACAATTTACATCAGAACAAAACTTAAACACGATAATCAAATTTATCTAGAAAGTCAAATGCTAAAAAACAGCTTATCGGGTTTGAATTTGACGAAACAAACTTCAAAAACAAACTCAGGATGTCAAAAACCCCAAAATAAGAGTTTTCGGAAAAAGTTGACTTTTGGTCAAAGTCAACGGTCAACGGGTAGGGTCAACGGTCAATGAGAAGGTCAACGGTCAACGGGATGGTCAACGATCAACGTGTTGAGTCACTGAGTTGACTCGATCAGCGGGTTGACTCACTGAGTTGACTCGGTCAACGGGTTGATTCACTAAATTGACTCGGTCAACGGGTTGACTCACTAAGTTGACTCGGTCAACGAGTTAACTCGGGTCGGACAGGTTCGGATTCGGGTCAATTTCGGGCATGGGTTTCATACCTAAAGCCATTGAGCCCTCAAACATGCCGACCCACTTAATATAATATATGGGTCATTAGGCCGGTTCGGGGTTTGGGCCGGGTTGCTAACTCGGTTCAAGGCCAGACCGGGTCCCAAACCGTTCTGCGAAACTCGATTCACAGGCTGCCATCAATGGTGGTCGTATCACGCCGGTGGTGGCGCGTGGTAGCCACACGCGGCTTAAACGGTCAGAATCGCAATCGTAAAGATGCAAAAAAACTCATTTACAACACAATCATCATCTCACATGTCCTAGATTGTGATCAGAACATTACTAAACTTACCAAACTAATAAAAATCCGGTAGGATACAGTGAAACTCCGATGCTGCAAAAACGGTAGAGGTCCAATAATCGGTGACCAAGGGTTTGCTCGCAAAACCACGGTTAACTCATCGGTGAGGAGCGTGTCGCAAACCGGCGACTCACGGCGGCAGCGCAGCGATGAAACAATAGGGTGCGACCATGGTTCTCGGCGAACCTTCAACACAGCTCCCAAAACGAACGGCGGCACATCTCCACGAGTGGTGGCCGAATTTGTGGTCGGGACGGTGCGATGGTTCTGCTGGTGAGGGCGGTGGTGGCTACGGCGACGCGGTGAGGGAGATCGGGGAAGATGAACGGTGGGGAGGGGAGATGAAGGGTCGGGGCCCTTTTTTTGTTATCTCGTACTTAAAATTAATGGGCAAGCAGACCTCAATTAAAATTAACCCTGGGGTAGTTGAGATATTTTCTAATTTTTTAATATTTTATTCGGTTCAAGTATTTAGGGTATCACATAAATATAAATTAATGCAAGTTATAACCATTAATAGCTTTAGCCCATATGGCTAAGGCTTTAGCATAATAAGCTAAGGTCACGAGTTCAATTCTCTTAAGCACCACTTTCTTTCTTCTTTTTCTTTTCTCTTTTTTTACTTTAACCACATTATGTGGGTGTTACAAATCCTTTTCTTTTTTCCTCTTATTCTCCAAAAGTTTTGGTTAGTATAGATTGATTTCATTGGTTCCATTTCCATATCTTTTGCCACAGGGCCACAATCTTCTCAAGAGAATACAAGGCTAGCTCAAAAAACGGCATCCTGAATGTCATTTCTATAAATCTCACCAAAGTTGACATCCTTCATGGTCTAGGGTGTTAGAATAAGCTAGAAAATATAATATTTCTAGAAAGCCCGTGTAACTAATTTCTGTTATGACAGCTAGTCTCTCTAGACCCTTACTGGGCCTTAGCATTGGGCTATAAATAGTTGACCCATGTATTATGATAAATCAGACGTTTTACATGATATTAAATAAAACTAATCCTTTCCCAAATTTCCTTTTTCTCTCTTTTCTGTTTTTTATTTGTTTCGATTACTTCATCTTCTTCCTTAGCTCAGATTGTTCGCATCTTATTTCCTCCATCTAACATTGTATCAGAGCCACTAATCAGTGAAGAATCGTGCGTTGATGTCGTGTTACTGCTTCGTCGTCATCATCTTCCAGCGTGAATCGAAGGATGAACATCGATGTTGTTGAATTCTTCCTTAGCCACTTAACCTCGTCCTATCCCTAGGTCCGAGATAGTTCAACCATAAACTGGAGAACTCATACTTATTCCTTTCGTATACTTAACTCTCTCGATATTAAGTAAATGTATAATCTCACAATGCTCTCCCGATACTCTTGCAAGATGTTGAAAACCAGAATAAGCAAACTTGAAGTATATTTTATTGAACATAAAAATTCCTAAAACAAATGCAATCCTTGCAACTACTTTACAAATCAACCCGTGGCCCTAGGGGAAGTTTAGAACGTGATGAGGAAGGAAAAACGGCTAGGGTTTTGGGAAGAAGGCTAGAGATGAAGATATCCTTCCCTAAGTCGAATTACATGCCTTTATATATGCCTTGGGTTCAAGTTTTATAATGTTGCAAGAATACAAGTTTAAATTAAAGTACAACTCTATTAAAGACTAAATCTTCAGAGCATATGTCTTTAATTCGTCCTTCCTTCTTGCTTGGAGTTTCTTCCTTGAACTTTGGGCTTGACCTTCATTCTGAACTAGGGCTTGGAAAAATATAAGGGTACTACACGACAGACCGGTTTAATTTTCTCTTTCTGTCGAGGCCCACTTTGCTTCTTCTCTTCACCATTACTGTAGTCCTTGGCTGCCACGGCAGCGGCCATGGCAGCACCGTCCTCCTCGCCTGCATATCCAGTTCCAGCTCTGCTTCTTCACTGCCCAGCGTCTGTTTCTCCATCTGCTACAGCAGCTACCTACAAAAACAACCAATTTCAGTAGACACTATGCCACTTAATATATTTGTGATGTATAACTGAAATCTAACCTAAATGCAATGAATTATGCTTGAATGCAGCAGAATATGGGTTAAATAGGGGGTAAATTATAGAACTTTTACACACTCAACACACCCCCAAACTCAAATTTTTGCTTGCCCACAAGCAATTCAGACCTAAAAAAAGAAAAACAAATTTTTTTGTTTGGCTTAAACAGTGAACTTTTCCTTACCTACCATTCATTCCTTATTGTGAGCAACACCTTGTCGGATAATTCAGGATTCATCCGGAACCTTGCTATAGTTCTCGTGTAGTGTGTGCATGCTTGTGAACAATTATATGCCCAAACTCCCTTAGTTTACTATAATAGTTAAGCCTCTAACTTGAATTTTTATGCCAATTTTCATCTTTTTGGAAGCAATTCTTAGGCTCCTTTAGTTTTTATTCAGACTCGATTTTATTTTCTGAAGCTTAAGTTTGACTTGAGCCGGTTTCGGGCACCTCTAGCTAACTTCCTAGAGCCGGTTTCGGGCACCTCTAGGTGTATTGAGTCTATTTTTCTTAACTTCTTTTCCTAGAGCCAGTGTTAGGCACCTCTAGGGGCAACTCAAGTGTTAAGCTTTCTATTCTAGTTTACTAGTAGAGTTTTAGGCAGTATAAAAGTCACAAATGGTGTTTAAGATTTAGAACTATAGTAAGGCTCTAAACTGCTCCTAAAAATATCCTAAAGGCACTGCCACGACAGAGGCTATCACGGTAGATAAGTTCAGTTCAAAAACTTAATCCAAATTTTCATCACTTTTTTAAGCAAAAAAAAAACTAAGTAAAAGACACAATTTTTTTAAACTTAAAAGACTCCATTAATGGAGGGATGCCACCCCCAAACTCGAGGGTTGCATTGCCCTCAATGCAGATGACATAGATGAAAAAGAAAAAAATAAAAACAACATCACAAAATATAATAAAAGGCATACAACAATATAGGATAAGAAACTTAAAATTTTATGCGCTGTCGTCGTCGCTGCTGCTGAGCTGAATCTGCCGACGGGCAGTGACCTTCTTGGCTGGTGCTGGCAAGCGGATGGGAGAGGCAGAAGTATTCTTGGTTTTGGCCTCCCTTGGAGGTTGAATACGGGTAGGGGAGATATGAGGTGGTTTCTCCACTACCTGAACCTCAGAGCTGCTACTGCTCTCGTTGCTGCTGCCGCTGTCAAATTTTTCTTTGTCCGCTACTGTTTTCTACCGTTTCTCTGGTGTAAACTCCTTGGACAAGTTCCTCTTGACAGAGGGCTCGTTGTCGGATGCCGCCCAGATATCAGAAGAAGAGAAGCCATCAATATACATGTCAAGGTCGTCTTCAGGCTCCTTTCTCTTGGTTCCTCGGGCAGAGGTGTCGGCTGTGCGGCTGCCGCCTATAGCTGTTGTGGCAGGGGTCGGTGTGGATGTAACAGATGGCGTTTTGGGCGTGGCAGCAGGGGTAGGGGTATGGGCAGGGGTGGGGGCAGCAAAATATTGATTGGGGAAAGTAGGGAACACAACATCGGGGAAATTAAGAGAGGTGTGAATAAAGTGTACCATGGCGGTGGTGAAGTCTCGGATGAAGCTCATAAGGCCGAGCTTTCATTCCTCTAGTTTTTGTATGGCAACGAGGATTTGAGAGGAGGTGTCGGCTGGAGGAGCAGCTGCAGTAGGCTGCCTGGGTTCTGTGGCAACAAGCTTGGTGTCGGTAGGCTCTGTCGGCTATACTGCTGCGGCAGTAGGATCAAAGGATGACAGGGGAGTGGCAGTAGTGAGTTCCATCAGGCTGACTATGTTCCTGTTTGTCCAGCCTTTCCCTCGAACTCGTAAATCTTTGGCAGCTTCTGGTACATGGTGGCCGCGGTAGAGGGCGGTGATGAGATATGGGTAGAAGAGTGGTCCGGACGGCCGGTATGCGCAATCCAATATGCCCTTTTAGACATATCTGCCAACGTTAATTGGCCTCTCATGTAATATGGAATGGATGAGGGCTAACCTGGGTTGGTCAACTGTTGTATTGTGAGAGGAGGGCATAATCCGCTTTTTGATGAAAGTGTTCCACAGCTTTGCCTCCGGGTTGAGCTGAACTCTCTTCACCGTCCTTGGGTTTTTAGGGTTGGTATTCCACTCGGTACCCTCTTCTGTGAGTTCTGCCATCACAACATCGTAGTCGGCAGGCTCTAAACTCTCGAGAAATTTTTGGTGGCCATCTTCTCTCTTCACCACATAGAATCCGTAGAAGGTGTTGATGTACTCGGGCTCGAAGGGTACCTCTTTCCCTTGGACTGTGACTATTGACGCGTTCCTGCTGCTGATGGCAGTATAAAATTCCCGAACAAGAGTCACGTTCATTTCCTCTAGCTGCTCCGCGAATATCTGCCACTGCAGGGCTCTAATTTTTCGGGCTATGAACGGTTGCAGCCCCAGGTTCTCCGTTTTAGAGGTGTAAATAAAACCTTTCTCCTCCCACATATCACGGATCTAGAAAGATCTTGGAGTTGATGCTGTCGGGGCAGATCCTGAGGCAGAACTTCGGCGGGTGTTTCTAGAAGTCATGTTACAAGGACTGAGGAAGAAAATGAAAGCAAGTAAAAATTCTAGAGGAAACAAGTAGAAAGAGTAGAAGTAAGTGAAAAATGAATAGTAAAACGGGGTTTATATAGAGGGGAAGTTTGTTGCCCGTTGGAGCTGTAACGGCAGGCGCGGATAACGGGGCCAACTGTTACGCGGTTTTTGACGCGTCTGTCACGCGTTTCCGTGTCTACTGTGCGTCTGCCGCGACAGCCTGTTGACAGGCTGGATTTTCTGCGTATGTCGGTGCAGCTGTAACGGCATGCTTCAAAGTTGGGCTTTCTGGGCTGATGGAAAGATGGTGGGCTGAATTCACTTCTCCTCTTCTCCTTGTCTCCTTTATTTCCCGAAAATAATAAAAATAAAAACTTTATTTCCTAAAAAATAAAATAATTCTAATTATCTAATATATAATTAACAATAAAAATAAATTAAAAGAAAAATAAAACTTAGGTTAAATTAGGGATGCCAGGATGGGCATCTCCTAAAGTAACCACTTCCTGCATTCTTGGGGCTTCAGTCCCCTGATAATGCTTCAATCTTTGTCCATTGACTTTAAATTGGTGCCCGTCTTTTAGAGATCTGATTGTTATGGCACCATGGGGAAAAACCTGCATCACTTGGAATAGGCCAGACCATCTAGATTTCAGCTTCCCTGGGAAGAGTTTTAACCTAGAGTTGAATAACAACACAAGCTGCCCTGGGCAGAACTGTCGTGGCAACAACTTCTTGTCATGCCACTTCTTAGTCTTGTCTTTGTAGATTCTAGCGTTGTCATAGGCCATTGTTCGAATTTCTTCAATCTCATTTAGATCAAGTAGCCTTTTCTATCCCGCTTTTTCCAAGTCCATATTCACTGCCTTGATGGCCCAGTATGCTCTATGCTTAATCTCGATAGGTAAATGGCATGTTTTCCCATAAATCATCCGATAGGGTGACATTCCCAATGGAGTTTTGAAAACTGTTCTGTAGGCCCATAATGCATCATTGAGGTGTAGAGACCAATCCTTCCTAGTTGGCTTAACCATCTTTTCCAAGATGTCCTTAACCTCTCTGTTTGATATTCCAGCTTGTCCATTGGTCTGAGGGTGGTATGCTGTTGCGATCCGATGTTTGACACCATACTTTTTCAAGGCAGCAGCTATAACCCTATTGTCAAAATGCCTCTCTTCATCATTGATGATCGCCTTGGGATGCCAAATCTAGAAAATATGTTTTTATGCAAAAACCTTTGAACCGTCTTGGCATCGTTTTTCTGAGTAGCGATCGCTTCAACCCATTTGGACACATAGTCCACTGCCAGGAGGATATATAAGTTCCCGCATGAAGTTGTGAATGGTCCTATAAAATCTATCCCCCAAACGTTGAAGATCTCGACTTCAAGAATGTTTTGCAGTGGCATCTCATGTCTCATTGAGATGTTTCCAGTCCGTTGACACTTGTCATAGTTTTTGTAGAATGTTTGAGCATCCTTGAACAATGACGACCAATAGAATTCTGCCTGCAAAACCTTGGCAGCAGATTTGTTACCTCCTAAGTGTCCTCCATACTGCGAAGCATGACAGTGCTCCTGATAACTTGATCTGCACAATATTTGAAAAGAAGAGGTTCGTCCCAATAATAATGTTTAACATCATTTTTTAACCTCTTTCTAGCTTGATAGTTAAGGTCAAGAGGAGTTATTCCGCTAACTAAATAATTAACGAAATCAGCATACCAGGGGAGTTCAGAAAACTTACTTGCCGCCATGGATGTCGCGACAGTGCTTGTGGCAGCGAACAGCTGCTCGTCAGGGAAGGTCTCTAGTATGTGTGTCTCGTCTGCCGGTAGACTCTTTCCCTTCTCTAACCTTGACAAGTGATCTGCAACTTGATTCTCTGTCCCCTTTTTGTCCTTGATTTCAAGGTCGAACTCTTGCAGTAGCAGAATCCAACGTATCAGTCTAGGCTCTGCATCCTTTTTGGTGAACAAATACTTCAATGTAGAGTGGTCTGTGTGGACTATGACCTTCGTTCCAAGTATATATGAACGGAACTTGTCAATAGAGAACACCACAGCTAATAGTTCCTTCTCTATTGTGGTGTAGTTCACTTGGGCGTCATTCAGTGTTTTGCTGGCATAGTATATGACATGAAAGAGCTTGTCTTTTCTCTGCCCAAGTGCTGCCCCGACAATATAGTCACTAGCATCACACATAATCCCAAATGGCAATTTCCAATCTGGTGGTTGTACTATTGGGGCTGTTACTAGCTTTTCTTTCAGAATCTTGAATGCTTCAATACATTCAGCATTGAAGTCGAAGGGATGGTTCTGCTCCAGAAGATGGCATAAGGGTTTTGTGATCTTTGAAAAGTTCGCGATAAACCTCTGATAAAAACTAGCATGCCCTAAGACTACTTTCTCACATCTTTCGAGCACTTTCTGTATGTTGTCGAGGCAGCTTTCAAAATTGTCTCCAAAGACAGAAAAATCATCCATGAATATCTCTAGGAAATCGTCCACCATATTAGAGAATATTGCCATCATGCACCTTTGAAAGGTCGCTGGTGCATTGCAAAGTCCAAATGGCATCCTCCGAAAAACATAAGTACCGTATGGGCATATGAACGTCGTCTTTTCTTGATCTTCCGGTGCGATGGCTATTTGATTATAACCTAAGTAACAATCAAGAAAACAATAGTAAGGCTTTCCCGTTAATCTATCAAGCATTTGATCAATAAAAGGCAGGGGAAAGTGGTCCTTCCGGGTAGCTTTGTTAAGCTTCTGGTAGTCCATACAAACCCTCTAACCGGTCACAGTCCTGGTTGGGATTAGCTCGTTTTCTTCATTGGTTACCACGATTATTCCTCCTTTCTTGGGAACTCACTGCACTGGGCTCACCCACTTGCTATCCGAGATGGCATAGATTATTCCAGCATCTAGCCATTTTATGACCTCCTTACGCACCACCTCTCGTATAACATCGTTCAGTCGTCTTTGTGCATCAATGGTCGGCTTATGATCATCCTCTAAGAGGATTTTATGCATGCATAGTGCCGGACTAATGCCTTGGATATCAACTATCGTCCATCCAATAGCCTTTTTATGTTGTTGCAACATCCATATCAACTGTTGTTCATGTTCCTGCATCAACTTGGAAGAGATGATTACGGGCAATGTATCATTTAAACCAAGGAAAACATATTTTAGCTGCCCTGGCAGGGGCTTCAGATCTAGAACAGGGGTTCTACAGTTGATGACTTTTGGACTGTATGTTCATCTGAGGTATAGTTTAAGGGCTCGAATAACTTACCTGGACGATTGCCTATCCAATTTACCTCCTCCTGATCTTCAGTATCAGATGTATCAGATTCTGAGGAGCTGCTGTCATCGGTGTTGTCGTGACAGTCTTCTAAATGGCTGATGGGGCAGTGGCCAATTTTGATGTCGTGGCAGCCCGACCTGATGCAGGGTTTGTCAAGGGTAACTTCAGTGATAGCCTTGCATTCTTCTTCTGCATCAACATGTTTTATTGCCTGGAGAACATTCAGCTTGATCTCTTGATCGTTCACTCTCATAGTGAGTTCTCCTTTTTCCACATCAATCAATAATCTTCCTGTGGCTAAGAAGGGTCGCCCTAGGATGATTGGTGCGTTTTCATCTGCTTCACAATCTAAAACAAGAAAGTCAGCAGGAAAAATAAATTTATCCACTCTTACCAGAATATCTTCAATTTTTCCTTCTGGATGAACGTAAAAGCGGTCTGCCAGCTGCAGTACTACTGTTGTGGGTCGAGCTTTTCCAATACCTAATTTTTGAAAAACAAATTTGGGCATTAAATTTATACTAGCACCAAGATCACAGAGTGCCTTACCCACAAATTTGTCTCCGATTATGCATGGTATGATGAAACTCCCATGATCCTTCTTCTTCTAGGGTGGATGCTTGTGCAGAATACTCATGCATCCCTCTGTCATTTTTACCGTTTCAAATTCCCCAAGTCTGGATTTCTTCGACATGGCATCCTTGAGAAATTTGGCATAACTATGCATCTCCTTTATAGCATCTAATAGCGAAATATTGATATGGACCTGCTTAAAAATATCATAAATTTCCTACAGTTGGGATTCCTGTTTCAAATTCTAAAACCGCTGAGGAAAAGGAGGTGGAGGACGATAATCAGCTATAGGTCCTTCCCACTGCATTTGAATCTGAGGAGGTTTAGGTTCTTCATCTTTCTCCTCTGTCCCTTATGCTGACGTGACAGGTTCTTCGGCAGCATGCTGGTTGTCGTCTGCCGGGGCAGCGTTCTCGCCAGTTGACTCTAAGGCTGGTTCCTTAACTAATTCAGCTTCCTTCTCTGGCCCTGGTAATTTCTTCCCACTCTTAGTAGTGATGGCTTTAGACTGTTCATGTGTGGGTTGTCTAGCGTTTTCGGTATCACTAGGAAATCCTCCATTCTGCCTCGGTTTAATATGCTGGGAAACCTGACCCATCCCTGTCTCCAATGATTTCAGAGTAGCTTCATGATTGGTCATTCGCATCTCTTTTTTATCCATGAATGTTTAAGTCTTCTTGACGAAGTGATTCACGTTCTTAATATAAGTTCCTGTTTGAGACATAAACGTAGCCAAGGTCTGTTCCAGTATACTAGTCGTGGCAGCTGGTGGTTGTTGCTGCTGCTGCTGCGGTTGCTACCGAGTCAATAACCTAGGTCCCCCTAATTCTGTGTGTTTTGTGCTTGAGGATTCAGGGCATTATTAGGGTTGCTCCAAGAGAACTTGGGATCCTTTCTCCAGTTGGGATTGTAGTTTTTGGAGTTATAGTTCTGTTTATTGTAGTTCCCAACATACATCCCTTCTTCTAACTGTAACGGATAATCTTCCGAACTGTGATTTCCATCGCAAGTCTCACATACCTCTTCAGTAGAGTAGGCGGGTTGTGAATCTTCTTTCAAGAGCTTTTTCATTGCCTTAGTGAGATATGCCACATGTGATTTTAAAGAACTGTCGGCCTCATAATCTTTTACAGCTAGAACTCGTTTACCCCCTCTTCTTGCTGTAGGAAACTGTTCCTCATTCTTCGCTAGATTTTTTAATACTGCCATTGCATCTTCGGGATCTTTATCTAACAGCAATCCATTCGCTGCTGAGTTAATTCTCATACGAGTCTGTAAATTGGCAGTATTATAAAATTTAGTTACCTGGTTCCAAACGGGAAATCCATGCATCGGGCAGTTCTTTAGAAGAGTGGTAAATATGTCCCAGGCTTCGTGCATTGGCTCGTCATCTTCTTGTTGAAAAGTAGCAATTTCGTTATGTAATCGCTCAAATAAATGTGAAGGATTAAAACGAGACAAAAATTCACGAGTTAAATCTGCCCAAGTTCGTATTGAACTCGGCGTTAGTTAATTCCACCAACTCTTTGCCCTGTCCCTTAATGAATGAGGGAATAACCGAATCCTCAGTATCTCCGAATTAACTCCTGGTAGTCTAAACGAACCATAGATTTCCTGGAACGTTTTCAGATGCTCCCTAGCATCCTCTGTAGCAGCACCATTAAATTGGCCAGCATTGTTAATCATGCTGAACATAACAGGTTTCAGCTCAAAATTGTCAACATCTACGTCTGGCAGGGTTGTTTCTAGTTCTACATGATCATTGAACATGTAGTCTCGGCATGACCGGCGTGCGGCATCGATAGGAGGATCGGTAGGTTAACCGTTCCCTCAATCTCCGACAGGATTTTCAGCATCCTGGGGATTCTCTTGGTTGTTCCTTCTTTCTTCACGTCTTTCGTTCACCATTGCTTCTAATTGCTCTTCTAGGTATTCGTTTATTTCAACGAGGTAACATACTCTTTTCCTGAGATTGTACGTTCGTTCGATTTCAGAATCTAACCGGTGCTCAGGTTCTTTTCCTCGTTGAGATCTGCGCATACGCAAACAAAAGACCTTATGAAAGGTATAGGTTGAACAATCCAAGTAAAAACAGAAAAGTAAAAGAAGTGCAGTAAAAGATAGGGTAAAGATATGTTACCAGTCCTCGGCAACGGCGCCAAAAACTTGTTGCGTGTAAACGTGTCTATCGCAATGTAGTGCAAGTGTACACGACGCAAGTAGTAAAGTGATACGTAAGTATCGGATATCGTCTCCACAGGGACTGGGCTAATAGCTTCACCTTAGATTGTTGCACGAGAGAGAAAAGAATTATTTAAGTTGTTGTCACGAAATAATAAAGAGTACTTAAATAAAAGAGTAATGTAATCAAGATAGAGAGAATGAGCCAGTATTGAATTGCTCAGTAGTGTAGGTGTTGCAAAGTCTGGGAATATCTGTTCTGTCGTCGCGCCTGTTGTAACACCCCAAATTTTGCCCAATTTAAAAGTCTCTATTTTTGAAATCCCTAAATTGGTAACCCTAGAATTTGGGGAAAATTAATTCAGAAACCCTAATTGAGTTTAAGGGTTAAATTAAGAGAATTCAAAATAATGAGGCTTAGCTTTGAAATTCATGGGTCAATTTGTAATTTATGGAAAATTTAAGTGCTTGTTTTCAAACCCTAAATAACTTTAGTGACTCCTATTATAATTTACCCATTAAATTAGGTATTTAAGCATATTTTCGGATTAGAGGGTTTTTGTTTTGGTTCCATTTGATTTTTCAGCCGCACCCTCTCCCTTTTCTATCGATATTCATAAACCCTTACCCTTGTTTTTTCCGATCAAGCTCCGGTGAGCACCTAATCGGCATCCGTTTTGCGTGGCACCACCACCGTTCGGCTCCCCTTTTTCTTGCGAACCAACCCCAACCATTAGATGGTTCTTGCCGGCCGTCGTTGGTGAGAAAACGACGTTAAACCATTCGTATCCGCTGCCGCCTTTCTTTTCTTCTTCGTTTTGGTTTGGGTAAGCCACCATGGGTTTCTCTCTTGCGTTTAATCTCTCTGTAAATTGTGTGGTGGTTCTGAAATTAGTGTGTTCTCTTTGAGGTTGTTAGGTTTTTAAATCCTTCGTTTCCGTTGTAGGCCGGAATGACCATGATGGTCATTGTTTGTGTTTTCGGTGAGCCACCGTCGTCGTTCTGCATTTGAGCCGTCACCGTCATTTTGGCATCCGCACCGTCGATGTGCTTGTCTAGATTTGTCGTCGTCACACTGTCGAACCGCCACCGCTGATCGTCTTTCGCCGTCGTTGCCCCTGCTTCGTCATCTCTGCCGCCGTCAAGCAAGGGTCTGTAGACCCTAGCTTCAGTTTGCAGGTTTGTGTTAGGGCAATGGGTTATGTGAATGTTTGGGTTAGGTTGAGCCCAAATCATGAGGCCGTTGTGGATATGTGATCTTGTGAGCCTGTTTGTGGGAAACCAAATCGATCCCAGATATGTGTTATGACACAAGTGTGAGAGCCCAGCTCGTGATCTGTAAGCCCAAGTGAAACCCAAGCAAGTGTTGTTTTGGACCCATAAATCTAAACCGGTTTGACATGTTGAATTGAATTGGTAACCCGAACCAGTGAGCTGAACCGAATTTGAATTTGTGAACCGAACCAGATTGTTGACCGAACCAAACTGATCTAAATAAACTGAACCGGACCGGACCTTGACCCATTTGACCGATTTTGACTTTGACTCAGTGGACCACAGTTGACTGGATTTGATTTGTTGACCTTTGACCAAGATTGACCGAGAGTTGACTTTTCAAAAAACGTGCATCTTAACCTTTCTCAACGTCCTGAGTCCGTATCCGCTGCCCGTTCTGCTTAAATAGTTTCTGAAAGATCAGTTTTGCTCATTTTAAGTTTTGTTATTGGAATATGATAAGTTTTGATTTCAGAATCTGATTTGGAATATTCTCGTGTTCAGGTGCCGACCCTGGGACCGTTGGGTTACCTTCAGTTGTTCAGATCGATAGTGCACGTTCTCCGAGATCTTCACGTGAGTATATCTTTAGTTTAATTCTTAGTGTTTTAGTCGGTGGCTTAGTTTTAGTAATAAATACTAATATATTATTCATACCTTCGTAGGTCCTGATTCAGCTAGATCTGAGCGTGATATGCGCTTTTCTCGGCATTTGAGCTTCTGTTGCTTAAAGGTGTGTCTCTTCCTGTTTTATAAACTTATGTGTTTCTTTCTGTGCTTTTCTGGTATTAATATAAGTAAATGTTTTGTACATTTTGTGTGCATACTCTGTTGTGATTGGGTGAATGTTTTCAGACATCATGCATAATATGTCATACTGCGATTTAAGTGAAATATCGGATTTTCAGAACTGTAAAACATCGGATTTATAGTATTGTGCAACTTGAATTTTCAAGTTTCGGATCAGACTCGGATTTTAAAATCTGCATCATATCATTGTGGGTATATGGATTGAGATTTGTTCGGGGAAGTTCAGTGGTTTCAACCTTCGGGTTGAATTCCGCTTCGGATCAGTGGTTTCAACCTTCGGGTTGAATTCCGCTTCGGATTAGTGGTTTCAACCTTCCGGTTGAATTCCGCTTCGGATCAATGGTTCCACCCTTCGGGCTGAGTTCCACTTCGGATGGTGACATGGAGAAAGTAGGTTTTGGGGAACCTTACTTTTCGGTGTATCGGAGATGGGTACCATGATTCATGTGCATCAGACATCATATCATTATGATCCGGTTTTCATTGTGTTTTCAGAAAAGTCTTTATCAGAAAAATAAAATATTGTTTTGATTTGTTTTGTTTTCGTTTGCATTTTAGAGACACACTAAGCTCTTTAGCTTACACCCTTTAGTTTTAACTTTTCAGATATCTCAGACTTTTTAGGCGATCAGTACTTGGAGCTTCTCTTGTTTATTCAGATAAAATATTATTCAGTACGAACTTTTCTGTTACCTTAGAATTATTATGTTAATATATTTTGGGATGTTTGTGTAATATGGACATTGGAACTGTTTTAATTTGGGTTTTACTAAATGCATGCATCTATGAAGTTACGCTTCAGATTTTTAATTAATTATCAGAACATCGTTCAAAAGATTGAGTTTTATTTTAATCGGAATATTTGTTGAGTTTTACTTACTTAATCGATTCTTTTGGATTACAAAATGTTTTAACCTAAATTATTTCTTGAGGGACTAGTTTCCAATCGTTACTTCCTAAATTCGGTCCATTCCTTCTGGGCCGGGTTTAGGGGGTTACACCTGTCGCGGCAGCGGTCTATTGTTAGTCGCTACAGCGATCACACAACTTTGTACTTCAAGCTTGGCAAGAATCCCTGCTGTGCCTTAGCCTATCCCTAGGTCCAAGTCTGTCGATGAACACGTCTTTGATGATACCTCCCGACGTGAATCGAAGGATGAGCACTGATGTTGTTGAATTCTTTCTTAGCCACTTAACCTCGTCCTATCCCTAGGTCCGAGATAGTTCAACCATAAACTAGAGAACCCGTACTTATTCCTTTCGTATACTTAACTCTCCCGATATTAAGTAAATGTATAATCTCACAATGCTCTCCCGATACTCTTGCAAGATGTTGAAAACCAGAATAAGAAAACTTGAAGTATATTTTATTGAACAGAAAAATTCCTAAAACAAATGCAATCCTTGCAACTACTTTACAAATCAACATGTGGCCCTAGAGGAAGTTTAGAACATGATGAGGAAGGGAAAACGGCTAGGGTTTTGGGAAGAAGGCTAGAGATGAAGATATCCTTCCCTAAATCGAATTACATGCCTTTATATAGGCCTTGGGTTCAAGTTTTCTAATATGGCAAGAATACAAGTTTAAACTAAAGTACAACTCTATTAAAGATTAAATCTTTAGAGCATATGTCTTTAATTCGTCCTTCCTTCTTGCTTGGAGTTTCTTCCTTGAACTTTGGGCTTGACCTCCTCGTCTGCATATCCAGTTCCAGCTCTACTTCTTCACTGCCCATCGTCTGTTTCTCCATCTGCTACAACAGCTTCCTGCAAAAACAACCAATTTCAGTAGAAACTGTGCCACTTAATATATTTGTGATGTATAACTGAAATCTAACCTAAATGCAATGAATTATGCTTGAATGCAGCAGAAATATGGGTTAAATAGGGGGTAAATTATAGAACTTTTACACACTCAACACCCTGCTTAGGCTTTACAGTGGTAAAACCACATCTCGATTAATGTCGTTTCGTAGGATGTTACACTCACAAAAGAAGGGGGAAATGTCTATGAGGGAATACTTAATGAAAATAAAGGGTGTATGTGGCAGTCTAGCTAGTTGTGGGGAGATTATCTGTGATCAGGATCATGTCACAACCATTCTAAATGGTTTGTCACATGAGCTCGAGTCAGTTATTTCTGTCATCGCAGCTAGTCCAACTTCTTCTAATGTTAAGACTGTTAAAACCATACTTCTTGATGCTGAAGCTAGATAGCCCAGCATGTTATCTCATATCAATGCTTCAACTCATCTTGTTGTGCAATCTTCTTCTTCCCATGTTCCTGTGTCTAATTCCTCTCTTGTTGGTCAACATGTGGTGTCTCAGAGTCAGACTGATGGTTTTAGCTCACAAGGAAGTCAACCAGTTTATTATTCTAACAATTATAACAACAACAATCGGGGTAGGGGAGAGGAAGGTTTTCCCTCCCACATCTAGGCCTCAATGTCAACTTTGTGGAAGAATGATGCATTTAGTGGAGCGCTGCTACTTTCGATTTGATTTGTTCTTCAAAAATGAGTCTGCCAGACCTGGTCAGTATAATTCTGGGAGAGGTCAACCTTCTGTTCAGGCCCACAATTGTACTTATGATGACTCTAGAGTTAATTCTTCTTCCACTGGTCCTAGTTCATCTAATCATGCACCTTATCATACAGTGTATTATGCCTCACCACCTTTCCTTGCTTCACCTATCTTCTCTCAGGTAGCACCCCTGTTCACCAGAGTTTACATCCTGCACCTGCCATTTTATCCCCCTCTTCCCCATCTCAATGCTTTCAGGCTCCAGTTTACTCTTCTGCACCATGCTCTAATCTGGTGCCTCACATTCCAAGCCCTGTTCATACTCATGTGTCTATTCCAGGCCCTGCTCCTGTCTTTCAGCAGTCTCTCACTCCAGTCACAGTGCCTGGTGGGAGTCACTCAACCTCCACCTCACTTACAGGTCATCCACAAGCCTTGGTAGCAACTCCCGGTACCCAGACTCATGCGCCTCCCATCATATTACCAATGACTTCACAAATCTTCATGTTGGTACAACTTATCCCACCACAAGTAAAGTAAAAGTTTTTAATGGTCAAGTTCTACATGTTCAAGCTACTGGTCAGTCTTTCTTATTTTGTAAAGATAGGTTGTTACATTTAAAAAAATGTTTTATTTGTTCCTGGCATCATTAAAAATCTTTTGTCTATTTCTAAATTAACTCATGATAATCAGGTTCAGCTTGAGTTCTATCCTACTCACTGTCATGTTCGAGATTTGGCATCCAAGAAAGTCATCCTCACTAGTAATAAGAAGAATGGCCTTTATTGTATTCAAGATTCTCTTAATGTTTGTCAGTTTTCTAATAACAGTAGTTCTCTATCTGATTCTGCTGCTTCTGTGCATGGTAATTGTGATTTTGCTGTTGTGGCTAATAAGATTTTAGATATTTGGCATCAAAGACTTGGACATCCATCTCAGGATACTTTACATAAAGTTTTAAATCTTTGTAACATTTCTTTTTCAAAAACTAAGTCCCTTGTATTGTGCTCAGCATGTCAATTTGGAAAATCTCTCAAGTTACCATTTAAAGAATCAATTACTAAGTATTTTGCTCCTCTTGAGCTTGTTTTAGCTGATGTTTGGGGTCCAGCTCCATTGTTTTCCAATGGCTTTCGTTATTTTGTTTCTTTTACCGATGTGTATTCTAGATACATCTGGATATACTTTCTTAAACAGAAGTCTGGAGTATATACTACTTTTGTTCAATTCTTAAGTCAGGCTGAAAGGCAATTTAATTTTAAATTAAAAGTTCTTCAAACTAACAATAGAGGTGAATTTATTGCCTTGCAGCCTTTACTTAAAACTCATGGAATTATCTATAGGTTCTCTTGTCCACATACTTCAGAACAAAATGGAATTGCTGAGCGCAAACATAGACAAGTTGTTAAAATGGGTCTCACTTTGCTTGCTCAAGCAGGTATGCTCTTAACCTACTGGAATGATGCATTAGTGAGTGTTGTGTATATTATAAATCGTCTTCCTTGTAAGGTGTTAGGTGGAGTCTCTCTTTATCAAAAAATGTTTAGTCAGGTTCTTGATTATGCTTTCTTTTGTGTGTTTAGGTGTCTTTACTATCCCTTTTTAGGTCCCTATAATAAGTACAAGTTTCAGTTTCGATCTGCCTAGTGTGTTTTCCTAGGGTATTCTCCCACACATAAAGGTTACAAATATTTTCATAGTTCAGGGCGTGTGTATATCTCTAGACGTGTAACTTTTGAAGAGTTTACTTTTCCATATCTTTCTCTCTTTTAATCGCATTCAGCATGTTGTGCTAACTGTACCAAACAGAATAAGCTTAGTGTTTATAGTTTGTCAAGCTCTTTTGTTCCAGGCCTCGTTACTAGGTCTCGTTTATCACCATCATCATCGTTTCATCCTTCCTCTCTTTCTTTGAATACAAATACCACACCTCAACATTTACCATCATCTTTTACCTCTCACGTTCTTCCTAATGTCATTCCCTCCCCACCTCCCCTCTCACATTCATCACCACCACTACAATCATCCCAATCTTATTCTATTTTACCCACATCCATTGTCCTATCATCACCTCATTTCCCATTATCATCTCCCACTTCTGTTTCATCATCACAACATACATCATCATCTTCATCTCATCTATCTCAATCCATTACTCCACCACCTCTCCATACATCACCATCACCATCCTCATCTCCACTTTCTCCATCCCTTACTCCATCACAACTACATACATCACCATCACCATCTGCTTCATATTCATACATCACTCCATCACCATTGGTTCCTCAAGTGCAGAATGCACATCCCATGATCACTCGAGCTAAAGCTGGCATTCATAAGCCTAAAGTATTGCTTCATGTAAAGGTTATCCATGAACCCACCACCATTGATGAGGCTTTACAACATTCTGACTGGAGACATGTTGTCCAGCAAGAGTATGATGCCTTGCTGGCTAACAACACTTGGGAATTGCAGCCCCTTCCTTCAAATAGAAAGCCTATTGGATGTAAATGGCTTTTTAAAGTCAAGAGGAAGCCTGATTGCTCTGTTGAGAGATTCAAAGCCAAATTGGTTGCCAAAGGGTTTTCTCAGACTGTAGGTTATGATTTCAGAGAGATGTTTAGCCCTGTAGTTCGAGCAACTACAATTCGAGTGATCTTAACTGCTGCAGTTTTGATGAAATGGAAAATTAGTCAAGTAGATATCAATAATGTCTTTCTCAATGGAGAGTTGGCTGAAGACATCTATATGCGCCAGACTCCTGGGTTTAAGCAGAAAGACCCTCATGGTGAGGAACTATTTTGTCATTTGAAGAAGGCTTTGTATAGTTTGCGGCAGGCACCTAGAGCTTGGTTTGACACGTTACGAGCCTATTTAGTATCAAGCTTGGGTTTTTCTGCATCCAAAGCTGATTCCTCCTTATTTATTCGATCATCTGCCTCATCCAAAGTCTTAGTGATGGTCTATGTGGATGGTATAGTCATCACAAGCTCTTCATCTACTAAGGTAGACTTGATTGTCCAGTAGCTAAACAAAGCCTTTTCTCTCAAAGACCTTGGCATCCTTGGTTTCTTTCTTGGAATGGAAGTACAACAACTAGAGAATGGATTGTTTTTTAATCAGCACAAGTACATTGTTGATTTATTGAGCAAAGTTGGCCTATTGGAGTCTTCCCCTGTGCCTACTCCTATGGTTGTAACTCCAATGTTAGTTAATGATGGTGGCTCTCCTTTTGTAGACGGTCACTTGTATCGCAGCATAGTGGGTGGTTTACAGTATGTCTGTCTTACCAGGTCCGATATCTCTTTTGTTGTAAACAAGGTTAGCCAATACATGAACAATCCTTGTGATTCTCATTGGATAGCAGTCAAGTGTATATCTCAAGGGCACCATTGATTATGGTCTTTATTTCTCTTCCAATTATGTCTACAGTCTGGTTTTCTATAGTGATGCAGATTGGGCTTTTCCTTTGGAGGATCGACGATCTACCACTGGGTTTTGCATCTTTCTTGGCCAAAATCCAGTGACACGAAGTTCCAAGAAACAATTAGTTGTGTCTCGATCCACATGTGAGGCAGATTATCGAAGCCTAGCTAATTCAGTTTCTGAGTTAGTTTGGATTCAACATTTGCTTGAGGAAGTTGATTTTCCTGTTGTAAGCAAACCTACAGTCTGGTGTGACAATACTTCTATTGTATCTTTGGCTGCAAATCCTACACATCATGCTAGGATAAAGCATGTTAAAATTGATCTCCATTTCGTGAGAGAAAAGGTCATTGAAGGGAAGCTTGTTGTCAATTTTCTTCCAAGTGGAGAGCGGGTTGCTGATGTTTTGACAAAACCTCTTCCACCAGTTGTGTTTGATAGTGTGCGCAGTCAACTTAGAGTAATAACATTGGCTGAAGCAAGGAGCTTGCAGAAGGAAGAAACATGGAAAATATTAGAGTGTTCTAACAAGGGAGAAAACCAGGAGAATGTTAGAATAAGCTAGAAATATAATATTTCTAGAAAGCCCGTGTAACTAATTTCTGTTATGATAGCTAGTTTCTCTAAACCCTTACTGGGCCTTAGCCTTGGGCTATAAATAGTTGACCCATGTATTGTGATAAGTCAGTCGTTTTACATGATATTAAATAACATTAGCTCAGATTGTTCGCATTTTATTTCCTTCGTCTAACATGTATTTCTCTCACATATTCCACATCATAAATGATACTTAGAAGATGAGCTAGCAGCTCACATACTTCTACCATGACATGCGCGACTCTTCTTTATAAGCAAAAGAGATATTTTCTTCCCATTGCATTTTTTCTAAGGTAAAATAAATGTTGCAGTTTGTATGACAAACTAGAAGTTAAGCACTTGTGCAGTGATCATCACATCCTTTGATTCATAAGACCAGGTTCAATGGATTAATAGAGTTATTGGTTGAAGAATATAATCATTTTCCCACTCTCTAGCACAGTATAGTTTCCTTGAAGATAAACCCAAATACAACTTTGCTTATACTTGCATTTTTGGTAATATTATAAGTTACAACAAACCCTGGTATATGTTTAAACATAAAATGTTAAGAGTTTAAACACTTTAAATGTGCAACATAAAACACAGGTCACAAGTGTGATTAACAATTAGTATTACTTAATCTCTCGTTGTCTTGGATATTAATGGGTATTTTTTTTCTTTAATCAATCAGAGAATATGACTTCACTTAAGAGCTGATTGATTATTGTGAGAAGCTAAAGCAAAGATGGAATTAGCAAGCTTGTTAATGGCATCGACCAAGCCATCAAGGTCTCTTTTGTTGATCTATGTCTTGGATTCCTCCATCTTTAGCATTCTCTCCTGCAAACTAACAACATCTTTTGTCTTCTCTCCACTCTTTCTCCTCATTGACTCGGATGGCTTCAACTATAATGCAGTGAGTTGTTTGCACTTACATTGCCCTGACTGTTGCCTTTTCCATTATCTCCCCTCTTCCTTCTCTTTGCTGGTGAGTCTCAATACCTACTGAATTGTTTCTTTCGCCAGGTTTTGGTTATTGGCCGCGGTGATGGTGGAGTTCTCTGGGAAGTTTATCGTCATACTTCTGTTGAGCATATTGACATCTCTGAAATTGACAAAATGGTTTAATCAACTTAAAGAATAACAAAGCTTTTGGAGAAGAAGAGGAAAAAAAGAAAAGGAATCACATAGGATAGTTTATTAATCAGCACAAAGTGGGACCCAAAATATATAATTTTACAAAGAAAAAAGAAAAATTAACGGGGCTATATCAGTATTTTTTAACGGAACATTATAAGAGGGACCAAAATGAAAGTAGAATAAAAGTTGGGTGACGTCAATAAAACTTTTAAAAGTTTGACCAAAATGAAATTGCCCTAAAAGTCAAGTGATCATCTGTGTATTTTACCTTTATTTTAAAATATTTCATACCAAGATAATTTTAAAACATAAATATAAAATATTTTAATTTTTTTTAAAAAAAATAGTCATGATTGAGTAATTATATAATATTAGAATTTGTAATATGGGTAGTTATATAAGTACAATTATCAAGAAGTATTATATTGACCGGAGTTCATTGATTAAAATAAATGATTACGTGTAAGAACTACAAAAGCCAATTAAAATTAAATTTATCCAAATATTTTTAATATTTGAATCTTTTTTCGTCAATACGACCTTTTTATATACGAAACATTGTTATTTTTTATAATATATATGTTAAGTCTCTTTAAAATGTTTTGTTGTTATTGCTAATTTAAAAAAAATTAAAAATATTTTATTACTTTGTATTCGTATTGAATTACACTTAATAAAATTTAAAATAATAATAATTTTTTGTTGTCTTTTGGTTTTTAGAACTTCGTCCTGACTAATCCGGACTTACTTGTATCACACACCTCGTTTTGGTGGGTGAGCTTACCATCAGAAATTTTCTACATACATAACGTCTCAAACTTAAGACGTGCTTAAGCGATACCAAGATGATGACCACATAGATAATCCCCTTTGGTAAATAATTAGTTGTACTTTATATTCATTTAGAATTACATTTTCATTATAATTTAAATTATTTAAATCAATAAAAAAAATAAGTAATATCTTATTAATTTAAATTGGTTTTTAGGAATAAGAAAATATTTTTTTATTATTCTAAAATTAAAAAATGAATAAATAAAATTTAGAGACTAAAGATATAATTCATCCTATTTTGAAATATATAATTTATAAAAATATACGTAAATATAAACAATTTTAAATAAAAGTTATAATATGATAAAATTATAATATAATTCCAAACGAGTCTTTCTCTTTCTTTTGGTGTGATATTTCAAAATTTTACAACTACCAACTACCCATTTCCCCATTTTAAAACCAATTTTCCCACCTTATACATATAAATATAATTAAGATATTAATATAAAAATTCTTTCCCATGGGATGTTTGGTTGAGGGCGAAACGAGTTTTTATCGAGTTCCTTCATAACACAAGATCCAAAGTTTCAAAAAGACCTCAAATTGATTCAGAGCCAAGGCAATAGATACCACCCTTTAGGAGGTATTAAAATTAATTGCGACACAGTTTTCGATTCCCATTCAAGGATGGCATCAACTGTAGCTATTGCTCGAAACTGCTCAGAGTCCTTTATTCAAGGGCTTTCTGATACGTTCACTGCTCCATCTGTCGCAGTTGCAGAAGCTTTAGCCATCAGATTGGGCATTTATCTTGCCTTAAGGAATAATTTTGGTAATATTATTGTCGAAGCCGACTGCAAATCTGTGATCTGCAGACTGAATGAGGGTTCTCTGTCCGAATGGACCACATCAGCCGTGGAAGAGGATATTAGATCTTTATCTAGATCCCTCAACTCTTGTATGTTTTTCTTTATTCCGCGAACATGTAATCAGGTGGCCGACCGGTTAGCCAAATTTGCCTAAAACTGTCGGGGTCAAAAATCTGTGGGGACATGACTCCACCCCATCTTTTATCTGGAATGTGTAACTTCCTTTGATATGAATGAAGTTATTTTTTGAACAAAAAAATCAAATAAAAAAATACTAAACATAAATTATTTTAATCAAAATTTAAAAATGTTGAACAAATATATTTTAACCGTCAAGCTGTTCATCTTTGTTTCTCGTATTCTTTTAAGTTATGAGTTCTAGACTTGTTAAGAGCACTCCTTTTGCTTTCTCTAAAAATTTTTTCATCCACTTCCCTCTAGGTAAGATTAGAACTTGTCCAAAAAAATAAAAATGTTATTTTAAGAACAAACAATCAGAACCCAAAATATAGATTGTAAAACACATATAAAGTTAAAAGAATTAGGGTTATATTTTGATACACATGTTGTCAAGCAGTGTAAAAAAATTACACAATCCTTCTATAAAATTAAAACTTAAATCTCAAATTCTAACACCATAAAACTTAAATCTTACACCCTAAACCTTAAACTCTAAATTCTAACCATAAACATTAAATTCTACTCCCTACACATTAAACCCCTAACCCCTAAACTTTAAAAATAAAAGGTTTGTGTAAACTAACCATAAACCTTAAATTATACACCCTACACACTAAACCCCTAAACTTAATCTAAAACCCTAAAATTTAAAATTAAAAGGGTTACATAAATTAAAGTTTACACAAACTTGTGTATCAAAGTATTTTTCAAAGAATTATTAGTTTACGTAAACATGTATTTTACTCCTCGACATGATAAAATACAAGAGTGGAGTCATAAATTTATTTAAGGGGTGCAACGGATAAGAGGAATTATGTATAAAGGAAAAACATTGTTAGATGAGTCTAATCTACCACGCCATCTATGGTCCTATCAAATGAAAATTTTCTATCTCTTTTCTTTTTTCAAAGTGAATCTTCACATCTTTACTACATGTAAATAAGGAGGGGTAGTTACTTGGAAGTTACACTAAGAATGTTATTGGATGGACCATGGATGACGTGGTGAGTCGGGTCCATCTAATAACTTCTCGTATAAAGGGGTGTCAATTATATATATATATATATATATATATATATATATATATATATTATAAAATTATATAGATGAAACATGCATGGTTTTTTTTGTCCTTCCACTTCTCCAAGACTTTGTCCTGATTAATTCGGATCGACCTGTATCATAACTTGATTTTTGTGAGTGACTCTCCTAACAATTTTTTTTACATACATAAAATTTTAAACTTGATACCTACTTAAACGATAACAAGACGCTTATTACTTATGCCATAATTTGGTAAACATTTTTTGAATATGCTGGTGCGATGCAAGGGTAGCATCTGTTCAATCTTCTTAGTCTTTTCAAAGACGGCACACACAGCATGGTATTACTGGTGCTCGAACCCGGGTCCCAAAAAGTGATAAATCGGTAAACATGTATGTTTTTTAATATTCAACTATCAAATAACGTAGATCAAGTAAAGAAAAGTTGAGTTCTTGAGGGTTAATCAAACAATTCCTCGGTAATTGAACTGAATTAAATTAAATTAATGTAACTTAATATTCTCAACTCATTTTAGGTGTGATGTAAGCAATCAACCTCACTTTCCTTGTAGCCGAGAAAGACAACTCTCTCAACTACCGAAATTATAAACAAATCTCAATTAGTCATTTTTAAATCTTTTTGCCTTTGCAATAATCCAACTAACACGTCCATGGCTGGCGATGGACTCCTTTATAAAACAACCACCATTGACTGCCTTAACCTGCCATCAAAATAAACACTCTTTTCTTCCTCTTCTTTTTCTCCTTCTTTCTGCGAGAATTGCCGTCCTTGATAATTGATTATGTCGACTCCATATCCCGACGGCAGCAATCCGAATGCGTGGTTTGGTAAAAGCAGCGGTGGTGGCGGTGGCGGCAGCAACAGTTCGGCAACGACCTTTATTTGGATCGTGGTGGGATTATTAATAGCTATTGTGGTGTTGGGAATAGCTTATTATTATTTGAGGGGGAAAGGCAAATGTGGTTTTTTGTGCTTCAACTGCAAGATTGAATGTGGCTCCAGTCACCACAGCCACAGTCAGTCCAAGTGTTGATATTTTTGTTTCTCAAACTCTATGCTTTTTTTTAGCCAAACTTTGCTAGAAAATAATGACGATGATAATTTATAGTGTAAACTGTTGTGTTATTTCCTACTCATTTGTCTTTGTTATTGAATTTTCATTTCGGATCTCCCTTTTTGTTAACAAATAATCGGAAAGTTGAATTTCTCCATATTTTTTACATGCCAATTCACCCTCGTCCATCCAAATTTAAACATTAGCTTTTTAGCGTTAGAATTGTAATCTCAAAGGAGAGTTGAATTTCTCCACAAAAGTATGTAATATCAAAGGAAAATATGAGATCAAATATGCTTAAATTTTTATGCTTTAATTAATTGGATGAAAAAATGAAAGAGTAGAAGGATAAGAGAAGAGAGAGCATAGTTGACAGGTTAGTTAAGCTGCTCAACTTTGTTCCCTTAAGCCATAAATTCTAGACCCGATAAGAACACTTCTTCCTTCCCCTCCCCTAAGTAGGATTAAGATTAGAATTTGTCAAAAAAAAAGAGAAAAAATGAAAAAAAAAATTAGGTGTGCTTGGTAGAAAAGAAAAGTGGGAGGAATAAAAACTAGAGGGATAACTATTTTTTATACTCATGTGTAAAAACAAATTATCTCAAAATTAGAAAGAAAAGAGGAGAGAAAATATGTGGAAGATATGAGTTAATTCAAAATATGGATTTTACAAAACAATTTCCTTCTCTTTCGAGTTTCAACTCTACTAAGCAATGAATGAAAATAAATAATTTTTTTTAATTTTTCATTATTCCTACTGAACACACCAATGAAAAGAAAATTTTAATTTTAAATTTTTATCTTTCAATTTTTCTATTCCTTTAGTTTTCTCTCTTTCTAATTTTCTTTTTCTTTTCACTCTATCTTTAATAATTTTTTATTTATAAATAAAAAATTTAAATAGTATAATCATTATATGGTAAATGTAAAAAGCTCAAAAGGGCTTTTTGATTACTGTCACCGAGAAAGCATAGAATCAGTACAACAAAACTAAAAGAAGCAACCCCATAGTTGAGTGGCGTCTTCTATTGTCAGTGGTTTCCTGTTCCACATTACATTCAGGGTTTGGGGGTCCATATGGTGAGGACAGGTTTGAAACACCATTTTACTTTTCTTCTCTTCATTATATTTTAGTTTGGGTGTACTGTTATTGGCGCTATGATAATTATAAGTAAATATTTTTGTTGTTTTTTATTAAATAAAGAAAATAGGAAATAATTTGAAAGAGAAAAAAAAAAGTTTTCCTCTTGTTCCATCGAGCAGGGGTGATTTTAAGCATATACGAGATATGTGTCCGCACATGGCCCCGAAAAAAGAGGACTCAAAATTAATTATTATACATATAATTATTTTTTTTAAAAAAATTACCAATAAATTTTGATTTAAAAAATATGTATTTTGAGAAATTAATAAGATGGGTAAGATGTGTGTTAGTATATATAGTGGCACTTGAAAGACTAATAAGATGATTCCCTTACTTTCTCATTTTCTAAAAGTTTGTGTGTGCCTGTGCGCGCAATTTTACTTAAAATACACTTTCAATTTTCGGTTTGTAATTTCACATTTTTCAATTGGTAGTAAAAAAATTTAAAATACGATAACATTATTTGATGACTTCTTGTTTTATTATGATAAATTACATTTATTAGATAATGTTAATATCAAGTCTTATTGCAATAATTTTGAAAATGATATTAGGAAAAATGTGTTATCTGATGTTGATGTAAATGAGTTATTTGTTGAGCTAAAATTACTCAGAGAGCTTTTGTCCAAGGAAAAAAATAGGAGTAATGAATTTATTAAAGTTTTAAAACGTTTTAATTGCTTCCCAAATGCGACAATTGCATATAAAGTTTTATTAACAAATCCTATTACTGTTGCTTCTACATAATGATACTTTTCAAAATGAAATTTGTGAACTCGTACTTATAGACAACTATGTCACAAAAAGACTAAATAGACTTGTTTTGATGACAATCAAGACTAATCTTTTGGAAGAAGTTGATATCGAAAGCAATGTGGATGATTTTGCTTCAAAATATGTAAGAAGAACATCACTTTTTAAGTAAAAATATTAGACTTTTAGATGTTTGTAAGTTATTTTTATGTTGCTTAAGAGTGTAATCCAACATTTTTTATTAATAAAACCTTATTGATAAAAAATTATTGTAAATTAAAAGCCCTATTTTATTAAATTGCACAAGGCCTCTTAAATCTTCCAACCGCCCCTGCCATTGAGTATAGAAAAGCTTTAGCGTTAGGGAAAAGATTATGGATCCAAATTGTCGGTAATGAAGAAGGATGTTATCGAGCATAAAATCAATCGGGTGATTATTAGAATTAAATTTGAATTTACGGACTAAATGTTGAAAATGTTAAAATTTAGAGATTTTGGTAGTAATTTAGACAATTTCAATGTTGACCAATCTCTTTCTATTTTTGCTCTTTAGTATGTTTAGGGAGAATTAGTTAAAAATTTAAGGTAAGAATTAATGGGTAATTGAAGGTGGATTTTTTTGGTCAAATATAATTTTATTAATGAAAAAAATTATACAAATTATTATCGTAGGGCTCGTTAAAAATATTCCTACGCGTAATGGAGAAAAAAATACCACACGATAATAAAAAAAACGATCAACACAAAATAAAGCTATGATGCTGACAAGAATCACAACCAAAATACATTAAACATCACACCTCGGGTGATTCACCACCCCATACAAACCCCACACCTTTTTTTCGCAGGTCTCGAAACCAAAACATGCTAGCAATGAAAAAACACCACACACACTAATCAATAGCTCCGAACCATAATCGCCATGGCCGATGCTCAATGTGTAACACTTATGACACATCAACTATTGAAATGATTCTATAATAATAGAAGGGGTCGTGCAACACAACGACACAACCAACATGTCAAGAGCATAAGCATTCACGTGGAAATCCGCCTCATTTGACTCTACCACCCCCAACGGACTCAAAAATAAAGCTAGCACAAGACATGACGCTAGGGGTGTTCAAAAATACACGACTCAAACTACCTAACCCGCCCACTCGCCTACCCGAATAAAATTTACCGAGTATTTATATTAAAGTACCCGATTTTTTCAGGCTGAGTACCCGACCCACAACTTTTTCGGGTAGTTGGGCCGGGTCAGGGCCGAATTTTTTTTATAACCGGGTATCCGACCCGGCTCGCTAATTATATATTTTATATTTTAAATTCTATTTTCTTTTTATGTTTCTTATTATTTTTCTTTAAAATTAATTTTAAAACCCTAACTTCTTTTTATACTTGTATTATATACTTTTAAGTTTACAATTTTTCAAAAATATTTATATTAATTTGTCAATATGAGAGTCGAAAGAAAAATCACGATCGAGATTAATATTTCTATTTTTTTGTCGATAAACTTTAATATAAATACATATATATATCCAAATATTTCTCTTAACTAACCTCAAATCAATAATTTTTGTGTTTGAAATATATATTATGAAATTTTATGTGTTTCCTATGTATTTAAAAAAATATAAAAAAAAGTAAACCGGGTACCCGGTTATCGAATTTTACGGATACTCGAATTTTGCGGGTACCCAAATTGCGGGTACCTAATTTTTATGGGCCGGGTCACGGGCCGACTTTTAGGTACCCGAAAATTCTGAGTACCCGGATATGAACACTCCTACTTGACGCAACCCGTAACATTCCACCACAACCCCCAGGAATGGACTTACCCCGCACCGAACCTTTCACGTTGAACTTAATCGTTCCAGCCATTGGCGGCAGCCAAGAGATCCCTCTCCTACTCAAACTACCATCACTATGCGAGAAGTAATTTCACAGACATGTCCACCACTTCACTTCATATATAAGAGAATCACCCCTTGTCGCCTTAACCCAATATAAGGCAAAAAGAAAATCTTCCACACCGTTAATTTTTTTTTGTTAAACATAAGCTTATTTCAAGCTAGAAGCCACACCGACCACATCAAAGCTGCACAACCAGCAATCCACCCTTATTTAAGAACCCCGGAGAAGCCACCAAAATACTCTTGTGCAATAATAAACTCATAAACCGCTTTAGGCCTAACAACTAGCACTCCTACCATTGAAAAAATAGATCTCATATCTTGCTCATAAACCAGCATGAAAACAAAATATGATCCATCTCATCCTCACCCTCCCTGCACCAACACATGCGAAAGACATATCAACCAATGTTACACCCTTATCTCGATGCAAACATAAAGTCGGAAACCTATGATGCAAAAATAAACTAAAGAAAAAACATTGGATTTTTGGAGGTACCTCAATTTTCCAAACTATATACGCATCTAATTTAGCCTTAATTTGGTGGATATTAATTAGGTAAGAATATTAGCCGTTTTTTTAGGCTTGTAAACAAACTGAACGAACAAAAATGAGGGTATGTCATGTTCGTTTGTTTTATTTTAACCAAATAAATGAACAAACACGAACATCTAAACGAATACAATTTCTTGTTCGTGTTCGTTCATTAAAACAATAAACGAACACAAACAGACATTGAGTGTTGTTTAATTTTTTATTTCATATTTTTAATATATATTTTTAAATTTTTTAAATATAATACTTTTGTTATAAAAACAATAAATAGACACATGTGAATAAATTTAAACGAGCATAAACGAACGGACTACTGAACGTTCATTTAATTAAACAAACATAAAATCTTGTTTATGTTCGTTCGTTTAATACATAAGCGAACATAAATAAACTTCCCACTGAACAATTCGCTGAATGTTCGGTTCATTTATAACCCTAATTTTCTGTATACTTGACAATATAATTGTCGGAATTTGTAAAATAAAGACAAAAAATGAATAAATGAAGGGGAAAAAGGCAACAATGTTAAAAAAGTAGTCTGCATTGATAGATAAATTTTGTTGTGGAGTCTCAATGCATATATGATTTTTTTTTGAAATAGTCTGGTTATTAGAATGTAGAAATTTTCATAGATATTTTTAATTCTTTGACAATGCACACACACCTTGTAGACAGTGCGATTAAATTCGAGTCTCTTAGGATGAATCTTATCCACTTTTCTACTAGAACCATTTTTTTGAAGATAAGATATCGATTAAAGAAAAAAAGCAGCATCCTCAACCAGTGAGGAAGATAAGCCTACCA
This sequence comes from Hibiscus tridactylites, assembly GCA_958450335.1. NCBI lineage: Eukaryota > Viridiplantae > Streptophyta > Magnoliopsida > Malvales > Malvaceae > Hibiscus > Hibiscus tridactylites. The sequence continues at coordinate 54,902,455 of OY288286.1, read as the reverse complement.
ATTCCTAGGGCAATGGCCTTTCCGAACCGCTTTGGCAACCCAATCCTACAACGCAAATCGACCTAAGCCTCGTTAAAATCCCTAAACCTAGTCGAAGAAAAAGAGTATATAGGTTAATGGAAAGCAGGTAATAAGGACATCATCATCATCATCATCATCATCATCATCATCATCATCATCATCATCATCATCATTATTATTATTATTATTATTATTTCTAACTTTATGTTTTTAGTAATATTTTTGTTATCATTTCATTCGGATCTAGCAGTTCATATTATAAACTATAAAATTTAATTATATATAAATTAAAAAAAATAATTATGTATATCAATCTTAAAAAAGTAAATGTTTTTTAACGGCAATAATATGATTTTATTGATTGAAGGAACCATACAAGGCATCATTACCATAAACCTCGTTAAAAACTTTTATAAGTCTAAATGGAAGAAAATAGTACTTATGATAATAGAACAAATAAACAAAGGATAAAAGCTATAAGATCAAAGACAACACGACTAAGAGAGCACAGAAACACCATACATGAACAAAGATAAAAACAATATCCATGATGTAATATCCTCGATGTACCCTAGAAGAAAATAAGATAAGTCGATTAAATTAATTAAATTAATTGATCACAAATTAATTGTAGTTAGAAGATTTAGTGCCTAATTGAATGAAATTGAAAAGATAAGAGCCAAATTAAGATGACTTAAATAGGATTTAGCTTAAATAAAAAGTTTGCATGCAAAAGTTTTAAATAGATCAAGCCTACCCGTGTAAATAGATAACTTAAATAGGATTTGAAGATAATGTTTAAGGCCTTGGACTAATCTGAAAAATTGGAAGAATTATGGTTTGAATTGGAAATTTTTTATTAGAAATGAATTGAAGATTAGGTTCTTAATTATAAGGTTTAGGCCTTCGATTGGCCAAAGTGCGATTAAAATGAAGCTTGATTGAAGGAATAAACAAATTGGTTCGGTGAATTATGAAAACTAAAATTTGGGACTGTTCTGTAATAATTAAAAAATACTAGGATTAAAAATTGATTAAATTATGAATCTGGAGATTTGTTTAAAATCAGGGGATTATGTTAGAAAAATTTTAGTAACTTGAAATTGAACTTAAAATGGCTCAAATTGATAATTTAAGCAAATTAGTGAAAGCTGTCCAAAAACAGCCCTGTTCCGGAACCTCAAATTTGAAAATTCACTATAAATAGTATATAAAGAATTTGAAGCTGAAATTTTGATAGGTTAAACTTTCACGTGTCTATTTTATTTGAGAGAAAACGGAATTCAATTTGGAGCTATTTTCTAAAATCTGGAAGTAGATTCAGTTATGCACACCAAAACTGTTTAGAATCTGAAATACCTATAAAGAAGTAATAAACTGTATTAATCTAGACGTGATAAAAATGTGAGGCTAATTTGGTTAAATAGGATATCGAATTACCTTTCTAAGAATGTATGATAGTTGATTTTTGGAATTGTATAGAGAAAGTTATGACCAATATAGTGGCTGATGCTCATGTCTGCCAGACTAGGACAACCTTGAGAAATTGAAATTAACATTTGCATATTGGTGGTCTAATGCATGATTTAGATACTAATATGTCTTTTATATGTATGTGTATGATCAACAAGACCAAGGGATTGACGACTTGGAGGAGGAAGCCAAGATTGGATCATCCCAAAGGAGGAACAAAGGAATAACTATCAAGGAACAAGATTAGCTTGGAAGTTTGTGAGTGTAGTTACCTTAGAGTTGAAACTAGTGTCATAACCACCATTTTTAATTTAATTTTACTTATTTTACAAGCATGAAAATGACTTAAATTAAAGCTGGTAATTTAGTAAGGGAAGGAGGCTAAATAATTAAACATGAATGTATGCTTGAATGGATTACTTGGTATTGTGTATTATTGGACTGCTTTGTGCGATGTTGTGAATGATTGAAGAGGCATGAAATTTCTTGTTGCTGCTGAATTTTGAATGCACTTAAAGATCGATACTTGTTTGTTTACCATGTACTTAAAGATCGATACTTGTTTGCTTACCATGCACTTAAAGATCGATACTTGTTTGTTTACCATGCACTTAAAGATCGATATATGTCTGGTTACCATGGCTAATTGTTATATGTATAAATTGATTATGGTTGCTCTTGATTTAGATGATTGAATGATATGAAAATTCATGTGAAAGCTTGCTGAAAGTTTCCATGACATGGTTTGATTGAATAACCCCTTGTTGTATCATGATTTATCTTTATGACATGAAATATGCTAATTTAAAAAGCTACAAGTCCTTGGTTTACTAGATGGATTAGGTAGAAGGGCATGCCTTAGGGTCTAGAGCTCTCTTGATTCGGGTATTGACATACCTTCTTGTATTGGTGATTATACACCTTCTTGATTGACACCTTGTGTGCCTGTGAAATGGTACTATATGTACTAGTGGATTTGGTGTCTTAGCACCCACTTGTGATACTATCTAACATCTTCTTGATTAGGTACAAATGTACCAACTTGTGACTCGCTTACTTAGACCAATATAATAACCAAGGCAACTTAATTACAAGATTAAACATAAAATGACTTGTCTTGCATGAATTGTTCTTATGATAATTGTTATTGTGACTTGTTTTGCAAGCATTGATTATTGTTATATGACTAATTCGATGAATGTATGTGATTGAATATGCGATGAGACTAGCTAGATCTTCTTATTAAATACCGCGAATAAGATCTATCTTGTTTTAAAATTGAATAATAATTGCTACCTCACTAAGTACAACTTTGTACTTATCATCTCTTGTTTCCTTCTTCCCAACCTAGCAGATTGAACCTGGTTCAATAGCGTACTTCCTTGATCGGGAGCAAAGACTACAAGAATAGTAATCATGTATGACTTGATCCTTTCTTGTTTGACTTTTGGATGGTGGCATAGAGTTAGATTTTGTGTTAGCTATGTCATGCATATGGTGTCTAGATGATATGATTAATGATGTATATGCTAGTTTGATCTTGGCTTGTAAATATGAACTTGACATGTAATGTTTTGAGACCTTGTTTATAAACATGTTACTTGGTTTAACGAATGAAAGCATGATGTGTTTTAAAATCTTGAATTAAATGTATAGTTGAATGAGTTATTAAATGGATATGTGTGGACCAATCGTTCTTAGCACTTCATTCGAACAAATACTTGCTTTGTAATCAATCGAGTAAAAATTTATTACGTATGGGTTGATGTTTTGAATAGAGGTTATTAAAGGTTAGGATTTCTTGTTTACTTATATGGTTCAATTAGTTAAGTCTTAATTTGTATATGACTAATAATCCTATAATGTATGGGTGGAGTAAAATGGTAATGTCGTTAAAGATTAAAATGATAGTTAAGTTAATGTCTTCTCTAAAATGGTTGATTGTTGCTTGCTAGCCAAGCAACTCATTGCGAAAAAGTTTTAGATTTTTCGTATTTTTGCGACGCCTCCCGACCGGTTTACTGCTAAACCAGGATGTAGGCGTCACACATGCTCGCAAAGACCCAACATTATACTAACCCCAACCCCACAAAGCACCAAGAGGACAATCCCCAACCACTAACACCATACGCCACAAAACCAAGAAACACAACATGAACCGCATTGACCTAATCCCTCACATGCAAGCTTGAAAATAGTTCTACGAGTTAACCCTTCCTTAGTCAGAGCGTCCGCAAGCCCGTTCGCCTCTCAATAAGTGTTATTAAAATAGTCACTTTGAAGATTCTGACACACCTGATCAATAGAACTAAACACTTCCTATAAATGCTAAGGTCAGTTTTCGGTGTGCAACACACGAGTCAGATTCAATCACCAAACAATGATCCAACCATTGCGAGCTCACAAACATTGATAAAGAAAATTCTATAGCATGCTTCTGCCTCGTTCGAATCCAAAACAACCAACGGACCAGAAAAAATAGCCAATATTCGACCATGCTCGTCCCTCAACGCATCACCAAGACAAGAAGGCACCGGTTTTCCCCGATCAGAGCCATCAACATTAAATTTCAAGACCCCAACTAGAAGCAATTCCCAATGAACTTGTGTCCGAACTGAACATAGAGTCTTTCTACCAAGGCATGAATTAAGACAACTCCACCACATCGGCTTGCTAACGTTAAAAACTCCTATTTCTACATGCAGAAATCCTATAGATGTTTTTATCCGTAAGTGTTAATTTCTCAAAAGGAGTTATATTTATATCTCTTTATGCCTTAATTTAACTTGAACTTTAGTGTTTTCCTTTATGTTTTTTCATGTAATTATCTTAACTTGCATAATATGCATATTCATATTAAATAAAGCGAGATTGTGTTAATTTTCATCTAAATTGCCTCTATATTATTTAAATATTGATGTGTAATTTCTAAGTGTAAATAGACTTGTACTAACAGCAGAGGTTGATGTGTCCATCAATGTAGGCACATATCCAGAAGTTTTGTGCCCAGAACTACAGTCACAAAATCTAGAAGTATGGCACCCTGAACTGCATAAAAAGTCTGTTTGGATAAGGATGAGCTGGAAAAATCTAAAGAATCAAGGTGGAGCACTCTCATTGGCTAAAGAGTATCTAGACAATGCTCTTTGCTTCGAGAGAAGAAAGATTATTCCACGAATTTCATTAGGTTAGTGGGACATCTTTCCTAGGCTTATGCTGATGTGGTATGTGCTGAGACATGTCGAAAGATTGATTGGCATTCTTCTTTGGGCTAGGCCTCGAGGGAGGGTAATTACTCAATCTAAGTGTTGTGAGTGTGACTGAGATACAATTCATGTGAGATCGATACTTGGATACATCTATGGTCACTTTATTACTTGAAATATGTGTCTGCTTGCACTAAAGTCACGACATCGGTCGGAGCATATTAATAAAAATATGAGGAAAAAAATATTCAATTAAGTAGTTTTAAAAAAATATATATTTTTAAGTTTTAATTAATTAAAGGGTTAACTACTGAAATAGTCGCTTATGTTTTCCCCCAGTACAGAGTTGGTCACTGATTTTGAAAAACGACCAGTAAGGTCACTTACGTTTTTGGGGCGTAAACTTTTGGTCACCCAGCCGTTTGTTGCCGTTAAACACTGACGAATTGCTGATCTGACAAAGAAAAATAAGGGTAAATTACTGCAATGGCCATTAAAGTTTATTTCATGTATATTTTTGCTCCCCAATTTAAAAATATAAACATTATAGTCACTAATAAAAATGTTTCTTTATAATTTCACCCTTAAATTTTTAAAAATTCAATTTTCAACCTTAAAACTTTACAATCAATTAATACAATAATATTATAAATGCTTAGATGAAAAATAGGTGCCCAAAGTATACCCTTTTCAAACTTAGGCGCCCAAATTGCTCCTATATAATAACTAAACTTTTAAATTGCTCCTATTTTTTCACTCTAAATTATTGTTATTATTATTATTATTATTATTATCATCATCATCATCATCATCATCATCATCATCATCATCATTATTATAACATGTCATGTTATTTTTTATTATTTTTAAATTAAAATAATTTTAAAATAAAATTATTTTTTTATTATTATTAAATTTAAAATATTTTAAAAAATATTAGTTTTTAAAATAATTTAGGTGTCTAAAGTATTTTTTTTTTAAAAATTGGTGTCCAAAGTTTCTATAGGTACAATTTTAGGTGTCCGGTTGTTAAATGAGTGTTAAAAAATTGTCAACCAATCGGTGGTTGACACATGACATTGATTTCATTTTTTAAAATTTTTAATGGAAAATACTCAAAATTTTCAAATTATTATAAAATCTCAAAATTTTATAAGCTTCACAAAACAATCCTTAAATCCCTAGAAATTCCCAAACTTTCGTCGTCGACTGACGCCACTTCCGCCGCCAGTTGTCGTCGCTGGCCGCACTCACTTGGTCGCTGGGCCAAGGCGAAAATTTTCTCTAACACGGCGTCGTCGAAAACGCCCAACGTTGTGCAGTCGAACGTCAACCGCGAATGTTGTAACCCCCTCGTCCCGGTCAGGCCGGATGACCGGTCTGAGTAGGTCACACGGGGAAAATCGAAGTGAAACCCGTTAAGGTTCCCCCTCGGTTAGCAACCCTAATTTTTTCTTTTAATCGTATCTTCTCTAATGGCACATTTTAAGTCCTATATAATCATAACAGCGGAATAAAATACGGAAGACAATCATCTGAACTCAAAAAGCAATCAAACAGCCCAATTTTATTCCATTAGACAAGCCGTTTCGAAACACCATTGAGACGTATCGAAACGCCCTTGAATCGGTCAACTGCCCCAAGCCCATACGAGGAGGCCGTATCGGAATGGAGGTCAACCGTTCCGAAACACCCTCAATGGTCAACTTCTCGTGGTCAACGAGATTTTGACCGTTTCGAAACCCTTAGACCCGTTTCGAAACGCTTTCATCTCGTCAATTTCTCAGATTTGCAGTAGCCAAAATGTTCCGAAACCCGTATCGGAATAGGGGCTCTCGGTGGCCAAACCGTATCAAAATGCGTTCCGATACGGGGTTCCTGAAGCCTTACCCGTTCCGAAACGGCCCAGCTCGTTTCGAAACACGGGCTGTCTGCAACCCTCAAAAACCAGACTTAGGCGTTTCTCAACAATTCTAAAGGTCCTAAACGACCCCAAGAAACACCCAGCATAAGCATGCATGAACTAGAGGCATGGATCCTATATTAAACATGCTTAAACACACAAGACATATGGTGAAACATCCATTCATGGAAATTACGCAAGGACAACATTACACATAAGGGCATGTTTGAAGACTTAAAAGCCAAGAGGCACAATTCATCTCAAATAGGTTTACATGCCATTCAAAGCAACTTAACATCCATAAGGCATACCATCACACAAGCATTTGGCAAGACATAACATGTTTACAATCAAAGTCAATTCATAAACATCAAACACATAAATGAGTCATACATCGCTCATACAAAACGCACTCTTGCCACATTGCTAAACTACTACATAATTGTTAAATCGTACTTGAGCAACAAAAACTTGGAAAGCCCCTTACGCCTTGCTCCGAGCTAACACCACGCTAATGATCTGCATTGTTGAAAATGAGAGCGTAAGCTAAAAGCTTAGTGAGGATGCTCTAAAATCGAAAACGTCAACAATGCAGGGTTCAAGCTTGCAATCTCTTAAACTCACATACAACATGCATAGGTATTCACAAGTCAACCTAGCTAGTCTTTCAAGAGTCATAATATGGCATCTCACCTCATACTAGCTCAAGCATTATATATCAATATCATACATCACAATTATAAGAACAAGTTCAATTGGCCACTATTAGTTTACCCGGATGTGCGGATTTAATCTCAACAATCACTTTACCTCGGTGGGATTACACTCATCACCGGACCTTGTATGGGCGAGATTCAACTCATCACCACATGCCCTACGGATGGGATTCCACTTATCATCCCGTAGAATATAAATAAATTTCTGGTGGAATGTTACATCACCGTACTCCTCCTTGATGACTCAACGCCATCAATGCCACGTACGTTTTGACTCAATTTGTGTGCACACTAATCCTAATGATCGATCATTTACACCCGATAAGTTAATTAGTGCCAATTTCATTTACCACATCACATATCCACCATTTACATCACACACTCATCACATACATATGTCAAGATACACATATACATATCAAACCACATTTCACAAGAGCAAATAGGCAAGGCATAAGTAGCATTTAATGGGAATCAAGGAGCTAAGTTACCAATTTAACTCCACGTAGGAATGGCCTACCAAGCACATTCCAACACATACACTACACACACTTGAACCAACTTTAAAACACATTTAAAGTTACTCACCACCCTTCCTTAGCAACCAAAGCAAGCTTCCTATAAGCTCGGATTCGATCCCGTTGCTTCTCCAACGTCTCCTCTTGTTTCTAGTCAATCAAAAACACATCCATTACTCTCAATCAATGCTAAAACTCAGTCATCAACTCAACTCTTAAGCTCAAGCCAAACTTCAACAAATTCCAACCCAAATAATCACCCAAAAGTCCATTTTCGTGCTCCTTCAAAACCTAGCTGAAAACTATATTTTCAAACACCCAAATGACACTCAAATGGTTCCAAAACACCTTCCTAACATACTTAAACCATCAGCCCTTCAAATTAATCCTAAAACTCGCCAAAAATCAAGTTTTAGACACTTTAATCATGGCCACAAAGACTCATTTCGGGTTTTCACCCAAACTCATTCATTTTAACATATTAGGTGTATTTTAAGGTGAATAAACTAAAATCCAACTTAATATTTCAAAACGAATTGAAAAACCCAATAAAAACTCAAGCTTTCTTCAAACTCTAAATTTCCAAAAGTTGATAGTTTCAAGTTTTACAACTATGTAAAGGTAGAGAATGAAGATGAGAGTCCAAAAATATATTTACCTTTGAAAATGGCCTTGAGTTGAAGAAGAAATTTAATGGAATAGTAGATGGGTGTTGAGAGGGGTTTAGGTTGGGGTTTTCACGTTGGGGAAGATGGAGGAGAGAAGACCATTTTTTTCTCTTTCTTTTTAACTTTCAAAAGTTGTCTAACTTTTTAATTTCTTTTGGGTTAAATCACCAAATTGGTCCCTCCTATTATTTAAAACCCAATTAGCTCAAGCCAAGGTCAAATTGATTAAAAATGAATTTTACCGACTCGGACCTACGAACCCGACTAACTCCTAACCCCAAAACATAGGTGTTACAACTCTCTCCCGCTTAAGGAATTTCGTCCCCGAAATTACCTGACTGAAAGAGATACGAAAACTGCCCTTCCATATCCTCCTTCCTCTCCCATATGGCCTCGTCCACATCTCGATGTTGCCACCACACTTTTACTAACTCAATCGATCTACCCTGCAACACCTTACTGTCAGAAGCTAGGATCTCAACTGGTTCTTCCTCATACGTCAAATCCGGATTCAATTCAATCTCCTCTACAGGCATAACATGTGATGGATCAGACCTATACTTACGGAGCATCGAAACATGGAATACATCGTGTATCTTCTCTAGCTAGGATGGCAAACGCAACTGATAGGCAACCGGACCAACCCTCTTCACAATCTCATACGGTCTTATGTACCTCAGACTCAACTTCCTCTTTCGGCCAAATCTCATTACTTTCTTCCACGGAGACACTTTCAAGAATACCTTCTCACCCACTAAGAACTCAACTTCCTTCCTCTTCAAGTCGGCATAGGACTTCTGCCTATCCGAAGCAGCCTTCAATCGATCACAAATCAATTTTACCTTGTCAGTTGTCCCCTTGAGCAAATCCGACATAGGTAACAACTTCTGTCCCACTTCAGCCCAACAAAATGAAGTTCTACACTTCTGGCCATACAAGGCCTCATACAGAGCCATCTGAATACTTGACTGGAAGCTATTATTGTACGCAAACTCAACTAGAGGCAAGTGCTTCTCCCATGTACCCTGAAAGTCAATGATGCAACAACGCAACATGTCCTATAAGATCTGTATAACTCTCTCTGACTGATCATCTGACTGAGGATGATAAGACGTGTTGAAGTTCAAACGGGTACCCAAAGCAGTATGCAGACACTCAAAAAATCGAGCTGTAAACCTCGGATCTCTATCGGACACAATAGACTTCGGCACACCATGTAGTCTAACAATCTCACCAATGTACAAGTCGGCCAATCTATCTAGAGTGTAAGTAGTATTGACTGCCGAGAAGTGAGCACACTTCATAAAACGATCCACAATAACCCACACTAAGTTTTTCTTCGTAGGAGTCAAAGGCAAACCCGAAACAAAATCTATGGTGATATTCTCCCATTTCCATTCTGGAATCCTCAACGTTTGCAACAAACATGAGGGAACCTGATGTTCCGCCTTCACCCTCTGACACACTAAACACTTACTCACAATGTCGGCTACATCTCTCTTCAAGCCAACCCAAAAGTACTCATTCTTCAAATCACGGTACATCTTCGTACTTCCAGGATGCATAGCAAACAGACTACTGTGTGCTTCAGTCAAGATCGTACGTCTCAAGTCACTGTTCTCTGGCACAACTATCCTATTTTTGAAACACAAAACACCATCGGTACTGAAACTGTAGTCTGAAGATCTACCTTCAGCTATATCTTGCACGTGAGGTGCCAAAGATCTATCTAAGAGCTGCTTTTCTCTAATCAACTGACCTAGAGTAGGTCTAACCTGAAGCTCGGCTACCAAGCCACCATCTCTGGACAAGCTCAATGTAACACCCGGGTTTGGGGGCCGAGAGAAAATAATACTTAAATAATATTTTGGGTCTCGGGTTATGATTAAAATGATATTATATATTATTTGGACTTTGTGATTTCAAAACAAATATTATATGTTGGACTCAAATTAAATTAGAAATCAATTTCATGAATTTTAAATGTGGATGAGATATGTCATCTCATTAATGGCAAAGGTGTAATTAAATCGTCTTCTATTTTTAAAACCCCTTTAATTTAAAAGACCACTCAAAAGCTCATCTTCATCTTCTCCATTCACCTATTCACGTCAAAATGCCCCTTTTCTCTCCAAATTCCTATTTCATCATCTCATTTGATTTTGTTGGTGATTTTACAAGGTAATCTCGTTTTTAACTTGTCCCCCTCTTCCTCTTTAAGATGGTACCCTTAGTTTTCATAAAGCTCATAGATTTTGAAGTTTGGGGTTTTGAGTTTTTAGATTAAAAATGCAAATTTTATTGTCTTTAACTTGAGTTTTCAATTTGTTGAAGTTATATATGTTGTTTACTACCCATAGGGTCCAACATAGTTGATTTTTACATGGTTTTATGTTGATTCCCGAATTTAGGTTTTAATGAGATTTTTGAAGGGTTTAAAGGTTGGTTTTGGGGGTTCTTGATGTTGGAAATAATTGGCTGATGGTTATACTATGGTTGGGTAGTGTTTTGAACATGTTTAAGAGTGCTTTGGATGACTACATTGCTGATTTTTTTATGGGTCTTTGTGGAAGTACGAAAATGGGAATTTGAAGAAAGAACTTGGCTTTGAATTGTGAGAACTGTAGTAGATTTGTGTGTTGGTGTTAAACCTTGGGTTTGTGATTGATTTTGGGGCTAATGTATTGTTTTTGAATGGTTAGAGGCAAGAGAAGACAATGGAGAAGCTTCGGGCTCAAATTTGAAAACTTGGATGCTTGATAGGCTTGTCGGCTTGTGCTAATGGAGTGGTCGGTGAGTGGTTATTGTTTTTAAATGGTTTTTAAACATTGGTTCAAGCATGTGGACCTAGGTTGGGCTTGGTAAACCCACCTAGAGTTGAGGTTAGGGAGGTAGCCTAATCTCAAGCTTAAGTTTAGAAAACTTTGGTTGAACTCCTAATTGCTTGTTATGCCTCTTGTTTATATGTGTTTACGGTAGTTATGTATATTGTGTTATACATGTTGTTGAGGCATGGTTTGATGCATTGCTATGCATGTGGTTTGGATTGTGAATTGTGCATGATGATGATCATGGTAAGTACATGCTAGGCATGGAAATGGGTTGTGAAATACATGTATGTGAGGCATGATATTTGATGCATTGTTATATGCATGTAGCTATGAAAAATGGATTGCGTTTAATATTGGCACTAGTATGCTTGGGTACAATGATCGATCATTAGGATGAGTGTGCACACGAGAGTCAAAGTCGCGCGTGGCCTTGGTGGCGTTAAGGCACCAAGGAGGAGTACGGGTACGCCCGAAAATCTTTATATTAGTCGATGATGAGTGGAATCCCATCGACGGGGCGTGAGGATGAGTTGAATCCCCTCCGCGAGAACCGGTGATGAGTGTAATCCCACCCCAGGTAACAGTTATGCTGGAAATGTGTTCCAACATGTTATCCGCGTATTCGAGTCATAACTAGGTGCCAATATGAGAATGTATGTATATGCCAATATGAGATTATATGTGCCTTCATGATTGAGATGTGTTGCCAATATGATATGAAATGTGACTCCAATATGGATATGTCGTTAATAATACATTGATATATGTATCATTGTAAGTTGAGCTTATGAGTTGTTGAGCATGGCATAATGTCGATTACATGTTCATGCATCATGATCATTTTGGCTCTCGTGGATCGGAGGTAAGATCACACATTCCATCATGGTAGTTGCTCGTGCTTGGACCCTGCATTGTCGAAGGTTTGTTTTATGAGCACACCCTCACTAAGATTTTATGCTTATGCTCCTTTTTGTTTGACAATGCAGATCAGTAGCTTGTGAGTGGCAAGGGCAAGGAAAGGTCTCCAAGTGTTGCTTTTGGTTAGCTCAAGTATGAATTTTAAATTGTAGATTGTAATAGTTAAGCAATGGGATATGTGTTGTTGTTTTGGGATGCCTTGATGTATGTTGATTTGGTTTGGCTCTTGGATGCCTTGTTTGATTTGTAAACATTGTTCATGTTGCATGTCTCGAATGTTTGTATGTTTGGTTGCTAAGATATGAACCTTAAAAGTGCTTAGTATGACATCCTTTGGTAAATGCATGAATCTTTGGATGAATGATGCTTGTTAGGTGTTGGTCAAATGGTTGTATTGAGATGCTATGCTTTTGCTTGAGTGCATGTGTTCGTAAGCATATAAACCTTATATGGGAGACATGTGTCTTTGGCTTTTAAGTCTTCAAGCATGCTTTGAATGATATCTTGAATGGATGTCCTATCTTATGCCTTGTGAGTTTTGAGTACGTCTTGCCATAGGATGCATGCCTCTAGAGTGTATGTGTAAGTTGTGTAGGCTTCTTAGGGTTGTTTAGGGCCTTTAGAGTTGTTGAGAAATGCTTAAAGTTGGTTTTCGAAGGTTGCAGACAGCCAGTGTTTTGAAACGGGCTGGGCCGTTTCGGAACGGGTAAGGCTCCAAGGACCCCATATCGGAACGCGTTTCGATACGGTTTGGCCACTGTGAGCCCCTGTTCCGATACGAGTTTCGGAACACTTAGGCTACTGGAAATCTGAGAAATTGCCGAGATGAAGGCATTTCGAAACGGGTCTAAGGGTTTCGGAACGGTCAATATCTCGTTGACCACGAGAAGTTGACCGTTGAGGGTGTTTCGGAACGGTTGACCTCCATTCCAATACAGCCTTCTCGTATGGGCTTGGGGTAGTTGACCAGGTCAAGGCATTTTGATACGCCTCAATGGTGTTTCGAAACGGCCTGCCTAATGGATTAAAATTGGACAGTTTATTTGTCGTTCTGTGTCCAGTTGCGTGTCTTCCTCTTTTTATTCTGATGTTATGATCACATATGATTTAAATGTGCCATTAGAGAAGATTAAATTAAAAGAAATTTTTAGGGTTGCTAACTGAGGGGGAATCCTTAACGGGTTTCGCTTCGGTTTTCCCCATGTGGCCTACTCAGACCGGTCATCCGAGCAGACCGGGACGAGGGGGTTACATTTGTTGGTATCAGAGCCTAAGGTTTCTGAGACCTTGGGCAGGTAAGTGAGGTAAGTTAAGTTGTTGTGTTGAAATTGCACGATGTTTGCTTGCCATGTAAGCATGTTGCTTGTTATTCGAGTATGCTGTAATGAATGTTTGTTTGATTGTGAACGTATGTTGCTTGAAGCATGATGAGTAGAGTCCCATTGCTTCTATTACATCGGAAAAAGTGATTTTAAGTGAGGGAATCATACTTGAGCCACTTGGACCCTTTCCTTTGCTAACCCAGTTTGTATGTTAATTTTCTGTTGTTGATTTATTGCTTTTTAGTAAGTTTGAGGCCAGGGAGTGGGCCGTGAATCGGTAAGTGGAAGTTGTGGTTTTTGAAAATATGGATGATGTTGAGGGAGTTCATCGCTATAGTTAGGGAAGTATGGTTATACCGAAGTTGAGGTACAATTTGTTTTCTCGAGTCCGTGTGTATGTGAGTTGATTCTTGTTGGTGAGGGACGATGAGACCGATTCTGGTATTAGTTGGTGAAAAGAAGTGAAGACCTATGAGTGGGAGTCAGATTAGTATCGATGTTATAGTAGATAAGCCCTTGGTACAGTTTTGAGTTTGTTTCCTCCAGTTGATTCTGAGTCCGTACTTCCGTATGTTGTTAGCAAGCATCCAAAGTTTGAATGTGCCCGATGAGGTGTTAGAGGTAGGTGTGAGCACCTTACTTCTCTAGGAGAGATCAAGGTAAGGGTCTCGTGTGAGTAATCTGAGATTCAGAAACGTTAGTTGGTGATCGTTGGAGTTCGGCCTGTAGTTTTAATACAAGACAACCGATCAGTATCCGTGAGTGGGAATCGATCTGTGCGATTGGGCTAGTGTGCGTCTGAGTTGTCTTCCAACAAGAAGGGGAGATGAAGTCACTTCCGATATAGTTTAGCCGAGAAGGAAGTCTTGAGCTTTAATTTCAGATTGTTTGGTAGTGGGATGTTTTGAGTCGTCAGGACCGATATTATAGAACAAGTTCCATCATGACAGTTTGTGTGTAATCAGAATTGAATTTTGAAGTTTCGAGATGCTCTGAGAATGGTTTTGAAGAGTTAGGTTATGTTTGAAGGGTCAGCTTGAAAACCAGAGTACCAAAGACTATCAGCTGCATACATGTGAAGTTACAATTTCTTCGGATTCGTCCTTATGTGTGTGAGCATGTAAGTAAGCTAGATATCTCTGTTGAGATTTTAGACGTATGGCCACATGTGACTAGACCTCTTAGTGAGATAATGGCGATCAGAAAAATGTACAGAAGATGTTTGTTGATGGTTCAGGGTTACGTGATTCTAGTAGATGTGAAGTAATTGTCTTTTTACGGTTTCGATGTAGCAGTTGGCGTGGTTTGGCTCGTAGAACACGAAGCTAGGGTATATGTTGAGACAAAGAGAGAGTTGCCTTGAATTACGCAAGGACAACATTACACATAAGGGCATGCTTGAAGACTTAAAAGCCAAAAGGCACAATTCATCTCAAATAGGTTTACATGCCATTCAAAGCAACTTAACATCCATAAGGCATACCATCACACAAGCATTTGGCAAGACATAACATGTTTACAATCAAAGTCAATTCATAAACATCAAACACATAAATGAGTCATACATCGCTCATACAAAACGCACTCTTGCCACATTGCTAAACTACTACATAATTGTTAAACCGTACTTGAGCAACAAAAACTTGGAAAGCCCCTTACGCCTTGCTCCGAGCTAACACCACGCTAATGATCTGCATTGTTGAAAATGAGAGCGTAAGCTAGAAGCTTAGTGAGGATGCTCTAAAATCGAAAACATCAACAATGCAGGGTTCAAGCTTGCAATCCCTTAAACTCACATACAACATGCATAGGTATTCACAAGTCAACCTAGCTAGTCTTTCAAGAGTCATAATATGGCATCTCACCTCATACTAGCTCAAGTATTATATATCAATATCATACATCACAATTATAAGAATAAGTTCAATTGGCCACTATTAGTTTACCCGGATGTGCAGATTTAATCTCAACAATCGCTTTACCTCGGTGGGATTACACTCATCACCGAACCTTGCATGGGCAGGATTCCACTCATCACCACATGCCTTACGGATGGGATTCCACTCATCATCCCGTAGAATATAAATAAATTTCCAGTGGAATGTTACATCACCGTACTCCTCCTTGATGACTCAACGCCATCAATGCCACATACATTTTGACTCAATTTGTGTGCACACTAATCCTAATGATCGGTCATTTACACCCGGTAAGTTAATTAGTGCCAATTTCATTTACCACATCACATATCCACCATTTACATCACACACTCATCACATACATATGTCAAGATACACATATACATATCAAACCACATTTCACAAGAGCAAATAGGCAAGGCATAAGTAGCATTTAATGGGAATCAAGGAGCTAAGTTACCAATTTAACTCCACGTAGGAATGGCCTACCAAGCGCATTCCAACACATACACTACACACACTTGAACCAACTTTAAAACACATTTAAAGTTACTCACCACCTTTCCTTAGCAACCAAAGCAAGCCTCCTATAAGCTCGGCTTCGGTCCCGTTGCTACTCCAACGTCTCCTCTTGTTTCTAGCCAATCAAAAACACATCCATTACTCTCAATCAATGCTAAAACTCAGTCATCACTCAACTCTTAAGCTCAAGCCAAACTTCAACAAATTCCAACCCAAATAATCACCCAAAAGTCCATTTTCGTGCTCCTTCAAAACCTAGCTGAAAACTATATTTTCAAACACCCAAATGACACCCAAATGGTTCCAAAACACCTTCCTAACATACTTAAACTATCAGCCCTTCAAATTAATCCTAAAACTCACCAAAAATCAAGTTTTAGACACTTTAATCATGGCCACAAAGACCCATTTCGGGTTTTCACCCAAACTCATTCATTTTAACATATTAGGTGTATTTTAAGGTGAATAAACTAAAACCCAACTTAATATTTCAAAACGAATTGAAAAACCCAATAAAAACTCAAACTTTCTTCAAACCCTAAATTTCCAAAAGATGATAGTTTCAAATTTTACAACTATGTAAAGGTAGAGAATGAAGAGGAGAGTCCAAAAATATATTTACCTTTGAAAATGGCCTTGAGTTGAAGAAGAAATTTAATGGAATAGTAGATGGGTGTTGAGAGGGGTTTAGGTTGGAGTTTTCACGTTGGGGAAGATGGAGGAGAGAAGACCATTTTTTTCTCTTTCTTTTTAACTTTCAAAAGTTGTCTACCTTTTTAATTTCTTTTGGGTTAAATCACCAAATTGGATTATCTTATTATTTAAAACTTAAAACCCAATTAGCTCAAGCCAAGGTCAAATTGATTAAAAATGAATTTTACCGACTCGGACCTACGAACCCGACTAACTCTTAACCCCAAAACACGGGTGTTACAAATGTCGATTTCGTGTTTGACGTTTGGCTGCACGCCATTGGGCGTTTCTGAAGACGCTGTGTTGGGAAAAATGATCGCCTTGGTCCGGCGACCAAATGGGTGCAGTTAGCGACGATAAATGGCAGTGGAAGCGTCGACAATCGACGGCGGAAGTTTGAGAATTTTTAGGGATTTAGAGATTGTTTTGTGAAGCTTGTCAAATTTTGAGATTTTATAATAATTTGAAAGTTCTAAGTATTTTCCATTAAAAATTAAGAAAAATTAATGCCACGTTGCAAGTACCGATTTGTTGACAATTTTTCTAACACTCATTTAACAGCCGGGCAACTAAAATTGTAACTATGGTAAATTTGGGCACCTATTTTTACAAAAAATACTTTAAACACCTAAATTATTTTAAGAAGTAATATTTAAAAAAATATATTTTAAATTTAATAATAATAAAAATTATTTTATTTTATTTTAAAATTGTTTTTAATTTAACAATAATAAAAAATGACATGTCATGTTACAATAATATTAAAAACAATCCAGAGTGAAAAAAATAGGAGCAATTTGAAAGTTTAGTTATTAAATAGGAGCAATTTGAGCACCTAAATTTAAAAAGGGTATACTTTGGGCATCTATTTTTCATTTAAGCCTTTATAATATTATTATACTAATTGATTGTAAAGCTGTAGGGTTGAAAAATTAATTTTTAAAAACTCAAGGGTGAAATTATAAAGAAACATTTTTATTAGTGACTATAATGTTTATTTTTTTAAATTGGGGAGCAAAAATGTACATGAGATAAACTTTAATGGCCATTGCAGTAATTTACCCTTATTTTTTCGTTTCCAGGTCAGCAATCTGTCAGTGTTTAACGGCAACAAACGGTTGAGTGACCAAAAGTTTACGCCCGAAAACGTAAGTGACCTTACTGGTCGTTTTTCAAAATCGGTGACCAACTCTGTACTGGGGGAAAACATATGTGACTATTCTAGTAGTTAACCCTTAATTCAAATATTTAAAAAAAATCATAATCAAAGTTAAAAAATTTGACCAGAAAAATGTCAACATGTAACAATTTTAGTGGGACAGATGGAGTATGATTTTATTCATAGGTAAAAAAATCATACAAAGAGAATAATATTATGTCCCTCATCAAAAACCTCCTTAAACCTATATTAAAGAAAAAGAGTATAACATGATAATATTAGACGAAAAAATATCAATAAACTCTTCTAGATGCTAATTGTCATAAGAAGAGGTGGAACTTGGTGAAGGAGTTTGGAAGGGTCAATTTAAAATTTTTAACAAAATTAGAGGTTTAAACTGAAATTTTAAAAAAAAATAAGGTTTGATTTACATTTTTCAAAAAAAGGGGTTTAACTATTTTTTTTCAAAATTTTGTGAAACTTGGGAACTTTTAAATATTTTAGGAGGAAATTTAATTAAAATAATTCAAAAAGTTTGGAACTTAATAAGAATTTCTAAAAATTGAGTGTTAAATTATATTTAAATGTTTTTTAAGGGACTATATTCAAAATTTTCAAAATCTTTTAGAACCATGACCCGTTAATCCATCTTGTCTTCCGCCACTGACCAATTTCTCTTTCCATTTTTTCTGTTTAGTGTGTTTATGGAGAATTAATTTGAATTTTGAGGTAAGAACTAATGGGTAATTAAGGCTTATAGTAGGTATAAAGTCAAAATAACCCCTTAACCTTTAATTTGTTGGTCACTTTAATTTTTTTTACCGATCAAACGTTTTATTTTCGTTAAAAATCTACCATGGATGGATGAAAACCGTTTTGTTAATACTCTTTGTTGATGTGACATGTCTGCATGACAGGACTTGCTGATGTGGTATCACTTTTTTTTTTAAAAAAAATAAATTTTTATATTAAATTTTAACCAATCAGATGAAGACACTAAATATACCATATAAATTTTAGTGCTTAACCACCAAACCAACCTCCCAACTTTGTTGGTAAGTACCAAATATATTATATAAAAAATCATCAAAATAGCATGACACAGTTTAATTGTGATATTGTCTTCGGCCACCGTACATATGTAATATGTTTATATTTAATTTTTATTATATTATTAATATTTTTTATTTAGGTTCATTACATATCAAACCCAATTTTTTATTTCGCATATCAAATTTTTATCGTTTTAGCAACTTTTAAATATTTTATTAAAATGATGTATGTTTAGGTAATTTAATCACACATAAACAAAAAGATCGGTGACAGCTTTATTGCCCATTTTTTCTTCGAAAAGTCCGACAACCACAAAATCAGTGTAACAAAAAAAACATATTTTACTAATAATTTTAAGAAATGAATATCTAAGTAGCTATTTCTAAAGATTTAGGCAAGCAGTTGGTTGCTACAAAATCAAACTATAAAAAAATAAAGTAACTCCCAATTTTTAAGTATAGAATGATTATCATTAACAAAAATGCTAATATTTAGCAGCTTATTACTAACAAAATCAGTAATTGGTTTAAACAAAGCATGTAGATATCTGGATGGACCATCATGTTGTCTTTGATGTCTTTCAAGCCAAGTCAGATAAATATAGTCATTCTAGATTATTCTGACATCATAGGACATGAAGATGGCATGAGCAAGGAGGAGTACTGGGTGAAATATGGGGAACAAGTGTCGTGTTGGAAAAATGTGAGAAATTGATAATTTTGAGTCATATTTTGAATGGGTAAAAGTAGAGATTCGGATAAGAATTTTATTGGGTCTTATTTTATTTAATGAGATCTTTACAACAGTATCTCATATGCTCAAAACGGTTGAGTGATGAATGAGAAATTGATGCTTAAAGTAAAGGAGCTGTGAATTGAATAAGAAAGTGAAAACCTCTATCCCACATTGATGGGATAAATGGAATGAGATGTGTTTACATACACTTACCTACATAATAATCATTGAATGGTTTGGATAGAAATTATACCTTTCACTTAGGGGGATTGAGTTAATCTCATTCAGGTTGAGACGCAAATGTTTGAAACAATTAAACCCTTAATGGATTTGTGGTTATTTTACCCTACTCCAAATTAATTTTTTTTCTTATAAATGACATATGTTTTTCAATATTTTGAATTTAATATGATGGTTTTTGGCTTTCCATTAAATTCATATATTAAAAGGTAAGAAAAGCAATTCACGAAAATATACCCGTTTTAATAAGGTATCAATTGGCTTTTTTCTGAATTAAATCACACACAAGGTCAATGTCCATTAATACGGAATATTTGTTTTTCATATTTTTCCTCCTCCACTCCCCTATATAGATCGAGCCTCTCTTTAGTTTCAAAGCACTCTAAAAACATTTTTTCTCTCTATTCTTCTCGGTGATAGGCTAACTCAAGAGTTCAGTTCGAGATCTCTTCAGTCGTGCTACTGTCGAAGATCTTTTTGTTGTTGTATCCTGGGAGACCGACGACCAACAAACTCAAGAACTCTAAAGTGATCGAAATCTGTCTTAAGGAAACTGCTTTGTTGCAGACCTCAACACGTTCATTTTTCCATTCTAATATGGTTTTGTATCTTGTACTTTTTTTCTTTTCTCGTTTATTTAATTAAAGTTTTTTTGTTTATTCATTGTATTGGATTGATTATTGTATAACATGTCGACCTTTGGTGTATCAGCCTTTGTTTTCTCCATCAATTAAATTCAATATTTTGTTTTTATTGTGCTTCATTATATATATTGCTCCATGCACTACAACATAATATGTTTCTTGCGACGTTTTCAGCGCCGCTAAAAACATTCGCGGCGCTAGCAGAAGCGCCACTAAAAGCAGCGCCGCAATAGTTAGCGGTGTTTTTGTTTGAAAAACGCCGCGATATGTTCTGCTCTATAGCGGCGTTTGTAATTTCAAACGCTGGTATTGAGTACTCTACAAACGCCGCTATCGATTTCATTCTGTAGTGGCGTTTGTATTCTAAAATGCCGCTATTGCCTCTTAATTAGTGGTGTTTGGGTTTACAAACGTCGGGACTGTTTTCTCTTTAATGGCGTTTTTCCAACAAATGCCGTAAAAAATGTTGCCTTTTGTTGCGTTTTTCTCTCTCGAAAAACGCCGATAATACCTTGTAACTGTGGCATTTTTTACAAACGCCGCAATTTGACACTAATTTTTAGCGGCGTTTTCTTCAAGCAAACGCCGCTAACCTTACTTCTTCCTCCACACTACTTTTGTAAATATAAACTACCCAAATTGAACATGTAACATTATCCAAAAACAACAAATTTAAGTCTAACATTAAAGTGAAATATAGTTCAACAGTAAATCAAAATGTAGTTCAACATTGTTCATTTGAATTCACACATGAACAAACCTAAAATCAACTAAGGTGGTGGATTCTTTGGTTGGTTCTGCCTTAACATTGCCATCATTTCTTGAAATTGTCTTTGGAGATTCTGATATGTTGTTTCTCCCTCAGCTTCTCTCCCTGCTATTTCAGCTTCCCTCCTTTCTCTTTCAGCTTCTCTCCTTTCTCTCTCAGCTTCTCTCGCTTCTACCTCTGCTTGAAATTGAATTAATTGTTGTTTTAAACGATTGACTTCTGCCTGAGAAGACTGGCTCGGTGATGGCATGTACTAAGATAAGTTAGATCTAAAATATTTTTTGGGGTAACGAATGATCCTTGGCAGCGAACCTGACCATATCTTTCAGGACCCAAAATATCAGCAATAACTTGATTTTTGATCTCATCCACATTAACAGAACCATTAGTTGAAGCCGTAGCTTCATACTCCATTCTTTTTTCTCTCAATTTCGCCTGATAATCAATTAAAAATATATAACGAATTCAAACGTTAGTTAAAATAAAAAATGTTATAGTATTGATATAAATATAACATAATATAGATTTTATGTCCAATAAATATATCATAATTTCTGCAGCTTCGGGAGTCATAGGAGAGCCATCTTTTTTTGTGTGTGTAATGTCGAAGAACTTTATTCGTCCAACGTTGGTGCCAGTTGTAATTTTATACAACGTATAATAGAAATTAATACTTACGAAAAAATAATACATTAAAAACTAATCCATAATTAAAAATAATAATACCTTGTCATTAGCTATACGAGCAAAACTCTTCGACCCGGCAGTGTGAGTAAACTTTTGTTGATGTCTGCTAGAAACTCCAACGCGCTCTCGATCCTACAATTTAAAATTTGTATTACGTATAACGCAAATATTATAATAACATAGTATTATTTTTAAAAGTGCATCGATCATACCTCTTCTTTCGGAGAACTTCAAAACCTGACTGCATCTTCCTATTGATATCAGAGAATTCCAAGTGGGACATTTTGCAGCTTCTCTTGAAGGCTGAGATTATTCTTGAAATATGTCTTCTAAAAAAAGCTCTTATTGTCGCTTCATTTCTTTCCTAATGCATGCTTCACATAATCGTCTGGGACCTCTAGAGAGAGTTTATTCTACAAATTACACAATCAAAGTAAATATCAATATTACTATTAAACTGTAATGTATCTATTACAATGACATTATTACCTTAACAAGATCCAGAGCCTGGTTTCTGTTACTATTCGACATCTAACGCCATGACTCATAATTGATCAGTAAAATTGAAGCATTGCGTGCAACAATGCCTAAGTAACTGCCTAAAACATCTGCTTATGCCCCAATGGGTTGACCGACATTGTTTCTTGAAACTTTCACGCGTTTCATGGCAGGAAGATTGTATAATTCATTCAATGTTGCGCGCCATCTAATTTTGCGCCTTCGACCATTTCCAGCTATATAAGAAATTATTCAGTAACATTTTTAAAATGAAGTCAATAATAGCAAATAATTGGCTTTTAAATAAAGTGTTAAACATTACCTTTAATTTCTACATTTTTCAACTGTTTCTGGAACTTGTGAAGATCCAACATCAGACAAATCATCATTATTTGTTACTTTCTCCACTTGAGGAACTTGAAAAATTCACAGATCACTTAATTTCCTCATAGACATAATATCTGCAATAAACAAAAAAAATATAACTAGAGACAACAATACTATTAATGTATGTATTCGACAACAAGTTAGAAGTAATAATATTACAAATTAATAAGGTAAGATATAAATCTTACTACATTGTTATGCAGTCAGTATTCATCTTCATCCATGTCCTCCCGAACCCATTGGAATTGTGAACTAGAATTAATGATTGTTCTATCTAAGTTTTGTGCTGCAAAAGGCAAAGTTTCAGATCTTATTTCAATGTCATCTCTACTTCCATCCCCGATGTATATCAAGTCTATAGGGTTGTTCTGGAGTACAACATACCAACCCTCTTCCATTAGATCATGGCAATAAAAAACTTGCTTGACTTGAGAAGGAAATACATATGGTTCGTCCATCAATTGTTGACCCGCGTGAATTAATCCAGAGAACTTCACCATTTTAAAACCAAATTGATCTCCTTTAATGCCTCGAGTAGTACTTACATCAACCTAGTCACAACAAAATAACATAACATTTGTTTGCCATAATAACCCGACTCAATAATGTCTTTAAGAATTCCATAATATTCTACATCTCCCTCCATGGGATGATTGTCTCTTGCACTAGGATAACTTGTAGTTGAAGAAGTAACAACTACTCCACAATTTTGTGTCCTCCTTAATCTTTCTTGAGACTTCGTGTGGAACCTAAACTCGTTAATGAGAAAGACATTATATCTTTTAACAATTCTATCCGGGCCTTGAGAAAGCCATTTAACCTCGTCACTAACTTCTCTCCCACCCCAAACCTATTACACGTAAAATGTGAATTAGTTTAAAATTTATATTGAGATAGTAAAACAAGAAAAGTTATTAGGTACATGTCGTACAAAGATTTAGTTGCTTACTATCTTTCCTAACCATTCATGAAAAGTTTCTACGAACAACTTATGAATCTCTCGTTGATGTAATCTTCGGGAGCATATTAACATGAAATTTACGAAAAGATTAGGTACATGCCGCTTCTCCATTTGGCTCTTCATCATATTCACTTCTTCTCATCTCGATGAAATCATTAACACCAATATCACAATCATCTTCTCTAACAGATTGATGATAATTGTGCATATTAAATGCATCTCGCAACATGCCCTCCATGTCATCTTCTTTAAGAGATCTACGATGAGAATTAGAAGGATAAGCCATATTACTCGTGAAAGAAGCTCTACGAGGTGTCAACTCTCCATGGAATACCTATTTTCTATAGCCCGGAACAAACCAAAAATAACTAGATGTTCGTGTACAACTTCACGAATGTGCCAATTATTGTTAAACAACTTCTTACAAGGCCAAAGAATCATATTCTCTTGGCTTACATTCGCAAAAGCTAAATTTAAAAAAGTTTATACTCCATTCCGATAGTCGACGTTTAACCTTGGCAAATACATCCAACTTCTATCCATTTTGTATTTATGTAATGTCCATTTCACATGTTAATTCAAGATGTGTTTAGAAGGACTATAGAGGATTACTAACTTACTCAAGCATCTACATAATTAAAAATATATATTTAAATCCAAGTAAAGATAGAATGAGATTATATATAATAAAAATATATATATTTGGATTAAATATAATGTATATTTAAATCCATGTTTTATGTAGAATAAGATTCTACATAATTAAATATATATATTTCATTTAATATTATTAAATATAATGTATATTTAATATTATTAAATATAATGTATATTTAATATAAACCAATTTCAAGTAAAATTAGATTCTATGAATTTTGGTTGAAATGATGAGTTAGAGGTTACCATGGAGGAATCCTCCTCAAGTGCCATGAGGCAAAGGTTGGCCACTTCGTGTTAGTCATCCTCGGATGACTCCTCGTCACTCCAAGTAGCAAGCTTGGCTTTGAGCTTCTTCTTCTTCTTCTCAAAGCTCTTCTTCTTGAGTTGAGGGCATTCCGAATGAATGTGACCGGACTTTTTTCACTCGTAGCAAATGATTTGATCTCTCTCTTCTTCTTTGTTTTTGGTTTTGAAGTCCATTTTTCATTGCATCTTCCTTCCTCGGTTGGACCTCATAAACCGTGAGAACCTTTTGGCTATCATAGGCAATTCTTCTAGGTCTTCCTCCTCACTAGAAGTGCTATCCTCATGTAGTGAAGCTTTGAGAGCCATTCATATCTTCTTCTTCTTTTCTACTTCTAGCTTCTCCACTCTTCTCTCTTCCTTTTTCTTTTCATCTTCTCTTCCTTGCTTTATTATCTCATAAGTAAGGAGAGAACCCACTAGCTCATCAAGCTTGAGTGTCTTCAAGTTTTTGGCCTCAATGATGGCGGTTCTCTTCCCATCCCAAGACTCGGGAAGTGAGCAGAGTAGCTTCCAGACAAGTTTGTCTTCCGGGATTATCTCTTCAAAACCCTTAAGCCCGTTGATGATTGTTGAGAAGCGATCGAACATCTTGGACACGGTTTCATCGGGCTCTATTTTGAAATTCTCGTAGCTAAGATTGAGAATTCCAATCTTGGTCTCCTTCACATCACTTGTTCCTTCATAAGTGGTCGCTAGTGTATCCCACACATCCTTGGCACTTTCAATTAAGGAGACTTTTGAGTAGATGTCGGGACCGAAAGAGCAAAACAACATGTGAAGAGCTTTATCATTGATTTGAATCTTCTTTCTCTTTTCTTCACTCATCTCAATTTTCTTCTTTAGCACCAATCTTCCTTCTTCGTCTCTCTTCAATGGAACATAGGGACCATCTTCAATGGCATCCCAAACTAGATAATCATTGGATTTGATGAAGAGACGCATCCAGTTCTTCCAAAATGGATAGTTATCACCGTTGAAGAAAGGCGGTTTTGTGGTTGATTGAGACTCGTACATGCTTGACCCGGAGGTAGATGCCATGGCTTGATTTTTGGATGATCACACTCTTCCTAGGAACTCCTCTTATGGTTGTTAATCTTTCAAAGAGGTAGGCTCTGATACCAATTATTGAGTGGATCAATGGAATGATCAAAGCAAAGAGGGGTGAATTGGGTTTTTAAAAATTTGTTGGAGTTAAAGGATAGCTAAAAATGAAGAACAAGGAATTTTAGAGTGGTTCAAGTTCCAAATGAACTCTACATCCACTACCTTAGCTACCACTAAGGATTTCCAACAATTCACTAATTTGTTCTTCCCCTTTTCAAGGCTTAGAAGGTAACCTTTACACAACTGGTCAAATTTTCTACCCAAAATTTGATCAAACCCTCACAAGAGTACAAAGAAGAATTTAGGCAAGAAAGATATCTCTCAATACAATATTGCCCCTTTAAGTACAAACACCCAACCTAAATTTGATGATAAGATAGGAATTAAACATTACATAATTTGGGGTTTACAAGAAATTGGAAAATAAGCACTTTGAGCTTGGAATTTTTCTTGGATGTTTATCTTTGATGCAATAGTTGTTGCTGGTCTTCAATTAGCTTCAATTTATACCTTCTCTATCAATTCTAGTCGTTTGGGTGGTTAGGGTATTGATTATAGTCATTGGAGCCCCCTCTTTCCACCATAGATGCACTTCTGCAGCTTACTGTATCGGTATATGAAGACCCGTAATGATACATGTCTCAAAATAGAAAGAGTCGTTGCACAATAATAAAGAGGGCGTATCGATATGCATGTAAGCGTATCGGTACGGGACAGAGACCGTTTCGATATGGATAAGACCGTATCGATGCCTTTCTCTCAACTTAGCTCACTAGAAGTTTCTGTAACGATACGGCTAGGAGCGTATCGGTACGAGACAACCACCACTTTAAATTTCAGTTACCTAACAACTAACATCAACAGTCAAAAACATTAAAAGCTTTTTGAATTTAAAATTCCATTAAATACGTATCGATGCGGGTGGAACCGTATCGGTACGCTAATCAAACTCCTTCAGTTTTTACAAAGGGGTGTATCGATACAGATTCAATCTGTTTCGATACACTGTTTCGATACGGTGAGGGGCGTATCGAAACGCGTCTTTCTAGTAGCCAACTTAGTAAAAATGGTATCGATACGACTGGAAGCGTATCGATACGCCTGGACGTTTTTCAATACTTTGGCCTTGGAACACTTAGAAAATATTTGGAGTTTGATTTTTTCAAATTTCATTAAAGTGGTTGTGATTTATAAATCATTTGAGGGACTTAGAAATCTATTTCAAGTTTTCAATTTAATCCTTAACATACTTAGTTATATCAAAATCAAACATAGGTTTTACACATTTCGTTCATATTTTCGGGCTTTTAACGGGCTACCCTTTAAAAAGAAAAAATCAAAAAGAGAAAAATGAAAAAAAATAATAACAAATTTAGTACTATTGTATTATTATGACCATCACCGTTCGTTACTATTATTGTTGTTACTATTATTAGTATATTACTTGTATTATAATTAGGTTATTATTATTATTGTTGTTATTATTACTATTATTACTATTATGGAATTATTACTACTACTATTAGTACCTCTAGTATTATTAACTATTAATTTTATTATTTTATTTTTCTTATTTTATTAGAATTATACTTATTTTTATTATCGTTAATTTCGATACATTAAAATTATTATTACTAGTACTAATTACTAAGGATGTTATTATTATTATTATTATTATTATTATTATTATTATTATTATTATTATTATTATTGTTGTTGTTGTTGTTGTTGTTGTTGTTGTTGTTGTTGTTGTTGTTGTTGTTGTTGTTGTTGTTGTTGTTGTTGTTGTTGTTGTTGTTGTTAGTTACTATTATCATTATTTATTATTATTATTATTATCATCATTTAAGAAAATAAAATAATCAATATAAATAAAAGCCCAAATGTTATTAATAACAATCCATTTACATTAAAAGCCCAAAAAATTAATAAATAATTACATAAGCTCGTTCTAGGCCCAAACCTAATAAAACCCTAAGAAAAATCTGATTATTCATTCTCTTCTTTTGCAGTCGCGCCAATCTCGACCGTTAGATCTTGCAAACGCACCAATGGCCCAAATTTCACCCGAGAAAAAACCCTAGCGAAGCCCTTCACTTAGCCCTGCGCAGCACCATCTGGAGCCGTTGGATCTGGGAGCATCCAACGGTCCAGATCCCTTCATTCCGGAAACCCTAGCGAGCCCCCACTCGTCTCGCGCCGCAGGCATTCACGACCATCAGATCAAACATGATCTGACGGTCCCCGATCAACACGGGAAACCTCCATAACCATTACACTCCCACGCGCGACCTTTCGAAGGCTCCCACGCGCGCGTGCCAAGACCAGTCTGACGCCCTGACTCCTTCCACGCACGTGTGTTGTCTGACGCCTGACCTTTCCGCTGCCGGCCGCCATCTCAAGAAAGAGCATAGAAAAAGTTTGATACTAAGGTTTAAAAATATGTTTTATACCTAGTTCATGTTTTAAAAACGGAGAAATTGCTTTTTAAGCATCCCGTTAATTACTCTGTAACCCTTCCGTCTTTTGAAATTGTGGCTTTAAGCCCTCCAACTTTACAAGATCTTTCGATTTCATCATGGGTTCAACTTCAATCTATTATTTTTTGGTAAAATCGCCTTTTAGTCCTTAAAATTTTTTCTTCGTTTCAATTTAATCTCATCTACAGTGGTGAAATCATTTATTTAGTCTCATGATTCATACACGTTTAAAATTTCTGCTCCTTTGGTTTACATTTTTATTGTGATGTCAATTTCGCTTTAAATGTGGTTATGTTGTGCATTAGGTGGTCATGCATATATATATATATATATATTATCCTTTCTGTAAGGTTTTTTTTACAACTATATCTATGCATGTATATGTATGTGTTTATGAGTTATTTAATTTTTGTTCTTTAAATTTTCGTTTTCACTTGATCAGGTCTTTTTTGGATTTTTGTTTTTTATTTTTTCGTTATTAGCTCACGGTCCCGGTGTCCGCGTGTGAACGGTATTCCGAATACTCGGATATCGACTCCTTTGGCGCCGTATGACCTTAGATTAGATTTAATTTTTGGTATTCATGCATTTCGTTTTTAAAATCGTTTTCAAAGGTGCGATGTCCTTTTATTCGGAAACGAACGAGGCTAATACCAGTCGTAGTGGTGGTGGTTTGGGCGTTCACTCTCGAATAATACGATTTCCGAAATTTACTCGCGTGTATAACCAAATTTCGGTTAAATTGTCACTTTAATTCGTAAAATTCGATTTTAATTAAGCGGAAAAGTTTTGGTACCAATTTTGGGCACGTCGAGGGTGCTAACCCTTCCTCGCGTGTAACCGACTCCCAAACTCTTTTGAATCTCTAGTTTTTATTTATGGTGTCTGATCTACCATTTTTAAAGTGACCGGTGGCAACTCCACTCCTTCTATTTCTTTAAAACCTTTTTTTCAAATTCCCTCTATTTCAAAATATTTGTCTAAAAACCCTATTAAAAAAACAATTTTTAAAAACTCCTTCTATTCTTTAAACTTATCCCCTATTTTTACCTATTTTTAAATAAACTCTTATCCTTTTAAAATCAACCTTTTTACCCCTCAATTTTAAATTTATTTTCTAAAGTTCACTTTTACCCCTCAATTTCCAAAAATTCCCTTTTAACCCCTATCCCCTAATTTCTAATATATCCTTCCACACCATTATACACCTATATTTGTTTTTTCAAAAAATTAGTCGCTACAAAACTCACTCACGTTATGGAATTAATCTTAAAATATCAAGAAAATGAAATGCAGATTTGATGATATAAATACCGAGAGGCTTCGAATGGCGGCCAGTTCGAGCCTGGAGGAAAACGACATGTTCTACTTCGACCCCAAATGCATCGACTGTGACGATTACTTCATGAACATTCGTATCCTCAGCATCGTAAAATACATTTTCAAATAAAAAATATGAGAGCAGAATTAATATTTAGTTATACATAGCGTTGTATTTGGTTAATGCCAATATGAACTCATGGTTTTATGGACATCATGAAATTATATATAGCTGTCCACAAAGGCTCGAGGAATTTATATTGCCCAAGTGTATTCATTTTATTTTATTGTGTTTTTCAAATTTGAGATGGACTCATGTGGGCTTTGGGAAGACTTCTTTCCCTAGGCATGAAAAAAGAATTCAAATAAAAAGTTATATATGATTTACTGCTTCGCGGGAAGGTATTTTAGACGAACCCACAAATCAGATATTAGAATTGGTAATTCTATTTATCTAATGATGTGGTTAGTAAGTATGTAACCATGAAAGAAGGTCTACAACCACAACAAAATTTTTCTATTCAGCTATTTGATGAATAAACGAGCCAATAAATTTACAGAATTATAATACCCGTATTATTATTATTACTATTATTATTATTATTATTATTATAAATTTTGATTTAATTTAATTATAATTTAATTTGGATGTAAATATGTAATTACACAGGAAATTTGAAACTTTAATTTAGTTCAATTGTACACATGAAGCTCTGATTTAAATATTTAATCAAATTCAAATGTATAAATTAGCAAGTTAAACCAAAATTAATCTCATAAAAACCCTAAACTAAACCACAAACAATTAATACTAAACTCAAAACCATAAAAAATAAACCATTAATACTAAACTCAAAATATATTCTCTCCCGTTTTTTTTTTATTTCTCACATTAAAAGTTTAATTTAATCTACAAATGTTGGTCCAAATGCTTAGCAGTTTAGTATTGTTTAAAAGGATCTCGAATTTGAGACAATGTGTATGTAGAAAATCCCTGCAGAAAGACTCACCCACCAAAACTTAAATAGCGACGTGGGTCGTCCTGGATTAATCAGGGCAACCAAAATAATAAACATAAATATTTCTACGAGGGAAAATAGATTAAAATTTTAAAGAAAATATTTTTAATAATTATTTTATTTTAAAATAAAATAACGTTTTAAAATAAATTAATTCAGTCAACAATTTCTAGAGCACCATAGATCAAATTATTTCGTGGATTGGATTTCACTTGACTGTCTACAACTCCATTGCGTGTGCCCGGTGTAACCCCCTCGTCCCGGTCTGGCTGGATGACCGGTCCGAGTGAGCTACACGGGGAAAACCGAATGAAAACCCCCTAAGGAATTCCCCCTCGGTTAGCAACCCTATTTTTTTCATTTTAAATCTTGTCTAGATTAGTATTTAATCTTATGTAATCATACAGCGGAACAACATTCACGAAACAAACAAACGAACTCAAACTAACATGTTACAGTCCAATTTTATACTTATACTACAGGCGGTATCGATACCCTTAAGGGGTGTATCGATACCCCCTGACTAGGTCAACTGGTCAAAGTCAACCCGTAGAGACTGTATCGATACACCCAAGGAGTGTATCGATACCCTCCCCAACGGTTGACTTCCCACGGTCAACGCTAAGATGACGGTATCGATACACCAGAGGCCGATATCGATACCGATATGGACAGTAGCTCTAGTGACCAAAATAGTATCGATACACCCATCAAGTGTATCGATACACGAGGCCTGAACAAGAAGGTGGTATCGATACCGTACCAACCGTATCGATACCCCTGCACTGCAAAACCTCCCAAACTCAACAAAACGATCAAGACTCGAGTCTAAATGCAATTTAAGACTTCCCTAGCCCCAACCAAACATTCTCACAACATTTACATACCGCTTTATAGCCATACAAGCACCCAACATGTATAAACATCAAGGAAATCATGCAATAGACCCAAGATGGCATTCAAGCATTCAAAGTTCATACTTCAACATTCAACATGAAGGCAACCTCAAGAGACACATAGCTAACGTTCATAATAAGCAATTTAGGCATGGATTACAATTCATCATGGCAACACAAGCCATACAAAAGCAAGATGACAAGGAGTCTAAACAAGCTCCTAAACAACCAATAATCATCCATCAAAAAGACACATGTCCCATTGCTTAAACTATTACATGTTCAACATTTAAAAGTCATACTTGATGTACTCAAGCCAACAACCACACTTGGAAGCCCTCCCCTTGCGCAAGCAACCCATGAACTAAGGATCTGCAATGTTGAACAAAGAGAGCGTAAGCAATGATGCTTAGTGAGGGTAAGCTCTTAAAACAAACCTCAACATTGCAGGGTCCGAGCACGATCTAGCCAAGACATTACACAAATATACCAAGGATCCACAAGAGCCACAAGATAAGAT
Organism: Hibiscus tridactylites; assembly: GCA_958450335.1. Classification (NCBI taxonomy): domain Eukaryota; kingdom Viridiplantae; phylum Streptophyta; class Magnoliopsida; order Malvales; family Malvaceae; genus Hibiscus; species Hibiscus tridactylites. The sequence continues at coordinate 54,870,307 of OY288286.1, read as the reverse complement.
GCATGAGCAATGTACGAGTAAATGTCATGATCAACAAGCTCTAAATCCTCAACACAAGTAGTCACATTACACATCCAAATAAAGATCATAAATCTCAACACATTGATACATTTATCAACCAACATTGGCACCTAGCTATGACCCGAATACGCGGATAGACACGTTGGAACTCACATCCAACAACCACATTACCTCACGGTGGGATTACACTCATCACCGGTCTCGCGGAGGGGATTCCACTCATCCTCACGCCCCATCGATGGGATTCCACTCATCACCGACTATATATGATTACGATTTCCGGGTGAACCCGTACTCCTCCTTGGTGACTCAACGCCACCAAGGTCACGCGCGACTTTTGACTCATGTGTACACACTAACATCCTAATGATCGATCATTTGTACTCAAGCATACTAGTGCCAACATTTTACTCATTTCAACCAATTCCGTGCTTAGCACGTACTCATCAACAACCATCATCATGCATGTCTCAAGCATCACAAGTCATGTCTCATCTCACATGTATAACACAATATACATAAGCATTCATATCACATTTCATACCAGACATACACAACCACATAAATGAGTTCATCCAAAGACTCTAGATCAAGCATAGGATTAGGCTACCACCCTAATCCTAACTCTAGGTGGGTCTACCAAGCCCAACCTAGTCCATATACTCGAACCAACCATTTTAAAACCATTTAAAACAATTAACCACTCACCTAAACTTCCAAGCTCAAAGACCAAGCAAGCAACCACCTTCAATTTCCCGGATTCACTTCCGATGCTTTACCGATGCCCAAACTCGATTCTAACCAATCTCAAACACAAAAAAAACATTCAAAATCAATAACTCATCATCGGAACTAACCCGGATTAACATTATCAAGCATCCAACACTCAAAATCAACCCTAAAACAAAATTTCCGAGCAGCCCTTAAAACCCACTGAAATCTTCCATTTCAAGCATCCAAACAACCACCAAATACACCCAAAGCAACCCTCATATATCATACTAGCACCAGCCCTCGAAATCCAACATTAAGCAACCCCAAAAACCACTTTAAAACCCTCCAAAACCCCCCTTGAAACCCAATTCCGAAAATTTCCCAAAATCATTTGAAATTCACATATATCATACCATTTGACCTCTATACATCATAACTAAACATATTAAATCAAAACATTTGGTTTTACAACATAAAGCTTTCATCTTTAATCCAAACTTTCCAAAATGACATTTTCTAAAACTTTCATGGAAATGAAAATAAAGAGTACTTTTATGGAGAGGAAGGTGAGGGGAAGTCAAAAATACCATTACCTTTCAATTTGGAGTTGAAATGGAGAAGCTTTTTTATTGAAATAGTAACATGGGGAGAAGAGCTCTCTTTCACGTTGGGGGGAAAATGAAGAAGAGGATGAATAGTAGAAAGATGTTAGGAAAAGGGGGTTTAAATTTGATGATGGGTAAATTACCCAAAAGGCCATTAATGAATGGCTATCCTTGTTTTTAAAGTAGCTCTTCAATTTTGAGTCTAAATCATTTTGGTCCCATTCAAATCGTTTATTTTGAAACCCGAAATTTTAAAGGATCATTTTATTTATAAAACCGAGCCCAAAATAATATTAAAATATTATTTTCACCTAACCCCTAAACCCAGGTGTTACAACTCTCCCCCACTTAAGGAATTTCGTCCCCGAAATTACCTGGTGGAAACAAATACGGAAACTGCTCAACCATATATGTTTTTCTCTCCCACGTGGCCTCTTCCACACCTCTATGTCTCCACAACACCTTGACCAACTCTATGGTCTTGCCACGCAACACCTTGCTATCAGAAGCAAGTATCTCAACGGGCTCTTCATTATAGGACAAATCCGGATTTAACTCTATCTCCTCAACGGGCATCACATGAGAAGGATTCGATCTATATCTCCTAAGCATAGACACATGAAAGACATCATGGATCTTTTCTAACTCAGAAGGTAACCTCAAGCGATAAGCTACAGGCCCAATCCGCTCAACTATCTCATACAGACCAATGAACCTCGGACTCAACTTGCCCTTCCGGCCAAATCTCATTACCTTCTTCCACGGAGATACTTTCAGAAACATTTTCTCACCCACTGAGTACTCAATCTCTTTCCTCTTCAAATCCGCATAAGACTTCTGACGATCGGAAGCTTCTTTCAGACGGTCACAAATCAACTTCACTTTTTCGGTAGTTCCCTTAAGCAAGTCTGGCATAGGTAACAATCTCTGACCTGTCTCAACCCAACAAATCGGAGTCCTACATCGTCTACCATACAAAGCCTCATAAGGTGCCATCTGAATGCTAGACTGATAACTGTTGTTGTAAGCAAACTCAACCAACGGTAAGTGCTTCTCCCAAGAACCCTGAAAATCAATCACACAACAACGAAGCATATCCTCAAGAATCTGTATCACTCGCTCTGACTGCCCATCGGACTGAGGATGATAAGATGTGCTGAAATGCAAACGGCTACCTAAAGCACTATGCAAGCAACCCCAGAATCTCGAAGTAAATCTAGGATCCCTATCTGAAACAATAGACTTCGGAACTCCATGAAGTCTCACAATCTCACGGATGTACAAGTTTGCCAACTTGTCTAAGGAATCCGTAGTGTTCACTGCTAAGAAGTGAGCACACTTAGTGAACCTATCAACAATCACCCAAACAGAGTTCTTCTTCGAAGGAGACAAAGGCAACCCCGACACAAAATCCATGGTGATCCTCTCCCATTTCCATTCCGGAATCTTCAAAGGCTGTAGCAAACCTGAAGGAACCTGATGTTCTGCCTTCACTCTCTGACAAACCATACAACGGCTCACATACTCAGCTACATCTCTCTTCAAACCAACCCAGAAGTAATCATTCTTCAAATCTCGGTACATTTTGGTACTACCCAGATGCATAGAAAAGGGACTCGAATGTGCTTCACTCAGAATCTGACGTCTCAACTCAACATCTTCTGGTACAACAATTCTATCTCTAAAGCACAACAAGCTCTCACCACTGAAACTATACTCCGTCGGTCTTTTTTCGGCTATGTCCTGAACATGAGGAACTATACTCGCATCTTGCAACTGCTTCTCTCTAATCAACTGAATCAAAGAAGGCTTCACTTGCAACTCGGTGATCAAACCACCATCATCGGACACACTCAATCTAGCAAACATAGCTCTCAGCTCAACGGCCACTTTTCTACTCAAAGCATCGACTACTACATTTGCTTTACCCGGATGGTACTCAATGGTCAAATCATAATCTTTTAGCAACTCTAACCACCTTCTCTGTCTCAAGTTCAACTCTTTTTGTGTCATCAGATACTTCAAGCTCTTGTGATCGGTGTAGACAATACACTTCTCACCATACAAGTAATGACGCCAAATCTTCAATGCAAACACAACTGCGGCTAGCTCTATATCATGTGTAGGATAGTTCTTCTCATGAATCTTCAACTGTCTAGAAGCATAAGCAACAACTCTCCTATCTTGCATCAAAACACATCCTAGGCCTACGTAGGAAGCATCACTGTAAATTACAAACTCCTTACCTGAAACAGGTTGCACTAACACTGGAGCATTTGTCAAAGCTTCTTTCAATTTCTCAAAGGCCTTCTGTCTTGCATCTAACCATTCAAACTTAACTCCTTTTTGCAACAATTTAGTCAAAGGAGCAGCTACCCTAGAGAAACCATCAACAAATCTCCTATAGTAACCGGCTAATCCTAGGAAACTCCTAATCTCGGTCACGGACTTAGGTTGTTTCCACTCAACAATTGCCTCAATCTTCGATGGATCAACTCGGATACCTTCGGCCAAAACAACATGGCCAAGAAATACAACATCTCGAATCCAGAACTCACATTTACTAAGCTTCGCATACAACTGATTGCTCAACAATCTCTGTAAAACAAATCTCAAGTGCTCATCATGCTCTTCTTCTGTCTTCGAGTACACAAGTATGTCATCAATGAAGACCACTACAAAGCGGTCTAGATAGTCTCTAAAAATTCTGTTCATCATGTCCATGAATGCTGCTGGTGCATTCGTGAGCCCAAATGGCATAACAAGAAACTCATAGTGACCGTATCTAGTCCTAAAAGCTGTCTTCGGAACATCACACTCCTTTACTTTCAACTGATAATACCCGGATCTCAAATCTATCTTCGAGAACACTGAAACACCTCTCAACTGATCAAACAAATCATCTATACGAGGCAACAGATACTTGTTCTTCACAGTCAAGTGATTCAACTGTCTATAGTCAATACACATGCGCATGCTACCATCTTTCTTTTTCACAAACAACACGGGAGCACCCCACGGAGAACTACTAGGCCTAATGAAACCACGGTCTAACAATTCTTGCAACTGACTCTTCAATTCTTTCAACTCTTTCGGAGCCATACGATACGGAGCTATCGAAACTGGATTAGATCCTGAAACTGTCTCAATCACAAACTCAACATCTCTGTCAGGAGGCAAACCCGACAACTCTTCAGGAAACACATCTGGAAAGTCACACACTGTTCTGATATCTTTCGGTCTAGCTTCACTCATATCCGGATTCATAACATAAGCTAAATAAGCTCCACATCCAGAGTCCATCAACCTATGAGCCTCTAAAGTTGACACCACATTGGACAAGAACTTAATGTTCTCGCCTACTACTACTACCTCGTAGTCATCAGAAAGCTTCAAAGAAATTCTCTTTGTCTCAAAATCCACACTAGCCCGGTGCTCAACAAACCAGTCCATACCCAGAATAATATCAAAACCATAGAAAGGAAGTTCCATCATATCAACTGAGAACACATGACCCTGAATCTTCAGTGGACACCTCCTATACATACGTCTAACCACAACTGTCTCACCAAAAGAACTAGTAACATGCATACCTACATCTAAGATCTCAACAGGGATATCTAACTTCTGTGCATGCTCACTCAAAATGTAGGAATGCGTAGAACCCGAATCAACCAAAGAAAGCAAAGACATAGACTATAACTCGAAATTACCTGCTATCACATCGGTGTCGTTCCCGGCCTCTCTCTGAGCATAAACTCTCGCTGGTCCTCCCGCCTCTGGCTGCACTGCCACAACATGAGCAAGGTTTCTCTGAGCATCTACCCTAGGTGCATCAGCCCTAGGCTGGAAGTAGCCACGACCGCGCCCACAGCCTCTCTGAAAATCATTCGCTTTCGGAGGAGCCTGAGCAATGTTCGGTGCTTGAGCCGCCTGATGTGGACAATCCCTCCTAAAGTGGTCCCTTGAACCACAGTTCCAACAAGCATGGAAGTTACCCCAACACTCACCAGCGTGCTGTCTCCCACAATGGGTACACTCGGGCAAACGTCCTCCTCCTCTATGGCCCTGATGGCCCCTACCATGGTGGCCACCGCCACGTCTGTGGTCAAACTGATGTTCGCCACCTCTGTGCCTCTTAGCATCTCTACCATCAAAGTGGTTATGCCTCTTACCAGAACTAGAACCACCGGATCGTTTGGCCGAACCCAAACTATGCTCCAAATCCTTGGCCCTCGCGACCAATACATCAAAGTCTGAGTAGTCAGAAGCCAACGTGTACCTCTTGACCTCTTCATTCAATCCGTAGCGGAATCGGTTACAGCGTTCCACTTCAGTAGGAACTAACTCTGGGGCATACTGACTCAAGCGAACAAAGCGGATCTCATAATCAGTCATAGAAGCCTCTCCCTGAGTAAGAGCCATGAACTCTCGCTTCTTCTCATCTAGGTACCTCGGTCCCAAGTACCTTTTCCTAAAACCAGACTCAAAGAATTCCCAGTCAATCTCTGTCTCTGGAACCCCGGTAGTAATGGTGGCCCACCAGGTGTAGGCATCACCCTGAAACAATGAGATCACACATCCCAACCTACGTGCGCCCGCACAACCCATCTGAGCCAAGGTACGAACCGTCTTCTCCAACCATAACTCCGATCTCTCCGGAGTAGATCCCCTAAACTCCTCGGCCCCCAAGCTACGGAGCCTCTCCAAAGGTAGACTAGCATCGTCACACCTAGGCTGAGCTGCAGCCTGAGCTCCCGCAACTGCGGCCTGGAATGCTCCCACTAACGCTTGCACTAGCGGAGTCATGTCAATTCCAGCTGGACCTTGGCCTCCTTGGCCACCTTGAAGTCCATCTCCTCTGGCTCCATCCTCGCCCCCAACTCCAGGTGGAGGAGGTGGTGGTGGTGGAGGTGGAGCGCCAACTCCCGCGGCCACCGGCCCTTCTATGTGAGCCCCACACCAACTGCTGGCTCAACAGGAGCCGCAACCCGTGGTTCCTGACGAACCACCCTCGGTCTACCTCTCAGTCTAGACATCGCTCTCACAGATATCAACTACAACCACAACAACAAAACATACAAGCTGGGTTAGCAAGGCAAGGCTTCCAAGTGTTCAAGTACGTTCCCTCACTTAAAAATAATTTTTTTCCAATGTAATAGTAGCAATGAGACTCACACACGCATACTTTTGAATAAACAGTCAATCATACTTGTCAAACAAGCAACCTTTCTTTCAAGGCAAGCAAATACCGTGCATATCAATCAAAAACTTGAACTTACCTCACTTACCTGCCCAAGGTCTCGGTAACCTTAGGCTCTGATACCAACAAGTGTAACCCCCTCGTCCCGGTCTGGCCGGATGACCGGTCCGAGTGAGCTACACGGGGAAAACCGAGTGAAAACCCCCTAAGGAATTCCCCCTCGGTTAGCAACCCTATTTTTTCATTTTAAATCTTGTCTAGATGAGTATTTAATCCTATGTAATCATACAGCGGAACAACATTCACGAAACAAACAAACGAACTCAAACTAACATGTTACAGCCCAATTTTATACTTATACTACAGGCGGTATCGATACCCTTAAGGGGTGTATCGATACCCCCTTGACTAGGTCAACTGGTCAAAGTCAACTTGTAGAGACCGTATCGATACACCCAAGGAGTGTATCGATACCCTCCCCAACGGTTGACTTCCCACGGTCAACGCTAAGATGACGGTATCGATACATCAGAGGCGGGTATCGATACCGATATGGACAGTAGCTCCAGTGACCAAAATAGTATCGATACACCCCTCGAGTGTATCGATACACGAGGCCTGAACAAGAAGGTGGTATCGATACCGTACCAACCGTATCGATACCCCTACACTGCAAAACCTCCCAAACTCAACAAAACGATCAAGACTCGAGTCTAAATGCAATTTAAGACTTCCCTAGCCCCAACCAAACATTCTCACAACATTTACATGCCGCTTTATAGCCATACAAGCACCCAACATGTATAAACATCAAGGAAATCATGCAATAGACCCAAGATGGCATTCAAGCATTCAAAGTTCATACTTCAACATTCAACATGAAGGCAACTGTTGCGTGTAAAAGAGTCTATAAAATTGTAGTGCAAGTGTACACGACGCAAGTAGTAAAGTGATACGAAGTATCGGATATCGTCTCCACAGGGATTGGGCTAATAGCTTCACCTTATTTCACTGCACGAAGTAAAGAAAATAGTTTAAAAAGTTGTCACGAAAATATTGAAGAAAAACGTAAATAAAAGAGTTGGAGTATCAAGATAGAGAGAATGGGCTGGTATTGAATTGCTCAGTAGTGCAGGTATTGGATTGCTTAGGAACTCCACTTATGTCGTACTAACCCGGATTAACATTATCAAGCATCCAACACTCAAAATCAACCCTAAAACAGAATTTCCGAGCAGCCCCTAAAACCCACTGAAATCTTCCATTTCAAGCATCCAAACAACCACCAAATACACCCAAAGCAACCCTCATATATCATACTAGCACCAGCCCTCGAAATCCAACATTAAGCAACCCCAAAAACCACTTTAAAACCCTCCAAAACCCCCCTTGAAACCCAATTCCGAAAATTTCCCAAAATCATTTGAAATTCACATATATCATACCATTTGACCTCTATACATCATAACTAAACATATTAAATCAAAACATTTGGTTTTACAACATAAAGCTTTCATCTTTAATCCAAACTTTCCAAAATGACATTTTCTAAAACTTTGATGGAAATGAAAATAAAGAGTACTTTTATGGAGAGGAAGGTGAGGGGAAGTAAAAAATACCATAACCTTTCAATTTGGAGTTGAAATGGAGAAGCTTTTTGAATGAAATAGTAACAAGGGGAGAAGAGCTCTCTTTCACGTTGGGGGGAAAATGAAGAAGAGGATGAATAGTAGAAAGATGTTAGGAAAAGGGGGTTTAAATTTGATGATGGGTAAATTACCCAAAAGGCCATTAATGAATGGCTATCCTTGTTTTTAAAGTAGCTCTTCAATTTTGAGTCTAAATCATTTTGGTCCCGTTCAAATCGTTTATTTTGAAACCCGGAATTTTAAAGGATCAATTTATTTATAAAACCGAGCCCAAAATAATATTAAAATATTATTTTCACCTAACCCCTAAACCCGGGTGTTACACCCGGGGTAGAAGTTTTGTATAAATGTATCGCCATGCTATTAAGTATTTTGATTTAAGTTCTTTTCGTTCCAAGAGGTGGAATATAATAACCCGGTTGAAGCATAATGATCATACGCATGTAATGCATTGTATGTCCCATAATAGGTCCCATTCTTCTACTCTTTCCGGGGAGTTGATGACGGTCTTAGATGAACAACGGTGACTAGAGATTTGAGGAGTAACAGATAGAATTAAAATCAGAAAACAATAATGTGAGTTTTATTAAAATGTAAACTAATTGAATTATCTCCTCTTTCAGTTACATTTATGTGTATTTATAGTCCATGCTCAATTTAATTAGAAACGTCCCAACAAACTATGGCCCACCAATTAAAAATTAACAACTAATTAACTACTATTTACAATTTATTTTTAACATTGAATTTAAAACCCGTTAAGAATAAATTCCCCATCCCTACTTCTAAGTAAAAATGTAAAAATATTAATTCAGCTATTATCTAACTCACTCATCAATTCAAGACCCAAGTTCAATTCATTTAATTTTTCGAATGATGTATTTAAAAGATTTGTTTAGCATTTACTCACAAGTTGGGTTAGCATCTATATCTAGGTCTGCAGAAAATTTATTATATCCCTAAATAATATTAAAAAGTTATTACGTTTAAGCATTATATAAAATTTGATATATTGTATTTTATAATATTATTTAGGCTCATATAATAATTTTTAATAAATACGTTAATATTATTTCACTGTAAAATAGTTTTTAATATATGAATACTAAATAATATTCACATGTTCATACACTGGTTTATTTAGTATTCATATATAACCCTAAATGATTATTATAAATTTATTTTAATAATGGGAAATATAAAATATATTGTTATTTTTATTAGGATTTAATAAATAAATAAATAGGTATTACTAAATCAGATTAATTTAAAAATATTTTTTATATTAGTTAATAAATTTTTAAATCCCATGAAACTCTCAACTACTACTTACACTTATTCCATGTCAATTGGACGGGGTGAGTGCAAAAATTACTATTTTTACATGTATTTTTGTCAAGAATTTTTATATTCATCATCATCTCATGACCCGCTGCGAATACAAAATCTAAATTCATTCATTTCCCGCAGTGCGCAAGATTAAAATCACCCCCCATCACCCACATAGATTCATTTAATATATTTATAAGTATTAGCTAAATAGATATAAATCAAATTTATTATAAAAAATGAAATATCTTTCAATCAGACTCTCACCACATTATGCCACTACTTAAATAATAATAATATAAAAAGTTAGATTTTGTACATCACAAAAATTTAGACTAATAAAATTAAAATCAATTGTAAATTATCGAAAAATAACACAAATAACATGAAAAATAATATTTTAATTATCATAACAAATAAACAATATAAAATGAACTAAAAAGAAAATATTAATGAAAAAACAACCTTAAGAAAATAAGTACAAATACCAATATATTCTAAATATCCAAACTGATATTTTTAAGAATATTTATTTAATCTTATCAATCTTAAACTCGATTATATATATATATATATATATATATATATATATATATATTAAATTTCTCATTGATATCCCAAGAAAAGTTAATATAAATTACAATAAATTTAACTATGACTTAAACTAATATTTTTAAAAATATGAGTAAACTACATAAATTATCTCTCAACTTTGCCCAAATATATTTATTTTAAATATGTATTAAAGTTGTGGATTTAGAAATGAGAAAATAGCTATAGTTATGTGTTCATTTCATTGTGTTTACAAATTAGAGACAGACTCATATAGGTTTTGGGAGGGACTTCTTTCTCTAGGCATGATTTTTTTTAAATGAAGTCATCTATGATTGTGAACATATTGTCACGGGATCATTATCTTTTTTTTAAAAAAATATGTCTAATAGAATATGCAGCGCCACCGCTTATGTATCTTAAGATTTTCTTATGAGATTAATGTCCACGCCTCTTTCCAGACGTGACAATATGAATTACTGCTTCACGGGAAATACTTTAGATGACCCCATAAATCAAATATTTAAATTGGTAATTCTCTTTATCTGCATGTTGTGGTTAGTTGGTATGTAACTATGAAAGAAGCTCCACAGCCGCATCATAATTTTTGTATTTGGCTATTTAATGAATAAACGAGGGATAAAAATCTTCTGTCTCTTTTTGATGTCATTTTTATGCTCTAACACAAAAAAACACACTGAAAATTAAGTACTAAGTCCTAACCCTAAATTTTAAATCCTAAACCATACACCCTAAAAAATACATCATACCCTAATTTAACTAAACCCTAATCACAATCCCTAACCTTAAACCATAAACCCTAAACTTAATTTTTAGTGTGGGACATAAATAGGGACACAAAAAGAGACATAAATATTTTATTCATAAATGAGCCAAATTTACAAACTAGCATTGGTTTTTAACTAGGGGTGTTTAAAATCAGGTACCCGGAATTTCGGGTAGTGAAACCTCGGCCCGTTACTCGGCTCATACAAATCGGGTACTTGAAAAATGCGGGTATCCGTTGATTCAAGTATTAGGGTTCCCAAAAATTATGTTTTTTAATACTTTTGTGTTTTACATGAAATAATTAAAATTATTAGTATTCTCATTCTCTTCTAAGTATAATTATACGAAAAATAAGCATAAAATTTATTTATCTAAACTATAACATATAACTATTTTGTTATTTTTAATAATAAAAATTGAATTATTTCAGTTTAATGGTACCAATATCTACTGCCACTAATTCTTGACATACACGTGGGATCATGTGGGCTTTGGGAAGACTTCTTTCCCTAGGCATGAAAAAAGAATTCAAATAAAGTCATATATGATTTATTGCTTCGCAGGAAGGTATTTTAGACGAACCCACAAATCAGATATTAGAATTGGTAATTCTATTTATCTAATGATGTGGTTAGTAAGTATGTAACCATGAAAGAAGGTCTACAACCACAACAAAATTTTTCTATTCAGCTATTTGATGAATAAACGAGCCAATAAATTTACAGAATTATAATACCCGTATTATTATTATTACTATTATTATTATAAATTTTGATTTAATTTAATTATAATTTAATTTGGATGTAAATATGTAATTACAAAGTAAATTTGAAACTTTAATTTAGTTCAATTATACACATGAAGCTCTGATTTAAATATTTAATCAAATTTAAATACATAAATTAGCAAGTTAAATCAAAATTAATCTCATAAAACCCTAAACTAAACCACAAACCATTAATACTAAACTCAAAACCATAAACAATAAACCTTGAGGAATCAAAATTAATCTCATAAACCAATAACTTTAAATTAAACCATAAACCATTGACACTAAAGCCTAAATCTTAAGGAACCGAAATTAATCTCATAAACCAATAACTCTAAACTAAATCATAAACCTTAAATAATCTAAATTAATCTCATAAACCAATAGCACTAAACTAAACCATAAACTATTGGCTCTCGTAGATCGAAGGTAAGATCATGCATTCTACCTTGGTTGTGCTCGTGCTTGGACCCTGCATTGTCGAGGTTTGTTTTAATGAGCTTACCCTCACTAAGCTTTATGCTTACGCTCTCTTTTGTTCGACAATGCAGATCCGTAGTTCGTGGGTAGCTTGTGCAAGGAGAGGGCCTCCAAGTGTGCCTTGTGGTGCTATCTTAGCTATCAAGTATGGACAATTTAGTTAAAGGATGCAATAGTCAAGCAATGGGATATGTATTGGTTGCTTTGATGCTTTTGAAGTATGTTGGTGTTGGTTTTTTAGGAGCATGTTAGACTCATTTAAATGTTTATGTTGATGTGCTTTTGGATGTCTTGTCTTGCTTGTAAACCATGTTTAAATTGCCTATCTTAAATGCCTAAGTGTTTGACTTTGTTGAAGCATGTTACCTTGAATGCTATGTATGGATGTTTGAGATGTGATGATTCCTTTAATGTATGGTTTGTACGTTTGTTGAGTGCTTAGCTTGTTGCATAGGGTGCTATGCATCTAGAGATGTGTATGTTGAATGTTTGAGGCTTTAGGTTTTGTTTAAGGCAGCTTTGTGCCTTAAAACCAACTAAAACTAATTTGCAGACAGAGGGCGTATCGAAACGGTTGGTCCCGTTCTGATACGGTCCCTTTGTTACGGGCCAGGCATTTTGGTACGCTAGGGGGCCGTTTTGATACATTTTTGCTACTGGAAATCTGAGAATTTGACGATAAATTGATGTATCGAAACGAGCCTTAGTGTTTCGAAACGACGTTCGTATCGTTGACCACGAGAAGTTGACCATTGAGGTCGTTTCGATACGGGTCACCCTTGTTCCGAAACGGTCTGCTCGAGTTGACTTTGGCCAGTTGACCAGGTCAAGGCGTATCGAAACACCCTATGGGCATTCCGATATGGCCTGCTGTATAAGATTAAAATGGACTGTTTTAAATGGGTTGTTGGTTGTTTACCTCATCGTTTCTTCCGCTGTTGCTTTTCTCACATAGTGTTTAATAATACATCTAGAAAAGATAATTTAAATAAAAAGTTTTTCCTTGGGTCGGTAACCGAAGTGGAGCCTTAACGGAATTCGCCTCGGTTATCCCCGTGTAGCCCACTCGGAACGGTCAAGCGTCCGGATTGAGACGAGGGGGTTACATAACCAACTCAAACCGAATTGACCCGAAAATTCTAAGGTTGACCTGACCCGATTTTGACCCGAATCGAAAGCGACTGATACGTTATCGATCCAATTCGAAAACAATCAATCCAATTGTAACCCGAACCAGACCCAACCCAAAATCAATCCAAACTAGACCCGACTTGAAACAGATCCAAACGACCCGCTTGCCACCTCTACCCCCAACACATTTCCACACTATAACGTATATAAAATGTACATACATAAAAATATATTCTCTCCCGTTTCTTTTTTTTATTTCTCACATTAAAAGTTTAATTTAATCTACAAATTTTTTCCAAATGCTAAGCAGATTGGTATTGTTTAAAAGGATCTCGAATTTGAGACAATGTGTATGTAGAAAATCCCTGCAGAAAGACTTACCCACCATAACTTAAATAGCGACGTGGGTCGTCCTGGATTAATCAGAGCAACCAAAATAATAAACATAAATATTTTTACGAGGAAAAATAGATTAAAATTTTAAAGAAAATATTTTTAATAATTATTTTATTTTAAAATAAAATAACGTATTAAAATAAATTAATTCAGTCAACAATTTCTAGAGCACCATAGATCAAATTATTTTGTGGGTTGGATTTCACTTGACTGTCTACGACTCCATTGCGTGTGCCCGGGTTAGAAGTTTTGTATAAATGTATCACCATACTATTAAGTATTTTGATTTAAGTTCTTTTCGTTCCAAGAGGTGAAATATAATAACCCAGTTGAAGCATAATGATCATACGCCTGTAATGCATTGTATGTCCCATAATAAGTCCCATTCTTCTACTCTTTCCGGGGAGTCGATGACGGTCTTAGATGAACAACGGTGACTAGAGATTTGAGGAGTAGCAGATAGAATTAAAATCAGAAAACAATAATGTGAGTTTTATTAAAATGTAAACTAATTGAATTATCTCCTCTTTCAGTTACATTGATGTGTATTTATAGTCCATACTCAATTTAATTAGAAACTTCCAAACAAACTATGGCCCACCAATTAAAAATTAACAAGTAATTAACTACTATTTATAATTTATTTTTAACATTGAATTTAAAACCCGTTAAGAATAAATTTCTCATCCCTTCTTCTAAGTAAAAATGTAAAAATATTAATTCAGCTATTATCTAACTCACTCATAAATTCAAGACCCAAGTTCAATTCATTTAATTTAATGCATTTGTTTATGTGGTTCATATGTTGCATTTGTTTAATGCATGAGATAGATTAAGGTGTAAGTGGTTTTTCAAAGGTTTCTTGCATTGAGATGATTTTCAAATATGAGAAAAGTATAATGTGAAGTGGAAGTGTTTTCTAAGGAATTTGTATTTAACTTTGCATATGATGATTATGCATGGAAAGGCCAAATGTAACCCCCTTAGCCCGGCCTAGACGGTCGACCCGAACTACGAAGATTACACGGGGAAAACCAAAGTCAACCCGAAAGTCAATCTTGATTAACGACCCTTTTTTTCTTTTTAAACTTGTCTAGATGCACATTTACCCTAGGTGTACTCTTGAGATAAGCATACTCAAAAATCATAGCAATTGGAAAACAATGAGGGACTCAATTGCACAACATACGAATTTAGGGACCATTTTGTAAATTCTGGAAATTAAGAGGACTTTACCAATTTTTAAGTTACCACTATGAAATTAGTCATGCTTCATGCATCTCTGCCAAATTTCATCTTAAACGGACATCTCGAACCCAATCAATTGCACATACAAAAATCAGGACTAAAACGTAAAGCTTGCAAACCTCAAAACCATTCAAATCAGTGCCCAACGGTCAAGTGTTTCGAAACGGGGTTAGCCCGTTCAGAAACAGGGCTTGGCAGTAGCCAAAGTGTTTCGAAACACCTCTACCCGTTTCGAAACACCCAGGCCAAATCAAGCACATGTTTCGAAACAGGCAAGGGTGTTTCGAAACACCCTGCCCAGAAACAGCAGATAGACCTGTTTTAACACATCTAAACCCCATCGAACATGCTCCAAATCAATCCTCAACAAAGAAACAACATTCCAAGCATCATAACTACCAAATTGCATTAAAATCTAGATACAAAACCACCCCTAGGTGCACCAACTCTTTCAACACATCCAACACTTAATCATGCTTTTAAAACAAGCAGCATAGCATAACGACTTATGAATAAGAAGATTCAAACGTTGCAAGCGTTAAACCACATAGTTCAAATCATAAACTAAACTTGTCCAACATACACAATCTCATTAAACGTCAACATAAAAGACTCTCCCCCCATTGCCTTTATTATCTATAGCTATTAACCGAGACATACATCTCAAGTGGAGCTCTCCTTGAATCCCTTGCTTCTTGCTGTCCCAACTTCAAATATCTGCATTGATGGGCAAAAAGGAGCATAAGCACATAATGCTTAGTGAGGAATGCTCAAAACCAAAACACCATCAATGCAGCGAGTCTTAAAACCTCTTTAAAAAGTAAACACATTTCGATAAACCAAAGTAGTGTTTGAAAACCCCTTTTTAAACAACATGCTTTAAATCATGCATCGCTCAAACATGAAAACCAACCCTTAGCTTCGAAAAGCTAAGTAACTCACTTCAAAGCACATCCTTGCAAAACTATCAATTTAACCTTTCCATGCATAATCATCATATGCAAAGTTAAATACAAATTCCTTGGGAAACACTTCCACTTCACATTATACTTTTCTCATATTTGAAAATCATCTCAATGCAAGAAACCTTTGAAAAACCACTTACACCTTCAATCTATCTCATGCATTAAACAAATGCAACATATGAACCACAAAAACAACATTTGCATTACATGCCTTTTAAAACAAGCCTTCACAAGACTTTAATGCATTAAAGGGATTCACATGCACATATGCACCATTCTTAATATAAGATAAACACTTGTACAAGCTTAACAAGTAATACATGCAATCTTGGAACATTACACACTTTCCATGCAACCATGCATCATTTCAAGCATCTCATGCTTCATTACATCCAAGAACATTATATTGGCTTCCAAGTGATAATTCACAAACCATCACAACACAAGACACAATCGGATACGCGGATTACAAGCGTTGTCCCACACACTCCATACACACTTCCGAACAACACAAGGTGGAGTTTACCGGTACAATCACAACCCCTCAACATCACTCATCGGAAGTTGTATAACACACTAGCGAGAGCCGGGACACATCACAAGGCTTACACATGGAAGCTACCACAACCATTGTAATCACCTTAACCAAGCTCACACACGGGAGCAACCCTCCACCGTTGTGACGCTTAACAAAGTCCACCCACGAGAGCCACCCTCCATCGTGGTGACTTTTAACAAGGTTCACCCACGAGAGCCATCCTCCATCGTGGTGGCACTAAACCAAGCCCACCCACGAGAGCCATCCTCCATCGTGGTGGCACTAAACCAAGCCCACCCATGAGAGCCATCCTCCATCGTGGTGGCACTAAACCAAGCCCACCCACGAGAGCCATCCTCCATCGTGGTGACACCAAATTCCTCAATCGCTAGGATTCTCGGATGGAGTTTACGGTACAATTACAACCCCCTCGACATCCAAGGCGACTCAATTCACGGTGCACCCAATCCTATAGTCGGCTAACTATATCCGATTAAAGTAACCAAGAACCACTTACATCACTTGCCAATATAACCATTTTACCACATTAATCCATTGTTTTTACAAGCATAACCAAAATGCCAAAACCACCAATTACCATCATCACTTCACTGTTTTGAAACATTAAACAAAGCCATTAAACAACATGTAACACTACGCATCAATTCCACAATTCCTATGTACAAAACCAAGGATCTCTTACCTTGAGCATCCTTCACACATGACTTTCAAAACCAGCATTAAACCATGCTAAAATATGCTTTCAAAACAGAATTTAAACATGCAAATCACATGCATTGCATCCAACAATCACAAGTGCTTTAAAAACCAATTCATAACACAAACCAAGAGAGAAATTCCATTTACTTACTCTTGAGCTTAGCTAAGTTGTTTAGACTTAAACTAAGCTCCCAAAACCTTCAAACATTGGTTTCAAAGCTGAAAACCAAACTTCACTCACCAATACACAAAACTAGGCTAGCAAACAAGCCTTCCAAGCATCCGAAACCATCAACGCCACCTCTATTGCTCACGGATCATTCTCCCCTGTTTCAAGCACATAACAACAGAGAATTAATGCATCATCATGCATTAAAAACACCAACAACACACCTAAACTCGTTGGTCTTCGCAAATCCAACATTTCGGCTACCAAACACAACCGAAATCACATCCAAACACTTCCAAAACTTAACCCAGCCAAGATCCATCACTTCTAACTATTTTTAGACATCAATTAACATCCAAAATAAACTCAAACTCGTCCTTATACCTCCAGCATTAACAAAACACCAAGATCACCCAAAAAACCACCATTTTCACAAGTAAAAACTTAGGAAAATCAACATATTCGGGATTGCATTGATTAAACCTCAATCACACATCATTTAGACATCCAAAATACATCAAAAAGACATCTCAAAACAGAGCCCAATCATCCAATACGAATTTCTTCAAAATTAAATCCAAATCTTGCATTTTAAGCCAAAATCAAGATCACCACATTAAAACCTTTAATAAAACTTAATTTAAGGATTGAGAACTTGGGAATTTCAGTAAAGAACTGAGTATTTAGAGGAGAAGGACGTTCATACCTCTAAATGTGGATTTCTCCTTGTTTAGAGCCAAAATCCTTGAAAATTCATTAAGCAAATGGTGAGGATTTGGTGTAGAAATGATTAGGAATCATTTAGGAATTGAAATCTCAACTTTAGGTGTGAAAATCAAAAGAAAAGTTGCTGTGGAAATGTGTTTGGCTGAGGGAATTTTGAGAGAAAATGAAATAGGAAAATTTTGGTAAAAGTTAGTTATGAAACTAAAAATATCTTTTTCCCTCTTTTCTTTTCATTAATTAAACATTAAATGAGTCTTTAAAAATCTAGAAAAATCTGGAGAAATCCTCCCTTGGGTAAATTAGCTCCTTAAAGATTCAAAGTTTCAATCCTTTTAAAACAATCACGAACTTTCAAAAATTACATTTTAGTCACTAACTCAAAATATCATATTTCCAAACCTCATTTTGAAAAATTGATTTCACCACTCTCTTATATATAATAAAATAGGATTTTTAGATATTTTTCCATATTTTTAATGCATCCCGAACTAGGCTTTCCTTAAAACCACCTTTTATATTCGAACCGAAAATCCGACCGGTCCGGTTCAAACCCAAAACTTCTAAGCCCAAAATTGGGGTGTTACAGACGTGGGTCGTCCTGGATTAATCAGGGCAACCAAAATAATAAACATAAATATTTTTACGAGGGAAAATAGATTAAAATTTTAAAGAAAATATTTCTAATAATTGTTTTATTTTAAAATAAAATAATGTATTAAAATAAATTAATTCAGTCAACAATTTCTAGAGCACCATAGATCAAATTATTTTGTGGGTATGATTTCACTTGACTGTCTGCGACTCCATTGCGTGTGCCCGGGTTAGAAGTTTTGTATAAATGTATCGCCATGCTATTAAGTATTTTGATTTAAGTTCTTTTCGTTCCAAGAGGTGGAATATAATAACCCGGTTGAAGCATAATGATCATACGCCTGTAATGCATTGTATGTCCCATAATAGGTCCCATTCTTCTATTCTTTCCGGGGAGTCGATGACGGTCTTAGATGAACAACGGTGACTAGAGATTTGAGGAGTAACAGATAGAATTAAAATCAGATAGAATTAAAATCGGAAAACAATAATGTGAGTTTTATTAAAATGTAAACTAATTGAATTATCTCCTCTTTCAGTTACATTGATGTGTATTTATAGTCCATACTTAGTTTAATTAGAAACGTCCCAACAAACTATGGCCCACCAATTAAAAATTAACAAGTAATTAACTACTATTTACAATTTATTTTTAACATTGAATTTAAAACCCGTTAAGAATAAATTTCCCATCCCTTATTCTAAGGAAAAATGTAAAACTATTAATTCAACTATTATCTAACTCACTCATCAATTCAAGACCCAAGTTCAATTCATTTAATTTTTCGAATGATGTATTTAAAAGATTTGTTTAGCATTTACTCACAAGTTGGGTTAGCATCTATATCTAGGTCTGCAGAAAATTTATTATATCCCTAAATAATATTAAAAAGTTATTACGTTTAAGCATTATATAAAATTTGATATATTGTATTTTATAATATTATTTAGGCTCATATAATATTTTTTAATAAATACGTTAATATTATTTCACTGTAAAATAATTTTTAATATATGAATACTAAATAATATTCACATGTTCATACACTGGTTTATTTAGTATTCATATATAACCCTAAATGATTATTATAAATTTATTTTAATAATGGGAAAAATAAAATACATTGTTATTTTTATTAGGATTTAATAAATAAATAAATAGGTATTACTAAATCAGATTAATTTAAAAATAAATTTTATATTAGTTAATAAATTTTTAAATCCCATGAAACTCTCAACTACTACTTACACTTATTCCATGTCAATTGGACGGGGTGAATGCAAAAATTACTATTTTTACATGTATTTTTGTCAAGAATTTTCATATTCATCATCATCTCATGACCCGCTGCGAATACAAAATTTAAAGTCATTCATTTGCCGCAGTGCGCAAGATTAAAATCATCCCCCATCACCCACATAGATTTATTTAATATATTTATAAGTATTAGCTAAATAGATATAAATCAAATTTATTATAAAAAATGAAATATCTTTCAATCAGGTTCTCACCACATTTTGTCACTACTTAAATAATAATAATATAAAAAGTTAGATTTCGTACATCACAAAAATTTAGACTAATAAAATTAAAATCAATTGTAAATTATCGAAAAATAACACAAATAACATGTAAAATAATATTTTAATTATCATAACAAATAAACAATATAAAATGAACTAAAAAGAAAATATTAATGAAAAAACAAGCTTAAGAAAATAAGAACAAATACCAATATATTCTAAATATCCAAATTGATATTTTTAAGAATACTTATTTAATTTGATCAATCATAAACTCGATTATATATATATATATACATATATTAAATTTCTCATTGATATCCCAAGAAAAGTTAATATAAATTACCATAAATTTAACTATGACTTAAACTAATATTTTTAAAAATATGGGTAAACTACATAAATCATCTCTCAACTTTGCCCAAATATATTTATTTTAAATATGTATTAAAGTTGTGGATTTAGAAATGAGAAAATAGCCATAGTTATGTGTTCATTTCATTGTGTTTACAAATTAGAGACAGACTCATATAGGTTTTGGGAGGGACTTCTTTCTCTAGGCATGATTTTTTTTAAATGAAGTCATCTATGATTGTGAACATATTTGTAACACCCGGATTTGGGGACCGAAAGAAAATAATATTTAAATAATGGTTCGGGTTTCAGTTTTACAATTTAAAATAATAAAATACTATTTTGGGCCCGGGTTTTCAAACAAATAAATTATGTTGGGCATGTTTTGGTTTTAAAGCCCAATTCCATGAAATTGGAAAAACTTAAATGGCTATCTTCATTAATGGCAAAAGGGTAAATAATGAACTTCTAATTTAAATACCCCACCTTTTTATTAAAATATCCCTTTTGTCATCTTCTTCACCCATCCATTTTCATTCCAACAACATTAGAGAGCTCTTCTCTCGTTTACACTATTCCATCACCTAGCATCTTCATCTTTAGAGCTTTTTGAAAGGTAATTACATTTCCGACTTGCTCTCATCTTCTTCTACTTGGAAGTACAAATAGATTTCATTTTCATCAATGTTTTAGAAATTGTGTTTTTGAAAGTTTAGGTTAAAGGATGGAGCTTTATGGGTTTTTACTAAAGCTTTTCATTTATAATGGTTAGATATTATGTTTGTGAATGAAATAGTCCAACATATATGATTTTTAGAGTATTTTAAATGAATTCCCGAATTTGGGTATAAATGAGGTTTTTGGAGGGTTTTGGGTGAGTTTTGGGGGTTGTTTTAGGTGGAAATTGATAGCCCAATGGTAGTACTATGGTTAGGGGTTGATTTGGGATTGTTTGTGGGTGCTATGGATGTTGGAATCATGGTTTTTGGACATGGTTTAGGGGCTGCCCGAATTTGCTAAAAATGAGATTTGTTCATGGTTTGCAACATGATAAATTGCATTTGAATTGTATTCCGGGTTGGTATTTTGATGTTGGGCTGATTTGGAATTGTTTGAAATGTGTTTGAGGTTGTTTAGAAGCGGGAATTTGTGTTGGGGAAGCTTCGAGAAGAAATCCGGAAATTTGAGGGAGGTTGCTTGCTTGGCTTGGAGCTTGGAAGCTTAGGTGAGTGGTTAAATATTTTAAAATGGTTTTGAGTATTTAGTTCAAGCATGTGAACCTAGGATGGGCTTGGTAAACCCACCTAGAGTTGGGATTAGAGTGGTAGCCTAATCCCAAGCTTTAATTAGAGACTTTGGTTGCACTCTTTAATGGTTGTTTATGCCTCATGTTTAATCATGCTTATGGTGGTTATGCTTATGTTGTTATACATGTATGTGGAGGCATGACTTAATGCATTGTTACATGCATGTGGATGATAAATGTTATAGAGATATACATATGTATGAAATATGATGTGATAATTGTGTTGTTGAGATACATGTAGTGTTGGCATGTGTAATGATATTATGAGGTAATTGTATGATCCGAGGATCATGGTGAGTACATGCTAGGCATGGAAATGTGGCTTGTGCATGACGGTGAGTCATGGTGAGTATGTGCTAAGCACGGAAGTTATTATGAAATGGTATTGTGGAAGAGTAATGAAATGTGTAGTATTGGCACTAGTATGCTTGGGTACAAATGATCGATCATTAGGATGTTTAGTGTGCACACGTGAGTCAAAATGCGTGCGTGGTCTTGATGATGGTAGTCATCAAGATGGAGTACGGGTTCGCCCAGAAATCTTCTTATATGTATTAGTCGGTGATGAGTGGAATCCCATCGACGGGCGTGAGGATGAGTGGAATCCCCTCCGCGTGAAATGAGGCGAGAGGATGAGTGGAATCCCCTCCGCGTGAACGGTGATGAGTGTAATCCCACCGTCAGGTAATGGTTGTGTTGTTGGATGTGAGTTCCAACGGTTATCCGCGTATTCGAGTCATAGCTAGGTGTCAATACAGATAGTAGTTTATGTTGCCAATGTGTGATTAATTGGGAGCCTATGTGATTTGTGATGTGTTGCTAACATGGTTTAATATATGCCATTTCATATATTGTGGATTTAAACATGTTGAGCATGACATGATATTGAATATATGTTTATGCATCATCTATATTTATGGCTCGTGTGGATCGGAGGTAAGATCATGCATTTTATCTTGGTTATAGCTCGTGCTTGGACCCTGCATTGTCGAAGGTTTGTTTTATGAGCTTACCCTCACTAAGCTTTTATGCTTACGCTCTCTTTTGTTCGACAATGCAGATCAATGGCTTGTGGGTGGCAAGGGCAAGGAAAGGCCTCCAAGTGTTGCATATGGTTAGCTCAAGTATGATGTTTAAATTTAAAGATTGTAATAGTAAAGCAATGGGTTAGGTGTCGTGTTATGATGTTTTTGGAATACGTTGTTGTTGTTGCTGTTGTTTAGGAGCATGTTAGACTCCTCGTATGTGTTTGTTAATTTGGCTTTTGGGATGTATGCCTTGCTTGAAACCATGTTAGTATTTTGCTATCTAGAAATTGTCTAAGTGTTGGCTTTGTTGAAGCTTAACACCTTTAATGTTATGCATGGATGAATGATTTTGTGATGTTGTGCCTTAGTGTCAATCTTGTTATGATGATGTTCAAGCATGCTTGTAATGTTGGTTTGCCTTAGGATTATTTGTTAGAGTGTTGTTAGAGGTTTTGGTGGTGTTTTGGGGCACCCTGTTTCGATACGGTCCCTTTGTTTTTGCCTTAAAACAGCTAAAACCAGTCTGCAGACAGGGGGCGTTTCGAAACGGGCTACCATGTTTCGATACGGTCCCTTTGTTTTTGGCCGAGCGTTTCGAAACGGATATGGGCTGTTTCGGTACACTTTTGCTACTGAAATTTTGAGAAATTGGCGAGATGAAGGTGTTCCGAAACGGGTCTATGGTGTTTCGAAACGGTCAATTCTCGTTGACCACGAGAAGTTGACCGTTAGGGTCTTTTCGATACGGGTCACCCCTGTTTCGAAACGGTCACCCTATGGTTGACCCTGGCCTGTTGACTAAGTCTAGGCGTTTCGGAACACCCTAAGGGAGTTTCGAAACGGCCTGCTGTAAAGGGCTAAAATGAGCTGTGTTAATGTATTGGCTGATTGGAGTATGTTACATTGTTTGTATTTTCCGCTGCTGTGCTTCACATAGGATTTAATTATGCCTATAGACAAGATAAAATTAAAAAGGAAATTTTCTGGGTCGTTAACCGAGGAGGAACCTTAACGGGTTTCACTTCGGTTTTCCCCGTGTAGCCCACTCGGACCGGTCAAGCGTCCGGACCGGGACGAGGGGGTTACAATATTGTCACGGGATCATTATCTTTTTTTCAAAAAATATGTCTAATAGATTGTGCAGCGCCACCGTTTATGTATCTTAAGATTTTTTTTATGAGATTAATGTCCACGCCTCTTTCCAGATGTGACAATATGAATTACTGATTCACGGGAAATACTTTAGATGACCCCATAAATCGAATATTTAAATTGGTAATTCTCTTTATCTGCATGTTGTGGTTAGTTGGTATGTAACTATGAAAGAAGCTCCACAGCCACATCATAATTTTTGTATTTGGCTATTTAATGAATAAACGAGGGATAAAAATCTTCCGTCTCTTTTTTGTGTTATTTTTATGCTCCAACACAAAAAAACACACTGAAAATTAAGTTTTAAGCTCTAACCCTAAATTCTAAATCCTAAACATAACACCCTAAAATATACATCATACCCTAATTTAACTAAACCCTAATCACAATCCCTAACCTTAAACCATAAACCCTAAACTTAATTTTTAGTGTGGGACATAAATATGGACACAAAAAGAGACATAAGATTTTTATTCATAAATGAGCCAATAAACTTACAAACTAGCATTGATTTTTAACTAGGGGTGTTTAAAATCAGGTACCCGAAATTTCGGGTAGTGAAACCTCGGCCCGTTGATTCGAGTACCCGTTGATTCGAGTATTAGGGTTCCCAAAAATTATGTTTTTTAATACTTTTGTGTTTTACATGAAATAATTAAAATTATTAGTATTCTCATTCTCTTCTAAGTATAATTATACGAAAAATAAGCATAAAATTTATTCATCTAAACTATAACATATAACTATTTTGTTATTTTTAATAACTAAAATTGAATTATTTCAATTTAATGGTACCAATGTCTACAACCACTAATTCTTGACATACACGTGGGATCATGTGGGCTTTGAGAAGACTTCTTTCCCTAGGCATGAAAAAAGAATTCAAATAAAAAGTTATATATGATTTACTGCTTCGCGGGAAGGTATTTTAGACGAACCCACAAATCAGATATTAGAATTGGTAATTCTATTTATCTAATGATGTGGTTAGTAAGTATGTAACCATGAAAGAAGGTCTACAACCACAACAAAATTTTTCTATTCAGCTATTTGATGAATAAACAAGCCAATAAATTTACAGAATTATAATACCCGTATTATTATTATTATTATTATTATTATTATTATTATTATTATTATTATTATTATTATTATTATTATTATTATTATTATTATAAATTTTGATTTAATTTAATTATAATTTAATTTGGATGTAAATATGTAATTACACAGGAAATTTGAAATTTTAATTTAGTTCAATTGTACACATGAAGCTTTGATATATATATTTAATCAAATTCAAATGTATAAATTAGCAAGTTAAATCAAAATTAATCTCATAAAACCCCTAAACTAAACAACAAACCATTAATACTAAACTCAAAACCATAAACAATAAATCTTGAGGAATCAAAATTAATCTCATAATCCAATAACTTTAAATTAAACCATAAACCATTGACACTAAAGCCTAAATCTTAAGGAACCGAAATTAATCTCATAAACCAATAACTCTAAACTAAATCATAAACCTTAAATAATCTAAATTAATTTCATAAACTAATAGCACTAAACTAAACCACAAACTATTGGCTCTCGTTGATCGAAGGTAAGATCATGCATTCTACCTTGGTTGTGCTCGTGCTTGGACCCTGCATTGTCGAGGTTTGTTTTAATGAGCTTACCCTCACTAAACTTTATGCTTACGCTCTCTTTTGTTCGACAATGCAGATCCGTAGTTCGTGGGTAGCTTGTGCAAGGAGAGGGCCTCCAAGTGTGCCTTGTGGTGCTATCTTAGCTATTAAGTATGTACAATTTAGTTAAAGGATGTAATAGTCAAGCAATGGGATATGTATTGGTTGCTTTGATGCTTTTGAAGTATGTTGGTGTTGGTTTTTTACGAGCATGTTAGACTCATTTAAATGTTTATGTTGGTTTGGCTTTTGGATGCCTTGTCTTGCTTGTAAACCATATTTAAATTGCCTATCTTGAATGCCTAAGTGTTTGACTTTGTTGAAGCATGTTACCTTGAATGCTATGTATGGATGTTTGAGATGATGTTTGATGATTCCTTTAATGTATTGCTTGTATGTTGGTTGAGTGCTTAGCTTGTTGCATAGGGTTCTATGCATCTAAAGATGTGTATGTTGAATGTTTGAGGCTTTAGGTTGTGTTTAAGGCAGCTTTGTGCCTTAAAACCAGCTAAAACTAATTTGCAGACAGAGGGCGTATCGAAACGGTTGGTCCCGTTCCGATACAGTCCTTTTGTTACAGGCCAGACGTTTTAGTACGCTAGGGGGCCGTTTTGATACATTTTGCTACTGGAAATCTAAGAATTTGACGATAAATTGACGTATCGAAACGAGCCTTAGTGTTTTGGAACGACCTTCGTATCGTTGACCACGAGAAGTTGATCGTTGAGGTCGTTTCGATACGGGTCACCCCTGTTCCGAAACGGTCTCCTCTGGTTGACTTTGGCCAATTGACCAGGTCAAGGCGTATCGAAACACCCTATGGGCATTCCGATATGGCCTGCTGTATAAGATTAAAGTGGACTGTTTTAAGTGGGTTGTTGGTTGTTTACTTCATCGTTTCTTCCGTTGTTGCTTTTCTCACATAGGGTTTAATAATACATCTAGAAAATATAAATTAAATGAAAAGTTTTTCCTTGGGTCGGTAACCGAAGTGGAGCCTTAACGGGTTTCGCCTCGGTTATCCCCGTGTAGCCCACTCGGAACGGTCAAGCGTCCGGACCGGGACGAGGGGTTACATAACCAACTCAAACCGAATTGACCCAAAAATTCTAAGGTTGACCCGACCTAGAACCGACTCGATTTTGACCCGAATCGAAAACGACTGATATGTTATCGATCCGATCCGAAAACAACCAATCCAATTTTAAACCGAACCAGACCCGACCCAAAATCAATCCAAACTAGACCCGACTTGAAACAGATCCAAACGACCCGATTGCCACCTCTACCCCCAACACATCTCCACACTATAACGTATATAAAATGTACATACATAAAAATATATTCTCTCTCGTTTCTTTTTTATTTCTCACATTAAAAGTTTAATTTAATCTACAAATGTTGGTCTAAATGCTAAATAGTTTGGTATTGTTTAAAAGGATCTCGAATTTGAGACAATGTGTATGTAGAAAATCCCTGCAGAAAGACTCACCCACCAAAACTTAAATAGCGACGTGGGTCGTCCTGGATTAATCAGAGAAACCAAAATAATAAACATAAATATTTCTACGAGGGAAAATAGATTAAAATTTTAAAGAAAATATTTTTAATAATTATTTTATTTTAAAATAAAATAACGTATTAAAATAAATTAATCCAGTCAACAATTTCTAGAGCACCATAGATCAAATTATTTCGTGGATTGAATTTCACTTGAATGTCTACGATTCCATTGCGTGTGCCCGGGGTAGAAGTTTTGTATAAATGTATCGACATGCTATTAAGTATTTTGATTTAAGTTCTTTTCGTTCCAAGAGGTGGAATATAATAACCCGATTGAAGCATAATGATCATACGCCTGTAATGCATTGTATGTCCCATAATAGGTCCCATTCTTCTACTGTTTCCGGGGAGTCGATGACAGTCTTAGATGAACAACGGTGACTAGAGATTTGAGGAGTAGCAGATAGAATTAAAATCAGAAAACAATAATGTGAGTTTTATTAAAATGTTAACTAATTGAATTATCTCCTCTTTCAGTCACATTGATGTGTATTTATAGTCCATACTCAATTTAATTAGAAACGTCCCAACAAACTATGGCCCACCAATTAAAAATTAACAACTAATTAACTACTATTTACAATTTATTTTTAACATTGAATTTAAAACCCGTTAAGAATAAATTTCCCATCCCTACTTCTAAGTAAAAATGTAAAAATATTAATTCAGCTATTATCTAACTCACTCATCAATTCAAGACCCAAGTTCAATTCATTTAATTTTTCGAATGATGTATTTAAAAGATTTGTTTAGCATTTACTCACAAGTTGGGTTAGCATCTATATCCAGGTCTGCAGAAAATTTATCATATCCCTAAATAATATTAAAAAGTTATTATGTTTAAGCATTAAATAAAATTTGATATATTGTATTTTACAATATTATTTAGGCTCATATAATAATTTTTAATAAATATGTTAATATTATTTCACTGTAAAATAATTTTTAATATATGAATACTAAATAATATTCACATGTTCATACACTGGTTTATTTAGTATTTATATATAACCCTAAATGATTATTATAAATTTATTTTAATAATGGGAGAAATAAAATATTTTTTTATTTTTATTAGGATTTAATAAATAAATAAATAAATAGGTATTACTAAATCAGATTAATTGAAAAATAATTTTTATATTAGTTAATAAAATTTTAAATCCCATGAAACTCTCAACTACTACTTACAGTTATTACATGTCAATTGGACGGGGTGAATGAAAAAATTACTATTTTTACATGTTTTTTGTCAAGAATTTTTATATTCATCATAATCTCATGACCCGCTACGAATACAAAATCTAAAGTCATTCATTTCCCGCAGTGCGCAAGATTAAAATCATCCCCCCATCACTCACATAGGTTCATTTAATACATTTATATGTATTAACTAAATTGATATAAATCAAATTTATTATAAAAATGAAATATCTTTCAACCAGACTCTCACCACATTATGTCACTACTTAAATAATAATAATAATAAAAAATTTAGATTTTGTACATCACAAAAATTTGGACTAATAAAATTAAAATTAATTGTAAATTATCGAAAAATAACACAAATAACATATAAAATAATATTTTAATTATCATAACAAATAAACAATATAGAAATGAACTAAAAAGAAAATATTGATGAAAAAACAAGCTTAAGAAAATAAGAACAAATACCAATATATTCTAAATATCGAAACTGATATTTTTAAGAATACTTATTTAATCAGATCAATCTTAAACTCGATTATATATATATATATATATTAAATTTCTCATTGTTGTAACACCCGTGTTTTGGGGTTAGGAGTTAGACGCGTGTGTTGGTTCGAGTTATCAAAATCGATTTTATTTAACTTGGCATTGGTTTTAATTTAAAGGAGATTAAAACTTAAAGGAGTGACATTTTTGTAATTAAATTGAAATGTGGAAGACAATCTTTTTGAATCAAAAAGGAACAAAAAAAAAGAGTCTCTTCTTCCCCCTTTTTCCAATTTCACGTGAAACACACCCAAACTTTCTCTAAACCCCTAATTCACTATTCCATTCAATCTCTTTACCAAATCAAGAGCTTTTTCGAAGGTAATTTCATTTCTCAACTCTTCTCATCATCCCCATCATTTTCATGGTCTTAGATTTCAAAACCATCACCATTTGCATTTTTCAAGTTTAAGGAAAGTTTGGATTTTTAATGGGTTTTTCATTTGTTTTTCATTTATTGAGTTGGGTTTTGAATTAACCACAGTTAAATACACCTAATATCTTAAAATGGAAGGATTTGGGAAAAATCCCGACGTGAGTCTTTGGGCATTTTTCAAAGTGCCAAAAGTTGAGTTTTTGGTGTGTTTTTGTGTTGGATTGAAGGGCTGATGGTATAGGGTAGTTAGGGAAGTGTTTTGGAAGCCTTTAGGTGTCATTTGGGTGTTGGAAATTGTGGTTTTCAGCTGGGTATTTGGGGAGCACGAAAAATGAGAATTTTGTGATTAGTTTGGGTTTGAAATGGTGAAGTCTTGGCTTGTGTTTGTGAGTTGGAATTGTGACTGAGTTTAGCATTGAATTGGTGAGTAATATTTGTGTTTTGATTAGTTAGAAGCTAGAGGAAACATTGGAGATGGATCAAGATCGAATCTGGGGATTGAAGAGGCTTGACTTGCTTGCTTGGTTTGCTAAGGAAGGGTGGTATTGGAATGAGCTTGGTAGGCCATTCCAAGGTAGAAGTTAAATTGGTAGTTTAACTTCTCGTTTGTTAATGAGCTTTAAATGCCTATGCCTATATTGATCTTGTGAGGTGTGAATTGATTTCATATGTGTATACATGGATATATGTGATGGTGTATGTATGATATAAATGATGGTTGCTGTGATGTGGTTTAAAAGTAATTGGCACTAGTTAATTTACCGGGTATAAATGATCGATCATTAGGATTAGTGTGCACACGTTTGAGTCAAATTCGCGCGTGGCCTTGGTGGCGTTAAGTCATCAAGGAGGAGTACGGTGATGTAATATTCCCATAGAAATTATTTATATATACGTGATGATGAGTGGAATCCCATCCGTAGGGCATGTGATGATGAGTGGAATCCCATCCATGCAAGGTCCGGTGATGAGTGTAATCCCAACGAGGTAATGTTGTTGTTGAGAGTAAATCCGCATATCCGAGTAAACTAATAGTGGCCAATGTACTTGTTCATATGGTTATGATGTTGAGATATATGATTTATATTGTTGAGCTTAATATGATGTAAGATGCCATATTTATGACTCTTGTGTTACTAGCTAGTTTTCTATGTTGATAGCTATGTATGTGTGTGATGATATGGATTATATGCTTGAACCCTGCATTGTCGTTGTTTCGGTTTTTAGAGCATCCTCACTAAGCTTTCTAGCTTACGCTCTCATTTTCAACAATGCAGATCAGTAGCGAAGTTACCAAGGAGCAAGGCGAAGGGACATTCCAAGCTTTGTAGTTGCTCAAGTATGACTTAGTAAATAAAGTAGTAGTTTAGCAATGGGGCTACTATGTGTTTTGTATGAGCGTTGTATGACTCATATGTGTTGATGATGTTTATGCTTTGCTTGGATTTGTAAACCATGTTAAGCCTTGTTGAATGTTTGTTTGAGATGCTATGCTTTTGGATGAGTACATGTGTTAGTGATGCATGTGAACCTTTATGTAAAGGCATGTGCTTTTGGCCCTTTAAGTTTTTGAGTATGTCTTATAATGCAATGTCTATCTCTTTGTGGATGCTATGTGTATGCTTGTCTAAGGCTTGAAACCTTGATGTGTTGATGACTCATTTAATGTTTGGCTTTTACATGTTTGTTGTGTGCTAAGCATGTGCAATTAGGGTGCTTTCCCTCTAGACTGGTTGTATGTTGAGTCTTGGAGGTTTTAGTTGAGTTTTGGGGCTGCCTTGTATCTAAAACCAGCAAAAATCTGTCTTTTGCAGCCCGTGTATCAAAACTGTTGGTCTCGTTTCGATACGACCTCTTGTTTCAGGCCAAGCGTTTCGATACGCTTAGGGTCTATTTCGGTACAGATTTGCTACTGGAAATCTGAGAAATTGCCGATATTTTGGGGTTTCGAAACGGATCCAGGTGTTTTGAAACGGTCAATATGTTGTTGACTACGAGAAGTTGACCGTTGGGCGTGTTTCGGAACGGTTGACCACCGTTTCGATACGGCCTTCTCGTGTGGACTTGGGGCTGTTGACCAAGTCAAGGCGTTTCGATACACCTCTTGGGTGTTTCGAAACGACCTGCTTATAAACTTAAAAATGGGCTGTTTAACATGTTGTTTGGGCTTGGTCGCTTTTATCTCGTGTCATATTCTGCTATCATGATCACATAGGATTTAAACGTGCCTTTAGAGAAGATATAATTAAAAGAAATTTTTAGGGTTGATAACCGAGGTGGAACCTTAACGGGTTTCACATTGATTTTCATCGTGTAGCCTACTCGAACCGATCAGTCGACCAGACCGGGGAGAGGGGGTTACATTTGTTGGTATCAGAGCCTGAGGTTACCGAGACCTCGAGCAAGTAAGTGATGTAAGTTTGATGTGTTAAGCAATTGTTATGTTCTGATGTATGCTTTGCCATGTATTCCTGTTGTCTGATCATTCGAAAGGTGTTTGGAAGCATGAATTGTTGCGTTTGGTGTAGTGTCGAGTTCCCATTGCTACTATTACTTAATTTGAAAAAGTTTTGTAAGGGAAAGTACTTGAGCACAGTTGGACCCTTGCCTTTGCTAACTTAATCCTTATCTGTTGTTTGTTGTAGTTACTATCTTGCTAGTTGTATCATGAGACCACGAGGGATGCCTAGGATGGTTCAGCCGGAACCACGGGCACAAGCTCTGGGAGTTGAGCAGATTGGTGGGGCGCAAGCTCCTCAACCACCTCTACCTCCTTCTAATCAAGAGGGAGGTGAGGCGGGAGCCGAGGGCGTAGAACCACAATTTGGCCAAGGATCGACTGGAATAGATCTAGCTCCCTTAGTTCAGGCGATAGCCGGGGCTCTCCAGGCTACAGTGGCTGGGGGTCAGGCAGTGGCACAACCCCAGAGAGAGGGTACTAGTGTGCCATTGAAAAGACTCCGCAGTTTGGGAGGTGAAGAGTTCAGAGGGTCGACACCGGAGAGGTATGAGATCTGGTTAGAGAAGACCGTCCATATTCTGGCACAAATGGTATATACCGTGGAACGCAAGCTAGGGTGTGTTATATCTTTGCCTTAGGGTGATGCCTACACTTGGTGGGTTGTTGCGTGTAAAATAGTCTATCGCAATGGTAGTGCAAGTATACACGACGCAAGTAGTAAAGTGATATGAAGTATCGGATATCGTCTCCACAGGGATTGGGCTAATAGCTTCACCTTAATTCACTGCACGAAAGTAAAGGAAATATTTGAGAGTTTTCACGAGAATAATAAAGTAAACGTAAATAAAAGAGTAGAAATATCAAGATAGAGAGAATGGGCTGG
The DNA here is from genome assembly GCA_958450335.1 of Hibiscus tridactylites. Taxonomy (NCBI): domain Eukaryota; kingdom Viridiplantae; phylum Streptophyta; class Magnoliopsida; order Malvales; family Malvaceae; genus Hibiscus; species Hibiscus tridactylites. Next base: position 54,837,610 of record OY288286.1, on the reverse strand, counting down.
TATTGAATTGCTCAGTAGTGTAGGTATTGCAGAGTTTAGGAAATCCAGTTTTGTCGTCGCGCCCGTCACGGCAGCACCTGTCGCGGCAGCAGTCCGTTGATCGTCGCGGCATCAAACGCTCAACTCAGTACGTTCAAGTTTGGCAAGAATCTCAGATCTGCCTTGGCCTATCCCTAGGTCCAAGTCCGTCGATGATCACATCTTGATGATACCTCCCGGCGTGAATCGAAGGATGAACACCAATGTGTATGAATTCTTCTTTAGCCACTTAACCTCGCCCTATCCCTAGGCACGAGATAGTTCAACTATAAACTAGAGAACTTGCTCTTATTTCTTTCGTATACTTAACTCTCCCGATGCTAAGTAAATAGATAACCTCACAATGCTCTCCCGATGCTCTTGCAAGATATTAATAACCAAAATAAGAGAACTTGAAGTTTATTTTATTGAACTGAAAATTCCTAAAACAAAACAACCCTTGCAACTACTTTACAAATCAACCCGTGGCCCTAGGGGGAATTTAGAACATGTCGACGGCGGGTAAACGACTAGGGGTTTTTGGTTGTCGGTTATGGGGTAATCGGCTATTAGGTCTTTCTAGGTTAAAATATATGCCCTTATATAAGCTTTGGGCTCAAGTTATCTAAGTTAACAAGGATTACAACTTTAATTAAAAGTATGATTCTAATAAAGACTTAATCTCCAAGGAATCTACTTTCCAGCCGTCCTCCTTGTTTCTTGGGATTTTCTCTCCTTGAGCTTTGGGCTTGACATATCTTTTGATCCGGGGCTTGGAAAAATATTTGGTTTTCACACGACAGACGAGCAGAATTTTCTTTATCTATCGAGGTCCACTTTGCTTTTTCTCCACTATCTTGTTGTCGTCCTCTGCTGTCACGGCAGCACCATGGCAGCATCGTCCTCTTTGTCTGCTTGTCCAGCTCAGCTCTTCTTCTTCTTCTCTGCCCTGCGCCTGCCTTCTCCGTCTACTATGGCGGCAACCTGCAAAATCAGCCATCTTTTAGTAGAATCTGTGCCTTTAATATATTTGTGATGTTTTACTGTAAACTAACCTAAATGCAATGAAATGATGCTTGAATGCAACAGAAATATGGGTTAAAAAGGGTGTAAATAATAGAACTTTTACACACTCAACACACCCCCAAACTCAAGTTTTTGCTTGCCCTCAAGCAACTAAGACCTAAAGAAAAATGAAATATTTTTGTTTTCGCTTTCAAACAGTGACTTTCCCTTACCTGTCGTTCGTTCCCTATGGCGGCAGCAACCTGTCGGATAATTTAGGATCTGTCCGAAATCTCACTATAGTCTTCGTGCAGTGTGTGCATGCTTGTGAACAGTTATATGCTAAGACTCTCTTAGTTTCACTAGAATATTCAACTCTTAACTCGAATTTTTATGCCAAAGTTTATCTTTTTGAAGGCACATTTTCATGCTTCTTTGATTTCTTTGTTTTGACTCGATTTCTAAAGTTTTACTAGAGCCAGTTTTAGGCACCTCTAGTTAGCTTCCTAGAGCCAGTTTCGGGCACCTCTAGGATTTTTGAGTCTCTTTTGCTAAACTTCTTTCCTAGAGCCAGTGTTAGGCACCTCTAGGGGCTATTCAAGTATTAAGCTTCCTATTCTAGTTTGGCTAAAAGAAATCTAAGCAGTATAACAGTCACAATGGTGTTTAAGTTTTCAGAACTATAGAAAGGCTCTAAACTTCTCCTTAAACTATCCTAAAGATGCTGTCACGACAGAGCTGTCACGACAGGTAACTTCAATTCACAGTTTTAAGCCAAAATTTTCAGTCTTTTTTTTAGAGAAATAAATAAGACACAACACTTAATTAAGATGTACTTAGACTCCATTAAAATGGAGGGTTGCCACCCCCAAACTCGAGGGTTACATTGCCCTCAATGCAAATGATAGAAAAAAATGAAGGCAGTACATCACAAAGTATAGATATAGTAGGCAACAATAAGAAGAAAAAAAGGAACTTAAATTATTTTAAGCACCGTCTTCACTGCTGCTGCTGAGGCGGATTTGGCGGCGGATTCTGGACAGAAGTTCCTCCGAATAGATGGTTCGGCTTCGCTTTCTGCCCAGACGGAGGAAGAAGAAAACCCAGCTACAAAGGCAACAATGTCATCCGAGGGTGTCGGTCGCTTTGCTCCTCGAGCGGATGTGTTGGCCTGAGGGCTGCCGGCTGCCGTTGGGGCAGGTGATTGAGTGGAGGCAGCAGATTGTGTATGTGGTGTGGCAGCAGGTGTAGGTGTGTGGGCAGGGGTGGGGACGGTGAAGTAGTGGGCAGGGAAGGTGGGAAAGACAACATTAGGAAAATTTAAAGTATGGTGAATGAAATTTACCGTGGATGCGGCAAAATCCTTGATGAATGTCATTAGACCCAGCTTTCTGTCCTCCATTCTCTGAATAGCAGCAAGGATTTAGGTGGATGGGTCTGTCGGAGCAGCTACTGCGGCAGGTTCAGGGTTGGGCTGCTCTGATGATTCTGCTGGGGCGGCAGCAGGGTTGACGGAAGAGATGGGGGTTGCTACTGTCAGCTCCATGAGGCTGATGATATTTTTATCTGTCCAGCCCCGTCCCTTCACTAGGCGATCGATGGTGGCTTCCGGTACGGCAGAGCAGCGGCAGAGAGATGTTATAAGGAAGGGAAGGCAGAGGAGGGCCGTCGATCTATGGGTGTAGTCCAAGATACTCTCTCGTATATATCGTCCCACATTAATGGGTCGTTTGTTCATAATTGAGTGGATTAGGGCTAACCTCTGCTGGTCCACTGTGGTGTGATGTGAGGACGGCAGAATCCTCTTTTTAATGAAGGCGTTCCATAGTTTGGCTTCTGGCAGCAGCTGCCCCCTCTTCACGGTGTGGGGATTTTTGCGGCTCGTGTTCCATTCAGTCCCTTCTTCTGTCACTTCTGCCATGACAGCGTCGAAGGCAGCGTCGTCGAGGGTGTCAAGGAACTGCTGGTGAGCATCGTCGTTGGGGCCGAAGTAGAGGCCATAAAAAGAATTGATGCGCTCGGCCGTGAACTGCACTTCTGTCCCTCGGACAGTCACTGCTGTTGTCGTCCTGCTGCCGATGGCAGCATAAAATTCCCTTACCAGCGTTTCATTCATTTCTGCTGGTTGCTCTGCAAAATGTTCCCACAAGAGGGCTTTAATCGTCCTTGCGATGAAAGGCTTGAGCCCCATATTAACGGCCTTTCGAGTGTAAATAAACCCTTTTTCTTCCCAGAGATCCTTAGTTGCGAAAGATTGCGGGGTGGGTGCTGCCGGAGAAGAGGTTGAAGCAGCACTGCAGCGGGTTCTTCTGGAAGACATGTTAGTTGCAAGAGTTGTTTGAAAGTAAAGAAAACAAAGAAAAACTAAAGGGGAGAGCAAGTAAGAAGAACAGATTGTGATGGCTTGTCTCCTTTATTTCTAAAAACATTAAACATAAAAACATCATTCGAATAAAATAAACCTAATTTCCTAATAAATAATAAATAATAAAAATAAATAAAAATAAAATTTAGGTTAAATTAGGGATGCCTTGTGGGGCATCTCCTAAGGTAACCACTTCCTGTATTCCTGGGGCTTCAGTCCCCTGATAATGCTTGAGGCGCTGTCCGTTGACTTTGAATTGGTGCCCATCTTTTAATGATCAGATTGTGATGGCACCATGGGGAAAAACTTGTACGACTTGGAAGGGGCCCGACCATCTAGATTTCAGTTTCCCTGGGAAAAGTTTCAGTCTAGAATTGAACAACAATACAAGCTGCCCTGGGCAGAACTGTCGTGGCAGCAACTTCCTGTCATGCCACCTCTTAGTTTTCTCCTTGTAGATTCTTGCATTGTCGTAGGCCATTGTCCGTATTTCTTCAATCTCGTTCAGATCTAACAGCCTTTTCTGGTCTGCCTTGTCCAAATCCATATTTACTGCCTTGATCGCCCAATATGCTCTGTGCTCTATCTTGACAGGCAGATGACAGGTTTTTCCATAAATCAATCGGTATGGAGACATGCCCAATGGAGTCTTGAAAGCTGTCCTATATGCCCATAACGCATCATTGAGGAGTAAAGACCAATCTTTCCTAATTGGCTTAACCATCTCCTCAAGAATGTTCTTAACTTCCCTATTAGATATTTCAGCTTGCCCATTGGTCTGTGGGTGATATGCTGTCGCGATCCGATGCTTGACACCATATTTCTTTAAGGCGGCAGCAATAACCCTATTGTCAAAATGTCTCCCTTCATCACTGATAATCGCCTTAGGGATGCCAAATCTCGAAAAGATGTTTTTGTGTAAAAATTTTTAGACTGTCTTGGCATCATTCCTTTGAGTGGCGATAGCTTCAACCCATTTAGAGACATAATCCACTGTTAGGAGGATGTATAAATTTCCACATGAAGATGGAAAAGGTCCCATAAAATCAATCCCCCAAACGTCGAAAATTTCGACTTCTAAAATGTTCTGTAGCGGCATCTCGTTTCTCCTCAAGATGTTTCCTGTCCTTTGGCACCTGTCACAATTCTTGTAGAAGATTTGTGCATCCTTATACAGTGACGGCCAATAAAACCCTGACTGCAGCACCTTGGCAGCAGTTTTATTGCCTCCTAAGTGACCTCCATACTGTGAAGCATGGCAGTGATGAAGAATGTCTTCTTGCTCTTCTTGTGGTACACACCTCCTTATAACCTGATTTGCACATAGTTTGAAAAGAAGAGGTTCGTCCCAATAATAATGCTTAACATCATTTTGGAACCTCTTCCTGGCTTGATAATTAAGATTAGAAGGAAGTATTCCGCTAACTATAAAATTAACGAAGTCAGCATACCAGGGGAGTTTGGAAGACTTACCTGCCGCCATGGCTGTTGCGGCAGGAATTGCAGCAGCAAAGAGTTGCTCATCTGGGAAGGTCTCAAGTATGTTTGTCTCATCTATTGGCAGACTCTGTCCCTTCTCCAACCTTGACAAGTAATCTGCCACCTGATTTTCTGTCCCTTTTTTGTCCTTGATTTCAATGTCGAATTCTTGCAATAGCAGGATCCACCGTATCAATCTAGGCTTTGCATCCTTTTTCACGAACAAATACTTAAGGGCAGAATGGTCTGTGTGCACTATTACCTTCGTCCCAAGTATGTAGGAACAAAACTTGTCGATGGAGAATACCACAACTAATAGCTCCTTTTCTGTGGTGGTGTAGTTTACTTGGGCGTCATTCAATGTCTTACTAGCATAATATATGACATGAAATAACTTGTCTTTCCGCTGCCCAAGTGCTGCCCCGATAGCATAGTCACTAGCATCACACATAATCTCAAATGGTTGTGTCCAGTCTGGTGGCTGTTACTAGTTTTTCCTTCAGAACCTTGAATGCTTCAGTACATTCATCATTAAAGTCAAAGGGTCGGTTCTGCTCCAAGAGATGACATATGGGCTTGGTGATTTTTGAGAAATTCGCAATAAATCTCCGATAAAAACCAGCATGTCCCAAAAAGCTTCTAATGCCCTTGACTGTGGTCGGCGGCGGCAGCTTCTCGATCACTTCAATCTTAGCCCTGTCGACTTCTATCCCAAGACAGCTAATCTTATGGCCAAGGACTATCCCTTCATCCACCATAAAGTGGCATTTTTCCCAATTCAAAACGAGATTTGCTTTTTCACATCTTTCAAGCACCTTTTGTAGATTGCCGAGGCAGCTCTCAAAATCGTCTCCAAAGACTGAAAAATCATCCATAAAAATCTCAAGGAAGTCCTCCACCATGTTGGAGAATATGGCCATCATGCACCTTTGGAAGGTGGCGGGTGCATTACATAGTCCAAACGGCATTCTCCTAAAAGCATACGTTCCGTAGGGGCATGTGAAAGTCGTCTTATCTTGATCTTCCGGTGCAATAGCAATTTGATTAGAACCTGAATAACCATCAAGAAAACAATAGTAAGGTTTACCCGCTAATCTATCAAGCATTTGATCAATGAAGGGTAGAGGAAAGTGGTCCTTTCGGGTAGCTTTATTAAGCTTCCGATAGTTCATACAAACCCTCCAACCGGTAACAGTCCTGGTTGGGATTAACTCATTGTTTTCATTGGTCACCACGGTCATTCCTCCTTTCTTTGGAACACATTGCACCGGGCTCACCCATTTGCTGTCGGAGATGGCGTAAATAATACCAGCATCTAACCATTTAATTATCTCTTTACGCACCACTTCTTTCATAGCATGGTTTAGCCGCCTTTGGGCATCTATAGTCGGCTTATGATCTTCCTCTAGAAGGATTTTGTGCATGCATAACGCCGGACTAATGCCTTTAATGTCAGCAATTGTCCATCCAATCGCCTTTTTGTGCTGCCGTAGCATGCCTATTAGCTGCCGTTCCTGTTCCTGCGGCAGCTTAGAAGAGATGATTACGGGCAATGTATCATTTGAACCAAGAAAAGCATATTTTAGCTGCCCTGGCAGGGGCTTCAGTTCTAAGGCAGGTGGTTCAACAGTAGATGACTTTTAAATTAAATGGTTATCCGAAGTATAATTTAAAGGTTTGAATAACTTACCTGGACGATTGCCTAACCAGTTTATCTCCTCCTGATCTTTAGTATCGGATTCAGAGGAGTTGTTGTCGTCGGTGCTGTCGTGGTAGTCCTGTAGGTGGCTGCCGCGACAGTGACCAAATTTAATATCGTGACAGCCCGACCTGATGCAGGGTTGATCAAGGGTAACGTCAGTGATAGCCTTGCATTCCTCGTCTACATCAGCATGTTTCATCGCTTGGAGAACATTCAACTTAATCTCTTGATCGTTCACTCGCATGGTGAGTTCTCCTTTCTCCACATCAATCAATGATCTTCTCATGGCTAAGAAGGGTCGCCCAAGGATGATTGGTGCGTTTTCGTCTGCCTCACAATCTAAAACAAGAAAGTCAGCAGGAAATATAAATTTATCCACCCTTACCAGAATATCTTCAATTTTTCCTTCTGGATGAACGTAAGAGCGGTCTGCCAGCTGCAGAGTTACTGTCGTGGGTCGCGCCTTTCCAATACCTAATTTCTGGAAAACAGACTTTGGCATTAAATTAACACTAGCACCAAGATCACAAAGTGCCTTACCCACAAATTTGTTTATGATTACACAAGGTATGATGAAGCTCCCCGAATCCTTCTTTTTCTGGGGTGGTTGTCGGTGAAGAATACTCATGCAACCTTCTGTCATCTTTACCGTTTCAAACTCCCCAAGTTTAGATTTCTTTGACATGACATCCTTGAGAAATTTGGCATAACCGGTCATCTCCCTAACGGCATCTAACAACGGAATATTAATATGAACCTGCTTAAAAATATCATAAATCTTTTTGAGTTGAGATTCTTGCTTAGCTTGCTGTATCCGTTGAGGAAAAGGTGGTGGGGACGATAATCAGCAATACGTCCTTCCCACTGCATCTGAATCTGAGGAGGTTTAGGTTCATCAATTTTCTCCTCTGTCGCTTTTGCTGTCGTGACAGGCTCATCGGCAGCAGTCTGTTTATCTCCTATCGGGACAGCTTCCTCGACATGTTTATCCAAGGCTAGTTTCCTTACTGTTTCAGCTTCCTTTTCCGGCCCTGGTAATTTCTTCCCACTCCTAGTAGTAATAGCTTTACACTGCTCATGTGTGGGCTGCCTAGCATTTTTAGTATTACTAGGAAATCCTCCAGTCTGCCTCGGCTTAATATGTTGGGAAACCTGACCCATTTGTGTCTCCAGAGATTTCAGAGTAGCTTCATGATTCGTCATCCTCATCTCTGTTTTATCCATGGAATTCTCTGTTTTCTTGACAAACTGATTCATATTCTCAATATAAGTACCTGTCTGAGACATAAAGGTGGCCAGAGTCTGTTCCAGTATACTGCTCGTGGCAGCTGGTTGCTGCTGTTGCTGCTGCGGCGGTAGTTGCGGTGGCAGTTGTTGTCGCGTCAGCAATCTAGGTCCTCCCTGATTCTGATTGTGTGCTTGAGGATTCAGGGCATTATTAGGATTACTCCAAGAAAATTTGGGATCCTTCCTCCAATTGGGATTATAATTGTTGGAATTGTATTTTGGCTTGTAGTTTCCAACATATTTTCCCTCTTCTAACTGTATCGGGCACTCATCCGAGCCATGATTTCCCTTACAGATTTCACACACCTCTTCAACAACAAATCCATGTTGTCCATCATCGTTCAATAACCTTTTCATTGCTTTAGTAAGGAATGCTACCTGTGATTTCATTGTGCTGTCGGCCTCATAATCCTTGACAGCAAGTACCCGTTTACCCCCTCTTCTTGCTGTCGGAAACTGCTTCTCATTTTAGCCAGATTTTTCAATACTTGCATTGCCTCGTCCGGATCTTTATCCAATAATAGTCCATTTGCTGTTGAATCAATTCAAATACGAGTTTGTAAGTTGGCAGCATTATAAAACTTTGTTACCTGATTCCAGACGAGGAATCCATGTATTGGTTAGTTCCGAAGAAGAGTAGTAAATCTGTCCCAGGCCTCGTGCATCGGCTCGTCATCTTCCTGTTGAAAAGTAGCAATTTCATTACGTAATCGCTCAGATAAATGCGAAGGATTAAAACAAGATAAAAATTCACGAGATAAATCTGCCCAAGTTCTAATTGAACCCGGCGTAAGTTTATTCCACCAAGTTTTAGCTCCGTCCCTCAATGAATGGGGAAATAACCGAAGCCTCAGTATCTCCGAATTGACTCCTGGCAGTCTAAACGAACCACAGATTTCCTAGAACGTTTTGAGATGTTCCCTAGCATCCTCTGTAACAGCACCGCTAAACTGCCCGACATTGTTGATCAAACTAAACATGACAGGTTTCAGCTCGAAATTGTCAAAATCTATGTTTGGCAGCGTGGTCTCCAACTCTACATGATCGTTCAACATGTAGTCAAGACAAGACCGTCGTCCGGCGGCGGCAGGGTTACCGGCAGGCGGTATAACATCGCCAGCAGGTGGGTCGTCTCCAACGTGGGCCATCTTCTCTAGCTGTTCTTCAAGGTACTCGTTCCTGGCTAGAAGGTGACGAAGTTGTTTCTTGAGATTGAAGGAACGTTCAACTTCCGGATCTAATGGATACTCAGGATCTTTACCTCGATTCGATCTGCGCATAAACAAGAGAACCTTGTGAAAAGCAAGAGTTGAATGCACCAACGAAAAACAGAAAAATAAAAACGAAAAGTGCAATAAAAGAAAGGTAGAGTTATGTTGCCAATCCCCGGCAACGGCGCCAAAAACTTGTTGCGTGTAAAATAGTCTATCGCAATGGTAGTGCAAGTATACACGACGCAAGTAGTAAAGTGATATGAAGTATCGGACATCGTCTCCACAGGGATTGGACTAATAGCTTCACCTTAATTCACTGCACGAAAGTAAAGGAAATATTTGAGAGTTTTCACGAGAATAATAAAGTAAACGTAAATAAAAGAGTAGAAATATCAAGATAGAGAGAATGGGCTGGTATTGAATTGCTCAGTAGTGTAGGTATTGCAGAGTTTAGGAAATCCAGTTCTGTCGTCGCGCCCGTCGCGGCAGCACCTGTCGCAGCAGCAGTCCGTTGATCGTCGCGGCAGCAAACGCTCAACTCAATACGTTCAAGTTTGGCAAGAATCCCTGATCTGCCTTGGCCTATCCCTAGGTCTAAGTCTGTCGATGATCAGGTCTTGATGATACCTCCCGGCGTGAATCGAAAGATGAACACCGATGTGTATGAATTCTTCTTTAGCCACTTAACCTCGCCCTATCCCTAGGCACGAGATAGTTCAACTATAAACTAGAGAACTTGCTCTTATTTCTTTCGTATACTTAACTCTCCCGATGCTAAGTAAATAGATAACCTCACAATGCTCTCCTGATGCTCTTGCAAGATATTAATAACCAAAATAAGAGAACTTGAAGTTTATTTTATTGAACTGAAAATTCCTAAAACAAAACAACCCTTGCAACTACTTTACAAATCAACCCGTGGCCCTAGGGGGAATTTAGAACATGTCGACGGCGGGTAAACGGCTAGGGGTTTTTGGTTGTCGGTTATGGGGTAATCGGCTATTAGGTCTTTCTAGGTTAAAATATATGCCCTTATATAAGCTTTGGGCTCAAGTTATCTAAGTTAACAAGGATTACAACTTTAATTAAAAGTATGATTCTAATAAAGACTTAATCTCCAAGGAATCTACTTTCCAGCCGTCCTCCTTGTTTCTTGGGATTTTCTCTCCTTGAGCTTTGGGCTTGACATATCTTTTGATCCGGGGCTTGGAAAAATATTTGGTTTTCACACGACAGACGAGCAGAATGTTCTCTATCTATCGAGGTCCACTTTGCTTTTTCTCCACTATCTTGCTGTCGTCCTCTACTGTCACGGCAGCACCATGGCAGCATCGTCCTCTTTGTCTGCTTGTCTAGCTTAGCTCTTCTTCTTCTCTGCCCTGCACCTGCCTTCTCCGTCTACTATGGCGGCAACCTGCAAAATCAGCCATCTTTTAGTAGAATCTGTGCCTTTAATATATTTGTGATGTTTTACTGTAAACTAACCTAAATGCAATGAAATGATGCTTGAATACAACAGAAATATGGGTTAAAAAGGGTGTAAATAATAGAACTTTTACACACTCAACATGGGTCACCATCACTACGGGTATGGAAGAGGTTGAGATCACTTGGGAGTTCTTCGAGTCAACTTTCCGTAAGAAATATCTGGGTCCTCGATATCTCGATGAGAAGAAGAGAGAATTTATGGCCTTGCTTCAGGGGAGTATGACTGTGACAGACTGTGAGATCAGATTTGTCAGGCTGAGTCAGTATGCATCTGAGCTTGTTCCTACTGAAGTGGAACGTTGTAACCGTTTCCGCTATGGGTTGAATGAAGAGATCAAGAGGTACACTTTAGCTTCTGACTACATAGCTTTTGATGTCTTGGTCGCTAGGGCCAAGGACTTGGAGCACAGTTTGGGCTTGACCAAACGATCTGGTGGTTCTAGTTCTGGGAAGAGATCTAGTGACTTTGATAGAGGTGATGCCAAGAGGCATCGGGACAACAGGCATCACTATGACCATAGACGTGGTGGAGGTAACCACGGTAGGGGCCAACAGAGCCAGAGGACTGGTAGGAGGTTGCCCACATGTGCTAGTTGCGGGAGGAATCACACTGGTGAGTGTTGGGGGAATTTCCACTCGTGTTGGGGATGTGGAGCTAGAGATCATATTAGGCATGACTGTCCACATCAGGTGGGACAGGCACCAGCTCAGGCTCCTGCTAGAGCCAATGACTTTCAGAGAGGCCGTGGGCGCGGTAGAGGTAACTTCCAGCCGAGAAATGATGGCCAGAGGAACTTAGCGCATGTAGTTTCAGTCCAGCCAGAGGGCGGAGGTCAGGCCAGAGTTTACGCTCAGCGTGGGAGATCAACATGACACATATGTGATTGCAGGTAACATCTCGATACAGTCTTTGGGTTTGCTTTCTTTGATTGACTTCGGGTCTACACATTCTTATATTCTGAGTGAGCATGCAAAGTTGTTGAAATTGCCTTGTGAAATATTAGAGGTAGGAGTTAGTGTTACTAGTTCCTTCGGGGATATGGTAGTAGTTAGAAAGATGTACAGAAGATGTCCGCTTATGGTTAAAGGACATGTGTTTCCAGTGGATATGATGGAGCTACCATTTTATGGCTTTGATGTGATTCTGGGTATGAACTGGCTCACTGAGCATAGAGCTAGGATAGACTTTGAGACTAAGAGGATTTCTTTGAGACTCACAGATGATTACGAGATAGTGGTGGTGGGTGAGAACGTGAAGTTCTTATCCAATGTAGTTTCAGTTCTAGAGGCTAAGAGGTTAGTTGAGATGGGTTGCGAAGCATATTTGGACTATGTAATGAATCCGAACATGAGTGAGGTTAGACCTCAAGACATCCGGACAATGTGTGACTTTCCTAGTGTGTTTCCGAAAGAGTTGTCGGGTTTACCACCTGATAGAGAGCTAGAGTTTACTATAGAGACTTATTCGGATTCAGCTCCTGTTTCGATTGCTCCGTATCGTATGACATCGAAAAAACTGAAAGAGTTGAAGACTCAGTTGCAAGAGTTGACAGATAGAGGCTTCATTCGACCTAGTTCTTCGCTTTGGGGTGCTCCGGTTTTGTTTGTAAAGGAGAAACATGGAAGCATGAGAATGTGTATAGATTACAGACAATTGAATCAGTTAACAGTAAATAATAAGTATCCGTTGTCGAGAATTGATGATTTGTTTGACCAGTTGAGAGGTGTATCAGTCTTTTCGAAGATTGACTTGAGATCAGGTTACTACCAATTGAAGGTAAGAGAAGTTGATGTACCGAAGACGGCCTTTAGGACTAGATATGGTCACTATGAGTTTTTAGTCATGCCTTTTGGGTTGACTAACGCGCCGGCTGCTTTCATGGATATGATGAATAGGATCTTCCATCAGTACCTAGATCAGTTTGTAGTTGTTTTCATAGATGACATCTTGGTGTATTCGCGTACCGAGGAAGACCACGACCGACACTTGAGGTTAGTTTTGAAGACCTAGTTAGATAATCAATTGTATGCAAAGTTGAGCAAGTGTGAGTTTAAGATCCGAGAGGTAGTCTTCCTAGGACACGTAGTGTCAGCCGATGGGATTAGAGTTGATCCAAAGAAGATAGAGGCCATTGTTGAGTGGAAAAAATCGAAGTCAGTAATAGAGGTTCGTAGCTTTCTAGGCTTAGCTGGATACTATAGAATATTCGTAGAAGGTTTCTCGAAGTTGGCCGCTCCATTGACACAATTGCTTCAGAAGAGTGTTCAGTTTGAGTGGTCAGATGCAAGACAGAGAGCCTTTGAGAAGTTGAAAGAAGCTTTGACCCAGGCATCGATCTTGATCTAGCCAGAGTCCGGGAAGGAGTATGTAGTCTACAGTGATGCTTCCTATGTAGGCCTAGGTTGTGTTCTCATGCAAGACAAGAGAGTAGTGGCTTATGCCTCAAGACAGTTGAAGACTCACGAGCGTAACTATCCGACCCATGACATAGAGTTAGCTGCAGTTCTGTTTGCTCTGAAGATTTGGAGACATTATTTGTGAGGTGAGAAATGCACAGTGTACACTGATCACAAGACTTTGAAGTACATCATGACTCAGCGATATTTGAACCTCAGACAACGTAGGTGGCTAGAGTTGCTAAAAGACTATGATCTTACGATTGAGTACCATCCGGGTAAGGCCGATGTAGTGGCCGATGCTTTGAGTAGAAAGGTAGATGTAGATTTGAGAGCCATGTTTGCTAGATTGAGCTTGTCCGGAGATGGTGGCTTGGTGGCCGAGCTTCAGGTTAGACCTACTTTAGGTCAGTTGATTAGGGAGAAGCATGTCTTAGATAGATCTTTGGCACCTCACGTGCAAGACATAGCCGAGGGTAGACCTTCGGACTACAGTTTCAGTACCGATGGAGTCCTGTGTTTCAGAAATATGATAGTTGTGCCAGAAGACAGTGACTTGAGACATACGATCTTGACTGAAGCGCACAGTAGTCCGTTTGCTATGCATCCTGGAAGTACGAAGATGTACCACGATTTGAAGAATGAGTACTTTTGGGTTGGTTTGAAGAGAGATGTATCCGACTTCGTGAGTAAGTGTTTGGTGTGTTAGAAAGTGAAGGCGGAACATCAGGTTCCCTCAGGTTTGTTGCAACCGTTGAGAATTCTGAAATGGAAATGGGAGAATATTACCATGGATTTTGTTTCGGGTTTGCCTTTGACTCCTACGAAGAAGAACTCAGTTTGGGTCATAGTGGATCGTTTCACGAAGTGTACCCACTTTTTGGCAGTCAATACGACTTATACCTTAGATAGATTGGCCGATCTGTACATTGGTGAGATTGTTAGACTGTATGGTGTGCCGAAGTCTATTGTGTCCGATAGAGATCCGAGGTTTACAGCTCGATTTTGGGAGCGTCTGCATACAGCTTTGGGTACCCGTTTGAATTTTAGCACATCTTATCATCCTCAGACCGATGGTCAGTCAGAGAGGGTTATACAGATTCTAGAGGATATGTTGTGTTGTTGTATCATTGATTTTCAGGGTACTTGGGAGAAGCATTTGCCTCTAGTTGAGTTTGCTTACAATAATAGTTTTCAGTCAAGCATTCAGATGGCCCCGTATGAGGCCTTGTATGGTAGAAAGTGTAGAACTCCAGTCTGTTGGGCCGAAGTGGGACAGAAATTGTTACCTATTCCCAATTTGCTCAAGGGGACAACCGATAAGGTGAAATTGATTTGCGATCACTTAAGGGCAGCTTCGGATAGGCAGAAGTCCTATGCCGACTTGAAGAGGAAGGAAGTTGAGTTCTCAGTGGGTGAGAAGGTGTTCTTAAAAGTGTCTTTGTGGAAGAAAGTAATGAGATTTGGCCGAAAGGAGAAGTTGAGTCCGAGGTACATAAGACCGTATGAGATTGTGAAAAGGGTTGGCCTAGTTGCTTATCAGTTGCGTTTGCCATCCGAGCTAGAGAAGATACACGATGTGTTTCATGTTTCGATGCTCTGTAAGTATAGGTCCGATCCATCACATGTTATGTCTGTAGAAGAGATTGAATTGAATCTGGATTTGACTTATGAGGAAGAACCAGTTGAGATCTTAGTTTCTGACAGTAAGGTGTTGCAAGGTAGATCGATTGAGTTAGTGAAAGTGCAGTGGCAACGTCGAGGGGTGGACGAGGCCACTTGGGAGAGGAAGGAGGATATGGAAAGACAATTTCCTTATCTCTTTCAGTCAGGTAATTTCGGGGACGAAATTCCTTAAGTGGGAGAGAGTTGTAACACACGTGTTTTGGGGTTAGCAGTTAGAGGCGTGTGTTGGTTCGAGTCGTCAAAATCGATTTTATTTAACTTGGCCTTGGTTTTAATTTAAAGGAGATTAAAAATTAAAGGAGTGGCATTTTTGTAATTAAATTGAAATGTGGAAGACAACCTTTTTGAATTAAAAAGAAACAAAAAAGTCTTCTTCTTCCCCCTTTTTTTCCAATTTCAAGTGAAACACACCCAAACCCTCTCTAAACCCCTAATTCACTATTCCATTCAATCTCTTCACCAAATCAAGAAGTTTTTCGAAGGTAATTTCATTTCTCAACTCTCCTCATCATCCACATCATTTTCATAGTCTTAGATTTCAAAACCATCACCATTCGCATTTTTCAATTTTAAGGAAAGTTTGGATTTTTAATGGGTTTTTCATTTGTTTTTGATTTGTTGAGTTGAGTTTTGAATTAACCTCACTTAAATACACCTAATATCTTAAAATGGAAGGATTTGGGAAAATCCCGAAGTGGGTCTTTGGGGCATTTTTCAAAGTGCCAAAAGTTGAGTTTTTGGTGTGTCTTTGTGTTGGGTTGAAGGGCTGATGGTATAAGGTAGATAGGGAAGTGTTTTGGAAGCCGTTAGGTGTCATTTGGGTGTTGGAAATTGTGGTTTTCAACTGGGTATTTTGGGAGCACGAAAATGAGAATTTTGTGATTAGTTTGGGTTTGAATTGGTGAAGTCTTGGCTTGTGTTTGTGAGTTGAAATTGTGACTGAGTTTAGCATTGAATTGGTGAGTAATATTTGTGTTTTGATTGGTTAGAAGCTAGAGGAAACATTGGAGAAGGATCGGGATCGAATCCGGGGTTGAAGAGGCTTGACTCGCTTGCTTGGTTTGCTAAGGAAGAGTGGTGAGTAAAACTTTAAATTGTTTTAAAGTTGGTTCAAGTGTGTGTAGTGGAGGTATTGGAATGAGTTTGGTAGGCCATTTCAAGGTAGAAGTTAAATTGGTAGTTTAACTTCTCGTTTGTTAATGAGCTTTACATGCCTATGCCTATATTGATCTTGTGAGGTGTGAATTGATTTCGTATGTGTATATATTGATATATGTGATGGTGTATGTATGATATAAATGATGGCTGTTGTGATGTGGTTTAAAAGTAATTGGCACTAGTTAACTTACCGGGTATAAATGATCGATCATTAGGATTAATGTGCACACGTTTGAGTCCAATTCGCGCGTGACCTTGGTGGCGTTAAGTCATCAAGGAGGAGTACGGTGATGTAATATTCCACCGGAAATTATTTATATATACGTGATGATGAGTGGAATCCCATCCGTAGGGCATGTGATGATGAGTGTAATCCCATCCATGCAAGGTCCGGTGATGGGTGTAATCCCACCGAGGTAATGTTGTTGTTGAGAGTAAATCCACATATCCAAGTAAACTAATAGTGGCCAATGTACTTGTTCATATGGTTATGATGTTGAGATATATGATTTATATTGTTGAGCTTAATATGATGTAAGATGCCATATTTATGACTCTTGTGTTACTAGCTAGTTTTCTATGTTGATACCTATGTATGTGTGTGATGATATGGATTATATGCTTAATCTCTGCATTGTCGTTGTTTCGGTTTTTAGAGCATCTTCACTAAGCTTCTAGCTTACGCTCTCATTTTCGACAATGCAGATCAGTAGCGGAGTTAGCAAGGAGCAAGGCAAAGGGACATTCCAAGCTTTGTAGTTGCTCAAGTATGACTTAGTAAATAAAGTAGTAGTTTAGTAATGGGGCTACTATGTGTTTTGTATGAGCGTTGTATGACTCATATGTGTTGATGATGTTTATGCTTTGCTTGGATTTGTAAACCATGTTAAGCCTTGTTGAATGCTTGTTTGAGATGCTATGCTTTTGGATGAGTACATGTGTTAGTGATGCATGTGAACCTTTATGTAAAGGCATGTGCTTTTGGCCCTTTAAGTTTTTGAGTATGTCTTATAATGCAATGTCTATCTCTTTGTGGATGCTATGTGTATGTTTGTCTAAGGCTTGAAACCTTGATGTGTTGATGACTCATTTAATGTTTGGCTTCTACATGTTTGTTGTGTGCTAAGCATGTGCAATTAGGGTGCTTTCCATCTAGACTGGTTGTATGTTGAGTCTTTGAGGTTTTAGTTGAGTTTTGGGGCTGCCTTGTATCTAAAACCAGCAAAAATCTGTCTTTCGCAGCCCGTGTATCGAAACAGTTGGTCTCGTTTCGATACAGCTTCTTGTTTCGAGCCAGGCGTTTCGATACGCTTATGGTCCATTTCGATACAGATTTGCTACTGGAAATTTGAGAAATTGCCAATATTTTGGGGTTTCGAAATGGATCCAGGTGTTTCAAAACGGTTAATATGTCGTTGACCATGAGAAGTTGACCGTTAGGGGTGTTTCGGAACAGTTGACCACCGTTTTGATATGGCCTTCTCTTGTGGACTTGGGGCCGTTGACCAGGTCAAGGCGTTTCGATACACCTCTTGGATGTTTCGAAACGACCTGCTTATAAACTTAAAAATGGGTTGTTTAACATGTTGTTTGGGCTTGGTCGCTTTTATCTCGTGTCATATTGCGCTGTCGTGATCACATAGGATTTAAACGTGCCTTTAGAGAATATATAATTAAAAGAAATTTTTAGGGTTGCTAACCGAGGTGGAACCTTAACGGGTTTCACATCGGTTTTCCCCATGTAGCCTAGTCGAACCGATCAGTCGACCAGACCGGGGCGAGGGGGTTACAATTGATATCCCAAGACAAGTCAATATGAATTACCATAAATTTAACTATGACTCAAACTAATATTGTTAAAAATATGGGTAAACTACATAAATCATCCCTCAACTTTGCCCAAATGTATTTATTTTAAATATGTATTAAAGTTGTGGATTTAGAAATGAGAAAATAGCCATAGTTATGTGTTCATTTCATTGTGTTTACAAATTAGAGACAGACTCATGTAGGTTTTGAGAGAGACTTCTTTCTCTAGGCATGAATATTTTTAAATGAATGGTTATCTATGATTGTGAACATATTGTCACAGGATCATTATCCTCTTCCCAAAAGATATGTCTAATAGAATGTACAGCGCCACCGCTTATATATCCTAAGATCTCCCTTTTTATGAGATTAATGTCCACGCCTCTTTCCAGATGTGACAAAATGAATTATTGCTTCACGGGAAATACTTTAGGCGACCCAATAAATCGAATATTTAAATTGGTAATTCTCTTTATCTGCATGTTGTGGTTAGTTGGTATGTATGTAACACCCGGGATCGGGGGTCGGGTGAAAATAATATTAAAATATTATAAATAGCATTTGGGCCTCGAGTTTACAAAACAAATAAATTAAATTGGACCATTTTCAAAACAAGCTCAAATAACCATGAATGTCATCTATTCGTAAATGCCTTATTTCATTAAGGGTATTTTGGTCTTTGGCCTTTCAATTTTAAACAAACATTAAAAAAATGCTTTTGGCTCATCTTCTTCCCCTCTCCAATTTTCATTTTGACTACAAAGAAACCCCCTTCCCTAGTTACGATTCCATCTCATATCTTGCTTGTTGTTGGAGCTTTTGCAAAGGTAAAATCATTTTTGACCTGTCCTAGTCATCCTCTTCAAGCTCATACCTTTAGTCTTCATTAATGTCCATGGTTTTGAAATTGGAAGTTTTGAGTTTTTAGATTAAAAATGCCATCTTTAATGTCTATAACCTAAGCTTTTGAATTGTTGAGATAATATGAGTTATTTAGAACCTAAAGGGTCCAACATAGTAGATTTTTACAAGGTTTTATGGAGTTTCCCGAATTTGGGTTTTTGAGGGGTTTTTAGAGGGTTTTTGGTTGAGTTTTAGGGGTGATTTATGTGGAAGAGTGTGGGCTGATGGTTAGACTATGTATGAGGGCTGTTGTGGAAGCCTTAGGGAGTAATTTAAGTATTGAAATCAATGGTTTTGGGCTGAGCTTCATGGCTGCTCGGGAATGAAGATTTTGGGGGTTGTTCTTAGCTTGAAACATGTGTTTTGTGCTTGAATTATGTTCCGGGTTTGCTACTTTGAATCCTGGACTAAATTTTGATTTTTTTGATTTGTGTTAGGATGTTTAGAAGCAAGAAATCTTGTTGGTGAAGCCTCGGGAGCGAATCCGGAGAATTCAGTGACTTGAGCTTGGATTTCGGCTCTCTTTTGGGTAGCAACGGTAAGTAAAATGTCGAACTTTGATTTTTTTATGAATTGGGACTCTTGGGGGTTTTGGTGGAACCTTGAGGGTTCACCTAAACCCAAGTGTAAGTTAATCCTCCTATCTCTTATGCTATATGTTGATGAGTGGTTAAATGATGTGGTATCATGTGCATCTTATGATGTTTACACCGTTGTTGTTGTGTAGTCGAGTTGAAGTCGAGCCTCACGTGATGGTTGTCTAAACTACGGTGATGAGTGGTCCCACCGGTAGTGACTAGTAGTGGAGTAAGGTGATGAGTGGTCCCATCGGAAAACTACTAGTCGAACGGTGATGTGTGGTCCCACCTTATGTATGTTAGTTGTGCTTGTGCAAGCCTTGTTTAGTCTTGTTGTGATGATCATTCGTGCATTCATTGATTTCATTGTGAATTATGAAAAGTGTTTTGAAAACTGCATGCTTGTTGAATTGTAGAGCTTCTCTCACTAAGCTTGTTAGCTTACGTTCTCCTTTGTTCCAGCATGCAGATCGTTAGTGTTCGGGAGGCAAGCGGGCAAGGAAGGAGCTTTTGGAGTTCTCAATTTAGCTCAAGTATGATTTATATATTGTAATAATGCCTAGACGATGGGGGTGTAGACTTGTAGGAGTTAGTGTCAAACTCCTTAGTTTATGTTTTGATTTGTTGAGCATGCTAAATTGTTGAACTTATGTTGGCCCTGTGTATGCCTCTATGTTATGGATTGTAAACTATATTCACTTGATGCGTGCTTGTCTTGTGGTTGAAACCTATATCCATTTTATGAATTGCTATGTGCATGTTTGTCTAAGGCTTGATTCTTAAATGTTATGTATAAATTTTATGTGGTTGTGTTGATATCTAAATGTATAGTCTTTATGTGTTCGATGTGTGTTAAGCATGTTCTTATAGGATGTCATGTATCTAGAGTGGATGCTTGTGTGTTGTGTGAGGTTTAGTTGTGTTTGGGGAAAGCTTTGTGCCTTAAACCAACTAGAACCAATCCGCAGACAGAGGGCGTTTCGAAACGGTTGGTCCTGTTTCTATACGGCCTCTCGTTTCAGGCCTGGTGTTTCGATACGCATAGGGGCCATTTCGGTACAATTTTGCCACTGAAAATATGAGATTTTGACGATAAATTGAGGTACCGAAACAAGTCTTGGTGTTTTGAAACGGTCAATATGTCGTTGACCACGAGAAGTTGACAGTTGGGGGTGTTTTGGAACGATTGACCGACATTTCGATACGGTCCTCTCGTGTTGACTTAGGCCCGTTGACCAAGTCAAGGTGTTTCGATACACCTCTTGGGTGTTTCGAAACGACCTACTTATCAAGCTAAAAATGGACTGTTTTGTAATGATGTTGAATCACTTGTCTTGTTTGTTGTTTCCGTTGTTGACCTTTCATATAGGATTTAATAAAGCCATTTAGACAAGATAATAATAATATAATTTTTATAGGGTTGCTAACCGAAGGGGAGCCTTAACGGGTTTCACTTCGGTTTTCCCCGTATAGCCTACTCGGACCGGTTAGTCATCCAGACTAGGACGAGAGGGTTATATTTGGTGGTATCAGAGCTTGAGGTTTCCGAGACCTCGAGTAGGTAAGTGAGGTAAGTTGATGTGTTATGATGTTGCATTGTAGTGATGAGTGTTTTATCATGTATGCTAGAATGTTTGCTTGCTAGTACGGTGTTTGTAAGCATGTTTCAGTGGCTTTTTCTGGTTGGGTCAAGGGCTAGTCAAATGTCCCCATTGTTAGGTGTTGTTGTCAAAAAGGAAAATTGTTTTGGTTTAACGAGCTTGAGAACCGGAGTCCTTGCCCTTTTGCTAACCTAACGTTTCCTTTGTTGTTGTGTGTTTGCTGTTTTAGATCTTATTTGCTATGGTGAGACCGAGGGGACGACCTAGAGCGAGTGACCAGGCACCCGAGGACGTGCCTCTTGCTCTCGATGGTAATGGGGTAAATGCTGGAGGTGATGGTAATGGGTCTCTGGTTGATGCTAATGTGAGAGGTAACGGGGCTCCAGCGGGCCAGGGTCAGGCAGGTGCAGATGTGGCCCATTTGATTCAAACCATAGCCGGAGCTTTTCAGACAACTTTGGCCGGTATGCAAGCTGTAGCACCACCTCAGGGTGCGGGGACAAGATTACCCCTAGAGAGGCTTCGTAACTTGGGAGCAGTTGAGTTTCATAGATTGACTCCCGAGGGTTCAAAGGGGTGGCTTGAGAGTACTACTCGCATCCTGGGTCAGATGGAGTGTTCAGACGCCCGTAAGTTGGGTTGCATTGTCTCCTTGCTTCAGAGGGACGCTTATACTTGGTGGACCACTGTTACCTCTGGTATGGCCGAGGCGGATATCACATGGGAGTTCTTCAGAAATGCTTTCAAGAGGAAGTATCTTGGAGTCCGGTACTTAGATGAGAAGAAGAGAGAGTTAATGGCTTTGGTTCAAGGTAATAGGACCGTGTCTGAATACGAGGTTTAGTTTGTAAGATTGAGCCAATATGCACCTGAGTTGGTTCCTAGTGAGAAGGAACGGTGTGACCGCTTCAGGTATGGGTTGACTACAGATGTGAAGACCTACATGCTTGCCTCTGACTACACTGAGTTCGATGTCTTGGTCTCTAGGGCCACGGATATAGAGCAGAACCTAGGCTCTAGAGCACGTGTTGGTGGGTCCGATTCCGGAAAGAGACATGGCAATTGGGATAGAGACCATGCCAAGAGGCATAGGGATAGGAGGTACCAGACGAATACGAGGTACAGGGGTGGTAACTATGGTTAGGGCCATCAGGGCCAAGGAGATGTTATGCACACACCAGAGTGCAATAGGTGTGGGAGACGCTATCAGGGCGAGTGTACGGGTACCTTTGGGCCTTGTTGGAACTGTGGATCTCGAGACCACATGATGCGTAACTGTCCACACCCAGCTAGGGGCGGACCGGCTCCAGCTAGGGGCTTTGAGCACCAGAGAGGCCGTGGGCGCGGTCGCGGGAAATTTCAGCCAAGGAATGAGGGTCAAAGGAACTTGGCTCATGTTGTAGCAGTCCAGCCCGAGGGAGGAGGACCAGCTAGGGTGTATGCTCAGCGAGAGGCTGGGAATGACACTGATGTCATTCCAGGTAATTTCTCATTACACTCTTTGAGTTTGCTTTCTTTGATAGATTCAGGGTCAACATATTCATATATTTTGGGTGAGCACGTAAGGTTTTTAGGGTTACCGTGTGATTGGCTAGAGGTAGGTGTAAATGTTACTAGCTCTTTGGGTGATACAGTGGTAGTTAGGAAGGTGTATAAGAGGTGTCCCTTGATGGTTCAGGGCCACGTATTTCCTATCGATATGATGGAGTTACCCTTCTACGGCTTTGATGTGATTTTGGGCATGGATTGGCTTGTAGAGCATAGAGCTAGGGTTGACTTCGAGACCAAGAGAGTCTCCTTGAGACTTACCGATGACTTTGAGATTGTGGTAGTTGGTAAGAACGTCAGGTTCTTGTCCAATGTGGTTTCGGCTTTGGAAGCTCAGAGGTTGTTGAGTTCGGGGTGTCAGGCTTACTTGGATTATGTAATGAATCCTAATATGAGTGAGGTGAGACCTCAGGACATCAGAACTGTATATGATTTCCCTAGTGTTTTTCCGGAAGAGTTACCGGGTTTGCCTCCAGACAGAGCAGTTGAGTTTGCTATTGAGACGTATTCCGATTCAGCACCAATGTCAATTGCTCCGTATAGAATGGCACCGAAAGAGTTGAAAGAATTGAAGACACAACTTCAGGAGTTGACTGATAGAGGCTTCATTAGGCCTAGTATTTCTCCGTGGGGTGCTCCGGTCTTGTTTGTGAAAAAGAAAGATGGTAGCATGAGGATGTGTATAGATTATAGGCAGTTGAATAAGGTAACAGTGAAGAACAAATATCATTTGCCTAGGATAGATGACTTGCTAGACCAGTTGAGAGGTGCTTCGATGTTTTCGAAGATTGATTTGAGGTCCGGGTACTACCAGTTGAAGGTAAAGGATGTGGACATACCGAAGACGACCTTTCGTACACATTATGGGCACTATGAGTTTTTGGTGATGCCTTTTGGGTTGACTAACACTCCAGCAGCCTTCATGGATATGATGAACCGTGTGTTTCATGAGTTCTTGGACAAGTTTGTGGTAGTGTTCATAGATGACATCTTAGTATACTCTAGGATCGAAGATGAGCATGATGAGCACTTGCAGTTAGTACTTCAGACCCTATTAGAGAATCGGTTGTATGCCAAGCTAAGCAAATGTGAGTTTTGGATTAGGGAGGTAGTTTTCATAAGTCACGTGATCTTGGCTAGTGAGATTAGTGTGGGTTCCAAGAAGATAGAAGCTATAGTGAATTGGAAACAACTGAAGTCTGACAGAAATCCGTAGTTTCTTAGGTTTGGCGGGATACTATAGAAGGTTTGTTGTGGGGTTCTCTAGAATAGCGGCTCCTCTGACTAAGTTGCTTCAGAAGAATGTTCCGTATGAGTGGTCAGATGCAAGACAATAAGCGTTTGAGAAATTGAAGAAAGCTTTGACTGAAGCTCCTATCTTGATTCAGCCTGAGCCGGGGAGAGAATTTGTGATTTATAGTGATGCATCCTACGTAGGGCTAGGTTGTGTGCTTATGCAAGAAGGTAAGGTGGTAGCATATGCTTCGCGACAGTTGAAAGTTCATGAGAAGAATTACCCCACCCATGATATAGAGCTAGCCGCAGTGGTGTTCGCATTGAAGATTTGGAGACACCATCTTTATGGTGAGAAGTGCACCGTGTATACCGACCACAAGAGTTTGAAATATTTGATGTCTCAGATAGAGTTGAACCTAGGCAACGTAGGTGGTTAGAGCTCCTTAAGGATTATGACCTCACTATATAGTACCATCCGGGCAAGGCAAACGTGGTGGCCGATGCCTTGGGTAGAAAAGTGGTCATTGAGTTACGAGCAATGTTTGCAAGGTTGAGTGTGTCTAAGGATGGTGGGTTGATAGCCGAGCTTCAGGTTAAGCCTTCATTAGTCCAGTTAATTCGAGAGATGCAGTTGCGAGATGAGTCTTTGGCACCTCACGTGCAAGACATAGCCGAATATAGGCCTACCGAGTATTGTTTTGGTGAGAATGGAATCCTATGTTACAAGGATAGGATAGTGGTTCCGGAGGATGCCGAGTTAAGGCGTACGATCTTGAATGAAGCTCATAATAGTCCTTTTGCTATGCATCCGGGTAGCACGAAGATGTATCGAGGGTTAAAAGAAGAGTATTATTGGGTTGATTTGAAAAAGGACGTGGCCGAATTTGTAAGTAGATGTATGGTTTGTCAGAGAGTCAAGGCCGAGCATCAGTTTCCCTCAGGTTTGTTATAGCCGTTGAAGATTCCGGAATGGAAGTGGGAACGTATCACCATGGACTTTGTGTTAGGGCTACCGTTGACTCCTTCGAGGAAGAACTCAGTGTGGGTGATAGTGGATAGGTTTACTAAGTGTGCCCACTTCATACCAGTTCATACCACTTATACCCTAGATAAGTTGGCCGACCTGTATATCTGTGAGATAGTGAGACTACATGGGGTACCGAAGTCGATTGTGTCAGAACGAGATCCGAGATTTACAGCTAGATTTTTGGAGTGTTTGCATCGAGCTTTGGGTACTTGGTTGAACTTTAGCAGTTTGTATCATCCACAGTCAGATGGTCAGTCTGAGAGAGTGATTCAGGTGTTGGAAGATATGTTGAGGTGTTGTATCATTGATTTTCAGGGGTCGTGGGGAGAAACATCTACCGTTAGTGGAGTTTGCGTATAACAACAGTTTTCAGTTGAGTATTCAGATGGCTCCTTATGAGGCCTTGTGTGGTAGGAAGTGCAGAACCCCAATTTGTTAGGCCGAAGCCGGACAGAAGCTTGTACTGATGCCTGAAATGCTTAAGGGCACCACTGAGAAGGTAAAGTTGATATGTGATCGTCTGAAGGCAGCTTCAGATCGACAGAAGTCCTATGCCGACTTAAAGAGGGAAGAGGTAGAGTATTCCATGGGAGATAAGGTATTTCTGAAAGTCTCACCTTGGAAGAAGGTGATGAGGTTTGGGAGGAAGGGCAAGCTAAGCCCAAGATTCATTGGACTCTATGAGATAGTTGAGAGGATCGGTCCCGTTGCGTATAGATTGAGACTCTCGACTGAGCTAGAGAAGATTCATGATGTCTTTCATGTGTCGATGCTTAGGAGGTATAGATCGGATCCGTCCCATGTAATGCCCGTAGAAGAGATTGATCTGAATCCGAACTTGTCTTATGTAACCCCCTCGTCCCGGTCTGGCCGAATGACCGGTCCGAGTGGGCCACACGGGGAAAACCGAGTGAAAACTCCCTAAGGAACTCTCCCTCGGTTAGCAACCCTATATTTTTTTTTTCATTTTAATCTTGCCTAGATGAGAATTACATCCTAAGTGATCATACAGCGGAACAATATTTACGAAGCAATCAATCGAACCCAAACTAACACTTAAAAGCCCATGTTTAAAGTTAAACTGCAGGCGGTATCGATACCCTTAAGGGGGTATCGATACCCCTTGACTAAGTCAACAGGGTTTGGTCAACCTGAGGAGACAGTATCGATACCCCCAATGAGGGTATCGATACCCTCCCCTAAAGTTGACTTCCCACGGTCAAAGCTAAGACAACGGTATCGATACCCTAGAGGCCAGTATCGATACCGAAATCGACAGTGGCTCCAGTGGCCAAAAAGGTATCGATACTCTCCTCGAGTATCGATACACGAGGCCTGAAACCAAAGGGGCAGTATCGATACCAAACCAACGGTATCGATACCCCAGCTACGAATCTGCAGGTTTGAGCTGATTTAGAGCACAAGGAGGCCCCTAAATCCCTCTAACACTTCAACCAACACACTAACATCAATCCCTAAGGCAAACCAACCATAAAAGCATACATATTTAAGCCAAGGGAGTCAATCAAACATGGATTAAAGCATTCATACATAGCATTCTAGTTAAAGAGCAATTCATGCAATATTGGCATACTCAAAACACAAAGGACCTTAAAAGGAACAAGACATCTTGAAAGGTTTGCACTCATACACTATGCAACCTAAACATTCTAAAACATGCCATCAAACATCAAACATTCATCATAGTGTAACATGCTTACAAACCATGATCAAACCAAAAACAACATCAATCAAATGAGTCACACACGCTCATACAAAGACCCTTGCCACATTGCTAGCTATTACAAAATCGATAACCATACTTGAGCTACAAACTTGGAAGCCCTTCTTGCCTTGCCTCGAGCTAACACCACGCTAATGATCTGCATTGTTGAACATTGAGAGCGTAAGCTATAAGCTTAGTGAGGGTGCTCTAAAACGAAAAACATCAACAATGCAGGGTTCAAGCATGTAATCCTAATCTCACACATATCAAGCATTGCATATAATCAAGTAGACCTAGCTAGTCTTTCAAGTGGCAAATATGGTCTCTCAATCCTAGCAAGATTTAAACATCAATATAGATCATCATGCAACAACACCATATGCCTCAATCACATATCACCATCATATATCACAATACATGAACAAGTTAATTTGCCACTTTAATTACCCCGATTGTGCGGATTAAAACCTTGACAACACTTTACCTCGGTGGGATTCCACTCATCGCCACATGCCCTACGGATGGGATTCCACTCATCATCCCGTAGAAATATATGAATAGCTTCCGGTGGAATGTTACATCACCGTACTCCTCCTTGATGACTTAACGCCATCAAGGCCACGTACGTTTTGACTCAATTTGTGTGCACACTATCCTAATGATCGATCATTTACAACCGGTAATTATCTTAGTGCCAATTATCATTATCACATCACATATCATCAACCACACTCATGCTCATCACATACATATACATATCATGACATACATGCATAACTTATCCACATTTCTCAAGAGCATAGATAGGCCAACACAAGCATTCAAGGGAAATCAATAGCTAAAATCAACAACATGAATTAAATGGAAATGGCCTACCAAGCACATTTCTCTCACACACTAAACACACTCGAACCATACTTTAAAACAAGTTTGAAACCACTCACCGCCCTTCCTTAGAAAATCGAACAATCCTCCTACGCACCCGGATTCGGTCCCAAAGCTCCTTCAACGTTTCCCCTTGCTTCTAGCCAAGCAAAACACACTTATTACACCACAATTCAATGCTAAAGCTCAACTATCAATTCACTTCACAACCATAAACCAAATTTCACAAATTCCCCAAAACACAAAATCTCCCAAAACTCAATTTTCGTGCTTCCCAAAACCCTTGCTGAAAAACCCACTTCCAAACACCCAAATGGCTTCCAAAGCATCCCAAAACACCCTCCTTACCTAGGTAGACCATCAGCCCCTCATTTACAACATTAAACCTCCCAAAAACCTAAGTTTTCATACTCTAAAATCTACCTCAAGAGCATGCTACGAATTTTTACCCAAATTCGACCAAATTGACATATGTTACATCTTTTAACATGATTAACTAAAACCCCAACATGATTTAACAAAACAAATTAAAAAGCCTCATCAAAAACCCCAAATTTCATATGAACCCTAATTTTCAAAACCCAATGTTTTTGAAATCCAAGACCATGGTTAGATAGAGGTTGAAGAGGAGAGTTAGAAAACATAATTACCTTTGAAAAACGTCTTGGATTGAGGAAGAAAATGAATGGAATAGTGAACCAAGTTTGGAGAGGTTTAGAAGAGGGTTTGACGTTGGGAAGAAAAGGGGGAGTGGAGAGAGAGAAGACAATTTTCTGCTTTTAATTAAAGGTTGTCTAGCTTTTTGAAAAATCTTGGGTAAAATTACAACATTAGTCTCTCCCCTCTTTCTAAAGCTCAATTATGTCATTATTTTAAGTTGAATTGATTTAATTTAAATTTTATTGACTCGAATTAGAAACCCGGTTAACTCCTAGGCCCAAAACACGGGTGTTACATCTTACAACGAAGAACCAGTTGAAATACTTGCTTCTGATAGCAAGGTGTTTCGTGGCAAGACCATAGAGTTGGTCAAGGTATTATGGAGACATAGAGGTGTGGAAGAGGCCACATGGGAAAGGAAGGCTGATATGCTTGAGCAGTTTTCGTACTTGTTTCCGTCAGGTAATTCCGGGGACGAAATTCCTTAAGTGGGGGAGAGTTGTAAAACCCGGGTTCGGGGGTCGGGTGAAAATAATATTAAATTATTATAAATAATATTTTGGGCCTCGAGTTTACAAAACAAATAAATTAAGTTGGACCATTTTCAAAACAAGCCCAAATAGCCATGAATGTCATCTATTTGTAAATGCCTTATTTCATTAAGGGTATTTTGGTCTTTGGCCTTTCAATTTTAAACAAACATTAAGAAAATGCTTTTTGGCTCATCTTCTTCCCCTCTCCAATTTTCATTTTGATGACAAAGAAACCCCCCTTCCCTAGTTACTATTCCATCTCATATCTTGCTTGTTGTTGGAGCTTTTGCAAA
The DNA here is from genome assembly GCA_958450335.1 of Hibiscus tridactylites. NCBI lineage: Eukaryota > Viridiplantae > Streptophyta > Magnoliopsida > Malvales > Malvaceae > Hibiscus > Hibiscus tridactylites. The sequence goes on along the minus strand of OY288286.1, from coordinate 54,809,012 downwards.
GGTAAAATCATTTTTGACATGTCCTAGTCATCCTCTTCAAGCTCATACCTTTAGTTTTCATTAATGTCCATGGTTTTGAAATTGGAAGTTTTGAGTTTTTAGATTAAAAATGCCATCTTTAATGTCTATAACTTAAGCTTTTGAATTGTTGAGATAATATGAGTTATTTACAATCTAAAGGGTCCAACATAGTAGATTTTTACAAGGTTTTATGGAGTTTCCCGAATTTGGGTTTTTGAGAGGTTTTTGGAGGGTTTTAGGTTGAGTTTTGGGAGTGATTTATGTGGGAGAGTGTGGGCTGATGGTTAGACTATGTATGAGGGTTGTTTTGGAAGCCTTAGGGAGTAATTTAAGTATTGAAATCAAGGGTTTTGGGCTGAGCTTCATGGCTGCTCGGGAATGAAGATTTTGGGGGTTGTTCTTAGCTTGAAACATGTGCTTTGTGCTTGAATTATGTTCTGGGTTTGCTACTTTGAACCGTGGACTGAATTTTGATTGTTTTGATTTGTGTTGGGATGTTTAGAAGCAAGAAATCTTGTTGGTGAAGCCTCGCGTGCGAATCCGGAGAATTCGATGACTTGAGCTTGGATTTCGGCTATCTTTTGGGTAGCAACGGTGAGTAAAATGTCGAACTTTGATTTGTTTACGAATTGGGACTCTTGGGGGTTTGGGTGGAACCTTGAGGGTTCACCTAAACCCAAGTGTAAGTTAATCCTCCTATCTCTTATGCTATGTGTTGATGAGTGGTTAAATGATGTGGTATCATGTGCATCTTGTGTTGTTTACACCGTTGTTGTTGTGTAGTCGAGTTGAAGTCGAGCCTCACGTGATGGTTGTCTAAACTACGGTGATGAGTGGTCCCACCGGTAGTGACTAGTAGTAGAGTAAGGTGATGAGTGGTCCCATCGGAAAACTACTAGTCGAACGGTGATGTATGGTCCCATCGTGTGTATGTTGGTTGTGCTTGTGCAAGCCTTGTGTAGTCTTGTTGTGATGATCATTCGTGCATTCATTGATTTCATTGTGAATTGTGAAAAGTGTTTTGAAAACTGCATGTTTGTTGAACTGTAGAGCTTCTTTCACTAAACTAGTTAACTTAGGCTCTCCTTTGTTCTAACATGCAGATCGTTAGTGTTCGGGAGGCAAGCGGGCAAGGAAAGAGCTTTTGGAGTTCTCAATTTAGCTCAAGTATGATTGATATATTGTAATAATGCCTAGACGATGGGGGTGTAGACTTATAGGAGATGGTGTCAAACTCCTTAGTTGATGTTTTGATTTGTTGAGCATGCTAAATTGTTGAACTTATGTTGGCCATGTGTATGCCTCTATGTTATGGATTGTAAATTATATTTATTTGATGCATGCTTGTCTTGTGGTTGGAACTTATATCCCTTTTATGAATTGCTATGTGCATGTTTGTCTAAGGCTTGATTCTTAAATGTTATGTATAAATCTTATGTGGTTGTGTTGATCTCTAAATGTATAGTCTTTATGTGTTCAATGTGTGTTAAGCATGTTCTTATAGGATGTCATGTATCTAGAGTGGATGCTTGTGTGTTGTGTGAGGTTTAGTTGTGTTTGGGGAAAACTTTGTGCCTTCAACCAGCTAGAACCAATCTGCAGACAGAGGGCGTTTCGAAACGGTTGGTCCTGTTTCGATACAGCCTCTCGTTTCAGGCCTGGCATTTCGATACGCATAGGGGCCATTTCGGTACAATTTTGTCACTGGAAATTTGATATTTTAACAATAAATTGAGGTACCGAAACGGGTCTTGGTGTTTCGAAACGGTCAATATGTTGTTGACCACGAGAAGTTAACCGTTGTGGGTGTTTTGGAACGGTTGACCGCCGTTTCGATACGGTCCTCTCGTGTTGACTTAGTCCCGTTGACCAAGTCAAGGCATTTCAATACACCTCTTGGGTGTTTCGAAATAGCCTGCTTATCAAGCTAAAAATGGAGTGTTTTGTAATAATGTTGAATCGCTTGTCTCGTTTGTTGCTTCTGTTGTTGACCTTTCATATGGGATTTAATAAAGCCATTTAGACAATATAATAATAATAGAATTTTTTATAGGGTTGCTACCCGAAGGAGAGCCTTAGCGGGTTTCACTTCGGTTTTCCCCGTGTAGCCTACTCGGACCGGTTAGTCATCCAGACCGGGACGAGGAGGTTACAATGTAACTATGAAAGAAGCTCCACAGCCACATCATAATTTTTGTATTTGGATATTTAATGAATAAACAAGGGATAAAAATCTTATGTTCCTTTTCGGTGTCTTTTTTTATGCCCCAACACAAAAAACACACTGAAAATTAAGTTCTAAGCCCTAACCCTAAATTCTAAATCCTAAATCATACACCCTAAAAAATACACCACACCCTACTTTCACTAAACCCTAATCACAGTCCCTAACCTTAAACCATAAACCCTAAACTTATTTTTTAGTGTGGGGCATAAATAGGGACACCAAAAAGAGACAGAAAATTTCTATTTATTAACGAGCCAATAAATTTACAAACTAGCATTGGTTTTTAACCATGGGTGTTTAAAATCAGGTACCTGAAAATTCGGGTACCCGAAATTTCGGTAGTGAAACCTCGGCCCATTACCCGACTCATACAAATTGGGTACTTGAAAAATGAGAGTACCCATTGATTCGAGTATTAGGGTTCCCGAAAATTATGTTTTTTTTAATACTTTTGTGTTTTACATGAAACAATTAAAACTATTAGTATTCTCATTCTCTTCTAAGTATAATTATACGGAAAATAAGCATAAAATTTATTCATCTAAACTATAACATATAACCATTTTGTTATTTTAATAACTAAAAATTTTTATTCATAAATGAGCCAATAAATTTACAAACTAGCATTGGTTTTAATGATGTATTAGCAATAGCAAGAAATGATTGCTAAAAGGTTCAGGGACAACCATCTACCATCTGCATCTAAAAAAATAATGAAAAGTGTTTGTCGGCCGTTAAAACAAACACTCATAACTCTTAGGGGACGTTTGGTTCGTGAAAAAAAATTATTAATTGAGGGAATGATTTTTTCCGAAATCACATACCCACGTTTGGTTGGAGAGCATTCCCTCCAAGAACAATAGTAGAAGTTTTTTTCATTAAAGGGTGGGATCGTGAATCCCTTGAATTTCTTAGGTATTTGTCAATTCCTTCCCTTTTGGACCATATTGTCCGTAAGTTAATAGATTTTATTCATATAGATCCTTTGTAAAATTTAATTAGATGATTAAATATGTTTGGTGTAAATTAATTAAATATTTTTATTTAATATTAGTTTAATATTTAAATGTTGTTATAAATATTTAAATATTTAATATATTTTTATTAATATTATATTTATGATGTTTATAGGTTATATGCTGCGATATCATATTGCTTGAAAATTAATAAGTTCAGAGTTGATGTTTTTAATTTTATTTTTATGTTTATGATCTTATAAAATATTTTAGTAGGTTATACTTATGATATAAATTCTTATCAGTATCATACAACTTTTAGATTTATTTTATTATTTACTTTAATTTTCTTGACATGTCACAAGTAATAAAAATTAAAATTTTGAACATATTAAATGTCTAGCATTTAAAAATTCACAAAAATATTTTAATAGAAGATAACGAGGGTAAGTAAATATAAAATAGTTTTTTTAATAGTCTAAAGGTGATTATAAGGTAATATAGACAAAGTGATTGAACCCAAGTCTTCTAGGATAACCTCATCCATTTTTCCACGAAGGCCACTTGTTGGGTTCTTTTAAAGAATAGTAAATATAATAATTATATTAAATATGATAAATATATAATTTTTAAAAATATTTAGACAGTGTAACAAAAATAGTTCTATTAATTTTTGTGTAGGTATTTTTAAGTTAATATTGAAAGTTTAACGTGTTAAAAAGAAAATATAACATATGGACAATTTAGTAAATACTACTTCCAGATAACCTTATATACCTCCAACCAAACACAGTAATCTTACATTCCTACACAATAAACCATAACATTCCCAATAATGTGTCAAATAATGTTACATTCCAGAAATCTTATTCCCAAAGTCAATCTTACATTTCGTGAACCAAACGCACTCTTAAGGTTTTAGACTTTGTGGTTTAGGGGTTTTATATATTATTTATAATAGAAATATATTATTTTTATGAATATTTTAGGCTTTTTAAATAATATATAAAAATAATACACTTTTATTTATATATATATATATTGATGTATATATAATATATATTTACCTTAAAAAATACATCATACCCTAAGTTACCCTAAAAAATTTTAAATCCTAATCCTAAATTCTAAATCCTAAACTCTACACTATATACCCTAAAAATACATCATACCCTAAATTACTTAAACCCTAATCACAAATCCTAACCTTAAACCATAAACCCTAAACTTAATTTTGAGTGTCAGGCATAAATAGGGACACCAAAAAGAGACAGAAAATTTCTTTTCATAAATGAGCCAATAAATTTACAAACTAACATTGGTTTTAACTAGGGGTGTTTAAAATCAGGTACCCTGAAATCCTGGTACCCGAAATTTTTTGGTAGTGAAACCTCAGTTCGTTATCAAGCCCATACAAATCGAGTACTTGAAAAATGCGGGTACCCGTTAATACGGGTGATAGGGTACCCGGAAATTATGTTTTTTTTTGTTTTTTTAATACCTTTGTGTTTTACATGAAATAACATATAACCATTTTGTTATTTTAAAATCTAAAATTAAATTATTCCAGTTTAATGGTACAACTGTCCACTACCACTAATTCTTAGCATACAATAAAAAAGCACCATATGACACGAATCATAATAATTTGGATATCAGAGTAAAACAAAATAATACTAATGTAACCCTCTCGTCCCGGTCTGGTCGGCTGACCGGTCCGAGTAGGCTACACGGGGAAAACCGATGTGAAACCCGTTAAGGTCCCACCTCGGTTAGCAACCCTAGAAAAACTTTTCATTATTATTATCCCTTCTAGAGGCATTATTAAATCCTATATGAGGAAGGCAACAACGGAAGAACATATGAGACAAGACAACCAAACAGTTCATCAAAACAGTCCATTTTAATCCTTTATCGCAGGACGTATCGGAACACCCTTAGGGTGTTTCGATACGCCTTGACTTGGTCAACTGGCCAAAGTCAACATGATGAGTCCGTTTTGAAACAGGGGTGACCCGTATCGAAACGATCACAGCAGTCAACTTCTCGTAGTTAACGAGATGAAGGTCGTTCCAAAACGCTAAGGCTCGTTTCGATACACCAATTTATCGTCAAAATCTCAGATTTCTAGTGACAAAATCGTATCGAAACGTTCCTTAGGTGTATCGAAACGCCTGGCTAAAAACAAAGGGGTCGTATCGGAACGGGGTCGACCGTTTCGAAACGCCCTCTGTCTGCATATTGGTTTTAGCTGGTTTTAAGGCACAAGGATGCCCCAAAACCCCACTAAAGCCTCTCACAACACACAAGCACAAACCTAAGGCAAGACCACCCTTCTACAAACATGTTTAACATACTTCAAGCATATAAGAACCAATCATTAAGGGAACCAACATCAACAACATGTGAATCCTACATAGCATCGAAGGTTCATGCTTCACATGGCAAACACTTGAGCATTAAAGATAGGCATCCAACACAAGGTCATACATTCACCACAAGAGAGCATACATAGCTTTTAAGGTTACATGCCTTAGCCAACAAAACATATAAGCAATCAAGACATGCAACAAAAACGAGGTTTGCAAATCAAACAAGGCATCCAAAAGCCAAACCAACATTAACATACAACAAAGCATTCACATCAACAACACTTATCCCATTGCTTGACTATTACAATCTACAATTTAAAGATCATACTTGAGCTAACCAAAAGCAACCCTTGGAGACCTTTCCTTGCCCTTGCCACCCACAAGCTACTGATTTGCATTGTCGAACAAAAAGGAGCATAAGCATAAAAGCTTAGTGAGGGTAAGCTCATAAAACAAACCTTCGACAATGCAGGGTCCAAGCACGAGTAAGAATCAAGATAGAATGCATGGTCTTACCTTCAATGCCAAAATAAAAGATGATGCATGAACATATTATCCAAACCATGTCATGCTCAACAAGTCCATATCCACAACATATAGAAACACATATAACCACATATGAGCAACATAATCCACAATCCGTATTGGCACCTAGCTATGACTCGAATACATGAATAACCGTTGGAACTCACATCCAACAACACAACCATTACCTGACGGTGGGATTACACTCATCACCGTTCACGCGGAGGGGATTCCACTCATCCTCACGCCTCGTTTCACGCAGAGGGGATTCCACTCATCCTCACGCCCGTCGATGAGATTCCACTCATCACCGACTAATATATATAAGAAGATTTCCGGGCGAACCCGTACTCCATCTTGATGACTACCATCATCAAGACCACGCGCGCATTTTGACTCACGTGTGCACACTAAACATCCTAATGATCGATCATTTGTACCCAAGCATACTAGTTCCAATACTACACATTTCATTAATCTTTCACAATATCATTTCATAACAACTTTCGTGCTTAGCACGTACTCACCATGACTTACCATCATGCACAAACCATATTTTCATGCCTAGCATGTACTCACCATGATCCTCGAATCATACAATCACCTCATAATATCATTTCACATGTCAACACCACATGTATATCATTAACACAAATATCCCATCATATTTCACACATATGTATATCTATATCATATTTATCATCAATATGCATATAACAATGCATCAAGCCATGCCTCAACATACATGTATAACAACGTATACATAACACCACAATCACAATTAACCAAGATACATAAACAACCATTAAAGAGTGCAACCAAAGTCTCTAATTAAGGCTTGGGATTAGGCTACCACTCTAATCCCAACTCTAGGTGGGTCTACCACAACCTAGTCCACATGCTTGAACCAATTGCTCAAAACCATTTAAAACATTTTAACCACCCACCTCCACCTCCAAGCTCAATTACCAAGCAACCAAGGTCTTCAAGTTTCCGGATTTGTTCCCGAGGCTTCACCAACACATAATCTCGCTTCTAATCACCTCAACACAATCAAAACAACCTCAAATCAATTCACCAATTAATGTAGCAAACCCGAAACATCATTCAAGCAATAAACACAAGATTCCAAGCCAAGAACAACCCCAAAATCACCAAACCCGAGCAGCCCTTATACCCAGCCCAAAACTTGTGATTTCAACACATTTAACACTTCCAAATGCTTCCAAAACAACCTCCAACTATTACCCTAACATCAACCCTCAAATTCCAACACAAACCATACCCAAAACTCATCTAAAAACCCTCCTAAAACCCCACCAAAACCCAAATTCGGAAATTCATTTAAAACACTCTAAAAATTATATATGTTGGACCATTTGATTCACAAACATCATATCTAACCTTATTACAACAAAACCTTTAGTTAAAAACACTAAAGATATCATTTTTATTCAAATCTTCCAAAAACCCAAAATTCTAAAACTTGAACCAAAATGAAATCTAGTTGTACTTTTAAAGAGAGGAAGATGAGAGCAAGTCGGAAATGTAATTACCTTTCAAAACCGAGCTAAAATGGAGGAGAAAGAAGATGGAATAGTGAAAGGGGGAGGGGAGCTTTACTTGTCGTTAAAATGGTAGAAATGGGAGTGAAGAAGATGAGCACATGATTAATTCAACAAAAGGGGTTTTAATTTTAAAAGTTTTATTTATTTACGATTTTGCCATTAATGAGATGACAATCTAATGTATTTGAAATTTTCATGGAAATTTGATTTCAATTACATTTTGGTCCAACACAAAATGTTTGTTCGAAAATATGAAGACCAAAATAATACTTTATTATTTTAATTATAAAACCGAAACCCGAACCATTATTTAAATATTATTTTCTTCCGGCCCCTAAACCCGGGTGTTACAACTAAACTATAAACTTAAGAGTCAAATAATGAAAAAAAATTATATATATATATATATATATACAAACCGGGTATCGAGTAGTCGGGTACCCAGTTAAGGGGCATTTTGTGACCCACGCCCGACCCAAATACCCTAAAAAATAACAGGTCGTGTAACCCTCTCGTCCCGGTCTGGACGACTGACCGGTCCGAGTAGGTCAAACGGGGAAAACCGAGGCGAAACCCGTTAAGGCTCCACTTTGGTTAACGACCCTTAGAAAATTTCTTTTAACGTTATCTTGTCTAAAGGCTTTAATATTTCCTATGTGAAACACGACAGCGAAACACAACGAATTAAAACAACCATCCAAAGCAACACTGTAAACAGCCCATTTTAGTTTGTACAACATGTCGTATCGATACACTAGAAGAGGGTATCGATACGCCTTGACTAGGTCAACTGCCCAAAGTCAAACTAGGGAGACCGTATCGATACACTGGTTGACCGTACCGATACGCCCTCCACGGTCAACTTCTCACGGTCAACGATACACAACCGTACCGATACGCCTAGGTCCCGTACCGATATGCCAAAATCTCGTCAAAATCTCAGATTTCAAGAGAGGTTTTGGCGTATCGATACACCCCCGTGTATCAGTACGCTAAGACTAATCTGAGTCCCAAAGTGTAGGACCGTATCGATACGGCCATTGGGCGTACCGATACGCCTTGCAATGCAAGACTCAAATTAGCAGCAAAACGCACTAAGACTCGACACTAGATGCAATTTACGACTCACCTAACCACAAACAAACTTTTATACAACACATAACAACCAAGAATTAGCTTATGGAACTATTTAAACGAACAACGGAGCATTAACATCAATGCATTCATACTTAAGAGAAACTTGCATTCAAAACATACATAAAGGGGTCTAATAAGCCAAAGGTTCATGCATTCTCCAGCAAGGTTTACATACACTCTAAGCAACACATGGCATTCATGAAACAATGGTCATAAGCCCTCAAACATAAAGCATTAGGCAACAACGTAACATGGTTTACAAATCCAAAGCAAGGCATAAAACAACAAGCCAACATCTATGAGTCTACAACGCTCATACAAAACACATAGCAGTCCCATTGCTAAACTACCACATTATTTACTAAACCATACTTGAGCAAGTACAAAAGCTTGGAATGCATCTTTCCTTGCTCCTTGCTAACTCCACGCTAATTATTTGCATTGTCGAAAACGAGAGCGTAAGCTAGAAGCTTAGTGAGGGTGCGCTAAAACCAAAAATAACGACAATGCAGGGTTTAAGCATAACATCTTTAAGACCACACACATACATACATAAGCATCAACATTGCATCAAGCTAACATCACATGAATGCGCTAACATGACATCTTACCTCATGTTTTGCCCAACAAGATATATCATTTATCTTAACAATAAAATCATATGAACAAGTATATTGGCCACTATTAGTTTACACGGATATGTGGATAACTTCCGTTGGGGCTTTCACCTCCAACGTACTTAACAACAATGTTACCTTCGGTGGAATTACACTCATCACCGGACCTTGCATGGATGTGATTACACTCCTCATCACATGCCCTACGGATGGGATTTCACTCATCATCACGTAATAATATAAAATTTCCGATTGAATATTACATCATCGTACTCCTCCTTGATGACTTTACGCCACCAAGGCCACGCGTGAATTTGACTCAACCGTGTGCACACTCTCATCCTAATGATCGATCATTTATACCCGGTAATTTAACTAGTGCCAATCATACCATTAAGTCATACCATGAAAATCCATCATGCATGTAACCCCCTTAACCCGGGCTAGACGGTTGACCCGAATTAAGAAGTTTACACGGGGAAAACCAAAGTCAACCCGAAAGTCAACCTTGATTAACAACCCTTTTTTTTCTTTTTAATCTTATCTAAATGCATATTAACCCTAATCAAACACTCAAGGAAAACATACTCGAAAACCACAGCAATCGGACAACGAACAGGGACTCGATTGCACAACATATGAAATTAGGGACCAAATTGTAAATTCTAGAAATTAGAAGGACTTAACCAACTTTAAGGTTACCAATATGAAATTAGTCATGTTTCATGCTTCTCTGCCAAATTTCAACTCAAACGGACATCACAACTCAACCAATTGCATATACAAACATTGGGACCAAAACGCAAGGATTTCAAAACATAAAACCGTCAATTTCAGTGCCCAACGGTCGAGTGTTCCGAAACGGTGATGATCCGTTCCGAAACTCGTTTCGGAACAAGGCTTGGCAGTGGCAAAACCGTTCCGGAACGGCTCTACTCGTTTCGAAACGCCAAGGCCATTTTAGGCCCTCTGTTCCGAAACGGTAGCACCTGTTTCGAAACGTGCTGCCCAGAATTGCAGATTTTTGCTGGTTTAATTCACAATTGACCCATCAAACACATTCCAAAGGCAACCAAATCATACCAGCAAGTCATTCAACACTCAATGAACATATTAGCATCAACCAATCTCAATCATAGCATCAAATGAGGAAAAACCCAATTCTATAGGCATGCATCCTATATAGCAAACCATGAAACCATCAATTCTTCAAAACCACATACCAAAGGCCATTTACATGTTCTAACATCATCAAAGGTATAAAACCAACTTAGGGAGTCCAAAACATCTCCCAAAAACACAATTTGAGTTCCCATTGCCAAATGCCAAAAGCTAAACAAGTTATAAAAATTGTCACCATACATGAGCTTAAGCTTCCACTTAGATTCTTGACCACCTTGCTGCCCCTTTAAGAACTTCAATGCTCTGCATTATTGGTTTAAGAAAGAGAGAGCGTAAGCACATAGCTTAGTGAGGAATGCTCAATTTAAACATCACAATAATGCATTTGTAAAAACACCTTTTCAAGGCCTTTAGTTTCAAAACAACATTTATCAAACAATTATGCTTACAAACCAAGCATTTCATGCTTCAATCCATCATCATGTCATATTGGCTTACAAGTGATAATCCATAACATTTTTCAACTCAAAACACAATCGACAATCGGATACGCGGATTACAAGCATTGTCCCATACGCTTCATACACACTACCAATATCAAGGTGGAGCATGGTACGATCACAACCCCTCAACACCCGTGATGGAGACTATGGTACAATCACAACCCCTCCACATCACTCATTGGTAGTTGTATAACATCACTAACGAGATCACGGGACATACAACACAAGATCCGCACATGGACTTTTAACCACCATCGTGATCTTACAATACACAAGGTCCACACATGGACTTTTAACCACCATTGTGACCTTAACAATACACAAGGTCCACACATGGACTTTTAACCACCATTGTGACCTTAACAATACACAAGGTCCACACATGGACTTTTAACCACCATTGTGACCTTAACACAAGACCCACCCATGGACTTTTAACCACCATGGTGTTCTTAACCATCTCGTTAGTGTACTTGGATGGAGTTTACGGTACAATCACAACCTCTCAACATCCAAGGCGACTTTATTCACGGTGCACCCAATCCTATAGCCGGCTAACTATATCCGATTCAAGTACTTTTAAAACGACACATCACTTGCCAATATACATCAATTAACATCATTAATCTACTGTTTTAAAGCATTTAACAAAGCCATTAAATCCACATGCATCACTATGCATGAAATCACATTTATCAATGTAAAACCAAGGATCTCTTACCTTGAGCATCCTCAACACATGGCTTATAAAACCAGCAATAAACATGCTAAAATATGCTTTCAAAAACAGAATTTAAACATGCAAACAAATCACTTTGCAATCAACCAACTCATGGCTCATCAACAAGAGAGTTTTTCCGAAAACTTACTCTTGAGCTTAGCTAAGTTGTTTAGACTTTAACTAAGCTCCCAAACCTTCAAAACATTGGTTTCAAAGCTGAAAACCAAACTTCACTCACCGATTCCATTTCGCAAGCTTGCCGAAACACCAATCAAGCTTCCGGATCAACACCACAAGGATCCAAAGATGTCTCCCCTGTTTTAAACACATCAAAGCAGAGGATTAATGCATCATCATGCATTAATATCTTCAACAAAAACACCTAAACTCGCTGCTCTCATCAACAACCACATTTCGGCTACCAAACACAACCGAAATCACATCCAAACACCTCTACAACATTACCCAGCCAAGATCTATCAACTTCAATCATAATTATACCTCAATTAACATCCAAAAAGGATCTAATCACGTCCTTATACCTCCAGCTATAGCAGATCATCAAGATCACCCCAAAAACCATCACTAACTCAAGCAAAACTTAGGAAAATCAACCTATTCGGGATTGCATTGATTAAACCTCAATTTCACACCAATTATACATCCAATTTTCATCAAAAAGACATCTCAAAACAGTGCTCAATCATTTCATACGAATTTCATCAAAATTAAACCAAATCTTGCATTTTAAAGCCAAGATCAAGAACACAACCATAAAACCTTTAATAAAAATCAAATCAAGGATTTAGAACTTGGGAATTTCAGTAAAGAACTGAGTATTTAGAGGAGAAGGACGTTCATACCTCTAAATGTGAGTTTCTCCTTGTTTGGAACCAAGAATCTTGAAAATTCAATAAGCAATTGCTAAGGTTTTGATGTAGAAATGATTAGAGACCAATTGAAGATTGAAATCTCATTTTTAGATGTCAAAATCAGAGGGAAAAAGGCTGGAGAAAAGTGTTTGGGTTGAGAGAAAAGTTGAGAGAAAAGAAATGGAAAATTTTGAGAAAAGTTAGTTATGACAACAAAATATCTAATTCCCTCCTTTTTCCTTTCATTAAAAACCATTAATTAAATGTTTAATATTAAGAAAAATCTGGAGAAACTCTTCTTGGGTAAATTAGCTCCTTAAAGATTCAAAGTTTCAATCCTTTTAAAACAGTCACCAACTTTTAAAAAATTACATTTTAGTCACTAACTTGAAATGTCACATTTCGAAGCCTCATTTTGTAAAATTGATTTCACCACCCTCTTATATATAATAAAAGAGAATTTTAAGATATTTTTCCATATTTTTAATGCATCCCGAACTAGGCTTTCCTAAAATCACCTTTTTATATTCGAACCGCAATCCGACCGATCCGGTCCAAACCCAAAACTTCTAAGCCCAAAATTGGGGTGTTACAACTCTCCCCCCTTAAGAAATTTCGTCCCCGAAATTTACCTGAAGGAAAGAGGTACGGAAACTGCTTCAACATGTCATCCTTCCGCTCCCACGTGGCTTCTTCAACACCATGATGTTTCCACAACACCTTTACCAACTCAATGGTCTTGCCTCGAAGAACTTTACTACCCGTATCCAGAATTTTCACCGGTTCCTCATCATAAGTCAAATGCGGATTCAATTCCACTTCCTCCACAGGCATCACATGCGAAGGATCCGATCTATACTTCCGAAGCATAGAAACATGAAACACATCATGAATCTTTTCCAACTCCTGCGGTAACCTCAACTTGTACGCAACAGGACCCACACGTTCAATCACCTCGTATGGTCCAATGTACCTAGGGCTTAACTTACCCTTTCGGCCAAACTTCATCACCTTTTTCCAAGGCGAAACTTTCAAAAACACACGGTCACCCACCGCATACTCAATCTCCTTACGCTTCAAATCCGCGTAAGACTTTTGCCGATCAGAAGCTGCCTTCAAACGCTCACAAATGAGCTTCACCTTCTCGGTAGTTCCCTTCAACAAAGCTGGCATCGAAACCAACTTCTGACCCGTTTCAGCCCAACACAGAGGAGTCCTACACTTCCTCCCGTACAAAGCTTCATAAGGTGCCATTTGAATACTTGCATGATAACTATTATTATAGGCAAACTCCACCAAAGGCAAATGTTTCTCCCAAGAACCCTGGAACTCAATCACGCAGCACCTCAACATATCCTCCAAAACCTGGATAACACGCTCGGATTGTCCATCCGACTGTGGATGATAAGAAGTACTGAAATTCAACCGTGTACCCAAAGCCTGATGCAAACACTGCCAGAAACGCGATGTAAACCTCGGATCCCTATCCGACACAATCGACTTTGGCACACCATGCAGCCGCAAAATCTCAGCAATGTACAACTCCGCAAGCTTATCCAAAGTATACGTAGTATGCACAGGCAAGAAATGCGCACACTTCGTCAGGCGATCCACAATCACCCACACCGAATTCCTCTTCGATGGCGACAAGGGTAAACCAGATACAAAATCCATGGTAATCCTTTCCCACTTCCACTCAGGAATTCTCAACGGTTGCAACAACCCTGAAGGAAACTGATGCTCAGCCTTAACTCGCTGACACACCATGCACTTGCTTACAAACTCAGCAATATCTTTCTTCAAACCCACCCAATAGTACTCTTCACGAAGATCACGATACATCTTAGTACTACCAGGGTGCATAGGAAAAGGACTACTATGACCTTCAGTCAGAATAGCACGCCTCAACTCAGCATCATTGGGCACTACTATCCGACTCCCAAAGCATAACACTCCATCATCATTAAAACAGAAATCCGAAGGCCTATCCTCCGCGATATCCTGAACATGTGGCACCAAGGAATCATCCAACAACTGATTTTCCTTAATCAACTAAACCAAGGATGGTTTCACTTGCAACTCAGCCACAAGACCACCATCACGCGAAATACTCAAACTGGCAAACATAGCCCTCAACTCAACAGCAACCTTCCTACTCAAGGCATCCGCTACAACATTAGCTTTACCCGGATGATACTCGATCGTCAAATTATAATCCTTTAGCAACTCCACCCAACGTTGCTGCCTAAGATTCAACTCCTTCTGAGACATCAGATACTTCAAACTCTTGTGGTCCGTGTACACGGTACACTTCTCACCATATAGGTAATGTCTCCAGATTTTCAAAGCAAAAACCACCGCGGCCAACTCAATGTCATGCGTAGGATAGTTGCGCTCATGCACCTTCAACTGCCGTGACGCATAAGCCACCACCTTACCCTCTTGCATCAACACACATCCCAAACCAACATAGGACGCATCACTATACACCACGAACTCTTTCCCTTATTCAGGTTGAACCAAGATAGGAGCTTGCGTTAAAGCTGTCTTAAGCTTCTCAAAAGCCAGCTGTCTCGCTTCCGTCCACTCATACTTAGCATCCTTCTGCAACAACTTCGTCAAAGGTGCAGCAATCTTTGAAAACCCATCCACGAACCTCCGATAATATCCTGCCACACCCAGGAAACTACGGACTTCATGAACAGACTTAGGAGGCTTCCAATTTATCACCGCCTCAATCTTCTGAGGATCAACACGAATCCCCTCAGGAGAAACCACATGACCAAGAAACACAACTTCTCTAAGCCAGAACTCACACTTGCTCAGCTTGGCATAAAGCTGATTCTCCAACAAAGCTTGCAACACAATTCTCAAATGCCCTTCATGCTCTTCCTCAGTACGAGAGTACACGAGGATATCATCAATGAACACCACAACAAACTTATCCAGGTATTCATGAAACACTCGATTCATCATGTCCATGAAAGCTGCAGGAGCATTCGTCAAACCAAACGGCATCACAAGGAACTCATAATGCCCATACCTCGTTCTGAAAGCTGTCTTTGGCACATCCACATCCTTCAACTTCAGCTGATAATACCCTGACCTTAAGTCAATTTTAGAGAACACAGCTGCTCCCCGAAATTGATCAAAAAGATCATCAATTCTCGGCAATGGATACCGATTCTTGATAGTCAACTTGTTAAGCTGACGGTAATCAATGCACATTCTCATAGTGCCATCCTTCTTCTTCACAAACAAGATCGGTGCACCCCAAGGTGACACACTCGACCGAATGAAACCACGATCAAGCAACTCCTGCAGTTGCGTCTTCAGCTCCTTCAACTCTTTCGGTGCCATTCGATAAGGAGTAATGGACACTGGAGTTGTGTTTTCATACAACTCAATCCCAAACTCCACTTCACGATTAGGAGGCAATCCCGGCAACTCCTCCGAAAACACACCAGGAAACTATCGCACAGTCCTGATATCTTGCACACGCAACTCCTTAGAGCTAGGATTCATCACAAAAGCTAGGTAAGCTTCACAACCCTGCCTCAGCATCCTGCTCGCCTCCAATGTAGACACCACATTGGCAAGAAACTTCACATTCTCACCAACCACCACTACCTCATAATCATCCGCAAGCTTCAACGAAACTCGCTTATTCTCACAATCCACTACAGCTCGATGCTCAACAAGCCAATCCATACCAAGGATTACATCAAAACCATAAAAAGGCAATTCCATAAGATCAACATGGAAAACATGATCTTGCACAACCAAAGGACATCTTCTATAAAGCTTTCGAGTCACAACAGTCTCACCAAAAGAACTAGTGACACGCATACCAACATCCAAAGACTCAACAGGCAATCCAAGCAATTCAGCATGCTCACGCAATATGTAAGAGTGTGTAGATCCAGAATCAATCAAGGAAAGTAATGACAAGGATTGCAAAGTAAAAGTACATGCGATCACATCCGTGTCATTTCTCCCCTCCCTCTGAGCATACACTCTGGCCTGACCACCACCCTCAGGCTAAACAGCTACAACATGAGCCACATTCCTTCCACCATCCTCTCTACGCTGGAAGTTACCACGGCCGCACCCACGGCCTCTTTGTGGTGCAACAACTCCAGGTGCACGTCGTTGGCCACCACCGGCCAACAAAGGACACTCCCTCCTCATGTGATCCGTTGATCCACAGTTCCAGCACGAGTTACCAGCCGTCACAACAGGAGCCTGCACTTCCCTCGCTGCTCGAGGAAAATCACGCCTCAGGTGTCCACGCGACCCACATGTCCAACATGTGTTCGGCTCAGCTCTCGCCTTGTCTCCCTGAGCAGGCGCACCTTGGCCTCCACCACCTCGCCTAGCTGAAGACTGATACTTTCGTTCACGTCCTCTCTTGTTTCGTCCGCCACCGGAACTATACTCAGCAGCTCGCTTACCAGCACTAGAACCAGCACTTCTAGAAGATAAACTCAAATTCATCTCAATGTCCTTTGCTCTACCAACCAGCACATCAAAGTCAGTATACTCAGCAGCCAACATATAGGTCTTCACCTCCGTCACCAAACCATAACGGAACCATTCACACCTCTCCCGCTCATCAGGAACAAGCTCAGGTGCATACTGACTAAGCCGGACAAACTGAACCTCGTACTCAGCTACAGACATGCTCCCCTGAGTAAGAGACATGAATTCTCTTTTCTTCTCATCCAGGTACCTCACACCCAGATACCTCCTCTTGAACGCGTTCAGAAAGAACGTCCAAGTTACATCAGCTTCCGCCATTCCAGAGATAGAGGTCGTCCACCAAGTATACGCATCATCGTGCAACAACGATACCACGCAGCCCAGCTTCTGCACAACATTACAATTCATTTGACCCAAGATTCTCTTGGTACTTTCCAGCCAAGATTCAGAACCTTCAGCAGACAAACCCCTGAACTCAGTCCCTCCCAGACTGCGCAAACGTTCCAAAGGTAGTCTTACATTAGCATCTCCCTGATGCCCAGCTCCTTGAGCTCCAGCTACTGTCGCCCGAAAGGCTCCAGCAATAGCTTGTATCAGCATTGTCATGTCAGGAACAGCTTGCCCCTGACCAGCTTCAGGTCCAGCGACCCCAGCACCAGCCGCAACATCGGCTCCTTCACCCCCAGCACCACCACCACCAGGCGGAAGAGGTAAATCCACAACGTTTTCAACATTCTCTTCATTCTCATATTGAGCCATAGCTCGCGTATTAATCCTTGTCTCTCTACGAGGTGCCATATTAAACAATGCAATCACAATGCAATAAACAAAGTCAGGCTCAGCAAGGTAAGTAATCCAAGTACTCAAGCTCATTCCAATTAAAAACAAATCATTTCATTAGCTTTGATTTGGCAATGGGTCCCTCTAACATGCTTCACCACAGCATACATCACAATTGTAACATACATACAATTCATACATCATGCTTTCACTCAACAAGCATACAAAACAATCATACACTTACCACCCACACAACTGTTCCCAATTACTCGAGAACTCAGCTCTGATACCACCAAATGTAACCCCCTTAACCCGGGATAGACGGTTGACCCGAATTAAAGAAGTTTACACGGGGAAAACCAAAGTCAACCCGAAAGTCAACCTTGATTAACAACCCTTTTTTTCTTTTTAATCTTATCTAAATGCATATTAACCCTAATCAAACACTCAAGGAAAACATACTCGAAAACCACAGCAATCGGACAACGAACAGGGACTCGATTGCACAACATATGAAATTAGAGACCAAATTGTAAATTCTAGAAATTAGAAGGACTTAACCAACTTTAAGGTTACCAATATGAAATTAGTCATGTTTCATGCTTCTCTGGCAAATTTCAACTCAAACGGACATCACAAACTCAACCAATTGCATATACAAACATTGGGACCAAAACGCAAGGATTTCAAAACATAAAACCGTCAATTTCAGTGCCCAACGGTCGAGTGTTCCGAAACGGTGATGATCCGTTCCGAAACTCGTTTCGAAACAAGGCTTGGCAGTGACAAAACCATTTCGGAACGGCTCTACCCGTTTCGAAACGCCAAGGCCATTTCAGGCCCTCTGTTCCGAAACGGTAGCACCTGTTTCGAAACGTGCTGCCCAGAATTGCAGATTTTTGCTGGTTTAATTCACAATTGACCCATCAAACACATTCCAAAGGCAACCAAATCATACCAGCAAGTCATTCAACACTCAATGAACATATTAGCATCAACCAATCTCAATCATAGCATCAAATGAGGAAAAACCCAATTCTATAGGCATGCATCCTATATAGCAAACCATGAAACCATCAATTCTTCAAAACCACATACCAAAGGCCATTTACATGTTCTAACATCATCAAACGTATAAAACCAACTTAGGGAGTCCAAAACATCTCCCAAAAACACAATTTGAGTTCCCATTGCCAAATGCCAAAAGCTAAACAAGTTATGAAAATTGTCACCATACATGAGCTTAAGCTTCCACTTAGATTCTTGACCACCTTGCTGCCCCTTTAAGAACTTCAATGCTCTGCATTATTGGTTTAAGAAAGAGAGAGCGTAAGCACATAGCTTAGTGAGGAATGCTCAATTTAAACATCACAATAATGCATTTGTAAAAACACCTTTTCAAGGCCTTTAGTTTCAAAACAACATTTATCAAACAATTATGCTTACAAACCAAGCATTTCATGCTTCAATCCATCATCATGTCATATTGGCTTACAAGTGATAATCCATAGCATTTTTCAACTCAAAACACAATCGACAATCGGATACGCGGATTACAAGCATTGTCCCATACGCTTCATACACACTACCAATATCAAGGTGGAGCATGGTACGATCACAACCCCTCAACACCCGTGATGGAGACTATGGTACAATCACAACCCCTCCACATCACTCATTGGTAGTTGTATAACATCACTAACGAGATCACGGGACATACAACAAAAGATCCGCACATGGACTTTTAACCATCATTGTGATCTTACAATACACAAGGTCCACACATGGACTTTTAACCACCATTGTGACCTTAACAATACACAAGGTCCACACATGGACTTTTAACCACCATTGTGACCTTAACAATACACAAGGTCCACACATGGACTTTTAACCACCATTGTGACCTTAACACAAGACCCACCCATGGACTTTTAATCACCATGGTGTTCTTAACCATCTCGTTAGTGTACTTTGATGGAGTTTACGGTACAATCACAACCTCTCAACATCCAAGGCGACTTTATTCACGGTGCACCCAATCCTATAGCCGGCTAACTATATCTGATTCAAGTACTTTTAAAACGACACATCACTTGCCAATATACATCATTTAACATCATTAATCCACTATTTTAAAGCATTTAACAAAGCCATTAAATCCACATGCATCACTATGCATGAAATCACATTTATCAATGTAAAACCAAGGATCTCTTACCTTGAGCATCCTCAACACATGGCTTATAAAACCAGCAATAAACATGCTAAAATATTCTTTCAAAAACAGAATTTAAACATGCAAACAAATCACTTTGCATTCAACCAACTCATGGCTCATCAACAAGAGAGTTTTTCCGAAAACTTACTCTTGAGCTTAGCTAAGTTGTTTAGACTTTAACTAAGCTCCCAAACCTTCAAAACATTGGTTTCAAAGCTGAAAACCAAACTTCACTCACCGACTCCGTTTCGCAAGCTTGCCGAAACACCAATCAAGCTTCCGGATCAACACCACAAGGATCCAAAGATGTCTCCCCTGTTTTAAACACATCAAAGCAGAGGATTAATGCATCATCATGCATTAATATCTTCAACCAAACCACCTAAACTCGCTGCTCTCATCAACAACCACATTTCGGCTACCAAACACAACCGAAATCACATCCAAACACCTCTACAACATTACCCAGCCAAGATCCATCAACTTCAATCATAATTATACCTCAATTAACATCCAAAAAGGATCTAATCACGTCCTTATACCTCCAGCTATAGCATATCATCAAGATCACCCCAAAAACCATCACTAACTCAAGCAAAACTTAGGAAAATCAACCTATTCGGGATTGCATTGATTAAACCTCAATTTCACACCAATTATACATCCAATTTTCATCAAAAAGACATCTCAAAACAGTGCTCAATCATTTCATACGAATTTCATCAAAATTAAACCAAATCTTGCATTTTAAAGCCAAGATCAAGAACACAACCATAAAACCTTTAATAAAAATCAAATCAAGGATTTAGAACTTGGGAATTTCAGTAAAGAATTGAGTATTTAGAGGAGAAGGACGTTCATACCTCTAAATGTGAGTTTCTCCTTATTTGGAACCAAGAATCTTGAAAATTCAATAAGCAATTGCTAAGGTTTTGATGTAGAAATGATTAGAGACCAATTGAAGATTGAAATCTCATTTTTAGATGTCAAAATCAGAGGGAAAAAGGCTGGAGAAAAGTGTTTGGGTTGAGAGAAAATTTGAGAGAAAAGAAATGGAAAATTTTGAGAAAAGTTAGTTATGACAACAAAATATCTAATTCCCTCCTTTTTCCTTTCATTAAAAACCATTAATTAAATGTTTAATATTAAGAAAAATCTGGAGAAACTCTTCTTGGGTAAATTAGCTCCTTAAAGATTCAAAGTTTCAATCCTTTTAAAACAGTCACCAACTTTTCAAAAATTACATTTTAGTCACTAACTTGAAATGTCACATTTCGAAGCCTCATTTTGTAAAATTGATTTCACCACCCTCTTATATATAATAAAAGAGAATTTTAAGATATTTTTCCATATTTTTAATGCATCCCGAACTAGGCTTTCCTAAAATCACCTTTTTATATTCGAACCGCAATCCGACCTATCCGGTCCAAACCCAAAACTTCTAAGCCCAAAATTGGGGTGTTACAATGCATATCAACATATCAATCATCACACACATCAATGTATATAACACATACATAATCAACACATGCTTCAAAAGTTATAACAAGCATACTTAGCAAAACTCATAAAACATACAAGAAGTCAAGCTACCAACTTAACCTCTATGTTAGGTTGGCCTACCAAGCTCAATCCAACTCCTCAATCATACACTTGAACCAATTTAAACCAATTTAAAAGATTCCACTCACCACACTTCCTTAAGCAAACCAAGATAAGTTGAATCAAGTCTCCACAACTTCCAGAATCGTGCCCGAACATTCTCCAACGTTTCCCCTCGATTCTAACCAAACAAAAACAATGTATTGCTACACCAAACATCCACAATTCACTGTCATAACTCAGATTTCAACCAATACCCATTTCTCAACAACTTCAAGCCAAAACTAACAACCACAAATCCCATTTTCGTACTCCCATTAAACCCAGCTGAGAACTACCAATTCCAACACCCAAAATACCTTTAAAAACCTTCAAAACACCTCTCTAACATCACTATATCATCAGCCCTTCAACCCTTCACAAAACCACTCCAAAAATACAAGTTTAGACACTTTTAAAATACACCCAAAAACCCATTTCAGGATTTTTGTTAAAATCCCACCATTTTAAGATATAATGTGTCTTAGGGCAAGATTAGATCAAAACCTAACTCTAAAAATCAAAACCAAGTCAATAAGCCTTTATATTTTTATACTTTTCTTCAAACTTTGAAACTTGAGAAAAACCAAAAGATGGTGCTTTTGAAAATCTAAGGCCATAAAAGTGTTCGGAGTAGAGAGGAGAAATAAAAAACGATCTTACCTCGTAGAAATCACTTGAAACGATGGAGAACCTTGATGGAATGGTAACTATGGGGTTTGAGGATTTTAGGTCGTTGAAAAATGAAAAAGGGAGAAGAAGACCATTTTTTTGTTTCAAAAAGGCTCATCTTTTTCCTTACTTTGGAATATTTACAAAAATGCCATTACTAAAATTCTAGTCTTATTAAGTTAAAACCAAAACCTATTTTAAATTAAACCGAGTCTAACGACTCGAACCCGACTCACACACCCAACTCCCGACCCCAAAACCCGGGTGTTACAACTCTCCCCCACTTAAGGAATTTCGTCCTCGAAATTCCTTACTAAAAGAGATAGGGAAACTGCCTTTCGATATCCTCCTTCCTTTCCCAAGTGGCCTCGTCCACTCCTCGACGTTGCCACCTCACTTTGACTAACTCAATTGATCTACCACGCAACACCTTGCTGTCTGAGGCTAAGATCTCCATTGGTTCCTCATCATATGTTAAATTCGGATTCAATTCAATTTCCTCTACAGGCATAACATGCAATGGATCTGACCTATACTTACGAAGCATCAAAACATGAAACATGAAACACATCGTGGATCTTCTCTAGCTCGGATGGCAAACGCAACTTATAAGCAACTGGACCAACTCGTTTCACAATCTCATACGGCCCAATGTACCTCGGACTCAACTTCCCTTTTCGGCCAAATCTCATAACCTTCTTCCATGGAGAGACTTTCAAGAACACCCTATCTCCCACGGAAAACTCAACTTCCTTCCACTTCAAGTCGACATAGACTTCTTCCTATCCAAAGCTACCTTCAAACGGTAGCAAATCAATTTTACCTTATCGGTAGTCCCCTTAAGCAAATCCGGCATAGGTAACAACCTCTGACCTGCTTCGGCCCAACAAATCGGAGTTCTACACTTTCTATCATACAAGGCCTCATACGGAGCCATCTGAATGCTCGACTGAAATCTGTTATTGTAAGCAAACTCGACTAAAGGCAAGTGCTTCTCCCAAGTACCCTGAAAATCAATGATGCAACAACGCAACATATCCTCCAAAATCTGTATAACCCTCTCTGACTAATCGTCTGACTGAGGATGATACGATGTGCTGAAATTCAAACGGGTACCTAAAGCTGCATGCAGGCACTCCCAAAATCGGGCTGTGAATCTCGGATCTCTATCGGGCACAATCGACTTCGGCACACCATGCAGTCTCACAATCTCACCGATGTACAAACCGGCCAATCTACCTAAGGAGTAAGTCGTATTAACAGTTAAGAAGTGAGCACACTTCGTGAAACGGTCTACTATAACCCGAACTGAGTTCTTCTTTGTAGGAGTCAAAGGTAAACCCAAAACAAAATCCATGGTGATATTCTCCCATTTCCATTCCGGAATTCTCAACGGTTGCAACAAACCTGAGGGAACCTGATGTTCCACCTTCACTCTCTGACACACCATACACTTACTCACATAATCGGTTACGTCTTTCTTCAAACCAACCCAATAGTACTCATTCTTCAAGTCACGGTACATCTTTGTACTACCAAGATGCATAGAAAAAGGACTACTGTGCGCTTCAGTCAAGATCGTACGCCTCAAATCACTGTCATCTGGCACAACTATCCTATCTCTGGAACACAAGACTCCATCGGCACTGAAACTGTAGTCTGAAGGTCTACCCTCAGCTATGTCTTGCGCGTGAGGTGCCAAAGATCTATCTAAGAGTTGTTTCTCCCTAATCAACTGACCTAAAGTAGATCTAACCTGAAGCTCAGCCACTAGGCCACCATCTCCGGACAAGCTCAATCTAGCAAACATGGCTCTCAAATCAACGACTATCTCCCTACTCAAGGCATCTGCCACCACATTGGCCTTACCCGGATGGTACTCAATCATAAGATCATAGTCTTTAAACAACTCTAGCCACCTACGTTGCCTAAGGTTCAACTCTCGCTGTGTCATGATATACTTCAGGCTCTTGTGATCCGTGTACATTGTGCATTTCTCGTCGTACAAATAATGCATCCAAATCTTCAAGGCGAACACCACTACGGCTAACTCTATGTTGTGGGTCAGATAGTTACGCTCATGAGTCTTCAACTGTCTTGAGGCATAAGCCACCACTCTTCTGTCTTGCATGAGAATACAACCTAGCCCTACGTAAGAAGCATCACAGTAAACTACACATTCTTTCCCCGACTTTGGCTGAATCAAAATCGCTGCATGGGTCAAAGCTTCTTTCAATTTCTCAAAGGCTTGTTGTCTCGCATCTGACCACTCAAACTGAACATTCTTCTGAAGTAACTTCGTCAAAAGAGCGGCTATCTTCGAGAAACCTTCTACAAACCTTCTATAGTATCCAGCTAAGCCTAGAAAGCTACAAATCTCTGTTACAGACTTTGGTTGCTTCCACTCAACAATGGCTTCTATCTTCTTCGGATCAACTCTAATCCCATCGGCTAACACTACGTGCCCTGGGAAGACTACCTCTCGGATTCGGAACTCACACTTACTCAATTTTGCATACAATTGGTTGTCTAACAAAGTCCGCAAAACTAACCTCAAGTGTCGGTCATGGTCTTCCTCGGTACGCGAATACACTAAGATGTCATCTATGAAAACAACTACAAACTGGTCTAAATACTGATGGAAGATCCTCTTCATCATATCCATGAAAGCAGTCGGCGCATTAGTCAACCCAAATGGCATGACTAAAAACTCATAGTGACCATACCTAGTCCTAAAAGTCGTCTTCGGTACATCAACCTCTTTTACCTTCAACTGGTAGTAACCGGATCTCAAGTGAATCTTCGAAAAGACTGATGCCCCTCTCAACTGATCGAACAAATCATCTATGTGCGGCAAGGGATACTTGTTCTTCACTGTCAACTGATTCAACTATATGTAATCTATACACATTCTCATGCTTCCGTCTTTCTTCTTAACAAACAAAATCAGAGCACCTCAAGGCGAAGAACTCAGTCGGACAAAGCCTCTATCTGTCAACTCTTGCAACTGAGTCTTCAACTCTTTCAGTTCTTTTGGTGCCATACGATACGGAGCAATCAAAACAGGAGCTGAATCTGAATAGGTCTCTATAGCAAACTCTACCTCTCTATCGGGCGGTAAACCCGTCAATTCTTCCGGAAACACACTCAGAAAGTCACACAATGTCCAGATATCTTGAGGCCTAACTTCACTCATGTTCGGATTCATCACGTAGACCAAATACGCCTCACAGCCCAACACAACTAACATCTTAGCCTCTAAAGCTGAAACTACATTCGATACGAACTTCACGTTCTCACCCACTACCACGATCTCATAATCATCAGCAAGCTTCAAGAAAACCCTCTTTGTCTCAAAATCAATCCTAGCTCTATGTTCGGTAAGCCAGTCCATACCCAGAATTACATCAAAGCCATAGAACGGTAACTCCATCACATCCACTGGAAACACATGCCCCTGAACCATTAGCGGACACCTTCTGTACATCTTTCTAACCACTACCGTATCCCCGAAGGAACTAGTAACACTAAATCCTACCTCTAACACCTCATAAGGTAAATTCAACAACTTTACATGCTCACTCAAAATATAAGAATGCATAGACCCGGAGTCAATCAAAGAAAGCAAACTCAGAGACTGTATCGAGAAGTTACCTGCAATCACATCTGTGTCGTGTTGACCCTCACGCTGAGCGTAAACTCTAGCCTGACCTCCGCCCTATGGCTGGACAGCAACTACATGCGCTATGTTCCTCTGGCCATCATTTCTCGGCTGGAAGTTACCTCTACTGCGCCCACGGCCTCTCTGAAAGTCATTAGATCTAGCAGGAGCCTGAGCCTGAACCGATGCCTGCCCCACCTGATGTGGACAGTCACGCCTAATGTGATCTCTAGCTCCACAGCTCCAACAAGAGTGAAAGTTCTCCCAACTCTCACTAGTGTGGTTCCTCCCACATCGAGCACACTCGGGCAAACGCCCACCAGCTCTCTGGCCCTGATGGCCCCTACCGTGGTTACCACCACCACGTCTATGGTCAAAGTGATGCCTATTGTCCCGATGCCTCTTGGCATCACCTCTATCAAAGTCTTCGGACCTCTTTCCAGAACTACAACCACTAGAACGTTTGGTCAAACCCAAATTGTGTTCTATATCCTTAGCCCTAGCAACCAAGACATCAAAGTCTGTGTAGTCAGTAGCCAAGGTGTACCTCTTGATCTTTTCACTCAACTCATAGCGAAAACGGTCACGACGTTTCCTCTCAGTAGGAACAAGCTCAAATGCATACTGACCCAACCTCACGAAACGGATCTCTTCTTCTCATCGAGATAACGGGGACCCAGATACTTCTTACGGAAAGCTGACTCAAAAAACTCCCAAATGATCTCGGCCTCCGGCATACCCGTAGTAATGGTGACTCACCAAGTGTAGGCATCCCCTTGAAGCAGAGATACAACACACCCTAGCTTGCGCGCTCCAGTACAACTCATCTGTGTTAGAATACGGACGGTCTTGTCCAACCAAGTCTCGGACCTCTCGTGTGCCAACCCTCTAAACTCTTCACCTCCCAAACTGCGAAGCCTTTCTAGTGGCAAACCAGTGCCCTCACCCTGAGGTTGTGCCACTGCCTGACCCCCAGCCACTGCTGCGTGAAAAGCCCCGGCTATTGCCTGAACTAGAGGAGCTAAATCTATCTCGGGCGGTCATTGGCCAACCTGAGGTTCTACACCCTCGGCTCTCGCCTCACCTCCCTCTTGACGAGGAGGAGAAGGAGAAGGTGGAGGAGGAGCCTGTGCTTCAAAAATTAGCTCAACTCCCAGAGCTGTTGCCCGTGGTTCTGGTTGAACCATCCTAGGCCTTCCTCTTGGTCTCATTTCACAGCTAGCAAGATAACAACTACAACAAATAAACAAATAAGGATTAAGTTAGCAAAGGCAAGGGTCCAATCGTGCTCAAGTATTTTCCTTAACAAAACCTTTTCAAAATAAGTAATAGTAGCAATGGGAACTCGACACTACGCCTTAACATAACAATCATGCTTTCACACACCATGGGAACAAACAATCAACAAGCATACATGGCAAAACATTCATCGAGACATAGCAACAACATAACACTTCAAACTTACCTCACTTACCTGCTTGAGGTCTCGGAAACATCAGGCTCTGATACCAACAAATGTAACCCCCTCGTCCCGGTCTGGACGACTGACCGGTCCGAGTAGGTCACACGGGGAAAACCGAGGCGAACCCCCGTTAAGGCTCTACTTCGGTTAACGACCCTAGAAAATTTTTTTAACATTATCTTGTCTAAAGGCTTTAATATTTCCTATGTGAAACACGACAACGGAAACACAACGAATTAAAACAACCATCCAAAGCAGCACTTTAAATAGCCCATTTTAGTTTGTACAATAGGCCGTATCGATACATTAGAAGAGGGTATCGATATGCCTTGACTAGGTCAACTGCCCAAAGTCAAACTAGGGAGACCGTATCGGTACACTGGTTAACCGTACCGATACGCCCTCCACGGTCAACTTCTCACGGTCAACGATAAACAACCGTACCGATACGCCAAGGTCCCGTACCGATATGCCAAAATCTCGTCAAAATCTCAGATTTCTAGAGAGGTTTTCGCGTATCGATACACCCCCGTGTATCGGTAAGCTAAGCCTAATTTGAGCCCTAAAGTGTAGGACTATATCGATACGGCCCTTGGGCGTACCGATACGCCCTGCACTGCAAGACTCAAATTAGCAGCAAAACGCACTAAGACTCGACACTAGATGCAATTTATGACTCACCTAACCACAAAAAAACTTACATACAACACATAACAACCAAGAATTAGCATATAGAACTATTTAAATAAACAACGGAGCATTAACATCAAGGCATTCATACTTAAGAGAAACTTGCATTCAAAACTTACATAAAGGGGTCTAATAAGCCAAAGGTTCATGCATTCACCAACAATGTTTACATACACTCTAAGCAACGCATGGCATTCATGAAACAATGGTCATAAGCCCTCAAACATAAAGCATTAGGCAACAACGTAACATGGTTTACAAATCCAAAGCAAGGCATAAAACAACAAGCCAACATCTGTGAGTCTACAACGCTCATACAGAACACATAGCAGTCTCATTGCTAAACTACCACATTATTTACTAAACCATACTTGAGCAACTACAAAAGCTTGGAATGCCCCTTTCCTTGCTCCTTGTTAACTCCACGCTAATGATCTGCATTGTCGAAAACGAGAGCGTAATCTAGAAGCTTAGTGAGGGTGCTCTAAATCCAAAAACAACAACAATGCAGGGTTTAAGCATAACATCTTTAAGACCACACACATACATACATAAGCATCAACATAGCATCAAGCTAACATCACATGAATGCGCTAACATGACATCTTACCTCATGTTTTGCCCAACAAGATATATCATTTATCTTAACAATAAAATCATATGAACAAGTATATTGGCCACTATTAGTTTACACGGATATGCGGATAACTTCCGTTGGGGCTTTCACCTCCAATGTACTTAACAACAACGTTACCTTCGGTGGGATTACACTCATCATCGAACCTTGCATGGATGGGATTACACTCATCATCACATGCTCTACGGATGGGATTCCACTAATCATCACGTAATAATATAAAATTTTTGGTGGAATATTACATCACCGTACTCTTCCTTGATGACTTTACGCCACCAAGGCCACGCGTGAATTTGACTCAACCATGTGCACACTCTCATCCTAATGATCGATCATTTATACCCGGTAATTTAACTAGTGCCAATCATACCATTAAGTCATACCATGACAATCCATCATGCATATCAACATATCAATCATCACATGCATCAATGTATATAACACATGCATAATCAACACATGTTTCACAAGTTATAACAAGCATACTTAGCAAAACTCATAAAACATACAAGAAGTCAAACTACCAACTTAAACTCTACCTTGGATTGGCCTACCAAGCTCAATCCAACTCCTCAATCATACACTTGAACCTATTTAAACCAATTTAAAAGATTGCACTCACCACACTTCCTTAAGCAAACCAAGATAAGTCGAATCAAGTCTCCACAACTTCCAGAATCGTGCCCGAACCTTCTCCAACATTTCCCCTTGATTCTAACCAAACAAAAACAATGTATTACTACACCAAACATCCACAATTCACTGTCATGACTCAGATTTCCACCAATACCCATTTCTCAACAACTTCAAGCCAAAACTAACAACCGCAAATCCCATTTTCGTACTCCCATTAAACCCAGCTGAGAACTACCAATTCCAACACCCAAAATACCTTTAAAAACCTTCAAAACACCTCTTTAACATCACTATATCATAAGCCCTTCAACCTTTCACAAAACCATTCCAAAAATACAAGTTTAGACACTTTTAAAATACACCCAAAAACCCATTTCGGGATTTTTGTTAAAATCTCACCTTTTTAAGATATAATGTGTCTTAGGGCAAGATTAGATGAAAACCTAACTCTACAAATCAAAACCAAGTCAAGAAGCCTTTAAAGTTTCATACTTTTCTTCAAACTTTGAAACTTGAGAAAAACTAAAAGATGGTGCTTTTGAAAATCTAAGACCATGGAAGTGTTCGAAATAGAGAGGATAATTCAAAATCGATCTTACCTCGTAGAAATCACTTGAAACGATGAAGAACTTTGATGGAATAGTAACTGTGGGGTTTGGGGGATTTAGGTCATTGAAAAATGAACAAGGGAGAAGAAGACGATTTTTTTTGTTTCAAAAAGGCTCATCTTTTTCCTTACTTTGGAATATTTACAAAAATGCCATTACTAAAATTCTAGTCTTATTAAGTTAAAACCAAAACCTATTTTAAATTAAACAGAGTCTAACGACTCGAACTCGACTCACACACCCAACTCCCGACCCCAAAACCCAGGTGTTACAGGTTGGATACCCAACCTAAAAAAATCGAGTACTTTCATTTCGAGTACCCGATAATTTTATTTCAGGTATGCGGGTCATCAAGTCGGGTAATTGGGGCTGGATAATTTTGAGTACCCCTAATTTTAACGGCAGATTAGCAAGAAATAATTGCTAAATGGTGCAGAGACCACCATCTACATTCTACCATCTATATATTATCAACATTATAACAAAATCAAATAACATATTACATCTAAAAAATAGTGGAAAAGTGCTTTGCGGCCGTTAAAACAAAATTTTACAGCAATTTTAAAAAAAATCATTTTTTAATGTCGGTAGTGACCTTTGATCGTTTTGTTAGTTGTGTATATAAATAAATTTTATCATCGTTAATTAAAGTTTTATTTTTAAGTTTATTTTCTTATTTTTCGTTTCGCTTGGACATATTTATATTAGTATGCTATTTTGTAATTTTTTCGTATGTTTTTATGACAGATCATTCATCTGTTTTTATAACAGTTTTAGTCTGTCTTTGTGATAGTGTTACCTGCTTGTTTGGCAGTTTAGTATTCGTATGACGAGTATCAATGAGCATTTTTAACACAGAAGATTCGTGGTCTGTGATGCTTATGATCCCTTTTTGTGATTTTGTCAATATGCCAAAAACTAGCAGCAGAAGGATTTGTTTTTTGTATAGACCGCTATATTCAAAGTAGTTGATTGTTGAATTCCATTCAGAAGTTCACACTCTTTAGAATGTATTGTTTTATTTTATTCACAATGAATTTTCAATGTTTGGGTGTAATTTTCAATGTTCACAAACCCTAACCTTAAACCATAAACCCTAAACTTAATTTTTAGTGTGGGGCATAAATAGGGACATCAAAAAAGACAGAAAATTTCTATTCATAAATGAGCCAATAAATTTACAAACTAACATTGGTTTTAACTAAGGGTGTTTAAAATCAGGTACCCGAAATTTTTTGGTAGTGAAACCTCGGTTCGTTACCCAGCCCATACAAATCGAGTACTTGAAAAATGCAGGTACCCGTTAATTCGGGTAATAGGGTACCCGGAAATTATGTTTTTTTGTTTTGTTTTTTAATACCTTTGTGTTTTACATGAAATAACATATAACCACTTTGTTATATTAAATAACTAAAATTAAATTATTCCAGTTTAATGGTGCAACTGTCCACTGCCACTAATTCTTAGCATACAATAAAATGGCACCATATGACACGAACCATAATAATTTGGATATCCGAGTAAGACAAAAATTACTAAAATATAAACTCAAGAGTCAAATAATGAAAAAAATTATATATATATATATATATATATATATATATATATACACATACAAATAGGGTATCGAGTAGTCGGGTACCCGGTTAAGAGACTTTTTGTGACCCACGCCCGACCCAGATACCCTAAAAAAATAACGGGTCGGATACCCAACCTAAAAAATCGAGTACTTTCATTTCGAGTACCCGATAATTATATTTCGAGTATGCAGGTCGGCAAGTCGAGTAATTGAGGCTGGATAATTTTGAACACCTTTAATTTTAACGGCAAATTAGGAAGAAATGATTCCTAAACGGTACAGAGACCACCATCTACATTCTACCATCTATATATTATCAACATTATAACAAAATCAAATAACATATTACATCAAAAAAATAGTGGAAAAGTGCTTTGCGGCCGTTAAAACAAAATTTTACAGCAATTGTCGGTAGTGACCTTTGACCGTTTTGTTAGTTGTGTATATAAATAAATTTTATCATTAATTAAAGTTTTATTTTTAAGTTTATTTTCTTATTTTCCGTTTCACTTGGACATATTTATATTAGTATGCTTTTTTGTAATCTTTTCGCATGTTTTTATGATAGATCATTCATCTATTTTTATGACAGTTTTAGTCTGTCTTTCTGATAGTGTTGCCTGCTTTTTTGGCAGTTTAGTATTCGTATGACGAGTATCAATGAGCAAGAAAGATTTATTTTTTGTATAGACTGCTCTGTTCAAAGTAGTTGATTGTTGAATTCCATTCAGAAGTTCACTCTTTAGAATGTATTGTTTTATTTTATTCACATTGAATTTTCAATGTTTGGGTGCAATTCTTTTGTAACTTCTTTCACCTTTTTTTTTTGAAAATCCTATTCTACTTCTACCTAGAGGGGGAGGGGGGAAATCTAGGTGAAGGCAATGCTCCTGAGGGGTCTTGAACCCGGGACCTAAGGGGAAGGGAGTGGAGCAGGTGAGCGTGCTCTGACCACCATGCCATCATCACATGCTCATAACCTTTTTCACTTTGAATCTAATCCAACAAACTTTTGTTTATTAAAAAAAGGTTAACTACACCACATACCACTCAACTATGGCTACCGACTTGAAAATGCTACTCAATTTTAACTCTTAACGTTCTCAATAAATCAAAACGACGTTGTTTTGGTGCGTCTGTTTTGAAGCCTAATTTAGCTCAAAACGATGTTTTTTTGTTGGAGGTAAATATTAAAACCATGTACTTGGACGGATTTGAACCTAAGACCTTCAAATATAATGGCTAAGCCTTCGCCACTGAACCAACATAACATTACATACTGTTTTACCACAAATATTATATTATCTCAAACCACTTGAGATTAATTTAAATTATTTTATGAAATAAATAATATTAATATACAAAAATATAAAATACATTATTTACATATATATATGTCAATATATATAAATAAAAATATATTATTCTTCCATTATTAATAATATAAATATATTATTTAAAAAAACCAAAAATATTCATAAAAATAATATATTTATATTATTTATAATATATAAAAGCCCTAAACTTTGAAATATTAATCAATAAACCCCAACTCCAACCCTCAAACCTAAGCCCTAAACTATAATGTTTAGGATTTAGGGGTTTTTATATATTATTTTTATGAATATTTTAGATTTTTTGAAAATAATATATTTATATTATAAATAAAAAATAATATATTTTATTTGTATTATATAAATTTGTTCTTTTGGTTCAACGAAATTATTTTATGAAAAAATAATACTATAAATAATATTGATATATAAAATTTATTATTTTATATTTTTTATATATTATTTATAATATAAATTTATTGTTTTTTAGAAAAACCAAAAATATTCATAAAAATTATATAAAAAACCTCAAACTCCAAATCCTAAAGTTTAGGGTTTGAGGTTTAGGTTTTAAACTTTGTAGTTTATAGGATTTATATATTATTTATATTATAAATATATTATTTTTATGAATATTTTAAACTTTTTAAATAATATATAAAAATAATACACTTTTATTTATATTATATATATAATATTTTATATATTAATATTTATAATATTATTTATTTTATAAAATAATTTGAATTAATCTCAAGTGGTTTGAGATATATAATATTTGTAGTAAAATATTATGTAATGTCATGTTGGCTTAGTAGTCAAGGTTTAACCCTTTTATTTGAAGGTCTTGGGTTTAAATTTCTCCAAATGCATGATTTTAATATTTTTCCTCCAGCAAAACAATGTTGTTTTGGGCTAAATTAAACTTCAAAACAGTCCCACCAAAAATATGTTAAGTCAAAAACTAAAATTCAGTATTAGATTTATACTTTTTTTAAAGTTCAGTGGTGTTTTCGAGACAATAACCATAATTAAATAATATGTGGTGTAATTAACACTAAAATATAATAACAGATTGTATCTTAGCCAGATGAATCAATAATTACAATCTTCAAAATCGGTTTCAAACATTTAGTAAGTATCTTTGGTAAACCGAAAACAGACAAGGGTGGTGAGACAATTATGATATAATGGAGACAGGTCCCAGCATAAGTTAGAGCTTAAGTTTTTACCAGCTGCTCTTTGTCTTTTTTCTTTGTTTAGGACTGGGAAAGAAACAACAAGGAAAGGGGAGAAAGCAAAGAAAGGAAACACAGATAAAAAAAAATAAAAATATTTATTCAAAATGGATAAAAATCATATGCTCCTTTCGGCGTTTTTCTATATCCTAACACTAAAAAATATTAAAAAATTAAATTTTAAGTTATAACCTTAAATTCTAAATCTTAAATCCTACACCATATATCTTAAAAATTTCTATAAACTCTAAATTCAAACCCTAACCTTAAATCCCAAACCTTAGTATGGGGGCATAAATAAAGACATTGTGAAGGGGCAAGAAATTTCTATTCATACAAAGTAAAAGAAAAAACACACACACACTTTCTAGTTTCTATGATGTGTTTATCTCATGCCGTATTTATTCTATGATGGGGTAGTAACATGTTTTTGTCATTCAATTTACAGGAAACTTTTATTTGTTCGTGTCCACGATTTTTATTAATTTAATTTCTTAATAATTTGTTTTATTTTTTCGGTAAAAATAATTACTTTGTTTGGTAAAGAGAGGTTTGAGCAAAAATTAGAGGTTTGAGACATAATTAGAGGTTTGACCAGTCAAATCCGCTAATATTGTTGTTTGATAAATAGCGGATTGAAAGAGTGGATTGAGATGAAACCGCTAATTTTAAAAAAGCTCATAATAGGAGCTTTTTGAGATTAGAGGTTTAATATTAGAGTTGTAAAAACTCTTTTACCCTTACTAGCTACCAAAAATCTCAAAATAACCTAAATTAAATATTTTCTCACCCTATTTATAAGCTAATCCTATTTACTTTTTTTCTTTTTATTATCACATATTTATATGTGTATTTAAATTTATTAAATTATATTAAAATAATTATATAAATAATAAATTAATATATAAGTCATTTGAATATGTTTAAAAAAGTTATATTAAAAATAATTTTATAGATCTAATTAATAATAATTAGATACAAAATATTGATAACTAATAAACTATTCAAACAAATATTAAATATAAATATGTCCTTATATGTCATTTTAAATTGTATTAATCAAATTGGTTGAACTCAATTTATCTCACATTCCATATAATATTTAACAAATGTTAAATCTAATTAAAATTAATTTTTGAATGGATAACTTCAATCCCATCGTAGCAGGATAAAATTCCTATTGTCTATAAAATGTATAAAATGGATAGTGATGTAAAAAACTGATCTCATCTGGAAATTCGATTGAACTGAACTAAATAATAAAAATATTACAAGTAAATTTTAAATTCCCATGAAACTCCCAACCACTTACGAGTACTCCACCTTCCCCACGCCCCATCATTTATCCCCCGCCGTATCCTTCTTCTGATCTTTGGCTTTGGGCACTTGTAAGTTGTAACAACCTTTTTTCTAGAAAAAATATATTTAGAAACATAAATATATAGAGCATAATAATTAATTTTAATTAGATTTAATATTTGTTAAATATTATATGGAATGTGAGATAAATTGGCGTCAATCAATTTGGTTAATATAATTTATAAAGCCTAAACTAAATATTTTATTTTAATCTAAAATCTAAACTAGCACGTAATATTTTATTTTAACGAACACAAATTAAAACATACATGACAATAAATAAATATAATTAAAGAAACATAAATATATAGAGCATAATAATATTCGAATATAAACATACAAACTAAATATAGAAAAAATATAACTAAAATTTTATTAAATAAAAAAAGAAAAATACAAATAAAGACATATTTGACCCGGAGCATAGACGAAAAATCTTGACCGACTCGCACATCAACTCCAAAATTAAATCAGATCAAAAAAGATCTTCCCATCAAATACTAAATCGAACCAATTAAAATTGAGACTCTCAACCCTTGGCGGTAACTTGGACAGTTGGACCGCCTCACCTAAAATAAGGGGCATGGCTGGAATACCCCAAATTTGGGGTGCCAAATCGTGAAAAAGAGAGCAGCCCCCACCCCTATTTATAGTGGGGGTGAGGGGAAAACCGGGTGGTGTCTGACGTGGGTTTTAGCCCACAGTTTTGTTTTTTTTTTACTTTTTGATTTTTTTTATTTTTTTCTTTGCTTTTTTTTTTTGCTATTTTTTACCTTTTTTTTCTTTAATTATTTTTTACTATTACAATATAACCTAAAAAATAAGTCTCCCCAAATAAAATTTTGAATTACACGTAGTATTTTGGCATTTCTAATATTAGTTTGAATTTAATTTTTTTTGAAAAAGCTGTTCGATGGATTTAAGAAAAATGAGAGTATTTTTTTTGTATGTTTTATCTGTCATTCATGCATAAACCATAAACCCGGGTTTTCCACCTTTAAGTGGGAGTAAGACAATATCCGACGTGATGTTCTTCAGCTCCGAGTTCGGATTTTTGTCTTTTTCCGGTATACTAACCTTACGCACCATGCCCACGCCTCCGTTGTAAGGGACCTATACTACCGAATTGATGTCTTGCTGCCGCAGTAGGCAGTAACGATAGTTCGGGAATCGAGAGTCTAGAACAAAGCCTACATTATGTTTAGAAGCCCACCCCATTAGAGCTAGACAGGGACCTAGGACAGGTGATGCCGCTTTAAATTCGTTTCTCTGTTTATTTTGTTGCATTTAATATTGTCATTTTAATTTAAATAGTTATTAATCTCGTAGTTTGTTTATTTGCCTTCAATATTAATTCGAGATACTAACACATTTTTTTTGTTTTATTTGTTGTTTGTTTGTTTTGTTTATTTTTGTCATCAATTGCATTTTATTTTCAACATCGAATTTGGAGTCAGTCAAATTTAGAAGTACTCGATATGTCACGAGAATTTAAAGTAGGAGAGGATAATATTGCTGTATGGATCTGGTCTGAGCAGGCACATCACAAAAAAGGGGATAGCCTTAGAAGATGAGAAATATCCAAGATGAAGGAATATGCAAAGCTAACCATTAATTAGGAGGCATGTTTATCAGATTTCAAACATATCTGGGGTCAGTGGGATAACAAGATGAAAGAGTCATTTCGAGATGAATTCGGTGACATAGCTCTATTGCTAGAAATAAAGGTCGATCAAGAGTTATTGAGGGCGATAGCTCAATTTTGAAACCCAGCCTATAATTGCTTCACCTTTGGACAAGTAGATATGACACCGTCATTGGAGGAATACAAAGTACTGCTCAACTGCCCGAAAATAGAAAGTGACAAGATCTATACCAAGTCACTCAACAGCACCGGACATTCAGGATTCGTCAAAAAGTTGGTAGCATTAACAGAAAAAATTAAGAATTGGTGGATCAAAGATTGACAAAAAATTACAGCACTGACCAAAATGAAGACGTGCAACGAGTTAATTGGAGAATTCTCAAAGAACTGATATTGGCAAGTCATGACGAACCGGTTAGAATGAGAAGCCTCTTTGCCTTGCTTATTTATGGTCTGGTAATCTTCCCCAGAACCCATGAGCATGTTGATTCATCGACTATTGGGTTATTCGAACGATTGAGTAAAGGAGTTAACTCGGTGCCGGTAATTCTGACAAAAACTTATAGGTCACTCACCAACTGCAAAAAGACAGGGGAAGCAAAATTCTAAGGGTGTGCACAACTGCTAGAAATATGGTTCAGAGGCCACAGATGGAACGCACCTTACAGATGAGCTAGATACCTGGATACTTATTCACCGATCAGAGAGCACCTAGCTGACCGTGTCTTGAAAAAGAAGACTGAGAAGCATTGAATTGAATATCTCAAATACCTGAAGGATACGGATGCAGTATGGAAAGCACCTTCGCTGAATACGGGTACAACTTTTCTATATCGCTGTGGAAACAAGGACTGGGTTCCTTTACCAGGAATTTGAGGAGGAACAACTTATTGCTCATTGTTAGTCTCGTGACAATTCGGATCAAGATAATTTGTGCCTGCTACTATTAGAATGGCTAAGTTCGAATATACTCACAAGACCAATGACTACAAATGGTTAATTCTGTAGACCTCAAAGGCTGAACTAAATAATAAAAATAATACAAGTAAAAAATTGATCTCATCTGAAAATCCGATTGAACTGAACTAAATAATAAAAATATTACAAGTATATTTTAAATTCCCATGAAACTCCCAACCACTTACGTGTACTCCACCTTCCCCACTATATATATGGATGAGTCTACAATAAATGTCATACATTGATATACACTACTAATGCTATATATTGATATACACCATTATTTTTTTCTTATTTATTTTTTTAATTTCAAATGAATTCTCTTACACAAATTTTTGGGACCCACCACAAGATTTAATCTTAATTTAAAAATAATATTAAAATCGTCCTTTTCGAATTGACACAAAAAAATTTAATCCCCAACTTTTAAACTTTGTTATAATTTAGCCGCCATCTTCATCACCACTATTTTTTTCTTTATTTTAAGTTTTAACTTTTTTCTCTTATTTATTTTTTAAAATTTGTTATAATTTAACCCTCAACTTTTTAACTTGTTACATTTTGGCCCTCATTCTTTAATTATTATGTTGATTAGACCGTTAAAAATTTAACGGCGATAATATGACATATACATGTGATAATACATTGTAAATGACATGTAATCTAACTTGTTACATACTTACATGTATAATAAAATTTTATTTAAATTTAAAGGCTTAAGGGCTCAAGAACCCCTAAACTTTTAAAAAAAATCAATTAAGCCCTTAATATTTTTTGCACCCAATGTCACCCTCAAACCCAACAAAATTAACCAATTCGACCCTTTGACTAACAGTTTCCATCGTTGAGCGTTACGATGCTGACGTGGCGGTTCACGGTGCTCACATAGCATTCCACATGTGAATGATGACATGTCTAGAGGGGCTTAATTGATTTTGTTAGAAAGTCTGAGGGCTTATTTAATCTTTAAGAAAAAATAAAATTAAGAAATTATTTGAATTAAATTGAAATGTTAAAAATATAAAGAAAGATTATAATACTAAAAAATATAAAAAAATATATTAAAAATATCAATAAACTTTTAGAGATATAAAGTTACATTTTTTTAATATAAAAAGAATTCTTCTTTGACCATGAAAGTGATCTCACTATTAAAAAAAGTTTGAATTTTCCTATGATATTACTGCTTGGATGCATCAAACAAGATAAAGTTTATTGTTTGATCGGAAGGAAAAAAAACTCTTTAGTAAAGTCAAGCACCATATAATCCTTGTATATTGCATGAGTGTTTCTTAATTTTTCTTATTTTCTAACTTGAATTCCATGAAAGCTGGTTTAATCAAATGAAATGTACGTAACTATATTATGATATGGGTTTGCATCACATGTATTAGAATGTACTTAAGATTTTACACAACTTATTAGGTTAGAAATAATTTTAATCTTATTTTATTATTACAATGGTCATATGTTTTTTATTTTTATATTATTTTTATTTTTAGTAATTTTAATAGTTACTTTAGAATATTTTAAATTTTTTATTTTTTACTTAAAGATTAAATAAGCCCTCAAACTTTATAAAAAATCATTTAAACCCTTAAACTTTTAAAAAATCAATTAAGCCCTCTTACACGTCATCACTTTCTTTTAACATGGGTCGATATGTCAACATTGTCACGGTCAACAATGGATTCCGTCATTCAAAAGGTCGGATTGGTTAATTTTTGAAATTTGAGGGTGACATTGAGTGCGAAAAATTTTTAAGGGCTTAATTAATTTTTTCAAAAGTTCAAGGGCTTCACGAGCCCTTAAGCCTAATTTAGACTATTAAAGATAATTAAAATTAAAACAAAAATAAAAACATAGAAATGAATGGAGTTAATCATAAATTGTGTTGGATTTAAAATTCTAGCTAAGATTCATAAAATCGGTCTACAATTTTCAAAGTAATTTCATTCTAAAATCCAACAGTACATATCATACAAATAAATAAGATCTTACCCTCAAATTTTTATTCACTTTGAATCAAATATTGTTCTTTAAAATTTGAAGCACTTTGAACCAATAGATAAAATATTACAGAGAAATTTGGCGTGGTTATTAAAACTTGTAGAAATCACTTATTATTTAATCAAATAACACTTTTGATACTAATCAACTGGGTTTTATTTTTTAGTTTAGAGTTTTGAAATTTTAATGTTTAATTTAATACGAATGGTTTGAGGTTTAGATTCTAGTATTTAGTATTTGAAAATGAATTTAAAAAAACATCAAATGAATTTTTTATGAAATTTAAAAAATCACGGAAACACTAAAAAATAACATAAAATAAAAAATTATAGGTTTCGAATTGAAATGAAACTTAAATTGGGATTTAAGAGATTTGAATTAGGTTTAGGAATTAGCTTTGTGTTTAGGTGTTGGATTTTCCGTGATGATTTAGTTGTTTGTTTATGCTTATTTTTTTTGTTAGTTTTTTAAAAATAGTTGAGAAATATATTTTTTAAGTTAGAATATTGGCATGTTATCAACGTTTAAACTTTTAACGATTTAATCAAGATGTTAGTTAAAAAGAGTAATTTGACAAAATGATATAGGTTAGGGGACAGATTTATCCTTAAAAATAATGACCAAAATAATAAAAATTGTAAACGTTAAGGGTTAAAATTATCTTTATGCTATAATTTTATATTAACATAATTGAAATAAATAAGAAATAACAAAAAAACAAAAAGACAATAGATAGTCTCACATATTTATTTAAAAAAATAAAAATTAATGATACATATCAACATATGTCATTTATTATAGAATTTTCCCTATATATATATATATATATAAGAGCCACAAACCCCATTACATTTCCTCTAAACCTTACAGCAATTGTGTCTTAATTCAGACAAAGTTAAAGCAGTTGTTTTTTCAGCAATGGAAATGGGGAGTGCTCTTCAGTTTCTTGACAACAAGTCCATCTTGGTCACTGGTGCTGCTGGGTTCTTGGCAAAGAGTAACAATCTTATTTTTCACCTACTCTTTTAAGACATGTTTTGTAGTAATGAATTTTGCTGTGTTTTGAAATACAGTTTTTGAGGAGAAAATACTAAGAGTTCAACCCAACGTGAAGAAGCTATATCTTCTTTTACGAGCTAAGGATCATAAATCTGCTATACAGCGTTTGCAGAATGAGGTACATATATCTATATACTTTGTAACTGAATGTAAATTGAAATCGAATATACACGCATCATTCGAATCCGAATAATACGTCCCATAAGCCTTTGTTTATGCTTTCAGTATTTTCTTGCAGCAAATTAAGGATGTGGCATTGTTTTACAGATCATAGGAAAGGACGTGTTCAAAGTTTTGAAAGATAAATATGGGAAAATTTTCACTTCATTTATATCAGAAAAAATAACACTGGTCCCTGGAGACATCTCCTATCAAGGCTTGGGAATTAAAAATTCTGATTTAGTACAAGAGATATTCAATGAAGTTGATATTCTAGTTAACCTTGCTGCAACAACTGACTTTCAAGAAAGGTACTATATATATATATATATTTTAAAAAGTAATTACTCATTATCAGATAATATAGTAGGTCAAGTCTTTTAAAAGATGTTAGTTTAAATTTTAACTTTGTGACTGAAGCTAATTTAGATTAATGGTGGGACTATTCTCGTAATGGACTTTCATAGTACCCAATTTGAAATTGTTAACCAAGGATTGATACCATTAGCTTCAATGACACGTGGGTATTATCAAATTATAATACAATATGTTAGTTTAAAACTATAATGGATATAAGATAAAATAATAATATATACCAACAAATGTAAGTGTAATGATAAGACACATTACATATCTTAGGAGAGAATTTAAGTTTAAATTTTAAAAGCAATATTCTTGATAATAAATATAGTGAATTTCGAACATTAATTACAAAACAAACGTAGATCATACGCAAAATATTACATAAATTGATAAAGTTAACTTTATAATTATTTATCTTTTAACTATAATGTTATGAGAAATTACAAAAATGATAATTCAAATAACTTTAGAAGTTTAAATTTATTAATCACCTTATTATGAACACTATCTAGTCAGTAGTCAGATATCAACATATAAAACATTTTAAAAAATTTAAAACTCAATAAGGGGTCTTAGTGAAAAAGTGAATAATGTTATTCTAAGATACTCGAATTCAATTATAATATCTGCAAGATGTATGTGCATTATCAAAGAATTA
This sequence comes from Hibiscus tridactylites, assembly GCA_958450335.1. Lineage (NCBI taxonomy): Eukaryota > Viridiplantae > Streptophyta > Magnoliopsida > Malvales > Malvaceae > Hibiscus > Hibiscus tridactylites. Next base: position 54,766,517 of record OY288286.1, on the reverse strand, counting down.
AAAATATCTATCAGCATTAAAAATTTTGGTTATCCAACCATTATATATTAATTATTGATGATGTAATAGTGTTATAATACATGTTAAATGACACAAGGTATCGTCATATCATCCAATAAACTTCATAGCATCATTCAAATGTTATAATAATGTTGAAATTCAACGAAGATGATTTTACTTTTAATTTATTAACCGCATAATATTTAAATAATATTTTAGCAACAGAAAATTAAAAATTCATAGTTTGTTCACAAAGAAAAAATATTCCTTATTAATGTATAGTCTCTATTACGAATTGGGTATTTTTGACAATACTTTTAAGCTTTATCATTTTAAAATAAAATAAAAAATAAAATAAAAATATTAAACCATACCATAAATATTTCCAAATACCCTCGTCTTCTTCCCTAAACCCCACCTCATCTTCTTCCCCAAACTCTATTTCCCATTTCATTCGTCTTTAACCCCATTTCTCCAAACTTTTTCGTTCATTTTCCCTCCCATTTTTCTTGCAAAATTAAAGTAAATTGTGATAATATATTTGTGATTGATTGAACAGTTGTTCACTAATTTTGGGTTTTCCAATTTGTTCGATTTTAGCATCGATTTTTTAGTAAATCTAGTTTGAACGGTGGTCGGAGCGTTGTTTGGTTGCCGATGATGCTTGCATGTGGCCATAATTCATGGTGAAGTTGAAGAGGGACTGAGTTTAGTTAGATCTAGATCCTAGGACGGGTGAAGAATGTGTGAAGTTTGATGTGTTCGAGAATAGATTTTAGCAAAGGAAGATAAACGAGTAGTTGTTCTTAGTATTCTAAGGGTTTTGATATTTAGAAACAAGAAATAGTTGGTGATTTGGTGTTTAAGTGGATTGAAGAGTAGGAAAAAGGATGGACATTGTTGGTGTTCTTGAGTTTTTTTTTTCTGACTTTGATCGAGAAAAACAAATAAAATGAGTGGAAGAGTTGTTTTCCGAGATCAAAGTTTGGAGATTAAAACCAGAGAAATGAGATTGGAGATGAATGGGAAATAGGATTTGGGGAAGAAGAAGAGGGTATTTGGGTAAATTTAGGGTATAGTTTACTATATTTATTTAATATTTATTTTATTTTAAAATTTAAAAATAAATAAAGAAAATGACATGGCATGTTCTGATTGGTCAAAAAATTTGTTTTTTTAACAGTGCTAGTTTTTGGGGTAATATGAGTAACGACGAATACTTTAGGTGGAAAAAGTAGGCAAAACGTTATTTAAAGGGCATATTGGGAAAACAAATAAAATTTAGGGGGAAAGCGTTTTAAGCCTTTTAACTTCTAAATGATTAATCATTTTATTCCTTTTAGTAATAGTTGACTTCAATGTGAGAATTTTCTAATAATAAAAATCATATCCCAGTTTTCCTTATTAATCAATTTACTAAGTGTGTTCCGAGAAAGTCGAACGTCCTTTAATAGTCGATCCTTCATCCCACATATTAACCGAAAACCATATTTTGAATAAAGTCAATTTTTTGTTTCAAAAATCGTTTTGGTTTGAAGTTTAGCTTTTGAAAATTGAAAGAGATTTCCAAATTTTTGAAAACGCTTTTCAATCCTCCCGTTGAATTTGAGTCTTTGTTGTAGCCCACGGCTTATGAAAAATTTAACTTTGCATGATTATGCTTAGCATCATTTTCAAAAGAAAATGAAGTAAAGAAAATAAAAACTAAAAGAGAAAATGATTTTATAAAACTCAAGTAGAAACAAGTGAAGAACAAATGATGAGATGCTTGAGTCTTACCCCCAAGGGGTATTTATACTAGTTTAAAACCCTAGAAATTACCTAAGTGATAAGAGATAAGATAATAAATTCAAATTACAAAAGATAAATCCTAAGAGATAATTCCTAATATATATTTAAATTAAATAAAAGAGATAAATCTCAAGTCTTTATCCAAATCTTGGTCGATAAGTTATTATCTTGAATTCGATAAGCTATCGGAATATCCTGATAAGCTTTCACTTCTGCCGCCACGTCATCATCTGATCATCATTGTTGCTGACGTCGTCCTCTCGTGCTGTTGACGTCATCCGCTGACGTGTCGCCGAGTCAGTGCATTCATGCCCACTAATCCGGCCATGAATCTAGAAAACTTACAAAATTCAGCCTATTTTAATATATTTTCCAGCCATGAAGTCATGTACAGAAAAGCACACAATAGACCATGATTCAGCACCATAAAATAACCAATTGAGCATAATTAGCATGAAAATATTGACCAAAACTAGCTACTCATCATAAACAAAAGCTTAAAAAAGTCTATGGTTCAAAATATTTTTTAAAATTAACATCATACAAATGGATGGGGCGGGTGACGGATCGGATGGTGGGTTGAAAACTTTTCACCCGAATCCATCACCCGCTTCATCTGCCACCCACTTTAAACGGGTCAAACTCACGTTTTATCAAATTTTCGTCCATTTAGTTGGATTGGATGGGTCAGGTGGGCCACCATCCATGAGTAATTATCCGCCCTACTTAGTACTAAATGTTTAATCTATATATGCAGATATGATGTGGCATTTGGCCTCAACACATTTGGGGCTAAATTTGTTGCAGAATTCGCCAAAAAAATGTGTCAAACTAAAAGTTATGGTTCATGTATCCACAGGTTGGTCCACGCAATTAGTTTTGGCCCTCCTTTTCGTACTCGTATATATAAATTTTAGGATTGCTTTTGCAGCTTATGTGTCAGGCGAAAGGGCAGGACTTATACTTGAAAATCCTTACAGCATGGGAGAGGCACTTAATGGTGTCTCAGGCTTAGATATTAATGTGGAGAAGGAAATTATTGAACAGAAACTGAATGAACTGAGGATGGAAGGAGCGTCAGACAAGGAAATTACTCAAGCCATGAAAGATTTGGGCATTCAAAGGTACAATTTTATGTCGTTAATATGTTGTGGTCGGATTAAATTTGAATATTTGTTTGAATCCAGGGCAAAATTTTATGGATGGCCGAACACGTATGTATTTACCAAAGCAATGGGAGAAATGCTAGTGGGAGAGTTGAAGGGGACTCTGCCTACGGTCATCATACGACCCACCATTATCACCAGCACTTTTAAACAACCTTTCCCTGGTTGGGCTGAGGGTGTTAGGTAACCTAAAATCCCTTTAATAATTATTTTAGATGATCTATTGAAATTATTATTAATTGCTATCTTTTTTTAATTATAAACAGAACAATCGATAGTATTATAATGGGTTATGCTAAGGGAAAATTGACATTCTTCCCTGGTGATGTGGACTCAGTTATTGACTTGGTGAGTTCAAAACTATTTTCATGCAAATCAGATTAAAAGTTAAAAGGCAAAACAATTGTTGTATTTCACTGAGCTGAACATTGCAGATACCAGCTGACATGGTGGTGAATGCCATTGTTGTAGCCATGATAGCCCATGCATTCACCCAACCATCGGAGACACTCTATCAAGTGGGTTCATCAATGAGAAATCCAGTCAAATACCGCACTCTCGTACATTTCTTCTTCCGTTACTTCTCCAACAAACCTTGGATCAACTATGATGGAAAGCCCGTTAAAGTCGCCGAATTTTGAGTCATGGCTAGCATGCCCAGCTTCCATCGATACATGGCTCTTCGATACTCGCTTCCTTTGAAGGTTCGTCATGTTTATCGCGATGGCGGATGTAATAAATGTTATTGTTGTCTATTGTGGTTATCATCATTTGTTCTGTTGCGTATAGGGATTGGAATTGGCAAATGCAATATTTTTTCATTTCTTTCAAGGCGTTTACAATGATCTCAGTAGGAAGATCAACTACTTGATCCGAATGGCAGACATTTACAGACCCTACTTGTTCTCTAAGGCCATGTACGTATATGTTATGCTAAGGTTTTTTTATATTGAATCTATAAACTCAATCACGTTATGGAATTAATCTTAAAAAAGCAAGAAAATGAAATGCAGATTTGATGATATAAACACCGAGAGGCTTCGAATGGCGGCCAGTTCGAGCCTGGAAGAAAACGACATGTTCTACTTCGACCCCAAATGCATCGATTGGGACGATTACTTCATGAATATTCATATCCCTGGCGTCGTAAAATACATTTTCAAATAAAAAAATATGAGAGCTGTTATGAATATTTATTTATGTGGATGTCTATCATGATTAGAACTTTATCAAAGGAGTTTGATTTATTTATTATTAGGAATATTATCTCTATGAATTAGAGTTTAATGTATTATGTACTTCTTATGCCTATAAATAGATGATTCATTGAAGGCATTGTATACAATTCTATATTTTGAGAATAATACAAATCTCCCTCTTTCTCTCATCTCTTTGTTCTTCTTGTTCTTATTCTTGTTCTTCTTTATTTTATTCACAACACGTTATCAGCACGATCTCGCTCGCTCAATTACTGTGATTATTGTTGGTGGTTCTCGAAAAGAATTTCAATTTGATATTGGTGACTACATCTATCATATATTCAGCTTACCTTGGAAAGTATGGTACGTTTTACTTATTTATATACTAATCTAATGATTGATTTATCATTCTCCAAAAGTTAGTATATTCATATCTATTATTTGGTTATTATTTTAATTTATTATTATTTTATTCATACTTGAAGTAACTCTTGAATTAACGAAAATTAAAATTATCGTCGTACTTAATTAGATGGATTGATAAAGCAAACCAAATTAAAGCATATTAGTTTTATTCAAAGTTTTTATTATTCCATTCTAATTTATAATTGATTCAATTCAAGGATTGTGTTGTCATGTGATTGTTATATATTTGTTTTATCATTATTATTATTATTATTATTATTATGGTAATTTATATGAATAAATTCGAGATATAAAGCAACTTTATTATTTGTATCAATTACTTTGTATGTGAATCAAAGGCAAAAAGAATACGTTACTTTGATGTGTTTATATATTCATCAAAATGTCGCTTGATTTTAACTATGGTTGTTTATAATTTGATCACATCAATTATAGTTATGTTTATTCAACTTGATCTATGACTACTTTTATACTTTTTGATCTAGTCTCAAATAATTTTTTTTATTCTATTGATAAAAGTCGATGCTTTTAACCGTGTTTTGAGTTTTACATGTATTCAAATGAGTTGGAAAGAGACATGGTGTAAAAAAGATTATGAGAAGATGCCTTGGTTCATTTGCTACGTCATCATTGTCTTTGAGACGAAATTCAATATCGGTAAACTCTATTTTATTTTTATCTTTTAAAATACAATTTTAAAGTGCGATAAATCATGATGATTTTGGATTTACAAGAAGATTATTATAAAGTCTATATTTGCTTGAAAGCAATATTTCTTCTTCGTCGAAAAACTCGACCATAGACTTCTCCCAATTTCAAGTTACGAAAATTCGTCTTGATCCAAAAAGTTTTATGGGAGGCATTCCTTGAAGTGAATGCAAAGCATGATGTTTATTCCATGCGATTATCAATGATGGGGCATTCCCTGAAGTGAATGCAAGCATGATGTTTATTCCATGCAATTATCAATGATGGGGCATTCCCTGAAGTGAATGCAAGCATGATGTTTATTCCATGCAATTATTGGATCTGTTTCATTCCCTGAAGTGAATGCAAACATGGTAAATCATTATTCAATTAGAGACATAATTTCGATATAATCCAAGTATAATTGGCTGGACATCCCGTTCTGCGAGGCTACTGGTCTCAAAGGAGGTTTTTAAAGGACCTTGTGGACAGGTTTAACAATGCCGCGTACGAGGATTAAATCTTTGTTCTCTGTGATAAGGATATGTGAAAAAGGTTTTAAAGGCCCACTGGCTCTACTCCATTCCCTGAAGTGAATTTGAGATTATATTATGGAAGGAATAAAAAATCACTTTAAAAGTTGTGGTCGTTGTCGAGGCTATGAATATACACATGAAAAATATAGTCATTTTAAGAATACTTCTACCCGCTGGTAGCAAAGTTATAAGGATGACAAGAGTGATAAAGATCATTCTAAGGAAGTGAAATCCTTTTACCAATGTGATGTTATAAACCATTAGTTTCGTACTTGTCAAACGCCAAAGTATTATGGAGTTTATCTATAATCATGATTACTTATTTATTATTTATTATTTATTTATGTTAGTTTGCTTTATCTTTATTTATTTCATATATTATTTATTTACGTTTTATGTTAATTTATTATTTGAAGAATATGATTACTTCCGGAATAAAATATACAATGAATTGTGGCTATTTATGCCTAGAATTGTGGCTATTTATGCCTAGCAGATAATGCAAGTACTCATATTGTACTTAAGCATAAGAAATATTTTTCCCATTTAAATACAAGGGAAAATATGAGTAGTATTTCTCAAAGTACTAAAATATCAATACTTCGGAAGAGCACTTGAAAGTTTATCTCTGATAGATAATCGACTTGATATGATGTGCTATATTTTATTTTTCATTCCTCGAAGTGAATGATACAAAGTACATATTTTCATTACCTGAAGTAAATGAAACAAAGCACATTTTGAAAGGTGCACAATTATGCATTTCTCGATTAAAATGCAAGGGAATAATGTGAGTACTATATCTGGAAGTATTAATATCACAAAAGGCTCTGGTTGAGCAAATATGTTATTGAGCAAATGTGAGTACTATATCTGGAAGTATTAATATCACAAAAGGCTCTGGTTGAGCAAATATCACAAAAGTCCATATTCAAAGTGCGTTATACTCGTCAAAGTCATAAAGAGAGCAATATGAGTTCGCAAATTATCCCTTTTGAAATTATAGATAACATATGTTATCAATTGGCATTTGAAATAAGCCAATATGGATATAAGTTCTGGTAGCCAAAAAGTCAGTTGAAAGCTCTAGAAGAGCCATATATTGCTACCAAAAGATAATTTCAATTGAAAGCTACGAAAGAGCTAAATATATTCTTATTTAAAGGAACAATTTTGATGGTCGTACTAGACATGTACGAGTGAGATTGAATTACATGTTATGGTAAACAAGGAGTTTACAAATTCAGAGATATATACACACATATATATAGTTGGCATGATCGGTTAGACCATCCTGATCAATGGTGCAGAAATTATTGAGATTTACATGCACATGTATTAAAAGAACCTGTAGTTCTTGTGGTGCTTATTCTCAAAGGAATGGATTAAATTCCACTTATTAAAGAACGTGAAGTTCTTGTGTTGCTTAAAGGAATTGATTAAATTCCACTTACTAAAAGAACCTGAAGTTCTTGTGTTGTTTGTTCTCAAAGGATATAGATGATCCCACTTACCAAAAGAATTAGAACTTAAAGTTCTTGTATTGAAGTTGAGACTGTATGTCTTGCATATCTGAACGAAATATGGGCCCATATATCCACAAATGTGGAAAGTTTTATATGATTTTAGTAGATGCATCTACATTGTTTTATCGACTTACAACCAGAAGTTTGTGAGATTGATTCTAAAAATATTCAAATTATGCAGTTATACTATTCGTCTTGAAAAGCTAGTGGGTTTATATTTTAGGCTATATCAGTTGTTACAAAGCCTATTGATTACGAAGAATATAGTTTAGCAAAATTTCAATTGGATGCCTCCTATTTAATAGCTAAACTATGAGAACAAAAGAGTTATTATTTATATGGTGTTTCCATATAGCAACACTTATACGCATCAAGCCAACGAGTTATAATAAACTCCCCGTTATGATTGGTTTTTGGTCAGAAACCATACATTTCCCATTTTATGATTTTTGAATGTGCGATATGAATTGCTCCACCACAACGCACAAAATGGGTAAATAAAAAGGGTTGAGAATATATATTGAGTACGAGTCTCCTTTTATGTTTAAAATCTTAAACATTAATTGAGAATCATTTATGACATGATTTTTCTCAACATCATGGGGAGGCAATAATCAGCTGGATAGAGGAAAATGAATTATCATTATCTAGATCCTCGTATATGAACTAGAAGTTCATAAGATAATTCATGTTATTACATGTCATCTGCCAGACATATTTACTGACCCAATGAGAGTAATTAAGTCTCATATACCAGCTGAAATACTCTAAGTTTAAATTACATGTTAGAGCGAGAGAATGTAAATCATGCCTGAAGCATGATAGTTGAAATGGTTCCAATGATCAAAATTCTCGTAAATAGAAAGTAATATGAGATGGTCATATATTGGAGGCGGGTGCTCCTGAAGAGACCCAAGACATAACAAATAATAAAACTCTATAAGAGTTTCAGGTACCTGAAATAAAGATTGAAATCTTGAAGAGATCTCGATAAGTTATGTCATTACGAGAATGGAACCAAAAAATTGGAAAGTTGTCGACAACGATTTTACAAACAATTTTACATAAAATACTTCTATAGAAGTAAAGAAAGAAATCAAGGATCTTGTATAAAATCTATCCGGAAGTATAGATATTGAATTGGCCAATGTTGAAAGACGTTTTGAACTTCTAAAGTAGAAGTATTTGGACAAGCAGTCCAAACATCTAAAGGTGTAATGCAAGTAAGGCACAAATAAGTAGTCGTAAATACGACTTGAACTGTGATTTATGAAAATTTTTAATTACTTCATGGTGGATGCAATTACTTTGGCAGTTTTGAAAATTTTACATGCGTCTAATTATTTGTGGATCCATATTTATCCTTGAAGGATCTAAAATGCTATAAGCATTTGGAAATTTCTGAGGAAATTTATTTAGACATGTCTCATGAATATTTTGACGCATTTGGTATAATCGCCTTAGTGAATACTAATTGAGAAAATACTATAAGAATCACCAGATTTCCTTATGTATTTTATAAAGGAGTTTGGATCAAGATTCATTATGATAATTTTAGAACTCCTAAAGAGCTTCAAATTGGAAACTCATGAAGTACTTTCAATACAAGTACTTGAATCTTGACATCAAGTTTATCTCGACCTGAAGATCGAGCATTTTTATATATTTCTTTTGTCTATGAATAGACATAAGCAAAAAGAATCTTAAAGAAGATTCAATATGAATAGAGCATATCTATTGAGTATCCCAATAGTTGTAAGATTGTTGGATGTGAATAAAGATAATTATATCTTTTCTTGGTCTTGAAGCACTATATATTAGTTGGTCAAGAAATATCTATGAATATACAAAGATCATTACATTTAGATCTTCAAACATTCGTTGATGCCTCCTCAAATGTCGTAGAAATAATTGTTATGCACGAGGCAAGCCAAAAAATGTGTTTGGCTAAGACTATTGACCCAACATATCCAAAAGATATGTGAATTTACTTTTACAAGATATGATAAAAGCTATCTTGTGTGAAGATAACACAAGATGTATATCTCAGTTTGAAAGTGGATACATTATGGAACATATTACTCCAAAGTTTCATCCCTCACGATCTTTAGAAAAATAATATTCAAGATTAAATTATGAAGATTCAAAGATCTTTTGTGATGTTTGCATGAGGGGGAGTAAATACGCGTTGCACTCTTTTTCCCTTAACCGAGGTTTTGTCCCAATGGGTTTTCCTGGTAAGGTTTTTAATGAGGCAACATGTTATGCGTATCAAAGATGTGTGTACTCTTTTTCCTTCACTAAAGAATTTTTTTTCCCACTGGGTTTTTATCTTAGTAAGGTTTTAACGAGACACATTATCTTCATAGACATCCAAGGGGGAGTGTTATGAATATTTATTTATGTGGATGTCTATCATGATTAGAACTTTATCAAAGGAGTTTGATTTATTTATTATTAGGAATATTATCTCTATGAATTAGAGTTTAATGTATTATGTACTTCTTATGCCTATAAATAGATGATTCATTGAAGGCATTGTATACAATTCTATATTTTGAGAATAATACAAATCTCCCTCTTTCTCTCATCTCTTAGTTCTTCTTGTTCTTATTCTTGTTCTTCTTTATTTTATTCACAACAAGAGCAGAATTAATATTTAGTTATACATAGCGTTGTATTTGGTTAATGCCAATATGAACTCATGGTTTTATGGACATCATGAAATTATATATAGCTGTTCACAAAGGCTCGAGGAATTTATATTGCCCAAGTGTATTCATTTTATTTTATTGTGTTTTTCAAATTTGAGATGGACTCATGTGGGCTTTAGGAAGACTTTTTTCCCTAGGCATGAAAAAAAATTCAAATAAAAAGTCATATATGATTTACTGCTTCGCGGGAAGGTATTTTAGACGAACCCACAAATCAGATATTAGAATTGGTAATTCTATTTATCTAATGACGTGGTTAGTAAGTATGTAACCATGAAAGAAGGTCCACAGCCACAACATAATTTTTGTATTCGGCTATTTGATGAATAAACGAGCCAATAAATTTACAGAACTATAATACCCGTATTATTATTAATTTTACTATTATTATTATTATTATTATTATTATTATTATTATTATTATTATTATAAATTTTGATTTAACTTAATTATAATTTAATTTGGATGTAAATATGTAATTACACAGAAAAGTTGAAACTTTAATTTAGTTCAATTGTACACATGAAGCTCTGATTTAAATATATAATCAAATTTAAATGCATAAATTAACAAGTTAAATCAAAATTAATCTCATAAAAACCCTAAACTAAACCACAAACCATTAATACTAAACTCAAAACCATAAACAATAAACCTTGAGGAATCAAAATTAATCTCATAAACCAATAATTTTAAATTAAACCATAAACCATTGACACTAAAGCCTAAATCTTAAGGAACCGAAATTAATCTCATAAACCAATAACTCCAAACTAAATCATAAACCTTAAATAATCTAAATTAATCTCATAAACTAATATCACTTAACTAAACCATAAACTATTAATATTAAACAATAAATCATAAACCTTAAGGAATCCTAACTAATCTCATAAACTCATAACCTTAAACTAAACCATAAACCGTTAATGCTAAATCCTAAAACATAAGCCTTAGAGAATCAGAATTAACCAAACACAAACCGAATTGACACAATCTTATGTATCCTCCACTAACACAATTTTCTATATCAACGAGGTCTTTGTGAGTCATAACCAACTCAAACCGAATTGACTCGAAAATTTATTATACCCTTATTTTCTGTAATGTTCGTTTTGGTTGTCTTTCTTGGTGTTGATCGCATGTTTTGCCTGCATTTTCTCTTCATTTACTATGGTTTGTTATGCTATGATTTTGCTTTATCCTGTTTCTTTGCTATGTTGCTTCATTGTTATTTTGCTTCATGGAACTTTTATCGATATATTTATGTGGTATGGTTGTATTATTTTCTTTATCGGATTACTTCTATATGTCTGAACAATGTTATTGTCGACGATTATGCATGCTAATACACCTTGTTTGGTGCACAAATACTATCCCCTTGTTGGGAACTTTTCACGATTACCACCACTTATGTGGCTCCTTCTCTATATTCTCGTACTCTACATTTTCATATGGGTTTTACGAAAGGGTTCCGGCCTAACTCAAACTCCCATCCTTCCTTTTTTTATTCTGCCAGCCGGGCCAACTTCTACGATAAGGGTGGTCTTCATTTTGCTTACATTTGGATCCTCCCATCTCTTAATTTTACACCTTTTACACGCAGTTGTGACGCTACTCTCAATTCCCTCCACGCTACTCTACATTTTCATATGGGTTTTACAAAATACTTTTTTTAAATTGTTTAATTACTATCCTCTTTTTTTCCTTTTTAAATATCTTTACCCTAATTTATTATAATCATCCTCCTTATAATATATCTTACTCTATTTCCTCTCCTCCCTACATTCCCCAAACTTCTCCTCTTGCACTTTCTTTTCTCTCAACCGGTGATCTTCTCCATCTCTCCCCTATGGAAAACTCTTCCTTCCCCAAACTCAGCCACCTCGACCTCATGAATGAGGAAGATGATCTTGTTTATACTCCTGATTTTAGTTGGGAATTTGGGGATGATGACCCCAACCTTTAACTGATCGAATGTTTTATCTCCTCTAAACAAATCGATGACCGTGTAGTCCTGAGCATGTTCGAAGGAATTTGGAAGAATAACAACCTGGATTCAATCTCTATCCTCAAAGAAAATTACTTTAAAATCAAATTTGCTGATGTGAAAAGCCGAAAGGATGTATTCGGCCGAGGGCCGTGGCTTTATAAGGACGAATGGCTTGCTCTAGCGAAATACGACCCAACCAAGAACATTGACAAGTACTCATTATCCCTTATGTGCATTTGGATTCACATCATTAGAATCACAACCTCTTTTGTTGACAATGCGGATAGGGCACACATTGTTGGGAAATCGCTTGGAGCAATGGTAGGGTCTGTCCTTAGGATGGATACACGCAAATTTGAAGGAAACATGTCTGAATATCTCCGGGTGGAGATCAGCTTGATATAACGCGACCGGTTAGTTGATTTCTGTTCATTAGAAAGGGTGACAGCGAAAAGATGTGCCGATTGCAATATGAGAGACTACCTACTCTATGTCACGGCTGTGGTGTCATTAGCCATATGGTTGACGATTACCCTGTCAAATCAACCTATGATCCTAACAAGCTATAATATGGGGAATGGCTTTGATACCTTCCCCCCGACGACGTGACCAAGGCCCGCGTGGCCGAATTAGGACGGTTGGCCCGGATCCTATCGATGCCAACTTACCACCATTGGGTATTCATTGTTCCTCCTATCTTGCGTTTTCTTCAACTATTTTTTCTATTCTTTCTTTTTTTAAGATCCCTAATTTTTCCTGTTTCTCTATCATATCCAACAACAAAAGGGAAAAACATAGCCGATCACATCGATACGGGTCTTCTATTTTCCTCATATTTTCATTGATCTCCTACTTACGTTGTACCCTACTGGTTTTTGCCATCTTTTCCACTTACTATATATTTCCTCGCTGAATTAGGTAATCCGAATGTTGGTGATGCTGCCTCTTTCTATGAACACCCCATTGAGGAGAATCAAGCTTAACCAGATGATGTCCTTGGAGACGAATCGAACCTGCCACCTTTGGCAAAGGATACTAAGGCCCCAGATCCTAAACCGAAGGAATCATCTCCTCGTCAAGCCTCGCGTGTCACACTTCCTCCTCGAACCATGACACCCCGGCCTATCAAAGCGATTTTCCCCATCCCCGAAGACTCGACCGAGGAGGAATTGGAAGATATGTGCGATGGAATCCCAAGTTCCACTGCCCAACAGATCATGGATCTGGATGCACAATTGAGTAAGCCCTTCCAACCCGATTGCGAACTCATTAATGATTTTGAGCACCGGCTTGTTAAGAACTATCCCAACCTTGCAGCTCCCGCTCCTGCGGCGCTAGCCCCTACCAACAGAGGTACCAAGAGGAGATCCCCTATTCAAGTGGTCCTTCAGCCTAAAAGAGCTAAACCGGCTTCGTCATCTACTTCTAAAGAGAAAGCTGGGATGAGCATCAACAAAAACTCTCCGGCGGTGATTGATTCTAAACCCCCCGAGGGAAATGACTGTGTTATGTTGGAACTAGGGCTCGGCTCGGCTCGGGCTCGAAGCTCGTCAAGCTCGGCTCGGCTCGAAATGAAAATTTTTGCTATAGTTTTTTTATAAAATATTCTTTAAAAATCTCTTTCATAACCAACACTAAAACAAAATTCAATGACCGGAAAGGGGAAAAAGTGCCAAAAATTTGATTAATCCAAATAATCAATAAATATTCTTATAATACAAACACATAATTAAATAAAATACAAAATCAAACAACAACCAACTAATGAAAGAAAATACAAACACATATTTTATTTTAGTGCATATGTAGATTCCGAGCCTGTTCACGAGCTTTTTGAGCCGAGCCTGGGTAGGCTCGTCTCGGCTTGTTAAGGTTTCGAGCCGAGCTTTGACCGAGCCAAGCTCGAGTAGCTCGCGAGCCGGTCAGGCTTATTATCACCCCTAGCTTGAACTGCCCGGGTCTTGGTATAGCCGAGGCAGTTCATAATCTGAAGCAGTACATCCAACGAACCTCTCATGATATTTTATTTTTACGCAAAACTAGATTAAATAAAGCGACTTGTGTACGCCTATGTATTTCATTAGGGATGTGTTGAGTGTGTAAAAGTTTTATTATTTACACCCTTTTAACCCATATTTCTGCTGCATTCAAGCATCATTGCATTGCATTTAGGTTAGTTTTCAGTAAAACATCACAAATGAATTAAAAGCACGGATTCTACTAAAAGATGGCTATTTTTGCAGGTATCTGCCATAGTTGACAAAGAAGGCAGGCGCAGGGCAGAGAAGCAGGAAAGCTGAACTGGACAAGTAGATGAAGAAGACGAAGCTGCCATGGACCTGTCGTGACAGCACGGTGACAACAGACTTATGAAGAGGAAAAGTCAAGTGGACCTCGATAGATAGAGAAAATCTGCTCGTCTGTCGTGTGAAAGCCACATATTTTTCCAAGCCCCGAATCAAAAGATATGTCAAGCCAAAGCTCAAGAAGAGGAATTCCCATAAAGCAAGGAGGCGGCTGAAAAGTAGGAATCCTTAGAGATTAAGTATTAATTAGAATCTTACTTTTCATTAAAGTTGTAATCCTTGTTAAATTAGAATACTTGAGCCCAAAGCTTATATAAGGGCATAGATTTAACCTAGGAGGCATCGAATACCCCATAACCGAAACCTAAACCCCCTGCCGTTTACCCGTCACCGACATGTTCTAAATTCCCCCTAGGGCTACGGGTTGTTTTTTAAAGTAGTTGCAAGGGTTGTTTTGTTTTAGGAATTTTCAATTCAATAAAATAGACTTCAAGTTCTCTTATTTTGGGTTTTAACATCTTGCAAGAGCATCGGGAGAGCATTGTGAGGTTATCCATTTACTTAGCATCGGGAGAGTTAAGTATATAAAAGAAATAAGAGCAAGTTCTCTAGTTTATAGTTGAACTATCTTGTGCCTAGGGATAGGGCAAGGTTAAGTGGCTAAGGAAGAATTCATACACATCGGTGTTCATCCTTCGATTCACGCCGGGAGGTATCATCAAAGACATGTTCATCGACAGACTTGGACCTAGGGATAGGACAAGGCAGATCTGGGATTCTTGCCAAACTTGAAGTACAGAGTTGGTGTGTACGCTGCCGCGACAGCCAACGGACAGTTGCCGCGACAGGTGCTTTCGGCGACGGGAGCGACGACAGAACTGGAGTTCCTAAGCAATTCAATACCTGCACTACCGAGCAATTCAATACCAGCCCATTCTCTCCATCTTGATATCTCAATTATTTTATTTGCGATTTTCGTTATTATTCTCATAAAAATCTTCTAAACTATTTCCTTTATTTCGTGCAGTAAACTAAGGTGAAGTCATTAGCCCAATCCCTGTGGAGACGATATCCGATACTTCGTATCACTTACTACTTGCGTCGTGTACACTTGCACTACAATTGCGATAGACTCTTTTACACGCAACAGGATGATTGAGGTTGTTTCTTTAGGTTCCAATTCTAGCTGTTCTGAACTTGCTATTTTCAGATCTAATAATATTAATATGAATTTGATTTCGTACTCGGATCGCCACATTCACTCTCTTATCCAATCTTCGTCTTCATCAATGTTATTTACGAGCATGTATGGCTTTTCTGAAACCAATCAAAAAGTTAAAACATGGGAACTAATTGATTCACTTAATGACAATAGTGGCCTCCCTTGGCTAATAGGAGGTGATTTAAATGAAATTCTTTCTGATAATGAGAAACAAGGGGGATGTCGTCGTGCTCGCTCCCAAATTAATAATTTTCGCGACTGTCTATCTCGCAATGATCTTTTTGACTGCAAACTTGCTTCATGATTGTTTACTTGGACCAAATCTGGGCTTAACACTCCAACAATTCTTGAACGTCTTGACCGCTTCTTAGAGAATTCTTTATGGAAGGCCTTTAACCCTTCCTTTCGAATTACCTCTGAATTTAACGCTAAGTCCGACCATTGCTTCCTTCCCTTAGACACTGACCCTACATCACACCATACCGCCAGACCCACAACGACCAACTTTCGTTTCAAAAACTATTGGGCCACCCATGCAGAAGGCATATCCATAGTCCAACAAACTTGGGTTACTACGACTGGCAACACTTTAGATAAAATTTGTGCTATTGGCTCTCACTTAAATGACTGGCAGTCACACCAGCGCTACAACACGACTGGTCGTATTCAAACCCTTACAAAAAAGATAAACAAATATCTTAAAAGTCATCTAACGACTGCTTCTGAGGCTGCATATCTCGCGGAAAAATCAGAACTCAATAAACTCCTCGATGCGCAAGAAGCTTATTGGGCCCAAAGGTCATGTAATTTGTGGCTAACACACGACGATAAAAACACCACCTTCTTTCATGCACGAGCCAACAATCACCGAAAAAAGAACAACATACAAGGTCTATATGATACCGACGACATCTGGCGAGTCACCAAGGAAGATATTATGAACATTGCTTCCAACTACTTTCAGACTCTTTTCACCTCCTATAATCCTCAACTATCTGATCAAATTCTCTCCAAAATAGATACTTCTATTACCCCTGCGATGAATAAGGTCCTCACAAGGGCTTTCACAGTCGATGAAGCCCTCCTAGCCTTCTGCGACATTGACCCTTGGAAGGCCCCAGGTATCGATGGCCTTCCTAGGGGCTTTTATAGGCAACATTGGGATACGGTTGGTAAGGATGTCACCCAAGTGTGTCTAGATCTACTCAATGGATTTACCGACATGGCATCTGTTAACCAAACCATACTCGTGCTTATATCGAAAATAAAGGATCCCACTACAATGCGACATCTTTGACCTATCAGTCTTTGCACTGTGATCTACAAAATTGTTGCTAAGGTTTTAGTAAACATGATGAAGTCTACGATTCCATTATGTATAAGTAGCAATCAAGTTGCTTTTGTCCAAGGACGGAATATATCAGATAACATACTTATTGCTCATGAAATTATCCACTCCATTAATATCGGCTATAATAAATCCTCCTATGGTGTTGCTCTCAAACTCCACATGGAAAAGACTTTTGACCGTGTGAAATGGCCTTTCATCCAAAGTGTCATGCTCTACATGGGTTTTGCCTCTTCTTGGGTTTCGCTCATTATGCGATGCATCTCGTCTGTCTCTTTTACGGATAAGGTTAACAACTCTTTCTCTCCCTTTTCCCATCCCCAACGGGGTTTGCGTCAAGGTGATCCTTTGTCACCTTTCCTTTTCCTCTTCTGTACACAAGAACTCTCCGCGCATCTCACGGATGCTCAACAAAATGATCTTTTCCCTGGCCTTGGGGCTGGAAGATTTGGGCCTAAAGTCAATCACCTGTTGTTTGCAGATGATTGCATGGTTTTTATAAATAATAAACCCGAGGAAGTAGAAAACCTTAAGACGACACTCCATACCTACGCTATGGCCTCTGGGCAAGCGGTTAACTTTGAAAAATCAACGATCTTCTACAACCCACACATTCCTTACTCGATTAGGGAGGAAATTAATAACTCTTTGCATGTTCGAGAAGTAAACAACCCAAGTGTTTACCTAGGCGTGCCCTACTTATTGGGAAGAATAAAAGTGAAGCTCTTGGCTTCATTCGAGATAAAGTTCACAATAGGTTATCTCATTGGGATAAACATTTGCTTTCGTATAGCGACCCTGAAATTTTCATCAAAGCAGTTATACAATCTCTGCCCTAGTATGCCATGTCTTGTTACATGCTATCCTAAAATATTATCGATGATATGACAACTGATATTCGCCGCTATTGGTGGTCTGGGCAAAACAACAAGAAGGGATGGCATATGCTTCCTTGGGACCAAGTATGCCTGCTTAAATCAGTAGGCGGTCTAGGTTTCCGGGACCTTAATCACTTTAATATGGCCCTCATGGGTAAACAACTCTGGCTGCTTATCTGTGAACCCGAGTCCTTGCTTGGCCAAATATACAAAGTGAAATATTTCCCATCCGGCAATATTCTCAATGCTGATCTGCCGCGGAGCGGCTCGTTCGCTTAGCAAGGTCTCTACAATGCAATGCAACATCTCAATGGAGGGTTTCTCTATCGCCTGGGTTTAAATAGTCGTATTTGAATTCACAAAGACAATTGGGGGGTTCTTCTCCAGTTCAACTTTATGGGGAATACGAGGTGTCGGATGAAATGCATGTCCGCTGCCGTGACTTTATGCTCCCTAATCAGGCAAGCTGGGACCCTGTCAAAGTACGAGAATACTTTACAACTGAAGATGCTAACGCTATTCTAAATGTCCCCATTATCAATGAAAATCGTGACTCCATCATGTGGAACCCCAATGACTCTAGAATTTACTTAGTCCGTTCTGGTTACCTGTTCTTGCAACGTCCTCCAAAACCTCGCAACCGACCTTTTCGGATTTGGAAAGCTCTAGCCAAATTAAAGGCCCTCCCAAAAGTCAAAACCTTTGGCTGGCGGGTGGGTTCTAATGCCTTACCTGTTGGCTCCAAGTTGCAGGCTTTTGATCCAGATTCGGGCCCCTGCCCCCTCTGTCAAACCTGCCAAGAATCAGTTCTTCATGCACTCCGAGATTTCCCTGGGGCTTTAGAGACTCCCCGCTTGGCGGGTCTTCCCCTTTCTCTAATTAATAGCATGGCTCCTACCAGCCTCCAATGGCTAGAGAAGGGTGCCACTTTGTTATATGCTGATCAATTTAGCCTCGTTCTCATAGTTCTCTGTAATATATGGAACCGTCGCAATGATTGGGTCCATAATCACCACTTGCAACCCCCTTGACCTATCGCCATCAACTCTCTAAGCGTTCACCGAGTTTACTCAGAAGCCATATCTACCACTTCTACCGCTCCATCGAACCATCCCCCACTCTCCCAACCTTGCTAGAGGCGACCCCTACCAGGGTCTCTTAAGGTTAATGTGGACGAGGCTTTTGATCCGGCCACACACACGGCGACTGTTGGAGTTTTGGTTCGTGATGATTTGGGTATGGTAGTTGGTGGCCTCCCTTACCCCTAGGCAGCTGTCCAGATTCTGCCACGGCCGAGGGTGATGCCCTCCTTGCTGGTGTCACATTTGCACAAGCTCAAGGCTGGAGCAACTTGTTTTTTGAAACAGATTCTACGTCCATTGCTAACAGGCTCAACCGTTCGGGGCCTGATCTCTCCGCCATGGGTCCTACCCTTCTCTAGGCTCGAGATTTGCTCTCATCTTTCCCTTTTGCCCATGTTCATTATGTAAATAGAGATGCTAATTCTGTTATCCACACTTTGGCCACTCATGCACTTCGAACCATGACTTCTATGTCCTTTGGTTCCCATTACCCGGATTGTATCCGCCACTTTGTAACTACCGAGTTTCAATCTTGATCTTATTAATATAATCTACGATACTCTTTTCCCCTTTTAGGAGCCTCATGGACCTCAAGCCAGGGGGTGATAGTAGGGGTTTTTAATGAGGCCCACGTTCTTAAAAAACAATATTAAATATCAAAATCCCTTGCAGCCCATTATAGTTAACAATCATTTCATTTGTGTCGAATTTGGCACTTCTCTCAAAATTTCTTCCATGAAGATCAAATTTATCCATTAATAGTAATCTAAATCCGATTGTATCATCACTCTCAACAAACTCGAAGATAGGTTTTGTAATTGTTGGGTCTTCACCTTTTCTTACAAACCTTTCATCGAACACTTGATTGATTTCATTCATGGTCAAAACTGTTTGTACTCCATTGTTGCGACTGACACTATTTCTTCTCATCGAGCCCTATTCAAATGCGAATTCATTCATAATTCAACTCAACATTTACTTGATTTTATAGATCCTGACAGTGTAAGTAAGACTCACGATGATTGTTTTACATTATCAATCAACAGTGCATATAGGTGGATTATGCAATATGGAATTTGCCTAGAAGATGACTATCCATTTCAAGCCAAACATATTCAACCAACACCCATTTTGCAGGTATTAGATTTTTAAAATATGGGTAATCTTCACCAGTGGTCCCTTTTGTTTAGGGTGTGTTCTATTTTGGTCACCAAAATTCAAAAACGATTATTCTGGTCACTTACGTTTAGACTCGTTTCTATTTTGGTCCATTGGCCGTTGGTCTCTGTTACTTAAAAAAATTAATTTATAATTTAACCCCCAAACTTTCAAAATTTTATTTTTCACCATCTTCCCCAAAAATTATAAAACTAAAACCCTAGAAAATTAATTCAAAACCCTAACGATGAATACATGTAACCCCCTCATCCCGGTCTGGCCGGATGGCCGGTCCGAGTGAGCTACACGGGGAAAACCGAGTGAAAACTCCCTAAGGAATTCTCCCTCGGTTAGCAACCCTATTTTTTTCATTTTAATCTTGTCTAGATGAGATTTACATCCTAAGTGAACATACAGCGGAACAATATTTACGAATCAACCAATCGATCCCGAACTAACACTTAAAAGCCCATTTTTAAAGTTAAACTGCAGGCGGTATCGATACCCTTAAGAGGGGTATCGATACCCCTGTGACTAGGTCAACAAGGTTTGGTCAACCTGAGGAGACAGTATCGATACCCCAAATGAGGGTATCGATACCCTCCCCTAAAGTTGACTTCCCCCGGTCAAAGCCAAGACAACGATATCGATACCCTTGAGATGAGTATCGATACCGAAATCGATAGTAGCTCCAGTGGCCAAAAAGGTATCGATACTCCCCCTCGAGTATCGATACACGAGGCCTGAAACCACAGGGTAGTATCGATACCAGATCAACGGTATCGATACCCCAGCTACGAAACTGCAGGTTTGAGCTGATTTAGAGCACAAGGAGGCCCCTAAATCCCTCTAACCCTTCAACCAACACACTATCATCAATCCCTAAGGCAAGCCAACCATAAAGCATGCATATTTAAGCCAAGGGAGTCAATCAAACATGGATTTAAGCATACATACATAGCATTCTAGTTAAAGAGCAATTCATGCATTATTGACATACTCAAAACACAAATGACCTTAAAAGGAACGAGACATCTTGAAAGGTTTGCACTCATACACTATGCAACCTAAACATTCTAAAACATGCCATCAAACATCAAACATTCATCATAGTATAACATGCTTACAAACCATGATCAAACCAAAAGCAACATCAAGCATAACATGTTTTACCGACCAAGGCCAAATCAAAACATCAACATACATCCAAACTCAGACCACAATACCTATCCCATTGCTTGACTATTACATTCTATCACTTAAAATCCATACATTGAGCTCACCCAACGCAACACTTGGAGACCTTTCCTTGCCCTTGCCACCCACAAGTCATTTATCTGCATTGTCGAACAAAAGAGAGCGTAAGCATAAAAGCTTAGTGAGGGTGGCTCATAAAACAAACATTCGACAATGCAGGGTCCAAACACGAGTTATTTTCATGATGAAATGTATAGTCTTACCTCCGGTCTGCCAAGCCAAGATGAACATGATGCATGAACATATAGTCAACATTATGCCATGCTCAACAACTCATAAGGTCAACTTACAAAGATACATATAACAATGTACTAATAACAACATATCTCAAAGCATATGGAAATCACATTTAATATCATATTGGCAACACATCTCAATTCATAAAGGCGCATATAAACTCATATTGACAGGTACACACAATCTCATATTGGTTTACACATGCAACCTCACATTGGCACCTAGCTATGACTCGAATACGCGGATAACCCGTTGGAACGCATTTCCAACAACAACATTACCTCGGTGGGATTCCACTCATCACCGGTCCTTGCATGTGCGGGATTCCACTCATCGCCACATGCCCTACGGATGGGATTCCACTCATCATCACGTAGAAGTATATAAAAGCTTCCGGTGGAATATTACATCACCGTACTCCTCCTTGGTGCCTTAACGCCACCAAGGCCACGTACGTTTTGACTCAATTTGTGTGCACACTCATCCTAATGATCGATCATTGTACCCAAGCATACTAGTGCCAACATTAAACGCAATCCATTTTTCATAGCTACATGCATATGACAAAGCATCAAATATCATGTCTCACATACATGTATTTCACAACCCAATACCATGCCTAGCATGTACTCACCATGATCCTCATCATGCATAATTCACAATCCAATCCACATGCATAGCAACGCATCAATCATGCCTCAACAACATGTATAACACAATATACATAACTACCATAAACACATATAAATAAGAGGCATAACAAGCAATTAGAAGTTCAACCAAAGTTTCCTAAACTTAAGCTTGAGATTAGGCTACCACCCTAACCTCAACTCTAGGTGGGTTTACCAAGCCCAACCTAGGTCCTCATGCTTGAACCAATGTTTAAAATCATTTAAAAACATTAACCACTCACCGACCACTTCATAGCACAAGCCGACTAGCCTACCAAGCATCCAAAATTTCGGATTCGAGCCCGAAGCTTCTCCATCGTCCTCTCTTGCTTCTAACCAACCAAAACACAACCGATAGCCACAATCAATGCTAATATTCAATAATCTCACAACCTTTGAATTCAAATCAATTTCACTCTAATTTTCCAACCAAGATAAATCCCCAAATAACCCAAATTCGTACTCCCACAAACCTAGGCTGAAACACCCAATTCCAAACACCCAAATGACTTCCAAAACATCCCAAATCACCCTCCTATTATACCCTAACCATCAGCCTTCCAATTTCAACATTAAACCCACCAAAAACCCAAATTTTGATACCTTAAAACTTGCCCTAAAGAACAACTACGAATTTTCATCTAAAATTAACCAAATTAACATATATGGTGTATTTCATCATGCTTAAACAAACCCCCAATACAATTTATCAAAACAATTTGAAAAACCCCATTGAAACCCCAAATTCCCATATGAACCCTAATTTCCAAAACACTATATTTTTGAAATCTAAAACAAAGGATAGATAGAGATTGAAAAGGAGATTAAGAAAATGTAATTACCTCTTAAAACGGGGTTGAAATCGAGTAGCAAATTGATGGAAAAGGAGTTAGGGTTTTGAGAGGTTTTAGAAATGGTGGGGGCTTTTCAAATGTGAAAAGGAGGAAGAAGATGACAACTATAAAAGTTGTCATCCTTTTTAAAAGTTTTTGGGTAATTTCCAACATAAGTCCCTCCCCTTTTTGCTAAAGTTCAAATACACCATTATTTGAAGTTGAAATGTTTTAATTAAGTTTTATTTGACTCGAACTAAAACCCGGCTAACTCCTAGGCCCAAAACACGTGTGTTACAACTCTCCCCCACTTAAGGAAATTTCGTCCCCGAAATTCATCGATCACGGAGGGCCACTGAAACATGCACCTCCACGCCTTCCTCTCTCACCACAACGTACTAACCAACTCGAAAGACTTACCACACCACACTTGCTATCTTACACTAAGATCTCAACTGATTCTGCAAGGCATGCCAATTTCAAACTCAACTCAATCTCTTCAACAAGTATAGCACGGAACAGATCTGACTAACATTTCTGAATCATAGATACACGTAACACATCTCAAACCCCTTTCTAACTTTGGTGGTAATCGCAACAGATAACAACGGAACTAGCCCGATTCACAAACTCATACAATACTGCTTGAACACGTGGCTCATATCTTTCTCCGACTGATCCACTGTCTTCATCAATTAACCAAACACTATGCAGACGTCTTCAAAATTATTCTAGTTGAAACCTCGAATCTCTATTACTCGCTTCCATTATGAACCTTCCACGGATGTAACAAACTAGAAGAAACTGAAGCTCGGTCTTGACACGCTAGCAATTTACATACTTACTCTCATACTAAACCACATTCTCCATCCACTCAATTCAGAAGTATTCATCTTCAACCCACAATACGTCTTCATACTACTCAGATGCAATACAAAGGAACCACCGTGTGCTTCGGCCAAAACAACACGTCTCAAAACACTATGCCAATCAGTACAACAATTCTATCTCTAACAATACAAGCTCTATCATCTCTGAACTGTACTTCTGAAGGTCTTCTTTCCGCTACGTCTTGCACGTGAGGTGCCAAGAATCCGTCTTGCAACTGTCTCTCTTCAAATATTCTGACTCAAAGTAGGTTTGACATGAAACTCGGCCACAGAACTACTACTATCAGATAAACCGAATCTGGAAAATACAACTTGCATCTCAACTACTAGTCTAGCAACAATATAACTCGAAGCATCGGTTACTACATAGACTATCTTCGGATGGTACTCAATCTTGATATCACAGTCTTCAAGAAATTCTAACTACTCATGTTGTTCAAGTTACAACCATTCCCAAGTCTTCAAATATTTCAAGCTCTAATGATACGTACATATACACTGCGCATTTCTTACTATACAAGCTTGTCTCCAAGTCTTCGAAGCAATTACAACTGTAGTTAACTCTAGGTCTCATATCGAATAACTCTTCTCACGGTCTTCCAACTATCTTGATGAACAAGCCACAATCTTCTGTCTTGCATAAGCACACAACCTAACTCTACATGTAATGCATCACTGTGGTCCACAACCCTTTCTCTGACATAAGTTGATTCAAGGTCGAAGCTCTCTTCAAAGTTTCTTTCAGTTTCTCAAGGGCTCATTGTCTCGCATCTAACCACACAACTGAACATTTTTCTGTAGCAATCTATCAATCGAGCAACTATCTTCAAAAGACTATTTACAATTCTCTGAAAGTAACAATGCTAGACCTAGGAACTATAGATATCTGTCACAGTCTTCATTTTCTCTCAACTCATGTCTTCTTTTGCCTACTTGGGATTTACTCTAATACACTCGGATGATCTGCACGTTCTAGGAGAACAACTTCATTAACTCGAAGTTCATGTCGCGCAACTTGCTATACAATTAATTCTCTAATAGAACCTACCACACTAATTTCCAAGCTTGTCATGGTCTTCTTCGGTACTTGAATATGCTCATGTGTCAACTATGGGAACTACTACGACTGATCAAGGAACTCTGAAATTATTCTGCTCAACATCTCTATGAAGGTAACTACTACACTAGTCAAACAAAACAGCATAACTCGGAACTCAAAGCGATCATATCTTGCCTCGAAAGATGTCTTCGATACTTCAAGTTTTCTCACTTTCAACTGGTACTAATCGAATCCAAATTAATCTTCAATTTGACTGGAGCACACACTAACTGATCAACAAATCACTGACACATGTTTCGACTGTATGCAATCTAAACACATTCTCGTACTGTCACTCTTTCTTCGACACAAGTTACACTGTAGAACTCTGAGATGATGCACTAGGCCTAATGAATCTAAGGTCTAATAAGTCTCGAAGTTAATTCTTCAACATTCCCAATTCTTCCGGAATTCATAAGTTACAGAGCAACAAAACTGAGGCAACCTCGAAGACGGTCTCAACAACGAACTTCTCTTCTCTATCTAGAGATAAACCGGCAATTCTTCCAAATACCTCTACGAATAGAAAACACAAACTATCCCAACATTCTGCGGTCTAATCTTCATTCAAAATTCAAATCCATCACCATTGCTTATCAAGCTTGTCAACTAAACTCAATCGACCTTTGATCTCTAAAACTGGATCAACATCCAATAAGAAGCTCACACCCTCACCTACCACTACAGTCTCACAAAAATCTGTGTCTTCCAAGCAACTCTCTCTTTGTCTCAACGTATACACTAATTCCGTGCTCTTCAAGTCAAACCTTGACAAAAGGTACATCAAAACCGTAGGAAGACGATCGCTTCACACCTACTAGAAACTAGTAACTCTAAACCACCAACAAACATCTTCTGTACATCTTTCTGATCACTACTGTCTCCCAAAGAGGCTAGTCACATGTGTCCCTACATCTAAGGTCTCAACAAATTTATCCAATTTCTTACATGCTCACACAAAGGAGGTATCCGCGGAGATTGCAACTTCACATGTACACACTGATAGTCTCCGATCCTCTTGTTTTCAGACTGGTTCTTCAACAAAATATGAATCTTCTAAACTGTTCTTAGAGCATCTCGTAACTTCAAGACTCAATTCTGATCGCACACAAACAGTCTAGCTGGACTTGTTCTACCCCTACCAAACAATCCTGAAGTCAAAGCTCAAGGCTCCCTTCTCGGCTCAACTATATCGGAAGTGACTTCATCTCTTCCGCTTGCTGGAAAACAACTCACGTACACTGACCCAATTACACAAACTAGCTCCCATTCTCAGACACTGACCGGCTGTCTTGCATTAAAATCATAGGCCAACCCCAACGGTCACTAACCAACACTTCATCAGGCATGATCAACTTGCATACTTGCTAACAATGTACAGAGATACGGATTTAGAATCAACTGGAGGAAACAACTTGATACTGTACTAAGGGCTCATTCGATAAAACATTGACACCACTCTGACCCCCGCCCATAGGCCTTCACTTCTTCTACTAACTAATGCCAGAGTTGATCACACCATCCTTCATCCACAAGAATCAACCCATATACACACTGTCTCAAACGGACGCATTGTACCTCAATTCTGGTACAACCATACCTCTCTAACTGAGGTGATGGACTCTCTCTCAACCTAGTCCACCCTTTCAAAAACTACGACTTCTACTTACCGAAAAGCAATTAAATCAACAACAATATCAACAGTAATACATACAAGATTGGGTTAGCAAGGCAAGGCTCCCAAGTGGCTCAAGTATGTTTCCCTCACTTAAAAATCTCTTTTTCAATGTAGTAGTAGCAATGGGACTCTACTAAACACGTTTCAAACAAATCAACACGCATACATGCTCAACCAAGCGTATAACAAGGCTTACTTGCTAAACAAGTAAACATATGCATACGATCAAACAACATACGTTCTCAATCAAACAATCACACATCACATCATACACGGGTAACGAGCAACATGCTTTTAAACGAACAATAAACATACTTGTCATACAAGCAGTCATACTTACAGAGCAAGCAATCACCGTGCATATCAATCATAAAACACAACTTACCTCACTTACCTGCCCAAGGTCTCGGAAACCTTAGGCTCTGAT
The DNA here is from genome assembly GCA_958450335.1 of Hibiscus tridactylites. NCBI lineage: Eukaryota > Viridiplantae > Streptophyta > Magnoliopsida > Malvales > Malvaceae > Hibiscus > Hibiscus tridactylites. The sequence goes on along the minus strand of OY288286.1, from coordinate 54,739,393 downwards.
ACCAACAAATGTAACCCCCTCGTCCCGGTCTGGCCGGATGGCCGGTCCGAGTGAGCTACACGGGGAAAACCGAGTGAAAACTCCCTAAGGAATTCTCCCTCGGTTAGCAACCCTATTTTTTTTTTCATTTTAATCTTGTCTAGATGAGATTTACATCCTAAGTGAACATACAGCGGAACAATATTTACGAATCAACCAATCGATCTCGAACTAACACTTAAAAGCCCATTTTTAAAGTTAAACTGCAGGCGGTATCGATACCCTTAAGAGGGGTATCGATACCCCTGTGACTAGGTCAACAAGGTTTGGTCAACCTGAGGAGACAGTATCGATACCCCAAATGAGGGTATCGATACCCTCCCCTAAAGTTGACTTCCCCCGGTCAAAGCCAAGACAACGGTATCGATACCCTTGAGATGAGTATCGATACCGAAATCGACAGTAGCTCCAGTGGCCAAAAAGGTATCGATACTCCCCCTCGAGTATCGATACACGAGGCCTGAAACCACAGGGTAGTATCGATACCAGATCAACGGTATCGATACCCCAGCTACGAAACTGCAGGTTTGAGCTGATTTAGAGCACAAGGAGGCCCCTAAATCCCTCTAACCCTTCAACCAACACACTATCATCAATCCCTAAGGCAAGCCAACCATAAAGCATGCATATTTAAGCCAAGGGAGTCAATCAAACATGGATTTAAGCATACATACATAGCATTCTAGTTAAAGAGCAATTCATGCATTATTGACATACTCAAAACACAAATGACCTTAAAAGGAACGAGACATCTTGAAAGGTTTGCACTCATACACTATGCAACCTAAACATTCTAAAACATGCCATCAAACATCAAACATTCATCATAGTATAACATGCTTACAAACCATGATCAAACCAAAAGCAACATCAAGCATAACATGTTTTACCGACCAAGGCCAAATCAAAACATCAACATACATCCAAACTCAGACCACAATACCTATCCCATTGCTTGACTATTACATTCTATCACTTAAAATCCATACATTGAGCTCACCCAACGCAACACTTGGAGACCTTTCCTTGCCCTTGCCACCCACAAGTCATTTATCTGCATTGTCGAACAAAAGAGAGCGTAAGCATAAAAGCTTAGTGAGGGTGGCTCATAAAACAAACATTCGACAATGCAGGGTCCAAACACGAGTTATTTTCATGATGAAATGTATAGTCTTACCTCCGGTCTGCCAAGCCAAGATGAACATGATGCATGAACATATAGTCAACATTATGCCATGATCAACAACTCATAAGGTCAACTTACAAAGATACATATAACAATGTACTAATAACAACATATCTCAAAGCATATGGAAATCACATTTAATATCATATTGGCAACACATCTAAATTCATAAAGGCGCATATAAACTCATATTGACAGGTACACACAATCTCATATTGGTTTACACATACAACCTCACATTGGCACCTAGCTATGACTCGAATACGCGGATAACCCGTTGGAACGCATTTCCAACAACAACATTACCTCGATGGGATTCCACTCATCACCGGTCCTTGCATGTGCGGGATTCCACTCATCGCCACATGCCCTACGGATGGGATTCCACTCATCATCACGTAGAAGTATATAAAAGCTTCCGGTGGAATATTACATCACCGTACTCCTCCTTGGTGCCTTAACGCCACCAAGGCCACGTACGTTTTGACTCAATTTGTGTGCACACTCATCCTAATGATCGATCATTGTACCCAAGCATACTAGTGCCAACATTAAACGCAATCCATTTTTCATAGCTACATGCATATGACAAAGCATCAAATATCATGTCTCACATACATGTATTTCACAACCCAATACCATGCCTAGCATGTACTCACCATGATCCTCATCATGCATAATTCACAATCCAATCCACATGCATAGCAACGCATCAATCATGCCTCAACAACATGTATAACACAATATACATAACTACCATAAACACATATAAATAAGAGGCATAACAAGCAATTAGAAGTTCAACCAAAGTTTCCTAAACTTAAGCTTGAGATTAGGCTACCACCCTAACCTCAACTCTAGGTGGGTTTACCAAGCCCAACCTAGGTCCTCATGCTTGAACCAATGTTTAAAATCATTTAAAAACATTAACCACTCACCGACCACTTCATAGCACAAGCCGACTAGCCTACCAAGCATCCAAAATTTCGGATTCGAGCCCGAAGCTTCTCCATCGTCCTCTCTTGCTTCTAACCAACCAAAACACAACCGATAGCCACAATCAATGCTAATATTCAATAATCTCACAACCTTTGAATTCAAATCAATTTCACTCTAATTTTCCAACCAAGATAAATCCCCAAATAACCCAAATTCGTACTCCCACAAACCTAGGCTGAAACACCCAATTCCAAACACCCAAATGACTTCCAAAACATCCCAAATCACCCTCCTATTATACCCTAACCATCAGCCTTCCAATTTCAACATTAAACCCACCAAAAACCCAAATTTTGATACCTTAAAACTTGCCCTAAAGAACAACTACGAATTTTCATCTAAAATTAACCAAATTAACATATATGGTGTATTTCATCATGCTTAAACAAACCCCCAATACAATTTATCAAAACAATTTGAAAAACCCCATTGAAACCCCAAATTCCCATATGAACCCTAATTTCCAAAACACTATATTTTTGAAATCTAAAACAAAGGATAGATAGAGATTGAAAAGGAGATTAAGAAAATGTAATTACCTCTTAAAACGGGGTTGAAATCGAGTAGCAAATTGATGGAAAAGGAGTTAGGGTTTTGAGAGGTTTTAGAAATGGTGGGGGCTTTTCAAATGTGAAAAGGAGGAAGAAGATGACAACTATAAAAGTTGTCATCCTTTTTAAAAGTTTTTGGGTAATTTCCAACATAAGTCCCTCCCCTTTTTGCTAAAGTTCAAATACACCATTATTTGAAGTTGAAATGTTTTAATTAAGTTTTATTTGACTCGAACTAAAACCCGGCTAACTCCTAGGCCTAAAACACGGGTGTTACAATACAACTGGGTCACTTTTTAGATTTACATTGAGTGTAAGAGATTAGATAATCTCCTAAACGAGATTATAATTTTTAAAAGTTAAGCCCTTTTATGATGAATTGCAGGAGAGTGGTTCAATGCATATCCTGAGGCTGTTATTAGCCAGGCACTCCAGACTGGTGGAGGCCCCAATATTTCTGATGCTTATACTATCAATGGTTTCCCTGGACCTCTCTATAACTGTTCTGCCAAGGGTATTAAATAACTAAAATCTTGTATTAAACTAAATGTATAAACACATATTATTGAGAGCTATTAGATTCACTGATGGGACTAATAATTTTGACAGATACATTTAAGCTGAAGGTGAAGCCTGGGAAGACATATCTTCTACGCTTAATCAATGCGACACTCAATGATGAGCTCTTCTTCAACATAGCAAATCACACACTCACTGTTGTTTACGTTGACGCCATTTATGTTAAACCATTTGAGACAGAAACACTTCTCATCACCCCTGGTCAAACCACAAATGTTCTCCTGAAGACCAAACCAAAATATCCAAATGCCACATTCCTCATACCTACTAGACCATATGTGACAGGCCAAGGAACATTTGATAACTCAACCGTTGCTGGTATCTTAGAATACGAGTCACTGCCCAGTAACCTTGATTCAAGTGTATCACTTAAAAAGCTCCCCTTGTTTAAACCGATTGTACCTGCTTTGAATGACACTTCCTTTGCTACGAATTACGCGAGTAAACTCCGTAGCTTGGACAATGCACAATATCCTGCCAACGTGCCACATAAGGTCGATAAGAATTTTTTCTCCACAGAAGGTCGAGATTAGATAATCTCCTAAACGAGATTAGATAAATCCAAAAGGTGACCCAGTTGTATTCATCGTTAGGGTTTTGAATTGATTTTTTGGTTTTAGTTTTATAATTTTTGGGGAAGATGGTGAAAAATAAAATTTTGAAAGTTTGGGGGTTAAATTAGAATTTAATTTTTTAAGTAACGGAGACTAACGGCCAAGGGACCAAAATAGAAACGATTCTAGACGTAAGTGACCAGAATAATCATTTTTGAATTTTGGTGACCAAAATAGAACACACCCTAAACGAAAGGGACCACTGGTGAAGATTACCCTTAAAATATAAGTTTGTTTATATTTATATAAAATGTTTCATACTAATTTATTTATTTTCTTAAAGGTTCTGACACATCACTGAATTATGGGTCATCGTTCGATTCTAAATGGTGATAAAAATGAATGTGAACTATTGATAGTGGTGAGAAATCACCCAGTAAGTGCAGCGCTGCTAGTTGAAGCATAGTTAAGAAATTTGAAAGAGGTTGGTATTAGTTATATTTTTTTTATTTTACTAACATTAATACTAATTACGAAAATTTAGAGATATATTAAATATTAGTTATTATATATTATTTAATTCCTAGAAGTAATCAAGTTGAAATTCTGGAGCATACAAAACATTTTGAAAAAATGCTCTGATACCATAATACAATAAAAATCTAATAAATTTATACCTTAACTTGTATTAAAACTTGAACAGCACAACTCAAAAAACTTTTAAATAAAGTTTGAGTTTTAAAATTTGACTCAAAAAATGCTCTAATACTATAATACGATAGAAACTTGAACAGAACGACTCGAAAAACCTTTAAATAAATTTTAATTTTTTATGACATGAAGCTAAAACAACATTAAAAGTATTTTTAGTATTTTTTGTGTAAAACCTATGTTTGATTTTGATATAATTAACTCTTTGAGGATCATTTTGTAAACTTAAAATTGTTTTTAAAAGTCCCTTAATAAGTTTTAAAACACCAACACTTTGAAACTGATTTATAAAACTTAAACTCAAAATATTTTCTAAGTGTTCCAAGACAAAACCATTGAAAATCGTCCAGGCGTATCGATACAGCACCAAGCGTATCGATACCATTTTACCAAACTTGGTTACTGTCGGAACCCATATCGATACCCTAAACCCTCCTATCGATACGCCCCTGTGTTAAAATTCAAAGAGTTTGAATATCGTACCGATACGGCAAACCCTCGTATCGATACGACCCTTATAATTTTTGAAAGTTAAGTCGGTTTAAAAATATGACCGCTGGTGTCAGTTGGTTGGTAACCAAACTTTAAAAGTTCGTTGACCCGTATCGATACTCCAAACCCTCGTACCGATATGGTTGTGGACAGTGAGCTAAGTTCAGAAAATAATATCGATACGGCCCTTGCCGTTTCGATACCCCGTACCGATACGCTTACGTGCGTATCGATACGCCTTATTAAATGCACACAACAACTCTTTCTTTTCCGAGACAGGTACCGATACTCCATCCCGCGTACCGATACCGGTAGCTGCAGAAGTGCATTAATGGTGGTAAGAGAGGGTTCCAACGGCTCCATTTATGTTCCCAACCACCCAAACGGCTAGAAATCAATGAGGAGGTATAAAAGACACATCCAAAAGCTACAACAACAACTATTGATCTTTAAGAAAACACTTATTCATCAAATCCAAGCAATTGTGCCAAAATTCCTATTTGTCTAAAAATCCCAATTGTAATCTTCATTCATATTTTGTTAAATTGGGTTGAGTGCTTGTATTGGGGCTATCATTTGTATTGAGAGATACCTTATTAGCCTTCAAATTTCTTTGTTCACTTGTGTGAGGATTGGGTTGATTTTTGGGTAGAAAAATCAACCGAAATTGTAAAGGGCTGCCTCCTTGTCCTAGAAAAGGGGAAGAGCAATTTAGTGGAATTGTTGCAAATCCTTAGTGAAGCTAAGGTAGTGGATGTAGAGTTCATTTGGAACTTAAACCACTCTAAATATCTTGTCCATCATTTTTAATTTGCAAATTTCCACCACAAAACTTTAAATTTCCAATTCACCCCCCTCTTGGTCAATATCGATCTTGCGATCCACTCAACAATTGGTATCAGAGCTTAACTCTTTGAGGATTAACAACCACAAGAGAAGATCCTTGGAAGAGTGTGATCATCAAAATATCAAGAGATGGCTTCAACCTCCGGTTCCGGCATGTACGAGTCACAATCCACTACAAAGCCTCCATTCTTCAACGATGATAACTATTCTTTTTAGAAGAATAAAATGCGTCTATTCATCAAGTCAAGTGACTATCTTGTGTGGCATGTCATTGAGAATGGGCCATATATTCCATTGAAGCAAGATGGTGAAGGCAAGATGGTGCTAAAGAAGAAAGTGGAAATGAGTGAAGAGGAGAGGAAAAAGATTCAAGTCAATGATAAAGCTCTCCACATGTTATTTTGTGCTTTCGGACCGGACATCTACTCAAAGGTCTCATCTATTGAAAGTGCCAAAGAAGTGTGGGACACTCTTGAGACCACTTATGAAGGCACCAATGATGTTAAAGAAACTAAGATTGGACTTCTCAATCTTAGCTATGAAAATTTCAAGATGGAGCCCGATGAGACGGTGTCAAAGATGTTTGATCGTTTCTCCACGAATGTCAATGGCCTAAAGGGCTTTGGAGAGATCATACCGGAAGACAAGCTTGTCAGGAAGCTACTCTATTCACTTCCCGAGTCTTGGGATGGGAAGAGAACCGCTATCATCGAAGCAAAGAACTTGAAGACATTGAAGCTTGATGAGCTTATGGGTTCTCTCATTACTCATGAGATCATGAAGCAAGGAAGGGAAGATGAGAAGAAGAAAGAAGAGAAAAGGGTAGAGAAGCTTGAGGTTGAGAAGAAGAAGAAGATGGGAATAGCTCTCAAGGCTAAAGCTTCACAACATGATGAGAGCTCATCTTGTGAGGAGGATGAACTTGAAGAATTGGCTATGATAGCCAAACGGTTCTCACGCTTCATGAGGTCCAACCGGGGAAGAAAAATCCAAAGGAAGATGGACTTCAAAGGGAAGAACAAAGAAGAAGGAAAGGATCCTATCATTTGCTTTGAGTGCAAACAACCCGGCCACATCCGTTCGGAGTGCCCTCAACTCAAGAAGAAGGGCTTTGAGAAGAAGAAAAGACTCAAAGCCAAGCTTGCTACTTGGAGTGATGAGGAGTCATCGGAGGATGACGAACAAGAAGTGGCTAATCTTTGCCTCATGGCACTTGAGGAAGATTCCTCCTTGGTAACCTCTAACTCATCTACTTTAGATTTTTCATATGAAGAGTTAAATGATGCATATGATGAGTTACAAGAGGTATGTGATGAATTAGTTGAAAAGTTTAAAGAGTCGGTCATTAAAAACAAGAAAATCATTTTAGAACTAAATGAGAAAAATGACTCACTCACTCAAGCTAATTCAAAATTTGAGAAAAAAATATTAGGATTAAAAGATGAGCTAAAGTTCTTTCAAGATGAAAATGTTGATCTTAATAACCTTTTATCTCAATGTAATAGTGAACACCAAAAGGTGTTGGGTGAGCTAAATGAGCTCAAAAAGTCTTTAAAAAATGTTGGTAGTGTCAAGCATGAAGTAGGAGAATCCTCTAGAACACACCAACCTAAGAAAAAGACTAATTACTACAAACAAGGTAGCTACCCTAGACATAGTAGAGCTAAAAGAATTAGAAGTGTATGGGTTCCTAAGGAACTTGTAAAATCTAATAATATTATTGCTATGTCATCTTGGATTCCTAAGGGAACCAAGGTTTTGGGAGCTAACACTCATGGACCCAAAATGATTTGGGTACCAAAAACCAAAGTTTAATATCTTTGTTTGTAGGGGGAGCATTGCTACAAGGCCAAGGCACAAAGTCAAAACTCATGGTACCTTGATAGTGGATGCTCGAGGCACATGACCGGAGACAAGAGTCGATTCATGGATTTAAAGCCAAAAAGTGGAGGAGTAGTAACATTTGGTGACAACTCCAAAGGCCACATTAAAGGTATTGGCTCCATAGGTAATCACTCTACCATTCTCATTGAAAATGTATTATATGTCGATGGTCTTAAACACAATTTATTGAGCATAAGTCAATTGTGTGATAAAAGATTTAATGTTTTATTTGATAAAAATGGATGCAAAATTGTAGACATTAAATCTAATAATATTATGCTCATAGGTCATCGCATAGGAAACATATACATGGTGCATTTAGATGACATACATACATCTCATGCATGTTTAGTTGCTCAAAATGAAAATGATGCATGGTTGTGGCATAGGAAGCTAGGACATGCTAGCATAAGTGTTTTAGAAAAACTAGTCTCTCTAAATCTAGTTAGAGGTTTACCCAAAATAAAATTTTCAAATGATAAAATTTGTGATGCATGCTCAAAGGGTAAACAACATAGGTCTTCCTTTAAATCCATTAATGATGTTTCTACTAGTAGATGCTTACAATTAATTCACATGGATTTATTTGGGCCAATTAGGACTATGAGCTTGGGTGGTAAGTCTTATGCTTTTGTGCTTGTTGATGATTTTTCTAGATTTACTTGGGTTCTCTTTTTAAGTACTAAAGATGAGGCTTTGGAAAAATTCATCACATTTTCAAAACTAACCCAAAATGATCTTGAACTTAGAATTTCACATATTAGAAGTGATCATGGAACCGAGTTTCAAAATTTAGGGTTTGAAGATTTTTTAAATGAAAATTGTATTAGCCATAATTTTTCGGCTCCTCGAACTCCTCAACAAAATGGGGTAGTTGAGAGGAAAAATAGAACTTTACAAGAAATGGCTAGAACTATGCTTTGTGAAAACAATTTACCTAAATATTTTTGGGCGGAAGCCACAAATACCGCTTGTTATATTGTAAATCGAGTAATGATTAGGCCAATTTTAAAGAAAACACCTTATGAGATTTTAAAATCCAAAAAGCCTAACATTAGTTATTTTCACCCTTTTGGGTGCAAGTGTTTTGTTTTAAATAATGGAAAAGATAACTTAGGTAAATTTGATGCAAAAAGTGATGAATCTATTTTTATAGGTTACTCTTTAACCTCTAAAGCCTATCGTGTATTTAACAAAAGAACTTTAGTAGTAGAAGAATCTATTCATGTTGTATTCGATGATAACCTCCTTCCTAGGAAGGATTCTTGTGATGATGATGATGTAGGGATCATAAATGCCTTTGATGGAGGTCAAACTTCAAAGGAGGATGAGATTCAAACAAAGAAAGAGGACTCACAAGATCCACCTCTTGAAGCCTTGAAGGACTTGGCTATTGAGGAAAAGGAAGTAAGCTACCCAAGGGAGTTGAACTATGTCAAAGATGGTGAAATCTTGGGTGATCCATCCAAGGGGGTAACCACTCGTTCTTCTCTTAGATTAATGAACCATGTTGCATTTATCTCATGCATAGAGCCTAAAAATATAAAAGAAGCATTGAAAGATGACTTTTGGATTATGGCTATGCAAGAAGAGTTAAATCAATTTGAGAGAAGTAATGTATGGACATTAGTTGATAGGCCTAGTAATCAATCTACAATAGGAACTAAATGGGTTTTTAGGAACAAACTAGATGAGAGTGGTAACATTGTGAGAAATAAAGCTAGACTTGTAGCACAAGGTTACACTCAAGAGGAGGGAATAGATTTTGATGAAACCTATGCACCCGTAGCTAGAATGGAAGCCATTAGGATGTTGCTTGCATATGCATGTTATCATAATATCAAGCTTTTTCAAATGGATGTTAAAAGCGCATTTTTAAATGGTTTTATAAATGAAGAAGTGTATGTGGAACAACCACCGGGTTTTGAAGATTCAAAATTTCCAAATCATGTTTTCAAACTTACCAAAGCTCTTTATGGTTTAAAACAAGCTCCTAGAGCTTGGTATGAAAGACTTTCAAATTTTTTGATTGAAAAAGGATTTGAAAAAGGTAAGGTGGACACTACACTTTTTATAAAAATGTATAAAAATGACATCTTAGTAGTTCAAATTTATGTTGATGATATTATATTTGGTTCTACTAATGAATGTCATTGTCAAGAGTTTGCTAAGTTAATGCAAGGTGAATTTGAGATGAGCATGATGGGGGAGCTCTCATTCTTTTTGGGACTCCAAATCAAGCAAAAGAAGGATGACACCTTTATCAACCAAGCAAAGTACATAAAGGATATGCTCAAGAAGTTTGGCTTGGAGAATGCAAAGCCTCAAGCCACTCTTATGAGCTCATCTACAAAGCTTGACAAAGATGAAGGAGGTAAGTGTGTTGACTCTAAACTTTATCGTTCTATGATTGGATCTTTGCTTTACCTTACCGCAAGTAGACCGAATATCTTGTTTAGTGTTTGCTTGTGTGCTAGGTTTCAAGCTAGTCCTAGAGAGTCTCACCTTATAGTCGTTAAGAGAATCTTTAGATACCTTAGAGACACTCCTTGTTTAGGTCTTTGGTATCCTAGAGACTCTACCTTCAACCTTCATGCTTACTCGGATGCAGATTATGGGGGTTGCAAAATTGATAGGAAAAGTACTTCGGGAACTTGCCAATTCTTAGGTAGTATGCTCATATCTTGGCTCTCTAAGAAACAAAATAGTGTAGCCTTATCTACCACCGAAGCCGAGTACATATCCTTAGGGAGTTGTTGTGCTCAAGTCCTTTGGATGAAGCAACAACTCTTAGATTATGGAATTAAAGTTGAAACTATACCCCTAAAATGTGACAACACTAGTGCTATTTGTTTAACAAAAAATCCCATCCAACACTCTAGAACCAAACACATAGAAATAAGGCATCATTTCATTAGAGATCATGTCCTTAAAGAAGATGTGGTTATAGAGTACGTAGACACCTTGAATCAATTAGCGGACATATTTATAAAACCCTTAGACAAAGAGCGTTTTTGGTCCCTTAGGAGAGAGTTAGGTCTAGCTAGCCTATCTTGACCTTTTAGGACCTCTTTTGTGCTTAAATATGCTTGATCTTGTGAAATGCCATGTTTGTATGCTTAGACTCCCAATTTCTTCCATGCCTATAGTTAGGGGGAGTATGATTCTGTTAAAATATGCTTAGAACTGCTCATACATCATTTGTATACTCATAGGAGAGATTAGGTTCGAGCCTTTGGTTGTTCTTTGAACCAAATATGCATTTCTGGGCATACAATATCGATACTATTCTACGCGTATTGATACCTGTTCTTCATTCCGTTTCCCAGAATTCTCTTCGCTTCACGCGTATCGATACGGGTCGTTTCGATACGGACCCCTCCGTTTCGATACGACTTTTCCAACGGGCATTTTTGCAAAAAGACATCTTTATCCCCGTATCGATACTCCAACGGGCGTATCGATACTCGTCTGTGCTGATGACTTTAATTAGGCTTTTAATGTATTCAACTTTTACCTAAATTCAAACTTTTGAAAACCTAATTAACCCTAGCCGTTTTTGCCTATAAAAAGGCCCTTCCTCCTTCATATTTTTCACATCTCAACTCAAACCTAAAAGAGTTTTTGAATCAAGCAAGGCTTTGTGCTCTCTTTCTCATCCTTGTGCTAGTTTTCTTCATATCTTCAAGTTTCTATCAAGGTAATCTCCTTCTTTCTCTTTTTCAATTTTTTTGCTTGTTTGTTTTACAAACTTTGTTTTTCTTCAAACTTTTTCTTGAATTTTTTTTTTCTTTTCAAAATTTCTCTCAAAATTTTTAAATTCCTTTTACCTTGATTTTTAATCAAATTGAAGAAATCTCCCTTGCTTATTTTCTCTCTTAGATCATGGCACCAAAAGATCCATCGAGGAAGCGACCAAGGGCTAATCAAGCCGGTGAATCTTCCAACCTTGGAGCGATTGCTCGTCCTAACTACTCAACCATCTATGAGCAATCCTTTGAAAGCAATTCGGGTCTAAATAACTTTCGTCAATATGAGAATTACAAGATCCGTGCCGAAAGGGTAATATCCACCCCTTTTCTCAATTCGGAGCGTTTCAAGTTTGAATACCTCCCCTTGCTTCATCGTTGGAATTTCATGAATTTTATCTCTATTCCCGGTTTTTTCTATCGCCTATTGGTTTTGATTTTCTATGCTAATGCAAGATGTATCAGTCGTAATGGGGAAGTTGTTGCAATTAGCTCTTATCTTATGGGAAAGAAAATAATCCTTGATGTCAAGTCTATTTGTGAGGTTTTTAAGTTGGATGATGAAGGCCTCGATGACGAGCATGGTATGGGGCATGTTCTTAGTGGATCCGTCACCGCCCTTAATGCTCACGACCGGATTCTACATTTGATGGTGTCGTGGTGGTTTCGTCATTCCGGAGGAAAATATTGCACCATCCGTCAAGTGGATGATTTTTTGATTCGGTGCTTCCGTGAAGCCAAGCGACCAAATCTAGCTCGACTCATGTTCGCGGAGATCGTCTACCTCGTTCAAAATCGTAACACTCCTCATGTCACCTCCTTCACATACGGTACGGCTTTGAGCTATTTCTTTGCTAAAAAGGATATTGATTGCTCCTATGACATTCCAACTCCTCTCACCGATCCCATTGATGAGCGATCTCTTGCTTGGGCAAAATTCTCTTATGTTAATGGTGAATGGATACGTGTTGCCGAGTTACCACCGGAAGTCACCGCAATGTATGAAGAGGCTCAAGCTCCTCAAGCTCCTCAAGTCCAACAACCCAATATGGATGCTCTCATGACCTATCTCAATGAGCAATTTACCGGGTTGCGCACGGACATGAATACTCGTCTTACTTCAATGGAAACTTCTTTTGATACTCGGATGACGGGTATGGAGAATCGTCTCACATCTCTTGAAAGCGGGCACAATTCCTTGAATATCTCCATTGCCGCTTTCCATGATGAATGGCGTAATAGCATGCGCTCTAATGAGCCTTTGGGAGTTGATGATGAAGATGATGAAGACGAAGAAGACGATGCTTAGACGTTTTCTCTTGTTTGTCATGCATATCATTTAGGATTATATATTTTAATGCACCTATGTTTTATGATTCTTAGGATTAAGGTTGTTTTAGGATTAAAACCTAAGCTTTGATTTCTATTTTGCCTTTGTTTGGATTTTAAGTATGTTGCTTTAATGAATAATATCTATGTTGCTTATTATACCTTTGATTTCTTTATGCACTTAATTGTCTCAAAGATTTTTTTGATCTAACAAAAAGGGGGAGAAGAAACTAGCTCACACTTTAAAATATTTTGATTTTAATTCAAAGGTTACCAAGCTTATATTAAGGGGGAGTTAACTTTGTTAAAGTTTTCAAAAATGTCAAAAATTTTAAGTTTTAGTTTTGTTATATCAAAATGGGGGAGATTGTAAAACCTATGTTTGATTTTGATATAATTAACTATTTGACGATCATTTTGTAAAACTTAAAATTGTTTTTATAAGTCCCTTAATAAGTTTTAAAATACCAACACTTTGAAACTTATTTATAAAACTTAAACTCAAAATATTTTCTAAGTGTTCCAAGACAAAACCATTGAAAATCGTCCAGGCGTATCGATACAGCACCAAGCGTATCGATACCATTTTACCAAACTTGGTTACTGTCGGAACCCGTATCGATACCCTAAACCCTCGTATCGATACGCCCCTGTGTTAAAATTCAAAGAGTTTGAATATCGTACCGATACAGCAAACCCTCGTATCAATACGACCCTTATAATTTTTGAAAGTTAAGTCGGTTTAAAAATATGACCGCTGGTGTCAGTTGGTTGGTAACCAAACTTTAAAAGTTCGTTGACCCGTATCGATACTCCAAACCCTCGTACCGATACGGTTGCGGACAGTGAGCTAAGTTCAGAAAATAGTATCGATACGGCCCTTGCCGTTTCGATACCCCGTACTGATACGCTTACGTGCATATCGATACCCCTTATTAAATGCACACAACGACTCTTTCTTTTCTGAGACAGGTACCGATACTCCATCCCGCGTACTGATACCGGTAGCTGCAGAAGTGCATTAATGGTGGTAAGAGAGGGTTCCAACGGCTCCATTTATGTTCCAAACCACCCAAACGGCTAGAAATCAATGAGGAGGTATAAAAGACACATCCAAAAGCTACAGCAACAACTATTGATCTTCAAGAAAACACTTATTCATCAAATCCAAGCAATTGTGCCAAAATTCCTATTTGTCTAAAAATCCCAATTGTAATCTTCATTCATATTTTGGTAAATTGGGTTGAGTGCTTGTATTGGGGCTATCATTTGTATTGAGAGATACCTTATTAGCCTTCAAATTTCTTTGTTCACTTGTGTGAGGATTGGGTTGATTTTTGGGTAGAAAAATCAACCGAAATTGTAAAGGGCTGCCTCATTGTCCTAGAAAAGGGGAAGAGCAATTTAGTGGAATTGTTGCAAATCCTTAGTGAAGCTAACGTAGTGGATGTAGAGTTCATTTGGAACTTGAACCACTCTAAATCTCTTGTCCATCATTTTTAATTTACAAATTTCCACCACAAAACTTTAAATTTCCAATTCACCCCCTCTTGGTCAATATCGATCTTGCGATCCACTCTTCATTTTGTTTCAATATCATATGAACAATTGAGAGTAGGCATTTGCAACAAATAAATCTCTTGAAATAATTCACCATTTCCAGTCACCTGTTGAAGGTCCTAAATTAAACAATTAGAATGACAAAACAAGACACTAAGATTAGAATCATTTATCAAACACCAAATAAAAAGTAAATTAAACTAGAGTAAACTAACCCAATGACCACCATACTATGGTAAATGTATTAAAATGACCACATTAATAAAAATCGACTCAATTGACCACCCAAACTATTGAAATTAGATCAATGTGACCACCAACTGTTAATGGGCTAACGGAAGGTGACATGGCAGTTAAAAAATTAAAGGTATAATCACACATTTGGTCCTTATTATTTACACATTCATTCAATTTAGTCCTAATTTTAAACTAATAAAATAAATTAATTAGGTGGTGACACGTGTCAACACCTTATTGGAGGAATTTAATTATTTATATTTGATTAATAAATTATTTTCCTCCTCCAATCAGGTGGTGACACGTGTCACCACCTATTTAGAGGAGAAAAACAAAATCTCCAAAACTGCTTTTGATGGGAATCGAACTTGGGTTTAACAGGGACCAAAGCAACACCTTAACCACTGCACTAAGCACATGTTTGTGCTATAAATCACCAATTGTATTATATGTCTTATTGTTTGTTACCATTCAAATTCTTCTTCTTCCTCAACCCTTTTGTCCTGTTGCAATTCGATGGCGATTTTACCAAATTAGAATGGGGGGACTAAAAGATTTTACGGATCCTTAGCAAATTAGAATCTTGGTTAAATTATTACTAACTTATGGGAAAAAGAGATGATAATTTACAAATGGCGTTGCAGAAATGGATGTTGCAGCCTCTAGAATGGAGTAGGAGAAAGACCTTGTGTTAAAGTAAAAAGGAGTGAATGCAACACTCATTATACACTCCAGCCATGAATTAAAGGTCTCTTTCTTGAGTAGTATTGTCTTTTCTTTCTTTTTTTCTTTCTTTCCTGATAGCTTTTCCACCCTTTTCCAAGTTGCATAACAGAATGCCGTGGACTTTCCAGGATGGTGCATAAATGAGAATATAAGATCATTCATTACCATGTATATTGGTATGAATAGGAATTTCAACAGGGTGGGGTGATTTCTTTTTCTCGCCTTCCTCCGACTTGATTTATGTTAATCATTTGTCTATGTTAATCATTTGTCTAACAAAAGTCAGTATTTGGTCCTACTCTCTAAAGTGTTGCTTTTCGTACCTTTATTCTGCAATATCAACCATATAGTCATAAAGTTTTTTAATGTAAACTTACCAGTCTTAAAGAAGGACATGTTGCTGGTCCAAAGAATCTCAGATGTGATAATATATGTTTAGCATACCATGATTGTTCCTGTTGTAATTGCAAAGAACTAAATTCCAAAATTATAGATATACATGTATTTACAAGACACCAGTGGCATGATTTAGACACTCAAAAGCATTACTAAACATATATTATCTAATTGATTCAGACCAATTAGATTAAGAAAAGATGCAGTGTCTGCATTAAAGCTTTACTATCAACTCTCCTTTTCTTTCTTCATTTAGAATGAAGGTACAATGTCATATCCAGTTTCCGTCATTACTGTTGTGGAGGAAGAAGATGAATTTGAATGGTAACAAACAATAAGACATATAATATAATTGGTGATTTTTAGCATAAACATGTGTTTGGTGCAGCGGTTAAGGCGTTGCCTTTGTCCTTGCTAAACCCAAGTTTGATTCCCACCTAAAGCAAGTTTGGGGATTTTGTTTTTCTCCTCTAAATAAGTGGTGACACGTGTCACCACCTGATTGGAGGAGGAAAATAATTTATTAATCAAATATAAATAATTAAATTCCTCCAATAAGGTGTTGACACGTGTCACCACCAAATTAATTTATTTTATTAGTTTAAAATTAGGACTAAATTGAAAGAATGTGTAAATAATAAGGATCAAATGTGTGATTATACCTTTAATTTTTTAACTGCCACGTCACCTTCTGTTAGCCCATTAACGACTGGTGGTCACATTGATCCAATTTCAATAGTTTGGGTGGTCAATTGAGTCGATTTTTTTAATGTGGTCATTTTAATACATTTATCAGAGTATGTTGGTCATTGGGTTAGTTTACCCATTAAACTAAAATTCTAAATCATACAGAACATTTTAAAGAAAATGCTCTGATACCATAATACGATAGAAATCTAATAAATTTATAATTCAATTTGAATTGAAACTTGAAGATCACGACTCGAAAAACTTTTAAATAAAGTTTAAGTTCTAAAATATGACTAATTAAATTGATTAACTCGAAATTCTTTTGATTCGACACAACTCGATTGAATAGTTACTCTAACTTGTGAGTAAGAAAGATCCAAAATTAAAAAAAATGACAAACGTACGCACGTTTTAGAATTTTGCAATTTGGATTATATTTTTCAAACCATACTATTTCAGATCCAGACCAAACACATTTCATGCAGTACCTTTTTAAATAATTACCTCTTTTTTTTGCTTAATCGTATGATTTTATTCATGAGAAAATCATACATATCATCCAACCCCGGGCCTCAGTAAAAACCTCCCTACACCTAGTTGGAGGAAAAGAGTACCCAAGGTGGACAAAAGAAACGAAACACCGAACCATACAACTCACACACACCCCGCGTACAACACATACCACGGTCTAACAGCCCGTCCGCACCCACTCCCAACACTTCCCGCAAGCAGACCCCAATCTCGGCCACCCTGCTACATTTCCACGCATAACTAGCCTCGTCGCTCTACACCCCTTTAGCCAACTTGTCGGCAATGCCGTTTGCTTCTCGGTGCACATGTTGAAACATGCAAGTCACCCCTACCCGTGCAACATCGATTCACCTAAATAAACAACAATACTTCCACGGCCTACTCTCTACATTAAGAATCAATGATAAAGCCACCAGAGAATCTGATTCAACTATGCAAGGCCAACTACCCCATCGCGACCCTCCAAGCGACTCAATCGCATAACATATCGAATGTAATTCAGCCTCATTCGAATCCAGCAACCCCAACGGCCCTGAAAAAAGCGCCAACACCTGTCCCTGTGCATTACGTAACACTCCACCACAACCCGCAGGCCCCAATTTCCCCCTAGCCGAGCCATCCACATTAAACTTCACCATATTCGTCATCGGTGGCATCCATGTAACACCCACACGAGGTCCCTTTGAACGCACCATCCCCTCACACCACCAAGGACAATCCCACCACACAGATTCAACAAGTATAGCGTTCGAGTCCAGCGCACTCACCCAAGAAAACGCACGCAACTTGATCAGAAAAAATAATTCAGTAGGCGACACCCTCTTATCACTAAAAATCATGTCGTTGCACGCTAACCACATCGACCAAAGAACTGCAGCACACCCTGATAACCACCATTGTCGTACCGCCCCCCGGAAAAAGCTATCCAAAATGATACGCACAAACCCCACTAACGACGCAGGGCGTACCACCTCCACCTGCCACCATGCGAAAAACATCGACCAAATCCTCCACATCCACGTGCAGCTAAAGAGGATATGATCCGCGTCATCCTCCCCTTCCCCACACCAACGACAAGAATAGTCCTACACATCCAGCTGCATCCCTCGCTCCTGCAGCAAACATAACGTGGGCAACCGTTCTAAAAGCACAAAACACTGCACCTTCGGCGGTATAAGCAATGACCAAATACCCGCATTATCCCAATCCGAGTCCCACTCCAAACCAAAAGACGCCATTAAGCTAGATAACCTCGCCACCGAAAAAGTCCCCGTCGACGTATGTTTCCACACCCACCTATCCTCTACCACCTCTACTAAAACCGTCACCCCCACCACACATCTCAACTCCCGTAACTGTGCCATTTCAAAACAGCATAGCGGTCTTGAGAAAAACTCACCCCAATTTGCATGCCCCAACGAATTCACACGTGCATAATCCATAACCAACGCCCATTTATTCACAGCAATCCGATAGAGACGAGCAAATACCTCGCATAATGGCACATCTAAACACCATCTATCACGCCAAAATAGCACCTTCCTCCCATTCACAATTAACCATGCAAAGTTAGACAAACCCATAAAATGATTAACACTAACCTCCTCTTGCACTTCCACAATTTGTCGCCATACCGTTGACATAGCCCTTTTGTGCCCATGCGAAACCCTTCTACGCAACACATCCTCACCATATTTTGCAACCAAAATCTCCCTCCACAAAGACGTGCCTTCCATCGCAAAACGCTAATGCCATTTCGCCAAGAGGGCTAAGTTCCGTTGGTGCAAATCCACTACACCCAACCCCCCCAAATTTCTGCGGTCTACACACCACCCTCCAGCTTACTCTACTCAATTTACAGCGATCCTCCGTACCTCCCCGTAAAAAACTCTTGCGGATACGATCAATACGTTTGATAACACCCTTTGGCACCACAAAAATGCCCATATAATATATCGGAAATGCAGACAACACTGAATTCAATAAAGTCAGCCATGCTGCAAACGAGAGCGAGTCCCTTTTCCACCCTGCCAAACTCTTTCGAAAGCGTTGCAACAACGACTCCCACATACTAAAACTACGAGGGTTCACTCCTAGTGGCAAACCAAGATATACCATCGGTAATGTGCCCATGTAACATCCTAACAGCCCTGCCATCTCACGCACCTTCCCCTCCTCTACACCTATTCCATATAAGCATGACTTAGTGTAATTTATTTTCAGCCCCGAACAGTACTCAAAGCAAGTTAGCACTCTCTTCAAATTCATTGCTACACGCGGCTCACCATGAAGAAAAATCACCGTGTCGTCCGTGAAATGCAGATGCGACACAAAGTAATTATTAACAACACACACTCATGTTATTAATCCCCCTTCTCCGCTTCAATCAACAAAAGATGCAGCAATTCTGCCACAATGACAAATAATAGGGGCGATAATGGATCACCCTGTCTCAAACCACGTCTCATCGGAAATTCCTTAGTCGGACAACCATTAATTAAAACCGACAACCTTGCTATTTGAATACATGCTAGCATCCAAGCCCGCCACACCGTCCCAAACCCCATCCTCTTCTGAATCTTCTCAAGATAATCCCACTTCACACAATCATACGCTTTCGCAAAATCGAGTTTCAATATCACCCATCCCTCACTACCCGATTGTTGGTGCATAGAATGTATCACCTTATTTGCCAACATAATGCCATCCACAATCTGGCGGCCTTGAATGAACGAGGATTGGACATCACTGATCAAACTTGGCAGAGCACGTTGTAGATGCTTTACCAAACATTTCGCCACAATTTTATACAGAGAGTTCAACAAGCAAATCGACCTAAAGTCCCTATTCCTCGTGGATTTTCCTTCTTCGGAATTAACGCCACAAAAGCCAAATTTACACCCTTTGGTAATTCCATCGACTCATAAAAATTCCGCTTCATTTGCATCACATCACCCTTCAAAAAAATCCCACCCCTTCTTATAAAACTCAAAAGTAAACCCGTCCGGACCTGGCGCCTTTGCCCCATCACACCCCCACACTACCGATCGCACTTCCTCTTCACTGAACGGACCCTCCAAATCTGTTGTCAACTCTATCGGCAATTGCTTGAAATTCACCACCAATTACGTCTTAATCTTCATCCTCAAACACCACCCTTGAGCTACCCAAACAACAACATTTCTATAGAAAATGGTGCATCAAATCTAGGGATGGGCATGGGTTGGGTCGAGTTTTTGGCCCACCCGAACCCGACCCGAAACTAATTATCATAAAACCGACCCCAACCTGACCCGATCCAATTCTTTAAAAAACCCGATCCAAACTAAAAATAAATATTCTAAACCCGACCTCGACTCGACCCGACCTATAGAAAAAATTAATTTTAGGGACCTAATTGTAAAAAAAATAATTTTAAGAGGCAAAATTATAAAAAAACAATAATTTTAAGGACTAAAATGTAAATAAAAAATTAATTTTTAAGGACCTAATTATAAAAAAAATATATAAAGAGGGGGTATTATTACAAATATCCTGAAAAAATTTAGGAGAAAATTACACTATTAGTCCCGGGTCGGGTCGGTTTTTTCACCCTAAAACTCGAACCCGACCCGACCTGATCTTACCCTACACAAAAATCTGACCTGACCCGACCCGAACCCAATTTTTTCATAAAAATACCCGACCCGATCGGGTCGGGTCGGAACCCGTCGGGTCCGGGTGTCGTTCCCATCCCTAATCAAATCTTTAAACTTCACCCTATAGATCCATTTATGGTAAGTTTGATAGTTTAATAATTTTACTTATGAAATTGCACCCAAATTGGTTGATATTTTTACTTCCCTATTTTTTTTATAGAAAAAGAATGTTACATATTAGGCTCCGAACTATTTTTGATAAATTGATATTAATTTCAACTATCAAACGTCCAAGTAAACTGGCAAAATTCTGAAACCCTTACCAGTTACCTCTATTAAAGATCAAAGGGAATGCAGTAAGTAATTTTTAATTAATATTTATTACACTTATTATATTGTTATGTCCCAAGGACTTAACTCCAGAGGGTCGCCTTGAGGTCAACACTAAACTTCAACACTGTTCTGAAATCTCATAAACAGTTATGTACGTGTGAGCGTTGAGTTTTTTTTTTGATAATTTAAATGCTCATAATTAGAAAGTTAACAATATAACATTTAATAAGAAGATTTATTATTAAGAACAGGAAGAAGACAATCTCCCCAAAACGAATTGTAATTTTGGATTAAAAAAAACAAAGATCGAGCAGCATTTAAAAGATGTTAGTATTTTCTTTCAGCAACAGAATTCTGTTGAGAAGTTTTAACACATAAAAACTGATGCACAATTTTTAATTTTGAAAATAAATTATTGAATCTCAACTCATAAGCATTATCAGATCTGAAAACGTACGTGTGAGTCTTAAGTTTTTTTGATAATTTAAATACTTATATCACAATGAACAAGATCAAAAAGATGTAAATAATGAATACTAGAAACAGAGAAAGGAAGTCTATGTTGTTTTTCAAGAGAAAATATTTGACAAACATCTTTATTAGAAATAGAAAAAATATTCGAAACAGGTAAAATTATTCAAAAGTTGTAATACATGATGGTTAGGATGTCCTAATTTTTCATGCCATGAAGCTAAAACAACATTGAAAGCAATTTTAGCATTTTTTGTAGCAATATTATATGAATAATTGAGAGTAGGCATTTGCATCAAATAAAGCTCTTGAAAATTTCACCCGTCTAAATCATTTGTTGAAGGTCCTAGATTAAACAATGAGAATGACAAAAATAAGATATGAAGATTAGAATCATTTATCAAAACTAATAGAAAGTAAATTAATTTGAAATTCTGGAGCATATAAAACATTTTGAAGAAAATACTCTGATACCATAATACGATAGCAATCCTAAGAATAAAAAGTTAATCCTAAGAATAAAACTATACAAGATATATATAGCTTACAGTTTATTTATAATGTTGAACAACAAACCTTGTTTAACAACTTTAACTAACCTTAGCTGGCTAACATAATAAGCCTAGCTGGCTTTGATAATATATACGTAATATTTCCCCCTCTAAATTAGTAATTAATGGCGGAACACAATATTTTTTAGGTGTAATTTTAAAATTTATATAAGAGATCAATAATAAATTATATATTTTT
Source organism: Hibiscus tridactylites (assembly GCA_958450335.1). Classification (NCBI taxonomy): domain Eukaryota; kingdom Viridiplantae; phylum Streptophyta; class Magnoliopsida; order Malvales; family Malvaceae; genus Hibiscus; species Hibiscus tridactylites. Next base: position 54,717,142 of record OY288286.1, on the reverse strand, counting down.
TAAGTGTAAAAAATATAATTTACCATTAAAAGAATTTTTAATTTTTTTTGTGGGGACATCACCCACTAGTTAGTTTTGACTCTACATGATGAAAATGCTTAACATTTGATGTAATATAAAACGTTTTTTTATTCATAAGCATGTTTATTTTACCTTAAAAACTTAAAACTAAAATCCTTAATATTAAACCCTTAACTCTTAAATCTTGAACCATAATTTATAATCTCTAAACTATAACTATAAATTAAACCTTTAGCCTCTAAAATAAACATGCTTATATAAAATTTATACTGATACCACATTAAATATATTTTCATAAAAAAATATGGTATTTAAGGTTTTAGCTCCATTAACAACAGAATATAGCGTCAACAAACAGTCAAACTTTAGGGCAGATGGTTAAAGCTCTCAGTTGGCACCCTCCTCTTCCCCTAGGTTGTGGGTTCAAGACCTTGTAGGAGCAAAATTCCCCTTCCTATCTCCTTTGTAAGACCTGGTCAATGCATTTGATACAATAAAATTTAGGTGACCTACATCGAAATAAACTGGTAATTCATAAGAAAAGGTCCAATTAGTCAAAGTGTTACTGAGTTTGCAACATGACTAACATAATAAATACAGAAGTTGTCAAAATATAATAGCCGTTGTCATTTTTCATGAAGATAAACTCCCACGGTCGGTGAAGAATTTTTTCCACTTTTGTCTCCTTATTTAAATTTCTTTAAAAATTGGTTTATTTATGAGTTTGCACCCCTACATGCACCCTCAATCACTTATAGTTTGCCTCCCTCTCCCTAACCCCAAATCCTAGCTTCATCAAGATAAGGTCGGATTGGCAAGTCTATCGACCACACTCAAAGCGTCCCATCAACAGTTAAATAAAATCAATCATTCGTAATGTCTAAACAGATACCTTTATGAAAAACTGCAACTTTCATTGTTTTTGCCGAGTGTGCACCAGACAAATGCAGTGCAATGATATATTAATTTAGAGACCGACAGATGCAATTGGGTGAGTAAAATTTGTCTCGAAAAAATTTATCTGAATTGAGTCAAATCGTCATTCAGGGACGGAGCTTAGGCCAGACCCAAATGGGCCTTGGTCCTTCCAAGAATTTAAAAATTACATAATTAGTTTTTTATTTTCTTAAAAAAAATTTAATTTGGTCCCATTTAGAAATTCATATTAAAATTGTGTATTTTTAATATTGTTAATTAAATTCTCTAAAATTTTATTTTGGTCCCTTTAATCTTTTTGGTATAATGACAATTGAAGTCATTATAAATTTAAATATTAGATAAATTAAGCATTGTCCCTCAATTTTGAGTTTAAATACATAATAAACTCTTATATTTTTAAAATTAAGTAACTTTTCCCCTCCTAACATTTGATCCAGGCTCTGTCCCTATCGTCATTTCATACACTCGATTCGACTAAAAAAATTAAATGAAATTCGAGTTATAAAATGAGACTGAAATAACACGAAAATTTTAATAATTGGTGGATCGATTTTCAAGTTTGATTCCCCTAACTCTACATGATATATGCGTATCACGTGTGAAAAAATATGAGTAAATGTATTTTTTATATTGTATATGATTATAGAAAACCTTTTAAATTGAAACCAATTACTATCATAACATCATAATATTTATAATTCAATTTGAATTGAAACTTGAACAACACGACTCGAAAAACTTTTAAATGAAGTTTTAGTTCTAAAATATGACTCATCAAATCGATTAACTCAAAATTCTTTTGATTTGACCCGACTCGATTGAATAATTACTCTAACTTGTGAGTATGAAAGATCCATAATTGAAAATAATGACAAAGGTAAGAGTTTTGCAATTTGGAGTATATTTTTAAAGGGTAAACTAAACATATGACCACTTAACTATGGGGTTAATGTCAATTTGACCACTATACTTTCAATTTTGGCAAATTTACCACATAACTATTTAAGTGGTTCCAACCAGGCCACCTACCGTTAAAATCTAACGGTGAGGATGATGTGGCAATTAAATATTTTTGTATACTTATACATTTAGTCCATGTTATTTACACATCTAATCCATTTGGTCTTAATTTTAATTTAATAAAATAAATTAATTATACAATTATATTGTGACACGTTTCACCACCTCATTGGAGAAATGAAAATGGCAATTGCATTAAAAAGGTTTCGAACCAGCAGCCTCCTGGGCAAAGAGGCAGAAAAAAAGAAATAAATATGGATTAAGGGGACTCGTACATGACTCACTTGAGAGGCATACAAACATCTAAATCACCAAAATAAATCTAATAATTAAATTAAAGTTGACACGCTAGTATTTTTATAATAAATTTAATATATTTTTTCTTTCCACAATTATTTTTTATAAATTCATTTAAATAATCATTGAAATATTTTTTAACTTAATTAATAATATTATATTTTATTAATTTTAATTAAATTATTATGTACGTTAAATTATATTAAAAATTCTAAAAGTTAAAAATAAGTTTAATGAATCTAAACTCACGAACATAATTTAAATTTAGTTTAAAAATATTTAAAAAAATCTTAAAACCATTTTTATTTTAAATCAAGCAAAAACTATAATTTAATATATATATATATATATATATATATATATATAATTTTCATATTTAATTTAATTATTAGATTTATTTTTGTGATTTAAATGTTTTTATACATCTCAAGTGAGTCAGGTACGAGTCCCTTAATCTATATTTATTTCTTTTTTTTTCCTGCATTTCACAACAAATTAAGTCATATAGTATATTTTATATTTTATATCTCAAAAGTTCCCTTGGCACATTGGTAAACTAGTGTCTCTCTACCTAGGAGGTCACTAGTTTGAAACCTGCCGGATGCAATTGCCAATTTCATTATTTTCTTCCTTTGATGAGGGTGTGACACGTGTCACCACCTTATTGAAGGAGGAAAATAAAACTAGTTTACCCATTTTTAAAACCCTACTATTTCGGTTCCAATCCAAACGCCATGCATCACCTTTCTAAATAATCAGCCCCCTCACCAGTTTTCTCTTCATCTTAATCATCAAACACCACCATTGACATCCAACATTTCAAGAAAATGGAGAATCATCAGATCCTTCACCTCGAACGTATAGAACCATATACGATAAGTTTGATAGTTTTAAATTTTTTGATAGTATTGCTTATGAAATTGCACCCGATGGTATTGCTTATGAAATTGTTGCACCCAAACTGTTTGATGGTTTACTTCTATGTTTTGATGGTATTAATTTCAGTTACCAGATGTCAAAGTAAATTGGCAAGATTTTAGAATCCTTACCCCTACTAGAGATCAAAGAGACTGCAATAAGCAATTTTCTTCTTAATATTTATTACAATTATTAGACTTAACTCACAACAAGTAAATAGTAAGAATTTTTCTTCCTGTGCTTCTCCTTGTTCTTAATTAAACAATTTAATATAATTTAACGTAGATAATAGTTAGATTTTGGAATCCAACCCTTGTGCCTCTCCCTGTTCTTAATTATTCCAACTCGCCCTCTGTTCCTCCCTCCACTGACAATGACAACATTCCCAAAATCAAACTTGATGAAATCAACAATCTTGTTGCTTTCAAGGTCTAGCTTGATGCTGTCATTGGCCTTGATCAAAAGATCCGGGTAACGGATAGTACGCCCGCCATATGTATTTAGGTATGTGATACCTTTCTGGCCAAACTGGACAGACAGAACCTTGCAAATCTTGAACTTAGTTTCATCACCTCTGATGGCATGGAGACGGAAATGCCCTTTGGTGTCATAAAGTATACGGAAGACCTCGTTAGTTTTAGGAATGGATACAACATCCATGAAACCAGTAGGATAGGTCTTATCCGTCCTAACCTTTCCATCAACCATAACATGCCTTTGCATGAGAATAGCAATGACTTCTCTATAGGTGAGAGAATACTTTAATTGATTTCGCAAAATAAGGATCAACGGCAAGCATTCCTTAGACTTGTGGGGACTAGACGATGGCTTGGGTGCAAAAGCACCACCAAGATTGTCAAGCATCCAATGCCTAGGGGCATTGAGCCACTTCAAATTTTTTTTCATCCCTATAGCCATCTTGGAGAAATGAGGCTGCTGTGCTCAAAGTCCGTGTCTTGCTAGTCTCTAAGTGAGCCTTGTGTCACGACCCACCTTCTTTCCCACAAGCATAACCGAGGTTCAAACAACTCCTTGGGCGTTTTTGAAGCAAGCATGCACTAAGGAGGATACTAGAATGGCCTAGGACGGCCTACACATATCTTATAGAGTCCACAACATTGTAGAAGGTTCCAGGACGTTCTAACCAAGTCTAGACTCATTCGGGCGGCCTTATAAGACCCTTCTAGGGCGTGTAGGTGTTCCCTTTTTGTGAGAGCACAAGTGCACACTCCTTCCAAGTTATAGTATAAAAGATGTCGAATCCTACGAGGATTGGACAACTTGTTCTATTTCGTAGTTCCTACACAAGGGTAAAATAAAACACAAGTGAATTGTTTGGTTGAGAAGAAAAGTAAATAAAAACACAGGTAATAGAAAAGGTGAATCAGGTTGATAGAGCAGGCATGGTTATGCTGCCACTTAGTGTGAAAATTGCGTTGTAATACATATGAGTTATCCTTTGCTGCCACGATATACTACCTCGGCGGGTATGGCGGGCGGCAAACTACGACCCTGTCACGCGGCCACAACAGGTCACTACCACTGTAGGGGTGTACTGTCTCGACAAGTAGAACGGAAAGATGTCTTGGTGGCAAGTTTGGCAGGATAGTCGACTGTGATCCCTCATATTTCTAGGTTAGAATGATCGAGATGCTAACTTGAGGACTAGTGTGGAACCAAATTAGTCAACTCGGTTGGTGATCCCTTTTAGCTGCTGAAACTTGTGGACTAGTATGGAACCAAGTTAGTCACGCCTCATCACATTTTGACCGTACTTAACCCTTTCGTGAGCCTTGCACTTTCAAGCCCAACAAATGGATTCTCTCAAACGACTGGTGTAGAAAGATTGAAAGAATGAAGAACAATGGATTAAGTAAACTTGGAATATTTTTTTGAAGAAAATAACTAAAAACCCTAAAACAACCGTTTCACACTAGTTACAACATAACCCTAACCCAATGGAAATTAGAACATGGCGGCAGTGAAGAACACAAGAAAAGTCAATAAAAAACCTATGATGATTTGAACTAGGAGTACAATGGGTACTTATAGAATCAAGATTAGGTTAAGTCCTTCTTAAAGTAGAAGTCCTCTAAAGTAGCTTTCCTTCTTAAATATGAATTTAGATGCCAACTTCTTTGCATGGAATATGGACTCTTTCTTGTTTGCCGTATCCCGCAAGTAAGCTTGAGAATTTTTCTTCGGCAGCCCTGGCCGCTGCTACAAACGTCGGAAAATCAAATGAACGCCGGCAATAGATTCAAGAGGTTTTGCTCTATAGATCGCGCTCTGGTTCTCCCAACTTCCATAGTCAGCTGCCGAAGGCATAAAGGTCGGCGTCAACTCTACTCGGTAGTAACTAACTTCTGCTGGAACTGCTTCAGTACAACTCTTGGGTTTTCTCCTCAGCATTGTGTCCTCCACTCCTCGGTTCCCTCGTTCAGCTTTTAGTACCTACATACAAGAATACACTAAAACAATATCTCTTGTTCACCAAATAAATGATAAGTTATAAAGGTAAGACAGAACAATGAAATATTGTAAAATGCTATGCATGATCCTACTTATGCCTAAAATGTGCTTAAAAACAGTAATAATAAGAGTTGGCATGTGCATGAAATATATGACTTTTGGACACTTTACACACCCCCAAACTTGAACTATTGCTTGTCCTCAAGCAATGCAACCTAAAGTACTTGCTCTAATAATATTTAGAAAGAAAAATTAGCTTTTAACCTGATTTTCTGCCTCAAGGCCGTGACACCTATGTATAAAATTTACTGAAGGGAAATAAGCAAGAAAATAACTTAGAATTTGAATTTCTCATGCATGTTTGATGTGTGCACATCTATAAACAAACTGAATACACATAATAAATAAATTAACAAAGATATTGTTGTGATTTAAAGGATTCCTGCCGAGGCAGCACAATTAAGCAAATTATTTTTAATCATGGCAGTGAGGGGTTCAACTTATCACAACTACTCTTCCAAGTCTGACGTTGAGATAGGAGCAAACTACAGAACCCCGAACCCTTGGAGTAAAGTCATCACGTGAAGACTTTCATTCACTCATGCTAATTTGTCCGTCACTTTAAGGCTTTCAGATTCACGGACTTTGATAGCAGTGAAGTGTCCTCGCACACGATTCTTCCTAGAGCCTGTTTCGGGCACCTCTAGGGTATTACAACTTTATTCTTTGTTTTTGAACTTGCTGCCGTGGCAGTACTTCATTTTCTATTTCTTTTTCCTGCCTCGGCGGCTACCTGTAATCATCGTTAGAAATTTGCAAAGAATTCTAAAAACAAACATGAAATGTTCATCAAATATTCTAACATATTCAGCAAGTAACAGAGATGTTAACATTTTCAGGCATAAAGAAAAAATATTCTAAGTCATATTTCATACATTTTCCCAAGATTAAGTTCAAAATTTACTAGGTGTGAAAATAACTAGTCGGCTATCTTATCATAGGCACAAGTCATAGCAAACTTTTCTTTTCCTATTATTACTAAGGCAAGTACAATGCAACCTACATGCAACTAAAGATGCCTAGACAAATGATGCGAGAGCTATCCCCCCAAACTCGAGATGGGCATTGCCCCCAATGCACAAAACAAAATACAAGAAAAATACAAGTTAAAGATGAAAATAAATAGAAATTAAAATTAAAAGAAAGGAAAAAAACTAAAAGTTTGCTGAGGGGTGGGAGGAGGCTGGATTCTTGTCAGCTGAGGAGAAGGAGGAAGTGTGGATGACGAAGCGGTGGTCGGTAGATGCCTTGGCGGCAGTTCTAGCAAGTGATGTTTTTGCTTTCTGTGGCGGCTAGACTCTCTTCGGCGTATACTGTGGCTCTTCTTGCGGTTTGGTAGGGGAAGCGTCTAGAGGTTCATCATCCTCGTCGGACGCGGTCTCGAGGTCCATAGGTTCTTCGGCTATTATGTGGTGCTTCCTCTTCCTGGTTCCTTCCTCTGTGGGTGCAGCCGGAGGGATTAATGCCATTGGGATGGCTGATGTTGTTGCTACTACTACTGTTTCTAGCTCCTGCGGCAGCTGCTCGATCTTCTCTGATGATGAGGTGTCTACCACTGTGTTTGCTGTGTAGGCAGAGGAGAGATTTTCTTGGTGCCTCTCAGGGGAGTCTGCTACTGTGTTGGATGGGGTGGTGGCCGAGTGGGTCGGAGAATGCGTAGAAGAGGGCACCCAGCGGTCAGTTTGGCGGGTAGTGGTGGCTGGTAGAGTTCTTTGTGCTCGAGCTGCTGCTGCAAGCTCCTCAAGATAGGGCGGCATGGTGGGCACATCACCGAGAAATTTTTGCAGGAAATACGTCACAAGGGCTTCTTGGGCCTCCCCCACATAGTTCATGAAGGCCAACTGCTGCTGCTCTATCCGTTTTGTGTTTTCTAGGAGTGTGTGCAGCAGCGGGAAGACTTTTTTGTCTCGGGCAGCATCAGTACTATTGGGGGTGGCTGGAGTTTCAAACTGTGTGGCGGAGGGATGACTGGGCGTTGCTGGTTCTTTATCCTCACCCTGCATCATCTGAATGTGAAACTTTTTGGTCCACCCCTCCTTGCCAGTTGTAAGCTTGTATGTGGGCTCTGTTGGGACTCGGAAGTTGGTGTAGAGACCTGTGATGAGGGATGGGAAGTACAACCTGCCTTTCTTCTTCTCGGAGCAATTGTATATTTCTGTGCAGATAATTTCCCCTACGTTGATCGGTCGGTTCATCAGGATACTTTAAATTAAGGCGAGGCACGACCGGTCAACTGTTGAGTTGTGGGATTTGGGCAGCAGACGCCTTTTCACAAACGACATTCCATAACATAGCCTCAGGCAGCTGGTGGCGGCGCTGGACAGATTCCACATGTTTGCCCCCCAGCCATAGTGTGTTGAGCTTGCAGATTCTGGCCTTGATTTCCTCATAGTTGGCAACCGTCAGTGACTGCCTCCATTCCTCGTATGGGTTGTCGTTCATATGGAGGCCTTAGTAGCTATTGATGACAACAACGTTGAGTTTAACCGGCTCCCCGCGGAAGTAGACGAAAGGCTTCTCCGGGCAGGGCTGATGAGAGTAGAATTCCTTGACTATAGTGATGTTCACTGTATCAGGCTACTGAGCGAACATCTCACATCCCTTGTAGTGGATGGCTCGAAACAAGGCAGGCTCTAGACCTTGGTCTTTTGTTTGATGCGTGTAATGAAAGCCTTGTTCCTCCTATACTACCTCCTCGGAGAATTTTTCTCTGTATCTCTCCTCGTTATCCTTGAAGCAAAACCTTTTGTAGATGGGTTTTTGGGTTGATGTTGAAGCCATGTGAACGGTTGTGCTTTAACTGAAACTAGAAATGAAAGTTGTGAGAGAGCAGGGGAATCAAATAGTAGATAGCAAAAAGGTGAAAGTAAAGTAAAATGAAGTGAGTGAGAGGTGTATTTATAGGGGCTGCCGAAAGTGCCGAGGCGACATTAAATGCTCAACGGTCCGATTTCCTAGTGCACATTATAGACTTTATGCGCGTTAATTTCGGAGCCGTTGGCAGCTAGCCGTTGAAGGTCAACTAGCTGTTATGCGTTGCTGCGCTAACGGCTATCGCAGCAGAATGGTGGGCGGCCTTCTTGTTGGGTCTCCTTCCTAATCCTACTCTTTTATTATTAAATCTAAAATCAAAATAAAATAAATATAATTAAATAATTTTTGAAAAATAAAATTCTGAAAATTAATCTAATCCTAAAATGACATAAATTCTAATCCTAATGCATAAAAATAAAATAAAATAAAATAAAAATTTAAGTTATGTTGGGAGTGCATTTTGGTGCATCTCCCAGAAATAACCACTTCATGAGGTGGTTGTTGCGTGTAAAAGAGTCTATCGCAATAGAGTGCAAGTGTACACGACGCAAGTAGTAAAGTGATACACGAAGTATCGGATGTCGAATCCACAGGGACTGGAAATAGCCTTAACCTTGAATTGCTGCACAAGAAAGAAGATAATTTTAATTGTTTGCAAGGGAATATTAAAGAATACTGAAGATAAAAGATTAAAGAAATCAAGATAGAGAGAATGAGTCCGTATTGATTTGCTCAGTAGTGTAGGTGTTGCAATGTCTAGGACTTTCTGTTCTGTCGTTCCTCCTGTCGCGGCAGCACCTGCAGCGGCAGCGGACTATTGTTGTCGCGACAACGATCACACAACTCTGTACTTCAAGTTTGGCAAGAATCCCTGCTGTGCCTTGGCCTATCCCTAGGTCCAAGTCTGTCGATGAACACGTCTTTGATGATACCTCCCGGCGTGAATCGAAGGATGAACACCGATGTTGTGGAATTCTTCCTTAGCCACTTAACCTCGTCCTATCCCTAGGTTCGAGATAGTTCAACCATAAACTGGAGAATCCGTACTTATTCCTTTCATATACTTAATTCTCCCGATATTAAGTAAATGTATAATCTCACAATGCTCTCCCGATACTCTTGTAAGATGTTGAAAACCAGAATAAGCAAACTTGAAGTCTATTTTATTGAACAGAAAAAATCCTAAAACAAAGCAATCCTTGCAACTACTTTACAGAATCAACCATTAGCCCTAGGGGAAGTTTAGAACATGATGAGAAGGGGGAAAACGACTAGGGTTTAGGGGAAGACGGCTAGAGAATAAGATATCCTTCCCTAGGTCGAATTACATGCCTTTATATAGGCCTTGGGTTCAAGTTTTCTAATATCACAAGAATACAAGTTTAAATTAAAGTACAACTCTATTAAAGACTAAATATTCAGAGTAGATGTCTTTAATTCGTCATCTTTCCTTTCTTGGAGTTTCTTCCTTGAACTTTGGGCTTGGCCTTCATTCTGATCTAGGGCTCAGAAAAATATAAAAGTGCTCCACGACAGACCGACTTAATTTCCTCTTTCTGTCGAGTTCCACTTTACTTCTTCCCTTCACCATTGCTGTCGTCATTGGCTGCCACGACAACGGCCATGGCAACATCCTTCTTCTCGTATGCAGTCCCGTGTTCCAGCTCTGTTTCTCCACTGCCCTGCATCTGCTACAGCAGCTACCTGCAAAAGTAACCAATTTCAGTAGCAACTGTGCCATTTAATATAATTGTGATGTATGAATGAAATCTATCCTAAATGCAATGAATTATGCTTGAATGCAGCAGGAATATGGGTTAAATAGGGGTAAAATATATAACTTTTACACACTCAACATACCCCCAAACTCAAGTTTTTGCTTGCCCTCAAGCAAATATTACCTAACTTAAAATGAAATATTCTTTTCTTTGGCTTAAATTAGTGAACTGTACATTACCTACCATTTGTATTTTATCAAGAGTAGTACCTTATCGGGTATTTCTAGATTCATTCGGAACCATGCTATAATTCTTGTGAAGTGTGTGCAGGTTTTGTGAACACTTATGCATCTAGACTACCTTAGTATACCAGAATAGTTATGCCTACAAACTTGAGGTTATGCAAATTCAATTTTTTCTGGAGGCAATTCTTAGGCTCTTTTAGTTTTTTCTGACTCTTTATTTAACTGCATCTTTTCTGGAGGCAATTCTTAGGCACCTTTAGTTTTTTCTAACTTAGCTAAAAAATAAATCTCCTAAAATAAGTGCAAGGCAGTTTTGCAAGCTATCGAGTCTGAATATTTTTTCTTTCTTTCTTTGTTTTCCTATAGCCAGTGATAGACACCTCTAGGGGCATTTTCAAGCGGGTAAACATTCTTATTCCAGTGTACTAAAGTAATCTAAAAAGCATAAGAGTCACAAAGAGTGTTTTACAGGGTAGAATCATAGCAAGGCTCTAAACAAATCCTAAAATTTCCTAAAGGCGATGTCACGACAGCATATGTCGTGGCAAGTAAGTAAAGTTCAAAAACTTAAGCCAAAATTTCATTTTTTTTCATTTTTTAAGAAAAATAAACTAAACACTTACACACAATTTCTAAACATAAATACACTTCATTAATGGAGGGATGCCACCCCCAAACTCAAGGGTTGCATTGCCCTCAATGCATGATGACAAAATGAAAAAAATAAATAAAATAAAAACAACATCACAATTATAATAAAATAGCAGACATCAAAGATAAGAAGAAAAAAACTTAAATTTTAAGTGCTGTCGTTGCTGCTACTGCTGCTGTTGATCTGTATTTGCCGGCGGGCAGTGACCTTCATCGTCGGTGCCGGCAGATGGCTTGGAGAGGCAGAGGCAATATTTTTCTTGGCTTCCCTCGGAGGATGGATGCGAGTAGGTGAGATCTGGGGTGGTTTCTCCAGCACTTGGATCTCATCGGAAGAGCTGCTGCTGCTGCTACCACTGCTGTTGCTACTGCAGGCTACCTCTGGGGTGGTTTATGCCGCTTCTTCTAAGTGAATTCTTTGGACAGATTCCTCTTGACAGAGGGCTCGCCATCGGATTCCTCCCAGATTGAGGAAGAGGAGAAACCAGCAATGAACTCGTCAAGGTCGGACATGGGCTCCTTTCTCTTTTCTCCCATGGCAGAGGTTGTGGCGGTGTGGCTGCCACCTGCAGCTGTCGTGGCCGGGGTTGGAGTTGACGCAGCAGAAGGTGTTCTCGGTGTGGCAGCAGGGGTGGGGGTATGGCAGGGGTGGGGGCAGCAAAATAGTGATCGGGGAAAGCATGAAACAGTACATTTGGAAAATTTAAATTGCTTTTAATGAAATATACCGTTGCTGTTGTGAAATCGCAGATAAAGCTCATCTGGCCCAGTTGCCGTTCCTCCATTTGCTGTAAGGTACCCAGAATTTGAGTGGAGGAGTCTGCTGTGGGAGCTGCTGCTGTGGGTTGCCTCAGTTCTGTGGCGACAAGCTCTGTCTGTGTAGGCTCTATCGGTTCACCTGCCGCGACAAACGGGTTGAAGCAGGAGATTGGAGTTGCAGTTTTTAGCTCCATCAATCTGAAGATGTTTTTCTCCGTCCATCCTTTTCCCCGAACTTTCAGATCCTCAACAATTTCAGGGACATTGTGGCCACGACAGATTGCTGTGATGAGGTAGGGGAAAACAAGGGGTCCCAATGGCCGCATTGCACAATCTAAAATCCCTTCTCGAATATATCTACCAACATTAATAGGCCTCTCATTTAAAATTGAATGAACGAGAGCTAACCTTGGTTGATCCACTGTGTTGTTGTGTGAGGAGGGCATAATCCTCTTTTTCACGAATGCGTTCCACAACTTGGCTTCAGGGGTGAGTTCGGCTCGTTTCACCGTCCTTGGGTGTTTGGGATATGTATTCCATTGGGTTCCTTCCTCGGTGAGTTCTGCCATGACAGCATCATAATCTGCTGCCTCCAGGCTCTCCATGAACCTTTTATGCCCATCTTCTTTTCTGTTGACGTAGAGTCCGTAAAGGGTGTTAATATGTTCTGGCTCTAGAGGGACTTCCTTACCGTGAACTGTCATTGTTGTCGCGTCTCTGCTGTCGACAACAACATAAAATTCTCTGACCAGGGTAACGTTTATCTCCTCAGGTTGCTCAGCAAACATCTGCAAACGTAGTGCTCTGATCTTACGGTCTATAAATGGTTTGAGCCCGAGATTCTCCGTTCGTTTGTTGTAGATGAACCATTTCTCCTCCCACATATCCCTTTTCTGAAAGGAGGTGAGTAGCGGTCATTGGACTCTTTGTTGGAAAATCGGTTTGGAATTATGTCGTGGCTGGGAGTGGCTGCTGTTGTAGCAGAGGTTGAGGCAACACTCCTTCTAGTGTTTCTGGTACTCATAGTTGCAAGAAACTGTAGAAAAATGAAAGAAAATGAAAATCTAGAGAGGAAGCAAGTAGAGAGAGTAAGAGTGAAGTGAAAAATGAATAGTAAAATGGGGTTTATATAGATGAAGAGTTTGTTGCCCGTTGGAGCTGTAACAGCAGGGGCGAATAACGGGGCCAGCTGTTACGTTGTTTCTGACGCGTCTGTCACGCGTTTCTGTGTCTGCTGCGCGTCTGTTATGCGTTTGCGTGTCTGCCGCGACAGTGTGTTGACATGCTGGATTTTCCACGTCTATTGCGGCAGCTGTAACGACAGGCTCCTAATTTGGGCTTTTTGGGCTAATGGTGAGATAGTGGGCTGAGTTCACTTCTTCTCCTCTCCTTGTCTCCTCTATTTCCTAAAAATAATTAAAATAAAAACTTAGTTCCTAAAAATAAAATAATTCTAATTTCCTAATAAATAAATATATGTATATATATAAATAAATAATAATAAAAATAAAATTAAGTAAAATTAGGGATGCCATGAGGGGCATCTCCTAAAGTAACCACTTCCTGCATTCTTGGGGCGTCAGTCCCCTGATAATGCTTCAATCTTTGTCCGTTGACTTTAAATTGGTGCCCGTCTTTTAAGGATTTGATCGTGATGGCACCATGAGGAAAAACTTGCACCACTTGAAATGGGCCGGACCATCTAGATTTCAACTTTCCTGGGAAGAGTTTCAACCTAGAGTTGAATAACAACACAAGATGCCCTGGGTAGAACTGTTGTGGCAGTAGCTTCTTGTCATGCCACTTCTTTGTCTTCTCCTGGTAAATCCTTGCGTTGTCATAGGCCATTGCTCGAATTTCTTCAATCTCATTCAAGTCAAGTAACCTCTTATGTCCTGCCTTTTCCAAGTCCATGTTCACTGCCTTGATGGCCAAGTATGCTTTGTGCTCAATCTCAACAGGTAGATGGCATGTTTTTCTATAAATCAGTCGGTAGGGTGACATTCCCAATAGAGTTTTAAATGCTGTTCTGTAGGCCCAGAGTGCATCATTGAGGTGTATAGACCAGTCCTTTCGAGTTGGTTTAACCATCTTTTCAAGAATGTTCTTTACCTCTCTGTTGGATATTTCGGCCTGTCCATTGGTCTGAGGGTGGTAAGCTGTTGCGATCCGATGTTTGACACCATATTTCTTTAAAGCAGTAGCTATAACCCTATTGTCAAAATGCCTCCCTTCATCACTGATAACCGCCTTCGGGATGCCAAATCTAGAAAAAATATTCTTGTGTAGAAATCTCTGAACGATATTGGCATAATTTTTCTGCGTGGCGATTGCTTCAACCCATTTGGACACGTAGTCCACTGCCAGGAGGATATAAAGATTCCCACATGATGCTGGGAATGGTCCCATGAAATCAATCCCCCAAACGTCGAAGATTTCGACTTCAAGGATGTTTTGCAGCGGCATCTCGTGTCTCCTTGAGATGTTTCCAGTCCTTTGACACCTGTCACAGCTTTTGTAGAATGCTTGGGCATCCTTGAACAGTGAAGGCCAATAAAAACCAGACTGCAAAACCTTGGCAGCAGTTTTGTTACCACCCAAGTGTCCTCCATATTGTGAAGCATGGTAGTGATGAAGAACAGCTTCCTGTTCATCTTGTGGTACACACCTCCTGATAATCTGATCTGCACAGTTTTTGAAAAGAAGAGGTTCGTCCCATTAATAATGCTTAACATCATTTTGGAACCTCTTCCTAGCTTGATAATTAAGATCAGGAGGAAATATTCTGCTAACTAAATAATTAACGAAATTAGCATACCAGGGGAGTTCAGAAAACTTACCTGCTGCCATGGCTGTCACGACAGTGCTTGTGGAAGCAAACAGCTGCTCGTCAGGGAAGGTCTCCAGTATGTGTGTCTTGTCTATTGGAAGACTCTTTCACATCTCTAATCTTGACAAGTGATCTGCAACTTGGTTCTTTGTCCCTTTTTTATCTTTGATTTCTATGTTGAACTCTTGCAGCAGCAGAATCCAACGAATCAGTATGGGCTTTACGTCTTTTTTAGCAAACAGATACTTCAGTGCAGAGTGGTCTGTGTGGACCACCACCTTCGTTCCAAGTATGTAGGATCGGAACTTGTCAATTGGAAACACCACAACCAACAATTCCTTCTCTGTTGTGGTGTAATTCACTTGGGCATCGTTGAGTGTTTTGCTAGCGTAGTAAATAACGTGGAATAGCTTGTCTTTCCTCTGTCCAAGTGCTGCCCCTACATCATAATCGCTGGCATCACACATAATCTCGAATGGCAACTTCCAGTCCGGTGGCTGTACAATTGGGGTTGTTACTAGGTTTTCTTTCAGAATTCTAAATGCCTCAGTACATTCATCATTGAAGTCGAAGGGACAATTCTGCTCTAGTAGGTGACATAGAGGCTTGGTGATCTTCGAAAAATTGGATATAAACCTTCGATTGAATCCAGCATGCCCTAAGAAACTCCGAATTCCCTTGACTGTGGTGGGAGGTTGCAGCTTTTCAATCACCTCAATCTTGGCTCTGTCGACTTCTATGCCGCGACAGCTTACTTTATGGCCTAGGACTATCCATTCATCCACCATGAAGTGACATTTCTCCCAGTTTAATACTAAGTTCGCTTTGTCGCATCTCTCGAGCACTTTTTGTAGGTTGCCTAAGCAGCTTTCAAAATTATCTCCAAAGACAGAGAAATCGTCCATGAATATCTCCAGGAAATCCTCCACCATGTCGGAGAATATTGTCATCATACACTTCTAGAAGGTTGTTGGTGCATTGCAAAGTCCAAATGACATTCTCCTAAAAGCGTAAGTACCGTATGGGCAAGTGAAGGTCGTTTTCTCTTGATCCTTCGGTGCGATGGCTATTTGGTTGTAACCTGAGTAACCATCAAGAAAACAGTAATAAGGCTTTCCCGCTAATCTATCAAGCATTTGATCGATAAAAGGCAGGGGAAAGTGGTCTTTCCAGGTAGCTTTGTTAAGCTTTCGGTAGTCCATACAAACCCTCCAACCGGTCACAGTCCTGGTTGGGATTAACTTGCTTTCTTCGTTGGTCACCACGGTTATTCCTCCCTTCTTAGGAACGCACTGCATCGGGCTCACCCACTTACTATCCGAGATGGCATAAATTATCCCAGCATCTAGCCATTTGATAATTTCTTTTCGGACCACTTCTCGCATAGCATCATTCAGACGTCTTTGGGCATCAATGGTCGGCTTATGATCATCCTCTAAGAGAATTTTATGCATGCATAGTGCCGGACTGATGCCTTGGATATCAGCTATCGTCCATCCAATAGCCTTTTTGTGCTGCTGCAGCATCCCTATCAGCTGTTGTTCCTGTTCCTGCATCAACTTGGAAGAGATGATTACAGGCAACGTATCATTTAATCCAAGAAAAACATATTTGAGTTGCCCTGGCAGGGGCTTAAGATCTAGGACAGGTGGCTCGACAGTTGATGGCTTTTGGATGATATGTTCATTCGAGGTATAGTTTAAGGGCTCGAATAACTTACATGGATGATTGCCTATATAGTTTACCTCCTCATGATCTCCAGTATCATATATGTCAGAATCTGAGGAGCAGCTGTTGTCGTCGTTGCCGTGACAGTCTTCTAAATGGCTGTTGGGGCAGTGGCCAAATTTGATGTTATGGCAGTCCGACCTGATGCAGGGTTGGTCAAGGATTACTTCAGTGATGGCCTTGCATTCTTCTTCTGCATCAGCGTGTTTCATTTCTTGGAGAACAATCAGCTTGATCTCTTGAGCATTCACTCTCATAGTGAGTTCTCCCTTTTCTACATCAATCAATGATCTTTCTGTGGCTAAGAAGGGTCGCCCCAGGATGATTTGTGCATTCTCATCTGCTCCACAATCTAAAACAAGAAAGTCAGCAGGAAAAATAAATTTATCCACTCTTACCAGAATATCTTAAATATTCCCTTCTGGTTGCACGTAAGAGCGGTTTGCCAGCTGCAGCATAACTGTTGTGGGTCGTACTCGTCCAATACCTAATTTCTGAAATACAGATTTTGGCATTAAATTAATACTAGCACCTAGATCACAAAGTACCTTACCCACGAATTTATCACCGATTATGCACGATATTATGAAGCTCCTAGGATCATTCTTTTTCTGGGGTGGATGCTTGTGCAGAATAGTCATGCATCCTTCTGTCAGTTTTACCGTCTCAAATTCCTCAAGTCCGAATTTCTTTGACATAGCATCCTTGAGAAATTTGGCATAACTAGGCATCTCCTTGATGGCATCTAACAGTGGAATATTGATGTGGACTTACCTAAAAATATCATAGATCTTCTTAAGCTGGAACTCATGTTTCTGCTTCTGTAGCCGCTGTGGAAAAGGAAGTGGAGGACGATAATCTTCGATGCATCCTTCCCACTTCATTCGGATCTGAGGAGGTTGAGGTTCTTCATCCTTCTCCTTTGTCCCTTCTGCTGTCGTGACAGGTGTATCGGCAGCAGGCTGTTTATCGTCTGCCGGGGCAGTGTTCACGGCAATCGATTCTAGGGCTGGTTCCTTAACTGGTTCAGCTTTCTTCTCTGGCCCTAGTAATTGCTTCCCACTCCTAGTTGTGATAGCTTTGCACTGCTCATGTGTGGGTTGTCTAGCGACCTCAGTATCGCTAGGGAATCCTCCATTCTACCTTGGCTTAATATGCTGGGAAACCTGACCCATTTGTGTCTCCAATGACTTCAGAGTAGCTTCATGGTTAGTCATCCGCGTCTCTGTTTTATCCATGAACGACTCAGTCATCTTGACGAAGTGATTCATGTTTTCAATGTAAGTTCTTGTTTGAGACATAAACGTGGCCAAGGTCTGCTCTAATATACTAGGTATAGCTGCTAGTGGTTGTTGCGGCTGTTGTTGCGGTTGCTGCCGTGTCAGAAGTCTAGGTGCCCCCTGATTTTGAGTGTTCTGTGCTTGAGGGGTTCAGGGCATTGTTTGGGTTGCTCCAAGAGAATTTTGGGTCTTTCCTCCAATTGGGATTGTAATAGTTGGAATTGTAGTTTTGCTTATTATAGTTCCCAACGTACATCCTTTCCTCTAGCTGTAGCGGGCAGTCTTCCGAAATATGATTCCCACTGCAAGTTCCACATACCTCTTCTGCAGCACAGACTGGTTGAGAATCATTCTTCAGCAAGTTTCCTACTGCCTTTGTGAGATATGCAACTTGTGTCTTTAAGGAATTATCGGCTTTGCAATCCTTCACAGCTAGTACTCGTTTGCCTCTCCTTAATGTGGGGAATTGCTCTTCATTCTTCGCCAAATTCTTTAATACTACCATGGCTTCATCCGGATCTTTATCCAACAACAATCCATTGGCTGCTGAATCGTGTTGAGTGTGTAAAAGTTCTATATTTTACCCCCTATTTAACCCATATTTCTGTTGCATTCAAGCATAATCTATTTCATTTAGGATAGATTTCATTCATACATCACAATTATATTAAATGGCACAGTTTCTACTGAAATTGGTTGCTTTTGCAGGCAGCTGCTGCAGAAGATGAAGGGCAGTGGAGAAGCAGAGCTTGAACACTTGACTGCAGCTAAGAAGAAGGATGCTGCCATGGCTGCTGCCGTGGCAGCTAAGGACGACAGCAATGGTGAAGGGAAGAAGTGAAGTGGAGCTCGACAGAAAGAGGGAAAGATATCTCATTCTCTAGTCGTCTTCCCCTAAACCCTAGTCGTTTCCCCCTTCTCATCATGTTCTAAACTTCCCCTAGGGCTAAGGGTTGATTCTGTAAAGTAGTTGCAAGGATTGCATTGTTTTAGGATTTTTTCTGTTCAATAAAATAGACTTCAAGTTTGCTTATTCTTGTTTTCAAACATCTTGCAAGAGTATCGGGAGAGCAATATGAGATTACTCATTTACTTAATATCGGGAGAGTTAAGTATACGAAAGGAATAAGTACGGGTTCTCTACTTTATGGTTGAACTATCTCGGACCTAGGGATAGGATGAGGTTAAATGTCTAAGGAAGAATTCAACAACATCGGTGTTCATCCTTCGATTCACGCCGGGAGGTATCATCAAAGACGTGTTCATCGACAGACTTGGACCTAGGGATAGGCCAAGGCATAGCAGGGATTCTTGCCAAGCTTGAAGTGTTGAGTTGTGTGTTCGTTGCCGCAACAACAACAGATCGCTGCCGCGACAAGCGCTACGACAGAACAATGAAGTCTTAGACATTGCAAACACCTGCACTATGGAGCAGATCAATACCAGCCCATTCTTTACTCTGAATATTTTCATCTTTTATTTTCAGTCTTCTTTATTATCTCGTGACAACCAATTAAACTATTTCTTTTCCTTTTTGTGCAGTAATCTAAGGTTAAGCTATTAGCCCAGTACTTGTGGAGACGATATCTGATACTTACATATCACTTTACTACTTGCGTCGTGTACACTAGCACTACATTACGATAGACACTTTTACACGCAACAAGTTTTTGGCGCCGTTGCCGGGGACTGACAACATATCTTTACCCTATCTTTACTGCACCTTCTTTTATTTTTCTGTTTTACTTGGATTGTTCACCCTGTGTTTTTCACAAGGTCTTTTGTTTGCTTATGCGCAGATCTCAACAAGGGAAAGAACCTGAGCACCAGTTAGATCCTGAAATCGAACGAACGTGAAACAAGTTTTTGGCGCCATTGCCGGGCACCAATTTAAAGTCAACGGACAAATATTGAAGCATTATCAGGGGACTGAAGCCCCAAGAATGCAGGAAGTGGTTACTTTAGGAGATGCCCCTCCTGGAATCACTAATTTAACTTAATTTATTATTTATTTATTTATATTTATTAGGAAATTAGAATTATTTTATTTTTAGGAACTAAGTTTTATTTTTATCATTTTTAGGAAATAAAAGAGACAAGGAGAGGAGAAGAAGTGAACTCAGCCCACCATCTCACCATCAGCCCAAAAAGCCCAAAATAGGAGCCTGTCGTTACAGCTGCCGCGGCATACGTGGAAAATCCAGCCTGTCAACACGTTGTCGCAGAAGACACGCAAACGCGTAATAGACGCGCATCAGACACAGAAACGCGTGACAGACGCGTCAGTAACCGCGTAACAGTTGGCCCTGTTATTCGCGCCTATTGTTACAGCTCGAACAGGAAGCAAACTCCTCATCTATATAAACCCCGTTTTACTATTCATTTTCACTCACTTTCACTTACTCTTCTTGTTTCCTCTCTAGAATTTTATTTGCTTTCATTTTTCTTTTCCACTGACCCTTGCAACCATGAGTACCAGAAATACCCGACGCAGTGCTGCTTCAGGATCTGCCCCAGCAGCAGCCACTCCCAGCTCCTTCCAGGCCAGAGATATGTGGGAGGAGAGAGGTTTCATTTATAGCACGAGAACGGAGAATCTCGGGCTAAAACCATTCATAGCCCACAAGATCAGAGCGCTACAGTGGAAAATGTTTGCCAAGCAGCTAGTAGAATTGAACGTCACCTTAGTCCGAGAATTTTATGATACCTTCGACAGCAGGGAGGCAACAACAATGACGGTTCGTGGGAAGGAAGCACCCTTTGAGCCATAATACATCAACACCCTTTATGGATTCTACGTTGGCAGAAGGGAAGACGACCACCAAAGATTCGTGGAGAGCCTGGAGACAACAGATTTTGACATTGTCATGGCAGAACTCACCGATGAAGGAACCAAATGGAATACCGATACTAAACATCCAAGGACTGTGAAACGAGTCCAACTCACCCCCGAAGCCAAGCTGTGGAACGCATTTGTCAAAAAGAGGATTATGCCCTCCTCGCACAACAGCATGGTAGATCAACCAAGGTTAGCTCTCATCCATTCAATTTTGAACGAGAGGCCTATTAATGTTGGTAAATATGCTCGAGAGGGAATTTTGGATTGTGCACACCGGTCATCGGGACCACTCGTCTTCCCCTACCTCATAACAGCTTTTTGCCGTGGCCACAACGTCCCTGAAGCTGCTGAGGATTTGAGAATCCGAGGAAAAGGATGGACGGAGAGGAACATCCTTAACTTGATGGAGCTGAAGGCTGCAACCCCAATATCTAGTTTCAACCCTACTGCCGCGGTAGGTGAGGCGACAAATCCCACCAAGACAGAGCCTGCCACCACAGAACAAAGGCAACCCACTGCAGCAGCTCCCCCAGCAGACTCCTCAACCCAAATCCTTGCTGCCCTGCAGAAAATGGAGGAACGACGGCTGGGCCTGATGATTTTTATTCGGAACTTCACAATAGCAACGATACATTTCATTAAAACCAATCTAAAATTTCCTGATGTACTGTTTCCTGCTTTCCCCGACCATTATTTTGCTGCCCCTACACCTTCCCATACCCTACCCCTACTGCCACACCGAGAACACCATCTGTCGCGTCCACCCAAACACCGGCCACGACAGCTGCAGGCGGCAGCCACACTGCCACATCATCTGCTAGGGGAGAGAAGAGAAAAGAGCCCATGTCGGACCTTGACAGATACATAACTGGTTTCTCCTCTTCCTCAATTTGGGAGGAATCCGATGACGAGCCCTCTATCAAGAGGATCCTGTCCAAGGAGTTCACCCCGGTGAAACTGCAGAAACCAAACACGGAGTCGGACCATCCAACCAAGGAAAATCTGATAACGGCAGCAGCAGTAGCAGCAGCAGCTCCTCCGAGGAGGTTCAGGTGTTGGAGAAACCACCCCATATCTCACCTACCCGCATCCAGCATCCGAGGGAAGCCAAGAACAAGACCACCTCTGCCTCTCCCAGCCATCTACCGACACCAACGAGGAAAGTCACTGCCCGCCGGCAGATTCGTATCAGCAGCAGCGACGACAGTGCTTAAAATTTAAGTTTCTTTTCTTATATTTGTTGTCTGCTATTTTGTTATAATTGTGATGTTGTTTTTATTTTCTTTTTAACATTTTGTCATCATACATTGAAAGCAATGCAACCCTTGAGTTCGGGGGTGGCATCCCTCCATTAATGAAGTGTCTTTATATTTAGAAACTGTGTCTAAATGTTTAGTTTATTTTTGCTTAAAAAATTGAAAATGTGGCTTAAGTCTTTGAACTTCACTTACCTGCCACGACATATGCTGTCGTGACAGTGCCTTTAGGAAATTTTAGGATTTGTTTAGAGCCCTGCTATGATTCTACCCTGTAAAACACTCTTTGTGACTTTTATGTTTTTTAGATTACTTTAGTACACTGGAATGGAAATGTTTACTCACTTGAAACTGCCCCTAGAGGTGCCTATCACTGGCTCTAGGAAAACAAGAGAGAAAGAAAAAAAATATTCAGACTCAATAGCTTGCAAAACTGCCTTGCACTTACTTTAAGAGATTTACTTTTTGAGCTATGTTAGAAAAAACTAAAGGAGCCCAAGAATTGCCTCCAGAAAAGATGTAGTTAAATAAAGAGTCAGAAAAAACTAAAGGAGCCTAAGAATTGCCTCCAGAAAAAAATTGAAATGGCATAACCTCAAGTTTGTAAACATAACTATTCTGGTATACTAAGGTAGTCTAGATGCATAAATGTTCACAAAACCCGCACACACTTCACAAGAATTATAACATGGTTCCGAATAAGCCTAGAAATGTCCGACAAGGTACTACTCTTGATAGACTACAAGTGGTAGGTAATGTAGAGTTCACTGATTTAAGCCAAACAAAAAAAATTATTATAGTTAGTAAGTTAGGTAATATTTGCTTGAGGGCAGGCAAAAGCTTGAGTTTGGGGGTGTGTTGAGTGTGTAAAATTTCTATATTTTACCCCCTATTTAACCAATATTTCTGATGCATTCAAGCATAATCCATTGCATTTAGGATAGATTTCATTCATACATCACAATTATATTAAATGGCACAGTTTCTACTGAAATTGGTTGCTTTTGCAAGTAGCTGGTGTAGAAGATGAAGGGCAGTGGAGAAGCATAGTTGGAACACTGGACTGCACTAAGAAGAAGGATGCTGCCATGGCTGCTGTCGTGGCAGCTAAGGACGACAGCAATGGTGAAGGTAAGAAGTGAAGTGGAGCTCGACAGAAAGAGGAAATTAAGCCGGTCTGTCGTGAAACACTCTTATATTTTTTTGAGCCCTAGATCAGAATGAAGGCCAAGCCCAAAGTTCAAGGAAGAAAATCCAAGCAAGAAGGAAGGACGAATTAAAGACATATACTCTAAAGATTTAGTCTTTACTCGAGTTGTACTTTAATTTAAACTTGTATTATTGCCATATTAGAAAACTTGAACCCAAGGACTACATAAAGGCATGTAATTCGACCTAGGGAAGGATATCTCATTCTCTTTCCATCTTCCCCTAAACGTTAGTCATTTTCCCCTTCTCATCATGTTCTAAACTTCCCCTAGGGCTAAGGGTTGATTCTGTAAAGTAGTTGTAAGGATTGCATTATTTTAGGATTTTTTCTATTCAATAAAATAGACTTCAAGTTTGCTTATTCTGGTTTTCAAACATCTTGCAAGAGTATCGGGAGAGCAATGTGAGATTACTCATTTACTTAATATCGGGAGAGTTAAGTATACGAAAGGAATAAGTACGGGTTCTCTACTTTATAGTTGAACTATTTCGGACCTAGGGATAGGATGAGGTTAAATGTCTAAGGAAGAATTCAACAACATCGGTGTTCATCCTTCGATTCACGCCGGGAGGTATCATCAAAGACGTGTTCATCGACAGACTTGGACCTAGGGATAGGCCAAGGCATAGCAGGGATTCTTGCCAAGCTTGAAGTTCTGAGTTGTGTGTTCGCTGCCGCAACAACAACAGATCGCTGCCGCGACAAGCGCTACGACAGAACAGAGAAGTCTTAGTCATTGCAAACACCTGCACTATGGAGCATATCAATACCGGCCCATTCTTTACTCTGAATATTTTCATCTTTTATTTTCATTCTTCTTTATTATCTCGTGACAACCAATTAAACTATTTCTTTTCCTTTTTGTGCAGTAATCTAAGGTTAAGCTATTAGCCCAGTCCTTGTGGAGACAATATCTGATACTTACATATCACTTTACTACTTGCGTCGTGTACACTTGCACTACATTACGATAGACACTTTTACACGCAACAAGTTTTTGGCGCCGTTGCCGGGGACTGACAACATATCTTTACCCTATCTTTACTGCACCTTCTTTTATTTTTATATTTTACTTGGATTGTTCACCCTGTGTTTTTCACAAGGTCTTTTGTTTGCTTATGCGCAGATCTCAACAAGGGAAAGAACCTGAGCACCAGTTAGATCCTGAAATCGAACGAACGTGAAACAAGTTTTTGGCGCCATTGCCGGGCACCAATTTAAAGTCAACGGACAAAGATTGAAGCATTATCAGGGGACTGAAGCCCCAAGAATGCAGGAAGTGGTTACTTTAGGAGATGTCCCTCCTGGAATCACTAATTTAACTTAATTTATTATTTATTTATTTATTTATATTTATTAGGAAATTAGAATTATTTTATTTTTAGGAACTAAGTTTTATTTTTATCATTTTTAGGAAATAAAAGAGACAAGGAGAGGAGAAGAAGTGAACTCAGCCCACCATCTCACCATTAGCCCAAAAAGCCCAAAATAGGAGCCTGTCGTTACAGCTGCCGTGACATACGCGGAAAATCCAGCCTGTCAACACGTTGTCGCGGAAGACACGCAAACGCGTAATAGACGCGCATCAGACACAGAAACGCGTGACAGACGCGTCAGAAACCGCGTAACAGTTGGCCCTGTTATTCGCGCCTATTGTTACAGCTCCAACGGGCAGCAAACTCCTCATCTATATAAACCCCGTTTTACTATTCATTTTCACTCACTTTCACTTACTCTACTTGTTTCCTCTCTAGAATTTTATTTGCTTTCATTTTTCTTTTCCACTGACCCTTGCAACCATGAGTACCAGAAACACCCGACGCAGTGCTGCTTCAGGATCTGCCCCAGCAGCAGCCACTCCCAGCTCCTTCCAGGCCAGAGATATGTGGGAGGAGAGAGGTTTCATTTATAGCACGAGAACGGAGAATCTCGGGCTAAAACCATTCATAGCCCACAAGATCAGAGCGCTACAGTGGCAAATGTTTGCCAAGCAGCCAGTAGAATTGAACGTCACCTTAGTCCGAGAATTTTATGATGCCATCGACAGCAGGGAGGCAACAACAATGACGGTTCGTGGGAAGGAAGCACCCTTTGAGCCAGAATACATCAACACCCTTTATGGATTCTACGTTGGCAGAAGGGAAGAAGACCACCAAAGATTCGTGGAGAGCCTGGAGACAACAGATTTTGACGCTGTCATGGCAGAACTCACCGATGAAGGCACCGAATGGAATACCGATACTAAACATCCAAGGACGGTGAAACGAGTCCAACTCACCCCCGAAGCCAAGCTGTGGAACGCATTTGTCAAAAAGAGGATTATGCCCTCCTCGCACAACAGCATGGTAGATCAACCAAGGTTAGCTCTCATCCATTCAATTTTGAACGAGAGGCCTATTAATGTTGGTAAATATGCTCGAGAGGGAATTTTGGATTGTGCACACCGGTCATCGGGACCACTCGTCTTCCCCTACCTCATAACAGCCCTTTGCCGTGGCCACAACGTCCCTAAAGCTGCTGAGGATTTGAGAATCCGAGGAAAAGGATGGACGGAGAGGAACATCCTTAACTTGATGGAGCTGAAGGCTACAACCCCTATATCTAGTTTCAACCCTACTGTCGCGGTAGGTGAGGCGACAAATCCCACCAAGACAGAGCCTGCCACCACAGAACAAAGGCAACCCACTGCAGCAGCTCCCCCAGCAGACTCCTCAACCCAAATCCTTGCTGCCCTGCAGAAAATGGAGGAACGACAGCTGGGCCTGATGATTTTTATTCGGAACTTCACAATAGCAACGATACATTTCATTAAAACCAATCTAAAATTTCCTGATGTACTGTTTCCTGCTTTCCCCGACCATTATTTTGCTGCCCCTACACCTTCCCATACCCTACCCCTACTGCCACACCGAGAACACCATCTGTCGCGTCCACCCAAACACCGGCCACGACAGCTGCAGGCGGCAGCCACACTGCCACATCATCTGCTAGGGGAGAGAAGAGAAAAGAGCCCATGTCGGACCTTGACAGATACATAACTGGTTTCTCCTCTTCCTCAATTTGGGAGGAATCCGATGACGAGCCCTCTATCAAGAGGATCCTGTCCAAGGAGTTCACCCCGGTGAAACTGCAGAAACCAAACACGGAGTCGGACCATCCAACCAAGGAAAATCTGATAACGGCAGCAGCAGTAGCAGCAGCAGCTCCTCCGAGGAGGTTCAGGTGTTGGAGAAACCACCCCATATCTCACCTACCCGTATCCAGCATCTGAGGGAAGCCAAGAACAAGACCACCTCTGCCTCTCCCAGCCATCTACCAACACCAACGAGGAAAGTCACTGCCCGCCGGCAGATTCGGATCAGCAGCAGCGACGACAGCGCTTAAAATTTAAGTTTCTTTTCTTATATTTGTTGTCTGCTATTTTGTTATAATTGTGATGTTGTTTTTATTTTCTTTTTATCATTTTGTCATCATACATTGAAAGCAATGCAACCCTTGAGTTCGGGGGTGGCATCCCTCCATTAATGAAGTGTCTTTATGTTTAGAAACTGTGTCTAAATGTTTAGTTTATTTTTGCTTAAAAAATTGAAAATGTGGCTTAAGTCTTTGAACTTCACTTGCCTGCCACGACATATGCTGTCTTGACAGTGCCTTTAGGAAATTTTAGGATTTGTTTAGAGCCCTGCTATGATTCTACCCTGTAAAACACTCTTTGTGACTTCTATGTTTTTTAGATTAATTTAGTACACTGGAATGGAAATGTTTACTCACTTGAAACTGCCCCTAGAGGTGCCTATCACTTGCTCTAGGAAAACAAGAGAGAAAGAAAAAAATATTCAGACTCAATAGCTTGCAAAACTGCCTTGCACTTACTTTAGGAGATTTACTTTTTGAGCTATGTTAGAAAAAACTAAAGGAGCCCAAGAATTGCCTCCAGAAAAGATGTAGTTAAATAAAGAGTCAGAAAAAACTAAAGGAGCCTAAGAATTGCCTCCAGAAAAAAAATTGAAATGGCATAACCTCAAGTTTGTAGACATAACTATTCTGGTATACTAAGGTAGTCTAGATGCATAAGTGTTTACAAAACCCGCACACACTTCACAAGAATTATAACATGGTTCCGAATAAGCCAAGAAATGTCCGACAAGGTACTACTCTTGATAGACTACAAGTGGTAGGTAATGTAGAGTTCACTGATTTAAGCCAAAGAAAAAAATTATTATAATTAGTAAGTTAGGTAATATTTGCTTGAGGGCAGGCAAAAGCTTGAGTTTGGGGGTGTGTTGAGTGTGTAAAATTTCTATATTTTACCCCCTATTTAACCAATATTTCTGATGCATTCAAGCATAATCCATTGCATTTAGGATAGATTTCATTCATACATCACAATTATCTTAAATGGCACAGTTTCTACTGAAATTGGTTGCTTTTGCAAGTAGCTGGTGTAGAAGATGAAGGGCAGTGGAGAAGCATAGTTGGAACACTGGACTGCAGCTAAGAAGAAGGATGCTGCCATGGCTGCTGTCGTGGCAGCTAAGGACGACAACAATGGTGAAGGTAAGAAGTGAAGTGGAGCTCGACAGAAAGAGGAAATTAAGCCGGTCTGTCGTGAAACACTCTTATATTTTTTTGAGCCCTAGATCAGAATGAAGGCCAAGCCCAAAGTTCAAGGAAGAAAATCCAAGCAAGAAGGAAGGACGAATTAAAGACATATACTCTAAAGATTTAGTCTTTACTCGAGTTGTACTTTAATTTAAACTTGTATTATTGCCATATTAGAAAACTTGAACCCAATGACTACATAAAGGCATGTAATTCGACCTAGGGAAGGATATCTCATTCTCTTTCCATCTTCCCCTAAACCCTAGTCGTTTTCCCCTTCTCATCATGTTCTAAACTTCCCCTAGGGCTAAGGGTTGATTCTGTAAAGTAGTTGTAAGGATTGCATTATTTTAGGATTTTTTCTATTCAATAAAATAGACTTCAAGTTTGCTTATTCTGGTTTTCAAACATCTTGCAAGAGTATCGGGAGAGCATTGTGAGATTACTCATTTACTTAATATCGGGAGAGTTAAGTATACGAAAGGAATAAGTACGGGTTCTCCAGTTTATGGTTGAACTATCTAGGACCTAGAGATAGGACGAGGTTAAGTGGCTAAGGAAGAATTCAACAACATTGGTGTTCATCCTTCGATTCACGTTGGCAGGTATCATCCAAGACGTATTTATCGACATACTTGGACCTAGGGATAGGCCAAGGCATAGCAGGGATTCTTGCCAAGCTTGAAGTGCTGAGTTGTGTGTTCGCTGACGCGACAACAATTGACCGTTGCCGCAGCAGGTGCTGCCATTACAGGCGCTACGAGAGAACAGAGAAGTCTTAGACATTGCAAACACCTGCACTACGGAGCAGATCAATACTGGCCCATTCTTTACTCTGAATATTTTCATCTTTTATTTTCAGTCTTCTTTATTATCTCGTGAAAACCAATTAAACTATTTCTTTTTTTTGTGCAGTAATCCAAGGTTAAGCTATTAGCCCAGTCCCTGTGGAGACGATATCTGATACTTACGTATCACTTTACTACTTGCGTCGTGTACACTTGCACTACATTGCGATAGACACTTTGACACGCAACAAATCGATTCTCATACGAGTCTGTAGGTTAGTAGCATTGTAGAATTTGATTACTTGATTCCAAAAAGTGAATCCATGCATCGGGCAATTCCTCAGAAGAGTGGTAAACCTGTCCCATGCTTCGTGCATTGGCTCATCGTCTTCCTATTGAAAAGTAGCAATTTCGTTACGTAATCGCTCAGATAAATGGGAAGGGTTAAAACGAGACAAAAATTTACGAGTTAAATCTGCCCAAGTTCATATTGAACTCGCCGTTAGTTTGTTCCACCAAGTTTTAGCTCTGTCCCTCAATGAATGAGGAAATAACCAAAGCCTCAGTATCTCCGGATTTACTCCTGGTAGTCTAAACGAACAACAGATTTCTTGGAACATTTTCAGATGTTCCCTAGCATCCTCTGTAGCAGCACCACTAAATTGGCCAGCGAAATTAATCATGCTGAACATCACAGGTTTCAGCTCGAAATTTTCAGCTTCCACGTCTAGCAGGGTGGTCTCTAGTTCCACATGATCATTGATCATGTAATCTCGGCATGACCGGCATGCGGCCCCAGCAGGAGGAGTGACAAGCCGTCCATTTCCTCCATCTCCGATAGGATCTTCAGGACCTTGGGGATTCCCTTGGTTGTTCATGGCCTCTAACTGTTCTTCAAGCTATTCGTTTCTGGCTAACACGAGTCGGAGTCAGTTCCTAAGATTGTACGAGCGTTCGATTTTAGGATCTATCTGATACTCAGGTTCCTTTCCTCGTCTCGATTTGCGCATAAGCAAACTGAAAACCTTGTGAAAAGCACAGGGTGAAAAATCCAAGTAAAAATAGAAAAATTAAAAGAATGTGCAGTAAAAGTAGGGTAAAGATATGTTGTCAGTCCCCGACAACGGCGCCAAAAACTTGTTGCGTGTAAAAGAGTCTATCGCAATAGAGTGCAAGTGTACACGACGCACGTAGTAAAGTGATGCACGAACAACCGAATGTCAAATCCACAGGGACTGGAAATAGCCTTAACCTTGAATTGCTGCACAAGAAAGAAGATAATTTTAATTGTTTGCAAGGGAATATTAAAGAATACTGAAGAAAAAAGATTAAAGAAATCAGGATAGAGAGAATGGGCCAGTATTGATTTGCTCAGTAGTGTAGGTGTTGCAATGTCTAGGACTTTTTGTTCTGTCGTTGCTCCTGTCGCGGCAGCACCTGCGGCGATAGCGGTCTGTTGTTGTCGCGGCAACGATCACACAACTCTGTACTTCAAGCTTGACAAGAATCCCTGTTGTGCCTTGGCCTATCCCTAGGTCCAAGTATGTAGATGAATATGTCTTTGATGATACCTCCCGGCGTGAATCGAAGGATGAACACCGATGTTGTTGAATTCTTCCTTAGCCACTTAACCTCGTCCTATCCCTAGGTCCGAGATAGTTCAACCATAAACTGGAGAACCCGTACTTATTCATTTCGTATACTTAACTCTCCCGATATTAAGTAAATGTATAATATCACAATGCTCTCCCGATACTCTTGTAAGATGTTGAAAACCAAAATAAGCAAACTTGAAGTCTATTTTATTGAATAGAAAAAATCCTAAAACAAAGCAATCCTTGCAACTACTTTACATAATCAACCCTTAGCCCTAGGGGAAGTTTAGAACATGATGAGAAGGGGAAACGACTAGGGTTTAGGGGAAGACGGCTAGAGAATGAGATATCCTTCCCTAGGTTGAATTACATGCATTTATATAGGCCTTGGGTTCAAGTTTTCTAATATGGCAAGAATACAAGTTTAAATTAATGTACAACTCTATTAATGACTAAATCTTCAGAGTAGATGTCTTTAATTCGTCCTCTTTCCTTGCTTGGAGTTTTTTCCTTAATCTTTAGGCTTGGCCTTCATTCTGATCTAGGGCTTAGAAAAATATAAGAGTGCTACACGACAGACCGACTTAATTTCCTCTTTCTGTCGAGTACCACTTTACTTCTTCCCTTCACCATTGTTGTCGTCATTGGCTGCCACGGCAGAGGCCGTGGCAGCCTCCTTCTTCTCGTCTGCAGTCCCGTGTTCTAGCTCTGCTTCTCCACTGCCCTGCGTCTGCTACAAAAACTACCTGCAAAAGTAACCAATTTCAATAGCAATTGTGTCATTTAATATAATTGTGATGTATGAATGAAATCTATCCTAAATGCAATGAATTATGCTTGAATGCAGCATGAATATAGGTTAAATAGGGGGTAAAATATAGAACTTCTACACACTCAACAATGGTTTAGCTTTTTCTCCCCTCTTGGGGGGTCCTCATGTTCTTTCAGGTGCTGCGTTATGGGGTCTTTAAGTCTGCCCCTAGGCCTGTCGCGGCAGCTGCTGCCCTGGACCGTTTCCACACTGATCTTAGTAGCTCTTGCATCCGGGCATTCCTTTCCTTCCTTTGAGAGTTGTAGGACGTTTATCCTTATGCTCTGATCCTCTACCCTCATTGTAAATTCCTCGAGTTCCACATCTATCAGCGTTCTGCCCGTGGCCAAGAAGGGTCACCTAAGGATGATAAGGGCTTTCTCGTTGGCTTCTCAATCTAAGATGAGGAAGTCGGCGGGGAGAGTTAGGTTGCCTACCTTTACCAGTATGTCTTCAATCTTTCCCTCCGGTTGCACAAATGAGTGATCCGCAAGTTTAAGCAGAACGGAGGTCGGTTTGGCAAGTCCAATGCCTAGTTTGCCGAATACGACCTTTGGCATCAGGTTGATGCTAGCTCCCAAGTCACACAGGGCTATGGTCTCGTGCTTGCTGCCTAGCCTGCATGGTATAACAAAGCTGCCCGGATATGTTTGCTTAAGCGGCAACTTGTTATGCAGCATAGCCATGCACTTTTCAGTAACGAACATTGTCTCGAATTCCCCTATCCTCTTCTTCTTAGAAACCATATCTCTGAGATGCTTGGCATAGTTTGGCATGCTTTGTATGGCTTCTATCATAGGTATATTGATGTGCACCTGTTTTAGAATATCCAAGAAATTTTTGAATTGGTGCTCCTGCTGCTGTTGCTTGAGCTTTTGGGGGAATGGTGTTGGCCAGCGAATGTCTTCTTTTTGCTCCTTGCTTGGGGGCTTAGTCCGGGGAGGATCATCCTTGCTTTTATGTTCTGTTGTTGGGGCGACTGGTGTTGCTGAGGCAGGTTTACTTGTCTGTTCCGGCTGAGTTCCTGACTGTTCTACCATCCTTAGTTCATCCAGTTGCTTACCACTTCTTGTAGATATAGCCTTGCAATGTTCATAAGTGGGCTTGGCTGCTTCTGGTAGGCTATTGGATGATGCTCCCATAGTCCGGCTGTGGTAGATTTCGGTGAACTTCATGAATTGGGTCTCCAGGTTCTTAATGGAAGCCTCCTGGTTGTTCATCTTCATCTTTGTCTTGTCCATAAAAGACTCGGTTTTCTCAATAAATTTATTTGTATAAACAATAAATTCACCAGTTTGATTCATAAAGGTTTGCAGAGTTGCTTCTAGTGAATTATTGTGTTGTGGCTGCTGAGTCTGCTACATGGACTGATTCTGCTGGTAGCCTCTCTGTAACTGTTGTGGATTTGTAGCTGTCTTTGGGTTGCTCTAGGAGAAGTTGGGATCTCCAGTTAGGATTATAGGTGTTTTGGGCAGGCCTGCTATTCCTCTCGTATCCTCCCATGGAATTTGCAGATGCGGTGCAGTCCGAGGAATCGTGGTTGCCCCCACATTCACCACAGAATGGCTCAACAGCTTTTACTTCATGGACCTTTCCTGGGGATTGCACCATCATCATCACCAGCTCCGTCAGAGTGTCGAGGCGGACATTTACAGATTTTGAGCCTTCTACCTCATTTGTAGTAGCTGGCCGCCTTGTGCCGCCTCAGCGGGCTATCAGGTATTTATAATCATTTTAGCTGCTATGTTTAGCAGCCGCAGTGCTTCCTCTGGAGGTATGTCTAGGATGATCTCGTTGACCGAGGCATCTATCATCATCTGAGTTGGGTAGTTAACCCCGTTATAGAATATAGGTACATGAGTCCAAGCTGGTAAACCATGTAGCAGACAGTTATTCAGCATTTGTTGGTACCACTCCCATGCATTGTACATCGGCTCGTCATCCCCTTGTCTAAAGGTTGTGATCTCATTTCGTAGCCTATCGGTGACGTTGGACGGGTTGAATCGGTCTAGAAAGTCTTTGCAAAACTCCGCCTATGAATTAAAAGATCCAGTTGGTTGGTCATTTAACCACTGTTTCGCCCTATCCCTCAGTGAATAAGGAAATAGCCTTAACCGTAGTACGTCTTGGTGAACCCCATGTATCTTGAATGCTCGGCAAATATCCAGGAATCCTCGTAAATGCTGCCGAGCATCTTCTGTGGTAGTCCCTCCGAAGTGCCCTAGTGTGTTTATCATGTTGAACATGACGGGCTTCAGTTCAAAATGGTCTGCCCCTATCTCTGGTTCAGTCACTATTGGCTCGAACCTTTG
Source organism: Hibiscus tridactylites (assembly GCA_958450335.1). Classification (NCBI taxonomy): domain Eukaryota; kingdom Viridiplantae; phylum Streptophyta; class Magnoliopsida; order Malvales; family Malvaceae; genus Hibiscus; species Hibiscus tridactylites. The sequence continues at coordinate 54,683,977 of OY288286.1, read as the reverse complement.
GAAGTCATGTTCCAGGTAGTCTCCATTTGTCCGCACTTAGGGTGGATCAGGGGGATCTTGCCTCTGTTGTTCTTGTGGTCTTATGGGCGGCAAGTCATGCTTCCCGCCCCTGCCATTCATGGCATCATTTGGGGAGGGGTCCTCGTTTACCATGGTCTCTTCCTTTGCTTTGCCCTTGTCTTTGTTCTTTAAGACTTCCCTGAGCTCCCTCTTAATTCTTCTAGTTTCACGCTCAAGATCGTCGTAAATAATAAGGTTTCCCTTAGGGTTGGCCCTGGTCATGCACTTGCAAAGGACAGGGAAAAATTTTATTTTTTTCGATTAAAAATAAAAATAAAATAAAAGGGTAAACAAAAAGTGCAGAAATTGAAAAACGAAATTCGTTGTTACCAATCCCCGATAACGGCGCCAAAAACTTTTAGGGCGTGTAAGTGTCCCCTTTTTGTGAGAGCGCAAGTGCACACTCCTGCCAAGTTATAGTATAAAAGATGTCGAATCCCACGAGGATTGGACATCTTGTTCCGTTTCGTAGTTCCTGCACAAGGGTAAAATAAAACACAAGTGAATTGTTTGGTTGAGAAGAAAAGTAAATAAAAAACACAGGTAATAGAAAAGGTGAATCAAGTTGATAGAGCAAGCAGGGTTATGTTGCCACTTAGTGTGAAAACTACGTTGTAATAGGTATGAGTTATCCTTTGTTGCCACGATATGTTGCCTCGGCGGGTATGGCGGGCGGCAAACTACGACCCTGTCACGCGGCCGCAGCAGGTCACTACCACTGCAGGGGTGTACTGTCTCGGTAGGTGGAACAGAAAGAAGTCATGGCGGCAAGTCTGGTAGATACTCCAAGTTCGGTAGGATAGTCGATAGTGATCCCTCCTATATCTAGGTTAGGATGCTCGAGATGCTAAGTTGAGGACTAGTCTGGAACCAAATTAGTCAACTCGGTTGGTGATCCCTTTTAGCCGCTGAAACTTGTGGACTAGTGTGGAACCAAATTAGTCACGCCTCAGCACGTTGTGACTGTACTTAACCCTTTCGTGAGCCTTGCACTTTCATACCCGACAAATGGTTTCTCTCAAACGATTTGTGTAGAAAGATTGAAAGAATGAAGAACAATGGATTAAGTAAACTTGGATTATTTTATTGAAGAAAATAACTCAAAACCCTAAAATAACCATTTCACACTAGTTACAACATAACCCTAACCCAATGGAAGTTAGAACATGGCGACAGTGAAGAACACAAGAAAAGTGTATAAAAAATCTAGGATGATTTGAACTAGGAGTACAATGGGTATTTATAGACTCAAGACTAGGTTAAGTCCTCCTTAAAGTACCTTTCCTTCTTAAATATGACTTTAAATGTCGACTTCTTTGCGTGAAATATGGACTCTTTCTCGTTTGCCTTAGCCCATAAGTAAGCTTGAGAATTTTTCTTCGACAGCCCTAGCTGCTACTATAGACGTTGAAAAATCAAATGAACACCGACGATAGATTCAGGAGTTTTTGCTCTACAGATCGCGCTTCGGTTCTCCCAACTTCCATAGTTAGTTGCCGAGGGTAGCAAGGTCGGCGGCAACTCTACTCGGCTGGTGCTTGGCAGCAACTAACTTCTCTTGGAACTTTTTCAGTACAGCTCCTGGGTTTGCTCTTCAGCATTGTGTCCTCCGCTCCTCGGTTCCCTCGTTTAGCTGTTAGTACCTACATACAAGAATACACTAAAACAATATCTCTTGTTCACCAAATAAATGATAAGTTATAAAGGTAAGGCAGAACAATGAAATACTGTAAAATGCTATGCATGATCCTACTTATGCCTAAAATGTGCTTAAAACAGTAATAATAAGAGTTGGCATGTGCATGAAATCTAGGACTTTTGGACACTTTACAACCCTGGAAGGCTCAGGAAAGTTCGAGACAACTCCAGAAGACTCTGGAACTTTCTAGAAGCTTTTGGATAGCTAAGGACATATGTAGATAAGTGCAGAGTTCTCTAGAATATTCAACGCCTGTACTTGTACTAGGATAATCTAGAATAATCAATAGGGGCTTGAAAGGCCTATAAATAGGACCATCCACCCTCATTTGTAATCATCCCACAAATCCATCAAAGCATTCCAAGCCTTATAAGTTCTATAAGCTTAATACAAGCTTACTTTCTTAAGTTCTTTCTTAGCCATTACGTTGTGTGAAGTAAGGCTTGTTAGCATTAAGTCATGAGTGCTAACGCCGCACATATAGCTCAAGAGATTAAGTCCATAACAGTTGGTATCAGAGTGTGTTCGAGACACTGAGGACATGGCCAAGATCGAGAGAAGATAAGTTTGTGACATTTGGGTTCCTACAAAGCCATCACATTCTCGGAAAAGTCTTGGTATAGTTTAAAAAATAACTGAAAGCTGAGTTTTAAATTCATCTTTTGAAACAACATTAGATGTTGGTAATGCCTAAGGGACTAAGAGCGTATAATTCCACATTTGTGTTACCACGTGTATTCAACACGTACCACGCGCGAATTTATTTTTGGAGAGAACCATGAAAAGTGAAAAGGTTTTCGTTCTTGTATTTATAGGGGTTGATATGACCAGTTTCTAATTTAAATTTGGATTAAATCATTGTTACTAAAGTGTGATTAAAATAGATTGAATTTAAATAGGAAATGACAGCTGCTGTTGTTATGTTGATTGGTCAGTATCCATATTTAAAATGTTAGTTTCTGAATTTATTCGAATTTGCTAAAATTAATTCCTAATTACTGCTAATTCAACGTTTTATTTGGTTGACAGCTTTAATTTGCCTAATTAACATCAAGTTAACTTGTAATTGACTGACATCCTTTATTGACTTTAATTTTTTGGCTTTAAAAAATATGTCGTTGACATTTTTAACCCTATTTTTAAACCTATAAATATCACACTTCATTTGCTTTGTAAATCATCAGAAACTGATTCAAAGCTTTTTGCGTTAAGAAACGAGTTCTCTATTTTACAAAGTCTGGTTTTTATTCTTTGTTCTAAGTTCACTTTTTGAGTTTCTTTTGAGAAGAGTAATACCGCCAAAAGTCCGCTTCGGTTTTTGGGTGTACTAATCTTCGAAGATACTGTGTTAACTTCAGGGAGCAATCAACCAATTGCAGTGATTACATACATCAAGTTGAATTTGCTTCTAAGTAGTGGTTCACCATGACATGGTTGCCACTTTTATTTTATATATTTTTTTTATTTGTCCTCTTATTGCTAACAATTTATTTTACTGTTTATATTACTAATAGTAACACCCCATTCATTCACCTTCTCACAAAGAGATTTAAAATTTTGTCCATGAATAATGAGTTGTAATCTCATGGGCAGCCGTTCTATTGGGATGTTCTTCTAAATTAAGGGTTATTACTCCCTTAATTCTTCTTCAACAATGATTAATTAAGCTTGTTTCTTAGAGCTACTATTGAAAATTTTGTCCATCCATGTCGCTATTGATTCATCACGGCCTTAATTCTTCTTCAACCCTTTACTCTCAACTTAGTGTTAAGACATATTTTATAACATTTATTATATTTTCTTTTTTTTCAAGATTGTTGTTGGCCTATAGTTGCAGCTGACACCATCGCTTTTCACTGGGGCTCTATTCAAATGCGAAGTCATTCATAATTCACCTCAACATTTGATTGATTTTATGGAACATGGCAGAGGAGGCCTCCTAATGATTGTTTTACATTATCAATCAACCGTGCATATCAATGCATTAAGTAACATGGAATTTGTCTAGAAAATGATTATCCATTTCTAGCTAGACGTATTCGACCAGCACCTATTTTGCAGGTAATAAAATTTTAAAATAGAAGTTTGTTTATATTTATATAAAATGTTCCATAGTAATTTATTTATTTTGTTAAAAGTTCCGGCATATTACTGAATTATAGATTATCATCCGATTCCAATGGTGATGAAAGCCAATATGAACAGATGATGGTGGTGAGGAATCACCCAGTAAGTGCAACGATGCTATTTGAAAAGGAGTTAAGAAACTTGAGAGAGGTGAATTATGAAATAGATATATTTGATTTCAATAAAATCTAATTGATTTGCAAAAATAAAATTTATTTCGTCTTATTTTGTATCAAGGAATATATTCGGGCCTTCAAATCTTCCGGCCACAATTTTAGGGGTACTTGCGATTCAAGTTTCAGATTTGAGAGAGACCGTGAAGAAAGAAATGAATTTTGGTATGTGTTGAGCTCGTGGGGAAGTGGATGGGGGTGTAGGTAAGGGATGTAAAAACAGGTAATCAGATTGGTTTTAAGTCAAATCGGATACATGTCATTTTAGGTCGATTTGATGTTTTGACTCGATTTAAGTCAGGCGCGGGTCAGTTTCAGGTTGAGTCTATTTCAGGTCAGGTCAATGGTCTTAGCCAAACACATTTTTGGCTTGTCTCGTGCATAACAATTATTTCAACAAGATATGAGGAGACATCGACGAATGTTTGAAGATATAAAGGTAATGATCTTTCTATATCCATGGATTTTTCTTATCAACTAATATATGGTGCCTCAAGACCAAAAAAATATATAATAATCTTTATTCACATCCAACAATCTTACAATAGATATGCTTTATCTATATTGGATCTTCTTTAAGATTCTTTCAATTTATGTCCATTGATAGACAAAAACGCATATTTAAGTGCTCGATCATTAGGTCAAGACAAAACCACATCTCAATATTCTTTTTCTCAAATACTTTCATTAAATCCTTTGAAAAGCTCTTCATGAGTTTCCAATTTGAAGTTCTTTACAAGTGCTAATGATATAATGAATCTTAATTCAAACTCTTTTATAAAATACATAAGGAAATATGATCATTCTTATAGTATTATCTCAATTAGTACCCACTAAGGCAATTATACCAAATGCGCCAAAATATGAATATTCAAGAGGATATATCTAAATAAATTTTCTCGAAAATTTTCAAATCTGTCACGGATAACTTTCCTTTTATATGGATCGACAAATTGATTAAACACATATATAATATTTCATAACTGTCAATGTAACTGCATTCACCATAAAGTAATTAGAATTCTTCATAAATCATAACTCAGTCGTATTTGCGATTACTTATTTATGCCTCATTTGCATTACACCTTTAGGTGTTTGAACTGTTGGTCCAAATACTTCTCTTTTGGAAGTTCAAAGTGTCTTTCTATATTGGCCAATCATTTCAACATCTATAGATTCTTATACAAGATCCTCATTTTCTTTCTTTACATCTACATAAGTATTTTACGTGAAATCGTTTGTAAAATTATTGTCAACAACTTTTCAATTTTCTGGTTCTATTCTCGTAGTGACATAACTCATTGAGATCTCTTCAAGATTTTAATCTTTATTTCAGGTACCTGAAACTCTTCAACAGTTTTATAATTAGTTATGTCTTGGGTCTCTTCAGTTGCACTCGTCTTCAATATATGATCATCTCAAACTACTTTCTATTTACGAGAATTTTGATAATTGGACCAATTTCAACTATCATGCTTCAGACATGATTTACATCTATTCGCTCTAACATGTAATTTAAACTTAGAGCATTTTCAGCTGGTATATGAGACTTGATTACTCTCATTAGGTTAGTAAATATGTCTGGCAGTTGACATACAATAACTTGAATTATTTTATGAACTTTTAGTTCAGATTTGAGGATCTAGATAATGATAATTCATTTTCATTATTATTTAGCTGATTATTCTCTCCCCTGATGTTAAGAAAAATCATATTATAAATGATTCTCCAATTAATGTTTAAGAGTTTAAACATTAAAGGAGACTCGTACTCAATATATATTCTCAACCATTTTTATTTACCCATTTTGCGCGTTGTGGTGGAGCAATTCATATCACACATTCAAAAATTAAAAAAATGGGAAATGTATGGCTTCTAACAAAAAACCAATCATAACGAGGAGTTTATTATAACTCGTTGGCTTGATGTGTATAAGTCTTTCTATATGGATACACCATATAAATAATAACTCTTTTGTTCTCATAGTTTAACTATTAAAGATGAGGCATCCAATTGAAATTTTTCTAAATTGTATTTTTCATAACCAATAGGTTTTGTAACAACTGATATAGCCTAAAATATAAATCCACTAGCTTTTGCAAAACGAATAGTCTAATTGCATAATCTGATTTCTTTTAGAATAAATCTCACAAATTTCTGGTTGTAAGTTGATAAAACAATGTAGATGCATCTACTAAAATCATATAAAACTTTCCACATTTGTGGATATATGGGCCCATATTTTATTCAGATACGCAAAACATGCAGTCTCAACTTCAGTACAAGAACTTCAAGTTCTAGTTCTTTTGGTAAGTGGGATCAACTAAATCCTTTGAGAACAAACAACACAAGAACTTCAGGTTCTTTTAGTAAGTGGAATTTAATCAATTCCTTTAAGCAACACAAGAACTTCATGTTCTTTAATAAGTGAAATTTAATTAATTCCTTTGAGAATAAGTACCACGAGAACTACGGGTTCTTTTAATACATGTGCATGTAAATCTCAATAATTTCCGCATCATTATTAATCATGATGGTCTAACCGATCATGTCAACTATATACATGTGTGTATATATATTTCTGAATTTGGTAAACTTATGGTTTACCATAACATGTGATTCAATTTCACACGTACATGTCTAGTACAACCATCAAAATTGTTCCTTTGAATAGGAATATATTTAGCTCTTTCGGAGCTTTCAATGAAATTATCTTTTGGTAGCAATATATAGTTCTTCTAGAGCTTTCCACTGACTTTTGGCTACCATAACTTATATCCACATTGGTTTATTTCATATGCCAGTTGATAACATATGTTATCTATAATTTTCAAAGGGATATTTTGCGAACTCATATTGCTCTTTTAAAATTTCCACTTCTAGTGGTGACGATATTATTACCATTAGCGGTAATTATTGCAATATTCACAATTCTGCATTTTTTATAATGTTCTTTCTCCCAAGAATTTATTGCTCTTCTAGAGCATAAATATTTTCATACTTTTAGATATAGTACTCACATTATTCCCTTGCATTTAAATGGGAAAATATATCTTATGCTTATGTCGAGCATAAATCGTCACCATAGATTGCATTTGACAAGTAATCGTGTTAAACAAAATAAATAAATATCATAATATATAAATATAAATATAAAACGTAAATAATTAATATGTGTAAAATAAATAAACATAAAACAAAATAAATAAATAAAGATAAATAATTCTCTTCAAAGTTATGAGAATAATTAAAAGATGATTTATTCTCTTCGAGGGTTATAAGAAAATCAACAATGTCCAAATAAAGTTGGACCAATATCATCTTCGCCATTTTTCGCAAACAAAATTTGCTTCTATTTTCTTCTCTTTATCATTCAATGATTGTTGATTTTTCAACGTACAAAAAGTGCGAGACCAATGGTTTATAATATCGCATTGGTAATAAAAAGGATTTTACTTCATTAAAATGATCTTTATCACTCTTGTCATTCTTATAACCTCACTACCAGTGGGTAGAAGTATCTTTAAAATGACCATATTTTCCATGTCTATATTTGTGGTTTCAATCACGACCACAACTTCTAATGTGGCTTTTATTCATTCCATAATATAATCTCACATTCACTTCAGGGAATGAAGTGGAGCTAGTGGGCCTTTGAAACCTTTTTCACATATCCTTATCACAAAGAACAAAGATTTAATCCTTGTACGTGACATTTTTAAACCAGTCCACAAGGTTCTTTAAAAATCTCCTTTGAGACCAATAGCCTCGCAGAACGGGATGTCCGACCAATATACTTGGATTATATCGAAGTTTTGTTACCAATTAAATAGTGATTTACCATGTTTGCATTCTCTTCAGGGAATGAAACGAATCCAATAATTGCATGGAATAAACATCATGCTTGCATTCACTTCAGGGAATGTCTCATCGTTGATAATCGCATGGAATAAACATCATGCTTGCATTCACTTCAAGAAATGCCTCCCATAAAATTCTTGTCAAGATGAATTTTTGTAATCTGACATTGGGAGAAGTCTACAGTTGAGTTTTTCGATGTAGAGATATTACTTTCGAGCAAAATCACCATGATTTATCGCACTTTAAAATAATAATATAAAAAATAAAAATAAATCCAAAATTTATCGATATAAATTTTTCTCTTGAGGACAATGGAGCCATAGCAAATGACCGAGATAGCTTCTCATAATCCATTTATATCACGTCTATTTCCAAGCCATTTAAACACATGTAAAACTCACATCACGATTAAAAATACCAAATCTCATAATTATAATAATCGTGAATAAATATCAATGTTCAAATATAAGCTAAGAAATAAAGAATTTTTCTTTTGAAAATAAAAAATGAAAAATGTGACCTTTGATTGAGTGGACGGCAAATCAAGATTTAAGGGGTGCATTCAAGACAAAATCTTTGCAATCAAACATTGGTTCGCATTCTTTTCGTCGTAGATCATAAAATTGTAGTCACCAATATGAAATTGAAATTCTTTCAGGGAATCACCAATAAGAATCACGAATCGAGTGAGATCGTGCTTCAAAATCCATGGCTCGTTCAAACCTTTAAAACATGTCACCATCTTCGGTTCAACGTAGGATCAAAACTTTTCCGGTAACTTCTTTGGGATTTGAACGAAGAGCACCAAAATCTTTCGAGCAACCATTGATTTTTCAAAAATTAAAATCAGATTAAATATAAAGAGAGAAAAATAATCGATAATTAAAATATAATCGAGGAGAAGAACTTATCTCTAATTCATTCTAGAATCAACTTCTTTTCGGCAACTCTTTTAAGATTTGAACGACATACACCTCAGTTGGTTAGAGTCTCGTGCTGATAACGTGTTGTGAATAAAATAATGAATAACAACGAATAAGTATAAAAGAACAAAGAGATGAGAGAAAGAGGAAGATTCTTATTATTATCAAAAACTAGAATTGTGTACAATGTCTTCCTCTATTTATAGGCATAAGAAGTACATAATATATTAAACTCTAATTAATAGAGATAATATTTCTAATAATAAATAAATCAAACTCCTTAGATAAGGTTCTCATCATGATAGACACCCACATATAAATATTCATAACATTTATCATAATATAATATAATATAATAAATTCATCAAATCATAGTCTTCCTCAATTATATGTCAAGTAAATATCAAGTCATGTCAATATCAGTTCAGGTCAACAACATGTTGGGTTCAAAACAAGTCGGGTCATTTAACATGTCACGTTCAAAATAGGTCGGGTCCAAAATAAATTGGGTAAAATTGGATTCGGGTCAATTCAATCGGGTAATATCGGTTATCTGCCAGATCCGTCTCGGGTTCGGATTCGTTTTAGTTGGGTGTAGGTCGGATTTTAGGTCCACAGTAACAAGTTCAATTCGGGTTAGGGTCACTCTCGGTTGGATGCAGGTCAGGTTCAGTCACTACAGTTACATGTTCAACTCGGGTTCGGGTCAACAACAGTCGGTTACAGATCAGATTCAGGTCATTGAATTCTCGGGTTAAATTAGGTTCTGACTTGAGCAGATTTCAGTCGAATTTTCAGGTCGGGTCAGCTTTTTACATGGTGTAGGTGGTATTGGAAGAGTGGATAGTAGCATCTGCATTGTTTCTATTCGGCAAGAAGAGCCTTTACCTTTAGTTTTCAACGCCTCATACCCACTTTTGACTTAGGATTTTTGGTATGCGTTCTCAACTCTTTCATTAAGTGAGAGTTACAACTAGGTGGTGAAAAACTTAAATATGCTTTTGCTCTGATGATCTGATCTCTCGCGCGCTTGAGTACACACACACAAACACATATAAGATATAACATACAGTTAACACTGGTTTATTGGTCAAGAAAGAGGCAAACATGATCAGCATTTAAAGTCTCAATCGTGTGTGCTAGCGGATGAGAACACAACCATCATGAGTATCATTTCTGGTTGAAGGTTTAAATTATGTTCAATGCAAAGGTTCTGGTTGCTGCAGACTTCACTGAAGGATATCATTTCTTACTAATTAGAAGACACGTCTTGCTTCTTAGGTGATATTATTGATGTATTGCAGTTTTGGCCATCATGTCGATGGTTAGCTCTTTTTATGTAGAGATTACCAGCTTAGATCTCTAGGTGTATGGGAGGTTGATATGGATGAAGACCGAAATTGTGGCGTTTAGATGCTGTTTATGCTCGAGGCTTGCAACTGATGTGGCTTTATTTTAAAGCTTGTGTAAAGGTTGTCACATATTCTTTAAATTATTGGTTGCATGGGAGAAGTATTTGCTGGATTGATGGATTCTGTATTGTTGATTTTTCAAGTCTGGTGGTGTCTGTCTTGCATATTTTTAATTGCTTAAATATGATTCGGTATTATATTTGTAACCCCTCGTCCCGGCCTAGCCACCAGACCGAACCGAACGGGTTACACGGGGAAAACCGAAGCAAAACCCGTTAAGGCCTCACTCCGATTAGTAACCCTTTTTTTCATTTTATTAATCTTGTCTATAAGCCATGTTTAAACCTATGTGAGAAGGCAAACAACGGAATAGCAAACACGAGTATGAACCAAGTAGAGGGCATAACGGTAATTTAACCTTACCAAGTAGATTATTAGTCAAGTTCCATGCAAACGAGGCAAAACCATCACAAATGATACATATAACTCATTTATGAAGCATACAAGCATTAGGGACTAAAACATAACATTTGGAAACCTTCAAAGATGCCCTTTTAATCACTTTAACTATCTATGTTTCGGAACAAGACTGCACGTTCCGAAACGCGGGCTCTCATTCAAAAAGCAATCTTAGGCTGTTAACTTAATTAACAATATTCTATTTTATTAATTAAATTATTATGTACGTTAAATTATATTAAAAAAATTCTAAAAATTAAAAATAAGTTCAATGAATCTAAACTCACGAACATAATTTAAATTTAGTTTAACAATAATTAAAAAAATCTTAAAACCATTTTTATTTTAAATCAAGCAGAAACTATAATTTAAAATATATATATATATATATATATATATAATTTTCATATTTAATTTAATTATTAGATTTATTTTGGTGATTTAAATGTTTTTATGCATCTCAAGTGAGTCATGTACGAGTCTCCTTAATTTATATTTTTTTCCTGCCTTTCAGAACAAATGAAGTCATATTTTATATTTTATATCCCAAAAGGGCCCTTGGCACATTGGTAAACTAGTGCCTCTTTACCTAGGAGGTCACTAGTTTGAAATCTGATGGGTGCAATTGCCATTTTCATTATTTTCTTCCATTGATGAGGCTGTGACACGTGTCAACATCTTATTAGAGGAAGAAAATAATATTAGTTTACCCATTTTTAAAACCTTACTATTTCGGTTTCAACCCAAACGTCATGCATCATCTTTCTAAATAATCAGCCCCTCACCAGTTTTCTCTTCATCTTAATCATCAAACACCACCATTGACATCCAACATTTCAAGAAAATGGAGAATCATCAGATCATTCACCTCGAACCTATAGAACCATATAAGATAAGTTTGATAGTTTTAAATTGTTTGATAGTACTGCTTATGAAATTGCACCTGATGGTAGTGCTTATGAAATTGTTGCACCCAAAAATTTTAATGGTTTACTTCTATGTTTTGATGGTATTAATTTCAGTTACCAGATGTCAAAATAAATTGGCAAGATTTTAGAATCCTTACCCCTACTAGAGATCAAAGAGACTGCAATAAGCAATTTTCTTCTTAATATTTATTACAATTATTAGACTTAACTCACAACAAGTAAATAGTAAGAATTTTTCTCCATGTGCTTCTCCTTGTTCTTAATTAAATAATTTAATATAATTTAACGTACATAATAGTTACATTTTGGAATCCTTACCCCTTGTGCTTCACCCTGTTCTTAATTATTCCAACTCGCCCTCTGTTTCTCCCTCCACTAACCATGACAACATTCCCAAAATTAAACTTGATGAAATCAACAATCTTGTTGCTTTCAAGGTCTAGCTTGATGCTGTCATTGGCCTTGATCAAAGGATCCGGGTAACGGATAGTACGCCCACCATATGTATTTAGGTATGGGATACCTTTCTGACCAAACTGGACAAACAGAACCTTGCAAAGCTTGAACTTAGTTTCATCACAAGTGATGGCATGGAGACAAAAATGCCCTTTGGTGTCATAAAGTATACGAAAGTCCTCATTGGTTTTAGGAATGGACACAACATCCATGAAACCAGTAGGATAGGTCTTATCTGTCCTAACCTTTCCATCAATCATAACATGCCTTTGCATGAGAATAGCTATGACTTCTCTATAGGTGAGAGAATACTTCAATCGATTTTGCAGAATAAGGATCAACGACAAAAGCACCACCAAGATTGTCAAAACGTACTAGAACAGCACCACCATGTTTCGATACGGGTGCCTGAAAAGCCTGGCTGTTTCGAAACAATACCAGACGTCCCGAAACGCCTGGGTACATATTGGCCCGAAAAAACATTTTGGCATCCCCAAACCTTTCCAAAATTACTCCGAATGATCACAAATCACATGGCAACATATTAAACAAACAATCTACATACAATACACCCTAAATACAAGCTTCAAAAATGCATACACGCAAATATGAATCTCAAATCCAAAAGCTCATAACAACACTTTAGTTCAAAAACACCATCAAGCCAAAACACATAGCAATTAACCAAAGGTCATAACAAGCCTCAACATAGCATGGTATCAACATTTAAAACATGGTAACAACAATAACAAAAACATAGGAGTTCGGAAACCAACTCCACAACACATAAGTCTAGCATTCCCATTGCCTATTTATAATTATTACAACCATGAAAACCATACTTTGAGCTAGCAAATGTACTCCAAGGTCCCTCATTTTCCCCGCTTGCCTCCCGAAGCCACTAATGATCTGCATTGTTGGAAAAGAGAGCGTAAGCTTAAAAGCTTAGTGAGCGGAGCTCAAAATCACAACAACAACAATGCAATTCAAAACTTATGTTTTTAGTTTAAAGACAAAATCATTTAGAAGGGAAATACGATAATCCCAAAAACACAAACAAAAAATTGTATGCACATGCACAACCATTTCCGGTGGGACTACACATCACCGTACTCGTCTACTAGTCACTACCGGTGGGACTACACATCACCGTATTTTACAACAAACTTTTCACTAACTATCACGTGAGGCTTTGACAACAACTACGACAACACAAAAACATTAAAAGGGAGACAAAAGTAATTTCATTTCAACCAACAACGCGTATAAACATATACACCGACACTTAACGAAACAAGGCAAGAATCAAATACACTTACACTTGGGTTTAGGTTGGCCCCTAAGGCTCCACCCAAACCTCAAGAAACCTTTTTTTAAACATTATAAAGCTTCAAAACAATTTCCACTCACCACCTCAATACCAAAACAAGCCAACGATCCTCCTTCAAGCTTCCGCAACTCCAGGTGTAACGTTCGAAGAACCCAATTCCTTATCCACTTCTTCTACTCAATTCAAAACAAAGAATTAATACACCTTTCAACATTCAAACTCACAGAAATCAATTCCATCAAAATTCGGCAACAACAAGAATCTGATTTCTACTCGGAACTAACCAAAGTTATCCTCATTTCTACTCTAATCTTAAGTCAGCCACATCCCCGTCAATTTATCAATTAAAACATGTTCAAACACTCCAAAAACAACAACCTAACACCACGAAATCATTAGGAAACCTTCTCCACCATTTCTAAGCCAAAAATCCATTAATCAAAATTACCCATTTTCCCAAAATTTGGGATTTCATGTTAAACCCATTATCTCAACACCATTTACACCCAAAATATAGTTTACAACTCACCCCAAAATATTGTTTATCATCGTTCTCTTAAATCTTTGAAAAACCCATTTTCTCCCAAATAGAGGAACTTGAGAAATCTTTCTTCTTTTAAAAAGAAAATGCTACAAGTAAGTTTGGAATGAAGAGATGAGTAAAAATCAAGTTGCTTACCTCTTTGAAACTTCCAAATGGTGAATATTGGTGAAAAATGGGTGGTGGCTATGGCTTTGGGGAGTTTTAATGTTAATAAGGTTTTGGGAGAGAAGAAGAGATGAAAAATTTGAAATAATATATTTTATTTTGATTTAAAATCTAACTCTAAAACCCATTTATCCATATTTTACCAATAACCCCGTGTTTCTTCCAAAGCTTTAGAATTAGGTCATTTAAAATGTTTTCCCCAAAATTTAGCTTAACCCGAACCGGCTTAACCAAACTCGAGTATCTCTCGGGCCTCAAATCCGGGCATTACAACTCTCCCCCACTTAAATAATTTCGTCCTCGAAATTACCTGACGAAAAGAGATACAGAAATTGTTTCTACATGTCTTCCTTCCTCTCCCAAGTGGCCTCTTCCACACCTCGGTGTTTCCACAAAACCTTGACTAACTCGATAGTCCTCCCACGCAACACTTTACTATTCGTAGCAAGAATCTCAAACGATTCTTCATCATATGACAAATCTGGGTTGAACTCGATCTCTTCCACTGGTATCACATGGGATGAATCTGATCTATACTTTCGAAGCATTGAAACGTGGAACACATCATGAATCTTCTCTAACTCTGTCTGCAATCTCAATCTATAAGCAACGGAACCAATCCTCTCAACTACCTCGTATGAACCAATGAATCTCAGACTTAGCTTACCCTTCTTACCAAACCTCATCACCTTCTTCCAAGGTGAGACTTTCAAAAACATTTTGTCGCCAATAGCATACTCAATCTCTTTCCTCTTCAAATCGGCATACAATTTATGTCTGTCTGAAGCTGCCTTCAAGCGATCACAAATCAATTTTACCTTCAAGCTTCTGTCCGGCCTCGGCCTAATAAATAGGTGTTCTACATTTCCTACCATATAGAGCGTCATATGATGCCATCTGGATGCTAACCTGATAATTGTTATTGTACACAAACTCTACTAACGATAGGTGTTTCTCCCAAGAACCTTAAAAGTCGATGATGCAACACCTCAACATGTCTTGTAACACCTAAATAACTCTCTCTGACTGACCTTCTGACTGTGGGTGATATGAAGTACTGAATTTTAACCAAGTACCCAAGGCACGATGCAAACACTCTCAAAATCTAGCTATAAACCTCGGATCTCTGTCTGACACAATCGACTTCGGTACACCATGCAGTCTCACTATCTCACTGTTGTACAGATCAACCAACTTATCTAAGGTGTAGGTAGTATGAAATTGTATGAAATGGGCACACTTGGTGAATCTGTCAACTATTACCCACACTAAATTTTTCTTCGATGGAGTCAACAATAAACCCGACACAAAATCAATGGTAATACGTTCCTATTTCCATTCCGGAATCTTCAACGGCTATAACAAACCTGAAGCAAACTGATGCTCAGCCTTAACTCGCTGACAAACCATACACTTACTCACAAACGTAGCCATATCTTTCTTTAACCCGACTCAATAGTACTCATCTTTCAACCCACGGTACACCTTCGTACTACCTAGAAGCATAGCAAAAGGACTGTTATAAGCTACATTCAATATAGTACGCCTCAACTCGGCATCTTCTGGAACAACTACTCTATCCTATATCTTACACGTAAGGTGCCAAAGACTCGTCTTGCAACTATTTCTCTCGAATCAATTGAACCAATGAAGGTTTAACTTGTAGCTCGGCTATCAAACCACCATTGTGAGACACACCCAATCTAGCAAACATAGCTCGCAACTCAACTGCAACTTTTCTACTCAAAGCATTGGCCACTACTGTAACCCCCTTAGCCCGGCCTAGACGCTTGACCCGAACTACGAAGATTACATAGGGAAAACCAAAGTCAACCCAAAAGTCAACCTTGGTTAACGACCCCTTTTTATTTTAATCTTGTCTAGATGCACATTAAGCCTATGTGATTACTCACGAATCATGGATGAAAAAGGCACATCGATCGGAAAAAATTTAGGGACTTAATTGCACAAGTTACGCGTTTAGGGACCAAAATGTAGTTTTTGGAAATTAGAATGACTTAGCTGATTTTAGGTTTACCAATTTGAAATTAATCATGTTACATGCTTTTTTTCAAGTTTCAGCTTAAAATGGCATCCCATGCTCAAGCAATTGCATCCATAACATTTAGGACTAAAAAGTAAAGCATGGAAACTTAAAACAATTCAAATCAGCATCCAACGGTCAACTGTATCGCAACGCCTACCCTTCGTATCGAAACGCCCGTATCAAAATGGTGTTGACCGTTTCGGTACTCGGGTATGTTCCAAGACTAGTATCGAAATAGGCTTCACCAGTAGTCAAACTATTTCAGAACAGCTTTATTCGTTCCGAAACACCATGGCCATTATAGACCCCTGTTTCGGAACATGTGAGGGTGTTTCAATACACATTGCCCAGTGACAGCAGAAATTGCTGGTTTTTGGCATTACAAGCCATCCAATCACACTTCAATGAAAAACAAAACATACCAGCAACTCATTTAGCAACTAAGGAACATATTTAAGACCACTAATCTAGAGCATGGCATCGGACACAAAAGCACACAAACTAAAGGCATGCTCCCTAGTCTCAGTACCAATATAAGCAACCAAACCTCAAACCAAATATTTAGGACCATTTACAACCCATAAATGCCAACATAAACCTGCCACAAACTTAGGGAGTTCAAACATATCTACCAAAAACAACATTGGTTTCCTATTGCCATATATCAAAACTAAAGTGTATAAAAACATCACCATACATGAGATTTGCACTTCCTTGGATGTTCTTATCCTTTTTGATGCCCAAAAACACCTCAATTATCTGCATTATTGGTAAAAGAGAGCGTAAGCACAATTTCTTAGTGAGGCATGCTCTAAAGAAAACAACTCAATGATGCATTATTGAAAACACTTTCTCAAAAGCCTTTTTCTATAACATGCTCATTCTATCTCATGCTTGAAAACCTTTCAAAGCAACTTCTCATTGAAAACACATGTACCTCAATTCTATCTCATGCATTTAAACCAATGCAAATCACATGGCAAAGCCATACTCATGCTTGTAAGACCAAAACATTTCATAAACAAATCTCATATGCATTTCTCATTGCATAAATCATCTCATCCAAGGTACATATGAATCAAACAGAATTTTATATTTTATATTGGAATTTCACATCTCATTATTACCCGGATATGCGGACAACTCACTAGACACTTTCGATGGCATCTACCATCATTGTACTCACTCGTCTAGTAACATAATTTTCGGTGGCATCTACCATCACCGTACTCAAATGGCGGTATCTCTCATCGCCACAAAGCTTGGGTATTTCACCAAGTCCTACCCGATGGAATGCCCATCATCGGTTCTCTCCCTTTGGATTAAACCAAAGAGCACGTACAAATTTTTAGTTTATAGTGCACTCTCATCCTATTGATCGATCAATTATATCAGGTAAGTATCTCAACATCTATGCCAATATATTATGTCAAAACATCATCTCACCTACTATTTTTCATGCATCAATTCTCAAATCATTCTCATCTCATATCAAAACCATAACATTTGCCATGCTCTAAACAAAAGCCCAATTCTCAACCATGCAACATGTTATTTCATGAAATCATTTCAAGCATCATCTCATGCTACAAAACATGCATAAAAACAGTAGGAACTTATCTATCTCAAAACATGAGCATGTAAAAGCATATTAGGGGCAATCCACCACATATAAGAGAGAAATCTAGCCAGTACTTACTTCCGGACTTAGGAAGGTGTTTCAAACCTTTCCTAAATCCCCAAACCTTGATTCTTTGTCTTTCAAAGACTTTTAAAACCATACGCACTCACTGATTACGTTTCGCTTGCTCGCTGAAACGCTATCTAAGCTCCTGGATCAACACCAAAGGCGTCCGAAGATGTCTCCTATGTTTTTA
Organism: Hibiscus tridactylites; assembly: GCA_958450335.1. Taxonomy (NCBI): domain Eukaryota; kingdom Viridiplantae; phylum Streptophyta; class Magnoliopsida; order Malvales; family Malvaceae; genus Hibiscus; species Hibiscus tridactylites. Next base: position 54,665,915 of record OY288286.1, on the reverse strand, counting down.
ACACATAAGAGCAGTGGATTAATGCATCATCATGCATTGAAATCATCAGCCACACACCTAAACTCGCTGCTCTATTCAAAAACCACATTTCGGCTACCAAACACAACCGAAATCACCTCCAAAATCATCCAAAACAAAGCCCATCCAAGATCTACCACTTCTAATCATCAATCAACATCAAAAACCACCACAAACCCGTCCTTATACCTCCAGCTATAACAGAACAGAAAAACCACCCCAAAAACCACCATTCTAGCAAGCAAAACTTAGGAATCCAAGCCCATTCAAGATTTGTTTGATAAAACCTCATTTATAACTTCAATTAACATCCAAAATACATTAGAAAACAACCTCAAAATAGAACCTAACCATCAAGCACGAAAATCTTCAAGATTCCTCCAAGAACCTTGAGTTTTAATACAATTTCTTGTTTCTAACATTAAAGAAACTCAAAAATCATTAACAATGTTTAACACCCCCTACCTGGCCTAGTCGAGAACCAGATCGGGGAGTGTTATCGGAAACAAAATGGAGATCGGAGGTATGAAATTTTAGACTTGTTGCCTAAGTTTTAACTTATTACTAAGGCTTTAATAAAAAAATATTCCTTGTTACACATTAACGGATATTAATCTTCAACCAATTTATTCGAATTAAAATGCGGAACTAACATTGAAGGCCATTTTGGTTGTAACACCCCCTTCCCGGCCTGGTAGAGAATCGGGTCGGACAATGTTATCAGAAAACATATTTAGAGACCAGAACTTATTTCAGAGTTCAAAAATCATTTCAGAGTATTTTATTAATCTCTTTTAAGACTTAACACATTAACTTATTAACATCTTACTCAAATTGGGGTCAATTTTAAACTTTTTCGAACTTAGGAACTAAATTGTAATTTTTACAAATTAGGGGTCCTTATCTGAATTCGTGTTACCATACTAAAATTAAACTTACTAATTATTAGCTTGTGAAATATCATTACTAACGGAGGTCATTTACCTATCTGATGATACGATACAATATTTATTGATTGTTTTGTAAATTATTCAAATATGTTTTTATTCGGATTAGCCTATCAAATAGTTTCCAAACCTTATCAAGTTTTACCAGAAAGTCTAAAATCTATATTTCTAATAGCATGTCAAATTTTAAGGCATTTCGAATCAATTTACCTAATTTTCACCTTTTAGCACGTATAAGCTCATTTTACTAGTTTTAACCATAATAAATACCATATTTAACTCTTGCATAACATTATTCTATCAAAAAGCACACATATGACATGTCTAGACCATATGCCACCATACTAGGAGTTCATGGCAGAAATTAACATACATGTGATTCGTAGAGTGACTTGCAACTGCAACAACATGATCGAATGTCGAAATTCGTTATGGTCCTGAAATGCACGAGACACACGAATGTTAGGCTTACATAGCCTAGTGAGGTAGTTTCAACAAATGTAATGGATGTCCACAATTATGAATGACATGGTGAACAAATACATAACATAGATATAATCCAATAGACATATCATAATATAATCATATATCCTATCATGAGCATGGCATGGCATAACGTATCGAACACATATTATATTAGTACCATTGGATACGTGGATTCCCTGTACACCATATCATAAATCGGAAAATGAGTCGTAGCTCCATATACCCTTTACACATACATTCTTTTATCTCCCACATATAAGTCTTAGCCCTGGACCGTAGTCCTTCCTTACATGGTGAGCTCGAATAATCCTATGGCATGCCAATTGTATCCAATGTCCATAAATACACAAATTCACATAGTCCATGATTTTCATATCATATCATAGCAAATAACAAGATGAGCCGTAGCTCCATATCAGGTAGCATTTCATATTATTTTCACATACATGTAGCATATCATAGTCATATTCGAACATATTAAAGTAATGCAAGGTACTTATCAAATTTGCCATTCGAACATAATTACTCTACGTGAGCCCTTAACAAATGCAAACATAATCATAAATAATACAACGGGACGACACCGAGCCTATCTCTTGACACAACTACACTCACCTCGATATTAGGATTCCCTTATAACGATGTCTTTTTTTCTTGGTTAACAGTTGTTCTTTCTCGACTTCTTGAACTAGATTAAATAAGAATCAGTTAGGACCGACATGACAATATCGAATAAATATAAAAATATTAATCAGACTCGATATTGAAACTTAGACCAACCAAAAATTTGAGCTTACCCCACTATCGGTAGAAATTCAATATTACTATATCGAAAATATCGTACAACCGACAACCACTGAACCGATTGTTAGCTTGTTTTCTTTCTTCTTACTTTTCTATGCATTATGCGAAATTCCCCCTTCCTATTTATACTCACTCGGCCCTTATGATTTTCCCATGCATGAAAGCATGGTGGCATGGCTGCCATCTTCATACTCCACGGGGTGGAGATGTGGCATAGATTTGGGGCATTGTTGCCACGTAATGGTTGGCTAATGGCCACCTTTAATAGGCTTCGGCCATGTGTTAGTTGAGGTGGGGAAATCTCACGCAATTCCTTCAAATTGAAGAAATTGTCGTGGGTCTCGTCATATATATTATCATCTCTTTTATTTTTAATAATAATAATAATAAACCATAAATTAACTCGAATAATCTAAATAAGATCGAATTTAATTATACAATCGATATAAAATACTCGGTCACCGGAACCTAATCCCGACTAGACCGGTTTTTGGATGTGACGACTCTCTTCCCCTTAAGAAAATTCGTCCTCGAATTTTCACTTCAGGCGAGTAGATGAGGATATTATTCCTTCATAGTCTCCTCGGGTTCTCATGTTGCCTTTTCAACCGAATGACTTCGCCGCAAAGCTTTCGCAAAGGGTACAAATTTATTTCGAAACCTCTTGCCTTTTCGTGCAAGGATTTGAACAGGTTCTTACTCGTAAGTCAGATCGGGCTGAATTTTTACAGACTCCGACTCGATCACATGGGAAGGGTCTAATTGGTACTTCTGTAGCATAGACACATGAAGAACATTATGGATTTGACTTAACTTCTAGGGGAGAGCTAATCGGTAGGCAACAAGTCTTACTTTTTCGATCACTTCAAATGAGTTTATGAAACGAGGACTTAGTTTTCCCTTTTTATCAAAATGAAAGATCTTCTTCTATGGAGACACTTTAAGGAAGGCTTTCTCACCAACGTCATACTGAATGTCCGTTTTTTTTTTCAAATATGCATAGGCTTTCTGTCGATCAAATACAACGTTGAGTCGATAACGAATGATGGTTACCCTTTCTTCAATTTCCTAAAATAAGTCAAAGACTATTATTTTGCCTTCACCAAGCTTGGTCCAAAAAGGGGTTCTACATTTTCTTTCATAAAGAGTTTCGTACAGGGCTATTGATGGTAACTAATATTTTACGCAAATTCTTCTAAGGGTAGGAATTTCTCTCACGTATTTCTAAAATTGATAACACAGACTCGTATTTTCTAGAATCTTCAAAGAATGTTTGGAATTGGTTCGGAATACTTATACATACGAATTTAAGGAAATTATAGGGTTTCTTGAATAACCCATTTAGATTAGCCATCGGTTTGAGGATGGATAGCAGTGCTTAGATGCACTTGGGTTCCCAAAGCCTCATGTAAGGCCTTCCAAAATCGAGACACGAAATGTGGCTCGCGTTCAGAAATAATGAACACAAGAAGCCCGTGCAAACAAACAACTTCACGAATATACAGCTTAACGAGTTTAGGTAAGCTAAAGTCCATTCTTACTAGAAGGAAATGAGCAAGTTTGGTGAATCGGTCCACAATGACCCAAATAACATTATTCTTCTCTGGTGTCATTGGTAGTCCGCTTACAAAACCCATCGTAATACGTGCTCACTTCCACTGTGAAAGCTCCATGAGCTGGGAGAGACCATTGGGCACCTTGTGCTCGGCTTTAACCCGTTGGCAGGTCAAACACCTAGCCGCAAAGTCTATGTTTTCACCTTTCATATCAGACCACCAGAATAACTTTTATACATCTTGATAATTTCAGGATGAATAGAAAATAGACTAGAGTGGGCTTCACATAGAATTTGATTTCAAAGATCATCATTATCGGAAACACAAATACGGTTTTGAAAGCACAATAACCCTTCGGAATTCATAGCAAGGTCAATATTCGGTTTTTCCTTAGCGATAAGGGTTCACAACTTCTCGTTGGATTCTTGGAGTGCCTTGATTCGGGATACAATACAATGGTTGACTGAACTCTCAGTTCAGCTAAAAAGAGATCCAATTAAGGATTGCACGGATCTTCTTTGGGTCAACTTATATTCTCTCAAAAGAGATCACATGTCCCAAATATGATATTTCAGATAGTCAGAATTTGCATTTACTGAATTTAGCGTATAACTGTTTCTCTCGGAGAGTCTGAAGTACAATTCAGAGATGTCCTTCATGAGCAGTAGAATCTTTAAAATAGATCATAATGTTTTCTACGAACACGACCACGAAGATAGGGCCGAAATACACGGTTCATCAAATCTATGACAGTTGTAGGTGCATTTGTGAGCCCAAAAGGCATCACTAGGAATTCGTAGTGACCATGTCTACTCCGAAAGATAGTCCTTGAAACATCAAACTCCTTTACTAACATTTTATAGTACCCGGATCGCAGTTCTAACTTAGAAAAGACATAAATATCTTTTAATTAATCGAAGAGATCTTCGATCCTCGGTAACGAATACTTATTCTTAATCGTTATTTTATTTAACTAGCGATAGTCAATGCACAGACGTATCGATTCATCTTTCTTTTTTCTTTTTTTTTCTTTTTTTTACAAACAAAACTGGTGCTCCCCAGGGTGAGGATCTTGGTTGGATGAGTCCCTTATCTTAAAGATTTTTAATTTGAGCTTTTAATTCTTTTAACTCTACCAGAGCCATTAAAATGGAAACCGGAGTAGTTTCAGGTTGTACTTCTATTCCGAGTTCTATTTTACGGGTGGGAGGGAATCCCGAAAGTCCATCAGGAAATACGTCGGGGAATTCTTTCACTATTTACACATTTTTGAGTTTTGGGATTTTCTTTAGACTCTATAGCATACTTGATAGTCTTGTTAGGCTTGAGTTTGGTTTTTCATCAAGGTTATGCTTTCTTTATCGAGTCCACGAAGATATAGCTTCTTTTTCAAACGGTCTACCCAGGTTTGATGTTCAGCTGACCAATTAAGACTATGATAAGATCAGACTCATGAAAAGGCAAGGTCATCAAATCGGTCGGAAATAGAATCCCTTGAGTCCTCAGAGAACAAGCTTTATAAATCAAACATACAACCACACTACCTCATAGTCGGTTAGAGACGACTATCTCAAAAGTGACAGGTTTGAATACTAAGGTATACTTCCCAATAAATGGTTCACTAACAAAGGATTGCGTAGAACCGAGATGTGGTTTTATTGTGATATGTCTATCATGGGGCCCAGGTATTCCTGAATTTAATCAAACAAAAAAGGTTAAATCGTGTTGGTTGCAAGTCACGTATAACATAAACAAATAAACTCCTAGGTGGCATATACAAACACAAACACATAACGGATGACTGGTTAGTCCTAGAATCGACTAAACTTAGGCTCTGATACCACAATTGTAACACCCCCTACCCGGCCTGGTCGAGAACCAGATCGGGGAGTGTTATCGAAAACAAAATGGAGATCGGAGGTATGAAATTTTAGACTTGTTGCCTAAATTTTAACTTATTACTAAGGCTTTAATAAAAAATATTCCTTGTTACACATTACCGGATATTAATCTTCAACCAATTTATTCGAATTAAAACGCGAAACTAACATTGAAGGCCATTTTGGTTGTAACACCCCCTTCTCGGCCTAGTAGAGAACCGGGTCAGACGGTGTTATCGGAAAACATATTTAGAGATCAGAACTTATTTCAGAGTTCAAAACTCATTTTAGAGTATTTTATTAATCTCTTTTAAGACTTAACACGTTAACTTATTAACATCTTACTCAAATTGAGGTCAATTTTAAACTTTTTCGAACTTAGGGATTAAATTGTAATTTTTTACAAATTAGAGGTCCTTATCTGAATTCGTGTTACCATACTAAAATTAAACTTACTAATTTTTAGCTTGTGAAATATCATTACTAACAGAGGTCATTTACCTATCTGATGATACGATACAATATTTATTGACTGTTTTGTAAATTATTCAAATATGTTATTATTCGGATTAGCCTATCAAATAGTTTCCAAACCTTACCTAGTTTTACCATAAAGTCTAAAATCTATATTTCTAATAGCATGTCAAATTTTAAGGATTTTCGAATAAATTTACCTAATTTTCACCTTTTACCACGTATAAGCTCATTTTACTAGTTTTAACCATGATAAATACCATATTTAACTCTTCCACAACATTATTTTATCAAAAAGCAAACATATGACATGTCTAGACCATATGCCACCATACTAGGTGTTCAAGGCATAAATTAACATACATGTGATTCGTAAGAGTGACTTACAACCGCAACAACACGATCAAAGGTCGAAATTTGTTATGGTCCTGAAATGCACGAGACACACGAATGTTAGGCTTACATAGCCTAGTGAGGTAGCTTCAACAAATGTAATGAATGTCCACAATTATGAATGGCATGATGAACAAATACATAACATAGATATAATCCAATAGACATATCATATATAATCATATATACTATCATGAGCATGGCATGGCATAACGTATCGAACACATATTATATTGGTATCATTGGATACGCGGATTCCCTATTTACCATATCATAAATCGAAAAATGAGTCGTAGCTCTATATATCCCTTACACATCCATCCTTTTATCTCCCACATATAGGCCATAGCCCTGGACCGTAGTCCTCCCTTACATGGTGAGCTCGAATAATCTTATGACATGCCAATTGTATCCAATGTCCATAAATACACAAATTCACATAGTCCATGATTTTCAGATCATATCATAGCAAATAACAAGATGAGCCGTAGCTCCATATCAGGTAGCATTTCATATTATTTTCACATACATGTAGCATATCATAGTCATATTCGAACATATCAAAGTAATGCAAGGTACTTACCAAATTTGCCATTCGAACATAATTACTCTACGTGAGCCCTTAACAAATACAAACATAATCATAAATAATGCAACGGGATGGCACCGAGCCTATCTTTTGACACAACTACGCTCACCTCGATATTAGGATTCCCTTATAACGACGTCTTTTTTCTTGGTTGAAAGTTGTTCTTTCTCGACTTCTTGAACTAGATTAAATAGGAATCGGTTAGGACCGACATGACAATATTGTATAAATATAAAAATATTAATCAGACTCGATATTGAAACTTAGACCAACCAAAAATTTAAACTTACCCCGATGTCGGTAAAAATTCGATATTACTATATCGAAAATATCGTACAACCGATCAACCACTGAACCGATTGTTAGCTTGTTTTCTTTCTTCTTACTTTGCTATGCATTATGCGAAATTCCCCCTTCCTATTTATACTCACCCGGGCCTTATGATTTTCCCATGCATGAAAGCATGGTGGCATGGCTGCCATCTTCATACTCCACGTAGTGGAGATGTGGCATAGATTTGGGGCATTGTTGCCACGTAATGGTTGGCTAATGGCCACCCTTAATAGGCTTCGGCCATGTGTTAGTTGAGGTGGGGAAATCTCACGCAATTCCAGCAAATTGAAGAAATTGCCGTGGGTCTCATCATATATACTATCATCTCTTTTATTTTTAATAATAATAATAATAATAATAATAATAATAAACCATAAATTAACTCAAATAATCTAAATAAGATCGAATAAATTATACAATCGATATAAAATACTCGGTCACCGTAACCTAATTCCGACTAGACCGGTTTTTAGGATGTGACACAAATGATTGATAACTTGGGAATTTCAGTAAAGAACTGATCATTAGAGGAGAATGACGATGCTTACCTCTAATGGTTGATTTCTCCTTGATTTAGGCAAGTTTTCTTGAAAATCCAATGTAAAATCAAGAGGTTTTGATGAGGAGAAGATTAGAAATCAAAAAGGAATTGAAATCCAATCAAAAGGGATGAAAATCAGTAACCAATTGAAGGAAAAAGAGTGTTTGGCTGAAAAGAATTTTAAAGAAAATTGACGTAAAGTAGTTGTGAAAAGTCAAAGGTAGTTTCTTATTAATTAAACTCTATTTTCATTTAATTACAACATTAATAAAATCACCTAAATTAAGAAAAAATCTGATTAAAAATATTTTGGTAAAATTAGCTCCTTAAAGATTCAAAGTTTCAATCCTTTAAAAAACAGTCACTATTTAACTTTTGCAAAAACTGCGATTTGGTCACTACACCGAAATGTAGTATTTCCAAACCTCATTTTGTAAAATTAATTTCACCATAATTATTCACATAATAAATGAGGATTTTTAGATATTTTCCATATTTTTAAAGCATCTCGAACTAGGTGTTCTCTAACTCTCTCTTTTATATTCGAACCGTTCTCGACCGATCCGATTCGAACTATAAAACATCTAGGCCCAAATTTGGGGTGTTACAACTCTCCCCCTTTTAAGAAATTTCGTCCTCGAAATTTACCCGGAGGAAAAGGATAAGGAAATTGCTTCTTCAAGTCTTCCTTTCTTTCCCACGTGGCTTCCTCAAAACCACGATGTCTCCACAACACTTTAATCAGCTCAATGGTTTTACCACGGAGAACTTTACTATCCGAATCCAAAATCTCAACTGGTTCCTCATCATATGTCAAATATGGATTCAAATCAACTTCCTCCACATGCATAACATGCGAAGGATCTGATCTATAGCTCCGAAGCATGGATACATGAAACACATTATGTATCTTTTCTAGCTTCTGTGGTAGCCTTAGCTTATAAGCAACATGACCCACACATTCTATCACCTTGTATGGTCCAATGTAACTTTGGCTCAGCTTGCCCTTCCGGCCAAATTGCATCACCTTTTTCCAAGGTGAAACTTTCAAGAACACATGGTCACCCACCGCAAATTCTATCTCCTTATGCTTCAAATCCGCGTAAGATTTTTCCCGATCCGAAGCTTCCTTCAACCGCTCACAAATGAGCTTCACCTTCTCGGTGGTTCCTTTCAACAAAGCCGGCATAGAGACCAACTTTTGTCCCGTTTCAGCCCAGCAAAGAGCAGTTCTGCACTTCCTCCCGTACAAAGCTTCATAAGGTGTCATTTGAATACTTTCTTGGTAACTATTATTATAAGCAAACTCCACCAAAGGCAAGTGCTTCTCCCAAGAGCCTTGAAACTCAATAACACAGTACCTCAACATATCCTCAAGCACTTGGATAACACGCTTCGACTGTCCATCCGTCTGCGAATGATAAGAAGTACTGAAATTCAGCCGCGTACCCAATGCTTGATGCAAACGATCCCAAAACCTTGCAGTGAACCTCGGATCTCTATCTGACACTATAGATTTCGGTACGCCATGCAAACGTACAATCTCAGCAATGTACAACTCTGCCAGCTTATCCAAGGTGTACATAGTATGCACAGGCAAGAAATGCGCACACTTCGTAAGGCGATCCACAATCACCCAAATAGAATTCTTCTTTGATGGCGTTAGAGGCAAACCAGACAGAAAGTCCATAGTGATCCTCTCCCATTTCTATTCAGGAATCCTCAACCGCTGCAACAACCCCGAAGGAAACTGATGCTCAGCCTTAACCCGCTGACAAATCATGTACTTGATCACATACTCGGCGACATCTTTCTTCAAACCCACCCAGTAGTACTCATCCTTCATATCACGGTACATCTTTGTACTATTAGGGTTCATAGCAAATGGACTACTATGGGCTTCGGTCAGAATAATGCGCCTCAACTCAACATCATTTGGCACCACTATTCGACTCCCAAAACATAGAACACCATCATCATTAAAACAGAAATTTGATGGTCTATCCTTAGAAATATCCTGAACATGTGGAACCAAGGAATCATCCGGCAACTGCTTATCCTTTACCAACCGCACTAGAGACGGTTTCACTTGCAACTCAGCAACAAGACCACCATCTCGCGATATGCTCAAGCTAGCAAACATCGTTCTTAACTCCACCGCCACTTTCCTGCTTAAAGCATCGGCCACAACATTGCCCTTTCCTGGGTGATACTCGATCGTTAGATCGTAATCCTTAAGCAACTCCACCCATCGCCATTGCCTAAGATTTAACTCCTTCTAAGACATCAAATACTTCAAAATCTTGTGATCCGTCTACACAGTACACTTCTCACCATAAAGATAATGTCTCCAGATCTTTAGAGCAAAAACCACTGCAGCCAACTCAATATCATGCGTGGGATAATTGCGTTCATGCACTTTCAATTGTCGTGATGCATAAGCCACCACCTTACCCTCTTGAATTAACACACACCCTAAACCAACATAGGATGCATCACTATACACCACAAACTCTTTCCCTGATTCAGGTTGAACCAAGATAGGAGCTTGCGTCAAAGCTACTTTAAGCTTCTCAAAAGCTTGTTGTCTCTCTTCCGTCAACTCGTACTTAACATATTTTTGCAACAAATTCGTTAAAGGGACAACAATCTTAGAAAATTCATCCACAAACCTCCGGTAGTATCCTGCCAACCCAAGGAAACTACGGACTTCATGAACAGATTTAGGAGGCTTCCAATTCATCACCGCCTCAACCTTCTAGGGATCAACTCGAATCCTTTCAGTCAAAACCACATGACCAAGGAAAATAACTTCCTTTAGCCAAAACTCACATTTGCTCAGCTTAGCATAAAGCTGATTTTCCAACAGCGCTTGCAAAACAATTCTCAAATGACCTTCATGCTCCTCCTCAGTACGAGAGTACACAAGGATATCGTCGATGAACACCACAACAAACTTGTCCAAGAATTCATGGAACACCCTATTCATCATGTCCATGAAAGCAACAGGAGCATTCGTCAAGCCAAACGACATTACAAGGAACTCATAATGCCCATACCTCGTTCTAAAGGTTGTTTTCGGCACATTCACATCTTTCACCTTTAACTGATAGTATCCTGACCTCAAGTCAATCTTTGAAAACACAGCCGCTCCTCGAAACTGATCAAAGAGATTATCAATCCTCGGCAAAGGATACTTGTTCTTGATAGTCAACTTATTCAGCTGACGATAATCAATGCACATTCTCATCGTGTCATCTTTCTTTTTAACGAACAAGACCGGTGAACCCCAAGGTGACACACTTGGCCGAATGAAGCCACGATCAAGCAACTCCTGAAGTTGCGTCTTCAACTCCTTCAGCTCTTTGGGTGCCATGCGATAAGGAGCAATAGACACCGGAGTTGTATTCTCATACATCTCAATTCCAAACTCAACCTCTCTACTAGGTGGTAAACCAGGTAATTCCTCCGGAAACACTCCAGGGAACTCACACACGGTCCTTATATCCTGAACGCGCACCTCCTTTGAACTGGGATTCATAACAAAGGCTAGGTAAGCTTATCAACCTTGCCGCAACATCCGGCTTGCTTCTAATGTGGACACTACATTGGCAAGAAACTTCACATTCTCTCCCACCACCACCACATCATAATCATCCGCAAGTTTCAACGAAACCCGCTTGCTTTCAAAATCCACAACGGCTTTATGCTCAACAAGCCAATACATGCCAAGGATTACATCAAAACCATAGAATGGCAATTCCATGAGATCAACAAGAAAAACATGATCTTACACTTTCAAAGGACATCTCCTATACAACTTCCTTGTTACAACCGTCTCACCAAAGGAACTAGTCACACGCATACCAACATCCAAAGACTCAACAGGAAAACCAAGCATTTGAGCATGTTCACGCAATATGTACGAGTGTGTAGATCCAGAATCAATCAAAGAAAGTAATGATAAGGATTGCAAAGTAAAGGTACATGCGATCACGTCCGTCTCATTCCTTCCCTCACGATGGTCATACACTCGAGCTTGACCACCACCCTCAGTTTGGACAGCCACAACATGTGCCACGTTCCTTCCACCATCATCCCTACGCTGAAAATTACCACAGCCGCGCTCACGACCTCTCTGTGGCTCAACTGCTCTCACCGGAGCCTGTCCATCTCTCAGCGGCTGAGGAAAATATTTCTTCATATGCCCTCGGTTTCCACAATTCCAGCATGTCCCAAGGTTACCCCAACACTCTCCACCATGTCTCTTACCACAACGGTTACACTCAAGAGTCCTCAAGAAAGCATTAGGTCCTTGCTGACCTCTACCAGGGTTACCACCCCCACGTCTAGCATCATAGTGTAGCTTCCTATCCTTATGCCTCTTCTTGCGATCTCTACCATAATCGCGTTCTGCAGCTCACTTTCCCGAGCTAGATCCACCTGCTCGGCTCGCCAAACCAAGATTAATTCAATGTCCTTTGTTCTAGTGACCAAGACATCGAAATTAGTGTAATCCGCTGCAAGCATATAAGTCTTTACATCCGCTACCAGCCCATAACGGAACCGTTCGCACCTTTCCCTCTCGCTAGGAATTAGCTCAGGTGCATACTGGCTAAGGCGAACAAACTTAATCTCATATTCAGCTACAGACATGTTCCCATGCATAAGAGATATAAACTCCCTTTTCTTCTCGTCGAGGTAGAGAACTCCCAGATATTTCCGCTTGAACGCATTCAAGAAGAACGTCTAAGTCACCTCGTCATCCTCCATTCCAGAGATAGTGGTCGTCCACCACGTGTATGCGTCACCATGCAGTAGTGTCACAATACAACCCAGCTTCTGCACATTGTTGCAGTTCAATTGACCAAGAATCCTCTTGGTGCTCTCGAACCAAGACTCAGATCCCTCCGGTAACAAACCTTTGAACTCAGTCCCTCCTAGGCTGCGGAGACGCTCCAACGGCAATCTCACATTAGCACCATCCTGAGGTGCAGCTCCATGAGCTCTAGCTACTGCCGCCTGGAAAGCTCCAACAATAGCCTGTATCAGCACAATCATATCCGGAGCAGCTTGCCCCTGACCATTCTTAGGTCAAGCAACCCCAGCACCAACTCCCGCATTACCAGCCCCAGCTCCACCACCACCAGGGAGAGAAGGAGGTAAATCCTCAGCATTCTCTGCGTTCTCATTATTAGCCATAGATCTAGTATTGATTCTCAGCTCTCTACGTGGCCCCATAATAAAAACAATGCACTGACAAAATGTAATAAACACAATTAGGCATAATAAGGTAAGTAATCCAAGTACCCAATCTCATTTTTGAAACCATTTCATCTCAATAGTAATGATATGGCAATGGGATCCCCAACTATACTCCAAACATAGCATAACATCACAAATTCACCTCAATTGAATCATACAACAACATTCATGCATCAAACTTTCACCGAAAAGACATAATCACACATAACCATATTCAACAACCACATACCAAGCCCCAATTATTCGATAACATGGCTCTGATACCAACAAATGTAATCCCCTTAGCCCAGCCTAGACGCTTGACCCGAACTACAAAGATTACACGGGGGAAACCAAAGTCAACACGAAAGTCAACCTTGGTTAACGACCCTTTTTTATTTTAATCTTGTCTAGATGCACATTGAGCCTACGTGATTACTCACGAATCATGGATGAAAAAGGCACAGCGATCGGAAAACATTTAGGGACTTAATTGCACAAGTTATGCGTTTACGGACCAAAATGTAATTTTTGGAAATTAGAAGGACTTAGCTGAGTTTAGGTTTACCAATTTGAAATTAATCATGTTACATGTTTCTCTTTCAAGTTTCAGCTTAAAATTACATCCCAAGCTCAAGCAATTGCATCCACAACCTTTAGGACTAAAAAGTAAAGCATGGAAACTTAAAACAATTCAAATCAGCATCCAACGGTGAACTGTATCGAAACGCCTACCTTTCGTACCGAAACGCCCATATCGAAACGGTGTTGACCATTTCGGTACTCAGGTATGTTTCGAGACCAGTATCGAAACAAGCTTCACCAGTAGCCAAACTATTTCGGAACAGCTTTATCCGTTCCGAAACACCATGGCCATTACAGGCCCCCGTTTCAGAACAGGTGATGGTGTTTCGATACACCTTGCCCAGTGACCGCAGAAATTACTGGTTTTTGACATTACAAACCATCCAATCACACTTCAATGAGCAACAAAACATACCAGCAACTCATTTAGCCACTAAGGAACATATTTAAGACCATTAATCTAGAGCATGGCATCGAACACAAAAGCACACAAACTAAAGGCATGCTCCCTAGTCTCAATACCAATAAAAGAAACCAAACCTCAAACCAAATATTTAAGACCATTTACAACCCATAAATGCCAACATAAACCTGCCACAAACTTAGAGAGTTCAAACATATCTACCAAAAACAACCTTGGTTTCCCATTGCCATATATCAAAACTAAAATGTATTAAAACATCACCATACATGAGCTTTGCACTTCCTTGGATGTTCTTATCCTTCTTGATTCCCGAAAACACGTCAATTATCTGCATTATTGGTAAAAGAGAGCGTAAGCACAATTGCTTAGTGAGGCATTGTCTAAAGAAAACAACTCAATAATCATTATTGAAAACACTTTCTCAAAAGCCTTTTTCTATAACATGCTCATTCTATCTCATGCTTGAAAACCTTTCAAAGCAACTTCTCGTTGAAAACACATGTACCTCAATTCTATCTCATGCATTTAAACCAATGCAAATCACATGGCAAAGCCATACTCATGCTTGTAAGACTAAAGCATTTCATAAACAAATCTCATATGCATTTCTCATTGCATAAATCATCTCATCCAAGGTACATGTGAATCAAAAACAATTTTATATTTTATATTGGCATTTCACATCTCATTATTACCCGGATATGCGGACAACTCACTAAACACTTCCGGTGCCATCTACCATCACTGTACTCACTCGTCTAGTAAGATAATTTCTGGTGGCATCTACCATCACCGTACTCACATGGCGGTATTTCACATCGCCACAAAGCTTGGGTATTTCACCAAGTCCTACCTGATGGAATGCCCATCATCGGTTCTCTCCCTTTGGGATTAAACCAAAGAGCACGTACGAATTTTTAGTTTATAGTGCACTCTCATCCTATTGATCGATCAATTATATCTGGTAAGTATCTCAACATCTATGCCAATATATTATGTTAAAACATCATCTCACCTACTGTTTTTCATGCATCAATTCTCAAATCATTCTCATCTCATATCAAAACCATAACATTTCCCATGCTCTAAACAAAAGCCCAATTCTCAACCATGCAACATGTTACTTCATGAAATCATTTCAAGCATCATCTCAGGCTACAAAACATGCATAAAAACAATATGAATTTATCTATCTCAAAACATGAGCATGTAAAAGCATTTTAGGGGCAATCCACCACATATAAGAGAGCAATCTAGCCAATACTTACTTCCGGACTTATGGAGGTGTTTCAAACCTTTCCTAAATCCCCAAACCTTGATTCTTTTTCCCTCAAGGACTTTTAAAACCATACGCACTCACCGATTACGTTTTGCTTGCTCGCCGAAACGCTATCTAAGCTCCCGGATCAACACCAAAGGCGTCCGAAGATGTCTCCCCTATTTTTAACACAAAAGAGCAGAGGATTAATGCATCATCATGTATTGAAATCATCAACCACACACCTAAACTCGCTGCTCTACTCAAAAACCACATTTCGGCTACCAAACACAACCGGAATCACCTCCAAACTCATCCAAAACAAAGCCCAGCCAAGATCTACCACTTCTAATCATTTCTAAACATCAATAAACATCAAAAACCACCACAAACCCGTTCTTATACCTCCAGCTATAATAGAACACAAAAACCACCCCAAAAACCACCATTCTAGCAAGCAAAACTTAGGAATCCAAGCCCATTCGAGATTTGTTTGATAAAACCTCATTTATAACTTCAATTAACATCCAAAATACATTAGAAAACAACCTCAAAATAGAGCCTAACCATCAAGCACGAAAATCATCAAGATTCCTCCAAGAACCTTTAGTTTTAATACAATTTCTTTTTTCTAACATTAAAGCAACTCAAAAATCATTAACAAAGGATTGATAACTTGGGAATTTTGGTAAAGAACTGATCATTAGAGGAGAAGGACGAAGCTTACCTCTAATGGCTGATTTCTCCTTGATTTGGGCAAGTTTTCTTGAAAATCCAATGTAAAATCAAGAGGTTTTGATGAGGAGAAGATTAGGAATCAAAAAGAAATTGAAATCCAATCAAAATGGATGAAAATCAATAACCAATTGAAGGAGAAAGAGTGTTTGGCTGAAAAGAATTTGAGAGAAAATGGAAGGAGAGAAAATTGACGTAATGTAGTTATGAAAAGTCAAAGGTAGTTTCCTTTTAATTAATCTCTATTTTTCTTTAATTAAAACATTAATAAAATCACTCAAATTAAGAAGAAATCTGATTAAAAACATTTTGGTAAAATTAGCTCCTTAAAGATTCAAAGTTTCAATCCTTTACAAAATAGTCATTATTTAACTTTTGCAAAAACTGCGATTTAGTCACTAGACCGAAATGTAGTATTTCCAAACCTCATTTTGTAAAATTGATTTCACCATAATTATTCACATAATAAATGAGAATTTTTAGATATTTTTCCATATTTTTAAAGCATCCTGAACTAGGTGTTCCCTAACTCTCTCTTTTATATTTGAACCGTTCTCGACCGATCCGATTCGAACTATAAAACATCTAGGCCCAAATTTAGGGTGTTACAACTACGTTTTCCTTACCCCGGATGGTACTCTATCGTAAGGTCATAGTCCTTAAGAAGCTCTAACCACCTACGATGTCTATGGTTCAACTCCCTTCGAGTCATAAGGTACTTCAAACTCTTGTGGTCAGTGTAAAATATGCATTTCTCACTATAAAGGTGGTGTCCCCAAATCTTCAAAGAAAACACTACAACAACTAACTCTATGTCATGAGTGGGGTAATTCTTCTCGTGGACCTTCAACTGTCTCGACGCGTAAGCTACAACCTTTCTTTCTTGCATAAGCACACAACCTAAACCTACGTACGATGTATCACTATAAATTACGAACTCTTTCCCTGGTTCAGGCTGAATTAAAATGGGAGCTTCTGTCAATGCTTTCTTCAAATTTTCAAACTCTTGCTGCCTTGCTTCTATCCACTCATACGGAACATGTTTCTGAAGCAATTTAGTCAAAGGTGCTGCAATCTTTGAGAAACCCTCAACAAACCTTCGGTAATAACCCGCCAAGCCTAGGAAACTACGAATTTCGGTCATTGACTTCGGTTGTTTCCAATTCACTATGGCTTCTATCTTCTTAGGATCCACACTACCTCCCTAATCCAAAACTCGCACTTACTCAACTTGGCATACAACTGATTTTCGAGCAAAGTCTGAAGCACTAGTCGCAAATGCTCATCATGTTCTTCCCCGGTTCTGGAGTACACTAATATATCATCTATGAATACTACTACAAACCTATCCAAAAACTCATGAAACACTTTGTTCATCATGTCCATAAATGCAGCTGGAGCATTAGTCAAATAGAAAGGCATCACTAAGAACTCATAGTGCCCATATCGTGTACGGATGGTTGTCTTCGGTTTGTCCACATCCTTTACCTTCAACTGATAGTAACCCGATCTCAAATCAATCTTCAAAAACACTGAAGCACCTCTCAACTGATCAAGCAAATCATCTATCCGCGGTAAGGGATACTTGTTCTTTACCGTTACCTTGTTCAACTGCCTATAATCTATAATCATCCTCATATTGCCTTCCTTTTTCTTCAAAAACAAGACCGGAGCACCCCACGGGGAAATACTAGGCCTAATGAAACCTCTACTAACAGTTCTTGAAGTAGTGTCTTCAACTACTTCAACTCTTTAGGTGCCATTCTGTACGGAGCAATGGATACGGGAACAGAATCTGAATACGTCTCAATAGCAAACTCGACATCCTTGTCTGGAGGCAAACCCGACAACTCTTTTGGAAAGACACTAGGAAAATCACAATCTGTTCTGATGTCTTGCGGTCTAACCTCACTCATATTCAGATTCATCACATAGGACAAATACGCTTGACAACCCAAATCCATCAATTTCTGAGCTTCTAAAGCTTAAACAACATTGGACAAGAACTTAATTTTCTCACCAACTACTACAACTTCAAAATCATCTGTAAGTCTCAAGGAAACTCTCTTGGTCTCAAAGTCTACCCTAGCCCTATATTCTACAAGCCAGTTCATGCCCAAAATAACATCGAAACCATAGAACGGTAATTCCATCATATCGACCGGAAACACATGGCCATGAATCGTCAAAGGACACCTCCTATACATTTTCCTGACTACCGCGGTCTCAACGAAAGAACTAGTAACATTCACCCCTACCTCTAACCACTCATACGGTAAACCTAAAGATCTTGCATGTTCACCCAAAATGTATGAATGTGTCGAACCCAAATCTATCAATGAAATCAAGGATAAAGACCGTAACAAGAAATTACCTGCGATGAAATTCGTGTCATTCCAACCTCTTATTGTGTATACACCCTAACTGGTCCTCCACCCTCGGGCTGAACTGCCACCACATGAGCTATGTTTCTCTAACCATCATTCCTTGGCTGAAAATTACTTCGACCGCGCCCACGGCCTCTTTGATGCTCAAAACCTCTAACTAGAGCCTGTTCGCCCCTAGCTGTGTGAGGACAGTTACGCCTCAAGTGATCTCGGGAACCACAATTCCAACCTACCCTAAAGGTACCCATGCACTCACCCGGATGGCGTATCCCAAACCTAGTGCACTCAAGAGTGTGAACAACAGCTCCTTAGCCCTGATGGCCACATTCATGGTTACCGCCCCTATGTCTTGAGTCGGGCTGATACCTCATATCTCAGTGCCTCTTGTCATGCTCTATGTCCCAATTTGCATGTATCTTCCCCGAATCGGATCCACTAGCACGAGTGTTCGAGCCTAAACTATGCTCAATGTCTTTGGCTCTAGAGACCAAATCATCAAACTCGATGTAATCAGAAGCAAGCATATAAGTCTTCACATCCCTAGTCAAACTATAACGGAAGCGCTCACACTGTTCCCTCTCATTGAGAACCAACTCGGGAGCATATTGGCTCAACCTCACAAACTGTACCTCGTATTATGACATTGTCTTACCACCTTGAACCAAAGCCATAAACTTCATCTTCTTTTCACCCTGATATCGGGCTCCAAGGTATTTCTTTCTGAAAGATGTTCTGAAAAATTCCCAAGTGATATCCGCTTCCGGCATACCCGAAGTAACGGTAGTCCACCAAGCATACGCATCTCCCTGAAGCAAGGAGACAACACAACCCAACTTACGAGTGTTTGAGCACTCCATGTGGCCTAAGATTCGTGTAATGCTCTCGAGCCAAGCCTCTGAACTCTTAGGAGTCAAACCACGGAACTCAACTCTGCCCAAACTACAAAGTCTCTCAAGGAGAAAACCAGTTCCTGCACCATGAGGTGGTGTTGCAGCATGTATATCGGCTAAAGCTGTCTGAAAAGCCCCGGGTATAGTCTGAATCAAATGAGTCATGTCCGCACCTGCCGGACCCTGGCCAGCCTGAGCTCTATTAGCCCCAACACTCGCCCCAGCCTGAGGTACAACATCTTCGACGTCCTCCCCATTACCATCGGGACCAGGAGAAGGAGGAGGCACAACCCCGAGTGCTTGGTCACTCGCTCTAGGCCTTCCCCTCGGTCTCACCATAACGAAGATACAATCTAAAACAATAAACACATCACACACAAGAAAACATTGGGTCAACAAGGGCAAGGATCCAAGTGCTCAAGCTTTTTTAACCAAACCATTTTCCAATAATAATACCTAGAAATGGGGATGCTCGACTACACTTGAACCAATAGCAAGAACGAGAAAACATACTTTCCCATACCGTGCAATGGAAAACAAAACAAGCCAAGCAAACAAACTTACATGACTTACCTTCCCGGAAGACCTCATAACCTGGCTTTGATACTACCAATTGTAACCCCCTCGTCCTGACCTAGCCACCAGACCGAACTAAACGGGTTACACGGGGAAAACCAAAGTGAACCCCATTAAGGTCTCACCCCGATTAGCAACCCTATTTTTTCATTTTATTAATCTTGTCTATAAGCAATGTTTAAACCTATTTGAGAAGGCAAACATCGGAAGAGCAAACACGGGTACGAACCAAGTAGAGGGCATAACAGTAATTTAACCTTACAAGTAGATTAGTAGTCAAATTCTATGCACACGAGGCAAAATCATAACAAAGGATACATATAACTCATTTATGAAGCATACAAGCATTAGGGACTAAAGCATAACATTTAGAAACCTTCAAAGATGCCCTTTTAATCACTTTAACTACCTGCGTTTTGGAACAGGATTGCCCATTCCAAAACGTGGGCTCTCATTCAAAAAGAAACCTTAGGCCATTCTGGAACGTTCCCTTCTTGGTTTCGAAATATGAGCCTTCAGTGGAAAACGTACCGGAACGGCATCACCCTCGTTCCAATACGGGTGCGCTAAAAGCCTGGTTGTTTCGAAACAATACCAGACGTTCCAAAACGCCTGAGCACAAATTGGCCCGAAAAAGCATTTTGGCATCCCCAAACCTTTCCAAACTTACCCCGAATGATCACAAACCACATGAAAACATATTAAACAAACAATCTAGAGGCAATACACCCTAAAGACAAGCTTCAAACATGCATACGCGCAAATATGAATTTCAAATCCAAAAGCTCATAAGAACACTTTAGTTCAAAAACACCATCAAGTCAAAACACATAGCAATTAACCAAAGGTCATAACAAGCCTCAACATAGCATGGTATCAACATTTGAAACATGGTAACAACAATAACAAAAACAAAGAAGTTTGGACACCAACTCCACAACACATAAGTCTAGCATTCCCATTGCCTATGTATTATTATTACAACCATGAAAACCATACTTTGAGCTAGCAAATGTAGTCAAAGGTCCCTCATTTGCCCCGTGTAGAGTGTCCTCAAGTTTTATATTTTGTACACATTCATGCCCTTATTATTGTTGTTCTTAAGCTTATTTAGGCATATTTAGGTGCATTGCATGCATAATAACAATATTTGCTCTTTCACCATGCTTTTATTGAATATTCTATGTTTGGTTAAGAAAAGATATTGTTTTAGTTTAGTTTTCATTTTTAGTTGTTGTAGCTGTGTAGAGGAGGAGAGGACAAGAAAGCATGGAGCAAAAATGAGCTGTACTGAAGCATTTCCAGTTGCCGTCAAGGATGTCGCCATAGTAGCATTGCCGCTGACTGCCGCCCAGGAAAAAATTAAACCGATTTAGTCAAGATGGGTTGTGATTGAAAGATGACAATTTTCATGAGTCCAATGAGCTCAGTCTTGCAGTTTTCTAAAGCCTGTAGCGGCCTAAAGAGCTGATGGAAGAAGGATAAGTAAAGTGACTTATCTTTACTTGCTGGAGAAGGCAACGTCAAAAGAGTCCCCATTTAAGGCAAAAATGAGTCAACATTTAATGTAAAGTTACTTTAAGGATTTCTACTCCAAGGAGGACTCAACTTAGGCCAAGCCCTATATATACCCATGCTTGTAAGGGTATAGGGGCATAGATTAAGTGGGGGTATTGGAGATCTTGTCCCAATTCTCTTTTAGGGTTTAGGTTTTTGTATGTAAAGTAGCTGTGAGAAATAGTTGTAATAGTTTAAGTTGTGTTTTCAATAAAATACTCTCAAGTTTGCTTAATTCATGTTCTTCACTTCTTCAATTAGTTCCAAAAGTCCAGTTGAAGAAATCCATTTGTTGGGCACGAGAGTGTCAAACTCACGAAAGAATTAAGCACGATCTCATTATGTCGAGGTGTTGACTAATTCAGCTTAGACATAAGTTAGAATTTTAGGGTCTAAAAGGAGCAACCAAACGTCGACTGCTTGTGTTAGGTTTACGCTGAGATTGCTAGGTATTGCCTACATCACGTGGTGACAGAATCCTTACCTAGACATAGGAAGGATCACTTCAGAATTGCTTCACCAAACTTGGAGTATCTAGTAGACTTGCCACCGGGACTTCTCTCCATTCCACCTACTGAGACAACGAAAGTTGCAAGAGTAGAGTTCCGTCGTGGCAATGAAAGTTGTCGCAGCCTCAATCTGTCATTACCCGCCAAGGCAACAGATCGTGGCAGCGCAAAACACACTTAATCTTTACAACGCAGTTTACACACTACATGATCTACAAATACCTTGCCCAATCTATCACCCTGATCTCTCTATCTATCTTAAATTACTTGTGTTTTTATTTTTATGCTTTACTATACTCAGAAATTTAATTGTGCATTTACTATTTCCTTGTGCAGGAAAACACTCATAGTAGTTGCTCCAATCCCTGTGGGAGACAATATCTTTTATACTATAACTTGAAAAGAGTGTGCACTTGCGCTCCTAAATAGAGAACACCCAAATGCTCTACAAGTTTTTGGCGTCATTGTCGGGGGTTGGCAACAGCATCTGTGTTTGAATTCCTGCACTTCTACTTTAGTTTTTGCATTTAAATTTCTGTTTATTTTATTTTGAAAAAATAAATAAATGTTTTATGCCTCTTGTTTGTCTTTGGTGTATGTCCCGCCAGGGCAGCAAAGATGGCAGCCAACACCCACCTGATGAGAGGAAGGACATACCTGGACGAAAAGCCAAACGCAAAACCCTCAGGAAGTGGTTATGTTTGGGAAATGCGTAACCCAACATAACCTAATTTTTATTTTTATGTATTAGGATTAGATTTAATTTTTATTTAATTTCCATATATTTTATTTTTCTTGAAATTTATTTAATTTTCAGCTATTTTTATTTAATTTTTGCATTTAATTTATTTCAGGTTAGGAATGAAGGCAAGACCAAGAAGGATAAAGAATAAAGGAGAGGCCCGACCCAACGGCAAAGGCGGCCCAAGGCAGATTAGCATAACGGCTAGTGACTTCATAACGACTAGCCGCAACGGCTACATTTGCAGCAGCTAGCGGAACGACTATCCGCGTAACGGCTGGAATCCCGTTAGAGGCACCACAATCATTGTCGCCCGTTGACAGCGTGCCCGCCAAGGCAGTGGAAAGAAGCGGCTATATAAAGCCAACTATTCTCTCATCATTCTTCACTTTGCTCTCTCTTTTACTCTCAACTCTTCTTGTCGTCTTTGCTTTCAAGATCTCATATGCTTTATTTTCTTGCAATTTCTTTCTTTTTCTTTAGGAAACACAGTCGTTCTCACAATTATGGCAACATCAAAACAAACCGCCTCATCCTCCAAGCCAACTTTCTAGAGGTCTTAAATGATGACGTAGCGGCAACCTACCGGCAGTACTTCGCGGAGCAGAAAATCTGGGAAGAAATAGGCTTCCAATACACAAGGCAAGATGGGGATCTTGGCCTTGAGCCCATCGTATTTGAAAGGGTCCACACCCTAGGATGGCACATTTTCGCCCGGCAGCCAGAGGAAATAAACACCAACCTAGTTAGGGAGTTTTATGCCCACAAGCCAACCCCAGGAAACTCCTTTGTCTACGTTCGCGGCGAGGGTGTCAAGATCACAACGGAAATAATAAACAACTTTTATGGGTTAGAAATCAAAGGGAATATGCACGAAGAATGGAGTTCGGGTTTAACGACATCAGGCTACGAGAAAATCAAACGAGAAATATGCTAGCTTAATGCCAAATGGCTAACCGGCAAAAATAACAGCTCGATAAACCACCGCGACCTGCTGCCAGATGCTATTTTTTGGAGCAACTTCGTCCAACACCACCTAATGCCCACTTCGCATGGTTCTACAGTCAACATGTCGCGGTTGACCCTAATCCACAGCATAATGAAGGGGTGGCCAATCAACGTTGGAGAAGTTATTCTTGAAGAAATTCATGCTCATGTAGCCAAACCCAACTCCAAGGGACCGCTTGTCTTCCCCGCACTCATCACAGGCCTCTACGGTAACTTCCGTGTGTCGCCGCACCCCCAAAGATACCATCATTGCCGCCAAGGAAGGGTAGACAAGGAAGGCGTGCCTCCAGATGATGCAAGAGCTAGAGCCTGAAACACCAACAACCGCCAAGCCGCCGTCCCAACCTGCCGCCACCCCGGCCGCGACGGGCAGTACTGATGCTGCCCTTTCCTCCGCCGTGATACCTCTTCTGCGAAGTCTTGTAGAGAGTTGTCAGAGAATTGAGCACAAGCAGGTAATCTTTACAAGATACATCATGGAGGTGAAAGAGGCCTTTGTGGCCTACTTGCTAGACAAATACCACGACGCCGGCCCGAAGTTGCCAGCCTTCCCATCAGAGTTAGCAGCCTCTAACCCAACCCAGATCACACCCAGACCAGTTGCCACTCCAACCGCCGCAGACAGCGAAGGGTCGCGCATCCACCCCAAGAGAAGGACCTCGCCCACTCCCATCCAGTCATACAACCTCACATCCTCATCTGATTCTAAAAAAGAGGAGGAGACTACCGCCGTCTACCCAACAGCAAAGAAGGCAGCTGCCAAAGAAGCCGAGGACTCAGACATGGAGATATCTGATTCCTCCGATGACGAACTGGCCGAGACAGTAAGGAAAAGGGAGCGACCAACCGATGCGACTGAGCCTCAAAGTGAATGGTCTGAAACTGAGCCAGAAGCATCACCCAAAAGACCCACTCCCAGTCGCATCCAGCCTCCACGTGGCCAGAAGAAGAGCCCAGCACCCAAACCTTCCACCACATGCTGCCTCGTCGTCCACGCCTCCTCAGAATCCTCCTCCAACGCAGCAGCAGAAACGGAGGGGAACTTCCCTAGTCTATAACACATTTTCTTTGCTTTTTCTTTCTTTTTATGTTTTCTTTATTTTTTATGTTTTTCTTTTTCTTTTTATGTTTTATATTAATTTTTTGTTTTATATTTTGTGTATGGCATTAAGGACAAAGCCAACCTTGAGTTTTGGAGGTTAGTCCTATTTTTTTCTTTAGTTACATGTAGCCACATGTAGTAGCATATGTAAATTCTGCCCTAGCACATAATGATATAGAAATTCTTAGCTTAAAAAACTTGTGCATATGATAGTTAGCCGATTAATTATTCTCGCACCATACTTAAAATTTAACTTAACCATGGGAAGAAGCATGAAAAATACTTAGAAATTTTTTTAGTTGCCAATTATTCTTACAATGTCTGTTAAGTGCTGAGTTTTTCTTGAGTTCTAAGTATAACACTGCATGCTTTACTTGATGAAAATTTCTTAATTGGATACAGGTTTGCCGTCACGACAGCATAGGGCAGCAACACAAAGATGTTTAATACCCTAAAGGTTCCCAAAATAGGCTCTAGGAAGGATGTTTAATACCATAGAGGTGCCCGAAACAGGCTCTAGGAAGGATCATGAGCAAGGACACTCTGCTGCTATCAAAGTCCAAGTTTCTGAAATAATTTGAGGTGGCAGACAAATTAGCAAGAGTGAATGAAAGCCTTCACGGGATGACTCTATTCAAAGGGTTCAAAGTTTCATAGTGTGCACCTATCTTAGCTTCAGACCAAGAGAATAGTTGTGAAGCCTTTAAGGCCATGATCAGAAAAAAGAGGAAAGAAGTGCTTAACTGTGCTACCATGGCAGCAACTCATATCCTTTTTCATAATTTAATTATTTTTAGCATTCTTTGTTTACTTAGTATACTCAGCATGTTTAGCATGGACACGGACCTGCACACACTGCACAGGCACTAAAGAAATTAAATTCTAAGTTATTTCATGACATTCCCTATCACTAACATAGAATAGGTGCCACGACCTTGAGGTAAGAAAACAAGTTAAAAGCTAAGTTTCTGTTAAATTTTATGCAAGGGTCAAGTTTGCTAATTAGGTTGCATTGCTTGAGGACAAGTAATAGTTCGAGTTTGGGGTGTGTAGAGTGTCTACAAGTTCTATATTTTATACACATTCCTGCCCTTATTATTGTTGTTCTTAAGCTTATTTAGGCATATTTAGGTGCATTGCAAGCATAATAACAGTATTTGTTCTTTCACCATGCTTTTATTGAATATTCTATGTTTTGTTAAGAAAAGATATTGTTTTAGTTTATTTTTCATTTTCAGGTGTTGTAGTTGTGTAGAGGAGGAGATGACAGGAAAGTAGGGAGCAAAAAGGAGATGTACTGAAGCAATTCTTGTTGCCGCCAAGGACGCGGCCGTAGCAGCATTTTTGCCGACTGCCGCCCGGGCAAAAGTTAAACAACTTAGTCAATATGGGTTGCGATTGAAAGAGGACAATTTCATGAGTCTAATGAGCCCAGTCTTGCAGTTTTCTGAAGCATGTAGTGGCCTGAAGAGCTGATGGAAGAATAATACGTAAAGTGACTTATCTTTACTTGCTGGAGAAGGCAACGTCCAAAGAGTCCACATTCAAGGAAAAAGGAGTCCACATTTAATGTAAAGTTACTTTAAGGACTTCTACTCCAAGGAGGACTCAACTTAGGTCAAGCTCTATATATGTTCATGCTTGTAAGGGTATAGGGGCATAGATTAAGTGGGGGTATTGGAGACTACGTCCCAATTCTCTCTTCAGGTTTAGGTTGTTGTATGTAAAGTTGTTGTGAGAAACGGTTGTAATAGTTTAAGTTGTGTTTTTAATAAAATAATCTTAGGTTTGCTTAATTCATGTTCTTCACTTCTTCAATTAGTTCCGAAAGTCAAGTTGAAGAAATCCATTTTTCGGGAATGAGTGTTCAAACTCACGAAAGAATTAAGCATGGTCTCATCATGTCGAGGTATTGACTAATTCGGCTTAGACATAAGTTAGAATTTCAGTGGCTAAAAGGATAAACCAAATGTCGAATGTTTGTATTAGGTTTACGCTGAGAGTGCTAGGTATTTCCTACATCACATGGTGACAGAATCCTTACCTAGACATAGGAAGGATCACTTCATAATTGCTTCGCCGAACTTGGAGTATCTGCCAGACTTGCCGCCGGGACTTCTCTCCATTCCACATGCCGAGACAACGAAAGTTGCAATAGTAGAGTTCCGTCGTGGCAGCGAAAGTTTCCGCAGCCTCAATCCTCCATTACCCGCCAAGGCAGCAGATCGTGGCAGAGCAAAACACACTTAATGTTTACAACATTGTCTACACACTACTGAGCTACAACTACATTGCCCAATCTATCACCCTAATCTCTCTATCTTAAATTACTTGTGTTTTTATTTTTTATGTTTTACTATACTCAAAAATTTAATTGTGCATTTACTATTTTCTTGTGCAGGAAAACACTCATAGTAGTTGCTCCAATCCTTGTGGGAGACGATATCTTTTATACTATAACTTGACAAGAGTGTGCACTTGCGCTCATTAGAGAACACCCAAACGCTCTACACCCCGCTTGCTTCATGAAGCCACTAACGATCTGCATTGCTGGAAAAGAGAACGTAAGCTTAAAAGCTTGGTGAGCGGAGCTCAAAATCACAACAACAACAATGCAGTTCAAAACTTATGTTTTAGTTTAAAGACAAAATCATTTAGAAGGGAAATATATTAATCCCAAAAACACAAACAAAACATGGTATGCACATGCACAACCATTTCCGATGGGACTACACATCACCGTTCACCACAACTAGCATGATTCCGGTGGGACTACACATCACCGTACTCATCTACTAGACACTACCGGTGGGACTACACATTATCGTATTCAACAACATACTTTCCACTAACCATCGCGTGAGGCTTTGACAACAACTACGACAACACAACAACATTAAAAGGGTGACAAAAGAAATTGCATTTCAACCAACAACGTGTATAAACATATACACCGACACTTAACGAAACAAGGCAAGAATCAAAAATACTTACACTTGGGTTTAGGTTGGCCCCTAAGGCTCCACCCAAACCCCAAGAAACCTTCTTTGAACATTTTAAAGCTTCAAACAATTTCCAGTCACCAGCTCAATACCAAAACAAGCCAACGATCCTCCTTCAAACTTCGCAACTCCCGGTGTAACGTCCGAAGAACCAAATTCCTTATCCGCTGCTTCTACCCAATTCAAAACAAATAATTAATACACCTTTCAACATTCAAACTCACAGAAATCAATTCCATCAAAATCCGGCAACAACAAGCATCCGATTTCTATCCGGAACTAACCAAAACAATCCTCATTTCTACTCTAATCTCAAGTCATCGATATCCTCATCAATTTATCAATCAAAACATGTTCAAAAACTCCAAAAACAACAACCTAACACCACCAAATCATTAGGAAATCTTCTCCACTATTTCTAAGCCAAAAACCCAAATACCAGTTATCAAAATTACCCATTTTCCCAAAATCCGGGATTTCATATTAAACTCGTTGTCTCAACACCATTTTACACCCAAAATATAGTTTACAACTCACCCCAAAACATTGTTTTATCATCGTTATCTTAAACCCTTGAAAACCCATTTTCTCCCAAATAGAGGAACTTGAGAAATCTTCCTTCTTTTGAAAAGAAAATGCTACAAGTAAGTTTGAAATGAAGAGATGAGTAAAAATCAAGTTGCTTGTTGCGTGTAAAAGATCGCAATAGAGTGCAAGTGTACACGACGCAAGTAGTAAAGTGATACACGAAGTATCGGATGTCGAATCCACATGGACAGGAAATA
The DNA here is from genome assembly GCA_958450335.1 of Hibiscus tridactylites. Lineage (NCBI taxonomy): Eukaryota > Viridiplantae > Streptophyta > Magnoliopsida > Malvales > Malvaceae > Hibiscus > Hibiscus tridactylites. The sequence continues at coordinate 54,637,090 of OY288286.1, read as the reverse complement.
GCCTTAACCTTGAATTGCTGCACAAGAAAGAAAGAATATAATTTAATTGTTTCTAAGGGAATACTAAAGAATACTGAAGATAAAAGATTAAAGGATTCAGGATAGAGAATATAGGTCGGTATTAATTTGCTCAGTAATGCAGGTGTTGCACTGTATAGGATTCCTTGTTCTATCGTTGCTCCTGTCGAGGAAACACCTGCGGCGGCAGCGGTCTGTTGTTGTCGCGGCAGCAATCACACAACTCTGTACTTCAAGCTTGGCAAGAATCCCTGCTGTGACTCGTCCTATCCCTAGGTCCAAGTCTGTCGATGAACACGTTTTTGATTATACCTCCCGGCATGAATCGAAGGATGAACACCGATGTTGTTGAATTCTTCCTTAGCCATTTAACATCGTCCTATCTCTAGGTCCGAGATAGTTCAACCATAAATTGGAGAACCCGTACTTATTCCTTTCGTATACTTAACTCTCCCGATATTAAGTAAATGTATAATCTTACAATGCTCTCCCGATACTCTTGCAAGATGTTGAAAACCAGAATAAGCAAAGTTGAAGTCTATTTTATTGAACAGAAAAAATCCTAAAACAATGCAATCCTTGCAACTACTTTATAGAATCAATCCTTAGCCCTAGGGGAAGTTTAGAACTTGATGAGAAGGGGAAAACGGAAAGGGTTTTGGGGAAGACAGCTAGAGAATAAGATATCCTTCCCTAGGTTGAATTACATGCCTTTATATAGGCCTTGGGTTCAAGTTTTCTAATATGGCAAGAATACAAGTTTAAATTAAAGTACAACTCTATTAAAGACTAAATCTTCAGAGTAGATGTCTTTAAATTCGTCCTCTTTTCTTGCTTTGGGTTTCTTCCTTGAACTATGGGCTTGGCCTTCATTCTGATCTAGGGCTCAGAAAAATATAGGAGTGAACCACGATAGGTCGGCTTAATTTCCTCTTTTTGTCAAGCTCCACTTCAATTTTTCCCTTCAACATGGCTGTCGTCATTGGCTGCCACGGCAGCGTCATGCTTCTTGACTGTAGTCCTGTGTTCCAGCTCTGCTTCTCCACTGCCCTGAGTCTGCTACAATAGCTACCTGTAAAAGTAACCAAAATCAGTAGCAACTGTGCCATTTAATATAATTGTGATGTATAAATGAAATCTATCCTAAATGCAATGAATTATGCTTGAATGCAGCAGAAATATGGGTTAAATAGGGGGTAAAATATAGAACTTTTACACACTCAACACACCCCCAAACTCAAGTTCTTGCTTGCCCTCAAGCAAATATTACCTAATTTTTTTTGTTTTGGCTTAAATCAGTGAACCCTACATTACCTACCACTTATATTCTATCAAGAGCAGTACCTTGTCTGGCATTTATGGATTCATCCGGAACCATGCTATAATTCTTGTCAAGTGTGTGCAGGATTTGTGAACACTTATGCATCTAGACTACCTTAGTATACCAGAATAGTTATGCTTACAAACTTGAGGTTATGCCAATTCATTTTTTTCTAGAGGCAATTCTTAGGCTCGTTTAGTTTTTTCTGACTCTTGATTTAACTGCATCTTTTCTGGAGGCAATTCTTAGGCTCCTTTAGTTTTTTTCTAACTTAGCTCAAAAAGAAATCTCCTAAAATAAGTGCAAGGCAGTTTTGCAAGCAATTGAGTCTGAATATTTTTTCTTTTTTTTTCCTAGAGCCAGTGATAGGCACCACTAGGGGCAGTTTCAAGTGGGTAAACATTCCTATTCCAGTGTACTAAAGTAATCTAGAAAGCATAAGAGTCACAAAGAGTGTTGTACATGGTAGAATCATAGCAAGGCTTTAAACAGATCCTAAAATTTCCTAAAGGCACTGTCACGACAGCATATGTCGCGACATGTAAGTTAAGTTCAAAGACTTAAGCCAAATTTTCATATTTTCATCATTTTTTAAAGCAAAAATAAACTAAACACTTAGACACAATTTTTAAATCTAATAGACACTTCATTACTAGAGGGATGCCACCCCCAAACTCAAGGGTTGCATTGCCCTCAATGCATGATGACAGATAAAAAACAGAAAATAAAAACATCACAATTATAATAAAACAACAGACAACAAAAATAAGATAGAAACTTAAATTTAAGTGATGTCGTCGCTGTTGCTGATCTCTAGCTGCCGGCGGGCAGTGACTTTCGTTGTAGGGGCCGGCAGAATGATCGGATAGGCAGAGGCAGTCTTTTTCTTAGCTTTCCTCGGAGGCTAGATGCGAGTTGGTGAGATCTGGGGTGGTCTTTCCAATACTTGTACCTCCTCGGAAGAGCTGCTACTGCTGCTGCCACTGCTGCTGCTGCTACTGTTGCCAAACTTGCCCTGGCCGGATGGTCCTTCACTAGTGTTGGGCTTCTACTGTTTCATCGGAGTAAACTCCTTTAAAAGGTTCCTCTTGACAGAGGGCTCGCCATCAGATTCCTCCTAGATTGAGAAGGAAGAGAAACCGACAATGAATTCATCAAGGTCGGACGGTGGCTCCTTCCGTTTCTCTCATCTGGCAGAGGTAGTGGCGGTGTGGCTGCCACTTGCAGCTGTTACGGCCGAGATTAGAGTGGACGCAGCAGAAGGTGTTTTTGGTGTGGCAGCTTACCTTGTGGCCTAGGACTATCCTTTCATCCACCATGAAGTGACATTTCTCCCATTTTAATACCAAGTTTGCTTTCTCGCATCTTTCGAGCACCTTCTGTATGTTGCCTAAGCAGCTTTCAAAATTATCTTCAAAGACAGAGAAATTGTCCATAAATATCTCTAGGAAGTCCTCCACCATGTTGGAGAATATCACCATCATACACATCTGGAAGGTTGTTGGTGCATTGCAAAGTCCAAATGGCATTCTCCGAAAAGCGTAAGTATCGTATGGGCAAGTGAAAGTCGTTTTCTCTTTATCCTCCGGTGCGATGGCTATTTGATTATAACCTGAGTAACCATCAAGAAAACAATAATAAGGTTTCCCTGCTAATCTATCAAGCATTTGATCAGTAAAAGGTAGGGGAAAATGGTCCTTCCGGGTAGCCTTGTTAAGCTTCATAGTCCATACAAACCCTCCAACCGGTCACAGTCCTGGTTTGGATTAATTCGTTTTCTTCATTGGTCACCACGGTTATTCCTCACTTCTTAGGAACGCATTGCACCGGGCTTACCCACTTACTATCCGAGATGGCATAAATTATCCCGGCGTCTAACAATTTGATAATTTCTTTTCGAACCACTTCTCGCATAGTGTCATTCAAGCGTCTCTGGGAATCAATGGTCGGCTTATGATCATCCTCGAGAAGAATTTTGTACATGCATAGTGCCGGACTGATGCCTTGGATATCAGCTATCGTCCATCCAATATCCTTTTTGTGCTGCTGCAGCATCCCTATCAACTGTTGTTCTTGTTCCTGCATCAACTTGGAAGAGATGATTACAGGCAACGTATCTTTTAATCCAAGAAAAACATATTTGAGCTGCCCTGGTAGGGGCTTAAGGTCTAGAACAGGTGGTTCTACAGTTGAGGGCTTTTGGATGATGTGTTCATTCGAGGTATAGTTTAAGGGCTCGAATAACTTACTTGGACGATTGCCTATCCAGTTTACCTCCTCATGACCTTCAGTGTCAGATATGTCAGAATTTGAGGAGCTACTGTCATCGTCGCTACCGTGACAGTCTTCTAGGTGGCTGCTATGGCAGTGACCAAACTTGATGTCATGGTAGCATGACCTGATGCAAGGTTGATCAAGGATTACATCAGTGATAGCCTTGCATTCTTCTTCTGCATCAACGTGTTTTATTGCTTGGAGAACATTTAGCTTGATCTCTTGATCATTCACTCTCATGGTGAGTTCTCCCTTTTCTACATCAATCAGTGATCTACTTGTGGCTAAGAAGGGTCGCCCAGGATGATTGGTGCATTCTCATCTACTTCACAATCTAAAACAAGAAAGTCAACAGGAAAAATAAACTTATCCACTCTTACTAGAATATCTTCAATCTTCCCTTCTGGTTGCACGTAAGAGTGGTCTACCAGCTGCAACATTACTTTCATGGGCCGTGCTCGTCCAATACCTAATTTCTGAAATACAGATTTTGGCTTTAAATTAATACTGGCACCTAGATCAGAAAGTGCCTTACCCACAAATTTATCACCAATTATGCACGGTATTATGAAGCTCCCAGGATCCTTCTTTTTCTGGGGTGGATGCCTGTGCAGAATAGTCATGCATCCTTTTGTCAATTTAATCGTCTCAAATTCCCCAAGTCTGGATTTCTTCGACATAGCATCCTTGAAAATTTTGGCATAACCGGGCATCTCCTTGATGGCGTCTAACAGTGGAATACTGATGTGGACCCGCTTAAAAATATCGTAGATCTTTTTAAGCTGGAACTCATGTTTCTGCTTATGTAGCCGCTCTGGAAAAGGAGGTGGAGGACGATAATCTTCAATACGTCCTTCCCATGGTATTCGGATCTAAGGAGGCTTAGGTTTTTCATCCTTCTCGTTTGTCCCTTCTACTGTCATGACAAGTGTGGCGGCAGCAGGCTGTTTATCGTCTGTCGGGGCAGCGTTCGCGGTAGTCGATTCTAGGGCTAGTTCCTTGACTGGTCCAGCTTTCTTCTCTGGCCCTGGTAATTGCTTCCCACTCCTTGTTGTGATAGCTTTGCACTGGTCATGTGTGGGTTGTCTAGCGACCTCAATATCGCTAGGGAATCCTCCGTTCTGCCTTGGCTTAATATGCTGGGAAACCTGACCCATCTGTGTCTCCGGTGATTTCAGAGTAGCTTCATGGTTAGTCATTTGCATCTCTGTTTTATCCATGAACGACTCAGTCTTCTTGACAAAGTGATCCATGTTTGCTATGTAAGTTCCTGTCTGTGACATAAATGCGGCCAAGGTTTGCTCCAGTATACTAGGTGTGGCTGCCGGCGGCTGTTGCGGCTGCTGTTGCGGTTGCTGCCGAGTCAGAATCCTAGGTGCCCCCTGATTTTGAGTGTTTTGTACTTGAGGATTCAAGGAGTTGTTTGGGTTGCTCCAGGAGAACTTGGGGTCTTTCCTCCAGTTGGGATTGTAATTGTTGGAGTCATAGTTCCTTGACTTGTTATAGTTTCCAACATACATTCCTTCCTCTAGATGTAGCGGGCAGTCTTCCGAACTGTGATTCCCACTGCAAGTTTCACATACCTCTTCTGCGGAGTAGACAGGTTTTGAATCTTTCTTTAGCAAATTCTCTACTGCCTTTGTGAGGTACGCAACATGTGTCTTTAGGGAGTTATCGACCTCATAATCCTTTACAACTAGCACTCGTTTACCTCTCCTCAACGTGGGAAATTGCTCTTCATTCTTCGCCAAATTCTTTAACACTACCATGACTTCATCTGGATCTTTATCAAACAGCAACCCATTGGCTGCTAAATCGATTCTCATGCGAGTCTGTAGGTTGGCAGTATTATAGAATTTAATGACTTGATTCCAAACAGCAAATCCGTGCATTGGGCAATTCCTCAAAATAGTAGTAAACATGTCTCATGTCTCGTGCATTGGCTCGTCGTCTTCCTATTGAAAAGTAGCAATTTCGTTACATAATCACTCAGATAAATGGGAAGGATTACAACGAGATAAAAATTCACAAGTTAAATCTGCCCAAGTTCTTATTGAACCCGACGTTAGTTTGTTCCACAAAGTTTTTGCTCTATCCCTCAATGAATGAGGAAATAACCGAAGCCTCAATATCTCCGGATTTACTCCTGGTAGTCTAAACGATCCACATATTTCTTGGAACGTTTTTCAGATGCTCTATGGCATCCTCTGTAGCAGCACCACTAAACTGGCTAGCGGAGTTTATCATGCTGAACATCACAGGTTTCAGCTCGAAATTTTCAGCTTCCACGTCTAGCAGGGTGGTCTCCAGTTCCACATGATCATTGATCATGTAATCACGGCATGACCGACGTGCGGCCACGGTAGCGGCGGGTTTTCCGTTTCCTTCATTCCCAATAGGATCTTCAGGACCTTCGGGATTCTCTTGGTTGTTCCTCCCGTTATTCATGGCTACGAATTGTTCCTCAAGGTAATCGTTTTTGGCTAACAAGAGTCGGACTCGGTTTTTAAGATTGCACGAGCGTTCGATTTCAGGATCTATTTGATACACATGTTCCTTGCCTCGTCTCGATCTGCACTTAAGCAAACGAAAAACCTTGTGAAAAGCACAGGGTGAACAATCCAAATAAAATTAAAAGAATGTGCAGTAAAAGTAGGTTAAAGATATGTTGTCAGTCCCCGGCAACGGCGCCAAAAACTTGTTGCGTGTAAAAGAGTCTATCGCAATAGAGTGCAAGAGTACATGACGCAAGTAGTAAAGTGATACACGAAGTATCGGATGTCGAATCCATATGGACAGGAAATAGCCTTAACCTTGAATTGCTGCACAAGAAAGAAAGAAGATAATTTAATTGTTTGTAAGGGAATACTAAAGAATACTGAAGATAAAGGATTAAAGGATTTAGGATAGAGAAAATAGGCCGGTATTGATTTGCTCAGTAGTGAAGGTGTTGCACTGTATAGGACTCCCTGTTCTGTCGTTGCTCCTATCACGGCAGCACCTGCGACGGCAATAGTCTGTTGTTGTCGCGGTAGCGATCACACAACTCTGTACTTCAAGCTTAGCAAGAATTCTTGTTGTGACTCGTCCTATCCCTAGGTCCAAGTCTATCGATGAACACGTCTTTGATGATACCTCTCGGCGTGAATTGAAGGATGAACACCGATGTTGTTGAATTCTTCCTTAGCCACTTAACCTCGTCTTATCCATAGGTCCGAGATAGTTCAACCATAAACTGGAGAACCCGTACTTATTCCTTTTGTATACTTAACTCTCCCGATATTAAGTAAATGTATAATCTCACAATGCTCTCCGGATACTCTTGCAAGATGTTGAAAACCAGAATAAGCAAACTTGAAGTCTATTTTATTGAACAGAAAAAATCCTAAAACAATGCAATCCTTGCAACTACTTTATAGAATCAACCCTTAGCCCTAGGGAAAGTTTAAAACATGATGAGAAGGGGGAAAACGACTAGGGTTTTGGGGAAGACGGCTAGAGAATAAGATATCCTTCCCTAGGTCGAATTACATGCCTTTATATAGGCCTTGGGTTCAAGTTTTCTAATATGGCAAGAATACATATTTAAATTAAAGTACAACTCTTTTAAAGACAAAATCTTCATAGTAGATGTCTTTAAATTCGTCCTCTTTTCTTTCTTTGGGTTTCTTCCTTGAACTCTGGGCTTAGCCTTCATTCTGATCTAGGGCTCAAAAAAATATAGGAGTGAACCACGACAGGTCGGCTTAATTTCCTCTTTCTGTCGAGCTCCACTTCACTTTTTCCCTTCAACATGGCTGTCGTCATTGGCTGCCACGGCAGCGTCATGCTTCTTGACTGTAGTCATGTGTTCCAGCTCTGCTTCTCTACTGCCCTGAGTCTGCTACAACAGCTACATGCAAAAATAACCAAAATCAGTAGTAACTGTGCCATTTAATATAATTGTGATGTATAAATGAAATCTATCCTAAATGCAATGAATTATGCTTGAATGCAGCAGAAATTTAGGTTAAATAGGGGTAAAATATAGAACTTTTACACACTCAACATTGCTTACCACTTTTAAACTTCCAAATGGTGAATATTGGTGAAAATGGATGGTGGCTATGGCTTTTGGGAGTTTTAACGTGAATAAGGTTTGGGGAGAGAAGAAGAGATGAGAAATTTGAAATAATATATTTTATTTTGATTTAAAATCTAACTCTAAAACCCATTTATCCACATTTTACCAAAAACTCCATGTTTCTTCCAAGCCTTAGAATTTTGTCATTTAAAATGTTTTTCCCACAATTTAGCTTAAACCGAACTGGCTTAACCAAACCTGAGTATCTCCCGGGCCCCAAACCCGGGCGTTACAATATTTGTTGCAGTAGTTCACTAATATGTTAGACGTTTCTTAGGTGATGGTTTATTTTGTAATTTTGGGCTTTGTTTGGCATTCTAATTTCAATAAAATTGAATTGATTTGAAAAAAAATAGAAAAATATTTTGACTTATTTTTTATTAGGGAATATATTCGGGCCCTGCAAATCTCTCGGCCTCAATTATAAGGTTACATACGGTTCAAGTAATCGAATTTGGAAGAGACCATGAAAAAAAAAGATTTTTGGTATGTGTTGAGATCCTCAGGAAGTGGATGGGGTGTAGGTGGGATTGGAAGAGTGGATAGGAGCATTCGCATTGTTTCTACTCGGCAAGAGCCTTCCCCTTTAGTTTTCAGGGCCTCATAACCATATTTTACTGCAAATGTTTTCTCCAATAGCTCTTGTATTTAGCGATTCTGATTTCCAACCAGGGTTTCATGACACCATCATAATGTAGAACTGTGTCATGCTTGATATCACTCGAACTCAAACCAGTATTATAACCTAGCTCAAGTGTGTGCGACCTCTTTTCTTAAGCCACAGTCTGGTTGTAGAAGGTAATCCAACCCAAGGGCAAGCTTCCTGCTTTCCACAATGGCCTCTTAAGTCCCTGTAACAAACCAGGCAAACAAGCATACGGTAAAACACAAAGTGGTACGGAAAATCTTGAAAACAAGCTTTAGATTAAAATTATTATAGATTCATCAGAATAGAACAACACGGCACTAAAATAGAAAACAAGCAATTATGTCATTTAGAAGAAAGGTTAACCATCTTTTCAAGGAATTAATGTGCAGCCAAAAGAAAGAAGAAAATCACTAGCATAAATATATTAACATGGAGAAAATGCAAAAATAAAGGAAATTAAAAACATAGCATTTAACACTCGGTTAAAATAATAATAATAATAATAATAATAATAATAAGTGGGGAAAAAAGCATGTTGGGAGGTTAAGGGAATTAAACTCGCGACCTCTTGGTTAAAGGTTGGGTTACTCAACCAATTGAGCTAGGCAGCTTTTGGTATCTAAACCCCAAAATCGATCTTATGTTTATCACATGTAAAGTTAAATGAAAATTGGCTTCCCACCTACTCGCAATTATATTTTTGCCCCTCATAACCTAGCTCTGATACCACCAAATGTAACATCATCGACTCGGTCTAGTCGCGAGACCGAATCAGGAGAGTCATATGGGGATAATCGAAGACAAATTCGAGAATTTCCCTCCGATTAGCAACCCTAGATTTAAAATATATCTTGTCTAAATGTAATATAATGGTCATATGGTGTTAAGGGTTACAACGGAAGAATGATGTCTCAATCGGACATCAATCGGATGTCCAATTAGAGCCAAACAACCATGAAAGACCATTTTCCAAAACCACACCAAATAGGGGCAATAAGGTAATTTAAACTTTACCAAATAGTTTATTAGCTAAGTTTCAAGCACACGAGGCAAAACCAACACCAACGAGAAATGCAAACTCACTTAGGAAGCATACAAGCATTAGGGACTAAAACGTAACATTTGAGAACCTTCAAAGATGCCTTTTAACCACTTTAATTGCATGTTTTTTGAAACAGGGGTTGCCTGTTTCGAAACGCGAGATCTCAGCAAAAATTAAAACTAGGTCGTTCCAAAACGGCTCCTCTTGGTTTCAAAATGGAAGTCTCCAAAGGACAAAACGTACTGAAACAGCACCACCCCCATTCCGTTACAGGTGCCCCAAAAGCCTAGCCGTTCCGAAATCATACGAGGTGTTCTGAAATGCATGGGCACAGATTGGCCCGAAAATGCATTTTGGCATCCCCAAACTTACCCCTAAAGATCACAAACCACGTGACAACATATTAAGCAAACATTCTAGAGGCAAAACACCCTAAAAGCAGGTTTCAATCAAGCACACACTCAAACATGGATCTCAAACATGAAAGCTCAAAAGGACACTTTAACTCAAAAACACCAACAAGCCAAAACACAAGGCATTTAATCGAAAGCCAAAACAAGCCTCAACATAGCATGAATTCAACATTTCAAACATGTAGCATCATGGTCAAACACATGGGAGTTTACAACCACCTCTGTAAAAAAAAACAAGTATTCCCATTGCTAAATCATTATTACAACTTAAAATTTATACTTGAGCTTAAGCTACGATCATCAGAGCCTTTCCCTTGCCTTCATTTGCTTCCCAGATCACTAACGATCTGCATTGTTGGAAAGGAGCGCGTAAGCATAAAATCTTAGTGAGTGGTGCTCAAACCACAACAACAACAATACAGTTTTAACAAAACCATTTAAGATTTGAAAACAAAACCACAAGCATGATTTCCAACAATAAGATTATCAACAATCTAACATGTGTTTGGCATCTTACATCAAGCAATGCAACAACATATAACATCATGGCATGACTCTCAATATCTACCAAGATAACCATCAACCTTCCACCACAAGAGTATAATGGCAACTATGATTACATTACTCGGATACACGGATCGGACTTGATGGCATCTTACATCATAGAATCTATAAGAACAACAAGACTCACGATGGCATCTTACATCACCGAGGTCTAACAATAAAGCTTTCGGTGGCATCTTGCATCATCGTACTCCTCCCTAATGGCATCTTACATCAGTAGGGCCACGCGTGAATTTTACAAGTGCACTCTAATCCTATGGTCGACCAATTATACCCGGTAAGACCCTCATATTTGCCAATACTCAACATCATAAAAGCCATCATAACAATATCACACTCATTAGTCAAATACACACATTCATCTCATCTCATATCAACAATGCTTAACAAGATTTAAAAATAGAATTCCGGAAAAGTAAAACGTAAACTTTAAATACTTAATCTCGAGCATAGATTGGCCTTTCAAGCTCAACCTAAACTCTCATAAACATTTTAAGTCACCGGTAGAACCCAACGATAACCGAAACACCAATTTCAAGCCTTCGTAACACTGGGTGTCGCGTTCGAAGTACCCAAATCTCTATCCATTGCTTCCACCCAAATCAAAATAAAGAGTTAACATACTTTTCAACAATCAAACCCACTAAAATCAACTCTATCTCAATTCAACAACAACCATTTCTGATTCCTATCCGAAACTAATCAAAACCAATCACATTTCCTCTTAACAAAAAATCAGCCAAAACCTCATCAATTTAACATTCAAAACATACCCAAAAGCTTCAAAATCTTCAACACACATCCACAAACCCCTTAGAAGCCATTTCCAACTATAAACAACTCAAAAACCCATATTTCTTCAACTCAAAATTTACTCATTTATTCTATTTCGGGATTTCTTGATAAACCCGCCATCTTAACCTTATATTATACTCAAAACATGATTTAAAACTCATCCAAACCACTATTTTCACTAAATTGCTTAAACCCCTTCAAAACCCCATTTTACCCAAAATGAGATGAACTTGAGAAATCACCAAGTTCTTAGAAATAAAATGTTACAAATAAGACTTAAATGAAGAGAAGAGTAAAAATCAAGTTGTTTACCTCTTTGAAACCTTCAAAATGGTGAAGATTGGTGGAAATGAATGGTGGTTAGGCACTTGAGAGTTTTAACGTGAAAAGGTTTTGAAAAGGGGAAGAAGAAAGCGGGTATCTCTCCTCTCTTTTTTTTCTTTCCTTTTGAAATATTCTATTTTATTCCACTTTTATTTTAAAACCCTCTTTTAATAAAAAGAATCCTCTCTTGTCTTAATTTATTTGTATTTATTCTTAAAACTCCCTTTAATTTTTAAAACCCCTTTTTATAAAACCATTTCATTTAAAGACAACACGAACCTCAAGACTCGATTTACAAACCTTGCCCGGGTCTCGGTCCGAACTTCCAGACCCTAAACCAGGGGTGTTACAACAAACCTATATATATATTTTTTCAACTAGGGTACTATAATCTAAAATTTCTGTCTCTAATCGTGAAAAAAAAATTCAAAACCAAATTAAACTAAAAATAAATTACAACCCACACCTTAAAAAGTATTTTTTGTAAAGTTCACAAATAGTCACTAAAATATTTTAAAATGTTCATTTTGATCACTAAAATTTTAGAAAATACAAAATAAATATCAAACTTTGAATTTTATTACAAACGAGCACTGAGTCGTTAGATGTCGTTAATAGTCTAACAACACGATAGGCTTGCTGAAAATCTAAATGATACATTAGTTGTTATAAAATAGTTCTTGAACGTTGTAAATGTTACGGAAGGTGTAAAAATATAAAAGTATTTTTTAATATCTCTTTAAAATAAAAGAAAAAAAAAACTTTTAAAATGATTTTTTCAAAGGGGGCTTTGTGTAATCGAAGATATTATTTGTCTCGTTCGTTCAAAATTACTAAATTTGTGTGCTTCTTTGGTATTAAATTTGGGGATAACTACATATTTAGTACCCTACCTATTCTCGCGTTCCAAATTTAGTACCCCACTTATTTTTCTGGGAAAATGGTACCTAACGTTAGGTTTCGGTTTCAAATTGGTACCTCTGTCGTTTAAAACTATCGGCAAAGCTGGTGTGGCATTTTTTTATTATTTTTTCTCATTCCTCTCTTAGTCAGCAGACCATTGGATATTTTTATAATTTTTTTCAACCAATGAGGCGGTGACACGTGTCACCACCCCATTAAACGAATAAAAACAAGGCTTAAACTCTATTTGTAGCTAGGGGATTCAATCCCATACCCTTTAGGAAAGGAGGACTAGCACTAAACTACCAAGTCAACTAGCTCCACTTGATATATTCTCACTAAAATATACATTTAACTTATACCCTAAACCCACAACAAATTAAAAAATAAGGCACGCACATGTTAGGATTTGATCCATGCTCTTTACAAACAAATATATATGTTAAACCATCAAGCCAACTAACAATACTTGACATATTTCGCAAATATCTATATTTACATAAACATTTGTATATTTTCATAAACTTAATATTAAATCATTACAAATAAATATTATAAATGTATAATAATTTTTTTATAAAAATAAAAATTTTAAATTTTATAAATATAAAATAAATATTTAATAAAATTTTATAAATATAAAATTTAAATTATATTTTTATAAAATTTAATTAATTTAAAAATAAAAGTTATATTTTATCAATATAATTTATTTTTATGGCTTTTGTATCTATCTTTTTCAATTAAACCTTTATAACCTGTCAAAATCTAAAAATTAGACGAAAATTTAATGTGTATATTTTTAAATTAAACATTTGAACTTGTAATTATAATATTATAGTAAGTGAATATGTATAGTTTCTTGTTAGAATATGAAATAGTTTTGTTTTTAGATATTTAAATATCAAGTAAAATAAAAATAAATTTATAGTGATAAAATATGACTTTTTTTAAATTAATTAAATTTTATAAAAATATAAAATTTTAAATTTTATGAATATAAATAAATATTTAATAAAAATATTATTAAATCATTATCTACGAAATTATATTTTATTTAATTTATAAAATTTAAATTTTATATTTTTAGAAAACATTATTATATATTTATAATATTTATTTGTAATGATTTAATATTAAGTTTATGAAAATATACAAATGTTTATGTAAATATAGATATTTGCCAAAATGTATTAAGTATTATTGGTTGGTTTAATGATTTAACATTTATATTTATTTTTAAAGGGCATGGATCAAATCCTAGCATGCGCAGGCCTTATTTTTTAATTTGTTGTGCGTTTAAGATATAAGTTAAATGTATAATTTAGTAAGATAATATCAAGCGGAGCTAATTGGCTTTGTGATTTAGTGCTAGTCCTTGTTTCCTAAAGGGCATGAGATTGAATCCCCTAGTTACAAGTAGAGTTTTAAGCCTTGTTTTTATTTGTTTAATGGGTAGTGACACGTGTCACCACTTCATTGGTTGAAAAAAATTATAAAAATACTCCATGGTTCGCTGACTAGGAGAAAGAAAAGAGAAAAAATAATAAAAAGTGTCACACAAGTTTTGTCGTTAGTTTTGAACGGAAGAGGTACCAATTTAAAAACAAAACCTAATGTTAGGTATATTTTGTCAGAAAAAATAGGTAGGGTACTAAGATAAAAACACGAGAATAGATAGGGTACTAAAAATATAGTTATCCCTTAAATTTGATTTGTTCATAAAAAAGGATCTTCCGAATTTAGCCCAAATCACCAAGAACGAAATTTGGGCTAAAATTGAGCCCCAAAACAAGTTCAGGAAACAACCTTCATCAACCTTCATCATCTTCTTCCCAATAGCTGTTTTCTTTGGCTAAAGAAGAAAAAAGGATTCAATTCAAAAAAAAGAAAAGGAAAAATGATTCGAAGTCGATTGCTATGGTTCACCTTAGGGTTTTCGGTCACAGCGGCTTCAATCTCCCAATTCATATATAGAGACCTATGGACTGACCGTTACGCCCTTAAGTCTGATGTACTAACATTTTTTTCCCTTTTTTCAGTCTCTGGAATTTTAAAGTTTTTGGCAATTTGATTATTATTATTATTATTTGATTTTAATTTATTTTTTTCTTTTAAAAAAATTGCAGATGAAGCAGAAATTTGATGCTTTAGAAACTAGGGTTTCGAATCTGGAGTCCGTTCCCTACGAAGAATCCAAATCCACCTCAGGTACTTGTATTTTTCTTTTTAATTAGAAACTTTAAATTCTATGGATTTTAATTTTATAATTGATTAACTAATCAAATTCGATGCTTCGATTAATATTATTTATTTATTTATTTCTGCATTTTAGCATGTCTGGGTTTACTTGTATACTAGCATTAATTTTGCAAAATTACGTTTTTAAATGTTACATTTTCCGGAATGCATTTGGAGTATAAAGAAGTGAAAAATTGGCAAAATTGCTGTAGAATTTCATCATTTTGTTTGTTTGCCTTTGAAATTTGTCTTAACCAATTATGTTTATACTTGGAATTTTTGGGTCTTTGGGGATTATATATACATAATGTACTTCCATCTGTTGCATCGGCCTCAATTGTGTTGATACTTGAAATTTTTTTGGTATATGGCGTTTATATACATAATGTACATCCACTTGTATTGACCCCTAACATGTTGATACTTCACAATTGTTATAGTATATGGCGATTATATACTCCATCTGTGTAGCTCAAAACTCAACCAGCTTCCTTGTATACTAAAAACGGAATGCATTTATGGATTCTCAGAATTGGTGGGACTAATGAAAAACTTACTCTTTAGCTTATAGATTGGGAAAGAATTTATATCTAGGCCATGAAAAATGGGGAACAATTTTGACCTGAAAAGATTGCAAGTAAGTGGAATTTAATCTGGCTATGTGGAACGGGTGTACTTATACACTAATACACCTTTATATATTGCTTCTTTCGTCAAGAATGTGTGACCTTAGGATCCAGTTAATTCATGATAAAAACTTATGTTTCCCTAGTTAGTTTAATTCATTTTGCTGGTTGGACAAGATAGAGTACGTAAATTTTTGTTTCGTTTTTTTTCCTTCAATTCTCCTTTTGATTCATTGATGACCCCAAACTACTAAACCTCGTTCTCTATTCTGTATGGCAGGTTGATGACAAGATTTTTTTGTGGAATTCATGACTTTTATGGTTTGAATGCATTCTTTTCTTTATATAAGAGGTTTGAATACCTTTATTACAACATCTTGATTCTTGAGCAATGTTGTTGTAGACTGATTGTTTGTTACTACTTGCACTTATAGTAGCTTTGATTTCATTTTCAGAGCTTGCGTTCTAATCCGAAATAAAAGCGACTCATTTTCAAAGAACTTCATTTATATTAGTGCAGAAGGATTTGTTTAGTAGTATAAAAACTAATAAACTAATTTACAGGGTTCCTTAGAATTAAAAAAGGAGTCCTAGTGTATATTCTTCTTCCTGGGAAACCAAATATATATTGAAGCTTACACAACGACTGCAGAATTGTAAACAAACACTATATGCTACTACAAGTAAATGACTAGAAGTGGGGCCTCAGCAGGGAGGATGAGAGAAAATGAGAGCATTTTATAACTTAGCCTTTCAATCGAAGTATGCGATGCAACTTTGCCAGGTTCAATGCCACTGTCAATCTGATCCAATCTCCTGACTTGTTCACCATCTGAAAATATCTATGCCTCCATGATCTGTTGATCAATAGTGAGCCGAAAACCCCCCAAAATCCAATAAGGAATCCGGCGGCCATCCCTGTGAAAAACCACAAAGGCTCAAATGAATCTTCATCACTTTTAGTGTTACTTTCAGTATTGCCGGTGCTAGGCGGCTTTGGTGTCTCATCTCCGGGACATTTCCTCAACGGGGCTCCACACAATCCTGGATTCTCTGAGTAGGAAGTAGCATTGAAACCCTGCAGTTGAGTGCCTGAGGGAATTTTTCCGGACAAATTGTTGTTAGACAAGTCCAAAACACCGAGAAAAGATAATCCTGAGACTCTTTGGGATTTCACCGGACAGGTGGTTTGCTGACAGATCAAGGGATTCCAAAGCAATCAATTGGCCTATCTCCCAACTGATACTTCCCCTCAACATGTTTGTTGATAGATTCAGAGCAATCAGTCCCTGTAGAGTTGCTATTTCTTTAGGTATTTCACCACTTAATTTATTACAAGACAAATCAATGACCTTCAGTAATCCAAGGGTTTTCCCATACTCTTGTTCCACGCCTTTCCATATAACTAACAAATGATCATCGAAATAATCCCCCAAGTGAAACTTGGAATTACTGTCCCCTGTGTAGTCAGCGTCAACATACTCATACGTGAAGTGGATCGTTGCTTCGGAACTTTCAAGGCGAGCCATGGCTGTCAAATTGTTGAGGCAAGAAGGAATGGTTCCTGATATATTGTTGAGAGACAGATCCAATACTTGAAGGAACTGTTGCTGGCATATACTTGAAGGGAGGTTGCCATGAAACTCATTTGATCGTAGACGAAGAACAATCAAACTCTGAAGTCTTTCTCCTATCCATGATGGAATGACTCCGGTTAATTTGTTCTCCCCCAGATCCAAAAGTTTCAATTGAGTGCAATTTTGTAGGGAGTTAGGTATTTCACCGTGCAAACTTGTGTTCCTCAAGCGCAATGATTGCAGACTGCAGTAGCTCAACTGATCCCAATGACAAATTATTGTTCTCCAAATTCATAACTGATAAAAGCGAATAACTCATGGTCCAACAATCGGGAATGCTACCCGACAACAGATTATTAGAGAGGTCAAGATAACTCAGATCACTATATTTCTTCGTGCATAAGAATGACAATGTTCCACTGAACCTGTTGTTGGAAAGATCCAACACGGTCGAATTAGACAAAAACCGAGGTATGGGACCATAGAAAAGATTCGAGCTCAAATTTATTGAAGGGATATAATCAAATTTTAGTGGCAAGTTTGGGACAATCCCACTGATTTTGTTGGAGGAAAGGCTTAAAATTGTGAATTTGGAAGGCAGATTCCAGAACCAGCCGGGTATAGTGTCTGAAATGTTGGAGTGGGAGAAATCCAGGTGAGAGAAATTAGTCTGCTTTCTAAGCCAAGTTGGAAACTTGGGACCAAGCTCACATGAACTCATATCAATATAATCCAGTTGAAATGGAGGGATCCAATCAGAGCTAAGATGGAAAGACAAAGCATTGAAGGATATGAATAGCAGTTGCAATTTGGTAAGATTAAACAAATGAGCTTCAGAAATGATACCATGCAAAGAGTTATGGGAAACATCCAAGAGTAGCAGTTGAGACATATTCCCGATGCTGACTGGAAGAGCCCCCTCGAACAGGTTGTCTCCAAGTGATAATTTTCTCAGGGATGATAATCTCGAAAGATCCGGCAATGGTCCAGCGAATCGGTTCCCGTTCAAATCCAAAACCCTGAGCTTTGAGAAGTTTCCAAAGTTATCATGGAAATGGCCGGTCAGTAGGTTATATTCAACATCTAGTTCTCTCAATGATGAAAATGGTTCGAAACTGGGCAAGGAACCATTGAAACTGTTAAAACCCAACTTCAGAATCTCCAAAGAATCCTTGGCACACCCACTTAAGTTTTTCAAAGCAACGGCAAGAGGTCCACTGAGCAGGTTACGCACAAGGTTTAATTCTTTTAAATTGCAGAGATTCCCCAGTGATATTGGTATTCCACCTTGGAGATGATTTCCTTCGAAATTAATTCGTTCAAGAGCAGGCATGTTGTCAAAAGAATCTGGGGTCAAACTCGAAGTCGAGGCATAATTATAAGAAAGATCGAGTTGGACCATGCTTCGACTTAGATTCAACAACAGAGGTAAAGTGGAAGGGTGCAAAGGAGAATATGAAGTCAGGCGAAGAACAGATAAAGAATTTGAAATCAAGGAGAGCTCGTTTCTCCGCTGCGATGCACCTCACACTCTGATTCTGATTTTCGATACCAACAGTAACAGCAATTAGCAGAAACTGAAGTGCAAGGCATAGGTGAAAACTGAAATGAACTGCTCTCCCTTTCATGAAAACGGATAACATTGAAGTGCAAGCCATAAGTAATCTGACTATCGGCATACTTCTTAAATACAGCAGCATTGTTTTCCCTAAAGCAAGTGCAAGCAACGAGCCAAGTCAGAAATTTTGAGGATTGCTGACCTGGCATCCACTTGCCGTGGAAGTCTATTCTTTCTTTATCATTTCCCTCTCTTCAAACTTGGAACGTCCATTCTATGGCGATCTACATCACTGGAATGTGTTCAGCGAGAAAAAACTCATAAACAAATATTGTTTATATTTTGCACTCAAATTTGCCTGAACCACTTCTGCTTTCCTTCATGCTTCACGGAAATGACCGAGGGATAACTGGATAAGGATCCAGCATACATTCATTCCCAAGTATTACAAGTCAAAGTTAAGTATTCAATTTTTATTCACTTAAAATTTAGTATTTGTTATGAATATTTATCTATATAGATATGTACAATGATAAGAACTTTAGTAGATTTGATTTAATTTATCATTAGGAATATTTTCTCCATTAATTAGAGTTTAATGTATATGCCTATAAATAGACGAAGACATTGTACACAAATCTAGTTTTGATAATAATATGAATATCCTTCTTTCTCTCATCTTTTTGTTCTTTTATACTTGTTTGTTGTTTTTCATTATTTTATTCACGATAGGGATGTAAAAACAGGTAACAGTTGGGTTTCAGGTCGGGCTATGTCAGGTCGGGTCAAATCGGTTACAGGTCATTTCGGGTCATTTTTTGTTTTGACTCGATTCGGTTCAGGTTCGGGTTCATTTCGGGTCGGGTTCATTTCAGGTCGGGTTCAATTCAGGTCGGGTTCATTTCGGGTCGGGTTCATTTCAGGTCGGGTTCATTTCAGGTCGGTTCATTTCAGGTCGGGTCAAAACGGTTAATTGACAGGCTGATTTCAGGTCGGTTTCGTTTCAGGTCGGGTTCATTTCAGGTCGGTTTCGTTTCAGGTCGGGTTCATTTCAGGTCGGTTTCGTTTCAGGTCGGGTTCGTTTCAGGTCGGTTTCGTTTCAGGTCGGGTTCTTTTCATGTCGGTTTTGTTTCAGGTCGGGTTCATTTCAGGTCGGTTTCGTTTTAGGTCGGGTTCATTTCAGGTCGGGTTCCTTCGAGTTTATGGTTTATTGTGTTATGTGTATTATATATATTGACGGATTATGATTTTTATTTTTACAGTTTAGGGTTTAGGGTTAGGGGATTACGTATATGTGATATATATATATAGTTGGTACTATTGGATTTATTGTTAGGGTTTATGGTTTGGGGTTTGGGGTATGGGGTATGGGGTTTGGGGTTTAGGGATCTTAAATTAATACAAACATACCTACATTAATTATATATATTGATGGATTATGGTTTTCAGGGTTTAGGGTTTAGGGTTTAGGGTTTAATGATCTTAAATTAATACAAACATGCCTACATTAATTATATATATATATTGATGGATTATGGTTTTTAGGGTTTAGGGTTTAGGGTTTAGTGTTTAGGGTTTACTGATCTTAAATTAATACAAACATGCCTACATTAATTATATATATATATATTGATGGATTATGGTTTTTAGGGTTTATGATTTAGGGTTTAATGATCTTAAATTAATACAAACATGCCTACATTAATTATATATATATTGATGGATTATGGTTTTTAGGGTTTAAGGTTTAAGGGTTTAATGTCTTAGTGTTTAGGGTTTAGTGATCTTAAATTAATACAAACATGCCTACATTAATTATATATATATTGATGGATTATGGTTTTTAGGGTTTAGGGTTTAGGGTTTATTGATCTTAAATTAATACAAACATACCTACATGTATCATATATATTGATGGATTATGGTTTTTAGGATTTAGGGGTTAGGGGTTAGGGTTTAGGGTTTAGTGTTTAGGGTTTACTAATCTTAAATTAATACAAACATGCCTACATTAATTATATATATTGATAGATTATGTTTGTAAATTTTGTATTGTTAAAGTTGAAGTTTCAGTTTGTAAAGATTATTTAGTTTGTAAGTTTCAGTTTGTTGTAAGTTTCAGTTTGTAAGTTTAAACTTTTTGTAATATTCAATAAAGTTTCAGTTTGTTGTAAGTTTTGTAAGTTTAACCACTTAAATTATTGAATATAAGTCATTTATTGTTTTAATCTTCTTAAGTTTTACCTTATTCTGTTTTTTGGAAGTATCCCTGATTCCATCCAAAGTTAATGTTTTATTATATTTTAAACAAGTTAACTTAATTAAGTCATTTAAGTTAATCAGTTTTTGCTAAGTCAATTAAGTATGTAATGTTAATTAAAAAATTTCGTTATCTTATATTAATTTAGTATACATATTTAGTTTAATAACTTCAAACTAATTTTAGTTATGTATAAAAAAATTATTTCATAATGGTATTATTCATTCAACTTATGTAATTAAGTACTTTATCAGAATGCAAGTTAAGTTAATTTAATAACTAACTTAACTTAAAATGAATGCAAGTTAATTAAATTTATTTTTAATCTTAAGTTAAGTTAATTTAATAACTAACTTAACTTCAATTAAAATGAATGCAAGTTAATTATTTAGCATTAATTTATTCTTATAATAAAAAATTTAAGTCATCTTATTTTAATTAATAATATAGATTTAATTTAATAATTTTTACTCATTTAACTTAATTTGATTAAGTATAAAATTTTAATTTAATAATGGTTATTCATTCCACTTAAGTTAATTAAGTATAATAGTTTATCTTTGAAGTTATTTTAAAATAATAGTCAAGTTAATTAGAAATACAATTTATTAGAATTATTATTAATTCAATTTATCTTTTAATTGAAGTTAAGTTAGTAATTTATCAATACTTGAAATTATTATTAATTTTATAATTTTTCAATACTTGACATTATTTTATATTCATTAAATATAACTTCTTTAACTGTCAGATAATTATCATTATTAGCAAATCAAATAATAGTATTAGTTCAGGTTAATATCAGTTCAGGTCAATATCAGTTCAGGCTAATAACAGTTCAGGTCAATAACAGTTCAGGTCAATAACAGTTCAGGTCAAGAACAGTTCAGGTCAATAACAGTTCAGGTTCAAAACAGGTCGGGTTCAAAACAGGTCGGGTTAAAAACAGGTCGGTTTCATTTCAGGTCGGGTCCAAATAGGTCGGGTTAAATCGGTTATCTGGCAGGTTAGTCTCGGGTTCGGGTTCGTTTCGATCGGGTGCAGGTCGGGTTCAGTTACTACACTAACAGGTCAATTTCGGGTTCGAGTTCACTTCGGTCGGGCGCAGTTCGGGTTCGGTTTCTACAGTTACAGGTCAAATTCGGGTTCGAGTTCGTTTCGGTCGGGTGCAGGTCAGGTTCGGTCTTTAAATTCTCGGGTTAAACCAGGTTCTGACTCGATCGGGTTTCAGGCAGGTTATCAGGTCGGGTCAGTTTTTCACACCCCTAATTCACGACACGTTATCAACACGAGTTCGCTCGAAAAATTTAAATGCTCTATTTCTCTCCTTGTCGAAACTCTACAAAATCCTTTCCATTTTTATTTGTTTCTCTCGCCTAATCAAGTCGCACTATGTTTCTAGCCAAGCCGCCTCGAACCATATGCGTCTCAAGGTAAGGCACATGAGTAGGGATGTAAAAACAGGTAATCGAATGGGTTTCAGGTCGGGTCAAAACGGGTCGGGTCCGAAGCAGATAATTGACAGGTTAATTCGGGTTCGGATACACTTCAGGTCGGGTCCGTTTCAGGTCGGGTCCATTTCAGGTCAGGTGCATTTCAGGTCGGTTGCATTTCAGGTCGGGTGCATTTCAGGTCGGGTAATTTTAGGTCGGGTAGTTTCAGGTCGGGGTATTTTCAGGATTAAAATTTGTATTGAGTTTGAGTTCGGTACAACCGTATAAGTAGTCTATAGACTTTAGGTTGGCCTTCGTCAATCGTCATTGATTGTGAGTTAATTATTTAAAGTCATATCAAATTAAAATTATAAAACATTGAATTAATTAAAAATAATGAAAAGGGGTCAATTTGAACTGAAAAGAGGTCAATTTGGATTAAAAATAAAGTTTCACGGATTATAATGAACAAAAATATCAAATTAAAATTAAAAAACATTAGACAAATTTAAAAGAAAACAATGAAAAGGGGTCGATTTAGAATAAAAATAAAATTTTGGGACTGCAGTGAACAAAAATATCAAATTAAAAGTATAAAAATTAGAGTAATTAAAAACAATATGTAGATGTCAATTTAGAATAAAAATAAAGTTTTAGGGTCTAGAATGAACAAAATTTCAAATTAAAATTATAAAACATGATGAATTAAAATATATATATAGGGGTCAATATGGAATTAAAATAAAGTTAAGGGACTAGAATGAAGAAAATATCAAATTAAAATAATAAAACATTGGACAAATTAAAAAAAATAAACGTGGGTCAATTTGGAATAAAAATAAAGTTTTAGGGTCTAGAAGATGAAAATATCAAATTAAAATTATAAAACATTGGACGAATTAAAAAACAATGAATATGGGTCATTTTGGAATTGAAATAAAGTTAAAGGGACTAGAATGAACAAAGTACGAATTAAAATTATAAAACATCAGACGAAATAAAAAAAACAATAAATAAGGGTCAATTTGGAATTAAACTAAAGTTTAGGGGACTAGAATGAACAAAATATCAAATTAAAATTGTAAAACATCGGACTAATTAAAAAAATGGTCAATTTGGAATACAAATACAGTTTAGAGACTAAAATAAACAAAATGTCAAAGTAAAATTATATATTATTGGACTAATTAAAAAAACAATTAGTATATATGGGTCAAT
This sequence comes from Hibiscus tridactylites, assembly GCA_958450335.1. Classification (NCBI taxonomy): domain Eukaryota; kingdom Viridiplantae; phylum Streptophyta; class Magnoliopsida; order Malvales; family Malvaceae; genus Hibiscus; species Hibiscus tridactylites. The sequence goes on along the minus strand of OY288286.1, from coordinate 54,613,751 downwards.
TTGGAATATAAATGAAGTTTTAAGGGCTATAATGAACAGAAATATCAAATTAAAATTATAAAACATTGGACGATTCAAGGTTTAGAGTTTAAAGGGTTTAGGTTTTAGGAAAATTTTATTAATGGTTTAGGGTTCATACATTGATAGATACATATATACTTGCATACATTAGAGTTTAGGGTTTATGGTGTAGGGTTTAGGGAAATTCATCAAGGGTTCAGGGTTCATACATAGATAAGTACATACATACATACTTACACACATTAGGGTTTAGGGTTTATGATTTTTAGGGTTTAAGGTTTTGGGTTAAGAGAAAATTCATTAAGGGTTTAAGGTTCATACATTGATAGGTACATAAATACATACTTACATACATTTTAGTCTCAATATTAGGTACTAGAATGAACAAAAATATCATCAAATGATTTATATCTAAAATATTAAAATAAATTAAAAAAATTAAAAATTAATAAGGACAACTTTATGTGGAAAATAAAATTTTAGGGAATAAAATCAATAAAAATATCACCATATTAAAAATAATAAAATATATATATATATATATATATATATATATATACACACATACATATAAATATACATATACATATATTATGATATACATATATATATATATATATTGTTATAATTAATTAAACATATATATATATACTAAAACACACATGTATACATACATACTAAAACACGTATAAATGTATGTATTTTAAGTTTTAGTATATATATACATGTATGTATGTAAGTTTTAGTATATATATATACTAGAACATACATATTTGTATGCATATATGTATACCCCTAAACAATACCCATAAACCTCAACCCTTAAATCTTATAATCACTAAGAATTAGAGTACAAGCTTAGTCACCTAATCTTTAAACTAATCTCATAACCCCAAATAATTAAGTTGACACATTTACCCATAAACCTCAAACATGAATATCTAAATCTTACAGACACTATTCACTAATAATTAGAGTGCAAGCCTAATCACATAATCCCTAAATTAATCTCATAGCCCCAAACAATCAACTTGACACATTTACCCCTAAACCCTAAACATAAACCCATAAATCTAACAAACAAAATAAATTGAAACATAAAAAGACAAATCTAAAAATAAATTAAAACTAAATTATTAATTAGAGCCAAAATCACAAATGAATAAAATTATTAAATTTAATTACTTACGAATACCAAATCAAATTTAAAGCAAACCAAAAATTTAATAATTAATTAATTTATGAAGCATAGCCTAATTAAATAAAATTTAAAGAAACTAAACCAAAAGTTAAGACTAAAAAAAACTAAAACTTAAAAAACCTAAACTCTAACCATCTAATTAAGGAAGGACCTAAAGGATAATTAACCCTTAAATAAAAAAAAATCAGACATCCACTCCAATTTTTTTCAATTGGCGGCAAAATCTCGCCCCCACCGCCCCCCCCCCCCCCCCGGTTTAATTGGCGTCAAAATCCCCCCCATTTGTTCCATTTGTTTAATTGGCGCCAAAATCCCCTCTCTCCATAATTCCCTATCAATCAAAAAAAACTTTTCACCCCACTAATTTTAAAAAAACTTTCCATAAATTAAAAAATATTTTTTATTGTTTTAATAGTTATAATTAAAATTTTTAATAAAATATTTTTTAAATTTAATGATCACAATTAATAAATTGATTTAAATTTTAAATAATTTGTTTTAAATTCATCCATCACAACTTATTAATTTGATAAAATTTTAAATTTTGAATATTTTTAATAAAATAAATTTAAGTATGTTAATTCTTATTAAACCTCACAAATAATTTATATTGAGAGAGTTAGTATTAAATTAATTTAATAAATTAATACTTTACGTTTATCATCACTTTAAATTTATCAAATCGTAGACTTGTTCAATTATATATCAGGTAAATATCAAGTAAGATCAATATCAGTTCAGGTTAAAAATAGGTCGGGTTCAAAGCAGGTCGGGTCAATTAACAGGTCGGGTTCAAAACAGGCCATGTCCAAAACAGGTCGGGTTCAAAACAGGTCGGGTTCAAAACAGGTCGGGTTCAAAACAGGTCGGGTCCAAAACAGGTCGAGTTCAAAACAGGTCGGGTCCAAAACAGGTCGGGTAATATCGGATCTCGGGTCAATTCAGTCGGGTAAAATCGGTTATCTGCCAGGTCGGCTTCGGGTTCGGGTTCGTTTCAGTCGGGCGCAGGTCGGGTTTCAGGTCCACAGTAACAGGTCCAATTCGGGTTCAGGTCGTTTTCAGTCGGACGCAGGTCGGGTTTGGTCACTACAATAACAAGTCGAATTCAGGTTCGGGTCAACAACAGTCGGTTACAGATCTGGTTCGGGTCACTAAATTTTCAGGTCAAATCAAATTCTAACTCGAGCAGGTTTCAGTCGGGTTTTCAGGTCGGGTCAGCTTTTTACATCCCTACACAAGAGTGGAAGTATCCACTAACCGATCACTCTTGGAGACCGTTCACCATTCGTTCAATGTAAGCTATACGTGTCTCAAGAAATAATTTCTGCTTTTTAAATTTTCTTTTAGAAACTAACATCAACTTTTATTCGTGAATTAAATATTTTTTTATTTCATGTGCTATAATTAAATACTTGCTTCTTAATCACGGAGGATATGATTAATCGATACACCAATAAAGAATCAATATTAAGAATTTTTTCTGATAAAAGAATTTATTATAACCGTGGGTTCTTTGTTAATAGATCTAAGAAAGATATGTTTCATATTTTTAATCTATTCATTTGAATTTTTGCGTATTTCTATAAATTCAATTATGAGATTATTCAATACTACGTGTTTATATTGATTACTAATGAGATTTGATGTTTATATTAGTTGTTGTTTTAGTGTTTTTACCACGGAAGCAAGGTTGTTTTAACGTTTCAGTGTTCTGAATATACTTGTTCGATTAGATTTGTTCCATTCCCCGAAACGAATGGAAGAGTTTATTATAAAGTTTATAATTGCTCGAAAGCAGTAATTCTTATGCGTCGAAAAACTCGACTATAGACTTCTCCCAAGTTTAAGTTACGAAAATTCGTTTTGATCCAATTTTTTGTGTGGGAGACATTCCTTGAAGTGAATGCAATCATGATGTTTATTCCATGCGATTATTGGATCTGTTTCATTCCCTGAAGCGAATGCAAACATGGAAAATCACTACTCAGTTGGTAACATAACTTCGATATAATTCAAGTATATTGGATGGACATCTCGTTCTGCGAGTCTACTGGTCTTAAAGGAGGTTTTAAATGACTTTACGAACTGGTTTAATAATGCCGCGTACGAGAATTAAATTTTTGTTCCCTGTGATGAGGATATGTTAATAAAAACATACTCCGCTTTTCACGACAAATAATGTTGTCCTCAGACACAATATCGTGATAAAGGTTTCAAAGGCCCACTAGCTCTACTCCATTCCCTGAAGTGAATGTGAGATTATATTATGGAAAGAATAAAAGCCACATTAGAAGTTGTGGTCGTGGTCGAGACTATGAACATATACATGAAAAATATAGTTATTTTAAGAATATATCTACCCACTGGTAGTGAGGTTATAAGGATGACAAGAGTGATAGAAATCATTCTAAGAAAGTGAAATCCTTTTTATTACCAATGTGACGTTATAAACCATTTGTCTCGTACTTATCGTACGCTGAAAAATCAACAATCATTGAATGATAAAGGAAAGAAAATAAAAGCAAATTTTGTTTGCAAAAATGACGAAGATGATATTGGTCCAACTTATTTGGACGTTGTTGATTTCCTTATAAACTTCGAAGGGAATAAATCGTCTTCTAATTATTCTCATAACTTTAAAGAGAATTATTCATCTTTTATTTATTTTGCTTTATGTTTATTTACTTTACACATTAATTATTTATGTTTTATATTTATATTTATATTTATATATTATGATATTTATTTATTTGTTTCACGTGATTACTTATCAAATACAATCTATGGTGACGATTTATGCTTAGCAGAAGTATACGATATATTTTTCCATTTAAATACAAGGGGAAAATGTGTGTAATATATCTCAAAGTACTGAAAATATTGATACTCTAGAAGAGCACTAAATTCTTGAGAGAAAGCACATTATGAAAAGTGCAGAATTGTGAATATTGCAATAATTACCGCTAATGTTAATAATATCGTCACCACTAGAAGTCGAAATTTTAAGAGAGCAATATGAGTTCGTAAAATATTTCTTTGGAAATTATATAACATATGTTATCAATTGACATATGAAATAAGCCAATGTGGATATAAGCTCTAGTAGCCAAAAGTCAGCTGAAAGCTCTAGAAGAGTTATATATTGCTACCAAAAGAATAATTTCCATTGAAAGCTTCGAAAGAGCTAAATATATTCATATTCAAAGGAATAATTTTTGGTGGACAATGTATTATCAAGTTTTAAAGAAACTTGTATTTTAAAATTTGTACCACACATTTACAAGTAAGATTGAATCACATGTTATGGTAAATCAGGAGTTTACAAATTAAAAAGTATATATAAACACACATGTATATATAGTTGGCATGATCAGTTAGACCATCCTGATCAATAATGATGCGAAAGCTATTGAGATTTATATGCACATTTATTAAAAGAATCTATAGTTCTTGTGGTGTCTGTTCTTAAAGGAATTGATTAAATTCCATTTACTAAAAGAACACGAAATTCTTGTGTTGCTTGTTCTCAAATGAAATGATTAAGATCCCACCAACCAAAAGAACTTGAAGTTCTTGTACTAAAGTTGAGACTGCATGTATTGTATATCTGAAAAAAAATATGAGCCCATTTGTAACACCCGTGTTTTGGGGTTAGAAGTTAGTCGGGTTAGTTGGTTCGAGTCGGTAAAATTAATTTTAATGAAGTTGACCTAGGTTTGACCTAATTGAGCTTTTAAATAAAAAGGGAGTGACCATTTGGTAATTTAGCCAAAATAATTTGAAAAAGTAGATAACCTTTTTGAAAGTTAAAAAGAACAAAAAAAAGGTGGTCTTCTCCTCCATTTTGCTCCCAACGTGGAAACCCAAACCTAAACCCCTCTCAAACCCCATCTACTATTCCATCAAATTTCTTCCTCTACTCAAGGTCTTTTTCAAAGGTAATTGTATATTCTCATTCCCCTCTTCATCCTCTACCTTTACATGGTTGTAGAATTTGAAATTATCAACTTTTGGATATTTAGGGTTTAAAGAAAGTTTGAGTTTTTGATGGGTTTTTCAATTTGTTTTGAATTATTAAGTTGGGTTTTGGTTTAGTCACCTTAAAATACACCTAATATGTTAAAATGAGTGAGTTTGGGTGAAAACCCGAAATGGGTCATTGTGGCCATGTTTGAAGTGTCTAAAACTTGGATTTTGGTGAGTTTTAGGGTTAGGTTGAAGGGTTGACGGGTTAGGGATGTTAGGAAGGTGTTTTGGGACCATTTGGGTGTTAATTGGGTGTTTGAAAACATGGGTTTCAGCTAGGTTTTAAGGGAGCACGAAAATGGACATTGTGGGTCATTATTTGGATTGAAATTTGTTGAAGTTTGGCTTGTACTTAAGGGTTGAGTTGGTGACTGAGTTTTAACATTGAATTGTGAGTAATGGATGTGTTTTGATTGGCTAGAAACGAGAGGAGACATTGGAGAAGCATCGAGATCGAATCCGGGCATATATGAGGCTTGTTTTGGTTGCTAAGGAAAGGTGGTGAGTAACTTTAAATATGTTTTAAAGTTGGTTCAAGTGTGTGTGGTGTATGTGTTGGAATGTGCTTGGTAGGCCTTTCCTATGTGGGAGTTAAATTGGTAACTTAACTCTTTAATTTCTATTGATGAATGTTGTGCCTTTGCCTATTTGCTCTTGTGAAATGTGGTTTGATATGAATATGTGTACCTTGACATATGTATGTGATATAAATGGTGGATATGTGATGTGGTAAATGAAATTGACACTAATTAACTTACCGGGTGCAAATGATCGATCATTAGGATTAGTGTGCACACAAATTGAGTCAAAACGTACGTGACCTTGATGGCGTTGAGTCATCAAGGAGGAGTACGGTGATGTAACATTCCACCGAAAATTTATTTACATTCTACGGGATGATGAGTGGAATCCCATCCGTAGGGCATGTGGTGATGAGTGGAATCCCGCCCATGCAAGGTCCGGTGATAAGTGTAATCTCACCGAGGTAATGTTGTTGTTGAGATTTAATCCGCACATTCGGGTAAACTAATAGTGGCCAATTGAACTTGTTCTTATAATTGTGATGTCTTGATGTTGATATATGATGGTCGAGCTTAGTATGATGTGAGATGCCATATTATGACTCTTGAAAGACTAGCTAGGTGGACTCGTTGATTACTTATGTACGTTGTTTGTGAAGTATAAGATTGCATGCTTGAACCCTGCATTGTTGATGTTTTCAATTTTAGAGCATCCTCACTAAGCTTCTAGATTACGCTTTCATTTTCAACAATACAGATCATTAGCGTGGTGTTAGCACGAAGCAAGGCGAAAGGGGCTTTCCAAGTTTTTGTTGCTCAAGTACGGTTTAGCAATTATGTAGTAGTTTAGCAATGTGGCAAGAGTGTGTTTTGTATCAGCGATGTATGACTCACATATGTGTTTGATGTTTATGAATTGACTTTGATTGTAAACATGTTATGTCTTGTCAAATGCTTGTGAGATGGAATGCCTTATGAATGTTTAAGTTGTTCTTGGATAGCATGTAAACCTTATTGGGATGAATTGTGCCTTTTGACTTTTAAGTCCTCAAGCATGCCCTTCTATATAATGTTGCCTTTGTGTAAATGTCATGAATGGATGTTTCATCTTATGCCTTGTGTGTTTGGGCATGTTTGACATAAGATCCATGCCTCTAGTTCATGTATGCTTGTGCTGAGTGCTTCTTGGGGTCGTTTAGGACCTTTATATTGGTTGAGAAATGTTCAAATCTGGCTTTCGAAGGTTGCAGACAGCCCGTGTTTCGAAACAGGCTGAGCCGTTTCGGAACGGGTAAGGCTTCAGGGACCCCGTATCGGAACTCGTTTCGATACAGTTTGGCCACTGTGAACCCCTATTCCGATACGAGTTTCGGAACACTTTGGCTACTGGAAATCTAAAAAATTGCCGAGATGAAAGCGTTTCGAAACGGGTCTAAGGGTTTTGAAACGGTCAATATCTCGTTGACCATGAGAAGTTGACCGTTGAGGGTGTTTCGGAACGGTTGACCTCCGTTCCGATACGGCCTCCTCGTATGGGCTTGGGGCAGTTGACCAGGTCAAGGCGTTTCGATACGCCTCAATGGTGTTTCGAAACGGCCTGCCTAATGGATTAAAATTAGACTGTTTAATTGCTGTTTTGTGTTCAGATGTTTGTCTTCCTCAAATTCTTCCGCTGATGTGTTCGCATAGGATTTAAATGAGCCTTTAGAGAAGATTAAATTAAAGAAAATTTTAGGGTTGCTAACCGAGGGGGAACTTTAACGGGTTTCACTTCGGTTTTCCCCGTGTGGCCTACTCGGACCGGTCATCCGGCCAGACCGGGACGAGGGGGTTACACCATTTATCCACAAATGTGAAAAGTTTTATTTGATTTTAGTAGATGCATCTACTTTGTTTTATCAACTTACAAGTAGAAGTTTGTAAGATTAGTTATAAAAGAATTCAGATTATGCAGTTAGACAATTCATCTTGAAAAAGCTAGTGAGTTTATGTTTTAGGCTATATCAGTTGATACAAAGCCTATTGATTATGAAAAATACGGTTTAACAAAATTTCAATTGGATGCCTCCTCTTTAATAGCTAAACTATTAGAACAAAATAGTTATTATTTATATGGTATTTTCATATAGCAACACTTATACGCATCAAACCAACGAGTTATAATAAACTCCTCGTTATAATTAGTTTTTGGTCAGAAGTCATACATTCGCATTTTATAATTTTAGAATGTGCGATATATTATTGAGTTGCTTCACCACAACGCACAAAATGGGTAAATAAAAAAGGTTGAGAATATATATTGAGTACGGGTCTCCTTTTATGTTTAAATTCTTAAACATTAATGGGAGAATCATTTATGACATGACTTTTTCTGAACATCAGGGGGAGATAATAATTAGTTGGATAAAGAAAAATAAATTATCGTTATCTAGATCCTCGTATATGAACCATGAGTTCATAAGATAATTCATGCTATTACATGTCAACTGCCAGACATATTTAATTACCCAATGAGAGTAACTAAGTCTCATATACCAGTTGAAATACTCTAAATTTGAATTACATGTTATAGAGAACAGATGTAAATCGTGCATGAAGCATGAAAATTGGTTCCAATGATCAAAATTCTCATAAATGAAAAATAGTATGAGATGGTCATATATTGGAGGCGGGTGCTCCTGAAGAGACCCAAGGCATAACTAATAATAAAACTCTTGAAGAGTTTCAGGTACCTGAAATAAAGATTGAAACCTTGGAGAGATCTCGATGAGTAGGGGTGTTCAATCGGTCGGTTCGGTTAACCGACCGAACCGAACTTCCAAAATTTCATTAACCGAATTTTTTTTATATTAACTGTTAATCGAACCGAAAATTTTCGAAAATTTTTAACCGAACCGAAAAAAGTTCGGTTAATTCGGTCGGTTTTCGAATTAACCGAAATTTGTTAGAAAATTTTGGGTAAATCACTCAAAAGGTCACTAAACTATTTTAAAATAATCTTTTTGGTCACTAAATTTTCAAAAATTATAAAATAACCATTAAACTTATCGAACTATTACAAAATAGTCATGAACTTGCACGTTATAAATTATTGATAAATCATTTTGCGCTAATTAGATAAAGTTTAATGACCATTTTATAATATATCAAAAAATTTAATGACTATTTTATAATTTTAAAAAATTCAGTGACTAAAAATAAATATATGAAATATATAATATAAAAAAAATTCGGTTAAATCGGTTAATTCGGTTAATTAACCGATTTCGAACCGAATTAACCGATAACCGAAGTTTGAAAAATTCATTAACCGTTAACCGACCAAACCTAAAATTAACCGAAAAAAATTCGGTTCGGTTCGGTTAATTCAGTTTTAACCGAAGTTTGAACACCCCTATCGATGAGTTATGTCACTACGAGAATGGAACCAGAAAATTGAAAAGTTGTCGACAACGATTTTGCAAACAATTTTACATAGAATACTTCTATAGAAGTTGTTGAGATTTTAGGGGCTCGATTCGATCAACCGTTCTTGCTCGCCAAGTGTGGAGAAGTAGGATAATTGGGTGTTTTAGTGGGAGGTAAAAAATTGGCAATTTGACATAAGGATTTATAGTGGTTCAACCTTCTAACCAAGGTCTACATCCACCACCTTAGCTCCCCACTAAGGATTTCCAAACAAATTCACTAAGAATTTCGTCCCCTTTTCTTGGATTAGGAGGAAACCGTTACAACCCTCAAAGCTTTCTACCCAAAGCTTGAAGGAACATTCTCTTTACAAAGAAAGACTTAGCAAACTAAAAATCCCTCTAAAAGGTGTTTGTTTGCAATTCTAAGCTCTCACCCAAAACCTAAACACTTGAGCAAATTTAACAATGTAAGCTCACAAGTGTTGTCTAAGCAAGAAATGAACAATTAAAGCTCTAGACAAATTTTGACATCATAATGTTGTAACAATTGAAGCATTAACCATATCTTGATGCTTGGAGGTCCCTTTTATACTCCCAATTGAGTTTGTAGCCGTTACTAGCTGTTGGGGATGATTTGGAGCCGTTGAGGACTTTATTTCCCTTCATAAATGTTGTTCTGCAGCTATTCGTATCGATACGCTTGGAACTGTATCGGTACGGCCTTCATTAGAAACTAGTCGTTGGGCTCTTGCTAGCCTGGGCGTATTGATACGCTTGAGGGCGTATCGGTACGGGTTCATTTTTAAATGACCGTTGGGAAAGTAGCCGTTGGGGTGGTTGAAAGGGGATCGGTACGCTTACCAGGCGTATCAAAACGATCCCGATCTGTATCGAAACGACCAAGCCTGTTTCAATACGGGTTTTGACATTGACCAAACTGAGGCAAAAAGGTATCGGTACGGGTACAACCGTATCGATACGTGTAGCTTGAAAAGTCAAGTTTGGATCTTTAAAAATAGTAAAAACATTGCCAAAAACCCTCTAAAATATCTCGAACATAATTTCAAGTTGTTTGGACTTAAAAACAAGTTTTAAATTCTTTTCAAATTAGTCCAAAAACATTTTTCAATTATTATATCAAAACACTAGTTCTACAATCTCCCCTTTTTTGATATAATTAAAGTAACTTGAAAAATTGTTTGGGATTCTCCCCCTTTAACTTTTAAAAATGTGAATAAGAGATTAAAGATATGAAATCAAATAAAGCTCCCCCTTATTCAATTGAAAAATCAATTTTTCAAACCATTTCTCCCCCTTTTTGTTATATCAAAAAGAATTTAAAACATTAAGTTTCAAAATAATAATAGAGGTAAAAGAAATTTGACACACTTAAAATTTTGGTTTAAAATTGGCTCCCCCTTACTCAAAGCATCATAAGAATGTTAGTTCAACATATATGATTATCTAGTTGACTTAAATGAAAAATAATCAAAAAAATAAAATAAAAGCAACTAGATTTTACCACACTTGAACTCAAGGGAGGATGTGAAGCCTTCCTTCTTCAAGTGTTCTTCCTATGTGTGCATGGAGCTCCCCCTCAATTTTTGACTTGTTGATCACTCTCCATCACACCTAGCAAAAGACAATCAAGTAATTTTTGGTATCCAAATTGCTTTGGATCCATAGACATTAGTAGCACAAAATTTAGTCCCCTTAGGAATCCATTTTTCAATTTCATCCTTTTTAGTAGAAGTGGTTAGTCCTTTTGGGACCCAAACACTTCTAAAACATTTACCATTTATAAATCTAGGGGCACTAGATTGTCTTACATAAAAATTTGATTTTTCAAAACTATTTTTCTTTTCAAGTTCATTGGAAATCAAATCTTTTTCTTTTTGAACTTTAAGAAGAAAATTTTGTAAATCAAAACATTTTTGTTCAAAATCTTTCAATTTTGCTTCAAGTTCAAGATTTGTTTTGGAAAGCAAATCATTTTCAATTTTTATTTTTGAAATCAACTTTTTGTTCTTGGAAAATGATGCCTTGAATTCCAAAAGCAAATCATCATAGGCATCTTGTAACTCATCAAATGTATAAGAATTTGAAATAGACGAGTTAGAAGTTATCTCCCCCTCATTGAGGGCCATCAAGCATATGTGGGCTACTCTATCATCGGTGGAGTCTTCATCACTCCATGTGGCCACATATGCTTGTTTTGAAGATGATCCCTTCTTTTTGGATTTGTGGGAGTCCTTCATCTTCTTCATCGATTCATGCTTGGATTTTTCCATTTTGCTCTTCATGAACCGGGCAAATTTGTTGAAGAGATAGGCCATCTCTTCATCTTCACTTTCCTCCTCACTTGAATCTACATGATGGCATGTGGAGGATTTGAGAGCTACGACACTAGCATTGATGCCTAGCTCCATGATCTTCTTCTTCCCCATCGCTCTAATCTCTTCCTTCTTCTTCTCCTCTTCTTTGTTTTTCTTCATTACTTGGTGAGTGAGAAGAGACCCCATGAGTTCATCAAACTTCAAGGTTTTGAGATTCTTGGCTTCGATGATGGCGGTCCTCTTTGAGTCCCATGACTCGGGAAGGGAGTAGATGAGCTTTCGGACAAGCTTCTCTTCCGGGATGGCTTCTCCATAACCTTTAAGACCATTGGTGATTGTGGAGAACCTATCAAACATCTTCTCGATGTTCTCTTCCGGATCCATCTTGAAGTTCTCAGACTCTAAGGTTAGGAGCCCAATCTTGGTCTCCTTGACTTCATCGGTTCCCTCGTATGTGACTTCAAGCTTGTCCCATACTTCCTTGGCAGTCTCATAAGAAGACATCTTCTCATAGATGGTTGGGCCAAATGCACAAAAGAGAATGTGCAAGGCTTTGCAATTAAGCTCCATCTTCTTGCGATCGTCAGCACTCCATTCCGCTTTGCTTCCTTGAGGCACGAACGTACCATCTTCAACTATGTCCCATAGCTTGTAATCTATTGACTTCAAGAAGAATTTCATCTTTTTCTTCCAATGGGCATAGTGATTTCCGTCGAAGAAGGGCGGTTTGTCGATTGATTGTGTCATTGAGTCGGTTGGTGAAATGTTGATCGAGCTTGCCGGATCTTCTCAATAGGATATGAATCCCCTTCGATTGAGCCAAGCTCTGATACCAATTGTTGAGATTTTAGGGGCTCGATTCGATCAACCGTTCTTGCTCGCCAAGTGTGGAGAAGTAGGATAATTGGGTGTTTTAGTGGGAGGTGAAAAATTGGCAATTCGACACAAGGATTTATAGTGGTTCAACCTTCTAACCAAGGTATACATCCACTACCTTAGCTCCCCACTAAGGATTTCCAAACAAATTCACTAAGAATTTCGTCCTCTTTTCTCAGATTTGGAGGAAACCGTTACAACCCTCAAAGCTTTCTACCCAAAGCTTGAAGGAACACTCTCTTTACAAAGAAAGACTTAGCAAACTAGAAATCCCTCTAAAAGGTGTTTGTTTGCAATTCTAAGCTCTCACCCAAAACCTAAACACTTGAGCAAATTTAACAATGTAAGCTCACAAGTGTTGTCTAAGCAAGAAATGAACAATTAAATCTCTAGACAAATTTTGACATCATAATGTTGTAACAATTGAAGCATTAACCATATCTTGATGCTTGAAGGTCCCTTTTATACTCCCAATTGAGTTTGTAGCCGTTACTAGCCGTTGGGGATGATTTGGAGCCGTTGAGGACTTTATTTCCCTTCATAAGTGTTGTTCTGCAGCTATTCGTATCGATACGCTTGGAACCGTATCGGTACGGCCTTCATTAGAAACTAGCCGTTGGGCTCTTGCTAGCCTGGGCGTATCGATACGCTTGAGGGCGTATCGATACGGGTTCATTTTTAAATGATCGTTGGGAAAGTAGCCGTTGGGGTGGTTGAAAGGGGATCGATACGCTTACCAGGCGTATCGAAACGATCCCGATCTGTATCAAAACGGCCAAGCCTGTTTCGATACGGGTTTTGACAGTGACCAAACTGAGGCAAAAAGGTATCGGTACGGGTACAACCGTATCGATACGTGTAGCTTGAAAAGTCAAGTTTGGCTCTTTAAAAATAGTAAAAACATTGCCAAAAACTCTCTAAAATATCTCAAACATAATTTCAAGTTGTTTGGACTTAAAAACAAGTTTTAAATTTTTTTCAAATTAGTCCAAAAACATTTTTCAATTATTATATCAAAACACTAGTTCTACAGAAGTAAAGAAAGAAAATGAGGATCTTGTATAGAAATCTATCCAGAAGTATAGATATTGAATTGGCCAATGTAGAAAGACGCTTTGAACTTCTAAAAGAGAAGTATTTGGACCAGTAGTCCAAACACCTAAAGGTATAATGCAACTGAGGCACAAATAAGTAGTCGTTAATACGACTTGAATTATGATTTATGAAGAGTTTTTATTACTTCATGGTGGATGCAATTACCTTAGCAATTATGAAATGTTTTATATGCGTCTAATTATTTTGTGGATCCATATTTATCCTTAAAGGATTTAAAATACTAGAAGCATTTGGAAATTTCTGAGGAAATTTATTTAGATATGCCCCTTGAATATTTATATTTTGGCGCATTTGATATAATCGCCTTAGTGGGTACTAATTGAGGAAATACTATAAGTATGATCATATTTCCTTATATATATATATATATATATATATATATATATATATTATAAAGGAGTTTGATCGAGATTCATTATCATTAGAACACCTGAAGAGCTTTAAATTGAAAACTTATGAAGTGCTTTTAATGCATTTAATGAATTTTTTTGAGAAAAATAATCTTGACATCCAGTTTTATCTCGACCTGAAGATCGAGCACTTAAATATGCGTTTTTGTCTATGAATGGGCAAAAGCTGAAAGAATCTTTAAAAAAATTCAATATGGATAGATCATATATATTAAGTATCCCAATAATTGTAAGATTGTTGGATGTGAAGAAAGATAATTATATATTTTCTTGGTCTTGAAGCACCATATATTAGTTGGTCAAGAAATATTCATGGCTATACAAAGATCATTACCTCCAGATCTTCAAACATTCGTCGATGCCTCCTAAAATCTTGTAGAAGTAATTGTTATGCATGAGGCAAGCCAAAAATGTGTTTGGCTAAGACCATTAACCTAACATATCTAGCCAAACATATATAGAAGATATGTGATTTACTTTCACAAGATATGATAGAAATGATATCTTGTAGAGATAATGCAAGGTGGATACATCATGTAAAATATTACCCCAAAGTTTTATCCCTCGCAATCTTTAGAAAAGTATTCAAGATTGAATTATAAAGATTCAAATATCTTATGTGATGTTTTCATGAGGGGGAGTAAATACGCGTTGCACTCTTTTTTCCTTAACCGATGTTTTGTCCCAATGGGTTTTTCTGGTAAGGTTTTTAATGAGGCAACATGTTATGCATATCAAATATGTGTGTACTCTTTTTCCTTCACTAAAAAATTTTTTTCCACTGGATTTTTATCTTAATAAGGTTTTAACGAGGCACGTTATCTTCATAGACATCTAAGGGGGAGTATTATGAATATTTATCTATGTGGATGTCTATAATGATAAGAACTTTATCTAGGAGATTTTATTTACTTTAGTATTAGAAATATTATCTTAATTAATTAGAGTTTAATATATTATGTACTTCTTATGTTTATAAATAGATGAAGACATTTTACACAAGTCTAGTTTTGATAATAATACGAATCTCCCCCTTTCTCTCATACTTTTTTTTCTTTTATACTTGTTCGTTGTTCTTCATTGTTTTATTCACAACAATATTTCTTTATAATAGTAATTAAAAAATAATGAATTATATAAATTAAAATTAAAATATTACGTTTTGCCAGTCAAATTTGCTTGCATCAGTCACGTTATTATATTAATATCCTGGCTTTCCTTCTTTTTTCCACCAAACATTTGTTGCGAGGCTTTACAAGTCAAAGTTGAATATAGAATTTTGGATGAAATATATTGTATGTCACATAATTATTAGTAATACTCTAAATATGTTACTCAATTTTAAAATGTTACAAATGAGACACTCAATTAATCGATTATTTTTTTTACAAATCTTAATTCTAATCTTAATCTTACTTAGAGGCGAAGTGAAATGGGACTCTAGGAGAATGAAAAGGGTGCTCCTAATTGGTCTAGAATCTATAACCTAAGGGAATATGAGAGAACAAAGATAAACAGTTTGGTCAACCGAACAAATGTGCTTGCACAATTAATCGATTATTAAAAACATGTTATTGACCATTAAATATGAACCGACATTAGAAGGCGTCGTTAGAAAATATCTTTTATGATTTTCTTCTAGGTTAAATTACACCACATGCCATTCGATTATTAGTAAGATTACAAATGGTTTACTAAATTTTAGAAAAAGTCACAAACGAGACAATCAATTATAAAAAAAAATCTAAAAAGATATCCCAATCTGGGTTTTTGACTTCTCGAAGCCCATGAAGGTGGAGAGGTTATCGATGCTGTGATGAACCTATCTCGAGATGAAAGACTATCTGATGTAGGTCAGGATTTAAGAAGATCGAACGTTTAGGGTGATTTTATGGCTTTTGAGATAGATTATTATAAATCTAATTTGATGAATTGGACAAGGAGATCAAGGTAAATCTTACGATGAAGTTTAAGGTTCATTGATAACCGACTGTGGTCGACACAACGGCACATGTCTTGATTGTTAAAATCAATAAATTGAGTGATTTGGTTGTAACTCTTTGAATCTAATATTTTTAATAAATAAAACATTCCACGTTAGTAAGCCATCTAATATTTAACAGTTCATTGACACATTTGTAAAAATCGAATAATTGAGTGACTCGTTGCAACTTTTTGGAATTAGATGATCAATTTGAAATCTTACTAACAATTGAATGACTTTGGTGTAATTTACCCATAAGTCTCCCAAAGCTGTGTAACATAAGAAGTGGACTTTAGGAGATCGAAAGGGTACATAAACCACTAGGGCCAAATCAAAATAAATAGTTAGCTATATGGTAGAATTTAGCAATCGAACTAATGGTTTATATCAAAAGCTGAACACGGGTTCATGTTACAACTGCTTAATCATTGCAGTGCAGCCACCAAAATTAATTGAGAGATCTAAGTAGGGACGGTAAAATTATCCGACTCCAATTTAATTCGGTGTGCCCCGACCAAATTTGAATAGATTTTTTTTTCTTGAATTTTGGGTTCAGGGTAGGTTTTTGAAAGTATTGAATCGGGTCAGGGCGGGTTCATGTATAAAATAAAATTTCATGCCCTGCCCTCCCTAATATATTTTTAATTATATATGTATTTATTATATTTATGAAAATATCACTATATA
The DNA here is from genome assembly GCA_958450335.1 of Hibiscus tridactylites. Classification (NCBI taxonomy): domain Eukaryota; kingdom Viridiplantae; phylum Streptophyta; class Magnoliopsida; order Malvales; family Malvaceae; genus Hibiscus; species Hibiscus tridactylites. The sequence continues at coordinate 54,597,163 of OY288286.1, read as the reverse complement.
TAAACACTTTTAAGGGTTTTAAGCTTTTTTTTTTGTTTCTTTTAGTTAGTGCTTATTGTAAATTTTTATTTGATATTGTTTGAGTTCAACATATATAATTCTTACCGTTAATAATTCAAGTTTATTCTTTTAAATATTTATTTTTTTATAGGTAATTTAATTAATTTTATTTTATTTTTAATATAAGTTTGAAGTCCCTCGACATGTTTGATGTTGCTACTTTTATTATGTTTTGTAAGAGCGAAATGCCAGATTGCATAGTAATACTCCTAGACAAGTTTCTGACATTGTCTTGCAGATCAAATGTGATATTAGGTCGAAGTTAATGGACTGTACAAAGTTTGTTCTTTCTTCCTTTGATCAAAAAAAAAGTTTGTTCTTTCTTCCTCTGTACTTATTGTTGGATGGGGACTGGTTAGACCGCGTAAATTTAATTCGAGATTCGAGAATCGAACTGATTTATTTGAAGAATATTTGAAATCGACCTAAATATAATGATCCGAATTTGATTCGAAACATGAAATAAACCGAACTAAAATCGAACCAAATTTCAGTTGAACCGAAAATGGACCTGAACCGTTCTTTAACAGAACTGAATGGACCCAAACTAATTTTCAACCGAACCGAATAGACCCGAACCGATTTTACCAGAGCTAAAAACAACCCGAACTGAAGGCAACCCGAAACAAATAAAATATATTATAAATAAATAAATAAAGATGAGAAGTGAACTGGCGCACAACTCACAAAAAACCAAATATACATGCTATATAAAGTCATATATAGGGTGGAAAAACCTAACTCTGCCTGAAAACCCGACTAAAAATGATCGATATCCTTTTAACTCGATATTGACCCAACCCGAAATCAACCGAACAAAAAGTCAATCGAATCGAAAATCAACCGATCTGAAATCCCAACCCAATACGCGAACAGAAATCACCATAGACCCGAACTAAAACCGACCCAAATTCAAACCAAATCTAAATCGAAAGTAGTCAGAACCGAAATAACCCAAACTGAATGATCCGTTTGCCACCCCTTAGACTGGTATAGGGATGTAATTTTTTTCCTATTATTTTTAGTCTGTTGGTTTTCTTTGGTTGTAATGGTTTATCGTATAGAGGAGGTTCTTTTGGATGAATATAAAAACGCCATTCATCAAAAAAAAAAAAAAAACTTTGCTTAGAAATTCATGCATCTCGTAGAAATCTAACTAACCAAAACGCAATCCTGTGACAAGCTTCACAATGAGAATGGGAACAAGGTGAGTGGCGTCCTCAACTATGGTTTGACCATCTGCGTTTGGGTCTTCGATTCAGCATGCCGAGAGTTAAGGGTTGTGGGATGAACACATTATATAAACAATTGAAAATAACAGCAACATACAAAAAATTTATAAATGCATCAATATATAAATTAATTAGTAATATTCAAAAACGTATAAGAAATTCCAAACGTTAGTTTTCTCTCCAAACTGTTCTTTTAGTTTTTTCATTAAAAGTGTCGCTTCCGACAACGGTGATCTTAGTGTCGTTGTTTTGTTTTGTTTTTTTTTTTTTAATTTCAAATTAGAGTTCTCTTTGTTTTTTATTCTTCATTTCCATACATTTTGATGTGTTTGTTTATTTATCTTGTGGTACGGTTTTCGTCTATCTATAATAGTAATTTGGTATTCGTATAGCGATGCACCCTTTAATTAGAAAAAGTTAACGGTCTAATATGTTTTGATATACTTTATAGTAGTTTGTCAATACAATTAGAACCATTAACAAAATAATCTGTAATGTTATTTTTTTTATCTTCACTCCTACATCAATATACGATTTAGTTGGATAGACATTTATAGATTTTGTTGATGCATACTGAATTTCTTTTTGAAAGATGAATCATGTAGGGAAGATAGAAGTCTTTTCTTCTTAAATCCCTTTGTGTTTACATATTTTTTTCGTACTTCATGAATTTTTTTAATGAACTTGATCCCAATTTTTTTATGATTGAAGTGCGTTGTATTTACTATACCTTTCTATACTTTAATGAAACTTAACTTTTTTGCTCACGTAAAAAAATAAATAAAATAAGAGAAAATTTTTAATATATAGGCTCTGTAAACTAAAGTTTATACAAGTCTTTTAATTTTAGGGGTTATGGTTTTAGTTTAGGGTTTAGAGTTTAGGGATTTGAGTTGTAGTGTTTAGAATCTAATATTAGTATTTAGAATTTAAGGTTTAGAGTTTGAGGTTTAGTTTTTAAGGTTTACAGGGCCGGTCCTGAGATTTTGGAGGCCCGAGGCAAAACCAAAAAATTAGGCCCCTAATAATAAGTGTTGAAAAATTAAATTCTAAGAGTAAGTCTCTAATAATAAATATTAAAAAAATAAAGAACTTTAAGAGTATGCCTATAATAACAAATATTTTAAAAAAAATGAATTTTAAGAATAAGCCTCTAATAACAAATATTGAGAAAAAATGGAGCCTCCAATAACAATTATTGAAAAAATTTGACCCCCAATAAAAAATATTAAAAATGATTTTTAAGAGTAGGCCCCTAAAAACAGTTATTGAAAAAATAATAATTTTAAGAGTATGCCCCAATAAAAAATATTTGAAAAAATGAGTCTCTAATGACAAGTATTGACAAATTTGAACCTCAAATAACATATTAAAAAGATGGACAACAAATAACAAGTATTGAACACTTTAGACCTCTAATAACAAATATTGAAAAAAAAATTTAAGAGCAGTCGCCTAATAACAAAGATTGAAAAAATTGAATTTTAAGAGTAGGTCCTAATAACAAATATTGTAATCCTCTCGTCCCGGTCCGGACGTTTGACCGGTCCGAGTAGGCTACACGGGGAAAACCGAAGCGAAACCCGATAAGGTTCCTCCTCGGTTAGCAACCCTAGAAAATTTCTTTAATTTATCTTGTCTAAATGCAATATTTTATCCTATGTGGAACACGACAGCGGAAACACAAGCCACATGAAAACGACCATCCAGAGCAACACTTTTAAAACAACCCAATTCTTCTTCTTAAGCAGGTCGTATCGATACACTAAGAGAGGGTATCGATACGCCTTGACCAAGGTCAACATCCAACAGTCAACACAGGAAGACCGTATCGATACCGCCCTTGGGCGTATCGATACGCCCTTCCCGGTCAACATCTCGTGGTCAACGAGGTGCACCCGTACCGATACGCCAAAGACCCCTGAAAATCTCAGAATTTCAGAGAGTTTGGGGCGTATCGATACACCCTCGAGTATCGGTACCTTTAGCTGATTCTGTGTCCCAAAGTGTAGGACCGTATAGGTACGGCCCTTAGGCGTACCGATACGCCCTGCACTGCAAGACACAAAATTGCAGCAAACGACTCGAAACTTAACTCTATATGCATTTTGAGACTTCCCTAAACACATTCAAACATACATACAACACTTATCAACCAAATCTAATCATACGAGGCACTCAACATGGGCAAACAACATTCAACCAAGGAATTCATGCATTTGATCAAAAGATGGCATATAAGCACTTAAGGTTTCATGCTTCAACATTCAAACACATAGGCAACCTCAAAAGGCACATGGCCAACATACATGGTAAGCAAATAAAGCATGGTTTTACAATCCAAACATGGCATCAACAAGCCACACAAAAACAAAATAATAAGGAGTCTAAACATGCTCCTAAACAACCAACAATAGCACAAATCCCATTGCTTAACTATTACATGTCCCAAACATTAAAACTCATACTTGATAAACTCAAAGCCAACAACCACACTTGGAGGCCCTCCTCTTGCGCTAGCAACCCACGAACTAAGGATCCGCATTGTCGAACAAAGAGAGCGTAAGCATAAAGCTTAGTGAGGGTAAGCTCTTTAAAAACAAACCTCGACATTGCAGGGTCCAAGCACGATCTCAACCAAGGTAAATGCATGTTCTTACCTTTGATTCTCGAGAGCCAAAATGCACATGCCGCATGAACAATTACTCAATAGTATGTCATGCTCAACAAGCTCAAAGCTACATCATATGTAAGCACATATATCCATCCATAAGAGAATCACATTGATACACATATCAATTCATATTGACACCTAGCCATGACTCGAATACGCGGATAAACACGTTGGAACTCACATCCAACAACAACTTTACCTCACGGTGGGATTACACTCATCACCGTTCTCGCGGAGGGGATTCCACTCATCCTCACGCCCCGTCGATGGGATTCAACTCATCATCGACTAATATATACAACAATTTCCGGCGAACCCGTACTTCTCCTTGGTGACTCAACGCCACCAAGGCCACGCGCGAATTTGACTCTCGTGTGCACTCTAACATCCTAATGATCGATCATTTGTATCCAAGCATACTAATGCCAACATTTAACTCAATCCACAATATCAATTTACAACCAATTCCGTGCTTAGCACGTACTCACCATGATTAACATCATACCCACATCTCATGCATATAACAATGCACCACAACCATGCCTCAACATACATGTATAACACATTATACAAAACCATCATAATCACATATCAACATGAGGCATAATCAATAACTAAAGAGTGCAACCAAGGTCTCTAATTAAAGCTTAGGATTAGGCTACCACCCTAATCCTAACTCTAGGTGGGTCTCTAATTAAAGCTTAGGATTAGCCAAACACTTAAAAACCACTTTGAAAACATTAACCACTCACCTTCACTTCCAAGCTCAATTACCAAGCAAGCAATCACTTTCAAGCTTCCGGATTCACTCCCGAGGCTTCCCAACACAAGCTCTTGCCTCTAAACAACCTCAACACAATCCAAACAACTTCAAATCAGCCCAATCATCAACACAAGCTCTTACCTCCCGGAATACAATTCAAACATCAAACACAACATTTCAAGCCATAAACAACCCCCAAAATTACCAAACTCGAGCAGCCCACAAACCTCAATCAAAACCCATGTTTCCAACACTTTTAATACCCCCAAATGATTCCAAAACAACCCCAACCATAGTACTAACCTCAGCCCACAAATTCCAACCTAAAATAACCCCAAAAACTCATCCAAAACCCTTCAAAAACCCCTTGGAAACCCAAATTCGGGAATGTGAATAAAATCATGTAAAATTTATATATGTTGAACCATTTGACTCCTAAACTTCATATCTAACACTTTTAGATCAAAACTTTAAGTTAAACACATTAAAGCTACCATTTTTATTCAAATCCTCTAAAAACTCAATTTCCAAAACCTTGATGAAAATGAAAACTACTTGTACTTTTGAAGAGAGGGAGTTGAGGACAAGTCGAAAACGTAATTACCTTTCAAAACCGAGTTGAAACAAAGGAGCAAGGGAATGGAATAGTGGAAGGAGTGTTGAGTGGATCGAAAGATCGATATTTACCAAGAGGGGGTGTGAATTGGAAATTTGAAGGATTGTAGTGGAAATTGGCAAATTAAAATTGAAGAACAAGGAATTTAGAGTGGTTCAAGTTCCAAATGAACTCTACATCCACTACCTTAGTCTCACTAAGGATTTGCAACAATTTCACTAAATTGATCTTCCCCTTTTCTAGGACAAGGAGGCAACCCTTTACAATATCGGTTGATTTTTCTACCCAAAAATCAACCCAACCCTCACACAAGAGAACAAAGGAATTTGTAGGCTAATTAGGTATCTCTCAATACAAATGATAGCCCCGATACAAGCACTCAACCCAATTTTACAAAATATGAATGAAGAACACAAATTGGGATTTTACACAAATTTGAGATTTTTGCTCAAATGCTTGAATTTGATGTTTGCTTGAAGTTCAAATTGTTGCTGATGCTTTTGGATGTCCCTTTTATACCTTCTCATTGATTTCTAGCCGTTTGGGTGGTTGGGAACATAAATGGAGCCGTTGGAACCCTCTCTTGCCACCATTAATGCTGTCTGCACCAACCCGTTTCGGAACACGGGAAACCTGTTTCGGAACGGACTAAAATAGAAAGAGCCGTTGGGGTGCATTTAAGAGCCCGTTTCGAAACGCCTTAGGGCCGTTTCGGAACAGTTTTGCCACTGTAAAAGGGTCGTTTCGGAACGGTCCTAGCCCGTTTCGAAACGCCTTAACGGTTTTCAGAAATTCAGTTAAAACATACAACGGTCATATTTTCAAAATAAAACCTAGCCCCTATTTCGGAACGGGATTGATCCGTTTCGAAACGAAATGGCTACTGTCAAAGGGTCGTTTCGGAACGGGCTTGATCCGTTTCGAAACACCCCTTTTATATTTAAAAATCTGAAATGTTTGAAATAATTTAGCCCTTTTTAAATCCAACATGAAGAACAGTTTCGAAACGAGGTAAGCCGTTTCGAAACGGTTGCATGTGTTTCGATACACGTTTCGAAACGGTGGTCGACAGTGGTGAAAATGTTTCGAAACGCCTTAGGGCCGTTTCGAAACGGGTACTTGAAAAACACTGCTTTGGCTTGAAACACTTAGAAAAAGTATTTGAAAATGTATGTTTTTAACTTGGGCATAATACTAAAATTATATGGGGATATTTTAAGGACTTAAAATTCATTTTGACTTTTTCGATTTAGTCCTTAGGTTTTTAGTTATATCAAAATTAAAATATTTGTTTCACAAGGAGGATGAGAGCTTCTTTGGTCGTGGGTTTTTGTTTTGAGAAGAGAATGAATAGTGAAATTATTTTAGTAAAGGGGAATTTAAATTAAAAGTTGAGTTATTTACAAGATTGCCATTAATGAATGGCTATTTCCCCTTTTCTTTAAAATCCATCCAAATTGAATTTCATTTCAATTTAGTCCAACAATAAAATGTTTGTTTTTGAAAGTCGAGGCCCAAAAGATTATTTTAATTATAAAACCGAACCCGAAATAATATTAAAATATTATTTTTACCCGACCCCTAAACCCGGGTGTTACAAATATCAGGAAAAAATGAGCCTCTAATAACACGTATTTAAAAAACATTGGGCCTCAAATATCAAGTATTGAAAAAATTGGACACTAATAACAAATATTAAAAAAATAAACTTTAAGAGTAGTCCCTTAATAACAAATATTGGGAAAAAATGAGCCTCTAATAACAAGTATTGAAAAAAATGAGCTACAAACAACAAGTATTGAAAAAAAATGAACCCCTAATAACAAATATTAGAAAAACTAAACTATCATTAAAATCTCAATTATGACATTAAGACTCGTTAATATTTAGACTAAATCTCAATTATGACATTAATAAATATTTTTAATTAAGGATGGTGGACTCCATTAATAAACATTTAAATTTAAAAAAATTATATATATAATTAAAAAATATAAATAATGGTCCCCGAGTGAGCAGTGGGCCCTGGGCGGGGGCCCTCCTGTCACCCTCAGGGCCAGCCCTGAAGGTTTAGGTTTAGTAATTTAAGATTGAAAAATACTAGTTTACACATGTCTTTCGATTTTAGGGTTTAGTGATTTATCTTAGGGTTTAGGTGTTTAGTGTGTAGGGTGTAAAATTTAAGGTTTATGGCTAGAATATAGAGTTTAGGGTTTAAGGTTTAGATTTTAGGGTGTAAAAGCTAAAGATTAGGGTTTTAGATTTTATAGCTTAAATATGAATGATTGTGTAATTTTTTTTGCACAGCCTGTGTATCAAAATTAAACTCATAAAATAATATTAAAATATACAAATATATATTACTAATAAATAAAGTATAAAAGTTATATAAATATGTAATGTTTAAAATACAAGTAAAGAACCCAATAAGTTTTCTAGTGGATAAGCGGATGATGTTCATCCTAGGAGACACGAGTTCAAATTACTTTGTCTACAAGGTGTATGCACATTTAATGAGGCACATAACTGTTATCTCCTTTATTAATCGAAAAATAGTTTTCGTTAATGTTGAATTAAACTATTCATACATTGGGATAACTTCTACATATAGTTACGGATTTTAGGCTTAAAGGTCAAATTGGCCCTCAACGAAAAATAAAAAAATCAATTAAGCCTTTATGAAAATTTTTCACTCAATTGAGCCCTCAGAATTCAAATTATGAACAATCAGGCCCTCAAAATTCAAATTGCGATCAATTTAGCCATTCCGTTAAGTTGACCGTTAACTCAAAAGTAGTTATTATGATGGTGACACCTGGCACACTCTGGACATGCCACATCATCAAAATATTAAATATTCATTTAAAAATTTTAAAAATATTTAAAATTAAAAATATTGAAAATTATTTAAAATTATAAAAAAACACAAAATATAAAAGTTATTGAAAATATTCAAGAAAAATCTAAAAAATATTCAAATGTGTAAAAAAGTTATAATTATGTATAAAATCAAAAAATATTTTTTTACTTAAAATCGAAATATATAAAAAAATAATTTTAATAATTATTAAAAAATATAAATATTTAGAATGAAATAATATTTAAAATTTGTATAATTTTTTTAAAAATATTTTTAATTATAAAATTCCAAAATTTTAAAAAATTTCAGAATACCCAAAAGTTTTAAATCCCTAACCTTACATTTCCAAATCCTCAAATCAGCTTAATCAACGGTGGAAGTTGTTGGTACTGTGGCAGACGGCCTGCTGGTGAGAAGAAATATTTATGGAGAACGAGTTGGGCAATACAAGGGGTGTCGAACGGTGAGAATGGGTGCAAGGACGACGAAGATGGGAGGGGTTTTCCTATGACGGGGAGTGACCGGTGGTTGAATCGGTGTTAATGCTTGATTTAGGAATTTATGAGGCTTTTTTTGAAAGAAATGAAACTTGGGGATTTTTTGTAGATTTTTTTAAAATCAGTTTTGATGACGTGGCACGTCTAGAGTGCACCATGTGTCCTATATTTGACCGTTATAGGGCATTGATGGTCAACACGGTCAATGTTGCGTGTCAAAAGTCCTATCGCAATGTAGTGCAAGTATACACGACGCAAGTAGTAAAGTGATACACGAAGTATCGGATGTCGAATCCACAGGGACTGGAAATAGCTTTATCCTCGAATTGTTGCACAAGAGAGAAAGAAAAGAGTTTAAATTGTTTGGGAAATAATATTGAGGAATATTGAATATAAAAGAATGGAAATTCAGGGTTAAGAGATAGGCCGGTATTGATTTGCTCGGTAGTGCAGGTGTTGCACTGTATAGGAAATCATGTTCTATGTATGGCTCGTGTCACGGCAGCACCTGTCGTGGCAGCGGTCCGTTGCTGTCGCGGCATCGATAAGCAACTCAGTTTCTTCAAGCTTGGCAAGAATCCCTGCAGTGACTTGTCCTATCCATAGGTCCAAGTACTGTTGATGAACACTTCTCGGATGATACCTCCTAGCGTGAATCGAAGGGTGAACACCAATGTTGTTGAATTCTTCCTTAGCCACATAACCTTGTCCTATCCCTAGGTCCGAGATAGTTCAACCATAAACTGGAGAACCTGCACTTATTCCTTTCGTATACTTAACTCTCCCGATATTAAGTAAATAGATAATCTCACAATGCTCTCCCGATACTCTTGCAAGATGTTGAAACCAGAATAAGCAAACTTGAAGTTTTATTTTATTGAACAGAAAAAAATCCTAAAACAATACAATCCTTGCAACTACTTTACAAAATCAACCCTTAGCCCTAGGGGAAGTTTATAACATGATGAGAAGGGGGAAAACGATAAGGGTTTTGGGGAAGACGGCTAGAGATGAGATGTCCTTCCCTAAGTCGAATTACATGCCTTTATATAGGCCTTGGGTTCAAGTTTTCTAATAAGGCAAGAATACAAGTTTAAATTAAAGTACAACTCTATTGGAGATTAAATCTTCTGAGTATATGCCTTTAATTCGTCCTCTTTTCTTGCTTTGGGTTTCTTCCTTGAACTTTGGGCTTGGCCTTCATTCTGCCTCAGGGCTCAAAAAAATATAGGAGTGGTCCACGACAGAACGGCTTAAATTCCTCTATCTGTCGAGCTCCACTTCACTTTTCCTTCACCAATGCTGTCGTCATGGCTGCCATGGCAACGGCCGCGACATCGTCCTCCTTCTCGACTCCAATCATGTGTTCCAGCTCTGCTCCTTTGCTGTTCAGAGCCTGCCACAACAACTACCTGCAAAAGTAGCGAAAATCAGTAGAAACTGTGCCATTTTATCTAATTGTGATGTATATGCAAAACTTTACCTAAATGCAATGAATAATGCTTGAATGCAGCAGAAATGTGGGTTAAATGAGGAGTAAAATATAGAACTTTTGCACACTCAACACACCCCCAAACTCAAGTTCTTGCTTGCCCTCAAGCAATTATGACCTAACTAAAAATTTTTGTTTGGCTTAATTCAGTGAACTTTTCATTACCTACCACACATGCTCTATCACGAACAACACCTTGTCGGATGTTTCTAGATTTATTCGGAACCATGCTATAGGCCTCGTGTAGTGTGTGCATGCCTTGTGAACAAATATGTGCCTAGACTAATCTAGTTTACTAGAATAGTTAAGCTACTTACTTGAATTTTTATGCCAATTTCATTTTCTTGGAGGCAATTCTTAGGCTCCTTTAGTTTTTCTTAATTAGACTCGGTTTTCTTTTCTTATTTTAAGTTGACTAGAGCCTGTTTTTGGGCACCTCTAGCTAACTTCCTAGAGCCAGTTTTAGGCACCTCTAGGTGTATTGAGTCTAATTTTTTCTTATCTTCTTTTCCTAGAGCCAGTGTTAAGCACCTCTAGGGGCAACTCAAGTGTTTAAGCTTTTTCTACTCTAGTTCACTAATAGTAGTCTAGACAACATATAAGTCACAAGGGTGTTTAAAGATCAGAACTATAGCAAAGCTCTAAACTGTTCCTAAAAAATATCCTAAAGGCACTGTCACGACAGCGTATGTCGCAGCAGGTAAGTTTAGTTCAAAGACTTAAGCCAATTTTTTTTTGACAAAAATAAACTAAAAATTCTAACACTTAGACACAATTTTTAAAACATAAAAGACACTTCATTACTGGAGGGATGCCACCCCCAAACTCGAGGGTTGCATTGCCCTTAATGCATGATGACATGGATAAAAAGAAAAATAAAATACATCACAAGATAAATAAAATACCAAGACAACAAAAATAAGATAGAAACTTAAGTCGAAGAGCTGTCATCGCTGCTGCTGCTGATATGTAGCTGCCGGCGGGCAGTGGTTTTCATGGTGCGGGCCGGTAGAGTGCTAGGGGAGGCAGAGGCTGTTTTCTTTTTGGCTTCCCTTGGCGGCTGGACACGGGTAGGTGAGATCTGGGGTAGCTTGTCTAGTACTTGTACTTCATTGTCAGAGCTGCTACTGCTGCTGCCGGCAGACCTGCCCTGGTCGGATGGTCCTTCACCAGCTTGCTTCTACCTCTTCATTGGAGTAAACTCTTTTGAAAGGTTCCGAGCAACAGAGGGTTCCCTGTCAGAGTCCTGCCAGACGGATGAAGAGGAGAACTCGTCGAAGTAATCGTCGTCGATTTCTGGCAGCGGCTCCTTTCTCTTCTCACCTCTAGTGGTGGCGGTGGCTGTCCCCTTCAACTGTCGCTGCCGGAGTAGGGGTGGAGGCAGCAGATGGAGTCCTCAGTGTGGCAGCAGGAGTAGGAGTAGGTGTGCGGGCAACAAAATATTGTTCTGGGAAGGCATGAAATAGTATATTTGCAAAATTTAAATCGTTATGAATAAAATGTACCGTTTCTGCTGTGAAGTCCCTTATGAAGCTCATCAGACCGAGCTGCCTTTCCTCCATCTTTTTGAGTGTAGCCAGAATCTGAGTGGAGGCATCGGTTGGAGGGGCTGCTGTCGTTGGCTGTTGTTGCTCTGTCGCGGCAGGTTCTGTTTGGTTGGGTTCTGCCGGCTGCTCTGCTGTGGCAGAAGGGTTGAAGAAGGACAGTGGGGTTGCTGGTTTCAGTTCCGTGAGGCTGAAGATATTGCGCTCCGTCCACCCTTTCCCTCGGACCTTGAAGTCTTCGGCAATTTCAGGATCGTTGTGGCCTCGACATATTTCGGTGATGAGGTACAGGAAGACAAGAGGTCCCGACGGACGAAGTTCACACTCGACAATTCCCTCCCGTATGTATCTACCGACATTTATAGGTCTTCCATTTAAAATTGAATGCACAAGTGCTAACCTGGGTCGGTCGATGGTACTGTTGTGGGAGGAAGGCATAATGCGTTTCTTCACAAAATGATTCCACAATTTTGCCTGTGGAGTCAATTGAGCTATTTTCACTGTCCATAGGTGTTTTGGGTCGGTGTTCCATTTTGTTCCCTCTGCCGTGAGTTTTGCCATGACCGCGTCAAAGTCTGCCGACGACAGGCTTTCGACGAACCTCTTGTGGGCATCCTCCCTTCTACTGACAAGGAGGCCGTAAAGGGTGTTGATGTAGGAAGGCTCAAAAGAAAGTGATTTACCTCGCACTGTCAGGGTCGTGGTATCCCTGCTGTCGACGGCAACATAAAATTCCTGGACCAGCGTGACGTTCATCTCTTTCGACTGGGAAGCAAACCGATGGCATTTGAGGGCATGGATATTCTGTGCGATAAAGGGTTCAAGCCCTAGATTTCTCGTGTGCTCGGTGTAGAGAAATCCCCTTTCTTCCCACATCTCCCTATTCTGGAAGGAGTTGTAATATATGCCGGTAGAGTCGGTGGAGGCAAAGCGGTTTGGGATGGCATTATGGCTGGGTGTGCTCACTGCTGCGGCAGAGCTGGAGGCAGCACTTCTGCGAGTTTGTCTGCTAGTCATGGTTGCAAGGCTGTGGAAAATAAAGAGAAATTTGAGATCTAAAGAAAGCAAGTTGAGAGAGTAAAAGTGAGATGAAAAATGAATAGTGAAATGGGGTTTATATAGATGGGTGATTTTCTGCCCGTTGGAGCTGTAACGATAGGCGCGAATAACGGGGCCAGCTGTTACGTGGTTTCTGAAGCGTCTGTCACACGTTTCTGTGTCTGCTGCGCGTCTGTTACGCATTTGCGTGTCTGTCGTGACAACTACCTGTCAGGCTGTATTTTCTGCGTCTATCGCGACATCTGATGACAGGCTGTGACGAAAGACTCCTCCGTTGGGATTTTTGGGCTGCTGTTGATATGGTGGGCTAGTTCATTTCTTCTCCTCTCCTTGTTTCCTTTATTTCCTAAAAACAATTAAAATAAAATCTTAGTTCCTAAAATAAAATAAAATAAATCTGAATTCCTAATAAATAAATAAAATAAAATAAAAACTAAGTTAAATTAGGAGTGCCTTGTGTTGATTGTGTAAAAGTTCTATTATTTACACCCTTTTAACCCATATTTCTGCTGCATTCAAGCATCATTGCATTGCATTTAGGTTAGTTTACAACAAAACATCACAAATATATTAAAGGCACGGATTATACTAAAAGCTGGTTGATTTTGTAGATTGCTGCCATAGATGACGGAGAAGGCGGGCGCAGGGCAGAGAAGCAGAGGAGCTGAACTGAACAAGCAGACGAAGAGGACGACGCTGCCATGGATCTGCCGTGACAGCAGAGGACGACAACAAGTTAGTGGAGAAAAAGCAAAGTGGACCTCGATAGATAGAGAAAATTATGCTCGTCTGTCGTGTGAAAACCATACATTTTTCCAAGCCCCGGATCAAAAGATATGTCAAGCCAAAGCTCAAGGAGAGGAAATCCCAAGAAACAAGGAAGGCGGCTGAAAAGTAGGATACTTGAAGATTAAGCCTTTATTAGAATCTTACTTTTAATTAAAGTTGTAATCCTTGTTAACTTAGAATACTTGAGCCCAAAGCTTATATAAGAGCATAGATTTTAACCTAGGAGGCATCATACCCCATAGCCGATAACCAAACCCCTCCGCCGTTTACCCGCCGTCGATATGTTTTAAAAACCCCTTAGGGCCACGGGTTGATTTGTAAAGTAGTTGCAAGGGTTGTTTTGTTTTAGGATTTTCCAAGTTCAATAAAATAAACTTCAAGTTCTCTTATTTTGGTTATTAATATCTTGCAAGAGCATCGGGAGAGCATTGTGAGGTTATCCATTTACTTAGCATCAGGAGAGTTAAGTATACGAAAGAAATAAGAGCGAGTTCTCTAGTTTATAGTTGAACTATCTTGTGCCTAGGGATAGGGCAAGGTTAAGTGGCTAAAGAAGAATTCATACACATCGGTGTTCATCCTTCGATTCACGCCGGGAGGTATCATCAAAGATGTGATCATCGACAGACTTGGACCTAGGGATAGGCCAAGGCAATTCTGGGATTCTTGCCAAACTTGAAGTACTGAGTTGGTGTGTTTGCTACCGCGACAACCAACGGACAACTGCCGCGACAGGTGCTGCCACAACAGGCGCAATGACAGAACTGGAGTACCTAAGCATCGCAGTACCTGCACTACTGAGCAATTCAATACCAGCCCATTCTCTCTATCTTGATATCTCAATTCTTTTATTTGCGTTTTCCTTACTATTTTCGTGACAATTCTCTCAAATATTTCCTTTACTTTCGTGCAGTGAATTAAGGTGAAGCTATAGCCCAATCCCTGTGGAGACGATATCCGATACTTCGTATCGCTTTACTACTTGCGTCGTGTACACTTGCACTACCATTGCGATAGACTATTTTACACGCAACAAGTTTTTGGCGCCGTTGCCGGGGATTGGCAACATAACTCTACCTTTCTTTTATTGCACTTTTCGTTTTTATTTTTATTTTTTTTTTCTGTTTTTCGTTGGTCCATTCAACTCTTGCTCTTCACAAGGTTTTCCTGTTTATGCGCAGATCTAAAAGGGGGTGAAGATCCTGAGTATCCATTAGATCCTGAAATTGAACGTTCCTTCAATCTCAAGAAACAAATTCGTCACCTTTTAGCCAGGAACGAGTACCTTGAAGAACAACTAGAGAATATGGCCCACGTTGGAAACGACCCGCCTGTCGGCGAAGTTATACAGCCTGTCGATAACCCTGTCGCCGACAGACGACAGTCATGTCGTGACTACATGTTGAATGATCATGTAAATTGGAGACCACGTTGCCGGATATTGATGTTGACAACTTTGAGCTTAAACCTGTCATGTTTAGTATGATCAACAATGTCGGGCAGTTTAGTGGTGCTGTGACAGAGGATGCTAGGGAGCAACTCAAAACGTTCCAGGAGATCTGTGGTTCGTTTAGACTGCCAGGAGTTAATCCGGAGATACTGAGGCTTCGGTTATTTCCCCATTCGTTGAGGGACAGAGCTAAAACTTGGTGGAATAAACTTACGCTGGGTTCAATTAGAACTTGGGCAGATTTATCTCGTGAATTCTTATCTCGTTTTAATCCTTCGCATTTATCTGAGCGATTACGTAATGAAATTGCTACTTTTTAACAGGAAGATGACGAGCCGATGCACGAGGCCTGAGACAGATTTACGACTCTTCTTCGGAACTGCCCATTGCATGGATTCCCCGTCTGGAATCAGGTAACAAAGTTCTATAATGCTGCCAACTTACAAACTCGTATTTGAATTGATTCTGCAGCAAATGGATTATTATTGAATAAAGATCCAGACGAGGCATTACAAGTTTTGAAAAATCTGGCTAAGAATGAGGAGCAGTTTCGAACAACAAGAAGAGGGGGTAAACGGGTACTTGCTGTCAAGGATTATGAGGCCGACAGCATTATGAAATCGCAGGTAGCATTCCTTACTAAAGCAATGAAAAGGTTCTTGAATGATGATGCATAATATGGATTTGCTGTTGAGGAAGTATGTGACATCTGTGAGGGAAATCATAGTCGAGATGAGTGCCCAATACAAGTAGAAGAGGGAAAATATGTTGGAAACTATAAGCCAAATTACAATTCCAACAATTATAATCCCAATTGGAGGAAGGATCCCAAATTTTCCTGGAGTAATCCCAATAATGCCCTGAATCCTCAAGCACACAATCAACAGCAACAGCAGCAACCGGCTGCCACGAGCAGTATTTTGGAATAGACTCTGGCCACCTTTATGTCTCAAACCGGTACTTATATTGAGAATATGAATCAGTTTGTGAAGAAAACAGAGAATTTCATGGATAAAACCGAGATGAGGATGACGAATCATGAAGCTACTTTGAAATCTCTGGAGACACAAATGGGTCAGGTTTCTCAACATATTAAGCCGAGGCAGAATGGAGGATTCCCTAGTACTACTGAAAATGCTAGGCAGCCCACACATGAGCAATGTAAGGCAATTACTACTAGAAGTGGGAAGAAATTACCAGGGCCGGAAAAAGAAGCTGAAACAGTAAAGGAACCTGCCTTGGATAAACCTACCGAGGAAGCTGCCCCGACAGGTGATAAACAGACTGCTGCCGATGAGCCTGTCACGACAGCATAAGCGACAGAGGAGAAAATCGATGAACCCAAACCTCCTCAGATTCGTATGCAGTGGGAAGGACGTATTGCTGACTACCGTCCTCCGCCACCTTTTCCCCAACAGATACAACAAGCTAAGCAAGAATCTCAACACAAAAAGATTTATGATATTTTTAAGCAGGTTCATATTAATATTCCACTGTTAGATGCCGTTAGCGAGATGCCCGGCTATGCCAAATTTCTCAAGGATGTTATGTCGAAAAAATATAAACTTGGGGAGTTTGAAACGGTAAAGATGACAGAAGGTTGCATGAGTATTCTTCATCGGCAGCCACCCCAGAAAAAGAAGGATCCGGGGAGCTTCATCATACCCTGCATAATCGGAAATAAATTTGTGGGTAAGGCACTTTGTGATCTTGGTGCTAGTGTTAATTTAATGCCAAAGTCTGTTTTTCAGAAATTAGGTATTGGAAAGGCGCGGCCCACGACAGTAACTCTGCAGCTGCCAGACCGCTCTTATGTTCATCCAGAAGGAAAAATTGAAGATATTCTGGTAAGAGTGGATAAGTTTATTTTTCCTGCTGACTTTCTTGTTTTAGATTGTGAGGCAGACGAAAACGCACCAGTCATCCTTGGGCGACCCTTCTTAGCCACAGGAAGATGACTGATTGATGTGGAGAAAGGAGAACTCACCATGCGAGTGAACGATCAAGAGATTAAGTTGAATGTTCTCCAAGCGATGAAACATGCTGATGTGGACGAGGAATGCAAGGCTATCACTGACGTTACCCTTGATCAACCCTGCATTAGGTCGGGCTGTCACGATATTAAATTAGGGCACTGCCGCGGCAGCCACCTACAGGACTGTCAGGACATCAACGACAACAGCACCGATGACAACAACTCCTCTGACTCTGATACATCTGATACTGAAGATCAAGAGGAGGTAAACTAGATAGGCAATCGTCCAGGTAAGTTATTCGAACCTTTGAATTATACTTCGGATAACCACTTAATCCAGAAGCCATCTACTGTTGAACCACCTGCCTTAGAACTTAAGCCCCTGCCAGGGCAGTTAAAATATGCTTTCCTTGGTTCAAATGACACACTGCCCGTAATCATCTCTTCTAAGCTGCCGTAGGAACAGGAACAACAGCTAATCGGCATGCTAAGGCAGCACAAGAAGGCAACTAGATGGACGATAGCAGACATTCAAGGCATTAGTCCGGCGTTATGCATGCACAAAATCCTTCTAGAGGAAGATCATAAGCCGACTATTGATGCCCAAAGGCGGCTAAACCATGCGATGAAAGAGGTGGTGCGTAAAGAGATAATCAAGTGGTTAGATGCTGGTATTATTTACGCCATCTCCGACAGCAAATGGGTGAGCCCGGTGCAATGTGTTCCCAAGAAAGGAGGAATGATCGTGATAACCAATGAGAACAATGAACTAATCCCAACCAGGACTGTGACCGGTTGGAGGGTTTGTATGGACTATCGGAAGCTCAACAAAGCTACCCGAAAGGACCACTTTCGTTTACCCTTTATTGATCAAATGCTTGATAGATTAGCGGGTAAACCTTACTATTGTTTTCTTGATGGTTATTCAGGTTATAACCAAATTGCTATCGCACCGGAGGAACAAGAAAAGACGACTTTCACATGCCCCTACAGAACATATGCTTTTAGGAGAATGCCATTTGGATTATGTAATGCACCCGCCACCTTCCAAAGGTGCATGATGGCCATATTCTCCGATATGGTAGAGGACTTCCTTGAGATATTTATGGATGATTTTTCCGTCTTTGGAGACGATTTTGAGAGCTGCCTCGGCAATCTTCAAAAGGTACTTGAAAGATGTGAAAAAGCAAATCTTGTGTTGAATTGGGAAAAATGCCACTTTATGGTGGACGAAGGGATAGTCCTTGGCCATAAGATTAGCTGCCGTGGGATAGAAGTCGACAGGGCTAAAATAGAAGTGATCGAGAAGCTGCCGCCGCCGACCACAGTCAAGGGTATTAGAAGTTTCTTAGGGCATGCTGGTTTTTATCGGAGATTCATTGCAAATTTTTCAAAAATCACCAAGCCCCTATGCCATCTTTTAGAGCAGAACCGACCCTTTGACTTTAATGAAGAATGTACTGAAGCATTCAAGGTTCCGAAGGAAAAACTGGTAACAGCCCCAATAGTACAACCACCAGACTGGACACATCCATTTGAGATTATGTGTGATGCTAGTGATTATGCTGTCGGGGCAGCACTTGGGCAGCGCAGAGATAAGCTATTTCATGTCATATATTATGCCAGCAAGACATTGAATGACGCCCAAGTGAACTACACCACCACAGAAAAGGAGCTTTTAGCTGTGGTGTTCTCCATTGACAAGTTCCGTTCTTACATACTTGGGACGAAAGTAATAGTGCACACAGACCACTCTGCCCTTAAGTATCTGTTCGCGAAAAAGGATGACAAAGCCTAGATTGATACGGTGGATCCTGCTATTGCAAGAATTCGACCTTGAGATCAAGGAAAAAAAAGGGACAGAAAATCAGGTGGCAGATCACTTGTCAAGGTTGGAGAAGGGACAGAGTCTACCAATCGATGAGACACACATACTAGAGACCTTCCCAGATGAGCAGCTCTTTGCTGCCGCAATCGCTGCCGCAACAGCCATGGCGGCAGGTAAGTCTTCTGAACTCCCCTGGTATGCTGATTTTGTTAATTTTATAGTTAGCGGAATACTTCCTTCTGATCTTAATTATCAAGCCAGGAAGAGGTTCCAAAATGATGTTAAGCATTATTATTGGGACGAACCTCTTCTTTTCAAACTATGTGCAGATCAGGTTATAAGGAGGTGTGTACCACAAGAAGAACAAGAAGACATTCTCCATCACTGCCATGCTTCACAATATGGAGGTCACTTAGGAGGCAACAAAACTGCTGCCAAGGTGCTGCAGTCAGGGTTCTACTGGCCGACACTGTATAAAGATGCACAACACTTTTACAAGAACTGTGACAGGTGCCAGCGAACAGGTAACATCTCAAGGAGAAACAAGATGCCACTGCAGAACATTCTAGAAGTCGAAATCTTCGACGTTTGGGGGATTGATTTTATGGGACCTTTTCCATCTTCATGTGGAAATCTATACATCCTCCTAGCAGTGGATTATGTCTCTAAGTGGGTTGAAGCTTTTCCATTGACAAGTTCCGTTCTTACATACTTGGGACGAAAGTAATAGTGCACACAGACCACTCTGCCCTTAAGTATCTGTTCGCGAAAAAGGATGACAAAGCCTAGATTGATACGGTGGATCCTGCTATTGCAAGAATTCGACCTTGAGATCAAGGAAAAAAAAGGGACAGAAAATCAGGTGGCAGATCACTTGTCAAGGTTGGAGAAGGGACAGAGTCTACCAATCGATGAGACACACATACTAGAGACCTTCCCAGATGAGCAGCTCTTTGCTGCCGCAATCGCTGCCGCAACAGCCATGGCGGCAGGTAAGTCTTCTGAACTCCCCTGGTATGCTGATTTTGTTAATTTTATAGTTAGCGGAATACTTCCTTCTGATCTTAATTATCAAGCCAGGAAGAGGTTCCAAAATGATGTTAAGCATTATTATTGGGACGAACCTCTTCTTTTCAAACTATGTGCAGATCAGGTTATAAGGAGGTGTGTACCACAAGAAGAACAAGAAGACATTCTCCATCACTGCCATGCTTCACAATATGGAGGTCACTTAGGAGGCAACAAAACTGCTGCCAAGGTGCTGCAGTCAGGGTTCTACTGGCCGACACTGTATAAAGATGCACAACACTTTTACAAGAACTGTGACAGGTGCCAGCGAACAGGTAACATCTCAAGGAGAAACAAGATGCCACTGCAGAACATTCTAGAAGTCGAAATCTTCGACGTTTGGGGGATTGATTTTATGGGACCTTTTCCATCTTCATGTGGAAATCTATACATCCTCCTAGCAGTGGATTATGTCTCTAAGTGGGTTGAAGCTATCGCCACTCAAAAGAATGATGCCAAGACAGTCCAAAAATTTCTACACAAAAACATTTTTTCAAGGTTTGGCATCCCTAAGGCAATTATCAGTGATGAAGGGAGACATTTTGATAATAGGGTTATTGCTGCCGCCTTGAAGAAATATGGTGTCAAGCACAGGGTCGCGACAACATACCACCCACAGACCAATGGACAAGCTGAGATATTCAATAGGGAAGTTAAGAACATTCTTAAGAAGATGGTTAAGCCAACTAGGAAAGATTGGTCTTTGCTCCTTAATGATGCATTATGGGCATATAGGACAGCTTTTAAAACTCCATTGGGCATGTCTCCATACCGATTGATTTATGGAAAAACCTGTCATCTGCTTGTCGAGATAGAGCACAAAGCATACTGGGCAATCAAGGCAGTAAATATGGACTTGGACAAGGCAGGCCAGAAAAGGCTGTTAGATTTGAATGAGATTGAAGAAATAAGGACAATGGCCTACGACAATGCAAGAATCTACAAGGAGAAAACTAAGAAGTGGCATGACAGGAAGTTGCTGCCACGACAGTTCTGCCCAGGGCAGCTTGTGTTGTTGTTCAATTCTAGATTGAAACTCTTCCCAGGAAAGCTAAAGTCTAGATGGTCTGGCCCGTTCCAAGTGGTACAAGTTTTTCCCCATGGTGCCATCACTATCCGATCATTAAAAGACGGGCACCAGTTCAAAGTCAATGGACAGCGCCTCAAGCATTATCAGGGGACTGAAGCCCCAGGAATACAGGAAGTGGTTACCTTAGGAGATGCCCCACAAGGCATCCCTAATTTAACCTAAATTTTATTTATATTTATTTTTATTACTTATTATTTATTAGGAAATTAGGTTTATTTTATCCGAATAATGTTTTTATATTTTCTGTTTTTAGGAAATAAAGGAGTCAAGAAGAAAAGGAGAAGTGACCCAAGCCCACCATCCATCTATCAGCCCAACAGAGCCCATTTATTGAAGCCTGTCGTTCCAGCTGCCGCCGTAGACACGGATAAGACAGGCTGTCAACAGACTGTCACGGCAGACGCAGAAGCGGGTGGCAGTTGCGTAACAGACGCATAAATGCGTGTCAGACGCGTCAGACACGCCAAATCTCAACAGTCGCCCCGTTATTCACGCCTGTCGTTACAACATTAAACGGGCAGCAACTCTACCTCTATAAAACCCCGTTTTCATTTTCATTTTCCTCACTTCTGCTTCTTCTTACTTGCTCTCCCCTCTCGTTTTTATTTGTTTTCTTTACTTTCACAACCCTTGCAACTAACATGTCTTCCAGACAGACCCGCCGTAGTACTGCTTCAGACTCTTCATCAGCAGCACCCACACTGTCGCCCTTCGCAACCAAGGACTTATGGGAAGAAAGAGGTTTCATCTACATCCGAAAGGCACCGAACATGGGGCTCCGACCATTCATCGCGAGGGCAATAAGGGCTCAACTATGGGAGTAGTTCGCAGAACAACCAGCAGAATTAAATGACACGTTGGTGAGGGAGTTCTATGCTGCCATCGACAGCAGGACGACGACATCAGTCACTGTCCGAGGGACAGAGGTACCATTCACAAGCGATAGCATCAACCATATGTATGGCCTCTATTTTGGTCCCAACGACGATGCCCATCAGCAGTTTTTGGACACCCTCGACTCTGCCGCCTACGGTGCTGTCATGGCAGAGGTGACAGAGGAAGGGACGAAGTGGAATACGAGCAAGAAGAACCCCAACTCTGTAAAAAGGGGGCAGCTGCTTCCGGAAGCCAAGATATGGAACGCTTTCATCAAGAAGCGCATCCTGCTGTCCTCCCATTACACGACAATGGATCAGCAGAGGCTAGCCCTCATCCATTCGATCATGAACAACCGGGCTATCAACATGGGCCGTTATATGAGGGAAATCGTCTTGGACTGCACCAATCGATCAACCGCCCGCCTCTGCCTACCATTCATGATCACATCTCTCTGCCGCTTCGCTGCTGTACCAGAAGCCACCACCGATAAACTGGTCAAAGGAAGGGGCTGGACCGATAACAACATTACCAGCCTCATGGAGCTGATAGTTGCAACACCCCTCTCCTCCTTCAACCCGGCTGCCTCCCCAGCAGAATAATCCGAGGAACCTACTTCTGAACCTGCCCATGAACCTGCCGCAACAGCTGCTCCGATAGACCAATCGGCTCAGATCCTTGCCGCCATACAGCGGGTGGAAGACAGACAGATGGGGCTGATGACATTCACCCGGGATTTCGCCAACTCAACGGTAAATTTCATTACTACTACTTTAAATTATCCCGATGTTGTTTTCCCCACCTTCCCTGCCCAATATTTCACCATCCCCACCCTTGTCCACACACCTACACCACCTGCCTCCCCACATGCACATTCTGCTGCTTCCACCCTATCACCTGCCCTGACGGCAGCTGACAGCCCTCCGGCCGACACCTCTGGCCGACACCTCCGGCCGAGAAATGAAGCGACCGCCCTCAGATGACAGCGAGGCAGAACCTCCTATTAGGAGGAATTTGGAGAAGGAATTCACGCCTGTCAAGAGGCAGAAACACATGGCCGACAGAAGGCTAATGCCCAAGGCCACCACCACCACCACCAGCAGTAGCAGCACTTGGGATAGCGGCAGCAACTCAGACATCCAGTTCGTGGAGCAACCTGCCCAACTTGCCCCCCAACCCAGAAGCCGCCGCCAAATTCGTGTCAGCAGCAGCAGTGAAGACAACGATTAAAAATTTAAGTCTTTTATTTTCTTCTTATTGCTGCCTGCTTTATATATATTTTGTGATGTACCTGCCTTCATTTTTTTTGTCATTTTCTTCTTAGTACATATTTAATTATCTGCTGTGTCTCTTAAAAAAATCAGAAAAGACTAAAAAACTGTTGGCTTAAAACTGTGATGTAAACTTAACTGTCATGACAGCTCTGTCGTGGCAGCATCTTTAGGACAGTTTAAGGAGAAGTTTAGAGCCTTTCTATAGTTCTGAAAAACTTAAACACCATTGTGATTGTTATATTGCTTAGATTTCTTTTAGCCAAACTAGAATAGGAAGCTTAGTACTTGAATAGCCCTAGAGGTGCCTAACACTGGCTCTAGGAAAGAAGTTTAGCAAAAGAAACTCAAAAATCTAGAGGTGCCCGAAACCGGCTCTAGGAAGCTAACTAGAGGTGCCCAAAACTGGCTCTAGTAAAACTTAGCTTGAAAATAGAAGAAAAAGAAGCATGAAAATGTGTCTTCAAGAACATAAACTTTGGCATAAAAATTCGAGTTAAAAAGTTGAATATTCTAGTGAAACTAAGAGAGTCTTAGCATATAACTGTTCACAAGCATGCACACACTGCACGAGGACTATAGTGAGATTCCGGACAGATCCTAATCTTTCCGATAGGTTGCTGCCGCCACAGAGAATGAGCGACCGGTAAGGGACAGTTCACTGTTTGAAGGCCAACACAAAAATATTCATTTTTCTTTTAGGTCTTAATTGCTTGAGGGCAAGCAAAAACTTGAGTTTGGGGGTGTGTTGAGTGTGTAAAAGTTCTATTATTTACACCCTTTTTAACCCATATTTCTGCTACATTCAAGCATCATTGCATTGCATTTAGGTTAGTTTACAGCAAAACATCACAAATATATTAAAGGCACGGATTCTACTAAAAGATGGATGATTTTGTAGGTTGCTGCCATAGATGACGGAGAAGGCGGGCGCAGGGCAGAGAAGTAGAGGAGCTGAACTGAACAAGCAGACGAAGAGGACGATGCTGCCATGGATCTGCCGTGACAGCAGAGAACGACAGCAAGTTAGTGGAGAAAAAGCAAAGTGGACCTCGATAGATAGAGAAAATTATGCTCGTCTGTCGTGTGAAAACCATACATTTTTCCAAGCCCCGGATCAAAAGATATGTCAAGCCAAAGCTCAAGGAGAGGAAATCCCAAGAAACAAGGAAGGCGGCTGAAAAGTAGGATACTTGAAGATTAAGCCTTTATTAGAATCTTACTTTTAATTAAAGTTGTAATCCTTGTTAACTTAAAATACTTGAGCCCAAAGCTTATATAAGGGCATAGATTTTAACCTAAGAGGTATCATACCCCATAACTGATAACCAAACACCTTCGTCGTTTATCCGCCGTTGATATGTTCTAAAAACCCCTTAGGGCCACGGGTTGATTTGTAAAGTAGTTGCAAGGGTTGTTTTGTTTTAGGATTTTCCAAGTTCAATAAAATAAACTTCAAGTTCTCTTATTTTGGTTATTAATATCTTGCAAGAGCATCAGGAGAGCATTGTGAGGTTATCCATTTACTTAGCATCAGGAGAGTTAAGTATACGAAAGAAATAAGAGCGAGTTCTCTAGTTTATAGTTGAACTATCTTGTGCCTAGGGATAGGGCAAGGTTAAGTGGCTAAAGAAGAATTCATACACATCGGTGTTCATCCTTCGATTCACGCCGGGGGGTATCATCAAAGACGTGATCTTCGACAGACTTGGACCTAGGGATAGGCCAAGGCAATTCTGGGATTCTTGCCAAACTTGAAGTACTGAGTTGGTGTGTTTGCTGCCGCGACAACCAACGGACAGCTGCCGCGACAGGTGCTGCCGCGACAGGCGCAACGACAGAACTTGAGTACCTAAGCATCGCAATACCTGCACTACTGAGCAATTCAATACCAGCCCATTTTCTCTATCTTGATATCTCAATTCTTTTATTTGCGTTTTTCCTTACTGTTTTCGTGACAATTCTCTCAAATATTTCCTTTACTTTCGTGCAGTGAATTAAGGTGAAGCTATAGCCCAATCCCTGTGGAGACGATATCCGATACTTCGTATCACTTTACTACTTGCGTCGTGTACACTTGCACTACCATTGCGATAGACTATTTTACACGCAACACCTTGAGGGACATCTTCTAAAGTAACTACTTCATGCATCCTTGGGGCTTCAGTCCCCTGATAATGCTTGAGTCTTTTTCCGTTTACTTTGAATTGGTGCCCGTCCTTTAGGGATTGGATTGTGATGGCACCATGCGGGAAAACCTGGAAAACTTGGAAGGGGCCAGACAATCTAGATTTAAGCTTTCCTGGGAAAAGTTTCAACCTAGAGTTAAATAACAACACCAGCTGCCCTGGGCAGAACTGTCGTGGCAGCAGCTTCCTGTCATGCCACCTTTTGGTTTTATCTTCGTAGATCTTGGCTTTGTCATAGGCCATGGCTCGAATTTATTCAATTTCATTCAAGTTCAGTAGCCTCTTCTGTCCTACCTTATCTAAGTCCATGTTTACTGCCTTGATAGCCCAGTAAGCTTTGTGCTCTACCTCGACAGGTAAGTGGCATGTTTTCCCACATATAAGCCTGTAGGGTGATATTCCCAATGGTGTCTTGAATGCTGTTCTATAGGCCCAGAGTGCATCATTGAGGTGTAAAGACCAATCTTTTCGAGTAGGTTTAACCATCTTCTCAAGAATGTTCTTTACTTCCCGGTTGGATATTTCGGCCTGTCCATTGGTTTGAGGGTGGTACGATGTTGCAATCTGGTGCTTTACTCTGTATTTTCTCAAGGCAGTAGCTATTACCCTATTATCAAAGTGTCTCCCCTCGTCACTGATGATCGCCTTAGGTATGCCAAACCTGGAGAAAATATTCTTGTGCAGAAATCTATGAACAGTCTTGGCATCATTTTTCTGCGTGGCGATCGCTTCAACCCATTTGGATACATAATCCACTGCTAGTAGGATGTAGAGGTTTCCACATGATGTTGGGAATGGTCCCATGAAATCGATTCCCCATACATCGAATATTTCGACTTCTAAGATGTTCTGCAATGGAATCTCATGCCTTCTTGAGATGTTCCCGGTCCTTTGGCATTTGTCACAACTTTTGTAGAAAGCTTGTGCATCCTTGAATAATGTGGGCCAATATAGACCAGATTGCAAAACCTTGGCAGCGGTTTTGTTTCCTCCTAAGTGTCCTCCATATGGGGAAGCATGGCAGTGGTGAAGCACAGCTTCCTGTTCATCCTGTGGTACACATCTCCTGATAATTTGATATGCATAATTTTTGAAAAGAAGAGGTTCATCCCAATAATAATGTTTTGCATCATTTTGGAACCTCTTCCTTGCCTGATAGTTAAGTTCAGGAGGTAGTACTCCGCTAACAATGTAATTAACAAAATCAGCGTACCAAGGAATTTTAGAAAACTTACCTGCCACCATGGCTGTCGCGGCAGTGCTTGTGCCAGCAAACAACTGCTCGTCAGGGAAGGTCTCCAGTATGTTGGTCTTGTCTGTTGGTAGACTCTTTCCCATCTCTAATCTCGACAAGTGGTATGCTACTTGGTTTTCTGTTCCCTTTTTATCCTTGATTTCAATGTCGAACTCTTGCAGCAGCAGAGTCCATCGTCTTAATCTTGGTTTTGAATCCTTCTTTGTGAACAAATATTTCAATGTTGAATGGTCTGTATGGACAACCACCTTTGTTCCAAGTATGTATAGACGGAACTTGTCGATCGAGAACACCACTGCTAATAGTTCCTTTTATGTTGTGGTGTAGTTCACTTGGGCATCATTCAATGTTTTGGTGGCATAATAAGTGACGTGGAAGAGCTTATCCTTCCTCTGCCCAAGTGCTGCCCCAACAACATAGTCACTGGCATCACACATGATTTTGAATGGCATTCTCCAGTCTGGTGGTTGTACTATCGGGGATGTTACCAGCTTCTCCTTTAGAATTCTGAATGCCTCCGTACATTTAGTGTTGAAGTCAAATAGCCGATTCTGCTCCAGTAGATGGCATAAAGGCTTGGTAATCTTTGAGAAATTTGCAATAAATCTTTGATAAAACCAGCATGCCCTAAGAAACTCTGAATCCCTTTTACTGTAGTGGGCAGCGGCAGCTTTTCAATGACCTCTATTTTCGCTCTGTCTACCTCAATACCGCATCAGCTTACCTTGTGGCCTAGGACTATCCCTTCATCCACCATGAAGTGGCACTTTTCCCAGTTTAACACCAAGTTCGCTTTTTCACATCTTTCGAGTACCTTCTGTAGGTTGTCTAAATAGCCTTCAAAACTATCTCCAAAGACAGAAAAATCATCCATGAATATTTCTAGGAAGTCCTCCACCATGTCGGAGAATATGGCCATCATGCACCTTTGGAAGGTTGCTGGTGCATTGCAGAGTCCAAATGGCATTCTCTGAAAAGCATACGTGCCGTATGGGCATGTGAAGGTAGTTTTCTCTTGGTTCTCCGGTGCAATAGCTATCTGGTTGTAACCTGAGTATCCATCAAGAAAACAATAATAAGGTTTCCCCGCTAATCTATCAAGCATTTGATCAATAAACGGTAGGGGAAAATGGTCCTTCCGGGTAGCTTTGTTAAGCTTCCGGTAATCCATACAAACCCTCCAACCGGTCATAGTCCTGGATGGGATAAGTTCGTTCTCTTCATTGGTCACCACGGTTATTCCTCCTTTCTTTGGTACGCACTGCACCGGGCTCACCTACTTACTATCCGAGATGGCATAAATGATTCAGGCGTCAAGCCATTTGATAATCTCATTTCTTACCACTTCTCGCATAGCCTCGTTTAAGCATCTCTGAGCATCAATAGTCGGCTTATGATCATCCTCCAAAAGGATCTTATGCATACACAATGCCGGACTGATGCCTTGGATGTCATCTATCGTCCATCCAATAGCCTTCTTATGCTGCTGTAGCATATTGATTAGTTGTTGCTCCTGTTTCTGCAATAACTTGGAAGAGATGATTACGAGCAACACATCATTTAAACCAAGAAAAGCATACTTAAGCTGCCATGGCAGGGGCTTAAGATCTAAAACAAGTGGTTCTTCAATTGAGGGCTTTTGGATGATGTGTTCATTCGAGGTATAATTTAGAGGCTCAAAGAACTTACATGGACGATTGCCTATCCAATTTACCTCTTCATGACCTTCAGTGTCGGATAAGTCTGAATCGGAGGAGTTGCTGTCGTCGTTGCTACCGTGACAGTCTTCCAGATGACTACTGGGGCAGTGACCAAACTTTGTGTCATGGCAGCTCGACCTGATGCATGGTTGGTCAAGGATTACTTCAGTGATGGCCTTTCACTCTTCTTCTGCATAAGCATGCTTGATTGCTTGGAGAACATTGAGCTTGATTTCTTGATCATTCACTCTCATTGTTAGTTCTCCTTTCTCCACGTCGATCACAGTTCTGCCTGTGGCTAGGAAGGGTCGCCCAGGATGATCGGTGCGTTCTCATCTGCTTCACAATCTAAGACAAGAAAGTCAGCAGGAAAAATAAATTTATCCACTCTTACCAGGATATCTTCGATCTTCCCTTCCGGCTGTACGTAAGAGTGGTCTGCCAGCTGCAACACAACTGTCGTGGGCCTTGCTTTTCCAATACCTAATTTCTGAAACACAGATTTGGCATTAAGTTTATACTAGCACATAGATCACAAAGTGCCTTACCCACGAATTTGTCACCAATTATGCACGGTATGATGAAGCTCCCAGGATCCTTCTTCTTCTAGGGTGGATGCCTGTGCAAAATAGTCATGCATCTTTCTGTCATTTTTACCGTTTCGAATCCCCCAAGTCTAGATCTTTTTGACATTGCATCCTTAAGAAATTTCACATAACTGGGCATCTGCTTGATGGCATCTAACAACGGTATATTAATGTGCACATGCTTAAATTATCACAGATCTTTCTGAGCTGGTACTCCTGTTTCTGTTTTTGTAATCGTTGTTGAAAAGGAGGTGGAGGACGGTGATCTTTGAGACGTCCTTCACATGGTATTCGAATCTGAGGAGGCATAGGTTCTTCAGCAACCTTGTCTTGCTCCTCTGCTGTCGTGACATGTGTGTCGGCAGCAGGTTTTTCTTCTTCTACCGCGGCAGGTGAATCTAGGGTCGGTTCCTCAATTGGCATGGTTTTCTTCTCCGGCCCTTGCAGTTGTTTCCCACTCCTAGTTATAATTTCTTTACACTGCTCATGTGTGGGTTTTCTAGCGACCTCAGTATTGCTAGGTGTTGAGTTGATCGAACACTGTCAAATGGCCAAGAGGGGGTGAATTGGCAATTAAAATTTTGGTGAAGAGAAAGATTGAAAATAAAAATGACACAAGGGGTTATAGTGGTTCAAGTTCTCCAAATGAACTCTACATCCACTACCTTAGTTTCCACTAAGGATTTTCAAACAATTCACTACTTGAATTCGTCCCCTTTTCTTGGATGAGGAGGAAACCTTACAATTTCGATTAAGCTTTCTACCCAAAGCTTAATCCACTCAAATTACAAAGAAAGATTGTGGTAAACTCAAATGTTTCCTCTCAAAGGATAATTGTCTACCCAATTACAGTTTCAACAACCCCAAACACACAATTGACAATTTGAAACACACTAGAGTTGGGTACAAAAATTTGACTTTGAATAGCTCAAGGGTTTGGATTTTTGCTTTGATGATGCTTGAATGTTGAATAGTTGTTGCTGACCTTCAAAGGGCTTCATTTTATACCTTCTCTATTAATTCTAGCCGTTTGGGTTGTTGGGAACATAAATGGAGCCGTTGGAACCCTCTCTTACCACCATAAATGCACTTCTGCAGCTATCCGTATCGGTATACGGGGAGCCGTATTGATACCTATCTCAGAAAAGAAAGAGCCGTTGTGTGCAATAAATAAGGGGTATCGATACGCACGTAAGCGTATCGGTACGGGGTATCGAAACGACAAGGACCGTATCGATACCTTTTTCTCAACTTAGCTCACTGTCGATTTCCGTATCAGTACGAGGGTTTGGCGTATTGATACGGGTCAACGACCAATTTAAAATTTGGTTACCAACCAACGGTCAAAATATTTAAACCGACTGGAATTTAAAAATTCATTAAGTCCGTATCGATACAAGGGTTTAACGTATCGGTACGCCATTCAAACTCTTTAGACTTTTACGAAGGGGCGTATCGATACAGGTAAAGAGCGTATCGATACGTGTTCCTCCAGTAGCCAACTTTGGTAAAAAGGTATCGATACGGCTGGAAGCGTATCGATACACCTGGACGATTTTCAATAGTTTGGCCTTGGAACACTTAGAAAATATTTCGAGTTTGAGTTTTTCAAATCAGTATTAAAGTGTTGGTGATTTAAAACTTATTAAGGGACTTATAAAACAATTTTAAGTTTTTCAAATTGATCCTTAAAGATTTAATTATATCAAAATCAAACATAGGTTTTACAATCTCCCCCTTTTTGATATAACAAAACTAAAACTTAAAATTTTTGACACTTTGAAAAACTTTACAAAGTTAACTCCCCCTTAATATAAGCTTGGTAACTTTTGAGTTTAAATCAAAATTTTTGAAGTGTTGTGAGCTAGTTTCTCTCCCCCTTTTTGTTAGATCAAAAATATTGAGACAATAGATAAGTGCATAAACATAGGCAAATGTATAAATAAGCAACATTAATATTATTAATCATAGCATCAAACTTAAAAATCCAAACAAAAACAGAAAATCAAAGCATGGGTTTAAACATAAAGCAAACTTAGTCCTAAGAACATAAATCAAAGATGCATAAAATAGAAAATCCTAAATGATATGCATGAGATGCAAGAAGAAACGTCTAGGCATCATCTTCATTGTCTTCATCATCAACTGCCATTGGATCATTGTCCCTCATGCTATTGCACCACTCATCATGGAAAGTGGAGATGGAAATATTTAAAGAATTATGACCGTTTTCAAGAGATGTGAGGCGATTCTCCATGCTCGTCATCCTCGTATCAAAAGTTGTTTCAAGGGCGGTAAGACGATTTCCCATGTCCGTGCGCAACCCGGTAAATTGCTCATTGAGGTATGTCATGAGAGCATCCATGGAGGGTTGTGGAGCTTGATCTAACTGAGGTTCTTCAAATACGGCCGCGACCTCGGGTGGTAGCTCGGCAAGACGAACCCAATTACCATTAAAATAATGGAACTTTCCCCGGGCAAGAGATCGCTCATCAATGGAATCGGTAAGGGGAGTTGGGAAGTCAAAAGAGAAATCAATATCCTTTTTCATAAAGAAATAAATTAAGGTCGTACCATATGTAAAGGAGGTGACGAGAGAGGTTTGACGATGTTGCACAAGATAGACGATTTCCCCGAACATGATTCGAGCTAGATTTGGGCGCTTTCGCTCACGGAAGCAACGGATCCAAAAGTCATCCACTTGACGGATGGTAGAATATTTTCCTCCGGAGGGACGAAACCACCAAGACACCATCAAATGGAGGATCCGATCTTGAGCATTTAGGGCGGTCACGGAGCCACTAAGAACATGCCCCAAAGCATCCTCATCATCAATGCCTTCATCCTCTAATTTAAAAACTTCACAAATAGATTTGACATCAAGGATAATTTTCTTTCCCATGAGATAAGAGCTAATGGCGACAACTTCCCCATTGCGAGAAACACATTTGGCATTAGTGTAGAAAATCAAAACCAAAAGACGATAATAAAAACCGAGAATAGATAGGAAATCCATGAAATTCCAACGTCGAAGCAAAGGAAGATATTCAAATTGAAAATGCTCCGAGTTGAGAAAGGGAATGGATATTACCCTTTCCGCACGAATCTTGTAATTCTCGAATTGACGAAAATGTGCTAGACACGCGGGACCTTCAAAGGATTGTTCATAGATGGAAGTGTAGTTCGGACGTGCAATCGCTCCAAGAGTGGATGATTCACCGGTTTGAGAAACCCTTGTTCGCTTCCTCGATTCCTTTGGTGCCATGATCTAAAAGAGAAATCATGCATAAAGATTTCATCAATTTTGGTTAAGAACCAAGGTAAAAAAATTTAAAAAGATTTAAAAAATTTGTGGAAGAACAAAGGTTTTGTTAAGAAAAATATGAATCATAAAAACAAAAACAAAACAAAAAGAAATTGAAAAAAAGAAAGAAAATTTTACCTTGATAGAAACTTGAGAGATTGAAGAAAATTCTAGCACAATTGTGATGAGAAGGAGCTTAAAGCTTTGCTTGATTGAAAAACTCTTTTAGATTTTGAGTTGTGGTGTGAAAATATGAGGGAGGAATAACCCTTTTATAGGCAAAAACGGCTAGGGTTTTTAGGGTTTTAAGAATTTTAATTTTGGTAAAAGTGTAAGACTTTAAATGCCAAATTAAAAGCTGTCTGCGCAATCGAGTATCGATACGCCTGAGGGTGTATCGATACGGGGGTAGAAACGTCATTTCCTTAAAAATGCCCGTTGGAGAATCGTATCGAAACAGATGAGATCCGTATCGAAACGATTTAAAGCTCATATCGATACCGGTTTAATTGTATCGATACCCGTTTAAGCAAAATGAATTCTGGGAATATGTATGAAGAACACGTATCGACACGCGTAGAGCCGGATCGATACCCTATGCCCAGAAATGCATCTTTAGTTCTAAAGAACAACCATAGGCTCGATTTTAACATCTCCTAAGAGTATGCAAATGATGAATGAACAGTTCTAAGCATATTTTAATAGAAGCATACTCCCCCTAACTATAGGCATGGATATTTTCAAGAGTTACAACACATAAACATGCAATTTCACAAAATCAAGCATTTTTAAGCACAAAGAGGTCCTAAAAGGTCAATATAGGCTAGCTAGACCTAACTCTCTCCTAAGGGACCAAAAATGCTCTTTATCTAAAGGTTTTGTAAATATATCCGCTAATTGGTTCAAGGTATAAACATATTTAATAACAACATCATTTTTCAAAACATGATCTCTAATAAAATGATGTCGAATTTCTATGTGTTTAGTTCTAGAGTGTTGGATGGGATTCTTAGTAAGATAAATGGCACTTGTGTTGTCACACATAAGAGGTATGGTTTCTACTTCAACACCATAATCTAAGAGTTGTTGCTTCATCCAAAGGACTTGAGCACAACAACTCCCTAAGGATATGTACTCCGCTTCGGTGGTAGATAAGGCTACGCTATTTTGTTTCTTAGAGAACAAAGATATGAGCATACTACCTAAGAATTGGCATGTCCCGGAAGTACTTTTCCTATCTATCTTACATCCCCCATAATCCGCATCCGAATAAGCATGAAGGCTAAAGGAAGAATCTTTAGGATACCAAAGGCCTAAAGTAGGTGTGTCTCTAAGGTATCTAAAAATTCTCTTAATGGAAACTAAGTGTGATTCTCTAGGACTAGCTTGAAACCTATCACACAAGCAAACACTAAACATGATATCCGGTCTACTTGCGGTAAGGTAAAGCAAAGAACCTATCATGGATCTATAAAGCTTAGAATCAACACACTTACCTCCTTCATCTTTGTCAAGCTTTATGGAAGAACTCATAGGAGTGGCTTGAGGCTTTGTATTCTCCAAGCCAAACTTTTTGAGCATATCATTCACGTACTTAGCTTGATTTATGAAGGTGCCATCCTTCCTTTGTTTGATTTGGAGTCCCAAAAAGAATGACAGCTCCCCCATCATGCTCATCTCGAACTCACCTTGAATTAGCTTAGAAAATTCTTTACAATAACACCCATTAGTAGAACCAAAAATGATATCATCAACATAAATTTGAACTACTAAGATGTCATTGTTATATCTTTTTATGAAGAGTGTTGTATCCACCTTTCCTTTTTCAAAACCCTTTTCAATTAAGAAATTTGAAAGTCTCTCATACCAAGCTCTAGGAGCTTGTTTCAAAACCATAGAGAGCTTTTGTTAATTTAAACACATGGTTTGGAAATTTTGAATCCTCAAAACCCGGTGGTTGTTCAACATACACATCTTCATTTATAAAACCATTTAAAAAGGCACTTTTCACATCCATTTGAAAAAGCTTGAAATTATGGTAACATGCAAATGCAAGCAACATCCTAATAGCTTCCATTCTAGCTACGGGTGCATAAGTCTCATCAAAATAAATTCCCTCTTCTTGTGTATAGCTTTGAGCAACAAGCCTAGCCTTGTTTCTTACTATATTACCACTTTCATCTAATTTATTCCTAAAAACCCATTTTGTTCCTATAGTAGATTGATCATTAGGCCTTTCAACTAATGTCCACACTCTACTCCTCTCAAATTGATTTAATTCCTCTTGCATGGCCAAAATCCAAAAATCATCTTTTAAAGCTTCTTTAATATTCTTAGGCTTAATGCATGAAAGAAATGCAACATGATTCATTAATTTGAGAGAGGATCTAGTAGTTACCCCATTGGATGGATCACCCAAGATTTCACCACCTTTGACATAGTTTAACTCCCTTGGGTAAGACACCTCCCTTTCCTCAAGAGCCAAGTCCTTCAAGGCTTCAAGAGGTGGATCTTGTGAATCCTCATCTTTGGTTGGAATCTCATCCACCTTTGACGTTTGTCCTCCATCAATGGCATCAATGATTCCTACATCATCATCATCACAAGATTCCTTCCTCGGAAGGAGGTTATCATCGAAAACAACATGTATTGACTCTTCAACAACTAGAGTTCTTTTATTAAATACACGATAGGCTTTAGAGTTTAAAGAGTACCCTAAGAAAACAGCTTAATCACTTTTAGCATCAAATTTACCTAAGTTTTCTTACCATTATTCAAAACAAAACACTTGCAACCAAAAGGGTGAAAATAGCTAATGTTAGGCTTCTTAGATTTTAAAATCTCATAAGGTGTTTTCTTCAAAATTGGCTTAATCATTACTCGATTTATAATATAGCAAGCGGTATTTGTGGCTTCCGCCCAAAAATATTTAGGTAAATTATTTTCGCAAAGCATGGTTCTAACCATTTCTTCTAAAGTTCGAATTTTCCTCTCAACTACCCTATTTTTTGAGGAGTGCGAGGTGCGGAAAAATTGTGGCTAATCCCATTTTCATTTAAAAACTCATCGAAACCTAGATTTTGAAATTCGGTTCCATGATCACTTCTAATGTGAGAAATTTTAAGCTCTAGATCATTTTGAGTTATTTTAGAAAATGTGATGAATTTTTCTAAAGCCCTTTTGTACTTAAGAATAGAACCCAAGTATACCTAGAATAGTCATCTACAAGCACAAAAGCATATGATTTTCCACCCAAGCTCATAGTTCTAATAGGCCCAAAAAGATCCATATGAATCAATTGTAAACATCTACTAGTAGAGACATCATTTATGGATTTAAAAGAACTTCTATGTTGTTTACCCTTTGAACATGCATCACAAATTTTATCATTTGAAAATTTTAGTTTGGGTAAACCTCTAACTAGATTAAGGGAAATTAATTTTTCTAAGACACTCATGCTAGCATGTCCTAATTTTCTATGCCAAAGCCATGAGTCATGTTCATCATGTGCAACTAAGCATGTATGTGATGAATGAATGTCTTCTAGATGCACCATGTAAATGTTCCCTATGCGATGACCAATGAGTATTAATTGATTTGTTTTAATGTTTACAATTTTGCAACCACTTTTATCAAATATAACATTAAAACCCTTGTCACACAATTGACTAATACTCAACAAATTATGCTTAAGACCGTTGACATACAAAACATTTTCAATGAAAATAGAGGAGTGATTACCAATGGAGCCTATTCTTTCAATATGGCCTTTGGAGTTGTCACCAAAAGTTACCACTCGACCACCTTTAGGCTTTAGTTCCACAAATCGACTCTTGTCACCGGTCATGTGTCTTGAGCATCCACTATCAAGGTACCAAGAATTTTTGCTTGAAGCTTTAGCCTTGTAGCAATGCCCCCCCTACAAACAAAGAAATTAGGCCTTGGTTTTTGGTACCCAAATCATTTTGGGTCCATGAGTGTTAGCCTTCAACATTTTGGTTCCCTTAGGAATCCAAGAAGCAATAACATTCATATCATTAGAAATAATGAGTTCTTTAGGAACCCAAACACTCCTAACTCTTTGACCTCTAGATTGCTTATTAAAATTTCTTTGTTTAGGTACAAAAGGTTTTCTTTTTACATATTGGGATTTAGAATGATTCCCTTTTTCAAAATTATTTTTCCCAATAGCAATAGATGTTTCAAGATTATCCACTTCCTTTGTGTGATAATCTTGAAAATCGGAAATAAGTTTTTCAAGTTCAAGATTTTTTGTTTTAAGATCATTTGAAAGATTTACTAAAAACAAAACCTTCTTTTCCAATTCGGAGTTAGCTTTAGAAAATGTCTCATTTTGATTTTTCAAATCGGAAATGATTTTCTTGTTTTTCAAAATGGATTCTTTGTATTTTCCTACTAACTCATCATACACTTCTTGCAATTCATCATAAGCGTCTTGAAGTTCATCAATAGTAAAATCGAAATTGGATAAGTGAGAGTTTACCTTAGGTTCATCATCAATGGCCATGAGAGATAGATTGGCCACTTCCTCCTCTTCCTCGGATGACTCATCGTCACTCAAAGTAGCTATTTGTGCTTTGAGCTTGTTCTTCTTCCCAAAGCTTTTCTTTTCAATTGAGGACACTCAGAACGGATGTGACCCGATTTCTTGCATTCATAACAAGTAATTTGGTCCTTCTCCTCTTCCTTGCTTTTACTCTTGAAGTCTCCCTTTCTAATGAATTTTCTTCCACG
Organism: Hibiscus tridactylites; assembly: GCA_958450335.1. Classification (NCBI taxonomy): domain Eukaryota; kingdom Viridiplantae; phylum Streptophyta; class Magnoliopsida; order Malvales; family Malvaceae; genus Hibiscus; species Hibiscus tridactylites. Next base: position 54,560,229 of record OY288286.1, on the reverse strand, counting down.
ATTTGACTTCATGAATCGAGTAAAACGTTTGGCCAACATAGCCATCTCCTCATCTTCATCCTCACTAGAATCGCTTTCTTGATGTGAAGCTTTTAGTGCGATTCCCACTTTCTTCTTCTCAACTTCCTTCTTCTCCACTATCTTCTTCTCTTGTTCTCTTCCCTTCCTCATAATCTCATGTGTGAGTAGAGATCCAACAAGAGCATCAAGCTTGAGAGTCTTCAAATCTCTAGCTTCAATAATGGTCGTTCTCTTGCAATCCCATGACTCCAGAAGAGAGTACAACAATTTTCTCACTAGCTTTTCTTCGGGAATGATCTCACTGAAACCCTTCAAATTGTTGACAATGACCGAGAATCAATCAAACATCTTGAAGACACTTTCTTCGGGATCCATCTTGAAGTTCTCATAGCTTAGATTGAGTAGCCCAATCTTTGTCTCTTTGACATCACTAGTTCCCTCATATGTTGTCTCGAGGGTGTCCCAAACCTCCTTGGCATTTTCGATTGAAGACACCTTGGAGTAGATATCCGGACCAAGTGCACAAAATATTACATGTAGAGCTTTGTCATTCACTTGCATCATTCTTCTTTCATCATCCGTCATTTCGGATTTGACTTTTGGGACAAGTCTTTCTCCATCTCTCCTCATGGGAATGTATGGACCTTCTTCAACCACATCCCACACCATGTAGTCGGTAGACTTGATGAAAAGCCTTATTTTATTCTTCCAATAAGGATAGTTATCCCCATTGAAGAATGGTGACTTGGTGGTGGATTGGGACTCATAGTTGGAGGTGGATGCCATTTCTTGACTTGTTGTTGATCAAACTCTCCTAGAATCGACTCAAGAGGGTTGTAATCCTTCCAATGAGTGTAGCTCTGATACCAATTGATGAGTTGATCGAACACTTGGAAATTGCCAAGAGGGGGGTGAATTGACAATTAAAATTTTGGTGAAGAGAAAGATTGAAAATAAAAATGACACAAGGGGTTATAGTGGTTCAAGTTCTCCAAGTGAACTCTACATCCACTACATTAGTTCTCACTAAGGATTTTCAAACAATTCACTACTTGAATTCGTCCCCTTTTCTTGGATGAGGAGAAAACCTTACAATTTTGATTAAGCTTTCTACCCAAAGCTTAATCCACTCAAATTACAAAGAAAGATTGTGGTAAACTCAAATGTTTCCTCTCAAAGGATAATTGTCTACCCAATTACAATTTCAACAACCCCAAACTCACAATACAAATTGACAATTTGAAACACACTAGAGTTGGGGGCAAAAATTTGACTTTGAATAGCTCAAGGGTTTGGATTTTTGCTTTGATGATGCTTGAATGTTGAATAGTTGTTGCTGACCTTCAAAGGGCTTCATTTTATACCTTCTCTATTAATTTTAGCTGTTTGGGTGGTTGGGAACATAAATGGAGCCGTTGGAACCCTCTCTTACCACCATAAATGCACTTCTGCAACTATCCGTATCGGTACACGGGGAGCCGTATCGATACCTATCTCAGAAAAGAAAGAGCTGTTGTGTGCAATAAATAAGGGGTATCGATACGCACGTAAGCATATCGGTATGGGGTATCGAAACGGCAAGGACCGTATTGATACCTTTTTCTCAACTTAGCTCACTGTCGATTTCCATATCGGTACGAGGGTTTGGCGTATCAATACGGGTCAACGACCAATTTAAAATTTGGTTACCAACCAACTGACACCAACGATCAAAATATTTAAACCGACTTGAATTTAAAAATTCATTAAGTCCGTATCGATACGAGGGTTTAACGTATCGGTACGCCATTCAAACTCTTTAGACTTTTCGAAGGGGCGTATCGATACAGGTAAAGAGCGTATCGATACGTGTTCCTCCAGTAGCCAACTTTGGTAAAAAGGTATCGATACGGCTGGAAGCGTATCGATACACCTGGACGATTTTCAATAGTTTGGCCTTGGAACACTTAGAAAATATTTCGAGTTTGAGTTTTTCAAATCAGTTTTAAAGTGTTGGTGATTTAAAACTTATTGAGGGACTTATAAAACAATTTTAAGTTTTTCAAATTGATCCTTAAAGATTTAATTATATCAAAATCAAACATAGGTTTTACACTAGGGAATCCTCTGTTTTGCCTTGGCTTAATATGCTGGAAAACCTGGCCCATCTGTGTCTCCAGTGACTTTAGGGTGGCCTCATGGTTAGTCATCCTCATCTCTGTCTTTTCTATGAATGACTCAGTTTTCTTGACAAAGTGATCAATGTTTGCCATATAAGCTCCAGTCTGTAACATAAATGTGGCCAATGTCTGCTCCAGTATACTAGGTGCGGCTACCTGCTGCTGTTGCAGCTGCTGTTGTGGTTGCTGCCGTGTTAGAATTCTGGGTGCCCCTTGGTTTTGGTTGTTCTGCATCTGAGGGTTAAGTGCGTTGTTCAGGTTGCTCCAAGAGAACTTTGGATCTTTTCTCCAGTTGGGATTGTAATTTCTGGAGTCGTAATTTCTTGGCTTATTGTAATTTCACACATACATCCCCTCCTCTAATTGTAGCGGACAGTCTTTCGAACTGTGGTTCCCACCGCAAGTTTCACATACCTCTTCTGCAGAATATACAGGGAATTGTCGGCCTCATACTCCTTTACAGCTAACACTTGTTTTCCCCCTCTCCTTCCTGTAGGAAACTGCTCTTCATTCTTTGCTAGGTTTTTCAACACTATCATCGCTTCGTCTGGATCCTTATCCAGCAACAGTCCATTTGCTGCTGAATCAATTCTCATGCGAGTCTGTAGGTTGGCAACATTGTAGAATTTGATGACTTGGTTCCAAACTGGGAATCCATGCATCGACAATTCCTTAGAAGAGTTGTAAACCTATCCCACACCTCGTGCATTGGCTCGTCATCTTCCTGTTGAAAAGTAGCAATTTCGTTACGCAATCGCTCAGATAAGTGAGAGGGATTAAAACGAGATAAAAATTCACGAGAGAGATCCGCCCAAGCTCGTATTAAACTCGAGGTTAGTTTATTCCACCAAATTTTAGCTCTGTCTCTTAGTGAATGAGGAAATAGCCAGAGCCTCAGTATCTCCGGATTTACTCCTGGTAATCTAAACGATCCACATATTTCTTGGAACGTTTTAAGATGTTCTCGGGCATCCTCTGTTGCAGCACCACTAAATTGGCCAGTAGAGTTGATCATGCTGAACATCACAGGTTTCAGCTCGAAGTTTTCTGTTTCCATGTCTAGCAAGGTGGTCTCCAGTTCCACATGATCATTGATCATGTAATCACGGCAGGTCCGTCGTGCAGCCTCAGCAGCAGGCCGTCCGTTGCGTTCATCTATGGGAGGATTTTCAGGATTCCTCGGGTTATTTACCCCGTTTTGCATTGCTTCTAAATGTTCTTCAAGGTAATTGTTTCTGACTATCAAAAGGCGAACTCGGTTCCTGAGGTTGCACGTACGTTCGATTTCAGGATTTAGTTGGTGCTCAGGTTCTTTGCCTCGTCTAGATCTGCGCATAAGCAAACAAAAAACCTTGTGAAAAGCACAGGGTAAACAATCCCAATAAAAACAGAAATATTAAAAAGAAAATGTGTAGTAAAAGTAAGGGTAAAGATATGTTATCAGTCCCCGACAACGGCGCCAAAAACTTGTTGCGTGTCAAAAGTCCTATCGCAATGTAGTGCAAGTGTACACGACGCAAGTAGTAAAGTGATACACGAAGTATCGAATGTCGAATCCACAAGGACTGGAAATAGCTTTATCCTCGAATTGCTCCACAAGAGAGAAAGAAAATAGTTTAAATCGTTTGGGAAATAATATTGAGGAATATTGAATATAAAAGAATTGAAATTCAGGGTTAAGAGATAGGCCGGTATTGATTTGCTCGGTAGTGCAGGTGTTGCACTGTATAGGAAATCTTGTTCTATGTATGGCTCGTGTCACGGCAGCACCTGTCGTGGCAGCGGTCCGTTGCTGTCGCGGCATCGATAAGCAACTCAGTTTCTTCAAGCTTGGCAAGAATCCCTGCAGTGACTTGTCCTATCCCTAGGTCCAAGTACTGTTGATGAACACTTCTCGGATGATACCTCCCAGCGTGAATCGAAGGGTGAACACCAATGTTGTTGAATTCTTTCTTAGCCACTTAACCTTGTCCTATCCCTAGGTCCGAGATAGTTCAACCATAAACTGGAGAACCTGCACTTATTCCTTTCGTATACTTAACTCTCCCGATATTAAGTAAATAGATAATCTCACAATGCTCTCCCGATACTCTTACAAGATGTTGAAACCAGAATAAGAAAGCTTGAAGTTTTATTTTATTGAACAAAAAAATCCTAAAACAGTACAATCCTTGCAACTACTTTACAGAATCAACCCTTAGCCCTAGGGGAAGTTTAGAACATGATGAGAAGGGGGAAAACGACAAGGGTTTTGGGGAAGACGGCTAGAGATGAGATGTCCTTCCCTAAGTCGAATTACATGCCTTTATATAGGCCTTGGGTTCAAGTTTTCTAATAAGGCAAGAATACAAGTTTAAATTGAAGTACAACTCTATTGGAGATTAAATCTTCCGAGTATATGCCTTTAGTTTGTCATCTTTTCTTGCTTTGGGTTTCTTCCTTGAACTTTGGGCTTGACCTTCATTCTGCCTCAGGGCTCAGAAAAATATAGGAGTGGTCCACGATAGACCGGCTTAAATTCCTCTATCTGTCGAGCTCCACTTCACTTTTTCCTTCACCAATGCTGTCGTCATGGCTGCCTCGGCAGCGGCCGCGGCATCGTCCTCCTTCTCGACTCTAGTCCTGTGTTCCAGGTCTGGTCCTTTGCTGTCCTGAGCCTGCCACAGCAGCTACCTGCAAAAGTAGTGAAAATCAGTAGAAACTGTGCCATTTTATCTAATTGTGATGTATATGCAAAACTTTACCTAAATGCAATGAATAATGCTTGAATGCAGTAGAAATATGGGTTAAATGAGGGGTAAAATATAGAACTTTTGCACACTCAACAGTCAACATAATAGAGGGCTAAATTGGGTGCAATTTAACTTTTGAGGGTTAAATTGGGTGAATTTTTTTATAAGAGGTTAATTAATTTTTTAATTTTTTGTTGAAGGCCAATTTAACCTTCAAGCCTAGTTTTTATCTATATGCATATTTATTTCTTACTATAAAACAAGAGTTAGTGTTTTGTAAAAAAAAAGTTAGTGTTTATGTCATATGTCAGGGGGGAACATAATCAGAGTCGGGGATTTGACCTCAATATTTAAAAAAAAATTATTAAGCCCCTAAAAAGTTGTAACACCCCAATTTTGGGCTTAGAAGTTTTGGGTTTGGACGGGGCCGGTCAGAGTGCGGTTCAAATATAAAAGGTGATTTTTAGGAGAGCCTAGTTCGGGTTGCATTAAAAATATGGAAAAATGTCTTAAAATCCTCTTTTATTATATATAAGAGAAAGGTGAAATCAATTTTACAAAATGAGGTTTGGAAGAGTGACATTTTGGGTTAGTGACCAAAATGTAATTTTTGAAAACTGGGTGACTGTTTTAAAAAGGATTGAAACTTTGAATCTTTAAGGAGCTATTTACCCAAAAGAGTTTCTCCAGATTTTTCTGAATATTAATCAATTTAATTAATGGTTTTAAATTAAATGTAAAAGGAGGGAAAATATATTTTTGGCATTTTAACTAACTTTTCTCTAAATTTCCATTTTCTTTTCTCTCAACTTTTCTCTCAACCCAAACACATTTCTCCAGCAAAATTTCCTCTGATTTTGATAACTAAAGATGAGATTTCAATCCTCATTTGATTTCTAATCAATTCTACAACAAAACCTTAGCATTTGCTTATTGGATTTTCAAGAATTGTGGTTCCAAAAAGGGAGAAACTCAAGTTTAGAGGTATGAACGTCTTTCTCCTCTAAATTCTCAGTTCTTTACTGAAATTCCCAAGTTCTCAATCCTTGATTTGTGTTTTATTAAAGTTTATACAATTGAGTTCTTGATCTTGGCTTTAAAATGCAAGATTTGCTTTAATTTTGATGAAATTCGTATGATCTGATTGGGCATTGTTTTGAGATGTCATTTTGATGTAAAATGAATGTATAATTGATGAGAAATTGAGTTTTGATCAATGCAAACCCGAATAGGTTGATTTTCCTAAGTTTTTATTTGTGAAAATGGTGGTTTTTGGGGTGATCTTGGTGATCTGTTATAGCTGGAGGTATAAGGATGTGTTTGGGATCATTTTGGATGTTAATTGATGTTTAAAAATAGTTAGAAGTGATGGATCTTGGTTGGGTTAAGTTTTGGAAGTGTTTGGAGGTGTTTTCGGTTGTGTTTGGTAGCCGAAATGTTGGATTTGCTAAGAGCAGCGAGTTTAGGTGTGTTGCTGGTGTTTTTAATGCATTATGATGCATTAATCCTCTGTTGTTATGTGCTTGAAACAGGGGAGAATGATCCGTGAGCAATAGAGGTGGTGTTGAAGGTTTTCGGATGCTTGGAAGGCTTGTTGGCTAGCCTTGTTTTGTGTATCGGTGAGTGAAGTTGGGTTTTCAGCTTTTAAAACCAAGGTTTGAAGGTTTTGGGAGCTTAGTTTAAGTCTAAACAACTTAGTTAAGCTCCAGAGTAAGTAAATGCAATTTCTCTTTTGGTTTGTGTTATGAGTTGGTTTTTAAAGCACTTGTGATTGTTGGATGCAATGCATGTGATTTGCATGTTTTAAATTCTGTTTTGAAAGTATATTCTAACATGGTTTAATGCTGGTTTTGAAAGCCATGTGTGAAGGATGCTCAAGGTAAGAGATCCTTGGTTTTGTACATTGGAATTGTGGAATTGTTGCATAGTGTTGCATGTTGTTTAATGGCTTTGTGTTAATGCTTCAAAAACAGTGGATTGATGATGGTAATTGGCGGTTTTGGCATTTTGGTTATGCTTGTAAAACAATGGATTAATGTGGTAAAATGATTATATTGGCAAGTGATGTAAGTGGTTCTTGGTTACTTTAATCGGATATAGTTAGCCGGCTATAGGATTGGGTGCACCGTGAATAAAGTCGCCTTGGATATGGAGTGGTTGTGATTGAACCGGTAACTCCATCCAAGTACACTAACGAGATGGTTAAGAACACCATGGTGGTTAAAATTCCATGGGTGGGTCTTGTGTTAAGGTCATAATGGTGGTTAAAATTCCATTTGAGGACCTTGTGTTTGTTAAGATCACAATGGTGGTGTAAAGTCCATGTGTGGATCTTGTGTTGTATGTCCTGTGATCTCGTTAGTGATGTTATACAACTACCAATGGGTGATGTTAAGGTCATATGGTGGTTAAAATTCCATATGAGGACCATGTGTATGGTAAGGTCATAATGGTGGTTAAAATTCCATTTGGGGACCTTGTGAATGTTAAGGTCATATGGTGGTTAAAATTCCATATGAGGACCTTGTGTATGGTAAGGTCATAATGGTGGTTAAAATTCCATTTGGGGACCTTGAGATTGGTAGTGTGTATGAAGCGTGGGGACAACGCTTGTAATCCGCGTATTCGATTGTATCTTGTGTTTTGATGGTTTGTGAATTATCACTTGGAAGCCAATATAATGTTCTTGAATGTAATGAGGCATGAGATGCTTGAAATGATGCAAGGTTGCATGGAAAGTGTGTAATGTACCAAGAATGCATGTATTGCTTGTTAAGCTTGTATAAGTGTTTATCTTATATTGAAAATGGTGCATTTGTGCATGTGAATCTCTTTAGTGCATTAAAGTCTTGTGAAGGCTTGTTTTTAAAGGCATGTAATGCAAATGTTGATTTTGTGGTTCATGTATTGCATTTGTTTAATGCATGAGATAGAATTGAGGGTGTAGGTGGTCTTTAAAGGTTTCTTGCTTTGAAATGATTTTCAAGTATGAGAAAAGTATGATATGAAGTGGAAGTGTTTTACAAGGATCTTGTATTTAACTTTGCATATGATGTTTATGCATGGAATGGTTAAATTGATGGTTTTGCAAGGTTGTGCTTTGAAGTGAATTACTTAGCTTTTCTAAGCTAAGGGTTGGTTTTCATGTTTGAGCAATGCATGATTTAAAGCATGTTGCTAAAAAGGATTTTCAAACATTGCTATGGTTTATCGAATTGTGTTTACTTTTAAAAGAGGTTTTATGACTCGCTGCATTGATGGTGTTTTGGTTTTGAGCATTCCTCACTAAGCATTATGTGTTTACGCTCTTTTTTGTCCATCAATGCAGATATTTGAAGTTGGAACATCAAGAAGCAAGGGATTCAAGGAGAGCTCCACTTGAGATGTATGTCTCGGTTAATAGCTATAGATAATAAAGGCAATGGGGGAAGAATCCCTTATGTTGATGTTTAATGAGATTGTGTATGTTGGACAAGTTTAGTTTATGATTTTGAACTATGTGGTTTAACGCTTGCAACGTTTGAATCTCTTTATTCTTAAGTCGTTATGCTATGCTTCTTGTCTTAAAAGCATGATTGAGTGTTGGATGTGTTGAATGAGTTGGTGCACCTAGGGGTGGTTTTGTATCTAGATTTTGATGCAATTATGTTCCTTGAGTGTTAAATGTCTTGCTGGTATGATTTGGTTGTCTTTAGAGCATGTTTGTTGGATCAATCATGTAATAAACCAGCAAAATCTCTACAATCTGGGCAGGTCGTATCGGAACGGGTGCTACCGTTTCGCAACGGGGGCCTGAAATGGCCTGGGTGTTTCGAAACGGGAGGAACCGTTTCGGAACGAAAATGCTACTGTCGAGCCCTGTTTCAGAACTCGTTTCGGAACGGTCCCGCGTTTCGGAACAGGTCCTCTCTGTTTCGGAACACTCGACCGCTGGGCACTGAAATTGACGGTTATGTGTTTTGAAATCTTTGCGTTTTAGTCCTGAACCTTGTTTATGCAATTGAATGAGTTTGAGATGTCCGTTTGAGCTGAAATTTTGCAGTGAAGCATGAAACATGACTAATTTTTTATTGGTAACTTAAATTTTGGCTAAGTCCTTATCATTTTCAGAATTTACAATTTGGTCCCTAAATTCATGTTTTGTGCAATCGAGTCTCTAAATGTTTTCTGATTGCGATGATCTTGAGTATGCTAATTGTATGATCATATCTAGGGATAATGTGCATCTAGACAAGTCTAAAAAGAAAAAAAATGGGTCGTTAATCAAGGTTGACTTTCGGGTTGACTTTGGTTTTCCCCGTGTAATCTTTGTAGTTCGGGTCGACCGTCTGGGCCGGGCTACAGGGGTTACATTTGGTGGTATCAGAGCTGAGTTGCGAATGCTTGGGGAAATGGTAAATTGTTGTAATATGTGTTTGATGTTTATTCTGATGTGTGGTTGAAGGTCGGTTGAAATACGTGCTTTTGAGCGAATTGTTTATGTTTTTTTAGCATGCTTTTTGATTGTGAATCTTCGTTGAGCTAATGTGGATTTGTGCTGGTGATATGTTGATGATGTAAGCTGATTTTATGAATGATGAAAGTGTGGTGGGTGTAATATGTTGATATTATGTTGTTGTGGGTGAATGTTGTTTGATGAGAGCATGATCGAAATATGATGATTGATATGCTCGATATTGTGATATCCATGTTTTTATTGACTGTTATGTCATGTAAAAGGGGAGAATTCGGGATACCCATTTCCTTATTATTATAGCTATTGTGTTATTTTGGAGTTGGAGTTTTGAATCCTTGCTTGAAGTTGGTCTGACCGATTTGTTTGTTTTGTTATGATTGTTTGCTGTTTATAGCATGGTGAAATCGATGAGAGAATGGCAGTTAGGTGAGATGGTTGCTGCTTTAGAGCAGGTTATTAAGGTGTGGAATTCACCTTTTAGTAGAGGTGTTTCGTCTCAGTTTTCAGTGCCGGGAGTTGAGGTAGTGAGGCAGGAAGAGGAAGTTGGTTCTGTGATGAAGAGTTCATCATCTATAGTTCAAGAGGTGTTGGGAACATCTCAGGCTGTGGCAAAAGTAAGGTCTGTAGATGTGCCGGCTGTGGGATGTGCTGGTTTGTCGAAACAGTGTTTACATGATTTGGGAGCTGTGGAGTATCATGGTTCGACACCTGAGACGTTCGAGGCCTGGTTGGCCAGTGTAATTCTGATTTTGGATCAGGAAGGTTGTGACTATGCCTGTAAGCTGGGAAGTGTTGTCTCATTGATGTTGGAGGACGCTTGTGCCTGGTGGACATATGTGGCGGTGGCATCGCACATCCATGATATAGATTGGGACTTCTTTGTGTCTGCCTTTTATGAAAGGTATATTGGAGAGAAATTCCCAAGAGTTAAGCAACATGAGGTTGTGGTTTCAGTTTATGAAGGTGAGGAAGGTTTAGGCAAGAGAGCTGTGGGTATTGACCTCCGGGGCGGTCAGCGTAAGAGGCTATGTGATAGAAGGTTTTGCTTGAATCGAAGCTTGGATGGTAGTGCAAATCTGGGGCAAGTGCTACATGACCAAGGAGTGGAAGCTCAGCTACCGGTGTGTGATCGTTGTGGGAAGTGCCATGTTGGAGGTTGTTGGGGCGCAGGAGTTCTAATGAGCATGTGAAGCAAGATTGTCCTCAAGTGGTGAGGTCAGCTTCAGTGGTAGCAGAAGGGTCTCTGAAGGGTCGTGGGCACGGCCAAGACAAAGTTCAAAGGTGGCAGGAAGGGCAGAAAGGCGTGAGGAGCTTGGAGAATGAAACATGTTGGAATTGTGGGTCTGTTGGACATTTGAGACGTAATTGTTTGAAGTTGGCTCGGGGTATTCAGGGTTCTTTACCGCAGGCAGATGGTGATGACCTTGATGTGTTAGCTGGTGCTGCAGTAGTGCGGCTGAAGAATGATGGTTCTGCGAGGAAGAGAGCTTGTCTGTTGAAGCTTCGGGGCAGTGAGGTGTTTACAGGTAACCTTGTTAAGTAATCTTTGCTCTACTATCTTAGTTTGGTTTCAGTTGGTATTTCCTTGCGTAGTGGGTATGGTCTCGTTGCTAGCATGTTTGGGGTAGTAGTTGGTGTTGTTTTGAAAACAACTTTAGTGTGAAGAGGGCATTAGTGAGTATCTTGTGGATAATGGGTTGTTAGAATGATGGAGTTGGTCAAGTAAGAAGTGAGTTGGGAGGTTGTTTTTAGGCGGATTCTGAGGATGTTATTGGTGGGTGTGAACCGACATACATGCACAGTTAAAATCATTTGTTATATGCTATATTATATATGTACTGGTCCATGCATACATGTGACATTAGAGGTTTTGCATGCATGTACATCAGGCATTGATAGGGCATATTGGTGACCATGCATACGAACGTTCACACTCGCTGATAGTTAATCGGGTCCGTTAGTGTTGTGATAGGGTTAGGTAGGATGATGGGTTTTAAAAGTTGTGTTGGTACTAGGAGAATGTTAGAAGTAATGGAGGGTATTAAGCGAGTTGTCAGTAATAGTGAGTGCGATATGGCATGTTGGTAGAAGGAAGGTGTTTGGCGCTTGATGAGTTTAGCGGTATGGTGGTGAGGAGATTACCGTTTGAGTTAGAATCAGTCAAAGTGGTTGTGAATAGCTGGCAGAAGTGGTAGTTTCTTAATGTTAAGTGATGTGGTAAGTTAGTGGATGTGTTCCAGAGTGTCGAGGAACGTGGCTTTGATATTGCAATAGAAGGGTTGTTTATGTAGGTGATGGTTCATAGCAACCTTTGAGGAGTCGAGAAGAGGTTTTGTTGTGGGTTGTAGGAAAGGGTTAGCCTGGGAGAATAGAAGTTTCGTAACCTAAATATGTATGTATAGGTTGGGCGATGTTCTAGTAAGGCAAGCGTTGTAGTCAAAGCTTGTAGTGGAAAGGCAATGTAAGATCAAAGGCCATTGTTGGTTGGACGGGTTCTTGTGAGAAGTGGTTGGTTGGTTGGTTGTGATTAAGTAAATTCCGTCTGACGACAGCTGGTGGTGTATGGAACGGCTGGCGGAGTCGAGGTTGGGGTATTATGACGTGATTTTCGGATGTTAGGTGAGTAGTCCTGGTGAGTCGTTATGGTGATGATAGCGGCGGATGTGAAGGAATATCAGCAAAATTTTGAGAAGTTTGAGTAAGCAGTTGATGTTTAAGAATTCTTGCTTGATGTAGTGACCTTTGGAAGAGGTTGAGTAGTTTTGCAAGGAGTTTTAGAGGCAGTGAAGGTTGTGGATCACGTGGTGGTTGAACTGGATTGGTTGGTGTCACTGTGTGAACAAGTTTTGGGAGTTATGAGTTAAGGTGGTGTATGTTGTAAAAGTTGGAGGTTCTTCAGGATGTTGTTGGGGCTATGTGCAGTCCGGAAGTGTGAAAAGTTAAGATGTGGTTAACATTTGAGTGTTATGGAATTCGTGAACAGTATGTGGTGGTGTTGAGTTTGGGTGGAGTTTTGTGAGGAGAGTGTTCACTGGTGGTTAGGTCTCCTGTGTTGCCTTATGTGTTGCTTTGAGAAGTTCGGTTGTTCTCCTTTCGCCGGTTGAAATTTCGAGGACGAAATTTCTTAAGGGGGGGAGAGTTGTAACACCCCAATTTTGGGCTTAGAAATTTTGGGTTTGGACCGGGCCGGTCAGAGTGCGGTTCGAATATAAAAGGTGATTTTTAGGAGAGCCTAGTTCGGGTTGCATTAAAAATATGGAAAAATGTCTTAAAATCCTCTTTTATTATATATAAGAGAAAGGTGAAATCAATTTTACAAAATGAGGTTTGGAAGAGTGACAATTTGGGTTAGTGACCAAAATGTAATTTTTGAAAACTGGGTGACTGTTTTAAAAAGGATAGAAACTTTGAATCTTTAAGGAGCTATTTACCCAAAAGATTTTCTCCAGATTTTTCTGAATATTAATCAATTTAATTAATGGTTTTAAATTAAATGTAAAAGGAGGGAAAATATATTTTTGGCATTTTAAATAACTTTTCTCTAAATTTCTATTTTCTTTTCTCTCAACTTTTCTCTCAACCCAAACACATTTCTCCAGCAAAATTTCCTCTGATTTTGATAACTAAAGATGAGATTTCAATCCACATTTGATTTCTAATCAATTCTACAACAAAACCTTAGCATTTGCTTATTGGATTTTCAAGAATTGTGGTTCCAAAAAGGAAGAAACTCAAGTTTAGAGGTATGAACGTCTTTCTCATCTAAATTCTCAGTTCTTTACTGAAATTCCCAAGTTCTCAATCCTTGATTTGTGTTTTATTAAAGTTTTTACAATTGTGTTCTTGATCTTGGCTTTAAAATGCAAGATTTGCTTTAATTTTGATGAAATTCGTATGATCTGATTGGGCATTATTTTGAGATGTCATTTTGATGTAAAATGAATGTATAATTGATGAGAAATTGAGTTTTGATCAATGCAAACCCGAATATGTTGATTTTCCTAAGTTTTTATTTGTGAAAATGGTGGTTTTTGGGGTGATCTTGGTGATCTGTTATAGCTGGAGGTATAAGGACGTGTTTGGGATCATTTTGGATGTTAATTGATGTTTAAAAATAGTTAGAAGTGATGGATCTTGGCTGGGTTAAGTTTTGGAAGTGTTTGGAGGTGTTTTCGGTTGTGTTTGGTAGCCGAAATGTTGGATTTGCTAAGACCAGCGAGTTTAGGTGTGTTGTTGGTGTTTTTAATGCATTATGATGCATTAATCCTCTGTTGTTATGTGCTTGAAAAAGGGGAGAATGATCCGTGAGCAATAGAGGTGGCGTTGAAGGTTTTCGGATGCTTGGAAGGCTTGTTGGCTAGCCTTGTTTTGTGTATCGGTGAGTGAAGTTGGGTTTTCAGCTTTTAAAACCAAGGTTTGAAGGTTTTGGGAGCTTAGTTTAAGTCTAAACAACTTAGCTAAGCTCAAGAGTAAGTAAATGGAATTTCTCTCTTGGTTTGTGTTATGAGTTGGTTTTTAAAGCACTTGTGATTGTTGGATGCAATGCATGTGATTTGCATGTTTTAAATTCTGTTTTGAAAGTATATTCTAACATGGTTTAATGCTGGTTTTGAAAGCCATGTGTGAAGGATGCTCAAGGTAAGAGATCCTTGGTTTTGTACATTGGAATCGTGGAATTGTTGCATAGTGTTGCATGTTGTTTAATGGCTTTGTGTTAATGCTTCAAAAACAGTGGATTGATGATGGTAATTGGCGGTTTTGGCATTTTGGTTATGCTTGTAAAACAATGGATTAATGTGGTAAAATGATTATATTGGCAAGTGATGTAAGTGGTTCTTGGTTACTTTAATCGGATATAGTTAGCCGGCTATAGGATTGGGTGCACCGTGAATAAAGTCGCCTTGGATGTGGAGTGGTTGTGATTGAACCGGTAACTCCATCCAAGTACACTAACGAGATGGTTAAGAACACCATGGTGGTTAAAATTCCATGGGTGGGTCTTGTGTTAAGGTCATAATGGTGGTTAAAATTCCATTTGAGGACCTTGTGTTTGTTAAGATCACAATGGTGGTGTAAAGTCCATGTGTGGATCTTGTGTTGTATGTCCCGTGATCTCGTTAGTGATGTTATACAACTACCAATGGGTGATGTTAAGGTCATATGGTGGTTAAAATTCCATATAAGGACCATGTGTATGGTAAGGTCATAATGGTGGTTAAAATTCCATTTGGGGACCTTGTGAATGTTAAGGTCATATGGTGGTTAAAATTCCATATGAGGACCTTGTGTATGGTAAGGTCATAATGGTGGTTAAAATTCCATTTGGGGACCTTGAGATTGGTAGTGTGTATGAAGCGTGGGGACAACGCTTGTAATCCGCGTATCCGATTGTATCTTGTGTTTTGATGGTTTGTGAATTATCACTTGGAAGCCAATATAATGTTCTTGAATGTAATGAGGCATGAGATGCTTGAAATGATGCAAGGTTGCATGGAAAGTGTGTAATGTACCAAGAATGCATGTATTGCTTGTTAAGCTTGTACAAGTGTTTATCTTATATTGAAAATGGTGCATTTGTGCATGTGAATCTCTTTAGTGCATTAAAGTCTTGTGAAGGCTTGTTTTTAAAGGCATGTAATGCAAATGTTGATTTTGTGGTTCATGTATTGCATTTGTTTAATGCATGAGATAGAATTGAGGGTGTAGGTGGTCTTTAAAGGTTTCTTGCTTTGAAATGATTTTCAAGTATGAGAAAAGTATGATATGAAGTGGAAGTGTTTTACAAGGATCTTGTATTTAACTTTGCATATGATGTTTATGCATGGAATGGTTAAATTGATGGTTTTGCAAGGTTGTGCTTTGAAGTGAATTACTTAGCTTTTCTAAGCTAAGGGTTGGTTTTCATGTTTGAGCAATGCATGATTTAAAGCATGTTGCTAAAAAGGATTTTCAAACATTGCTATGGTTTATCGAATTGTGTTTACTTTTAAAAGAGGTTTTATGACTCGCTGCATTGACGGTGTTTTGGTTTTGAGCATTCCTCACTAAGCATTATGTGTTTACGCTCTTTTTTGTCCATCAATGCAGATATTTGAAGTTGGAACATCAAGAAGCAAGGGATTCAAGGAGAGCTCCACTTGAGATGTATGTCTCGGTTAATAGCTATAGATAATAAAGGCAATGGGGGAAGAATCCCTTATGTTGATGTTTAATGAGATTGTGTATGTTGGACAAGTTTAGTTTATGATTTTGAACTATGTGGTTTAACGCTTGCAACGTTTGAATCTCTTTATTCTTAAGTCGTTATGCTATGCTTCTTGTCTTAAAAGCATGATTGAGTGTTGGATGTGTTGAATGAGTTGGTGCACCTAGGGGTGGTTTTGTATCTAGATTTTGATGCAATTATGTTCCTTGAGTGTTAAATGTCTTGCTGGTATGATTTGGTTGTCTTTAGAGCATGTTTGTTGGATCAATCATGTAATAAACCAGCAAAATCTCTGCAATCTGGGAAGGTCGTATCGGAACGGGTGCTACCGTTTCGGAACGGGGGCCTGAAATGGCCTGGGTGTTTCGAAACGGGAGGAACCGTTTCGGAACGAAAATGCTACTGTCGAGCCCTGTTTCGGAACTCGTTTCGGAACGGTCCTGCGTTTTGGAACACTCGACCGTTGGACACTGAAATTGACAGTTATGTGTTTTGAAATCTTTGTGTTTTAGTCCTGAACCTTGTTTATGCAATTGAATGAGTTTGAGATGTCCGTTTGAGCTGAAATTTGGCAGTGAAGCATGAAACATGACTAATTTCTTATTGGTAACTCAAATGTTGGCTAAGTCCTTATCATTTTCAGAATTTACAATTTGGTCCCTAAATTCATGTTTTGTGCAATCGAGTCTCTAAATGTTTTCTGATTGCGATGATCTTGAGTATGCTAATTGTATGATCATATCTAGGGATAATGTGCATCTAGACAAGTCTAAAAAGAAAAAAAAGGGTCGTTAATCAAGGTTGACTTTCGGGTTGACTTTGGTTTTCCCCGTGTAATCTTCGTAGTTCGGGTCGACCGTCTGGGCCGGGCTACGGGGGTTACAAAAGTAAGGTCGTTAATGTTGAGGATTCTATTCTTGGGGTGGTATACCTCGATTGTTTGTGTAGTGATTAATTTAAAAAGAGATACGAGGTATCCCAAGTATTTTCTAAAAATTGAAATTTGGGGATTTTTTTTAAAAAATATTTTTGAAATTGAGACTCGGAGTCGCCACCGACCACTTGGGTAAGGTAGGACGGACACCATAAAACCAAAAATTTGTTTTCAAAAGGGTTCGAGAGTTGGTTACGTGTGAAGAAGGATTAACACCCACAACGCTTGAAATCGGTTCCAAATCGTAGGTTGCCTTGATCGATGGAAATCATTAGAATTTAAATTAAATATAATTAAATGTTCTCAATTGATAATAAAAAGTTTGATTAAATGGGGCATGGGCTCTAATATTTGATGAGCTCGAATTAATTGGACAATACGGATCGCGTACATCACCTTTATAGTCTGACTGTTGTGTTAATTTATAGTTCGAATCGCGTACATCACCTTTACGCATGATGCAAGCAATTAATCATGATGTTATGACTTGCCCATTTTATTCACTTTAAAAAGTACATTTAGACAATACGAATTAATTCGAATATTTGGTCAACATCTATTTAAGTCAAGATATTACGACACAAATACACGAGTTAATAAATATCTCCTTTTTATAATTGAGGTTAATTAATTATCAAAATAACCAACAGAAAATTAAAGGTCAAATGAATGACAAGTAAAATGCATGTCATAGAAAGGCTTTAAACAAACACAAAAAACAATACTAAAGTCCTAACCTAAAAAAGCCCCAAATTATGATAAGTCAATTATTAATTAATTTTAAAATGGCATCCTATTGAGACAATGACACTTTTTAAAAGAAATCAAATTAAGAGCAATAATTTTTAATTATGCTAAGTCAAATATTAATTTTACAACTTAAAGTTATTTAAGAGAAATACATTTTTTAACTAATATAAAATATGTCCCATTAAACCAAGGACAAATTTCATCAAGATTTTTCTCACTTTTTATCTTTCTTCAAGCAAGATTCAAGAACCTTTCATCTTTTCTTTTTCTTCTCTTCCAATTCGACTATTACTTTTCATCTATATGGCTTCATCATCTACTCCTTTCAAGCGGTTCTTCAATGAGGAAATCCATAAGAAGTTCGATATGAACTTCTCTTCAAGATCATTCCTCTATGAAAAGCACTTTGACTTTCAACCGGACGCCGTTGTTGGATTCTCGCCGGAGTTTATGGTTGTTGTTGACTTGCACAAGTGGAGTGCTTTCTGCCAGCTGAAGGGAGAGGTTTACGCCACCATTGTTCAAGAGTTTTACGCGCACCTTGTGACCAAAGACTGTTCATTTTTGATTATTCGAGGTAAGTGTGTCCGATTTGATGAGTGTTATATTAACTCACTCTTTTCTTTACCTAGTGAAGGAGATGAATATTTCGAGGATGTTGAGACCATGAATGATGTCAAACGCAAGAAGATACTGGCGGACTCGTGCGAACCTGGCACAACTTGGACGGTCTCATCCAGCGGCCAACAGACTGTCAAGAGGCTGGCATTGAAGCCTCAGATGCGGGGTTGAAACCACTTTATCAAACACAATCTCATTCCCACATATCAAAATGACACAGTCTCGAAGGACCAATTGATCCTTTTGCCCTGCATTGTCAAGGGGCGCAAAATAAATGTTGGCATGATCATTATCGACGAAACCTACTGTTGAGTGTGTAAAAGTTCTATTATTTACACCCTTTTTAACCCATATTTCTGTTGCATTCAAGCATTATTCATTGCATTTAGGTTAGTTTACAGCAAAACATCACAAATATATTAAATGGCACAGTTTCTACTAAAAATAGATGTTTTTGCAAGTTGTTGTCGTAGCAGACGGAATGGGCAGGCGCTGGGCAGTGAAGTAGAAGAGCTGGAACTGGACAAGCAGTCAAAGAGGACGATGCTGCCATGGTTGCCGCCGTGACAGCAGAGGACGACAGTAGTTTTGAGGAGAAGAAGCAAAGTGGACCTTGACAGATAGAGAAAATTCAGCCCGTCTGTCGTGTGAAAACCCCATATTTTTCCAAGCCCCAAATCAAAAGGAATGTCAAGCCCAAAGTTCAAGGAGAGAAAATCCCAAGCAAGAAGATGACGGCTGGAAAGTAGATTCCTTGGAGATTTAGTCTTTATTAGAATCATACTTTCATTTAAAGTTGTATTCTTGCTATTTTAGATAACTTGAGCCCAAAGCTTATATAAGGGCATATATTTTGACCTAGGAAGGCAATAACCGATTACCCTTGCTTCCTTCCCAAAACTCTAGCCGTTTTCCTTCCCACAACATGTTCTAAATTCCCCCTAGGGCCACAGGTTGATTTGTAAAGTAGTTGCAAGGGTTGTTTTGTTTTAGGAATTTTCAGTTCAATAAAATAAACTTCAAGTTCTCTTATTTTGGTTATTAATATCTTGCAAGAGCATCGGGAGAGCATTGTGAGGTTATCTATTTACTTAGCATCGGGAGAGTTAAGTATACGAAAGAAATAAGAGCAAGTTCTCTAGTCTATAGTTGAACTATCTCGGACCTAGGGATAGGACGAGGTTAAGTGGCTAAAGAAGAATTCATCAACATCAGTGTTCATCCTTCGATTCACGCCGGGAGGTATCATCAAAGACGTGATCATCGACAGACTTGGACCTAGGGATAGGCCAAGGCACATCTGGGATTCTTGCCAAACTTGAGGTACTGAGTTGATTGTTCGCTGCCGCGACAAGCAACGGACTGCTGCCGCGACAGGTGCTGCCGCGACAGGGACGACGACAGAACTGGAGTTCCGAGACTTAGCAATACCTGCACTACTGAGCAATTCAATACCATCCCATTCTCTCTATCTTGATATCTTTACTCTTTTATTTACGTTTACTTCATTATTCTCGTGACAACTTTCTCAATTATTTTCTTTACTTTCATGTAGTGAATTAAGGTGAAGCTATTAGCCCAATCCCTGTGGAGACGATATCCGATACTTCGTATCACTTTACTACTTGCGTCGTGTATACTTGCACTACCATTGCGATAGACTAATTTACACGCAACAAGTTTTTGGCGCCGTTGCCGGGGATTGGCAAAATAACTCTACCTTTTCTTTTACTGCACTTTTTGTTTTTGTTTTTATTTTTATTTTTCTGTTTTTCTTTGGTGTGTTCAACTCTTGCTTTTCACAAGGTTTCTTATTTATGCATAGATCGAACCGAGGTAAAGATCCTGAGTATCCATTAGATCCAGAAATCGAACGTTCATTCAATCTCAAGAAACAACTTCGTCACTTACTAGCAAGGTACGAGTACCTTGAGGAACAATTAGAGACGATGGCACACCGAGTAGATGACCCTCCTGTTGGAGATGGAGAGGGTAGACAGCCTGTCGTCAACCCTGCTGCCGCTGCCGGACGACGGTCCTATCGTGACTACATGTTGAACGATTATGTAGAACTCGAAGCCATACTGCCGGACATAGATGTTGACAACTTCGAGCTGAAACCTGTCATGTTTAGCATGATCAACAATCCCGGTCAATTCAGTGGTGTGGTTCGTTTAGACTGCCAGGAGTTAATCCGGAGATACTGAGGCTGCGGTTATTTCCCCATTCATTGAGGGATAGGGCAAAGACTTGGTGGAATAAACTTACGTCAGGTTCAATTAGAACTTGGGCAGATTTGTCTCGTGAATTTTTATCTCGTTTTAATCCTTTGCATTTATCTGAGCGATTACGTAATGAAATTGCTACTTTTCAACAGGAGGATGACAAGCCGATGCACGAGGCCAGGGACAGATTTACCACTCTTCTATGGAACTGCCCAATGCATGGATTCCCCGTCTGGAATCAGGTAACTAAGTTTTATAATGCTGCCAACTTACAAACTCGTATTCGAATTGATTCAGCAGCAAACGGACTATTATTGGATAAAGATCCGGACGAGGCAATGCAAGTATTGAAAAATCTAGCTAAGAATGAGGAGCAGTTTTCGACAGCAAGAAGAGGTGGTAAACGGGTACTAGCTATTAAGGATTATGAGGCTGACAGCACGATGAAATTACAAGTGGCATACCTTACTAAGGCAATGAAAAAGCTCTTGAACGATGATGCACAACATGGATTTGCTGTTGAGAAGGTATGTGAAATTTGTGAGGGAAATCACAGTTCGGATGAGTGTCCTATACAGTTAGAAGAGGGAAAATATTTTGGAAACTGTTGAGTGTGTAAAAGTTCTATTATTTACGCCCTTTTTAACCATATTTCTGCTGCATTCAAGCATTATTCATTGCATTTAGGTTAGTTTTACAGCAAAACATCACAATTATATTAAAGGCACAGATTCTACTAAAAATGGCTATTTTTGCAGGTTGCTGCCATCGCGGACGGAGAAGGCAGGCTCTGGGCAGAGAAGCAGAAGAGCTAAACTAGACAAGCAGACAAAGAGGACGATGCTGCCATGGTGCTGCCGTGACAGCATAGGACGACAGCTGTTTAGTGGAGAAAAAGCAAAGTGGACCTCGACAGATAGAGAAAATTCAGCCCGTCTGTCGTGTGAAAACCATATATTTTTCCAAGCCCCAGATCAAAAGATATGACAAGCCCAAAGTTCAAGGAGAGAAAATCCCAAGAAACAAGGAAGACGGCTGGAAAGTAGATTCCTTGAAGATTTAATCTTTATTAGAATCATACTTTTAATTAAAGTTGTAATCCTTATTAAATTAGATAACTTGAGCCCAAAGCTTAAATAAGGGCATGTATTTTAACCTAGGATACATCGAATACCCCATAACCAATAACCAAGAACCCCTAGCCGTTTACCCGCTGCTGACATGTTCTAAATTCCCCCTAGGGCCACAGGTTGATTTGTAAAGTAATTGCAAGGGTTGTTTTGTTTTAGGAATTTTCAGTTCAATAAAATAAACTTCAAGTTCTCTTATTTTGGTTATTAATATCTTGCAAGAGCATCGGGAGAGCATTGTGAGGTTATCTATTTACTTAGCATCGAGAGAGTTAAGTATACGAAAGAAATAAGAGCAAGTTCTCTAGTTTATAGTTGAACTATCTCGTGCCTAGGGATAGGGCGAGGTTAAGTGGCTAAAGAAGAATTCATACACATCGGTGTTCATCCTTCGATTCACGCCGGGAGGTATCATCAAGACGTGATCATCGACAGACTTGGACCTAGGGATAGGCCAAAGCAGATCTGGGATTCTTGCCAAACTTGAAAGTACTGAGTTGAGCGTTTGCTGCCGCGACGATCAACGGACTGCTGCCGCGACAGGTGCTGCCGCGACGGGTGACGGCGACAGAACTGGATTTCCTAAACTCTGCAATACCTGCACTACTGAGCAATTCAATACCAGCCCATTCTCTCTATCTTGATATCTTTACTCTTTTATTTATGTTTACTTTATTATTTTCGTGACAACTTCTCAAATATTTCCTTTACTTTCGTGCAGTGAATTAAGGTGAAGCTATTAGCCCAATCCCTGTGGAGACGATATCCGATACTTCGTATCACTTTACTACTTGCGTCGTGTATACTTGCACTACCATTGCGATAGACTATTTTACACGCAACAAGTTTTTGGCGTCGTTGCCGGGGATTGACAACATAACTCTACCTTTCTTTTATTGCACTTTTCGTTTTTATTTTTATTTTATTTTTATTTTTCTGTTTTCTTTGGTGCATTCAACTCTTGTTTTTCACAAGGTTCTCTTGTTTATGCGCAGATCGAATCGAGGTAAAGATCCTGAATATCAACTAGATCCGGAAATCGAACGTTCCTTCAATCTCAAGAAACAACTTCGTCACCTTCTAGCCAGGAACGAGTACCTTGAGGAACATCTAGAGAAGATGGCCCACAATGGAGACGACCCTCCTGTCGGCGATATTATACCGCCTGTCGGCAACCCTGCCGCCGCCGGACGACGGTCCTGTCGTGACTACATGCTGAACGATCATGTAGAGTTGGAGACCACACTGCCGGACATAGATGTTGACAACTTCGAGCTGAAACATGTCATGTTTAGTATGATCAACAATGCCGGGCAGTTTAGTGGTGCTGTTACAGAGGATACTAGGGAGCATCTCAAAATGTTCCAGGAGATCTGTGGTTCGTTTAGACTGCCAGGAGTTAATCCGGAGATACTGAGGCTTCGGTTATTTCCCCATTCATTGAGGGACAACTAAAACTTGGTGGAATAAACTTACGCCGGGTTCAATTAGAACTTGGGCAGATTTATCTCGTGAATTTCTATCTCGTTTTAATCCTTCGCATTTATCTGAGCGATTACGTAATGAAATTGCTACTTTTCAACAGGAAGATGATGAGCCGATGCACGAGGTCTGGGACAGATTTACTACTCTTCTACGGAACTGCCCAATGCATGGATTTCCAGTCTGGAATTAGGTAACTAAGTTTTATAATGCTGCCAACTTACAAACTCGTATTCGAATTGATTCAGCAGCAAACAGACTATTATTGGATAAAGATCCAGACGAGGCAATGCAAGTATTGAAAAATATGGCTAAGAATGAGGAGCAGTTTCCGACAGCAAGAAGATGTGGTAAACGGGTACTAGCTGTCAATGATTATGAAGCCGACAGCACAATGAAATCACAGGTAGCATTCCTTACTAAAGCAATGAAACGGTTATTGAATGATGATGGACAACATGGATTTGCTGTTGAGGAAGTATGTGAAATTTGTGAGGGAAATCATAGTTCGGATGAGTGTCCTATACAGTTTGAAGAGGGAAAATATGTTGGAAACTACAAGCCAAA
The DNA here is from genome assembly GCA_958450335.1 of Hibiscus tridactylites. Classification (NCBI taxonomy): domain Eukaryota; kingdom Viridiplantae; phylum Streptophyta; class Magnoliopsida; order Malvales; family Malvaceae; genus Hibiscus; species Hibiscus tridactylites. Next base: position 54,536,947 of record OY288286.1, on the reverse strand, counting down.
TTACAATTCCAACAATTATAATCCCAATTGGAGGAAGGATCCCAAGTTTTCTTGGAGTAATCCTAATAACGCCCTGAATCCTCAAGCACATAATCAAAATCAGGGAGGACCTAGATTGCTGACGCGACAGCAACTGCCGCCGCAACTGCCGTCGTAGCAGCAATAGTAGCAACCAGCTGCCACAAGCAGTATACTGGAACAGACTCTGGCCACTTTTATGTCTCAGACAGGTACTTATATTGAGAACATGAATCAGTTTGTCAAGAAAACAGAGACATTCATGGATAAAACAGAGATGCGGATGACAAATCATGAAGCGACTCTGAAAATCCTTGGAGACACAAATGGGTCAGGTTTCACAACATATTAAGCCAAGGCAGACTGGAGGATTTCCTAGTAATACTGAAAATGCTAGGCAGCCCACACATGAGCAGTGTAAAGCCATTACTACTAGGAGTGGGAAGAAATTACCAGGGCCGGAAAAGGAAGCTGATATAGTAAGGAAACCAGCCTTGGATAGACTTGCCGAGGAAGCTGCCCCGACAGGTAACAAACAGACTGCTGCTGATAAACTCGTCACGACAGTAGAAGCGACAGAGGAGAAAAATGATGAACCCAAACCTCCTCAGATTCGTATGCAGTGGGAAGGACGTATTGCTGATTATCGTCCCCCACCTCCTTTTCCTCAACGGTTACAGCAAGCAAAGCAAGAATCTCAGCTCAAAAAGATTTATGATATTTTAAAGCATGTTCATATTAACATTCCGCTGTTAGATGCCGTTAGGGAGATGCCCGGTTACGCCAAATTTCTCAAGGATGTCATGTCGAAGAAATCTAAACTTGGGGAATTTGAAACGGTAAAGATGACAGAAGGTTGCATGAGTATTCTTCATAGGCAGCCACCCCAGAAAAAGAAGGATCCGGGGAGCTTCATTATACCTTGTGTAATCGGAGACAAATATGTGGGTAAGGCACTTTGTGATCTTGGTGCTAGTATTAATTTAATGCCAAAATTTGTTTTTCAGAAATTAGGTATTGGAAAGGCACGGTCCACGACAATAATTCTGCAGCTGGCAGACCGCTCTTACGTTCATCCAGAAGGAAAAATCGAAGATATTCTGGTAAGAGTGGATAAATTTATTTTTCCTGTTGACTTTCTTGTTTTAGATTGTGAGGCAGACGAAAACGCACCAATCATCCTTGGGCAACCCTTCTTAGCCACGGGAAGATCACTGATTGATGTGGAGAAAGGAGAACTCACCATGCGAGTGAACGATCAAGAGATTAAGTTGAATGTTCTCCAAGCAATGAAGCATGCTGATGCAGACGAGGAATGCAAGGCTATCACTGACGTTGCCTTTGATCAACCCTGCATCAGGTCGGGCTGTCACGATATAAAAATTGGGCACTGCCGCGGCAGCCACCTACAGGGCTGTCACGACAGCACTGACGACAACATCGACGACAGCAACTCCTCTGACTCCGATACATCTGATACTGAAGATCAGAAGGAGGTAAACTGGATAGGCAATCGTCTAGGTATGTTATTCGAACCTTTAAATTATACTTCGGATAACCATGCAATCCAAAAACCATCTACTGTTGAACCACCTGTCTTAGAACTGTAGCCCCTGCCAGGGCAGCTAAAATATGCTTTTCTTGGTTCAAATGATACGTTACCCGTAATCATCTCTTCTAAGCTGCCACAGGAATAGGAATGACAACTAATAGGCATGTTGCGGCAGCACAAGAAGGCGATTGGATGGACGATAGCTGATATTCAAGGCATTAGTCCGGCATTAGGCATGCACAAAATCCTTTTAGAGGAAGATCATAAGCCGACTATAGATGCCCAAAGGCGGCTAAACCATGCAATGAAAGAGGTGGTGCGTAAAGAGATAATCAAATGGTTAGATGCTGGTATTATTTACGCCATCTCCGACAGCAAATGGGTGAGCCCGGTGCAATGCGTTCCAAAGAAAGGAGGAATAACCGTGGTGACTAATGAAAACAATGAGTTAATCCCAACCAGGACTGTGACCGATTGGAGGGTTTGTATGGAATATCGGAAGTTTAACAAAGCTACCCGAAAAGACCACTTTCCTTTACCCTTTATTGATCAAATGCTTGATAGATTAGCGGGTAAACCTTACTATTGTTTTCTTGATGGTTATTCAGGTTATAATCAAATTGCTATCGCACCGGAAGATCAAGAAAAGACGACTTTCACATGCCCCTACGGAACGTATGCTTTTAGGAGGATGCCGTTTGGACTATGCAATGCACCCGCCACCTTCCAAAGGTGCATGATGGCAATATTCTCCGATATGGTGGAGGACTTCCTTGAAATCTTTATGGATGATTTTTCAGTCTTTGGAGATGACTTTGAAAGCTGCCTCGGCAATCTACAAAAGGTACTTGAAAGATGTGAAAAAGCAAACCTAGTTTTAAATTGGGAAAAATGCCACTTTATGGTGGAAGAGGGGATAGTCCTTGGCCATAAGATTAGCTGCCGTGGGATAGAAGTCGACAGGGCCAAAATAGAAGTGATCGAGAAGATGCCGCCGCTGACCACAGTTAAGGGCATTAGAAGTTTTTTGGGACATGTTGGTTTTTATCGGAGATTTATCGCAAATTTCTCAAAAATCACCAAGCCCTTATGCCATCTTTTGGAGCATAACCGACCCTTTGACTTTAATGACGAATGTACTGAAGCATTCAAGGTTCTGAAGGAAAAACTGGTAACAGCCCCAATAGTAGAGCCACCAGACTGGACACAGCCATTTGAGATTATGTGTGATGCTAGTGACTATGCTGTTAGGGCAGCACTTGGGCAGCGGAGAGATAAGTTATTTCATGTCATCTATTATGCCAGCAAGACACTGAATGACGCCCAAGTGAACTACACCACCACAGAAAAGGAGTTATTAGCTGTGGTGTTCTCCATTGACAAGTTCCGTTCTTACATACTTGGGACGAAGGTAATAGTGCACACAGACCACTCTGCCCTGAAGTATCTGTTCGCGAAAAAGGATGCAAAGCCTAGATTGATACGGTGGATCCTGCTATTGCAAGAATTTGACCTTGAAATCAAGGACAAAAAAGGGACAGAAAATCAGGTGGCAGATCACTTGTCAAGATTGGAGAAGGGACAAAGTCTACCAATAGATGAGACAAACATACTGGAGACCTTCCCAGATGAGCAGCTCTTTGCTACCGCAATCACTGCCGCGACAGCCACGGCGGTAGGTAAGTCTTCTGAACTCCCTTGGTATGCTGATTTCGTTAATTTTATAGTTAGCGGAATACTTCCTTCTGATCTTAATTATCAAGCCAGGAAGAGGTTCCAAAATGATGTTAAGCATTATTATTGGGACGAACCTCTTCTCTTCAAAATTTGTGCAGATCAGGTTATAAGGAGGTGTGTACCACAAGAAGAGCAAGAAGATATTCTTCATCACTGCCATGCTTCACAATATGGAGGTCACTTAGGAGGCAACAAAACTGCTGCCAAGGTACTGCAGTCAGGGTTTTATTGGCCGTCACTGTACAAAGATGCACAAATCTTCTATAAGAGCTGTGACAGGTGCCAGAGGACAAGTAACATCTCAAGGAGAAACGAGATGCCACTGCAGAACATCCTAGAAGTCGAAATCTTCGACGTTTGGGGGATTGATTTTATGGGACCTTTTCCATCCTCATGTGGAAATCTATACATCCTCTTAGCAGTGGATTATGTCTCTAAGTGGGTAGAAGCTATCGCCACTCAAAAGAATGATGCCAAGACAGTCCAAAAATTTCTACACAAAAACATTTTTTCTAGGTTTGGCATTCCCAAGGCGATTATCAGTGATGAAGGGAGACATTTCGACAATAGGGTTATTGTTGCCGCATTGAAGAAATATGGTGTCAAGCATCGGATCGCGACAACATACCACCCACAAACCAATGGACACGCTGAAATATCTAATAGGGAAGTTAAGAACATTCTTGAGAAGATGGTTAAGCCAACTAGGAAAGATTGGTCTTTACTCCTCAATGATGCGTTATGGGCATATAGGACAGCTTTTAAGACTCCATTGGGCATGTCTCCATACCGATTGATTTATGGGAAAACCTGTCATCTGCCTGTCGAGATAGAGCACAAAGCATATTGGGCGATCAAGGCAGTGAATATGGACTTGGACAAGGCAGGCCAGAAAAGGCTGTTAGATCTGAACGAGATTGAAGAAATACGGACAATGGCCTACGACAATGCAAGAATCTACAAGGAGAAAACTAAGAAGTGGCATGACAGGAAGTTGCTGCCACGACAGTTCTGCCCAGGGCAGCTTGTATTGTTGTTCAATTCTAGACTGAAACTCTTTCCAGGGAAGCTAAAATCTAGATGGTCTGGCCAGTTCCAAGCTGTACAAGTTTTTCCTCATGGTGCCATCACAATCCGATCATTAAAAGACGTGCACCAATTCAAAGTCAACGGACAACGCCTCAAGCATTATCAAGGGACTGAAGCCCCAGGAATTCAGGAAGTGGTTACCTTAGGAGATGCCCCACATGGCATCCCTAATTTAACCTAAACTTTATTTTTATTTATTCTTCTTATTTATTATTTATTAGGAAATAAGGTTTATTTCATGTGAATAATGTTTTTATATTTACTGTTTTTAGGAAATAAAGGAGTCAAGAAGAGCAGGAGAAGTGAACCCAACCCACCATCCATCCATCAGCCCAACAAAGCCCAATATTGAATCCTGTCGTTCCAGCTGCCGCGGCAGACACGAAAAAGACAGGCTGTCACCAGACTGTCACGGCAGACGCGGAAACGTGTGACAGACGTGTAACGGACGTAGAAACGCGTGTCAGACGCGTCAGACACGCTAAAGCTCAACAGTCGCCCCGTTATTCACGCCTGCCGTTACAACTTCAACGGGCAGCAACTCCTCTTCTATAAAACCCCGTTTCATTTTCATTTCATTCACTTCTGTTGTTCTTACTTGCTATCCCCATTCAGTTTTCTTTTGCTTTATTTTACTTTCAACAACCCTTGCAACTAACATGTCTTCCAGAAGAACCCGCCGCAGTGCTGCTTCAACTTCTTCACCGGCAGCACCTACCCCACAATCCTTTGCTACTAGAGATTTATGGAAAAAAAAAGGCTTTATTTACAATCCAAGAGCAGTCAATATGGGCCTCAAGCCTTTCATCGCAAGGACGATTAGAGCCCTCTTGTGGGAACAATTCGCGGAGCAACCAGCAGAGATGAACGAGACGCTGGTGAGGGAATTCTATGCTGCCATCGGCAGCAGGACGGCAACAGCAGTGACTGTCCGAGGGACAGAAGTGCAGTTCACAGCCGAGCGCATTAATTCTTTCTATGGCCTCTACTTCGGCCCCAACGATGATGCTCACCAGCAGTTCATTGACACTCTAGATGATGCTGCCTATGACGCTGTCATGGCAGAAGTAACGGAAGAAGGGACTGAATGGAACACAAGCCGCAAAAATCCCCACACAGTGAAGAGGGGACAGCTGCTGCCGGAGGCCAAACTGTGGAATGCCTTCATCAAGAAGAGAATCCTGCCGTCATCACATCACACCACCGTTGACCAGCAGAGGTTAGCCCTCATACACTCCATTATAAATAAACGACCCATTAATGTGGAGAGTTATATACGGGAGAGTATTTTGGAATGCGCCCATAGATCGACGGCCCTCCTATGCCTTCCCTACCTCATCATGTCCCTCTGCCGCTGTTATGCCGTGCCGGAACCCAACACCGATCGCATCGTGAAAAGCAGGGGCTGGACAGACAAAAATATCATCAGCCTCATGGAGCTGACAGTGGCAACTCCCCTCTCCTCTTTCAACCCTGCTACCGCCCCAGCTGAATCGTCAGAGCAGCCAAACCCTGAACCTGCCGCCGCAACAGCTGCTCTAACGGACCCATCCACTAAAATCCTTGCTGCTATTCAAAGGATGGAGGACAGACAGCTGGGTCTAATGACATTCATCAAGGACTTTGCCGTATCCACGGTAATTTTATTCACAATACTTTAAATTTCCCTGATGTTGTCTTTCTCACCTTTCCTGCCCACTACTTCACCGTCCCCACCCCTACCCACACACCTACACCTGCTGCCACACCACATACACCATCTGCTGCCTCCATTCCATCACCTGCCCCGACGGCAGCCGGCAGCCCTCATGCTGAAACATCCGCCCGAGGAACAGAACGACCGGTGCCCTCGGATGACCTTGCTGCCTTTGTGGCTGGATTCTCTTCCTCATCCCTCTGGGCAGATAGCGACGCTGAACCCTCCATTCGGAGGAACCTGTCGAAAGAATTCACACCGGTCAAGAGGCAGAAAAGAATGGCCAACAAGAAAACTCTGCCAAAGGCCAGCAGTAGCAGCGACAGCAGCGGCAGCAGCTCTGACATTCAGGTTGTGCAGCAACCAACCCAGCCTGCCCCAAGAGCCAGAATCCGCCGCCAAATCCGCCTCAGCAGCAGCAGTGAAGACAGTGCTTAAAATTTAAGTTTCTTATTTTCTTATTGCTGCCTGCTATTTATATATTTTATGATGTACTGCCTTCATTTATTTTGCGTTTTATTTTGTCATTTGCATTGAGGGCAATGCAACCCTCGAGTTTGGGGGTGGCAACCCTCCATTTTAATGGAGTCCAAGTACATTTTAGTTAATTGTTGTGTCTTTTACTTAGTTTTTTTATCTTAAAAAAATCTGAAAAACTAAAAATTTTGGCTTAAAATTGTGAATTGAACTTGCCTGTCGTGACAGCTCTGTCGTGGCAGCGACTTTAGGATAGTCTAAGGAGAAGTTTAGAGCCTTTCTATAGTTCTGAAAACTTAAACACCATTGTGACTGTTATACTGCTTAGACTTCTTTTAGCCAAACTAGAATAGGAAGCTTAGCACTTGAATAGCCCCTAGAGGTGCCTAACACTGCCTCTAGGAAAGAAGTTTAGCAAAGGAGACTCAAAAATCCTAGAGGTGCCCGAAACTCGAAACTGGCTCTAGGAAGTTAACTAGAGGTGCCCGAAACTGGCTCTAGTAAAACTTTAGAGAAATCGAGTCAAAACAAAAAAATCAAAGAAGCATGAAAATATGCCTTCAAAAAGATAAACTTTGGCATAAAAATTCGAGTTAAAAGTTGAATATTCTAGTGAAACTAAGAGTCTTAGCACATAACCGTTCACAAGCATGCACACACTGCACGAGAACTATAGTGAGAGTCCGGACAGATCCTAAATTATCCGACAGGTTGCTGCCATCACAGGGAACGAACGGCAGGTAAGGGAAAGTTCACTGTTTGAAAGCCAAAACAAAAATATTTTATTTTTCTTTTAGGTCTTAGTTGCTTGAGGGCAAGCAAAAACTTGAGTTTGGGGGTGTGTGAGTGTGTAAAAGTTCTATTATTTACGCCCTTTTTAACCCATATTTGTAACACCCCAATTTTGGGCTTAGAAGTTTTGGGTTTGGACCGGACCGTTCGGGTCGCGGTTCGAATATAAAAAGGTGATTTTTTTAGGAAAGCCTAGTTCGGGTTGCATTAAGAATATGGAAAAATGTTTTAAAATTCTCTTTTATTATATATAAGAGAGTGGTGAAATCAATTTTGCAAAATGAGGTTTGGAAGTGTGACATTTTGGGTTAGTGACCAAAATGTAATTTTCGGAAACTTGGTGACTGTTTTAAAAATGATTGAAACTTTGAATCTATAAGGAGCTATTTACCCAAAAGAGTTTCTCCAGATTTTTCTGAATATTAATCAATTTAATTAATGGTTTTTAATTAAGTGCAAAAGGAGGGAAAAGATATTTTGGCATTTTAACTAACTTTTCTCTAAATTTCCATTTTCTTTCTCTCAACTTTTCTCTCAACCCAAACACAATTCTCCAGCAAATTTCCCTCTGATTTTGACATCCAAAGATTAGATTTCAATCCTCATTTGATCTCTAATGAATCCTACAACAAAGCCTTAGCATTTGCTTATTGGTTTTTCAAGAATCTTGGTTCCAAAAAGGGAGAAACTCAAGTTTAGAGGTATGAACGTCATTCTCCTCTAAATTCTCAGTTCTTTACTGAAATTCCTAAGTTCTTAATCCTTGATTTGTGTTTTCTAAAAGGTTTTACAATTGTGTTCTTGATCTTGGCTTTAAAATGCAAGATTTGCTTTAATTTTGATGAAATTCGTATGATCTGATTGGGCATTGTTTTGAGATGTCATTTTGATGTAAAATGAATGTATAATTGATGAGAAATTGAGGTTTTATCAATGCAATCCCGGATAGGTTAATTTTCCTAAGTTTTGCTTGAGTTTTTGGTTGTTTTTGGGGTGATCTTGATGATCTGCTATAGCTGGAGGTATAAGGACGTGTTTAGATTCTTTTTGGATGTTATTTGAGGTTTAAGAATGATTGGATGTGATGGATCTTGGCTGGGTAGTGTTGTGGAGTTGTTTGGATGTGTTTTCGGTTGTGTTTGGTAGCCGAAAATGGAGTGTGGATGAGAGCAGCGAGTTTAGGTGCTTTCATTGAAGATATTAATGCATGATGATGCATTAATCCTCTGCTTTGACGTGTTTAAAACAGGGGAGACATCTTCGGATCTTTGAGGTGGTGATCCGGAAGCTTGATCGGTGTTTCGGCAAGTTGCGAAACGGAATCGGTGAGTGGATTTTGATTTTCAGCTTTGAAACCAATGTTTTGAAGGTTTGGGAGCTTAGTTTAAGTCTAAACAACTTAGCTAAGCTCAAGAGTAAGTTTTCGGAAAAACTCTCTTGTTGATGAACCATGAGTTGGTTGAATGCAATGTGATTTGTTTCCAAGTTTTAAATTCTGTTTTGAAAGCATGATTGAGCATGTTTATTTGCTTGTTTTATAAGCCATGAATTGAAGGATGCTCAAGGTAAGAGATCCTAGTTTTTGAACATTGTTAAATATGGTTTTGATGCAAATGGTGCATGATGTTTATGGCTTTGTTAAATGCTTTAAAATAGTGGATTATTATTGTTAAATGATGTATATTGGCAAGTGATGTTTTGAGAATGGCTAAGAACACTATGGTGGTTAAAAGTCCATAGGTGGTTCTTGTGTTAAGAACAACATGGTGGTTAAAAGTCCATGGTTGGTTCTTGTGCTAAGGTCACAAAGGTGGTTAAAAGTCCTTGTGTGAGCCTTGTGTATTGTAAGGTCACAAAGGTGGTTAAAAGTCCTTGTGTGGACCTTGTGTATTTAAGAACACCATGGTGGTTAAAAGTCCATGGGTGATTCTTGTGTTAAGGTCACAAAGGTGGTTAAAAGTCCTTGTGTGGACCTTGTGTATTTTAAGAACACCATGGTGGTTAAAATTCCATGGGTGATTCTTGTGCTAAGGACACAATGGTGGTTAAAAGTCCATGTGTGGTCCTTGTGAATTGTAAGATCACAATGGTGGTTAAAAGTCCATGTGTGGATCTTGAGTTGATTGTATCTTGAGATGGAAAATGATCATAATTATCACTTGTGGCCAATATCACATGTTAATAATTTGAAGCATGAAATGCTTGTTTTATATGCTTATGTGCATGGTTAAATGTTGATTTGAACTAAGGTTTATAAAAGTGTTTTATAAATGCATTATTGAGTTTTTTTAAATGAGCATTCCTCACTAAGCTTTTCGCTTACGCTCTATCTTTTCTTAAACCAATAATGCAGATCATTGAGTGCATAAAGGGCAGCAAGGAGGGCAAGAATCCAAGTGAAGAATTAAGCTCATGTATGGTGAATGATTTCCTAACACTATTAGCTTTTGGCATTTGGCAATGGGGGACCTATGTTGTTGTTTTGGGAGATGTTTTAGACTCCCTAAGTTGGTTTTATGCTTTTAATGTTGTTGGAACATGTAATTGGCCTCTTGGTATTTGTTTTGGTGAATTGAGAATTGCATGGTTTTCTAAATAGGATGCATGCCTATAGAATTGAGGTTTTGCTTAATTGACGCCATGTTTGAGAATGGTTGATGCTATTATGTTCCTTGTGCATGTAATGACTTGCTGGTATAATTTGGTTGCCTTTGGAGCATGTTTGATGGGTCATTTGTGTGATAAACCAGCAAAATTTCTGCAATCTGGGCAGGCCGTATCGGAACGGGTGCTACTGTTTTGGAACGGGGGCCTGAAATGGCCTAGGCGTTTCGAAACGGGAGGAACCGTTCTGGAACGGAAATGCTACTGCCAAGCCCTGTATCGAAACGTGTTTCAGAACGGTCCCGCGTTTCGGAACGGATCATCCCCGTTTCGGAACACCCGACCGTTGGGTACTGAAATTGTTGGTTAAATGTTTTGAAATCCTTGCGTTTTGGTCCTGAACTTGGTATATGCAATTGAATGAGTTTAAGAAGTCCGTTTGAGCTGAAATTTGGCAGTAAAGCATGAAACATGACTAATTTTATATTGGTAACTCAAAAGTTGGCTAAGTCCCTATAATTTTCTAAATTTGCAATTTGGTCCCTAAAATCATGTTTTGTGCATTTGAGTCCCTGAATGTTCTTTGATTGTTATGATCTTTGAGCATGCTGTGATTGTGAACATATCTAGGGTTAACGTGCATTTAGATAAGATTAAAAATAAAAAAAGGGTCGTTAATCAAGGTTGACTTTCGGGTTGACTTTGGTTTTCCCCGTGTAAACTTCTTAATTCGGTTCAACCGTCTGGGCCGGGTTAAGGGGGTTACATTTGGTGGTATCAGAGCTGAGTTCTTGAGTAATTGGGAATGATTATGTGGGTGATGAGTGTATGTATGCTTTGTGTGCTTGTTAAGTGAAAGCATGATGTGTGAATTGTAAGCATGTTACAATTGTGGTGTATGCTGTGGTGAAAGCATGTTAGGGGGACCCATTGCCAAATCAAAGCTAATGAAATGATTTGTTTTTAATTGGAAATGAGCTTGAGTACTTGGATTGCTTACCTTGCTGAGCCTGACTTTGTTTGTTGCATATTGATTGCATTGTTAGTGAATGGCACCTCGTAGAGAATTGAGGGTTAATACGCGAGCTATGGCTCAAAACGAGAATGAGGAGAATGCTGAAAATGTGGTGGATTTACCTCCTCCGCCTGGTGGTGGTGGTGCTGGGGGTGAAGGAGCTGCAGCTGGTGCTGGGGGCGCTGGACCTGAAGCTGGTCAGGGGCAAGTTGTTCCTGACATGTCAATGTTGGTTCAAGCTATTGTTGGTGCTTTTTGAGTAGCAGTGGCTGGAGCTCAAGGAGCTGGGCATCAGGGAGATGCTGGAGTTAGACTACCTTTGGAACGTCTGCGCAGTCTGGGAGGGACTGAGTTCAGGGGTTTGTCTGCTGAAGGTTCGGAGTCTTGGTTGGAAAGTACCAAGAGAATCTTGGGACAAATGAACTGCAATGAAGTTCAGAAGCTGGGCTGTGTAGTATCGTTGTTGCAGGACGATGCTTACACTTGGTGGACAACCACTATCTCTGGGATGGCGGATGCCGATGTGACTTGGACGTTCTTTTAGAACGCGTTCAAGAGGAGATATCTGGGTGTGAGGTACCTAGATGAAAAGAAGAGGGAATTCGTGTCTCTGACCCAAGGGAGCATGTCTGTAGCTGAGTACGAGGTTCAGTTTGTACGACTCAGTCAGTACGCACCTGAGCTTGTCCCGGATGAGCGGGAGAGGTGTGAAAGGTTTCGTTATGGTTTGGTGACGGAAGTAAAGACGTATATGCTGGCTGCTGAGTATAATGATTTTGATGTGCTGGTGGGTAGAGCAAAGGACATCGAGATGAATTTGGGTTTATCTTCTAGAAGTGTTGTTTCTGGCGCTGGTAAGCGAGCTGCTGAGTATAGTTCCGGTGGTGGACGGAACAAGAGGGGACGTGATCAGAAGTATCAGTCTTCAGCTAAGCGAGGTGGTGGTGCGCCTGATCAGGGAGGCAAGGCGAGAGCGGATCCGAGTGCATGTTGGACATGTGGATCGCGTGGCCATATGAAGCGTGATTGTCCTCGAGCTGTGAGGGAGGTGCAGGCTCCTGTTGTGGCGGCTGGTAACTCGTGCTGGAACTGTGGATCTACAGATCACATGAGGAGAGAGTGTCCTCTGTTGGCTGGTGGTGGCCAAGGACGTGCTCCTGTAGTTGTTGCACCACAGAGAAGTCGTGGGCGCAGCCGTGGTAATTTCCAGCGGAGAGAAGAGGGTGGTCGAAATGTGGCTCATGTTGTAGCTGTTCAGCCTGAGGGTGGCGGCCAGGCTAGGGTGTATGCTCAGAGGGAGGGGAGGAATGACACGGATGTGATCGCATGTACTTTTACTTTGCAATCCTTGTCATTACTTTCCTTAATTGATTCTCGATCCACACACTCATACATATTGCGTGAGCATGCTGAATTGCTTGGTTTGCCTGTTGAGTCTTTGGATGTTGGTATGCGTGTCACTAGTTCTTTTGGTGAGACTGTTGTGACTCGAAAGCTTTATAGAAGATTTCCTTTGGTTGTGCAAGATCATGTTTTTCCTGTTGATCTTATGGAGTTGCCTTCCTATGGTTTTGATGTAATCCTTGGTATGGATTGGCTTGTTGAGCATCGAGTTGTAGTGGATTGTGAGAATAAGCGAGTTTCGTTGAAGCTTGCGGATGATTATGAGGTAGTTGTGGTTGGTGAGAATGTGAAGTTTCTTGCCAATGTGGTGTCTACATTGGAGGCGAGCCGGATGCTGAGGCAAGGTTGTGAAGCTTACCTAGCTTTTGTGATGAATCCTAGTTCTAAGGAGTTGCGTGTGCAAGATATCAGGACTGTGCGAGAGTTTCCTGGTGTGTTTCCTGAGGAGTTGCCTGGATTGCCTCCTAGTCGCGAAGTGGAGTTTGGGATTGAGCTGTATGAGAACACAACTCCAGTGTCCATTACCCCTTATAGAATGGCACCTAAAGAGTTGAAGGAGCTGAAGACGCAATTGCAAGAGTTTCTTGATCGTGGGTTCATTCGGCCAAGTGTTTCACCTTGGGGTGCACCAGTTTTGTTTGTGAAGAAGAAGGATGGCAATATGAGAATGTGCATTGATTATCGTCAGCTTAACAAGTTGACTATCAAGAATCGGTATCCATTGCCGAGAATTGATGATCTTTTTGATCAATTTCGGGGAGCAACTGTGTTCTCTAAGATTGACTTGAGGTCAGGGTATTACCAGTTGAAGGTGAAAGATGTGGATGTGCCTAAGACAGCTTTCAGGACGAGGTATGGGCATTATGAGTTCTTTGTGATGCCGTTTGGTTTGACAAATGCTCCTGCAGCTTTCATGGACATGATGAACCGAGTATTCCATGAATACTTGGATAAATTTGTTGTGGTGTTCATTGATGATATCCTCGTGTACAGAGGAGGAGCATGAAGAGCATTTGAGAATTGTGTTGCAAGCTTTGTTGGAGAATCAGCTCTATGCCAAGCTGAGCAAGTGTGAGTTCTGGCTTAGGGAAGTGGTGTTTCTTGCTCATGTGGTTTCTGCTGAGGGGATTCGTGTTGATCCTCAGAAGATTGAGGCGGTGATGAATTGGAAGGTTCCTAAGTCTGTTCATGAAGTCCGTAGTTTCCTTGGTTTGGCGGGTTACTACCGGAGGTTTGTGGATGGGTTTTCAAAGATTGCTGCACCTTTGACGAAGTTGTTGCAGAAGGATGTTAAGTATGAGTGGACGGAAGCAAGACAACAGGCTTTTGAGAAGCTTAAGGCAGCTTTGACGCAAGCTCCAATCTTGGTTCAACCTGAATCAGGGAAAGAGTTTGTGGTGTATAGTGATGTGTCTTACGTTGGTTTGGGATGTGTGTTGATGCAAGAGGGTAAGGTGGTGGCTTATGCATCACGACAGTTAAAGGTGCATGAGCGCAATTATCCTACGCATGACATTGAGTTGGCTGCAGTGGTTTTTGCTTTGAAGATCTGGAGACATTATCTGTATGGTGAGAAGTGTACTGTGTACACGGATCACAAGAGTTTGAAGTATCTGATGTCTCAGAAGGAGTTGAATCTTAGGCAGCGACGTTGGTTGGAGTTGCTCAAGGATTATGATTTGACGATTGAGTATCACCCGGGTAAAGCTAATGTTGTAGCAGATGCCTTGAGTAGGAAGGTAGCTGTTGAGTTGAGGGCTATGTTTGCCAGTGTGAGTATTTCGCGTGACGGTGGTCTTGTGGCTGAATTGCAAGTGAAACCATCTTTGGTTCAGTTGATTAAGGAAAAGCAGTTGTTGGATGATTCCTTGGTACCTCATGTTCAGGATATTGCGGAGGATAGGCCTTCGGATTTCTGTTTTAATGATGATGGAATGTTATGTTTTGGGAGTCGGATAGTAGTGCCCAATGATGCTGAGTTGAGGCGTGCTATTCTGACTGAAGGTCATAGTAGTCCTTTTGCTATGCATCCTGGTAGTACTAAGATGTATCGTGATCTTCGTGACGAGTACTATTGGGTGGGTTTAAAGAAAGATGTTGCTGAGTTTGTGAGCAAGTGCATGGTGTGTCAGCGAGTTAAGGCTAAGCATCAGTTTCCTTCAGGATTGTTGCAACCGTTGAAGATTCCTGAATGGAAGTGGGAGAGGGTTACCATGGATTTTGTATCTGGTTTGCCTTTGCCGCCATCGAAGAATAATTTGGTATGGGTGATTGTGGATCGCCTGACGAAGTGTGCGCATTTCTTGCCTGTGCATACTACGTACTCTTTGGATAAGCTTGCGGAGCTGTACATTGCTGAGATTGTGCGGCTGCATGGTGTGCCAAAGTCGATTGTGTCGGATAGGGATCCGAGGTTTACATCGCGTTTCTGGCAGTGTTTGCATCAGGCTTTGGGTACACGGTTGAATTTCAGTACATCTTATCATCCTCACTCGGATGGGCAGTCTGAGCGTGTTATCCAGGTTCTGGAGGATATGTTGAGGTGCTGCGTGATTGAGTTTCAGGGCTCTTGGGAGAAGCATTTGCCTTTGGTGGAGTTTGCCTATAATAATAGTTATCAGGCAAGTATTCAAATGGCACCTTATGAAGCTTTGTACGAGAGGAAGTGTAGGACTCCTCTATGTTGGGCTGAAACGGGTCAGAAGTTGGTTTCGATGCCAGCGTTGTTGAAAGGAACCACCGAGAAGGTGAAGCTCATTTGTGAGCGTTTGAAGGCAGCTTCTGATCGACAAAAGTCTTACGCGGATCTGAAGCGTAAGGAGATTGAGTATGCGGTGGGTGACCGTGTGTTTTTGAAGGTTTCGCCTTGGAAAAAGGTGATGAGGTTTGGCCGGAAGGGTAAGTTGAGCCCTAGGTACATTGGACCATACGAGGTGGTTGAGCGTGTGGGTCCTGTTGCGTACAAGTTGAGGTTACCTCAAGAGTTGGAAAAGATTCATGACGTGTTTCATGTTTCTATGCTTCAGAAGTATAGATCGGATCCTTCACATGTGATGCCTGTGGAAGAAGTTGAATTGAATCCGGATTTGACCTATGATGAGGAACCGGTGAAGATTCTGGATTCGGATAGTAAAGTTCTTCGAGGCAGGACCATTGAGTTGGTAAAGGTGTTGTGGAAACATCGTGGTGTGGAATAAGCCACGTGGGAACGGAAGGATGACATGTTGAAGCAGTTTCCGTACCTCTTTCCTTCAGGTAAATTTCGAGGACGAAATTTCTTAAGGGGGGGAGAGTTGTAACACCCCAATTTTGGGCTTAGAAGTTTTGGGTTTGGACCGGACCGGTCGGGTCGCGGTTCGAATATAAAAAGGTGATTTTGTTAGGAAAGCCTAGTTCGGGTTGCATTAAGAATATGGAAAAATGTTTTAAAATTCTCTTTTATTATATATAAGATAGTGGTGAAATCAATTTTGCAAAATGAGGTTTGGAAGTGTGACATTTTGGGTTAGTGACCAAAATGTAATTTTCGGAAACTTGGTGACTGTTTTAAAAAGAATTGAAACTTTGAATCTTTAAGGAGCTATTTACCCAAAAGAGTTTCTCCAGATTTTTCTGAATATTAATCAATTTAATTAATGGTTTTTAATTAAGTGCAAAAGGAGGGAAAATATATTTTGGCATTTTAACTAACTTTTCTCTAAATTTCCATTTTCTTTCTCTCAACTTTTCTCTCAACCCAAACACAATTCTCCAGCAAATTTCCCTCTGATTTTGACATCCAAATATTAGATTTCAATCCTCATTTGATCTCTAATCAATCCTACAACAAAGCCTTAGCATTTGCTTATTGGTTTTTCAAGAATCTTGGTTCCAAAAAGGGAGAAACTCAAGTTTAGAGGTATGAACGTCCTTCTCCTCTAAATTCTCAGTTCTTTACTGAAATTCCTAAGTTCTTAATCCTTGATTTGTGTTTTATAAAAGGTTTTACAATTGTGTTCTTGATCTTGGCTTTAAAATGCAAGATTTGCTTTAATTTTGATGAAATTCGTATGATCTGATTGGGCATTGTTTTGAGATGTCATTTTGATGTAAAATGAATGTATAATTGATGAGAAATTGAGCTTTTATCAATGCAATCCCGGGTAGGTTAATTTTCCTAAGTTTTGCTTGAGTTTTTGGTTGTTTTTGGGGTGATCTTGATGATCTGCTATAGCTGGAGGTATAAGGACGTGTTTAGATCCTTTTTGGATGTTATTTGAGGTTTAAGAATGATTGGATTTGGTGGATCTTGGCTGGGTAGTGTTGTGGAGTTGTTTGGATGTGTTTTCGGTTGTGTTTGGTAGCCGAAAATGGAGTGTGGATGAGAGCAGCGAGTTTAGGTGCTTTCATTGAAGATATTAATGCATGATGATGCATTAATCCTCTGCTTTGATGTGTTTAAAACAGGGGAGACATCTTCGGATCTTTGAGGTGGTGATCCGAAAGCTTGATCGGTGTTTCGGCAAGTTGCGAAACGGAATCGGTGAGTGGATTTTGGTTTTCAGCTTTGAAACCAATGTTTTGAAGGTTTGGGAGCTTAGTTTAAGTCTAAACAACTTAGCTAAGCTCAAGAGTAAGTTTTCGGAAAAACTCTCTTGTTGATGAACCATGAGTTGGTTGAATGCAATGTGATTTGTTTGCATGTTTTAAATTCTGTTTTGAAAGCATGATTGAGCATGTTTATTTGCTGGTTTTATAAGCCATGAATTGAAGGATGCTCAAGGTAAGAGATCATAGTTTTTGAACATTGTTAAATGTGGTTTTGATGCAAATGGTGCATGATGTTTATGGCTTTGTTAAATGCTTTAAAACAGTGGATTATTATTGTTAAATGATGTATATTGGCAAGTGATGTTTTGAGAATGGCTAAGAACACTATGGTGGTTAAAAGTCCATAGGTGGTTTTTGTGTTAAGAACAACATGGTGGTTAAAAGTCCATGGTTGGTTCTTGTGCTAAGGTCACAAAGGTGGTTAAAAGTCCTTGTGTGAGCCTTGTGTATTGTAAGGTCACAAAGGTGGTTAAAAGTCCTTGTGTGGACCTTGTGTATTTAAGAACACCATGGTGGTTAAAAGTCCATGGGTGATTCTTGTGTTAAGGTCACAAAGGTGGTTAAAAGTCCTTGTGTGGACCTTGTGTATTTTAAGAACACCATGGTGGTTAAAATTCCATGGGTGATTCTTGTGCTAAGGACACAATGGTGGTTAAAAGTCCATGTGTGGTCCTTGTGAATTGTAAGATCACAATGGTGGTTAAAAGTCCATGTGTGGATCTTGAGTTGATTGTATCTTGAGATGGAAAATGATCATAATTATCACTTGTGGCCAATATCACATGTTAATAATTTGAAGCATGAAATGCTTGTTTTATATGCTTATGTGCATGGTTAAATGTTGATTTGAACTAAGGTTTATAAAAGTGTTTTATAAATGCATTATTGAGTTGTTTTAAATGAGCATTCCTCACTAAGCTTTTCGCTTACGCTCAATCTTTTCTTAAACCAATAATGCAGATCATTGAGTGCATAAAGGGCAGCAAGGAGGGCAAGAATCCAAGTGAAGAATTAAGCTCATGTATGGTGAATGATTTCCTAACACTATTAGCTTTTGGCATTTGGCAATGGGGGACCTATGTTGTATTTTTGGGAGATGTTTTAGACTCCCTAAGTTGGTTTTATGCTTTTAATGTTGTTGGAACATGTAATTGACCTCTTGGTATTTGTTTTGGTGAATTGAGAATTGCATGGTTTTCTAAATAGGATGCATGCCTATAGAATTGGGGTTTTGCTTAATTGACGCCATGTTTGAGAATGGTTGATGCTATTATGTTCCTTGTGCATGTAATGACTTGCTGGTATAATTTGGTTGCCTTTGGAGCATGTTTGATGGGTCATTTGTGTGATAAACCAGCAAAATTTCTGCAATCTGGGCAGGCCGTATCGTAACGGGTGCTACTGTTTCGGAACGGGGGCCTGAAATGGCCTAGGCGTTTCGAAACGGGAGGAACTGTTCCGAAACGGAAATGCTACTGCCAAGCCCTGTATCGAAACGTGTTTCGGAACGGTCCCGCGTTTCGGAACGGATCATCCCCGTTTCGGAACACCCGACCGTTGGGTACTAAAATTGTTGGCTAAATGTTTTGAAATCCTTGCGTTTTGGTCCTGAACTTGGTATATGCAATTGAATGAGTTTAAGAAGTCCGTTTGAGCTGAAATTTGGCAGTAAAGCATGAAACATGACTAATTTTATATTGGTAACTCAAAAGTTGGCTAAGTCCCTATAATTTTCTGAATTTGCAATTTGGTCCCTAAAATCATGTTTTGTGCATTTGAGTCCCTGAATGTTCTTTGATTGTTATGATCTTTGAGCATGCTGTGATTGTGAACATATCTAGGGTTAACGTGCATTTAGATAAGATTAAAAACAAAAAATGGGTCGTTAATCAAGGTTGACTTTCGGGTTGACTTTGGTTTTCCCCGTGTAAACTTCTTAATTCGGTTCAACCGTCTGGGCCGGGTTAAGGGGTTTACAATGTTTCTGCTGCATTCAAGCATTATTCATTGCATTTAGGTTAGTTTTACAGCAAAACATCACAATTATATTAAAGGCACAGATTCTACTAAAAATGGTTGTTTTTGCAGGTTGCTGCCATCGCGGACGGAGAAGGCAGGCTCTGGGCAGAGAAGCAGAAGAGCTGAACTGGACAAGCAGACAAAGAGGACGATGCTGCCATGGTGCTGCCGTGACAGTAGAGGACGACAGCTGTTTAGTGGAGAAAAAGCAAAGTGGACCTCGACAGATAGAGAAAATTCAGCCCGTCTGTCGTGTGAAAACCATATAGTTTTCCAAGCCCCGGATCAAAAGATATGACAAACCCAAAGTTCAAGGAGAGAAAATCCCAAGAAACAAGGAAGACGGCTGGAAAGTAGATTCCTTGAAGATTTAATCTTTATTAGAATCATACTTTTAATTAAAGTTGTAATCCTTATTAAATTAGATAACTTGAGCCCAAAGCTTATATAAAGGCATGTATTTTAACCTAGGATACATCGAATACCCCATAACCGATAACCAAGAACCCCTAGTCGTTTACCCGCCGCCGACATGTTCTAAATTCCCCCTAGGGCCACGGGTTGATTTGTAAAGTAGTTGCAAGTGTTGTTTTGTTTTAGGAATTTTCAGTTCAATAAAATAAACTTCAAGTTCTCTTATTTTGGTTATTAATATCTTGCAAGAGCATCGGGAGAGCATTGTGTGGTTATCTATTTATTTAGCATCGGGAGAGTTAAGTATACGAAAGAAATAAGAGCAAGTTCTCTAGTTTATAGTTGAACTATCTCGTGCCTAGGGATAGGGCGAGGTTAAGTGGCTAAAGAAGAATTCTTACACATCGGTGTTCATCCTTCGATTCACGCCGGGAGGTATCATCAAGACGTGATCATTGACAGACTTGGACCTAGGGGTAGGCCAAGGCAGATCTGGGATTCTTGCCAAACTTGAAAGTACTGAGTTGAGCGTTTGCTGTCGCGACGATCAACGGACTACTGTCGCGACAGGTGCTGCCGCGACGGGTGACGACGACAGAACTGGATTTCCTAAACTCTGCAATACCTGCACTACCGAGCAATTCAATACCAGCCCATTCTCTCTATCTTGATATCTTTACTCTTTTGTTTACGTTTACTTTATTATTTTCGTGACAACTTCTCAAATATTTCCTTTACTTTCGTGCAGTGAATTAACGTGAAGCTATTAGCC
The DNA here is from genome assembly GCA_958450335.1 of Hibiscus tridactylites. Classification (NCBI taxonomy): domain Eukaryota; kingdom Viridiplantae; phylum Streptophyta; class Magnoliopsida; order Malvales; family Malvaceae; genus Hibiscus; species Hibiscus tridactylites. The sequence goes on along the minus strand of OY288286.1, from coordinate 54,516,768 downwards.
CAATCCCTGTGGAGACGATATTCGATACTTCGTATCACTTTACTACTTGCGTCGTGTATACTTGCACTACCATTGCGATAGACTATTTTACACGCAACAGAAACTACAAGCCGAATTACAACTCCAACAACTATAATCCCAACTGGAGAAAGGATCCCATGTTTTCTTGGAGTAATCCTCATAATTCCCTGAATCCTCAAGCACACAGTAATCAGAATCAGGGAGGACCTAGATTGCTGAAGCGACAGCAACTGCAGCCGCAACAGCAACAACAACAGCCACCAGCTGCCAGGAACAGTATACTGGAACAGACTCTGGCTACTTTTATGTCTCAGACAGGTACTTATATTGAGAACATGAATCAGTTTGTCAAGAAAACAGAGACATTCATGGATAAAACAGAGATGCGGATAACAAATCATGAAGCGACTCTGAAAATCCTTGGAGACACAAATGGGTCAGGTTTCACAACATATTAAGCCAAGGCAGACTGGAGGATTTCCTAGTAATACTGAAAATGCTAGGCAGCCCACACATGAGCAGTGTAAAGCCATTACTACTAGGAGTGGGAAGAAATTACCAGGGCCGGAAAAGGAAGCTGATATAGTAAGGAAACCAGCCTTGGATAGACCTGCCGAGGAAGCTGCCCCGACAGGTAACAAACAGACTGCTGTTGATAAACTCGTCACGACAGTAGAAGCGACAGAGGAGAAAAATGATGAACCCAAACCTCCTCAGATTCGTATGCAGTGGGAAGGACGTATTGCTGATTATCGTCCCCCACCTCCTTTTCCTCAACGGTTACAGCAAGCAAAGCAAGAATCTCAGCTCAAAAAGATTTATGATATTTTTAAGCATGTTCATATTAACATTCCGCTGTTAGATGCCGTTAGGGAGATGCCCGGTTACGCCAAATTTCTCAAGGATGTCATGTCGAAGAAATCTAAACTTGGGGAATTTGAAACGGTAAAGATGACAGAAGGTTGCATGAATATTCTTCATAGGCAGCCACCCCAGAAAAAGAAGGATCCGGGGAGCTTCATCATACCTTGTGTAATCGGAGACAAATATGTGGGTAAGGCACTTTGTGATCTTGGTGCTAGTATTAATTTAATGCCAATATCTCTTTTTCAGAAATTAGGTATTGGAAAGGCGCGGTCCACGACAGTAATTCTGCAGCTGGCAGACCGCTCTTACGTTCATCTAGAAGGAAAAATCGAAGATATTCTGGTAAGAGTGGATAAATTTATTTTTCCTGCTGACTTTCTTGTTTTAGATTGTGAGGCAGACGAAAATGCACCAATCATCCTTGGGCGACCCTTCTTAGCCACGGGAAGATCACTGATTGATGTGGAAAAAGGAGAACTCACAATGAGAGTGAACGATCAAGAGATTAAGTTGAATGTTCTCCAAGCTATGAAGCATGCTGATGCAGACGAGGAATGCAAGGCTATCACTGAAGTTACCCTTGATCAACCCTGCATCAGGTCAGGCTGTCACGACATAAAAATAGGTCACTGCCTCGGCAGCCACTTACAAGACTGCCACGACAGCACTGACGACAGCAACTCCTCTGAATCCGATACATCTGATATTGAAGATCAGGAGGAGGTAAACTGGATAGGCAATCGTCCAGGTAAGTTATTCGAACCTTTAAATTATACTTCGGATAACCATGCAATCCAAAAGCCATCTACTGTTGAGCCCTCTGTTTTAGAACTGAAGCCCCTGCCAGCACAGCTAAAATATGTTTTTCTTGGTTCAAATGATACGTTGCCCGTAATCATCTCTTCCAAGTTGATGCAGGAACAGGAACAACAGTTAATAGGGATGCTGCAGCAGCACAAAAAGGCTATTGGATGGATGATAGCTGATATTCAAGGCATTAGTCCGGCGTTATGTATGCATAAAATCCTTTTACAGGAAGATCATAATCCGACTATAGATGCTCAAAGGCGGCTAAACCATGCGATGAAGGAGGTAGTGCGTAAAGAGATAATCAAATGGTTAGATGCTGGTATTATTTACGCCATCTCCGACAGCAAATGGGTGAGCCCGGTGCAATGCGTTCCAAAGAAAGGAGGAATAACCGTGGTGACTAATGAAAACAATGAGTTAATCCCAACCAGGACTGTGACCGATTGGAGGGTTTGTATGGAATATCGGAAGTTTAACAAAGCTACCCGAAAAGACCACTTTCCTTTACCCTTTATTGATCAAATGCTTGATAGATTAGCGGGTAAACCTTACTATTGTTTTCTTGATGGTTATTCAGGTTATAATCAAATTGCTATCGCACCGGAAGATCAAGAAAAGACGACTTTCACATGCCCCTACGGAACGTATGCTTTTAGGAGGATGCCGTTTGGACTATGCAATGCACCCGCCACCTTCCAAAGGTGCATGATGGCAATATTCTCCGATATGGTGGAGGACTTCCTTGAAATCTTTATGGATGATTTTTCAGTCTTTGGAGATGACTTTGAAAGCTGCCTCGGCAATCTACAAAAGGTACTTGAAAGATGTGAAAAAGCAAACCTAGTTTTAAATTGGGAAAAATGCCACTTTATGGTGGAAGAGGGGATAGTCCTTGGCCATAAGATTAGCTGCCGTGGGATAGAAGTCGACAGGGCCAAAATAGAAGTGATCGAGAAGATGCCGCCGCCGACCACAGTATGGGTATTAGAAGTTTCTTGGGACATGCTGGTTTTTATCGGAGATTCATTGTAAATTTCTCAAAAATCACCAAGCCCTTATGCCATCTTTTGGAGCAGAACCGACCCTTTGACTTTAATGATGAATGTACTGAAGCATTCAAGGTTCTGAAGGAAAAACTGGTAACAGCCCCAATAGTACAACCACCAGACTGGACACAGCCATTTGAGATCATGTGTGATGCTAGTGACTATGCTGCCGGGGCAGCACTTGGGCAGCGGAGAGACAAATTATTTCATGTCATATATTATGCCAGCAAAACACTGAATGACGCCCAAGTGACCTACACCACCACAGAAAAGGAGTTATTAGTTGTGGTGTTCTCCATTGACAAGTTTTGTTCTTACATGGAACGAAGGTAATAGTGCACACAGACCATTCTGCCCTGAAGTATTTGTTCGTGAAAAAGGATGCAAAGCCTTGATTGATACGGTGGATCCTGCTATTGCAAGAATTCGACCTTGAAATCAAAGACAAAAAGGGGACAGAAAATCAGGTGGCAGATCACTTGTAAAGGTTGGAGAAAGGAAAGAGTCTACCAACAGATGAGACAAACATAATGGAGACCTTCCCAGATGAGCAGCTCTTTGTTGCCGCAGTCACTGCCACGACAGCCATGGCGGCAAGTAAGTCTTCTGAACTCCCCTGGTATGTTGATTTCTTTAATTTCTTAGTTAGGGGAATAATTCCTTCTGATCTTAATTATCAAGCCAGGAAGAGGTTCCAAAATGATGTTAAGCATTATTATTGGGACGAACCTCTTCTTTTCAAAATTTGTGCAGATCAGGTTATAAGTAGGTGTGTACCACAGGAAGAGCAAGAAGACATACTTCATCACTGCCATGCTTCACAGTTTGGAGGTCACTTAGGAGGCAACAAAACTGTTGCCAAGGTGCTGCAGTCAGGGTTTTACTGGCCGTCACTGTATAAAGATGCACAAATCTTCTACAAGAGTTGTGACAGGTGCCAAAGGATAGGAAACATCTCACGAAGAAACGAGATGTCGCTGCAGAACATTCTAGAAGTCGAAATCTTCGATGTTTGGGGGATTGATTTTATGGGACCTTTTCCATCTTCATGTGGGAATCTATACATCCTCCTGGCAGTAGATTATGTCTCTAAGTGGGTTGAAGCCATTGCAACTCCAAAGAATGATGCCTAGACAATCCAAAGGTTTTTACACAAAAACATCTTTTCTAGGTTTGGCATCCCTAAGGCGATTATCAGTGATGAAGGGAGACATTTTGACAATAGGGTTATTGTTGCTGCCTTGAAGAAATATGGTGTCAAGCATCAGATCGCGACATCATATCACCCACAGACCAATGGACAAGCTGAAATATCTAATAGGCAAGTTAAGAACATTCTTGAGAAGATGGTTAAGCCAACTAGGAAAGACTGGTCTTTACTCCTTAATGATGCATTATGGGCATATAGGACAGCTTTTAAAACTCCATTTGGCATGTCTCCGTACCGATTGATTTTTGGGAAAACATGTCATCTACCTGTCGAGATAGAGCACAGAGCATACTGGGCGATCAAGGCAATGAATATGGACTTGGACAGGGCAGGGCAGAAAAGGCTGTTAGATCTGAATGAAATTGAAGAAATCCGGACAATGGCCTACGACAATGCAAGAATCTACAAGGATAAAACGAAGAAATGGCATGACAAAAAATTGTTGCCACGACAGTTCTGCCCAGGGCAGCTTGTATTGTTGTTCAATTCTAGACTGAAACTTTTCCCAGGGAAACTGAAATCTAGATGGTCTGGCCCATTCCAAGTCGTGCAGGTTTTTCCCTATGGTGCCATCACAATCCGATCATTAAAAGACGGGCACCAATTCAAAGTCAACGGACAGCGCCTCAAGCATTATCAGGGGACTGAAGCCCCATGAATGCAGGAAGTGGTTACTTTAGGAGATGCCCCACTTGGCATCCCTAATTTAACTTAAATTTTTATTTATTTTTATTATTTATTATCTATTAGGAAATAAGATTTATTTTATTTGAATAATGTTTTTATGTTTTTTGTTTTTAGGAAATAAAGGAGTCAAGAAGAACAGGAGAAGTGAACTCAGCGCACCATCCATCCATCAGCCCAACAAAGCCCAAATAATGAAGCATGTCGTTACAGCTGCCGCGACAGACGCGGAAAATACAGGCTGTCATCACGCTGTCACGATAGACGCGGAAACACATCACAGACGCGTAATAGACGCGAAAACGTGTGTTAGACGCGTCAGACACGCTAAAGCACAACAGCCGCCCCGTTATTCGCGCCTGCCGTTACAGCTTCAACGGACAGCACATCCTTCTCTTTATAACCCCATTTCATTTTCATTTTCACTCACTTCTGCCGTTCTTATTTGCTCTTCCTCTTTAGTTTTCATTTGCTTTCATTTACTTTTCACAACCCTTGCACTAATATGTCTTCTAGGAAAACCCGACGCAATGTTGCCTCCAGTTCCTCACCAACAGAAACTCCCCCATGTTCTTTTGCCACCATAGATATGTGGGACGAGAGAGGGTTTATCTATACACCGAAGGCAGAAAATCTGGGCCTCAAGCCATTCATCGCCCGGAAGGTTCGAGCTTTATTGTGGCAAACATTTGCGGAACAGCCGAAGGAAATGAACGTGACATTGGTAAGAGAATTTTATGCTGCCATCAGCAGCAGGACCGCGACAGCAGTGAGTGTTTGAGGGAAAGAAGTGTCGTTTAAAGCAGAGCACATCAACTCCTTATATGGCCTCTACATAGGCCACAATGACAATGCACACCAGCAGTTCCTCAACACCTTGGACACTGCTGCCTATGACGTTGTCATGGCAGAACTGACTGACGAGGGAACCCAATGGAATACCAGCCAGAAAAATCAATGGACGGTGAAGCAGACCCAGCTGCTGCCGGAGGCAATGTTATGGAATGCCTTCATAAAAAAGAGGATCATGCCGTCATCCCACCATACCACCGTCGACCAGCAAAGGTTAGCATTGATACACTCTATTTTAAATGAACGGCCCATTAATGTGGGCAGTTATATTCGAGATAGTATTTTCGAATGTGCACATCGACCGACGGGCCTCCTTTTCCTCCCATACCTCATCACTTCACTCTACCGCGACCATAACGTGCCGGAAGTTCACACTGATTTAGTAGTCAAAGGACGAGGTTGGACGGAAAAGAATATCCTCAGCCTTATGGAGCTGACCGTGGCTACCCCTCTGTAGTCATTCAACCCCGCTGCCGCCACAGCTAAAACGACAGAGCAGCAAAATACTAAACCTGCCGCCGTAGCAGCTGCTCCGACAGACTCCTCCACCCAGATACTAGCTGCCATTCAAAAGCTGGAGGAAAGACAGTTGGGCTTAATAACCTTCATCAGGGACTTTGCCGCCTCTACGGTAACTTTTATTCAAAATACTTTAAATTTCCCTGATGCTGCTTTCCCTACTTTTCCTGCCCATTACTTCACTGTCACTACCCCTGTCCACACTCCTACACCTGCTGCTACCCCACGAACACCATCTGCCACCTCCACACCATCGCCTGCCCCGACAGCAGCAGGCAGCACCCATGCCGAACCATCTGCCCGAGGAACAAAACGTCCAATGGTATCAGAGGACCTTGCTGCCTTTGTTGCTGGGTTCTCCTCCTCTTCTGTTTGGGCAGCTAGTGATGATGAACCCTCTATTAAGAGGAATTTGTCAAAGGAGTTCTCACCGGTAAAGAGGCAGAAGCGGATGGCAAATAAAAACCACATGCCAAAAGCTAGCAGCAGCGGTGATGACAGCAGCAGCAGCTCTGATGTTCAGGTTATGGAGCAACCACCTCACATCTCTCCAACCAGATCCCAGCCCGCCCCGAAAGCCAGAGCCCGCCATCAAATCAGACTCAGCAGTAGCAGCGAAGACAACGATTAAAATTTAAGTTTCTTATCTTATGCTTGCTGCCTGCTATATATTTTGTGATGTACTGCCTTTATCTGTTTTTATTTTTATTTTGTCATTTGCATTGAGGGCAATACAACCCTCGAGTTTGGGGGTGGCAACCCTCCATATTAATGGAGTTCATCTTAGTTAAAATCTGTGTCTTTACTCAGTCATTTTGATCTAAAAAATGATGTAAATATTGAAAATTTTGGCTGAAAACTGTGAACTGAACTTACCTGTCATGACAGCTCTGTCGTGGTAGTGACTTTAGGATAGTTTTAGGAGAAGTTTAGAGCCTTTCTATGGTTCTGAAAACTTAAACACCATTGTGACTGTTATACTGCTTAGACTTCTTTTAGCCAAACTAGAATAGGAAGCTTAGCACTTGAATAGCCCCTAGAGGTGCCTAAAACTGGCTCTAGAAGAGAAGTTTAGCAAAAGAGACTCAACATCCCTAGAGGTGCCCGAAACTGGCTCTAGGAAGTTAGCTAGAGGTGCCTAAAACTTGCTCTAGTGAAACTTTAGCTTAAAAAATAGAGAAATCGAGTCAAAACAAAAAAATCAAAGGAGCATTAAAAAAGTGCCTTCAAAAGATAAACTTTGGCATAAAAATTCGAGTTAAGAGTTGAATATTCTAGTGAAACTAAGAGACTCTTGGCATATAATTGTTCACAAACATGCACACACTGCACGAGGACTATAGTGAGATTCCGAACAGATCCTAAATTATCCGACAGGTTGCTGCCGTCACAGGGAATGAACGACGGGTAAGGGAAAGTTCACCGTTTGAAGGCCAAAACAAAAATATTTCATTTTTTCTTTTTGAGTCTTAGTTGCTTGAGGGCAAGCAAAAACTTGAGTTTGGGGGTGTGTTGAGTGTGTAAAAGTTCTATTATTTACACCCTTTTTAACCCATATTTCTACTGCATTCAAGCATTATTCATTGCATTTAGGTTAGTTTACAACAAAACATCACAAATATATTAAAAGGCACAGTTTCTACTAAAAATAGTTGTTTTTGCAGGTTGCTGCCGTAGCAGACGGAATGGGCAGGCGCTGGGCAGTGAAGCAGAAGAGCTGGAACTGGACAAGCAGTCAAAGAGGACGATGCTGCCATGGTTGCCGCCGTGACAGAAGAGGACGACAACAGTTTTGAGGAGAAGAAGCAAAGTGGACCTCGACAGATAGAGAAAATTCAGCCCGTCTGTCGTGTGAAAACCCCATATTTTTCCAAGCCCCAGATCAAAAGGAATGTCAAGCCCAAAGTTCAAGGAGAGAAAATCCCAAGCAAGAAGATGACGGCTGGAAAGTAGATTCCTTGGAGATTTAGTCTTTATTAGAATCATACTTTCATTTAAAGTTGTATTCTTTCTATTTTAGATAACTTGAGCCCAAAGCTTATATAAGGGCATATATTTTGACCTAGGAAGGCAATAACCGATTACCCTAGCTTCCTTCCCAAAACTCTAGCCGTTTTCCTTCCCACAACATGTTCTAAATTCCCCCTAGGGCCACGGGTTGATTTGTAAAGTAGTTGCAAGGGTTGTTTTGTTTTAGGAATTTTCAGTTCAATAAAATAAACTTCAAGTTCTCTTATTTTGGTTATTAATATCTTGCAAGAGCATCGGGAGAGAATTGTGAGGTTATCTATTTACTTAGCATCGGGAGAGTTAAGTATACAAAAGAAATAAGAGCAAGTTCTCTAGTCTATAGTTGAACTATCTCGGACCTAGGGATAGGACGAGGTTAAGTGGCTAAAGAAGAATTCATCTACATCAGTGTTCATCCTTCGATTCACGCCGGGAGGTATCATCAAAGACGTGATCATCGACAGACTTGGACCTAAGGATAGGCCAAGGCACATATGGGATTCTTGCCAAACTTGAGGTATTGAGTTGATTGTTCGCTGCCGCGACAAGCAACAGACTGCTGCCGCGACAGGTGCTGCCGCGATAGGGACGACGACAGAACTGGAGTTCCGAGACTTAGCAATACCAGCACTACTGAGCAATTCAATACCATCCCATTCTCTCTATCTTGATATCTTTACTCTTTTATTTACGTTTACTTCATTATTCTCGTGACAACTTTCTCAATTATTTTCTTTTCTTTCGTGCAGTGAATTAAGGTGAAGCTATTAGCCCAATCCCTGTGGAGACGATATCCGATACTTCGTATCACTTTACTACTTGCGTCGTGTATACTTGCACTACCATTGCGATAGACTAATTTACACGCAACACCTACAAATGCGCTGCCAAGGTTAAGGGAAGTTTGTTTTTCCCTTTCTTAATTTCTAACATTTGTTTGCGCCATGAAGTGCCAATGATGGATGAGGATTGCGACCAAGTCATCGAGAGAACCACCATCATTGTCCTTATTTGGAAGAATCTCACGACTGGAGAGCTAAAGGAGAAGGGGAAGGGAAAAGCCAAGACTGCCACGCCAAAGCCAAAGGAATTTAGAAAAGGAATTTGTTTTCAGAACACACATGAATATCTAAGAAAAGGAATTTGTTTTTAGAACACATTCCGCCTAATTGAGTTAACCTCTCTTTAGGGACCTCCAAACTTCTAATGTCCGTTTGAGATTAGAAAAGTGGGAAGATTAAAATTTAGGGAGTTGGTGAGTTAAAGGGAGCCACCTAAAAACGGGATACTATCCATTTGATAGATTCATGAATCATTCATACTATGAATTTTGGGGCATCTGACTTTGCTCGTTTTCATGTTTGCCATATCTTTTTCCTTTAAATGCTCATTTCTAGCCTTTTCTTGCATTTTACAAGTAGATTGATATAGATTCATGAAAAACAAAAGATTTCTTGGTATTGATCCCAACCATAGGGAACCGAGAGCAAATGTTCGTCATCGCATCAGGAAATAATAAAGTGGGCGATAATTGAACCTCATATTGAATGGGGGCATCACCTTGTATGAGGAAGTAAAAGAAACACATGTTAAAGAGTGCAAGGGTGACCATGTTGTCAAGTAAGACCCAAACATGAGATGTAGAACATGAAAAGGGGATAGAGTTGGGCCCATTGGGCAAACTAAGTCACCAATTGGGGCAATTAATGTTGACCAAGGGTTTAAGATCCCTGACTTTTGGAAATGTCTAGAGACATTCGAAGATATAGAGCTTTCAGAATCGCTTAAAAGGCCTTTCACTCAATACTGATGTATGAACTACAATGATAGTAGGATTTTTGGAAATGTGAGACATTTGTGTGCGAAGAATAGTTGTTTCCTATGAAGCAAAAAGGTACAAAGAGTGAGAATGAAAAAGCAGAGACAATAGAGATAGCTGCTCGTTTGGACTAAGCGAGCAACTGTGCAAAGATCATATTAAAAAAACTTAAAGAAAACTAGCATGCATTCATATGTTAGGCATTCTCATAAGCATAATTGTCATAAGCATTATCATTTTTACATGATTTTGAATTATCCCGTGAAGATGTCTTTAGTTGGTTACGTCCTCATGCCCTGCTTTTAAAGTGATCAGTTGACCCCGCTCCTATTGTTACCTTCCGAAGTTGAAATTAGTTGGTTACATCCCCATGTCACTTCATTTTCAAGCTAGATGCATTAGTTGGTTACATCTCTATGCACTACTTTCAAGGTGATTAGTTGACTTTGTTCCTGTCACTATCTACAAATGATGGCTTTAGTCGGTTACGTCCACATGTCACATCAAGTAGATGGCATTAGCTGGTTACGTCCCCATGCCTTGCTTTTAAAGCAACCAGTTGACTCCGCTCCTATCGCTACGTACCGGAGATGACATTAGTTGGTTACATCCCTATGTCGCTTCGTTTTCAAGTTGGAGGCATTAGTTGGTTATGTCCCCATGCCCCGCTTTTTAAAGTGATCACTTGACTCCGTTCCTGTCACTATCCTCAGATGACGATATTAGTTGGTTACGTCCCAATGCCACAATAAGAAAAAGAGGAATGAACCCGCCTACCCATTCAGGCATAAGGAGAATGGAACTTGCCTATCTGTAACGCCTGGGTTTTGGGCCTAGAAGTTTTAGATGTCGAATCGGGCCTATCGGGTACGGTTCGAACCTTTGAGGTTGGTTTAGGGAACACCTAGTTCGGGATGCTTTAAAAATATGGAAAAAAATAGCTAAAAATCCTCATTTATTATATAAATGATTATGGTGAAAACAATTTTACAAAATGTGATTTGGAAATATTACATTTTGGTACAGTGACCAAAATGTAGTTTTTGCAAAAGTTGACTGGTGAATATTTTGTAAAGGATTGGAACTTTGAATCTTTAAGGAGCTAATTTTACCAAATATTTTTATCATATTTCTCTTTAATTTGGGAGCTTTTAATTGTGATTTAATTAAAGAAATAAAAGAGAATTAAAAAGGCAAATTAAAGTTGACTTTTCATAACAAATTTCACGATAGTTTTCTCTTCTCATTTTCTCTCAACTTCCCAATCAGCCAAACACTTTTCTCTCATCAATTCTCATTTGGTTTGCTGAGATTTACTCTCCCAAAAGATTTTCTATCATTGTTTCATCAAATCCTTCTTGTTTTGCTTTGGATTTTTCAAGAATCTTGCCCAAATTAAGGAGAAATCAGCCATAAGAGGTAAGCTTCGTCCTTCTCCTCTAATGATCGGTTCTTTACTGAAATTCCCAAGTTATCAATCCTTTGTTGATGATTTTTGAGTTGTTCTAATGTTATAAACATGAAATTGTTGTCAAAATCAAGATTCTTGGTGAGATCTTGATGATTTTCGTAACTCTTTGTTAAGCTCTGTTTTGAGGTTGATTTCTAACATATTTTGGATGATAATTGATGTTAAGAATGAGGTTTTAACAAACAAATCCTGAATAGGTTTGGGTTCCTAAGTTTTCTATGCTAGAATTGTGGTTTTTGGGGTGTTCTTGGTGATCTGCTATTGCTGGAGATATAAGGTCGTGTTTGTAATGATTTTTGATGTTGATTGAGGTTTAGAAAGGGTTAGAATTGATAGATCTTGGTTGGGATTTGATTTGAGGAAGTTTGGGGGTGATTTCGGTTATTTCGGATAGCTGAAATGATGGTTTTGAGTAGTACAACGAGTTAGAGTGAGTGGCTGGTGATTTTAATGCATGATGATGCATTAATCCTCTGCTCTTATGTGTAATGAACAAGGGAGAAATCTTCAAACGCTTTTGGTGTTGATCCGGAAATGCCGAAAGCATAGGAATCGTTTCGGTAAGCAAGCGAGACGAAATCGGTGAGTGCGAATGGTTTTAGATGTCCTCGAGGGACAAGGAGACAAGGTTTGGGGATTTAGCATTGGTTTGAAACACCATCCTAAGTCTAGAAGTAAGTATGGCTAGATTTACTCTCGATAAGTGGTTGATGCCCCTAAATGCTTTTAACATGCTCTTGGTTTGAGATAGACAAATTCCTACTGTTTTGTGCATGATTTATAACATGAAATGATGATATGTGTTTATCCCATGAGATAGCATGACTTTGTAAAGAGTTTTAAGATTTTGATTAAATGCAATGCATGAATTGTGGTTTTGAAATGGGATGAGAATGATTCGAGAAATGTTGCATCAAAACAGTAGGTGAGATGATGATTTTAATGTAATATATTGGCATAAATGATGAGATGATTACTGGATATAATTGGTCAACCAATAGAATAAAAGTGCACTATAAACTAAAAATTCGTACGCACTCTTTGGAGTCAGGCAATGAGGGTAGTGCCATCCCGATCCAAAGTGAGAATCCGATGATGAGAGATACCATCGGGGTAGGTCTTGGTGAAACACCCAAGCTTTGTGGCGAAGAGAGATACCACCATGAGAGTCCGGTGATGTGAGATTCCACCGGGGGTAGGACTTGGCTTTATGTCAAGATAATCCTCATATCCGAGTAAAGATATAATATGAAATGCCAATACATGATATTGTATTTGATTCACATGTACCAATGTTGAGATGTTTTTATGCTATGAGAAATGCATATGAGATTTGAGGTTTATGAAATGCTTTTATATATATATCAAGCATGTGGATGACTTTGCCATGAGATTTACATTGGTTGAATGCATGAGTTAGATTGATGGTACATGTGATTTTCAAATGGAGATTTGCTTTGAATTGGTTTTCAAGCATGAGATAGAAAGAGCATGTTGTAGAAATGGTTTTTATTTGAGAAAGAGTTTTTAATAAGCTTGCATTGTTGTGTTGGTGTTTTTAGAGCATGCCTCACTAAGCAATTGTGCTTACGCTCTCTTCTACCATCAATGCAGATAATTGAGACACTTTGGGCAGCAAGGAGGCTAAGGATTTCCAAGGAATAGTAAAGCTCAAGTATGGTGTTGTTTTACGTTTAATTTAGTAATTATATTTGGCAATGTGAACTAATGGGTTGCTTTGGGAGATGTATTTTGAACTCCCTGTGGTTGTTGCAAGTTTTATATGGTTTATGTGGTTTGTAAGAGGCCTTTATAATAGTTTTGGTGCTTTATGTTACCATTTGGTATGTTCATGGTTTGTTTCATAAGCATGCTTCATGAATTGCCTTGCTATGCTTGAGTTTAATCAACTGAATGCTGTTATGTGTTGGGAATTGCATGTCTATATGTTTGTGTGGATGCCAATAGCATGTATGTATGATTTGGGTAAGAATTTTTGAAGTTTGAAGTGATTTTGTGGCTGAAATTGGGTTAGTTTTGGTACGCGTATCGATACACGGGCTTGCGTATCGATACGCATAGGCCAAATGTGTGCACTCTGCACAGGCGTTTCGGTACGATTGTGAAGTGTTTCGGTACGGGCTTGAAGGGCGTACCGATACGCGGGGAGGCGTATCGATACGCTATCTATGACTTTGGTCACTACCATCCCGCATATCGATACGATCACAAGCGTATCGATACGCGACCGTTATTTTCAATTAATGGTATCTTCATAAGTTTGACTTTGTTACATTTTAGTCCATGATCTTTACAGATGCAATTGAATGAGTTGGGAATGTATGATTGTGATGAAAATTGACAGGTTGGCATGAAATGAGACTAATTGAATATTGGTAACCATAAAATCTGTGAGGTCCATGTAATTTTCAGAATTTACATTTTGGTCCTTAAAAGTCTAGATTTATGCAATTAAACCCCCGAATTGAATTCTGACCGCTGTGCCGTTTCTTCCTATAGTCTTTGGTGATCACCTAGGTCTAATTGGCATCTAGAAAAGATTAAAAAGAGAAAAGGTTGTCAATCGGAGTCGATTTATTTTTATGAGTTGGCTTCGGTTTTCCCCGTGTAATCTCCTCGGTTCGGGTCAACCGTCTAGACCGGGCTAAGGGGGTTACACTATCCATTTAGGAGTAAGAAGAATTGAACCCGCCTATCCGTTCAAGTATAAGGAGAATGGAACCCGCCTATTCGTTCAGGCATAAGGAGAATGGAACCCGCCTATCCATTCAGGCCTAAGGAGAATGAAACTCGCTTATCCGTTCAGTCATAAGGAGAATGGAGCCCGCCTATCCGTTCAGGCATAAGGAGAATGGAACCTTGTTTTATAAAGACTGCCTATTTGTTAAGGCATAAGGAGAATGGAACCTTGTTTTGATGACCAGCGAGTTTACGATCAGTAAAAATCAATGTCTTTTGTTCTTTGCTCTATCCCTGTTTCACAAGAATGAGCAAAGAGGGGGAGTTGTTGTCACTCAATTTTTACTCCTCTTTTTTATTTGTATATTATTACTATTATTACTATTATTATTATTATTATTATTATTATTATTATTATTATTATATAAAACCCAAAAGAAATAATGAGAGAGTCCATTTGATTAAAAATAAGATTCCATTTATTTAAAATAAGAACCGATGATAAAATGATAACCCATTTGGCCCAAAATAAAAACCCTAGTTGATCTCTCTCCCCTCTCATGTGCAACTCATTTGTGACCGTTGGATCTGGCACAGATCCAACGATCCAGATCGATCAGGAGGCAGTGTAAAGTGTCCACAAGTTCTATATTCATGCACATTTCATCTCATATTATTTCTGTTTTTGAGTACATACTAGGCATAATTAGGACCATGCATTGTATTTTATAGTATTTCTTTACTTTGCCATGCTTTTATAGAATATCTTTTATTTGGTGAAGAAAATGTACTGTTTTAGTGTAATTTTGGTTTCAGGAACTAGAGGCTGACAAAGGGAAAGAGGAGCTGAGGACATGACACTGAGGCAGCAGACCAAGGAGCTGTACTGATGCAGTTCCAAAAATAGATAGCAGCTGCCGAGTAGCTGCCCCCGCCCAACCTACCGCCCAAGACAACAGACTGTAGAGTTCGAGAACTGGAGTGCCATATGTATAGCAGAAAATCCTGATTCTATCGATGTTGTCAACTCAATTTTCCGACGTCTGCAGCAGCGGGTAGAGCCGCCGAAGGAGAATCTTGAGATTACTTACGGAGCAAGGCAACGTGATAAGTCCACATTCTACTCAAAGAAGCCAGAGTTTAAAGTAACATTTAATTAAAAAAGCTACTTTGAAGACTTCTACTTCAAGAAGGACTAGACCTAGCTAATGCCTATATATACCATTGTAATTCTAGTTCAAAATAACTTAGGTTTTCTTTAGGCATAGTTTAGGTTTTCTTGCCGCCATCATGTTCTAAATTTATCCTTGGGTTTGGGTTATGTTGTAATTAGTGTGAGAACGGTTGTTTAGGATTTTAAGTTGGTTTTTGCAAATAAAATTACAAGGTTTACTTATTCCATGTTCTTCATAGTTTTCAATTAATGCGAAAGATTAGTTGAATTCTATCCATCTGTTCGGTATCGAAAGAGTCGAACTCATGAAAGGAGTAAGTACGATTTCATCTATAGACGGTGCAATCGATCCGGCCTAGACATAGGTTAGGGGTTTAAGGCGGCTAAAAGAGGACGAATCAACATTGTTGTCTTTGCACGATTCACGCTGCGGCTGGTATTATTTGCAGTGGGCATCAACAGAATTCTGACTTAGACATAAGCGGAGTCACTTTCGAAGCGTTCTGTCGAGCCTTGTAGTTCTGCCGAGTTTGCTGCCGAGACACAGTTCCATTCCCCTGTCGAGGCAGCGAGATGGTCTCAGCAGTCTACCTTCCATCCACCGCCGAGGCAGTAGAGTCTGGCAGCGCAAAACGACTTGTCCTATTCAACGTAGTTTCACACTAAGCAACAACATAACCCGGCCCTCTCTATAAATCTGATCACTTCCTCTTCAAATACTTGTGTTTTTATTTTACTTTTCTTCTCAAACATCTAATTTAATTGTGCATTTACTTTTCTTGTGCAGGACTTACAATTCGTATCAAGATGTCCAATCCCTGTGGGAGACGATATCTTTTATACTATAACTTGACAGGAGTGTGCACTTGCGCTCATAAATAGAGAACACCCTCAACGCTCTGCAAGTTTTTGGCGTCGTTGCCGGCGATTGGTAACAGCGAAATTCATCTTTAATTTTTGTACTTTTATTTCTTTGCATTTAATTTTATTTTTAATCGAAAAAAAAGAATTTTACGGTTTCCTTTGCTAGTGTATGACCAGGGCAAATCCAAAAGGAGAAATTGTTTTCTACGACGATATAGAACGAAGAGCAAGAGGGCTAAAGAAGGAACTCATATCAACCCTAGGAAAAGCCAAAGAAGAATGAAAAGCAGAGGTAAACATGGAAAACGAAAACCCTGCCAACAATGCTGTGAATGGCAGGGATGGGCAGCAAGACCCGCCGCCCAGAGAACAACAAGATCCACCAAGGCAGCATCCCCTTATTCCGCCCAGACAGCCACAATATGCTCAAACCACCAGGGATTACTTGGAACATGACTTTAGAGGGTTCGATCAAATAGTGACAAAACCTGAGATTGAGGCGGATCACTTTTAGCTGAAGACCGTGATGTTCAACACGTTAGGGCAATTTGGAGGGATTGCCACAGAAGATGCTCGGCAGCACTTAAGTGGATTCCTGGACATCTGCAGGGCATTCAAAATACACGGAGCCCATCAAGACGTGCTGAGGCTGAGATTATTCCCCTATTCACTGAGGGATAGGGCAAAACAGTGGTTGAACAACCAGCCAGCAGGGTCATTCAACACATGGACAGAGCTGTGCAAAGATTTTCTGGACTATTTCAGCCCATCCAATGTCACAGACAGACTGCCCAGCAGGGTCATTCAACACATCGAGAGAGCTGTGCAAAGATTTTTTGGACTGTTTTAGCCCATCCAATGTCACAGACAGACTGCGAAACGAAATAATAGCCTTCCGACAAGGGGATGATGAGCCGATGTACGAAGCATGGGAGCGATACCAACATATGCTTAACAACTGCCCGCTCTATGGTTTCCCGACTTGGACACATGTGTCAATATTCTATAAC
Organism: Hibiscus tridactylites; assembly: GCA_958450335.1. Lineage (NCBI taxonomy): Eukaryota > Viridiplantae > Streptophyta > Magnoliopsida > Malvales > Malvaceae > Hibiscus > Hibiscus tridactylites. Next base: position 54,499,711 of record OY288286.1, on the reverse strand, counting down.
GGGGTGAACTACCCAACATGGATGATGATTGATGTCTTAGCCAATAGAATTATCCTCGACAGACCACCAGAGGAGGCACTACGGATTATGAACCAAGCTGCTAAGAACGATTACAAGTACCCAACAGCCTGCCGAGGCGGCATTAGGAGTCCAGCTGCCGTGAACGAGGTAGAAGCCTCGACAAGTTGACAGAGATGGTCATGAGCATAATGAAACCCGCTGAGAAAGCCTATGAGCTCAAGGTTGTGGAGTCGTTTTGTGATGAGTGTGGGGGTAACCACGATTCCTCTGAATGCACTGCATCTGCCAACTTTATGGGAGGATAAGAGAGGAACAACAGGCCTGCCCAAAACACATACAACCCTGGATGAAAGAACCATCCCGACTTCTCTTGGAGCAACCCAAAGACTATTGTAAACCCACAACAACAACAGGGAGGCTACCAGCAAAACCTGTTTAGATAGCAAGCTCAGCAGCCGCAAAACAATAATTCACTAGAAGTAACTCTTCATACTTTTATGTCTAGAACTAGTGATTTTATTGTTCGCACTAATAAATTTATTGATAAAACTAAGTCTTTCATGGACAGGACAAAGATGAAGATGAAGAACCAAGAAGCTGTGATAAAGAACTTGGAAACCCAATTTAGGCAGTTCAAGGAGATCTTTAGCAACAGAACATTGCGAGTAGCATCCAACAGCATAGAGGCAGAAGCCAAGCCCACTTATGAGCAGTGAAAAGCCATATCAACTAGAAGTGGGAAGCAGTTGGATGAACCCAGGGTGGAAAAGCAACCAAAAACTAAGTCAGTACAGAAAGAACTACCTACCGCGGCAGCATCAACACCAGTCGCCCCTGCAAAGAACGTATAGAGGACATCTGCCTGCCAGCACCTTTCCCTCAGAGGCTCAAGCAACAGAAACAAGAGAACCAGTTCAGGAAATTCCTAGATATTCTGAAGCAGGTGCACATAAATATCCCTCTCATAGAAGCCATTCAGAACATGCCCAACTATGCCAAATACATCAGAGACATGGTTTCTAAGAGGAAGAGAATTAAGGAGTTCGAAACAGTTGCTGTAATAGAGAAGTGCATGGCTATGATGCACAACAAACTGCCGCCCAAGCAAACAGACCCAGGCAACTTTGTTATCCCATGCAGAATTGGAAGCAAGTATTAAACAAAAGCCCTGTGCAACTTGGGAGCTAGCATCAACATAATGCCTAAGGTAGTCTTCGACAAACTGGGAATTGGGCAAGCCAAACCTACCTCTATCATGCTGAAACTTGCCGATCACTCTTTTGTACAACCGGAGGGCAAGATCGAAGACATCCCGGTGAAGGTGGGCAACCTTATTCTTCCAGTTGATTTCCTCATCCTAGACTTTGAGGTTGATGAAAAAGCCCTTATTATCCTTGGGCAACCTTTCTTGGCCACGGGCAGAACGTTAATAGATGTGGAACATGGGGAGCTGACCATGAGGGTAGACAATCAGAGCATAAAGCTAAATGTGTTACAACCCTCAGAAAGGGAAAAGAAAGGACGCCTAGATGCTTAGACCGCCGAAATCAACACAGAGACATGCCAAGGCAGCAACTGTCGTGACAGACCCAAGGGCAGGTAGAAGGACCCAGCAACACATCACCTGCAAGAGCAAGAGGACCCCATGAGGGAATGACAATCCAAATTACCTCAGAAAGTGGTTATGTCTGGGAGATGCACCCAAATGCACTCCAAACATAACTTAATTTTTATTTTTATATTTTCTTTATTTTTATTTTTATGCATTAGGATTAGAGTTTAATTTATTGCAATTTATTTTTTTAGGATTAGATTAATTTCCACATTTTTAATTTTCAGAATTTATTTTAGTATTTAATTATCTTTATTTTTATTTCAGGATTAGGAATAAAAGAGTCGAATCAAGAAGAAGGCCCAACAAGGAGCCCGCCCATCGTCTCGCCGAGACAGCCAAGGGCAACCCAGTGTAGGAAACGCGTATCAGCTAGTTGCCCTCTAACGACAAGCTGTGGAACACGTTCATAAAGAGGCGTCTGCTGCCCACCTCCCACAACTCCACTGTCGAGCGGCCGCGTCTCACCCAAATTCACATCATCCCAATGAACCGGCCCATCAATGTTGGGGAGATTATATGCAAGGAGATCCACAACTACTTCCGAAAGACGAAGGGCAGGTTGTACTTTCCGTCTCTCATCACCGGCCTTTGTGTCAATTTCAATGTGCCGACCGATCCCAAAGATGAGATGACAACAGCAAAGGAGGGGTGGACAAGGAAAGTCTGCCTGCAGATGATGCAGGCCCAAGAGACAGAGCCCATAACGCCCAGCTAGCCCTCTGCCGCCTAGCCTACCACTCCAGCCGCCCCCGGCAGTACTGAAGCTGACCCAGCCAATAAAGTCCTTACGCTGCTGTGCACCCTCATCAACAACAACAAGCGGAATGAGCCGTAGCAGCTGACATTCATGAAATACGTGGGCGAAGTCCAAGAAGCCTTTGTGGCTTATCTCCTACAAAAGTACCCTGATGACGGCCCCAACCTGCCTCCCTACCCTACAGACCTTGCCGCAGCTGCCCCAGCACAAGGAATGCCATCAGCCGCCGCTAACCACCATGCCACCTTCCGCCGCCAGATGCCATCTCCGACACACTACCCGTCATACTCAGCCACCTCCGCTTCCAACACGGTGGCAGACTCCCCCGAGAGGCATCAGCAACATCATTCCCCTACTTGCACAACGGCGACGGTGGCTAATACCTTTTCATCTGACGAGATCAAGCAGTAGCCGCCAACATCAGTAGTAGCAGAGCAGCAGCCATCCCAATGGCGATAGACCCTTCGGCAGCACCAACGGAGGAAGGAACCAGGAAGAGGAAGCGGCACATCACAGCTGTCGAGCCTATGGACGACGAAACATAGTCAGAAGAGAGCGAAGTCCCTCCTACTGCTCCTCCTGCCGAACCTCAAGAAGAGCCTCGTCTCACGCCTAAGAGAGTCCAATTGCAGCGGACAACTAAGGTTTCGCCTTCTAAGTCTGCCGCCAAAACATCTGTCGTCTACCACCTAATCATCTAAACCTCCTCCTCCTCCTCAACAGCAAAGACTCAAGCCTCATCTCAACCCTTAGCCAATTTCTAGTTTTTTTCTCTCTTTTCTTTTCTTTTATGTTATTTTTTGTTTTTATCACTTGTATTCATTTTTTCTGTTTTTACTTTGTGCATTGAGGGCAATGCCCATCTCGAGTTTGGAGGGGATAGCTCTCACATCTTTGTTTAGGCATACTTAGTAGCATATAGGTTGCATTGTACTTGCCTTAATATTAATCGGAACAGAAAAATTTGTTATAAATTGTGCCTATGATAGTTAGCCGATTAATTATTTTCACACCAATAAATAAATTGAACTTAATTTTGGGAAAAACATGCAAAATAACTTAAGATTTTTTTAATTGCCAAAACTGTCAATCACTTCTGTTACTTGCTGAATTTGCTAGAATATCTAATGAACACTGCCTGCTTTGTTTTTAGAATTCTTTGCAAAGTTCTAACAATGGTTGCAAGTAGCCGCCGAGGCAGAAAACAGAAACAGAAAAATACAGCATTGCAACGACAGTAGAGGAAAAACAAAGAAACATTGATGTTTCACCCTAGAGGTGCCCGAAACAGGCTCTAGGAAGAATCATGTGCGAGGACACTCCGCTGCCATCAAATTGAATCTGAAAATTTTGAAGTGACGGACAAATTAGCATGGGTGAATGAAAGTCTTCACGGGATGACTCTACTCAATGGGTTCGGGGTTTTGTAGTTTGCTCCTATCTTAATTTCAGACCTAGAAGAGTAGTTGTGATAACCTGAAGCCCTCATTGCCATGAAATATTATGCTTAACTGTGTTGTCTCGGCAGCAACCTTATATATCATAACAACATCTTTGTTTATCTAGTTATTCTGCATATTCAGCCTGTACACAGTTCTGCACACACAGCACTGGCATTAGGAATTAATTTTGGGTTATTTTCTTGCTATTTTCCCTTCTCTAATCTAATATAGGTGCCACGGCCTTGAGGTATTGAATCAAGTTGAAAACAAGTTTTTCTTTTTGGTTAATATAAGGGAAAGTATGTTTATGTTGCACTGCTTGAGGACAAGCAATAGTTCGAGTTTGGGGGTGTGTAAAGTGTCCACAAGTTTTATATTTCATTCACATTCCATCTTATATTATTGTTGTTTTTGAGTACATACTAGGAATAATTAAGACCATGCATTGCATTTTACAGTATTTCTTTACTTTGCCATGCTTTTATAGATTATCTTTTATTTGGTGAAGAAAAGGTATTGTTTTAGTGTACTTTTGGTTTCAGGAACTAGAGGCTGACAGAGGGAAAAAGGAGCTGAGGACATGACGCTGAGGCAGCAGACCAAGGAGCTGTACTGATGCAGTTCCTGACATAGACAGCAGCTGCCGAGTACCTGCCGCCGCCCAACCTACCGCCCAAGACAGCAGACTCTAGAGTTGGAGAACCATAGTGCAATCTGTATAGCAGAAAATCTTGATTCTATCGGAGCTGTCCACTCAATTTTCCAACGTCTACAGCAGCGGGTAGAGCCGTCGAAGGAGAATCTCGAGATTACTTGTAGAGCAAGGCAACGTGATAAAGTCCACATTCAACTCAAAGAAGTTAGAGTTTAAAGTCACATTTAATGAAAAAAGCTACTTTGAAGACTTCTACTTCAAGAAGGACTAGACCTAGCTAACGCCTATATATACCCATTGTAATTCTACTTCAAAAAAACTTAGGTTTTCCTTAGGCATAGTTTAGGTTTTCTTGCCGCCATCATGTTCTAAATTTCTCCTTGGGTTTGGGTTATGTTGCAATTAGTGTGAGAACGGTTGTTGAGGATTTTAAGTTGGTTTTTGCAAATAAAATTACAAGGTTTACTTATTTCATGTTCTTCATAGTTTTCAATTAAGGCGAAAGATTAGTTGAATTATATCCATTTGTTCGGTATCGAAAGAGTCGAACTCACGAAAGGAGTAAGTACGATTTCATCTATAGACGGTGCGATCGATCCGGCCTAGACATAGGTTAAGGGTTTAAGGCGGCTAAAAGAGGATGCATCAACATTGTTGTCTTTGCACGATTCACGATGTGACTGGTATTATTTGTAGTGGACATCAACAGATTTCTGACTTAGACATAAGCGGAGTCACTTTCGAAGCGTTTTGCCGAGCCTTGCAGTTCTGCCGAGTTTGCCGCAAAGACACAGTTCCATTCCCCTGCCGAGGCAGCGAGAGGGTCTCAGCATTCTACCTGCCATCCACCGCCGAGGCAGCAGAGTCTGGCAGCGCAAAACGACTTGTCCTATTCAACGCAATTTCACACTAAACAGCAGCATAACCCGGCCCTCTCTATCAATCTGATCACTTCCTCTTTAAATACTTGTGTTTTTATTTTACTTTTCTCCTCAAACATCCAATTTAATTGTGCATTTACTTTTCTTGTGCAGGACTTACAATTCGAATCAAGCTGTCCAATCCCTATAGGAGACGATATCTTTTATATTATAACTTGACAGGAGTGTGCACTTGCGCTAATAAATAGAGAACACCTCAAAGCTCTACAGGCAGCTCAAAGGGCTCTCACTCGCGCGCATGTGCATGACGTGCCCGCACCCCCTGCCCCTACGCCCTTTGGCTCTGCGGGCAGCCCAACATCGGGCCATTTCACGGCCACCAGGTTGTGTCTGTGACCGCGCCACCTTTACCGACAGCTCATTTCCTCTGCCGCAAACCAACACCGGCGCGCGTTTGCTCCTCAATCCCCTCACTATTCAAAACAAGAAAAAGGAAATGACAATCAAATTTGAACCAAACATAGATTGAGGCAAATTAGAAAAAAAGAAACACAAATCATTGATTGGAATCAAAATAAAAAGGGGAGGAATCAAGCAATCAAACTCAACATGGCAAGAGATCGACCAGATTTGGGGATTTTTTTGTATATTAGGCATGAAAAATCCTATATAAACCATTCGAATCCATTGTATTTTACACTCGACAAATTGTCAACGCATAGGAGCATATTGAAGCATTTGTAACCGAAATTTTAGAGCAATAAAAAGAAGCAATTCGTTTGAGGTATTTTTTTAGTTTTTTTATAATGATTTCAACAAAAATGAGGTAAGGGGCGCAGTTCTTTACTATTCGATTTACTTAGGAGTTCATCACTAGAGATCACCCAAAGCGACGACCACCGTTACGCTAAGAAATTGCGGCCGCAAAAGACTAAAAATGAACTCGCCGAAATCTGGAAATCACGGTGGCGGCCGTGGTGGTGCACGACGGCGTCTGACCGGATTTTAGGAGTCACGGTGGTGTTCTTCGATCCCTTGATGAACACAAAGAACAACTCAGAGAATTTGAGGAGAGCTGGTTTTGATCCATTCAACAAAGGGGGATAAAATGAATTTTGTTTCTATTTTAGGGCTTATATACCGACCCGCTACGTCGACCAACGCCCTTCTTTGGTGGATATTCCACCATGGCTCTTCAATTCTCAATTCTTTCGATTTTGTCCTTTTCCTTTCATTTTTGCCTTTTAATTTTATTTCCTTTTCAATTCAGTCGTTATTTTCGTTTTTGCTTAATCACATGTAACTTAATATCTCTCTTATGTTTTGTTCTATTCCTTTAATTTTTTAGTTGCCTTTTGTAAGGTTAATTCATCTAAAATCCTTAGGATTAGGTACTAAAATTTCTTAGTTAGAACCTTGTAAAAAAATATAAAAAAAATACTTTTTTCACTTGGATTAATAAGACATACTTAATTACATTTGAACCTCAATAGGTAAAATCTATTTAGAAATTTCCTTAACTTAATAATCACTAACATAGAATAAATAAAATCCTCAACCCACTAATGGTTTCTTTGTTTGCTTGCTTAAAAAGTGGAAACTAATTAATGCGGTGCCTTATCTGAAGGAGGTGACGGGTTAGCGTCAGAAATGTTGGCGGTGATTAGAGTTCACTCTTTGGATGGTGGGGCCGTTTAAATGGAATCATATTCATAAATGGACAATAAGTTAAATTTATACGAACTTGCAAATTCCGACATTGAAACATTCTGTAATCGGCTAGGTATCAATTTTTGGGCACTGTGGGGTTGTTAACCCTTCAACACGCGTAACCGACTCCCGAACCCGTTTTTGTGTTCTCATAGACCAAAATTGTTGTTTTAATTTTTAAAACGTCGAGCCCCCAAAAAAAGTTGCAACAATATCTTGGCTAAAAATTGTATCGTAAGTACCTCTTGTTTTCCTACAATTGCTTGGCGTCCACTCCCTGTCAGGTGGTTTAAATTGAAGGGTAAACTACACAACATACCACTTTGTAAAACTAATGAATTGATTTTGATATAACAAACGATTTAAGGACTAAATTGAAAAAGAGAAAATGAATTTTTAAGTCCTCAAAACCTCTCTATGTGTTTAAAGAAAAATGTCCAAGTCAAAACTTAAACTTATCAAAAATTTTATAAGTATTTACCAAGTCAAAACAGTGATTTTCGAGTCACCGTTTCGGAACAGCCTTTGGGCGTTTCGGAACATTTTGAAACTTTTAACTTCTGTTCAGAACTAGCTTTCCCGTTTCGATACGGGTGTATCAAAACATCTATTTGTGTTTCGAAACGGATGAAGAACAACAGAACGGTTTGAACCGTTTCGATACGACTGTATTGAAACGACCTCAAACGTTTCGAAACAAATTTCAAACTTGGTTTCAAAATATGACCGTTGAAGTTTTATAACTGATTTTAAAGATACAGTTAAGGCGTATTGAAACGCTTCTAAGCCGTTTCGATACAGGTTTTGACAGTGGCAAATTGTTTCAAAACGGACTTCAGCACGTTTCGAAACAGGCTCTTAGCGTATCGAAACAATTGTGTATGTTTCGGTACGGCCTATTAATTACACCCCAACGACTCTTTCTATTTTGGTCTATTTCAAAATAGGGTCAGGCATTTCGGAACGGGTAGTTGCAGACTGTATTTATGGAGGGAAGATAACATCCCAACGGCTATAATAATGAATGCAACAACCCCAACGACTAGAATTCAATGAGAATGTATAAAAGGGACCTCTAAAAACACTAGCAACAACTATTGATCCAAAAAGAATTATCCAAACATCAAATTCAAGCTATTGTGCTAAAATCCCATATTTTCTTGTAAACCCCAATTGTAGAACCTTGTATTTCCAATCTTATTTGTTCAATTGGGTCGAGTGCTTGTAAAAAGGGATACATTTGTATTGAGAGATACTAGCTATTAGCCTTAAACTTCTTTGTAATCTTTGAGTGAGGATTGGGTCCATTTTTGGGTAGAAAAAATGACAACTTTATAAAGGTTTCCTCCTAAGCCTAGAAAAGGGGAAGATCAACTAGTGGAGTTGTTGGAAAATCTTTAGTGAAGCTAAGGTAGTGGATGTAGAGTTCAATTGGAACTTGAACCACTCTAAATCTCTTGTCTTGCAAATTTTCATTTTCCACTCCACCACCAAAATTTCTAAAAATCCAATTCACCCCTCTTTTGGCTTAAATCGATTCTTCAATCCACTCAACAATTGGTATCAGAGCCTACCTCTTTGAAGGATTAACAACCACAAGAGGAGTTCCTAGGAGAGTGTGATCTATTCTAAAGACAAGCCATGGCATCTACTTTAACCTCCAACCTCTATGAGTCACAATCAACCACTAAACCACCCTTCTTCAATGGAGACAACTACCCATATCTGAAGAATCATTTGCATCTCTTCATCAAGTCAACAGATTACATGGTTTGGGATGTAGTGGAAGAAGGCCCCTACATTCTGGTTAAGAGAACCGATGAAGGAAGACTAGTTCCAAAAGTAAAGTCGGAGATGACCGAGAAAGATAGACGAAGGATGCAAGTCAACGACAAAGCTCTACATATCATATTTTGTGCACTTGGTCCAGATATCTAATCAAAGGTTTCATCTATCGAAAGTGCGAAGGAAGTGTGGGACACCTTAGATACGACTTATGAAGGCACTAGCAATGTGAAAGAGACGAAGATAGGATTGCTAAACTTGAGTTATGAGAATTTTAAGATGGACCCTGATGAGAGCGTCTCAAAGATATTTGATCTGTTTTTGATCATCGTAAATGGCCTTAAAGGATTCAGTGAAGTAATTCTCGAAGATAAGCTAGTGAGGAAGCTTCTATACTCTCTCTCGGAGTCTTGGGATGGTTAGAGGACGGCCATCATTGAAGCAAAGAATTTGAAAACTTTAAAGCTTGATGAGCTTGTTGGGTCTCTTCTTACACACGAGATCATGAAGCAAGGAAGAGAGGAAGAGAAGAAGAAGGAAGAGAGAGGGATAGAGAAGCACGAGGTAGAAAAGAAGAAGAAGCTAGGAGTTGCTCTCAAAGCCTCTCTACATGAGGAGAGCTCTTCTAGTGAGGAGGAAGATTATGAGGAATTGGCTATGATAGCCAAACGATTCTCACGGTTCATGAAGTCCAACCGAGGGAGAAAATTTAAAAGAAATATGGACTTCAAGAACAAAGGTAAAGAAGAAGAAAGGGATCCGATCATTTGCTTTGAGTGCAAGAAGCCGAGTCACATACGTTCTGATTGCCATCAACTCAAGAAGAAGGGCTTTGAGAAGAAGAAGAAGCTCAAAGCCAAGCTTGCTACTTGGAGTGATGAGGAGTCATCCGAGGATGAGGGACATGAAGTGCCTAATCTTAGCCTCATGGCTCTTGAGGAGGATTCTTCTATGGTAACCTCTAACTCATCCACTTTTGATTTTACATTTGATGAACTTCAAGATGCTTATGATGAGTTGCAAGAGGTATATGATGAGTTGGTTGAGAAATACAAGGAGCCAGTTTTAAAAAATAAGAAAATGATTCCGATTTTAAGCACCCAAAATGACCCCCTTTCTAAAACCAACTCGGAATTAGAAAAGAAGGTCTTGGTTTTACAAAATTCCTCAAATGAGTTTGAAAAGAAATCAAATGATTTAAATGATATTCTTGAAAATATCATGTTTACCACCAAGAGGAGGTGCGTAAACTCAAAGCTTCTCTAACCAATGTTGGGAAAAACGGTTTTGAAAAATCATCTTCTTCAAAATCCCAACATGTGAAGAGAAACTTTGTTGACCACAAACAAAGAGGCTCCCATAAGTATCACAAGAACAAGAAAGTTAGAAGTGTATGGGTTCCTAAGGAACTTGTAGTTTCTAACAATATTGTAGCCATTTCATCTTGGATTCCTAAGGGAACCAAGTATTTGGGAACTAACACTCATGGACCCAAAATGATTTCGGTACCAAAAATCAAAGCTTAACTCTTTGTTTGTAGGGGGAGCAATGCTACAAGGCCAAAGCACAAAGCCAAAACTCATGGTACCTTGATAATGGATGCTCGAGGCACATGACCAGAGATAAGAGTCGATTCATGGACTTAAAGCCAAAAACTGGTGGAGTAGTGACATTTGGTGACAACTCCAAAGGCCACATTGAAGGTATTGGCTCCATAGGTAATCACTCTACTATACTCATTGAAAATGTATTGTATGGTAATGGTCCAAAACACAATTTATTGAGCATTAGTGAATTGTGTGTTAAAGGGTTTAATGTCTTATTTGATAATAAAAAATGGGTGTAAAATTGTTGACAATAAATCAAATAAAATAATGCTCATTGGTCATCGCATAGGTAACATATATATGATGCATCTAGATGACATTCATACATCTCATGCATGTTTTGTTGCACAAGATGAAAATGATACATGGTTACGGCGTAGGAAACTAGGACATGCTAGCATTAGTGTTTTAGAAAAATTAGTTTCTGTTGAGTGGATCAAATGATCGATATAAGCCAAGAGGGGGGTGAATTGGATTTTTAGACTTTTTGGTAGTGGAATGGAAAATTAAAAAAATAGACAAGAGGATTTAGAGTGGTTCAAGTTCCAATCGAAATCTACATCCACTACCTTAGCTTCAATAAGGATTTTCCAACAATTCCACTAATTGTTCTTCCCCTTTTCTAGGCTAAGGAGGTAACCGTTACAAAACCGGTCAAATTTTCTACCCAAAATTTGACCCAATCCTCACTTGAAAAATACAAAGAAGATAAAGGCTAAAATTAGTTTCTCTCTATACAAAATGTAGCCCTCTTACAAGCACTCAACCCAATTGAAAGGATAAGAATGGAAATTACAATTTCACAACTGGGGTTTACAAGAAATATTGGGATTTTTGCACAAATGCTTGGCTTTGATGTTTGGATAAGACTTTTGAGATCAATAGTTGTTTGTTGGTGCTTTTTGGGGTCCCTTTTATACCTTCTCATCAATTTCTAGCCGTTGGGGTTGTTACATTCATCAATAGAGTTGTTGGGATGCTATCTTCCCTCCATAAATGCAGTCTGCAACTATCCGTTCTGAAACGCCTGATCCTGTTTCGAAACAGACCAAAAAAGAAAGAGCCGTTGGGGTGTATTAAATAGCCCGTACTGAAACGGGTACGATCATTTCGATACGCTAAGAGCCCGTTTCAAAACTCGTTTCGAAACACTTTGCCACTGTCAAAGCCTGTATCGAAACGGCTTGGAAGCGTTTCGATACGCCTTAACGACAAGTTTAAAATTAGTTAAAAACATCAACAGTCATATTATTAAAACCAGGTTTGAATGTCGTTTCGAAACGTTTGAGGTCGTTTCGATACTACCGTATCGAAACGGGTCAAATCGTTCTGACGTTCTTCATCCGTTTCGAAACTCATTTCGAAACAAAGGTTAACAGTTTCAAAAGTGTTCCGAAACGCCCAATGGCCGTTCCGAAACGGTGACTCGAAAATCATAGTTTTGGCTTGAAAAACACTTAGAAAACTTTTGACAAGTTGAGTTTTTAACTTAACCATTTTTATTTAAATATATAGAGAGGTTTGAGGACTTAAAAATTCATTTTTCTCCTTTTCAATTTAGTCCTCAAATTCTTTAGTTATATCAAAATCAATTTATTGGTTTCACAATCTCCCCCTTTTTGATATAACAAAACCGAGTTAGAATTTTTAAGAGTTTTGAATTTTTTTGAAGACGTTCTAACTCCCCCTCAATTTAAGATGGATTTTTAAGTTTTTGAAAAGATTTAAAGTTCAAGTTTTAAAACTCAAAACCGACTTAAAACAAATTTTGGCTCTTATATTTTCTCCCCCTTTTTGTTAGATCAAAAAGAATAAGAAACAATGCTCATCAAGAGAAGAAACAAGGTTAAAAGCAATAAGCAACATAATATAGATGCATATAATTCAAATATCCAAACATAAAACTTAAACAATAAGGTTCAAAGCTCAAACCCAAACAAAGTAATCAAAGCATAGGTTCATAAAACATAAATGAAAGAGAGGTGCAAACTTAGTCCTAATATGATAATCTAATATGCGATGCAATAAAGACCCTAAGCCTCGTCATCATCACCATCAACATCCGAGGAATCATCATCGTTCTTAGCTTGAGAGCGACGAAAGGCCATCCATTAACCATAGAAGGTAAAGAATTACAAGTCCATTGGTTGATGTTGATTCTCAAGGGAGGTGAGACGATTCTTCACGGATTGCAAACGATTATTAATAGCACCAAGACCCGACTCTATTGTGTTGAACCGCCTGGTGAGAAAAGCCATAAGAGCTTCATTGTTAGGACCCGGAGCTTGTGGTTGAGGTTCAACTTGAGGTGGAGGAGCATGCCTATCAACTCGTTCCCATTGGCCAAGATTGTAATGGAACCCGGACTTGTGGAGAGAAGATTCACAAATCTTTTGCTTACGGGGTTCCGGAGAGTCATATGAGCAATCAAAGTTGAGCATGCCAAAGATATAGCTCAAAAAAGTCCCATAAGTGAAGGATTTGAGAGCATCGGTTGCACGAAGCTTCACATTATTGACCATTTCGGTGAACATAATCTTGATAAGATTTGGGTGTTCTCCACGGCGAAAGCACTCAAGCCAAAAATAATCAACTTGACGAATATGAGAGAATTTACCTCTGGAGGGGCGAATAAACCATGAAATCATCAAGTGTAGGAACCGATCATGGGCATCCAAGGAAAGCACAGAACCAATGTGAGCACCAAAATGGGTTTCATCCTCAATGCCTTCGTCCTTGAGCCCAAGACAATTCTCTAAAAAGGAGATGTTGATAACAAAACTCTTCCCCAAGAGATATGACTCAATGCCAATAACTTCAGAGTGATCTTCATTATCAATAAGCTGGCATTAGAGTAGAAAATGAGAACCATGTGCTTGTAGATAATATTTGGTATGTTCAAGAAAGCCATGAAGCTTCATTCTTTTAGACGCTCTAGATATTGGAAGGCGAAGCGCTCCGAATCAAGGAATGGGACATCAACAACACGCTCGCGATGAACGACAATATTCTTGACATAAGTGAAATGATCCCTCATCTCTGGAGTCCAAAGACTTTTGAGAAAAAGCTGAGTGAGATTAGGACGAATAGTGGATTGACTAGCAACTTCACTCGCTTGACCTGTCTTACGTTTCTTGTTAGCGTTTTCCATTAAAAATAATCCTAAAAACATGAAGCAAGCAATTTTAAAATTAAGATGTATGCATGAATATCCTCAATTCAATCCAATAACAAATCCCATTTAGGTTTAAAAAGATTTTTAAAAAAATTTAAGAGAAAAACTACTTTTGAAAAACAAAAAAAATATACGAGTTAAAAATAATATATTCGAACCAAAAACTTTAAGATATTGAAATTTTTCTACAAGTTTTGAAAAACCCAAGAGGAAAAAAAGATAAAGTATACAAAATTGAGATTTTCTAACCTAAAAATCGAATAAAATCAAAGGAAAAAGAAAAAATTAGAAAATATTCCTTAGATGGGGATTTTGGATGAATGAATGGAAAATCTTGCACAAGATTGACAAGGCTTGCTTAGAATTGAGTTTGTGTGTAAAAGCCCTCAAGATTTGATGAAAAACAATGAGGTTTAGAGGGTTTTTTATAGGGAAAAATCGGTTTAGGGTTTTTAGGGTTTTTGTAGAATGTTAATTAAAGGAGGTTTTGTCATTAAAGAACCCATTTAAAGCTATCCGCATAACCGTTTCGGAACAGGCACGATCGTTTCGAAATGCGGGTACCAAAACGTTGACTGGCATTTCAAGTCCAACTAACCATTTCGATACGACTTTGACCGTATCAAATCCCACGTTGACCCGTATCAAAACTCGTTTCGATACACTACTTGGCAGAGGCAAATCGTTTCGAAACCCTTTTAAGGCGTTTCGAAACACCCTATTCAAAAATCACTCTTATAGAACACACGTATCGAAACAGTTGGACCCGTTTCGATACACTTAGGCCTGAAAGTGCAATGAGGCTCTAATATTGCAGAAAAATGAGTTTCATGAAGCCCTATATGCATAAATGACATGAATGAGCAAGAATAACATGTACAAACATAAACATACTCCCCCTAACTGTAAGCATGGGTGAAATTAGGAATAAAAACACATAAGCATGGCATTTTCAAGAATTCAAGCAATTTAAGCACAAAAAGGCCCTAAAAGGTCAAGATAGGCTAGTTAGACCTAACTCTCTCATAAGGAACCAAAAACGCTTTTTATCTAAAGGCTTGGTAAAAATATCCTCTAGATGGTTTAAGGTGTCAACGAACTCTATAGCAACATCTTCCTTAAGGACATGATCTCTAATAAAATGATGCCTTATTTCTATATGTTTGGTTATAGAGTGTTGGATGGGATTTTTGGTTAAGCATATGGCACTAGTGTTGTCACACTTAAGGGGTATTGTTTCAACTTTAATACCAGAATCTAAGAGTTGTTGCTTTATACAAAGGACTTGAGCACAACAACTCCCTAAGGATATGTACTCGGCTTCGGTGGTAGATAAAGCTACACTATTTTATTTCTTAGAGAACCAAGATATGAGCATACTACCTAAGAATTGACATGTTCCCGAAGTACTCTTCCTATCGATTTTACACCCCCCATAATCTACATCCGAATAAGCATGAAGGTTGAAGGTTTAGTCTCTAGGGTACCAAAGACCTAGACAAGGAGTATCTATAAGGTACCTAAAGATTCTCTTAACGGCTGTAAGGTGAGACTCTCTAGGACTAGCTAGAAACCTAGCACACAAGAAAACATTAAACAAGATATTCGGTCTACTTGCGGTAAGGTAAAACAAAGATCCAATCATAGAGCGATAAAGGTTAGAGTCAACACACTTACCTCCTTCATCTTTGCCAAGCTTTGTAGATGAGCTCATTGGTGTGGCTTGAGGCTTTGCATTCTCCAATCCAAAGTTCTTGAGCTTATCCTTGATGTACTTTGCTTGATTGATGAAGGTGCCATCCTTCCTTTTCTTGATTTGGAGTCCCAAAAAGAATGAGAGCTCCCCCATCATGCTCATCTCAAATTCACCTTGCATTAACTTAGCAAACTCTTTGCAATGACACTTATTAGTAGATCCAAAAATAATATCATCAACATATATTTGTACTACTAAGATGTCATTTTTATACCTTTTTATGAAAAGTGTAGTATCTACCTTACCTTTTTCAAAACCTTTTTCAATCAAAAAGTTTGAAAGTCTTTCATACCAAGCTCTAGGAGCTTGTTTTAAACCATAAAGTCTTTGGTTAGTTTGAAAACATGATTTGGAAATTTTTAATCTTCAAAACCCGGTGGTTGTTCCACATACACTTCCTCATTTATAAAATCATTTAAAAATGTGCTTTTAACATCCATTAGAAAAATCTAGAAATCATGATAACATGCATATGCAAGCAACATCCTAATGGTCTCCATTCTAGCTACGGGTGTATAGGTTTCATCAAAATCTATTCCCTCTTCTTAAGTGTAACCTTGAGCAACTAATCTAGCTTTATTTCTCACAATGTTACCACTCTCATCTAGTTTATTCCTAAAGACCCATTTAGTTCCTATAGTAGATTGATTACTAGGTCTTTCAACTAATGTCCAAACATTACTTCTCTCAAATTGATTTAACTCTTCTTGCATAGCCATAATCCAAAAATCATCATTTAATGCTTCTTTTATATTCTTAGGCTATATGCTTGAGATAAATGCAACATGGTTCATAACTTTAAGAGAAGATCTAGTAGTTACCCCCTTGGATGGATCACCCAAGATTTCACCACCTTTGACATAGTTGTACTCCCTTGGGTAGCTCACTTCCTTTTCCTCAAGAGCCAAGTCCTTCAAGGCTTCAAGAGGCGGATCTTGTGTATCCTCTTCTTTTGGTGGAATCTCATCCTCCTTTGAAGTTTGTCCTCCATCAAAGGCATCAAGGATTCCTACATCATCATCATCACAAGAATCCTTCCTCGGAAGGAGGTTATAATTGAATACAACATGAATAGACTCTTCTACTACTAAAGTTCTCTTGTTAAATACACGATAGACTTTAGAGTTTAAAGAATATCCTAAGAAAATAGCTTCATCACCTTTTGCATCAAATTTACCTAAGTTATCTTTTCCATTATTTAAAACAAAACACTTACAACCAAATGGATGAAAATAGCTAATGTTAGGCTTTTTAGATTTTAAAATCTCATATGGTGTTTTCTTTAAAAGTGGCCTAATCATTACTCGGTTTATAATGTAGCAAGCGGTATTTGTGGCTTCTACCCAAAAATATTTAGGTAAATTGTTTTCGCAAAGCATGGTTCTAGCCATTTCTTGTAAAGTTCTATTTTTCCTCTCAACTACCCCATTTTGTTGAGGAGTTCGAGGAGCCAAAAAATTGTGGTTAATACCATTTTCATTCAAAAACTCTTCAAAACCTAGATTTTGAAATTCGGTTCCATGATCACTCCTAATATGAGAAATCTTAAGTTCAAGATCATTTTGAGTTAATTTTGAAAATATGATGAATTTTTCTAAAGCCTCATCTTTAGTACTTAAAAATAGAACCCAAGTAAATCTAGAATAGTCATCAACAAGCACAAATGCATACAATTTACCACCCAAGCTCATAGTTCTAATAGGCCCAAATAAATCCATATGAATTAGTTGTAAACACCTACTTGTAGGAACATCATTAATGGATTTAAAGGATGATTTATGTTGTTTACCCTTAGAGCATGCATCACATATTTTATCATTTGAGAATTTGATCTTGGGTAAACCTCTTACTAGATTTAGGGAAACTAATTTTTCTAAAACACTTATGCTAGCAAGTTCTAGTTTCCTATGCCATATCCATGCATCATTTTCATCATGCGCAACAAAGCATGCATGGGATGAATAAATGTCATCTAAATGCACCATGTAAATATTACCTATGCGATGACCTATGAGCATTATTTTATTTTATTTAATGTCAACAATTTTACACTCATTTTTATCAAACAAGACATTAAACCATTTATCACATAATTGACTAATGCTCAATAAATTATGTTTAAGACCATCGACATACAAAACATTTTCAATGAGAATAGTAGAGTGATTACCTATGGCGCCAATACCTTTAATGTGGTCTTTGGAGTTGTCACCAAATGTCCCTACTCCACCACTTTTTGGCTTTAAGTCCATGAATCTACTCTTGTCTCCGGTCATATGCTTCGAGAATCCACTATCAAGATACCATGAGTTTTGACTTTGTGCTTTGGCCTTGTGGCAATGCCCCCTACAAACAAAGAGTTAAACTTTGATTTTTGCTACCCAAATCATTTTGGGTTCACGAGTGTTAACTCCCAAAAGCTTGGTTCCCTTAGGGATCCAATGTGACATAGCAACAATATTATAAGATTTGACAAGTTCCTTAGGAACCCATACACTTATAATTCTCTTAGTTCTATTATGTCTAGGGAAGCCACTTTGTTTGTAGTTGTATGTCTTTCTCCTAGGTTGGTTTGTTTTAGATGATTCACCTTTTTCATGTTTCACATTACCAACATTTTTGAAAGACTCCTTGAGCTTGTTAAGCTCATCTAACACCTTTTGGTGTTTACTATTGCATTGAGAAATAAGATTATTTAGGTCTACATTTTCATCTTGGAAGAATTTAAGTTCATCTTGCAATCCTAAGATCTTTTTCTCAAATTTTAAGCCAACCTGAGAAAGTGAGTCATTTTTAGCATTTAATTGGGAAATAACCTTTTTATTTCTTATGACCAACTCTTTATATTTCTCAACTAACTCATCATATACCTCTTGTAACTCATCATAAGCATCATGCAATTCATCAAATGTAAAATCAAAAGATGATGAGTTAGAGGTTACCATGGAGGAATCCTCCTCAAGTGCCACGAGGCAAAGGTTGGCGACTTCGTGTTCCTCATCCTCGGATGACTCCTCGTCACTCCAAGAAGCAAGCTTGGCTTTGAGCTTCTTCTTCTTCTCAAAGCTTTTTTTTCTTGAGTTGAGGGCACTCCGAATGAATGTGACCAGATTTTTTGCACTCAAAGCAAATGATTTGATCCCTCTCTTCTTCTTTCTTCTTGGTTTTGAAGTCCATTTTTCGTTGAATCTTCCTTCCTCGGTTGGACCTCATAAACCGTGAGAATCTTTTGGCTATCATAGCCAATTCTTCTAGGTCATCCTCCTCACTAGAAGTGCTCTCATCATGTAATGAAGCTTTGAGAGCCACTTCTATCTTCTTCTTCTTTTCTACCTCTAGCTTCTCCACTCTTCTCTCATCTTTTTTCTTTTCATCTTCCCTTCCTTGCTTCATTATCTCATGGGTTAGGAGGGAACCCACTAGCTCATCAAGCTTGAGTTTCTTCAAGTTATTGGCCTCAATGATGGCGGTTCTCTTCCCATCCCAAGACTCGGAAAGTGAGTAGAGTAGCTTCCGAACTAGTTTGTCTTCCAGGATTATCTCTCTAAAACCCTTAAGCACGTTGACGATTGTTGAGAAACGATTGAACATCTTGGACATGGTTTTGTCGGGCTCCATTTTGAAATTCTCATAGCTAAGATTGAGAATTCCAATCTTTGTCTCCTTCACATCACTTGTTCCTTCATAAGTGGTCTCTAGTGTATCACACACTGCCTTGACACTTTCAATGGAGGAAACTTTGGAGTAGATGTCGGGACCGAAAGAGCAAAACAACATTTGAAGAGCTTTATCATTGATTTGGATTTTCTTTCTCTCTTCTTCACTCACCTCAATTTTCTTCTTTAGCACCAATCTTCATTCGTCGTCTCTCTTCATTGGAATATAGGGACCATCTTCAATGGCATCCCAAACTAGATAATCGTTGGATTTGATGAAGATGCGCATCCGGTTCTTCCAAAATGGATAGTTATCATCGTTGAAGAAGGACGGTTTGGTGGTTGATTGAGACTCATACATGCTTGACCCGGAGGTAGATGCCATGTCTTGATTTTTGGATGATCACACTCTTCCTAGGAACTCCTCTTGTGGTTGATAATCCTTCAAATAGGTAGGCTCTGATACCAATTGTTGAGTGGATTAAATGATCGATATAAGCCAAGAGGGGGGGTGAATTTGATTTTTAGACTTTTTGGTATTGTAATGAAAAATTAAAAATATAGACAAGAGGATTTAGAGTGGTTCAAGTTCCAATCGAACTCTACATTCACTACCTTAGCTTCACTAAGGATTTTCCAACAATTCCACTAATTGTTCTTCCTCTTTTCTAGGCTAAGGAGGTAACCGTTACAAAACCGGTCAAATTTTCTACCCAAAATTTGACCCAATCCTCATTTGCAAAATACAAAGAAGATAAAGGCTAAAACTAGTATCTCTCAATACAAAATATAGCCCTCTTACAAGCACTCAACCCAATTGAAAGGATAAGAATGGAAATTACAATTTCACAATTGTGGTTTACAAGAAATATTGGGATTTTTGAACAAATGCTTGGCTTTGATGTTTGGATAAGACTTTTGAGATCAATAGTTGTTGCTGGTGCTTTTTGGGGTCCCTTTTATACCTTCTCATCAATTTCTAGCCGTTGGGGTTGTTGCATTCATCAATAGAGTCGTTGGGATGCTATCTTCCCTCCATAAATGCAGTCTGCAACTACCCGTTCCGAAACGCCCGATCCTGTTTCTAAACAGACCAAAAAAGAAAGAGCCGTTGGGGTGTATTAAATAGACCGTACCGAAACGGGCACAGTCGTTTTGATACGCTAAGAGCCCGTTTCAAAACACTTTGCCACTGTCAAAGCCTATATCGAAACGGCTTGGAAGCGTTTCGATACGCCTTAACAAAAAGTTTAAAATCACTTAAAAACTTCAACGGTCATATTATTAAAACCAGGTTTGAATGCCGTTTCGAAACATTTGAGGTCGTTTCGATACTACCGTATCGAAATGGGTCAAACCGTTCCAATGTTCTTCATCTTTTTCGAAACAGAGGTTAATAGTTTCAAAAGTGTTCCAGAACGCCCAATGGCCGTTCCAAAACGGTGACTCGAAAATCACTGTTTTGGCTTGAAAAACACTTAGAAAACTTTTGACAAGTTGAGTTTTTAGCTTAACCATTTTTCTTTAAATATATAGAGAGGTTTGAGGACTTAAAAATTCGTTTTCTCTTTTTCAATTTAATCCTTAAATTCTTTAGTTTTGTCAAAATCAATTTATCGGTTTCATAGTTTCCCTAAATCTAGTTAGAGGTTTACCCAAGATTCAGTTCTCCAATGATAAATATGTGATGTATGCTCTAAGGGTAAACAACATAGATCATCCTTCAAATCCATTAATGATGTCTCTACTAGTAGATGTTTACAATTGATTCTTATGGATCTTTTTGGGCCTATTAGAACTATGAGCTTGGGTGGTAAATCGTATGCTTTTGTACTTGTTGATGACTATTCTAGATATACTTGGGTTCTATTCTTAAGTACAAAAGATGAGGCTTTAAAAAAATTCATCACATTTTCAAAATTAACTCAAAATGATCTTGAGCTTAAGATTTCTTACATTAGAAGTGATCATGGAACCGAGTTTTAAAATCTAGGTTTTGAAGAGTTTTTAAATGAAAATGGTATTAGCCACAATTTTTTGGCACCTCGAACTCCTCAACAAAATGGGGTAGTTGAGAGGAAAAATAGGACTTTACAAGAAATGGCTAGAATCATGCTTTGTGAAAACAATTTACCTAAATATTTTTAGGCAGAAGCCACAAATACCGCTTGCTACATTGTAAATCGAGTAATGATTAGGCCACTTTTAAAGAAAACACCATATGAGATTTTAAAATCTAAGAAGCCTAACATTAGCTATTTTCATCCATTTGGTTACAAGTGTTTTGTTTTAAACAATGGAAAAGACAACTTAGGTACATTTGATGCTAAAAGTGATGAAGCTATTTTCTTAGGATATTCTCTAAACTCTAAAGCCTATCGTGTATTTAATAAAAGAACTTTGGTAGTAGAAAAGTCTATACATGTTATTTTCGATGATAACCTCCTTCCGATGAAGGAATCTTGTGATGATTATGATGTAGGAATTCTTGATGCCTTTGATGCAAGACAAACTTCAAAGGAGGATGAGATTCCAACCAAAGATGAAGATGCACAAGATCCACCTCTTGAAGCCTTGAATGACTTGGCTCTTGAGGAAAATGAAGTGAGCTACCCAAGGGAGTAAAACTATGTCAAAGGTAGTGAAATCTTGGGTGATCTATTCAAGGGGGTAACTACTAGATCCTCTCTCAAATTAATGAATCATGTTTCATTTATCTCATGCATAGAGCCTAAAAATATCAAAGAAGCTTTAAAAGATGGTTTTTGGATTTTGGCTATGCAAGAAGAATTAAACCAATTTGAGAGGAGTAATGTATGGAAATTAGTTGAAAGGCCTAGTAATCAATCTACTATAGGAACTAAATGGGTATTTAGGAATAAACTAGATGAGAGTGGTACATTGTGAGAAACAAAGCTAGACTAGTTGCTCAAGGTTACACTCAAAAAGAGGGAATTGATTTTGATGAAACCTATGCACATGTAGCTAGAATGGAAGCTATTAGGATGTTGCTCGCATATGCATGTTATCATGATTTCAAGCCTTTTCAAATGGATGTAAAAAGAGCTTTTTTAAATGGTTTTATAAATGAAGAAGTGTATGTGGAACAACCACCGGGTTTTGAGGATTCAAAATTTTCAAATCATGTTTTTAAGCTAACCAAAGCACTTTATAGTTTAAAACAAGCTCCTAGAGCTTGGTATGAAAGGCTTTCAAACTTTTTATTTGAAAAAGGTAAGGTGGACAATACACTTTTCATAAAAAGGTATAAAAATGACATCTTAGTAGTACAAATATACGTTGATGATATTATCTTTGGATCTACTAATGAATGTTATTGCAAAGAGTTTGCTAAGTTAATGCAAGGTGAGTTCGAGATGAGCATGATGGGGGGCTCTCGTTCTTTTTGGGACTCCAAATCAAACAAACGAAGAATGGCACCTTCATAAATCAAGCAAAGTACGTGAAAGATATGCTCAAGAAGTTTGGCTTGGAGAATTGAAAGCCTCAAGTCACACCTATGAGCTCATATACGAAGCTTGACAAAGATGAAGGAGGTAAGTGTGTTGACTCTAAGCTTTATCGCTCTATGATTGGATCATTGTTTTACCTTACCGTAAGTATACCAGATATATTGTTTAGTGTTTGCTTGTGTGCTAGGTTTCAAGTTAGTCCTAGAGAGTCTCACTTTATAGCCGTTAAAAGGATCTTTAGGTACCTTAGAGATAATCATTGTTTAGGTCTTTTGTATCCTAGAGACTCAACCTTTAACCTTCATGATTATTCGGATGCGGATTATGGGGTTGTAAAATTGATAAGAAAGGTACCTCGGGAACTTGCCAATTCTTATGTAGTATGCTCATATCTTGGTTCTCTAAGAGACAAAATAGTGTAGCTCTATCTACCACCGAAGCCGAGTACATATCCTTAAGGAGTTGTTGTGCTCAAGTCCTTTTGATGAAGCAACAACTCTTAGATTATGAAATTAGAGTTGAAACCATAACCCTTAAGTGTGACAATATTAGTGTTATATGCCTAACCAAAAATCCCATCCAACACTCTAGAACCAAACACATAGAGATAAGGCATCATTTCATTAGAGATCATGTCCTTAAGCAAGATGTTGTTATAGAGTATGTTGACACCTTGAACCAACTAGCGGACATTTTTACCAAGCCTTTAGATAAGGAGCGTTTTTGGTCCCTTAGGAGTGAGTTAGGTCTAACTAGCCTATCTTGACCTTTTAGGACCTTTTTGTGCTTAAATTGCTTGATTTCTTGCAAAATGCCATGCTTATGTGTTTTTAATCCTAATTTCATCCATGCTTATAGTTAGGGGGAGTATGTTTATGTTTACACATGTTTCTCTTGCTCATACATAACATTTATGCATCTAGGATTTATTAGAATTCACTTTTTCTGCATTTTAGAGCCTCATCTGCACCTCTAGGCCTAAGCGTATCGAAACGGGTCAATCTGTTTCGATACGGGTGCCTTAAAAGAATGGTTTATGACCAGGGTGTTTCGAAACGCCTAAAAGGGTTTCGAAACGTTTTGCCTCTGCCAAGAATTGTATCGAAACGACCCAAAAGTGTTTCGATATGGGTTACCACGTGGGATTCGATACGGTCAAAGCCGTATCGGAACGGTCAAAAGGACTTGAAACGTCAGTCAACATTTCGGTACGCTCGTTTCGGAACAATCGTGCATGTTCCGAAATGCGTATCCGGACAGCTTTTTAAGGGATTTAATTGCTAAAGTTTGTTTTTCATTAAAACTCCTAAAAACCCTAAACCTAATTTTTTCCTTATAAAAGCCCTATAAACCTCATTGTTTTTCATCAAATCTTGAGGGCTTTTACTCACAAACTAAAGTCTAAGCAAGCTTCAACAAATTGGTGCAATTTCTTCCATTCATTCATCCAAAAATCCCTTTTTGAGGTATTTTTCATCTTTTTCTTTTGATTTTATTCGTATCTTAGGTTAGAAAATATTAGTTTTGTATTGTTTATATGTTTTGTAACTTGGGTTCTTCAAAATTTGTAAAAAAAATTCAAAATCTCAATTTATTCGAATATATTTGTTTTTACTCGTATTTTTTTGTTTTTCAAAAGTTGTTTCTTCTTCAAAAAAAAATTGTTATATGTATATATGTTTTAAAAAAAATTTAAAACCTAAATGAGATTTTTCATTGGATTGAATTAAAGATTTACATGCATACATTTTAATTTTTTTATTTGCTTGCTTTGTGTTTTTAGGAATTTCATGGAAAACATTAACAAAAAATGCAAGACTCAAATGGGTGAAGCTTCAACCCAAGCAAACATCTGTCCTAACCTCACCCTCCTCTTTCAAAAGAGTCTTCGGAATCAAGAGACTAAGGATTGTTTCAAAATCATCAAAGATTTAGCCGTTCGCCGAGAGCGTGTTGTGGATATCGAGTTCCTTGACTCCGAGCGCTTTGAATTCCGTTATCTAGCTCGTTTGCGAGAATGGAGCTTCTTGGCCTTTTTGAGCATTCCGGATATTGTCTACAAACATATGGTCCTCCTTTTCTACTCCAATGTCGTTCTTATTGATAATAAAGATCATACCGAGATGATTGGCATTGAATCGTACCTTTTGGGGAGGAAGTTCACTATTGATATGTTCGTTTTAGAGAATGCTCTTGGGCTCAAAGATGAAGGCATTGAGGATGAGAACCACTTTGGTGCTCACACCGGGTCTGTTCTCACATTGGATGCTCATGACCGGTTCCTCCATTTGATGATCTCTTGGTTCATCCGTCCTTCAGGAGGTAAATTTTCCCACGTTCGTCAAGTTGACTATTTTTGGTTAGAGTGCTTTCGCCTAGGACAACGGCCAAACCTTGTTAAAATCATGTTCGCCGACATGGTCCATCAACTGAAGATTCGCACCACCGATGCTCTTACATCATTCACTTATGGGGTTGTTTTAAGCTATGTCTTTGGTACCCTCAACCTTGATTGCTCTTATGATTCTCCATAACCCCGCAAGCGAAAGATTGGTGAATCTTCTCTCATTAAGTTCGGGTTTCTCTATACTCTTGGCCAATGGGTTCATGTTGATAGGCGAGCTCCGGCACCTCAAGTTGAGCCTCCACCTCAAGCTTTGGCTCCTAACAATGAGGTTCTAATGGCTTTCCATACCGAGCAGTTCAACTCGACTGATACGAACATGGCTTCGGGATTTGGTGCTATCAACACTCGTTTGCAATCCTTGGATAATCGTGTTCTTGGAAACGAGAATCGTCTTACCGCTCTTAAGAATCAACAATCATCTATGGATTTATCTTTCTCCACATTCTATGGTGATTGGAGGAACTATCGTCGTGCTCAAGCTAAAGACAATGATGATTCTCTTGATGTTGATGGTGACGATGATGATGATGAGGCTTAGGATTTCCATTGCATATCATATTAGTCTATCATATTAGGAATAAGTTTGCACCTTTCTATCTCTATATGCTTTAAAGACCTATGCTTTGCTTATTTTGTTTGGGATTGATCTTAAACTCTATTGCTTTAAGTATTTATGTTTGGTTATTTGTTTCTTGAACTTAATTCTATCAATATTATGTTGTTTGGTTTCTTGCTTATAATATTGTCTCTTCTCATGATTAGCCTTGATTATTATTCTTTTTGATCTAACAAAAAGGGGGAGAAGTAATATAAGAGCCAAATTTTTAAGTTGGTTTTGAGTTTCAAACACTTGAATTTTAAATCTCTTCAAAACTTTAAAACTCATCTTACATTGAGGGGGAGTTAGAACGTCTTCAAAATTTCAAAATTCTTAAAAATTCAAACTTGGTTTTTTTATATCAAAAAGGGGGAGATTGTAAAACTAATGAATTGATTTTGATATAACAAAGGATTTAAGGACTAAATTGAAATGGAGAAAATGAATTTTTAAGTCCTCAAAACCTCCCTATGTGTTTAAAGAAAAATGTCCAAGTCAAAACTTAAACTTATCAAAAAAATTCTAAGTATTTACCAAGTCAAAACAGTAATTTTCGAGTCACCGTTTCGGAACGGCCTTTGGGCGTTTCGGAACATTTTGAAACTGTTAACCTCTGTTTTGGAACTAGCTTTCCCGTTTCGATATGGGTGTATCGAAACAGCTATTTGTGTTTCTAAACAAATGAAGAACAACAGAACGGTTTGAACCATTTCGAAACAGTTGTATCGAAACGACCTCAAACGTTTCGAAACAAATTTCAAACTTGGTTTCAAAATATGACCGTTGAAGTTTTATAACTGATTTTAAAGATACAGTTAAGGCGTATCGAAACGCTTCTAAGGCGTTTCGATACAAGTTTTGACAGTGGCAAATTGTTTTGAAACGGGCTTCAGCACGTTTCGGAACAGGCTCTTAGCATATCGAAACGATCGTGTCCATTTCGGTATGGCCTATTAATTACACCCCAACGGCTCTTTCTATTTTGGTCTATTTCGAAACAGGGTCAGACGTTTCAGAATGGGTAGTTGCAGACTGCATTTATGGAGGGAACATAACATCCCAACGGCTATAATAATGAAGGCAACAACCCCAACGGCTAGAATTCAATGAGAAGGTATAAAAGAGACCTCTAAAAGCACCAGCAACAAATATTGATCCAAAAAGAATTATCCAAACATCAAATTCAAGCTATTGTGCTAAAATCTCATATTTTCTTGTAAACCCCAATTGTAGAACCTTGTATTTCCAATCTTATTTGTTCAATTGGGTTGAGTGCTTGTAAAAAGGGCTACATTTGTATTGAGAGATACTAGCTATTAGCCTTAAACTTCTTTGTAATCTTTGAGTGAGGATTGGGTCAATTTTTTGGGTAGAAAAATTGACCACTTTGTAAAGGTTTCCTCCTAAGCCTAGAAAAGGGGGAAGATCAACTAGTGGAGTTGTTGGAAAATCCTTAGTGAAGCTAAGGTAGTGGATGTAGAGTTCAATTAGAACTTGAACCACTTTAAATCTCTTGTCTTGCAAATTTTTATTTTCCACTCCACCACCAAAATTTCTAAAAATCCAATTCACCCCCTCTTGGCTTAAATTGATTCTTTGATCCACTCAACACACTCAACTATGGTTGTTGACTCGAAAATGCCACGAACTTTAAAAAAAGTTCAAAACTAACACTGAACTTTAGTCTGTGACTCGAGATACCACTCTGCCGTTAACTCTTAACACCTAGTTAAGTCAAAATGGTGTCATTTCAGTGCGACTGTTTTGAAGTCTAATTTACACAAAACGACGTTGTTTTGTTGGAGGAAAAATATTAAAACCATGCTAAAACCTTCAAATACAAGGGCTAAGCCTTAACCACTAAACTAACATCATAATATATAAAGTTTTACCAGAAATATTATATATCTCAAACTACTTGAGATTAATTAAAATTATTTTATGAAATAAATAATACTATAAATGATATTAATATATAAAAATATAAAATATATTATTCTTATATATTATTAATAATATAATATATTATTTCATAAAACTCAAAATATTCATAAAAATAATATATTTATATAATTAATAATATATAAAAACCCTAAAATGTTAACCCACAAACCCCTAACCTTTAAACTTAAACCATAAACTTTAGAGTTTAGGATTTATGGTGTAAGGGTTTTTATATATTAATGTTATGAATATTTTGTGTAACCCCCTCATCCCAGTCTGGCCGGATGACCGGTCCGAGTGGGCCACACGGGGAAAACTGAAGCGAAACCCGTTAAGGTTCCCCCTCGGTTAGCAACCCTATTTTTTTCCATTTTAATCTTGTCTAGAGGAGTATTAAATCCTAAATGATCATACAACGGAACAACATACACGAGATAATCAAACGAACCCAAACCAACATTTAACATCCCAATTTTAGACTTAACTGCAGGCGGTATCGATACACTTAAGGGTGTATCGATACCCCTTGACTAGGTCAACTAGTTAGAGTCAACCCGTGGAGA
Organism: Hibiscus tridactylites; assembly: GCA_958450335.1. Lineage (NCBI taxonomy): Eukaryota > Viridiplantae > Streptophyta > Magnoliopsida > Malvales > Malvaceae > Hibiscus > Hibiscus tridactylites. The sequence goes on along the minus strand of OY288286.1, from coordinate 54,471,666 downwards.
CCGTATCGATACGCCCAAGGAGTGTATCGATACCCTCCCCAACGGTTGACTTCCCACGGTCAACGCTAAGATGACCGTATCGATACGCCAAAGGCCCGTATCGATACCGAAATGGACAATAGCTCCAGTGACCAAAAAGGTATCGATGCGCCCCCCCCCCCCCCTCATGTATCGAAACACGAGGCCTGAAACAAGAAGGCCGTATCGATACGGGGCCAACCGTATCGATACCCCTGCTAGGAACTTACAGGTTTGAGCTGATTTAAGGCACAAGGAGGCCTCTAAACCCCTCTAAAACCTCAACCAACACACTAGCATCAAACCTAAGGCAAACCAACCATAAAAGCATGCTTTAACATGAAGCCAAAGGGCACAAACCAACACAAGGTGATGCACAAATCATACAAGCAACTTAGCATTCAAACATGAACAAGGCATCTATACTTGGCATTCCAACAAAAGACAATTTAGCATTTAAAGTCATACATGGAAGCTCATAAGGCCTTAATAGGCACAAGACAACATATAGGAGGTTTGCATTTACCAACAAGGGAACCTATACGCCTAAAGCATGCCACTACACAAACATCCATCATAGCATTCATGGATTACAACTCATAATCAATCCAAAACATCAACATAAGGCGTTAACAACATAAAGCCAACACAAAGGAGTCTAGATACAAGCTTCTAAAACACGTAGCATTTCCCATTGCTAAACTACTACATTATTTAATAAACCATACTTGAGCAATTACCACACGCTTGGACGCCCTTTTCTTGCTCCTTGCTAACTCCAAGCTAAAGATCTGCATTGTCGGAAGAAGGAGAGCGTAAGCATAAAGCTTAGTGAGCGGAGCTCTAAAACATAACTACGACAATGCTGGGTTCAAAGCTTTCTTTAAAATAAAGGTCAACGCATACAAATCATCCAATGACCTAATCCTTCTACTAACATACAAGTTCAACCAAAGGTCAACAATATAGGCATTTATCGTGGCATTACACTTCATGGTATGCATGAGGACATAATCTTAGATAAAGCAAAACCATAAAAGAGAATGATATAGTGAGATACAACATGAGCAACACATGGTATGCACAAGCATAACCAAACACACACGGTGAGACTACACATCACCGTTTCGACTAGTAGTTTTCCAATGGGACTACACATCAAAGTACTCTTCTACTAGTCACTACCGGCGGGACTACACATCACCGGAGTCTTATACAACTCGCTACCGGTGGGACTACACATCACCGGAGCAACGACAACCATCACGTGAGGTTCGACACCAACCATGCAACACAATATACACTCACTATCATGCGACATGTACTCATTATACCATGCACAACCAAAACAAGATGTAACAATATCCACAATTAAGCATCACTTACTACTTACAATCTTACCAATCACAATTGGTCTTACTCACCATTTTCATGCACAACCTGCACCAACTTACACACATCTTACAAGGCATATCAACATCAACATTATTACCGTCATACATGATCAACGATATAATATTAAGCAATCATACTTCTCCCCAAATTATTTAAATTTCATGCTTAACAAAACATCACCACAAGTAATGAAAACAAATGGAAAGAGGGGGAAATTAAAGAGGCAATTCACACCAACTTACTCTTGAATTTAAAATTGACTTTTCAAGCCCAAACTAAACTCTTTCAAAACCAACTTTGAACCAAAACGATACTTGAAAACATTTACACATTCACATGCTTGAACCAATGGCTCAAAGCCATTTAAAATACTTTAACCACTCACCTAAGCTTCCAAGCTCCAAGCCAAGCAAGCAACCACTCTCACAAACCCGGATTTCTTCCCGAAGCTTCTCCAACACCAATTTTCGCTTTCAAACAACCTCAAACACATTTCAAACAATTCCAAATCAGCCCAACATCAAAAGACCCACCCGGAATACAATTCAATCACAATTTACCATGTTGCAAGCTATGAATAATTCCCATTTTTAACCAACTCGGACAGCCCCAAAACCATGTCCAAAAACCATGTTTCCAACCTCCATTGCACCCACAATTGATCCCAATTCAACCCCTATCCATAGTACTATCAATAGCCTATCAAAACCCACCTAAAACAACCCCCAAAACTCACCCAAAACCCTCCAAAAACCTCATGTTTACCCAAATCCGAAAATTGCTCAAAATCATTCAAAATTCGCATATGTTATACCATTTAACTTCTATACATCATAACTAACCATATTAAATCAAAACATTAAGCTTAACAACATAAAGTTTCCATTTTTAATCAAAATCTTTCAAAACTCTATTTTCCAAAACTTCCATGAAAATGAAAATAAGTGGTACTTTTAAAGAGAGGGAGTTGAGGGGAAGTCAAAAACGTAATTATCTTTCAAAACCGAGCTAAAATGAGGGAGGAAGGAGATGGAATAGTGAAAGGGGGAGGGAGCTCTTCAAACCCGTTGAAGAAGATGATGATGAATAGAAAAAGGGTGTTTTATTTGTATAAAGGGGTATTTAAATTAGAAAAGGGTAAATTACCAAAAGGTCATTAATGAATGACTATTCCATTGTTCTTTAAATAGCTCTTCAACTTGCAATTAAATCAATTTGGTCTCATTTCAAACATTTATTTTGAAACCCGAAATTTTAAAGGATCATTTGATTATAAACCCGAACCCAAATAATATTAAAATATTATTTTCACCTGACCCCTAAACCCGGGTGTTACATTTTGGGTTTTTAAAAATAATATATAAAAATAATATAAATCTATCCATTTGGTTCAACCAAATTATTTTATGAAAAATAACACAATAAATAATTTTACTATATAAACAATATAAAATATATTATTTACATATATATCAATAAAAAATATTGTTTTTTATGTTTTTTTGTATATTATTTATAATATAAATATTATATAGAAAATAAAAACAATAGACTTTTATTTTTATATATATTTATATAAAAAAATAATATATTTTATATTATTTATATATTAATATTATTTATATTGTTATTTATTTCATAAAATGATTTGAATTAATCTCAAGTTGTTTGAGATGTAGAATATTTGTGGTAAAACATTACATAATTTCAAGTTGGTTTAGTGGTTAAGGTTTAGCCTTTCTATTTGAAGGTATTGGGTTTAAATAATATTAATATATAAATAATATAAAATATATTATTTAATATATATGTATATCAATAAAATATATTATTTTTATGGTTTTTGATATATTTTTTATAATATAAATAGATTTCTTTTAAAGAAATATTCATTAAAAATATATTTATTAGAATAATATATTTATATTATAAATAATATATTATAAATATTATATAAACAATAAAAACAATACACTTATATATATATATATTGTAAAACCAATGCTTGATTTTGATATAACAAATAATCTAAGGACTAAATTGTAAAGTAAATAAATTTTTAAGTTCTCAAGAGACTCACATTTGATAAGTAAATTTTAGAATTAAAATGTTTTGAAGTCAAAACTTAAACCCCATAAAATTTACTAAGTGTTTCAAAGCCAAAATATTCAAAATCGCTTAAGCATTTCGAAACACCCTCAAAGTGTTTTGATACGTTTTTGCCACTAGAAACGCTCGTTTCAGTGCAGCCTTCATCTGGGATTTTGTTTTTTAAGTGTGGTTTCGAAATGGCTTATACTCGTTTCGATACAGGGGTTAAGTATTTTCAAAATAGAGCATTAAATGAACTAGCTATTACTTGTCAGAACTGAATTTTTGAAAATTGGTTACCTGTTTCGATACACCCTTTGGTGTTTTGAAACACCATTTTACAGTTTCAAAACGTTTCGATGTGGCCTATAGCCGTTTCGATACGATCCCCTGTTTACACATAAAAGCATTTTACAGTTTCAAAACGTTTCGATACGGCCAATTGTTGTTTCGATACGGTCCCCATTTTACACACAACGACTCTTTCTTTTTTTAGTGCCTGTTTCGGCACAGAGCCACGTGTTCTGATACGGATAGTTGTCGAACTGTATTTATGGAGGGAAGAGAGAGTCCCAACGACTCTATTGATGATCTCAACCACCCAAATGGCTAGAAATAAATGAGAAGGTATAAAAGCAAGCCTCAAAAGCACCAGCAACAACTATTGAACCTCAAAGAAACATCCAAGCAATCAAATCCAAACCTTAAGAACTTATTGTCAAATTCGTGTACCCAACTCTTAGAGTTCTTAGTGTAAATCAAATTTGAGAGTTTGGGGAGTGTTTGTAATCTATTTGGGCTATATTTATCTTGTGAGACATCAATTGTAATAGCCAACATCTTATTTGTAAAGTGAAAATCTTGTGGTTCAATCTTTGGGTAGAAACATTGAACATTTGTAAAGGTTGCCTCCTTAGCCTTCAAAAGGGGAAGAAAAAAATAGTGAAGAGTTTGTTGAAAATCCTTAGTGGGAGCCAAGGTAGTGGATGTAGAGCTTGTTTAAAAGCTTGTACCGGTATAATTACCTTGTCTATCATTTTTAATTGTTCCTTTTACTCCCTTCATTTTTTAAAGTGCCAATTCATCCCCCTCATGGCCATATCGGTTAATTCGATCCACTCAACAATTGGTATCAGAGCCTACCTCTTTGAAGGCTTCACAACCACAAAAGAAGATCTTAAAAGAGCGTTGATCAATTTCCAAGTCAAGCCATGGCATCTACCTCCGGGCCAAGCATGTACGAGTCACAATCTATCACCAAACTACCTTTATTAAATGTCAATAACTACCCTTATTGGAAGAATCGAATGCGCCTCTTTATCAATTCAAATGATTACACCATATGAGATGTGGTAGAAGATGCACCAATCATTCCCATGAAGAGAGATGAAGAAGGAAGGCTTGTTCCAAAGAAAAAGGTGGAGATGAGTGAAGAGGATAGGAAGAGATTGCAAATGAATGACTAAGCCTTGCACATGCTATTTTACTCACTCGGACCGGACATATACTCCAAAGTGTCCTCGATCACAAGTGCCAAAGAAGTGTAGGACACTCTTGAGACCACTTACGAAGGAACAAGTGATGTAAAGGAGACGAAGATCGGGATCCTCAATCTTAGTTATGAGAACTTCAAGATGGATTTCGATTAGATCGTAACGAAGATGTTTGATCATTTCTCCGTCATCATGAATGGTTTAAAGGGCTTCAGAGAGATCATTCCTAATGACAAGCTTATTCGGAAGCTACTCTATTCACTTCCTGAATCATGGGATAGGAAGAGAACCACAATTATCGAGGCAAAGAATTTGAAGACCTTGAAGCTCAATGAGTTGGTAAGATCTCTCCTTACTCATGAGATCATAAAACAAGGGAGAGAAGAAGAGAAGAGAAAAGAAGAAATAAGAGTAGTCAAACAAAAGGTAGAGAAAAAGAAACAAGGAGTTGCTCTCAAAGTCTCTCTACCACAAGAGGAGAGCACTTCTAGTGGAGAAGAAGAGTTTGAAGAATTGGATATGATAGCCAAAAGATTTTCAAGGTTCATGAAGTCCAATCGTGGTAGAAAGTTTTCAAGAAGAAAAGACTTCAAGAACAAGAACAAAGAAGAATAAGAGAAAGACCAACTCATTTGCTATGAGTACAAGAATCCGGGTCACATTCGCATCGATTGCTCTCAACTAAAGAAGAAGAGCTTTGAGAAGAAGAAGCTCAAGGCTCAAGTAGCAACTTGGAGTGATGAGGAGTCATCTGCCGAGGATGAGGAGCATGAAGTGGTTAACCTTTGCCTCATAGCCCTTGAGGAGGAATCTATGGTAAACTCTAACTCATCATATCTTACTCATGATGAACTATATGATGCCTATGATGATTTGCAAGAAGTTTACAATGAATTGGTTGAAAAATATAAAGAGTGTATTTTAAAAAACAAGAAAAATATTCCCGATTTGAAATCTCAAAATGAGTCTCTTTCAAAAACCAATTCCAAATTGGAAAAGAAAGTTCTATACTTGATAAATCTTTCAAATGAGCTTAAAAAGAAAAATCTTGATGTCGAAAAACTTCTTTTCGATTTCCAAGATTATCACATTAAGAAAGTGGATAATCTTAAAACTTCTCTTTCTATTGGAAAAAAATGGTTTTAACAATGGTAGTTCTTCAAAAACCCAATATGTAAAGAGAAAGGATTTTAAATACAAACAGAGTGACTCTCAAAGGCATTATAGAGCTAAGAGGATTAGAAGTGTATGAGTTCCTAAGGAACTTGTAGCTTCTAATAATATTGTTGCTATTCCATCTTGGATTCCTAAGGGATCTAAGTTTTGGGGAGCTAACACTTATGGACCCAAAATGGTTTGGGTACCAAAATCAAAGAACTATTCTTTGTTTGTAAGGGGAGCATTGCTACAAGGTCAAAACATCAAGTCCAAACACATGGTACCTTGATAGTAAATGCTCCAGACATATGACCGGAGACAAGAGTAGATTCATAGAGCTCAAGCCAAAGCATGGTGGAGTGGTAACTTTTGGTGACAACTCCAAAGGTCATATTGAACGAATTGACTCTATTGGTAATCTCTCATCCATTCTTATTGAAAATGTATTACTTGTTGATGGTCTTAAACATAATCTATTGAGCATTAGTCAACTTTGTGACAAAGGTTTTAATGTTCATTTTGATAAAAATGGGTGTAAAATTGTGAACATTAAAACAAATAAAATAATATTCATTGGTCATCGAATATGAAACATTTATATGGTGCATTTAGATGACATACATTCATCCCATGCATGTTTAGTTGCACGTGATGAGAATGATGCATGGTTGTGGCATAAGAAACTAGGGCATGGTAGCATAAGTGTTTTAGAAAAGTTGGTTTCCCAAAATCTAGTTAGAGGTTTACCCAAACTAAAATTCTCACTAGATAAAAATATGTGATGCTTGTGCTAAGGGTAAACAAAAGAGAACCTCATTTAAACCCATTAATGATGTTTCAACTAGTAGGGTGTTACAATTAATCCACATGAATTTATTTGGGCCTATTAGAACTATGAGCTTGGGTGGTAAGTCATATGCATTTGTATTGGTAGATGACTTTTCTAGATACACTTGGGTTCTATTCTTAAGTGCTAAGGATGATGCTTTAGAAAATTTTATCACATTTACAAAAATTGCCCCAAATGATCTTGATCTTAAAATATCACATATTAGAAGTGATCATGGAACCATGTTTTAAAATATGAGTTTTGAAGATTTTTGTAATGAAAATGGTATTAGCCACAATTTTTCGGTTCCTCGCACTCCTCGGCAAAATGGGGTAGTTTAGAGCAAAAATAGAATTTTAGAAGAGATGGCTAGGACCATGCTTTGTGAAAACAATTTACCTAAGTATTTTTGGGCGGAAGCCACTAATACGACTTGTTATATTATTAATAGAGTAATGATTAGGCCTATTTTAAAGAAAACACCTTATGAGATTTTGAAATCCAAAAAGCCTAACATTAGCTATTTCCACCCTTTTGGTTGTAAATGTTTTGTTTTAAACAATGGAAAAACCAACTTAGGAAAATTTGATGCTAAAAGTGATGAAGCAATATTTTTTAGGTTGTTCCCTAAATTCTAAAGACTATCGGGTATTTAATGAAAGAACTTTGGTTGTTGAAGAGTTTATACATATTGTTTTCGATGATAACCTCCTTCTAAGGAAGGAACCGATGCTTGATAGGCTCGATTATCACCTTCAACTGATCCATCCAAGGGGGTAACTACTAGATTGTTATTCTTGATATGCTCGATTATCACCTTCAACTGATGCTTGCAAAGAGGTGGAGAAGTTGGATTTTTGGGTGTTTAAGTTGGTGGCAAAAATAAAGAATTAAACGCAAGGATTTAGAGTGGTTCGACTTTCTAACCCAAAGTGTACATCCACTACCTTGGAACGCCACCAAGGATTTCCCAAATTCACTAAGAATTTCGTCCCCTTTTCTCGGGTTAGGAGGAAACCGTTACAACGATTAAGCTATCTACCCTTAGCTTAATCAAACACTCACTTACAAGTGAAATTCAAAGCAAACAAGAAATCTCTCTAATAGGTATGCCTTTGCAACTCTAAGCACTCACCCAAAGCCTATACACTTGAGAAAATTTGACAATTAAGCTCACAAGTGTTGTTTATACAAGAAATATACAATTTTGGCCCTAAAGACAATTTGACATCATAGTGTTGTTCAAAATTTAAGCATTAACTTTTCCTTGATGCTTGGAGGTCCCTTTTATACTCCTAATTGTGTTTGTAGTCGTTGAGGACCGTTGGGATTGAATTGGAGTCGTTGGAGACTTTATTTCCCACCATAAATGCAGCTTTGGTGATATCCGTATCGGAACACACGAGTCCGTGTCGGAACACATGAGCCCATATCGGAACGACCTTCTTCAGAACTAGCCGTTGAAGCTTGATGTAGCAAGCCGTATCAAAACGCCTCTGCCGTATCGAAACGGTATTGACCTGTATCGAAACAGTTACAAACCATTTCAGTACGAGTGACCGTTGAGCTGCATTTAAAAGACCGTTGGGAAAATATGATTGTTGGGGAGGTTTTGACCGTAAGTCGTATCGAAACACAATAAGGTGTTTCGAAACAGAACTTCACTATATCGAAATGGGCAAGCCCTGTTTCGGTACGCGTTTTGGCAATTTCAAATTGTATCGGTACAGATTGGCCTTGTATCGAAATGGGTACCTTAAAAACACTGGTTTGGCTATTTAAAAACATTTCAAGCATTGCCAAAACCGTTTTAAACATCCTCCAACTTATTTTCAAGTTGTTTTGACTTAGTGAATATTTTAAATTCTTTTCAATTAAGTCCAAAACATTTTTCAATTATTAAATCAAAACATATATTTCTACATAGATCCTCTCTCAAACTTATGAATCGTGTTGCATTCATCTCATGCATAGAGCCTAAAATATCAAAGAAGAATTAAAAGGTGATTTTTTGATATTGGCTATGCAAGTGGAACTTAATCAATTTGAGAGAAGTAGAGTATGGACATTAGTTGATAGGCCTAGTAACCAATCTACTATAGGAACTAAGTGGGTATTTAGAAACAAACTAGATGAGAGTGGTAACATAGTGAGGAACAAGGCTATGCTTATTGCTCATGGTTACACTCAAGAAGAGAGAATTGATTTTGATGAAACATATGCACCCGTAGCTAGAATGGAAGCTATTAGGATGCTTCTTGCATTTTCATGCTATCATGATTTCAAGCCTTTTCAAATGGATATAAAAAGTGCTTTTCTAAATGGTTTTATAAATGAAGAAGTGTATGTTGAACAACCACCAGGTTTTGAGATCCACAATTTCCAAATCATGAACCAACTAAAGCTCTTTGTGGTTTAAAACAAGCTCCTAGAGCTTGGTATGAAAGGTTTTCAAACTTTTTGATTCAAAAAGGTTTTGAAAAAGGCAAGGTGGATACTACACTTTTCATTAAAAGATATGTCAATGACATCTTAGTAGTTCAAATATATGTTGATGATATTATTTTTGGTTCTACTAATGAATTTTATTGCCAAGAATTTTCTAAGCTAATGCAAGGTGAATTTGAGATGAGCATGATTGGAGGGATCTCATTTTTCTTGGGGCTCCAAATCAAGAAAAGGAAAGATGACACCTTCATTAATCAAGTAAAAAACATAAAGGACATGCTCAAGAAGTTTGGCTTGGAGAACGTAAAGCCTCAAGCCACTCCAATGAGCTCATCAATAAAGCTTGAAAAAGATAAGGGAGGTAAGTGTGTCGATTCTAAGCTTTATAGATCTATGATTGGCTCTTTGCTTTACCTTACCGCAAGTACATCGGATATTATGTTTAGTGTTTGCTTGTGTTCTAGGTTTCAAGTTGGCCCTAGAGAATCACACCTAGTTGCCATTAAGAGAATTTTTAGATACCTTAGAGATACACCTAGTTTAGGTCTTTGGTATTCTAGGGATTCCTCCTTTGACCTTCATGCTTTCTCCGACGCGGATTATGAGGGATGTGAGATAGATAGGAAAAGTACCTCCGGAACATGTCAATTCTTAGGTAGTATGCTCGTATCTTGGTTCTCTAAGAAATAAAATAGCATAGCCTTATCTACCACCGAAGCGGAGTACATATCCTTAGGGAGTTGTTGTGCTCAAGTTCTTTGGATGAAGCAACAACTCTTAGACTATGGTGTTCAAGTAGATACAAGACCCCTTAAGTGTGACAACACCAGTGCCATTTGTCTCACTAAGAATCCCATCCAACACTCTAGAACCAAACATATAGAAATTAGACATCATTTCATTAGAGATCATGTCTTGAAAAATGAGGTAGTTCTAGAATATGTTGATACCTTGAACCAATTAGTGGACATATTTACCAAACCTTTAGATAAAGAACGTTTTTGGACCCTTAGAAGAGAGTTAGGTTTAACCAGCCTTCCTTGACCCTTTAGGTCCCAAATGACCAAAAATGTGCTTAAAATTATTTGATGCTCATGCTTGTGTTGATTTGCCTCCTTTTGCATTTATGCTTCTTGTTAGGGGGAGTATGCAACTGTTTTAGTTCATATAACATGCTCATATATCATTTACATGCATTTAGGCTCGATCTAAGTTGGCGTCTTGGACTTAAAACTGCCCAAAATGCATTTTCTAACAAAGGAGTATCGAAACATGTCCATCTATTTTAATACGAGCTCCATCTAATTTGGTTACTGTAATTGGTCGTATCGAAATAGGCTCTTCGCGTTTCGATACGGGCTCGCGGTGTTGTTCCGAAACGGCTATTACCTGTATCGAAACAGGTCTCGTACCGAAATGGCTCGAAAGTGTTTTGATCCCCCCGTTTCGATACGCCAAGTGGTGTATCGATACGCGTCTGCGCATATTGTGAGGGTTTTCATCTACACATCAAGGCTAAGGCTTTGCAAGCAATTTCGTGCAATAATCATCCAAATTCCTATATCAAGGTATAAACCATTTTCTTTTCTTTTTGAATTTCCGTTTGATTTTCTTCAATATTTTTATTCAATTTTTGTATGGAATATATACTTATAGTATGAGTTTTGAAGTTTTTGCAAAAATTCTTTAAAACTCGAAATTTTTTTGTTCGAATATAAATTTTATATCATATATTTTTTCGTACTGTTTTTCGAAATTCTTTTTACCAAAATTTTGTTTTATATTTTTAAACTATATTGTATAGATTTTTATCAACACCTTGACTATTGGGTTGCCTAATGGATTGAATTTGGTTGATTTACGCATACATATGTTTTTGAATCTTGATTTGTTTCCAGATTTCGAATATGGGTTCTAGGAAGAGAGTACGAACCAATGAGGCTAGGGGAAGTTCTAACATTGATGACGATTCTTCTCGTCTCAACCTCACTCTACTCTATCAAAAAAAGTCTTCGAAACAATGTTGCTCATATCAACTTCAAACTTTTTCAAGATCATGCAATCCGACGTGAGCGTGTTATTTCTATACCCTTTTTGGATTCCAAACGTTTTTAATTCTATTATCTCCATTTATTGAGGCGTTGGAATTTCTTATCCTTTTTTAGCTTACCTGGTACTTTGTACCGTAACACGGTTCTTCTCTTTTATGCCAATGCCCGATGTATTTCCAATGCCGATCGTTCCGAAGTGATTGCCATTGAATTCTACCTCGTGATGAAGAAGTTTCAGATTGATCCTCAAACTTTGGTAAATATTTTTGGGTTTGACGATGAGGGTATTTCGGATGAAAACTCTTTGGTACATAGTCTTGGTGGCTCCGTTATGGTCCTTGATGCTCATGATCGCATCCTTCATCTCATGGTATCTTGGTGTTTCGTCCATCTAGAGGAAAGTTCTCCCACATTTGCCAAGTCAACGATTTTTTCGATTCTATGCTTTCGTGAGGAACGTCGACCAAACCTTTGTCGCATCATGTTTGCCGAGATGGTGCATCTTGTTCAAAATCGCAACTCGGATCTTGTCACTTCCTTCACATATTGCACCACTTTGAGTTACTTATTCTCAAAATTGGGGATCGATTACTCTCTTGACTTTTCGGAATCACTCAAATATCTCATCAAAGAGCGCACTCTTCTCCGTTGTAAGTTTCACTTCATCGATAGAGAATGGGTTCGTGTTGAGAATCCTCCTCAAGTTGCGGCCCTCTAACCTCAACCTTAAATTGCTCCACCAAACAATGAAGCTCTCATGACTTTTCTCACCAAGAAATTCAATGGCTTGTGAACCCACATGAACTCTAGTTTTGCCACTATTGACACACGCTTCACTTCCTTGGATGAACGTGTCCAAAGTGTTGAGAATCGACTTACTTCGGTTGAAACTCAACAAGCATCGATGGACATGTCTTTTACCAGATTCTATGGTGAGTGGGGGCAATTTCAAAGGAGCACCGCCAACGATGAAGATCAAGATGACGATGAGCCTTAGATTTTTGCATCTCATTGCATATCATTTAGTTTAGGCTTTCCTTTTTTATGCACCTATCTATGTTTTGTTTTAGGACCAATGCTTTGATCTATTGTTTTTAAGTACTATGTTTGGATATTTTAAAACACTTGCTTTTGTTTATTATGATTAATGATATTATATTGCTTTAATTATGCTTTGACTTGTGCTATTTTGCTTTATATCTTGGTTATATTCCTTATTCCTTCATTGATTTTGATATAATAAAAAGGCGGAGAAGATGGTTAAGACGCTAATTTTTTTTAAATCTTTTTCAAAACCTAGCTTCAATTTAGGGGGAGTTTACTTAAAAATTTACTTTGGTTTTGTTATATCGAAAAAGGGGAGATTGTAAAACTAATGTTTGATTTTAATATAACAAATAATCTAAGGACTAAATTACAAAGTAAATAAATTTTTAAGTACTCAAAAGACTAACATTTGACAAGTAAATTTTAGACTTAAAATGTTTTGAAGTCAAAACTTAAACCCCATAAAATTTTCTAAGTATTTCAAAGCCAAAATACTCAAAATCGCCCAGGCGTTTCGAAAGTGTTTCGATACATTTTGTCATTGAAAACGTCCATTTTAATACGAACTAATATGTTTTGAGATGAGGGTTTTGAAACGAGCTTGCCCATTTCGATACAGACTTCATCTGAGCTTTTGTTTTTTGGGTGTCGTTTCGAAACGGCTTATACTCGTTTCGATACATGGGTTGAGTATTTTTAAAATAGAGCATTAAATGAACTAGCCGTTACTTGTCAGAACTGAATTTTTGAAAATTAGTTACTTGTTTTGATACACACCTTTGGTGTTTCGAAACACCAATTTACAGTTTCAAAACGTTTCGATACGACTTATAGTTGTTTCGATATAATCCCCTGTTTACAAATAAAGGCATTTTACAATTTCAAAACATTTCGAAACGGCCTATTGTCATTTTGATACGGTCCCCTTTTTTACACGCAATGGCTCTTTCTTTTTTTAGTGTCCGTTTTGATACAAGGCCACGTGTTCTGAGACGAGTAGTTGCAGAACTGCACTTATGGAGGGAATAGAGAGCTCCAACGGTTCTATTGATGATCTCAACCACCCAAACGGCTAGAAATCAATGAGAAGGTATAAAAGAAAGCCTCAAAAGCACCAGCAATAACTATTGAACCTCAAAGAAACACCCAAGCAATCAAATCCAAACCCTAAGCACTTATTGTCAAGTTCTTGTACCCAACTCTTAGAGTTCTTAGTGTAAATCAGATTTGAGTGTTTGGGGAGTGTTTGTAATCTATTTGGGTTATATTTATCTTGTGAGAGATCAATTGTAATAACCAACATCTTCTTTGTAAAGTGAGAGTCTTGTGGTTCAATATTTGGATAGAAAGATTGAACATTTGTAAAGGTTGCCTCCTTAGCCTAAAAAAGGGGAAGAACAAATTAGTGAAGAGTTTGCTGAAAATCTTTAGTGGGAGATAAGGTAGTGGATGACTGGATGTAGAGCTTGTTTAGAAGCTTGAACCACTATAATTGCCTTGTCTATCATTTTTAATTGTTCCTTTGGCTCCCTTCATTTTTTAAAGTGTCAATTCACCCCCTCTTGGCCATATCGGTTAATTCGATCCACTCAACATATATATTGATATATATACAAATAATATATTTTATATTATTTATAGTGTTATTTATTTTGTAAAATAATTTGTATTAACCTCAAGTAGTTTGAGATTTATAACATTTGTGCTAAAATATTACATAATTTCAAGTTGGTTTAGTGGTTAAGGTTTAATCTTTTTATTTGAAGGTCTTGGGTTCAAACTCCTCCAAGCACATTGTTTTAATATTTTTCCTTCAGCAAAATGACATCGTTTTGGGCTAAATTAGGCTTCAAAACAGCCGCACCAAAACGACTTCGTTGTGTTAAGAGTTAACGGCGGAGTGGTATTTTCGAGTCACAAACTAAAGTTTAGTGTTAGTTTTGAACTTTTTTAAAAAAATTCGGTGGTATTTTCGAGTCAACGGCCATAATTGAGTGGTATGTGGTGTAGTTTACCTTATAAATGGCTCTTTCAAATATGATGGGGTGTAGGAGGTATTGGTGGTCTTTTAAGGGATGGGTCTGGACAAGTGTTATCCTATTTCTCTATGCGCGTTGATGTTGGGTGGCATTAATTGGTTCGTGGCCTTGGATTGGTTCAGCAAAGGTAAACTGATTATGGAAAGCGATTCGAAGGCAGCTGTAGAGTGGATTGCAGTCCCTGCCAATGTTTTAAAATGAAATCCAGTTAGTATCGAATTGCTTATCTAGTGGTAGGGTTGATTATTCGTTGCATCCCAAGCACTATTTAAAAATGGGATTGATTGATTTTTTATGGTTTGATATTATCCGGATATCTTGTATTTGTTGTTGTTTTGGTACTCTTTAGTGATAGGGTATCTCGGTTTGGTTTGCAGTTGGGATACGATTTATTAGGTCTATGCGGACAATTTTTTCTGGTTGTAATGTGAATCCTGGTCTATGTAGCTTTATATATAATAGGGTAAACTATTCCAGGTACCATCCAACTATAAAGTGTGACATGTTTTTACCACCGAACTTTAAATTGGTCCAAATGTAACATCAACATTTTATATTTGATTCAATCATACCACCCCGACGTTAATTCATTGACGGCGTGATGACATGGACATCGAATACCGTTACAGCGCTGACTGTGTACCCTTTATATTATTGTTTTTTCCATGTAATCAATATTTTTAATAAAAATGCACATGGTTGATTATAAAACGACACTACTTTAATAATCCCCTCTTTTACATTTTGAAATGAGCAATCCCTAACTCATTCTTTCTCTAACGTTCTTTGATTCAATTCTTCCAGAGCTAATGGAAGGAGAAGGGCGAAGAGCAACAACAGTACCCATAAGTAATAGGTACGGTGGAATCAAAGATCCTGTTTCATTTTCTGTGTGTGGGTGTGGAATTCCGGCGCAATTGAAAACTTTGTGGTCCATTGACAATCCTGGAAGGACGTTCTTTGGCTGCAAGAATCATGGAAGTTTGGTACACCATGCTTGTCATTTTTTCAGATGGTTTGATCCTCCAATGACCCTGCGCGCAAGAATTGTTCTTCTTGGACTGTTGAAGAGAATCAGGGAGAATGAAGTTCAAAGAAAGAAGGAAAGGCTTTGCTGGTTTAGCATTGTGGTGCTTTGTGTTGATATGATTTGGTTCTTTAACCTTTGATGTTGTGGGTTTGGTTCTTGGCATTTTGTAATTTAGTGAAACCGTGATTAGGATTGGGATTGGTTTTGTATTGTTTTGGTTGTTTGGTACTAGGATTGGTACTGTTATGGAATGGTTAATGTAATGAATTAGTTTATGTAATGTTTAATGTTTGATGGTTAATATAATGAAGTAGTTTATGGTATGGTTCTATGAATAGTTTATGTAATGGTTAATGGAATAGTTAATAGTTAATGTAATGGAATTGTTTATGTATGGTTCTATGAATTGTTAATGTAATGAAATATATGTAAAAACAATAAAAACAATGAATTCAAACATATAAAATATTGCCCTTAGCATATATTTCAGCAAATCATTTGAAGTTTACATAAAATCAAAAACAACACAAAATAATCCCTCAAAATATTGTGTTTCTCACCAAAATATATCAAAAAATCCCTCCACTTGTACTTTGTGAACAAAATCACTTGAGCTATTTGATAACTATCAACCCATATACCCTAAAATATGTTCAAGCTTATACCATCCTTAGGTGTGTAAACTTCGCATATATCAAAATGAGAGAAACTATCAAATTATATACCCAAAACATGTTCAAACTATTAACATACACCATCCTAGGTTTTCTTTGGCAAAACATTGGGAGTGTTGTCTTATTGTGAAGCTTGGAATATTGTGCTTGATTGGCTACCACAGTTATCTTCCTGTGAAGATGACATCCATCGTAATGTCATAACATTTCATGGATGATGATGAGATACATGGCCTGGAGTAGGTATGAAAACAAATGGTGATGTAGTGGCCCTCACAGATGATGAAGATGATGTAGTGGTCCTCACAGGTGGTGATGTTGATGTAGTGTCCTTCACAGGTGGTGTTGCTGATGATGTAGTAGCCCTCTTAACCTGCATAATACAGTTTTAAAAAAGAAAATCAATAAAAATGATAATTAACATATTGAGTTAACACTAAAAAGATTACTCAAATAACTTACTAATCACTTACTTGTAATTTTGGCCTAACAGATGCACCTCTAGGTCTATTGGCAATTTGTCCCTTGCAAGTCCTTTGGTTGTGACCTGCTTTTTGCTACTTAGAGCAGTACATCGTTAAACCCTTCTTGGTCCACTTAGAACTTGAATTTTTTGCTTCATCTGCTTCCTTTACCCTCTTCTTCTTAGGTCTACCTGGTGGTCTTTTCAGTTTTGGTTCAATGACAGACTCACATATTGTGTCGTGCACCCATTTATTAGGTCCTCTCACTGGTTGGATGCAGTGGATGTATATATGTTGTTGTGTGGTGGTCTGGTAACATGAATGCACATATGATTCAAGTCTTTCATTTCTTTGTACCATGACTGAAACGGCATGTATACATGGAATTCCTCTTGAAAAACAAAATAGAAAATATTTATTGTTATAAGTAAAAAACAAATGTATGCATTAAACAGTAAACAAATATAAACATTCATCCAACCAGTGATGTCCCACTTCCTGCAGGAGCAGGTGTGATTATCCAAATCAACTGCATGTTGATTTAATGGTCCAGCCGACACTTGATACTTGTTTCCTCCAGCATGTGTAGACCAACACCTAAAATAATAGATTTAGTGATTAAAAAAGATCCAATGACAGAAATAAACAATTTACAGTTAAATAAAAAACATTTTAAAGTTACCTAGTGGATTGCTGAATTCCCAAATCAACTTTGTTTTGTATTTTTGGACATAAAGAACCAGGAAATTTTGCTGCCTCTTCTTGTTTTATGGCAATTTTGTGCATAATTTTGGTCCTCACCATCTCCATTAATGTCAAAATGGATTTATCTCTAGCTTCCAAGATCATCTTGGAAAAAAATAGCAAACAATGTTAGTACATGATCAAAACACATCAAACATTCAATACAATTATTATATGATGATCATATCTTATTGAATCACTCAGACAGATTTCTTAAAGCATGTCACACTTGCTCCTAGGTGAGAAATGAGATTTAGACCAATGTCTTGGGTCCTTTCCACTCAACCAATTAAAGGTTGGTGTTGACAAAGCTTTAAGTTCAGCCATTGCATCTTCAAATTCCTTCAAATATGTAGCTCTTGTTGCCTTCCATAGTGCATCCTTGAGATTTTTTCCAGTGGATTTCTTTTTATTTTTGAAGTTGGAATACAAGTGTCTCACACAGTTCCTATGCTCAGCAACATGAAGCACTTTAGCGATTGCCGTTTTTAATCCCTGATTCAAATTAAGAAAGTTAGTATTAATTGAATATAAGGTATAAAATACATATAATTCATCAAAGTTAGTATAAGTACCTTTTGTTTGTCTGATAGAATAGTGATGTTATCTGAACTTTCAATCTCTAAGTCAGATTTCACTTGTGATAAAAACCAACTCTAAGAAGATTGATTTTCAATCTCAACAACAGCATATGCAATTGGGTAAATGTTGTCATTAGCATCAACTGCTGCCAGAAATATACCTCCATAATAACACTTTAGGTGGCAGCCATCAATGCTTAAAACAGGCCTACATCCTTTGTAACCTTCTTTGCAAGCTTGTAAATAGATATACATCCTAAGGAACACTCTATTATCTAGCATAAGAGTGGTTGTGCTTCCGGGATTTGATGTCTTAATTTCCCTTAGATAATCATAAATCATAGAGTATTGATCCTTGTGACTTCCAAGCACCATTTCTAGTGTTAAATTCTTATCCCTCAAACACTTTTTCAATGACATATTATACACATGCTCAGACATGACATATTTTTTGAGAAGTCTAGTTGAATATGACGTGTCAACCCTAAATTTTTCAATGTAGGTCTTAGCTAACCACTTATAAGTTGCATTCCTATTTTTAAAACCTCTTAGATAGTTATGATCTCCCACATAAGATTTAATCTGCCATGACATGTTTAATGGGTCTTTGGGGTCAACTCTTGAGGCCCAAAGATACCATGGACACCCTTCCTTGCAAACAACTTGTACTTTCTTACTGCATGTCCTTTTAAATTGAACATCAACCCTATTGTTAATCCCGTATTGCCTAACTGTCTATTTCAAAGTCTCTTTATCCCCAAATATCATCCCTTTTTCAAATTGTGGATTTAGGGAGTCCACATTAGCATTAAACTCGGGACATTTTGGTTTCTTATTATGTTCAACATATGAGGCAGATTCAAATGCACTGTCTAATTGATCTGGTTCATGATTTTCATATTCAACATTTACTCCTATAGCATGGCAACCTCCCAAAAGATCATTGTTTAAGTCATTCATGTCCATTTCAGACTCTACCCCTACATTCACATCATGTGCATACTCATCCACATCACTCAAATCATTCCCATTATCTTCAAATCCACTATCAACAGCAACATAATCTTCATCTTTTGAGTCACTTGTTTCAGAACTAACAAGTTCATCTATTCTAACAGATTCAGTCCTTATAGGTTCAGATTCAATCCTAACAGCTTCAACAAATTATGTCCTACGTTCATGTTCACTCCTAACAGCTTCAACAGATTCAGTCCCACCATGTTCCTTAGAAGCTACAACATCTTCTATGTACACATGCAATTGTCTATGATTAGGCATACATTCCGGCATAAGAAGAATATCAATGTATGTTCTTAAATGCTTAAAATTTATGCTTCCCCCAGGTGCTTTCCAGTACAATATGTAGTTACCAGAGAAACCTAATTCTTCAACAATGCCATACATTTTAAGCATTGACATACTGTCTATATGAAACGTGTCAAAGAAAGTTACCTTATTTCCAGTATATTGATACTTTGGTGAATTCACCATGAACCCTCCATGATGCATGGCAATGGTGAAATACTCGGATGATTTTCCTATGAAGAAACAAATTATACATCATTAGCATCCTAATAAAATAATCATAAAGTCAATCGAGTACATATTATAATGCATATTATAAAAAATTACCATATTAAGTAGCTAAAGTGGTCCACCATTAGCATCCTAATAAAATAATTCTAAAGTTTTCAAGTGGTCCACCATTTAATCCTAATAATAATATCCTAAAGTGGTCCACCCTGCAGGTCCACCATTAATTCCCAAGAAATATTACATATAATAGTGCATGCTAACTGCCAAAGTACACATGTTTTTAATGCATTGTAAATGATGATATACCCCATGTGCCACCGACATATAACAAAGTAAGAAACCAATCAACATTGTTACACAGTCCACCAAAGCTACAATGTTTAATAAAATAATACAATTACAGGGGGTTTAATGCAACTGTGTAATCCGAAATGCATACTGTCAAGGTACAATGTCCAATACAACAGTGAAATTAAATAGCTTGGAGAAGTAAAAAGTTATAGAAAGATACAACAACATGAAGAAGTCAATCCTTTGTATACACAAATCATTACTGAAATAAAACAGAAACTAATTGAAAGAGTCAATCCTTTAGTTCACATCATTAGAAATTCTCCATTTTTTTGACAAATCATCAAGGAATAAAATACCTTGAATAAATCAAAAGTTATAAAAAGATACAACCACCTACTATATTTCATGCTCGTCATTCCCTTAGTTCACATCACTCGCTTCTCCATTTTGATTCAATCTACAAAAAAATAAAAGAAGTCAATCGGTCGCATAAATCCCTAAACAAAAACAACATTACATTTTGGGTAAACAAAAAACAAACCTGACGGGATGAATCTTCAGTTCAACAAAATTGCTTCAACGATTTGGTCAGAAATCTTGGTTCGGTTTGGGAGGTTTAGATGGGTTAAACCTTGCTTCTGAATCGACAAGGTTTTTCAATTGATTTGGGGATTATTTTTCCGTCATTACGAATTATAATAGGGGTTATAAAACACAAACGTTTAGGGTAATTATTTTAATTATTTTATTAAAAATATTAATTACATGGAAAAAAACAATAATATAAAGGGTACACAGTCAGTGCCATAATAGTATTCGACGTCCATGTCATCACGTCGTCCATGATTTAACGGCAGGATGGTATGGTTGAATCAAATATAAAACGTTGATGTTACATTTGGACCAATTTAAAGTTCGGTGGTAAAAACAGGTCACACTTTATAGTTGGATGGTACCTGGAATAGTTTACCCTATATAATAATAGTTATTGGGCACTCTTTTCTCTCTTTTTTATATAGAGAGAGGTTAGGATCTATTTACGGAAAATTTTACAACATTCGACGAACACCACTAACGTTAAACACTATTAAATTGATTAATAAGGATAAAAAATTTAAGGACTCAACGTATAATTAAAAATTTTATTTTAAATAAAATTTTAATCAATTTATTTTTCATATATATAATATTTTTTAATTTTTCTAAAAAATAATTGGATCAAATATCAACCATAGTCAATTTAAAAAATAAAAACCCTAAACTAGAAACACTAAACCTGGAACCATAAAGCCTAACCACAAAACCCTAAATCTTAACCATAAAGCATAAATCTTAAATTTGAACATTGGGTTTAGGGTTTTTTATTTTTTAAATTGACTAAGGTTGGTATTTGATCCAATTATTTAAAAAAATAAAAAATATATAATATATATGAAAAATAATTTAATTGAAATTTTATTTTAAATAATTTATATATGTTGAGTCCTTGAGATTTTTAATCTTTATTAGTCAATTTAATGGTGTTTAGCGATGTTCAACATCCTTGAAATTTTTAATCTTTATTAGTCAATGAGTTTGGGCTTTGTGATTTGACCTTGTAGTAATGCTCCCCCTACAAACAAAGAGTTAAGCTTTGATTTTTGGTACCCAAATCATTTTGGGTCCATGAGTGTTAGTTGCCAAATACTTGGTTCCCTTAGGAATCCAAGATGAAATGGCTACAATATTGTTAGAAGCTACAAGTTCCTTAGGAACCCATACACTTTCTAACTTTCTTGTTCTTGTGATACTTATGGGAGCCTCTTTGTTTGTGGTCAATAAAGTTTCTCTTCACATGTTGGGATTTTGAAGAAGACGCTTATTCAAAACTGTTTTTTCCAACATTGGTTAGAGAAGCTTTGAGTTTACTCACCTCCTCTTGGTGGTAAACATGGTATTTTTCAAGGTCATTTAAATCATTTGATTTCTTTTCAAACTCATTTGAGGAATTTTGTAAAACCAAGACCTTCTTTTCAAATTCCGAGTTGGTTTTAGAAAGGGAGTTGATGCGTGTAAATGAGTCTTATTAAATTGGAGCGCAAGTGTACACCCATGTCAAGTTATAGTATAAAAGATATCGGCTCTACAGGGATTGGGACAACTTCAGAATTAATTTTCCTGCACAAGAAAAGAACTAAATTTAATAAAGTGTTTTGAGAATTCTTGAAGATAAACTAAAATAAAATAAGAAATCAGATTGATAAAGTGGGCTGGTATTGAATTGTTCTGTAGTGCAGGTATTACACTGTTCAGAGGACTTCTGTTGCTTATGTCGTGGAACCTGTCACGGCAACACCTGTCGCGGCAGAGGTCTGCTATTGTCGCGGCAACGATTAACAACTCTTTTACTTCAAGTTCGGCAAGAACCCCTGTTGTGACTTGTCCTATCCCTAGGTCCAAGTTCTGACGGCGAACACGTCTTGGATGATACCTCCCGGCGTGAATCGAAGGATGAACACCGAAGTTTGTTAAATCTTCTTTAGCCGCTTAACCTTGTACCTATCCCTAGGCCAAGATAGTTTGACCATAAATTGGAAAACTCGTATTTACTCTTTTCGTATACTTAACTCTCCCGATATTAAGTAAATGGATAACCTCACAATGCTCTCCTGATACTCTTATGAGATGTTGAAACCAGAGTAAATAAACTTGAAGTTTTATTGATTGAACAGAAAATCCTAAGAAACAGTTTAACCCTTACAACTACTTTACAAGATCAACCCTTAGCCATGGGGAAGGTTTAGAACATGATGGAGAAGGGGACAACTAGGGTTTGTGATGGAAGACGGCTAGGAGCTAGGTTATCTACCCTTGTCGAAATACTAGCATATATATAGGCCTTGGGTGTAAGATTTCTTAATGGCCAAGAATACTAGTTTGAATTAAAGTACAATTTATTTAAAGACTAAATCTCTGAATAAATGTCCCTTAGTTCGCCCTATCATCTTGCTTTGACTTTCTCCTCAAACTTTGGGCAAGGCCTTCCTTGTGCTTCTGGGCTCCAAAAATTATGCGAGTGGTCTACAAAAATTAAGCTTGAAATCCTCTATTAGTCGAACTTCACTTCGCATTTTTCCATCTCTATTGTCTTCGTTGTCGCCACTTCTGTCACGGCAATTGTCACAATAGTGATGTATGAGGCAGTTTTCTTTAACACTGTCGCCACTTCTGTCACGACAATTGTCACGACAGTGATGTATGAGGCAGTTTTCTTCAACCCTTCACTCCAGCTCTGCGGTTGTTCCTCTGTTGCCCTGGATACTGCCACGGTAGGTATCTGCAAGAATTGACTGAAATCAGCAGTATCTGTGCAAATTTATCTATTTGTGATGTTTATGCAAATTCTATCTTAAAATGCAACTAAACATGCTTGAGTGCATCAATAATATGGATAAATGAGGGTTAATATATAGAACATTTATGCACTCAACACACCCCCAAACTCAAATTATTGCTTGTCCTCAAGCAAATGCAATCTAACTAAGATTTGTTTTTTGCTTTGGCTTAACTCAATGAACAACCATTGCCTACAGCACCTTCACCATCAAGATCAGTACCTTTTTGGATGTTTATGGACTTATCTGGCGCAATACTATAACTCTCGTGTGAGTGTACACAGGTTTTGTGAACAAATATGAGCCTAGACTCTTTAGCAACCAGAATGGTTACTCTACTCACTTGAGTTTTTCTTCAAAATAATTTTTTACTAGAGCCAATTTCGGGCACCTCTAGTTTTCTTCCTAACTTAGATCGAATTTTTTTTCTATTTCTACTAGAGCCAGTTTCGGACACCTCTAGTTTCTTCCTAGAGCCAGTGTTAGGCACCTCTAGGAGTAAACTGAGTCTAAGTTCTTTTGTTTTTCTTTTTTTTTTCTAACTCAAGTGGCTAAGCTTCCTATTCTAAGTTTACTAACAGCAGTGTAAACAACATATAGGTCACAAAAGTGTTTTAAGAGTTCAGAACTATAGTAAGGCTCTAAATACTTCCTAAAACATTCTAAAGTTACTGTCACAACAGTGAAGGCCGCGGCATGTAAGAGAAGTTCAAAAACTTAAGCCAAATTGTTATTTTTTTAGACACAAAAAATAGTTATAATGCAAAATATAAGTAGTCCATTAATAATAAGAGGACTGCCTACCCCCAAACTCGAGGGTTGCATTGTCCTCAATGCATGATAAACAAAACATAAATATAAAAACATCACAAATAGAAAATAGAAACATAGAAAACAGCAGGAGCAAGAAACTTAATTTTAAGTGTCAGCACTGCTGTCGTCTATACGGAGCTATCGGCGGGCGCAGGGCGTCAGCATCAGTACTGCCGGGTGGTGGGTGCTTGGGTTGCCGATCTTTCAAAGGATGCCTCCTCTGCTACCAGGGCGGCGAAACTAGATACTGCTGAGGCAGAGAACACCATGTCTTGATGGCCTTGGGTTTTAGGTTGCTGTGAGTTCTTTATTGGTAAAGACAAGAAAAACAAACAAAATAAAAACTTAAGAGTTCAAGAGGGAATTAATCCTTGAAACTCTTATCCTAAAATAATGAAATTAAAAACTAAAACTAAATAAAATTTGAGGAGCGTCATTTCCGATATTTCTTATGGTCCATCCGCACCCTCCATCGAGTTACAATTTTTCTCAAAAAGGGTTGGGCCAATGTGCTCGTGAATACTCCTTTTTGTTTTATCATGGTTGAGGTGACTTTCTTTCTGGTTCCTTTGTAGTCCACAAAGTCCTCCCATCTTGGCATTGTTTCTGAACACATGAACATATGTTTAGGAAAAATTATATCTATATCCAACAATATACTTACCTCATTCTCGTCAAAGTTCGTTATGGTGGAAAGTAGCCCTTGATGTCGTGTCTGCTGCTGCGGCAGCCAGTTATTTTGACAGTCCTTTTTCAGGTTACTTTGTAGGTCAATGGGACATTGGAAAGTGCCATGACTCCCCATATCAATTTCTTTTGGCCACTCGCAGGTCTCCATCAGTAGAGATCTCGATGATTCTAAATCCACCGGCGTTGGTTCCTCAAATACCTACAATGGAATTGGTGAGTTTTCAAAGAATTCAAAAGTTTCGTTTATTACCTGCTCATATTCTATTGGTGAGGCATTGTCATCGGGTTGTTCTTGCATGTGGTTGTGCGAGTGCCATGGCGAAGGTGGATGTATGCAATCTTTGTCGGGCATAGCCGAGGCAGTGGGTGGAGGTTTTGCTTCGGCAGTGGTTGCTACTTCAGCATCAGTCGCTACCGAGGCGGCGGTTGCCGCTTCGACTGGGGTTTCTGCCTCGGAAGTGGTTGCCGCCGTGACATTCTTCTCAACTTCACTAGGTGTTGTTGCGGCGTTGTTCCGTTCAGGCTCCTCGATCATTACCAAGGCAACTTGCTGCTCAGGATCATCATGTGTTGGGTTGTCTCTTTCATTGGCATCCTCGTCATCTTGCCTCGGGATTTTAGGTTTATTTGTGGCATGAATGAGGACCGGTGTGCTCAAGATTGCATCCACCTTGGCGATTCTTTTGTCCATAGAAGCCGACAATTATTGAGTAAGTGTCATGAAGGCTTGCAATGTGTCTTCCAAGGATTTTGACTACTCTTGAGGATGATGACATTGCCAGGGCATATCGGGTTCTGCAGTAAAATTTTTATGGTAAAAAAAATTTGCGGGTTTTGATCATACCATAAAAAATTTTACTGTTGCGGCAGCGGCATCTGTTGTCCATGTTGCTGCTGTGGCGGCATATCTTGTTCTTGTTGGTTCTATCATTGGTTGTCCATATATTCACCGAAAAGATGGGGACAACTTTTGAGTGCATGATTACCTTCATGGTAATTGCAAGAACTTTCCCACATCAGCTCTCGAATGGTTTTTCCTGACATGTTGATGCCCTCGAACCTGTATTGAACCTGAGTTTTTTTTTTACAAACGAAAAAAAATGAATGAAATAAGGCAAGAAAATAAATATAAGTGCAGAAAAAAACACGAAGTTGTGCGCCAATCCCCGGCAACGGCGCCAAAAATTTGATGTGTGTAAAAGAGTCCTATTAAATTGGAGCGCAAGTGTACACCCGTGTCAAGTTATAGTATAACAGATATCGTCTCCACAGGGATTGGGACAACTTTAGAATTAATTTTCCTGCACAAGAAAAGAAATAGATTTAATAAAGTGTTTTGAGAATTCTTGAAGATAAACTAAAATAAAAGAAGAAATCAAATTGATAAAGTGGGCTGGTATTGAATTGTTCTGTAGTGCAGGTATTGCACTGTTCATAGAACTTATGTTGCTTATGTCGTGGAACCTGTCACAGCAACACCTGTCGCGGCAGAGGTCTGTTATTGTCGCGGCAACGATTAACAACTCTTTTACTTCAAGTTCGGCAAGAACCCCTGTTGTGACTTGTCCTATCCCTAGGTCCAAGTTCTATCGGCGAACACGTCTTGGATGATACCTCCCGGCGTGAATCAAAGGATGAACACCGAAGTTTATGAATTCTTCTTTAGCCGCTTAACCTTGTACCAATCCCTAGGCAGAGATAGTTTAACCATAAATTGGAAAACTCGTATTTACTCCTTTTGTATACTTAACTCTCCCGATATTAAGTAAATGGATAACCTCACAATGCTCTCTCGATACTCTTATGAGATGTTGAAACCAGAGTAAATAAACTTGAAGTTTTATTGATTGAACAGAAAATCCTAAGAAATAGTTTAACCCTTACAACTACTTTACAAGATCAACCCTTAGCCCTGGGGAAGGTTTAGAACATGATGGAGAAGGGGACAACTAAGGTTTGTGATGGAAGACGACTAGGAGCTAGATTATCTACCCTTGTCGAAATACAAGAATATATATAGGCCTTGGGTGTAAGCTTTCTTAATGGCCAAGAATACTAGTTTGAATTAAAGTACAATTTATTTAAAGACTAAATCTCTGAATAAACGTCCCATAGTTTGCCCTATCTTCTTGCTTTGACTTTCTCCTCAAACTTTGGGCAAGGCCTTCCTTGTGCTTCTGGGCTCCAAAAATTATGCGAGTGGTCTACAAAAATCAGGCTTGAAATCCTCTATCAGTCAAACTCCACTTCGCATTTTCCATCTCTATTGTCTTCACTGTCGCCACTTCTTTCACGACAGTGATGTATAAGGCAGTTTTCTTCAACACTGTCACCACTTCTGTCACGACAACTGTCACGATAGTGATGTATGAGGCAATTTTCTTCAACCCTTCACTCCAGCTCTGCGGTTGTTCCTCTGCTGCCCTGGATACTACCACGACAGATATCTGTAAGAATTGACCGAAATCAGCAATATCTGTGCAAAATTATCTATTTGTGATGTTTATGAAAATTCTATCCTAAAATGCAACTAAACATGCTTGAGTGAATCAATAATATGGATAAATGAGGGTTAAAATATAGAACATTTATGCACTCAACAGGAGTCATTTTGGGTCCTTAAAAGCAAAATCATTTTCTTATTTTTTAAAACCGACTACTTGTATTTCTCAACCAACTCATCTTATACCTCTTGCAACTCATCATAAGCATCTAAAAGTTCATCATATGTAAAATCAAAAGTAGATGAGTTAGAGGTTACCATAGAAGAATCCTCCTCAAGAGCCATGAGGCAAAGGTTGGCAACTTCATGTTCGTTATCCTCGGATAACTCCTCATCACTCCAAGTAGCAAGTTTGGCTTTGAGCTTCTTCTTCTTCTCAAATCCCTTCTTCTTGAGTTGAGGGCAATCGGAACGTATGTGACCCGGCTTCTAGCACTCAAAGAAAATGATCGGATCCCTTTCTTCTTCTTTGCCTTTGTTCTTGAAGCCCATCTTTCTTTGAAATTTTCTCCCTCGGTTGGACTTCATGAACCGTGAGAATCGTTTGGCTATCATAACCAATTCCTCAAAATCTTCCTCCTCACTAGAAGAGCTTTCCTCTTGTAGAGAGGTTTTGAGAGCAACTCCTAGCTTCTTCTTCTTTTCTACCTCATGCTTCTCTATCATTCTCTCTTCCTTCTTCTTCTCTTCCTTTCTTCCTTGCTTCATGATCTCGTGTGTAAGAAGAGACCCAACAAGCTCATCAAGCTTCAAGGTTTTCAAATTCTTTGCTTCAATGATGGTCGTCCTCTTAACATCCCAAGACTCCGGGAGAGAGTATAGAAGCTTCCTCACTAGCTTATCTTCGGGAATTACTTCACCGAATCCTTTAAGGCCATTGAAGATGATCGAAAAACGATCAAACATCTTTGAGACGCTCTCATCGGGGTCCATCTTAAAATTCTCATAGCTCAAGTTTAGCAACCCAATCTTCGTCTCTTTCACATCGCTAGTGCCTTCATAAGTCGTCTCCAAAGTGTCCCACACTTCCTTCGCGCTTTTGGTAGATGAAACTTTTGAATAGATATCCGGACCAAGTGCACAAAATATGATATATAGAGCTTTGTCGTTGACTTGTATCATTCGTCTATCTTCCTCGGTCATCTCCGACTTTACTTCCGGAACTAATCTTCCTTCATCAGTTCTCTTAACCGAAATGTAAGGGCCTTCTTCCACTACATCCCAAACCATGTAATATGTTGACTTGATGAAGAGACGCATCCGATTCTCCCAATATGGGTAGTTGTCCCCATTGAAGAAGGGTGGTTGATTGTGACTCATAGAGGTTGGAGGTTGAAGTAGATGCCATGGCTTGTCTTTAAAATAGATCACACTCTTCTAGGAACTCCTCTTGTGGTTGTTAATCCTTCAAAGATGTAGGCTCTGATACCAATTGTTGAGTGGATCAATGAATTGATCAAAGCAAAGAGGGGGGTGAATTGGGTTTTTAAAATTTTTGGAGAATAAGTGGAATGACTAAAATTGAAGAACAAAGCAATTTAGAGTGGATTTTTGTATAGATGTTTCTCTTGGATGCAATAGTTGTTGTTGGTCTTCAATAGGCTTGATTTTATACCTTCTCCATTAATTCTAGCCGTTTAGGTGGTTAGGGAATTGCTTATAGCCGTTGGAACCCTCTCTTTCCACCATAAATGCACTTCTGTAGCTTACCGTATTGGTACACGGGGAGGCGTATCGATACATGTCTCAGAAAAGAAAGAGCTGTTGCACAATTGCAAGAGGGGCATATCGATACGCGTGTAGGCGTATCGGTACGGGATAGAGATCTGTTTCGATACGGGTAAGACCGTACCGATGCAATTTTTCCTACAAAGCTCACTAGAGGAATTCGTATCGATACGGGAAAGAGCGTATCGATACGCATTAACCAACTCTTTAAAAATTGTTACCTACCAACTGATGACCAACGGTTAAACTATTTAAGGCTTTGAATTTAAAAATTCCTTTTAAACCGTATCGATACGGGAGACACCGTATTGGTACACCATTCAAACTCCGTGTGATTTTGTAGAGAGAGCGTATCGATACAGATGCAATCTGTTTCGATACCCTGTTTCGATATGATAAGGGGCGTATCGAAACGATTCTCTTTAGTAGCCAAGTTTGTAAAAAAAGGTATCGATATGACAAGGAGCGTATCCATACGCATTGACGATTTTGAGCAATTTGGCCTTGGAACACTTAGAAAAGATTTTGGAGTTTAAGTTTTTCAAACTAGAGTAAAGCCTTGTTGATTTGAAAGCTTTTAGGGGACTTAAAATTTCATTTCAAGTTTTACAATTTAGTCCTTAAAACACTTTGTTATATCAAAATCAAACATAGGTTTTACAATCTCCCCCTTTTTGATATAACAAAACCAAGGCTTAAAATTTTTAAGTCTTTTTAAAAAACTTTGTAAAACAACTCCCCCTTAATATAGACTAGGTAAATTTTAAGTTTAAATTTTAAGTGAGCTTGTTCCCTCTCCCCCTTTTTGTTAGATCAAAAATAAGAGACATGGGCTATAAAGGCATAATAATTAACCAAGCAACATTTAATAGATAAACATTAAGTTCATAAATAAAGAAACATCAAAATAAAATCCAAACAACAATAATCAAAGCATAGGTTTTAAAAGGTAAACTTAATCCTAAGAACATAATTCAAAGTGCATGAAAATAGAAATCCTAAAATGACATGAATGATATGCAAAGACAATCTATTATTCGTCTCCATCACCATTTTCATCGTCTTCATCCTCGTGGGCATCATCATCATTCCTCCTAGATTGACGACACTCATCATGAAAGGTCGTAAGAGAGATGTTCATTGAATTTTGCTCGGCCTCAATAGATGAGATACGCTTCTCCACATTTGTCATACGATCTTCTAGGCTTGTGAAGCGTGTGTCTATGGCGGCAAATCTCGAATTCATGACTTGATCTATAGAAGAAATTCACGTGCGTAGGCCCGTGAATTGTTCATTAATATAGGTCATGAGTGAATCCATGGATGGAGGAGGAGGAGGAGGAGCTTGAGAAGCTTGAGGATTGGCAATCTCTTCGGGAATCGCGTCACTAGGAAGCTCGGAGATGCAAAGCCAACTACCATTGAAGAAGTGAAACTACCCCCTAGAAAGAGATCTCTCATCAATAGGATCGGTAAGGGGTGTCGGATAGTCATGAGAGCAATCAATGTCCTTTTGAGTGAAGAAATAGCTCAAAATGGTGCCATATGTAAATGAAGTGACAAGAGATGTGTGACGATGTTGTACGAGAAAGACAATCTCCGCAAACATGATGCGAGCAAGGTTAGGTTGTTGTCTCTGCGAAAGCACCGAATCCAAAAGTCATCAACTTGGCGGATGGTTGAGTATTTTCCTCCCGAAGGCCTAAACCACCAAGTGATCATCAAGTGTAGGATTCGGTCTTGAGCGTTTCGAACGGTCACAGAACCCCTCAAAACATGTCCAAGAGAATTTTCATCTTCGATACCCTCATCCTCAAACTTAAAAACATCACAAAGAGATTGAACATCAACGATAATCTTTTTCCCATGAGATAGGAGTTAACGGCAACGATATTACCCGAGGGATCGGCAACACACTTGGCATTAGCATAAAAGATCAAAACCAAATTGCAAAAGAAAAATCCCGGAATTTGTAGAAAATCCATGAACTTCCATTCTTGGAGCAAAGGTAAATAGACAAACTTGAAGCACTCCGAATTAAGAAAAGGAACGGAAATTACTCTCTCCGGATGAATCTTATAATTTTGAAAATATCGGAAGTAGGTGAGTTCTCCAGTAGTTCTAAAACACCTTTGATAGATAAGAGTCAAATTTGGGAGAGTACCATCGTCGGGATTGGATCCTTCACCAACTTCGCTTGTAGTACACGCTCTCTTCTTAGGTGCTATAAGTCTAGAAAAATTTGTCAAAACAATGTGTATGCATTATTGTTCATATTCGATCCCATGTAAATCAATGATCAAGGTAAAAAAAAATTGAAAGTCAAAAACAAAACAAAAAAAGTTTGATATAATCTGTTGAAAGAACAAAAACAAAAACAAAAAATTTTTGGAAACGAAAATTATAGGAAAATAGAAAGAAAAAAAGGTTTTATACCTTGATATTGAGATAGGGAGGAATGGATGAAGATTGTGAACCAAATTGATGGAGAGCCTTAAGGCTTGGCTTGATTTTTGAAAAACCCTCAAGAGATTTTAAGTTTTGTGGTGAAAATATGAGGGATTGAGAGGCTTTTTATAGGTGAAAATCGGCTAGGGTTTTGAAATATTAGTTTTAGTAAAAGTGAAACTCTTTTAATGCCATTAAGTAGCTATATGCGCGATCGCGTATCGATACGCCTAAGGGGTGTATTGATACGGGGGTACAAAGGTAATTCCCTGGAACCACGTATCAAGAGACTGTATCGAAACGGATGACATCTGTATCGAAACGCTCACAACTCGTACTAAAACGGGTTTAACCGTATCGACACTCGCAAGAGAGAAAATGCAGTCTGGCAAACTAATAAAGTACTCGTATCGATACGTGTGCATTTTTGGCTTTTAGAACAACCAAAGGATCGACTTTAACATCTCCTAAATGAATGCAAATGATGTATGAGTAGATCTAAACATATTCTAATAGAAGCATACTCCCATAGCTATAAACATGGTTTCCATCAAGATTAACAAATCACAAACATGAATTTTCACAAGATCAAGCAAATTTAACCTCAAAAGAGTCTTAAAGGGTCAAGATAGGCTAGTTAGACCTAAATCTCTCCTAAGGGACCAAAAACGCTCTTTGTCTAGAGGCTTGGTAAAGATGTCTGCTAGTTGGTTCAAGGTGTCAACATACTCTATAACAACATCTTGCTTAAGGACATGATCTCTAATGAAATGATGTCTTATTTCTATATGTTTGGTTCTAGAGTGTTGGATGGGATTTTTGGTTAGGCTTATAGCACTAGTGTTATCACACTTAAGGGGTATGGTTTCAACTTTAACTCCATAATCTAAGAGTTGTTGTTTCATCCAAAGGACTTGAGCACAACAACTTCCTAAGGATATGTACTCGACTTTGGTGGTAGATAAAGTTACACTATTTTGTTTCTTAGAGAACCAAGATATGAGCATACTACCTAAGAATTGGCAAGTGCCAAAAGTACTTTTCCTATCAATTTTACAACCCCCGTAATCCGCTTCCGAATAAGCATGAAGGTTAAAGGTTGAGTCTCTAGGGTACCAAAGACCTAAACAAGGAGTATCTCTAAGGTACCTAAAGATCCTTTTAACGGCTATAATGTGAGACTCTCTAGGACTAGCTTGAAACCTAGCACACAAGCAAACACTACACAATATATTTGGTCTACTTGCGATAAGGTAAAGCAAAGATCCAATCATACAGTGGTAAAGCTTAGAGTCAACACACTTACCTCCTTCATCTTTGTCAAGCTTTGTACATGAGCTCATTGGTGTAGTTTGAGGCTTTGCAAACTCTTTGCAATGACATTCATTAGTAGATCCAAAGATAATATGATCAACATATATTTGCACTACTAAGATGTCATTTTTATATATTTTATGAAAAGTGTAGTGTCCACCTTACCCTTTTCAAAAACTTTTTCAATTAAAAAGTTTGAAAGCCTTTCATACCAAGCTCTAGGAGCTTGTTTTAAACTATAAAGTGCTTTAGTTAGCTTAAAAACATGATTTGGAAATTTTGAATCCTCAAAACCCGGTGGTTGTTCCACATACACTTCTTCATTTATAAAACCATTTAAAAATGCACTTTTCACATCCATTTGAAAAGGCTTGAAAGTATGATAATATGCATATGCAAGCAACATCCTAATAGCTTCCATTCTAGCTACGGGTGCATAGGTTTCATCAAAATCTATTCCCTCTTCTTGAGTGTAACCTTGAGCAACTAGTCTAGCTTTGTTTCTCACAATGTTACGACTCTCATCTAGTTTATTCCTGAATACCCATTTAGTTCTTATAGTAGATTGATTACTAGCCCTTTCAACTAATGTTCATGCATTACTCCTCTCAAATTGATTTAATTCTTCTTGCATCGCCAAAATCCAAAATTCATCTTTTAAAGCTTCTTTAATATTTTTAGGTTCTATGCATGAGATAAAAGCAACATGATT
The DNA here is from genome assembly GCA_958450335.1 of Hibiscus tridactylites. Lineage (NCBI taxonomy): Eukaryota > Viridiplantae > Streptophyta > Magnoliopsida > Malvales > Malvaceae > Hibiscus > Hibiscus tridactylites. Next base: position 54,438,192 of record OY288286.1, on the reverse strand, counting down.
CATTAATTTGAGATAGAATCTAGTAGTTACCCCCTTGGATGGATCACCCAAGATTTCACCACCTTTGACATAGTTGTACTCCCTTGGGTAGCTCACTTCCTTTTCCTTAAGAGCCAAGTCCTTCAAGGCTTCAAGAGGTGGATCTTGTGCATCTTCTTCTTTAGTTGGAATCTCATCCTCCTTTGAAGTTTGTCCTCCATCAAAGGCATCAAGGATTCCTACATCATCATCATCACAAGAATCCTTCCTCGGAAGGAGGTTATCATCGAAAACAACATGTATAGACTCTTCTACTACTAAAGTTCTTTTATTAAATACACGATAGGCTTTAGAGTTTAAAGAATACCCTAAGAAAATAGCTTCATCACTTTTAGCATGAAATTTACCTAAGTTTTCTTTTCCATTGTTTAAAATAAAACACTTGCAACCAAATGGGTGAAAATAGCTAATGTTAGGCTTCTTAGATTTTAAAATCTCATATGGTGTTTTTTTTTAAGTGGCCTAATCATTACTCGATTTACAATGTAGCAAGCGGTGTTTGTGGCTTCCGCCCAAAAATATTTAGGTAAATTGTTTTCACAAAGCATGGTTCTAGACATTTCTTGTAAAGTCCTATTTTTCCTCTCAACTACCCCATTTTGTTGAGGAGTTCGAGGTGCCGAAAAATTGTGACTAATATCATTTTCATTTAAAAACTCTTCAAAACCTAGATTTTGAAACTCGGTTCCATGATCACTCCTAATGTGAGAAATCTTAAGCTCAAGATCATTTTGAGTTAGTTTAGAAAATGTGATGAATTTTCTAAAGCTTCATCTTTTGTACTTAAGAATAGAACCCAAGTAAACCTAGAATAGTCATCAACAAGTACAAAAGCATACAATTTACCACCCAAGCTCATAGTTCTAATAGGTCCAAAAAGATCCACATGAATCAATTGTAAACATCTACTAGTAGAGACATCATTAATGGATTTAAGGGATGATCTATGTTGTTTACCCTTAGAGCATGCATCACATATTTTGTCATTTGAGAACTTAATTTTGGGCAAACCTCTAACTAGATTTAGGGAAACTAATTTTTCTAAAACACTAATGCTAGCATGTCGTAGTTTCCTATGCCATAATCATGCATCATTTTCATCTTGTGCAACAAAACATGCATGAGATGTATGAATTTCATCTAGATGCACCATGTATATGTTACCTATGCGATGACCAATGAGCATTGTTTTATTTGATTTAATATCAACAATTTTACATCCATTTTTATCAAATAAGACATTAAACCCTTTATCACACAATTGACTAATGCTCAATAAATTATGTTTTAGACCATTGACATATAACACATTTTCAATGAGTATGGTAGAGTGATTACCTATGTAACACCCCAATTTTGGGCTTGGAAGTTTAGGGTCTGAACAGGACCGGTCTGATTTTCGGTTCGAATATAAAAGGTGGATTTAGGGAAAGCCTAGTTCGGGTTGCATTAAAAATATGGAAAAATATATATAAATCTTCTTTTAATATATATATATAAGAGAGTGGTGAAATCAATTTTACAAAATAAGGTTTGGAAGTGTGACATTTCGAATTAGTGACTAAAATGTAATTTTTGAAAAGTTCAGTGGTGACTGTTTTGTAAGGATTGAAACTTTGAATCTTTAAGGAGCTAATTTACCCAAGATTGATTTCTCCAGATTTTTCTTAGTTTTTAATGATTCATTTAATGTTTAATTAATTAAAAGAGAATGGGAAAACCAATTTTGGAGATTTCATAACTAACTTTCTTGAAAACTTTCTCATCTCATTTTCTCTCAAAATTCTCTCAGCCAAACACATTTCTACAGCAACTTTTCTTTTTATTTTCACACCAAACGATGAGATTTCAATCATCAAATGATTCCTAATCCTTTCTACAACAAATCCTCTTCATTTGCTTATTGAATTTTCAAGGATTTTGGCTCTAATCAAGGAGAAATCTACATTTAGAGGTAAGGATGTTCTTCTCCTCTAAATACTCAGTTCTTTACTGAAATTCTCAAGTTCTCAATCTTTAAATTAAGTTTTATTAAATGTTTTAATGTGGTGATCTTGATTTTGGCTTAAAACTCAAGATTTGGATTAAATCTTAAAGAAATCTGTTGTGTTTGTTTGGGCTCTGTTTTGAGATGGCTTTTTAATGTATTTTGGATGTTTAATGATGTGTAATTGAGGTTTAATCAATGCAATCCCGAATAGGTTGATTTTCCTAAGTTTTTGCTTGTGAAAATGGTGGTTTTTGGGGTGATCTTGGTGTTCTGTTATAGCTGGAGGTATAAGAACGAGTTTAGACTCTTTTTGGATGTTAATTGATGTTTAAGAATGTTTAGAAGTGATGGATCTTGGCTGGGTAATGTTGTGGAAGAGTTTGGATGTGATTTCGGTTCTGTTGGGTAGCTGAAATGTTAGTTTTGGTAAGAGCATCGAGTTTAGGTGTTAAGGCTGAAGATTTTAATGCATGATGATGCATTAATCCTCTGCTTTGATGTGTTTAAAACAGGGGAGACATCTTCAGATCCTTGTGGTGTTGATCCGGAGGCTTGAACAGCGTTTCGGCAAGCTTGCAAAACGGAATTGGTGTGTGGAGTTGGATTTCTAGCTTTGTATCGAATAATTGAAGGTTTGGGAGCTTAGTTTAAGTCTAATCAACTTAACTAAGCTCAAGAGTAAGTTTTCGGAAAAACTCTCTTGGATGAGCCATGGATTGGTTCGATGCATTTGCTGAAAATTGCATGTTTAAATTATGTTTTTGAAAGCATGTTTAGCATGGTTAATGCTGGTTATGTAAGCCATTTGTTGAAGGATGCTCAAGGTAAGAGATCCTTGGTTTGATTTGATAAAAATGTGGATTGCTGCATAGTGATGCATGTTGTAAATGGCTTTGTTATTGATGCTTAAAAACAGTGGATTATTGATGATAATTGATGTATATTGGCAAGTGATGTATTGGTTTTAAAGTACTTGAATCGGATATAGTTAGCCGGCTATAGGATTGGGTGCACCGTGAATAAAGTCGCATTGGATGTTGAGGGGTTGTAATTGTACCGTAAACTCCATCCAAGTACACTAACGAGATGTTTAAGATCACAATAGTGGTTAAAAGTCCATGTGTGGATCTTGTGTTGTATGTCCCGTGTTCTCGTTAGTGATGTTATACAACTACCAATGAGTGATGTGGAGGGGTTGTAATTGTACCGTTAAACTCCATCACGGGTGTTGAGGGGTTGTGATTGTACCGGTAAACTCCACCTCGTGTGTTTGGTAGTGTGTATGAAGCGTATGGGACAACGCTTGTAATCCGCGTATCCGGTTGTGTTTTATGTTGAAAATGGTTATGGATTATCACTTGAAAGCCAATATGACAAGTTATTGATATTGAAGCATGAGATGCTTGATGTGAATGCAATGTTGCATGGATAATGATGTTTAAATCTTAAAGGCATTATGGAAAGTGTTTTTTACAAAGTGCATTATTGTGTTGTTTCTTTAGAGCATGCTCACTAAGCATTTGTGCTTACGCTCTCTCTCTTGAACCAATAATGCAGATAATTGAATTGTTTGGGGGCAACAAGGAGCCTAAGAATCCAAGGGAAAGCTAAGCTCATGTATGGTGACTATTTTACAACAATTATTAGATTTTGATATTTGGCAATTAGAACCTAGGTTGTGTTTTTGGGAGATGTTTTGGACTCCCTAGTTGTGGCATGATGCCTTAAATGTGTTGGATTTGTAAATGGCCATTTTGGTGCTTGCTTTGATGCTTTGATGGTTGTTTGGCTATGGTTAATAGGATGCATGCCTATAGACTTGTGGTTTTGCCTAATTGATGCCATGAATGTGTTTTGATGATGCAAATAGGTACCTTATATGTATGATGACTTGTTGGCATGATTAGGAAGTCATTAGGATATGTTTGAGTGTTTAAATGTATGTTAAACCAGTAAAATCTGCACTTTCTGGGCAGTCCGTATCGGAACGGGCATTACCGTTTCGAAACGGGGGCCTGTAATGGCCTTCGTGTATCGAAACGGGTAGAGGCCGTTCCGAAACACTTTTGCCACTGCCAAGCCCTGTTTCGATACTGGTCTCAAAACGAACCTGCATTTCAGAACGGCCAACCCCCGTTCCGAAACACAAGACCGTTGGGCACTGATTTGAATGGTTTAAGGTTTGCAAGCTTTACGTTTTAGTCCTGATTTTTTTATTTGCAATTGCTTGAGTTTGAAATGTCCGTTTGAAGTGAAATTTGACAGGGAAACATGTAAAATGACTAATTTGATTTTGGTAACTTAAAAATCAGCAAAGTCCCTCATCTTTCCAGAATTTACATTTTGGTCCCTAACTTTGTATGTTGTGAAATTGAGTCCTTTATTGCTTTCCGATCGCTGTGATTTTCAAGTATGCTTTTCTCAAGAGTATGCTTAAGGTTAATGAGCATCTAGATAAGATTAAAAAGAAAAAAAGGGTAGTTAATCAAGGTTGACTTTTGGGTTGACTTTGGTTTTCCCCGTGTAATCTTCGTAGTTCGGGTCAACCGTCTAGGCCGGGCTAAGGGGGTTACAACCTATGGAGTCAATACCTTCAATGTGGCCTTTGGAGTTGTCACCAAATGTCACTACTCCTCCACTTTTTGGCTTTAAATCTATGAATCGACTCTTGTCTCTAGTCAAGTGCGTTGAGCATCCACTATCAAGGTACCATGAGTTTTGTCTTTGTGCTTTGGCCTTGTAGCAATGCTCCCCCTACAAACAAAGAGTTAAGCTTTGATTTTTGGTACCCAAATCATTTTGGGTCGTGAGTGTTAGTTCCCAAATACTTGGTTCCCTTAAGAATCCAAGATGAAATGGCTACAATATTGTTAGAAGCTACAAGTTCCTTAGGAACCCATACACTTCTAACTTTCTTGTTCTTGTGATACTTATGAGAGCCTCTTTGTTTGTGGTCAACAAAGTTTCTCTTCACATGTTGGGATTTAGAAGAAGATGCTTTTTCAAAACCGTTTTTCCCATCATTGGTTAGAGAAGCTTTGAGTTTACTCACCTCCTCTTGGTGGGAAACATGGTATTTTTCAAGGTCATTTAAATCATTTGATTTCTTCTCAAACTTATTTGAGGAATTTTCTAAAACCAATACCTTCTTTTCTAATTCCAAGTTGGTTTTAGAAAGAGAGTCATTTTGGGTCCTTAAAACTGAAATCATTTTCTTATTTTTTAAAACCGACTCCTTGTATTTCTCAACCAACTCATCATATACCTCTTGCAACTCATCGTAAGCATCTAAAAGTTCATCATATGTAAAATCAAAAGTAGATGAGTTAGAGGTTACCATAGAAGAATCCTTCTCAAGAGCCATGAGGCAAAGGTTGGCCACTTCATGTTCCTCATCCTCGGATGACTCCTCACCACTCCAAGTAGCAAGCTTGGCTTTGAGCTTCTTCTTCTTCTCAAAGCCCTTCTTTTTGAGTTGAAGGCAATCGAAACGTATGTGACTCGGCTTCTTGCACTCAAAGCAAATGATCGGATCCCTTTCTTCTTCTTTGCCTTTGTTCTTGAAGTCCATCTTTCTTTGAAATTTTCTCCCTCGGTTAGACTTCATGAACTGTGAGAATCGTTTGACTATCATAGCCAATTCCTCAAAATCTTCCTCCTCACTAGAAGAGCTCTCCTCTTGTAGAGAGGCTTTGAGAGCAACTCATAGCTTCTTCTTCTTTTCTATCTCATGCTTCTCTATCCTTCTCTCTTCCTTCTTCTTCTCTTCCTCTCTTCCTTGCTTCATGATCTCGTGTGTATGAAGAGACCCAACAAGCTCATCAAGCTTCAAGTTTTTCAAATTCTTTGCTTCAATGATGGTCGTCCTCTTACCATCCCAAGACTCCGGGAGAAAGTATAGAAGCTTCCTCACTAGCTTATTTTTGGGAATTGCTTCAACGAATCCTTTAAGGTCATTGACGATGATTGAAAAAGGATCAAACATCTTTGAGACGCTCTCATCGGGGTCCATCTTAAAATTCTCATAGCTCAAGTTTAGCAACCCAATCTTCGTCTCTTTCACATCGCTAGTGCCTTCATAAGTCGTCTCCAAAGTGTCCCACACTTCCTTCGCGCTTTCGATAGATGAAACCTTTGAATAGATATACAGACCAAGTGCACAAAATATGATAGGTAGAGCTTTTTCGTTGACTTGCATCCTTCATCTATCTTCATCGGTCATCTCTGACTTTACTTTCGAAACTAGTCTTCCTTCATCGGTTCTCTTAACCGAAATGTAGAGGCTTTCTTCCACTACATCCCAAACCATGTAATTCGTTGACTTAAGGAAGAGACGCATCCGATTCTTCCAATATGGGTAGTTGTCCCCATTGAAGAAGGGTGGTTTAGTGGTTGATTGTGACTCATAGAGGTTGGAGGTTGAAGTAGATGACATAGCTTGTCTTTAGAATAGATCACACTCTCCTAGGAACTCCTCTTGTGGTTGTTAATCCTTCAAAGAGGTAGGCTCTGATACCAATTGTTGAGTGGATCAATGGATTGATCAAAGTCAAGAGGAGGTGAATTGGGTTTTTAGATGTTTTTGAGAATAAGTGGAATGACTAAAATTGAAGAACAAAGCAATTTAGAGTGGTTCAAGTTCCAAATGAACTCTACATCCACTACCTTAGCTCCCACTAAGGATTTCTCAACAATTCCACTAATTGCTCTTCCCTTTTTCTAGGTTTAGGAGGTAACCTTTACAATACCAGTCAATTTTCTACCCAAAAAGTTGACCAAACCCTCACTAGGATACAAAGAAGAAATTTAAGGCAGGTAGAATATCTCACAATACAAATTTGCCCCTTTTGATATAAGCACTCAACCCAAATTGGAATACAAGATAAGAATTTCACCTTACACAATTTGAGATTTTACAAGAATAGAAAATTAGGCACTTTGAGCTTGGATTTTTGTATAGATGTTTCTCTTGGATGCAATAGTTGTTGCTAGTCTTCAAAAGGCTTGATTTCATACCTTCTCCATTAATTCTAGCCGTTTGGGTGGTTAGGGAATTGATTATAGCCATTGGAACCCTCTCTTTCCACCATAAATGCACTTCTGCAGCCTACCGTATCGGTACACGGGAGGCGTATCGATACTTGTCTCAAAAAAGAAAGTTGTTGCACAATTACAAGAGGGGCGTATCGATACGCGTGTAGGCGTATCGATACGGGATAGAGATCCGTTTTGATATGGGTAAGACCGTACCGATGCAATTTTTCCTACAAAGCTCACTAGAGGAATTCGTATCGATACGGGAAAGAGCGTATCGATACGCATTAACCAACTCTTTAAAAATTTGTTACCTACCAACTGACGACCAACGGTAAAATTATTTAATGCTTCAAATTTAAAAATTCCTTTTAAACCATATCGATACGGGAGACATCGTATCAGTACACCATTCAAACTCCGTGTGATTTTGTAGAGAGAGCGTATCGATACAGATGCAATCTGTTTTGATACCCTGTTTCGATACGGTAAGAGGCGTATCGAAACGATTCTCTCCAGTAGCGAAGTTTGTAAAAAAAGGTATCGATACGGCAAGGAGCATATCGATACGCATTGACGATTTTGAGCAATTTGGCCTTGGAACACTTAGAAAATATTTTGGAGTTTGAGTTTTTCAAACTAGACTAAAGCCTTGTTGATTTGAAAGCTTTTAGGGGACTTAAAAATTTATTTCAAGTTTTACAATTTAGTCCTTAAAACACTTTGTTATATCAAAATCAAACATAGGTTTTACAAAATGTAATGAAGAGGATTATATATATATATATACCCGTCGTTTCCTAGAATTACCCTCCACTTACACATTATAAAAGCTTTTAAGTTTTACAATTTTTTATTGTATTTTTTTCCAAGTGAAAATCTTTCCATATCCTACTTTTGTTCTCAGTCATTCATTTCATTCATTCAACGATCCAAAAAAGGTGCTCATACACAACATAAACGGATATGTTGTGTATGAGCACCTTTTTTGGATCGTTGAATGAATGAAATGAATGACTGAGAACAAAAGTAGGATATGGAAAGATTTTCACTTGGAAAAAAATACAATAAAAAATTGTAAAACTTAAAAGCTTTTATAATGTGTAAGTGGAGGGTAATTCTAGGAAACGACGGGTATTTTAAGGCTAAATACCAGCAAACCTGATGATCGGGTAAACATTTTGTACAAAGTTTGTTATAAATCATGTACATAGTTTGTTACCACTTTGTAAGAGAAAAAAGTTTGTACCGAATTTCTTACCAAAAGTTACCAAAGACCAACACGGCTCATAGTCTTGTAAGAAATTTTGTACATACCTTATTTGGTACAAATGTACATAATTTTTTACAAGTTATGTAAGGATCTTTGTATGTACCGAACTTATTACCAAAATGTACATAGTTTCTTACCACTTTGTAATAAAATAAGGTTTGTAGCGAATTTCTTCCCAAAGGTTTCCAAAGACTAAAATGGCTCATGGTCTTGTAAGGATTTTTGTACATACCCTATTTGGTAGAAATATACATAATTTCTTAGAAGTTATGTAAGGATTTTTGTATGTACCGAACTTATTACCAAAATGTACACAATTTCTTAGTATTTTGTAATAAAAGTAAGTTTGTACCAAATTTCTTACCAAAGGTTGCGACCAAAATGGCTCATGGTCTTGTAAGGATTTTTGTACATACTCTATTTGTTACAATAAAACATAATTTTTTACAACTTCTGTAAGGATTTTTGTATGTACCGAACTTATTACCAAAATGTACACAATTTGTTAACACTTTGTAATAAAATAATGTTTGTACCGAATTTATTACCAAAGGTTTCGAAAGACCAAAAGGGTTGATGGTCTTGTAAGGGTTTTTGTACATATCGTATTTGTTACAGTAAAACATAATTTCTTACAAGTTATGTAAGGATTTTTGTATGTACCGAACTTATTACCAAAATGTACACAGTTTGTTACCACTTTGTAATAAAATAAGGTTTGTACCAAATTTCTTACCAAAGGTTTCCAAAGACCAAAAGGGCTCATGATCTTGTAAGGATTTTTGTACATACTGTATTTGTTACAGTAAAACATAATTTCTTAGAAGTTATGTAAGGATTTTTGTATGTACCGAACTTATTACCAAAATGTACACAATTTTTTAGTATTTTGTAATAAAAAAAAGTTTGTACCGAATTTCTTATCAAAAGTTGCCAAAGACCAAAATGGCTCATGGCCTTGTAAGGATTTTTGTACATACTCTATTTGTTACAATAAAACATAATTTTTTACAACTTCTGTAAGGATTTTTCTATGTACCGAACTTATTACCAAAATGTACACAGTGTGTTACCACTTTGTAATAAAATAAGGTTTGTACCGAATTTCTTACCAAAAGTTTCGAAAGACCAGGAGAGCTGATGGTCTTGTAAGGATTTTGTACATACTGTATTTGTTACAATAAAACATAATTTCTTACAAGTTATGTAAGGATTTTTGTATGTACCGAACTTATTACCAAAGTGTACACAGTTTGTTACCATTTTGTAATAAAATAAGATTTGTACCAAATTTCTTACCAAAGGTTTCCAAAGACCAAGAGGGCTCATGGTCTTATAAGAATTTTTGTACATATTGTATTTGTTACAGTATAACATAATTTCTTAGAAGTTATGTAAGGATTTTTGTATGTACTGAACTTGTTACCAAAATGTACGCAGTTTCTTAGTAATTTGTAATAAAAAAACGTTTGTACCGAATTTCTTATCAAAAGTTGTCAAAGACCAAAACGGCTCTTGGTCTTGTAAGGATTTTTGTACATACTCTATTTGTTACAATAAAACATAATTTTTACAATTTCTTTAAGGATTTTTGTATGTACGGAACTTATTACCAAAATGTACACAGTTTATTACTACTTTGTAATAAAATAAGATTTGTACCGAATTTCTTACCAAAGGTTTCGAAAGACCAAAAGGGGTGATGGTCTTGTAAGGATTTTTGTACATAACGTATTTGTTACAGTAAAACATAATTTCTTACAAGTTATGTAAGGATTTTTGTATGTACCGAACTTATTACCAAAATATACACAGTTTGTTATCACTTTGTAATAAAATAAGGTTTGTACCGAATTTCTTACCAAAGGTTTCCAAAGACCAAAAGGGCTCATGGTCTTGTAAGGATTTTTGTACATACCGTATTATTTACAGTAAAACATAATTTCTTAGTAGTTATGTAAAGATTTTTGTATGTACCGAACTTATTACCAAAATGTACACAGTTTCTTAGTATTTTATAATAATAAAAAGTTTGTACCGAATTTCTTATCAAAGGTTGCCAAATACCAAAAGGGCTCATGGTCTTGTAAGGATTTTTGTACATACTCTAATTGTTACAATAAAACATATTTTTTTACAACTTCTGTAAGGATTTTTGTATGTACCGAACTTATTACCAAAATGTACACAGTTTGTTACCACTTTGTAATAAAATAAGGTTTGTACCAAATTTCTTACCAAAAGTTTCGAAAGACCAAAAGAGTTGATGGTCTTGTAAGGATTTTTGTACATACCGTATTTGTTACAGTAAAACATAATTTCTTACAAGTTATGTAAGGATTTTTATATGTGCCGAACTTATTACCAAAATGTACACAGTTTGTTACCACTTTGTAATAAAATAAGGTTTGTACCGAATTTCTTACCAAAAATTTCCGAAGACCAAAAGGGCTCATGATCTCGTAAGGATTTTTGTACATACCGTATTTGTTACAGTAAAACATTATTTCTTAGAAGTTATGTAAGGATTTTTGTATGTACTGAATTTATTACCAAAATGTACACAGTTTCTTAGTATTTCGTAATAAAACAAAGTTTGTATCGAATTTCTTACCAATGGTTGCCAAAGACCAAAAGGGATCATGGTCTTGTAAGGAATTTTGTACATACCCTATTTGTTACAATAAAACATAATTTCTTACAACTTATGTAAAAAAAATTGTATGCACCGAACTTATTACCAAATGTACGGAGTTTGTTACCACTCTTCAAACTCATGCTTTTGATTTTTAACGCAAAATAACGGTTACCGGTTCACCGGGTAACAGTTTATTTTTTTCCAATCCTACAGTTATTATTTAACCAGCTTGATCTAATGGGTGAAATTTAGAGATCGATTTTTAGTTGGTATTTAAACCGCCGGTATTTAGAATTTCCGGTAAGTGGATTCTAACACACATATATATTTATATATATAAACGATGTCTGACTTAAAACAAAGATCAATCCAGAAGAAACATACTGAAAGCTAAAGAAAACGTAAGTGCAGTTCGTTAACTGACATCATTCTCATGGTTTTCCACTTTAAGCTGAGCTTTTAACGACTTTGGTCCACAAGGAGGAGGTGGCCAGTTTTCCCCCTGCTTTTCAACTACTGCTACAGTGCTAACTGTAGCATCTATGGTGGCAATAGTGGCGGTAGATAGCTCATATAATCATAGCAAACAATCATCACTGAGCCAGAACCGTACCCGTTCTTGGCTTCTTGAGACCCCTTAATCATCATCATTATCCCTCTTTAATCCTCCCATTACTTGCACTCCTGTTTACTCAATCACTTCCACTCTACAACTTTTACACCCCCCCCACCACCAATGATGCAAACTTGATAGTTACTCTAATTAATCCTTTTCCCATTAACGCTTCTTTTAAGGATTTAAAGCAGCCTACTATGTTTTCACTCAAACTATGTTCTTTTCAGTTTCTTAGTAGATTCAATGGCCCTGTACTGCTTCTGGGTCACCTTGGTTTTGTTCTTTGGAATTTGGGTTGTTGTTTTCTGTGATCAAGATAGTATGTGTAATTTGCTCTTTCCATGTTTGTGTATATGTTTAGCTGAACTTTATCCAAGTTTCTCACTTTTTATGTTTAGCTATATTTCCTTAGTTCTTTTCGTTTTAAAAGCTTTGATTTGCTATGGGGCAGGTTTCTTGAGCTTAACTTGTGGTGGAGCAAAGACTTATGTGGATTCATCAAAGATAACTTGGGTCTCAGATGATGCATTCATAAACATAGGCAATGTGACTACCATTGACTATGTTGAGGATTCGGGTACCTCTTCATCCAGTGTCCCACTTCGATTTTTCCCCGAATCGAAACGTCGCAATTGTTATAAACTACCAGTAGAAAATATATCATCCGTGGTTCTTGTTAGAGCTCAGTTTATGTATAAGAACTATGATGGACGTTGGAAGCCTCCGGCTTTCTTAGTTTCTCTTGGGACAGCTATAACTAGTACGGTAAACCTGACAAACAAGGATCCCTGGATTGAAGAGTTCATATGGCCAGTGAGTAAGGTAACACTCTTATTTTGCTTGCACGCTATTCCGGAGGGTGGATCGCCGGTTATTTCTTCGCTTGAAGTTCGGCCACTTCCTCAAGGCGCTTACCAAAGTGGCATGGAAGATTTCCCGAATAAGTCACTTCGTAAGCGTTTTCGGATCAATAGTGGTTACACCAATGGATCACTGAGGTAAGAATGTTTAACAACCCTTCTCCATCTATGGTTGCTTTCTTCTGTTACACCATTTTACAATTAAATTCGGTAAAAACAGGTACCCTACAGATCCGTTCGACCGCGTTTGGGATGCCGATCAAGGTTACTCACCCTTTCATGTCTCAGCAGGCTTCTACATTCCTCTTGGCTTGAATTTATCAAGTCTAAAGGAGAGCCCTCCTTTGGAGGTGCTGCAGACTGCTAGAGTTCTCGCACGAAAAGATGTCTTAAGTTATAAGTTACCTCTAGATACGCTGGGGGACTACTACATTGTCCTATATTTTGCTGACATTCTTCCAGTTTCTGCTTCTTTCGATATATTAATCAATGGGGTTGTTCAGCAATCAGGATTCACTATAACAACCTCAGAAACCAGTACTCTATATTTTACACAAAAGGGAATCACAAGCCTGGATATTGCACTTAGGAGAATCAAATTCTACCCTCAAATCAGTGCATTTGAGGTCTATGAAATTGTTGATATTCCGCCAGGGGCTTCTTCAACTACAGTTTCAGCACTTCAAGTTATTGAGCAGTCTACCGGTCTCGATCTCGGGTGGCAAGATGATCCATGCTTCCCAACTCCGTGGGATCATATTGACTGTGAAGGAAGTACAATAACATCATTGTATGTGCAAACTGAACTGTAAGCTTACGATTTTTGTGTTTTACCTCGGGAAACTACTCATATGGACTTATCATTTTTTCTCTTAGGGACCTTTCAGACATCAACTTGAGATCAATTAGTCCAACATTTGGTGACTTGCTGGATCTTAGAATACTGTAATGTCTTGAACTGTCTTAATTCTTAATAATATGGCATCCTCTAAATAAATTACCTCATTCTATTTCAGGGATTTGCATAACACATCACTTTCAGGAGCAATAGAAAATCTGGGCAGCATGCAGCATCTTGAGAAATTGTAATTTCGGTCAAAGCATTCACCTTTTATTAGCATCTTCATTCATGTAGCAAAGACTAATAATATATGTTCACTAAATTCTCAGGAATCTAAGTTTCAATCAGCTAACATCCTTCGGTTCCGATTTAAACAGCTTGGTTAACCTTAAAATTCTGTAAGTTGCTATCTTCTCTAACTATTGATTGAGATTGTACACTCAAAGGTTATTATATTTTCTCACACAATACTGAAGCATTGTTATTTTTCAACATGCAGGGACTTGCATAATAACAGTTTACAGGGAATGATTCCGGACGGCTTGGGAGAGTTAGAGAATCTGCATTTGCTGTAAGTGACTTCTATAAATACCGTAGTGATTTCTGAAGAACTGAATGAAAAACTGTGTTAATTCATTTTTCAGGAACCTGGAGAATAATAAATTGCAAGGTACCATCCCGCTATCTTTGAACAGAGAAAGCTTGGAAGTTAGGTATGGCACGGATATTCTTTTTCTTCTCTCTCTCTCTCTCTTTATATATTCATATATAGCCGTATTCACATGTCCGTATGGATCAACATTTGTGCAGAACATCAGGGAATTTGTGCCTTTCCTTCTCGGAAATGGCATGCAACGATGCCTCATTGAATCCTTCAAATGAGACGCCGCAATTTACTATTATTAGCAATAGGAAGCACACTCAACATAGGCGTTTAGCCGTTATTCTTGGTGCAGCTGGGGGAGCTGTATTTGCTCTGCTTCTCATTTCTCTTTCAGTATTGTTCTACATAAAGAAAAGGAAAACCGAAGCCACATATAATACAAGTATGTATCAGTTATTTGCATCATTGTTAAAATTAACATGATTCATGTATGCACATTTTTCTCAGACTCAGGTGCAGAAATTGATATGCGAAACTGGAATACTGCGAAAATATTTTCCTACAAAGAAATAAAAGCAGCTACAAACAACTTTAAGGAAGTCATAGGTCGTGGTGGCTTCGGATCTGTTTACCTTGGAAAGCTATCAGATGGCAAATTGGTGGCTGTAAAAGTGCGGTTCGATCGGACTCAATTGGGTGCAGACTCTTTTATTAACGAGGTTTATCGTTAAACTTCTCTCTGATTTCCTTGTCTAACCCATAAATCAGTGTGAGCTCAGTAATTTTCTAGGTATTCATTCATTTGATGAACTTAACTGAAGATTCTATGCAATCATCTAGACATTGATAAATGATCATCTTCAAGTATTATTTCAGTTTGACTCATTTTTACTTGCTCTAGTAAGAGTTATTATTCTCATGCCTGCAGGTTCATCTCTTGTCAAAAATTCGACATCAAAATCTTGTATGCTTGGAAGGATTTTGTTATGAATCAAAGCAGCAGATACTAGTCTATGAGTATCTACCTGGCGGATCACTGGCAGATCACCTCCATGGTATGCCTTTTTCTTTTATAAAAGACTTAGCACGTACATGCTTATCCTTTAAATATATACCTTTCATCTGCTAAAAATACGCCCTTGTTCGATCTTGATGTATTGTTTCCAGGTTCAAATAGTCAAAAGGTTTCCTTAAGCTGGGTTCGGAGACTGAAAATAGCTGTTGATGCTGCAAAAGGTATGTCTGGTGCTCTGTCTATCAATGAGAAGGATTCGTGTTTTAGGGTTTGAATATTTCATACCAGATGAACTAGGCTAGATATCATAACTTGCTTTTCTTTCAAACATAAAGGTCATACAATGATGAGATTCATTAGCCAAATTCTCTTTAAAGGATTATAAGATCTAAAACAGAAGCAGCCGTTTCAGGGAATTTGTGGGCCTTCTTAGATATTAACGATGCCATGCTTTTAACATAACCTTCTTGTTTACCACCAATGGTATGTATCTTCCCATTTATTTCTGTTTCTTTTTCAAGGGCTGGACTATTTGCATAACGGGAGCGACCCGAGAATCATACACCGTGATGTCAAGTGCAGTAATATCCTTTTGGATGCTCAGATGAATGCCAAGGTCTGCGATTTCGGCCTCTCTAAGCAAGTAACTCGAGCCGATGCAACTCATGTGACGACCGCTGTCAAAGGCACCGCAGGCTATCTAGATCCCGAGTAAGTCTTAGTTTCATTAAATCAGTGTCTTCACTGCACCAAACTCAATTGACATATGCCTTTGTACCATCGACTCATTTCATCTGCAGGTATTATTCCACCAAACAGCTGACTGAGAAAAGCGATGTCTACAGTTTCGGTGTCGTACTTTTAGAGCTCATATGTGGAAGAGAACCACTGAGTCATTCCGGAAGTCCAGATACCTTCAATTTAGTGCTATGGGTAACCAAGTTTTGTTCCAGTCCGGTAACATTAAACTTATAGTTCAACACCTAGCTCTCTAAAAGATCTAGTCCATATACTTGGTTTCATTGCAGGCAAAGCCCTACTTGCAGGCAAGTGCATTTGAGATAGTGGATGATAGCTTAAAGGGAACATTCGATTCGGAAAGCATGAGAAAGGCAGCCTTAGTTGCAGTAAAATCTGTCGAGAGAGATGCGTCGTTGAGACCGACCATTGCAGAGGTATTGGCGGAGCTGAAAGATGCATACAGTATTCAGCTCTCATATCTTGCATCTATGGGACACTCAGGTTAAAGCTAGTATAAATGAGGTCAAATTATTGAGCACACAAGGTTTACTTCAGACCGTATGTGGGAATCTATCCGTACTGTCAATGGTGAACATTAATACCCTTGCCCTTCTAAAGGACATGCGATTCATATCAGTTCATCCTAAATTTTGTAGTGTTTGTCTTAATAATTCAATCTGATACATATTTATGAGATTATGTTGTAGTTGTCTTTTTTTTTAAGTGTTACAAGTTTATATAATTTTATATGTCGATAATTTATTTATATAGACTTTTATATTTATAATTTTGTGTTGTGTTCATATTTTTTCATGCCGTGTTGTATTTTAATTATTTGTTATATGTTTTTGTTGTATTTTAATTTGTAGCATATTTTGTATAATTTATTATATGATAAATATAAAAATACACGTGAATTTTGATCAAATATGAATATAATACATGAAACTTTAATTTTGGTTAATTATACATATAAACTTTTAATTTTGATTTATTTATACGCATTTTAAAAATAATTACATTAATTTTGATTTAATGATTTCTGAAAATTGAGTTAAACCAAAATTTTATGTATATAATTACACAAACCAAACTTGTATACGTCACATGTCATTTTTTAATAAAATAACATGTATCCCCCCATCTTAACGAATGAAAATAAAACATATCCAATACATCAGACGAGGATCATCTGAAACCCTAAGACGGGTCCAAGGTTTAAAAGGATGAAGCTATTTAAATTAAAAAATATATATTTTTATAAATTAGATTTAAATTAAACCCTAGACGAGGATCAATATGTATTTCTAATTAAACTAAATTAAAATATACTTCTAATTTATTTAAATTGTATATACAATACGAAGAAACAACCACCCAGCCCATGAACAGATGGAATTTGACACAAAAAAAAATAGTCCAAAATTCCATGAGAATGTTATATTACCAAATAAGTGTGTTACTATGGAATCTTACATTATCATTCCATGTGTTCTAATAGAGAGTGCAAGTACTACAGAACTATGTAATTTAATCTTTGTACATTTGATGCAAACTTGAAAATTTGGCAATGCACACATGTGGCTTGGGCTAAAGCAACTTTAACATTCTGCAAGGTGGGGAATCAATACATACTCGGTACGGTATTCTTCGAGTTTGAGCTAATTGCTGCTTGCTAGATTCCACCTCACCCTCTGCCTTTGATACAATCCCATCTAAGATTCTTCTATACCATTGAAATCATTTTTTGCATCAAACAAGTAACAGTTTTTAATGTATTGAAAATTTTATGTACATTATTTACATGACAGTAAAATAAACAAATATAAATCGTATAACTAAATTCTACATTAAATGTAAGGGGGTGGGGGTTTTGTGCATAAGTGACACACTTGCATCATAATGGACAAAACACAGCTAAAACACGAAATAATATCTTTTACTACCCCAAAGTTGTTCGCCTAAGTTATACAGGGAAGGGAAACCAAATTAGATAAGAATGCCGATCATTCTAATAACACTGACCAATGTGTATGCCGGAAACCTTATATATTCACAAAAATTCCAAAGGTTTCTTCCCATAAAATGATTGCTACCAACTTTGATCTGAAAGGATAATAATACATTAACTAATCTAGTGGGGCAAAAGGAAATAAGGCCCCTTCTATGGAGACCATGTAAAAAGTGGAAGAAAGCACCAAGAAAATGGAGATGTGACCTATGTACAAATGCCTCTATATCTGCCCCCGTCTTCTCTTCTCTATACTCTAACGCAGCCATATACATTATCCCCCAAAACCCAAAAAGGAAGTAGAAACAAAAATAGAAAGTCCTTTTTAGTGAATTTCTAACCTGCAAATAGCAATCACCTATTTCCACAAAACGCTATGCCCTAATTGATAAACCAGCTTCATCTGCACAAAACCCACAACTCAATTAGTGTCCACTCTCCATTCAAGTTCAAGACAATTTAGATACCAAAAAAATAAACAAAAAGAAACCGGAAAACCAACAGATTTAAACCATTCAAATAGTTACATGGCCAAGCACCCACAGCTAGCTAGCTGTAGAAAGTAGCCATCCATAAAAATTTGAGGAATCCAATCAAGCAAAGGGTGCATTGGGAGGGAGATAGATAAAAGCTTTAACAAATCTCTTAACAACAATGAGGGAGGACCATTTATCATCATTGATATATCACAACAGTATGATAATTCTGCATGTGCCTATTATGGAAGCCTAAAATATAGTAAACTATATCAGACCTGCCTAAATTTGTATATTGTCATTACCTGTACACTGCTGTTACAAAGGCATGCAAACCCAACCCTAGCAGGACCCATCACTGTCAGCACTGCTCCAACTATATTACTTCATTCCTGCTTAGAATTAGAAGGCCTGTGATACAGGCTGCCCTGTAATGATTGCAGATGCAGAGTTTGCGGTAGTGCTTGTGGCTGCTGCTGCAATGGCAACTGTTGAAGGGGAGAATTATACTGATCTTGTAGTAATTGCTCTTGTGGCTGGTAGTGTTGTCGAGCTGGTGGCGGAGTAGGAGATTGTTGTATCTGTGGCTGTTGCAACCACTGTGCTCCAGCATCACCTCCATGAGGGGGTAAGCTGCCTGATAATTGTCTCTGCCCTAGCCCTTGGCTGACAGAAGGTCTAGAATCACTACTAGGTGAAGTTGTAAGAGGAGCGCTTCCTATGGGTTCTACTTCAGCGGCCACATTTGGCGCGCCAGGATCATACACTGGTTCTAGTGGTTTCCACTGAGACCCAACAGAAGGAGAAACAACAGGTACAATGTTATTAACAAAATCAGTGCCAGCCTGATGCATTGTCATGGTTGTGGTTGCAGCCATCTGTGAAGCATTACTCATGAGCTGTTGACCAACTTGAACTGGCTCAGCTTGAGAATTGCTGGAAGAATTAGAATTCACTTGCCGTTTCTGTTGAAGCATCTTCTGAACACTTGACTGGTTCTGATTAGCCTGCTTTTGGTTCAGCTGTTGACCAGCTTGAGCTGGTTCATCTTGAGATTTGCTGGAAGAATCAGAATTCACTTGTCGCTTCAGTTGAAGCATCTTTTGAACACTTGGTTGGTTCTGATTAGCCTGCTTTTGGTTCAGCTGTGAATGTAGCTGTAAATGCTGCTGCTCTGAACCCATAGCTGCTGGTGGCACGGATTGATGCACAGCTGATGGAGTATGACCAGAATACACTGGGGAAACCTGGCCTTGAGAACTACTATCGGAATGAGAAGCCATCTGCTTGAGTTGCTTTGTAGAAGGTGCTGCTGCCCCAGACATTAGCTTTTGCTGTGGCTGGGAATTGTTCAAAGGTTGAGAAGAAACTAGAGGTTTAGATGGTTGGACAGGGCTCACACCTGGCCCAGAATACAAGCCGTGACCTTGCATTGATTGTATCATATGCTCTCCTTTCTCAGCACCTTGGTTTCCTGGGATCATGCCAACACCATTCAGATGAGCAAGATCAGCAGAAAGATTCTGATGCATCAGACCTCTTCCCATTCCCTTCAAAGGTTTAGCTTGCTGTTTAGACTGCATTTGTTGACGTTGCTGAGGGTGGTGCCTGCTAGACTGTTGAAACTGCTGCTGCTGCTGTAGAGACTGCCGCTGCCGTTGCTTTCCTATCTGATTGTTCAATCCACTAGCGCCAAGTTGGGGGTTCCTACCAAGCCTGTGAGGGGACAAGTGGAGTTTCTGTTGGTTCTGCTTTGAGATAGGAGTCATTGGTGAAGATGACGTCTGGGGGAGTGATACTGGCTGATTTGAAGCTTGATGTTGAATCTGGGAACTATTCTGAAGAGAAGAGATAGGAAGTTGGGTCTGAGGTTGAACGTGTGGCATCGAAGTGCTAGATGCAGCAATCTGTTGCTGTTGCTGCGGCTGCATTTGCCTTTCTTTAGCTAAGCGCATGGCATACACTTGCTGCTGAGACCCAGTAGCATGATGAGGTTTACTCAGTGCATGGGGCTTCTGTGGAGGCATTTGCTGCTGCTGCTGCTGAGGATGATTAGGGTAAGCAGAAGTCAACCCATTGAAAGCAGGAATTCCCTGGCTGTTTCCTTGGGACTGCATTTGGAGCTCAGGCACCATTAATTGCCTTTGATTCTCTGGATTTTGGCCAGGCTATTAAAATAGGAAAAGGAAAAAAAATAGTCATCTTAATTTAAAGACAAGCAGATAAATGCCAAATCAACAGCATTTTTATACTCAGGAATACTTTAAAGCTTAAGAGAGGAGAATAATATAAAAAAATAATACAAGTCAAAGAGCTATTCATATCAACAATTAATTGCAGAATGGTATTGTTTATCAGTCAAGCCAGAATACCATCCAATTTGATGGGATTGAGGTCAACAAACACCTAACCCAGCCTGCTAATTTCTTGAATTTCAGCAAGTTGTTACATCCAACCAGAATCCATTGAAGCCTAGCCTATACTAATTCCTGAATTTCAGCATGCCGTTAAATCTAAAGGAAGTGTTTATTTAGATACCCACAATTCATTCTCTTTCTGATTGTTAACAAGAGAACCATGATAAAAGAAAATTTTAGGTTTACAGTCATCAAAAATCTATTTTGATGGGATTTTAACAGCAAGCAATCCTCAAAGTCCACCACGATCTGGACCCAGCAATCAACAATAATATATAAACAAATTTTGGGGGGAAATATCGATGCTGATTTTTTGTCTATAACAATTAACCATTTATATCGGACAAAAGAAGCCCAAGCCACACTGTAGTAGTATGCTAAGCATAGATTTAATCATACTGCTCTCTGAAAGTAAATAACTTACTCGCATCATGTGTGTGGTGTCATGAGGTCTCAACATCGAGTTGGCTTGACCAGGACCTGGCCCAGGGTGCATCTTGACAGGGCTTGGCATTCCCGCCAAGTTGGAGGAAAGCATGCTGCCAGAATTCAGCATTGCAGATGATGCCATTCCTTGGAAGCCTGTCCTTGACATTGACAGACTTCTATTTATCCCAGACATCATGCCCATACCATTTGCAGCAGGTAGCATGCGAACACCACGATCTGATCCAGAAACAGCCCCGGCGAGAGACAAGTTGGACTGCTGAATATTCCTTCTGGATAACATTTGATTACATTGTTGGCTTCGGTGCTGCTCATGAGCTGGCAAAGACGTTCTAGGAACACCATATCTACCATCCCTAAGAGCAAATGACCCAAATCTTGTGCTATTAGTATGTGAAAGTATGTATTATGTAAACACAGAGAATGCAAGCTGCACATATGCTTTATACCTCTCAGATGCATTGAGTGGGGCAGACGGTGATGATAAATTACTTCCAACAACCATGCCAGGAGATCCCTGCAGTGAGGAATTTCCTCCAGAGACAGGAAGCACTGATCCAACATCTCCTTGATTAAACACAGCTAAACCACTTACATGAGAAGCCTGACATCCAAAAGGTAGAACATCTTGGCTTGATGCAGTGGCATCACATAGATCTAGAGGCCTTTATCACAATGGTGAACAAAAAAATGAAAATCCAGCGCATAGCAATAAAAGCAACATATTAACAAGAACAGCAAAAAACAAATGAACATGAATAAAATAACATGGTAAAAAATTAACTAAAACAGAAACTTACGATAAAACCCCTCCATTTAAGTTATTTGGGCAGACTTGTGAAAGAGCAATAACATGAGAATTATGGACGGAAACTATCTGCTTCGGATCCTGGTTATCATGCTTGACAATAGGCAAGAAGATTGAAAGCCACATACATGTCAGGGCAGTATGAAGAATCAGGGTGAAGTAAACAAATTAAAATTTAGGATGCTTTCAACTATTAAGACCATAGGTTTTGTTCAATTCCAGACTTTATGCCACACCACTGAACGCTAACAAAATTGTGAAACAAAAGGTGAAAATTCTCTAACAATGGAATACATTTCAGACAAAATTAATTGAATAGTTCTGCAAGAACACGATCTAATGTCAAATAAAGCGCACCATACAGTGGGGAACAACACCTCAAGTTAAAAGACAGAATTCAATGTTTTCAAATTCAAAGTAAATTTAAAATCTAAGATCCGCTATAATTGTGTATATTAATGTTTTATACTACTACTCACATACTACATGAATACCTCGGATGAAGAGTAGGAAAATGCAAAGGATGCTATGGATTCAGAGCAAGCCTCTATTCTACAAGTAGAAGCAGAGAAAGGCCATCTTCAAGAAAACATAACACTTCTTTTATTGCTCTTCCAGCTTATCCAAGAAGCATTAATGCAACCCGTTTAAGAAATTGCAGCTACAGGATAATAGTACTCGTCTGCTGCTGTGACCTTATCATTTATTTCTATTTTACAAATAGTTACTGGAAGTTCAGTATTTTCATTTCAGCCTCAGAGTACCAACATCCACAACTACAAGATGTGAAACATCATCCATATATTTATTTATTTAAAGAGAAGGAAGACAGGACACTGATATTGATCGTAAAACAAATAGAATCCTAAAATAGTGCATGCCGGCTTGCCTATTTCCTTGAAGCATAGATATGAATGTTTCAAAATAAAAAGAATAAGGTGAATCTAGTAAATTTTAACAGTCCTGTATGCCATCAGAGATTAAATTACAGTGCACAGAAGTCCTTAAAATGCCCATAGTCATAGTTTGTTCTTAAAACAAATGGCATGCCAGAATCTCTAGCGGAAAAATATATGTAATATAAATTTCACATATGTACCTGACTCTGCCGATAGTGCAATTTCTTTCTAATAAGTATAATTTTCTCAAAATGAGATTTCAGAGTATCCTCTTCCATCGGCCCTTGCAAACGTTGAAACAACTGTCTGGCACTTCCCTGCATGAAATACAGCAGTAGCAGCCGATGATACACGATAAAACTAGATCCATGTAATATGTCATTCATCAAACAATAAAATGAGAAATTTACAAGCTTTCGGGGAGAGAGAGGACCTTCGGAATGCCAGGCAATGTTGATGGATATGGCTGCGAGGACCCTGAATCATCTGCACTGTCAGCTCCATCTCCATTCCTATCCATTAAAACCTTGTGGCGTTCCTTACATTCTTTAGGCTTGCGAAATATGCACTGAACACATTGAGAAGTTCACAAGATTATTCCTAATGGTGACAAGTAGAAGGTGAGCAAGGTGAGAGCCAAAGGACAAAAAAAACTAGTAAGGCTGCTGTATATATAAAATGAAATTATAGACAAACGAAAGAACAAGTAGCACTTTTAGAGTGATAGACACATCATCAGTAGCAATTTAAATTATCCGACACATTGAAGGAAGCACTTGATAACTGCTGAACTGCATATGATTTCATACACCTTTTGCTCAAGCACTAACCTTAAATTGAAGGGTACTGTTGATGGCATCACTTACAAGCTGCCAATTTGGACCCATGTCATGTACAAGGACAACAAGTGCCTGAACATAAATCCAGAAACATCTCAAGGCCTTGCTGTAATGCTAACAGAAATTGAAGAATAATTTCAAGAAAAGAAAACAAGAGTTAACCTGATCTTCAAATAGTGACCATGGACTACCAGGAGCAGGCTGACCAGTAGACATCTGGAAGAAGTTTCAATCACAACAGAGCTAAGACAACTATGAAGCACATGATCAACCAGACTATCAAGAAAGAGGAAATGGAAAATTACCTTGGGTGTTTTGGCTTTTCTACTACCGTGAATTAATCTAATGATTTTGCTCGGGTTGGACATATTACTCATCTGGGACCCTACTGGTGAAGCGATGGATCCATTTGGAGGGATGATGTCATAAGCACTATCGGGCTGTTGCTTCATTATCTTCAACTTCTTGACATTATATTGTCCATGTAAACCTAAGAAAAAGGCAACTGAAGATGTGAAGGACAAAAAACATAACAGATAGACGTATCCAACCAAGTAACCAACCATTTAATCAAATACAAGAAAAACAGAGCTTTACCACTGGTTCCATTAGAATCAAGCTGATGACTCTCTGGTCTCTTTTTGGAATAATCCCTCTGTGAAAGAATAGCACCAACAAACATCGGTTATGACTTATGACACCCTCATATCTATCATGGAAAGCAGGATCAAACTTGGTCTGGTGGAATGTTGAAAATAATGAAATGACCTTAAAGCTTTGAAAATGGATTTTTTTTTCCTTGATCATGAAAACAGTATAAATGTGAGTGAATTTGGCAACCAAATTAAAAAGGCAATACCTTTCAGAATTGAATCTCAAGATGGGTAAAAGTACACTTCTAAAGTAACACACACAAGAAACTAAAACTGGTAATTACTCATACAGGCTGAAAAAAAAAAATCTTGATGATAAAAGGAATATACTAATTCTTTGAAATAGAAAGTGTTAGTTTAGACAAGTAAAAGAGTTATTTTTGTAGTTAAACTGTACTAGTAGAGTTAGTGTCTTAGTCGAATTACCTAATGATAGAGTAAGTAGTTAATGTAAAGTAGGACTCCTAATGTAACCTAAAGTCCTAGGCTATAAATATGTATCGAGTGTAACCTACCTATGCTGTAAGTAAGAGTTTTTACTCAGTTTTCTAATAAACAGAACACTTTCTGTTTATCTTCATGGTATCAGTCTAATTCGATCCTATCAAATTAATTCCTTTTCATGGATACTCCATCCAATTCGAGTAAACTCCAATCTTCTTCTTCCACGGTGGTTCAAATGGCAGATTTTTCGACTCTTCTACCTTGACTACTCTTTGTCATCGATTTGTTGGAAACAATTATATCTCTTGGTCCCAATCTGTAAAAATCTTTCTGACTGGAAGAGAAACTCTTGGCTACATCAATGGGAAAACCAAGAAGCCTTCTGCCGATGACCCATCCTTTGAGAAGTGGACACAAGAGAATGGCAGGGTTATGTCCTGGTTGATAAATCCGATGGCCCCTGAAGTTGGTTCGCAATTCCTGTTGTTCGAAACAGCAAGTGAGATTTGGGAAGCTGTGCGAGATACATATTCAAGTACAAACAACAACTCTGAGTTGTTTGGAATCGAAAGTACAGCCTCTGCCTTGAAGCAAGATGCGATGAATGTTACTCAATACTACACAACTCTAACAAATCTGTGGCAACAAATTGATCTTTTTGAGGCTCACGATTGGGTAGATCCTACAGATGTTGCGCTTTACAGGAAAATTGTTGAGCAAAAGAGAATTTTCCAGTTTCTTAGTGGCCTCAATCGAGACATGGATCCCATCAAGTCTCGGATCCTTGGTCTCAATCCTCTCCCTTCCCTACGCGAAGTATTTTCAGAAGTTAGGAGAGAAGAGAGTAGACGGTTGTACATGATCCCTGAAGCTCATATTCCTGACAACTCAACATTTATCACACAAACATCTTCTTCTCCCAAGCCTAGACGAGGGAGAACTTTTTGTGACTACTGCAAAAAGCTTGGACATCTCAAGGACAACTGCTGGAAATTACATGGGAAACCAGCCGATTGGAAACCTCCAGCAAACAAGGTACAAAAAGACATCTCTTCACCTATTGCTTCTTCCTCCATATCCACCGGCTTCACCAAGCAGCAAATGGCGCAACTGCAACTGATGTTCGGTAAAGAGATGTCTCTACTTCGACTCAATCTACATGGATTATCGACTCTGGTGCTTCTGATCATATGACTGGTAACAAGGATTTGTTTTTCGAATTTAAACAATCATCTTCTAAATCCTCAATTAAGATAGCTGATGGTTCCTTCTCACCCATCCAAGGCAGTGGTTCTGTGTTTGTTACCAATGATTTAATCCTTAAAGATGTGCTATATGAGCCTAAGTTAGACTGTAATCTATTGTCAGTTAGCAAGCTATCTAAAAATTTAAGATGTGTTTTCCATATCACTGATTCCAATTGTTTTTTACAGGCACTAGACTTGAAGAAGAGGATTG
Organism: Hibiscus tridactylites; assembly: GCA_958450335.1. Taxonomy (NCBI): domain Eukaryota; kingdom Viridiplantae; phylum Streptophyta; class Magnoliopsida; order Malvales; family Malvaceae; genus Hibiscus; species Hibiscus tridactylites. Next base: position 54,412,089 of record OY288286.1, on the reverse strand, counting down.
GCAATGCTAGCTTGCATAATGGCCTCTATGTTCTTCACAGTAAAAGATCACCTACTCCATCTTGTTTTACTTCCTTAGGACAATCATATGTTATGCTATTACATTTTAGATTAGGTCACCCAAGTTTTTATGATATTGAAAAGTTGTTCCCTATATTATTTGTTAATAAAAAGCCATCTTCTTTTCAATGTCTTATTTGTCCTCTTGCGAAACAAACAAGACAATCTTATTTGCCATCTATTTATAAACCCTCGCATCCTTTTTCTCTTATACACAGTGATGTTTGGGGTCCTTCTAAAGTGAAGAATGTCACTGGTAGCAGATGGTTTGTAACTTTCATTGATGACCACAGTCGAACAACCTGGACTTACCTATTTAAAGAAAAGCCAGAAGTTGCAAAGGTTTTTAAGACTTTTTACACCATGGTTGAAACCCAATTTCACACTAAAATTCAAACCTTTAAATCTGATAATGGGAGAGAGTTTTTTAATCGGTCCTTAGGTGATTTTTTGAAAGAAAAAGGAATTGTGCATATTAGTTCTTGCGTTGATACACCCCAACAGAATGGAATAGCTGAGAGAAAGAATAGGCATCTACTAGAGGTAACCCGAGCTCTTTTGTTCACCCACAATGTTCCTAAATGTTTATGGGGAGAGGCCTTGTTAACATCCACTTATCTAATTAATCATATGCCTAGTCGAGTCTTAAACTTTCAAACACCAAGAGATGTTCTTTTATCCTTTTTCCCTCACTTTAAACCCTCTAGTTCTAATCTTGACCCTAAATCCATTAAGTGTGTCTTAATAGGGTATTCTTCACTAAAGAAAGGCTACAAATGTTACTATCCTCCTTCACGCAAATTTTTTGTTTACTTGGACCTTCAATTTTTTGAACAGGAACCTTACTATTCGACGGCTACAATGCAGGGGGAGAATGAAGATGCATTCCAGCCTTCTCACATACAAGTTCCTTCTACTCCTTTTCCTTCCTTAATTCCATCTTGTCCATTACCACTTGAGCCTCAGAATTCTTCAACTCCCTCGGTTTCTTCACCTATTCCCTTGTCTACTCCACTATCATCGCCAACAGGAACTCAAACCACAAACAAATCCCCTTTACAACCTCCTAAACAGTTACAGGTTTACACCAGAAAAAGGAGAACTATTCTAGAGACCATTCAAGAATTGGTCAGTCCAGCTGCCTGTGAAGACAATGGAGGTAATGATTCTAATGGTATTCCTTCTCATCTCCTTGAATTTGATTATTTGCCTATTGTTAAAAGAAAAGGGGTAAGGCAGTGTACAAAACACCCTATTCAGAGGTATGCTGCCTATGAAAATTTGATGTCTTCTTTTAAGGCTTTTACAACATCCCTAGATGGTGAACAAATTCCTAAAACTATTGAGGAGGCCATGCAAATTCCAGAATGGAGAAAGTCTGTTCAAGAAGAGATTGAGGCACTTGAGAAAAATGGTACATGGACCATTACAGACCTTCCCCAAGGTAAGAAGCATGTTGGTTTAAAGTGGGTTTTTGCCATCAAGTACAACTCAGATGGGAGTATACAGAGATAAGCCAGGTTGGTTGCTAAAGGCTTTACACGGACTTATGGTATTGATTATAAGGAGACATTTGCTCTTGTTGCTAAACTTAATTCTGTTAGAGTTTTAATGAGTCTTGCTGTAAATTGTGATTGGAAATTACACCAACTTGACATTAAGAATGCTTTTCTTAATGGTAAGCTTGAGGAGGAGGTCTATATGCAGATTCCACCAGGGCTTGAGGAGGAGGTCTATATGCAGATTCCACCAGGGCTTGAGGAGGAGGTCTATATGCAGATTCCACCAGGGCTTGAGGGTGTTGGACAAAATCGACAAGTTTGCAAGCTAAACAAGGCACTCTATGGCCTAAAACAGTCACCTAGAGCATGGTTCGAAAGATTCACTAGGGTTATTTTGGAGAATGGTTACAACTTACAAGCAGTCAACGGCAGATCACACTTTGTTCTCTAAGGTAACATCATCAAACAAAAGGGTTATCCTTTTGTTTATGTGGATGATATAATTCTAACAGGTGATGATAAGAAGAAGTGGGTCGATTAAAAGCATTCCTGAGCAAGGAATTTGAAATCAAAGACCTAAGGAAACTCAAATACTTCCTAGGCATGGAGGTTGCACGATCACGCAAAGGACTAGCCATAAATCAGAGGAAGTATGTTTTAGACGTACTGACAGAAACTGGGCTACTTGGATGTAAACCTGCAGATACGCCTATGGAAGCTAGTTTAAAATTTAGTAAGGATGATGACAGTCCCAAGGCAGCTAAGGGGTAGTACCAGAGACTGGTAGGAAAATTGATTTATTTGTCACTAACAAGGCCAGATATATCTTTTTTGGTTAATATAGTAAGCCAACACATGACAGATCCAAGGCAGGAACATATGGAAGCAGCAAAGAGGATTTTGCGTTACTTGAAAGGTACACCTGGACATGGTTTAATTTTCAAGAAGAGTTCTAATAAAACTGTTCAGATATTTACAGATGCAAGCTGGGCCAGTGAACTGACTAATAGGAGATCAACCAGTGGGTATTGTTCATACGTATGGGGTAATTTAGTGACATGGAAAAGCAAGATGCAAATTGTGATTTCAAGAAGCAGTGCAAAGGCTGAATATAGAGCTCTAGCCTTGGGCATGTGTGAAGGCATCTGGCTAGTGAAGTTACTCAAAGAACTTGGAATGACTCAAGCAGAAGATTTTCAAGTTTTTTGTGATAACCAATCAACTATTCAGATTGCAAAGAATCCCATTCAACATGACAGAACAAAACATGTTGAAATTGACAGACACTTCATCGCAGAGAAGCTGGCTAGTGGAGTTGCCTCATTAGAATATGTACCAACAGAAGAACAAGTGGCAGATGTACTCACCAAAGCTCTGCCAAAAGCTCTTTTTGACAGATTTCTATTCAAGCTGGGATTATACAATGTATATTCTCCAGCTTGAGGGGGAGTGTTAGTTTAGACGAGTAAAAGAGTTATTTTTGTAGTTAAATTGTACTAGTAGAGTTAGTGTCTTAGTCGAATTACCTAATGATAGAGTAAGTAGTTAATGTAAAGTAGGACTCCTAATGTAACCTAAAGTCCTAGGCTATAAATATGTATCGAGTGTAACCTATGTTGTAAGTAAGAGTTTTTACTTAGTTTTCTAATTCTAATAGACATGACACTTTCTGTTTATCTTCAGAAAGAAAACTATGAAGCAAATAAAAGGAAAAAAATATTTCTATCTAGATAAACAACTTGGATTAAAAAAAATTACCTTTTCAATGTGAACAGGAGATTCCAGCTGCCAACCCTGGTTGTATGCAGAACCCTACCAGAAACATAATTCAGGCACCCTTAGAAACCATGTTGGTAAATAAAGAGTATCCATACCATTCCAGGGAGAGAAACCCCAGTATCAGTTAAAACAGAAGAATTCCTACATACGAGATTCTTGGCTTTTTTCTTCTTTTTAGGTTTTGTCGGTGTTCCTGCACAATCATATGGTAGCTGTCTTTCAAAGTCCCCAATAGATTCAACCTCCAAGCTGTTTTGGGTCTGTAATCCTCCATGCAATGTAGTTTGATCATCCTGGAAAGAATTAGTATCTCCACTAGAGGCATCAGTTTGTGTTGGAGCCTGTAAACCCCCAGCAGCAGCTGCACTGCTAAAAGGACCTAAAACCCTCTGTCTGGAGCCAGTGCGCACACGTTTCGTTGGAATTGGACCACCATTGAGATTATTGGCAGGCCTTTTCCCCATCACCATAGACGACTGAGCGCAGTTTCCATATGGCAAATCAGCAGCCATTTTATAATCCCTTGCCGGATATGATTTCATTGGGTTCTTTCGCTTCTTCTGGTTTAATTTTGATGATTGTCTCCCCTCAAAAGCTCCAAACAAATTATATGTACTTGTTTCTCCTTCATCGTCATCATAGACAAAGTCATCATATCCAAACTCTGATTCAAAGAAATTGTTAGGAATAGTACAATATTCGATTATTAAGAACTAAACAAAATTTATAAAAAAAGTCGTGAGTACCTGCTCCAGCATCATAAACAGATGTTTCAACCTCCTCTTGCGCAGCACTCCCAGTTTTCTGGATGGAGGGAAAACCCTTCAATAATAAGCAAGATCAAGCAGAAAAGTTCCAACAGCAGCACTTGGGTAAATTGCGCATAGAAATGAAACTATAAATGAAGTTCATGATAACCATGACCAGTGTATTTTATGATGAATTATATCAGTCCAGAACTATGCCCTTCAGAATCTGACCCTCGATAAATATAGCAGAAGCAAATGAAAAATGCCATGCATAAACTTGTTAAAAGAAATATTTTACCTCAGTCTGCACCAAATAAGATTCAATAGATCTTCGGTATGTTTCCATAGCTCCAGACTGAACTCCATAGAAGAGGCTTTCCTGACAATAAAGTGCATACAAATTTGAGCAAAGAATGCAAACATAAGGAAAATATTACCACAAGAAAAAGGAGTCCAGAACTGAGCATGCAGGGTTAAACAGATACGAGCTATTAAAAGAGAGATCAAAAAGTTCTATGCAAAAGCCAAGAATAATGTGTAAATAAAACCTAAAAGATAAGAAATACTTAAGCCATACTTCTGTCAGGTATTCATCCCAAGAAATGTCCATAATGCCCAAGTCAGATACCCTATCGGGTGTTGTTGGTGCTTCAGCTAGAAGTGATGGAACGGGAGAACTATTATATTTCAAATATCTAAGAGCATATTCCCGGATAGCAAATTCATTGTTCTTTCCATTGTGCTGCTGGTCCTCCTTTGCATCCTGCTCCATATCATGTTTCACAAAAATATAAGACAGAAAGAACTGAACAAGGAGAAAGAGAAGGAACTGAAAGCAAGGAGAAAGAGCCCAAACAGCTCTAGAACTGTGACTAAATTCCAAATATTTATGTGGATATTCTAGAATCTAGTTCTGGAATTCAAAGGCCATAATGCTTTTTCAGTTGAACGTTAAAATAATTCTACCAAGCCCAGCAAACCAACACACGCTTAAAATAACAGGGAATCATATTACTAGAAATTAGAATTAAGATCCAAAAATAATATGATTAAAAAAGATGACAATCCATATAAGTAGCCAAGTTCTCAATAGCCTCTTTCTACATTTCCAATATAACTTGCTTTTCCCCAGACCAAGCAAAAGATACCATGCATTGGATAACAGAATGTATATGCTGATAACAACATAGAATCAGCAATAAAAAAAAACACTGTAATTCAATTTGAAGAAGATCCAAGCAACTCACACCAGGCTTTAATAGGAAAATTAAACATAAAAATTATCATCATTGTTACCACACAGAAAGGCATGCATAAGTTGATTACGAACAAATACCAATAAATGTCAAACAAATAACCAGTACCTCATCACAATCTATTGGCGTGGTCTCCGTAACTTCATTGGCCCTTGACCCCACCAAGTCATGGCCACGGGTTTTTGGAACAAGACTTGCATTCTTACTGTTTAGAACCTCTGCTGAATGCCAAAAGTCCATGACAGCATTAGCAAGGGTTAAAGCTATTTTTTTGTGTTTCCAATATCGATTTTTTTCTTCAAATTTCAATCGAGAAGTAAAAGCAACACGTCTACATATTTGAGCAGCAGCAGTCATCTTCCAAAGACGCTCCTACAAGCATATAAAGAACAAAAAGGGAAATTTATAGGCAAATCGTCAACTATGTTCCATACCCAGCTTCATATACAAAACACACTAAAAAAAGGCTCCCAGTCTGGGGGGATGCATAAGATGAAATATATATATATATAATTAAATAATACCTGCGCAAAATCATTTGCTAGCCATGCCATTTCCTCAAGGACAAAGTCCCAGTGAGATTTTTGGCTGTTTTCCAATGGTATGGCACCAACAGATAGCTCTGTAATCCTTTTCCGCTTAGCCTGTTTACCATAATACCAGAACCCTTAAGCTTTTCAAATAAAAAAGCAAAATACATCTAAATTTAAGAAATTAATAGGAACATATCAATCAAACTGATAAACAATCCACCTCTATGATCCGTGCCTCCTCCAAAATGGAATCTTCATGTGCCTTATCCACCACTTTCACATGATTATCTGAACTAGTTTGAGTATCAGCATTAACAGTAGAGGTTATCCCTAATAAATTCCTCTCAGCACAAAGTTTTTCTATGTTGGAGTTAGAATTATCACCCTGCACAGTACTAACTTTCCTATTGGCTTCTGAAACAGCAATACTGCTTTGGATCACCTCATTGTTGGAAGGAAAACTTACCTTGTTTTGCAATTCAGATCTTATTTCTTCCTCCACTTTGACAGTGGAATCATTAAGCAAGTGATCCTGACTCATGGAAGTATTAGCATCACAAAAGACAGCATCATTATCAACAGCCTTGATCTCATTCTTTTCTTTTGCCAATTCACCAACAGCTAAGTTCGGTGACTCTTTCTTTTCTGATGATTGTTCTGGGGGGTTTCCATTAAAATCAACATTTTTTGGATCAATATACATATCATTATCATTATTTACACCTGAGTTTAAGCTGTTTTTAGTGCAAGATGACTCTGAATCAAAGCCCTTTGTCCCTATTTCCACACCGCTATCTTGCCCTTCATTCGGTATGTTTTTAACATCTCTTTCGGATTCACCAAACCCATTTAGCTTATGAGAATTAGTTTCATTTTCAGCTTTTCTTGCACCTGCACCAGGTGGGCATTCAAGACTGGCTGAAACTACCTGCTCCTTCCCTCCAACAAGATTAGGTTCCTCAAAATTCAAAACAACTGGGGATTTATGAGCTTCCATTGGAGCAGGTTCCTTAGGCGGGTCATCTATCAATGTTTTGGAAACTATGATATCAACCTTGCTTTCACATAGATCACCTTTTGACTGACCAGTCGTTTCTTCAGCAACCTTCCCACCACTCACCTCTGTATTCAGCTGATTATCAGAAGTTATCACCTTTGAAGCCAAATCATCATTAGACGTTGCAGATTTTGTGGTATTAACAAAGGATATGTTCTTGTCCTTTTGGTTAATTGGTTCAGATGTCAAAGCCTTCACATCCTTTGATGCTCCACGAGCAGGAAAAGAAGAGCCATGACCACCTCGACCTTGAACAATATCTTTAGAACTTGATCGAGCTCCATCTCGTTTGATTTTGGACCTGTACCTTCGAGCATATGGGCGAAAAATAGTTGAATCTTCTGACTCCTTAGTATTTTGAGTCCCATCCATCTGTGAAGATTGCTCTGATGGAACAACAATATTACGAGGATGCATAGACTTCCTTTCAACTTCAGGCAACTCATTTTCACCACCAAAAAGTAATAGATTATCGGCACTATTGGGTTCACAAACCACAGGAACCCCTGGTCTACCACTACTCTCTACAGAATCACCATGAGGTGAGGCAGTCAGCGCAAAACTACCTTTCGCTTCACTGTATTAGTAGTGGATAAGGGAAGCATCAGCTAGTTACTCCAATATAATTCAGAACTATGGTTCTGTAAAACATAACAGAAAAAAAGAATATACCTAGGTACAAAATGTTGTGCTTGCTGATCAGCGAGAGAAGTAGATTGGACACTAACTGAAGCTGCATAGCCAAATTTGAAATCCAAGGGATTTCCACCCTGATAGCAATGTGTTTTATGATGAATATTAATCTATAAGAACTCAGAAGAAGCAAGAGAAGATTAAAAAAGCATACTTTCTCAAGAAACTCAAGTTCCCTTCTCCTTTCCTCACGAACATCATACTCTTGTCTGATATAAATAAGAATAAAATATGAAAGAAAATAAGTTGCCTGTACTTAGGAATGATAACCAAGTGCATTTTTCTGGAAATTTAAAATGATATTAGTACACAAAAGTAGTATGTAAGTATCACCTCAGCTCTGCTTGAGCCTTCTCGATGGCTGATCTGCATGGAGAGGTATTGACACCAATCCCAACTCCACCATCAACAACCCCTCCCATGAAACCAACCTCAGTATTTACTAAGAGAGCAGATCCTGAGTTACATCCATGCATTCCTGCCTAAATATCTACAGGCTGGCCCCTCCCATAAATGCAAAAAAGAATATATCGGTGATCACCTACAAAGATGTTAGAAAAGAAAAGAAAAAATTATAGAATTACAACTACAGTAAATAGAAACTAAGGCAAATAATGAATAGACAAGAAGCAGCAAAACAATGATGAACAAATATTTCCCCTTCAGTAAGTTGCAATGGAGAGACCCTAATGACCACAGTAAAGATAATGTGCTTCTACTTCATTTGATAAGGATTCAAGTTTGTATGACTTCACAACTGTACAAACTGATATCATCAAAATAATTCAAGATGATAAAAAAATTCCAGAAGCTCAAATATGGATAAAACAAACACTGGAAAACAAGGTTAACCCCCCCCCCCCCCCCCTCAAAAAAAAGAAATGGAACATTAACAAAAAAATGTATGTGGCATAGAATAATTATGCAAGCAGTGTATGCATTGCTTTACCATAAGAAGTAAGGCTGAGAATGTCAAATTGAAAACGAACCGAAGTGTTTGGACGGTTTATGGTTCATAAGTTCAAAACCATGGTTAACAAAACCGGATTTGAATTTTTATTTAATTTATAATTAATTTTAAATATTTTATTAAGAAAAAATAGGAATTTTATACTTAAAATAGTGAATGATTTAAAATATTATATGAATTATTAACTATTTTTTTTATTTAGAAATTTAATTTTTTAAGAAATATTTATTAAAAATACTTTAAAACTTTACTAATGTTTACAAGACATCAAATAAAGCTATTTTGGTCAAAATAAAATACAAAAACTCAAAATCTAAGGCTGATGTGTGGAAAAACCGAAAACCGGTGGGTTATTAAAAAAATTTACCAAACCGAACTTCGTACACACCCCTAATAAGAAGGAACACTTTAGAAAGACTTTTACAAGAAAAGAAAAAACTACTCGTAAAATACTTTGAGTAGATTAAGGAGCGGCAGTATTACTCCAACTGAGTGATATTCTGGCAAATATAGGTGATTTGTACTTTTTCTGTTCTTTTCCACGATGAATTTCCAAAAGGGGAAACAGTGTTTTACATAAGTATATTATCAATAGCACATTGATTGTATATCTTACACCTCTAATTTCCCAATTCTGCACAGTAATTTCACAGCAACTGAAGATAACCAAAGTATCTCAAAAATCAATTAAAGTTCACTCACCTGTTTATATCTATTGAAAACCACGCAAAAGAATATTAAACGTGCTTTGACAGAGGTTGCCACTATGCTCTAAAAAGTTAAAGCTTGATGAAGGAAATGTATAGTTCATCACTAATCCAAACGCCAAAAGCAATGCTGGATTATAGCAATCAACAATTCTATCACTCAACCAGATAACCATACTTCATATCATAGATATGCATGCACGTAGAAACAAATGATAGCATCTAAGGGGCTTCAGACTAGCAATTCTCTTCAAATTCCAGGAAAACAACCACTAGAACTCAAAAATCAGAAGCTAAACAATGGAACGTAGAGCGTAATGAGCTTCCCCAGCATGTAACTTCAAATTAGTGTAAATAAACACACAAGACAACCTAAAACGTAAATACATAAGCATTCAGTCGAAATGCACATAGAAAAGAGTAACAAATGGAAACCCTAAACGCATTGAACCGCGGAAATTAAGTCCTAATTTGAGACATTAGTCAAATTCTAGGGTTTCTGAAACAAAAACTAAGCGCTAAAATAACCTGAATTGGGATATGCAGTCGAATAATTGGGAACTAGGGCAAAGCACCGAGGAGCAATTGAAACGTTCCCACTCTTTTCAACACTTCTTTTTTCAATACATCTATTAGGGTTTTGAAGCTTCGAACCTTCCCGCAACGTCTTGCCCTCAATCAAAACGACATGAATTAACCATATAATACAACACCTCCCTGTAAATGCTTGCCATAAGCGCGTAGTCGACTCGAGTCCCTCTCTATTAAAAGTCTTCTCTGTAAAAAAAAAAAAAAAAAATCAATTTTAGCTCTCAAAAAATGGCGATTTTTTTTTGTAGGTTCTATTTGGCTCAGGTGCATTCGGGGTTACTATGCGACCCCTCTCAGTGAGAAGTAGGCTTGGGTTGTGCCCAAGGAAGACGACGAGACAAACGGACTTTGGGCTTTGTAATTGTAGGTATGGATCATTCATTAGTATTAGGTTTAAACGCACCATTTCCTCCTGCAGTATACACATTTTATCCAGTTGTCTTTTTAAAATATTTTTAGCTTAATGATGCATTTTTGAAAAATAATTAATTTGTTGTAAATAAAATAAAGAAGAACAAGAATAAGAACAATAAGAACAAAGAGATGAAAGAAAGAAGGAGATTTGTATTATTCTCAAAATATAGAATTGTGTACAATGCCTTCAATGAATCATCTATTTATAGGCATAAGAAGTACATAATACATTAAACTCTAATTAATATAGATAATATTCCTAATAATAAATAAATCAAACTCCTTAGATAAAGTTCTAATCATGATAGACATCCACATAGATAAATATTCATAACACTCCCCCTTGGATGTCTATGAAGATAATGTGCCTCGTTAAAACCTTACTAAGATAAAAACTCAGTGGGAAAAAATTTCATTAGTGAAGGAAAAAGAGTACACACATCTTTAATACGCATAACATGTTGCCTCATTAAAAACTTTACCAGGAAAACCCATTGGGACAAAACCTCGGTTAAGAAAAAAAGAGTGCAACGCGTATTTACTCTCCCTCATAAAAATATCACATAAGATCTTTGAATCTTCATAATTCAATCTTGAATATAATCTTCAAATGTTAAAAATAGAGTATGCACTAGTGGATAAATCTTCCAAATTATTGCTTGAAATGATCCATAAAATATTATTCTTCTGAAGATCATGAGGGACAAAACTTTAAAGAGATATGTTTCGTTTTATCACATTTGATGTATTCACCTTGAGATATAAGTTCTGTATTATCTCAACATAAAATAGCTTGCATCTTATCTTGTGAAAGCAATTCACATATCTTCTAGATATGTTTAGCCAAACACATATTTCGGCTTTGCCTCATGCATAGCAATTATTTAAAGGCAATGGCCTCGTAGCACTTAGATAGTATTTCTGGACCAATCAAGATACGATTCTTCCATATCAATTAATGTATATATGGTGCTTTTAGACCAAGAATATCATCATCTTTTTCTCGAGGGCGGAATGGATCTTTGTTTACATTAAGAGACCTAACAACCAAATTGTGGTCAACAAATATGCATTATGCATGTAAAGTTTCTTTAAACATTTTTCTGTGTTTTCCGATTGCTGCACAAGGATTTTATTATTAAGGAGATCTCTTCATGAGTCTCAATGAATCGCCAACATACATAATAAAACAATGACAAATTCGGAGCTAAACCTCTTAATAAAATGCTCTGGAAATTAATTCATTCTTATAGCCTTCCGCTAATAAGTATTCAATAGGGCGATTATACCAAATGTGCCCAAAATATTTTAATCCATAAAAAGATATATTTCATATAATTGAATAATGTTCTCGAGAACTTGAATTAACTGCTTATGGCAGTCTAAATTCTTCCAGAAGCTTCATGTAAATGTTGTTATCAAGAGGCTCATACAAATAAGATGTAACAACATCCATTAGGCGGAAACTAAGCTATTTCATTTATTGTCAGACTATCTAAAAGTAACTGCATCCACCACCGAAAAATATATTTTCTCATAATCGATTTTCATGTCTTTGTGAGAATCTTTATGCAACCAAACAAATTTATATCTTATGATTTCTCATTTTGATTTCTCTTTCTCACAAAGGCTCATTAATATCCACGAGCTTTACACATTTTAATATACGGGCTATAGGCCCAAATACTTCTATTTTCTAAAGAGATATTAGTTTCGCCTCAATTGCCTCTTTCCATATTGGCCAATCATTTCTTTGTTTACATTGTCCAATTGACAATGATTCATGATCTACATCATCAAATAAAATCTCTAGTGCTATATTGCATGCAAATGTATTATCGACGTCGATTTGATTTCAGTTCCACTTATTACCAGACATGACATATCTGTTGAGATCTCTTTATTATCAGGTACCTGAGTCATGTTAATGCCTCTATTGGAGACCTTCTAATCTCTTCTTGAGATTTTCATAATTCATTGATTCATCGATCAGACCATCATAACTATAGCTCCCTTTCTTTTTTTCGAGGATTTTTATCTTTGGAACCTACTTGTCTACCACGCTACAGGCGTAAGTTAGACTCATTAGCAACTAGAATTTGTCCTTCTGAGACATCAAATTTAAATGGAGCATTCATAGCTGGTATATGTGACTTAGTCACTCTATTAGAGTCAGCAAAATCATCTGACAATTGATTTGCTAAATGAATTATCCTTTGAACTTATAGTTCACATTGTTGAGTACGTAGATCAAACTAATATAATGATAATTCATTCCAATTTATTTCTTTTCACAGCTATTTTATTTTCTCCCCCTAACGTTGGGAAAACTGACACATTAAAATGATAGTCAGTAAATCGAGTTGTAAATAAATTCCCTATGAGAAGCTCAAGATATTTAATTTTCAAGGGAAATTTGAATCTGACATATATTCCCAACCTCCTTTAAGAACTCATCTTTGTGCATTGTGGTGGAGCAATCAAAACATATACCGCACACTAAAAAAATCTAAGATGAGAAATATTTGGTTCCTGACCAAAAATCATTTATAACGGGGAGAACTTATTATAATTTGTTGGCTTGATGCGAATTAGTGATAATACATATAAAATGACATGTCATCAGCATTATCGAGACCAATTGTCTTTATAAGATAATCTGAAAATGTGCTCATAGTTTTATCAACTGAGCAAGTAGCCTCGCAAATACGAAGTTGTGGATTAGTAACAAGGATACATATGACCATCTAGTCGATGCATCAATTAAAATCGTAAAATATCTAGATGGAATGTAAGAAAGATGTATGGGCCCACGTATATCACCTTTGTATCCGTTCCAAAAAAAAATTAATAGATTCGCAATCTATCATAGCTGATGATGATTAAATAATCGATTTTCTTTGATAGCAAGTATCACATGAAAACATTACTTTGAAGAAAATTTCAACTCTTCAATAAATTACCACATGAAAGTGTCAACAAATTTTTACATCATAATTGAACCGGGATGGTCTAACCGGTCATCGCCAAATAATAAAGTTATCAGTAAACTTCTGATTCACAATAGCATGAGCTTCAATTTGTACTAATTCTATTGTAGTACACTATGGATGACAGTGCATATAACTTTTTCAAGTTTTTATTATTGCCTTGATTTATACTCATAATATTGAGATAGTCAACATCTCATTGATTAATAGTCTCAATATGATATCCATTACCGTGAATATCTTTAATATTAAATAAGTCTCTTTATGACTTTGACGAGTATAACGCACTGTGAATATGGAATAAAGTTCCATTTGACAATAACATATTTGCTCAACCAGAGCCTTTTGTGATATTAATACTTACGGATATAGTACTCACATTATTCCTTTGCATTTTAATCGAGAAATACATAATTATGCACCTTTCAAAATGTGCTTTGTTTCATTTACTTCGGGTAATGAAAATATGTACTTTGTATCATTCACTTCGAGGAATGAAAAATATAAAATATAACACATCATATCAAGTCGATTATCTATCAGAGATAAACTTTCAAGTGCTCTTCCGAAACATTGATATTTTAGTACTTTGAGAAATATTACTCATATTTCTCCTTGCATTTAAATGGGGGAAATATTTCTTATGCTTAAGTACAATATGAGTACTTGCATTATCTATTAGGCATAAAAAGCCACAATTTTAGGCATAAATAGCCACAATTCTAGGCATAAATAGTCATAATTCATTATATATTTTATTCCGGAAGTAATCATATTCTTCAAATAATAAATTAATATAAAGCGTAAATAAATAATATGTGAAATAAATAAACATAAAGCAAACTAACATAAATAAGTAATAGATAAAACGAATTAACATAAAAAATAAAATTAATAAAAAAATCAATTATTCATTTTAGAGGTTATAAGAGAAATAAAATAAATGGTAAATTATTCCCTTCAAGGGTTATGAGAAAATTAACAATATCCAATTGAGTTGGACCAATAACGCCATAATTATTTTCGCCATAAACAAATTTTGTTTATATTTTATTTCATTTATCATTCATGATTATGGATAAAGTCCATAATACTTTGGCGTTTGATAATTACGAAACCAATAGTTTAAAACATCACATTGATAAAAGGATTTCACTTCCTTAGAATGATCTTTATCACTCTTGTCATCCTTATAACTTTACTACCAGCATGTAGAAGTATTCTTAAAACGACTATATTTTTCATGTTCATATTCATAGTCTCGACCACTACCACAACTTTTAATGTGGTTTTTTATTCCTTCCATAATATAATCTCACATTCACTTCAGGGAATGGAGTAGAGCCAGTGGGCCTTTGAAACCTTTTTCACATATCCTTTGAGACCAGTAGCCTCGCAGAACAGGATGTCCAGCCAATATACTTGGATTATATCGAAATTATGTCTCTAATTGAATAATGATTTACCATGTTTGCATTCACTTCAGGGAATGAAACAGTTTCAATAATCGCATGGAATAAACATCATGCTTGCATTCACTTCAAGAAATGCCCTATCATTGATAATCGCACGGAATAAACATCATGCTTGCATTCACTTCAGAGAATGCCCCATCATTGATAATCGCATGGAATAAACATCATGCTTTGCATTCACTTCAGGGAATGCCTCCCATAAAACTTTTTGGATCAAGACGAATTTTCGTAACTTGAAATTGGGAGAAGTCCATGGTCGAGTTTTTCGACAAAGAAGAAATATTACTTTCGAGTAAATATATACTTTATAATAATCTTCTTGTAAATTCAAAATCATCATGATTTATCGCACTTTAAAATAATAATATAAAGAATAAAAATAAAATTAAAATTTACCGATATTGATTTTTGTCTCGTGGACAATGGAGACATAACATATGACCGAGATAGCTTCTCATAGTCCCTTTATATCACATCTTTTTCCAAGTCATTTAAGCATATCATGTAAAACTCAAAACACGGTTAAAAATATTAACTTTTACCAAATAAAATAAAATAAATAATAATATGAAAAATATCAAATATAATCATATAAGTAAAAGTATGAATAAGCATACCGCTAATTAACCCTTTTAGGAACAAGAGAAAACACACGTAATTTACACCAAACACAACCTCTTCGTCTCTTTCGATCCGTCTTTTGGTTTGTGAGAAGCCACAAATTTGTCTCTTTCCAACGTTCGAATAAAATCAAATATACTTCCAAAGTTTTCAAAAAAAAAGTTAAAATATAAAGAAAAAGACAATCGTTAATTTTAAAAAAATAAAGAGAGAAAAAAAACTTATCTTTGGTTTATCCTAGAATCGAATTCTTTCCAATAACTTTTTTTGGATTCAAACAATGAAGACCTCAGTTGATTAGAGTCGTGCTGATAACGTGTTGTAAATAAAATAAAGAAGAACAAGAATAAGAACAAGAAGAACAAAGAGATGAGAGAAAGAGGGAGATTTGTATTATTCTCAAAATACAGAATTGTGTACAATGCCTTCAATGAATCATCTATTTATAGGCATAAGAAGTACATAATACATTAAACTCTAATTAATAGAGATAATATTCCTAATAATAAATAAATCAAACTCCTTAGATAAAGTTCTAATCATGATAGACATCCACATAGATAAATATTCATAACATAATTAAACTTTTTTGTGTTTTGTTCAATTTAAACCGATCAAGTCCTTTGACTTATTTTGACCATTAATTTTTGACAATTGTTTTAAAAATATTACTTTCACGTGACCAACTACAATTTTGTCATGTGATATTTACAGAATTTTTATAAAATTATTTTTTATAATTTTTTTAATTTTATAACTTTTAAAGAATTTTTTAAATAAAATTAAAAATTCTGAAAATGTCAAGTGACAACACTGTAATATGACATGTTGCATCAATTGATAAGAAAAAAACAATTACATTTAATAGTCAACATTTACTAAAGAGATGAATTGGTGAAATTTTAGAGTATAAAGACTTAATTGGATGCAAAAAAATTAGTAGCTTAATTGATTTTTCAAAAATTTAACTCTTAAGTCAATATCTTTTGAGGTATTTTGTCTTCTTTGATTAAAGGGCTGAAATATATCAAAAAAATACAAATAAGAAATTAGATTTTATTAAGGTAAGAAAATACAAATATACAATAAAATACATCTCAAACTATGAAAATACATTTACGACTAGGTTCAACAATAAATCTCATACAAAAGGAAAAGGGTAAAGTACATAAATATCACTAAATTATCTCAAAAATATTCAGAACCATCACCAAACTTCAAAATATACATAATGAGCATAAAATTTTAGTTTTTGTTATAAAACAATCACTGAACCGTTAAGTGGGTAACGTGATAGTTACAATATTTTATATAACAGCACATTTAATTCTCTATATCTACACACTCAATTAATTTAATCTTATTTCAATAGAATTCAATAAATCAAACCTTAATTATTTAGACATTCTTTTCAATTTGATCCTATTTTTAATTGAAAATAATATTAAATATTTGAACAACCAACTAGCCAAGATTTTTACTTCACCTTCCACAAGATTTTTTTAGTATAGTACATGCCCATTTTACAGTCTATACTCGGTATTCATGACTCTCTCTTATAATAATGTTGTTTCCAAAGTTTATGCACAAGTTCTCTCCCTAGAAGAACAATGTGTCTTATTATTAATTGCATCCAACCCTTATTGCTAGATATTTTGATAAACATCTTGTTAACACTTTAATATCATAGTTTATAAGCTTTAATTTCATATTGAATTTAAAATATTTTGATAAACATCATTAATTTATTATTGTTCTTTGCAAAACGATATTATAAATTTGCAGATGAGCTTTCTGGTTTGATTTGTATTCCTAGAAGACAAAAATAACCTTAAAAAATGAAGTCCCCAGAGTTTTCAAGGGCAGCTTCAGTGTCTTTTGTTGGATTAAAATTCGCAACTGTGGGCACATATATAAAATGTATGTTGCTATTATAAAGTATGACACAAAATAAAGTGACCAATTAAGTTAAGCGTGTCATAGGTATTAAAATGTCATGGAAATAAAAATATAGATACCGTAAGATATATTTATAATTCAATGAGGGGCAGAGTTATAAATATTTAATAGTTGATTTAATAAATCAACTATATAAAGAGGTAGTGGTCCTCAAGAAATAGGTTAACTTGTTTTTCTCTCCTTCTCCGTCAGAGAGTTTTACGTCAAGAGATAACCTATCTTCTTGGAAGATCAATACCAAAGTTTTGGGATTTCCACATCAAGTTTCAAGATTTTCTATCTATCAATGAATTCAGGTACGCTTCCGCACTCGGTTTATTCAGTTTATTATTCTTGATGATTTGACATGATAGATCATGAGTTTTAGATTTTATATCTATTATATTTTAGTTCTAACAAGTGGTATCAGAGCCTCATCATGTTGGATCATTGGGAATCAATTAATTTTCTAATAATCTTTTATGATTCGGTATCAAGTTTTCAAGATTATATATCTTGATTTAATGTTTCGATTACGAAACAATGATGAAGCTTTAGGTTTTGGTTTTATTATGGATTAAGCTTCTAAAGAATTATATGCAATCATTTTTTTCTCTAATCGATGAAATAATTGATTTGCTTGTATCGGTTCAATTTTTTAATATATAGATTAAGTTTCTAAGGAATTATTTTACTGCTGCAATTCTTGTTTGATGTTTTTAAATCTTGTTGTCGCCGTATGAAGTTCATGATTAATTAAACTTTTTTTAGAGTTTTTAAGGCTTTCATGAATTCAAATTCAATTAAAGTTAAAATTTTGCTCTAATAACAGAGACAAATACAACAAAGGGCTGTTTAATTGAATTAAAAAAGGGGGTCATATGAAGTCTGCTAATGCAAATTTTGGTTGGATTTTTTTAATAAGAAATAATTCAACGTTAAAGTTTTTTAACATATTCAGTTTGATCCATATGTACTTTGATTAATTCTTATTTGAGAATTAATATTTTGTTAATTCTGCTATTTGGTGGTAATGGCCAAATTTTTCGATTCAGTTTTCCTGTCAATTCCATCTTTATTTATGTGATAAAGTATTATGCTTCTGTTATCGTTTCTTGGATTAGGAAAATTATTAATAACAATCATGTTGTTTCTTCTATATTGTGGGATATACGTTTTGATATCATGTATATTAAAGTATGGTCATAACATGATTTATAAAATAATCATATGTGAATAAATTTTAGATTATACGGTTTCAGTCTTGGTTTTGGAAAGCATGTCATTAATTTTATAGAATTTATATTCGTTTCAGTTTGATTAAAATTTCAATTTTTGATCATTAGGTTATTATAGATATTTTAAGGTTTTATGTGGTTATTATATGAATTACTCATTTGTATAATATTATTGATTTGGACTTTTAATTAAAGTTTGATTGTTTGAAATTCTACTTTAATTTCGGCAAATGCATGCTTAAGGAATTTTTAAAGAAACAGTCAAGGATTTAGGTTTTTCGATTTCTGATAGCCCCATTTAGACAACCTTATTTTAGGTTATTTCGAAAAACTCAAGTGTTATCAGAAATTTCAGTTTTGACTGTTACAAAATTTTAAATTTGAATATCAGTATATTTATTGTATATATTTTAAAATAATTTAATTGAAACATTAAGTCACCAAAGTGACCTTTATTGTGGAAATTATTTTATTTTAAAATATAGAAGTTTTTGTGCATGTAAGTCGGATTATGTTAGTATTAATCAGCCCAAAGGAAGGTTAATAATTAATATTATTACATGTGCAACTGTGGTAATAAACATGTGATAGTTATTCAGTTTTATACGTGAGCAATAAATCGGCCCAAAGGAAGATTTCTGTTTGACATGTTCTTATTATCAATGTTTGATTACTATACCAAGATAGCACTTGCAAGTTAATGTTTTGTCCAACGATGAAATATTAATGGAGTGTTCGATATCTTAATATGAGGTTTACCTTTATTCAAATTTATTATTATTTTGGTTATATTTTAATTTAATTGAAAGATAAAAAAATTAAGGAATTTTTTTTTGAAAAAAATTAATTCATATTTTGGCATTGGACATCTAATATTTTAATAGATTAGTTTAAACATAATGTCACCAAATTGGCCGCTTTTGTGTAGATTAGTTTATTTAAAATATTAAGATGATTATGGGTTTTTGTAATTCATGCGTTTATTAATTGGCCTAAAGGAAAGTTGATATTTGGCAGAATTACAACGACAACTGTGGCGATAAATGTGTGACAATTATAAGGTATTTTGCGTGAGCAATACATTAGTCCAAAGATTAGCCTATTTGTAACCCCCTTAGCCCGGCCTAGACGGTTGACCCGAACTACGAAGATTACACGGGGAAAACCAAAGTCAACCCGAAAGTCAACCTTGATTAACGACCCTTTTTTTTTCTTTTTAATCTTGTCTAAATGCATATTAAACCTAGGTGAACTCTTGAGGTAAACATACTTAAAAATCACAGCAAACGGAGATCGATAAAGGACTCAATTGCACAATATACAAATTTGGGACCAAAATGTAAATTCTAAAAATTAGGAGGACTTTGCCAACCTTTAAATTACCATTATGAAATTAATCGTATTTCATGCCTCTCTGCCAAATTTCATCTCAAACGGACATCACAAACCCAAACAATTGCATACACAAGAATCATGACCAAAACGTGAAGATCACAAAACATTTAACCATCAGATTCAATGCCCAACGGTCGAGTGTTCCGAAACGGGAAAGGACCGTTCCGAAACTTGTTGCGGAACAGGGCTTGGCAGTGGCAAATCCGTTCCGGAACGGCTCTACCCGTTTCGAAACGTCATGGCCATTTCAGGCCAACTGTTCCGAAACGGTAGCACCCGTTCCGATACGGTATGCCTAGAATTGCAGAATTTTTCTGGTTTAAAACACTTTTGACCCATCAAACACCATCATATGACCTCCATATCATACCCACAAGTCATCAAACATCAAAGGAACATTTTAGCATCATCAAAACTCAATCATGGCATCATTTATGGAAAATCCCAAATCTATAGGCATGCATCCTATAAAAGAAATCATGCAATCATCAAATCACCCAACCAAAACCAAATGGCCATTTACATGTCCCAACTTCATCAAAGACATCAAACCAAACTTAGGAATTCCAAAACATCTCCCAAAAACACAATTTAGGTTCCCATTGCCAAATGCCAAAAGCTAAAAGTGTTGTGAAAATAGTCACCATACATGAGCTTAAACTTTCACTTGGATTCTTGACCTCCTTGCTGCTCTTTAAGCACTTCAATGCTCTGCATTATTGGTTTAAGAAAGAGAGAGCGTAAGCACATAGCTTAGTGAGGAATGCTCATTTAAAACAACACAATAATGCATTTATAAAAACACCTTTCCAAGGCCTTTAAATTTAAAACAACATTTACCATGCATTTATGCATACAAAACAAGCATTTCATGCTTCAATTCAACAACATGTCATATTGGCTTACAAGTGATAATCCATAACCATTTTTCAGCTCAAAAACACAATCGGATACGCGGATTACAAGCGTTGTCCCTTACGTTTCATACACACTACCAATATCAAGGTGGAGTTTACCGGTACAATCACAACCCCTCAACACCCGTGATGGAGTCTACGGTACAATCACAACCCCTCCACATCACTCATTGGTAGTTGTATAACATCACTAACGAGAACACGGGACACACAACACAAGATACACATATGGACTTTTAACCACCATTGTGATCTTAACCATACACAAGATCCACACATGGACTTTTAACCACCATTGTGATCTTAACCATCTCGTTAGTGGACTTGGATAGAGTTTACGGTACAATCACAACCCCTCAACATCCAAGGCGACTTTATTCACGATGCACCC
Organism: Hibiscus tridactylites; assembly: GCA_958450335.1. NCBI lineage: Eukaryota > Viridiplantae > Streptophyta > Magnoliopsida > Malvales > Malvaceae > Hibiscus > Hibiscus tridactylites. The sequence goes on along the minus strand of OY288286.1, from coordinate 54,390,814 downwards.
AATCCTATAGCCGGCTAACTATATCCGATTAAAGTACTTTCAAATCAACACATCACTTGCCAATATACATCTTTTATCATCATCAATTCACTGTTTTAAAGCATTTAACAAAGCCATTAAATCATTATGCATCACAATGCAACAAAACCACATTTACCAATGTCAAACCAATGATCCCTTACCTTGAGCATCCTTCAACACATGGCTTTCAAAACCGGCATTAAATATGCTAAAATATGCTTTCAAAACAGAATTTAAAACATGCAAATAAGCCACATTGCATTCAACCATCTCATGGTTCATCAAAAAGAGAGTTTCTCCGAAAACTTACTCTTGAGCTTAGCTAAGTTGTTTAGACTTAAACTAAGCTCCCATAACCTTCAAAACATTGGTTTCAAAGCTGAAAATCAAACTTCACTCACCGATTCCGTTTCGTAAGCTTGCCAAAACACCGATCAAGCCTCCGGATCAACACCACAAGGATCTGAAGATATCTCCCATGTTTTAAACACATCAAAGTAGAGGATTAATGCATCATCATGCATTAAAATCTTTAGCCAAAGCACCTAAACTCGATGCTCTCATCAAAACTCACATTTCGGCTACCAAACACAACCGAAATCACATCCAAACACCTGTACAACATTACCCAGCCAAGATCCATCAATTCCAATCATTCTTAAACATCAATTAACATCCAAAAAGGATCTAATCACGTCCTTATACCTCCAGCTATAGCAGAACATCAAAATCATCCCAAAAACCACCATTAACTCAAGCAAGAACTTAGGAAAATCAACCTATTCGGAATTGCATTGACCAAACCTCAATTACACATCATTTATACATTCAATATACATCAAAAAGACATCTCAAAACAGAGCCCAATCATTTAATATGAATTTCTTCAAAATTAAAACCAAATCTTGCATTTTAAAGCCAAGATCAAGAACACAACATTAAATCCTTTTATAAAACTCAAATTAAGGATTGAGAACTTGGGAATTTCAGTAAAGAACTGAGTATTTAGAGGAGAAGGACGTTCATACCTCTAAATGTGAGTTTCTCCTTGATTAGAGCCAAAATCTTGGAAAATTCAATAAGCAAATGGTGAGGTTTTAGTGTAGAAATGATTAGAAACCATTTGGAGATTGTAATCTCAACTTTTGATGTGAAAATCAGAGGAAAAGAGGCTGGGGAAATGTGTTTGGCTGAGAGAAAATGGAGAGAAAATGAAATGAGAAAATTTTGACAAAAGTTAGTTATGAAATCAAAAATATCTATTTCCCTCTTTTTCCTTTTATTAAATATCATTTAATAAATCTTTAATATTAAGAAAAATCTGGAGAAACCTCTTCTTGGGTAAATTAGCTCCTTAAAGATTCAAAGTTTCAATCATTTTAAAACAGTCACCAACTTTTCAAAAATTACATTTTAGTCACTAACTCAAAATGTCACATTTCCAAACCTCATTTTGTAAAATTGATTCCACCACTCTCTTATATATAATAAAAGAGGATTTTTAGACATTTTTCCATATTTTTAATGCATCCCAAATTAGGCTTTCCCTAAAACCACCTTTTATATTCGAACCGAAATTTAAACCGGTCCGGTTCAGACCCTAAACTTCCAAGCCCAAAATTGGGGTGTTACAACTCTCCCCCCCTTAAGAAATTTCGTCCTTGAAATTTACCTGAAGGAAAAAGGTACGGAAACTGCTTCAACATGTCATCCTTCCGTTCCCACGTGGCTTCCTCAACACCACGATGCTTCCACAACACCTTTACCAACTCAATGGTTTTGCCTCGAAGAACTTTACTATCCGAATCCAGAATCTTCACTGGTTCCTCATCATAGGTCAAATCCGGATTCAACTCCACTTCTTCCACAGGCATCACATGAGAAGGATCCGATCTATACTTTCGAAGCATAGAAACATGAAACACATCATGAATCTTTTCCAACTCTTGCGGTAATCTCAACTTGTACGCAACAGGACCCACACGCTCAATCACCTCGTATGGTCCAATGTACCTAGGGCTCAACTTACCCTTTCGGCCAAACCTCATCACCTTTTTCCAAGGCGAAACTTTTAAAAACACACGGTCACCCACCACATACTCAATCTCCTTACGCTTCAAATCCGCGTAAGACTTTTGCCGATCAAAAGCTGCCTTTAAACGCTCACAAATGAGCTTCACCTTCCCAGTGGTTCCTTTCAATAAAGCTAGCATCGAAACCAACTTCTGACCCGTTTCAGCCCAACAAAGAGGAGTCCTACACTTCCTCTCGTACAAAGCTTCATAAGGTGCCATTTGAATACTCGCCTGGTAACTATTATTATAGGCAAACTCCACCAAAGGCAAATGTTTCTCCCAAGAACCCTGAAACTCAATCACACATCACCTCAACATATCCTCCAACACTTGGATAACACGCTCAGACTGCTCATCCGACTGCGAATGATAAGATGTATTGAAATTCAACCGTGTACCCAAAGCCTGATGCAAACACTGCCAGAAACGCGATGTAAACCTCGGATCTCTATCCGACACAATCGACTTGGGCACACCATGCAGTCGCACAATCTCAGCAATGTACAGCTCTGCAAGCTTATCCAAAGTGTACGTAGTATGCACAGGCAAGAAATGCGCAGACTTCGTTAGACGATCCACAATCACCCACACCGAATTCTTCTTCGATGGCGACAAAGGCAAACCAGACACGAAGTCTATGGTAATCCTTTCCCACTTCCACTCAGGAATCCTCAACGGTTGCAACAACCCTGAAGGAAACTGATGCGCAGCCTTAACTCGCTTACATACCATGCACTTGCTCACAAACTCAGCAACATCCTTCTTTAAAACTACCCAATAGTACTCATCACGAAGATCACGGTACATCTTAGTACTACCAGGATGCATAGCAAAAGGACTACTATGAGCTTCAGTCAGAATAGCACGCCTCAACTCAACATCATTGGGCACTACCATCCGACTCCCAAAGCATAACACTCCATCATCATTAAAGCAGAAATCCGATGGCCTATCCTCTGCAATATCCTGAACATGTGGCACCAAGGAATCATCCAACAACTGCTTTTCATTTCTCAACTGAACCAAGGATGGTTTCACTTGCAACTCAGCCACAAGACCACCTTCACGCGAAATGCTCAAACTGGCAAACATAGCCCTCAACTCAACAGATACCTTCCTACTCAAGGCATCCGCTACAACATTAGCTTTACCCGGATGGTACTCGATCGTCAAATCGTAATCCTTAAGCAACTCCACCCAACGTCGTTGCCTAAGATTCAACTCTTTCTGAGACATCAGATACTTCAAACTCTTGTGGTTCGTATACACTGTACACTTCTCACCATACAAGTAATGTCTCCAAAATTTCAAAGCAAAAACCACCGCAGCCAACTCAATGTCATGCGTAGGATAATTGCGCTCATGCACCTTTAACTGTCGTGATGCATAAGCCACCACCTTACCCTCTTGCATCAACACACATCCCAAACCAACGTAGGACGCATCACTATACACCACAAACTCTTTCCCTGATTCAGGTTGAACCAAGATAGGAGCTTGTGTCAAAGCTGCCTTAAGCTTCTCAAAAGCCTTCTGTCTCGCTTCCGTCCACTCATACTTAACATCTTTCTGCAACAACTTCGTCAAAGGTGCAGCAATCTTTGAAAACCCATCCACGAACCTCCGATAGTATCCTGCCAAGCCAAGGAAACTACGGACTTCATGAACAGACTTAGGAGGCTTCCAATTCATCACTGCCTCAATCTTTTGAGGATCAACACGAATCCCCTCCGCAGAAACCACATGACCAAGAAACACAACTTCTCTGAGCCAAAACTCACACTTGCTCAGCTTAGCATAAAGCTGATTCTCCAACAAGGCTTGCAACACAATTCTCAAATGCCCATTATGCTCCTCCTCAGTACGAGAGTACACGAGAATATCATCAATGAACACCACAACAAATTTATCCAAGTATTCATGGAACACTCTATTCATCATGTCCATGAAAGCTGTAGGAGCATTCGTCAAACCAAACGGCATCACAAGGAACTCATAATGCCCATACCTTGTTCTGAAGGCTGTCTTTGGTACATCCACATCTTTCACCTTCAACTGATAATACCCTGACCTTAAGTCAATTTTAGAGAACACAGCCGCTCCCCAAAATTGATCAAAAAGATCATCAATTCTCGGCAACGGATACCGATTCTTGATAGTCAACTTGTTAAGCTGACGGTAATCAATGCACATTCTTATAGTGCCATCCTTTTTCTTCACAAACAAGACCGGTGCACCCCAAGGTGACACACTCAGCCGAATGAAACCACGATCAAGCAACTCCTGAAGTTGCGTCTTCAGCTCTTTCAACTCTTTAGGTGCCATTCGATAAGGAGTAATGGACACTGGAGTTGTGTTTTCATACAGCTCAATTCCAAACTCCACTTCGCGATTAGGAGGCAATCCAGGCAACTCCTCCGAAATACACCAGGAAACTCTCGCACAGTCCTGATATCTTGCACACGCAACTCTTTAGAGCTAGGATTCATCACAAAGGCTAGGTAAGCTTCACAGCCTTGTCTCAGCATCCGGCTCGCTTCCAACGTAGACACCACATTGGCAAGAAACTTCACATTCTCACCAACCACCACCACCTCATAATCGTCCACAAGCTTCAATGAAACTCGCTTATTCTCAAAATCCACAACAGCTCGGTGCTCAACAAGCCAATCCATACCAAGGATTACATCAAAACCATAGAAAGGCAATTCCATAAGATCAACAGGTAAAACATGATCTTGCACAACCAAGGGACACCTTCTATAAAGCTTTCGAGTCACAACAGTCTCACCAAAAGAACTAGTTACACGCATACCAACATCCAAAGAATCAACAGGCAAACCAAGCAATTGAGCATGCTCACGCAATATGTATGAGTGTGTAGATCTAGAATCAATCAAGGAAAGTAATGACAAGGATTGCAAAGTGAAAGTACCTGCGATCACATCCGTGTCATTCCTCCCCTCCCTCTGAGCATACACTCTGGCCTGGCCACCACCCTCAGCCTGAACAGCTACCACATGAGCCACATTCCTTCCACCTTTCTCCCTGCGTTGGAAGTTACCACGGCCGCGCCCACGACCTCTTTGTGGTGCAACAACTCCAAGAGCACGTCCCTGACCACCACCGACCAATAGAGGACACTCCCTCCTCATATGATCCGCCGTACCACAGTTCCAGCACGAATTACCGGTCACCACAACAGGAGCATGCACTTCTCTCACTGCTCGAGGACAATCACGCCTCAGATGACCACGCGATCCACATGTCCAACATGTGTTCTGATCAACTCTCGCCCTGTCTCCCTGAACAGGCGCACCTTACCCTCCACCACCACGCCTGGCTGAAGACTGACACTTCCGATCACGTCCTTTCTTACTCCGTCCACCACCGGAACTATACTCAGCAGCTCGCTTGCCCGCACTAGGACCAACTCCTCTAGAAGATAAACCCAAATTCAGCTCAATGTCTTTTGCTCTACCAACCAGTACATCAAAGTCAGTGTACTCAGTAGCCAGCATATAGGTCTTCACTTCCGTCACCAAACCATAACAGAAACATTCACACCTCTCCCGCTCATCCAGGACAAGCTCAGGTGTGTACTGACTGAGTCGAACAAACTGAACCTCGTACTCAGCCACTGACATGCTCCCTTGAGTAAGAGACATGAATTCCCTTTTCTTTTCATCCAGGTATCGCACACCCAGATACCTCCTCTTGAACGCGTTCAGAAAGAACGTCCAAGTCACATCAGCATCCTCCATTCCAGAGATAGTGGTTGTCCACCAGGTATACGCATCGTCATGCAACAATGATATTACACAGCCCAACTTCTGCACATCATTGCAGTTCATTTGTCCCAGAATTCTCTTGGTACTTTCCAACCAAGATTCAGAACCTTCAGCAGACAAACCTCTAAACTCAGTCCCTCCCAAACTACGCAAATGTTCCAGAGGTAGTCTAGCATTAGCATCTCCCTGATGCCCCACTCCTTGAGCTCCAGCTACCGCCGCCCGAAAAGCTCCAGCAATAGCTTAGATCAGCATTGTCATGTCAGGAGCAGCCTGCCCCTGCCCAGCTTCAGGTCCAGCGACCCCAGCACCAGCACCAGCATCTTCACCCCCAGCACCACCACCACCAGGTGGAGGAGGTAAATCCACCACATTTTCAGCATTCTCCTCATTCTCATTTTGAGCCATAGCTCGCGTATTAATCCTCGTCTCGCTACGAGGTCCCATTTACTAAACAATGCAATCACAATGCAATAAACAAAGTCAAGCTCAGCAAGGTAAGAAATCCAAGTACTCAAGCTCATTTCCAATTAAAACAAATCATTTCATTAGCTTTGATTTGGCAATGGGTCCCTCTAACATGCTTCACCAAAGCACACACCACAATTGTAACATTCTTACAATTCATACATCATACTTTCACTCAACAAGCATACAAAGCAATCATACACTTATCACCCACATAACCATTCCCAATTACTCGAGAACTCAGCTCTAATACCAACAAATGTAACCCCCTTAGCCCGGCCTAGACGGTTGACCCGAACTACGAAGATTACACGGGAAAAACAAAAGTCAACCCGAAAGTCAACCTTGATTAACGACCCTTTTTTTCTTTTTAATCTTGTCTAAATGCATATTAAACCCAGGTCGATAAAGGACTCAATTGCACAATATACAAATTTGGGACCAAAATGTAAATTCTGAAAATTAGGAGGACTTTGGCAACCTTTAAATTACCATTATGAAATTAATCATATTTCATGCCTCTCTGCCAAATTTCATCTCAAACGGACATCACAAACCCAAACAATTGTATACACAAGAATCAAGACCAAAATGTGAAGATCACAAAACATTTAACCATCAGATTCAGTGCCCAACGGTTGAGTGTTCCGAAACGGGAAAGGACTGTTCCGATACGCGGGACCGTTCCGAAACTTGTTGCGGAACAGGGCTTGGCAGTGGCAAATCCGTTTCGGAACGGCTCTACCCGTTTCAAAACGCCATGGCCATTTCAAGCCAACTGTTCCGAAACGGTAGCACCCGTTCCGATACTGTATGCCCAGAATTGCAGAATTTTTCTGGTTTAAAACACTTTTGACCCATCAAACACCATCATATGACCTCCATATCATACCCACAAGTCATCAAACATCAAAGGAACATTTTAGCATCATCAAAACTCAATCATGGCATCATTTATGGAAAATCCCAAATCTATAGGCATGCATCCTATAAAAGAAATCATGCAATCATCAAATCACCCAACCAAAACCAAATGGCCATTTACATGTCCCAACTTCATCAAAGACATCAAACCAAACTTAGGGAGTCCAAAACATCTCCCAAAAACACAATTTAGGTTCCCATTGCCAAATGCCAAAAGCTAAAAGTGTTGTGAAAATAGTCACCATACATGAGCTTAAACTTTCACTTGGATTCTTGACCTCCTTGCTGCCCTTTAAGCACTTCAATGCTCTGCATTATTGGTTCAAGAAAGAGAGAGCATAAGCACATAACTTAGTGAGGAATGCTCATTTAAAACAACACAATAATGCATTTATAAAAACACCTTTCTAAGGCCTTTAAATTTAAAACAACATTTACCATGCATTTATGCATACAAAACAAGCATTTCATGCTTCAATTCAACAACATGTCATATCGGCTTACAAGTGATAATCCATAACCATTTTTTAGCTCAAAAACACAATCGGATACGCGGATTACAAGCGTTGTCCCTTACGCTTCATACACACTACCAATATCAAGGTGGAGTTTACCGGTACAATCACAACCCCTCAACACCCGTGATGGAGTCTACAGTACAATCACAACCCCTCCACATCACTCATTGGTAGTTGTATAACATCACTAACGAGAACACGGGACACACAACACAAGATACACATATGGACTTTTAACCACCATTGTGATCTTAACCATACACAAGTTCCACACATGGACTTTTAACCACCATTGTGATCTTAACCATCTCGTTAGTGGACTTGGATGGAGTTTACGGTACAATCACAACCCCTCAACATCCAAGGCGACTTTATTCACGGTGCACCCAATCCTATAGCCGGCTAACTATATCCGATTAAAGTACTTTCAAATCAACACATCACTTGCCAATATACATCTTTTATCATCATCAATTCACTGTTTTAAAGCATTTAACAAAGCCATTAAATCATTATGCATCACAATGCAACAAAACCACATTTACCAATGTCAAACCAAGGATCCCTTACCTTGAGCATCCTTCAACACATGGCTTTCAAAACCAGCATTAAATACGCTAAAATATGCTTTCAAAACAGAATTTAAAACATGCAAATAAACCACATTGCATTCAACCATCTCATGGTTCATCAAAAAGAGAGTTTCTCCGAAAACTTACTCTTGAGCTTAGCTAAGTTGTTTAGACTTAAACTAAGCTCCCATAACCTTCAAAATATTGGTTTCAAAGCTAAAAACCAAACTTCACTCACCGATTCCGTTTCGCAAGCTTGCCGAAACACCGATCAAGCCTCCGGATCAACACCACAAGGATCCGAAGATGTCTCCCATGTTTTAAACACATCAAAGCAGAGGATTAATGCATCATCATGCATTAAAATCTTCAGCCAAAGTACCTAAACTCGCTGCTCTCATCAAAACTCACATTTCGGCTACCAAACACAACCGAAATCACATCCAAACACCTCTACAACATTACCCAGCCAAGATCCATCAATTCCAATCATTCTTAAACATCAATTAACATCCAAAAAGGATCTAATCACGTCCTTATACCTCCAGCTATAGCAGAACATCAAAATCATCCCAAAAACCACCATTAACTCAAGCAAGAACTTAGGAAAATCAACCTATTCAGAATTGCATTGAACAAACCTCAATTACACATCATTTATACATTCAATATACATCAAAAAGACATCTCAAAATAGAGCCCAATCATTTAATACGAATTTCTTCAAAATTAAAACCAAATCTTGCATTTTAAAGCCAAGATCAAGAACACAACATTAAATCCTTTTATAAAACTCAAGTTAAGGATTGAGACCTTGAGAATTTCAGTAAATAACTGAGTATTTAGAGGAGAAGGACGTCCATACCTCTAAATGTGAGTTTCTCCTTGATTAGAGCCAAAGTCTTGGAAAATTCAATAAGCAAATGGTGAGGTTTTAGTGTAGAAATGATTAGAAACCATTTGGAGATTGTAATCTCAACTTTTGATGTGAAAATCAGAGGAAAATAGGCTAGGGAAATGTGTTTGGCTGAGAGAAAATGGAGAGAAAATGAAATGGGAAAATTTTGACAAAAGTTAGTTATGAAATCAAAAATATCTATTTCCCTCTTTTTTCCTTTTATTAAATATCATATAATAAATCTTTAATATTAAGAAAAATCTGGAGAAACCTCTTCTTGGGTAAATTAGCTCCTTAAAGATTCAAAGTTTCAATCCTTTTAAAACAGTCACCAACTTTTCAAAAATTACATTTTAGTCACTAACTCAAAATGTCACATTTCCAAACCTCATTTTGTAAAATTGATTCCACCACTCTCTTATATATAATAAAAGAGGATTTTTAGACATTTTTCCATATTTTTAATGCATCCCGAGCTAGGCTTTCCCTAAAACCACCTTTTATTTTCGAACCGAAATTTAAACCGGTCCGATTCAGACCCTAAACTTCCAAGCCCAAAATTGGAGTGTTACACTATTGTTTGACATAGTTTATTGTCAATGTTTGATTGCTACAACAAGAGTACCTCTTACAGTTAATATTAATGTCCAAAGACTTTATATTAATGTTGTGCTTGGTATCTTGAGGGGAACTAACCATTATTTTGAATTTATTTGTTTGCTTTTGAATATTTATGTGAGCTTGTTTTTATTTTATTTACTTATTTTTGTTCTATATTTAATTAATCTATATTTTCTGTCACAATATCTGTTAATAACATTCTACACTAATGTTTAGTGAAACTAATTTCAAGGAATAGAAGAGACACTTACCTATAGTATTTGGTTGTATGAGCATAGACTTTGTACTAAGCAAAGAACATCTTGCACCTCTCATTGTGGTAAATACCCATAAAAGGTATTTTGAGAGGTGAGACCGTTTGAATCGCATGAGTCTAATGACCATAAAGCACAATATTCTAGATGTCTTTAGGAGCACAAATCTAAAGTGATTATCTATGCCATAAAAGTAACTTTGAAATTTAAAAAAAAATCTAAAAGATTATCTATGCATAAGCTATTGAGAATCTAATCTATGCTTAAGTATGTATGCGTTCGTAAATTGTATACATTGTTAGAATGTTAGATATATATTTGAGGAATCATATTATGGACCATTGGATAGCAGCCAATGGGGTTATGAGATATCTCCAGAGAACAAAAAAAATTACATGATCACATGTCGGAGTTCTGGTAAGTTAGAGATCATCAAGTTTACAGACTTCGGTTCTATTAGAATATTGATGCAAAATTTTTTTGTCACATGAGCTGCTAATTATAGATTGAACATAAAGACCACTATAGTTATTTTGTGACAATAAATATGCATTCATTTATTCTATAAACAATAGGAACACTTCAAGTTTGAAGCACATAAATATTAAGTTCCTAGTTGTTAAAGAAAATTCAGAGTGGTTGTGTGTCTATAGAGCATGTTGGTACAAATTCCATAATTGCGCGCATATTAAGAAACTGTCACCCTAGGTCTTTCATGAGCACACTACTCATGTGAGTGTAATGTTATTTAAGGATATTCGGTTTTAGTGGGAGTTTGTAATTTTTGAAAAATGCTCATTCGTTTTAGACACAATTTCAGTTACTTTAGTTTAAGGATATTTTAAGATATTTTTCTGCAGAAATAAAGTTCTTTTGGTTTACGCACACTCTGAATTAAGTAAAGTTGATCTCACTAAGGTTTAGGAGAACCAGTTAGAAATAGACATATTCGATTCACATTTCATATAATTTTCCATGCTACGCATCCATGATTGATCTATGTCATTTGATTATGTTTTTATACGTGACCATTGATGGGTCCAGTCATGATTGATATGGCAAAGACCGCTTTGATCCTATATGGATATAGTTGATGGACGAGATTGTTATAGAATACCTATTATATAATAGCAAAATTTTGAGCTCATAAGGTTGTACATTTATCAGGAAACATATGCTGCCCAAGTGGGAGATTGTTGGATTAAAATCCGCAATTGTGGGCACATATGTAAAATGTATGTTGCTATTATAAAGTATGACACAAAATAAAGTGACTAATTAAGTTAAGCTTGTCATAGGTATTAAAATGTCATGGAAATAAAAGTGTAGATACCGTAAGATATATTTATAATTCAATGAGGGGCAGAGTTATAAATATTTAATAGTTGATTTTGTAAATCAACTATATAAAGAGGTAGTGGTCCCCAAGAAATAGGTTTACTTGGTTTTCTCTCCTTCTCGGTCAGAGAGTTTTACGTCAAGAGATAACATATCATCTTGGAAGATCAACACCAAAGTTTTGGGATTTCCACATCAAGATTCAAGATTTTCTATCTATCAATGAATTCAGGTACGTTTCCGCACTCGGTTTATTTAGTTTATTATTCTTGATGATTTGACATGATAGATCATGGGTTTTAGATTTTATATCTATTATATTTTGGTTCTAACATCTTTCCCTTCGTTCTAATGGTTCTTCTTCCAATTCCAATGTAATTTTCACACGATTTGTTTTGAATCTGTTTTGGAAGGTAGGTTATGGAATCTTAGGTTCAACTCAAACCTTTGGTCATTGTAACACCAACTCAAATATCCCATATTCAAGCCACGATTTGTTGTTGTAGAACACATGGGTTGCAAACCAGAACCAGAAGCGGCCATCTTGATTACAAAACTCTTTCGTTCGTCGTTAGAGTCCCGTTCGTTGTCATCGACTTGGTTAATTTACGTTCCGTAGATATTGATGTTGAAAATAGAGTTGCATCATTTAACGTTTTTTAGAAAAAAATTTGACGATTCACTTTAGATTACATCAGCAAACAACTCAAAAAGAGATCAAGCTTTACGTGACTAGCGATAAACACGAATAAAAAAAGAGCGTTAAACACTAAATCCAACAAAAGTAACCATAAAAATATGCCACAAGGCAGAGACGTGCCATAAAGACAGAGAGACGTGCCACAAAGCAGATGAAAGCGCAATAAAATATACTAAGAAAAAAAACAAAACAAATAAATGAAATATGAATTACTAGGGGTTGACAACAAGTACAAAGACTAATGTGGCCCCCGATTAGGGGTGCTCAAATCCGAGTATCACGTACCCGAATAACCGGATCATCGGGTAATTCAAAGTGCAGCCCGTGTCCCGACCTGAGTTTTACGGGTACTGATTAGTCGGGTACCCGAAAATTCGGATATTTGGGTATTCATATATAAAAAAATTTATTTTAAAGTATAAAAATATTTTATTAGTTTAATATAAAAATATAAAAAATATGTATTTATTAGTTTAATATAAAAATATGCATTTATTAAATATAAAAATATAAAAAATATGTATTTATTAGTTTAATATAAAAATATGTATATTAAATATAAAAAAATATTAATTTCAAATATATTCGGGTACCCGATTACAATCGGGTACCTAAAAATTCTTAATTTTGTGATCCGGGCCTAACTAGTAGTTGGGTATTTTTGAACACCCCTGCCCGCCGATTAAACAAAGACGACTGCTATATAGTTGTATAAACAATGTCTTAAACCGTAATACTTGTAACCATTCATGTTTGTAGGCAATACCACAATAGTATATTATTAAAAAATGTATGACAACGATACTTGTAGTGAGCGCACTAATATTCGTTATTTCCGCCATCGCTAACGTAATTTAAATAACTTGTACTTGGTCAGCAAGCGTAAAATGGTGATCCTGGGTTGAAATCTGAGAATCGACGGGCATAAAAGAAATCATTCAAACCTTGATTTGCCATCACAAAGTTCGAACAAGAAGAGCAACCAAAAAACAGGGAAAAGTAGAGGAAAGTGATAATGAAAGAAGAATTGTTTACACAAATTTTCTCTGCAATCAGATACGGGAGATGATTTTGTAACCTACTAGTAAGTAGTACTAATATTAAAAAAAAAACAATTAGCAAAATCGAAAAGCAGCAACAGCAAAGAAGCGAGATGGAAAAGGAAGATTAGAAGATGTGAAGAATTTCAAAAACGAAAGCATTGCAAAGCGGGCAGTTCCCTCGCTGAACCGAAAACTCCTTGGAGCAAAGCCGGCAAAACGTATGCTCACAAGGCATAAACGCGGAGCTCGTAATATCCACCTTGCAAACGCAACACGTGAATTGGATTCCCTTGGCTTGCACAATCTCTTCCTCTTCCTCCTCCTCCTCCTCTTCTTCGCAGCAATCCTCGTCTTCGTCGATGTAACTCGATCCCTCCTCACCCAACAAATCCATCAACGACATCTTAACAGCTCCATCACCCTCGGCCTCTTCTTGTTCCGCGAAAGCCGCAGCCGCTTCCGCCGCTTCCTGTGAAGCAACTGCTTCCCTCGCCGACAATGACCTATCCTTCCCCAAAGGAGCTCCCCTAAGAGAGTCCTTGTCGTCTTCATCCTCGTCGTCATCTTCATCGTCGTCATCGTTGGTCGAATGATGTTGAGCATTACCGGAATCATGGCTATCAAACCGTACCGAAGTCCTCCGGGCCAATTGTGGCCGGGGCTTCCCAACCGGGGCACGTCCACCCCCATCGTCAGCGTGGTTCGCGTCGGCAGACAAAATACGCCGTCCCTGGGATCTATTACCTTGAACATTAACATCAGATGCCGGGATAGGAATGGAGGATGTCCAAGCCGCACCGGCGGCTTTACTGAGCCGGAACTTCTCCCGAAATAATTTCCAACTCATCTTGTCCTTGGTAGATGATGTATCATCCGGAAGTGTAGGGTTGTGAGGCGGCGGTGGGTCAGATTGTTTAGCTTTGTGTGGGTCATGTTGTTTAGGTTTGTTGTGAGGCGAGCGTGAGACAGATTGTTTAGGTTTGTTGTGAGCCGGCGGAGGTGCAGATTGTTTAGGTTTGTTTTGAGTGGGCGGTGGTGCAGCTCGTTTAGCTTTTCCCAAAACGTCGTCGAGAGTTAAACCAGCCAGACTATTGTCAACCGCCGACATCTGCTAAAATACCGTAAGCTAACAGAAAGAGAAATCGTGATTATAATAAACAGATTACCTTTGCGGTGAAGTTTGGTGGGAACAGAAACAAGTGTGATGAAAAATAATAGTAATAAATTTCAGAAGAAGATAAAATGAAATCCAAGTGCAATAGAAAATGTTTTGTTATTCCACTCAACGGAAGCGTTTGAAAAGACAGGTTTGTGATTGTGATACAAGGAATGAGCGAGTATTATGGGGAATTTGTGGAGTGGCCTTTTACTCGTTTCTCATTTCAAATTTTGTCTCATCACTCTTAAATTTTAGTTTCTTAATTTACTATATTTTACATTATTAGTTCTAAAGGATAATTAATAGGATATGTTTTTTATTTCACGTGCGTTTGGTTTCGGAAAATATAATTGTTATGAATAAAATAAAGAAGAACAAGAATAAGAACAAGAAGAACAAAGAGATGAGAGAAAGAGGAAGATTTGTATTATTTTCAAAATATAGAATTGTATACAATGTCTTTAATGAATCATCTATTTATAGGCATAAGAAGTACATAATACATTAAACTCTAATTCATAGAGATAATATTCCTAATAATAAATAAATCAAACTCCTTTGATAAAGTTCTAATCATGATAGACATCCACATAAATAAATATTCATAACACTCCCCCTTGGATGTCTATGAAGATAATGTGCCTCGTTAAAACCTTACTAAGATAAAAACCCAGTGGGAAAAAAATTCTTTAGTGAAGGAAAAAGAGTACACACATCTTTGATACGCATAACTTGTTGCCTCATTAAAAACTTTACCAGGAAAACCCATTGGGACAAAACCTCGGTTAAGGGAAAAAGAGTGCAACGCGTATTTACTCCCCCTCATGAAAACATCACAGAAGATCTTTGAATCTTCATAATTTAATCTTGAATATCATTTTTCTAAAGATCGCGAGGGGTGAAACTTTGGAGTAATATGTTCCATGATGTATCAACTTTCAAACTGAGATATACATCTTGCTTTATCTTCACACAAGATAGCTTTTATCATATCTTGTAAAAGTAAATCCACATATCTTTTGGATATGTTGGGTCAATAATCTTAGCCAAACACATTTTTTTTGGCTTGCCTCGTGCATAACAATTATTTCTACGACATTTGAGGAGGCATCAATGAATGTTTGAAGATCTAAATGTAATGATCTTTGTATATTCATAGATATTTCTTGACCAACTAATATATAGTGCTTCAAGACCAAGAAAAGATATAATTATCTTTATTCACATCCAACAATCTTACAACTATTGAGATACTCAATAGATATGCTCTATTCATATTGAATCTTCTTTAAGATTCTTTCAGCTTATGTCTATTCATAGCCAAAAGAAATATATAAAAATGCTCGATCTTCAGGTCGAGATAAACTTGATGTCAAGATTCAAGTACTTGTATTGAAAGTACTTCACGAGTTTCCAATTTGAAGCTCTTTAGGAATTCTAAAATTATCATAATGGATCTTGATCCAAACTCCTTTATAAAATACATAAGAAAATCTGATCATTCTTATAGTATTTTCTCAATTAGTA
The DNA here is from genome assembly GCA_958450335.1 of Hibiscus tridactylites. Lineage (NCBI taxonomy): Eukaryota > Viridiplantae > Streptophyta > Magnoliopsida > Malvales > Malvaceae > Hibiscus > Hibiscus tridactylites. Next base: position 54,374,905 of record OY288286.1, on the reverse strand, counting down.
TTCACTAAGGCGATTATACCAATTGCGCCAAAATATTCATGAGACATGTCTAAATAAATTTCCTCAGAAATTTCCAAATGCTTATAGCATTTTAGATCCTTCAAGGATAAATATGGATCCACAAATAATTAGACGCATGTAAAATTTTCAAAACTGCCAAAGTAATTGCATCCACCATGAAGTAATTAAAACTTTTCATAAATCATAGTTCAAGTCGTATTTACGACTACTTATTTGTGTCTCACTTGCATTACACCTTTAGGTGTTTGGACTGCTTGTCCAAATACTTATACTTTAGAAGTTTAAAGCGTCTTTCAACATTGGCCAATTCAATATCTATAATTCCGGATAGATTTTATACAAGATCTTCGATTTCTTTCTTTACTTCTATAGAAGTATTTTATGTAAAATTGTTTGTAAAATCGTTGTCGACAACTTTCCAATTTTCTGGTTCCATTCTCGTAATGACATAACTCATCGAGATCTCTTCAAGATTTCAATCTTTATTTCAGGTACCTGAAACTCTTATAGAGTTTAATTATTTGTTATGTCTTGGGTCTCTTTAGGAGCACCCGCCTCCAATATATGACCATCTCATATTACTTTCTATTTACGAGAATTTTGACCATTGGAACCATTTCAACTATCATGCTTCAGGTATGATTTACATTCTCTCGCTCTAACATGTAATTTAAACTTAGAGTGTTTCAGCTGGTATATGAGACTTAATTACTCTCATTGGGTCAGTAAATATGTTTGGCAGTTGACATGTAATAACATGAATTATCTTATGAACTTCTAGTTCATATACGAGGATCTAGATAATGATATTTCATTTCCCTCTATCCAGCTGATTATTATCTCCCCTGATGTTGAGAAAAATCATGTCATAAATGATTCTCCAATTAATGTTTAAGAATTTAAACATAAAAGGAGACTCGTACTCAATATATATTCTCAGCCCTTTTTATTTACCCATATTGTGCGTTGTGGTGGAGCAATTCATACCGCACATTCAAAAATCATAAAATGGGAAATGTATGGTTTCTGACCAAAAACCAATCATAACGAGGAGTTTATTATAACTCGTTGGCTTGATGCGTATAAGTGTTGCTATATGGAAACACCATATAAATAATAACTCTTTTGTTCTCATAGTTTAGCTATTAAATAGGAAGCATCCAATTGAAATTTTGCTAAACTATATTTTCATAATCAATAGGCTTTGTAACAACTGATATAGCCTAAAATATAAACCCACTAGCTTTTCAAGACGAATAGTCTAACGGCATAATCTGAATCTTTTTAGAATCAATCTCACAAACTTCTGGTTGTAAGTCGATAAAACAATGTAGATGCATCTACTAAAATCATATAAAACTTTCCACATTTGTGGATATATGGGCCCATATTTCGTTCAGATATGCAAGACATACAGTCTTAACTTCAGTACAAGAACTTTAAGTTCTAATTCTTTTGGTAAGTGGGATCATCTATATCCTTTGAGAACAAACAACACAACAACTTCATGTTCTTTTAGTAAGTGGAATTTAATCAATTCCTTTAAGCAACACAATAACTTCACGTTCTTTAATAAGTGGAATTTAATCCATTCCTTTGAGAATAAACACCACAAGAACTACAGGTTCTTTTAATACATGTGCATGTAAATCTCAATAATTTCTGCACCATTATTGATCAGGATGGTCTAACCGATCATGCCAACTATATATATGTGTGTATATATCTCTGAATTTGTAAACTCCTTGTTTACCATAACATGTAATTCAATCTCACTCGTACATGTCTAGTACGATCATCAAAATTGTTCCTTTAAATAGGAATATATTTATCTCTTTCGGAGCTTTCAATTGAAATTATCTTTTGGTAGCAATATATAGCTCTTCTAGAGCTTTCAACTCACTTTTTGGCTACCAAAACTTATATCCATATTGGCTTATTTCGAATGCCAATTGATAACATATGTTATCTATAATTCCAAAAGGGATAGTTTGCGAACTCATATTGCTCTCTTTATGACTTTGACGAGTATAACACAATGTGAATATGGAATAAAGTTCCATTTGACAATAACATATTTGCTCAACCAGAGCCTTTTGTGATATTAGTACTTCCGGATATAGTACTCACATTATTCTCTTGCATTTTAATCGAGAAATGCATAATTATGCACCTTTCAAAATGTGCTTTGTTTCATTTACTTCAGGTAATGAAAATATGTACTTTGTATCATTCACTTCGAGGAATGAAAAATATAAAATATAGCACATCATATCAAGTCGATTATCTATCAGAGATAAACTTTCAAGTGCTCTTCCGAAGCATTGATATTTTAGTATTTTGATAAATATTACTCATATTTCCCCTTGCATTTAAATGAGAAAAATATTTCTTATGCTTAAGTACAATATGAGTACTTGCATTATCTGCTAGGCATAAATAGCCACAATTCTAGGCATAAATAGCCACAATTCTAGGCATAAATAGCCACAATTCATTGTATATTTTATTCCGGAAGTAATCACATTCTTCAAATAATAAATTAACATAAATCATAAATAAATAATATGTGAAATAAATAAACATAAAGCAAACTAACATAAATAAATAATAAATAAAACGAATTAACATAAAAAAATAAAATTTTAAAAATAATCAATTATTCTTGTTAGAGGTTATAAGGGAAATAAAATAAATGGTAAATTATTCTCTTCAAGGGTTATGAGAAAATTAACAATATCCAATTGAGTTGGACCAATAACGCCATAATTATTTTCGCCATAAAAATTTTTTTGTTTATATTTTATTTCATTTATCATTCATGATTATGGATAAAGTCTATAATACTTTGGCGTTTGACAAGTACGAAACCAATGGTTTATAACATCACATTGGTAAAAGAATTTCACTTCCTTAGAATAATCTTTATCACTCTTGTCATCCTTATAACTTTGCTACCAGCGGGTAGAAGTATTCTTAAAATGACTATATTTTTCATGTGTATATTCATAGCCTCGACCACGACCACAACTTTTAATGTGATTTTTTATTCCTTCCATAATATAATCTCACATTCACTTCAGGGAATGGAGTAGAGCCAGTGGGCCTTTAAAACCTTTTTCACATATCCTTATCACAGAGAACAAAGATTTAATCCTCGTACGCGGCATTGTTAAACCTGTCCACAAGGTCCTTTAAAAACCTCCTTTGAGACCAGTAGCCTCGCAGAACGGGATGTCCAGCCAATTATACTTGGATTATATCGAAATTATGTCTCTAATTGAATAATGATGTACCATGTTTGCATTCACTTCAGGGAATGAAACAGATCCAATAATCGCATGTAATAAACATCATGCTTGCATTCACTTCAGGGAATGCCCCATCATTGATAATTGCATGGAATAAACATAATGCTTGCATTCACTTCAGGGAATGCCCCATCATTGATAATCGCATGGAATAAACATCATGCTTTGCATTCACTTCAAGGAATGCCTCCCATAAAACTTTTTGGATCAAGAAGAATTTTCGTAACTTGAAATTGGGAGAAGTCTATGGTCAAGTTTTTCAACGAAGAAGAAATATTGCTTTCGAGCAAATATAGACTTTATAACAATCTTTTTGTAGATTCAAAATCATCACAATTTATCGCACTTTAAAATCGTATTTAAAAGAATAAAAATAAAAATAGAATTTACCGATATCGATTTTTCTCTTGAGGACAATGGAGACATAGCAAATGAACAAGACAACTTCCCATAATCTTTTTATGTTGTGTCTCCTCAATAAAGAACCGCACAGAAACTTAGTTCATCCTTGGTCTCCCATGGATCTCCTTGTTCTACAAGAACCTTAAAAATCAAAGCACCAATTAAAACTAATAATAATAATTATAATGAAAACTAATTTTAAATATATAACAAATGTAAAAGGAAAAAGAAAGTTGTTGGGGTTTATTATAGCCTAAGGAAATCGACAGCCTTGAGCGGATTTGCAGCCTTTAACCTTGACACTCATGCTTGTGTCACAACCAATTCAATGGCTTTGGGCTCAACACTTGTCTCACACTTCTTCATCGTCCTGGACATTGGTCGATGTTTCGGGATTCAATATCATATTGCTTAGATTCGGAGCCTTAAATTGCTCGGTTGATTGAGTCTGTAGTTGAGAGCTTGAGTCCCCAATCATGGCCTCTCCAAATATTACATAGGTATCTGATGCTGAGCTCTTGAACACTTCCAGTTTTGAGATGACGAATAAGATATTAAGGAATTGAACATATTAAGGTAATTAGTGAATAATACTAATAAAAGATCATAACATAGCTAATTAATAAACGAATATATATAGGGAGAAGAACTTATCTTCGGTTAATCCTAGAATCGAATTCTTTCCAAACAACTTCTTTTTGGATTGGAACGATGAAAACCTCAGTTGATTAGAGTCTCGTGCTGATAACGTATTGTGAATAAAATAAAGAAGAACAAGAATAAGAACAAGAAGAACAAAGAGATGAGAGAAAGAGGGAGATTTATATTATTCTCAAAATATAGAATTGTATACAATGCCTTTAATGAATCATCTATTTATAGGCATAAGAAGTACATAATACATTAAACTCTAATTCATAGAGATAATATTCCTAATAATAAATAAATCAAACTCCTTTGATAAAGTTCTAATCATGATAGACATCCACATAAATAAATATTCATAACAATAATGCATTTTTATTTTTTTGGTGTTTGGTTGCAAAATTTAAAATTGATTTTTAGAAAATAAAAAATAATAAATGAAATTTTGAAAATATAAAAAATATATTTTCACCATTTTTATTGAAACTGTTTTAGAAAAGTGGAAAACATGAAAATAAATATTTTTAAATTTTAACTCTATTTAATCCGAGTTCGAATTCTTCTAATACCAATTTTAGAATTTTAGTTTATTTAATTATATTTTATTTTTATTATAATAATATTTTTAATAATTATACTTTAATTTATTTAATTAATGAGTAATTATTTTTTATTTGGTTTAAAAATCAAATTAGTCCTCAACGAAAAATAAAAAAAATCAACTGATCCATTTATGATTTTTTGCACCCAATTTAGTTCTCATTAGCCAAAACACACTCAGTTTAGTCCTTCCGTAATGACTGATTAAATTTTGACCATTAACTCATTAAAAACTAATAAAATGATAACACGTGACACACACTGAAAGTATTACGTCATTAAACCGTAAAAAATATAAAAAATATTTAAAAATTCTATTTTTTTTATAATTTTAAAAATATTTTCTAATTTGGCCATTTACTGGGTTTTTTATTTCAAAACGATCATAGTTTTAATTTTTTTTCAATTTGGTCTTTATTGATTTTCTTAATTCAAATCTCAAACCCCATTTGTTATCGTTACTATGAGAACAAACATAGTTGTTGTAGATCCCCTTTCCACTCTTCCTCCAATCCATGTGAATTAAGTTTTTTACTGGAGTTTTACTAATTTCCTAGGAAACAAAAAAATCATTAACAAACAAACTATGTGTTTTAAGTAGAAAATGGATGTTGAAACCTGTAGATGTGAGATTTAACTCCAACCCATGCAAACTCCACATCGTTTCAATGGATCCAAGTGAAGACGGTAGTTGCGGAGGGAAACTAATTAGCAAACTATTTTGAGGTGGGTAGTTGTAGATAGGTATATTTTAAATATGTTTTTCTTAATTTTTTTTTCAATATTTTTAGGTGTACCACGTGTCACTATCTTAATGATTGTTTGTGAGTTAACAGTCAAGTATAATGGTCAACATTACGAGAGCGTTAAATTGATCGAAATTTGAATTACGAGGGTCTAGTTGCTTGTAATTTGAATTATGATGGCCAAATTGGGTGTAAAAAATTATAAGGGCTTAATTGATTTTTTGATTTTCCGTTGAGAGCTAATTTGACTTTTAAGCATTTTTATTTTAAAAAACTAGATACCAAACACATTTCTACTTTTTCATTTTTGAAAACAATGTTTCATTTCTATTAACCAAACATATTTTCTAATTTTTAGAAGACATAAAATAAAAACCATTTTCTGAAAATGAAAATAGAAAACAAAAATAGAAAATGTTTTCTAGAACCAAAAAGACCCTTAGCATTCTATAAACTTGTATTTAATGTATTTTTAAAATTCTATCCAAAATGAATCTAATGAATGACTCCAATGAAAAAGAGAATGATGTTTATCCTAAGAGATTCGGGTTCGAGTATATGTGAATGGAAGGTGTATGCCTTGTTAAAGGATTAAGAAAAATATACATAAACTAACATGTAATCGCATCAATATATTAAAAAATAAGAAAATAATAATTGAAGGTACATAGTTGTAAATTAAAGTTGCTCGTGGAGAAAAATATATTGACCCTATTTGGCAATTAGCGGATAACTGATAACGGATTACATTAGCTGATTGTATAAAAATGTTTGATAAAATTAACTGATAGATGATAGATGTTTAATTATTTAAACAAGCAAAAAGACATATAAAGCATGATTATATTTGATATTTTTTAAATAGTTTATTAGTTATTAATATTTTGTATATATTAATATTAATTAGATTATGAAAAATATTTTTAATATAATTTTTTTAATACAAGTTTGCCATTGTTCTATCGTTGATCTTGCCCCAAATAGATTATTGCTTTCTCGTAAAGTCATTTCTTTTAACTCCAAAATAGAAAGCATGAGGCGAAAGGGCGTGTCGACTGGAGGAGGATCCAGAGTAGGTTCTCGTGGTGGATATTGGACGATGTTTGTTGATATGCTAAGTAATAGGGTATCTAGATTGGCTCTGAAGGAACTTTTTGGCCATTATGGTAAGGTGCTTAGAGTTTTTATCCTAAGTGTTAATAACAGAGCAAAGTACAAGGCTTCAACTTTTGCTTTTGTTTCTATGGCATATCAGGAAGATTTAGAGAGGGTGATTAGGTATATGGATAACTCTTTCATTGATGGATCTAGAGTTTGAGTTTCAAAAGCAAGGTTTCCAAACCCAAAAGTCTACTCTCCCAAGTCTCAAAACTAGATCATGAAGGGAGCTACAGTAAGGTTAGATACAAAATAGTCTCCAAAAATTTCGAATGAGGGGGTTATAAATCCAAATAGAGATGTCAAAGGTATCAGGAAAGGTCACAAGTTGTATAGGGACGCCCTCCTCAACAATCCTGAGGGTGGGAAGAATATCCCTGATGACCTTGCCATAGATGGTAGAAGACACGGAGTGGCTGAAATGTTGTCTTGTGGGATTAAATAAACTAGATTTTGACACCGAGTTCATTCAACGAGCTCTGTTTCACGATGATATTGATGTTAAGATGGTCAAATGAGGTGTTGAATGTAAGTCGTATGTTATTATCTTCAAGTCGATTTCAAAATTAGAGAAGACTTGGTCTTCGAAAAAAAGGCTATAAGTTATTGGTTTGTTCATTTGGATTCTCTTCTTATTAATGAAGTTCCATATCATTTTGTTCTATGTTGATGCATAATGTTCCTTTTTATTGCTGGCACGAGAATTTTTTTGCTTTCTTGGGTAAGAGATGAGGTGTATTCATTGGTTTAGATGAGGACACCAGGAATAAAGAGAGATTGGACATAGTCAGAATGGTGATTATGGTAATTAGTCCCAAAGTGGTTTCGAAGCTTATTAGAGTGACTTCCATGGGCCACCAGTATTTAATCAAGTTGAGTTTGGATTAATGTGGTGTTAAGAACGAATCTAATGAGTCTGGAGGTAATGAGGAAAATTTTGCCGATGTTTGGCCAAAATCTTCGGATGGTAATGGTAGTGAAAATGGATTTAATGAGGGATCTCCGAGCACTTCTCTAATCCGGTGGCTTCTGACCAGAGAGTTGGTGACGTTTTTCTAGGAAGTAAGAATCAAGAGGGTGATCCTTCGATTCCACCAAAAGCGGGGATAGAAAGTGGCATAATTCCCCAAATTTTAGGAGTTTCTATTAATGATAAGAATGCATGTATTGATTCTTTAAATAAAATAGCTCTTCGACTGCCCTTGCTGGCGTCCAGATTAATCTTATCCCTAAGTCAATTCATCTAGCTAGAGCAGGCCGCTCAACCTATTTGGGTTCTGTTGGGATTTCAATTGACCATTCAGTTAGGCCTCACCATTCTTCAAAATTTTCGTCAGTACTGGGCCAAATACAGAGTAGTCCCGAGGGCCATATGTATCCCAATAATTGTATCGGTTTTTCGGTATTGAATGGTTCCTTAGAAGATAACCCACCTAATAATTTGGAGGCTCTTAACTCTTCTGTTGAGATTTCATCGATTAGGTTAGGAGAGGACTCGGTGGAGATGGTGTCGGATAGCTTAGATGGTGTCAAGATTGTGTGTTCTGATGGGCTTCCATCTTTGCCTATGGTTCTTCAACGGTCCAAGGAGATGGGTCCTTTGTCAGCTACAATTAGTGGGCTATTTAGAGCCAACCTAAGAAGAAGAATCATGAAGCAAGTTCGGGATGCCTTAGAGGGAAATACTTCCCCCGTTCACCCATAGTCTCAAATTGGTTTGGGTGTCGATTTTTCTGATGTTCAAGAAGAGGCTGAAGTCGACTGGGAGATTAGTAATCTCCTTGAATTCTCCTTCAAGGGGAAAAACTGTGTAAAGGAGGCCCAAGAGCTTGAATTAAAACTAAGAAAAGGGCTTTTAGGTGTTCCGATTTTGGTTATAATCATAAGCTATCATGAATTTTTCAATAGTTTCATGGAATATTAGAGGCATTAGAAAGGGGGGAAAAGATGCGAGCGGTGTAGGTAGTTATCAGGAACAATCATCCCAAATTGGTTTTCATTCAAGAGATAAAGCTTCGCGAATTCAAAGGCAATGCTATAAGAAAATTATGGAGTTTGCCAAGTGTCAGCTTGATATCCTCTCCGGCAGTAGGATCCGCTGGTGGCATCCTCGTTTTATAGGATACAGATTTCTTCTATATTACTAACAAATTCATTTTCCCCATGTTTATAGCACTAATTGTGTTGATCAAGCTGAAGAATTTTAGGTGTGGCTTTATTAAAATCTATGGCAAGGCTACGGATTTGGAAAAGTGCTCATTCTTCTCGGAGTTTCTTGATTTTTTGAGGCAAAGGCATATCCCCTGGTGTATTGGTGGGGAGTTCAATGTTTTCCTGAATCTAGAGGATAAATAAGGGATGTCGATAAACCAAGCTTTAATCGATATGTTTAACTCTTTTGTCTCAGAGGCAAAGCTGATGGATCTTCCTCTTTAAAGCGGTAAATTCACTTAGTCGAATAACCAAGACCCTCTGAATTTTGTTCGATTGGATCGTTTTCTAATTTCTTTAGAGTTTAGGTTGTTCTTTCCAAACATCATCTAGAAGCTCTTAGGTAGATCTCTTTTTGACCATAACGCTATTACACTGATGAATTCGTGTAAAACTAATGAATTGATTTTGATATAATAAAGGATTTAAGAACTAAATTGAAAAAGGAAATGAATTTTTAAGTCCTCAAAACTTTCCTAAGTGTTTAATAAAAATTTCCATGTCAAGACCTAAGCTTACTCAAATTTTTCTAAGTGTTTACCAAGTCAAAATAGTAATTTTTGAGTCACCGTTTCGGAACGGCTTTTAGGCGTTTCAGAATGTTTTGAATATGTTAATCTCTGTTTCGAAACTAGCTTTCCCGTTTCGATACGGGTGTATCGAAACAATTATTTGTGTTTCGAAATGGATGAACAACGAAATGATTTGAACCATTTCGATACGTCTGTATCGAAACGATCTCAAACGTTTCGAAACGGATTTCAAACTTGGTTTCAAAATATGACCGTAGAAATTTTTAACTAATTTTTTAAGATATAGTTAAAGCACATCAAAACGCTTCTAAGCCATTCCAATACAGGTTTTGATAGTGGCAAATTGTTTCGAAACGAGCTTCAGAACGTTTCGAAACAGGCTCTTAGCGTATCGAAACGATTGTATCCATTTCGGTATGACCTATTTATTACACCCCAACGGCTATTTCTATTTTGGTCTGTTTTGAAACAAGGTCGGACGTTTCAGAACGGGTAGTTGCAGACTACATTTATAGAGGGAAGATAACATCCCAACGACTATAATAATGAAGGCAATAACCCTAACAGCTAGAATTCAATGAGAAGGTATAAAAAGGACTTCTAAAAGCACCAGCAACAATTATTGATCCAAAAAGAATTATCCAAACATCAAATTCAAGCTATTGTGCTAAAATCCCATATTTTCTTGTAAACCCCAATTGTAGAACCTTGTATTTTCAATCTTATTTGTTCAATTGGGTTGAGTGCTTGTAAAAAGGGCTACATTTGTATTGAGAGATACTAGCTATTAGCCTTAATCTTCTTTGTAATCTTTGAGTGATGATTGGGTTAATTTTTGGGTAGAAAAATTGACCACTTTGTAAAAGTTTCCTCTTAAGCCTAGAAAAGGGGAAGATCAACTAGTGGAGTTGTTGGAAAATCCTTAGTGAAGCTAAGGTAGTGGATGTAGAGTTCAATTGGAACTTGAACCACTCTAAATCTCTTGTCTAGCAAAATTTTATTTTCCACTCCACCACCAAAATTTCTAAAATCCAATTCACCCCTCTTGGCTTAAATCGATTCTACAATCCACTCAACAATTCGGTTGTTAACTAGGGTCCAAATCCTTTTAGTTGCTTCAATTTTTGGCTTGATGAAGAAGGGTTCAGTGAAATTGTGATGGCTGCATTTTAGCGATGCAAACATGATAATTATAACATCCGAATTGATGGTTTATTGAAAGGATAAAAAATGGCTATAAAGAGTGGGCTAGTAGGCTAAACCGAGGGTTGGGATTTTCAATTGAATCATTGGAAAGAACTATTTCTGAAGTTGAATGTTCTTTGCAAAATGGTAATCATGATCCAGCTACTGTATCCCATTTGAATACTTTAAGGGCTAAACTCTGGAAAGAGTATAGGAGGGAGGATAATGCTTTGCTATAGAAATCTCGACTATGTTGGTTTAGTGATGGAGATAAAAATACTCGATGAATCCATATGTCAGCTTCGTCTAAACGTAATGTGAACCAAATTAGTTGTCTTTAGAGTGCTAAGAGGAGATTTCAGATCCAATTCTCATTAAACAAGCTATTTTTGACCATTTCGGTAAGGCTTATAATTTGGAAAATGCTCTCGAGATTGAAGATTTGAATCTGAATTTTTAGAAAATCAGTGTAGATCAATCTAATTTATTGTAAAGCTGCTTTTCGGAAGAAGAAGTGTGGTCTGCTCTTTTTTCAACTGACAACAATTGGGCTCCGGGCCTCGATGAATTCAAGCTTGGTCTTTTTAAGAAGTATTGGAAGCACACCTTAAAGGGGACATGATGCAATTTTTTGAAGTTTTTTATCATGGCCGGCCATGGGTGGCTGAGATTAACCACTCCTTTATTACCTTGATTCTCAATGTGGTAAATCCTCTTCGTTGGACGAATTTCGGCCGATCAACTTGGTGAGTGGGATTTATAAAATACTTTCTAAGGTATTAACAATGTGGCTTCGGCAGTGCATTGATCAACTCATTTGTGAGACTCAATTTGCCTTCATCATAGGAAGGTAAATACTTGATTATTCTCTAATAGCGAATGAGGCTATAGACTTTATGATAAAATCTGGTTTGAGTGGTGTGGCTTTTAAAATCGACTTCCGTAAGGCCTATGATTCTGTTTGTTGGGAGTTTTTGATTTGTGTTCTTAGGAAATACGGGTTTGGTGAGAGATAGTGCTCTTGGATTTATCAGTGCATATCTTCAGCTTTGATTTCGGTTCTTGTCAATGGTGCTCCTACGAAGTCCTTCACTGCATCTAGAGACCATCATCAGGGTTTCTCTCTCTCCTCACTACTCTTTAATATTGTGGGCGAGGCTCTCAATTTGATGCTCTCAAAGGCTGTCCATCTAGGTCTTTTTCCGGGTTTCAACGAAGGTCGCATAAATAAAAACATGAAGATCTCCCACTTGTAATTTTTAGACGATCTCTCAATATTTTATGGGGCTTCAAAATGTGAAGTTGAATATGAAGAAGAGTAAAAATTTTGTCATTAATGTGTATGACACTTCTTTGAATAGTTGGGTTAACTTTATGAGATGTTCTGTTGGCAAAATCTCATCAGATTATTGGGTCTTCCTCTTGGTGCGAATCGTAAATTTGCCTCCTTATGAGATCCTGTGATGTCCAAATTTCTTAAAAGGTTGGAAGGATGGAAACCCAAGCTTTTATCTATTAGGGATAGAGTGACTCTTATAAAGTCCATCCTATCTAGCTTACCTATCTACTATTTTATCTATGTTCCGAATGTCAATTTCAGTTTCTCATCGACTAAACAAATTAATGGCCAATTTTCTTTGGGGTGGGGATGCTAAGAAGTCAAAAATTTATTGGGATAAATAGGAGAAAGTGTGCTCACCTTAGTGTCACGGTGGGCTTGGTGTTGCTAATCTGGATGTACTCAATAGAGCTCTATTAAGTAAATGGGTTTGGCGATTCGGTAATGAATCTCTCAGCTTGTGGCGTCAGTTATAGGTCTGTAAAAATCCAGTAGCCTCTACTGGGTTGATCCCTCCATGTTCTGCTTTCAAAATTGTTTCCTGGATCTGGAATGAGATAATTAATTCCTTCAGTAAAGATGATCGGTTTGGTACTAGTGTATGATCCAATCTCGCTATAAAATTTAGGGACGGTAAATTCGTCCAGTTTTGTTCTGCTCTTTGGATAGCAAAGAAGTCGTTAATGGAATTATATCCTCGAATTTATGTTTTATCCTTGAATAAAAGTGGTTCAGTGTTTGAGTTTGAGAGTAAATCTTTCTTGGGGTGGAGTTGGAACATACAATTAAGGAGGGTTCTTTTTTATTGAGAAGTATATCAATAGGATGAGTTGATAAATAAGCTTCAGAATTTTAAATCGTCCAATATGAGCCATGATTGGGTGCGGTGGAAGGGGTCGAGTGATGGGGCATTTTCTGTTAAATTTGTTCGAGATATAGTTGTTGTCACTCTTCCATCAAATTCCTTGTGGCACAATTTTGTTTAGATCGGTTTAGCTCCTCTAAAAGTTGAATTATTTATTTGGTTAGTTATGCATGGTCGGGTGCTGTAACACCCGGGTTCGGGGGTCGGGTGAAAATAATAATTAAATAATGGTTTGGGTTTCGGTTTTCTATTTATAATAATAAAATATTATATTGGGTCTCAGGTTTTAAAACAAATAAATTGAGTTGGACCATTTTTTTTCAAAACAAGCCCAAATAGCCATGGATGTCTCCTACTGTGATTTCCTTACTTCATTAAGGGTATTTTGGTCTTTGGCTCCCCAATTTTAAACAAACATAAAATAATTGCTTTTTGGCTCATCTTCTACCTCTCACCATTTTCATTTTGACGACAAGGAGTTCCCCCTTCCCCTTAACACTATTCCATCCCATATCTTGCTCATTTTGAAAGGTTTCGCAAAGGTAACCACATTTTTTACTTGCCCTCGTTATTCTCTACAAGCTAATACCTTTTGTTTTCATTTTTTGTACATGTTTTTGAGATTTGAAATTTGGAGGATATTGGATAAAAGTGTTACCTTTATGGTCTTTAGCTAAAGTTTTTGGTTTGTTATTGATGTGTGGGTTGTTTGTTGTTCATGGGATCCAATATATGTGATTTTTAAATAGTTTTATGTATATTCCCGGATTTGGGTTTTGAGAGGGTTTTGGAAGGGTTCTAAGGTTGGTTTTGAGGGTGTTCCATGTTGGAAATTGGGGGCTGAAGTTAGTATGATAGTTAGAGGTTGTGTTGGATGCATTTAAGTGTGTAAAAAGGGGTCTAAATCAAAGGTTTTGGTGTGTGCAATAGGGCTGCTCGAAAATAGAAGTTTTGCGGGTGTTCTTGGCTTAGTTTGATGCTTAATTGGTGTTATGAGTTACAATAGTGGTTTGTGGTTGTTTTGGTGATTAATAGAGTGTGTTTGATTGTTTAGAAACAAGGAATTTTGTTGGTGAGGCTTCGGGGACGAATCCGGAGATTTCGGAGTCTTGAGCTTGGTCTTCGGTCTTCATTTGGGTAACAACGGTGAGTAGAATTGTTCATCTTTGAATTGTGCTCGATATGGAACCTTTGGGGTTTGGGTGGAACCTTGAGGGTTCACCTAAACCCGAGTGTAAGTTTCTACTCCTATGTTTTGTTATGGGTGGATGAATGGCTATGTGTTGTGATTTTCATGTGCATCTGAGTTATCTTATACAGTTGCTAGCGTGTAGTCGTGTTGATGTCGAGCCTCACGTGATGGTTGTCTTAACTACGATGATGTGTAGTCCCACCGGCAGTGACTAGTAGGAAAGTACTTTGATGTGTAGTCCCATTGGAAATCTACTAGTCGAAACGGTGATGCGTAGTCCCATCGTGTGTGTACGTTGGTTATGCTTGTACAAACCATGTATAGTTGTTGAGAAAGTCATTCGTGCATCCGTTGTTTTATTTCCATTTATGAAAAGTGTTTTGAAAACTGCATGTATGTTGAATTGTAGAGCTTCTCTCACTAAGCTAGTTAGCTTACGCTCTCTTTTGTTTCCAACATGCAGATCGTTAGAGTTCGGGAGGCAAGTGGGCAAGGGAGGAGCTTTTGGAGTTCTCAAGCTAGCACAAATATGATTTGTGTTTTGTAATAATGCCTAAACGATGGGGTATAGACTTGTGGGAGTTGGTGTCAAACTCCTTAGGTGTTTTGTGTTGTTTGAGCATGCTAAATTATGGATGTGTTATGTTTTATTTTCATGGATTGAGGACCATGCCTAATTTCTGCTTAATTGTATGTGCCTAAGAATGTATGAACTTGGCCTATAAATGCTCTATGTGTGTTTGCCTTGTGTATGAAGCCTTATGATGGCTAAGCATGCCTTCTTTGTGGAATTGCATGAATCCCTTGATTGTATGGTTCTTGTTAGATTCAAATACCTCATGTGCTAGTTCTTGGTTGTAGTTTGTTGCACGAATGCTTGTATGTGGCTAGGGAAGTCTTAAAATGCATTTAGAGTTGGGTTTGGTGTTGTCTTGCTTAAATTTGGAGACTTGCAGTGTAGGGCGTATCGATACGCCTAAGGGCCGTATCGATACGGTATTGTCTGCAGGACTCAGTTTTGGCTGGGCGTACCGATACACGGGGGTGTATCGATACGCTCTTTACTCACTAGAATTCTGAGAAATTGGTGAGTCTAGGGCGTATTGGTACGGGGTTGAAGCGTATCGGTACGGTCCCATCTCGTTGACCACGAGATGTTGACCGAGAAGGGCGTATCGATACGCTCAAGGGCTGTATCGATACGGTCTTCCCTGAGTTGACTGAAGGGGTTGACTTAGTTGGGGCGTATCGATTCCCTTGATTGGTGTATTGATACGGCCTGCTCTTTGACTTTAAAATGGATTCTTTAATGTGTGGTCTTAGGTTCGAATGTGATTCTTTCTTGATGCTTCCGCTGACGTGATCACTTAGGAATGAATATGCCTATAGACAAGATTAAATTAAAAGAAATTTTCTAGGGTTGCTAACCGAGGGGTAACCTTAATGGGTTTCGCTTTGGTTTTCCCCGTGTAGCCTACTCGAACCGGTCATCCGGCCAGATCGGGACGAAAGGGTTACATTTAGTGGTATCAGAGCCTGAGGTTTCCGAGACCTCGGACAGGTAAGTGAATTGAGTTAATGTGTTACGGGTGTTTTGCCATGTATGCCAAAATTCTGTTGCTAGCACTGTGTATGATTACATGTTGTGATGACTCTGTTGTTGTTAGAGAGTAGGTCCAAGGTCCCCATTGTTAGGTGTTGTTGTAAAAAAGGGAGAATTGTTTTGGTTTAACGAGCTTGAGAACCGGAGTCCTTGCCCCTTTGCTAACCTAACGTTTCCTTTGTTGTTGTGTGTTTGCTGTTTTAGATTATTATTTTTGCTATGGTGAGACCGAGGGGACGTCCTAGAGCGGGTGACCAGGCACCCGAGGATGTGCCTCATGCTCTTCATGCTCCCGATGGTAATGGAGAAAACGTTGGAGGCGATGGTAATGGGCCTTAAGTTGAGGCTAATGTGGGAGGTAATGGGGCTCAAGCGGGCCAAGGTCAGGCAGGTCTAGATGTGGCCCATTTTATTCAGACCATAGCCGGAGCTTTTCAGACAGCTTTGGCCGGTATGCAAGCTGCAACACCACCTCAGGGTGCGGGGACAGGATTACCCCTAGAGAGGCTTCATTACTTAGGGGCAGTTGAGTTTCGTGGGTTGTCTCCGGAAGGTTCAGAGGGGTGGCTCGAGAGCATTACTCGCATCTTGGGTCAGATGGAGTGTTCGGATGCCCGTAAGTTGGGATGCATCGTCTCTTTGCTTTAGGGAGATGCTTATACTTGGTGGACCACTGTTACCTCTGGTATGGCCGAGGCAAATATCACATGGGAGTTCTTCATAAATGCCTTCAAGAGGAAGTACCTTGGAGTTCGGTACTTGGATGAAAAGAAAAGAGAGTTTCGTGAGGTTGAGCCAGTACGCACCAGAGTTGGTCCCGGATGAGAGGGAGCGGTGTGAGCGTTTCAGATATGGATTGACTACAGATGTGAAGACCTACATGCTAGCCTCCGACTACACTGAGTTCGATGTCTTGGTCTCTAGGGCCAAGGATATAGAGATGAGCCTAAGCTCTAGAGCACGTGCTAGTGGGTCTGACTCCGGAAAGAGACGTGCGAACTGGGATAAAGATCATGCCAAGAGGCATAGGGATATGAGGTACCAGCCGGATACGAGACATATGGGTGGTAACTATGGTCAGGGCCGTCAGGGCCATGGAGCTGTTGGGCACCTTCCGGAGTGCACTAGGTGCGGGAGACGCCACCCGGGCGAGTGTATGGGTATTTATGGAGCGTGCTGGAACTGTAGCTCCCAAGACCATTTGAGGCGTGACTGTCCACACCCAGTTAGGGGCGGACCGGCTCCAGCTAGGGGCTTTGAGCATCAGAGAGGCTGTGGGCACGGTCGTGGGAACTTTCAGCCAAGGAATGAGGGTCAGAGGAACTTGGCTCATGTTGTAGCAGTCCAGCCCGAGGGAGGAGGACCGGCTAGGGTGTACGCTCAGCGAGAGGCTGGGAATGACACTGATGTCATTACAGGTAATTTCATATTACAGTCTTTGAGTTTGCTTTCTTTGATAGATTCAGGGTCAACACATTCGTATATATTGGGTGAGCACGCAAAGTCATTAGGATTACCATGTGATTGGCTAGAGGTAGGTGTAAATGTCACTAGCTCTTTTGGTGATACAGTGGTAGTTAGGAAAGTGTATAGAAGGTGTCATTTGATGGTTCAGGGCCACATATTTCCGGTCGATATGATGGAGTTACCCTTCTATGGTTTTGATGTGATTTTTGGCATGGATTGGCTTGTAGAGCATAGAGCTAGGGTTGACTTCGAGACCAAGAGAGTCTTCTTGAGGCTTACCGATGATTTTGAGGTTGTGGTAGTTGGGGAGAATGTCAAGTTTTTGTCCAATATGGTTTCGGCTTTGGAAGCTCAGAGGTTGTTGAGTTCGGGGTGTCAGGCTTACTTGGCTTATGTAATGAATCTGGATATGAGTGAGGTGAGACCTCAGGACATCAGAACAATATGTGATTTTCCGAGTGTATTTCCGGAAGAGCTACCAGGCTTGCCTCCAGATAGAGCAGTTGAGTTTGCTATTGAGACGTATTCCGATTCTGCACCAGTGTCGATTGCTCCGTATAGAATGGCACCGAAAGAGTTGAAAGAGTTGAAGACACAGCTTCAGAAGTTGACTGATAGAGGCTTCATTAGGCCTAGTGTGTCCCCGTGGGGTGCTCCGGTCTTGTTTGTGAAAAAGAAGGATGGTAGCATGAGGATGTGTATAGATTATAGGCAGTTGAACAAGGTAACAGTGAAAAACAAATATCCTTTTCCTAGGATAGATGACTTGCTAGACCAATTGAGAGGTGCTTCTGTGTTTTCGAAGATTGACTTGAGGTCTGGATACTATCAGTTGAAGGTAAAGAATGTAAACATACCGAAGACATCCTTTCGTACAAGTTATGGGCATTATGAGTTTTTGGTGATGCCTTTTGGGTTGACTAACGCTCCAGCAGCCTTCATGGATACGATGAACCGTGTGTTTCATGAGTTCTTGGAAAGGTTTGTGGTAGTGTTTATAGATGACATCCTAGTATACTCTAGGACCGAGGAGGAACACGATGAGCACTTGTGGTCAGTACTTCAGACTCTACTTGAGAATCAGTTGTATGCCAAGCTAAGCAAGTGTGAGTTTTGTATTAGGGAGGTAGTCTTCCTAGGTCACGTGATTTCGGCTAGTGGGATTAGTGTAGATCCCAAGAAGATAGAAGCTATAGTGAATTGGAAACAACCGAAATCAGTGACAGAAATCCGCAGTTTCCTAGGTTTGGCGGGATACTATAGAAGGTTTGTTGCGAGGTTCTCGAGAATAGCGGCTCCGTTGACTAAGTTGCTACAGAAGAATGTTCCATATGAGTGGTCAGAAGCAAGACAAGAAGCGTTTGAGAAATTGAAGAAAGCTTTGACCGAAGCTCCTATCCCGATTCAGCTTGAGCCGGGGAGATAATTTTTGATTTATAGTGATGCTTCCTACGTAGGGCTAGGTTGTGTACTTATTCAAGAAGGTAAGGTGGTAGTGTATGCTTCGCGACAATTGAAGGTCCATGAGAAGAATTATCCCACACATGATATAGAGTTGGTTGCAGTGGTGTTCGCGTTGAAGATTTAGAGACACCATCTTTATGGTGAGAAGTGCACCGTGTATACCGACCACAAGAGTTTGAAATATTTGATGTCGCAGAGGGAGTTGAACCTCATGCAACGTAGGTGGTTAGAGCTCCTTAAGAATTATGACCTCACCATAGAGTACCATCCGGGAAAGGCAAACGTAATGGCCGATGCCTTGTGTAGAAAAGTGGCCGTTAAGTTACGAGCAATGTTTGCATGGTTGAGTGTGTCTACGGATGGTGGGTTGATAGTCGAGCTTCAGGTTAAGCCTTCATTAGTTCAGTTAATTCGTGAGAAGTAGTTGCGAGATGAGTCTTTGGCACCTCACGTGCAAGACATAGCCGAAGATAGGCCTACCGAGTACTGTTTTGGGGAGAATGGGATGCTATGTTTCAAGGATAGGATAGTGGTTCCGGAGGATGCCGAGTTGAGGCGTACGATCTTGAATAAGGCACACAATAGTCCTTTTGCTATGCATCCGAGTAGCACAAAAATGTATCGAGGGTTAAAGGAGGAGTACTATTGGGTTGGTTTGAAAAAGGACGTAGCCGAGTTTGTAGGTAGGTGTATGGTTTGTCAGAGAGTCAAGGCTGAGCACCAGTTTCCCTCAGAATTATTACAGCCGCTGAAAATTCCAGAATGGAAGTGGGAGCGTATTACCATGGACTTTGTGTCAGGGCTACCGTTGACTCCTTCGAAGAAGAATTTAGTGTGGGTGATTGTAGATAGATTCATTAAGTGTGCTCACTTCATACCAGTTCATACTACCTATACTTTAGACAAGTTGGCCGATCTGTATATCTGTGAGATAGTGAGACTACATGGGGTACCGAAGTTGATTGTGTCCGACCGAGATCCGATATTTACCGCTAGATTTTGGGAGTGTTTGTATCGAGCCTTGGGTACTTGGTTGAACTTCAGCACTTCGTATCATCCGCAGTCAGATGGTCAGTTTGAGAGAGTGATTCAGGTATTGGAAGATATGTTGAGGTGTTGTATCATTGATTTTCAGGGGTCATGGGAGAAACATCTACCGTTAGTGGCGTTTGCGTATAATAACAGCTTTCAGTCGAGTATTCAGATCGCCCCTTATGAGGCCTTGTATGGTAGGAAGTGTAGAACCCCGATTTGTTGGGCAGAAGCTGGACAGAAGCTTGTGCCGATGCCCAAGTTGCTTAAGGGCACCATCGGGAAGGTAAAGTTGATATGTGATCGCTTGAAAGCAGCTTCAGATTGACAGAAGTCCTATGCCAAGTTAAAGAGGAAAGAGCTAGAGTTTTCCGTGTGGGATAAAGTGTTTTTGAAAGTCTCACATTGGAAGAAGGTGATGAGGCTTGGAAGGAAGGGCAAGTTAAGCCCAAGATTCATAAGGCCTTATGAGATAGTTGAGAGGGTTGGCCCTGTTGCCTATAGATTGAGGCTCCCGACTGAACTGGAGAAGATTCATGATGTCTTTCATGTGTCGATGCTTAGGAGGTATAGATCGGATCCGTCCCATGTTATGCCAGTTGAAGAAATAGAGTTGAATCCGGACTTGTCTTACAACGAGGAACCAGTTGAGATACTTGCTTCTGATAGCAAGGTGTTGCGTAGCAAGACCATAGAGTTGGTCAATGTGTTATGGAGACATAGAGGTGTGGAGAAGGCCACGTGGGAAAGGAAAGCTGATATTCTTGAGCAGTTTTCGTACTTGTTTCCGTTAGGTAATTTCGGGGACGAAATCTCCTTAAGTGGGGGAGAGTTGTAACACCCGAGTTCGGGGGTCGGGTGAAAATAATAATTAAATAATGGTTCGGGTTTCGATTTTCTATTTATAATAATAAAATATTATATTGGGTCTCGGGTTTTAAAACAAATAAATTGAGTTGGACCATTTTTTTTCAAAACAAGCCCAAATAGCCATGGATGTCTCATACTGTGATTTCCTTACTTCATTAAGAGTATTTTGGTCTTTGGCTCCCCAATTTTAAGCAAACATAAAATAATTGCTTTTTGGCTCATCTTCTACCTCTCACCATTTTCATTTTGACGACAAGGAGTTCCCCTTCCCCTTGACACTATTCCATCCCATATCTTGCTCATTTTGAAAGGTTTCGCAAAGGTAACCACGTTTTTTACTTGCCCTCGTTATTCTCTACAAGCTAATACCTTTTGTTTTCATTTTTGTACATGTTTTTGAGATTTGAAATTTGGAGGATTTTGGATAAAAGTGTTACCTTTATGGTCTTTAGCTAAAGTTTTTGGTTTGTTATTGATGTGTGGGTTGTTTGTTGTTCATGGGATCCAATATATGTGATTTTGAAATAGTTTTATGTATATTCCCGAATTTGGGTTTTGAGGGGGGTTTTGGAAGGGTTCTAAGGTTGGTTTTGAGGATGTTCTATGTTGGAAATTGGGGGCTGAAGTTAGTATGATAGTTAGAGGTTGTGTTGGAGACATTTAAGTGTGTAAAAAGGGGTCTAAATCAAAGGTTTTGGTGTGTGCAATAGGGCTGCTCGAAAATAGAAGTTTTGTGGGTGTTCTTGGCTTAGTTTGATGCTTAATTGGTGTTATGAGTTACAATAGTGGTTTGTGGTTGTTTTGGTGATTAATAGAGTGTGTTTGATTGTTTAGAAATAAGGAATTTGGTTGGTGAGGCTTCGGGGACGAATCCGGAGATTTCAGAGTCTTGAGCTTGGTCTTCGATCTTCATTTGGGTAACAACGGTGAGTAGAATTGTTCATCTTTGAATTGTGCTCGATATGGAACCTTTGGGGTTTGGGTGGAACCTTGAGGGTTCACCTAAACCCGAGTGTAAGTTTCTACTCCTATGTTTTGTTATGAGTGGATGAATGGCTATGTGTTGTGATTTTCATGTGCATCTGAGTTATCTTATACAGTTGATAGCGTGTAGTCGTGTTGATGTCGAGCCTCACGTGATGGTTGTCTTAACTACGGTGATGTGTAGTCCCACCGGCAGTGACTAGTAGGAAAGTACTTTGATGTGTAGTCCCATTGGAAATCTACTAGTCGAAACGGTGATGTGTAGTCCCACCGTGTGTGTATGTTGGTTATGCTTGTACAAACCATGTATAGTTGTTGAGAAAGTCATTCGTGCATCCGTTGTTTTATTTCCATTTATGAAAAGTGTTTTGAAAACTGCATGTATGTTGAATTGTAGAGCTTCTCTCACTAAGCTAGTTAGCTTACGCTCTCTTTTGTTTCCAACATGTAGATCGTTAGAGTTCGGGAGGCAAGTGGGCAAGTGAGGAGCTTTTGGAGTTCTCAAGCTAGCACAAGTATGATTTGTGTTTTGTAATAATGCCTAAATGACGGGGTATAGATTTGTGGGAGTTGGTGTCAAACTCATTAGGTGTTTTGTGTTGTTTGAGCATGCTAAATTATAGATGTGTTATGTTTTATTTTCATGGATTGAGGACCATGCCTAATTGTTGCTTATTTGTATGTGCCTAAGAATGTATGAACTTGGCCTATAAATGCTCTATGTGTGTTTGTCTTGTGTATGAAACTTTATGATGGCTAAGCATGCCTTCTTTGTGGAATTGCATGAATCCATGGATTGTATGGTTCTTGTTAGATTCAAATGCCTCATGTGCTAGTTCTTGGTTGTAGTTTGTTGCACGAATGCTTGTATGTGGCCAGGGAAGTCTTAAAATACATTTAGAGTTGGGTTTGGTGTTGTCTTGCTGAAATTTTGAGACTTGCAGTGCAGGGTGTATCGATACGCCTAAGGGCCGTATCGATACGTTCTTGTCTGCAGGACTCAGTTTTGGCTGGGCGTACCGATACACGGGGGTGTATCGATGCACTCTTTACTCACTGGAATTCTGAGAAATTGGTGAGTTTAGGGCGTATCGGTACGGGGTTGAAGCGTATCGATACGGTCCCATCTCGTTGACCACGAGATGTTGACCGAGATGGGCGTATCGATACGCTCAAGGGCTGTATCGATACGGTCTTCCCTGAGTTGACTGAAGGGGTTGACTTAGTCAGGGCGTATCGATACCCTTGATTGGTGTATCGATACGGCCTGCTCTGTGACTTTAAAATGGATTGTTTAATGTGTGGTCTTAGGTTCGAATGTGATTCTTTCTTGATGCTTCCACTGACATGATCACTTAGGAATGAATATGCCTATAGACAAGATTAAATTAAAAGAAATTTTCTAGGATTGCTAACCGAGGGGGAACCTTAACGGGTTTCGCTTCGGTTTTCCCCGTGTAGCCTACTCGGACCGGTCATCCGGCCAGACCGGGACGAGGGGGTTACAAGTGCCTATAAAGGTGCAATTGTTGAAAAGGAGATTGTCCTCTATTTCAAATGTTTTATGTTTTTTTTGCTCACTTTCCCCAAAATCTGTTTCACATTTATTTTTCTCGTATAAATTTATTTGGTAAATTTGGACGTCGTTCTGCTCTCTTTTGGGGTGTTATCGGTTCTCTCGAGCAAGTCACTAGTTTTTCTTGAGGTTTGGGGTGCGTTATGCCCCATTCACTTACAAAAGTATGGTAGTTTATTCGTTTTGCGGTCATATGGACGATCTGATTACATAGGAATGAGGTAGTTTTTGCTGAGAAATTCTTTGACTACCTTCAATTACTGATGCTTGCTAAATATAAGCTTGCTTTTTTAGTAAAGGTAAAATGGTCAAGGTTAAACATATCTATCGATAATTTAGTTGCGTATGTTCTTTTGGATGATAATTCTTGTTTCAAGTCTTTCCCTCCCTTAAAATCTGCTAGGTGGCACCCCCCTCCAAAGGGATTTTTGAAGTTAAATTTTGATGGTCTAGTCACCAGGGATGGGCTCTGCAGACGGATTGGTGGTTTTCTTAGGGACGAGTCGGGTGACGTTATTTTAAAATATTCTGATTCTTGTGGGTCTGTTCTTCCTGCTTTATCTGAATTACTAGCTCTACAGTTTGGCATAAAAAAATCGCTTTAGATGTGTGCGACAAATATTGGCTAATTGTGGAAGGAGATTGCAAATTGGCGATTGACTCGCTCGATTGACTCACCTGCTGGGTTTAATAACCTGGTGTGAAGTATTGGGGAAATCGTTCAAAGAGAAACATGATCTTGCGGCTTGTTCCTCGCCTTTGTAATTTAGTCGCGGATGGTCTTTCTAAATTGGAAATTTGCTAATCTTGGTGCTGTCTAGGCCTGGTTATGACTGTCATGGTAATGCATTTCCATGTGGTATGCTTTGTTGGTCTTTGGTTTTTGATTGTTTTACCTTTCAGCTACTAGAAACCCTTGGCTCGTGTTTTATTTTGTTGCTGGATTCTTTGGTTGTTAGACTTCATTTAGATATTGGTTCGATGCACTTTTTTCTTCTATTTAGATTTATGGAGGTTTTTAATGAGGCTCGTTTCAATGTCCCCTCTGTATGATTTTCTTTTAGTAATCATATGAATACCTTTCAAAAATAATTTTTCAATACAACTTGATTAATTATTAAATTTAAATACAAATATAAATGAGTGATAGTTAAAAGAAAAAAAACAAAAATTATTAGTTTACAAATGTTAGAATGTAAATACGTGAGGGTGAAGAATTAAAATAAAAAAGGTTAAATTTAGGTCATTTAGAGATTTTTTATAATTGTTAAGGATAAAAGGGTCTTTATAACTTTTATGTCAAAACATCTAATTTCAAAGGGCTCATATTAGCAGCTTTGTCAAAATTAAAGGTTTCAGCTCAATCCCCTATTCACCAAATATCCAAATTAGCAAATTTGACCGATTAAAACTCTAATTTTAATTCAAACATCTAATTTTAACTCAAACCGTTGTTTACCAAACAAGGGCATTGTCAATGTATCAAATGATAGTTTTTTATCATCAAATTTATAGATAATTATTTGATATATTATTATTGAAAAATTACCACAAATATTTTTTTAATGGTAACATGTGTTATTTCTATGTGTTTAAAAATATAAAGTACAATTAAATGTGATATTTGTCATTTGAAGGTAACTTATAGTTGTAGAAACTTTTTTAAAAAAATATTTTCATCGCCATAAAAAGCTCTCATCTTTCAGATTGGATCTTATCCTTCATGATCTTGATTTTTCATTTCCCCTTCTCAATACTTAAATCTCGTTGAAACTCTACTCAGTTGTGATCTCAGTAGAGTGGATTTCCCCTTCTAAGGGACACCGTTATCTTTCTCGAGGCTTTGGTTTGAGGTAATGGGTGGTGGTAAGAGGCTGTGGGGTGGAAATTCGGCCTCTATGACCGGTGAATGAACATGGGTCTTTTCGGTTCTTGTGGTCTCGGTCAAAAATCGAAGAGGAATGGGATAAATCCTCGACCTTCTAATTCGGTAGTCCATCAGATACTTCTACTTTCGATAGAAAGTATGATCTCTGTCTTTTCTCAAATAGTATTCAAAGGAAGAGGACTTTTGAAAACTGGCTTTTCACTTGATCAAAAAAAAAATTTAACCCAATCGAGGTGTTGTTTAAGTACGAATGCATCCCATAATTCTACTATGGGTTTGGTTGTCTTAGACACGCAAAAAAGGGTTATTGGTTTGATCCAGATTTTTATAAAAGAGCCACAAAATCCTCGTCCATTTGGAACAAAGAAAATGACATAAGAAAGGTTAGTTATACTCCCTCGAAAGCCCGAGATGAAAAAATGTTCAAGCATATTGCAGTTTCTACTGAAGATGATAGTTCTCTTCACAATGTCCAAATGATTTCAAGAGTGAAAGATTGCTCAGATTTAATTGAAGAAGACAACTCTTGTTTCAAGTCTGACCTAAACAAACCTATCATGCCTAGTTAACAAAGGGCCACAAGGATCGATGTGAACAATGGTTCGAGATTGGAAGCTGCAATCCATGAAACGGAAAAGAAAAGTCTTTCTTCACATAAGATATAGTACTACATGACAACTAGTTCTGCCAACTGGGCCTCTAACTAATTCAGTTTTGGGTTAAACCAATTTGTAATTGTCTTGGGTTGTTATCTGTGTATTGGGCTAGTATTATAAAAAGCCCATTTTTGTATTGAAGCAGATAGAGTGAAAATTCAAGTTTAGTTATCGACAAAAATCCTTTTTTCCCTTTTTCTTTCTATATTTTTGTTTTCTCTCTGAAGTTAGGGTTAGTCATCTTTTATGTTCATCTTCTTCTTGCCTCTATCTTCATTCAACTTTTCCTTTTTCTATAATTCCTTTTATGGTATCAGAGTCATTATGGTTCGATTCCTTGTTCATTTGGCGGTTCTGGTGGCTGTCCTTGTGGTGGCATACTGGCGTTTGACGATTTGGTGTTACGATTTTGCGGTACTTGACGTGTCTGGTTGATTCACCTTCTGGTGCTCTGTTTTACAGTCTTTGCGGTTCTCGTGTCTATTTAATTTCTTGTGGTAGTTCAACTACTTGTGGCGGTTCAACTACTTGTGGCGATTCAATTTCTTGTGGCGGCTGAATCCCTGGTAATTTACTTTCGAGATTCTAGTAGTGTGATTTTGAGGTTCTGGTGGCTGGTGAGGTCTTCTCTTGTTTTTGTTCTCTTCTCATCTACACTCTTGTCTTCTAGAATATTCCTCTTTGTGTGGTTTGTGATTCGTTAGTTCTGTTTCGATCTTGCTATGTCGGTGTATTCTTGTGGATTTCGTTTTGTTCTTTGTGGCTTTGTGGCTTTCTGATCGTTGTCTCTCTTCGTTTCTCATCGTTATTCTTGTTGTGTGTTCTCTGTTTGCCTAAATCATGGTTGAACCTGGTGGTGTTGATATCTCTTAGACTGATAATAGTACTGATAGCTCTATTACTTTTAGTTCTAGCATAATATTTTCAACTAAAAAGATAAATGTCATGTTAAATGATAACAACTACCTTTTATGGCATCAACAAGTTCTCTTGACTATTAAAACACATAGATTACTAAAGTTCATAGATTCTAATGTCACATGGCCTACACAATACATAACTAAAGATGGTGTTGTTAGTATCAACCCTGACTATGAGTTGTATAAAGAGCAAGATGGTGCTTTAGCATCCTAGCTTCTTTCCATTTTGAGTGAGGATGTTCTCCCTCATTTAATAGGTCATAACAAAACTTCTAAGATTTGGAATACTCTTCTTAGACATTATAGTGGGAAAACTATTGCTCGATTGATGTCCTATAGAAGAATACTGCATTCTCAAAAAGGAGGATTTAAGTATGAAAGATTATTTGATGAAAATTAAGTTTGTATGTGATAATTTAGCTAGCTCTAGTGAGATAATATCATATCATGAACACATCACATCCATATTGAATGGTTTACCTCTAGAATATGATTTCATTGTGACTATTATAATTGTTAATCCTACTACTTCTGATTTGAGATCAGTTAAAACCATCCTTTTGGATGTTGACTCTAGACAAGTTAGTATGTTTAGCCAAGTGTCTGCTTCAGCTCATGTTGCTGTTTAGCAACATCAACCTATCAATACCACTGAAGGTTCTACTGAAAACAGTTATACTAGTCAACTAGAAACTTTTTTTGACTCTGAGAGTTTTGTGTCTGATAATCCTGGGTATCTCAACTTTAACAATAGAGGCAAAGGTCGTGGCAGAAGCTCCTCTCCCAGGCCTCAGTGTTAGTTGTGTGGAAAGATAGGCCACATTGTTGAAAGGTGTTGCAACATGTTTAACATCAATTTTAAGAATGACTCATCTAGGACAAATCAGACTTCATGAGCAAGAGGATACTCTTCCCCTCAGGCTAACACCCATATCTACAATAATGATATTCTTGCCTATAATAATCTGTACTATTCTCCTGCTCTTGTGCTGAGTCTTTCTCCTCAGTTGTCTCCTCAGAGCTTTCCTCAGAATTTTTCTTCTTCTCAAGCCTATTCTACTGGTCAAACTTTTTCATATGCTCCAGTGTCAGTATACTTCTGCTCAGAGTTGTCTTGGTTCTCAGTTTCTTCCTCAGCCCTCCTTTTCAATATGGTGTCTCATTTTCTCATGTTTCTGGCTCTATGTATTCTAGATCTCAATTTGTTCCTGTGTACCGTTCATCTCAGCCCACAATTCCTCATACTACTACTCCTTCACCACAACAGAGTTCTACACCTCAGGCTTTCATTGCAACACCTGAAGTGGTTGATGACAATGCTTGGTATCCTGATTCAGGGGCCACTCATCATTTTATCAAAGACTTTGCCAGTCTGCAGCCTGGTAGTTCTTATCCAAGTTCAGGTACTATTCAAGTAGGTAATGGTAGGTATATCCCTATTCTTTCTATAGGCCAATATTCCTTTATTAATAATACTCGAAATTTGCACTTAAGAAATTTGTTATATGTGTCCAACATTACTAAAAATTTACTTTCTGTGTCCAAGTTCACACAGGACAACCAGGTCCTTCTTGAGTTTTATCCAAATATGTGTCAAGTCAGAGATCTAAAATCTAGACATGTGTTGATGTAAGGCTTTGAGTTTAATGGCTTGTACCAGTTCAAACATATTCCTTCTCGTTCTCTGAATGTTGCCTCCACTAATAATGTTCATTTTAATAATATTCAGAGTGCATGTAATTCTATTTTTTTTCTAAGTATGATACTATTGATGTTTGGCATGGAAGACTTGGTTATCCCTCCAAGGATACTCTTTTTAAAGTTTTGAATCAATGTAATATTTCTATTTTGAATAATAAAGAAGATTTTTTTTGTAAAATGTGTCAATATGGTAAGTCTCACAGACTTCCTTTTCCCCAGTCTCTTACTTCATATACTCATCCATTAGAACTTGTAGTAGTTGATGTTTGGGGTCCTGCACCTCTTTATTCAAACGGTTTCAAGTATTATGTTGCATTTACAGATGCTTTTATTAGGTATAGTTGGATCTATTTTTTGAAAAATAAGTCTGATGTTAAGGTTGTTTTTCCTCAGTTTCACATAATGGCAGAAAGGCTTCTTGGTCAAAAGCTCAAAACTCTTCAATCTGATGGTGGATGGGAGTTTGCAGCTTTGCAGGGTTACCTTAAAGAGCAAGGTATTGTGCATCGGCTGTAATGCCCTCACACATCAGAGCAGAATGGTCTAGTGGATAGGAAGCATAAACAAGTGGTTGAGGTAGGTCTTTCTAATGCTGGCTCAAGCTTCTATGCCCCTTTTGTTTTCGAATGATGCGTTTGCAAGTGCTATTTTTCTTATCAATAGATTACCTACTAAGGCTCTTGATGGCATGTCTCCTTATCAAAAATTATTTAATAAAATGCCTAATTATTCTTTCATGAGGATTTTTGATTGTTCGTGTTACCCAAACTTAAAATCGTTTAATAAACACAAGTTGCAGTTTCGATCCTCTGCTTGTGTGTTTTTAGGGTACTATTCCCTTTATAAAGGTTATAGATGTCTTGATCCTACTGGTCGTACATATATCTCTCACCATGTCTGTTTTGATGAAAAGATATTTCCTTTTGCTGAGTCTAATGTTCATCATTATGGTCCTAAGCCTTGTTTGTCTACACCTTCTACCTCTTAAGGTCACTCTCTTGTAGCTATTAAAATTCCTGCCTTAAGACATCAGTTTCATAGTCCCATTCTATAGTCTCAAAGAGGGTCATCTTCATCTTCTACTGTTAATTCTCCACCTCCATCTCCACTTGACACTACTATTTCATCTTTGCCACCTCCATCTTCTACTGTTAATTTTTTACCTCCATCTCCACTTAACACTACTACTCCATCTTTGCCACCTCCATCTCCCACTGTTAATTCTCCACCTCCATCTCCACTTAGCACTACTACTCTATCTTTGCCACCTCTATCTTTTACTGTTAATTCTTCACTTTCATCTTCAGTTAACACTATTACTCCATCTTTGCCACCTTCATCTTCTACTTTTAATTCTCCACTTTCATCTCCACTTAACACTATTACTCCATCTTTTCCACCTTCATCTTCTACTGTTAATTCTCCACCCTCATCTCCACTTAACACTACTACTTCATCTTTGTCACATCCATTTTCTATCGTTCATTTTCCACTTACATCTCCACTTAACATTACTACTCCATCTTTGTCACCTCCATCTTCTACTGGTAATTCTCCACCTCCATCTCTACTTAAAACTATGATTTCACTACCATCTTCCATTCCCTTTTCTAGTTATGCTATGAATTCACATCCAATAGTTACTAGACCCAAAGTTGAAATCTTTAAACCTAAAGTCTTGCTGACCACGAAAGCCACTCCTACTGAACCTGTTTCTGTGCATGAAGCCTTGCAACAACCAGACTGGGCATCAGCTGTTCATGCAGAGTACAATGCTTTGCTCAGTAATAAAACTTGGGAGCTCCAGCCCTTACCTCCTTCTCAAAAATCAATAGGCTGCAAGTGGCTTTTTAAAATTAAGAAGAATCTTGATAGGTCTGTCGAGCGATTCAAAGCAAGGCTAGTATTCAAAGGCTACTCTCAAACAGTAGGATGTGATTTATATGAAACCTTTAGCCATGTGATCAAGTTAAATACAATAGAACTGTTTTAGCTACGGTTGTTATGAAGAAGTGGACTATCAGACAGGTTTATATCAATAATGCTTTCCTCAATGGTGAGTTGACTAAGGAGATTTACATGACTCAACCCCCTGGGTTTGAAAAGAAAGGCCCAAATGGAGAAACTCTTGTCTGTAGACTTTAGAAGATATTATATGGACTTCGACAAGCACCTAGGGCTTGGTTTATAACTTTGAGAGAATTTTTGGTACGTCAGCTTCACTTCGCTCCTTCCAAATATGACTCATCTCTCTTCATCCGGAACTCAAGTACATCCTATCTACTTCTCATGATATATGTTGATGACATAATCATCACTGGCAGTCATCCAGCAGAGGTTGATGCTGTAATTCACAATATTAATGCTGAGTTGTAGAACTAAGGTTTTGATATAATATTTGAAAAATGTTTTGGACTAAATTGAAAAGAATTTAAAATATGGTTTTAGTCAAAAACAACTTGAAAATATGTCTAAGGGTTTCTAAAGGCTTTGGAATGTTTTTAAGGTACATTAAAGTAGTCAAAACCAGCCTTTTTAAGTGCCCGTACCGATACGGTCTTGGACCGTACTGATACGTTTTAGGGTTTCAACTACCTGAACTTTCCAGTAGCCAAAATCTGTACCGATACGCTTAGCCGTATCGATACGGTGTGCTTTGAAATAGCCCAATGGCTAGTCGCGTACCGATACGCCTAACTACCCTAATGGTCATTTTCCCAACGGTCTTTTAAATTGCAGGACCGTACCGCTACGCTAGGTAAGCGTATCGATACGCATCGGCTGAAGAGCACAACTACTAATTCCTCTTCGAGACCGTATCGATACGCCAAGCTGCAGAACTGCATTTATGGTGGGAAATGAAGACTCAAACGGCTCCAATTCAATCCCAACGGCTAGTAACGGTTACAAACTCAATTGGGAGCATAAAAGGGACCTCCAAGCATCTTGTAATGGTTAATGCTTCAATTGTTACAACATTATGTTGTCAAATTTGTCTAGAGCTTAAATTGTAAATTACTTGCTTAGACAACACTTGTGAGCATACATTGTTATATTTGCTCAAGTGTTTAGGTTTTGGGTGAGTGCTTAGAATTGCAAACAAACACTTATTATAGGGGTTTCTAGTTTGCTAAGTCTTTCTTTGTACAATAGAGTGTTTCCTCAAACTTTGGGTAGAAAGCTTTGAGGGTTGTAAAGGTTGCCTTCTTAGCCTAGAAAAGGGGATGAAATTCTTAGTGAATTTGTTTGGAAATCCTTAGTGGGGAGCTAAGGTAGTGGATGTAGACCTTGTTTAGAAGGTTGAACCACTATAAATCCTTATGTCAAATTGCAAAATTTTCACCTCCCACTAAAACACCCAATTATCCAACTTCTCCACACTTGGCGAGCAAGAACGGTTGATCGAATCGAGCCCCCTAAATCTCAACAATTGGTATCAGATCTTGGCTTAATCGAAGGGGATTCACATCCTATTGAGAAGATCCGGCAAGCTCAATCAACATTTCACCAACCGACTCAAATGGCGTAATCCATCGACAAACCGCCTTTCTTCGACAGAAATCACTATGCCCATTGGAAGACAAAAATGAAATTCTTCTTGAAGTCAAGAGACTACAAGCTATGGGACATAGTTGAAGATGGTTCATTCGTGCCTCAAGGAAGCAAAGCGGAATGGAGTGCCGGCGATTGCAAGAAGATGAGGCTTAATTGCAAAGCCTTGCACATGCTCTTTTGTGCATTTGGCCCAACCATCTATGAGAAGATGTCTTCTTGTGAGAGTGCCAAAGAGGTATGGGACAAGATTGAAGTCACATACGAGGGAACTGGTGAAGTCAAGGAGACCAAGATTGGGCTCCTCACCTTAGAGTATGAGAACTTCAAGATGGATCCGGAAGAAAACATTGAGAAGATGTTTGATAGGTTCTCCACTATCACAAATGGACTTAAAGGTTATGGAGAAGCCATCCTGGAAGAGAAGCTTGTCCGAAAGCTCATCTACTCCCTTCCCGAGTCATGGGACTCAAAGAAGACTGCCATCATCGAAGCCAAGAATCTCGAAACCTTGAAGCTTGATGAACTCATGGGGTCACTTATCACTCACCAAATAATGAAGAAAAAAAGAAGAGGATAAGAAGAAGAAAGAGATTAGAGCGATGGGGAAGAAGAAGATCATGGAGCTAGGCATCAATGCTAGTGTCGTAGCTCTCAAATCCTCCACATGCCATCATGTAGATTCAAGTGAGAAGGAAAGTGAAGATGAAGAGATGGCCTATCTCTTCAACAAATTCTCTCGGTTCATGAAGAGCAAAATGGAAAAATCCAAGCATGAATCGATGAAGAAGATGAAGGACTCCCACAAATCCAAAAAGAAGGGATCATCTTCAAAACAAGCATATGTGGCTACATGGAGTGATGAAGACTCCACCAAGGATGAAGTATCCCACATATGCTTGATGGCCCTCAATGAGGGGGAGGTAACTTCTAACTCATCTATTTCAAATTCTTATACATTTGATGAGTTACAAGATGCCTATGATGATTTGCTTTTGGAATTCAAGGCATCATTTTCCAAGAACAAAAAGTTGATTTCAAAAATAAAAATTGAAAATGATTTGCTTTCCAAAACAAATCTTGAACTTGAAGCAAAATTGAAAGATTTTGAACAAAAATGTTTTGATTTAAAAAATTTGCTTCTTAAAGTTCAAAAAGAAAAAGATTTGATTTCTAATGAACTTGAAAAGAAAAATAGTTTTGGAAAATCAAACTTTTATGTAAGAGAATCTAGTGCCCCTAGATTTGTGAATGGAAAATGTTTTAGAAGTGTTTGGGTCCCAAAAGGACTAATCACTTCAACTAAAAAGGATGAAATTGAAAAATGAGTTCCTAAGGGGACTAAATTTTGTGCCACTAAAGTCTATGGATCCAAAGAAATTTGGATACCAAAAATTACTTGATTGTCTTGTGCTAGGTGTGATGGAGAGTGATCAACAAGTCAAAAATTAAGGGGGAGCTCCATGCACACAAAGGAAGATGTTGAGATTTTAGGGGCTCGATTCGATCAACCGTTCTTGCTCGCCAAGTGTGGAGAAGTTGGATAATTGGGTGTTTTAGTGGGAGGTGAAAATTTGGCAATTTGACACAAGGATTTATAGTGGTTCAACCTTCTAACCAAGGTCTACATCCACTACCTTAGCTCCCCACTAAGGATTTCCAAACAAATTCACTAAGAATTTTGTCCCCTTTTCTCGGATTAGGAGGAAACCGTTACAACACTCAAAGCTTTCTACCCAAAGCTTGAAGGAACACTCTCTTTACAAAGAAAGACTTAGCAAACTAGAAATCCTTCTAAAAGGTGTTTGTTTGCAATTCTAAGCTCTCACCCAAAACCTAAACACTTGAGCAAATTTAACAATGTAAGCTCACAAGTGTTGTCTAAGCAAGAGATAAACAATTAAAGATCTAGACAAATTTTGACATCATAATGTTGTAACAATTGACGCATTAACCATTACAAGATGCTTGGAGGTCCCTTTATACTCCCAATTGAGTTTGTAGCCGTTACTAGCCGTTGAGGATGATTTGGAGCCGTTGAGGACTTTATTTCCCTTCATAAATGCTGTTCTGCAGCCATCCGTATCGATACGCTTGGATCCGTATCGGTACGGCCTTCATTAGAAACTAGTCGTTGGGCTCTTGCTAGCCTGGGCGTATCGATACGCTTGAGGGCGTATCGGTACGGGTTCACTTTTAAATGACCGTTGGGAAAATAGCCGTTGGGGTGGTTGAAAGGGGATCGGTACGCTTACCAGGCGTATTGAAACGATCCCGATCCGTATCGAAATGACCAAGCCTGTTTCGATACGAGTATTGGCAGTGACCAAACTTGGGCAAAAAGGTATCGGTACGGGTACAACCGTATCGATACGAGTAGTTTGAAAAGTCTAGTTTGGCTCTTTAAAATTAGTAAAAACATTGCCAAAAACCCTCTAAAATATCTCAAACATTATTTCAAGTTGTTTGGACTTAAAACCAAGTTTTAAATTCTTTTCAAATTAGTCCAAAACACTTTTCAATTATTATATCAAAACACTAGTTCTACAATCTCCCCCTTTTTGATATAATAAAACTAACTTGAAAAATTGTTTGGGATTCTCCCCCTTTAACTTTAAAAATGTTTAAAAATGTGAATAATAGATTAAAGATATGAAATCAAATAAAGCTCCCCCTTATTCATTTGAAAATTCAATTTTTCAAACCAATTCTCCCCCTTTTTGTTATATCAAAAAGAATTTAAAACATTAAGTTTCAAAATAACAATAGAGGTAAAAAAATTGACACGCTTAAAATTTTGGTTTAAAAATTGGCTCCCTCTTACTCAAAGCATCATAAGAATGTTAGTTCAACATATATGGTTATCTAGTTGACAAAAAAAAATCAAATAAAAAACAAAAGCAACTAGATTTACCACACTTGAACACAAGAGAGGATGTGAAGTCTTCCTTCTTCAAGTGTTCTTCCTATGTGTGCATGGAGCTCCCCCTCAAAGTTTGACTTGTTGATCACTCTCCATCACACCTAGCAAAAGACAATCAAGTAATTTTTGGTATCCAAATTGCTTTGGATCCATGAACATTAGTGGCACAAATTTTAGTCCCCTTAGGAATCCATTTTTCAATGTCATCCTTTTTAATTGAAGTGGTTAGTACTTTTGGGACCCAAACACTTCTAAAACATTTTCCTTTAATAAATCTAGGGGCACTAGATTGTCTAACATAAAAATTTGATTTTCCAACATTGTTTTTCTTTTCAAGTTCATTGGAAATCAAATCTTTTTCTTTTTGAACTTTAAGAATTAATTTTGTAAATCAAGACATTTTTGTTCAAAATCTTTCAATTTTGCTTCAAGTTCAAGATTTGTTTTGGAAAGCAACTCATTTTCAATTTTTATTTTTGAAATCAACTTTTTGTTCTTGGAAAATGATGCCTTGAATTCCAAAAGCAAATCATCATATGCATCTTGTAACTCATCAAATGTATAAGAATTTGAAATAGACGAGTTAGAAGTTACCTCCCCTTATTGAGGGCCATCAAGCATAGGTGGGCTACTTCATCATCGGTGGAGTCTTCATCACTCCATGTGGCCACATATGCTTGTTTTGAAGATGATCCTTTCTTTTTGGATTTGTGGGAGTCCTTCATCTTCTTCATCGATTCATGCTTGGATTTTTCCATTTTACTCTTCATGAACCGAGAGAATTTATTGAAGAGATAGGCCATCTCTTCATCTTCACTTTCCTCCTCACTTGAATCTACTTGATGGCATGTGGAGGATTTGAGAGCTACGGCACTAGCATTGATGCCTAGCTCCATGATCTTCTTCTTCCCCATCGCTCTAATCTCTTCCTTCTTCTTCTTCTCCTCTTCTTTGTTTTTCTTCATTATTTGGTGGGTGAGAAGAGACCCCATGAGTTCATCAAGCTTCAAGGTTTTGAGATTCTTGGCTTCGATGATGGCGGTCCTCTTTGAGTCCTATGACTCGGGAAGGGAGTAGATGAGCTTTCGGACAAGCTTCTCTTCCGGGATGACTTCTCCATAACCTTTAAGATCATTGGTGATGGTGGAGAACCTATCAAACATCATCTCGATGTTCTCTTCCGGATCCATCTTAAAGTTCTCATACTCTAAGGTGAGGAGCCCAATCTTGGTCTCATTGACTTCATCGGTTCATTCGTATGTGACTTCAAGCTTGTCTCATACTTCCTTGGCACTCTCACAAGAAGACATCTTCTCA
This sequence comes from Hibiscus tridactylites, assembly GCA_958450335.1. NCBI lineage: Eukaryota > Viridiplantae > Streptophyta > Magnoliopsida > Malvales > Malvaceae > Hibiscus > Hibiscus tridactylites. Next base: position 54,338,744 of record OY288286.1, on the reverse strand, counting down.
TAAATGGTTAGGCCAAATGCACAAAAGAGCATGTGCAAGGCTTTGCAATTGAGCTCCATCTTCTTGCGATCGTCGGCACTCCATTCTGCTTTGCTTCCTTGAGGCACGAACGAACCATCTTTAACTATGTCCCATAGCTTGTAATCTTTTGACTTTAAGAAGAATTTCATCTTTATCTTCCAATGGGCATAGTGATTTCCGTCGAAGAAAGGCGGTTTGTCGATTGATTGTGCCATTGAGACGGTTGGTGAAAAAGTGATCGAGCTTGCTGGATCTTCTCAATAGGATGTGAATCCCCTTCGATTGAGCCAAGCTCTGATACCAATTGTTGAGATTTTAGGGGCTCGATTCGATCAACCGTTCTTGCTCGCCAAGTGTGGAGAAGTTGGATAATTGGGTGTTTTAGTGGGAGGTGAAAATTTGGCAATTTGACACAAGGATTTATAGTGGTTCAACCTTCTAACCAAGGTCTACATCCACTACCTTAGCTCCCCACTAAGGATTTACAAACAAATTCACTAAGAATTTCGTCCCCTTTTCTCGGATTAGGAGGAAACCATTACAACCCTCAAAGCTTTCTACCCAAAGCTTGAAGGAACACTCTCTTTACAAAGAAAGACTTAGCAAACTAGAAATCCTTCTAAAAGGTGTTTGTTTGCAATTCTAAGCTCTCACCCAAAACCTAAACACTTGAGCAAATTTAACAATGTAAGCTCATAAGTGTTGTCTAAGCAAGAAATAATCAATTAAAGCTCTAGACAAATTTTGACATCATAATGTTGTAACAATTGAAGCATTAACCATTACAAGATGCTTGGAGGTCCCTTTTATACTCCCAACTGAGTTTGTAGCCGTTGGGGATGATTTGGAGCCGTTGAGGACTTTATTTCCCTTCATAAATGATGTTCTACAGCCATCTGTATCGATACGCTTGGATCTGTATCGGTACGGCCTTCATTAGAAACTAGTCGTTGGGCTCTTGCTAGCCTGGGCGTATCGATACGCTTGAGGGCGTATCGGTACGGGTTCACTTTTAAATGACCGTTGGGAAAATAGCCGTTGGGGTGGTTGAAAGGGGATCGGTTCGCTTACCAGGCGTATCGAAATGATCCCGATCCGTATCGAAACGGCCAAGCCTGTTTCGATACGAGTTTTGGCAGTGACCAAACTTGGGCAAAAAGGTATCGGTACGGGTACAACCGTATCGATACGGGTAGCTTGAAAAGTCTAGTTTGGCTCTTTAAAATTAGTAAAAAACATTGCCAAAAACCCTCTAAAATATCTCAAACATTATTTCAAGTTGTTTGGACTTAAAACCAAGTTTTAAATTCTTTTCAAATTAGTCCAAAACATTTTTCAATTATTATATCAAAACACTAGTTCTACAGAAGAACACTTGAAGAATGAAGGCTTCACATCCTCCTTTGAGTTCAAGTGTGGTAAAATCTAGTTGCTTTTGTGTTTATTTGATTTATTTTCATTTATGTCAACTAGATAATCATATATGTTGAACTAACATTCTTATGATGCTTTGAGTAAGGGGGAGCCATTTTAAAACCAAATTCTTATTTTTGTCAATTTTTACCTCTATTGTTATTTTGAACTTAATGTTTTAAATTCTTTTTGATATAACAAAAGGGGAGAAATGGTTTGAAAAATTGAATTTTCAAATGAATAAGGGGGAGCTTTATTTAATTTTAAATCTTTAATCTCTTATTCACAATTTTAAAGTTAAAGGGGGAGAATCCCAAACAATTTTTCAAGTTGGTTTTATTATATCAAAAAGGGGGAGATTGTAGAACTAAGGTTTTGATATAATATTTGAAAAATGTTTTGGACTAAATTGAAAAGAATTTAAAATATGGTTTTAGTCAAAAACAACTTGAAAATATGTTTAAGGGTTTTTAAAAGCTTTAGAATGTTTTTAAGGTACATTATAGTAGTAAAACCAGCCTTTTTAAGTGCTCGTACCGATACGGTCTTGGACCGTACCGATACGCTTTAGGGTTTCAACTACCTGAACTTTCCAGTAGCCAAAACCCGTACCGATACGCTTAGCCGTATCGATACAGTATGCTTTGAAATAGCCCAACGGCTAGTCGCGTACCGATACGGTTGTATCGCGTACCGATACGCCTAACTACCTCAACGGTCATTTTCCCAACGGTCTTTTAAATTGCAGGACCGTACCGATACGCTAGGTAAACATATCGATACGCATCAGCTGAAGAGCACAACGACTAATTCCTCTTCGAGACCGTATCGATACGGGTTGAGAGGGTATCGATACGCCAAGCTACAGAACTGCATTTATGGTGGGAAATAAAGGCTCCAACGGCTCCAATTCAATCCCAATGGCTAGTAACGACTACAAACTCAATTGGGAGTATAAAAGGGACCTCCAAGCATCTTGTAATGGTTAATGCTTCAATTGTTACAACATTATGATGTCAAAATTTGTCTAGAGCTTAAATTGTAAATTCCTTGCTTAGACAACACTTGTTAGCTTACATTGTTATATTTGCTCAAGTGTTTAGGTTTTGGGTGAGTGCTTAGAATTGCAAACAAACACCTATTAGAGGGATTTCTAGTTTGCTAAGTCTTTCTTTGTACAAGAGAGTGTTTCCTCAAGCTTTGGGTAGAAAGCTTTGAGGGTTGTAAAGGTTGCCTCCTTAGCCTAGAAAAGGGGACGAAATTCTTAGTGAATTTGTTTTTAAATCCTTAGTGGGGAGCTAAGGTAGTGGATGTAGACATTGGTTAGAAGGTTGAACCACTATAAATCCTTGTCAAATTTCCAAATTTTCACCTCCCACTAAAACACCCAATTATCCAACTTCTCCATACTTGGCGAGCAAGAACGGTTGATCGAATCGAGCCCTCTAAATCTCAACACGAGTTTTCTCTTACAAACTTAGGTCAACTTGGCTTCTTTCTTGGGATAGAAGAACTTTCTTGCTCTCATGGCTTGCTCTTAAATCAAAAGAAGTACATTGTTGATCTTCTGACAAAAACTAATATGTTTGCCTCCACACCTACTCCAACACCCATGGTGGTTACTCCTAAGCTAAAAGCTAATAATGACCAGCATTTTTCTGATGTTCATTTGTACAAAAGCACAATAGGTGGTTTGCAATATATATGCTTAACTCCTTCATACATCGCGTTTGTAAAAAATAAAGTAAGCCAATATATGAATCATCCCCACGAGTCTCATTGGAAGGTTGTCAAGCGTATATTGAGATATCTTCGAGGAACGCTCGATTATGATATCATGTTTATGCTAATAGTAATTTTAGTCTTGTCTGTTACGTGGATAATGACTGGGCAGCATCTGTTGAAGACAGACGATCCACTTATGGCTACTGCATTTTCTTAAGTGATAACCCTATAGCTTGGTGCTCTAAGAAGCAGAGTGTTGTCATCTGATCTACGTCGGGAGCAGAATACAAAAGTTTTGCTAATTCTGTCTCTGAGCTCATTTGGCTTGAGCAATTACTTACCGAGATTGGAGTGCTCTTTATTGGAAAGCCAACTATTTGGTGCAATAACAAGTCTACAATGTTCTTGGCTGCTAACTCCACACATCATGCTCGCATTAAGTATGTTGACATTGATATACACTTTGTTTGGGAAAGAATTTTAGCTGGTCAATTATTGATAAATTATGTGCCTTCTACTGAACAATATGATGATATCCTTACCATGCCAATTTCACCACTTTCTTTTGCTCAAACGCAGTCTCGCCTCGGTGTCTTCTCTTTGGAAGAAATTCAAGAAAAAGAGAAAATCAGGAGAATATGAGATATAGTACTACATGACAACTAGGTCTGCCAGCTGGGGCTCTAACTAATCCAGTTTTGGGTTAAACCAATTTGTAACTGTCTTGGGTTGTTATCCGTGTATTGGGTTAGTATTATAAAAAAATTGTTTTTGTATTGAAGCAGATAGAGTGAAAATTCAAGTTTAGTTATCGACAAAAAACACTTTTTCCCCTTTCTTTCTGTATTCTTATTTTCTCTCTAAAGTTAGAGTTAGTCTTCTTTTCTATTCATCTTCTTCTTACCTCTATCTTCGTTCAACTATTCTTTTTTCTATAATTCCTTTCACTTCAAACATGTTATTTGGCTTTTCCTGGGATTGTGTCAATTTAATTTTAATATATATGTATTTCATAACATCACATGCTCGGTTGACTATTATTAAATATTTTCTTTTATTTATTAGTTGCTTTTCTATCACATAAGATCTCGAATTCAAAGACTTAAAAGAACCAAACTGCTTACTACTTGATCTAACCCATCGATTTATTATATATTTTCTTAAACCTTCACAATATAAAATCATATTAAATTAAAGACTTAATTATTAAAAAGGTGCCCAACATATACAATTTTTTTCCAGTTTGGTTCCTAACATTTTTACGAGCTACTTTGGTGCCTAATGTTTTTTTTTCGTAACTCAAATCCAATTTTTCCGTCAACGACTGTTAAAAAATATCGTCATCTAATTATAACATGACATATGGCATGCTTTATTTATTTATTCAATTTCTGAATTTCTTTTAAAAAATATGAAATTCTTAAAAAAATCCTAAAGTTTTAAATTTCTTTCAATCAAACCCTTAAATCACATCTCCCTCACCGTCCGGCATCCCCACACGTCGTCGGTTCACCGTTCACCACTCAAGCGTCGTGTACCTCACCATTCAGCATCCCCACCCTCTAGTTGTTGGTTAGAAGCCCAATTGACTTTTTTTCATTGTTAGATGTTTGTCGACGTTTCATTCACCGATTTTCGACAACGTGATGAGTTTTTCAATCATGGGATAATGAAAGCAAGGGTGACCGGTGGTGGGAGAAGAGGCGTTTAGGGATTTAGGGGATGAGTTTGGAGTTTTTAGAGAAATTAATGATTTAAGGTTTTTTAATAAAATTAAAGATTTTCTAATGTTTAAAAAATAAAAATTAAAGAAAATACAAGAAGTATATCACGTGTCGTATTTTTATTGGATACTAAAATATTTTTAAAGTCTTTCACAAAAAATTTTTAATTTAAATTACGAAATAAAACGTTAGATATCGAAATAGAACGAAGAAGTGTTAGGAACCAACCTAAAAAACAAGGTATAGGTTGGATTTTTTTTTTGGACTGTTAAGACTAAATTAAATGATCAATTTTATCGCAGTAATTGATTTAAACATTGACTTCAACCTATTATCCGGAAGCTGTGAGTCCAACAGTACGGCGAACATCATGATGCTGGTTTACGATGACGTGTCCGTACACTATTGGTTGAATACTGTTGTCTACATTTCCACCGTTAAGATGTTCAACTTAAAAAGGTGAAGTTAACACCGACCATAAAACTAAAACCTCGAAGAAGAAGAAGAAGAAGAGAAAAAATCCCGTCGGAAACATTTTGGAATTTTGAATTTCGATTTGGGAGTTAAGATTTGTAAGATCCAAAATGAATCTATTCAGGTTAACCGGTGATATGACTCACCTAGCCAGCATTCTCGTCTTGCTCCTCAAGATCCACACTATCAAATCATGCGCCGGTACCCCTTTTTCACCTTTCTCTTTTGCTTTTAAATTTCCAATCCTGGATTTTCTTCGTTATCGAGCTCCAATTTTCGTCTCTCTCCGTGTTCTTGTTTGTTGCAGGTATTTCCTTGAAGACACAGGAACTTTACGCCATTGTTTTTGCTAGCCGTTACTTGGACATTTTCACTGATTTCATCTCTCTTTACAACACTTTGATGAAATTAATATTTCTGGGGAGCTCGTTTTTGATTGTGTGGTATATGCGTAGCCACAAGGTTGTTCGAAGGTCTTACGATAAAGCACAGGACACTTTCCGCCATTATTTTCTTCTGCTGCCTTGCCTCATTTTGGCCCTTCTTATTCATCAGAAATTCACCTTCAAGGAGGTCTCTTTATATTATTTTTCAAAACTTTATATATATATTTTTTCAATTACTGTTCATTTTGTACTTTTATTTTGATTTATGTAAAATGGGTTTTCAGGTAATGTGGACTTTTTCATTGTATTTAGAAGCCGTCGCCATACTCCCTCAGCTTGTACTCTTGCAGAGGACTAGAAACATTGACAACTTGACTGGCCAATATGTATTTCTTCTTGGGTATGCTTTCAGTTTTTCCTATGTTCTTGAACTTAGTTTGGTTCATTAGAAATTAGGTGTTTTTTTTGTTTGTTTGTTTGTTTGAATCGGTCCTACCTTATGCTTTCACTTTTTTGCTTATATATTAAGCACCGTCTCTTTTCAATCAACAATTCGTAGTTTAATCTCAATATTTCAGTATACATTCTCTGTGTAAAAACTGTAGCCTTCCCGTTGCCTCTGGTTTTGGATTCAATGAAGCATGTTGTGTTTGTGAGTTCGAAATTTCTCCAACCTTATGAAGGTTTATGTTTGAAGCGTATTTGCTGCTCATATATGATTCTGTTTCTCATTGTTGCTCTAACTCCTCATTTTGTTTGAAGTACTTGTGTCCGGCACATTCGGGCATGACCTTCCAAAGATCCCCCGAATAAATGGGAAAACTTAGAAATTTTTTGAACATACCCATGTTGTACACATACCTGTATTTGATGCTTATACCTAAGCTCGGGTAATGTAGCTGTTACTCTTCTTAGAGTTAGATACTCTCCGTGTCAGGTTCAAAAGAGACAGGAATGATAGGACAGAATTTAAGCTTCAATGAACAGCTAGAGGAATGGATTTTTTGGCAAGCCGAGGATTAAAATTTTAGGTTGTTGCATATGAATCATAAGCATTAGAACTTTCTGTATCCAGTAAAACCAGTGCATCACTAGCCATAATATGAAATTTCCCTCTCTTTTTAGAGTATTTATTTGTTGATTACTATGAATTTTCCTTTTGGTAAGTACATGTGCATGTTTGTGTTTGTAATGGCCAGAACTGCTTATACATCTTTGCTCTTTATTGCAGTGCATATCGAGCTTTATACATCCTTAACTGGATTTACCGATACTTCACTCAACCGCACTACGTCCACTGGATACGTAAGCCTTTCTATCTTTCTCCCTCGGAGCTTGTATTGCTTTTGATGCCTCACAGGCCACTGCCTACAGCTAACATTCATTATCTGGTGTATTTGTATTCATTCTTGATATACTCACCAGTGTGCTTCTGTAGGCTTTGCCGATTGCATAATTTCTTTTTTAATTCATTCGTTTATGACACTTGCAGCTTGGATCTCTGGGATCATTCAAACACTCCTTTATGCCGACTTTTTCTACTATTATTTCGACAGGTGAATTGAAATCCAAAGTTTTGATTCGACGACTTGTGCTTGTTTCTGTTTAATCTGAATCATCTCTTTGTGTCTGTAGCTGGAAGAACAACAAAAAGCTGCAGTTGCCGGCTTGAGTTCGCCTTTGCTTCTTGAGATGCAAAGGGATCCCAATCAGTGGAATGTTGTAAACTTTTGCTGAGTTTTGTTTTTGATACCATCATCCCATTTTACATGTCATGTAGGGATGTATACCTTTTTAGATCAAAGATCTGTTGCCATTTATTTGATGAAAAGGATTAAAAGCCTAACTCGAATACCTTTCGACCACATAGGTGTTCTTTAGTTCCTTCACAATATTAACGAGACAAAACCTACCATTTATTTTTAAGATATTTTTCTTTCACCCAATTTTGTAGATAGTTATTAAATGTGTGCTATTTATGTTATATTTTGTTTAGAATTAACTAATTTTAATTACTGGATTTAGGAACAAATACATAAGTGGTGAGAATCATTAAAAAATCCCAAAATTAAAATGAAAGAAAAACAATTCAAAAAAGAAATTAAAATGTAAAAAGTTATGAACTGATAGAAGAAAACAAATGATAAAACTTTAAAGGGTAATTATCCAATGTACAAGCGCACAAGCTCTTACGGGCGAGTAAAACTCGGCTCAAAAAAATTGGAATTTTCAACTCGACTTGAAATTTTACAAACTCGATTTGAAAAAATTTCAAATAAAGTTTGAGTTGTAAAATGAGAACTCGAATAACTCGAAATTTTTAGTAATTAGTGTATTGATTTCTATGTTCGAGTCAAGTCCTTCAATTTCTCCAGATAGATATCTTGATATAAAAATATGAAGAAATATATGTCAAATATGGATAAATATGAAGAAATATATGTCATATATGAATATATGAAGAAATATATGCCAAATATGGATAAATATGAAGAAATATATGCCATATATGAAAAAATATATTCCATATATGGAAAAAATATAAATGCATATCTTATATGATTAAAGAAAATTGTTTAAATTGGAATCAAATTGTATTATAACATGATAAATAATTACAATTAATTTTGTATTGGAACTTGAAAACTCGATTCGACTCAAACTCGAATTGAAAAAATTTCAAATAAAGTTCGAGTTGTAAAATATGACGCGTCAACTCAAATAACTCGAAATTTTTTTGCTCGACTCGATCGAACGCTCACCCCTACAAGCTCCTTAGTTTTAGTGTTTAAAGAACTCGTTTAGGTTTTAGGGTTTAAGTGTAGTAGTTTTGAATTAAGGGGTTGTCGATAGAATTTTAGATTTATGGTTAAAATCTAAACCTCTACCCATACTACCCTAAACCCTAAATTCTAACCTTACATCTTAAATTCAAACCATAAACCCTAACTTCTAAACCATTACACTAAAATCTCTAAACGTCAAACCCTAAACTAAAACCTTAAACTCTAAAATTGAGACGATTGTGAAAGCAAAAAGTTTCTATTGTCTGTGTATGAGATAACAATCATACTTTAAAATAAAAGTAAAAACAATTACATATTGACAATTTTTTTTGGTTGTCCTCTAATTTTTAGGGCTTGGCTGACTAATTCAGACTGACTCTACTTCCAAAATTTTTAAGCTTCTTGAACCTTTGATCTACATCATCCACTGCAAGATGGCCCCATCTCAAGGTATATCCTTCATCTCACTAATGACAACCTCTTCGCCATTTGAATTGTAGAACGGAGCCCCCGATCTTCTAGAAGCCCATAAATTAAAATGATTTTTTTTATTAATTAAGTGACTCGTTAATGAATTTTGAAACGGATGACTTATTTGTAATCTTTCTAATAGATTGATAACACATTTATAATATTACTAGTAATTGGATGACATGTATAATTTATCCAATAAGAAAAATATTAAAAAGATGTTTCCTAAGGGCGCCTTCTAACAACCGTTTCATTTTTAATGGCCCACTGATCTGATGTAACAATCGATTAATTTAATGACTAGTTTGAATCTTTTTATATTTGAGTGATCTATTTATAATATTACTAATAATTGAGTAGCAAATGATATAATTACCCTAAAGTCCAATTTTTGAAGTCAATCGCTTCCCCAGGGACGTTGTTTGTTAATTTTGAAAGTCAAAACCTTCTCTCTCAAGTATCAAGGACGTCAATCCCATATTGTGGACCCACAATGCCGTTTAATAAAGCCACTTTTTTTTTTAATTGTTTGGATCCTGATCTACGTGGCACAATTTACTAATTATAAGATAATTACTTAATTATTACTTAATTAAATTTTAATTTTGAAAATCAGAATCCCCGATATTGCCTAATTTAATTTTTTAATTAGTATTACTTTTTATTATTATTATTATTATTATTATTATTATTATTATTATTTTAAATTCAGCAATATATTCAATATTATTTTTCTGATGTTAGTTTAATAATAATGCGTGGAGTCTGGAGATAGAAGTTCTTACTTGCACTGCAAAGTGAAGCTTAATGTTTGTGGATTAGTCCTTTTTTAATCACATTCGTATATTGTATCATATCATGTTTAAAATATTTTATATTATATAAATTTTATATTTTTAAATGTTTTAGTTCCTTTTTTATTTCAGAATATATTTAATATTTTGGGCTAATCATTTGATATCCAATATGGTCTTCGTTTTTTTGCTTTTCTTAAGATGTATGAACCATGTTTGTTAATCGTTAAATCACGCACCAAATCAAATAATAAGTTTCAAAAATGTTTATAATTGGCTTAAATTTAATGGTGCTTGAAGCACTTGAATTTTTGGGGGAAAAATCAATTAACTCACTGATTTTTTTTCATCCAATTGAGTTCTCAAACCAATAAATTGAATCAATCAAGTTCTTTGACTAATTTTGACCATCAATTTTGACAGTTTTTTATTGAGATATTATTGTCACATAATACACTACAGTTCTATCATGTGACTTTTACATTTTTTTAGAAAGTTATTCTTTTACGATTTGTATAAGTTTTTTTAAAAAAACATTTAGAACTTTTAAAGAATTTTTTAAATAAAATAAAAAATTATGGAAATGTCAAGCGAACACTGCAATACGACACGTTTTATCAATTGATTAAAAAATTGTTAGATTTAACAGTCACGTTGGTCAAAAGGGTGAATTGATAAAATTTTAGAGTATAAGAGCTTAATTAAGTGCCAAAAAATTAAAGGGTTTAATTGATTTTTCTCCCCGAAATTTCAAGGGCTTCTATACCCTTGAGCCAATATAATTTGAATGCGGATTGATTCGATTTCAAACTATTATTAAATTCAAAACTATTTAAACTTAATTTATGAAACATGTTGTTTGGTCCAGTGATAACCGAATTCACCCCTCAATTTAGTTCAAGAATTCGAACCACAAAATAAATAATGTTGTGTGTAAGTGCAGTGACAGAATTCAACATTATTTGTTGAGGGGACCATTTTAAAAAAAAAAGTCCGCCTTCCTTTAAAAAAAACCACTGACTTGAAAATCAGTAGTTTAGTAATTTATATACTACATGGGATTAGAACAAAAGAATAGTAATTGAACTTCATGTATTTACCAATAATTGGACTAGCTTATTAGTCTTCAAACAATTCAATGATCAAATTCTGACAAATTAAAGTAGGTGATCTAGTTTCTCAATTTTCTTAAAGTAGGGGGACGAAATTCAAATTAGACCATTTGTTATTTTTTCATAAAAAGAACATATTGCGTCACTAATTCCTAACTCCAATCATAAGTTGCATGGTTTGAAATTGCTTCCAAGTTCCCAACAATGGTAGGCGATAGCAGCTCAGCAATAGCTAGAGGTTTGTTATGGCAGACATTATCACAAACCAAACAAGTCAATACCGTGTAGGCAAGTTGGTTCGAAAGCTCATTATTCTTCGTACTCCTTTTTCACTTCCTTTTATTTTTGTGTTTTTCGTGACTTTATTTTGACTAATTCGGACCGACTCACGTCGCACACCAAACTTTAGTAGGTATTGAAAGTAGCTGGCAGATGATGAAAACAAACAGCGAAAATCCCTATATAAACTCACCAATCATGGATGAACTCACATCACTACCAAATACTTGTGAATTGTGATAGGTGGGAAAATGCAGCATTACTTTTCCATGTTTTTCCATCTCAGCTTCTTCTTCTTCGTTAAGGTGTTTGCAGCAGATAATACTAGATTCGATGAGACGTATGAAATTACATGGGGAAATGATCGTGTTTTGTCTTCAAGTCAAGGCAATCAAATCCAGCTCTCAATGGATGCCTCTTCTGGTTATATAAATATTACCTTCTTCTCCTGCTATAGAAAATGTTATCATTTTCCAGATTACAAACATTACTAATCTGCATGCTTTTGCAGGATCTGGGTTCAGGTCGAAGCTGAGTTATGGTACTGGGTTTTTCCGTTTGCGGATAAAGCTGCCGGATAAAGATTCTGCTGGAGTTGTCACTGCTTATTACGTAAAATAAATATCTATCTGTCTATCTATCTATTTCGAACAAATTATTTACGAAGAAATAATGAATGGATTGATGGCAGCTAACCTCGGAAGGCATGAAGCACGACGAGCTGGATTTTGAGTTCTTGGGGAATAAAGAAGGGAAGGGTGTAACGTTGCAAACCAATGTGTTCGCCGGTGGTGTTGGGAATAGAGAACAAAGGGTTGTTCTCTGGTTTGATCCTACTGCTGCTTTCCACGATTATCAAATTCTTTGGAACCAACACCAAATTGTGTACGTATTTATCATCATCCCTCTGTCTTTGCATATCCATGCATCTCTCTCTCTCTCTACAAAGAAATAAGGTACATCCAGTTACACATTATAAGAGTTTTGAATTTTTACACTTTTTCTAGATGGTTGGATGATGAAATGGGTGATTGAGATTTACAGTAGGTTATGTGAAGATTATAACTTGAAAAAAATAACGAGTTCATCTCAGTCATCTATTTTACCCATACACCAATTTAAAAAACGTGTAAAACTATGAATTTTATGTTTTGTGTAAATAGATCATATCACTATAATTAATATTTTTTTATGATTGGTATTTTAACAATTCAATCGTTAGACACGTTCTATCTACATAGGTCATACATGTCAAATTTTGAATAAATTATTTTTTACATAAAATAAATAGTTAGATCCCTCCCAATGATATAATATTGCACCCTAAATTATTCTAAACTGTTTTCAGACTTTAGAATATTTTTTTTTTGACAAATTCTATCTAAACCTAATCCTAACTAGAGGGGGAAATGGGGATTCTAAGAGAGGGAAGTGTTCCGAATGGATCTAGAACCCATGATCTAAAAAAAATGAGAGAACAAAGATAAACAGCTTGGTCAACCGGCCAAATGTGCTTGCTCAGACTTTAGAACATTCTAATTGAATTTTTAAAGTATCAATATCGTATCAACCAAGTTGTTCCACTAGCCTGTCCATTGTGTTGGGCCAAAGACAACAAAAAAAATCATTTTTAGACTCGAATTGAATTAATAAAAAATTGAATTGCCAAAAAGTAATATTTTACAGTAGAAAACGATTAAATCTTAAAATCAACATTTTTGGGGACTGAAAGTTAATTTTACCACAATATATTTTTCATTGGGAAGGGACATCCTACCTACCCCTCAAACCAGGTTGTGAAGATCCGTCCATGCTCTAAACCTAAATATAAATATTTCAAGAAAAAACATTTATACGTACCTACTGTATATATATATGGAGTATGTACGCGTTAAATATATCTGAATATTATATATTTGGAATTAATAAAAAATGTATTTAACACGACAGATTCTACGTGGATGACATCCCAATCAGGGTGTTCAAAAACAAGAAAGACATTGGCGTTGGGTACCCATCACAAGCAATGAAAATAGAAGCAAGCTTGTGGGATGGAGATAGCTGGGCAACCGATGGCGGCCGAGCCAAGACTAATTGGAGCTCGGCTCCCTTCAAAGCTCATTTCCAAGGGTTCGATATCAGCGGTTGCTCGAAATCCGATCACAATTCAAACAACAACAATATTCAAGAATGTTTTTCTCCAAAGTATTGGTGGAATTCAGAGAAATATTGGACATTAGACTCGAAACAAAAAGGACAATTGGGAAACGTACAAAAAAAATACATGAACTATGACTATTGCTCCGATCGGCACCGATATCCGGTACCTCCTCCGGAATGCCTTCATCAATAGCTAGAGCAGGACAAGGTTCGAGGTCCGAAATGATCAGTTGATGGGAGTTAACTTGAAAGTTGCAGAATAAGTGAAAATAGAGGCGATGGGATGAGGCCTAAGGGCGTTAATAAAAACACATTATTTGCATGTACGAGATACATAAAATGTATATTCACTAAATTGTTACTACAATTTAATGTTGTATACTGATGATAATAATCCAATCTTATGATTTATGTCTGATATAATACCTACTTTACTAGGTATAGATTTATACAATTTAATGCTTTGACAGTGCGAATAGGGTTAAGCATTTTGTAAGGAACTCTGTTTTCATTAATTGAAATAAAATGTTGCCTTTTTTTTTTTTGATCCAAAGTTAAAATTCATTGAAAAGATAAAAGATGAACAAAATACAAGACACGTGCATCCACCCCTTGAACATGCAAGGCCATGCACAAGGGGTACAAAACAAGACCTCCAACTTACGCATCAGGGAGAAACAGGAACCGACTCGATAACTAAGGCATAATGGCCAGAAACCTAAGACAAAGCCATTGAAGATGGTAGCAGACAAGGGGGCAAGGCTAACAAAGCCAAAGTCACCCGACAACAAGAGACCAACGAACATTGCAAACCCTAACCGAAGGTTGCACCACACTACAAAAAAATATATATATACCGACGCCTAGTTATACCAACGGACAAAAATCGTAATATATACCGACGGAAGACAAAAATGCGTCGGTATAAATGTAATATATACCGACGGAAGACAAAAATGCGTCGGTATAAATGTAATATATACCGACGATTTATTGGGACCGTCAGTATAGGTAAACTATATACCAACAATCTTTGTGTATGTTGGTGTAGGTGTAGTTTACGCCAACGATTATTTCTAACTGTCGGTATAGGTAAACTTGTGTGACGGTATAGGTAAAATGTATACCGACAATATTTTCCACCGTCGGTATAGATAGGTTAATTTTTTTTCATGGTTTAATTGTTTTTTCTATATAGGAATCCAAAAGTCGAAATCCCTAAAATTATAAATTCACACAAATAGCTCTGCTTTCTCGCGATCGTCGACGGTCGTGCCTTCGATAGCCGTTGGATCGAAACCCGCCAGCCCTGGTTTTTGTCTACTATAATTTTCTACACCGGTCATTTGTATTTCTTTGATTTGACGAACAAAAAAGGGAAAAAATCTGTGAAATGGCGATGAAATTTTCAGCGCTTTCTTGTTCGCTCTCCTCCTCCTCGCCTCTCCTTTGCTTCAAGGTTTGTAATTAAGATCCGTAATTAGAGAAATCGGTGCTTATCGAATTCATTTCTTTGTTTAATTTATGATTTGACAGTGAGAAATTTGAAGTGATTTCTTTGTTTTCAAGCTCACGGTTGCTTTGCATGGCTGTGAAACTTTGATTCTTTTCCTTTTTGTGTTTACTGGTACTTGTAGTAGCTTTTTGTGTTTACATGTCCTTTTTCAAACTGTTAATTTCGAGAAACATCTGCCCATTGTCTGGAATGTATATGACCAGGTAATTATCGCTTTTCTCATCTTCAAAGATCTCGTAAGTTTCTATTTATTTCCCCCTAATTTAGGGCTCCCAATCAATTTTGAATTCCAATGCATAGAATAATTGAATCCATTGTCTGGAATATGTTGCGTGCTATTGATTGTTTGGAATTTGAATATGCTAATGTTTTCGTGGATTTGGTGTTGCTGGTTTCTATTTGATGCATAGAAGTCATGAAAATAAAAAAAATCTTAAGTTTGGTTTTATTATAGTATGAACTGATGGGCAAGTATGTTAGGAGAATCAACTTGAAAGATGAGATCTTGATTTGGAAGTGTTGATTTATTACTATTTCAGGGTATTGTAAGCTTACTTGCTAATAATAGCATTTTTGGGAACAAATTTCAATTGTGCTGTTGTTATTTAGATATTGAGAAATTAAGAACCAAGCACCTGATATTGTAATGCATTTTTATGCTAATGGCTATGGTGAACTTATTGCTCTTTTGATACGTGAAGATGGATCACAAGCAGCAAGTCGGAATTCAATCCCACGTTGAAGTATGTTGTTCTTCATTTTTAATGTTTTACCCCCCATTTTTTACCATTCTTTGTTGTTGGGGAATATCCATGTTGTGTTGCTAATTCTTAATCTTTTGAGTATTTCTACCCTGGAACAGAAGCTGGAAAAACACAAATATCGATTTCAGGTCAACAATTACCATTTTCTGATGGTTTCCCTGTTGGTGGTAATAAAATGATAAGAAACGGTTTCTATGGTAGCATAAATGTTGAGTGGATCGAAAGATCGATATTTACCAAGAGAGGGGGTGAATTGGAAATTTAAAGGATTGTAGTGGAAATTGGCAAATTAAAAATGATGAACAAGGGATTTAGAGTGGTTCAAGTTCCAAATTAACTCTACATCCACTACCTTAGTCTCACTAAGGATTTGCAACAATTTCACTAAATTGATCTTCCCCTTTTCTAGGACAAGGAGGCAACCCTTTACAATATCGGTTGATTTTTCTACCCAAAAATCAACCCAACCCTCACACAAGAGAACAAAGAAATTTGTAGGCTAATTAGGTATCTCTCAATACAAATGATAGCCCCAATACAAGCACTCAACCCAATTTTACAAAGTATGAATGAAGAACACAAATTGGGATTTTACACAAAGTGGGATTTTTGCTCAAATGCTTGAATTTGATGTTTGGATGTTTGCTTTAGGATCAATAGTTGTTGCTGATGCTTTTGGATGTCCCTTTTATACCTTCTCATTGATTTCTAGCCGTTTGGGTGGTTGGGAACATAAATGGAGCCGTTGGAACCCTCTCTTGCCACCATTAATGCTGTCTGCACCAACCCGTTTCGGAACACGAGGAACCTGTTTCGGAACGGAATAAAATAGAAAGAGCCGTTGGGGTGCATTTAAGAGCCCGTTTCGAAACGCCTTAGGGCCGTTTCGGAACGGTTTTGCCACTGTCAAGGGTCATTTCGGAACGGTCCTAGCCCGTTTCGAAACGCCTTAACGGTTTTCAGAAAATCAGTTAAAACATACAACGGTCATATTATTCAAAATAAAATCTAGCCCTTGTTTCGGAACGGGATTGATCCGTTTCGAAACGGAATGACTACTGTAAAAGGGTCGTTTCGGAACGGGCTTGATCCGTTTCGAAACACCCCTTTTATATTTAAAAATCTGAAATATTTGAAATAAATTAACCCTTTTTAAATCCTGTATGAAGAACAGTTTCGAAACGAGTTATTCCGTTTCGAAACGTTTTCAAGTGTTTCGATACACGTTTCGGAACGGTGGTCGACAGTGGTGAAAATGTTTCGAAACGCCTTAGCGCCGTTTCGAAACGGGTACTTGAAAGACACTGTTTTGGCTTGAAACACTTAGAAAAATATTTGAAATAGTATGTTTTTAACTTGGGCATAATACTAAAATTCTATGGGGATATTTTGAGGACTTTAAAATTCGTTTTGACTTTTTCGATTTAGTCCTTAGGTTTTTAGTTATATCAAAATTAAAATATTTGTTTCACAATCTCCCTCTTTTTGATATAACAAAACCAAAGTTAGAATTTTTGGGAATTTGAAAGTTTTGAAAATATTCTAACTCCCCCTTAATTTAAGATAGGTTTTTAAAGTTTAGAAAAAGAATTTGATTTGAAATCCAAGTAAACCTTTAAAACCTTTTAAGATTTAAAAACGAATTTTAGTTTAAGGTGTGGCTCTTAAATTTCTTCTCCCCCTTTTTGTTAGATCAAAAAGAACAATAGAAGCTCATAGAGAAGATAAAGGATTAGTACCAAAGCAATAATAAGCAACCATATTATAAATTCATAATCAAAGTATCCAAAACATAATTCAAACATTAAGTTCAAACATAAAATCCCAAATAAAAAAGCCATAAGCATAGGTTCCTAAAACATGAGAAAACATAAAGATGCAACCTTAATCCTAAAATGCATAGATAATATGATATGATATGAGATAAATATCCTAAGCCTCGTCCTCATCATCCGAAGTATCATCATCGCTCTTGGCTTGAGAACGGTGAAACTTCGTCCATTGCCCATAAAGCGTGGAGAAGGATAGGTCCAAGTTGGAGTGGGAAGTCTCAAGAGAATGAAGACGATCCTCGACATTCTTCAACCGATTGCCCATAGATTCAAAGCCCGAAGTAATGCGAGTGTCCAAAGCATCGAACCGAGAGTCCAAGGCATTGAATCGCTCGGTAAGGAAAGCCGTGAGGGCATCATTGTTTGCGGCTTGAACTTGCGGTGGAGGAGCAACGAGAGGAGGATCCGCTTCTCTATCAACTCTTTCCCAAATACCATTCACATATTGGAACCCGGACTTGCGAAGGGATGACTCACCAATCTTGGTCTTGCGAGGTTCCGGAGAGTCATAGGTACAATCAATTTCAAGATGATGAAATAGGGCGCTCAAGACAATGCCATAAGTAAAAGACTTTAACTCATTCGTGTCAATAAGCTTGATATTATTGACAATCTCGGCAAAAATAATCTTAGGCACATTTGGGCGCTCACCCTTACGGAAACACTCTAGCCAAAAATGATCTCTTTGACGGATGTGGGAGTATTTACCGCCGGAAGGGCGAATAAACCAAGAGACCATCAAGTGAAGAACACGATCATGCACATCCAAATTAAGTGCTTTACCGGTGAAAGTACCAAAGTGGCGTTCATCCTCAAGACCCTCATCCTTAAGTTTAAGAGCAGACTCTAAAAGATCAACATTTATGACAACCTTTTTGCCTAATAAGGATGACTCAATTCCTATGATCTCGGTTTTGGACTCATCATAAAGAAAACAAGCATTTGAGTAAAAGATGAGTACCATGTTTTTGTAGCAAACATCCGGAAGGCTCAAGAAATCCATGAGATTCCACTCATCCAAACGATGGAGATAACGAAAAAAGGAATCGCTCGGAATTGAGGAACTCAAGATCAATGACACGTTCCTTACGAACCGCGAAATCCTTGACATAAGCAAAGCGAGCATGCGCGTCCGGATTTTTAAGAGATTTCTGAAAAAGCATGGTGATATTCGGACGAATGCTCGAATCACCGGATTGAACGGCTTTGCGCTTTTTGTTCGATTGATCCGCCATCTAAAAACATTAAGCAAGTGGTTTTAAATTAAGTGTATGCATTGATAATTAAAATCAATCCAATAATAAATCCCACTTAGGTTTTGAAAACAAAATTAAAATAAAAAACAATTTAAAAAAATACGATTAAAAAATTTTATATTCGAATAAAAAATTTTGAGATTTGAAATTTTTTTTTACAAGATTTTGAAAACACACAACAAAAACATATAATTTATACAAAAATAAAATTTTCTAACCTAAGATTCGAACATAAATTGAAAGAAAAAAGAAAAGTAGAAAAATTACCTTAGTTTGGGATTTTGGATGATTTGAGAAAAATCCTTGCACAAGATTGATGAAACTTGCTTAGACTTGAGTTGTAGAGTAAAACCCCTCACAATTTTGTGAAAATCAAGGAGTTTGAGAGGGTATTTATAGAGAGGGAGGCGGTTTAGGGTTTTAGTGTTTGATAAAAAGTGAATTTGTATCATTAAAAGCCCTAAATAAAGCAGTCCGCGATGCCGTTTCAGAACGGTCAAGACCGTTTCGGAACGGGCGACTAGGGTTTTGACCATTTTAAAACCATGAACAGATCGTTTCGATACGGTGTTGACTGTATCGAAACTCCCTTTGACTCGTATCAGAACGCGTTCCGATACACCCCTTGGCAGACTCAAAATCGTTTCGGAACGCCTTGAAGGCGTTCCGAAACGCCCTTCTCTCAGAGCTGGATTTAAGGTATCCGTATCGAAACAGGTTCACCCGTTTCGATACACCTGGGCCTGGAAGTGCAGAAGAGGCTCTAAAAATGCAGAAAAATGAAATTTTAAGAGGCCTATCATGCATAAATGTCATGAATGAGCAGGCAAAACATATTTAAGCATAAACATACTCCCCCTAACTATAAGCATGGATAAAATTAGGAGTTTAAACACATCAACATGGCATTTCAAAAGATCAAGCATATTTAAGCACAAAATAGGTCCTAAAAGATCAAGATAGGCTAGCTAGACCTAACTCTCTCCTAAGGGACCAAAAACGCTCTTTATCTAAGGGTTTTGTAAAAATGTCCGCTAATTGATTCAAGGTGTCTACATACTCTATAACCACATCTTCCTTAAGGACATGATCTCTAATGAAATGATGCCTTATTTCTATATGTTTGGTTCTAGAGTGTTGGATGTGATTTTTAGTTAAGCATATTGCACTAGTGTTGTCACATTTTAGGGGTATGGTTCCAACTTTAATTCCATAATCTAAGAGTTGTTGCTTCATCCAAAGGACTTGAGCACAACAACTCCCTAAGGATATGTACTCGGCTTCGGTGGTAGATAAGGCTACACTATTTTGTTTCTTAGAGAACCAAGATATGAGCATACTACCTAAGAATTGGCAAGTTCCCGAAGTACTTTTCCTATCAATTTTACAACCCCCATAATCCGCATCCGAGTAAGCATGTAGGTTGAAGGTAGAGTCTCTAGGATACCAAAGGCCTAAACAAGGAGTGTCTCTAAGGTATCTAAAGATTCTCTTAACGGCTATAAGGTGAGACTCTCTAGGACTAGCTTGAAACCTAGCACACAAGCAAACACTAAACAAGATATCCGGTCTACTTGCGGTAAGGTAAAGCAAAGATCCAATCATAGAACGATAAAGCTTAGAGTCAACACACTTACCTCCTTCATCTTTGTCAAGCTTTGTAGATGAGCTCATAGGAGTGGCTTGAGGCTTTGCATTCTCCAAACCAAACTTCTTGAGCATATCCTTTATGTATTTTGCTTGGTTGATGAAGGTGTCATCCTTCTTTTGCTTGATTTGGAGTCCCAAAAAGAATGAGAGCTCCCCCATCATGCTCATCTCAAATTCACCTTGCATTAACTTAGCAAACTCTTGACAATGACATTCATTAGTAGAACCAAAAATAATATCATCAACATAAATTTGAACTACTAAGATGTCATTTTTATACATTTTTATGAAAAGTGTAGTGTCCACCTTACCTTTTTCAAATCCTTTTTTCAATCAAAAAATTTGAAAGCCTTTCATACCAAGCTCCAGGAGCTTGTTTTAAACCATAAAGAGCTTTGGTAAGTTTGAAAACATGATTTGGAAATTTTGAATCTTCAAAACCCGGTGGTTGTTCCACATACACTTCTTCATTTATAAAACCATTTAAAAATGCGCTTTTAACATCCATTTGAAAAAGCTTGAAATTATGATAACATGCATATGCAAGCAACATCCTAATGGCTTCCATCCTAGCTACGGGTGCATAGGTTTCATCAAAATCTATTCCCTCTTCTTGAGTGTAACCTTGTGCTACAAGTCTAGCTTTATTTCTCACAATGTTACCACTCTCATCTAGTTTGTTCCTAAAGACCCATTTAGTTCCTATTGTAGATTGATTACTAGGCCTATCAACTAATGTCCATACATTACTTCTCTCAAATTGATTTAACTCTTCTTGCATAGCCATAATCCAAAAGTCATCTTTCAATGCTTCTTTTATATTTTTAGGCTCTATGCATGAGATAAATGCAACATGGTTCATTAATCTAAGAGAAGAACGAGTGGTTACCCCCTTGGATGGATCACCCAAGATTTCACCATCTTTGACATAGTTCAACTCCCTTGGGTAGCTCACTTCCTTTTCCTCAATCGCCAAGTCCTTCAAGGCTTCTAGAGGTGGATCTTGTGAGTCCTCTTCCTTTATTGGAATCTCATCCTCCTTTGAAGTTTGACCTCCATCAAAGGCATTTATGATTCCTACATCATCATCATCACAAGAATCCTTCCTAGGAAGGAGGTTATCATCGAATACAACATGAATAGATTCTTCTACTACTAAAGTTCTTTTGTTAAATACTCGATAGGCTTTAGAGGTTAAAGAGTAACCTATAAAAATAGCTTCATCACTTTTTGCATCAAATTTACCTAAGTTGTCTTTTTCATTATTTAAAACAAAACACTTGCACCCAAAAGGGTGAAAATAGCTAATGTTAGGCTTTTTAGATTTTAAAATCTCATAAGGTGTTTTCTTTAAAATTGGCCTAATCATTACTCGATTTACAATATAACAAGCGGTGTTTGTGGCTTCCGCCCAAAAATATTTAGGTAAACTATTTTCACAAAGCATAGTTCTAGCCATTTCTTGTAAAGTTCTATTTTTCCTCTCAACTACCCCATTTTGTTGAGGAGTTCGAGGAGCCGAAAAATTATGGCTAATACCATTTTCATTCAAAAATTCTTCAAACCCTAAATTTTGAAACTCGGTTCCATGATCACTTCTAATGTGTGAAATTCTAAGTTCAAGATCATTTTGGGTTAATTTTGAAAATGTGATGAATTTTTTCAAAGCCTCATCTTTAGTACTTAAAAAGAGAACCCAAGTAAATCTAGAAAAATCATCAACTAGCACAAATGCATAAGATTTACCACCCAAGCTCATAGTCCTAATTGGCCCAAATAAATCCATGTGAATTAATTGTAAGCATCTACTAGTAGAAACATCATTAATGGATTTAAAGGAAGACTTATGTTGTTTACCCTTAGAGCATGCATCACAAATTTTGTCATTTGAAAATTTT
The DNA here is from genome assembly GCA_958450335.1 of Hibiscus tridactylites. Taxonomy (NCBI): domain Eukaryota; kingdom Viridiplantae; phylum Streptophyta; class Magnoliopsida; order Malvales; family Malvaceae; genus Hibiscus; species Hibiscus tridactylites. Next base: position 54,316,483 of record OY288286.1, on the reverse strand, counting down.
ATTTTGGGCAAACCTCTAACAAGATTTAGAGAGACTAGTTTTTCCAAAACACTAATGCTAGCATGTCCTAGCTTCCTATGCCACAACCATGCATCATTTTCATTTTGAGCAACTAAGCATGCATGAGATGTATGAATGTCATCTAAATGCACCATGTATATGTTTCCTATGCGATGACCTATGAGCATAATATTATTAGATTTAATGTCTACAATTTTGCAACCATTTTTATCAAATAAAACATTAAATCCTTTATCACATAATTGACTTATGCTCAATAAATTATGTTTAAGACCATCGACATATAAGACATTTTCAATAAGAATGGTAGAGTGATTTGTTGAGTGGATCGAAAGATCGATATTTACCAAGAGGGGGGGTGAATTGGAAATTTAAAGGATTGTAGTGGAAATTGGCAAATAAAAATTGAAGAACAAGGGATTTAGAGTGGTTCATGTTCCAAATGAACTCTACATCCACTACCTTAGTCTCACTAAGGATTTGCAACAATTTCACTAAATTGATCTTCCCTTTTTCTAGGACAAGGAGGCAACCCTTTACAATATCGGTTGATTTTTCTACCCAAAAATCAACCCAACCCTCACTCAAGAGAACAAAGAAATTTGTAGGCTAATTAAGTATCTCTCAATACAAATGATAGCCCCAATACAAGCACTCAACCCAATTTTACAAAATATGAATGAAGAACACAAATTGGGATTTTACACAAAATGGGATTTTTGCTCAATTGCTTGAATTTGATGTTTGGATGTTTGCTTTAGGATCAATAGTTGTTGCTGACGCTTTTGGATGTCCCTTTTATACCTTCTCATTGATTTCTAGCCGTTTGGGTGGTTGGGAACATAAATGGAGCCGTTGGAACCCTCTCTTGCCACCATTAATGCTGTCTGCACCAACCCGTTTCGGAACACGGGAAACCTGTTTCGGAACGGACTAAAATAGAAAGAGCCGTTGGGGTGCATTTAAGAGTCCGTTTCGAAACGCCTTATGGCCGTTTCGGAACGGTTTTGCCACTGTAAAAGGGTCGTTTCGGAACGGTCCTAGCCCGTTTCGAAACGCCTTAACGGTTTTCAGAAATTCAGTTAAAACATACAACGGTCATATTTTCAAAATAAAACCTAGCCCCTGTTTCGGAACGATATTGATCCGTTTCGAAACGGAATGGCTACTGTCAAAGGGTCGTTTCGGAACGGGCTTGATCCGTTTCGAAACACCCCTTGTATATTTAAGGATCTGAAATATTTGAAATAATTTAACCCTTTTTAAATCCAACATGAAGAACAGTTTCGAAACGAGTTGTGTCGTTTCGAAACGATTTTAAGTGTTTCGATACACGTATCGGAACGATGGTCGACAGTGGTGAAATGTTTCGAAACGCCTTAGGGCCGTTTCGAAACGGGTACTTGAAAAACACTGCTTTGGCTTGAAACACTTAGAAAAAGTATTTGAAAATGTATGTTTTTAACTTGGGCATAATACTAAAATTATATGGGGATATTTTAAGGACTTAAAATTCGTTTTGACTTTTTCGATTTAGTCCTTAGGTTTTTAGTTATATCAAAATTAAAATATTTGTTTCACAATCTCCCCCTTTTTGATATAACAAAACCAAGGTTAGAATTTTTGAGAATTTTGAAGGTTTTGAAAATATTCTAACTCCCCCTTAATTTAAGATAGGTTTTTAAAAAAATTTTGATTTGAAGTTTAAGTTTAAAAACCTTTTAAAATTTAAAAACGAATTTTAGTGTTGTGGCTCTTAAATTTCTTCTCCTCCTTTTTGTTAGATCAAAAAGAACAACATAAGCTCATAGAGAAGATAAAGGATTAGTACCAATAAGCAATAATAATCAACCATAGAATTAATTCATAATAAAAATATCCAAAACATAATTCAAACATGAAGTTCAACATAATAAAATCCCAAATAAAAATAGCCATAAGCATAGGTCCTAAAACATGAGAAAGCATAAAAATGCAACCTTAATCCTAAAATGCATAGATAATATGATATGATATGAGATAAATATCCTAAGCCTCGTCCTCATCATCCGAAGTATCATCATCACTCTTGGCTTGAGAGCGGTGAAACTTCGTCCATTGCCCATAAAGCGTGGAGAAGGATAGGTCCAAGTTGGAGTGGGAAGTCTCAAGAGAATGAAGACGATCCTCGACATTCTTCAACCGATTGCCCATAGTCTCAAAGCCCGAAGCAATGCTAGTGTCCAAAGCATTCATCCGAGAGTCCAAGGCATTGAATCGTTCGGTAAGGAAAGCCGTGAGGGCATCATTGTTCGCGGCTTGAACTTGCGGTGGAGGAGCAACGAGAGGAGGATCCGCTTCTCTATCAATTCTTTCCCAAATACCATTCACATATTGGAACCCGGACTTGCGAAGGGATGACTCACCAATCTTGGTCTTGCGAGGCTCCGGAGAGTCATAGGTACAATCAATTTCAAGATGATGAAATAGGGCGCTCAAGACAATGCCATAAGTAAAGGACGTCAACTCATTTGTGTCAATAAGCTTGATATTATTGACTATTTCGGCAAAGATTATCTTAGGCACATTTGGGCGCTCACCCCTACGGAAACACTCTAACCAAAAATGATCTCTTTGACGGATATGGGAATATTTACCGCCGGAAGGGCGAATAAACCAAGAGACTATCAAGTGAAGAACACGATCATGCACATCCAAATTAAGTGCTTTACCGGTGAAAGTGCCAAAGTGACGTTCATCCTCAAGACCCATATTCTTAAGTTTAAGAGCAGATTCCAAAAGAGCAACATTAATAACAATCTTTTTGCCTAGTAAGGATGACTCAATTCCTATGATCTCGGTTTTGGACTCATCATAAAGAAAACGAGCATTGGAGTAAAAGATGAGTACCATATTTTTGTAGCAAACATCCGGAAGGCTCAAGAAATCCATGAGATTCCACTCATCCAAACGATGGAGATAACGAAAAAGGAATCGCTCGGAATTGAGGAACTCAAGATCAATGACTCGTTCCTTACGAACCGCGAAATCCTTGACATAAGCAAAGCGAGCACGCGCGTCCGGAGTCTTAAGAGATTTCTGAAAAAGCATCGTGATATTCGGACGAATGCTTGAATCACCGGATTGAACGGCCTTGCGCTTTTTGTTCGATTGATCCGCCATCTAAAAATATTAAGCAAGTGTTTTAAAATTGAGTGTATGCATTGATAATTAAAATCAATCCAATAATAAATCCCACTTAGGTTTTTGAAAACAAAATTAAAATAAAAGAAATAATAATAAAAAACAGTTTAAGAAAACACGATTGAAAAATTTTATATTCGAATAAAATATTTTGAGATTTGAAAAATTTTTTACAAAATTTTGAAAACCCACAACCAAAAACATATAATTTGTACAAAAATAAAATTTTCTAACCTAAGATTCGAACATGAATTGAAAGAAAAAGAAAATTAGAAAAATTACCTTAGTTTGGGATTTTGGATGATTTGAGAAAAATCCTTGCACAAGATTGATGAAACTTGCTTAGACTTGAGTTGTAGAGTAAAACACCTCACAATTTTGTGAAAATCAAAGAGTTTTAGAGGGTATTTATAGAGAGGGAGGCGGTTTAGGGTTTTAGTGTTTGATAAAAAGTGAAATTATGTCATTAAAAGCCCTAAATAAAGCAGTCCGCGATGCCGTTTCGGAACGGTCAAGACCGTTTCGGAACGGGCGGCTAGGGTTTTGACCATTTTAAAACCATAAACAGATCGTTTCGATACGGTGTTGACTGTATCGAAACACCCTTTGACCCGTATCGGAACGCGTTCCAATACACCCCCTTGGCAGAATCAAAAACGTTTCGGAACGCTTTTGAGGCGTTTCAAAACGCCCTTCTCTCAGAGCTGGATTTAAGGTATCCGTATTGAAACAGGTTCACCCGTTTCGATACACCTGGGCCTGGAAGTGCAGATGAGGCTCTAAAAATGCAGAAAAAAGATCTTTTAAGAGGCCTAACATGCATAAATGTCATGAATGAGCAGGCAAAACATATTTAAGCCTAAACATACTCCCCCTAAGTATAAGCATGGATGAAATTAGGAGTTTAAACACATCAACATGGCATTTCACAAAATCAAGCATATTTAAGCACAAAATAGGTCCTAAAAGATCAAGATAGGCTAGCTAGACCTAACTCTCTCCTAAGGGACCAAAAACGCTCTTTGTCTAAGGGGTTTGTAAAAATGTCCGCTAATTGATTCAAGGTGTCTACATACTCTATAACCACATCTTCCTTAAGGACATGATCTCTAATGAAATGATGCCTTATTTCTATATGTTTGGTTCTAGAGTGCAGGATGGGATTTTTAGTTAAGCATATTGCACTAGTGTTGTCACATTTTATGGGTATGGTTCCAACTTTAATACCATAATCTAAGAGTTGTTGCTTCATCCAAAGGACTTGAGCACAACAACTCCCTAAGGATATGTACTCGGCTTCGGTGGTAGATAAGGCTACACTATTTTGTTTCTTAGAGAACCAAGATATGAGCATACTACCTAAGAATTGGCAAGTTCCCGAAGTACTTTTCCTATCAATTTTACAACCCCCATAATCCGCATCCGAGTAAGCATGTAGGTTGAAGGTAGAGTCTCTAGGATACCAAAGGCCTAAACAAGGAGTGTCTCTAAGGTATCTAAAGATTCTCTTAACGGCTATAAGGTGAGACTCTCTAGGACTAGCTTGAAACCTAGCACACAAGCAAACACTAAACAAGATATCCGGTCTACTTGCGGTAAGGTAAAGCAAAGATCCAATCATAGAACGATAAAGCTTAGAGTCAACACACTTACCTCCTTCATCTTTGTCAAGCTTTGTAGATGAGCTCATAGGAGTGGCTTGAGGCTTTACATTCTCCAAGCCAAACTTCTTGAGCATATCCTTTATGTATTTTGCTTGGTTGATGAAGGTGCCATCCTTATTTTGCTTGATTTGGAGTCCCAAAAAGAATGAGAGCTCCCCCATCATGCTCATCTCAAATTCACCTTGCATTAGCTTAGCAAACTCTTGACAATGACATTCATTAGTAGAACCAAAAATAATATCATCAACATAAATTTGAACTACTAAGATGTCATTTTTATACATTTTTATGAAAAGTGTAGTGTCCACCTTACCTTTTTCAAATCCTTTTTCAATCAAAAAATTTGAAAGTCTTTCATACCAAGCTCTAGGAGCTTGTTTTAAACCATAAAGAGCTTTGGTAAGTTTGAAAACATGATTTGGAAATTTTGAATCTTCAAAACCCGGTGGTTGTTCCACATACACTTCTTCATTTATAAAACCATTTAAAAATGCGCTTTTAACATCCATTTGAAAAAGCTTGAAATTATGATAACATGCATATGCAAGCAACATCCTAATGGCTTCCATCCTAGCTACGGGTGCATAGGTTTCATCAAAATCTATTCCCTCTTCTTGAGTGTAACCTTGTGCTACAAGTCTAGCTTTATTTCTCACAATGTTACCACTCTCATCTAGTTTGTTCCTAAAGACCCATTTAGTTCCTATTGTAGATTGATTACTAGGCCTATCAACTAATGTCCATACATTACTTCTCTCAAATTGATTTAACTCTTCTTGCATAGCCATAATCCAAAAATCATCTTTCAAAGCTTCTTTTATATTTTTAGGCTCTATGCATGAGATAAATGCAACATGGTTCATTAATTTAAGAGAAGAACGAGTGGTTACCCCCTTGGATGGATCACCCAAGATTTCACCATCTTTGACATAGTTCAACTCCCTTGGGTAGCTCACTTCCTTTTCCTCAATAGCCAAGTCCTTCAAGGCTTCAAGAGGTGGTTCTTGTGTGTCTTCTACTTTTGTTTGAATCTCATCCTCCTTTGAAGTTTGACCTCCATCAAAGGCATTTATGATTCCTACATCATCATCATCACAAGAATCCTTCCTAGGAAGGAGGTTATCATCGAATACAACATGAATAGATTCTTCTACTACTAAAGTTCTTTTGTTAAATACTCGATAGGCTTTAGAGGTTAAAGAGTAACCTATAAAAATAGCTTCATCACTTTTTGCATCAAATTTACCTAAGTTGTCTTTTCCATTATTTAAAACAAAACACTTACACCCAAAAGGGTGAAAATAGCTAATGTTAGGCTTTTTAGATTTTAAAATCTCATAAGGTGTTTTCTTTAAAATTGGCCTAATCATTACTCGATTTACAATATAACAAGCGTTGTTTGTGGCTTCCGCCCAAAAATATTTAGGTATTTTATTTTCACAAAGCATAGTTCTAGCCATTTCTTGTAAAGTTCTATTTTTCCTCTCAACTATCCCATTTTGTTGAGGAGTTCGAGGAGCCGAAAAATTATGGCTAATACCATTTTCATTCAAAAATTCTTCAAACCCTAAATTTTGAAACTCGGTTCCATGATCACTTCTAATGTGTGAAATTCTAAGTTCAAGATCATTTTGGGTTAATTTTGAAAATGTGATGAATTTTTCCAAAGCCTCATCTTTAGTACTTAAAAAGAGAACCCAAGTAAATCTAGAAAAATCATCAACTAACACAAATGCATAAGATTTACCACCCAAGCTCATAGTCCTTATTGGCCCAAACAAATCCATATGAATTAATTGTAAGCATCTACTAGTAGAAACATCATTAATGGATTTAAAGGAAGACTTATGTTGTTTACCCTTTGAGCATGCATCACAAATTTTATCATTTGAAAATTTTATTTTGGGTAAACCTCTAACTAGATTTAGAGAGACTAGTTTTTCCAAAACACTAATGCTAGCATGTCCTAGCTTCCTATGCCACAACCATGCATCATTTTCATTTTGAGCAACTAAACATGCATGAGATGTATGAATGTCATCTAAATGCACCATGTATATGTTTCCTATGCGATGACCTATGAGCATAATACTATTTGATTTAATGTCTACAATTTTACATCCATTTTTATCAAAAAGAACATTAAATCCTTTATCACACAATTGACTTATGCTCAATAAATTATGTTTAAGACCATCGACATATAAGACATTTTCAATGAGAATGGTAGAGTGATTACCTATGGAGCCAATACCTTTAATGTGGCCTTTGGAGTTGTCACCAAATGTTACTACTCCACTTTTTGGCTTTAAATCCATGAATCGACTCTTGTCTCCGGTCATGTGTCTCGAGCATCCACTATCAAGGTACAATGAGTTTTGACTTTGTGCTTTGGCCTTGAAGCAATGCTCCCCCTACAAACAAAGATATTAAACCTTGGTTTTTGGTACCCAAATCATTTTGGGTCCATGAGTGTTAGCTCCCAAAACCTTGGTTCTCTTAGGAATCCAAGATGACATAGCAATAATATTATTAGATTTTACAAGTTCCTTAGGAACCCATACACTTCTAATTCTTTTAGCTCTACTATGTCTAGGGTAGCTACCTTGTTTGTAGTAATTAGTCCTTTTCTTAGGTTGGTGTGTTCTAGAGGATTCTCCTACTTCATGTTTGACACTACCAACATTTTTTAAGGACTTTTTGAGCTCATTTAGCTCACCTAACACCTTTTGGTGTTCACTATTGCATTGAGACAAAAGATTATTAAGATCAACATTTTCATCTTGAAAGAATTTAAGTTCATCTTTTAATCCTAAAATCTTTTTCTCAAATTTAGAATTAGCTTGAGTGAGTGAGTCATTTTTCTCATTTAGCTCTAAAATGATTTTCTTGTTTTTAATGACCGACTCTTTAAACTTCTCAACTAATTCATCATATACCTCTTGTAACTCATCATATGCATCATTTAATTCTTCATATGAAAAATCTAAAGTAGATGAGTTAGAGGTTACCAAGGAGGAATCTTTCTCAAGTGCCATGAGACAAAGGTTAGTCACTTCTTGTTCGTCATCCTCCGATGACTCCTCATCACTCCAAGTAGCAAGCTTGGCTTTGAGTTTCTTCTTCTTCTCAAAGCCCTTCTTCTTGAGTTGAGGGCACTCCGAACGGATGTGACCGGATTGTTTGCACTCATAGCAAATGATGGGATCCTTTCCTTCTTTTTTGTTCCTTCCTTTGAAGTCCATCTTTCTTTGGATTTTTCTTCCCCGGTTGGACCTCATGAAGCGTGAGAATCGTTTGGCTATCATAGCCAATTCTTCAAGTTCATCCTCCTCACAAGATGAGCTCTCATCATGTTGTGAAGCTTTTGCCTTGAGAGCTATTCCCATCTTCTTCTTCTTTTCAACTTCAAGCTTCTCTACTCTTTTCTCTTCTTTCTTTTTCTCATCTTCCCTTCCTTGCTTCATGATCTCATGAGTAAGGAGAGAACCCACAAGCTCATCAAGCTTTAATGTCTTCAAGTTCTTTGCTTCGATGATGGCGGTTCTCTTCCCATCCCAAGCTTCGGGAAGTGAATAGAGTAGCTTCCGGACAAGCTTGTCTTCCGGTATGATCTCTCCATATCCCTTTAGACCGTTGACGATTGTTGTGAATCGATCAAACATCTTCGTCACCGTCTCATCGGGCTCCATCTTGAAGTTTTCATAACTAAGATTGAGAAGTCCAATCTTAGTTTCTTTGACATCATTGGTGCCTTCATAAGTGGTCTCAAGAGTGTCCCACACTTCCTTGGCACTTTCAATGGATGAGACCTTTGAGTAAATGTCCGGACCGAAAGCACAAAAAAGCATGTGGAGAGCTTTATCGTTGACTTGAATTTTCTTCCTCTCCTCTTCACTCATTTCGGCTTTCTTCTTCAACACCATCTTGCCTTCACCATCTTGCTTCAATGGAATGTATGGCCCATCCTCAATGACATCCCATACAAGGTAGTCACTTGACTTGATGAATAGCCTCATTTTGTTCTTCCAAAAGGAGTAGTTGTCACCATTGAAGAAAGGAGGCTTGGTGGTTGATTGTGACTCGTACATGCCGGAACCGGAGGTTGAAGCCATCTCTTGATATTTTGATGATCACACTCTTCCAAGGATCTCCTCTTGTGGTTGTTAATCCTCAAAGAGTTAAGCTCTGATACCAATTGTTGAGTGGATCGAAAGATCGATATTTACCAAGAGGGGGGGTGAATTGGAAATTTAAAGGATTGTAGTGGAAATTGGCAAATAAAAATTGAAGAACAAGGGATTTAGAGTGGTTCAAGTTCCAAATGAACTCTACATCCACTACCTTAGTCTCACTAAGGATTTGCAACAATTTCACTAAATTGATCTTCCCCTTTTCTAGGACAAGGAGGCAACCCTTTACAATATCGGTTGATTTTTCTACCCAAAAATCAACCCAACCCTCACTCAAGAGAACAAAGAAATTTGTAGGCTAATTAAGTATCTCTCAATACAAATGATAGCCCCAATACAAGCACTCAACCCAATTTTACAAAATATGAATGAAGAACACAAATTGGGATTTTACACAAAATGGGATTTTTGCTCAATTGCTTGAATTTGATGTTTGGATGTTTGCTTTAGGATCAATAGTTGTTGTTGATGCTTTTGGATGTCCCTTTTATACCTTCTCATTGATTTCTAGCCGTTTGGGTGGTTGGAAACATAAATGGAGCCGTTGGAACCCTCTCTTGCCACCATTAATGCTGTCTGCACCAACCCGTTTCGGAACACGGGAAACCTGTTTCGGAACGGACTAAAATAGAAAGAGCCGTTGGGGTGCATTTAAGAGCCCGTTTCGAAACGCCTTATGGCCGTTTCGGAACGGTTTTGCCACTGTAAAAGGGTCGTTTCGGAACGGTCCTAGCCCGTTTCGAAACGCCTTAACGGTTTTCAGAAATTCAGTTAAAACATACAACGGTCATATTTTCAAAATAAAACCTAGCCCCTGTTTCGGAACGGTATTGATCCGTTTCGAAACGGAATGGCTACTGTCAAAGGGTCGTTTCGGAACGGGCTTGATCCGTCTCGAAACACCCCTTGTATATTTAAGGATCTGAAATATTTGAAACAATTTAACCCTTTTTAAATCCAACATGAAGAACAGTTTCGAAACGAGTTGTGCCGTTTCGAAACGATTTTAAGTGTTTCGATACACGTATCGGAACGATGGTCGACAGTGGTGAAAATGTTTCGAAACGCCTTAGGGCCGTTTCGAAACGGGTACTTGAAAAACACTGCTTTGGCTTGAAACACTTAGAAAAAGTATTTGAAAATGTATGTTTTTAACTTGGGCATAATACTAAAATTATATGGGGATATTTTAAGGACTTAAAATTCGTTTTGACTTTTTCGATTTAGTCCTTAGGTTTTTAGTTATATCAAAATTAAAATATTTGTTTCACATGATTACCTATGGAGCCAATACCTTTAATGTGGCCTTTGGAGTTGTCACCAAATGTTACTCCTCCTCCACTTTTTGGCTTTAAATCCATGAATCGACTCTTGTCTCCGGTCATGTGCCTCGAGCATCCACTATCAAGGTACCATGAGTTTTGACTTTGTGCTTTGGCCTTGTAGCAATGCTCCCCCTACAAACAAAGATATTAAACCTTGGTTTTTGGTAGCCAAATCATTTTGGGTCCATGAGTGTTAGCTCCCAAAACCTTGGTTCCCTTAGGAATCCAAGATGACATAGCAATAATATTATTAGATTTTACAAGTTCCTTAGGAACCCATACACTTCTAATTCTTTTAGCTCTACTATGTCTAGGGTAGCTACCTTGTTTTTAGTAATTAGTCCTTTTCTTAGGTTGGTGTGTTCTAGAGGATTCTCCTACTTCATGCTTGACACTACCAACATTTTTTAAGGACTTTTTGAGCTCATTTAGCTCACCCAACACCTTTTGGTGTTCACTATTACATTGAGATAAAAGATTATTAAGATCAACATTTTCATCTTGAAAAAATTTAAGTTCATCTTTTAATCCTAAAATCTTTTTCTCAAATTTAGAATTAGCTTGAGTGAGTGAGTCATTTTTCTCATTTAGCTCTAAAATGATTTTCTTGTTTTTAATGACCGACTCTTTAAACTTCTCAACTAATTCATCATATACCTCTTGTAACTCATCATATGCATCATTTAACTCTTCATATGAAAAATCTAAAGTAGATGAGTTAGAGGTTACCAAGGAGGAATCTTCCTCAAGTGCCATGAGACAAAGATTAGCCACTTCTTGTTCGTCATCCTCCGATGACTCCTCATCACTCCAAGTAGCAAGCTTGGCTTTGAGTCTCTTCTTCTTCTCAAAGCCCTTCTTCTTGAGTTGAGGGCACTCCGAACGGATGTGACCGAATTGTTTGCACTCATAGCAAATGATGGGATCCTTTCCTTCTTCTTTGTTCTTTCCTTTGAAGTCCATCTTTCTTTGGATTTTTCTTCCCCTGTTGGACCTCATGAAGCGTGAGAATCGTTTGGCTATCATAGCCAATTCTTCAAGTTCATCCTCCTCACAAGATGAGCTCTCATCATGTTGTGAAGCTTTAGCCTTGAGAGCTATTCCCATCTTCTTCTTCTTCTCAACCTCAAGCTTCTCTACCCTTTTTTCTTCTTTCTTCTTCTCATCTTCCCTTCCTTACTTCATGATCTCATGAGTAAGGAGAGAACCCATGTTGAGTGTGTAAAAGTTCTATTATTTACACCCTTTTTAACCCATATTTCTGCTGCATTCAAGCATCATTGCATTGCATTTAGGTTAGTTTTCAATAAAACATCACAATTATATAAAAGGCACGGATTCTACTAAAAGATGGTGTATTTCGCAGGTAACTGCCATGGTTGACAATGAAGGCAGGCACATGACAGATAAGCAGGAAAGCTGAACTGGACTAGCAGCTGAAGAAGACGAACCTGTCATGGACCTGTCACGACAGCAAGGTGACAGCAGATTTATGAAGAGGAAAAGTCAAGTGGACCTCGATAGGTAGAGAAAAATCTGCTCGTCTGTCGTGTGAAAGCCAAATATTTTTCCGAGCCCCAGATCAAAAGATATGTCAAGCCAAAGCTCAAGGAAAGGAATTCCCACAAAATAGGGATGCGGCTGGAAAGTAGGAGACTTTAGAGATTTAGTCTTTATTAGAATCTTACTTTTAATTAAAGTTGTAATCCTTGTTACCTTAGATAACTTGAGCCCAAAGCTTATATAAGGGCATAGATTTAACCTAGAGGCATAACCGAGATCCCACAATCGAAACCAAAACCCTGCCGTCCACCCGTCACCGACATGTTCTAAATTCCCCCTAGGGCTACGGGTTGTTTTGTAAAGTAGTTGCAAGGGTTGCTTTGTTTTAGGATTTTTCAAGTTCAATAAAATAAACTTCAAGTTCTTTTATCTTGGTTTTAATATCTTGCAAGAGCATCGGGAGAGCATTGTGAGGTTATCTATTTACTTAGCATCGGGAGAGTTAAGTATACGAAAGAGATAAAAGCGCGTTCTCTAGTTTATAGTTGAACCATCTCGTGCTTAGGGATAAGGCGAGGTTAAGTGGCTAAGGAAGAATTCATACACATCGGTGTTCATCCTTCGATTCACGCCGGGAGGTATCATCAAAGACGTGTTCATCGACAGACTTGTGCCTAGGGATAGGGCAAGGCAGATCTGGGATTCTTGCCAAGCTTGAAGTACGGAGTTAGTGTCTGCTGCCGCGATAGCTAACGGACAGACGCCGCGACAGGTGCTGTCGGCGACAGGAGCGACGACAGAACTGGAGATCCTAAGCAATTCAATACCTGCACTACCGAGCAATTCAATACCAGCCCATTCTCTCTATCTTGATATTCCAATCCTTTTATTTACGTTTTTATCATATTATTCTCGTGACAATCTTCTAAATTATTTCCTTTACTTCGTGCAGTAAATCAAGGTGAAGTCATTAGCTCAATCCCTGTGGAGACGATATCCGATACTTCATATCACTTTACTACTTGCGTCGTGTACACTTGCACTACCATTGCGATAGACTATTTTACACGCAACAACCTACAAGCTCATCAAGCTTTAATGTCTTCAAGTTCTTTGCTTCGATGATAGCGGTTCTCTTCCCATCCCAAGATTCGGGAAGTGAATAGAGTAGCTTCCGGACAAGCTTGTCTTCCGGTGTGATCTCTCCATAGCCCTTTAGACCGTTGACAATTGTGGAGAATCGATCAAACATCTTTGACATCGTCTCATCGGGCTCCATCTTGAAGTTTTCATAACTAAGATTGAGAAGTCCAATCTTAGTTTCTTTGACATCATTGGTGCCTTCATAAGTGGTCTCAAGTGTGTCCCACACTTCTTTGGCACTTTCAATGGATGAGACCTTTGAGTAGATGTCCAGACCGAAAGCACAAAAAAGCATGTGGAGAGCTTTATCGTTGACTTGAATCTTCTTCCTCTCCTCTTCACTCATTTCGGCTTTCTTCTTCAACACCATCTTGCCTTCACCATCTTGCTTCAATGGAATGTATGGCCCATCCTCAATGACATCCCACACAAGATAATCACTTGACTTGATGAATAGCCTCATTTTATTCTTCCAAAAAGAATAGTTGTCACCATTGAAGAAAGGAGGCTTGGTGGTTGATTGTGACTCGTACATGCCGGAACCGGAGGTTGAAGCCATCTCTTGATATTTTGATGATCACACTCTTCAAAGGATCTCCTCTTGTGGTTGTTAATCCTCAAAGAGTTAAGCTCTGATACCAATTGTTGAGTGGATCGAAAGATCGATATTTACCAAGAGGGGGGTGAATTGGAAATTTAAAGGATTGTAGTGGAAATTGGCAAATTAAAAATGATGAACAAAGGATTTAGAGTGGTTCAAGTTCCAAATGAACTCTACATCCACTACCTTAGTCTCACTAAGGATTTGCAACAATTTCACTAAATTGATCTTCCCCTTTTCTAGGACAAGGAGGCAACCCTTTACAATATCGGTTGATTTTTCTACCCAAAAATCAACCCAACCCTCACACAAGAGAACAAAGAAATTTGTAGGCTAATTAGGTATCTCTCAATACAAATGATAGCCCCAATACAAGCACTCAACCCAATTTTACAAAGTATGAATGAAGAACACAAATTGGGATTTTACACAAAGTGGGATTTTTGCTCAAATGCTTGAATTTGATGTTTGAATGTTTGATTTAGGATCAATAGTTGTTGCTGATGCTTTTGGATGTCCCTTTCATACCTTCTCATTGATTTCTAGCCGTTTGGGTTGTTGGGAACATAAATGGAGCCGTTGGAACCCTCTCTTGCCACCATTAATGCTGTCTGCACCAACCCGTTTCGGAACATGGGGAACCTGTTTCGGAACGAACTAAAATAGAAAGAGTCGTTGGGGTGCATTTAAGAGCCCGTTTCGAAACGCCTTAGGGCCGTTTCGGAACGGTTTTGCCACTGTCAAGGGTCGTTTCAGAACGGTCCTAGCCCGTTTCGAAACGCCTTAACGATTTTCAGAAAATCAGTTAAAACATACAACGGTCATATTATTCAAAATAAAATCTAGCCCTTGTTTCGGAACGGGATTGATCCGTTTCGAAACGGAATGGCTACTGTAAAAGGGTCGTTTCGGAACGGGCTTGATCCGTTTCGAAACACCCCTTTTATATTTAAAAATCTGAAATATTTGAAATAAATTAACCCTTTTTAAATCCTGTATGAAGAACAGTTTCGAAACGAGTTGTTCTGTTTCGAAACGTTTTCAAGTGTTTCGATACACGTTTCGGAACGGTGGTCGAAAGTGGTGAAAATGTTTCGAAACGCCTTAGTGCCGTTTCGAAACGGGTACTTGAAAGACGCTGTTTTGGCTTGAAACACTTAGAAAAATATTTGAAATAGTATGTTTTTAACTTGGGCATAATACTAAAATTCTATGGGGATATTTTGAGGACTTTAAAATTCGTTTTGACTTTTTCGATTTAGTCCTTAGGTTTTTAGTTATATCAAAATTAAAATATTTGTTTCACAATAAAGACCGTAGTTTTCTCTAATAAACTCAACTTGCTTATGCCTTTTGGGCCTCTAGCAATCCTGGTTCACAAGCTTACTGCTAGTAATGTGAGTTTTTGTTTTGATGTTCTTTCGTTGCTTGGTATTCTTTTTTATATAAGTTGTTTAATTGCGAGGTGGATTGCAGGGGTGAGTCTTCTTTCTAAGCTTACTGGGTATAACACCTTTGGCAGAGCGTTTGGGTTATGCGACCGAGTAAGAATTTATTTTCTTTCATTGAATTTGTTCTTTTGGTGCTATCAGTTGTTTTATCGGTGTTTAACATTGCCAATTCTTTTGATTGAATGTAGGCTATTATTCTATGTAGGAACCCCTGTTTGCTTGATACCTGAAACAAACAAGGCTAGCTTGTTTGTTGTTAAGGCATTCTGGTTTCACATTGAAACAACACTAGCTTTATTTTCTGTTTGCGTGTTTTGCTGTGGATAAAAAATATCTATGTTTGTTTCTTATTATTATCAGTTTCTTGTGACATCCAGGAAAAGAAAAGAATCAGGTATTAGGATTGCATTCTACTTTTCCTTCCGAACTCTGTTTTTTTCTTACAAGTTCTTGGATTGATTTCTCATTCATCTCTTCCATCTGCTGGATTACCAATTCTAACTTTGGTTTCATCAATATTCCGATCTCACTTTATGAATTTTATTTTCCGTTCAATGATTACATCGTATCGAGTACGCAGGAACATGTCAAGGCTTCCCAAATGCTGGAGCTGCTGCAGTCTATATTAGACGAAGAAGCGGAGATGTTTGTGCTTAAGATGTGGATTGATGTTTGTGCTCAGATGAAAATGTTTAGCTTTTCTCGTAGACGCATGAAGCTTGGCATGTCAGTTTCTTCTATTTCATTATTTGACCTTTTAACTTTTATATATTTCATTTTGCTTTGCTTTGAAGTTTGCATTCATAATTTAAATATTTGTTCTACGCATGAAGCTTTGTAATTCTAATATGCACTAACCACTTTTTAAAGCTTTGTAAGTATTTTCATTTTGTTTTTGTTTTCCTTGGAGTACTTTGAGAATGTAAAACAAAAGGTTGATTTCGAGAGGAAAAAAATTCCATTGAAGATTCCTTCATGCAAGGGCCATATCTGGTACAATCATTTGTGATGTGATCTATTTTTGCTGATATTGTCTTCTCTTTGCTTTGCATATCGTATATCCTTTATGCTTTTGAATCTTTTGTGTCGAGTGGTATATTGTATCAAGTATGTCATTTATTTTGGCCAATGTATCAAGCATGTCTAGGATGAGGTTAATACTATGATGTTTCTGTTTAATCATTCGATGAAGTTTTTGTGTGCTAATTTATCGTATCATTGTGTTGGTTCTTGTTTATTTGTAACAATCAAGGTGATTAAGCATTAGGTATATTGCTATCCTTAGTGTTTTTGTTTCCTTATCCAGGTCTTATGGGAAAAAGCGCTCCTTGTTGGAGGCAGAACCAACCCTGGGATTGATAAAGTTTCAGGTTCAAAATTTATATTCTTGTAGTTCCACTATTGTTACTTTTTTTTGTGTTTGTGTGTATGCATGATGTGATATGTTTTCTGTTCACAATTTATATTTTTGCAGTATGGGCATTTGATACCGAAGACAAAATGTTGGTCAGTTATAGAAGCAAAAGGAGAAATACCAGTACTTCTTGCCAAATGATTAAGAATAGGGCAATTCATTCATGGGATAAAGCTATAACTTGAACATGTCAAAAATTTGCTTGCACGTTTCTTTTGCTTGTAATAGACTCGTACATATTTTACTGATTATGTGTTACATACTCGTTTTATTTGAAGATTAAATTGAATATTTTTTCTTTAAAAATCAAACTATTCTTGTTATAATAGTATTAGCAATTTTAATAATTAAAATAAAATATAACAATAGTAATTATTAATTTTTAAAATAAAAAATAAATGTCAATTAAACCTATACCGACGGACACAACCGTTGGTATAAGTTCTTATACAGATCTACATGAGATCTATACCGACAGACATAACCGTCGGAATAGATACACTAACTGTCGGGGTAGCCCATACTTATACTGACGGTTCGAACCGTCGGTATATGTACCCAACATCTATACCGACGGTTTTTACCGTCGGTATAAATTTATACCGACTAGCATATTACTGACGGTGTTTTGTCCGTCGGAATTTTCATTTTGTCCGTCGGTATAAGGTTTTAGACTATATACCGACGGATTATAGATGTTTTACCGACGGTTTTTTATCCGTCGCTATATGTCATTTTTTTGTAGTGCCAGTACCAACAAAACAACAACCAGCAAAGACACACAAGCCTCGTAGTCCAAAGCTTAGGGAAAGAAGCTCGAAATCTGTGTTCAAGTGAGAGCTCTTTTCGGAGGCAGGCTCCCGTGTCAACGGACATGGGTCTTATCAACCTATTCACGGCAATCGAAAACTCTAACGTGGATGTTGAGGCAGCAAGGGAAACACCAGCATCAGACTCGGCCTTCCGTATGAAGCTGGGGACACCATGAGACGGAGAACGGTATAGGATGATCCTCAGATCAGCAGACATTCGAAAGTACATGTTGATCCTAGTGGAAGGAAAAGAAAGAGGCACCAACATTCGATCCTTCCACACGAATGAGGTGCAACCGAGAGGGATCATGCTTTTCACGGATACCCCCTTAGGAATTACCCGCTTCATCAACATAGTATGTGACCTTATTAGTAGAGGGATGGCCTGGGATGGCATGTCCTTCTTCATCGCTCAAAACGATCTCTTCGTTGAGTGCACAGTTCTCATCCACAAACATCGAAGTCATTTCAGTGATTTTCTTGCCATATGGATCAATGCCAAGTTCCTTAATTCCCACCTCATCAAGCATGATCCTTGAGATTTCTATAGCATGCTTGCAACGTGCGGCTTGTTTTATGAGAGTGAGTCTTCTAGTGCCACATGAGAAGCCTTTCTTCTTCGTCTCGATACTGATAATGACCGGAGAAGCGCATGTGAAGGATTCCGAGAAGAGTGCTACTTTAAGAACATCCTCATTTGCAACGGTGCCAAACTCGTTAGCTCCCCAATTACCCGGAGCGATTTGAAAGATCCCGTCCGAGATGTAGTTCCAAAAATCCCTCTTTTTGGTCACAAAGAAAGATTCTTCACAGTTCTCTTGTTTCTTCCGTTTACTACTACATGTGACTCCTAGGTTGTTCACTCCATCGATTAAAACTTTATTCCAAAGTTCTTTTGCATCAAGGTTAACTGGGAGTATGAGGCTTGAGGTGAGTCCCTATGGTGCAATTGATGGCCTACCAGCCTTGGCTGCCACGCTATCATATGAGACTATAAGCTCGCCAAAGTTAACTTTCTTTTTCCTTAAAAAGGAAAGGCTTGTCACAAATACTTTACCCAAAGGGGAAATATCTTGCACCAATGAATTTGTTGTCTCATCATCAGTTGATACTATCAACCTCGTACTCTCGGGGAATGGATTTGAGAGATTTGAGATTTCCTTAGAACACGCACCCAATTTGTCGGTTTGTGGCTTCCCCTTTGATGGTTCCGAAGCAATATAGAGTGCAGTGTTGCCGCCGAGGGCAAATCTTCACCGGCGTTGAGGGGATTCAACGTTCGCCTTCTTTTCCCAAGTATGTGTTGGTCGCAACCAAGATCCAAATCGGCCCGAGAGTTTGAAAAACTCATGTCATGCCAACATTCTTTCTCCCCATGCCCAAGTCTACCGCATTTGTAGTAAAACTTGGGGATCCTCTCATACTTGAAACACACTTCCATGGGCTTGTAACTTTTTCGATTGAGAAAGAAACCAGTTTTGAGAGGATCCTCCACACGGATGCTAACTCTGATGTTCAAGTGCCCATCCCATTTAACCTTGTCCTTCTGATCGAAATTCGAGCCATAGCAATGCGGGAATAAGCTCATAATCTTCTTGATATTCTCCGATGTAATGAGGGTGATAGGGAGATTATGCACTTGGATCCATAAATCCTTCGTGGTAAAATCAAGCTCCTCAAAGGCAACCTCCGACAACCACTCCTTTAGAACTAGGAGGCGATCTTGTACCGCCCAAAGCCTGTTTCCCAAGACCCTGAGCCTTTCTTCTAGAGATTGGAAGACAAAAAGGAAAACATTTTTTCCCAGATCGTGGCACTCCAAGTCCGGACACTTCCAGGCTTAACGGAGAATGGCATTTATGGTGAGGTGCTTAGCCGCCACCTTCGAGAGTACCTTACCAACCAAGGCATGGTTCTTAATGGTGAGGTTGACTTCGCCATCTTCATTTAAGTCCAGGAACTCTAAACTGACATTAATGGGGTTGTTTGGTTCAGGGGAATGTTGAGACATGTGTTTGGTGGTTAAACTGTCAAAGGTTGAAGCCATAAATAGAAAAGGACTAGAGACTCCCGTTTGGTAGGCAGGCACATATGATAGTAAAGAAAAAGAAAGAAAGGAAAGGAAAGGAAGGGGGAGGGGGAGGGGAAGAATAACGGTTCAAGGATCAGGGGTGACGGGAGAAGGGGAGAAAAGGTCAGGGACTCAAACAAGAAAACATCAACCATGGACGTGCAGCCGTGAGCCAAGAGACGATGGTCAACCTTGCATGGAAGGAGGGGACGTTTTTAAGAGATCGTGGTGCAGTTCCAAGAGCAAAAGAAGCGGAGTTTAACCTTCAACAAAGCAAAACAAGTTAACCACAAACAATAGTTTAAATGTTGCCCTTTTTTACTTCCTTAGGAAACATCACACAAAAATTCGCTGCTCCTTTTTATGCCCCTATGCTAAAGAATTAAATTCTAAGTTCTAATCTTAAATTTTAAAATTTAAATCTTGAACCATATACCATAAATCCAAAAACTACACCTTACCCTTAATTCTCTAAAACCTAACCTTAAACATTAACCCTAATCCATTAACTTATTTTTTAGTGTGTGGCGTAAATATTTTTGAGCTCTGCAAAACTTCCTCAACTCTTATGTTAGGTCTACCAATACCAATAGATGGTGATGTTAGGTCTATGACCGGAAAGCCAACAATTACCACTCCATTCATACATCAGTATGTTAGGAACCTTCATGCACGTTTAGTTAAAATCTGCAGAAATAAGAAATAGAAGGAGAGACAGAGAGAATAGATTTAGAGAGGAAGAACAAATTGATTTATAAGTTCTTGCATAACAAGAAACAAGTATTACAACCCTTGAATATTTAGGACAATTTGTTATTCAAAAAATGAACGTGAGCTCCACGTGTCATGGACTTCTTTCTTTCGCGCGCCCCTCTACAAATTTCTTCATTCATTGTTTGATGACTCGAACGCTGAATTGCACTTCTAACTGTCACTATCAGTTGCTCCTCAATCATTGTATTTCCATAACCTTTAAACAGGGGCGAATCTATTAAGGGTCATGGTGGGTCACGTGACCCACCCACTACTAGAAAATGTATTTTTAGTGACATTGAAAATGTCACTAAAAGTATTAAATTTAGTCACTGAAATTTTTAGTGACTATTTTTCTGAGTCGTCACTAGTCGTCACTAATAACTCCGTCACTATTATATTAGTGACAACTTTTATGCATTTCGTCACAATTAGTTATATTTTTTATGACTATATTTTTTGACACAAAAGATTAATAATAGTGACTAAAATTTAGAGACTAATGTTATTCTTATTAGTGACAAACATTTTATCACAAATACATATTGAAATAGAGTCTAAATTATGTTGTCACTTTCAATAATAAAAAAATAATTATATTTTTAGTGTAACAATCTTATTTATGTCCCTGAAATTTAATGAGTCTTTTTCTTTGTAGTCAAGCATCACTTTTAACATTTCATTTGGTCATTGAACTTTTAATTATAAATGATATGGCACCTTCATATTTCAATTTTTAATAAACAAATACAATGCATGGCTTCATGGAGGATCGAACCTGGAACCTTTAGGGGAGAGTGTAATGTCTATCCACTAGGCTAGGTAAGAAATTTAATATTATTTTGAAAGAAAAATATTATTTAGGTTAAATTGTAATTGAAATTAATTTAATTTAATTTAAAAGTATGTATTAATTATAAAACTAATTAATATAATAATAATTTAATTAATTTTCTATGGTTTCTTATACGAAATACGTTTGTTGAAGATGTTGAGTGTGTAAAAGTTCTATATTTTACCCCCTATTTAACCCATATTTATGCTGCATTCAAGCATAATTCATTGCATTTAGGTTAGATTTCATTTATACATCACAAATATATTAAATGGCACAGTTTCTACTGAAATTGGTTGCTTTTGCAGGTAGCTGCTGTAGCAGATGGAAGGCAATGGAGAAACAGACATTGGGTAGTAGAGAAGTAGAGCTGGAACTGGATGTGTAGACGAGGAGGACGATGCTGCCATGGCCGCTGCCGTGGCAGCCAAGGACGACAGCAGTGGTAAAGAGAAGAAGCAAAGTGGGCCTCGACAAAAAGAGAAAATTAAGCCGGTCTGTCGTGGAGCACCCTTATATTTTTCCAAGCCTTAGATCAGAATGAAGGCCAAACCCAAAGTTCAAGGAAGAAACTCCAAGCAAGATGGAAGGACGAATTAAAGATATATGCTATGAAGATTTAGTCTTTAATAGAGTTGTACTTTAGTTTAAACTTGTATTCTTGCCTTATTAGAAAACTTGAACCCAAGGTCTATATAAAGGCATGTAATTCAACCTAGGGAAGGATATCTTACTCTCTAGCCTTCTTCCCAAAACCCAGCCGTTTTCCCCTTCTCATCATGTTCTAAACTTCCCTTAGGGCTACGGGTTGATTTGTAAAGTAGTTGCAAGGATTGCATTTGTTTTAGGAATTTTTCTGTTCAATAAAATAGACTTCAAGTTTGCTTATTCTGGTTTTCAACATCTTGCAAGAGTATCGGGAGAGCATTGTAAGATTATACATTTACTTAATATCGGGAGAGTTAAGTATACGAAAGGAATAAGTGCGGGTTCTTCAGTTTATGGTTGAACTATCTTGGACCTAGGGATAGGACGAGGTTAAGTGGCTAAGGAAGAATTCAACAACATCGGTGTTCATCCTTCGATTCACGCCGGGAGGTATCATCAAAGACGTGTTCATCGACAAACTTGGATCTAGGGATAGGCCAAGGCATAGCAGTGATTCTTGCCAAGCTTGAAGTACAGAGTTGTGTGATCGCTGCCGCGACTAACAATAGACCGATGCCGCGATAGGTGCTGCCGCGACAGACGCAACGACAGAACAGATATTCCTAGACTTTGTAACACCTACACTACTGAGCAATTCAATACCAGCCCATTCTCTCTATTCTGAATCCTTTTACTCTTTTATTAACGTATTCTTTACTATCTCGTGACAACAATTAAACTATTTATTTTCCTCTCGTGCAGTAATCCAAGGTGAAGCTATTAGTCCAGTCCCTGTGGAGACGATATCCGATACTTACGTATCACTTTACTACTTGCGTCGTGTACACTTGCACTACATTGCGATAGAAACTTTTACACGCAACAAGTTTTTGGCGCCATTGCCGGGGACTGGCAACATATCTTTACCCTATCTTTTACTACATTTCTTTTATTTTCCTATTTTTACTTGGATTGTTCAACCTATACCTTTCACAAGGTCTTTTGTTTGCGTATGCGCAGATCTCAATGAGGAAAAGAACCTGAGCACTAGTTAGACCCTGAAATCGAACGGACGTACAATCTCAGAAAAAGAGTTCGCCTCCTCGTTGAAAGAAACGAATACCTGGAGGAACAATTAGAAGCAATGGTGAACGAAAGGCGCGAAGAAAGAAGGAACAACCAAGGGAATCCCCAGGATGCTGAAAATCCTGCCGGAGATGGAGGGAACGGTCCACCTGTCGCTGCCGCACGCCGGTCATGCCGAGACTACATGCTCAATGATCATGTAGAACTAGAAACATCCCTGCCAGATGTAGACGTTGACAATTTTGAGCTGAAACCTGTTATGTTCAGCATGATTAACAATGCTGGCCAATTTAGTGGTACTGCTACAGAGGATGCTAGGGAGCATCTAAAAACGTTCCAGGAAATCTATGGTTCGTTTAGACTACCAGGAGTTAATCCGGAGATACTGAGGCTTCGGCTATTTCCTCATTCATTGAGGGACATGGCGAAAACTTGGTGGAATAAACTAATGCCGGGTTCAATACGAACTTGGGCAGATTTAACTCGTGAATTTTTGTCTCGTTTTAATCCTTCACATTTATCTGAGCGATTACGTAACGAAATTGCTACTTTTCAACAGGAAGATGACGAGCCAATGCACGAGGCCTGGGACAGATTTACCACTCTTCTGAGGAATTGCCCGATGCATGGATTTCCCGTTTAGAACCAGGTAACTAAATTTTATAATGCTGTCAACTTACAAACTCGTATGAGAATTGATTCAGCAGCGAATGGATTGTTGTTGGAAAAAGATCCAGAAGATGCAATGGCAGTATTGAAAAATCTGGCGAAGAATGAGGAACAATTTCCTACAGCAAGAAGAGGGGGTAAACGAGTTCTAGCTGTAAAAGATAATGAGGCCGATAGTTCTCTAAAATCACAGGTGGCATATCTCACTAAGGCAATGTATCATGTTAGAAGATTGTCCGCTACAGTTAGAAGAGGGGATGTATCATGTATGTTGGGAACTACAATAAACAGAACTATAGTTCCAACAACTACAATCCCAACTGGAGAAAGGTTCCCAAGTTCTCTTGGAGTAACCCTAATAATGCCCTGAAGCCTCAAGCACAGAACACTCAGAATCAGAGGGGACCTAGGTTATTGACTTGGCAGCAACCGCAGCAGCAACAACAACAACCTCCAGCTGCCACGACTAGTATACTGGAATAGACCTTGGCTACATTTATGTCTCAAACAGGAACTTACATTGAGAACATGAATCACTTTGTCAAGAAAACTGAGTCATTCATAGATAAAACGGAGATGCGGATGACTAATCATGAAGCTACTCTGAAGTCATTGGAGACACAGATGGATCAAGTTTCCCAGCATATTAAACCGAGGCAGAATGGAGGATTTCCTAGCGATACTAAAAACGCTAGACAACCCACACATGAGCAGTGTAAAGCCATCACTAATAGGAGTGGGAAGAAATTACCAGGGCCAGAGAAGGAAACTGAATCAATTAAGAAAACAGCCTTGGAGTCAACTGCCGAGAACGCTGCCCCGGCAGACGACAAACAACCTGATGCCGATGAGCTTGTCACGACAGCAGAAGGGACAGAGGAGAAAGACGAAGAACCTAAACCTTCTCAGATCCAAATGCAGTGGGAAGGACGTATTGCTGATTATCGTCCTCCACCTCCTTTTCCTCAACGGTTACAGAAGTTGAAACATGAATCCCAGCTTAAGAAGATTTATGATATTTTTAAGCAGGTCCATATCAATATTCCGCTATTAGATGCTATAAAGGAGATGCTTGGTTATGCCAAATTTCTCAAGGATGCCATGTCGAAGAAATC
The DNA here is from genome assembly GCA_958450335.1 of Hibiscus tridactylites. Classification (NCBI taxonomy): domain Eukaryota; kingdom Viridiplantae; phylum Streptophyta; class Magnoliopsida; order Malvales; family Malvaceae; genus Hibiscus; species Hibiscus tridactylites. The sequence continues at coordinate 54,291,996 of OY288286.1, read as the reverse complement.
CAGACTTGGAGAATTTGAAACGGTCAAAATGACAGAGGGATGCATGAGTATTCTGCACAAGAATCAACCCTAGAAGAAGAAGATCCTGGGAGCTTCATCATACCGTGTATAATCGGAGATAAATTTGTGGGTAAGGCACTTTGTAATCCACCCTAAATCTGTTTTTCAGAAATTAGGTATTGGAAAAGCTCAGCCCACAACAGTAGTACTGCAGCTGGCAGACTGCTCCTACGTTCATCCAGAAGGGAAAATTGAAGATATTCTGGTAAGAGTGGATAAATTTATTTTTCCTGCTGACTTTCTTGTCTTAGATTGTGAAGCAGATGAAAATGCACCAATCATCCTGGGGCGACCCTTTTTAGCCACAGAAAGATCACTGATTGATGTGGAAAAAAGAGAACTCACTATGAGAGTGAACGATCAAGAGATCAAGCTGAACGTTCTACAAGAAATAAAACATGTTGATGTAGAAGAAGAATGCAAGGCTATCATTGAAGTTATCCTTGACCAACCCTGCATCAGGTCAGAAGGTGCCTAGGCAACCTACAGAAGGTGCTCGAAAGATGTGAGAAAGCAAACTTGGTATTGAACTTGGAGAAATGTCACTTCATGGTGAATGAAGGGATAGTCCTAGGCCATAAAATAAGCTGTCAAGGCATAGAAGTCGACAGAGCTAAGATTGAGGTAATCGAAAAGCTGCCGCCACCCACCACAGTCAAGGGAATCAGGAGTTTCTTAGAGCATGCTGGTTTTTATCGGAGGTTTATTGCGAACTTTTCGAAGATCACAAAACCATTATGCCATCTTCTGGAGCAGAACGGTCCCTTTGAATTCAATGATGAATGTACTGAAGCATTCAAGGTTCTGAAAGAAAAGCTGGTAACCACCCCAATAGTACAGCCATCAGATTGGAAACTACCATTTGAGATTATGTGTGATGCTAGTGACTATGCTGTTGGGGCAGCACTTGGGCAGAGGAAAGACAAGCTTTTTCATGTCATATACTATGCCATCAAAACATTAAACGATGCCCAAGTAAACTACACCACAACAGAGAAGGAACTGTTAGCTGTGGTGTTCTCTATTGACAAGTTCCGTTCATATATACTTGGAACGAAGGTCATAGTCCACACAGACCACTCTGCATTGAAGTATCTGTTCACCAAAAAGGATGCAAAGCCTAGACTGATACGTTGGATTCTGCTACTGCAAGAGTTCGACCTTGAGATCAAGAACAAAAAGGGGACAGAGAATCAAGTTGCAGATCACTTGTCAAGGTTAGAGAAGGGAAAGAGTCTCCCAACAGACGAGACACACATACTGGAGACCTTCCCTGACGAGCAGCTGTTCGCTGCCACAAGCACTGCCGCGACAGCCATGGCGGCAGGTAAGTTTTCTGAACTCCCCTGGTATGCTGATTTCGTTAATTATTTAGTTAGCGGAATAACTCTTCCTGACCTTAACTATCAAGCTAGGAAGAGGTTCCAAAATGATGTTAAACATTATTATTAGGACGAACCTCTTCTTTTCAAAAATTATGCAGATCAGATTATTAGGAGATGCGTACCACATGATGAACATGAAGCTGTACTACATCACTGTCATGTTCACAGTATGGAGGACACTTAGGAGGTAACAAAACTGCTGCCAAGGTTTTGCAGTCGGGATTTTACTGGCCGTCACTGTTCAAAGATGCCCAAACATTCTACAAAAACTGTGACAAGTGTCAACGGACTGGAAACATCTCAAGGAGACATGAGATGCCACTGCAAAACATTCTTGAAGTCGAGATCTTTGACGTTTGGGGGATAGATTTTATGGGACCATTCCCAACTTCGTGTGGGAACTTATATATCCTCATGACAGTGGACTATGTGTCCAAATGGGTTGAAGCAATCACCACTCAGAAAAATGATGCCAAGACGGTTCAGAGGTTTTTGCATAAAAACATTTTTTCTAGATTTGGCATCCCCAAGGCGATCATCAGTGATGAAGGGAGACATTTTGATAATAGGGTTATAGCTGCTGCCTTGAAAAAGTATGATGTCAAACATCGGATCGCAACAACATACCACCTACAGACCAATTGACAGGCTGAAATATCCAACAGAGAGGTTAAGAACATTCTTGAAAAGATTGTTAAGCCAACTAGGAAGGACTGGTCTCTACACCTCAATGATTCATTATGGGCCTACAGAACAGCATTCAAAACTCCATTGGGAATGTCACCCTACCGACTGATTTATGGGAAAACATACCATTTACCTGTCGAGATTGAGCACAGAGCATACTGGGCCATTAAGGCAGTAAATATGGACTTGGAAAAAGCAGGACAGAAAAGGCTACTTGATTTGAATGAGATTGAAGAAATTCAAGCAATGGCCTATGCCAACGCAAGAATCTACAAAGACAAGACAAAGAAGTGGCATGACAAGAAGTTGCTGCCACGATAGTTCTGCCCAGGGCAGCTTGTGTTGTTATTCAACTCTAGGTTGAAGCTCTTCCCAGGGAAGCTAAAATCTAGGTGGTCTGGCCCATTCCAAGTGGTGCAGGTTTTTCCCCATGGTGCTATCACAATTAGATCTTTAAACGACAGGCACCAATTCAAAGTCAATGGACAAAGATTGAAGCATTATCAGGGGACTGAAGCCCCACGAATGCAGGAAGTGGTTACTTTAGGAGATGCCCCTCCTGGCATTCCTGATTTAACCTAATTTTATTTTTTTATTATTATTTATATATTACGTATTTAGAATTATTTTATTTTTAGGAAATAAAGTTTTTATTTTTATTATTTTCAGGAAATAAAGGAGACAAGGAGAAGAGGAGAAGTGAATTCAGCCCACCATCTTTCCATCAGCCCCAAAAGCCCAACTTTGGAGCCTGCCGTTACAGCTGCCGTGACAGACGCGGAAAATCTAGCTTGTCAACACGCTGTCGCGACAGACACGCAACGCGTAACAGACACGCGGTAGACACGCAAACGCATAAAAGACACGTAGCAAACACGGAAACGCGTGACAGACGCGTCAGAAACCGCGTAACAGTTGGCCCCGTTATTCGCGCCTGCCGTTACAGCTCCAACGGGTAGCAAACTCCCCCTCTATATAAACCCCATTTTACTATTCATTTTTCACTCACTTCTACTCTTTCTACTTGTTTTCTCTAGAATTTTTTTTACTTGCTTTCACTTTCTATCCACAGTCCTTGCAACATGAGTACTAGAAATACCGGCAGAAGCTTTGCCTCAGGATCTGCCCCAGCAACATCCACTCCAAGCTTACCGACCGTCAGGACCACTCTTCTACCCCTATCTCATCACTGCCCTCTGCCGCGGCCACAACGTACCGGAGGCTGCCGAGGATTTAAGAGTTCAAGGGAAAGGCTGGTCCGACCAGAACATACTTAGCTTGATGGAACTCAAAGCTGTCACGCCCCTGTCATCCTTTGATCCTACTACCACGGCAGCTGAGCCAACAGAGCCCACCGACACCGAGCCTGCTGCCACAGAACCCAGGTAGCCTACTGCAGCAGCTCCTCTAGCTGACACCTCCACACAAATCCTTGTTGCCATACAAAAAATGAAGGAACGACAACTCGGCCTCATGAGTTTCATCCGAGACTTCACCACTGCCACGGTACATTTCATCCACACTTCTCTTAATTTCCCCGATGCTCTGTTCCCTACTTTCCCCAATCACTATTTTGCTGCCCCCACCCTGCCCATACCCATACCCCTACCCCTACTGCCACACCAAAAACGCCATCTGCTGCGTCTACTTCAACCCCTGCCACAACAGCTGCAGGCGGCAGCCGCACAGCCGACACATCTGCCCGAGGAACCAAGAGAAAGGAGCCTGAAGACGACCTCGATATGTATATTGCTGGTTTCTCTTCCTCTGAAATCTGGGCGGCATCCGACAACAAGCCCTCTGTCAAGAGGAACTTGTCCAAGGAATTTACCCTAGAGAAACGACAGAAAATAGGAGCAGATAAAGAAAAATCTGACAGCGGCAGTAGCAGCAGCAGCGAGAGCAGCTACTGCTCTGAGGTTCAGGTAGTAGAGAAACCACCTCATATCTCCCCTACTCGTATTCAACCTCCTCGGGAGGCCAAAACCAAGAATACTTCTGCCTCTCCCATCCGTCTGCCAGCACCAGCAAAGAAAGTCACTGCCCGTCGGTAGATTCAGCTCAGCAGCAGCGGCGACGGCAACACCTAAAATTTTAAGTTTCTTATCTTATATTGTTGTCCGCCTTTTTATATTTTGTGATGTAGTTTTTATTTTTCTTTTTCTTATCTGTCATATGCATTGAGGGCAATGCAGCCCTCGAGTTTGGGGGTGGCATCCCTCCATTAATGGAGTCTTTTAAGTTTAAAAAATTGTGTCTTTTACTTAGTTTATTTTTGCTTAAAAATATAAATATATATGATGAAAATTTGGCTTAAGTCTTTGAACTGAACTTACCTGCCGTGACAGCCTCTGTCGTGGCAGTGCCTTTAGGATAGTTTTAGGAGCAGTTTAGAACCTTACTATAGTTCTAAATCTTAAACACCATTTGTGACTTTTATACTGCCTAGAACTCTACTAGTAAACTAGAATAGGAAGCTTAACGCTTGAGTTTCCCTTAGAGGTGCCTAACACTGGCTCTAGGAAAAAGAAGTTAAGAAAAAATAGACTCAATACACCTAGAGGTGCCCGAAACCGGCTCTAGGAAGTTAGCTAGAGGTGCCCGAAACCGGCTCTAGTCAAACTTAAGCTTGAGAAAATAAAATTGAGTCTGAATAAAAACTAAAGGAGCCTAAGAATTGCCTCCAAAAAGATGAAAATTAGCATAAAAAATAAAGTTAGAGGCTTAACTATTCTAGTAAACTAAAGAAGTCTTGGCATATAATTGTTCACAAGCATGCACACATTGCACAAGAATTATAGCAAGGTTCCGGATGAATCCTGAATTATCCAACAAGGTGTTGCTCACAATGGGGAATGAATGGGGAGGTAAGGGAAAGTTCACTGTTTTAAGCCAAACAAAAAATTTGTTTTTCTTTTTTAGGTCTGAATTGCTTGAGGGCAAGCAAAAACTTGAGTTTGGGGGTGTGTTGAGTGTGTAAAAGTTCTATATTTTACCCCCTATTTAACCCATATTTCTGCTGCATTCAAGCATATTTCATTGCATTTAGGTTAGATTTCATTTATACATCACAAATATATTAAATGGCACAGTTTCTACTGAAATTGGTTGCTTTTGCAGGTAGTTGCTGTAGCAGATGGAATACAATGGAGAAGCAGACACTGGGCAGTAGAGAAGCAAAGCTGGAACTAGATGTGCAGACGAGGAGGACGATGCTGCCATGGTCGTTGTCGTGGCAGCCAAGGACGACAACAGTGGTAAAAAGAAGAAGCAAAGTGGGCCTCGACAGAAAGAGAAAATTAAGTCGATCTGTCGTGGAGCACCCTTATATTTTTCCAAGCCTTAGATCAAAATGAAGGCCAAGCCCAAAGTTCAAGGAAGAAACTCCAAGCAAGAAGGAAGGACGAATTAAAGATATATGCTCTAAAGATTTAGTCTTTAATAGAGTTGTACTTTAGTTTAAACTTGTATTCTTGTCTTATTAGAAAACTTGAACCAAGGTCTATATAAAGGCATGTAATTCGACCTAGGGAAGGATATCTTACTCTCTAGCCTTCTTCCCAAAACCCCACCCGTTTTCCCCTTCTCATCATGTTCTAAACTTCCCCTAGGGCTACGGGTTGATTTGTAAAGTAGTTGCAAGGATTGCATTTGTTTTGGGAATTTTTCTGTTCAATAAAATAGACTTCAAGTTTGCTTATTCTGGTTTTCAACATCTTGCAAGAGTATCGGGAGAGCATTGTAAGATTATACATTTACTTAATATCGGGAGAGTTAAGTATACGAAAGGAATAAGTGCGGGTTCTCCACTTTATGGTTGAACTATCTTGGACCTAGGGATATGACGAGGTTAAGTGGCTAAAGAAGAATTCAACAACATCGGTGTTCATCCTTCGATTCACGCCGGGAGGTATCATCAAAGACGTGTTCATCGACAGACTTGGACCTAGGGATAGGCTAAGGCATAGCAGGGATTCTTGCCAAGCTTGAAGTACAGAGTTGTGTGATCGCTGCCGCGACAGGCGCAACGACATAACAAATATTCCTAGACTTTGCAACACCTACACTACTGAGCAATTCAATACCAGCCCATTCTCTCTATTCTGAATCCTTTACTATTTTATTTACGTATTCTTTATTATCTCGTGACAACAATTAAACTATTTCTTTTCCTCTCGTACAGTAATCGAAGGTGAAGCTATTAGCCAGTCCCTGTGGAGACGATATCCGATACTTACGTATCACTTTACTACTTGTGTCGTGTACACTTGCACTACATTGCGATAGAGACTTTTACACGCAGCAGAAGAAAATATATAAAAATAATTGAGTTGATTTTAAAATGTAAACATATGAATATTAATATTTACACCTAAAATATTAAATATCAGATATTAAATATTAAATCTTATATTTTAATTAATTACATAAATTAATTTAATTTAATTCAATTCAATTTATTGATTGAATTATCCTTTTTGTGATAATTATTTAGTATACTAACAATGCAAATTTTAACTCCACAAGGAAAGTTAAAACAAATATCAAGTGTAAATTTTTTCACAAGGTAAAATTTGCTATCACATATTATGCCAATATTCTATATTAGTCTTTTTATTTTAATTTGGTCACTTTAAGTTTCTGTACTTTTTAAGTTTTGAAATTTCGATCTTGACATGAATGGTAATCTTCAAATATGTTAAGTAAAATTTTATTTTTAGCCCATTTGTTATACATAAGTTGCATATTTCATTTTTGTTTTTTTATTTCATCAGTTTTAGTCATTGTAATTTATTCATATTGTCGTTGTCCCATTGAGATTAGGATTAAAATTTTAAAAAATGAAAAATATAGGGACTAAAATTGATCAAAATAAAATGACTAAAACAACAATTTACACATAGTATAGAGACTAATAGAATTATTTTACCTTTTGACAAACTAATTTATGGTAACTTTAATTTTTTTATAATTGTTATTATTACTATTATTATAAAAATAAATTTATTATTGTGACAATATCAAATTTGTCATTAATTTTATTTTTCATTGGTGACAAAATTTATTGCAACAAAAACTAAAATTTTAAGTGACAAACAATTTTATTGTCACAATAAATATAAAATAATAGTTATATATCATCACTATCATGGGTCAAAGTTTTAGTGACAATAAAATTTGTGTCACAATTATAGACTTATAGTGATGATTTAATTGTGAAAAATATAATCGTCACAATTACTACTATAATAGTGACCAAATTAAAATACATCACAATTACTAATACTAATACTATCGCACAAAAAATTTGCACAAAAGTTTAATATTTGTGATAAAATTACTCATAATCACTGGCAATTTGTCACTAAAAATCTATATTGTTGTAGTGTCATTAATTTTTTGGTTAAACTACCACAGATGTCAATTAATTATGGGTAAGGTTACATTAGGTCACCTAATTTTTAAAAATTATATTTGAGTCACTCAAAAATGGGTAATGTTACATTTGGGTCAATCCTTAAATGTTCGAACTTTTGATAACCTTTGTCTTTAAAACTCGGAAGAACTTTCACAATATCACACTTACCTCTTTAAAACGTTATATTTAACAAGAAAAAATGGCTGATCCCGAATTTCTTTACTCATCCCTTTATCAATTCGACTTTTTTTTTCATTTTTACCAATTGGAGATTATTATTATTATTATTTTAATTCTTTTTTCAAGTAAGAAGGTTTCTTTAACAAAATGAATTTTTTGATGCTATTTAGTCTGTTGTAGTCAAATTAATTGTCTAAAAAATTTTAAAACCTTTAATTTCTAAATAAAATAAATAGGTAAACCACCAAATTTAAATTCTTTGATCTGCCTCTGCCTTTAAACTCTATGTTCATAACACAATACCAAATAAAATAATCCAACATGGAAGCATGAAGCTAAACGCACAGTTTCACTTAAACTTTCTGTTTTTTTTTTTTTTTGTTCTTTTCATTTTGATATATAGGATACGGTGAAAAACAAAACCAAATCAAAGTTGTCGGCAGTTACCACAGTCTCCGAAGTGTGCAAAACCAAGTTCAATTACCCATGAGTAAATTAGTTTAATTAATCGATTAAATCATATTCTTCCATTTTGATCCTAAATCATACCAATTAAATCGGATAATTAATTGATCAATTAATTAAAATATTTAATTATGTTCGATTCAAGTAATGACTTTTATTTTGCTTATTAAAAATATCGAATTTTATAATATGTTAAATTTTATAATGGCTTGGTTACGGTAAGAGTGCAAAAACAATTAAAACGTAAAAAAAAAAAGGAATTCACAATTTTTAGTAATTAAACTCATGAAAATAATTTGTAAATATTGTAGATAATTGATCATATCAATTTTGTAGATTTTGCCTAAAATTATAAACCGAACTGAACCAAAGTAATTTAAAAAGCTGGTACCGAATTTGATTTGACAATTCGATTAACTAATTTTCTTTACATTTTCATTGAATTTCATATTCAAATTTCAGTTTATCGTAATTTTTTTCACAACCCCAATCGTTAGTTGCCGACACTTTATCCCCTATTTTTTAGGATAAAATAAGTAAATTATCACTAAACTTTAGTTTCAAACATATTTTGTCACCAAAATTTTAAAACGTTTAATTTACTCACAAAATTTTGTATATTAAATTTTTTTATCACTACTCCATTAACTTTCTAACGTCTTTATAACATGAATTAAATAAATAATAAAATATTCCAAACCTTTTTTTATTTTTACACCAAACGAACATTTGGCTCACAGAATGTAAGATTATCTATGAAAATATAATTATCGGAATGTAACATTACTTGACACATTATTGAAAATACTACATTATCTTTTTTGTTTGGTTCTTGATATTTGGCATTGGAGTAAAACTAATAGCTGGGGTTTCGAAAAAGTGTTTCGTGAAGAGAACGCAATAGCAGATTTATTAGCAAAAAGAAATATCGGGAGGGACAAAGCTTTTTTTTGGTTGGACTCTGAGTAAGTGTTGTTATGAAAAATACAAATAGGTTGTGTTTCCTTTTATATTCGTAGAGCTTATTGTTTATGTAAGCGTGTGTTGTATGGGTCAACGTTGTAAGATAAGTAGTTCTCTGTATCGAACGTTGTAAACGGTAGTTATGGAATAAACAACTGGCACTCTTTTTCTCATTCTAATGCTCCAATTCCTTTGGGGTTTGAGGTACGAAGGAGGTTTTTAACGAGACTTATTTTTTTTATAAAAAAAATAGTATTTGGTTGAAAGAATATAAAATTAATTGGAAGCAAAATTACTAACTTGTCCTTATGATATATTTTCTTTTTGGGAAAACTACACCGCTGGTCCCCAAACTATCATTGTTTTCCAACCGGTCCCTTCTGTTACATAGTTCTCCTGTTTGGGTCCCCGCCGTTAAAAACTAATGAAATTGCTGTCGTTGAACTTTTTTTTATTTTTTAAATATTTTTTTATTTTCTCTCTCCTCTATATATATTATTTAAATTTTTTATTCAGACTAATAATGTGAATTGGGGGGGGGGGGGGAGCTGGGATTCAAACTTGTGCCCCCAAGCTTTAAAGTCAATGGGTTAACCACTGGGCTAAGCTCCAACTATTGTTATATTTTAGCACAAATTACTTTTAAAACAATCAAATGAACCCCTCAAAACTAAAAAAATAGTTGAAACAAATGACTTGCAATAAGATTCGAACCCATGTGCCATGGGATAAAAAGGCCAAGCATAAACCAAATGTGTCAAAGAATTATTTCGACTAAAATTTATATTTAACGTATATTAATTTACAAACAACACAAAATAAAATAGGGAGGGATTCGAACACAAAACCTTATTGATAAATTAATTTATGTTAAATATAAATTTTAGTATGCATTAAATATTTTATTCAAACACAAAACCTTATTGGTAAATTAATAGAATTATACGTTAAATATAAAGTTTAGTATACGTTAAATATTTTATTCGAATACAAAACCTTATTGATAAATTAATATACCTTAAATATAAATTTTAGTATATGTTAAATATTTTATTCGAACACAAAACCTTATTAATAAATTAATAGAATATATGTTAAATATAAATTTTAGTATACGTTAAATATTTTATTCGAATACAAAACCTTATTGATAAATTAATATACATTAAATATAAATTTTAGTATATTTAAATATTTTATTCGAACACAAAACCTTATTGATAAATTAATGGAATATACATTAAATATAAATTTTAGTATACGTTAAATATTTTATTCAAATACAAAACCTTATTGATAAATTAATATACCTTAAATATAAATTTTAGTATATGTTAAATATTTTATTCGAACACAAAACCCAATTGATAAATTAATATGTGTTATTGGTAAACTAATATACGTTAAATATAAATTTTATTCGAAATAATTCCTTGGCACATTTGGTTTATACTTGGCCTTTTTATCCCATGGCATATGGGTTCGAATCTTATTGCAAGTTATTTGTTTTAACTATTTTTTTAGTTTTGGGGGGTTCATTTGATTGTTTTAAAAGTAATTTGTACTAAAATGTAACAATAGTTGGAGCTTAGTCCAGTGGTTAACCCATTGGCTTTAAAGCTTGGGGGCACATGTTTGAATCCTAGCTCCCCCAATTCACATTATTTTGTTTGTTATGGTGGTGGCACGTTAATCTCAATAAAAAATTTAAATAATATATAGAGGAGAGAGAAAATAATAAAAAATATTTAAAAAATAAGAAAAAAGTACAACGTTTGCAATTTCGTTAGTTTTTAACGGCGAGGACTAAAACAGGAGAACTATGTAACAGAATGGACGATTTTGCCAAAAAATTAGTTTTGAGACCAAAATAGGAAAACGATGATAGTTTGGGAACCATCAGTGTAGTTTTCCCTTTTTTAACAAATTAAACTTTCAATTATTAAATTAAAAATATTTACATAAAAATTTGTAGAACTATTTTCATTACATTATCTCAAATTTGCAAAACTTTTTATTTATAATATAATTGTAGCGACTAAAATTTCAGTGTCACTTGGAAGAAACAGTTTGATTTGAATAGAATTAAAAGAAGGTGGAGTCGCCACCGGTCACCGTAAAATCAACGATTTGTTTTAAAAGTGAATTCAGGAGTTGGTTACATGCGGGGAAGGATTAACAACCCATCACGCTTGAAATCGGTACCATATCATATGTTGCTTTTATCGATGGAAATTATTGAAATTTAAATTGAATTTCTTAATCGAATATAAGCTTTAATTAAGTGGGCTTTAACACTTGGTGGGTTTGAATTAATTAGTCCTTTAATTAATAAGGGTGACTATACATTCGAACCATAGATTAAACCAACATCGAATAAAATTGACTGCTGTGTTAATTTATGGTTCGAATCAAGTACATCACCTTTATGCATGATGCAAATGGATAAAAATCATCTACCCCTTTCGATGCCTCTACTTATGCTCCTACACCATATACCTTAAAAATACACACTATCCTAAATTTCATAAACTCTAACCATAAACCCTAACCCTAAACTCTAAACCTAATTTTGAGCGTGAGAGCATAAGTAGGGGCACCAAAAAGGGACAGAGAATTTCCATCCAACGCAAACATTTAATAATGATGTTATGACTTGTCAAATTTTATTCATTTAAAATTTATCTTTAAACAATATAAATTAATTCTAATATTTGGTCAATATCAATTAAGTCAAGATATTACGACACAAATATCTGAGTTAATAAATACTTTTTTTATAGTTAAAATTAATTAATTATCAAGATGGATGTATAATTAAAATAGATTAAATGAATGATAATTTAAATACATGGCACAAAAAAGCTAAAGGCGAGTAAAATAAAGTATAAAAGAACGAGCGAAATAAATAAATGTGGGAAAGTAAAAACGAAAATTAAAAGTTAGATGTTAGTGAGTTAGATAAATTAAAACAGATCAAGAATAGTACAGATCATACCTTGTTGCGGGTCATCTTAAGCCCGAAAACGAATCGTAATAACCAACAATAAAATAAACATGAACAAATAATTATATAGATAAATAACTATATATATTATATATATGTTATACGGTATATATGTATAAGGAAAATGAAATATAAGCAAAAAAAAAAACACAACATTGTTGTTTCAGTGATAAAGGATGACGTAATTCATCCAGGAGACTCAGGTTTGAGCAAATATTCTGTACGGTGTGTGTGCCTTATTAAAACAGACTAAGAAAATTAAACAGATACTTGTAATCATTAATTTTGCCCGGAATGTTAATCAATTTTTATATTTTACAATAATAGACTTCGCTTACTTATCTTAATTATGTCATACGATTATAAAAAAAACCTAAAAACAAGCAAAAAGTATATATTATTAGTATTATTTGTACTTAAGTGATATATATAGTGCTATTTACTATCATGGGTAATTATTATTATGTTATTATTCATTTGAAAGAAAACCTAAAAATTATTAATATATTATAGTATCTCCCTTATGTTATTACTATTGTTATTGTTATTATTATTTTTATTTTATAATAATTATTATTAGTGTTTCGGAAGGAATCTGAAAATACAAAAACAAAAAATTAATATATATTTGTGCCCAATTAAATAAAAATAAGCCCAAGTTTATTTAATAAAACAGTCAGTTTACAAAACATAAAGCCCAAACCAAAATATTATACATGGCCCGATTTGGGCCCAACTTAACTAAAAAACTCTAATATGTCTCTTTGTTCTTGCACAGTTAATTCTCCACAGTTAGATCTAATTAAAATCTGACGGTCCAGATCAAACTTTAGATGGAAACCCTAGCTAGCCGCTTGCTTCTTTAGCGCCGCATCGAGCATAGCCCTTGGATCGGGAGCGCATCGAACGGCTAAGATCACATCCAACGTGTGTGCAGTCCACATCCGACTCTCCACACACGCGTGTGCTACACTCCTCAGCTCTCTAGACTGTCCAGATCCCTCACTAGTGGCTGAGATTGCTCCACGACGCCCAGCCACGCCGATTCCTAAGCCGCCAAGCCGCCCCGTCTCCTCCGGTCCCATCCTCAAAAGATTATCGCATGCAAAAAAAAAAAGAATGTCAGGAAATGCAATGAATTTCAAGGATTTCAGAGACGAATACAAACAAGAAATTCCAGCATCCAATAGCATATTTCAAGAGATTTTCATGTAATTCAAAAAAATTGTAATTTCGGGCTATAAAAGCCGAAACCAAATCAATGTAACCCTAAGTTTTCAAAAGTTAGAAACGAGGGAAATTTCAAAGAGCAATAGAAGCAAAAACACCTAGGATTTAAAGGTATCATCTTCTTCTTTCATTACGTTTCGAAACATATAAAAAAAGAGAGTCAGGGTCTTCTGTTTTTACCTTCGCGTCGGTTCGTTTTTCCTCACCGGTGACAAGCCTTTTGGTCTCTCCCGAGACCATAAGCGGTGAATCGGTGGGAAGCAAATATTAAAAGGGATTTTAAAACTATTTTTTTTCTTCCGATTTTTAAAAACAAAGGAAAAGTTTTTTTGGTCCTGTTTACACGAATTAAAAAAGGTTCTTGTTTTTTGGTTTTGAAAGGTCTTGAAAAAAAAGATTTTTGGGTGTTTAGGGGTTCGCCGGCCGTCGATTAGCGGTGACCAGTGTTTTAGGTGTCGATGTCGTGGGAGTTTTAGGAGAGGCTGAGAGTCTAGGTCAGCAAAAAGGGTTCAAAATGATTTTAAATGTGTTTTTATAGAGTTTTTGGGTTTTAAAAATAGGTTATCTACATTTTAAATCCCTCTGCGTCTCCCTTATTACATGAAGAAGGGTCTCCACATTTTTAATCCACGCCCGCAGTTCCTTAAGATTTTTAAATGTTTTTTAATTTCGTCCATGTTTTGATTTTAATCAGATTTCGAGTGGTTTAATTACCATTTCGGTCCCTTGGGTATGTTGTGTTCTTTTAATTGGGTCCTTATTTTGCGATTTAATCAGTTTTTAGTGGTTTTATTATTGTTTAGGTCCCTGTCATCATGCATATTTTAATTCCTGCCTCGTGATTAGCATTTCTTACTTTTTAGTCCTCTTTTATGATTTTGCCATATTGTTAAATATATGTTTATGTTTAGTGTATGTGATTGCCATGTTGATATGTGATATGTGGATGGACATGTATATGATTTATGGTTTGATATGCTTATATTATACGGTAATATATAATGTTCATGCGTTTATGGTATAATGCATAGATATGTATATATAATATAGTTTTAATAAATATATTATAACATATATTTTTTTACATAGTATAATTTGCTTTCAATGTCCCAATGTGGTGATCATTATGTGACATGCATTTATAATTGGCATCATACGACTTAATATTTTGATTTGCATGATAATTAATCTTAATCATAAAAAAGAGATACTTATTAACTTGTGTATTTGGGTTGTAATATCCTAGCTTATTGGATATCCCCCGAATATTCGAATTAATTTGCATCTTCTAAAGGTAAATTCGTAAGTAATTAAAACGAACAAGACCATGACATCATACTTTATCTGCTTACATCATGCATAATGGTGACATACGGGATCCGAACCCTAAACTAACACGACAATCAGACTTATATGATGTCAGTTTAGTCTTTGGTCCGGTGTATCGTCATCCTTTTAATTAAATGCTTAATTAATTCTAAAGCACCGATTTGATAAAGCTCATACAATTAGAGTCAATTTTCAATTATGAACACATAATTAAATTCATTTTAAATTTTAAAAAAAATTCATCGATTAAAAGCAACAAGTATTTTGGTACCGATTTCCAGGCGTGATGGGGGTGATAACCCTTCCCCGCACGTAACCAACTCTCGAACCCTTTCAAACGAATCTCTGGTTTTTATGGTGTCCGACCTACCTTGGTGGCCGGTGGCGACTCCAAATTTTTACCATTTTCCAAAAAACAAATTTTTAGAGCAAAAATCCCCTTTTTAATTGATTTCCTAAAAAATGGGATATTTAAAAGTAGTTTTAAAAAAACGTCGTTACAGCTTGGCGACTCCGCTGGGGACAGATTTTGTTTTACAAAACAAAAAGGGAGTTAAGCCAAAAAAATAATTGTTGCTTTGAATGATGGAAATTTTTAAAATTTAATTAACTTTAATGAGACTGTTCTTCTTTGAAAATGTGACTCAAATTATAGGAGCTTTGATAATTGGTAGTCATTGAATTAATTTTTCATTTAATTTTCAAGGAATTACCGACATGTGTTGCATCATGATCATCAAACTCTATACCCGAGTTATACCCCTTAAGTGAGAGTGAAATGCCCACACCCACGTGAGTATCCCTTTACGGGTCGGTAATTCACTTCCAGAATCCACGCCTTTGACACGTGAGCAACCCTCCACGTCATTAGGTCGTGCTTTCTCTCGAACCAAAACCAATTCACAAGCTTGTAATGGACCAGAATTGGGGTTCTTGTTGCCTTAGTAGGTGATAAGATATGTTTGAGTACTCTTTCTTAGAACCGAACCCACATGTGTGAGAATTTAAGAAGCCCACCCATTAGAGCTATGCGAATAACTGTAGAATTAGAATACATGCTAATATGTCTTGCATTGTTAATTTGCTTTGGTGTGCTTTCTTTCGTTTTTTATTCAGTATTCATTATTTTTGTTACCAATCCATTTGCCTTTTTGTCTTGTTTTGCTTGATTATTTTTGCGCATATTCATGACATTTTCATACGAAGTGTTGATTGGAGGAAAATAAATATATTAAATATTAAAAAATAAAACAATAATTGTATTTATTTAAATTAAAATTAGGACTAAATTGATATAATAGGTAACTAATAAGGACCAAATGTGTAATTATACACATTTTACTTTAACGGCCAGTGGTCAAAATAGGTCTATTTAAATAGTTGGGTGACCGAATTTTGAATTTTTTTAGTTGGGTGGTCACTAGAGTAGTTTACCCTAAATAAAATTCATTATAAGGAAAAGTAATTGTGTAATACCTAAGAAAGTTAGGGGAATAACATTCCCACCATTTGAGGGGAAAGAGTCACTGTTGGAAAAAGAATAATACTTCATAGTGAGAATCCTGCTAAACCAAACATCTGAGTATAAGTTTAGAAAAGATCATTCCCACCATTTAAGGGAAAATAATCACTATTAAAAAAAAGAATAATACCTCTTAGTAAGAATCTTTCTAAACCAAACAAGTGAATATAAGTTTGAAAAAATTTATTACCTAAGATAATCATCTTTTCCGCAAACCAAACCAATATATTCTCAATCAAGAGCAAATAAAAACATTCTCAAGCCTAACGGCAGCAGGCATCTTTGAGGTCTCAAAACATAGTCGTTAAAAGGGAATGACAACCAGAACATGCATATTTCTAACCACAAGCCAACATTCTTGGCGATCCTGTGTTCCAGAGCATCCGTTAAAGATGTCGGCCTCCAAAAATGGCAAGACCCATCTGATCCTCTGTCTCCAAAGATCAATTGCATGGGACAAGTGAAGAAGCTGACAACTAATGTCGTTGGGTCATGTTCCTCACAAATTCAATATCACCACCAAGAACAATGATGTCTCCAATAATGGCATCAAGTATTTCAAGCTGAAGAAGATGTTTTCGGGGAAGAATTTAACAGGCAGCCCTGCCATCGCCACAGGTTGCAGAAGAAAGCAAGCGTTGAGAAATAGATCAAGCCGGTTCAAGAATGGTGAGGAAAAGGATATATTATTTCAACATTGAGAATATGGATCCACTGTTACTTGTGATCAAGAGAGTTCTGAAACGGTGGAGCATATTATGATTTGTTCTTAAAATTCCATTTCTTTATGTTTGATTTCGCCACAAGGAATGGTGCAATGGGATAACCATGGCGGGAAAAGGAGCACAATCTTTCCATGAATGATGGTTTAATCTATAGACATTGAAACAGTATGGTTATAAGTGTGTAATTAAGAACAAAGAATGCATACTTGGTTAATGGTTACCAAGGAACCGGGTCAGCTTGTTACAATATCTCTAAATACACATGGGTATGTTTGAAACACTACGAATCTGTAGTTTTTGTTTGCGGTTACATCTAGGGGTGATAACGAGCCTAGCTGAGCCCGAGCCTGGCCAGGCTCGGCTCGGCTCAGAAACAGTGTAATTGGGCTCGGCTCGAGCTTGAAGCTCGTCAGGCTCGGTTCGGGCTCGTCAGGTTCGGCTCGGCTCGAAATGAAAAATTTTGCTATAGTTTTTTTTTATAAATTAAAAATCTCTTTCATAACCAACACTCAAACGAAATAAAATAACCGAGAAAGGGGGAAATGCCAAAAATTAGATTAATCCAAATAATCAATAAATATTCTTATAATACAAACACATAATTAAAGAAAATACAAAATCAAACAATAACCAAATAATGAAAGAAAATACAAACACATAATTTATTTTAGTGCATATGTAGATTTTGAGCCTGTTCACGAGCTTTTCGAGCCTCGGCTCAACTTGTTAAGATTTCGAGCCGAGCCCGAGTCGAGCTCACTCGAGCCGAGCCGAGCCCAAATAGCTCGCGAGCCGGTCAGGCTCATTATCACTGCTAGTTACATCTCTAAATTCATTCTCTCAAAACGATAGTGGTTGTGGTTTGAGAGCCCAGAAGCAGCTGATGTTGTTAGTAGGGATGGATCGAGGGCAGTCGTACCCCTGAAAATTTCAATCTCTCTTATAATTTATTTATTTCTTATATATATTTTTTTTATTTTTCATCGATGATCTAAGTTTGCACCCCTAAAATTTTGTAACGTCGCACCCTCTAAAATTTTAATATAATTCTCTAATAGTTCATACTAGGGTGTTCATTGTAGGATATCATATCAAATTCAATCTGGTTTTTTCAGATATCCAATTTTTCGGATCGGCAATATAGTGATCCGCATCCTACATAGAAAAAATCGGATATCCAGATATTCAGATTGCATATTCAGATATTCGATTATCCGAAAATATAATTTGATTTAACTTTTTTTCGAATTTGAAGGTCGTATTTATGAAAATTTTGCATATAACAAACAACAAATTGCTAAATGTTAGGCTTTTTGCACAATCGAATCGATCACCGAAATCTGTCAAGAGAGTTGATTTTGCTCATTGGATGAATTGGCTAAAAACCGAAATAAAGATGGACAATTTGCACAAGGATTTTAGAGTGGTTCGACTACCCAACCGAGTCTACATCCACTACCTTAGCACACCACAAAGGATTTTGTAACACCCGGGTTTAGGGGTTAGGCAAAAATAATATTTTAATATTAGTTTGGGCTCGGTTTTACACTCCAAATAATGTTTCGGGTTTTGTTTCAAAATTATAAATTGGGTTGATCATGTTTTAAGATTTAAACCCCAATAGACCATGGTTTTCATACTATTGAGAATACCCCATCTCATTAAGGGTACAAAGGACTTTTGGCTTTTAAAATAAAACAAAACACATAAACTTCACTTTTCCCACATCTTCCTCCCCTTTCTCTCTTTCAAAACTCACGGTGTCTTCTCCCCACCATGGATGGTTACTATTCCATCATCTCCTTGCTTCATCTTTGAAGATTTTTGAAAGGTAATGACATTTTTTAGTTGTCCTCATCTTTCCCTCCTTAAAAGTACTTTCTATTTTCGTTTTCATGAGGGTTTTAGAAAATGGAAATTTATAGAAGTTTGAATAAAAGTGGGAGCTTTATGTTGTTAAAGTAAATGTGTTGAATTTGTATGTTTAGATAAGTTATATAGAAGTCAAATGGTATTATATATGTGAATTTCAAAGGGTTTTGAACAATTTTCGGAATTGGGTTTTGAGAGGGTTTTTGGAGGATTTTAAAGTGGGTTTTGGGGTTGTTTGAGGTTGGTTCTTGAGGGCTGTAGGTAGTATGATATATGAGGATCATTTTGGATGAAATTGAGGCTTGTTTGGGTGCTTGAAATGGAAGAAATCAGTGGGCTATAGAGGCTACCCGAAAATTCTGTTTTGTGACTTTGTTTGGGGTGTTAAATGCTTGTTAATGTTAATCTGGGTTGTTTCCGATGATGTGTTATTGATTCGAACGTTTTGGTTGTGTTTGAGATGATTAGAATCGAGCTTGGGCATCGGTGAAGCATCGGGAGTGAATCCGGAGAGTTGAAGGTTGTGGCTTGCTTGGTCTTGTGCTTGGAAACTTAGGTGAGTGGTTGATTTCCTTGAATGATTTTAAATTAGTTGGTTCGAGTATACGAACTAGGTTGAGCTTGGTAGACCCACCTAGAGTTAGGATTAGGGTGGTAGCCTAATCCTAAGCTTGATCTAAGCCTTTGGATGAACTCAATTGTGTGAATGTATATGCCTCGTATGCCATGTGATATGAATGTTTATGTATATTGTTTTATACATGTGAGTTGTGGCATGGATTGTATTGCTTAAAGCATGCATGGTGATGGTTCATGGTTGTGTCCATGGTGAGTACGTGCTAAGCACGGAAATGATTGAAATGTGTGTTGTGGAATGAGTAAAATATTGGCACTAGTATACTTAAATACAAATGATCGATCATTAGGATGTTAGTGTGTACACATGAGTCTAAAGTCGCGCGTGGCCTTGGTGGCGTTGAGTCACCAAGGAGGAGTACGGGTACGCCCGGAAATGGTATTTAAATATAGTCGATGATGAGTGGAATCCCATCGACGGGGCGTGAGGATGAGTGGAATCCCCTCCGCGAGACCGGTGATGAGTGGAATCCCACCGAGGTAATGTGGTTGTTGGATATGAGTTTCCAACGAGTCTATCCGCGTATTTGGGTCATAGCTAGGTGCCAATGTTGATTGATATATGCATCAATGTATTGAGATATAGGAGCCGTTGGATGTTAAATGTGATTACATGTATGGTTGTGTTAAGCTCATGATCATGACATAATTGTGAGATAATTGCTCATGCATCTATATCTTGTGGACGTTTGTTGTACGTGTGTTGCTTTGGCTAGATCGTGCTCGGACCCTGCAATGTTGAGGTTTGTTTTTAGAGCTTGCCCTCACTAAGCATTATTTGCTTACGCTCTCTTTGTTCAACATTGCAGATCCTTAGTTCGTGGGTTGCTCGAGCGAGAGGAGAGCCTCCAAGTGTGGTTTGGATTGAATTCACCAAGTATGGATTTTAAATAATAGACATGTAATGGTTGAGCAATGGGATGTGTTATATCTTGTGATTGTTGTTGGTTGATAGGAGCATATGTAGACTCCTTTATATGTATGGCTTTTGCATGGTTGTGTTGCCATGGTGTTTGTTGACTTATGTCTTTACTTGCTTGAATTGTTAGCCATTGCCTTAAGAGTTTTACATGTGTTTGGTTATAGTATGAATGAATGCATGATGTGGATTGTTGCCTTTGTATTATACATGTTTAAGCCCTGTGGAAGCATGCTTTATGGTTGGTTTGCCTTAGGGATTGATGTTAGTGTGTTGGTTTATGTGTTAGAGGGATTTAGGGGCCTCCTTGTGCTCTAAATCAGCTCAAACCTGCAGTTTCGTAGCTGGGGTATCGATACCGTTGGTCTGGTATCGATACTGCCCTGTGGTTTCAGGCCTCGTGTATCGATACTCGAGGGGGAGTATCAATACCTTTTTGGCCACTGGAGCCACTGTCGATTTCGGTATCGATACTGGCCTCTAGGGTATCGATACCGTTGTCTTAGCTTTGACCGTGGGAAGTCAACTTTAGGGGAGGGTATCGATACCCTCATTGGGGGTATCGATACTATCTCCTCAGGTTGACCAAACCCTGCTGACCTAGTCCAGGGGTATCGATACCCCCCCTTAGGGTATCGATACCGCTTGCAGTTTGTCTTTAAAAATGGGCTTTTAAATGTTAGTTTGGGTTCGTTTGACTGCTTCGTAATTATCGTTCCGCTGTATGATCACTTAGGATTTAATTTTCATCTAGACAAGATTAAAATGAAAAAAAAATATAGGGTTGCTAACCGAGGGAGAGTTCCTTAGGGAGTTTTCACTCGGTTTTCCCCGTGTAGCTCACTCGGACCGGTCATCCGGCCAGACCGGGACGAGGGGGTTACAGATTTCCCAATTCACTAAGAATTCATCCCCTTTTCAAGGCTTAGGAGGAAACCTTTACAACCCTATCTTTTATACGGCTAAGATAGAACCACTCTAGTTTTTGTCTAAGGCTAAACTAGAACCTCTCCTTTTACAAGAGATTTGTTTGGTAAACTTAATACCTCACAATGTGGGTGTTTACACAAATTTAAGCTCACAATAGTACAATGATTTACAATAAAGCTCACTCTCTAAAGACTATTTACAAGAGAAATAAAGAGATAAGAATTTGACTCAATTTCTCTTGAACATGTTGTTTGGATGTTGTCTTTCACTATCTTCAAGTTCTAGCCTTCATAATATAGTTAGGAACAAGCTTGTGGTCGTTGGGATGATTTGGGGCCGTTGTAGCATTTATTTCCCCCAATAAATGCAGTTATGGTGATGTCTATTTCGATACGCTCGAAGCCGTATCGAAACGCCCTTCTTTAGAACTAGCCATTGGGTCAAATGTAGTGTGCCGTATCGAAACGTCTAGTACCGTATCGAATCAGCCTGAAATTCAAAAGACCGTTGGGAAATAGTCGTTGGGGGGTTTTGACCGTTGGGGTGTCTGCCATGTAGGCGTATCGAAACAACAAAGGGTGTTTCGAAACAACCCCAATCTGTATTGAAATAGGTAAACCCTGTATCGAAACAGATTCTGGCAGTTCCAAAACGTATCGATACAAATTATGCTTGTAAAAAAACGAGTACATTAAAAACACTAGTTTGACTACTTAAAAACGTTTCAAACATTGCCAAAACATTTTGCAATCACTAATTTTTTCCAGACCTTGAATCTTTTTAGTTTTTGTCAATCTGGGCTTATGTCAGGCTATTACGTAAATTAAGGCTAAAAAAGGGAAAGAAAAAAAGGAGAAAAAAAAAACAAAAACACTATTATAATTAGTAACATTCTATGCTTTTTACTACTATTATTGTTATTTATGTTTAATATTATTATTATTTGTTACCTATTATTATTATTATTATTATTATTATTATTATTTCTGTATTAGTATTACTACTCGCTACTATTGGTATTACTATTTATGTTATTATTATTATTTATTATTTATTATTGTATTATTATTATTGTTATTATCATTTATATACATTATCATGGCATATTTGTTGTTATTATATATTATTTGTTTTATTATGAAAATAAAAATAAAACATAAATAAAAGCCCAAAATGAATATTGGTAAAAATAAAATAAAATAATAATATAATGAAAGTCTATTGCACATGAGGCCCGTTCAATACCCAAATAATACAATAAGCCTGGAAAGCCCAACAAACAAAAAACCCTAAGCTAACCCTAATCCCATGTTCTATGATACAGCCGCCACAAGCCCTAGCCATTGGATCTGGTTCGAGATCAACGATCTAGATGAAGCCCGAAGAGAAGAAACCTTAGGGAAGCCTGGATGCTCTCGCACCGCGCGACCCCAGTGCCGTTAGATCCAGGCACAATCAACGACCCAGATAACGTATGGAGAAACCCTAGTGAGCCCGGTGGAGTTGATCCACGCCGCACGAACCCCCACCGTTAGATCCAGGCTCGATCTAACGGACCGAGAGACCTCTGGATCACGCGTGCCCTACATGTGAGCCCCTTCGCATCCGACATGCACAGGTCCACGGCGATCCGACTTCCCCCCACGCGTCCGATCTGCTGACCTCTCGTCTGCCACGAACACGCCCTCTGTCGCCTTTGACCCAGTGCACGCCAAAGCAACCCCATTTCGGGAAAACTCGACATGAAACAGCAAAAAAAAGCAGACATCAGATGTTGAAATTGTAAACCAAACAAAAACTCAACAAAATGTCAACCAGACAAGGCAGATCAGAGAGAGTCCATAATGTAATTTTGTTTGTTACCTCGATGTAATTCCGGTATAAAAGAAACCGAAAAAATAGAATTGTAACCCTTAAGGAGAAGAGGGGAACGTTTCGATTTCAAGCAATAGAGAAACAACTTCCAGAGGTATTCCTTTCGGGTTTTTATTTTCAACCCATTTGTATGCAAACGAACAAAACCAAAAATAAAAAGAGGAGTTTTGTTTTTTACCTTTCGAGAACCACGTCCCCTCTTGCTTCGAGTTGAGCCGGCAATAAGCCCTTGGCTTTCGTCTAGGAGGTCGTCGGGGTGAGCTGTCCGAATCTCAACGGGGAAGGCTTTTTGAGGTTTCGATTCAAGTTTTCAAAAAAGGGGTTTTTTCGGTTTTGTATTTTGAAGGGGATTTGAGTCTTCATCATCGACTCTAGCTTGCTGTTTTTTTTGGGGGGGGTGATTTTTGAATAGATCGTTGTCGTTGCCGACTAGCGATAACTGGCTGGTGTGTTTAACGGGAAGAGTAGACGGAGAAGATGAAAAGAAAGGCTCTATGTTATTACTTAAAATGGAAAAAAAATAATGAGATTTTATATTAGGTTTGATTTTAAAAAATGGTCCACTAGCGTTTTAACCCTCCCGTGTTTTTAAAATTACGCCTGCAGTCCTTTTGATTCCCCAAGTCATCAAAATTACACCCCCTTTTTGATTAATCGATTCATTTTCATTTTGGGGATAACCCATTTGAGCCCTTAAAGTTTTATTTTATTTCGATTTTCGCCCCAAAGTCAATAGTTTATTTACGTAACCGATCCTGCAATTTGTGTGTGTTTAAGTTTCAACTTGCTTGTTGCCCGTGTTGATTCAAACTGATTTTATTATGGTTTGGATGAAAACATATTATCATGTGTATTAATCTCGTATCGTTGCACACATTATTTTATTTTATATCTAAGATTGCATGGTAATGAATGGGCATACGTATATAACATATAGTTTTCACGTAGCCTTGCTCGCGTATTAATATTTTGTAAAGTAGTGCACCTTCACATGTGTGTTATATGATTCTGTGCATGATTTTTGTTAATCATATAAATTCCGTAGAATTTTTAATTTTTCATACTTATCTTATTTTTATGAATATCGTTTATGTTTTCCATGTTACAATATGCTTTTAGCTATATGTCTCTGCCTTTTTTATTTGATCATGCGATTTAATTATCTCGTTTATAAATTTAGAGTTGCATCCAAATCTTTAAAAAATGTGTAACACCTGAGTTTAAGGGTTGGGTGAAAATAGTATTTTAATATTATTTCGGGTTCGGTTTTATTGTTAAAATAATGTTTGGGTTTTATTTTCAAAATAAATGGTGTTGAACATATTTTAATTTGAACCCAAATAGCCATGGATCTCCTTCTTTGTGAATAGTTCAATTCATTAAGGGCAAAGTGGTCTTTAGCCTTTAAATTTAAACAAAACAATTAAAAACACATATTTCTCACCATCTTCCACTATTCACTCTCTTCTTCAACGTGAAAAGAGAGAGCTCTCTACCCAATCACTATTCCATCACAAAGCTCCTCCATTTCAACTCATTTTTGAAAGGTAACACCGTTTTTGACTTCTCCTCAACTCCCTCTCTTCAAAAGTACCATTAATTTTTATTTTCATTAAAGTTTTGGAAATGGGGGTTTCAAAAGATTTGATTAAAAATGATGCCTTTGTGTTGCTAAACCTAATATTTTGATTCAATGTTGTTAGTTATGAGGTTTAGGAGTTAAATGGTACCACATATGTGGATTTTTCTTGGTTTTAAGCAAATTCCCGAAATTGGGTTTAAAAGGGGGGGTTTTGGAGGGTTTTTGGTGAGTTTTGGGGGTTGTTTTAGGTTGGAATTGACAGGCTATTGGTAGTGTTATGGTTGGGGGTCGATTTGGGATCATTTGTGGGTGTAAAAGGTGTTGGAAACATGGGTATTGGATGAGGTTTTGGGGCTGCCCGAGTTTGGTTAAATGTGGGGTTGTTCATGGCTTGAAACATTGTAATTTGTGTTTGAATTGTGTTTCGGGTTAGTATTTTGATGTTTGGGCTGATTTGAGGTTATTTGAATTGTATTGAGGTTGTTTAGAAGCAAGAACTTGGGTCGGTGAAGCATCGGGGGGAAATCCAGAAGCTTGAGGGTGGTTGCTTGCTTGGCTTGGAGCTTGGAAGCTTAGGTGAGTGGTTAAATGTTTAAAGTGGTTTTAAATGGTTGGTTCGAGCATATGGACTAGGTCGGGCTTGGTAGACCCACCTAGAGTTAGGATTAGGGTGGTAGCCTAATCCTAAACTTCAACTAGAGCCATTGGTTGAACTTGTAATGGATGTTATGCCTCGTAATATTTGTGATGTGATGATTTATGTATAATGTGTTATGCATGTGAGATGGGGCATGCATGTGAATGGTTCATGATTGTGATCATGGTGAGTACGTGCTAAGCACAGAATTGGTTGAAATGAATAATGTGGATTGAGTTAAATGTTGGCACTAGTATGCTTGAGTACAAATGATCGATCATTAGGATATTAGTGTGTACACATGAGCCTAAATTCGCGCGTGGCCTTGGTGGCGTTGAGTCACCAAGGAGGAGTACAGGTTCGCCCGAAAATTGTATTTATATATAGTCGATGATGAGTGGAATCCAATCGACGGGGCGTGAGGATGAGTGGAATCCCCTCCGTGAGACCGGTGATGAGTGTAATCCCACCGTGAGGTAAAGTGGTTGTTGGATGTGAGTTCCAACGGGTTTATCCGCGTATTCGGGTCATAGCTAGGTGCCAATATTGATTGATATGTATATCAATGTGTTGTAGACTGTGATTTCTACTTGGATGTTTATATGTGTTTACATATATTGTGAAATGGAGCTTGTTGAGCATATCATATAATTGAATATTGTTCATGCATCTTTAACTTTTTGCTCTTGAGGATCTTTGGTAATTATGTATTTACCTTGGCTAAGATCGTGTTTGGACCCTGTATTGTCGAGGTTTGTTTTTAAAGAGCTTACCCTCACTAAGCTTATTGCTTACGCTCTCTCTTTGTTCGACAATGCAGATCCTTAGTTCGTGGGTTGCTAGGTGCGATAAGGGGGCCTCCAAGTGTGCTCGTGGTGCTTGTTTAGCTACCAAGTATGAACTTTTAAATTAAGATGTAATGGTCAAGCAATGAGACATGTAATCGTGTTATGATGCTTTTGAATTATGTTGTTGTTGATGTTGTTGCTAGGAGCATGCTAGACTCCTTTTATATGCTTTGTTGGTTGGTTTTTTAAATGCCAAGTTGCTTGTAAACCATTGTGGCCTTTACCTATCTTGTTTTGCCTAAGTGTTTGCAATGTTAAAGCTTAACATCATTAATACAACGTATGGATGTATGACTTTGTGATGTTGTTGCCTCTAGTGTTTAGCCTTGTTGTATTGATGTTCAAGCATGCTTGTTATGTTGGTTTGCCTTAGGATAGATGTTAGTGTGATGTTTGGGGTTTTAGAGGGGTTTAGGGACATCTTTGTGCCATAAACCAGCTAAAACCAGTCTGCAAACAAGGGGCATTTCGAAACGGGCTACCCTGTTTCGATACGGTCCCTTTGTTTTTGGCCGGGTGTTTCAAAACGCGGGAAGGCCGTTTCGGTACACTTTCGCTACTGGAATTCTAAGAAAATGACGAGATGAAGGTGTTCCGAAACGGGTCTTATGGTTTCAAAACGGTCAAAATCTCGTTGACCACGAGAAGTTGACCATGGAGGGTGTTTCGGAACGGTTGACCCCCGTTCCGATACGACCTCTTCGTGTAGGCTTAGAATCGTTGACTAGGTCAAGGCGTTTCGATACACCTTGAGGGTGTTTCGAAACGGCCTACTTAATCAGTTAAAAATAGAATGTTTTGCTTAGGTTGATCGAGTTATTGTTTTATGAATGCTCGTCTTTCCGATGCTATGATCACATAGGTTTCGAATGAGCCTTTAGACAAGATTAATTTAAAAAGAAATTTTATGGGTCGTTAACCGAGGAGGAACCCTAACGGATTTCGCTTCGGTTTTCCCCGTGTGGCCCACTCGGACCGGTCAAGCGTCCGGACCAGAACGAGGGGGTTACAAAATGTAAAACGAATGTCTTTTTATTCGAGAATGAACGAGGTTAGTACCAGTCGTAGTGGTGGTGGTTCGGACGTTCTTTCTCGAATAATAAGGCTTTTAAAATTTACTCAATCGTATAACTAAATTTCGATATGAATCGCCACTTTAATTCGTAAAATTTAATATTAACTAAGCGGTAATGGTTTTGGTACCGATTTTAGGGTATGACGAGGGATGCTCATCCTTCCTCGCGTGTAACTAACTCTCGAACCCATTTTTTTAAAGAAAAATCTCTAGTTTTAACTTCGGTGTCCGGTCTACCATTTTTAAATGGCCGGTGGCGACTCCTTTTTCATTCAAAATCCGATTAAATTTTCAGAAATCAATTAAAACCCGGTTCTTCCAAGTGACACCGAGGTAGTTTCTAAAATTTAATCGCAACAGATGGCGACTCTACTGGGGATAAATTTTTATTTTCAAAAACAAAAAGAGGGTCGAGCCAAAAAATCTTTACCACTTAATTAATATTAAAAGTTGCGAATTAAAGTGACCGAATTGATCGATATTTGTTTATAAGTGCGAGTTTATTTTAAACGCATTTAAAATTGACATTTAAACTTGTTTGTCTAAGTGGGGGGAAACGCTAGTGCTTTCGCGAGAATATCGTTCCTCCGTACGGGCCTAGCAAGTACCTTCTGGGCCTTGCTACCCTTAGTAGGGGACAACGAAGACAATTCAAGTATCTCCTAGAACCAAGACTGCATGTAGCGAATTTAGAATGCCCACCCCTTTAGAGCCATGCGGATAACCTAGGTGTACTAGATAAATAGGGTTGCTTGTTTAATCCTTGTTTTATTTCCCTTTTGTTTTATCATTTTAAATCATGTTTATTCGATACTAACACATTTTTCTTTTGTTTTCTTTTCTTTTTTTCCTTTTTTCCTTTTGCATTTCTCTTGCATTTTCATTGCATATTTTAGAGGTGTTGAATCAAGGTGGTTCTACTCGTTATCAAGGCAATCATTATGGATGGGAGGTTGCTCAAAAAGGAAGAGGTCAACTCTCAGGTCAGACATTGGTCAGAAATAAACAAAAGAGTTCAGGGGGACAGTTCACCAAGTGAGCGTATTGTACCAGGTTACACATATGTGAGCCTTCAACAAAGTGATCTTTACGAGTTAAAAGGAATTTGGGAGAGTTGGGATAGAAGACTACAAGGCTTGTTCCGGAAGAATTATGGTGATATGGCGGATCTAATATATGTTAGAATCAACGAACCTTTATTCCGGGCTTTGTTTGAGTTTTGGAATCCCGCCTTTTGTTGCTTCACTTTTAATGGAGAAGATTTGATGCCTACCATCGAGGAGTATACGACCCTCCTTCATCATAAGGGAGTAAACCAAGATTGGATTTATTCCAAACCTTCTAAATCTCAGAATTATCTAGCCAAGCTCCAGGAGGCAGCCGGGATGAGCGTGGATTGGGTAAAGGGTTTAATTCAGCAAAGAAGGGACAATATGTCTTTCTCATGGGAGTGTATCCGAGATTTGATACCGTCGCACCTCGACGAAGTGATGAAGATGGATCTTTTCGCCATAAGAGTGTACGGTTTATCATCTTTCCGCGAATTCTAAATGGAATTGATGTGGTAGTCCTAGACGTCTTCGAACGGTTAAGAAAAAAGCGAACCCTGCTGCGGCAATCTTGGCCGAAACTTTTATTTCGCTAAACACAATCCGGAGGCATGAGAAGGGACGCTTTAGGGGGTGTGCTCAACTGCTCTAGGTGTGGATTCAGAGCCACTTTTGGGTGACGCCAAAAAGGGTTTTACAAGGAGTTTTGTTCGAGGACTTCTCTCCGTTACAAGCGTATTTGAGCAAAGAGTGGCAGGAGGACACCAAGAAGGTGAAATGGGCAACTATTCTCAGGAATGTCCAAGACATCGAGATAGTTTGGAGGGCACATTGGTTGGGCCGAGTTTCATACTTTCTTTATCGATGCGGAGATTACAATTGGCTAATGCTTTTAAGACTTTACGGGGAATTGGTTGTGCTCTTCTTTTGGTATCAAGGCAATTCGGGTCCCGGCAGTTTATACCTTTTACGTCGGGTTTGAGCCGAAGTGAGTTTCACTTCAAAGGGGAATTTAGAGCGAAAATTGTGAATGCCACTCAAGTGTGGGACCATTGTTACTGTGTAAGAATTGATGAAGATGCAACTAGCATGATTACCCCGGATTATGACTTTTGGAGGAGATGGAAGACTAATGATGAAATTCCGAAGCCCGATCAAGGATCGATCATGACTATGGAAGAAAACATGAGGATTGTGCCCTCTGAGGCAGACATCGTGAGGAAAGAACTTGAGGAAATAAGGAAAAAGATGGAAGCTTTGCAATCCAAACACACCGATGAGCTTTATCAATCAAGATTGGACATCGACGTCAAAGAAGGAGCAATCAAGTATTTGAGGAAAGAAAATGCCGATTTGAAAGAGAAAATTGCCCTTTATCAACGAGATGTTGTCAAAATGCAAGCATCCATAAGAAGTGCAAGTCAGAAGAAGCTTGTGGCAGTCGAAAGAGAAAGAAAGAACGACCTACATTTGGTCGAAGAGGAAAAGAGAAAAGGTAAGGAAGAAGTTGAAAAAGAAAAGGCTGGAAGCAAGTTGGTTTTGGAGAAAGAAAGGAGAGCTCTAAATAGTGTAATCAACCATTAGAGAGAGAAGGCAAAGCAAGAGATGGAAAGGGAGAGGGAAAACTCCGCCACTTGGTAAAGAAAGGCGCACGATCACAAGAATCGAGTACAAGAACTGCAAAGTCTATACGAGTTGACCACCGAAAACTTAGAACATAGTCAAGCTTATATCACTCAGCTAGAGTCGAGGGTGGAAGATTTAGACGTCGCCTTTTATGAGTACCATGAGCGCAACAGCTTCTTCGAGCTTCAGACCAGCCAGCAAGAGAATACAACCCTCTGAGCACAGATCGAGACCTTACAGGTTGCGGTACAAGATTATGAGGGTAGTCTCTTGGTCTTCGAGGAAGCTGCAGTAGGTGAGGACGACTATTGGTGGCGTAGTCTTCGAGACACTACTCGTATGATCCAGGAAAGAGATAATTACTATACCACCTTGATGGTTCAAGTGCAAGAGGTAGCTCAGCACGTGAAGAACTTAGCCGCGGAAGCCAAAACGTTACACCCTCTTGTTACCCTGGACATGGCTGAAGCACCGAGATTCGTCCAACTGCTCTAGGCAGTAGAAGAGTTAGGGGTTAGGGCAACGACCTATCTCTAGATTTCTGTTACGACTATTTTGTAAGAAGGGCCTCCCATTTTTTATGTTGGTCCGCCTATCAGACAATATCTTTTGTTAGTAAGCGGGGGGCCCATCAGTAAAACTTTGATGTGATGATCTTTGTTCCAAGGGGGCCTCTTAATTATTGAAATGTGGCTTGTGAGGAGTCACCGTTATGATCAAAACCTTTGTTCACATGTATATTTGTACTCATTCGTTGCATCTCCCATTCATGCACTATTTCACGACATAACATGCATTGACCAATTAATATCAATAAATTAACATCAAAAATAAATATTACAATGGAAGAACGTCAATCTACAACCATTCCGCGTTCGTACGATACCCGTTCCCAATCAAGAGCGGTGGAGGAGAGAATGGCAAGGGTCGAACAAGGTCAAAAGGACCTTGAAGGTCGATTAGATGGAATTAAACATAACATCAAGGATCAAATCGCTCAGTCGCAAACCAACATCATTGCCCAGATGACCGAGCTGCTCACGAAGAAGTTCAGTAAGGAAGGAGGTTCGGGGGAAGGAATAGAATAGACCACATCGCACATTCAACCGGAAATACATGTCACCGGAAAGAGAGTACACATCAACCTTGGAGGGGCCTCCAACCCAATCGGCCCTCAAACTAACCGCCATGTGGGCTTCTCAGCTAATCAGCCGGTGGAAGTATGGGAAGGCCCCGAAAATGAGGTTCCGGATCTAAATATGATGAGCGAGGTAGAGGAATGAATTAAAGCCGAAATGGAGAGGAAATACAAAGAAAGGTTCCGTTTCTTTGAGGAAAGGTTCAAAGCATTGCAAGGAATAGATGAACAAGGAGGTGACGCTAGCGACTTAAGTCTCGTGGCATATTTGGTAATACCGCCAAAGTTCAAGGTTCCCGACTTCGCTAAGTATGATGGAATGACTTGCCCTTCTGCCCATATCACTATGTACTGCCGAAAGATGGCTGCTTTCATAAAGGATGAAAAATTGCTCATTCACTACTTTCAAGATAGCTTAATAGGTTCAGCAACCCGGTGGTACACTCAGCTCAGTCGGGTTAACATCAAGTCATGGAAAGACCTCTCAAGGGCCTTTGTGAAGCAATATAAGCACGTAACATATATGACCCCTAATCGAATCATATTGGAGAGTATGGAGCAAAAACCGAATGAAACTCTACGCCAGTATGCTCAAAAGTGGCGTGATGTGGCCGCTCAGATTCAGCCACCAATCCCCGAGTACGAGATTACACCCATGTTTGTGAATACCTTAAGGGGTGATTTGTTCGATCGTTTAATAAATAACACCACTCAAAGTTTTGCCGTTATGGTAAGAACCGGTGAATCAATTGAGGTGGCTATAAAAAGCGAAAGGAAGAGCGGAGAGAATTCTCGAAGGAACTACAAAAGGAAGGACAGCGAAGTAAACACTATGGGGGCTTATAACGCCCCAAAGAACTTCACTATCTCCCAGCCAAAAAATACGACCGGAGGCGGGCAGGGTCCTAACAACAAAGATTCAAGGCCCCCTGAGGAAGGAAAGTGAGAAACTGTCATTTACTCTCCTACCGGTATCATATGTCGAATTGTACTCGCAGTTGCACAAGGGCGATTTGGTTAGGCCTCATTATGTCCCTCCATTTGAACCACCATTTTCTGCGTGGTACGATGGAAGGTGAATTGCGAATATCATGCCGATGTTCAGGGGCACACAATAGAGAATTTTATTGTGTCCAAGAAGTTCGTTCAAAACCTAATCAAGACGAGAGTATTGCAGTTAGATGAGCCAATCACGACCAACAACCCCCTACCTAACCATGGGGGCCGAGGTGTTAACTCTATTGAAGAGGATTATGCTAGGAAGGAAAATCGAAGCGTGTCCGAGATAAAATCCCCGTTAAGGTAGGTTTTCCAGCAATTGTGTATAACCCGGCAAATTGATCGGGGCATGGTGATCGTACAAAAGGGTTGCGGTCCCTATTGTGAATATCACAATGATGAGGGACATGACATCAAAAATTACGAAGATTTCAAGCAACAAATTCAAAAAATGATAGACAATAAGGAGATCGCTTTCTTTGAGAAAGTTGACGGGAAGAAAGAATGGGAAGTCTACACCTCAGACATCCCCAAGATTTCCTATGGAGTTGAAAGACCGTTTAGAATTTCGATCAAGCCAAAGGAGGAATAGCCACCCCAAGGGCCAAACGTCAAGGCATCCCTCAAGATTGTGATAACAACGCCAACATCGTTTCCTTTTAAGGATACCCGGAGTGTCCCATGGAATTACGCCGCTCAGATCTCCGTGTCGGAGGTTCCCAAGCCACAAGAGGGCGATGAGGTGTCCATAGGAAAAGAGCCAATGCAATAAGAGCCAACGGGGCATGACTCTGAAGAAGTGAATGAGGTGGGACATTTCACAATGAGTGGTAGGTGTTATTCATCGGAAACATCTAAGGCTGCGGAGGAGCTAAAGCCAAAAGACAAGAAAGAAGGAAATGAACCCAAGAAGATTTTTGGAGAAGATCCACCACCCAAGATCCATCAGTCAGTCACGGAAACACAAGCCCAAGAATTCCTAAAGTTCTTGAAGCATAGTGAGTATAGCGTCATCGAGCAACTCCGGAAATAGCAAGCAAGGATCTCGATACTCGAGTTACTGTTAAGCTCAGACAAGCACCGAGACGCGCTACTAAAGGTGTTAAATCAAACCTTTGTCTCAAATGACATATCAGTGGGAAAACTAGACCGAATAGTGGGGTACATTGCTGCCGACAATTACATTACTTTCAATGATGACGAGATCCCGGATGGGGACATAGGATCAACTAAGACTTTAAACATCACTACTCACTGTAAGGGGCATATTTTACCCGACGTTCTTATCGATAACTGATCTGCTTTGAATGTGATACCAATGGCCACCCTACAACGGTTGCCAATTGACAGTTTGCACATAAAGCCTTGTCACAACTTCGTTAGAGCTTTTGACGGGACTCAACGAGAAGTAATCAGGAAGATTGAAGTACTGCTAGTGATTGGACCAACCGAGTATGTCGTTGATTTTGTGGTGATGGACATCCGGCCAATTTATAAGTGTCTATTGGGTAGGCCTTGGATTCACTCAACGGGCGTTGTACCCTCATCACTACATCAAAAAGTTAAGTTTGTCATCGAGGGGAAATTGGTGAGCGCGGGGGCCGAGCAAGACATCATTGCATCCATAACCACCGACGCTCCTTATGTATAGACGAAAGAAGAGGCCTTAGAGTATTCATTTAAAGCCCTATAATTTGTCAACGCCGCCTTTGTGGCGGAAGGAAGTAAGATCCCACGCTATTGACTATCCAAATACACCAAGATGACAGTCCGAGAAACTTTAGGGCGAGGAGCCAAAAAAGGAAAAGGTCTCGGGAGGAACCTTCAGGGGTGCTTACGCGCGAAGAGCGTAATTAACAAACAAGACAAGTTTGGGGTGGGCTTCAAGCCCAACTTTCAGCAAGGGAAACAAGAGTGAAGGAAGAGAGAAGAACGAAGGAAGGCCAGGCTCAGGGGCTCGAACATCCCGTGGGAGCCCATAACTTACACCGATATGGAAAAGATCTTCTTGTCCGGAGGGATAGTCAATGTAGAATAGAAGATAGATGAGAATGATCGAGAGGTCTCCCATCTCAGTAAGGAAGAAAAGATCAACGAGGCATTTGAAGAGATGGACATCAATGTCGTGGCAAAGGACGAGCAAAATGACCAACTATTAGCCGGGATTCGTCTATGCCGCCTAGGGGAGACACTCAATAATTGGACCAGAGTGGACCTGCCTTTAGATTTTAGGTCAGAATCAAAGTAATGCTTAGAATCAACCCTATCCGCTTTTGCCCGCGGGTGATAGGGATCTTTTGTAAATGGCTCCTACTCCAACTTATTTAATGAAATGGACGTTTCCCAATATTTTCTCAAATGGCAAACATCTCATTCATTGCATTCTCTCATTACTTATTCATTTTATAATCATATTATTTCACTTCCCAATATACATTCTTCTTAAACTTTGTTTTAGGACCTCCGAGATCAGTCACGTGAATGACCTTGAACCTATGACCGAGATAGATTTTGATCAACCCTTGTACTCTGCCGAAATTGATAAGGGGGAGGAGGATGTAGACTGTGAGGTCCCAGATGAATTGCTTAGGTTAATGGAAAGTGATGAGAAGCAAATCATGCCTCATCAAGAGGACTTAGAGGTTATCAACCTAGGCACTGACGAAGAAAGGAGAGAAGTAAAGATTGGCACCGTGTTCTCATCCAAAAGTAGACGTGAGTTGATTGAGTTGCTTGTAGAATTCAAGGATGTGTTTGCTTGGACTTACCAAGACATGTCGGGATTAAAGACAGATATCGTGGTACACAAGTTACCAATAAAGCCCGAGTGTAAGCCGATTCAACAGAAATTGCGACAAATGAGGGCAAACATGTTGTTAAAAATTAGAGAAGAGGTAAAGAAGAAGTACAAGGCGGGCTTTCTTCAAGTCACCAAGTAACCCGAATGGGTAACCAATATAGTCCCAGTTCCAAAGAAAGACAGAAAGGTTCGTATGTACGTCGATTACAGAGACCTCAATAGGGTAAGCCCTAAAGACAACTTATCGTTACCCCACATCGATACTCTAGTGGACAATACCACGGGGCACTCAAGGTTCTCATTCATGAATGGTTTCTCGGGGTACAATCAAATAAAGATGCACCCCGAAGACATGGAAAAAACCACTTTTGTCACCATGTGGGGGACCTTTTTCTATAAGGTGATGCCTTTCGGATTAAAGAACGTTGGGGCCACGTATCAAAGAGCTATGGTGACCCTGTTCCATGATATGATGCACAAGAAGATCGAGGTGTATGTAGACGACATGATAGCCAAGTCCCAAACCGAGGAGGGGCACATCCATAATCTAAGGAAGCTCTTCCAGAGATTGAGAAAATATTAGCTAAAACTCAACCCGACCAAGTGTACCTTCGCCATCACGTCCGAAAAACTGTTAGGTTTTGTGGTCAGCCGAAAGGGGATCGAGATTGACCAAAAAAAAGTCAAGGCTATCCAAAACCTTCCCCCACCTCAAACACAAAAGAAAGTCTGAGGGTTCTTGGGGAGATTGAATTATATATCTCAATTTATTTCTCAATTAACCGACAAATGTGACCCCGTTTTTAGATTACTCTAAAAAAACAATCTCAGAGTTTGGGACGAGTAGTGCCAAGAAGCTCTAGATAAGATCAAGGAGTACCTAACTAAGGTACCGATCTTAGTGGCCTCGACACCGGAAAGGCCTCTAATTCTGTACCTAACAGTGTTTGTGAATTCAATGGGATGTGTATTGGGGCAGCATGATGAGTCTGGAAGGAATGAGAGGGCCATCTATTATTTGAGCAAAAAAATCACCGATTGTGAGACCCGGTATCCACCCATCTAAAAGTTGTGTTGTGCCTTGGTATGGGCTACCAAGAGGCTCTGGCAATATATGTTGTTCCATACTACGTGGTTAATATCAAAGTTGGACCCGTTAAAATTCATGATGGAGGCACCAGCTTTGACTGGGAAAATAGTGCGCTGGCAAATGCTTTTATCTGAATATGATATTGTGTATGTGAGTCAGAAGACGATAAAAGGAAGTGCAATAGTCGATTTTCTAGCCATCCAGACCTCGGAGGACTACGAACCTCTGAATTTTAACTTCCCCGATGAAGATGTAATACATACATCCGTAGTAGAGGAGGATATCCCAGAAGACGGATCGTGGAAACTCTATTTCGATGGTGCCTCCAACGCCCTAGGTTATGGAATAGGGGCAGTGCTAATCTCACCCGAGAACGTCTACTATCCCTTTACAAGTCGATTAGAGTTCTTTTGCACTAATAATGTAGCAGAATATGAAGCTTGTGTCATGGGGCTACGTGCAGCCATCGAAAGAAAGGTCAAGGCCCTTTAGGTTTTTGGAGATTCGTCTTTGGTAATCTTTCAATTTAGAAAAGAATGGGAAACCATAGATTCAAAGTTGGTCAAGTATTATGACCTGATCCAAGAGTTAATCCAGAACTTTGAGAAGGTCAACTTCACCTACCTCCCGAGAGAAGACAATCAGATGACGGATGCCTTGGCAACTTTGGCTGCCATGTTCAAAGCAAGCACTGAAGCAGAAATGAGACCGATCGAATTGCAGACCTTCAACGTACCAGCTCATTATTACGCCCTGGAAGAAGAGGCGGATGGAAATCCTTGGTACTTCGATATCCTTCAATATATCAAATTCCAAACCTATCCCCAAGAAGCCAATGAAAATGACAGAAGGACCATTAGAAGAATGGCAATAGGGTACGTGTTGGATGGGGAGATCCTATACAAAAAGGGCAGAGATCAGGTGCTACTAAGATGCATCGATGCTCGGGAGGCTAAGAATATCTTGGCTGAGGTACACGACGGACTGTGCGGAACCCACGATAAGGGTTTCTCTATAGCTCGCAAGATTATGAGATATGGGTATTTTTGGTCGAGCATGGAAGAGGATTGCTTCGATTATGCGAAGAAATTCCACAAATATCAAGTGTATGCTGACAAGGTCCATTCTCCACCATTACCACTACACACCATGAATTCGTCGTGGTCTTTTGTTGTTTAGGGCATGGACGTCATCGGACAAATTCATTCGAAAGCCTCTAACGAACATTGCTTTATCCTTGTGGCCATTAATTATTTCACTAAGTGGGTAGAGGCAACCTCCTACGCCAACACTACGAAGGCAATTTTCTGCAAGTTCTTAAAGAAAGAAATCATCTGTCGATATGGTTTACCGAAAAGGATTATCATCGACAACGCTTCTAACTTAAACAACAAAATGATGGATGAGGTGTGTGAACAATTCAAAGTTACCCACCACAATTCCACCACTTACCGTCCTAAGATGAATGGAGCGGTAGAAGCGGCAAATAAGAACATCAACAAAATCATTTCAAAGACGTCAGATACCTTTAAGGATTGGCATGAGAAGTTTTCATTTGCCCTCTTCGCCTACCGGACATCAATACGAACATCCACAAGGGCCACGCCTTACTCTTTGGTTTACGGCACTTAAGCGGTTCTTCCAATTGAGGTAGAAATCCTGTTGCTTTGAATTTTGAATGAAGTAAAATTGGAAGACGCCAAGTGGATGCAAGCGCAGTTCGACCGATTGAATCTCATTGAAGAAAAAAAAGACTAAAAGCCATTTGCTACGGTTAGATGTACCAAAGAAGGATGATGCGGGCCTATGACAAAAAGGTTCGCCTAAGAGAATTTCGGGAAGAAGACCTAGCACTTCGAAGAATCCTACTTAATCAGAAAGACTCACGGGGAAATGGATGCTTATATGGGAGGGCCCATTTGTTGTCAAGAAGGCTTTCTCTGGTGGAGCGTTAATTTAACAGAAATGGGTGGAAATGAGCTAAAACACCCGGTGAATTCGGACGCAGTAAAAAAGTACTACGTATAAGAAAAATAAAACACTCCTTAAAGAGGAGAATACCCGAGGCGAAAACCATGAAAAGGGCGCTAAAAAAGAAAAAAGAAAAAAAAACACACGCACAAAGCAAAAGGAAGAAGGAGATGGGGAGAGAGCAGCTCAAAGCAAATCACGAACTTCGATACTCTTGAGTCAGAACTCTCGGTATAGTGCGAGGAGCTTCAAGATCCAGCTCGGTCAACGGGTTCACGGCCATTAACGCAACTAGTTCTCGAAGTCCTACTTTGTTTTTATTTTTTGTTCTATACTCTTTTATGTTTGCCGTGACTTTCAAATCATCTCAAAATTCTCAAAATTATTAATAAAATCATATTGAAATATATTTTCTCATATTTCGCCCAAAAGCGTCCCACGAGTAAGTTGAGGTAGGAATTATAATAGGCAAAAGATTTCTTAGCATTACTATGATTTAACCTTTCAAAGAGCAGTTTGTCTAGGGGCAAGCGTCAACATCAAAGCCGGAGCGAGCGACCCAAAAGACCCTGAGCAAAAGTAAGTGAAAACACCCGAAAAAAGGGCAGGGGCACCACAAGAGGTCAGACCCAATGGAAAACACAAAACAAACAGCCCTAAAAGAAAAAAAGAAAAAGAAAAAGAAAAGAAAAGGAAGGGTTCAAAGTGAAAACCCGAAAGAGCACTTTGAGATAGACAATGGATCAAGGCATGAAAAAGAAGAACGAGGGTCCGGTAGAACCGAGAAGAGGTGCAATCAACGTAAGAAGCAGCACCAAAGGACACAACATCATGTATCATGAGTAGTTAGACATCCCTAGGTTAGGAGCATGCTAACAACATCATGGCATTTCATCTTTTTACAGATATCCAAAAAGTGAGTCGCGCCCCTCATAAAGGGAGAAGTAAATGACAAAGTAAAGATTTCAGAGCAAAGCAAGCGGATACCCATCGCTCGAGGGACAGAAGAAGCTCTCAAGCTTGCCACCAGATTCTAAAATGAAGGATCCTACAGAGAAACGATCCGAAAAGGTTCTATATAGAAAGAACTTACAACGGAAAGGTCTCAGAAATAGAAGGTCCTATGGAGAAGAAACGTGTAGACCCCTAACTACAAGTAAACGAAGGAGGGAGTTCGTGGAGGAAGAACTACCACTCGAAGAATACGATAAGGCAGAAAGGTTGGGTAGAGGAAGAACCCGGAATTCCAAGGCCTCAAGGTCTCAAAAGCGGAAGGTCCTATGGAGAGAGGGCTAGTAAATCCTTGATTTCAGCAAAAGGGAGTATCGTGTAGGAAGGACAACTACTCGAAGAATATACGAGGAAATGAGCTCCAAGGAGAAAGGACGCCTTTTCTTGACAGGAAATGAGTTCCAACTTGAGCTTGCGGTTGAGGTTCAACGGGAGGAGGAGGGGGTGCGGCTTTATCAACACGTTCCCAAACATTGTTCACATAGTGAAAACCGGACTTACGAAGAGAGGACTCACCAATCTTTGACTTACGGGGTTCCGGAAAGTCGTAGGTGCAATCGAGACCAATAGTGCTAAAGATGTGACTTAAGATCGTGCAATAAGTAAAGGATTTCAAACCATCGGTGTCAATAAGCTTAACATTGTTAACCATCTCGGCAAATATGATCTTAGCAACATTAGGGCGCTCACCACGACGGAAACACTCAAGCCAAAAATAGTCAACTTGACGGATATGAGAGTATTTACCTCCGGAGGGACGAAGGAACCATGATACCATCAAATGGAGGAAACGATCGTGCGCATCCAAAGTAAGCACTTGACCGGTGTGATTACCAAAGTGACTCTCATTCTCAAGTCCTTCATCCTTAAGGGAAAATGTAGACTCCAAGAGAGCAACATTAACAACAAACTTTTTCCCTAAAATATAAGATTCAATCCCAACAACCTCAGTATTTGTTTCATCATTAATAAGGCGAGCATTAGAGTAAAAGATGAGTACCATGTGTTTGTACCAAATGTCTGGGATGCTCAACAAAGGAAGAAGATCCCATTCGCTCAAACGCTCGAGGTAACGGAAAAGAAATCGCTCGGAGTTAAGGAACTCAAGATCAATCACACGCTCACGAAGAACTTCGTACTCCTTGACATATTTGAAACGAGCTCTCGTCTCTGGATTTCGAAGAGATTTTTGAAAGAGCTGAGCGAGATTCGGATGCATACTCGAGTCACCGGTTTGAACGGACTTACACTTTTTGCTAACATTCTCTGTCATCCTAAAAACATTTAGCAAGCAAGTTTTTAAGAATTAAGTGTATGCATAGATTTCTAAATTCAATCCAATGATAAATCCCACTTAGGTTTTGAAAAAAAATAAAATAAAAACAAAAAAAAAATTAAGAGAAAAACAGTAAAAGAAAATAAGAGTGAAAATTTTTATATTCGAATCAGAAAATTGAAGATTTTGAAAAAAAAAATTTACAAGATATGAAAAAACCCAAGCATAAAAACATATAAACTATACAAAAATAAAATTTTCTAACCTAATATTCGAACATAAATTGAAAAAAAAAAGAAAAAATACCTTAGTTTGGGATTTTGGATGAATGGATGAAAATCTTTACACAATGTTGATGAATCTTGCTTAGACTAGAGTTTTAGAGAAAAACCCCTCAAGATTTGGTGAAAAACAAAGAGGTTTAGAGGGTTTTTATAGGGAAAAATCGGTTTAGGGTTTTTAAGGTTTTGAAGAGTTTTAATTTAAAGTAAACTTTATCATTAAAAGCCCTACTTAAAGTTGTCCGCGAAACCGTTTTGGAACGATCTTGACCGTTACGAAACGCGAGCACGAGAGTTTGACCGTTTTTTAGAATTCTAGCTGACCGTTTCGATATGGGGTTGACCGTATCGAAGCCCCGTTGACTCATATCGAAACTTGTTTCGATACACCCCTTGGCAATAGCAAAAACGTTTCGAAACCCTTTTGAGGCGTTTCGAAACGCCCTTCTCTCAGACATGATTTTAAAGCATCCGTATCGAAATAGGTTGACCCGTTTCGATACACCTGGGCCTGGAAGTGCAGATGAGGCTCTAAAAGTGTAGAAAATTGAGTTTTTCTAAGGCCTAACTTACATGAATGACATGAATGACCAGGCAAAACATATGCAAACATAAACATACTCCCCTAGCTATAAGCATGGATGAAATTAGGAGTCAAAACACATAAACATGGCATTTCAAAAGATCAAGAAATTTTAAGCACAAAAGAGGTCCTAAAAGGTCAAGATAGGCTAGCTAGACCTAACTCTCTCCTAAGGGACCAAAAACGCTCTTTGTCTAAAGGTTTTGTAAATATGTCTGCTAATTGATTTAAGGTGTCTACATACTCTATAACCACATCTTCTTTAAGGACATGATCTCTAAAGAAATGATGTCTTATTTCTATGTGTTTGGTTCTAGAGTGTTGGATGGGATTTTTTGTTAAACATATAGCACTTCTGTTGTCACTTTTTAGGGGTATGGTTTCAACTTTAATTCCATAATCTAAGAGTTGTTGCTTCATCCAAAGGACTTGAGCACAACAACTCCCTAAGGATATGTACTCGGCTTCGGTGGTAGATAAGGCTACACTATTTTGTTTCTTAGAGAACCAAGATATGAGCATACTACCTAGGAATTGACAAGTTCCCGAAGTACTTTTCCTATCGATTTTGCAACCCCCATAATCCGCATCCGAATAAGCATGAAGGTTGAAGGTGGAGTCTCTAGGGTACCAAAGACCTAAACAAGGAGTATCTCTAAGGTACCTAAAGATTCTCTTAACGGCTATAAGGTGAGACTCTCTAGGACTAGCTTGAAACCTAGCACACAAGAAAACACTAAACAAGATATCTGGTCTACTTGCGGTATGGTAAAGCAATGATCCAATCATAGAGCGGTAAAGCTTAGAGTCAACATACTTACCTCCTTCATCTTTGTCAAGCTTTGTAGATGAGCTCATAGGTGTGGCTTGAGGCTTTGCATTCTCCAAGCCAAACTTCTTGAGCATATCCTTTATGTACTTTGCTTGATTGATGAAGGTGTCATCCTTCTTTTTCTTGATTTGGAGTCCCAAAAAGAATGAGAGCTCCCTCATCATGCTCATCTCAAATTCACCTTGCATTAACTTAGCAAACTCTTGACAATGACATTCGTTAGTAGAACCAAAAATAATATCATCAACATAAATTTGAACTACTAAGATGTCATTTTTATACATTTTTATAAAAAAATGTAGTGTCCATCTTACCTTTTTCAAAACCTTTTTCAATTAAAAAAGTTTGAAAGTCTTTCATACCAAGCTCTAGGAGCTTGCTTTAAACCATAAAGAGCTTTAGTGAGTTTGAAAACATGATTTGGGAATTTTGAATCTTCAAAACCCAGTGGTTGTTCCACATACACTTCCTCATTTATAAAACCATTTAAAAACGCGCTTTTTACATCCATTTGAAAAGGCTAAAATTATGATAACATGCATATGCAAGCAACATCCTAATGGCTTCCGTTCTAGCTACGGGTGCATAGGTTTCATCAAAATCTATCCTCTCTTCTTGAGTGTAACCTTGTGCTACTAGTCTAGCTTTATTTCTCACAATGTTACCACTCTCATCTAGCTTGTTCCTAAAGACCCATTTAGTTCCTATGGTAGATTAATTACTAGACCTATCAACTAATGTCCAAACATTACTTCTCTCAAATTGATTTAACTCTTCTTGCATAGTAATAATCCAAAAGTCATCTTTCAAAGCTTCTTTAATATTCTTAGGCTCTATGCATGAGATAAATGCAACATGATTCATTAATCTAAGAGAAGATCGAGTGGTTACCCCATTGGATGGATCACTCAAGATTTCACCATTTTTGACATAGTGGAACTCCCTTGGGTAGCTCACTTCCTTTTCCTCAAGAGTCAAGTCCTTCAAGGCTTCAAGAGGTGGATCTTGTGTGTCCTCTTCTTTAGTTGTTAGAATTTCATCCTCCTTTGAAGTTTGTCCTCCATCAAAGGCATTTATGATTCCTACATCATCATCATCACAAGAATCCTTCCTTGGAAGGAGGTTATCATCGAATACAACATGAATAGATTCTTCTACTACTAAAGTTCTTTTGTTAAATACTCGATAGGCTTTAGAGGTTAAAAAGTAACCTATGAAAATAGCTTCATCACTTTTTGCATCAAATTTACCTAAGTTGTCTTTTCCATTATTTAAAACAAAACACTTGCAACCAAAAGGGTGAAAATAGTTAATGTTAGGCTTTTTAGATTTTAAAATCTCATAAGGTGTTTTCTTTAAAATTGGCCTAATCATTACTCGATTTACAATATAGCAAGCGGTGTTTGTGGCTTCCGCCCAAAAATATTTAGGTAAATTGTTTTCACAAAGCATAGTTCTAGCCATTTCTTGCAAAGTTCTATTTTTCCTCTCAACTACCCCATTTTGTTGAGGAGTTCAAGGAGCCGAAAAATTGTGGCTAATACCATTTTCATTCAAAAATTCTTCAAACCCTAAATTTTGAAACTCGGTTCCATGATCACTTCTAATATGCAAAATTCTAAGTTCAAGATCATTTTGGGTTAGTTTTGAAAATGTGATGAATTTTCCCAAAGCCTCATCTTTAGTACTTAAAAATAGAACTCAAGTAAATCTAGAAAAATCATCAACAAGTACAAATGCATAAGACTTACCACCCAAGCTCATAGTCCTAATTGGCCTAAATAAATCCATAAGAATTAGTTGTAAACATCTACTTGTAGAAACATCATTAATGGATTTAAAGGAAGACTTATGTTGTTTACCCTTAGAGCATGCATCACAAATTTTATCATTTGAAAATTTTATCTTGGGTAAACCTCTAACTAGATTAAGGGAAACTAATTTTTCTAAAACACTAATGCTAGCATGTCCTAGTTTCCCATGCCACAACCATGCATCATTTTCATTTTGTGCTACTAAGCATGCATGATATGTATGAATGTCATCTAGATGCACCATGTATATGTTCCCTATGCGATGACCTATGAGCATAATATTATTAGATTTAATGTCTACAATTTTGCATCCATTTTTATCAAATAAAACATTAAATCCTTTATCACACAATTGACTTATGCTCAATAAGTTGTGTTTAAGACCATCGACATACAAGACATTTTCAATGAGAATAGTAGAGTGATTACCTATGGAGTCAATACCTTTAATGTGGCATTTGGAGTTGTCACCAAATGTTACTACTCCTCCACTTTTTGGCTTTAGATCCATGAATCTACTCTTGTCTCCGGTCATATGCCTTGAGCATCCACTATCAAGGTACCATGAGTTTTGGCTTTGTGTTTTGGCCTTGTAGCAATGCTCCCCCTACAAACAAAGATATTAAGCTTTTGTTTTTGGTACCCAAATCATTTTGGGTCCATGAGTGTTAGCTCCCAAAACCTTGGTTCCCTTAGGAATCCAATATGGCATAGCAATAATGTTATTAGATTTTACAAGTTCCTTAGGAACCCATACACTTCTAATTCTTTTAGCTCTACTATGTCTAGGAAAGCTACCTTGTTTGTAGTAGTTAGTCTTTTTCTTAGGTTGGTTTGTTCTTGAAGATTCACCTATTTCATGCTTGACACTACCAACATTTTTAAAAGACTTTTTGAGCTCATTTAGCTCATCCAACACCTTTTGGTGTTCACTATTACATTGAGACAAAAGATTATT
Source organism: Hibiscus tridactylites (assembly GCA_958450335.1). Classification (NCBI taxonomy): domain Eukaryota; kingdom Viridiplantae; phylum Streptophyta; class Magnoliopsida; order Malvales; family Malvaceae; genus Hibiscus; species Hibiscus tridactylites. The sequence goes on along the minus strand of OY288286.1, from coordinate 54,247,222 downwards.
AAGGTCAACATTTTCATCTTGAAAAATTTTTAGTTCATCTTTCAACCCTAATATCTTTTTCTCAAATTTTGAATTAGCTTGAGAGAGTGAGTCATTTTTCTCATTTAGTTCCAAAATAATTTTCTTATTCCTAATGACCGACTTCTTATATTTCTCAACTAATTCATCATAGACCTCTTGTAACTCATCATATGCATCATTCAATTCATCATATGTAAAATCTAAAGTTGATGAGTTAGAGGTTACCATGGAGGAATCTTCCTCAAGTGCCATGAGGCAAAGGTTGGCCACTTCTTGTTCGTCATCTTCCGATGACTCCTCATCACACCAAGTAGCAAGCTTGGGTTTGAGCTTCTTCTTCTTCTCAAATCCCTTCTTCTTGAGTTGAGGGCACTCCGAACGTATGTGGTCGGGTTGTTTGCACTCAAAGAAAATGATTTGATCCCTTGCTTCTTCTTTGTTCTTGCCTTTGAAGTCCATTTTTCTTTGGATTTTTCTTCCCCGGTTGGATCTCATAAAACGTGAGAATTGTTTGGCTATCATAGCCAATTCTTCTAGCTCATCCTCCTCACTAGAAGAGCTCTCATCATGTAGTGAAGCTTTGAGATCTATTATCATCTTCTTCTTCTTTTCAACCTCTAGCTTTTCTACTCTTTTCTCTTCTTTCTTCTTCTCTTCTTCCCTTCCTTGCTTCATAATCTCATGAGTAAGGAGAGAACCCACAAGCTCATCAAGCTTTAAAGTCTTCAAATTTTTAGCTTCTATGATGGCGGTTCTCTTCCCATCCCAAGATTCTGGACAAGCTTGTCTTCCGGTATGATCTCTCCAAAACCTTTGAGCCCATTGACTATGGTGGAGAACCGATCAAACATTTTAGACACCGTCTCATCGGGCTCCATCTTGAAATTTTCGTAACTAAGATTGAGAATTCCAATCTTAGTTTCTTTGACATCATTGGTTCCCTCATAGGTAATCTCAAAAGTGTCCCACACTTCTTTGGCACTCTCAATGGATGACACTTTGGAATAGATGTCCGGACCGAATGAACAAAAGAGCATGTGGAGAGCTTTGTCATTTAATTGAATCTTTCTCCTTTCTTCTTCACTCATCTCCACCTTTTTCTTCAAAACCATCTTGCCTTCACTATCTTGTTTCAATGGAATGTAAGGGCCATCTTCAATGACATCCCAAACTAAGTAGTCATTGGACTTGATGAAGAGACGCATTCTATTCTTCCAAAGAGAATAGATGTCACCATTGAAGAAGGGAGGCTTTGTAGTGGATTGAGACTCATACATGCCCAAACCGGAGGTTGAAGCCATCTCTTGATATTTGATGATCACACTCTTCCTAGGAACTCCTCTTGTGGTTGTTAATCCTCAAAGAGGTAGGCTCTGATATCAATTGTTGAGTGGATCGAAAGATCGAAATGAACCAAGAGGGGGTGAATTGGATTTTTAAAGGTTTAGGTGGTGGAAATTGCAAATTAAAAAGATAGACAAGGAATTTTAGAGTGGTTCAAGTTCCAAGTGAACTCTACATCCACTACCTTAGCTTCACTAAGGATTTGCAACAATTCCACTAATTGCTCTTCCCCTTTTCTAGGCTAAGGAGGCAACCCTTACAATTTTCGGTTAAATTTTCTACCCAAAATTTAACCCAATCCTTACACAAAGAGAACAAAGAGTTTGATGGATGAGATAGTATCTCTCAATACAAATTGTATCCCAATTACAAGCACTGAACCCAATTGAAAATGATAAGAATTAAAATTGCAATTGGGGTTTCTATACAATATTGGGATTTAGGCACTAATGCTTGGATTTGATGTTTGGATGTTTGCTTTTCGGATCAATAGTTGTTGATGGAGCTTTTAGAGGTCCCTTTTATACCTTCTCATTGATTTCTAGCCGTTGTGGTTGTTGCATTCATCAATAGAGCCGTTGGTGGTGTTATCTCACCTCTATAAATGTAGTCTGCAACCACCCGTTTCGGAACGCAGGAACCTGTTTCGAAACGGACCAAAATAGAAAGAGTCGTTGGGGTGCATTTAAGAGCCCGTTTCGAAACGGATTGAACTCGTTTCAAAACACTTTTGCCACTGTCAAGGGTCGTTTCAAAATGGTTTGAACACGTTTCGAAACGCCTTAACGGTTTCTTAAAATTCAGTTAAAAACCTGCAACGGTCATATTTTTCAAATCAAATGAAGAACCGTTTCGAAACACTTGAAGTCTTTTCAATACGGGTTCTCTATGTTCTAAAGCCGTTTCAATACCCGTTTCGGAACAGGGGTTGACAATGGTGAAAACGTTTCGAAACACCTTAGGCCGTTTTGAAACAATTACTCGAAAAACACTGTTTCGGCTTTAAGAAAACTTAGAAAATATTTAGAAATCTTAGTTTTCAACTTAGGCAGATTCTTTAAACTATATGGGGATATTTGAGGACTTAAAAATTCGTTTTGACATTTTCAATTTAGTCCCTAGGTTCTTTAGTTATATCAAAATTAAAATATCGGTTTCACAACTATTATAATTAGTAACATTCTATGCTTTTTACTATTATTATTGCTATTTATGTTTAATATTATTATTATTTGTTACCTATTATTATTACTATTTCCATATTAGTATTACTACTCGCTACTATTGGTATTACTATTTATGTTATTATTATTATTATTATTATTATTATTATTGTTATTATCATTTATATACATTATCATGTCATATTTGTTGTTATTATATATTATTTGTTTTATTATTTGTATTATTATGAAAATAAAACATAAATAAAAGCTCAAATCGAATATTGGTAAAAAAATAAAATAATAATATAATGAAAGTCCATTACACATGAGGCTCGTTCAATGTCCAAATAATACAATAAGCCCGACAAGCCCAGCAAACAAAAAACCCTAAACTAACCCTAATCCCATGTTCTGGGATACAGCTGCCACAAGGCCTAGCCGTTGGATCTGGCTCGAGATCAACGGTCCAGATGAAGCCCGAAGAGAAGAAACCCTAGGGAAGCATGGATGCTCTCGCGCCACGCGACCCTAGTGCCGTTAGATCCAGGCGCAACCAACGGCCCAGATCACGTCTGGGGAAACCTTAGTGACCCCGGTGGAGTCGATCCGCGCCGCATGCACCCCCACCGTTAAATCCAGACTCGATCTAACGGATCAAGAGACCTCTAGATCACGCGTGCCCTACACACGAGCCCCTTCGCATCCGACACGCGCACGTCCACAGCGATCCGACTTCCCCTACGCGCGCGTAGCCCGGTCTCGTGACCCCTCGTCTGCCACGAACATGCCCTCTGCCGCCTTTGACCCGGTGCACGCCAAAGCAGCCCCATTTCGGGAAAACTCGACATGAAACAGCAAAAAAAGCAGACATCAGATGCCAAAATTGTAATCCAAACAAAAACTCAACAAAATGTCAACCAGAAAAGGCAAATCAGAGAGAGTCTGTAATGTAATTTTGTTTGTTACCTCGATGTAATTCCGGTATAAAAGAAACCGAAAAAATAGAATTGTAACCCTTAAGGAGAAGAGGGGAACGTTTCGATTTCAAGCAATAGAGAAACAACTTCCAGAGGTATTCCTTTCGGGGTTTTATTTTCAATCCATTTGCATGCAAACGAACGAAACAAAAAATAAAAAGAGGAGTTTTGTTTTTTTACCTTTCGAGAACCACATCCCCTCTTGCTTCGAGTTGAGCCGGCGATAAGCCCTTGGCTTCCGTTTAGGAGGTCGTCAGGGTAAGCCGTCTGAATCTCAACGGGGAAGGCTTTTTGAGGCTTCGATTCAAGTTTTCAAAAATATGGGGGCTTTTCTGTTTTTGTTTTTTTGAAGGGGATTTTAGTCTTCATCATCGACTCTAGCTTGCTATTTTTTTGAGGGGGGGATATTTTCGGAGTTACCGTTGCCGTCTAGCGGCAACCGGCCGATGTGTTTAACGGGAAGGGTAGACAGAGAAGATGAAAAGAAAGGCTCTATGTTATTACTTAAAATGGCAAAAAAATAATGAATCTAAAGATTATGATTTTATATCATGTTTGATTTTTAAAAAGGTCCATTAGCGTTTTAACCCTCATGTGTTCTTAAAATTACGCCCGCAATCCTTGTGATTCCCCAAGTCATCACAATTACACCCCTTTTCGTTTAATCGATTCATTTTCCTTTTGGGGATAACCCGTTCGAGCCCTTAAAGTTTTATTTTATTTCGATTTTTGCCACAAAGTCAATAGTTTATTTACGTAACCGATCCTGGAATTTGCGTGTGTTTAAGTTTCAACTTGCTTGCTGCCTGTGTTGATTCAAACTGATTTTATTATGGTTTGGATGAAAACATATTATCATGTGTATTAATCTCGTATCGTTGCACACATTATTTTATTTTATATCTAAGATTGCATGGTAATGAATGGGCATACGTATATAACATATAGTTTTCACGTAGCCTTGCTCGCGTATTAAGATTTTGTAAAGTAGTGCACCTTCACATGTGTGTTATATGATTTCGTGCATGATTTTTGTTAATCATATAAATTACGTAAAATTTTGAATTTTTCATACTTATCTTATTTTTATGAATATCGTTTATGTTGTCCATGTTACAATATGCTTTTAGCTATATGTCTCTGCCTTTTTTATTTGATCATGCGATTTAATTATCTCGTTTATAAATTTAGAGTTGCATCTGAATCTTTAAAAAATGTAATGCGAATGTCTTTTTATTCGGGAATGAACGAGGTCAGTACCAGTCGTAGTGGTGGTGGTTCGGACGTTCTTTCTCGAATAATAAGGCTTTTAAAATTTACTCAATCGTATAACCAATTTCGATATGAATCGTAACTTTAATTCGCAAAATTTAATATTAACTAAGCGGTAATGGTTTTGGTACCGATTTAGGGTATGACAGGGGATGCTCATCCTTCCTCGCGTGTAACTGACCCCCGAACCCATTTTTTAAGAAAAATCTCTAGTTTTAACTTCGGTGTTTGGTCTACCATTTTTAAATGGCCGGTGGCGACTCCTTTTTTCATTCAAAATCCGATTAAATTTTCAGAAATCAATTAAAACCCAGTTCTTCCAAGTATCACCGAAGTATTTTCTAAAATTTAGTCGTAACACCTTTTTAAACCTCCTCAAACTTATTTTCAAGTTGTTTTTGACTTAGAGAATATTTTAAATTCTTTTTCAATTAAGTCCAAAACATTTTTCAATTATTATATCAAAACATATATTTCTATAATCTCTCCCTTTTTGATGTAATAAAACCAACTTAAAAAATTGTTTGAGATTCTCCCCCTTAGTATTTTAAAAATTTGAATAAGAGAATTTGAAATTTGAATGAAATTAAAGCTCCCCTTATTCTCTTGAAAAATCAATTTTTCAAACTATTTCTCCCCCTTTTGTTATATCAAAAAGAATTTAAAGGACATTAAGCTCAAAATAACATGAGAGGTTAAAATTGTTTTTGACATAATTAAAATTTTGGTTTTAAAATTGACTCCCCCTTACTCAAGCATCAATATTAGGCTTAACAAATTATCCCAGACTTTAAAACGAAAATTGGATAACCAAAGAAGAACAAAATAAAAGCTTTAAGCTTAGAGGTTACCCAATTTTTTTACTTGTGTGACTAGAGCATTTCCATGATTTTGCTTTGCTTGCTATTTGCTCCAACACACCTACAAAAGACATTTACTTGATTTTGTATCCAAATTGCTTTGGACCCATTTACGTTAGTCACAATGTCTTTAGTTCCTTTAGGAACCCATACTTGTCTAACCCTATAAGATTTTCTCTTCTTAATAGGACAAGTATGTATGGAATGACCATGATAATGGCAATGTGAGCATTTTGTCATTATGTGACAAGATGAATTATTAAAAATGATTTCTTTTTCTTTTGTTAAGCTTTCAAGCTTAACTTTCAAATCAAGATTTTCTTTTTCTAAAACCCCATTGCTTGTTTTTGAAAACTCTAAATCATTTCTCAAACTTTCATTTTGGTTTTCAAAATACAATTTTGTTTTCAAAAGAAAATCATTTTCAAATACAAGTTTTGAAATCATTTTCTTAAATTTGGAATTCATGGTCTCAAATTCCAAAAACAATTCATCGAAAGCATCTTGTAACTCGTCAAATGTATATGAATTTAATTCACTTGAGTTAGAAGATACCTCGGGTTCATCGAGAGCCAAAACACCATCCACCTTAGGTGTTGAAAGGATATTTGCACAAGATAAAATATCATCTTTCTCTCTTCCCTTCTTGTTGCCATAAAGCTTCTCAAGCTTCTCCCAAATTTCTTTTGCACTTTTGCATGTGGAGATTTTCTTGGAAATATCTTCATTGAGGCCACAAAGAAGAGTGTGCATCGTATTTATGTTTAGCTTGGCCTTCGTTTCATTTGCACTTCTTTTGATTCTTCTTATTCTTAGGAGCTTCCAAGTAACCATCTTCGATGATATCCCAAATCTCAAAATCAAGAGATTTGATGAAATATTTCATGACATTGCTCCATTGGAAGTATGCTTCTCCTTCGAAGAGCAGAGGACACGAGATAGAGCGGTTTTCTTCAAATCTTGCCATAATCTTGAACGGTGGACTACGAGCGATGGATCTTTACTCCCGGATGTTAGTCATTCGATGGAGACGAGGCTCTGATACCAATTGTTAGGCTTGTTGCACGATCAAATCGATCACCGAAATCCGTCAAGAGGGTTGATTTTGCTCATTGGATGAATTGGCTAAAAACTGGAAAAAAAAAAGATGGACAATTTGCACAAGAATTTTAGAGTGGTTTGACTACCCAACAGAGTCTACATCCACTACCTTAGCACACGACTAAGGATTTCTCAATTCACTAAGAATGTGTCCCCTTTTCAAGGTTTAAGAGGAAACCTTTACAACCTTATCTTTTATACGGCTAAGATAGAACCACTCTAGTTTTTAGCTAAGGCTAAACTAGAATCTCTCATTTTACAAGGGATTTGTTTGGTAAACTTAATACCTCACAAGGTGGGTGTTTACACAAATTTAAGCTCGCAATAGTACAAGGATTTACAATAAAGCTCACTCTTTAAAGACTATTTACAAGAGAAATGAAGAGATAAGAATTTGACTCAATTTCTCTTGAACATGTTGCTTGGATGTTGTCTCTCACTATCTTCAAGTGTTCCAGCCTTTATAATATAGTTAGAAATAAGCTTGTGGCCGTTGGAGACCATTGAGGATGATTTGGAGCCGTTGTGGCATTTATTTCCCGCAATAAATGCAGTTTTGGTGATGTCCATTTCGATACGCTCAAAGCCGTATCGGAACACCCTTCTTTAAAACTAGTCGTTAGGTCTAATGCAGTGACTGTGTGCCGTATCACAACGTCTAGTGTTGTATCGAAACAGTCTGTAATTTAAAAGACCGTTGGGAAATAGTCGTTAGGGGTTTTGACCGTTGGGGTGTCTGCCACGTAGGCATATCGAAACACCAAAGGGTGTTTCGAAACAACCCATATCTGTATCGAAACAAGTAAGCCATGTATCGAAATGGGTTCTGGCAGTTTCGAAACGTATCGATACAGATTATTCCTGTATCGGAACATGTACATTAAAAACACTGGTTTGGCTACTTAATAACGTTTCAAAGATTGCCAAAACCTTTTTAAACATCCTCAAACTTATTTTCAAGTTGTTTTTGACATAGAGAATATTTTAAATTCTTTTCAATTAATTCCAAAATATTTTTTAATTATTATATCAAAACATATATTTCTACGCTAAATATAACAAGACCCACATCTATAAAAATTTCAATTTTTTTAATTTTCAGATATAACAAACATCAAATTGTTAAATATAACAATATTAAAATTCATGAAATTTTGAATTTTCGGATAATCTGAAACTTGAAATATTGTGATCTGTATCGGATCTAAAATATTTAAAATCGGATTGGATATTTAAATTTTCGGATCGGATAATCGGATCGGTCAGATCGGATATTGTTGAACACCTCTAGTTCATAGCCCTAACATAAAATCATACATACGGGCATGTTTTTGATTGAGAAGATGAAGTGTAAAATCAAAAAAAGATTTAAATGAGCTTGAATATTTTATTATTTATTTAATTCACGTCATAACATCGTTAAAAAGTCAACGGAGTAGTGAAAAAAATCATGTATAAAATTCAGTAAGTAAATTGAATGTTTTAAGAGTTCAATGATCAAAATAGAGTTAAAAGTAAAGTTTAGTGATGCTTTATGTAATTTACTCACTTTTTTTATGAAGAAAGAGATTATTATCATGTGTCTCATTAAAAATCTCTAACGTAATCAGAGCCTCGGAGGAAAAGAATGCACATGATAATAAGTACAAAAACAAACTAATAAACTATAGAGCTACATCCTCTAACAAGAGAGATTGAACTCCAGTTGGAGGACTAGGAAACTGTCGAACCTCAAAACTATCATCAGGAGCAATCTTTGTCAAGGTATCAACCACCTTATTCCCAATCCAGAGAATATGTTGCAACCTTACCACTCAACTACGTTGTCGCAATTCAATAAATTATAACAGCAACAGAAAACTTTTACACTCATCTGAATCAAGCTTATGTGCACGAAAACCATTTATACTATCCATCTCACGAATAACTTGTCGAAATTCCGTATTCCAAACTTTGATAAGGCCAATGCATGCACCCAAAAGCTCTGCCTCAAACACATAACAAACCCCTATAAATTTGTAAAACCAAATTGCTAGTCACTACTTGTATCACACAACACTTTTTCGCATGAGGACACACTATCAATACTTCGCCGAGCGCCATCCGTAATGAGTTTAACCCATCCTTCCTCCTATGGATTTCAATGGTCCGTCTCATGCCTAACTGAAATACCAGGGACACGCCTAACTCAAGCAGTTTTCAAGGCGGAAATAGAACTATCAAGTAGCTGTCGACTTTGTTCAAGGATCGAGCCCCACCCTTCAATTGGGTTATCAAACACAATCGCATTCCTTGCCCGCCAAATATTTCAAGCTAAAATGCCAAAAAATAGTTCTCAATTCACGGGTCGTAATGCAAAGTAATCTAGTGTTTCCAGGTTCGTTACAATCCACTCACACAAGTTCATGGAAAAAAATTCGATAAGTTTGACTAGCGAGATCCAAACCGAGACGACAACTGAGTACAATCGCAGTACATGCCTCACACTCTTCGCTTCAACCTTGCACACCGAACAAGTATCCACTAGCATAAAATGCCTCCGAACCCGTTCTTCATTGGTCATAAATTCAGCACTAAAATCTAGTCAAAGAAATATATGAATTCACCGGGGTCCCCGAACCCGATGAATAACCTTCCATCCCTTGTCTATCAATGCCAACAATCGCCCCACACGGAAGCCATAAACTGACTTGATACTGAACTCGCTTTTTAACACATCACATAATTATTTTGTTAAAATTGCCAACTTCTAAATTATTTTGTTAAAATCAACTTTATTAATTACTATAAAACCACTCAAATTTTTTAAATAATTTTCCACTAATCTCAATTCTTTAATTTTTTTAAATCACTCAAAATTTCTAATTTTACCACATTTATATTTTTACTGCTTATAAATAATTATGCTTTGTAACTTCAAAAAATAATCCAAGAGAGGCATGAAGGAGGAGAAGCCAACAGAAAGAAGAAGAAAAAAGATTGAAAAATCTTTTTTGTTTCAAATAAAGAAATTAATATAATTAAATGTGGAAAAAGACAGAGAAACTGTCAGGTTTTTAAGACAAGTTGACAAGTCAGCTGCCAATAGAAGTGGCCAGCGTTAAATTCAACAGTTGGCCAGCAAAGCCTTTTATTTTAAGACTGCTACTTCCACCACCAATATCCATTTTTCCACTCCCCAATGATAGTACTCCATTGGAGAAGGACGCTGATGCATTGGCGTGGAAGGAGAGGGAATTTTACCGTTTGAGACCCACAACTTAACAGCGACATCTGAAACTAAGAAGAAACAGAGATTTTTTACAGAGAGAGAAGTGAAGGGTCAAACTTTACCAACGGCGTGGGTCAACGGTTGATAGCTTCTCTATTTTTTGATCTCAAAATTCTCCTGTTTTCTTATAAAAAGTTTTAATTTTTATTTATCTCGGTTTGTTCTGCAATTGTTTGATAAAAAAAAGGAAGCTTCTTTTTTGTTGTTCTTTTGGGTATTCTTTCTCAAGTTTGCTGATGGCAGTAAGTTCTTATCTTAATTGTTTATTTTAGTATACTTTATTTTCTGTTTGTTTCTGAAGAAAATTTTAGAGAAAAGATTAAAGCTGAGATTAGGGAAATTCATTTTGCTTTTTTTATTGTACCAAAGACAAAGAGATAAAGACTGTAGCTTCTTTTTTCCCCTTGTTAGCCCTTCAATTAAGTTTTATATGATCTATTGAGATTCTGTATTGCTAACTCTGGTTTTTTATTTAGAGATGTGAACTTAGGATAGTTGAGATTCTGGTCTTTTATTGGTTGATGAACTTGCATATATCATTTGGCTTTGAATATTCTGATCCGGGAATATGTTGTATTCTGTTCCCAACTATGCATCCAATTGCCTTGTAAATTCTTGTGGTTTTTTAGTTTGATAATGCAAACAAAACTTACAGCATCCAATAATGTGTGCAAGGATTCCATTTTCTTTTTAGTTTTGATTGTTGGTTGATCTAATTACGAGTTTTTCGTTTCGGTTTTAGCAACGATCTCATGTACCCAAGTTTGGCAATTGGGAGGGTGAAGAGGATGTTCCCTACACAGCTTATTTCGACAAGGCCCGTCACGGTCGAACTGGTGGAAAGATTGTGAATCCGAATGATCCCCAAGAGAGCCCTGACTTGCATCATGATTATGTGGCTCCGACTAGAGCTCCTCCGGCTTCAAAAACGAAAGCGGAACTGGATGAACCGGTAGGGCGTGGACCTGCTAGAAGGGGACATGAGCGTGGAAGGAGCAGGGAAGAAGGTGACCTCAAACAATATGCAGACTCTCCCACACGTTATGACAATGTCAACCGCAGAGCTTCCGGGGACAATACACCTTCGCGTTATGGCCGTGAAGACCCGAAACAAGCTACAAGACCAAGGGTTGGATCTGAAAACAGCATAGATAAATCACCACTCCATCACCATGCACGGGCTGTGGGGAGAGGTAACATGGCATCACCTGCATGGGAAGGAAAGAATTCACACGATAGTAGCCATGGCACTCCCACGAGGTCCAGAATGAGGCCAAGTACTCGAGGCGATGACACTGTAAATTCTCTTCTTCGTGTCATTTCATTGTCATAAATAGCATAAACTTGAAAATAAGTAAATTTCACTTCATTCAAAGCTCGTTGTCGTCTTAGAACTGGTTCCTAACGATCTGATTTCTGATATGCCAGCCCGATGAAGGTGCTGCTGTTCCGAAATTCGGTGATTGGGATGAGAATAACCCGGCATCAGCCGATGGTTATACTCACATTTTCAACAAGGTGCGAGAAGAGAGGAACAGTGGGGTAAGGGCACCAGGCATGCCGGGTGAGCAATCCCCATACCGCACTGGTCGGAACCGGAAACCAGCTAACAGCAACGCTAAGGTATGTTGTTCTGGAATCTGTTCAAGTACTGTGGTTGCTATGTCGGTCGTTTCTACTAATTCTATACATTTCTTGCATCTCATTTTTCCTCCAGAGCTGCTGCCTTCCATGGTGCAGGAAATGAGAGACTGAATTCATGGATTCATCATCTGTGTGGAATATTGTAAATACATTGAAGGGATCCTTCAAAGCAGAGTAATTTCTGTCAAACTGCGGTTTATTATCACCACTTGTGTTCTTGTTTTCTTTGATGACAAACATTGTATTCTATTCGGTGAACCTTTTTCCCTTGCTTATGTTATCCGACTTTATTTTTTCCTTTGTTATGTTAACCGCATCGAACACTTACCTGAGGTTCTGGTCTCCGTGTTCGAAGCGGGAAGGCTTGTCTAGCGATCAAATCATCTGTTTTTGGTTCAGTTCAACTAGTTGGACTGAACGTTTTGTTAACTTTGATACACGAATGTAGATTATGGTAAAACGTTCTGCTTCAGCATCTCATGATACAAGACTGATATAGAAAAATATGATAATTTATACCATTGAAGACAATGTTTATGGTGATCCAAAGTAGAAAACACATGGAAGGATTATTATCATCTGCTTCTGCAACAGGTTGTAGTAGGGAAATAGCATATCATAACTTTGTGCTCGTACCCTTTATCATATGAATTCTAAGGCTCAGCCTCATCTAGTAGGTTTCTTTCTCCATTCGGTACGACCTCGGTTTATTTCCTGCCCATCACCAGAGAATCTCAAGAGATGCAAAAACTGATGGCAGTCGGGTTGGTCTTCTCTTGTAGGTACAGTTGCGAACCCATTTGTTCCTTGAAGCACTGAAACTGTTTCAGTAGCCTCAACTAGTTCCGGAGTGGTAAGCGAATCAACCACATCGTCCTGTTGGCATTCCCGCCGGTAATCCAACGTGATGGCTTGAAGTTCATGCGTGTGGATGATCTCTTCAGGGATGCTCTGCCATACAGACACGGATAATGATTTGGACATTGAAAGTGTAGAGAAAGAATACTAGGATGTCATATCCTCTCAACTGACCTCCAGAACCCATCCGATGTAGGTGACATTATTGACATGCTGGTTCATGTCAATATCAGCTCGTCTTGGCTGCAAATATTAAAAAGCAAATTAAGAATTTCAATGAACATACACAAATAACTCGGATAATCTTACCTTCAGCCCTAGCCTGGAGTACTGAACAGGATCTACTAACTTGGCAATTTTTTTCAAACTCTTACTGTTCTTCTCTGGAAATGCTAATCTGTAAACGCGACGAGAGAATCAATTAAATAAGAAACAATATGTTACTGGAAACAAAAACTAATCAAATAATGCAGGAAAGTAGTTAATGGAATATGATTATGTCACCTTTATTTAGCATCATACTAAACTATATATATAATATATGATTATGTCATCTTATCCATCCGCTCCAAAAATTATAAATTAGTGTAAAACTAATTGAGTTTTACATGGTGTAAGTAGATCTTACCGAGGTTCTCGTGGACAGAAGACGAGATATTCTTCCTTGACATCATCACTAACTTTCTGCAGCTGCCTAGTGTCCTTGTTCATCATCACCCACTTGCTGAAACCATAGCAGATGAATTAGCTTTCAGAATAAAACAAGTAATGTTAAGAACAATCTTGTAATATACAGACAAAAGGCCAGAGTGGGGGAAGAAGATGCGCACCTTGTAGCTCTTCCAATAACTTCACCAGTAGCAACATCCTTTAGGATCCAGTCCCTTCTGGTTCCAATTCTTCCCTCGTTTTGGCACCATGTTTCAATTTCGATCATATCACTCCTGCACAACATAAACATCTAATTTGTCAAACATAAGCTACAAATGAAGAAAAATGTTGAAAAAATAAGGTGAACATTCCCACCAAGCAGGGTATTTGTATACTTCAATGTGCATACGCGCAGTCACCCATATGATATGCAGTTTTCTCATGGTGGGAGTGGTGCCGAACCCATCCGTTGAAAATCCAACACTTTGGGCATGGTTACCTCCAAGTTCCTGCAGCACAGAAATTTCCAAAAGATGAAACTAATTACTAACATAATAAAACTAGATTTCGAAAAGTAAGTAAAAATCAAATATACCTGCAAGAAATTAGCAATGGTTACAATGGTGGCAGTTTTGTTAATCCCAACCTCGTAACACCTAATAATAAACTTCTCTTTATAAGATAATCCATCTTCCGTCAAGCCACCCCAGCGGAGCCGGTCAGCCAAACTCCCCGAACCAGAGTCGACCGAAGCAGTCGAGCCGCCTTGTTGATGGTACGAGAGAACGGCTTGAACAGGTGTCATGCTGAGCCTAGAGGTGGAGACGATGCGTGGGCTGCACCGGCCAAACCAGAGTGGGGAATTTGAACCGGAGAATCTACATTGAAGCACATTGCAAGAAGAAAAGTTGAGCATCTTCTTTTGGTTTTGGCAGCAAAGTGAGCACCTTTTAGCATTAGCTTCGGTTGTTTCTATTGTTACCCATGCGTTACTTATTTGATACTTATAGAACCGAGGAATGGTGTGCTAAACTCACGGGGGATCTGCCTACTGCTTTCTAACTGACACTGAGATTTCCACATAAAATTACGACATTAACCATTTGTCGCTCGTAGTTGACGTTTATGTTTTTTTAGGCAAAATGACGAAAGATGCCTTTACCTTTAACGTTTGTATGTTTTGTCATTTGGTTTTTTATTTTTTTAAAACAAACATCCTCCAACGTTTTAATTTGGTTCAAATATATTTTTGTTGAATGGAAATTGTCAGTTAACTAACGGTCAGCGGCTGATGCTGACTGGATTTGTCACATGTTAAGATCTACTAACGTGGCATATGCCACATCAAATTTTTTTTTTAAATTATTTTGTTATACCATTTTTTATAGTGACACATGGTTGAGTATTATGCTGACACGTGGCCGAACCGTATGCTGACATGCAGTAGATCTTAACACATAGCAAGTCCAGTCAGTATCAACCGCCGACCGTCAGTTGACTGACAGTTTCCATCTAACGAGGACATATTTGAACCAAATTGAAACATTGGGAGTTGTTTGCTCCAAAAAAAAATAGGGGGCCAAACGACAAAACATGCAAACGTTGGGAGCATCTTTTGTCATTTTACCTTTTTTATAGGCTCTCTGTACATAAAATATACTATTTTTCATTTATATACCTAAAATATTTTTTTGGTCAAAATAAGTACCTAAAGTACACTTTTTTTGTTAAATTAAGTGCCTAAATTATACTTTTTGGTCAAAATAGGTACTTATATTTTTTTGTTAAAATAATTACCTAATGTATTTTTAATTAATGTCACATGATAGCTTTTAGGAACCTAGATGAAATATATATACTCTAATTACTTATTTTGAAAAAAAAATACTTTAAGTACTTAATTTAACCAAAAAGTATACGATTTAGGTACCTATTTTGACCAAAAATACTTTAGATACCTAATTGAAATAATTGGTATATTTTAAATACTTATTTGTAATATAAACAGTTTTATATTCTTATTTTCGGTCATCTTCTATTTATTTATTGTCCTTATATTATTTGAAATTTGACTTTTTATTAATTCTTAAATCTGTTTAAATTGTCATCACTATATTCTTTTTCAAAGCTGAGGTCGCTATATAATATGTCATGCTCTCATCTTTTTCAATTGTCAGTCCCTCAAGTTCTCAACCATTCCCCAATGTACATACCTGTGTAATGTTAAGGATTGTTTCTTAAAAAATAAAGGGCGGAAAAAGAATTATTATTCTCTTTAGAAGAATAGAATTTAAGCAGTTTTATATGTAAGAATATACGAGTTTTATGAAATTAAATTTTATAAAAATATTAATGTCGACTTAATTAAGAATTTAAAAGATATTTTATTTTTTAACTACGAACATAATTAGTTTGAAGAAAAAGAATGAATATAGATTTTTTATTTTGATTATTATCTTTTACTTGAGTTTTTATTATCTTTCTAATCTTAAGTTCATATTTTGTATTTATGTTATTACAAGCTATTTTAAAAATGTGTACATAATTAATTGATCTATATCAACTTAGGCAATAATAAATTAAGTATTCAAGTGAAATATTTTCTCAAATAAACTCTTAGTTGAAAAAGTTACAATTGGATAAACCGTAAAATTAAAAAAATGTCTCATATGAGCCATTATTTGAAAATTCTATAATCAAATTTTATAAATTTATTTGATTGTAGTCTTGTAAATGAATAGAACGAACAAGAATGATGGTATTTCATGTTTGTTCGTTTAACTTTAACCTAGCTAATGAACGAACACGAAGAAGTATTCGAACATAATTTTTTGTTCATGTTCATTTGTCAATGAATGTAACTTGTTCATGTTCGTCCGTTAAAATGATAAACAAACATAAACCATAATAGAAGTAACCACATGAAATTTATTAATATAATCTGCAACTTCATAGTTTATTTGTTCGAGTACGACAAAAACATGCATAAATAGTAAATAAGCTATATGAAAATAATAAAGTTAAATTCTTAAAGTTAATTTATTTGACAAAACAATCTATCGTGAAATGAAAGAGATAGTGAGTTGTTGGGTGGGAAATACATATGTGGATAAATTTACACAAACGAATTATTGAACATTCACGAACGTAAATGAAACGAACGGGTCCATTGTTCATGTTCGTTCATTTAATTAAACGAATATAAAATCTTGTTCATGTTCGTTCGTTTAATAAATAAATGAACATAAACAAACTTCCCGCCGAACGGTTCGTTGAACGTTCAATTTATTTACAGTCTTACTTGATCGTATATTTTTAATAAAAATTCAGTTGAAACAACATTTTATTCGAAATTACTTGGCCAATTTATCACTTTTAAAAACCAAATGCAACAAGAAAAAAAATAACAATGTTAATTGAAATTAAAATACAACGCTAATTTATTGTACTAATTAATTAATTTGATACTTTTAGATATCCGATTGCTACATGAACTTAACCATAATAGAAATCAAATAAGATATAGTCCTTAAAACGGGAGTTAAAACCTCGTTGTCCGATAGACATTAACCGATTAAACTTTTATTTTATTATAACATTGAAAACCAATACAATAAAAATCAGATTCCATCAACGTCATAGTTTTGTCGTGAACCTTGGTTTTTTTTTTTGATAAACTAATATGAAGATTATTAAATTATCTTTGAATATAAAATTGATCAATTAACAAGTATGGGGTACATTGATAAGAGACATTATACTTTTAAAGAGAAGACACAAATTCGAACTTTAGAGATGACATTGTTGAGAGAGACAACCTCGTATTTCGAACATATATTGTAAAACGGACATACAATTATCAAAAGAATTTATCAATTAGATTGCTAAAATTTTCAATATAATTTCAATCAAACCGATTGTTGACTATTAATGAAATTTATGACGTGATAGTTAGTAAATTTGTATAATGACATGTACGATCCTCATTATTTGTATATTTTATTAATTTAATTATATTTTTAATTAGAAATAATTTAATAGTCATCATTTTAGTGTTGAAAAAAATTGCTTTAAAGGGAATCAAAACTAAGGCTTTTGTTGCTATTGCTGTTGGGGGAAACGCTGGTTGACTAAAAGCTGGATTTTTCAGCTGCCACCAATGTTTATTAAGACGCTTGAAATGATAGGTAAACAACCGTTGAGAACTAAATCGGTGGCCGTTTAACATGAAAATGAGGGGTAAACGAGACTTGACAACAATAAAAAACGGGAATAACTGTGCATAACCATTAAACCAAGTACATTACCTAATCATTAAACCAAGTTCACTGCTTGGTTCACGATTTACAATATTTTATATATAGATAAATATAATGTCAAAAAATGTCTTTAACATTTTATTGAATAGTTATTTTGACTTATATTATTTTTAAGTAATTTAATCATCAACGTTTTATTTTGGGTCAAAATGACCCCTCTGCGAATAAAAATTATTATTTAACTGACGGTAAACAAATTAAAATGACTTGACAAAATGACAGGTCATAAGAAAAATTAATTTTATATATTATATAAATTAATAAAATTATTTTTTAATTGATGTGACATTTTTCAAGTCTAACACCTTTATTTATATGACATTGTCATGTTAGTCTCCACTTCAATATAAACTTGTCACGTCATTTCAAGCCATTTATCATTAGTTAACTAACTATTTTTATTCGCATATGAACTATTTTAGCCTAAAATAAAATATTGAATCTTAAATTGCTTAAAAAAGAATAGGGTGTATATTATCTTATTAATAAAAGCTGGACGAAATAAGATGCTTCCAAAGGGAAATAGAGGGTAAGCACACCTATCCATTGACAAAAATTTATATATAGAAAAAAATATGATTTCTAATGTTAATAGGAGAAGCATTGCGATTGGGTGATTTTACAGATCTACTCCCCCTGCACCTAGCTCGTACATATTAGGAAAGTATAATTTAGGGGATAAAGTATATATATATTTTTTTTAAAAAGCAAAGGGATAATTTATAATCATCTGAATTTTTTTTAAAAAAATCTTATATAATATAAAGGTAAAAAAAATATTGGAGGTTGAGGGGGCGACAACTCCTCCCAATTATAAGGTACCTCGGTCCCTACTCCCTACTGGCAGACTCATGTATCTATTTTCGAAAATAAATGTGGAAAGCAAACAAGTAATCTACTTCAAAATGGAAAATATTGAAAGAGAAAGACCACTAATGAATTTAAATGATCATAGCATGGTTCATGGAATTTAAGCGAACCCATAGCAACCTCATGGAAGCAAGTAAGTGCATTAAATACCACCATTTTTTTTTTGGAAAAGGCGATGGAAAGTAATTTTGAAAGTATTCAGTTACCCGAAAATAATAACACCAAGGACAATTTAAGATTTAAGAGGTTTTGTGTAATTTATTAAAATGATGCCTTTAATTTATAATATGAAAAAATATAAGGTTTTCATTTAAAAGTCTAACATTTTCATTTAAAAAGTGATGAACTTCTTGCATATTTTGAAACAAAATCATCTACAACGCTTTCAATACCAATTTCTTCCAAGAGATCAGTCTCGGTCGCCATCAAAGCAAGTCCATTTAATCTTTCTTGTGATATTGTTATCCGTAAGTATGACTTCACAAGCTTCAATTTTGAAAAGCTATTTTTCTAGCCGTGTCCATGGCACCTGAAAATTCATTCTCTATAACTTTTGAAAAAAAGGTCATTTATCTTATTTATAGCAACATCAATCAACATGTCTTTTAATTGTAAATTTTTACTAACTAAGTTCACAACGAACACAATTTATACCAAATGATTGTAGATAACAAAATTTTGAAAACCGGTAAGCTCGTTTATTGCCAAAGATTCAACTTCACTTTGTATTTTAGGACTACTTGAAGTAAGATATTCCGTATTTAAACAATTTGAAATGTTATTGTCTTAACACTTTCAATACAACTTTCCTATCGTGTGACTGATAATAGTTTAAGAGTTAAACCCTTCACATTTTTTTAATATATGTCACCTAATATTAGCAAATAAACTATAAATGCGTTGGACTATTTCAAAAAAGTCCCCACTTTTTATTGTAGTGTTCGCAATACGCCACAAAATTAAGTCAAAACTATGACAATCACATCGAGTATAAATAACTCAAGGGTTCAAGTCTAAAAGTGTTTTTTTGACAATGACAATTGAATTTTTTTAAAAAAACTATGGAATATGTTACAAATACAATGCATTCAGAAGAGAGAATAATGAGGACTAATCCACAACATTTCATACAAAAACCTAAAAGTGCATAGAAAAGTAAATACTTCCATAAGAGATTTGTAACGCCCCGAGTTTAGGGCCGGGAGATATCGGATTAGTTAAACCGAGTCGGGTTAAATTAAATTGGAGAAAAATTATTTTTCTAACACACTTAAAGTGTTTTAAAAGATTAAAGGGCAAAATGGGAACTTTAAGTAAAAATGAATAAAAAAAATAGGTTCTTTTTTATCAAAAGCCATCATCTTCTCAAAATCCCTTTTCACGTTCAAAAACCCACCCTAAACCCCATTTACTATTCCATTGGTTTCAAGCTTCAAACCAAGTGATTTTTTTAAGGTAAATGATTCTTCAACTTAGTTTCATTTTCCTTGAGTCTTAAATGCTAATATTTTTGCAAAATTCATGGATTAAACTTGTTTTGATTTTTTTTAAAGTTTGGTTTGAAATGAAAGGAAATTTTTGGGGTTTTGTTTGGGTTGATTATGGTTGAGTTGAGAGTGTTTTTAACTTTGTTTTAACACTAAAATAACATAAAAATGGTGGGTTGTTATAGGAAACCTGAAATGGGTGTTGTGGGTGATTTTAGGAGTTGAAAATCTTGAGCTTTTGGATGGGTTTCGAGTCTAAATGGAAGCTGGAGGTTTGGTAGCTTTGGATTGATGTTTAGGGATGTAAAAATGTAGATTTTTTATGGTAAATTCGTTGGGTATGGCTACAAGTAGTTTGAGACTAAAATTGTTATGTTTCGAGTGAAATTTGGACTTGAATCGATATGTGTTATTGCAAGATTGTTGAGTTCCGGGTCTTTGCTATGTTTGTGAGTGTATTTGTGTTCTAATGTTCAATTTTGGGGTGCTCAAAATAGGGGAATTGGATTCGGGCTTTGTGGATGGAAATCCGGGTAGTTCGGAGGCTTGATTCGGCATCTTGGACATCGATTGTGTGTTGGCTCGTGAGTGGATCGATTTTAAAAGGCTTAACGTGGTTAAGGGAATGTTTTGGGGGTTTGAATTGAGCTTGAAAGGTCAATCAAAACTCAAAAGTAAGTTTTAAAGGTTTTATGCAATTAAATTGTATTTTACGATTCTTGATGCAAGTTGAACATGCCATGTTATTATGTGTTGAATTGCATTGTTATGCATGTTGAAATGTGAGACTTGTGTTTATCTTTGCATTGTGAGTACATGCTTTGCATGAAAGTTTGGACTTGGTAAGTGGTTCAAGCATCGGTAATGCTTGTGGTTGTAATTGAGTATATTGACACGTGTTGGGTTGTTACCAGATATAATTGATCGATCAATATGATTAGAGTGCACTCGAGGTAAAGTTTTTACGCGTGGCCTTAGTGGTGTTAGATTCATCTAAGAAGGAGTACGGTGATGTGAGATTCCACCAGAAGTTATGTTTTACTAGACGAGTGAGTACGGTGATGTGAGATTCCACCGGAAGTGTCTAGTGAGTTTGAGAAACTATCCGCATATCCGAGTAAAAACGATGAATGTCAATATACCCATGATGCTTTAATTCTTATGTTAAGCATGTTGTTGATTCTTTCTATTATGCTTATGCATTGTAGTTACTTTGCTTGCATTATGAGAATGAGCATGTGTTGAGCCTATGGCTTGTGGTTGCATTCGGTAAATGCACGTGAAGGTAAATGCATGTTGGTGTGTGTTCAAGCATGTGGAAATGATTTGGAAATGATTTTGGTTTTCAAGCAAATTAATGTTTTAAAATTGCATTGTTGTAGCTACCGTTTTGAGTACCGCCCACTAAACTTAAACGCTTAGGCTCTCTTTTCCAGCAATGCAGACTCTCAGATCTTCGGAGCAGCTCGGGGAACAAGGGAGAATCCAAGGGAGTTTGGTTTGCTCAAGTACGAGTTTAGACTTCTATAACTAGTATAAAGCAATGAGATAGGACCTTTATGTCTGATGTGTTGTTGGCATGTCCTTTTTGCTTAGACAAGTTTGCTTAGATGTTTTGGGCTTGTATTGCCTTTTACCATGATGTTTCATGCTTTTGTTTAGCTTTTGGCTATGTTGGAGAATGCTTTGTATGCATGTTTCCTTTTAATATCTTATCTTATGGATGATGCATCGTTATGTGTTTAAATGCTTTATATGTTTACCCATGGATGCCTTGTGATGTATGAGTGAATGTATATTGCTTGAATGTTTTGTCTTATGCCTCTAGTGTGGAGTCCTTGTGCTTTAAACAGCTAAAACCTATTTTGCAGGGCAGGGCGTATCGATACGCTCAAGGGTTTATCGATACGACCCTTTGAGTTGTCCCTTGTTTTGGGCAAGGCGTACCGGTACGCGGGGGTGTATCGATACGCAAAATGCTCACTGGAAATTTGAGAAATTGACGTATCGGTACGGGTCCTGATAGTATCGGTACGATCTTTGTAGTTGACCGTTGATGGCGCATCGATACGCACCTTGTGGGTATCGATACGGTTTCCCTATGGTTGACTTGGGGTGTTGACCAAGTCCATGCGTATCGATACGGTCTTCTAGCGTACCGATACGGTCTTCTAGCGTACCGATACGGCCTGTTGAAAAATCAAAAAGGGCTATCTTTATTGTTTGTTTTGCTTGTTTTGTATCCATGTGTGTTTTCCGCTGCGTGTCCTCTCACATAGGGTATATGTATTGCATCTAAACAAGATAATTGTAAAAGAAATTTTTCTAGGGTTGCTAATCGGAGTGGAGCCTTAACGAGTTTCACTTCGGTTTTCCTTGTGTAACCCATTCGATGCGGTCTGGCGGCTAGGCCGGGTCGAAGGGTTACAAGATTAACATACTGACAAAATTCAGAAGCCTTCTTGAATCTCCTTGTTTCTATCTAAACGAGACACATTACACAATAAAAAAGGATTGGTGAGCAAGCTAAACTATCATGCAGATTGTTTCGCTACCTAGGACTGATTACATTAGCAAACAACCATCAACCGAGTGGTGATCTATTTTTCTATGACCACCGACAGAATCATAAGCAGAAACTATTATCGTAAAGATCTCTATACAAGCACCAACCAGCCACTAAGGTATGTTGAAATCATGTCAAAACAACATATGAAACGAAACCACAAAAATAAAGAAAACATGCCACAAAGGCAGAGGGAAAATGTGCTACAAGAGCAGAGATTCTTATTAAAATAAAATTAAAAAATTAAAAATATAAAAAATAAAAGTAAGAGAAACAATAAACATCGGCGATCCACAACCAACATCTAAATGATTGTCGATGGCTGACTAACTTAAAAATGAAGGAAATAGCAGGCGACGCTCTAAGTTTATTTTAAAAGAAAATTAGAAAATCGATGGCTAAAAGTCTTTTTTAGAAATAATAATAACAATAATAATTTATTTCAAGACTCTATTTTATTGGGGGTTGTGTGGTCGCACATGTTGTGCCTAGAATCACCCCTCGATGACCATATCACTTCTCACTCACCAAATAATGAAGGAAAACAAAGAAGATGAGAAGAAGAAGGAAGAGATTAGAGCTATGGGGGAGAAGAAGCTCAAAGGGCTTGACATCAACACAAATGTCATTGCTCTCAAATCCTCCATATGCCACAATGTAGATTCAAGTGAAGAGGATGATGATTAAGAAGAGATAGTTCATCTCTTCAAGAAGTGTGCCTATTATATGAAGAAAGCCTTGAAAGAGCTTGAACGAGAATCAATGAAGAAGAAGAGGACAATCACTTCAAGCCATAAGAAGAAGACATATGTGACTACTTGGAGTGATGAAGACTCCACCGACGATGAACAAGTCAACTTTTGCCTTATGGCCATCGAAAAAGATTCAAGGGTAACTTCTAATTCATCTACTCCATGTTCATATTCTTTTGATAAATTACAAGATTCCTATGATGATTTGGTTTTAGAATTTGAAAATTACATTTTGAAGAACATTAAAATGATTTCAAAGTTGAAAATTCAAAATGATTTGATTTTTAAAATCAAACTTGAACTTGAAGCAAAACTCGAAGAGTTTTAACAAAAATGTTTTGATTTACAAAATTTGCTTCATAAAGTCCAAGAAGAAAAAGATTTGATTTCCAAAGAGCTTGAAAAGAAAAATAATTTTGGAAAATCAAACTTTTATGTAAGACAATCTAGTGCCCCTAGATCCATAAATGGAAAATGTTTTAGAAGTATTTGTGTCCCAAAATGACTTAGTACTTCAACTAAAAAGGATAAAATTGAAAAATGAATTCTTAAGGGGACTAAATTTTGTGTTACTAACGTCTACGGATCCAAAGCAATTTGGATATCAAAAATTACTTGATTGTCTTTTGCTAGGTGTAATGGAGAGTGTTCAACAAAGTCAACATTTGAGGGGGAGCTCCATACACACAAGGAAGAACACTTGAAGGAAGAAGGCTTAACATCCTCCCTTGGGTTCAAGTGTGGTAAAATCTAGTTGTTTTTACTTTTATTTGACTTATTTTTACTTATTTCAACTAGATTATGACATATATTGAACTAACATCTTGATGATGCTTTGAGTAAAGGGGAGCCATTTTAAAACCAAACATTTTAATATTTTCAAAATCTAAACCTCTATTGTTATTTTGAGCTTAAAAAGTGTTTTAAATTCTTTCTGATATAACAAAAATGGAAGAAATGGTTTGAAAAATTGAATTTTCAAATGAATAAGGGGAGCTTTAATTGATTTCAAATCTTAATTCTCTTATTCCAAATTTATTTCACAAAGAGAGAAAAATCTCAAACAATTTTTCAAGTTAGTTTTATTATATCAAAAGGGAAGATTGTAGAACTAATATTTTGATATAATAATTGAAAAATGTTTTGGACAAATTTGAAAAGAATTTAAAACTTGTCCTTAAGTTCAAACAACTTGAAAATATATTTGAAGTATTTAAAAAGTTTTTTGGCAAAGTTTTTAATGATTTAAATTAGCCAAACTTGAGTTTTCAGCAAGCTCGTACCGATACGGTGTACCCCGTATCGATACACTTTAGCCCAGGTTTTGATTCTGCCAAAACTCGTACCGATACAGGTGAGACCGTATCGATACGGATAAGGATTGTTTCGATACGCCCCTTAAGCGTACCGATCTCTGTTTTAACGTCCCCAACGGCTATTCCTCAACGGTCTTTTAAATGACATACCGTACCGATACGCCATAAAGCGTATCGGTACGCTTAGGCTGGCAAGAGTCCAAGGGCTAGTTTCTGAAGAAGAACGTACCGATACGGGTCCTCGCGTATCGATACGACTCCCTCCCATCCGCCCCCGTGTTTAATATTATTTTCAGAGGCCTTTATGCAAATTGTTAATGTTAGTTTTCATTCTTCTATTGCTTGGCCTTATCCTTTTCACAACTAAATTCTTCTATTAGCCAAAGAAGCATGCAATGTTTTACTGGATATCAATATCCAGTTCCACATCCAAGATGATTTGAGGAAGATCATAGCAGACATCTTTACCGACAACGCTAAATTAAGAAAGCAGGTGAATTCTCGTCTACGACATAGACTTGAACATGATAGAATTAACCAAGTCTGGAGATAGATAAAATGGGGTTTGAATATTGTATTTCTTTTTTAGTATCATAGAGTATGATAAGGGAATACTTTAATAATATATTAGTCAATTCCTATATCTCAGCTGCAAACATATGACTAAACCTCAAAATCAACTTCCTCCTTGTTGCCATCTCAGGCATGATTATTATCCTAAGTTTCATATTAAATTAAAACATAAATTACAACATATGACCAATGCATTCTTCATC
Source organism: Hibiscus tridactylites (assembly GCA_958450335.1). Lineage (NCBI taxonomy): Eukaryota > Viridiplantae > Streptophyta > Magnoliopsida > Malvales > Malvaceae > Hibiscus > Hibiscus tridactylites. Next base: position 54,221,971 of record OY288286.1, on the reverse strand, counting down.
CATATCAAACTAATATCTACATTAAACTTACAGCTAATGTGTTATATTCTGGAATCAGAAATTGAATCATCTGTATTTGGGTATTATAAAGACATTTATCAACACGATTCCAATACAGAAATAGTACCAGCAAATAGTCTAACAAGTAGTGCAGACATCATATGAGAAACAAAGAAGGAAAAAAAGAATGAAACATGAGCTATAGTAGGTTACAGTTTACACACCTTAAAAGCAATATCTCCGGGGAGACACCATGAACTCAAACGGTGGGGAACGACAGTCAGTTTGCAGCAGGGACAAAGGCGCGACGGCGCTAATCTCATCGGTGAATGGTGGCTATCGGCGACGGCGGCTGAAATGATAAGGAGGATAAAAGGACTTAGGGATTTTTAATTTAGACTATGATTGATATTTGATTCAATTATTTAAAAATAAAGATTAAAAAATAGAATATATATGAAAAATAATTTAGATGAAATTTTATTTTAAATAATTATTAATTGTATGTTGAGTCCTTGATATTTTTAATCTTTGTAATTAATTTAATGGTGTTCAGCGGTGTTCGTCGCACGTGAACACCGGTATTCGTCGCACGTGGTAGACTCTATATGTTTTTCTAGAACCTATATATATGTTCTCCCACACAACGGTTCAAGTCATGGATTCATCGATAAAGCTCACCGGAATTTGTTCCAATTTCGGTTAGGCAAAAAAGAGATAAATGATCAACCCCTTATCTTCAGAAAGTCCTTGGCCACAGAGCATTCAGCAATGTGCTATAAACATACAGCATATTGTGAAAACAAGACGAACCAACAAACACCAACCAATTATTTAATCCATAGATTGGTAGCTGAATAGGTATATATATGTACACACACATACATATAAGTGTGTGTGTGTGTGTGTGTATGTAAAATTGTAATCTATTATCGCAAGTGGATGTAAATAGAAAAAGGAATACCTAAGTCAAAAGGGAGCTCACCAACCATGTACGAGTTTGTGGTATGAAGTATCATGGTTTTGGATGCAAGCAAGAGGGCAATCCAAAGTGCATAGATTACCGCTAACAGAGAATATCTTCAAAACATGCTTCCATGGAATGACTGATAACTAGATAAGAAAAACTAGAGTTTATTTCGAACCACTTAAGAATTAAAACTGATAAAGATGAATAGTGTGAAGATAACGAGTAAAATGAATAAAGACTCAACCCTTAATAACTTATGATATGGGTAAAAAATAGGAGTGTAACAAAGTAAGAACAACATATTTAACAACCACATATTCTCCATGGACTACGCCCATGAATGAGCAACGTAAAGCAGAAACAGGTTCTTAAGATGAAACATAAACAACGATTTGTTTATCTAAATCTGATTATCAGTTGAAAAAACCCTAAAAATGTGGTGCATAAGCAAAAGCACTACAAATAAGCATAGGATACACAGAAAGGCCTTATGAAATCTTCATAATCTAGTTCACTCTGATCTAACCACACAAAATCAGTATTAATGGAGTGAAAAGATTGTGCTTTTGTGACTTATGCTATTTGACAAGTCATATAGCAAATATGCAAAACAAAAAACACAGATATAGAGAAGAAACGGATTAAGTATTTATAACCATCACTCATCAGAAGGGATAGAGCAGATTGATATTCCATTAGAATGGAACTCAAAGCCCTTGAGCAAAATATACCAAACATCAGCTGGCAAAATCAGCTAGAGGGATCAACCATTTCCCAAGTCCATATTGTTGTTTGCCTAAAACCCTAAACTGAATCCAACAGTAAGCAAACTAAAACCCATTCAAATAATTAAAAACAAGCACATACAAAAATAACTATTTGCATAAAAGTAGTTCAAGTGGACCAAAACCATAAACTGCCATCAGAAGGAATATATATGTTTAATTTCTTTTTTCCAAAGTCCCATTTTGCTTTTGCATAAAAGGAACTCAAATCCCTAGCCAAGATCGTCCCTTTGTACAATTATTTAAAATGCTGCTTGTGCATGGTCAGACAACAAAGTGTGAAGAACTTTAGCAAAATATCCCAGAGCATTAGCTCGCCAGCTAACCCATTTCTCTAACTTAAGTTATTTCCAGATCATACAAACAGAGACATAAAAGAAAAGAGCAAGGATTTTCAGCCATCAGAAGGGATAGAGCAGAAATGATATTTCATTGAAATTCCAAGAGAATGGAACTCAAAGCCCTTGCGCAAAATGTCCCAAACATCACCTGGCACAACTCATGAAAAGGGATCAACCATTTTACAAATCTAAGTGCCTAAAACCATAAACTGAATCATTAGTAACACATAGGAAAACAGCTGAAGCGGGTCAAAACCATAAACTGCCATCAGAGGGAATACGTTGTAATTTGTTGTTTCAAAGTCCCATTTTGCTTTCGCATCGAAGGAACTCAAAGCCCTTGCGCAAATTTCACAAAACTCATCACTTGGCACTTCTCAATTTTGCATATACAATCAGATCAGAAAAACGAATAAACCGACCGATAAAATAACAAAAAGAACCGAAGCAGGGGACGGTGCCGAAGAAAGGAAGGAGAAAAGAGAACAACGTAAAACAAAACAATGGGAATTTCCTTTCTATCTTTAACCTAACTTACAGCCAAAGGGCTAGAGTGCTTATCACTCAAATAAGTACTCAAATTATAATTTTTCTATTAAGTGCTTAAATTTTGTTTTGAGCCAAATATGTGTTTAACGTTTATAATGTTATTGATATAAATGTCTCGTTATTATTGTATCTTAATTTTTACTGTTAATTTTTGTTATCTGACATGTGTCATCTTCTTAAAATTTTAAAATTATATTTAAAAATAAATAAAAATTAATAAAACAGAATAACTCTAAATTTCACAAAATAATCTCAAATTTTAAAATCCCTAACACATCAAAAACCAAATTCCTATTTGTAGACCTTGGTTAGAAGGTTGAACCACTATAAATCATCTTGTCTTTATCATTTTTAGCTTCCACACCTCTTTCGCCCAAAATTTCACTTCTCCACCACTTGCCAAGCAAGAACGGTTGAAGGAATCGAGCAATGAATAACCTAACAATTGGTATCAGAGCTTGGCTCAATTGAAGAGGATTATCATCCTATTGAGAAGATCCGGCAAGCTCGACCAACATTTCAAACAACCGGCTTAATGGCACAATCCATCGACAAACCGCCCTTCTTCGACGGAACACACTATGCCCATTGGAAGACAATGATGAAGTTCTTCATAAAGTCAAAGGACTACAAGCTTTGGAACATAGTAGAAGATGGTTCATTCGTGCCACAACGAAACAAGGCGAATTGGAGTGCCGAAGATCGCAAGAAGATGGAGCTTAATTGCAAAGCCTTGCACATTTTTTATGCATTTGGCCCCAACATATATGAGAAGATGTCTTCTTGTGAGAGTGCCAAAGAAGTTTGGGACAAGCTCGAAGTTACATACGAGGGGACAAACGAAATAAAGGAGACCAAGATCGGCCTCCTCAACCTAGCGTATGAAAACTTCAAGATGGATCCGGAAGAGGACATTGAGAAGATGTTCGATAGGTTTTCCACCATCACCAATGGACTTAAAGGTTATGGAGAAGCCATCCTGGAGGAGAAACTTGTCCGGAAGCTCATCTACTCCCTTCCCAAGTCATGAGACTCAAAAAGGATCACCATCATCGAAGCCAAGAATCTCAAAACATTGAAGCTTGATGAGCTCATGGGGTCACTTCTCACTCACCAAATTATGAAGAAAAACAAAAAAAAAGAGGAGAAGAAAGAAAAAAAAGATTAGAGCTATGGGGGAGAAGAAGCTCAAAGGGCTTGACATCAACACAAATGACATTGCTCTCAAATCCTCCACATGCCATCATGTAGATTCAAGCAAAGAGGGGAATAAAGAAGAAGAGATAGTTCATCTCTTCAAGAAGTGTGCTCCTTACATGAAGAAAACCTTGAAAAAGCTTGAACGAGAATCCATGAAGAAGAAGAGGGCAAGCACTTCAAGCAATAAGAAGAAGGCATATGTGGCTACTTGGAGTGATGAAGACTCCACCGACGATAAACAAGCCAACCTTTGCCTTATGGCCATCGAAGAAGATTCAAGTGTAACTTCTAATTCATCTACTTTATGTTCATATTCTTTTGATGAATTACAAAATGCTTATGACGATTTGGTTTTAGAATTTAAAAATCACATTTTGAAAAACAAGAAAGCAATTTCAAATTTAAAATTCCAAAATGACTTGATTTCTAAAACCAAACTTGAACTTGAAGCAAAACTCAATGAGTTTGAACAAAAATATTTTGATTTACAAATTTTGCTTCATAAAGTTCAAGAAGAAAAAGATTTGATTTCCAAAGAGCTTGAAAAGAAAAATAATATTGGAAAATCAAATTTTTATGTAAGACAATCTAGCGCCCCTAGATTTGTAAATGATAAATGTTTTAGAAATATTTGAGTTCCAAAATGACTAAATACTTCAACTAAAAAGGATGAAATTGAAAAATAGATTCCTAAAGGGACAAATCTTTGTGCTACTAACATCTATGGATCTAAAGCAATTTGGATACCAAAAATTACTTAATTGTCTTTTGCTAGGTGTGATGGAGATTGATCAACAAGTCCAAAATTGAGGGGGGCTCCATGCACACAAGGAAGAACACTTGAAGAAGGAAGGCTTAACATCCTCCATTGAGTTCAAGTGTGGTAATATAATTGTTCTTGCTTTTATTTGATTTTTTTATTTTAACTAGATGATCATATATGTTGGAGTAACATTTTTGATGATGCTTTGAGTAAGGGGGAGTCATTTGTAAAACCAAATATTTTAATATTTTCAAAATCTAAACCTCTATTTTTATTTTGACCTTAAAAGTGTTTTAAATTCTTTTTGATATAACAAAAATGGGAGAAATAGTTTGAAAAATTGAATTTTCAAATAAATAAGGGGAGCTTCAATTGATTTTATATCTTAATTCTCTTATTCAAAATTTATTTCACAAAGGGTGAGAAATCACAAACAATTTTTTAAGTTGTTTTTATTATATTAAAAAGGGGAGATTGTAGAACTAAGTGTTTTGATATAATAATTAAAAATGTTTTGGACAAATTTGAAAAGAATTTAAAACTTATCTTTAAGTCCAAACAACTTGAAAATATGTTTGAGGTATTTAAAAAGGTTTTTGGCAAAGTTTTTAATGATTTAAAGTAGCCAAACTTGACTTTTCAGCAAGCCCGTACCGATACGGTGTACCCCGTATCGATACCCTTTTTCCCATGTTTTGATTCTACCAAAACATGTATCGATACAGGCTTTGTCGTATCGATACGGATAGAGATCGTTTCGATACACCCCTTAAGTGTATCGATACAGAAGGCTCCAGAACATCATTTAATATGGGAACTAAAGTCTCCAACGGTTCCAATTCAACCCCAACGGCTAGTAACGGCTACGAACTCAATTAGGAGTATAAAATGGACCTCCAAGCATCTAGTAATGGTTAATGTTTCAATTGTAATACAACATATGATCAAAATGTGTCTTAGTGTTTGATTGTGAATCCCTTGTATAGACAAACACTAGTGAGCTAAAATTGTTAGATTTGCGCAAATGTTTTAGGATTGGGCGAGAGCTTTATTGTGCAACAAATACCTATTAGAGAGATTTGAGTTTGCTTATTTTTATCTCTTTGTAAAGAGGGTTTGATCAAGGCTTTGGATATAAAGCTTGATCGGTTTGTAAGGGTTTCCTCCTAAGCCTAGAAAAGGGGACGAATCAATAGTGGATTGATTGGAAATCCTTAGTGGGAAGCTAAGGTAGTGGATGTAAACCTTAGTTAGAAGGTTGAACCACTATAAATCATCTTGTCTTTATCATTTTTAGCTTGCACACCTCTTTCACCCAAAATTTCACTTCTCCATCACTTGGCGAGCAAAAACGGTTTAAGAAATCTAGCACCAAATAACCCAACACTATTTGACCTGATTTCACCATTGATTGTCACGCTGCCGCCCATCACATCTGTCGCCAGATCATCACGACCATTTATCCTACTATCTCGTCGTCAGAAATCGACTGACGTCGTGCAAAAGGTTAAAATTGTCGAATAGTTCATTCGAATGATTCGCGACGAACAACATCATAACGAAAGATGAACAGTGTGCAGGTCGTTCGGCATGGAGAGGGCGCTTCATTCGGACGCCGAAAACGTGACCAACGCCAATAAAAGTGGACGGATTTGGGAGATTTAGGGATTTGAGAACTATTTTGGGATTATTTAAAAAATTTAGGATATTTTAAAATTTTTAATTTAATTTTAAAAAATAGAATTCAAAAAATGTTTAATACTGACACATGTATAGTTTTCATTCGATAAACGATAAAATAATTAACGTCCATTACGGTGAAACACCTATTTTAATCACAGAAGAAAACGTTAAACACCTAATCGGCCCAAAACAAAATTTAGATACTTACCTGGGGAAAAATATAGTTTAGACGGTTAAGCCATTAAATATAGAGTAAACTATAATTATGATCACTAATATTTGTGTAAATTCCTTCCTTCACCATTGAATTTTTAAAAGTTATATTACGTTAAAAATAGAAAACATTAATACTTATCTTCCTTCCTTTGCTCATAGTCAGTCCACTTTATGAAATTATTTGAACATAAATAAACGAATATTAATTGATAAATTCCTTTCAAGAGATTAAAACCGAAAGTTCAAATTTCATTTACAACAGAGACTGCATTCATTAGATGAGAATTGAGCATCGCTCGACTTTGGTTTCCACTACCGTACGAAGTGAGTGCTAAATTCTTATTTCATCATCTTCTTCAGCCTTTTCATTTACTAGCAGTCTCATGAAATTAGAGTGAATTTGGTGATGGGGTTCAGATTTCACCCAACACATCGAGTATCTGCGTATCAAAACCTCTCTTGTCCAAGTTACTGCTGAAATTCAAGACATCTGCGAGTTGGAGCCTTGGGAATTTCCTGCTAAAATCTCTTCATTCTTTTGCGTCCAAATCCTGCATTTGTTTTTCAACGAGTTAAACATTTGCAGACAGCAGATCGATTGGGGGTACTTCATGTACCTACCAACGTACAAATACCGAAACAGTAAACAAATTAGCCGGGCAGCAAGAAGACTTTGGTTTTTATAAAGGCCAATGTAACAATAAGAACAAAAACAAGACTTCCTTATGCATGAGTGTGAACTCAAGGCTACAACTGAGTCTGATCAAGTTTTGCAATTGCTTTTTTTTCCCTGCACCAATAAATATGCTTTTTTCCCCTTTAATTTGTGTAGAAGCCTTTCAAACTTTGTAAACTGAAGAAGAAAGTTGATATATCCAATAGTGAAGTTGGTCAATAAAACCAGCATTCTCTTCCTAATTTAGAAATTCATGTAGCAAACAATGCAATATCAGAGGTTGGAACTTGGATTCTTTATGTTTCTTCTCTTCATTCGGCTGTCTATGTCGATTATGATACGGACATTCATACTAATGTTTCTTTCTCTATGGCCAGGACATCCTAGACCCTAATGGGTCGAGTGAACTGGAAGCATCTAACGACCATGGTGATGTTCATAAACATTGCAGCGCCGTTGCAATGTATGGCGGAGGAAGAAGCAATCAACATAACATGGTCAGTGAAGATGAAGGCTCTAATTTATCATCTAATTTCATACATGTTGCAGAGTATGCAATTACGAAAGTAAGATGCCTGATGAGAAATTTCTTAATCAGTTATCTATGTGTATGATGATGATGATGATGATGATGATATTATGACTATCTAAAACTAACTCTTATTTCTCTGATTCAGGCACCTCTACACCTTAAAGAGGCGTCAAGGGATCGAAATGGACCCAAAGACAATAATAGGGTTCGATTCGAGACTATTATCAAGATCCATACAGCACCATTGAACAAGATGACGGGACTTGCAATTCAATCCTCACTAGCTATGATGAAACTGTCACTAAAGAAAGAAGCAATCAACATACTATAGTTATTGCAGCCAAGGGTTTTGAAGTGTTTTCTAACTTAGAGTATCCGGCTGAAGAGGACTTTATTCCAACAGTAAAATCTCTTTCTATTAATCATTTATGGACGAAGAATGTAAAAAAGATGCAAACTAATCTGATTTTGTCTATGTTTCAGGAACTGTTATATGATAATGGATTATATAATGTAGTATCGCTTGATGAGTTATTACTAGCAGTGCCAGATGCAACAAATAACTCAAATTGGATTCAAAATCAATATATCACTAACAACGAACAGGGTGAGTTCTTGAATTCAACTTTTGCTGATAAAACTGAAGCTTACCTTCAAGAAGGAAACACGCAACAATGTTTGGCAGCTGACAATGGGCTTCAGCTTTCGCTGCATAGGCTCGATGATGGCATTATCAAATTCGATGGAGAAATCTAGGAAAAGAGCGCTTCGGATATGGTGAGTTAAAGCTCTCTATAGAAACTGTTGAGGAGAATATCCTCTAGTAATAAAAAAGACCTAAAGATGCTCAAGAGTCGAGAAATGTTAGAAATTTTCAGATATCTCAAATATCATAGAAGTGAAGAACTTTTTCCTTTTTCTTTTTTGATTATCTAAGGATGTTTAGAATCCCAAATTATAGCTGATGTAAACAAAGTAAATTATTAGAATATTTTGAAAGCAAAACAAAACTTAATCCCCAGCAAATACAATATTAGCTGCCAAGCAGGTGAACTAGCACAGGCGAGAATCGTTATTGTCGATAATTAAGAACAAAAGACTAAACAGTCCACCCTCATGATTCTTCTTTGCTTAGAGTTTTTCTTTGTCCATACAGTTTTTCTTCTCGGGATCGTTTAGCAGCAAGGGCTTCATCATCGAGCACTTGTATAGGAGACCATTCTGGCAATTTCAACGAACTGCTCTTATCAAACATAGATTCACTGATGTGGCGTAATTTAGGTCTTAACTTTAGTGCAGTAAAATCCACTGCTGTCCCAACAACAGCAAAGATGAGTGAATAGCGATAAGCACCAAATTGACCACCTAAAATCGCACAGAAGAAAACTTTTAAAAGATATGTCCTATAAAGGTGACAATCAAGCAAATTTAGCACTTTAAGCGCCTAAAACAACCGGGGTTGCATGCAGAACTCATCTACACTAGCAGAACCACACAACCCCACAGAGATATATATATATATATAAACACATATGTAAACAAAGAGAGAGAGAGAGAGAATTTACCTTGAAGGCGACCCAATATAGCACCAGTGCCGAATCCAGCAATTGCAGAATTCAGTAGATCATCAGGTCCGGTTTTACGAGTTGCTGTTACGAATTCACGTGCTCCTGCCAAATTAGAGCTATTATTTCAGCATCCAATTGAAGTAACAGTTTGCAAGAAATGTGGTGCCGGTGATACCAATTACAAAAGCATTCACTATTGAATCTGTGTAGTCAAAAAAATTTATATCTGCTATGGAGTTTGATTTCCTTGAGAAGAAAACCAAGTCAGCCTCAGTGAGGCTCAAAAATGGCAGAAGGCATGCGCTCTCGCAAGGAAGATGTAAAAGGCCATATTAAGGAGAAGGAAAAGGTTCAAGGAAGCAGTGTCTCAATTTATCATTAGACTATTTGAGGCCAGTTGCAAGTTTTAATACATTTCCCGATGCAAATACACATTGCCTAAAATTTATTATAGGAGTACCATAGCGTTACGATCCCGGTATACGGATCGAGACACTGTGAACATCGGAAGCAGTGGCTTTCCCTTTATTACTATTCCTAGAACGACCTATGGTAATTGATAACTAAACTTGTCGAAGGGAGACTAAAACCTCAGGAGTCTTTCTTATTATTATTTGAGGAGATAAAGTTTATTATTATTATGCTATTTTATTTATGAATATCTTATGGGAGTCTTTCTTTATTTAGAGTCTCTTATTTCAATTGTCTCAATCAAGTCTTTTATTCAAACAAGTTATGTGCCCTCTATTTAAAGAGGCTGATTAGCAGCAATAAGATGAAGTCAGAATTTTTTTTAAAAACCCCCAAAATATCTTGGTCTCTCTTTTAACAAGTCCTGAGGTTTCAGTCTCCCTTCAACGAGCTGAGTTATCGATCACCAAAGGTCGTTACAGGAACATAATAAAGGAAGGCGATCGCTTCTGACGTTCCCATTAATCTCCCAATGACATGATCCGTATTCCGGGCAATAAAACATCGACTAAATCATCCACCTAGGTTGATTTGCTAACACCAAACCTATAATTTTCAAACAAGTCAAAGTTGCATTGACCTTTAGAGTAACATATAATAAAGCTACTACAAAGTACAAATCAAGATGGGGGAAAGAGGGTAGTTTTTAATATCCATGCTACGGGCATCTTGAATGGAGTCTACATTCAACACTATGATGCTAACTCACACATGACCAAGAGAAATGAGTTCAGTGTGACTAGATAAGATATCGAGTTATGTTATGACTTATGAGAAGAGAATGATAACCTGATTCTCATGACTATGACAAGATGAGAACGTACAAACTCCCTGATATTAATTACATCAAGGCTAAAAACCTAAAGATGATAACCTGATTCTTATGACTATGACAACTGATAAGATGAGAACATACAAACTCCAACCTAAAGATGATACTCTGGCACGGCTCCATGGTGTCAAACAACCGCATAGTTATCTAGGTCAAGAAAGTCGATCCCCCAAGTTACTTTAATTTTTCCACCAATGTCACTTCCATTAACGACAATGTCATGGATATATATGGCACACTTTATTTTGAAAGATCAAGGCAAATTTTACCGTGACCTGCATTTATATACAAGTACAAATGAAGCCACTTGAAAAAAATGAACCACTATCACAACCAATGGCATAAGATTAATAGCAGGAATTCTTGTAAGACCCTTTTTGATTGCTCTTAAAGCTGTTAGTGCAAATTAGAGTATATACTTTGGAAGAATTGAGTACCGAAAATGTGTGGCTTTTATAGATGATGAAACTTATGGTTTTTCTTCTACTAAAATCATGGTTGAAAATTGAAATTACAGTACAGTTTTAATTTTCTTTACAAATCTACAATTGACAACTACAAAGATTCTGGCTTTAATAAAATACTTATCAGTTGCAATTAAATACTTTAAAAATGCTAATGGCCTGAAACTAATAGTAATGAAGAAGAAAGGGAATTAAAATAAATACCACAATAGCAGCCGGCGACAATAGCGAAATTAGTGGCATAAGAAGCTGAAATATTAGCCAGACCATGCACTTTTCGATGCTTTGAAACCAACCCAAATCCTCCACCAGCAACCCCTGTTTCAAACAAACATTCATGATTCTGGATGTTTCAGTAAATAAAAAAGTAAGTTAAAAGAGAGTGAGGGGAAAAGGCAAAAGACCTGCAAGGATCGTAGGGATCAATATTCGACGCCGCCAGTCGTCGGAGACTGAGGATGACGGTGGTGGTGAGTCTGCCATTGTTTCAGTTGGGAAGCTTTTTCTGGGTTCAACGAGTCCAGATTGCTGAGTTTATTTCCGGAGTGATTGGATGAATAAATTGACCAACAAATACGACTGGTGGTGAGTCTGCAAAACTGATGCCTAAATCAGCCATATAGTGGGAAAGCTTGCAAGATTCTAATGGGTCGGATCCGGACATGTTAAACAAAGGCCCAAATCGGAACAGATTTATGGTGGAGGCCTGGAACAAGATAAGCTAGAGCCTAGAGTTGTTGCCTGAAGATAAGCAAGCAATGTGGAGTAAAACAAGTGATGTACTGAAAATGGCGAGGCAAGTGTGAGTTCCCAAAGACTGAAGGCCGATTATGTTGATAATTACATTAGCAACCACACAATGGGATTAAGTTTTGGGAATTTGGGGTCTATCAGTGGAAGAGGACATTGGCTCGCTCATTCTTCAAGCGTTAAAAAATTGGTAAAACGTAAGAATTTTTTTTAATTAAGTAGAGTTATAAATAACAATATTTTTAAAGTAAATGTTGGCATTCCAACTCCCTCAAAGAATGAAGTGGATGAACATCCATAACTACTGGATCAATTTTTAAATTTTTAAAACATAAAATTTTTTAACAAACGCTAAGAATTTTGTTACCGATAATACCATACTTTTCACATTACTTCAAAATTCTTAACTCTTTATCAAAGCTTCTAAATTTACACTTAAATTTTTAAGTGTATGAAAGTTTTTAATGAGGCCTGTAGTAGTATTTCACCTTTTATAAAAAATATTCAACGATCTATTAGCATTGATCAATGGTCGGTCGATGATTCTAACTAATACTAAAATAATTTATTTTATTAGAAATATCTTATTGATCCAAAAGTCTAAACACATACTAAAATATTAATATGAAGAATTTGAAAGGAAAAAAACATTTCCTTGTAAAAAGTTTTAACCTAAGACTACGCTCCACCGCTCACTCTTTCTACTCTTTTGAAGAGCCTCTCATCGGGTGGCTTCAGTGTCTTTGGGCGCGGTAGCGCTCCGATAACCACCATCATTTGTTTCTCTTGTCATAGGAGCTGTTTTCCTATCATTCTTCCGCCATGGTTGTTGCATGTATGTAGAACTAATGTTTTGATATAATAATTGAAAAATGTTTTTGGACTTGTTTGAATATTTTAAAAACTTATTTAAAGTCCAAACAACTTGAAAATATGTTTGAAATGGTTTCATAGGTTTTTAACATGTCTAAAACGCTTTTTAAATGGCCAAAATATCATTTTTACAAGGCTCGTATCGATACACCTTTGATATGTTTCGATATGGGGTCTTCCAGTAAGCAAAACCCAGATGCAGGGCTAGTGGTATCGAAATCACCTTGCTGGTATCGAAACCAGCTGACTTTTTCAAACTCCAACGGCTAGTTCTGAACAAGGGCGTTTCAAAACGGGTTCGAGCGTTTCGATACGGAGAGTTGCAGAACTGCATTTATGGTGGGAAATTAAGTCTCCAACGGCTCCAAATCAACCCCAACGGCTAGTAACGACTATAAACTCATCAAGGAGTATAAAAGAGACCTTCAAGCATCAAGATATGGTTAATGCTTCAATTGTCAATCAACATATGATCAAGAAATTGTCTTAGAGCTAAATTGTCATTTCTTTGTATAGACAAACACTAGTGAGCCAAAATTGTCAAATTTGCTCAAGTGTTTTAGGTTTTGGGTGAGTGCTTTAATTGTGCAAACAAACACCTATTAGAGGGATTTGTGTTTGCTTTTCTTATCTCTTTGTAAAAGAGGGTTTGATCAAGGCTTTTGGTAGAAAGCTTGATCGGTGTATAAGGGTTTCCTTTTAAGCCTAGAAAAGGGGACGAATCAATAGTGGATTGATTGAAAATCCTTAGTGGGAAGCTAAGGTAGTGGATGTAGACTTTGGTTAGAAGGTTGAACCACTCTAAAATCATTGTGTCATTTACATTTTAGCTTCCACACCTATTCCACCCAAAAATCCACCTCTCCACCACTTGAAGAGCAACATCGGTTGAACGAATCGAGCCCCTCACAACTCAACAATGTAGTTCCCGCCAGGCATTCGTTGGTGGTTATCCCTTCCGTATTTCACGGTCTTTCTGCCAAAGTCACGGTGGCACGAGAGGTAAGTCTTCCTCTCCGATGGTTGGGATATCGAGGGACGTTGAGGGTAAAATGGTGTTTGCTTTGCCCCTTGTCGGTACCATCTTCGATCCTCTTCCCTTTTACCATGAGGCTCTTCCTTGCATTTTGACCGCCTCCCAAGCCCCATTTCTGCCATTTTGTTTCTTATGTTAGAAACTCCAAAGTCCTATGTGCTTTGATGTAAAGATGTTTTGTGGGGTCTTTTCTTTCTCGCGATGGTCTTTGATTGAAAAGGAAGAGTGCTCTGATGAGGTTATCATCTGTCGCGTCTTAATTTTTACTTGGTGGTTGGCGTGGGTTTCCGCCCTATGTTGTCGCTCGATGGCTTCGTATGTCGTTTCTTCGAGCCTTGTTGCCTAACCTTACGGTTCTTCATGCGGTTACTATTGGTGGTCCCTCGATGATACGGGCTGTGAATCTTAGACTTTACGGAGTCATCTTCGACCAAAGAGCTCTTTCTGATCAGACTTTCATACCCCAAGAAATGCTTATGTTGACCTTTTAGTATGTGGAGGTCGTTTATTTCATCGTTCTGTTTTGGTTGTTTCCAACCTTTCAATTTATGGTTTGTTTTTGGGCTTTGATTGCCCTTGTTTGTATCGGCTTTATGATCGTTTTTCACTCGGGCTTTTGTCTCGCTGCTTTTGTTTGCAATCTGTCATGGTAATGAAATCTCTTTCCTTTTGTCAAAAAAAAATACTACAATATTTATATACGTTAAAATATTTAACGCTTTTATCAAAATATACAATCTCTACCGTAATTTATACGCTTCGCAAGAATATAATAACACCAACCATAATATATAACAATTATTAACATTTTTATAAGGGCATAATGCCAAAAAATGCCCCTAATGTTTGACTTAATAGTTATTTTGGTTCATATTTTTTTGAATCAATTCAACCTAAAACATTTTATTTTGGGTCAAAATGGCTCCTCTACGAATAAAAATTATTAGTCAACTGACGATAAACAACTTAAAATGACGTAAAAAACTTACATGACAGTGCACGCCGCAATAGCAGTGTCATACAGACAAATATACCAACTTTACATAATGACATATCAGTCAAAAAATATTTTTTCTTCTAACACATCATCTGTCAAGTTGTTTATCGTCAATTGACTAACAATTTTCATCCGCAGAGGGGCCATTTTTAAATTGGTTAAAAAAAATGAATAAGGACCAACAAGTGTTAGGTGCATTGGTAAGGCATATTGCACTACCAGGGAGATAACACGAGTTCAAATCTTGAAGACGACTTTATTAGTTAGTCAAGGCAGTCTCGCACCCCAAACATGGACCGTAAAACAAACATACACATTACCAAAAAATGCGACCGCTCTTAAGTAATTGGGTCTGATCATAAATTTAGGGTGTATTTGGTTCACAGAATGTAATATTACTTCATAGAATAGAATTACTAGAATGTAAGATTACCTGTCATATTACTGGAAATGTTATATTACCTTGGTTGGTTTGTTTGACATGAATGTCAGTTGACAGTGTTTGGTTGACTGAATGTAAGATTACCTAAAGTGAATTTTACCAAACTGTCCCTATGATATATTTTACTTTTAACAAGTCAAACTTCTATTGGTAAATTAAAAATATTTGGATGAAAATTCATAAAAAAATTTTTATATTTAAAATGTTTTTAATATAATCAATATATTGAATTTATATATATATTTTTGAAAATAATTTATATTTTTTGATAATTTGCATAAGTATTATATTAATTTATTTATGAAACACAATCATTAATGTCAAATAAATTTATAGTACAAAGTTGAGTTTAAAGTAAAAAATCATTGTTGGTATGAATTTTTATATTTTCATAATTAATTTTTTTACTTGCATTTAACATAAAAATTAAATAAATGAGACGTGTAAAATTTTTTAAAGTTCCACTTCTAAATATTTTTTTTACTATTATTGAAATGTCTCACTTCTCTCACTCTAGATCATATGAACATAAGTAGGTAAGGTGATGTCTTATTTTGTTTAGATAAAAGCATATTCATTCTTCATTAAATTTACAAATTTTCAATTGAAAATTTATTTTACGAACCTATTCGAACCTGCAATACAATGTAATGTGGTTTCTTTATAGGCGTCCATGTACTAATGAATCACTCAAGTCAACATATTAATATTTGTTCATATTTATAGTAGTTATACAAACTTGAGTGCTCTACCAAGAATAAAACAACTAAAAAAATCACTAACTTCAAATTGCAAATCCCACCCTATTACAAACAAAACACTAATTTTATATTTCTAAGACCACATAAAGTTGAAAACGAATGAATTCTTCACAGCACTGTAATGTAATGTAAATTCTTTATGACCATCAACTTAGTAACGGCATACGCATGTCTCATTTTTTAATGTGTATCAAAAAGAGAAGTGCAAAATATTGAATATAACTACCTATAAACACGCATGTCTTTAGCAGTAGAAAGCAAAAACAAGTAACAAATTAGCATATATTTAAGGCTAGTTATGTTTAGGCTTACAAAAAAAGTTAAGCAAAAGCTATTGTTCACAAAAAGTTATATGTTCTACTTGACATTTTAAACTTAAGCACTAGCCATGACATTCTAAACTTAAGCATAATGTTGGCTATGTTGTACACACAAAAAATATGGCATCATAAGCTACTTGACAAGATCAAACTTAGTGAAGTTAGACAAAAAGATGACTATACATTCTAAAGCTAAAATATGCTAACCATATAATTTAAGGGTAGACACGAAATCTACACACCCGTAAAAAGATCAATGTGAGAGAATAGTCTATAGAGATTGCGTTCATGTAGTTGTTTAAGCACATAATCTTTTTTGAAATCTTTTGATAAAGAAAAATAGAAATCTACTTTATGTGCTTCTTTGCTAATATACTCGCCTGCAGCAAGCATGTCATCCTTGGAGAGGTTCTCAATTTTCATTATTTCTTCAAAAATCGACATTCTTCGATCATTACCCGCTGTCTCTCTTTTGAAGAACGCAACAATGTTTTTTGCAGTTTTTTGATATGCAGCACCAACCTTACCCATCTCTTCGACAATATTACATAATCCATGATCACTGCGAGGTCGTTTTTTACTAAATACCTCTCTTTTCATTGCAGTGACAACAACAACAGATGCTTGACAATTTGAAGCTCTTATTTCCTCTATTGATTCAGAATCTTTTACTAATTCGTCTTCATCATTAAGTGCATCTAAAAATGCATTGTCTTCTCCAGCAAGATTTTCAACGGCATCAGCTGTTGTCTCAGCTCCAACTCCTGTTGCTCTTTCTTTTCCAAATATTTGAACCAAGTCATCAAAGAATGAAAATGGCTTGTTTCTTAATCCAGCAGCGATTGGGTTACTCTACAAGCGAACATATAAATATTAAATAACATAATTTTATAGCTATATATATGTATCATAAAAAAGAAGAGAACTTTAATTGAATTTTACATACTTACCCTAACCCAATCATTAAAAAAATCCTTCGGTGCAATTAAACAATTTTCTTCTTCGTTCCAACCAAATCCACTTCCAATGTTAAGCATTTCAGATAAAGCATTGTATTGTCTTTTTAGCAACTTCACTCTAGATTTGATATGTGGATTGGCCCTAATTTCTTCAGTAGGAAGCTTGGTCGCTAACATTTTCTTAATATAAGAGAGAACTCCTGATCTAAAAGTTTCATTATCTCCTTTCCAATGTGGATCTAAAGCCAAAGTATGTAAGCATTCAATAAGTGCATCATCTTCTTGTTTGGTCCACTTCCTTTTAGAACCTATGGGTTTAGTCCTTCCGGTTGTTTGATTTTTTTCTCCTTTGAGACTCCATATTTGATGTTGCCATGTCACGCTTCGAAGAAATCTAAGATGAAATAAAATAAAATAAAATATATACATCTAACACAAGATAAAGTGAAGATAACACTTGTCAAATTAAAGAAAAACATTAAAGTAAAAATATGTTCAATCATATAAAGTCGATAAATAAAATGTAACAAATGTCAATAACAATGTCTACTTAAATTTAAAACAAACAACTAAATTTTACTTAATAATGCATTACACTTTGTCCATTGTTAAAAAAGATACTAATGTCAAAAGATGATGTAAAATGTACTCTGTCTTAAACTACGTAAGGCCAATCAACTAGTAAACATATCAGCTGCTAATTTATCTCTCCACTCAGTCCAAGCAGTGCTTGGCTCACAATGTCTGATCATTTCAGGCTCATTAATCTATTCAACTTGGATAATATCTAATTCAGCAAAGTTAGTTTCCATAGGGTCAATTAACATCTCAGATCTAATGAAGTTATGGAGAAGACAACAAGCAAAAATAATTCTACAATGTGTTTTCACTGGATAAAATGATTTTTCCCTTAAAATGGCCCATCTTGCTTTCAAGATGCCAAAGCATCTTTCGATGCAATTTCGTGCTTATGAGTGTTTCATGTTGAAATATTCTTGAGCCTTGGTTGGTTGGTGTCCTTGTCTCTAATCATTCAAGTGATATCTTTGGCCTCTATATGGTGCAAGAAATCCTTCTCCATTTGTGTATCCAGCATCACATAGGTAGTAACACCCTATATTTCAAGTTAAGAAGTGCATTAATATAAAAAATTAGTACAATTTTTACTTCATTTTATTATATGTTCATTATTTAAGCATTATCTTGTGGAACATTTAAACCATTTCTTCTACTAATAGCATCCCTTAGTACTCTACCATCAGCTGCAGAACCTTCCCATCCAGGTAAGACATAAATGAATTGCATGTCTAGTGTACAAACACCAAGTACATTTGTTGCAATTTAATTTTTTCTTGTTCTGTATCTAGGTCTGTCACTTGAAGCGGCATTGACCTTAATAAATGTTCCATCTAAAGCACCAAAACACCCCTACATTTATAAAATAAATTAAAATTACATCATTAGTATTCAATAGTAAATCTAACTTTATCCTATATTATATTAGTAATTCAAGAATTATGGGAAAGTGCCTTAAACCATTTTCATCTATCGTCACTTGAATTCTCTTGTATTGGTTCTGGTTTTTAAAAAACACTGAATGCATCCTGAAAATTGAATTTAACACTGCATGAAAAACTTTACTAATTGTTTCACCAGACCTGACTGTTTGACGTTTTAGAACCCTATTCTTTGTATGGTGGAATGTAATGTGAAGAAAGGTAATAACCATTTCTTCGATACACAAGTATCGACTTTCTTTTAACCTCCCTTGCTTTTTAACAAGTGACACAATTTGAAAAATGTTCTTTCATCCATTCGACAATTATCGACACTTTGTGTATCACTTTCAAATACAATTTTTTGCAAGTTGAGTGTCCGAATATTATGTCTATAAAGTTTTTCATGTGCATATCGTATTTTTGGTCTATTTTTATATTTTCTAAGGATAAGTGCAATGTCCACAAGCATTAGCATTTGGAACATAGTTTCCATCATTTGTAGTTGTACAATGAGCAAGGTTACAACGCGCATATTCTTTCGTACTGCTAAACGAGCCATAACTGCTTTTTAGACCAAAATATAATATTAGAAAATGCATAATGAAATAAATCTAAAAATATAACATAAATATAAAAGTTATAAGTTTGCATAGCTAAAATAACTTACTCCAAATAAGATATCCATCATACATTCACCTTTAAATTCCTAATAAGAAAGCTGTAAACTCAACTATTTATGTTAAAGGATCATATTTATAGTTCTAAAATATCAATTACAGCTCTTAGTTTTTAGGATACGACTATCTACTTTTACAAATATAAATTTTCTAAACTTTTAACTACATGAATGCAAGAAGAACACATGATTCTACAATTATTTTGCATAAAAAATTCAATATGTTCCAGCTTATAAACATAACATCTAAAAATACAATCAAAATAACATGTACAAAATAGTAGTAGTCTTTTTTCATAGAAAAATCTATTTTCACATTAGTGATAGAAGGTATGAAACATACCTAACATGCACTCTACACTAAACTTGGAGTCTCCGCTTCAACAAGATAAGATTAATCTCTATTGCAGAAAGTAAAAATTGCATAGAACAATCAGAAATGACGTAAGCTTAATCCAAACACCCATAATAGCAACAAAATAAAATATCGAAGAAACCAATTTAAGCAAAATGCAAATAAGCCATCATCCAAGAAGATCTTGAGAGTCAAATATTAGATAAAACTGCAAGATGCTAACAGTAACCTTCTAATCCTGAAGTAGTCAAATACATCTCATTCACAAAGTTACTAGCAATTCAAGTGCCTATAAATTTTCTACCAAGCATGACTATCCATAATAAAACTAATGAAATCAACTACTGACAGGGGACGTTTTGAAAATTGAAGAGCAGAAAATCAAAGAAATAAAAAAAAAGTGTTATTAATCGGAATACAAGAAAAAGACAAAAAGAGAAGAAAAGACTTACATGGGACGTTTTGAAAATTGAAGAACTGATTTTCTTCCTTCTATCTTTACAGATTTCACGAGTTCAAGAAAGAAAAGGACATAGAAATGAAATCAGGGGTATTTTTGTTCCAAGCGTTAGGAATCGTCTAAAACCTAAGAAAGAAAATGGAATAAGATTCTAGGACAAAACCCCCCAAAGCGCTACTGTAGGCAATGTTTTATGATCCGTGAATTAAGATTCTCTCAAACCAAACATAACTATTCTATTCCAGAAAAAAATTACTTGGGGTAATGGTTTTATCCTTGATCCAAACGAGCACTTTGTATCTTGAGTAAATCCGACAAGAACCATGTGGTTCCTAAGATGGCATGGCCTCCGGAGAAATGAATGATATGGTGACGCCGTGACGGCATTGGCTGGCAGCAGGGTAGACTGTAGAGCGGTGTGGACGTGTGGTACACAATTCTCACTTGTCACGGGCTATAAAACAAAGTATCACTCCTTAAGATGTGTCAAAAAATGCATCCATTTGATGTGTTTTTTTCTTATCTTATTTTTCACTTTACCCAATCTTTCTTTTCTTTTTATTTTGCGTGGTGGACATCAACACCAGCTTTAATGCTAGTTGCCGACCGCTGATATTTTTATTTTTTCTTTTATTTGTTTATTTTTTATCATTATTTTTTATTAATTTTTATAAGAATAATTCTACATTTATAACATGTTTTTCTCTATGATTATGACATGTTTTTTTTTTTACTTTTATGACACGCTTTTGTTTTCTTTATCGGTTGTTTGGCCGTCCTTTTCGTTTTTTAGGATTGAATTTGTCGTCACCTTGACTGATCAATATGGCGCCGATTTGTTATCATGCTGATCCTCCTTGCTTTGGACCTTCTGATGGATTTGGATACGTGGTTCGCCTTCGTGAATAGCTTTCTCACGACGCTCGACTCTGATTTGCGATTATCGTTTTTTTCCAATAGTTTGATTCACTTTTGTGGTTCGTTTATCGATGCAATCATATCTATTCATATCTATCTTTTGTTTGAGTCTTGTATGATCTCAAATGGCTAGTTTTTTTGGGTTATAAGAAAATATTGTTTAGTTAAATGCAACAAATAAATTACACGTATAGTTTTTATACATAACACACAAAGTAATATATATTCAATATATTTTATACAAAAATATACTATTTTTTTGAATATACAAAAATATACTATTAAATATATTATATTGTGTCCATATTAAAAAAATTATTATATTGTGTGTGTACATCTAGTATATAACTTTTTTTATAACTAATACGTTTAATATTTTTATAATTAATGAATATTAACTATAAATATTTTCCCTTGACAAATTAGTTGATGTTGTGAAGATATGAATTTCGATCTAATCACAAATTAAAATTTTAATAATTTACTAATAAATTGTGTGTTTGTCGATTGATAATCGGAGACAGTTAATATATATATATATATTTTCATATTAATTATTCTTATTTATTTTTGAACATCTTTATTTTAGAGATGAGTCCGGGTCAGATTTTTTGCCGACCCGAACTCGACCCGAAAATAATTACACTAAATTCGACCTGACCCTGAACCTAACTTTTTCACACACAAAATCTCGATCGGGTCGGAACCCGTCGAGTTTGGGTGAAATGCTCATCACTACTCTATTGTCGATTTACAAATTATTTTACTCTAACATTCTAAATCCATAATTTCTAGTTTTAATCAAATGATACTTTTTAGTTTTGAGTGTCTTATGTTTGGATTATGTAATTTAAACTTTTAAATTTTAATTTTTTTAATTTAAATTTTTGGGTACTCGTTTTTCACGAGTTGATTTTTTATTATCTGAAGAACTGAATACTCGAAACTTCGAGTATCTGAAAATATAATTATCTAGTTATGAACACCTTTAATAGACATAACTGTTTAATTGAGGTACACTTAGGGATGACAAAGGGACAAGATCTTGCGTGTAGCCCTCCTCATACACATAGCCACTTAAAATTTTTATATCCGCTACTCATGGCGGGTATAATTTTCAACTACACACCCGCCTACGCAGCTGCATTCTCAAATCTACCTCTACAGCCACCATTTAACTTGTACTCGCAAAACTTGTCATCCAAACAGCCACTAATAAGTTGGCCACCATTTAATATCAAACATAACGAAAAAAAAAATTCAAGCTAAATTAATTGAGTAAAAAATTTATACTCAATATTTGGCCAAATTACAAGGCACACCACTTCAAAATCCTAGGCTTTATATGATAGCTCGTAAATTTATTCTTGAATTTATAATAGCTCACAAATTACAAGGCACACCCCTCAGTATTTGTGAATTTATAATGATCCAGAATTTATATAATAGATAATGGGACGTGTAAAATCTCAAATTTATCACCTACTCACAACTCACATCTAATATGGTTTTTAACTTTTTACACTTACTTACTACCTACTAAATTTATATCTATACTCGTCCTAACTAGACAAGTGCAGTACAAAATCTGCAAAATTATACTCATTTATCATTCTAAGTATACTAATGTATGGTATTTTATTTTTACAAAAAATACATAATTAATGTATCGCAGTTATGTTTTTGTTTTCTAGTAGACCATACCTTGATTTGAGTTGTACCTAATTTTTTTTAAAACACGCATTCTCCCAATCTAATTTTAATAAAGTTTTGTTTGATATGAAAGATAAAATAAGATGAAAATTTTAGTTAATAATATAGTTAATATTTATAATCATTTCGTTACTTTGAATTTTAATCATTTGATTAATTTATTTTTTTAATTTTTTTACCAAACAAAACTCATACTTAAGAATTTAATTTACTAGCTTTAATTGAGATAGTATACATGCATATTGGTATCAAATGTTTTTCCCCATAAATCCAAATATTAAATGAAATTATTATTCAATATAATGTTCAATGTAAATTACTTGGTTTCTTTTGTTTGGCTGTCTCTGAGTTGAATATCAAATTGGTGTTGTTTTTTCATATGGGTTCATTTATAATAATTTATAATCCACTAAGCTACAAGCATATATGTCCAAAATGTGCAGATTTTTTTGAAGACATTTGATTTGTCATTTATGAAGAGTTACTTAAACTTTGTCTCCATTTTAAATGTCAGAGTCCAACTCCTTCCGTTAATTACTCCCACTCACAACTAACCGAACCAAATTAATATTTTCTTTCAATCCAACAATCCAACAAGTGTCTAAGTAGAAAAACTAATGATGTATGTTTTAAGAAACACATATTTAAATTATTTTATCTATAAAATGTATGCTCATTGTCAAATGGTTAAGAATATTTATGAACAAATACTACGTTATAATCGACTTTAAACTAATTTTAAAAAAATCAATAGTTTCTTTCTCAACACATGCCTATTATGTATTTATTCTTCCCAATAATAACCATATTTTGATTTGGGAATCCTGTCCATGTCAATTATTTATAACTCTCGATATTTTTTAATTAATCTGGATTAGATATTGTAAATACTCATTATTAAAATGATTTTTATAATTTAGTTTACTTCACTCATAATAGTAAGATTCGAACACGTAACTTTACATAAGAGATCTAATGATTAATCCCACTAGAACAACCGGTTGTTGGTGAATTAATGACATATTTATAAAATGTTTTATTGAATTAATATTACGGTTAATTTAATATTAATTAATTGAAAATAATTATTTTAAACAACAATTTTTTTATAAAGATATTTTAACTTTGCATGCTTTCTAGATAGAAATTAATTAAAAATATTTTTTAAAACGAGTACAGTTATAAATAAAAGTAAAAGAAGAATAAGAACAAGAGAAATGAGAGGAAAAAGAAAAATTTGTATTGTATTGTAACCTCTCGTCCCGGTCTGGCCGAATGACCGGTCCGAGTGAGCCACACGGGGAAAACCGAAGCGAAACCCAAAGGATTCCCCCTCGGTTAGCAACCCTATTTTTTTTCTTTTTATTTTAATCTTGTCTAGAGGGTGGTTAAACCCTAAGTGATTCACAACAGCGGAAACATACAAGGAAAACACATTCGAACCCCGATCATGCATAAACAGTCCATTTTTAAGCTTACAGGCAGACAGTATCGATACCCTTGCCAGGGGTATCGATACCCCCTTTCTAGGTCAACCCAAGAAGTCAACCACGAGAAGACCGTATCGATACCCTTACCAGGGGTATCGATACCCCCTTTCTCGGTCAACCCTCCTTGGTCAATAGAGTAGACCCGTATCGATACTCGGGAACCCCATATCGATACGCTCTACTCTCACTCAAAACTCCAAATTCCAGTAACTTTGGAGGGTATCGATACCCTTAGGGTATCGATACCCCAGGCTAAATCTGAGGCCTTTGGGCAAGACAGTATCGATACCATAGCTAGGGGTATCGATACCCCCTGCACTGCAATTCCTCAAATTCAACTTAATCGACCCCAACA
This sequence comes from Hibiscus tridactylites, assembly GCA_958450335.1. Classification (NCBI taxonomy): domain Eukaryota; kingdom Viridiplantae; phylum Streptophyta; class Magnoliopsida; order Malvales; family Malvaceae; genus Hibiscus; species Hibiscus tridactylites. The sequence continues at coordinate 54,197,317 of OY288286.1, read as the reverse complement.
CGACTCTAAATGCATTTCTCGACTCACCTAAGCATATACAAACATGTAGGCACACATATATAAGCCAAGTGAATCATTCATACTTGGATTAAAGTATTCATACATAGCATTCTAATTAAAGAGCAATTTATGCATATATGGTCATACAAGCACTTAAGATTTCATGCCTTATCAACCAAACATGTAGACATTCAAGGCATGTAACATAAGCAATATTTACAATCAAACAAGGCATCCACGAACCAAGCCAACAACGACATACATCAAAACTCAAATCAATAACACCTATTCCATTGCTTAACTAATGCATTCTATTACTTAAAATTCATACATTGAGCTCACCAAAGTAACACTTGGAGACCTTTCCTTGCCATTGCTACCCACAAGATATTTATCTGCATTGTCGAACAAAGGAGAGCGTAAGCATAAAAGCTTAGTGAGGGTAGCTCATAAAACAAACCTTCGACAATGCAGGGTCCAAGCATGAGCTATTTCCAAGATGAAATGCATGGTCTTACCTCCGGTCCGCATAAGCCAAAATGAGCATCATGAACATACAGTCAACATTATGCCATGCTCAACAACCATAAGCTCAACTTACCATGATACATAATCCAAAGCATTAACCACATCATATATCAATTCATAAGGAAATCACATTTCATGTCATATAAGCACATAAGCATAATCTCACATTGGTATATACGTACAACCTCATATTGACACCTAGCTATGACCCGAATACGCGGATAACCCGTTGGAACGCATTTCCAACAACAACATTACCTCGGTGGGATTCCACTCATCATCGGTCCTTGCATGGGCGGGATTCCACTCATCGCCACATGCCCTACGGATGAGATTCCACTCATCATCACGTAAAAATATATAAAAGCTTCCGGTGGAACATTACATCACCGTACTCCTCCTTGGTGCCTTAACGCCACCAAGGCCACGTACGTTTTGACTCAATTTGTGTGCACACTCATCCTAATGATCGATCATTGTACCCAAGCATACTAGTGCTAATATAAATCAAACTACACAACTTTTACAATATCGATTCCAATATAAATTCCGTGCCTAGCACGTACTCACCATGATTCTACAAAATTATACAATCCACAACATAACCTCATTTCACAAACCAACACCGCATGTATGTCAACCGAACAATTATCTCATCATTTATCCACATTTTATTTATTATCAACATGCATATAAAATCAATACATTAAGCCATACTTTCATATACATGTGTATCACATTATACATACTCATCATGAGGCATAACAACGATTAAAGAGTACATCCAAAGTCTCTAACTAAAGCTTAGGATTAGGCTACCACCCTAATCCTAACTCTAGGTGGGTCTACCAAGCCCAACCTAGTTCACATGCTTGAACCAACCACTTGAAAATCGATTTAAAAACATTAACCACTCACCTCTACCTCCAAGCTCAACTACCAAGCAAACATCACCTTCAAGTTTCCGGATTTCTTCTCGATGCTTCGCCGACCCAAATTCTTGCTTCCAAACAACCTCAATACAATTCAAACAATACTCAAATCAGCCCAACATCAAAATATCAACCCGGAATACAAATTTAAATATCAAACTCAACATTTCAAGTCATGACCAAACTCCATACTTAGCAATTTCGGACAGCCCCAATACCTCTTCCAAAAACCATGTTTCCAATATCCATTGCACCCACAAATGATCCCAAATCAATCCCTAACCATAGTACTACCATTGAGCTATCAAATCCCACCTAGAACAACCCCCACAACTCACCCAAAACCTTCCAAAACTCCATTTTTGTACTCATATTTTACCCAGTAGAAAATCATGTTTTTAAACACCCAAATGACATCTAAATGGTTCCAAAACATCCTCCTAGTATACATAAACCATCAGCCCTCTAATTACCACCTAAAACCCACCAAAAATCAACTTTTTAACACCTTAAAAATGGGTCCAAGAACCCACTTCGGATTTTTACCAAAACTCAACCAAATTGATATATGTTACACCTTTTAACATGATTAACTAAAGCCCCAACTCAATTTATCAAAACCAATTGGAAAATCCCCTTAAAAATCCAAACTTGATATAAACCCTAATTTTCAAAAGTTCATGGTTTTAAAATCAATGACCATGAATAGATAGGAAATGGAAAGGAGAGTTCAAATATGTGATTACCTTTCAAAAACCCCTTGAATCGAAGTTGAAATCGAATGAAATATAAGCTTGAAATTTGAGAGAGTTTGGGGAATGGGGGAGGTGTTTCACGTGGGGGATAATGGGAAAAGGGGAAGAAGATGACAACTTAGAAAGTTGTCATCATTTTTAAAAGTTTTTGGGCAAATTACAACATAAGTCCTTCCCTTTTTACTAAAGTTCAATTAGGCCACATTTTAGGTTGGATTTATCTTAATTTAATTTTATTGACTCGAACTATAAACCCGAATAACTCCTAACCCCAAAACACGAGTGTTACATGTATTCTAAATATGAATATCTACAATATTTTTTCCAAACTCTATATTTATAACATATAAAATAAATATCATATAAAAATTTAATCTTAATGAACATTAAAGTCCTAATAATAAAATACATCAAACTCTTACTCTATTTAAGAGATAAAGTTTTAGTTATAATAGACATTCACATAAATAAATATTCATATTCGTTATTATTAGTTTATATATATTTTTTAAAAATATACCTAAAATTATTTGTTAAACTTCATAAATATAAATCTTTACATAATACATTTTCTATCCTTGACAAAATTTAGAAATAATAAAATAACATTTATTAAAACAAAGTCAAATAAATAAAATAAAATATTTTTTTGATTTAATTCCACATTATATATATAAACAAAATGAGAACGTTCACACTGGATCCCGCGTTGCCGCCACATTCCAAGTGGCACCCAGCTAGCTTTAGCTTTATCAATTATCACCGACTAAAATGAAATCACAGCCGTTGATCTCCGGAAACCAATACCCTTATCATAATCTCTCTATGAGCGGAAAGTGGAAGTCTCCCAAAACCAACACAAAGAAAATCAGTGAGTGAAGAGAAGTGCGGTTGTGTTTTGGCCACCATCTTTCCATTCACTTTCTTTCTCTTCATTGTTTGATGCGCCGGTGATTGTATGGCGAACCCCCGTACAGCAAGAAGCGGTGGCGGAGGCGGCGGAGGTTTTGGATTTACAGTTAGATTACTGGCTTCTGCAATTACGGTTGCAGTCTGTTTCTTCTTTGCTCTGTCTTTCTTATTCACTTCTCACTCTCACTCTCCTCATCTCCAAACCAACTTTGTAAGTTCTGACTAACTTTCTCCTCATTTTTAACTGAAAATTAACTCCACTCCTTTTGTTCTTTAAAACATTAATTAAAGAAGGAAAATATACGAGAAATAAACATTGCCGGGATGACTGATGGAACGGTGCCGTTTCTTTGTGTTTCTAGGGTTTCCCAACTGGTTCCTTTGGAATCGGATCCACGAGGAGATCCGTTTTGGCGCTTAAATCGGATCCGCTCAAGCCCCGACTGGATCAGATCCAGAAGCAAGCCGACGACCACCGCTCTCTTGTCCTTGCCTACGCCTCTTACGCTCGGAAATTAAAGCTTGAAAACTCGAAGCTCGTTAGGGTTTTCGCTGATCTGTCACGGAACTACTCGGATCTCATTAACAAACCATCTTATCGCGCTCTCTTCGAAGCCGATTCACTCTCCATTGATGAGTCGGTGCTCCGGCAATTTGAGAAAGAAGTCAAAGAGAGGATTAAAGCCACCCGCCAAATGATCTCGGAAGCCAAGGAGTCTTTTGATAACCAACTCAAGATCCAGAAATTGAAGGATACTATCTTTGCTGTCAACGAGCAGCTGACGAAAGCGAAAAAGCAAGGTGCATTTTCCAGCCTCATTGCTGCCAAATCAATCCCTAAAAGTTTACATTGTTTGGCGATGAGATTGATGGAGGAACGGATCGCTCATCCAGAGAAATATACAGATGAAGGGAAGCCAATTCCTCCTGAATTCGAGGACCCTAAGCTTTATCATTATGCCATTTTCTCTGATAATGTACTTGCAGCATCGGTGGTGGTGAATTCAGCCACGAAGAATGCGAAAGAGCCATGGAAACACGTTTTCCATGTGGTGACTGATAAGATGAATCTAGGAGCAATGCAGGTTATGTTTAAATTGAAAGATTACAACGGGGCACATATTGAAGTTAAGGCAGTTGAGGACTATAAGTTTTTGAATTCATCTTATGTTCCAGTGTTAAGACAGTTAGAATCCGCCAACTTGCAGAAGTTTTACTTTGAGAACACCCTCGAGAATGCCACAAAAGATACAACTAACATGAAGTTTAGGAACCCCAAGTATTTGTCTATTTTGAATCACTTGAGGTTCTATTTACCTGAGATGTACCCCACATTGCATAGGATCTTGTTTTTGGACGATGATATTGTCGTGCAAAAGGATTTGACAGGGTTGTGGAAGATCGATATGGATGGGAAAGTGAATGGGGCGGTGGAGACTTGCTTTGGGTCTTTCCATAGATACGCCCAGTACATGAATTTCTCGCATCCTTTGATTAAGCAAAAGTTTAATCCCAAGGCTTGTGCTTGGGCTTATGGGATGAATTTCTTTGATTTGGATGCTTGGAGGAGGGAAAAATGTACCGAGGAATATCATTACTGGCAGAATCTGGTAAGCTTTACTCACCACTCTTTAGTAGTTTGATTGATTTATCATGCCGTGCTTGTGCTACTTTTGGTGCTTGATTTATTCCATTGGATATTTAACTTTTTTTTTCATAGTCTAGCTTGTAGCTTGATTGTCCTGTTTCAAAGTTTAATGCATATGAAACGAGAATGAAACTGTGGAAATGCTAGCAGTAGTTGTTCATTAGGATGTTTAATCATGCTGTACTTACTACTTAGTGGCTGCCTGTTGGAATTGGGTTTATAGGTAATTGACGGATACCTGGATTTTGCAGAATGAGAACCGGACCCTGTGGAAATTGGGAACATTGCCTCCCGGTTTGATCACATTTTACTCCACAACGAAACCACTACACAAGTCTTGGCATGTACTTGGACTTGGCTACAATCCAAGCATTAGCATGGATGAGATCAGCAACGCCGCGGTGGTGCACTTCAATGGGAACATGAAGCCATGGCTTGATATTGCCATGAACCAGTTCAAGCCTCTATGGACCAAGTATGTTGACTTTGATTTGGAGTTTGTCCAGGCATGCAATTTCGGTGTCTAAAAATAAATCTTCGCGGATGCTTCCGTATTGGTAATATGCTACAAATCTAGTTTTACAGCAAGAATTTCATCTCCCCATCTGCATTTTCTTACACGTTAAATTCAAGTGTCCCTATTCTGCGTGGAAGAAAATTAGCATCTATTCTTAGTAAAAGCATACTTGTCATATTAATTTTAGAATTTCTTGGTTTAAAAGTTATTCTGCAAATGTTTAACTGTTTAAATTATCCTGCAATGATAAAAATGATCGAAAAGTTTTGTTGATCGGTTGGTTGCAATGACAACATTTTTATACATATTGAAATAGACAAGTTAGTATCCCATGAACAATTGAAGCTTTTAGCAAATTTTACATAATTTACCCTCAAGATCTAGCAGCAAGATTACTTGAAAACGGATCACCGAAAATGCTCACATAAATCTCGACTTTAATACCAATTTTGACAAATTTTCTATATTTAGTGACGAAACATGTTAGTTGTATGGTGTAAGACAAGTCATTTAATTGCAGGTTTAATAATGAACAAGTCATTTTTTCTTTAATTAAAAATTAAAACTGTTCATTTAACCCGACTTGATATAATAATAGTTGGGAAAATTTTATAGCGCTTGTCGAGCACTATTGACAAGCACCGATGATCGCGTAATTATAATTTTTAAAAAAGTGTATTTTTTAATTTTTAATTTATTTTAAATATTATTAATTAAAATAAACTATTCTAAATAAAAAAATTCTAAGTTTTTTTTTTTAATTTTGAAATTAATCTAATGTCGCCGCACTCACTGTCAACCGTCGTCGTCGCCAGTCTTAATTTTTTGTTGCAATTAGGTAATTTTTTCAAAATTTTAAAATCTTAATCATCACCCTAATTAAAATTATGTTAATTGACTTATATAATTCAAAATTGAGAACTCCATCGCTTTTGTTAAGACACCAAAATCAGTTACAGCAAGTCAATTTTTTGATTGATTCGTAAAATTAATGGTCGATTCGAAATCCCTAATTTTGTTGTTCGTCACGCGTATCGGTACGATATTTTTCGCGTACCGATACACGTAAAAATATCGTACTGATACGCTATGTGTACCGATACAGTTTTTAGCCACTAGAAATTCAGTGATAACTTATCGTATCGGTACGGTACTCTCACGTGTACCGGTATGCTGGATATTACTATATCGGCACAGTATGTGTACCAATACATTTTTTGGTCACTGAATTTTCAGCGATATCGTGTAGTACCGGTACGATATTTTTACCGTACCGGTACGTTACTATTACCAAATTGGTATCGGTACGGCACCGATAGCGTACTGGTACGCTAGTTTCAAATGTTGCAAATTGTTCTTACTTAAAATTAACCTCTTTGATGTAGATGATAGATCTAAATTTAACGCCTTCAAAATAAGATACAACAATGATGAAGTGCAAGCATCATATCTACATGTGTTCGAGGAAAACAAACACCGAGGTACATTTATTATAATTACTTGAACTTTCAATGTTTATCTTAAATAGTTTTTGTTGAGATTAGTGTTTTATATACTTATAGGAAAAGCGTGAAGTTGTACTTGAGGAAAACATAAGCACTCTTTATCAGAGTGATCAGAAGTTTGAGACATTCATATAATTTGTGCAAAATATTGAAAAAGAGTTTGTGAAAATGAATTCTCATTTTAAAAAATTTAATGGTCAGTTTAAAAAATTAGTGTCTATATTAGCAGTGACCAATGCAAAATGCTCAAAACAAGACAATGATTCACTAAAAGAAAAGGCTGTACATAATAAATCATTAGAGGGAGATGATTTAAAGAGTATACCTGAAGATATTAATTTATACAGCGAGCCATTGAATGCTGATGATTTAGAGAATAAATCTCACGGGAGAGAAGAACTAACTGTCGGGGCAATGAAAGAAAAACCGTGAGTGGTATTAAAATACCGATTATGTCTCCATTTAATAATTGTGATATGGATTTTTCTCCCTCATTAGAACGTAGTGGTAAAAGCAAAGTTGAAGCTATTTCAGAAGACAAAATCAAGATTGATAGGGATGGTTTTTTTTAGAAATTTCGAGCGATTTATTTAAATTTAAATTTAGTCCCCATCGATTTCCTAGTCAACTAGTTACGTTGAAGGAAACTCCAATAAGTAAAAAAATGTGGCCTAAAATGTCTGACAGTCAGAAGTCATTGTCAAAGAGATGTTCGACTGCACATTCTGATGTTACAGATGATCTGAAGTTGAAAGATATGACATAAAAAAGCTCGAACTTCTGGAGTGAATACAAATGTATGTATAAATATTTCTTTATTTGTTATTTAACATATTTTACTTAAAACTAATATTTGACTTATGATAACAAGCAAAAAACTTTACTTTGCAAGATAATGGAGAAACATGCAAGGTTCATGCTCCCGAAAAAATGAGGTGGTAATGAGGAAAAAATATTTTCTTTGTAGGGTGTAAATTCAAAATAAATAATATACAAATATATCATTTGAATTACATATGTGATCAATTACTCTTTAATTGCGCATGTTGGGAACAAGAACAATGTCTATGATGTTGATAGTGAAGAAGAATTGAAAGATTTGATCCTACATGCTCAAAAAAATTTAAGGAAAAAAAGTTTAGATTCTACAAAAAAAAATTATTTATAAATATCGACATGTAATTTTCTAGTTATTATCATTTGTAAGAGTTTAATTAATATATTTCATGCAGTATTATTCTAAGCCAGGTGATACGTTAGCAGAAGAACGTAAGGAAAATGCGAGAATAAAAGATGCGTACAAGCAATATTTGAAGTACTTAACGCCTGAAGAAACCAGAGTTTGTATGAATATTGCTACTTGGGATGATACAATCATGACTCTTTACATGGCAAAAAACAATTTGTTGGACATTGGCATTGCTCGCACTGTTTTTTCCAGAAAATTGGTTACATGATTGGGTAATGTAACATGTTATAATAAAGTTTTTTGTTTTGTTTTGTTTGTTATTAACATTACTAATTTTTTGTTTTTAATATTTGATAATTCATCGATATCTATGTCTATGATTTGCATTTGAGACAAGAGCCAATGCCAAAAATGTTATATCTCCCATTTCCCTTTTAGGTAAAAAAATATATTTATGGGCTACCTAGAAATAACATTATTTTCAATTGATGGTTTGATGATATGTAAAACTAATGAATTGATTTTGATATAACAAAAGATTTAAGGATTAATTTTAAAAAGAGAAAATAAAATTTTAAGTCCTCAAAACCTCCCTACGTGTTCAAAGAAAATTGTCAAAGTCAAAACTTAAGCTTACTCAAATTTCTCTAAGTATTTACCAAGTCAAAACAGTGATTTTCGAGTCACCGTTTCGGAATGGTCTTTGGCGTTTCGAAACGTTTTGAAAATGTTAACCTTTGTTTCAGAACTAGCTTTCCCGTTTCAATACGGGTGTATCGAAACAACTATTTGTGTTTCGAAACGGATGAAGAACAACGAAACAGTTTGAACCGTTTTAATACGGAAGTATCAAAACGACCTCAAACGTTTCGAAACGAATTTCAAACTTGGTTTCAAAATATGACCGTTGAACTTTTTAACTAATTTTTAAGATACAATTAAAGTGTATCGAAATGCTTCTAAGCCGTTTCGATACAGGTTTTCACAGTGGAAAATTGTTTCAAAACGGGCTTCAGCACATTTCGGAACATGCTCTTAGCGTATCGAAACGATCGTGTCCGTTTCGGTACGACCTATTAATTACACCCCAATAGTTATTTCTATTTTGGTCCGTTTCGAAACAGGGTCGGGCGTTTCGGAACGAGTAGTTGTAGACTGCATTTATGGTGGGAAAATAACATCCCAACGGCTATAATAATGAAGGCAACAACCCCAACGGCTAGAATTCAATGAGAATGTATAAAAGTGACTTCTAAAAGCACCAACAACAACTACTGATCCCAAAAGAAACATCAAATTCAAGCTATTGTGCTAAAATCTCATATTTTCTTGTAAACCCCAATTGTAGAACCTTTTATTTCCAATCTTATTTGTTCAATTGTGTTGAGTGCTTGTAAATAGAGCTACATTTTTATTGAGAGATACTAGCTATTAGCCTTAAACTTCTTTGTAATCTTTGAGTAAGGATTGAGTTAATTTTTGGGTAGAAAAATTAACCATTTTGTAAAGGTTTCCTCCTAAGCCTAGAAAAGGGGAAGATCAACTAGTGGAGTTGTTGGAAAATCCTTAGTGAAGCTAAGGTAGTGGATGTATAGTTCAATTGGAACTTGAACCACTCTAAATCTCTTGTCTAGCAAATGTTTATTTTCCACTCCACCACCAAAATTTCTAAAAATTCAATTCACCCCCTCTTGGCTTAAATCGATTCTACGATCCACTCAACAATTGGTATTAGAGCCTATCTCTTTGAAGGATTAACAACCAGAAGAGGGGTTCCTAGGAGAGTGTGATCTATTCTAAAGACAAGTCATGGCATCTACTTCAACCTCCAACCTCTATGAGTCACAATCAACCACTAAACCACCATTCTTCAATGGGGACAACTACCCATATTAGAAGAATCGGATGCGTCTCTTCATCAAGTCAACATATTACATGGTTTGGGATGTAGTGGAAGAAGGCCCCTACATTCCGGTTAAGAGAACCGATGAAGGAAGACTAGTTCCGAAAGTAAAGTCAGAGATGACCGAGAAAGATAGACGAAAGATGCAAGTCAACAACAAAGCTCTACATATCATATTTTGTGCACTTGATTCGGATATCTATTCAAAGGTTTCATATATCGAAAGTGCGAAGGAAGTGTGAGACACTTTGGAGACAACTTATAAAGGCACCAGCGATGTGAAAGAGACGAAGATTGGGTTGCTAAATTTGAGCTATGAGAATTTTAAGATGGACCCCGATGAGAGCGTCTAAAAGATGTTTGATCGTTTTTCGATCATCGTCAATGGCCTTAAAGGATTTGGTGAAGTAATTCCCAAAGATAAGCTAGTGAGGAAGCTTCTATACTCTCTCCCGGAGTCTTGGGTTGGTAAGAGGACGACCATTATTGAAGCAAAGAATTTGAAAACTTTGAAGCTTGATGAGCTTGTTGGGTCTCTTCTTACACACGAGATCATGAAGCAAGGAAGAGAGGGAGAGAAGAAGAAAGAAGAGAGAAGGATAGAGAAACATGAGGTAGAGAAAAAGAAGAAGCTAGGAGTTGCTCTCAAAGCCTCTCTACAAGAGGAGAGCTCTTCTAGTGAGGAGGTAGATTTTGAGGAATTAGCTATGATAGCCAAACGATTCTCACGGTTCATGAAGTCCAACCGAGGGAGAAAATTTCAAAGAAAGATGGACTTCAAGAACAAAGGCAAAGAAGAAGAAAGGGATCCGATTATTTGCTTTGAGTGCAAGAAGTCGGGTCACATACGTTCCGATTGCCCTCAACTCAAGAAGAAGGGCTTTGAGAAGAAGAAGAAGCTCAAAGCTAAGCTTGCTACTTGGAGTGATGAGGAGTCATCCGAGGATGAAGAACATGAAGTGGCCAACCTTTGCCTCATGACTCTTGAGGAGGATTCTTCTATGGTAGCCTCTAACTCATCCACTTTTGATTTTACATATGATGAATTTCTAGATGCTTATGATGAGTTGGTTGAGAAATACAAGGAGTCGATTTTAAAAAATAAGAAAATGATTTCGGTTTTAAGGATCCAAAATGACTCCCTTTCTAAAACCAACTCAGAATTAGACAAGAAGGCATTGGTTTTACAAAATTCCCCAATTCCTCAAATGAGTTTGAAAAGAAATCAAATGATTTAAATGACCTTCTTGAAAAATACCATGTTTACCACCAAAAGGAGGTGAGTAAACTCAAAGCTTCTCTAACCAATGTTGGGAAAATGGTTTTGAAAAAGCATCTTCTTCAAAATCCCAACATGCGAAGAGAAACTTTGTTGACCACAAACAAAGAGGCTCCCATAAGTATCATAAGAACAAGAAAGTTAGAAGTGTGTGTGCTCCTAAGGAACTTGTAGTTTCTAACAATATTGTAGCCATTTCATCTTGGATTCCTAAGGGAACCAAGTATTTGGGAACTAACACTCATGGACTCAAAATGATTTGGGTACCAAAAATCAAAGCTCAACTCTTTGTTTGTAGGGGGAGCATTGCTACAAGGCCAAAGCACAAAGCCAAAACTCATGGTACCTTGATAGTAGATACTCGAGGCACATGACCGGAGACAAGACTCGAGTCATGAATTTAAAGCCAAAAAGTGGAGGAGTGGTGACATTTGGTGACAACTTCAAATGCCACATTGAAGGTATTGGCTCCATAGGTAATCACTTTACCATACTCATTGAAAATGTTTTGTATGTTAATGGTCTAAAACACAATTTGTTGAGCATTAGTCAATTGTGTGATAAAGAGTTTAATGTCTTATTTGATAATAATGGGTATAAAATTGTTGACATTAAATCTAATAAAATAATGCTCATTGGTCATCGCATAGGAAATATATACATGGTGCATCTAGATGACATTCATACATCCCATGCATGTTTTGTTGCACAAAATGAAAATGATGCATGGTTATGACGTAGGAAACTAGGACAATCTAGCATTAGTGTTTTAGAAAAATTAGTTTCCCTAAATCTAGTTAGAGGTTTGCCCAAGATTAAGTTCTCAAATGACAAAATATATGATGCATGCTCTAAGGGTAAACAACATAGATCATCCTTTAAATCCATTAATGATATCTCTACTAGTAGATGTTTATAATTGATTCATATGGATATTTTTGGGCCTATTAGAACTATGAGCTTGGGTGGTAAATCGTATGCTTTTGTACTTGTTGATGACTATTCTAGGTTTACTTGGGTTCTATTCTTAAGTACAAAAGATGAAGCTTTAGAAAAATTAATCACGTTTTCTAAATTAACTCAAAATGATCTTGAACTTAAGATTTCTCACATTAGAAGTGATCATGGAACCGAGTTTCAAAATATAGGTTTTGAAGAGTTTTTAAATGAAAAGGGTATCAGCCACAATTTTTCGGTACCTCGAACTCCTCAACAAAATAGGGTAGTTGAGAGGAAAAATAGGACTTTACAAGAAATGTCTAGAACCATGCTTTGTGAAAACAATTTACCTAAATACTTTTGGGCGGAAGCCACAAATACCGCTTACTACATTGTAAATCGAGTAATGATTAGGCCATTTAAAAAAAACACCATATGAGATTTTAAAATCTAAGAAGCCTAACATTAGCTATTTTCATCCATTTGGTTGCAAGTGTTTTGTTTTAAACAATGGAAAAGACAACTTAGGTAAATTTGATGCTAAAAGTGATAAAGCTATTTTCTTAGGATATTCTTTAAACTCTAAAGCCTATCGTGTATTTAATAAAAGAACTTTAGTAGTAGAAGAGTCTATACATATTGTTTTCGATGATAACCTCCTTCTAAGGAAGGAATCTTGTGATGATGATGATGTAAGAATCCTTGATGCCTTTGATGAAGGACAAACTTCAAAGAAGGATGAGATTCCAACTAAAGAAGAAGATACACAAGATCCACCTCTTGAAGCCTTGAAGGACTTGGCTCTTGAGGAAAAGGAAGTGAGCTACCTAAGGGAGTACAACTATGTCAAAGGTGGTGAAATCTTGGGTGATCCATCCAAGGGGGTAATTACTAGATCCTCTCTCAAATTAATGAATTGTGTTGCATTTATTTCATGCATAGAACCTAAAAACATCAAAGAAGCTTTAAAAGATGATTTTGGATTATGGCTATGCAAGAAGAATTAAACCAATTTGAGAGGAGTTATGGACATTAGTTGAAAAGCCTAGTAATCAATCTACTATAGGAACTAAATTAGTATTTAGGAATAAACTAGATGAGAGTGGTAACATTGTGAGAAACAAAGCTAGACTAGTTACTCAAGGTTACACTCAAGAAGAGGGAAATGATTTTGATGAAACCTATGCACCCGTAGCTAGAATAGAAGCTATTAGGATGTTACTTGCATATGCATGTTATCATGATTTCAAGCTTTTTCAAATGGATGTAAAAAGTGCATTTTAAATGGTTTTATAAATAAAGAAGTGTATGTGGAACAACTACCGGGTTTTAAAGATTCAAAATTTCCAAATCATGTTTTTAAGCTAACCAAAGCACTTTATGGTTTAAAACAAGCTCCTAGAGCTTGGTATGAAAGACTTTCAAACTTTTTAATTGAAAAAGGTTTTGAAAAAGGTTTTGAAAAAAGGTAAGGTGGACACTACACTTTTCATAAAAAAGATGTAAAAATGACATCTTAGCAGTATAAATATATGTTGATGATATTATCTTTGGATCTACTAATGAATGCCATTGCAAAGAGTTTGCTAAGTTAATGCAAGGTGAGTTCGAGATGAGCATGATGAGAGAGCTCTCAATCTTTTTGGGACTCCAAATCAAAAAAATGAAGGATGACACCTTCATAAATCAAGAAAAGTATGTGAAAGATATGCTTAAGAAGTTTGGCTTGGAGAATACAAAGCCTCAAGCCACACCAATGAGCTCATCTACATAGCTTGACAAAGATGAAGGAGGTAAGTGTGTTGACTATAAGCTTTATCGCTCTATGATTGGATCATTGCTTTACCTTACCGCAAGTAGACCAGATATATTGTTTAGTGTTTGCTTGTGTGCTAGGTTTCAAGCTAGTCCTAGAGAGTCTCACCTTATAGTCGTTAAAAGGATCTTTAGATACCTTAGGGATACTTCTTGTTTAGTTCTTTGGTATCTTATAGACTCAACCTCTAACCTTCATGCTTATTCGGATGCGGATTATGGGGGTTTTAAAATTGATAGGAAAAGTACTTCCGGCACTTGCCAATTCTTAGGTAGTATGCTCATATCTTGGTTCTCTAAGAAACAAAATAGTGTAGCTTTATCTACCACCGAAGCCGAGTACTTATCCTTAGGGAGTTGTTGTGCTCAAGTCCTTTGGATGAAGCAACAACTCTTAGATTATGGAGTTAAAGTTGAAACCATACCCCTTAAGTGTGACAACACTAGTGCTATATGCCTAACCAAAAATCCTATTCAACACTCTAGAACCAAACACATAGAGCTAAGGCATCATTTCATTAGAGATCATGTCCTTAAGCAATATGTTGTTATAGAGTATGTTGGCACCTTGAACCAACTAGCAGACATTTTTACCAAACCTCTAGATAAGGAGCGTTTTTGGTCCCTTAGGAGAGAGTTAGGTCTAACTAGCCTATCTTGACCTTTTATGACCTTTTTATGTGCTTAAATTGCTTGATTTCTTGCAAAATGTCATGCTTATGTGTTTTTAATCCTAATTTCATCCATGCATATAGTTAGGGGGAGTATGTTTATGTTTTTACATGTTTCTCTTGTTTATAAATAGCATTTATGCATCTAGGACTTATTAGAATTCACTTTTTCTGCAATTTAGAGCCTCGTATGCACCTCCAGGCCTAGGCGTATCGAAACGAGTCTATCTGTTTCGATACGGGCGCCTTAAAAGAATGCTTTTGTGACCGGGGTGTTTCAAAACGCCTAAAAGGGCTTCGAAACATTTTGCCTCTGTCAAGAAATGTATCAAAACGGCCCAAAAGCGTTTCGATACGAGTTATCACGTGGGATTCGATACGGTTGAAGCCATATCGGAATGATCAATAAGATTCGAAACGTCAGTCAACGTTTTGGTACGCCCGTTTCGAAACAGTTGTGCCTATTTTGAAACGCGTATCCAGACAACTTTTTAAGAGATTTAATTTCTAAAATTCATTTTTCATTAAAATCCCCCAAAACCCTAAAAACCCTAAACCCAATTTTTCTCTATAAAAACCCTCTAAACCTTATTATTTTCATCAAATCTTGAGGGTTTTTACTCACAAACTAAAGTCTAAGCAAGCTTCAACAACTTGGTGCAATTTCTTCCATTCATTCATCCAAAAATTCCTTTTTAGGTATTTTCCATCCTTTTCTTTTACCTTTGATTTTATTCGTATTTTAGGTTAGAAAATATTAATTTTGTATAGATTATATGTTTTGAAACTTGGGTTCTTCAAAACTTGTAAAAAAATTAAAATCTTAATTTTTTTCTTTTTTTATTTGAATATATTTTTATACTCGTATTTTTTTACTGTTTTTCAAAAGTTGTTTCTTCTTCAATTTTTTTGTTATATGTATATACGATTTTAAAGCTTTTTTCTTAAAACCTTAATGTGATTTTTCATTAGATTGAATTAAGGATTAACATGCATACATTTAATTTTTTTGCTTGCTTTGTGTTTTTAGGAATTTCATGGAAAACGTTAACAAGAAACGCAAGACTCTAACGGGTGAAGGATCAACCCAAGCAAACATCCGTCTTAACCTTACCATACTTTTTCAAAAGAGTCTTAGGAATCAAAAGATTAAGGACTGTTTCAAAATCATCAAAGATTTAGCCGTTTACCGAGAGCGAGTTATGGATATCGAGTTCCTTGACTCCGAGCACTTTGAATTCTGCTATCTAGCTCTCTTGCGAGAATGGAGATTCTTGGCCTATTTTAGCATTCCAGACATTGTCTACAAGCATATGATCATGCTATTATACTCTAATGCCATTCTTATAGATAATGAAGATCATACCGAGGTGATTGGCATTGAGTCGTACCTTTTGGGCAGGAAGTTCACTATTGATATACCCGTTTTAGAGACCGCTCTTAGGCTCAAAGATGAAGGTATTGAGGATGAGAACTACTTTGGTGCTCACATCGGATCCGTTCTCACATTGGATGCTCTTAACCAGTTTCTCCATTTGATGATCTCTTGGTTCATCCGCCCTTCAGGAGGTAAATCTGCCCACATTCGTCAAGTTGACTATTTTTTGTTGGAGTGCTTTCGCCCAGGACGACGACCAAACGTTGTTAAAATCATGTTCGCCGAGATGGTCCATCAAGTGAAGATTCATACCACCGATGCACTTACATCCTTCACTTATGGGGCTATTTTAAGCTATGTCTTTGGTACCCTCAATTTTGATTGTTCTTATGATTCTCTGGAACCCCGCAAGCGAAAGATTGGTGAATCTTCTCTCATTAATTCTGTGTTTCATTATACTCTTGGCCAATGGGTTCGTGTTGATAGGCGAGCTTCAGCACCTCAAGTTAAGCCTCTACCTTAAGCTCCGGCTCCTAACAATGAGGCACTTATGGCTTTCCTTACCGAGCGGTTCAACTCGATAGATACGAACATGGCTTCGGGTTTTGGTGCTCTCAACACTCGCATGCAATCTTTGGAGGAACACGTCTCTGCTCTTGAGAATCAAAAATCATCTATGGATTTATCTTTCTCCATGTTCTATGGCGATTGGAGGAACTATCGTCGTGCTCAAGATAAAGACAATGATGATTCTCTTGATGATGGTGGTGACGATGATGACAAGGCTTAGAATTTATATTGCATATCATATTAGTCTATCATATTAGGATTAAGTTTGCACATATCTATATTTTTATGCTTTAAATACCTATGCTTTGATTATTTTCTTTGGGATTGAGCTTAAACTCTAATGCTTTAAGTATTTGTGTTTGATTATTTGTTTCTTGAACTTAATGATATCTATATTATGTTGTTTGGTTTCTTGCTTATAACCTTGTTTCTTCTCATGATTAGCCTTGATTATTATTCTTTTTTATCTAACAAAAAGGGAGAGAAGTAATATAATAGCCAAATTTTATAAGTTGGTTTTGAGTTTCAAACACTTGAATTTTAAATCTCTTCAAAACTTTAAAACCCATCTTACATTGAGGG
Source organism: Hibiscus tridactylites (assembly GCA_958450335.1). NCBI lineage: Eukaryota > Viridiplantae > Streptophyta > Magnoliopsida > Malvales > Malvaceae > Hibiscus > Hibiscus tridactylites. The sequence goes on along the minus strand of OY288286.1, from coordinate 54,180,194 downwards.
GGAGTTAGAACGTCTTCAAGATTTCAAAATTCTTAAAAATTCAAACTTGATTTTGTTATATCAAAAAGGGGGAGATTGTAAAACTAATGAATTGATTTTGATATAACAAAAGATTGAAAGATTAATTTGAAAAAAGAGAAAATGAATTTTTAAGTCCTCAAAACCTCCCCATGTGTTCAAAGAAAATTATCAAAGTCAAAACTTAAGCTTACTCAAATTTCTCTAAGTATTTACCAAGTCAAAACAATGATTTTCAAGTCACCGTTTCGGAATGGCCTTTGGGGTTTTCGAAACGTTTTGAAAATGTTAACCTCTGTTTCGGAACTAGCTTTCCTGTTTTGATACGGGTGTATCAAAACAACTATTTGTGTTTCGAAACGGATGAAGAACAATGGAACGATTTGAGCCGTTTCGATATGACAGTATCAAAACGACCTCAAATGTTTCGAAACGAATTTCAAACTTGGATGTAGAGTTCAATTGGAACTTGAACCACTATAAATCTCTTGTCTAGCAAATTTTTATTTTCCACTCCACCACCAAAATTTCTAAAAATCCAATTCACCCCCTCTTGGCTTAAATCGATTCTACGATCCACTCAACATGATATTATCCAATTTTTTGTTTGTCACAGACTTTGATTCACGATTTTTCACTTGATAAGAAGGCGAGATCACAATATATTCTTTTCAAATTTCATACCCGCTGGATAGATGACTTTATGCCTACTGATAGTAGTAATGTTGAGCAGGTATACTTACAGTTTGTAGTTTGTTTTTATGTAGTTGGCAATGATTTTGAACTTACATGATTTCGCAGGTATATGTGCCTTTATATGATGCAAAAGGTCACTGGTTTTTATTAGTTGTTGATGTTGTTGAGAGACATAATTACGTTTTGGACTCTCTTGGTGCTACTAGAGCGTGTAAAAAGATTGCAAAAAATATAGTAAGTCCTTAACTCATTTATGGGAACTAATATATGAATAGTGTTTAACTATCGATATCTTAATGTTTTTTCACGGTTTATAAAGTTGACTAAAGCTCTAGTTTGGTTTGCGGGTCATGCTCATTTGGGTAGATTATTTAAAGATGTCGTAGAACTTTCATTCAAATGCATACAAGTACCGAAGCAGCCAAATTCGTAAGTAATATAAGTTTAAATATATTATGTTTTTTTCTCTAAATTTTTCTTTGTTAATAGATTAATTTATTTCATATTTGATTCAAGGATGATTGTGGCATGTACACATTAAAGTATGTAGAAGCCGATAACAAAAGTGATTGGTCGAAGATTTTTTTCACGGTAAAGTATACCATGTAGTTTCGTTTTGAAAAAGTGTGACTTTCACTAACGTTATAGAAATTCTATTGTGTAGACAAAAGAAATGAGAGCTGAACGATTGAGAATTTTGGCCAAACTTATTTGTAGCAATCACAATGAAATTGATATGTTTAAATTGCCCACAGAAGATAAAGTAGCCGAGGAATAAGAAATTTTGAATTGTAGTGAAACATTTTTTGGGTCATTTCCTTTTCCTTTTGACTATTCAATTTATTTGAACACTTTACCACTCTTTCAACTTTATGTTTTTTATTATTTCGATTTATGTTAGTACTTTTTTGAAGAAAAATTTTCTATTTATACAACAATTACGTTATTTTTACCTTTTACGTTACATACATAAAAATTCAGAAATTCATTTAAACCATACAATAACTCATAAACTCCAAAACATATTTGATAACAAAAAGAATAATCCAAGTGAATAACAAGTGAATACTCTAACATAATCCATGAAAGAATAACAAGTGAATACTCCAACTTAAAAAGTTCCAATAGTTTCAACATAATCCATAAAAAAGTTCCATCATAAAAGAATAACAAGCATAATCCATAAAAAAGTTCTATCATAATTCATAAAAAATGTTCCATCATAATCCATATAAAGTATAATTCAAGTAACAAAAACCTAAGCCTCGGGTGCATCGTCGCCGCCATCTCCATCATCATCACCATCATCATTGCCATTGTCATCATCATGAAGGAAGTCAACTGAATACTCCAACCACTCTATACGCTCCTCAACTGCATCAAAACGACTCATAATACGACCCTCCATCTGAGCGATCATCTCTAAAAGTGAGGCTAAAGAAACCTCTCCCTCAGGTGCTCGAGCAATTGTCTGACGACGAGCGGGTCAAGGTGGTTAATTTGGTCTTTGAGCATGAATTCACTCGCCATTGATGAGTTAAAAACTGGCCCTTCAAATGTATGCAACACCAATAGTATTTTTTAAAGGGAAAGGAATATCTATAGAAGTATTGATGCTCTCCTTCTCAAAGATATTGCTAAGGACAATACTATAGTAAAAGGAGGTTACACGACCGGTTCGACGGTTGTTGATGATGTATACTAGGTCGGCAAAAATTATCTGGGCAAGATTGATTCGATTGCCAGTGTGGAAGTACTGAATTCACCAAGAATCGACATTCCTAATGGTGGAATACTTACCTCCTGATGGCCGAAACAACCAAGTGACGATGAGATTTAGGTAGCGGACATGGGCATTTAGGGAAGTAACAGAGCCGGTGTCTGGAGCACAATCTATGTATACATCCTCATTATTTAGATCAGTGTTTTCTAGACCCAGATGAGTACAAATGATTTCGGTGTCTAGCACAAAGGACTTCCCCATAAGGTAAGACTCTATGGCAATAACAGTCTTACCGATTTGATCAACAATACACCGAGCGCTGGAAAAAAAATTCGGACTAAAGTGTGATAAATTTGAAGACTGAGTTGGAGCATTTGCATAAATTTCCATCGCCTCATATACTTCATGTAAGGGAATTTAAAATTAAAGTCAGACATAAAGTTAAAATCTACAATTCGCTCATCCCTAAGATCAAATTTTTTGAACCATTCAAAGTTTTCCCTTTGGTTTTGTATTTCGGGTTCATCAAAATATGAATCAAATGTGGTATGTAAAATGGGTTGAGGTTCAGGTTCAAGGTTGTTTCTAGGTTGACTCGAAGAAGATACATCCATGCATTGACGTTTTGTACCAGGTTTAGACTTTGGTACCATTTCAAACTAAAAACCATGCAAAAATATTACACACAATGTATATAAAAATAAAATTCATGAGTGTCACTCCGAAAAATCATCAACTGCTATCTACAACTACCATTTTACTAACCAATAAAATCTAACTTAACTTAACAAAATATGTGCAAACTAGTAATAGCATTTTACTACTACCATTTAACCAACTTAAATAACCTACCATTTACAAATCACCCTAACCTAACATTTAAAATTTTTGGGCCAAAATATACTATCACCATTTTACTACCAACATTTTTGTGCCAAAATGTAAATCACCATTATTTCAAACGATGGATTTCATCAATAGTTGTTTTACTACCACCATTTTACTAACAAATAATACCAATGTGGATGAAAACACACTAAAATAATATAAAAATTTCATAACAAATAATAAAAACTTAAAACCCTAAGGAACCCTAACATTTAAAATGAAGAAAATAAATGTTAGATTTTTGAAATACCTTCAATAATTCTTGAAATAAATGAAATAAATGTGTTGGTATGCCCAATCCTTCCCAAATTTGCAATGCAGTAGTGAAATGGATGAATTTTAGAGAGGGGAGTCGGTTTAGGTTTTAGGATTGGGGGAAATTGAGTGGGGGATATATATAGGGGCAGTGGCTTGCGTACCGGTACAGTTATTTAATCGTATCGGTACGGTAGTACCGGTACCCAATTTAGGTGTACCGATACGGTATTGTATTAAAAAAAATTCAGTGAGTATAAATCGTACCGATACAGATTGAGTATCGGTACGAGAAAGGGTTACTGGAATTTGTAAATCCAATACAATATCAGTACTGTTAAATAGCGTATCGGTACAACCGTACCGTTACAATTAAGTAACCGTACCAGTACATCATTGAAAACAATGAAAGTTTAAAAAATAAACCGTATAATATATAAAAATTGGTTAGAAAATAATATTTTAGGTTAATATTTCTCAATTTGAGGATCGAAAATTTGTAGAATATATAAAAAATAAACATTGAATCTAAGTTGAGGATCGAAAATTTGTAGAATATATAAAAATAAACCGAATAAGAATGTATAATATACTTCATAATAAAAACTTTAAAAATATCAAAACTTAATCATCCTAAATCTCCCAATGGACCGAGAAAACAATGAAAGTTTCAACCCTCGTACATCTTACAGTAGTTGCTTCACATCTTGTCTCATATGCTATCAAGGCATGTACATGCATTGTCTTGTTTATCATTACAAAGAATATTCGTAAAAATTACCAAGCGCACTCAAACAACCGTATTTATAACTCAATGAATGAATGACTTACAAGAACAAACACTCTGATTTTTGGAGGAGACTGTGCACCACCAAGCATTATTTGGTTGCCAATCCAAAATGGTTGGATCTTTTTCCATAATTTTCAATTCACGAGTATAAGCAGGCTGCACAAAACATATTATATTATCAATATACATAACAAGAAAGCATAATTATTTGAATAATTCATATTTAATTACCTTCGAGATGTCGTTTTGTTTGTATGTGTTAGGCATGTATCCAAGCTAATTTAAAATTCTGAACTTCATCAATATGGCTCGTATCTTGATCTGAAGGCTTATTCGAAGAAGGTTCAGATGTTTTATACGAGTCTAACGCGACATTCTCATCATACGCAGCACGTTTTGGGTTGGACAATGAATCTTGGCACTTCGTTCTCTTAGGTTTTCCTCTTCCAGTTTTAAGAACTATAGGATCGTCAATTCCAAGAGTCTCTTTACCTTTACTGCTTCTCTTATTAGATCTCACTTTAACCATTTACAATTTTAGACTCATTTTTGCAAACTGATCTTTAACTTCATTGAAAGTCTTCAATGTCTATGATGCACGGTGACATATGGTCATACAATAAGAGGCTAGAGTGGAATATCTGACTTGAATTATTGCTGGATTATTATCTTCAAAATCTGCATTCTTATTTTCAAGTCCGACATCTTTCTTCGCATAGATAGTCCATCGTTTCATTATGCACCCTTGTGGTATTTTCTTAGCCTTTTCATATTTCAACACGGCAAACATATGAAGGCATGGAAATCCAACAGACTCCAACTTCATACAGAAACAGTACATGGTATCATGCGTCACATTTCTAAGTACAAGATACCACTTCTCCTTTTTAACATGCTCTAGCCAATAACACATACACTTATCCCAAAATTTGTTTTTTTGACCAAATAATAACTCTCATACGACATTTCTTTGCATAATGTAGCAAACAAATTTCGCGTATATATCTTGACTGCATTACGCTTGAGAGTTTCCAACACACCGTCACAATACGATTCTTCATCCATTGATTTGTAATCTTGATGTGAATCCTCCCATCTTAGAGATTGCAGCTGTTTATGGTAGTTCTCAACGAATCAGTACAACATCACCTTTTTGTCCAACCAAGTTTTCAGTTTTCTATTCATTGATTCACACCGTTGAGTAGTTCTCATTGTTGCACACAAAAATATTTATTAATTACGTTAGATACAGTAAATAATATATTAAATTAAAGTGTATATAATATTACATGCATAAAAGTATCCTTACAAATATGCTTCTGCCCATTTCTCTTTATCTTCATATAATTCCTCTACCCATTTTTTCCCTTTGAACGTTGTGTTTTTCCACTAGTTCTTTCCAGGCACTTTCAAAATCAGATGGTGTCCAACACATGTCAGCGCATCTCATAAAGCCATCAAGGAAATCTTGTTTCAAATGAGAAAGCACGTTCCTCATGATATGCCACAAAAACAATCTATGTTTTGCCTCGGGTAGTACACGAGAAATGACATTTGCCATAGCCTTATCTCTATCAGTAATAACAGTAAGCGGTTTGTACCCATCTCTCGCTTCGATCAATTGTTCTAATACCCACACATATGTATCCTCTTTCTCGTTCACAATCAATGCACATCCAAATGGCACTGTGTTTCGATGATGATTGACATCAACCAAAACAACAAACAGCTTGTTGTATCAAATGCAAGTACATGACCAAATTGTTTATAGTCGGCACGTGATACACCATCGGACCAGAACAACTTCTCCAAGTATCCGGATTCATCCCTCGTGTGCCTAACAAAAAAGAAAGGATCCGATTCTTGCTTCCCATATAAATATGTCATCACTGTTTCACCATCACCATCTTGGACTTCTTCTTGTCTAATTCTATCCAGATAGTTGTACAAGTCCTTAGGTAGAAAACTAATATTCTAAAATGAACCAGCTTCATTCACAAAATTTCACATTATCCTACTTGGAGTAATTCCAGAGTGGTGCATGCTCTTTACCTTCAGCTCATCTAACTGACTGATTTTTTAGAATGACCTAAAATAAAATAAATCATTAAATATATAATCAGCTAGAATTTAGTATCTATCAATTGGATTATTAATAAAAATTACATACCTGATATATGTAACATGTGTTGTGCGAACCATATTATGATTATGTTCTTCCTGGAATCTCACAACTTTTCAATAATGATGGCGTTCATCCAATTTAAATCTAATAAATGCTCCACAATCAACTCTGATGTCTGGTCTTTGTAGACGTTTTTTGTTTGGAAAGTTATGCCACTTTTCGTCTATATTCCCTCTTTACGACATACCATTTTCTTTGCAATTATTTGATTTGTAACTCTACTTTTCACTGTTTGGTCGACTCGAACTCCGAACCCTTTCACTTCAGCATAAGTATGGTAAAATTCAACGCAATCATTTAAAGTTTTCCACTTTAGAATACTCATATCATTCTCATCATAATCCTTTAATTCTTTACAAATCTTATCCCATATGCTTTCGTCGATGAAATAATCAAGGGTCTTCTCGTCATCTATTTGTTTTGCATCATCAACATCATGATCAAGTTCTTCTTCTTCAAAATTAAGTCCATGATCTCTGTCCTCGATATAGGGCTCGAACTCCGTAGCTTCAATTTTTTCTAGATCTTCAATATCTTCGATGTTTTCAATATCAACTATCTCGAAAAAACCTGCAATTTAATACAAGTAAATGAAAGTAAAATTATATCTAATGAAACTTAAGAAAAAGGTAAAAATAAAACCTAAAGAAGCATGCACCGTACTTAAAACATGAAAAAGCCCAAAAATTTCAGTGACCAAAAATTCCAGGCGTAACGGTACGGTAATTGTACCGTACCGGTACGCTTGCAAAACAAAAAATTCCAGTGACCAAAAATTTTACCGATACGCCTGGCGTACCGATACAGTTAGCCCCCGCGTATCAGTACGGTATTCTTACAACACCGGTACGCGCGACGAACTGCACTTTTTGGGGGTTCGAATTGGCCATTATTTTTGCGAATCAATCAACAAAATTGGATTGCTGCAACTGATTTTGGGATAAATTGAAAGAAAATTAAGTGAAAAATACTTAAATCGAATCAAATTTAAGATAATTAGGGTTTCAAAAATTGGGGATAAATTACCTAATTGCAACGAAGGATTTAGACTGGCGGCATCTATTGACGATGGCGGTGGCGGCTGTTGACGACAGTGGCGGCAGCTCTTGACGGCGGCGGCGACAAAGGTTGTCGGCGACGGCGGCGGTTGGCGGTGGGTGCGACGGCGGCGGTGGGTGCGGCGACAATTGGGTTAATTTCAAAGCAAAAAAAAAAACCTAATATTTTTTAATTTGGGATAGTTTATTTTGATAAATAATATTTAAAATAAATTTAAAACTAAAAAAATACTCTAATTAAATTACACTTTTATTTTTTTTAAATTACAATTACGCATAAAGTACTTTAGATTTAAAATTTTTATAAAATAATCTATCAGTGCTCATTGGTGCTCGTCAATAGTGGTGCTCGTCGTTGCTCGTCGAGCGTAGAAGAACTATCATAATAGTTGTGTGTTTGGTTTTGCGGTGGTAGAATTGATTTTGAATCATCGTAATTTTATAAAATTAATTTTTTGTATAATTGATTTTAAATTCACGTGATTTATGTTTGAGAGTTTTTTTTTATAAAAAAATCATGATTGTGTAAAAATAGTGTAAAATTTATGACGAAACGTAAAAGTTAATTTTACCCATTTTTTTAAATTACATTTGAATTTTTAGATCTAAACATATTGGTACGATGACCGAAACATATTTTTCTGTTCAATCGGGATTTTTGGACACAAAATCAAACATGCACTTAGTCTTAAAATTTATTATCGAAACATATTTTTCTGTTCGATTGAGGTTTCCTCGATGTTGTTTTGCAGGGCATGGGGTTTGGACAGAAATGGCGTAATTGGATTCAATGGTGCATTTCGACTCCCTCTATCTCTGTATTGGTGAATGGGTTCCCATCTCAAAAGTTCAAAATTAAAAAAGGGCACTCTCGCCCCTGCTATTCAATATCGTAGGGGAAGCGTTGAGTGCCCTCTTCATGAAAGTTGAAGCATTCACTTTGCGGGTATTACATGGAAGAGTCCCAACCTACACAGAATTAGCAAAACGTGGAATCTCGAGTGTGGCTAGTAAAAGGCGCCCTCTTTGTGATAAGGAGCCGGAGGATGTAAATCACCTGTTCTATAGATGCGATGTCGTATGAAACATTTGGCAATGAAAACGAGCTTTGTGATTCCCAACACTGTCAAGGGTTTGCCGCTGGCTTGGGTTAACTTAGACCGCAATAAAAACTCTAAAGAAATCTGGCATATGGCTTTCTATGGGATATTATGGACAGTTTGACTTTATAGAAACGAGATAGTGCTCAGTTAACAAAACTTTCACGATGGAGAATATTTTCGATTTAGTTTTGCTTAGAGTTGGTCACTGGAGCAAATATAAATGGCTTGATGCAATCTGAATTTATCAGAAACCCAGCTCTAACTGTTGCCACATTCACAGCATCACGAAGAGCAGGCAGTGCAGAATGGGTGGCACCGGCTGTTGGTCACGGATGCAGCCAGCGTTGGGCCATCTGGAATTGGGGGTATTCTTAGAGATCACACCGGTAAGTCTCTAAACATATTGGAATATCGAATCCTTCCAGAGCTGAATTGTTAAGTATCCTAGAAGCTGGTAAGCTGTTTGCGAAATCCAAATGGTTTGGCGGTCATTGAAACAGACAGATTGTTGGCAACAAAGTGGGTGTTGAGCCCCCAGTTAGCTCCTAACATTTTCATGGAGTTGGTGCAAGAATGTTGGATCTTATGTGTGTGCAATAACTGGGAAATAAAGTTTGAGTATAGGGAGTGTAATAAGGAAGCGCACGAACTAGCGAGGAAAGGTTTATCCCAGGGAGTTAATCATGTGTGGGTGCTAGAAAACAACAGCGACATGTAATGCATCCATTGTTAATCTTGTTTGTATTGTCCGATTGAAGCAATAAAATAATAAGGGCACTCTTTTACCCTTGATCCCAAGTTAAGGGATTTTTAACGAGACCCGACCCCTTTCAAAAAAAATTTATACCTCTTCTGACTTGTTGCATTTTATAAAATTACGTATCAATGACGAATGGAGTAATTTTTATGACTTTAACATTAGATACAATCACTTTAGTAATGTAACTTTTTATTAGGTTAATTATTTTAATTTGAGGATAAGATTTTAACGATAATATGGTGTATTTATCGATATATTAATTAAATAATTAAATTATATATTTTTTTTTAAAAAAGTGACATTGATCTTTACAAATCAGGGAAAGAGGGAACAAATGTGAGTATATTCGTTAGGCAAAATAATTGTTGCCTGCTTCAGTCAGAAGTAAACTATTATGACCCATTAAATTAATGATTCTTTGCTTAATTATTTGATAAATAAGCCTTCGATTCGCTTTTTTGCGTCCTATAATAGATAAGATTTAAAAATTGCTATATGTTTCTAAATATATTTATATTTTGTTCGTTATGTTACAGGTGTTTTTCAAAGAGATAAACATGTTTATGAATATAAAATTTGTTTCAGTCTCAAAAGTGGGATCAAATCTCAAATGCATGATTAAATGATGAGATGAGTAACTATTAGGGGAGAGGGATTTTTTTAATTAAATTGACTTGACCGACCATAATCTATAAAAATAAAAACCGATCGAATTTTATATCTTAAACCGACATAAAGAACTCACTTCAAATTGGTCAGTTTAATTTTTTTTATAAATCTTAAATCTAATCCTAATCTTACCTATGACCTAAAAGAATATAAGAGAATAAATATGAGCAACATGGTCAACCGGTCTAGTCGGTTTGATTAATTAATCAACTAAATATAATCTATATAATATAATAGTTATTTTAATCAAATTAATCAACGTAATTTATTATATATTATAAATATTTTTAAATCATGGTATATTTGTTGATTTTTATGGTGAGTAGGTTTTGAAATTCTAAAACCAACAAGTGATCGAATTAACCAACAAATCGACCTGTAACCAAACCACCAAAAATCAAACTGAACTAATCGAGGGCGTCAATTTTATCAAAAAATTCGGTTTAAATTGATAAATACTCTCCTAACAACTATTACACCACATCTCTTAACACATAGTGATTTTTTTTTAATTGGGTAAATATCTAGAAAGTTGTTCAACTATAGCACATTTTTTAGTTGTGTCTCCGACTATAAAAAATTATAAAATTATTATTTAATTTAACGAGTAACAAACTGATAAATGTCCATTAAAAAGATAAGGATAGATAAGGTGGAAGTGAATGAAATTGGAAAAATTATAAGACGGGCGATGGCTCATTTCGTCATCAATGGTCTCATCTAATAAATTTTTTTATCTCATTTTTTTCAAGGTGAATTTTCACCTCTTTCTTACATGTAATTAGGTAGTGGATAGTTATTTGAAAGTTACACTAAAATGGGTGAATGTTATTGGATGAACCATGGATAACGTGGTGAGCCGAGTCCATCTAATATTTTTTTATGAAATTGACAATTTGACCAATATTGTTATTATTTAATCTCCAAGATTATTATTATTATTTAATCTCTAAGATTATTATTATTTAATCTTAATTCCAAAACATTAACCAATATTGTTCTAATTTGATCCATGCTGTGAGGTTTAATGATAAATTTAATCTCTAAGATTATTATTATTTAATCATAATTCTAAAACATTAACCAATATTGTTCTAATTCGATCCATGCTGGGAGGTTTCTTAGTAATACCGAAAACACTAATGCATCGCTTGGTACAACGAATGTAAAGAAGTGTGTTGTATTAAATAACACTTGTGTATTAAAAAGATAGATGAAAGATAGTCGTTATTATGTCGAGGTGTTTGGTTGTTGAAATTTGTGTACTCTAATTTGTATTAAATTTGCGAACGTATTAAATAATGAACATATTTACAACAATGTAATTACGTGAAAAATAGTTAACATATTTACAATAATGTAAATACATGAAATAGTATGAGAGTATAGTTGAAAAATTAATTTAGAATCATCACAATTGATATAAAATTGGCGTGTTAAATAAATATTATCTCTACCTTAGTGATAAATATCACCTAACTTGTAACACCTTAAAAATTGGCCTAGTCGAAATTTGGTTCCCGAAGATCAGAAATTTGATTCCGAAAATTAAGTGAATTCTTGTGAAAGTGTTAAGAAGGACTAATCTGAATAATTCCGAAGTTAAGGGCCATTGGCTAAAATGTGAAAATAATAAAATAGTAAGTTATATGAATAAGACATAGAGATTATAAGGACTAGGTGTGTAATTAGACCACTTAGTAACTAATTTATAAGAATGTGAAGTATGACAAAGTATAAAAGTCAAGAAATTCAAGGACCAATGGTGTAATTTGACCTTTCTTCATGAGAAGGAAAGGTTATTACTTAAAGCCTAATTAACCCATTTTCAAAAGTAGTGAAGCAAGCACCTAGGTGTCAAAACTTCACAATTCAGCCATTTTCATTTATATTAATTAATCATGTGGATAATTCATTTTAAAGAATGAATTTGGGTAATTTCTCACGGCAAGACAAGAGAAGACCACCTTGTCTTCTTCGAGCTCTTTCCTAACTCCCTTGAAGGACCCTTTGAGATTTAAAATATTCGAAGTTTACATTCTTTCAATTTAGTCACTAATTTTTCAATCCATGACTATGTTTGATCAAACTTTGGTGATGGAATTTCCATTTCAACAAGTTTGGAGATGGGTAAGTAAAATTTTACACCCTAAATCCATGTATTTATTGTAAGGATTAGAGGTTCATGTATTATTTGATTTGTTCGAATGATTTAATGGAGTTAGGACCCTTTGAGCTTTAAAATATTCTAAGTTCACATATTTTCAATTTAGTCACTATTTTTTCAATCCATGACTATGTTTGATCAAACTTTGGTGATGGAATTTCCATTTCAGCAAGTTTGGAGATGGGTAAGTAAAATTTTACACCCTAAATTCATGTATTTATTGTAAGGATTAGAGGTTCATGTATTATTTGATTTGTTCGAATGATTTAATGGAGTTAGGACCCTTTGAGCTATAAATATTCTAAGTTCACATCTTTTCAATTTAGTCACTAGTTTTTCAATCCATGACTATGTTTGATCAAACTTTGGTGATGGAATTTCTATTCCAGCTAGTTTGGAGATGGGTAAGTAAACTATTACACCTTAAATTCATGTATTTATTGTAAGGATTAGATGTTCATATATTATTTGATTTGTTCGAATGATTTAATGAGTTTAAGTTTGGATTTAGAGAAATCTGTCTAGAATTATTGCAGTGGCAGTGAGTTCAATAAATCACCAAAACTTCTATAGATCGAGTTAGAGAATGAAACTTATATGTATAGAACCTTGAATGAATCTAGTTTCATTTGCAACAAACGGTGATCGATTTAGATTTGTATATGTTGAGTGGATCAATGAAATGATATAAGCCAAGAGGGGGTGAATTGGATTTTTAGAACTTTTGGTGGTTAAGTGGAAAATTAAAAATGATAGACAAGAGGATTTAGAGTGGTTCAAGTTTAAATCGAACTCTACATTCATTACCTTAGCTTCACTAAGAATTTTCCAACAATCCATTAATTGTTCTTCCCCTTTTCTAGGCTAAGGAGGTAACCATTACAATACCAGTCAAATTTTCTACCCAAAATTTGACCCAATCCTCACTCAAGAAATACAAAAAAAATAAAGGCTAAAACTAGTATCTCTCAATACAAAATATAACCCTTTTACAAGCACTCAACCCAATTGAACAGATATGAATGGAAATTACAAAGTTCACAATTGGGGTTTACAAGAAATAATGGGATTTAGGCACAATTGCTTGGATTTGATGTTTGGATGATTCTTTTAAGATCAATAGTTGTTGCTGGAGCTTTTAGAGGTCCCTTTTATACCTTCTGTTGAGTTGTGTGGGGCTCGATTCGATCAACCAATGTTGCTCACCAAGTGGTGGAGAGGTGGATTTTTGGGTGGAAGGGTTTAGGAAGCTAAAAAGATAAAGACACAATGATTTATAGTGGTTCAACCTTCTAACCAAGGTCTACATCCACTACCTTAGTTCCCCACTAAGGATTTCACAATCAATCCACTATTGATTCGTCCCCTTTTCTAGGATTAGGAGGAAACCCTTACAACTGATCAAGCTTCTACCCAAAGCCTTGATCAAAACCCTCTTTACAAAGAGATAAAGAAAGCAAACTTAAAACCCTCTAATAGGTGTTTGTTTGCACAATTAAGCACTCACCAAAAACCTAAAACACTTGAGCAAATTTGACAATTTTGGCTCACTAGTGTTTGTCTATACAAGAAATGACAAATTAAGCACTAAGACAATTTCTTGATCATTTAATGTTTGACAATATGAGCATTTTTTTCTTGATGCTTGGAGGTCCCTTTTATACTCCCAAATGAGTTTGTAGCCGTTACTAGCCGTTGGGGATGAATTGGAGCTGTTGAGGACTTTATTTCCCTTCATAAATGCTGTTCTGCAGCAATCCGTATCAATACGCGTGGAACGGTATCGGTACGACCTTCTTGAGGAACTAGCCGTTGGGCTCTTGCCAGCCTGGGCGTATCGATACGCTTGAGGGTGTATCGGTACGGGTTCACATTTGAATGGCCGTTGGGAAATAGCCGTTGGGGTGGTTGAAATGGGATCGGTACGCTGACGTGGCATATCGAAACGATCCCGATGCGTACCGATACGGTAAGGGCCTGTATCGATACATGTTTTGACAGTGGCCAAACTGGGGCAAAAAGGTATCGGTACGGGGGTTTACCATATCGATACTGGTGCTATGAAATCACAAGTTTGGCTATTAAAAACATGAAATATCTTTGCCAAAAACCTCTTAAAATACCTCAAACATAATTTCAAGTTGTTTGGACTTAAAAACAAGTTTTAAATTCTTTTCAAATTAGTCGAAAACATTTTTCAATTATTATATCAAAACATTAGTTTTACAATCTCCCCCTTTTTGATATAATAAAACTAACTTGAAATTTTTTTTGGGATTCTCCCCCTTTAACTTTAAAAATGTGAATAAGAGATTTAAGAATGTAAATCAAATAAAGCTCCCCCTTATTCATTTGAAAATTCAATTTTTCAAACCATTTCTCCCCCTTTTTGTTATATCAAAAAGAATTTAAACATTAAGTTCAAAGTAACAATGGAGGTAAAATTTGACAAAAATTACAAATTTGGTTTTAAAATGGCTCCCCCTTACTCAAAGCATCATCAAAAATGTTAGTCTAACATATATGATCATCTAGTTGAATTTAAACTAAAATAAACAATTGAAAGCAAAAACAACTAGAATTTTTACCAACACTTGAATTCAAGGGAGGATGTGAAGCCTTCCTTCTCCAAGTGTTCTTCCTTGTGTGCATTGAGCTCCCCCTCTATGTTTGACTTGTTGAACATCTCCATCACACCTAGCAATAGACAATCAAGTAATTTTTGGTATCCAAATTTCTTTGGATCCATGAACGTTAGTAGCACAAATTTTAGTCCCCTTAGGAATCCATTTTTCAATGTCATCCTTTTTAATTGAAGTGATTAGTCCTTTTGGGACCCAAACACTTCTAAAACATTTACCTTTTATAAATCTAGGGGCACTAGATTGTCTAATATAGAAATTTGATTTTCCAACATTGTTTTTCTTTTCTAGCTCTTTGGAAATCAAATCATTTTCTTCTTGAACTTTTTGAAGCAATTTTTGTAAATCAAAACATTTTAATTCAAACTCTTCAAGTTTTGCTTCAAGTTCAAGTTTGGTTTTAGAAAGCAAATCATTTTGAATTTTTAACTTAGAAATCAATTTATTGTTTTTCAAAATGTGGCTTTTAAAATCTAAAACCAAATCATCATAGGCATCTTGTAATTCATCAAAGGAATAAGAACATGAAGTAGATGAATTAGAAGTTACCCTTGAATCTTCTTCGATGGCCATAAGGCAAATGTTGGCTTGTTCATCGTCGATGGAGTCTTCATCACTCCAAGTAGCCACATATGCCTTCTTCTTATGGCTAGAAGTGCTTGCCCTCTTCTTTCTTTTAGGTTCTCGTTCAAGCTCTCTCAAGGCTTTCTTCATGAACGGGGCACACTTCTTGAAGAGATGAACTATCTCTTCATCTTCATCCTTCTCTTCACTTGAATAGACATGATGACAAGTGGAGGATTTGAGAGCCATGACACTTGCATTGATGCCAAGCCCTTTGATTTTCTTCTCTCCCATAGCTCTAATTTCTTCCCTCTTCTTCTCATCCTCTTTGTTCTTCTTCATGATTTGATGAGTAAGGAGTGACCCCATGAGTTCATCAAGCTTCAAAGGCTTCAAATTTTTTGCTTCGATGATTGCGGTCCTCTTTGAGTCCCAAGACTCGGGAAGTGAGTAGATGAGCTTTCGAACAAGCTTTTCCTCCGGGATGGCTTCTCCATAGCCTTTGAGACCATTGGTGATAGTGGAGAACCTATCAAACATCTTCTTGATGTTCTCTTCCGGATCCATTTTGAAGTTCTCATACTCAAGGGTTAGGAGCCCAATCTTGGTCTCCTTGACTTCATTTGTTCCCTCGTATGTGACTTCAAGCTTGTCCCATACCTCCTTGGCACTCTCACAAGAAGACATCTTCTCATAGATATATGGACCAAATGCACAAAATAGAATGTGTAAGGCTTTGCAATTTAGCTCCATCTTCTTGCGATCGTCGACACTTCACTCCGCTTTACTTCTTTGAGGCACGAACGGACCATCTTCAACTATGTCCCATAGCTTGTAATCTCTTGACTTCAAGAAGAATTTCATCTTTGTCTTCCAATGGGCATAGTGGTCTCCGTCGAAGAAAGGCGGTTTGTCGATGGAGTGCGCCATTTGAGCCGGTTGATGAAACAATGATCGAGCTTACCAGATCTTCTCAATAGGATGTTAATCCTCTTCGATTGAGCCAAGCTCTGATACTAATTGTTGAGTTGTGTGGGGCTCGATTCGATCAACCAATGTTACTCACCAAGTGGTGGAGAGGTGGATTTTTGGGTGGAAGGGTTTAGGAAGCTAAAAAGATAAAGACACAATGATTTATAGTGGTTCAACCTTCTAACCAAGGTCTACATCCACTACCTTAGCTCCCCACTAAGGATTTCACAATCAATCCACTATTGATTCGTCCCCTTTTCTAGGATTAGGAGGAAACCCTTACAATCGATCAAGCTTCTACCCAAAGCCTTGATCAAAACCCTCTTTACAAAGAGATAAAGAAAGCAAACTTAAAACCCTCTAATAGGTGTTTGTTTGCACAATTAAGCACTCACCCAAAACCTAAAACACTTGAGCAAATTTGACAATTTTGGCTCACTAGTGTTTGTCTATTCAAGAAATGACAAATTAAGCACTAAGATAATTTCTTGATCATTTGATGTTTGACAATATGAGCATTTTTTTTCTTGATGCTTGGAGGTCCCTTTTATACTCCCAAATGAGTTTGTAGCCGTTACTAGCCGTTGGGGATGAATTGGAGCCGTTGAGGACTTTATTTCCCTTCATAAATGCTGTTCTACAGCAATTCGTATCGATACGCGTAGAACGGTATCGGTACGGCCTTCTTGAGGAACTAGCCGTTGGGCTCTTGCCAGCCTGGGCGTATCGATACGCTTGAGGGCGTATCGGTACGGGTTCACATTTGAATGGCCGTTGGGAAATAGCCGTTGGGGTGGTTGAAATGGGATCAGTACGCTGACGTAGCGTATCGAAACGATCCCAATGCGTATCGATACGGCAAGGGTCTGTATCGATACGGGTTTTGACAGTGGCCAAACTGGGGCAAAAAGGTATCGGCACGGGGGTTTACCGTATCGATACTGGTGCTCTGAAATCACAAGTTTGGCTATTAAAAACATGAAAAATCTTTTCCAAAAACCTCTTAAAATACCTCAAACATAATTTCAAGTTGTTTGGACTTAAAAACAAGTTTTAAATTCTTTTCAAATTAGTCCAAAACATTTTTCAATTATTATATCAAAACATTAGTTCTACACCTTGTCATTGAATCCTAGCCATTGGGGTTCTTGCATTCATCAATATATCCGTTGGGATGTTATCTTCGCTCTATAAATGCAGTCTGCAACTACCCGTTCCGAAACGCCCGACCCTATTTCGAAACAGACCAAAATAGAAAGAGCCGTTGAGGTGTAATAAATAGACTGTACCGAAACATGCACGATCGTTTCGATACGCTAAGAGCTCGTTTCGAAACTCGTTTCGAAACATTTTGCCACTGTCAAAGCCTTTATCGAAATGGCTTAGAAGTGTTCCGATACGCCTTAACGATAATTTTAAATTCAGTTATAAAACTTCAACGGTCATATTTTAAAACCAAGTTTGAATTCCGTTTCAAAACGTTTGAGGTCTTTTCGATACTGTCATATCGAAACGGATCAAACTGTTCCGATGTTCTTCATCCGTTTCGAAACACGTTCCGAAACAGAGGTTAATAGTTTCAAACTGTTCCGAAACGCCCAAAGGCCGTTTCGGAACAGTGACTCAAAAATCATTGTTTTGGCTTGATAAACACTTAGAAAATATTTGACAACTTGAGGTTTTGACTTACACATTTTTCTTTAAATACATAGAGAGGTTTTGAGGACTTAAAAATTCATTTTCCATTTTTCAATTTAGTCCTTAAATTCTTTGTTATATCAAAATCAATTTATTGGTTTCACAATCTCCCCCTTTCGATATAACAAAACCAAGATAGAATTTTTAAGAGTTTTGAAATTTTGAAGACGTTCTAACTCCCCCTCAATTTAAGATGGGTTTTTAAAAGATTGAGAATTCAAGTTTTAAAACTCAAAACCGACTTAAATTTTTTTTACTCTTATATTACTTCTCCCTTTTTTTGTTAGATCAAAAAGAAAAATAAACAAGGCCCATCAAGAGAAGAAACAAGGTTAGAAGCAATAAACAACATAATATAGATTCATATAGTTCAAATATCCAAACATAAAACTTAAAGCAATAAAGTTTAAAGCTCAATCCCAAACAAAGCAATCATAGCATAGGTTTATAAAGCATAAATAAAATAAAGGTGCAAACTTAGTCCTAATATGATAATCTAATATGACATGCAATGAAGACCCTAAGCCTCATCATCGTCACCATCAACATCCGAAGAATCATCATCATTTTTAGCTTGAGAACGACGAAAGGTCATCCATTGACCATAGAAGGTGGAGAATGACAAGTCCATCGATTGATGTTGATTCTCAAGGGCGGTGACACGATCCTCCATGGATTGCAAACGAGTATTGATGGCACCAAAACCCGAAGCCATGTTTGTATCCATCGTGTTGAACCGCTCGGTGAGGAAACCCATAAGAGCTTCATTGTTAGGACCCGGAGCTTGAGGTGGTGGCTCAACTTGAGGTGGAGGGGCTTGCCTATCAACGCGTTCCCATCGGCCAAGAGTGTAGTGGAACCCGGACTTATGGAGAGAAGATTCACCAATCTTGTTCTTACAGGGTTCCGGAGAATCATAGGAGCAATCAAAGTTGAGGATGCCAAAGATGTAGCTCAAAACAGTTCCATAAGTGAAAGATTTAAGAACATTGGTTTCACGAAGCTTCACATTATTGACCATCTCGGCGAACATAATTTTGACAAGATTTGGCCGTTCTCCTCGGTGAAAGCACTCTAGCAAAAAATAATCAACTTGACGAACATAGGAGAATTTACCTTCGGAGGGGCAAATGAACCATGAAATCATCAAGTGTAGGAACCGATCATAAGCATCCAAAGAAAGAATGGAGCCGGTGTGAGCACCAAAGTGGGTCTCATCCTCAATGCCTTCATTCTTGAGTCCAAGAGCGGTCTCTAAAAAAGGTATGATGATAATGAACTTCTTCCCCAAGAGATATGACTCAATGTCAATAACATCGGTGTGATCTTCATTATCAACGAGCACGACATTTGAGTAGAAAATGAGAACCATGTGCTTGTAGATAATATCCGGTATGTTCAAGAAAGCCATGAAGTTCCATTCTTGCAAACGCTCTAGATAGAGGAAAGAGAAACGTTCGGAATCAAGGAATGGGACATTAACAACACGCTCTCGACGAACGACAATATCCTTGACGTAGGTGAAACGATCCTTCATCTCTTGAGTCCGAACACTTTTAAGAAAAAGTTGGGTGAGGTTAGGATGAATATTGGCTTGAGTTGAAGCTTCACTCGATTGAGCCGTCTTGCGTTGTTTGTTAACGTTTTCATGGGAAAAATCCTAAAAACATAAAGCAAGCAATTTGAAAAATATAAGTGTATGCATGAACATCCTTAATTCAATCCAATGACAAATCCCATTTAGGTTTAAAAAGAAAAATTTTAAACACATATATACATATACAAAAAAAAATTGAAGAAAGAAAAAAATACGTTTGAAAAACGGTAAAAAAATACGAGTAAAACCAAATATATTCGAAACAAAAATTTTGAGATTTTGAAAAAAATTTACAAATTTTGAAAAACCCATGTTGCAAAACATATAACCTATACAAAATTAAAATTTTCTAATCTAAAATTCGAATAAAACCAAAGGAAAAAGAAAAAGATGAAAATATACCTTAAATAGGGATTTTGGATGAATGAATTGAAGATCTTTCACAAAATTGTTGAAGCTTGCTTAGACTTGAGTTTGTGTGTAAAAGCCCTCAAGATTTGATGAAAAACAATGAGGTTTGGAGGGTTATTATAGGAAAAAACCGGGTTAGGGTTTTTAGGGTTTTTGAGAGTTTTAATTAAAAGTGAACTTTAACATTTAAGACCCTTTTTAAAGCTGTCCGCATACCCGTTTCAGAACAGACACGAGCGTTCCGAAACGTTGACTAAAGTTTCGAGTCTAGTTTATCGTTTCGATACGGCTTTGACCGTATTGAATCCCACGTGTTGACTCGTATCAAAATTCGTTTTGATACACTTCTTGGCAGAGGCAAACCGTTTCGAAACCCTTTTAAGGCGTTTCGAAACACCCTAGTCATAGATCACACTTTTAAGGCACCCGTATTGAAACAGATTGACTCGTTTCGATACACCTAGACCTGGAGGTGCAGATGAGGCTCTAATATTGCAGAAAAATGAATTTCATGAAGTCCTATATGCATAAATGACATGAATGAGCAGGAATAACATGCACAAACATAAACATACTCCCCCTAACTATTAGCATGTATGAATTAGGAGTAAAAACACATAAGCATGGCATTTTTCAAGAAATCAAGCAATTTAAGCACAAAAAGATTCTAAAAGGTCATGATAGGCTAGTTAGACCTAACTCTCTCCTAAGGGACCAAAAACGCTCCTTATCCAAAGGCTTGGTAAAAATGTCCGCTAGTTGGTTTAAGGTGTCAACGAACTCTATAACAACATCTTTCTTAAGGACATGATCTCTAATGAAATGATGCCTTATTTTTATATGTTTGCTTCTAGAGTGTTGGATGGGATTTTTGGTTAAGCATATGGCACTAGTGTTGTCACGTTTAAGGGGTATGGTTTCAACTTTAATATCATAATCTAAGAGTTGTTGCTTCATCTAAAGGACTTGAGCACAACAACTACCTAAGGATATGTACTCGGCTTCGGTGGTAGATGGAGCTACACTATTTTGTTTCTTAGAGAACCAAGATATGAGCATACTACCTAAGAATTGACATGTTCCCGAAGTACTCTTCCTATCGATTTTACACCCCCCATAATCCGCATCCGAATAAGCATGAAGGTTGAAGGTTGAGTCTCTAAGGTACCAAAGACCTAGACAAGGGGTATCTCTAAGGTACCTAAAGATTCTCTTAACGGCTATAAGGTGAGACTCTCTAGGACTAGCTTGAAACCTAGCACACAAGTAAACACTAAACAATATATCTGGTCTACTTGCGGTAAGGTAAAGCAAAGATCCAATCATAGAGCGATAAAGCTTAGAGTCAACACACTTACCTCCTTCATCTTTGTCAAGCTTTGTAGATGAGCTCATTGGTGTGGCTTGAGGTTTTGCATTCTCCAAGCCAAACTTCTTGAGCATATCCTTGATGTACTTTGCTTGATTGATGAAGGTGTCATCCTTCCTTTGCTTGATTTGGAGTCCCAAAAAGAATGAGAGCTCCCTCATCATGCTCATCTAGAATTCACCTTGCATTAACTTAGCAAACTATTTGCAATGACACTCATTAGTAGATCCAAAAATAATATCATCAACATATATTTGTACTACTAAGATGTCATTTTTATACCTTTTTATGAAAAGTGTAGTGTCCACCTTACCTTTTTCAATCAAAAAGTTTGAAAGTTTTTCATACCAAGCTCTATGAGCTTGTTTTAAACCATAAAGTGCTTTGGTTAGTTTGAAAACATGATTTGGAAATTTTGAATGTTCAAAACCTGATGGTTGTTCCACATACACTTCCTCATTTATAAAACCATTTAAAAATGCACTTTTAACATCCATTTGAAAAAGCTTAAATCATGATAACATGCATATGCAAGCAACATCCTAATAGATTTCATTCTAGCTACGGGTGTATATGTTTCATCAAAATCAATTCTCTCTTCTTGAGTGTAACCTTGAGCAACTAATCTAGCTTTGTTTCTCACAATGTTACCACTCTCATCTAGTTTATTCCTAAATGCCCATTTAGTTCTTATAGTAGATTGATTACCAGACCTTTCAACTAATGTTCATACATTACTTCTCTCAAATTGATTTAACTCTTCTTGCATAGCCATAATCCAAAAATCATCTTTTAATGCTTCTTTAATGTTCTCAGGCTCTATGCATGAGATAAAAGCAACATGGTTCATGAGTTTAAGAGAAGATCTAGTAGTTACCCCCTTGGATGGATCACCCAAGATTTCACCACCTTTGACATAGTTGTACTCCCTTGGGTAGCTCACTTCCTTTCCCTCAAGAGCCAAGTCCTTCAATGCTTCAAGAGGTGGATCTTGTGTACCATTTTCTTTCGTTGGAATCTCATCCTCCTTTGAAGTTTGTCCTCCATCAAAGGCATCAAGGATTCCTACATCATCACCATCACAAGAATCCTTTCTCAAAAGGAGGTTATCATCGAATACAACATGAATAGACTCTTCTACTACTAAAATTCTCTTATTAAATACACGATAGGCTTTAGAATTTAAAGAATAACCTAAGAAAATAACTTCATCACTTTTTAGCATCAAATTTACCTAAGTTATCTTTTCCATTGTTTAAAACAAAACACTTGCAACCAAATGGATGAAAATAGCTAATGTTAGGCTTTTTAGATTTTAAAATCTCATATGGTGTTTTCTTTAAAAGTGGCCTAATTATAACTCGGTTTACAATGTAGCAAGCGGTGTTTGTGGCTTCCGCCCAAAAATATTTAGGTAAATTGTTTTCACAAAGCATGATTCTAGCCATTTCTTGTAAAGTCCTATTTTTTCTCTTAGCTACCCCATTTTGTTGAGGAGTTCGAGGAGCCGAAAATTTTTGGCTAATACCATTTTCATTTAAAAACTCTTCAAAACCTAGATTTTGAAATTTGGTTCCATGATCACTTCTAATATGCGAAATCTTAAGTTCAAGATCATTTTGAGTTAATTTTGAAAACGTGATGAATTTTTCTAAAGCCTCATCTTTAGTACTTAAAAATAGAACTCAAGTAAATCTAGAATAGTCATCAACAAGTACAAATGCATACGATTTACCACCCAAGCTCATAGTTCTAATAGGCCCAAATAAATCCATGTGAATTAGTTGTAAACATCTACTTGTAGAAACATCATTAATGGATTTAAAGGATGACCTATGTTGTTTACCCTTAGAGCATGCATCACAAATTTTGTCATTTGAGAACTTAATTTTGGGTAAACCTCTAACTAGATTTAGGGAAACTAATTTTTCTAAAACACTAATGCTAGCATGTCCTAGTTTCCTATGCCATAGCCATGCATCATTTTCATTTTGTGCAACAAAACATGCATGGGATGTATGAATGTCATCTAAATGCACCATGTATATATTACATATGCGATGACCAATGAGCATTATATTATTCGATTTAATGTCAACAATTTTGCATCCATTTTTATCAAATAAGACATTAAATCCTTTATCACACAATTGACTAATGCTCAATAAATTGTGTTTTAGACCATCGACATATAAAACATTTTCAATGAGAATAGTAGAGTGATTACCTATGGATCCAATACCTTTAATGTGGCCTTTGGAGTTGTCACCAAATGTTACTACTCCTCCACTTTTTGGCTTTAAGTACATGAATCGACTCTTGTATCCGGTCATGTGCCTCGAGCATTCATTATCAAGGTACCATGAGTTTTGACTTTGTGCTTTGGCCTTGTAGCAATGCTCCCCCTACAAACAAAGAGTTAAACTTTGATTTTTGGTACCCAAATCATTTTGGGTCCACGAGTGTTAGCTCCCAAAAGCTTGGTTCCCTTAGGAATCCAAGGTGAAATAGCAACAACATTATTAGACTTGACGAGTTCCTTAGGAACCCATACACTTCTAATTTTCTTAGTTCTATTATGCCTATGGAAGCCACTTTGTTTGTAATTATATGTCTTTCTCTTAGGTTGGTTAGTTCTAGAGGATTCACCTATCTCATTTTTCACATTACCAACATTTTTGAAAGACTCTTGAGCTTGTTAAGCTCATCTAACACCTTTTGGTGTTCATTATTGGATTGAGAAATAAGATTGTTTAAGTCTACATTTTCATCTTGAAAGAATTTAAGTTCATCTTGTAAACCTAAGATCTTTTTCTCAAATTTTAAGTTAGCTTGAGAAAGTGAGTCATTTTTAGCATTTAATTCTGAAATAATTTTTTTGTTTCTTATGACCGACTCTTTATACTTCTCAACTAACTCATCATATACCTTTTGTAACTCATCATAAGCATCATGCAATTCATCAAATGTAAAATCAAAAGATGATGAGTTAGAGGTACCATGGAAGAATCATTCTCAAGAGCCATGAGGCAAAGGTTGGCCACTTCGTGTTCCTCATCCTCGGATGACTCCTCATCACTCAAAGTAGCAAGCTTGGCTTTGAGCTTCTTCTTATTCTCAAAGCCCTTCTTCTTGAGTTGAGGGCACTCCGAACGAATATGACCCGATTTTTTGCACTCAAAGCAAATGATTTGATCCCTCTCTTCTTCTTTGTTTTTGTTTTTGAAATCCATTTTTCTTTGAATCTTCCTTCTTCGGCTAGACCTCATAAACTGTGAGAACCTTTTGGCTATCATAGCCAATTCTTCTAGATCTTCCCCCTCACTAAAAGTGCTCTCCTCATGTAGAGAAGCTTTGAGAGCCACTCCTATCTTTTTCTTCTTGTCTACCTCAAGCTTCTCCACTCTTTTCTCTTCCTTGTTCCTTTCATCTTCCCTTCCTTGCTTCATTATCTCATGAGTTAGAAGAGAACACACTAGCTCATCAAGCTTGAGTGTCTTCAAATTTTTGGCCTCAATGATGGCGGTTCTCTTCCCATCCCAAGACTCGAGAAGTGAGTGGAGTAGCTTCCGAACTAATTTGTCTTCTGGGATTATCTCTCTAAAACCCTTTAGTTCGTTGATGATTGTTGAGAAATGATCGAACATCTTTGACACGGTTTCGTCGGGCTCCATTTTGGAGTAGATGTCTCCTTCATATCACTTGTTCCTTCATAAGTAGTCTCAAGTGTATCCCACACTTCCTTAGCACTTTCAATGGAGAAAACTTTGGAGTAGATGTCGGGACCAAAAGAGCAAAACAACATGTGAAGAGCTTTATTATTGATTTGAATCTTCTTTCTCTCTTCTTCACTCATCTCATTTTTTTTCTTTGGCACCAATCTTCCTTCGTCGTCTCTCTTCATCGGAATAGAGGGAACATCTTCAATGGCATCCCAAACTAGATAATCGTTGGATTTAATGAAGAGACGCATCTAGTTTTCCAAAAAGGGTAGTTATCACTGTTGAAGAAAGGCAGTTTGGTGGTTGATTGAGACTCGTATATGTTTGACCTGGAGGTAGATGCCATGGATTGCTTTGTGGTTGATCACACTCTTCCTAGGAACTTCTCTTGTGGTTGTTAATCCTTCAAAGAGGTAGGCTCTAATACCGATTGTTGAGTGGATCAATGAAACAATATAAGCCAAGAAGGGGGTGAATTAGATTTTTAGAACTTTTGGTGGTGAAGTGGAAAATTAAAATGATAGACAAGAGGATTTAGAGTGGTTCAAGTTCCAATCGAACTCTATACCCACTACCTTAGCTTCACTAAGGATTTTCCAACAATCCACTAATTGTTCTTCCCATTTTCTAGGCGAAGAAGGTAACCTTTACAATACCGGTCAAATTTTCTACCCAAAATTTGACCCAATCCTCACTCAAGAAATACAAAGAAGATGAAGGCTAAAACTAGTATCTCTCAATACAAAATATAGTCCTTTTACAAGCACTCAACCCAATTGAACAGATAGGAATGGAAATTACAAAGTTCACAATTGGGGTTTACAAGAAATAATGGGATTTAGATACAATTGCTTGGATTTGATGTTTGGATGATTCTTTTGAGATCAATATTTGTTCTTGGAGCTTTTAGAGGTCCCTTTTATACATTATCATTGAATTCTAGCCGTTGAGGTTGTTGTATTTATCAATATAGCCATTGGGATGTTATCTTCCCTCCATAAATGCAGTCTGCAACTACCCGTTCTGAAATGCCCGACCCTGTTTCTAAACATACCAAAATAGAAAGAGCCGTTAGGGTGTAATAAATAGACCGTACCGAAATGGGCACGATCGTTTCGATACGCTAAGAGCCCGTTTCGAAACTCGTTTTGAAACATTTTGCCACTGTCAAAGCTTGTATTGAAAAAGCTTAGAAGTGTTTCGATACATCTTAACGATAATTTTAAATTCAGTTATAAAACTTCAACAGTCATATTTTAAAACCAAGTTTGAATTCCATTTCGAAACGTTTGAGGTTGTTTCGATACTGCCGTATCAAAACGAATCAAATTGTTCAGATGTTCTTCATTCGGTTTGAAACACGTTCCGAAATGCCCAAAGGCCGTTCCGAAACGGTGACTCGAAAATCATTGTTTTGCCTTGATAAACACTTAGAAAATATTTGACAAGTTGAGGTTTTGACTTAAACATTTTTCTTTAAATACATAGAGAGGTTTTGAGGACTTAAAAATTCATTTTCCATTTTTCAATTTAGTCTTTAAATTCTTTGTTATATCAAAATCAATTTATTGGTTTCGCAGTATATTAAAAGATATTTATTTTTGAGTAAGTAGAGATCAAGAAACAGAGTAGCAGTTTGTAAAACTGCTTGAACAGCCACTTTGAAATTTCACTAAAAATCACATGAGAAGACTAAGAATCTGAAATTTATATGGCTAGAAATCTTATTCAGCCTACTTTTGTTTAAAACAAACGGAATTGTATTCCGAGTTATAGAACATTTTATAGGAATATTTCTTTAAACATGGTACAAACTACTTATGTACTAAATGATATGTTTTTCTTAATGTTTAGTTAGAGGAAATGGAAATGATGGAAATCACAAATTGGAAGAATAAGGAAAATGAGTCTTTAAGCTTGGATTGAGGTGAGTGTAGTTTATGATCTGGGATGACATGGTGTCATCTCGGTTTATCATTGTTCACATAATATTATGTTTTCTTGTCATACATGGTGACATGATTTATGAAGCTCACATAGAGCAAGCATGGTGACATTTATGGTATGGAAAGCTTGATAAACTTATTTATGCTTTCATGAATCATGAATATGAAATGACATTACATGACAAGAATGTTAAGCATGTAAAATAAGCATGACAATTCCATGAAAACATGATTTATTGACAAACAAGTTTATATGTGTTACAAGTGAGCTAAGGCTCTATAATAACAAGCTATATATTACATGAACTATGTGATGCAAGGGAGCTTAAAGCTCTAATATGTTAAGATCATGAAATGAAAATTCTTTGGACACAAGTATTTTGGGTACAATTGGCATGTCACAGAATTCATTGAGCTTATGCACAAGTGGACTACAATTCTTGGATTATAACCCTTATGTGGCAAGGCGGAGAGATGTATGTGTTGGTCATTGGCGAGACAGAGGGATTGACTATTCATGGATTTGGTAATGTTGGTGGAATTCGTGTACCCTATGTATGATTGTGATCCAAGAGCAAGTTAATGAAAATACATGAAATGTTATGAGAAGAATGAAAAGAATATGTTTCATGAACAAGACATTATTATGAACTCAAATAAGATATGCTTAAGACATAACTACGAATTCAAGTAAGACATGTACAAGACATGATATGTATTCATGGAAGCCATCATGTGTTTGGATTTCATTACATTCCATGATTATTATATATATGAATTTTTCTACTACCTCACTTAGGCTAAGTAAGCTTAATGCATTTCATTGTCATGTAATTTTAGGATATAAATTAGTTATGAATTGATCGTGGAAGAAGGTTGCAAGTCACACTCAAGGCATTAAGTAAGTTTTATTTGACAAACTCCTAGATGGTAGCATATGAAGTTATGAACTAAGTATGCTAGTTGCATTATGATAGATATGATATGATTGATATCATGATATGATTAAATATCAAGTGATGAATTTGACGTATGGTGCTTTTTTTTTTGCTAGGCAAAATCAATTTTATTGATTTTTATCCAAGTTGAGTGCCTCGTTAAAAACATCCCTAGGCCTAATTGGAGGAAAATAGTACACACCGAATGGATTTTTAACATAAAGAAACAAGGATGGTGACACTACATATCCCATTCTGCCTCACCCTTTTAACAAAACTGTGTCACTACAATTTTTTCTTGGTATTACAATAGTTACCACCAAGCTTTGAAAATCTCAATCCTGTGCATTCTTTCCTTTACAAGATGATCGGCTAACCAATTCTTGTTCTTCAAGACGTAAACGAAAGATACTTGCTAAATTTGGCTACATAAGTTGTCTATTTCATCAAACAAAGACCACCATCGCCAGGGTCAGAGACTTCTATCCCTAATCCAATTTAACACCGTTTGTGAATCTAACTCTACAACAAGATTTGCTCTCCCTAGCCAACCTATTTCAACAAAGATTGACAATGTTGTTTGAGAAGCTTCCAATTCCGCATAGTCAGAACTTACCAGATCAACATGTTCGGAGAACATGGCTCTTATGTCTCTTGCATTTGTCCTCAGCACCCCACCACACCCTACATTCGGATCCATGTACGCACCATCAATATTGAATCTAACTTCACCTTCCTTTGGAGGAATCCACTCTTGATTGTCTTTGAAATTTATACACCCAGTAGGATTATTCCACCAATCTTCTTCATTAAGGAGAAGATCTTCATTTATAGCTTTGATCCAAATTTATGCTCTCATTTTTGTGTAGAAAAGAAGGCCTTTATAGGAGTTACTTTATCTTCGAATATTTTTTCGTTTCTTGCACCCAAAAACTACAAATTGTTGAAGCTACCGAAATAAGTCACAATGTTCTTGTTTTTCCTGTCCAAATAATATTAAAACAGAAAGAAAGGAAATCATCTAGGTTCGACAAGTTTGGCCAAATAATTGACCACCAATCATATATTTTCCTCCAAAAACATCCTGCAAAGACTCTAAATTGTTGAAGCTACCGAAATGAGTCATAATGTTCTTGTTTTTCCTGTCCAAATAACATTAAAATAGAAAGAAAGGAAATCGTCTAGGTTCGACAAGTTTGGCCAAATAATTGACCACCAATCATATACTTTCCTCCAAAAACATCCTGCAACCCTGCATACCAACATCGAATGGATCGCACTTTCAACTCCTAGCTCACACCAAGGACAGCCAATCACTTCTTCATCAAGTTTCACCCCTCTTTCTCTTGGGAAATCTATTGTTGGTATCCTTTCGATTTTTAATAACCATAGAAAACTTTTTACTTTTGGTGGCACATTCATTTTCCAGATTTTGTCAAAGTCAAAAACAGGGTCTTCAATATTTGTTGTCACCAGCAGGTAAGTCTTCCCACTGAAAAATTCCATGAATTGTCATGAACCCATATTATCCTATCTACACACTCAATTCTAATTTGCTCCTCTTCCAAAATTTCTTTCACTGAAGTCAAAATTCTTTCTTCTCTTTCCACCAGAGGCCTTGAAAAAATGGCTACCCAGTCAATCTCATTTAAGTTGTTATTGAGAGTGATTGAGGCTACGACAATCCCTTTTCTAGTAGCTAATCTGTATAGTCTTGGGAATGCTTGGCAAAGTGGCTTCTCCCTACACCAGTGATCTTCCCAAAATAATATTGATTCTATGCTATGCTATTGAAATTACGGTTATGATCTATGTTAATAAAGTAACACCATGAGTCTTTGAAGGACTATGAAGTAAGCAAACTAATATATCTTGAATTTAGTATGCTAAGTCATGTTTACATTTTAGTCTTAAGTTTGTGATGTATATAATTGGTATGATACGTTATATGTAATAGTAAGTTTGATGTGATAAATGATTTGGCATGATAAGAAGGTTAAGTGATAAATTTGTAATATGATAGATCCAAGTGGTATGTTAATGGAAATGATATGCACAAACGAATTCGTAAAGTTTCG
This sequence comes from Hibiscus tridactylites, assembly GCA_958450335.1. Lineage (NCBI taxonomy): Eukaryota > Viridiplantae > Streptophyta > Magnoliopsida > Malvales > Malvaceae > Hibiscus > Hibiscus tridactylites. The sequence continues at coordinate 54,149,945 of OY288286.1, read as the reverse complement.
TTAAGGTTGAAAAAACCTACTATGAATAGATGATATAATCTATGCTTGACTTCAGTAATAAGTTGAAATTTTGGTTATAGTTCAAATGGGCAACAATATAGTTAAATGGTTTAAAACTATTTGTTCATGAATTTTTAATTTAGAAACATGGAAGCTTGGATTATAACGCTTGTATAAACAACCTTAATAAGTACGAAGTTATAACAAAATGGTTAAGGAGGTTTTAAACCTATTTGGGATGCATTAATATTGAATTGTTAAACAAGAAGTGTAAAGGGGATGATTTCATACATATTTTGAGTCGATACATAGGGGTGTTTATATACAGAGAAGCATGAGGATAAGCATGTTGTGTACAGCTATTGTATGAGCTGGAGAAGTTTGTTATAAACCCTAACAACCTGACAGCTAATGGCAGTGATCATAAGACACGTGTACTGAAGAGGTTTCCTGACGTTGCATGGCTGAGGTCACGCATGCATACCTTCATTCAACATTCCCCCTGCTTCTTCAAGCTTCTTGACGTAGATTTTGTCTCTGAAAGCTTCAAACATCGTTCGTGTCAATGGTTTAGTGAAACCATCAGCAATTTGATGTGTGGCAGGAACATAGTTCACACATATCTGATTGAGGGCGACCTTTTCTCGGACAAAATGAATGTCGAGATCAACATGCTTGAAGCGAGCATGATAGACTGGATTTGCAGTGAGGGCTATGGCACTCGTGTTATCGCACCATATGGTTGGGACTTGTTCAAACTTTACTCCCATTTCCTTTAGTAAGGCATTGATCCAAATAACTTCAGCTGATGAGTCCGCAAGGCTCCTGTACTCTGCTTCCATTGTGGACCTTGAAACCACCTTTTGTTTTGAAGAATTCCATGTTACAAGACCATTGCCCACGAACACACAATGGCCTGATATGGAGCGTCGGTCGACAGTGCTTGATCCCCAGTCAGCATCAGAGAATGCTACCACTTGAGGACTGGATGAAGATCTGGTGAAAATTAAACCAAGATCTTGAGTGCCAACTAGGTATCGAAGGATCCTTTTAACAGCAACCATGTGTAACTCACAAGGAGCATGCATGAATTGAGCAACTCTATTTACACTGTAGGTAATTTCAGGGCGAGTATGGCAAGCATAAAGCAACATTCCTACAATGATTCTGTATTCTCCTGCATCAGACAATGGTTTCCCTGCACCCTCTACTGTCAATTTCTGAGACGCAACCATAGGTGTTGGTGTGGAATTAGCTCTTTCCATCTGAGTCTCTTGAAGCAACTCTCTAATGAACTTTCGTTGACTGAGATAGAGAGAGTTACTGGTTCTGCTTACTTCAATGCCAAGAAAGTAGTTTAGGCTGCCTAGATCTTTCAACGAGAATTGTTGATGAAGTTGTTCAACCACTCTATCAATATCTGTGGCTGAGGATCCTGTAACCACGATGTCATCTACATACACTAACATGTAAGTGTAGATGGAGTTGGTGCACTTGATAAACAAAGAATTATCAGCTTTAGATTCAGTGAACCCCAAGTTCTTCAAGCATTGTTTTAATTTGGCATTCCAGTTGCGTGGAGCCTGTCTTAGCCCATACAGGGCTTTGTTTAATTTGCACACAAGTGGAGCACCAGTCGAGGACTGCTTCTCAAATCCTGGTGGTTGCTGCATAAAGACTTCTTCTTCAAGCTCACCATTAAGAAAGGCGTTGTTTACATCAATCTGTCGAAGTATCCATCCTTGTGATACTGCCAAGGAGAGGATGATATTCACAGTGGGGAATTTCACAACATGACTATAGGTATCATGGAAGTCATGCCCAGGGATTTGAGAGTATCCTTTGGCAACAAGTCTTGCCTTGTGTCTTTGAATTGTTCCATCTGAATTTCTTTTCAATTTGAAGATCCATTTACATCCAACAACTGATCTTCCTGGAGGTAATTCAACCAATGTCCATATGCCATTGGTTTGTAAAGCTTGAAACTCAGCAACAACTGCTTCTTTCCATCGAGGGGACTGTAAAGCATGATAGATATCTTCAGGTTCACCATAGTCGACTTCACTTAGAAAGGATTTTGGTTTGAAGATACCACATTTCCCTCGAGTAAGCATTGGATGTTGATTGGAAGTAGCACCAGAGATGTTACTTGTAGTAGATGAAGGATCATTATGGCAAACTGAAGGAGCAGAAATATCATCACCTGAGATTGGAGGATTCTGAACTGAAGAGACAGTTTGGCTATGATGTATGAGCTCAGATTCAGTTGGTGAAGTATGTTGAAGATGTTCTCCAGTAGTTTCAGTAGTGGGAGAAGGATTATCACCTGAAATAGGATGGTGATCTTGATCATGGTCTGGAGAAAATGTGTCACATGTTTGAGATGGAGGTACTTGAGAGTTATCCCTTGTAGGAGATACTTGGTGGTGTTGATCATTCATACGGCTGATGTCAGTGACAAGTTTTAAAGACTGAGGTGCATGTGTTGAGCCTCTGGACACTTCATGTTTCTGTTGAGCAAAAGGGAAAAACATTTCATCGAAGACAAGATGTCTTGATGTGTATACTTTGCCACTGGGAGCCAAACATTAAAAACCTCGATGCTGTGGGATATAACCCAGGAAAGTGCAGGCTTCAGACCTAAACTCAAGTTTATGAGAGTTGAAGGGCCTGAGATAGGGAAAGCATCTGCAGCCAAAGATCTTCAGTTGGTCATAGCTAGGTTTCTTCCCATGGAGCTTTTCGAAAGGTGACATTCCATTGAGAACTTTAGTAGGCATTCTGTTGATCAAGAATATAGCAGTAATAGCAGCATAAGACCAAAAACGTAGAGGCAAAGAAGCTTGTGCCAGAAGAACTAGAGCTAATTCAATGACATGTCGATGTTTTCTTTCGACAATGTCGTTCTGCTCAGATGTGTGAGGGCATGTTACTCTGTGATTAATACCTTCTTTGAGAAGATAAGTGGTGAATGAACGATATTCTCCTCCCCAATCGCTTTGAATTGCTTTGACCTTACATCCAAATTGAGTCAGAACCATCTGTTGGAACAATTGAAACACAGAAAGAGCTTGAGATTTATCTCTTAACAGGTAGATCCATGTGTGTCGTGTGTTAGCATCCACAAAACAAATGTAGTAACGGAATCCATTTGACACGTTATGTGAAGAACCCCAGAGGTCTGTGAAGATCAATTCAAATGGAGAAGTATACTCAGTGGAAGAATGAGGAAAAGAAAGCTTGTGACTTTTGCCCATGGGACACGAAACACATGTTTTAATATCTTTTGAAGAAAGCTTTACATTCATTGCACTACACATTGTAACCAATGTTTCAAAGGCTGGATGGCCTAGCCTTCTATGCCATAACTCAAACAGATCATAGGACTTCGATACATTATAGACTGGAACAATTTTATTCTTCAGGTTGAAAACATATAACCCATCTTGTTCTGCACCTTCAAGCATGATATCCCCAGAATTCTCATCTCGAACACAGCAATCAGTTGCATGAAACTCAAAGAAAACCTGATTGTCCCTAGCAAGCTTGGATACCGAGAGCAAATTCTTGGTTATGTGAGGGACACACAATAAATCATACAATTGTAAGGCACGAGAAGTAGTAAGAAGGGAATTTGAGCCAACCAAATCAATGGAGAGAGGAACACCGTTACCAACAAGGACCTTACCTGGACCACTATAATCAACTGCATTGGTTATGTTGCCAGCATCAGCAGTGACATGATGCGTATCCCCAGAGTCAACTACCCACTGATCGTTAGGAGCGTTAGCAGCATGAGCTTGAGATGAGGATGAAGATGGGTTGGGCACTGAGGAGCTACGAGTATTATATGTGCAAGGAGATGTTGGATTGCCACTGTATGAGGAATAGTGAGTAGAAGCAGAATCATTGGAACAAGACCCCTGTGAAGAAGTAACGCCTGGGAAGGTTTGGTCAAACCTGTGCCAGCAGCGGTCAACCAGATGACCATTCTTGCCACACAGTTGGCATTGAACACGCATGCGACGTCCACGACCACCAGATCGACCACCAAAACTTGCGGATCGAGATTGAGGTGAACCAGAGGAAAATGAGGAATCTCCAGAGAAATTAGAACTTCGAGCCATGTTTGCGCTGATAGTGAGACCTTCAAACTCAGATTCAAAGCCAGCCAGTTGTGCTTCAGCATCAATAAGCATGGTGTAGACAGAATCAACAGAAAATGGAGTGGTGCTGCTTGTGATAACAGCCATGAAAGGATGATAGTCACGAGGCAAACCTTTAAGAATGCTTGCAATCTGTTCCATTGAGGACACAGCATTTCCACAGGAAGCAAGAGCATCACACACCTCCTTGACACGGGTGAGATAGACCCTCATACTGTCATCACCCTTTTTCAACGATCGAAGCTTTCCATAGAGGCTCATGACAGAAGTAGTTGATTTGTTCGCAAAGAACTGAGTGACAGTCTTCCATACACCATTGGCAGTTTCAGCACCTACAAACTGGGAGAGAAGATGGGGACTAATCGTCGACAACAGCCACGAAGCCAGAGCACTATCCTGTGCGACAAACTCTTCATACTCGTCATTGTCCACTGTAGTGCCAGTGTCATCAACAATCGTTTCAGATGGAGGCTTGATTTTCCCTGTGAGGAGACGTTCAAGCTGATGACTACGAACGGTGAGAAGCACTTGCTGCTTCCACAAGAGAAAGTTGGTGTCATCTAAAATGATGTTAACCTTCTTGTTAGTGAAGGATTTAGAGGATTTGGAGGAAAACTCAAGAAGAGGTTCGTCATAACCTGAGGAAGAAGATGGATTCACCATGAGGAAGCAAATGAAGAAATGTCAGCGAAAGCTGAGAAACCCAAGATCAGAAGCGACTGATACCATATTGAATTATTAAACAAGAAGTGTAAAGGGGATGATTTCATACATATTTTGAGTCGATACATAGGGGTGTTTATATACAGAGAAGCATGAGGATAAGCATGCTGTGTACAGCTATTGTATGAGCTGGAGAAGTTTGTTATAAACCCTAACAACCTGACAGCTAATGGCAGTGATCATAAGACACGTGTACTGAAGAGGTTTCCTGACGTTGCATGGTTGAGGTCACGCATGCATACCTTCATTCAACAATTAAACATGAACTTGAAACTCAAACTTGCAATATGGTGCAAGGCGTACCGGTACGGCACGAACAAGTATCGTTCAGGCAAGCTAAAAATGATCATTTCGCGCTTAGTGAACCGGTATGGTACCTTACATACCGGTACAGGGTCAAGTACCGGGGTACGAAAGTTTACTACTAGAATCTGAAAATTATTTGGTGTCGGTACGGGACGAGTCCTTCTCGAGCCCAAATGCTGAACAAGATTGGTGGCTATTATGTTTTGCTTTCATGGCAGAAGTGGTTGACGAGTTTGAATTTGGTATTCCTTTTTGAGACCAGATGCTGAACAAGATTGGTAGATGGCTCGAGCTCTTATTCTTTTGACAGTATTACTTTAGGGGTCTACTCCAGTTTGAGTCTTGCTTTATGGTTTTATTTTGTGATTTGTCACTTTGGTTGTTGTCCTTTCTTTTTGGACTTAAGAGACTATAGTTTGGGTCGAAATGTAAGTTTGTAATAAGTTTTAACATTGTGCACTATTTTTCCTCCATTTAGGATTTAGAGAGGTTTTTAAACGAAGCCAATGTTATTGCTCTTCGTTCCTCCAAAGTTTACGTTTCGGCCCCTAACTGAGAGATAAGATCATTAGCTTAATAATTAGTTTGAGTTCGATTTAATAAGGCTAAACCTATTGAAAAGTATAAGATGAATGATGAATTCTGATAAATTCCCTAATTACAAGTATTTAACTTTAGTCCGTGGACTTTGAAACTTTGTAAGATAATCTCTAATGATAAAATTAGAATTGTTTAAGATCAAGATTGTTGATGAATAATGTTTTGATTTGGAGTTATATATATTTTGTATTTTTCATGACTTGATTGTATGCTTGTTTGTCCGATTCAAATTTTGGTGACATTTTCGATCCGATTCTCTTCTAGGCCGGGAGGGGTGTTACATAACTTATGTATTAAATAATACCACGTATTAATTATAGCATCTATCAAACACATGGTTATGAGTACCTTATATAATACATATATGTTAAATAATACAACACGCCAGTTATAAGCCAACAAAATATATCGTAAAGTTATTATCTTCGGATTTGGAAAGAGTAAAGGATTCTAATTTGATCCATGCCAGTAGAGATTGACGGTGGTGGCATTACAAGCAATCAGTGGAAACATTATTCTCAAACCAATCCATTAGACGAACTCGTCAAAAATCCTGCAACTTTTCCTCAAAAGGTTAGAGATTAAGAAGAAGAAGAATAAAATTATTTCGTTATAACTTATTATTTGACTAGACAATTAATTTTTGTTGTTCTTCTAATTTTTTAGGGCTTTGAGTTTTTTAATAGAGATTTTCTTATACATAAGATGTCGAACTCGAGATATATTTAAATGATACCGAACTGCTTATTATTTGTATCAATCTCGTTGATTGAATAGACATTTATTGACAAATATATTACAACTTTAGCAAGTACAACACAATATTAGACCAGAGGTTCACATAGCCAAGACACCAATGGTCAACATTTATTCAAACATAAAAACCTAAAATCTATGGTACTTATTATTTATGTCTTAAAGGCGCTCATAGAGTTCAGAACCAAGGCGTGGGGTTAGGACAACTTCAAGAGGATTCAACTTGGGCAAGGCAAGCCCTAAGCCTTCCTCCATATCCACCGCCATCCCATCTGTTGTCCGAATGTCAAATCCCTGAATCAATTTCGCCACCGTGAGGTGAACCACTTGCAACCCAAACGTGATTCCAGGGCACGACCGTCTCCCGGAGCTAAACGGCATGTACTCGAAGTTCTGACCCCTAAAATCAACATGAGCGTGTGTTGTCATAAACCTCTCCGGTTGGAACACATGGGCGTTTTCCCAGACCCGTGGGTCTCGTTGCAGTTTCCAAAGGTTGACGATTAAACGAGTCCCTTTCGAGACATCGTAGCCAGCGATGCGACAATCTTTTGTGGCTTCACGGATTCCGGTGATGGGGCCGGGTGGGTATAAGCGTAGGGTTTCCTTGACAATGGCTTGTAGATATTTGAGGTTGTTAATGTCTGATTCTTGGACCCACCTTTCTTTTCCAACTTGGCGGTCGAGCTCTTCTCGGGCTGCTTTTAGGACATTTGGGTGGTTCAGTAGTAAAGAAAGTGCCCATGTGACCGTCACCGATGTGCTTTCTCCTCCGGTCAATGTAAGAATCTGCAAACAATATCAGAGTTTAAGGGCAGAACAATATATTATGTTGGCTAAACTATAACAGAGGTCACTCAATTATGGGTAAAATTACATTTAGGTCACCCAATTATTAAAAGTTATATTTGGGTCACCCAATTATTAAAAGTTACATTTGAGTCACTCAATTAATATTATGGTTACATTTGGGTCACTCGACCGTTTAATTGCAAAAAAAAAACCGTTAAATGTTGCCGTCTAATTGGGTATAATGACATTTTTAGTCCTTGAAACTTTTATATTCATCAATTTAGTCCTAATTCAAAAACTTAAAACCTTCATATTTAAAAATATATCAATTCAGCCCTTTTTTCTTCCAAATAGCTTGTATACCCTCGTTAAAAATATATCGATTTTTAAATCATTAATTAATCTAATACACAATTTTATAAATGTAAATATATTTATAATTATTTTTAATGATAGATCTGTAATTAGCATCTACATTAAAATTAAACTCATTGAAATCTATTTAAAATTATTTATAAAAACCTTTAAGTTTTAGTTACTAAATTATTATTATAGAAGACATTTCCTAAGTTCTCTGCAAGTTTGTTTTATAATAAAAAAATTACTACTACAAAAATTATACTTTTTAATGAAAATAAACAGAATAGCAGAGAACTTAAGAAATGTTTTTAAAATAAAAATGAATAAATTGATATATTTTTCAAATATGAATGCCTAAATTTATTGAATTAAGTCAAATTGATAAAAATATATAAGTTTTGAAGACTGAAATTGTAATCATACCAAGCTTTATTAGATATCCATTTTAATTTCGATTGTAAGTTTTAATAATTAAGTGACTTATTTGTAATTTAACTAACAATTAAGTGACATATTTATAACTTCACCAATAATTGGGTGACCAATTAAACATCAACATTTGACGCTGATTGCAATTAAATGACCGAGTAACCTAATTGTAACCAACCATAATATTAATTGCGGGACGTATATGTAACTTTTAATAATTGAGTCAGTTTACTGTATTATGTTAGAAAAAAATGAGGAGGAGGAAGCGTTACCATGGTTGTTGCTTTTACAATGGTGTCGCGGGTATGTCCTGAAATTACAGTTTCCTGGGGCAGGTGAGTTAACATGACGTCCATGAAGTCAGTTTCAGAGGTGCCCTGGGTTTTCCTTTTCCTCTCAAGATGCTCCTCCAGCCAAACACTGATTACCGAGTCAATTTCTTTGCCTGTTCGCTTCATGGAACGTATATGGCCTTGAATGTCCAGCCACTCAAGGTACGGTAGAGCATCCGCCACCACGAAATTCCCGAACAGATACACCGCTTGCTTTATAGCTTTCTCGTACCGCCACGGCTCGCTGTTTACTTCCGTGTAATCGCTGCCGGAAAATCGCTTTCCGACTAGCAACCTCAGGATTGTATTGAACGTGAACTGTTCCAACGCCTCGCTGATACTCACTCCGGCGCGATTCTCAGCACCGTGACCGTACAATTCTTTGATAAGAGAGTCCAGCTCGGAGAACCGAATGTGCTTCAGCTTCTCCAAACGGTGGCTCGAAAGGAGCTCGATGGTGACCATCTTTCGGATGTTACGCCAATATTCTCCGTATGGGGCGAGTGCAAAGATGGCGTTGTTGTAGCCCATGTGGCGGCCGCCCGCGATGCTGGCTCGAGTGGCCAGTGTTAGGTCATTGGTGGTGAAGCAATCTTTGGCGATTTCCCAACTGCTCACCACCAAAACTCGGTGGGTTCCGAGTTTGAGTGAGTAGAGTGGGCCGTAAGTGTCCGCCATTCTTGCTAGCTGCTTGCAGAGTGTTTCTTTCCCGTTTAGAAGATGGAGGTGACCGATGAGTGGCAATGAACCGGATGGTTGGGGAATACTATTTTTCTTGGGATTCTTTGGTGTAAATTTGGAGAGCAAATATAGAAACATGAACAAGGCTACAATTGATTGGAGATAAGCGTAAAGATCCATGCTGATTCCAAAGGTATTGCTACTCAACTTTTGTGTTCCCTATACCTATTTATAGCCACGGAACCTCACCCTCCTAATTTACAAAAATTTATTCTAATCTTTTTCAAAATAATTACTCCAATTTTAATTTTTTTAATATTATGAATACGATTATAATGTTGTATATGTTTATATTTTTTTTAACATTTTGATAACCTACATACACCTTACACATAAAATTGTTAAAACTCAAATCTTCTAAAATAAATATCATCATTTGTTTTACTAAAATCACTAGTTGGGTTCTTAAATATATATATATATATATATATATATATATATATATATTATTGATACTATAATTTCACTCATTGACTGAAAATAATAAATTAAAAAAGAATTTTGGCAAAAATAGTTATCCAAAGTTAGGTTATATATAAAATAAATAGTTTTATAAAATCCAAATAGTTATACCGCAAAAATATCAAAATATATTTTAGAAAATGTTAGAGATCTTTTATTTAGAAAAGAAATAGTAGAAAATATCATTTTTACGTAGGGTGAGATTTGAAGCTCGCAGAAATCTAAAATATAATAAACTTATCACTTAAGTTTGAGGTTAAATAATAGTAGTAATTTTTAAATAAAAATAAGTTGGTCTAGTTAGATAAATGGATTAAGGTTTCGAGAGGGGCTCGTGCCCTCAAACTCCCATTTTTATTTTTACTTTTGTTATATAGAATTTTTTTTTAAATATATATGCCATGTTTGGTAAAGAAAGGTTTGGGTAAAAATTAGAGGTTTGGGGCATAATTAGAAATTTGACTAGTCAAATCCGCTAATATTGTTGTTTGATAAACAATGGATTGAAAGAGCGGATTGTGGTGAAACCGCTAATTTTGAAAAAGCTCATAATATGAGCTTTTTTAGATTAGAGGTTTGATATTAGAGTTGTAAAGACTCTTTTATCCTTATCAATTACCAAAAATTTTAAAATAACCTAAATTAAATATTTTTTCAACTTATTTATAAGCTAATCCTATTTACTTTTTTATTATCACATATTTATATGTGTATTTAAATTTATTAATTAATTAAATTATATTAAAATAATTATGTAAATAATAAATTAATATATAAATCATTTGAATATGTTTAGAAAAGTTATATTAAAAATAATTTTAGATATCTAATTAATAATAATTAGATACAAAATATTGATAATTAATAAACTATTCAAACAAGTATTGAATATAATCATGTCCTTATATGTCATTTTGCTTGTTTAAATAATCTAACAGCTATCAGCTATCAGTTAATTTTACCAAACACTTTTATACAATAAGCTAATACAATTCGCTAGTCAAATTAGCTAATACAATTAGCTATCAGTTAATGTAATTCGCTATCCGCTATCAACTATCAGCTAATTGCCAAACATGGCCATAAATTTTTAATTTAACTGATGAATTAAAGATAAAATATTTTTTTTTGAAAGTTAAAGACTTTTATTCATACGAAATTTCTAGAAGATAAAATGCCTTCCCTAACATAAAAATAAAGAAAAAAAGTGGTCCGTATACAAACTGTTGAGCAATACAACTTGAAACGTGTTTATCTATCTTGGGCGACATCACAATAAATTGCCTTTACAAATATTTCAAACAAAGTACCATAGAGACTACTTTAAACAAGTAGAGCAGCATCAGAAATTGAAGGGCTCACCCAAATGCTGCAAAATTTGTTTGTGACCTGTACTTGCCTGATCCATTTCCCAACGAAAATCAACCTCCCAGCTAATTGATGAGCTTCACTTCTTTCAAACACAAATTCCCAGTTATATCTCATTTTGAATATACAAACTTCTTTGACTAGTTCTGTAAACACATTTGGAACATTAGGAGGGGAAAGAATCCAATTTATTGCCATCAGAGGCTATCACCAACTGATGAGAGTTCTTCCATTTTAAAACAGAAAATGTTTTACAGGCCTCCAAGATTCCACTCAATTCTGCAAACGTTGGATCTGTCAAACCAATATTCAAAGAGAACGTAGCAAATATTCGTTTCAATTGAAATCCCCATTTCACACTGTTTAATAAATGTAGGGTGGGCATGAGTTCACCCTATACTTTTTAAAGTTCATACATTATGTCTTTACTTTTTTTAATTTTTATAAATTAATTCTAAAATTTTATAATGTTAATGAATTGTGTCCACCCTTCAAATTTTAAACTTTATGTGCGTCCACACTCAAATATATTTCTAGATCCGCGAAGCTACTTGATCCATTAAGAACAAACGGGCTGAGCTAAGCTAACTATAAATTGGGAATATGAGAATCGGATACCCTCGAAAAGAGAAATTGTGTTCAGTTCTATGTAGGGATGGGCATGGGGCGGGACATATCGGTTTTTTGGCCGCCCCGGCTCCGTCCCGATCTATAAGCCCCTAAATCAGGCCCTATCCTGTTCTTAATTAAAATATTAATTTATTCGTCATGCTCCGATATATCATATCTTAAACTCGACTTCGAACTTATTCAACTCGAAAAATTGAATTTTTTTAATTTCCGACGACGATAAAAGTTAGATTCGATCAATCCACTATTACGCTCAGAAAATTTAGTTTCAAAATACTTTAAACCTATATAAAAATAAAATGAAGATCAATTTTAAATTACCCACATGAAAAATTACATATTTAAAAAATAAACTTGAATCATTGACCGTCAGAATCAGATATATTAAAACTTGAACATCTAATTTTTTTTTACGATAAGCACAAACAAAAAAATTAGCTTAACAACCATAAAAATGTTTATATATAGTGGTATTTTTATAAATATAATAAAAATATATATTTATTTAAATATATATCGGAGCGGGACAGGAAAATTTTAGCATATACTTAAACCCGCCCTGACTTAACACTATAAATAACCCGCCCCGCCTCGATTCTCAAAATTCAAAACTAAAAACGAGATTAGGTCAAATCGGGACACATTAGATCAGTTCGGGTTATTTGGACATCCCTAGTTGTACATGGATTAAGTTTCCACGCAACGCAAAATAGGCTTTACATGCATGGCGATTGCCCACGCCTTCCGGCCTCCACCATATATAAATAAGAGCAATATGATGGGAGTTAGGATTCTAACTGGAGATGGATAAAATATAATTTTTTTTAAAGTAGAGAGAGATAACTTACAATTATCCCAATATAAAGGTGGTTCCGTTCCTGCCTCCATGGGAAACCATATTAGTATATTACCTTGCTTTATATAATCGAATTCCCAATCACGTAAAACATAATTCGTCAATAAAGGTTTTATGTTTGTCTGTGTTTTATTTGATTTTCTTTTTCTTAAGAAAATAATATTTTTTTGTTAAAAACCCTTTCGTAATCAAATCAACGTTGATTTCTGTCAATAACAACATTAGAGGCATAAATGTCATTATCATAACCAGCTGAATTTCTGAAGAAAAAAAAAACTTAATAACTTTTCTACCCAACGCATAAGCAGAGCAGAACCATGACATTTCAGAAGCAGAGCAGGCGGATGGGGAATACACGTTATGGGAACCAGATAGTTCGAACAAAAATCATTTGTCCTCTAATTATGCCTCTTTTTATACCTCACACTTAAAAACACTAAAAAATTAAATTCTAAACCTCAACTCTAAATTCTACCTCATAAACATTAAATCATACACCCTAAAAAACACTATGCTTCTAATTCCCTAAACCCTAACCTTAAACCATAGACCTTAAACTCATTTTTTTTAAGTGAGAATAAAAAAAAAGGGTATAATTTGAGGTAGGCTATTTCCATCCAAATAGTTCACGTTGCTAAAATGGTTCAATCATTATTTTGATTCGACTTTTTATTCATCAGCTTGGGACCAAACCAAATAGTTGAGTGAATTATTCACAGCCCGACAAAACTGAACCACCAATGTCATTTTCATTCCTCTTTGATTGTTGAAAAATGGAACACTGTTCTTTCTCTAAACTAGTGTAATTATTTGAACAATATTACTGGAACTTTAATCTAAACCATAAATTTAATGATAATGATAATGATAAATTAGAGTTCATCCCAAGATGATGGAAGGATAACAACTCACAGCTGCAAGACTGCAAAAAAATAAAAATAAATTAACACAAAAATAATAATCTCTAAATTAGTTGAAATATTGCAGCATGGGAAGAAGAAGAAGATATAGCAGCCCTCAAGGAAACCAGGGTCTCTCCTAGGTGGTGGAGCAGCATATTGTGGTGGTGCCATCACTGGGGGCCCTTGATAATAACCCGGTAATCAAATACTATCACATAAATTTGCAACAAAAATCTACCCCATATTTTACTTTAATCCAACGGAAACCGGGATTTCCGGTGGAACGGATTTGAATTCACGCTGCTCGGGAGGTTTAAAAAAAATGAAATATGATGGTAAACTGTGATCAACGACATGGTACTTTAATTGGGTTTTTGAGGTTAAAGTGATATTTTATCTAAAATTTAGAGGTTAAAATTATAAATTTATATCATTTCTTAACGTGTCATGTAGTTAAACTAATGAAAGTTAACGTCTAAATTATAAGAATGTAATAAATTAAGGGTTTTATTTTGATGCACAAGCTGTGTAAATTTTTTTTACACATTCCTTTTATAAAATTTAAAATCTAAATCACAAACCCTAGCAACCTAAAACCTAAGCCCTAAATCCTAAACTCTAAATTCTAAATTCTACCCATAAACCTTAAATTATATACCCTACATACTAAACCCCTAAACCCTAACCTAAAACCCTAAACCCTAAACCCTAAAATTAAAGGGCTTGTGTAAACTAAAGTTTACACAAGCTTGTGCATCAAAGTATTTTTCATAAATTAATGACATAAATAAATGGAACATATTTTTAAATTCGGTAAACAAAATAGGAGACATTGTGTGTAGTTTATTTTAGAAAGAAAAAAACTACTCATCATATAACAAACTTTTTTGAAAAAAGCAACCTTAAAATACTATTTAACTAGTTGTTTTATACGTGTAACACATGGATTTATTATATTTATTATTGAGAATAAATTTATATATTTTTATGAACAAATACTATCTTGTAATCAGACTATTAATTTTTTTTTAAATAATGGAGTCACGCAAAATATAATTTTTCATATTGTTGTTATACATAAATTATTACTAAGTTTTTCAAAATTTTCATTTTTGTATGAAAAATCATATTAATATAATATGAAATTTCATATTATTTTTATACCTAAACTACTGCAAATATGATTATTATAAACAATTAATGTAAAATACTTATATAAAAATTATTTTAAATAATTACGTTATCTTTTGAATAAATTTTTTTTAAAAGATATCACACTCCCTTTGTCCTAATAATCTTATCAGTGATTGAAGTTGCACATAATTATAGGAAGTTAATCGATCACACATCACACACTTACGCTCTTTAACCGAAATTGGGAGGTTGTGGTTCAACATGTGTATTGAGAAAAGCAATAAGGTGACTAATTGTCTAGCGAAGTTTGCACTAGCGATCATTAAAAATAGCGGACCAAAAAATACTCGACCCGAATGACTTAGCTCATTGACCCGCTGACCCGATTAAAAAATTCGGATAATTTAATAATTTTTTGCATCTCCCTGGTCGGGTACCCAACCCTCATTTCTCAACATCTTAAAATATTTTTATATTTAATAAATAAATAAATTTTTATATTTTTATATTAAACCAATAAAATATTTTTATATTTAAAAATATATGTTTTATATTTAGGTGCCTAATTATCCAATTTTATGACTACTCAGCCAACATAGACCGAGATAAGAGCTAACCAAACTATTATACAGTATCCAAATTTAAACACCCTTAATTTGCACGGCAAGGGAATTTAAACAATCAAATTTTCTTATATCCACTTGATATGATTGTTCCGCTTTTTCATGCTAACTAAGGATGTAAAAAGTTGACCCGATCTAAAAATTTGATTGAAACATGTTCGAGTCAAAACCTTGTTTGACCTGAGGATTGGATGACCCGAACCCGATCTGTAACCGACTGTTGCTGACCCGAACCCGACCGACGTCCGACTGAGAACAACCCGAATCCGAATTGGACCTATTATTGTGGACCTAAAACCCGACATGAACCCGACTGAAACGAGCCTGAACCCAAGACCGATATGGCAGATAACCGATATTACCCGACCTGTTTTGAACCCGACCTGTTTTGAACTTGAACTGATATTGATCTGACTTGATATTTACCTAGTATATGATTTGATGAATTTAAATTGTTGATAAATGTAAAGTATTAACTATTAATTGTTTAAATCAATTTAAAGCGTTAAATAATCTTTTTGTTATATATACATATATAATCAATTTAATATATATATATATATATATATATATATATATATATATATATATAAAAGAAAGATTGAATTTAATTATTCATTTCACACTACTAAATTTTAAATTTTGTTAAATAATTAATATGCTTAGTACTAACTCATTTAATATAAAGTATTTGTGAAGTTAATAAGAGTAAACATACTTAAATTTATTTTATTAAAAAATTATTTAAAATTTAAAAATAAGGGTAAACTACTGCAATGGCCACTAAATTTTGAAAAACGACCAGTAAATATTATTGTACACCTAAAATTTAAAAATGGTATACTTTGGGTACCTATTTTTCATTTAAGCCTTTATAATATTATTGTACTAATTGATTGTAAAGTTTTAGGGTTGAAAATGAATTTTTAAAAATTCAAGGGTGAAATTATAAAAAAAAACTTTTTAATAGTGACCATAATGTTTATTTTTTAAAATTGGGGATAAAAAATGTACAGGAGATAAACATTAGTGGTCATTGCAGTAGTTTACCCTTATTTTTTCGCTGCCAGGTCAGCAAGCCGTCAATGCTTAACGAAAATAAACGGCCGAGTGACCAAAAGTTTATGCCCCGAAAACGTAAGTGACCTTACTGGTCGTTTTTCAAAATCGGTGACCAACTCTGTACTGGGAGAAACATAAGTGACTATTCTAGTAGTTAACCTTTTTTTAAATTGATAGAGGAAAGTTGCCGCCAAAGCAATTTGGGGGGGGGGGGGGGGGGGAGTTGCCGCTTATTTTTTATTTAGGGGTTAATCACCCTTTAGGTCCTTCGTTAATTAGATGCTTAGGGTTTAAGTTTTAGTTTTTTTAGTCCTAACTTTTGGTTTAGTTTCTATAAATTTCTTTTAATTAGGCCATGCTTCATAAATTTATTAATTATTAAGTCTTTTGATTTGCTTTAATTATTATAGGGTTAGTTTAGGGATTAGAAGATTATACTTGTACTTTAATTATAAGTTTAGGGATTTAATTTGCACTTTAAGTCTTTAATTATTAGTGATTGTAAGACTTAGGGGCTCATGTTTAGCGTTTAGAGGTACATGTGTCAAGTTGATTGTTAGCGTTTAGGGGTTTAAGGTTTAAGGTTTATGGTGATTGTATACATACTAAAACTTACATTGTAAACCATAAACCCTAATACATACTGTCAAACCTATGTTTGATTTTGATATAATTAAATCTTTAAGGATCAATTTGAAAAACTTAAAATTATTTTATAAGTCCCTTAATAAGTTTAAAATCACCAACACTTTAAAACTGATTTGAAAAACTCAAACTCAAAATTTTTCTAAGTGTTCCAAGGCAAAACTATTGAAAATCGTCCAGATGTATCGATACGCTTCCAGCCGTATCGATACCTTTTTACCAAAGTTGGCTACTGGAGGAACACGTATCGATACGCTCTTTACCTATATCGATACGCCCCTTCGTAAAAGTCTAAAGAATTTGAATGGCGTACCGATACGACTTCATCCGTATCGATACGGACTTAATGATTTTTAAATTCAAGTCGGTTTAAATATTTTGACCGTTGGTGTTAGTTGGTTAGGTAACCAAATTTTAAATTGGTCGTTGACCCGTATCGATACGGTAAACCCTTGTATCGATACGGAAATCGACAGTGAACTAAGTTGAGAAAAAGGTATCGATACGGTCTTAGCCGTTTCGATACCCCGTGCCGATACGCTTACGTGCGTATCGATACCCCTTATTTATTGCACACAACGACTCTTTCTTTTCTGAGACAGGTACCGATACGGCTCCCCGTGTACCGATACAGATAGCTGCAGAAGTGCATTTATGGTGGTAAGAGAGGGTTCCAACGGCTCTATTCAAGTTCCCAACCACCCAAACGGCTAGAATTAATAGAAGAGGAATAAAATGAAGCCCTTTGAAGGTCAGCAACAACTATTCAACACACAAGCATCATCAAAGCAAAAATCCAAACCCTTGAGCTATTCAAAGTCAAATTCTTGTACCTAGCTCTTGTGTCTTTCAATTGTCAAATTGTATTGTGAGTTTGGGGTTATTGAAATTGTAATTGGGTAGACAAATTATCCTTTGAGATGAATCATTTGAGTTTACCACAACTTGTCTTTGTATTTGAGTGGATTAAG
The DNA here is from genome assembly GCA_958450335.1 of Hibiscus tridactylites. Classification (NCBI taxonomy): domain Eukaryota; kingdom Viridiplantae; phylum Streptophyta; class Magnoliopsida; order Malvales; family Malvaceae; genus Hibiscus; species Hibiscus tridactylites. The sequence continues at coordinate 54,132,087 of OY288286.1, read as the reverse complement.
CTTTGTGTAGAAAGCTTAATCGAAATTGTAAGGTTACCTCCTCATCCAAGAAAAGGGGAAGAATTCAAGTAGTGAATTTTTTGAAAATCCTTAGTGGGAACTAAGGTAGTGGATGTAGAGTTCATTTGGAGAACTTGAACCACTATAACTACTTGTGTCAATTTTATTTTTCACTCATTTCTTCCCACCAAAATTTTAATTGCCAATTCACCCCCTCTTGGCCATTTGCAATTGTTCGATCAACTCAACAATTGGTATCAAAGCTACACTCATTGGAAGGATTACAACCCTCTTGAGTCGATTCTAGGAGAGTTTGATCAACAACAAGTCAAGCAATGGCATCCACCTCCAACTATGAGTCCCAATCCACCACCAAGCCACCATTCTTCAATGGGGATAACTACCCATATTGGAAGAATAGGATGAGGCTTTTCATCAAGTCTACTGACTATATGGTGTGGGATGTGGTTGAAGAAGGTCCATGCATTCCCATGAAGAGAGATGGAGAAAGACCCGTCCCAAAGGTCAAAGCCGAGATGACGGATGATGAAAGAAGAAGGATGCAAGTGAATGACAAAGCTCTTCATGTGATATTTTGTGCACTTGGTCCGGATATCTACTCCAAGGTGTCTTCAATCGAAAATGCCAAGGAGGTTTGGGACACCCTCGAGACAACATATGATGGAACTAGTGATGTTAAGGAGACAAATATTGGGCTACTCAATCTAAGCTATGAGAACTTCAAGATGGATCCCGAAGAAAGTGTCTCCAAGATGTTTGATCGATTCTCGGTCATTGTCAACGGATTGAAGGGTTTCAGCGAGATCATTCCCGAAGACAAGCTAGTGAGAAAATTGTTGTACTCTCTTCCGGAGTCATGGGATGGCAAGAAAACGGCCATTATTGAAGCTAGAGATTTGAAGACTCTCAAGCTTGATGCTCTTGTTGGATCTCTACTCACACATGAGATTACGAGGAAGGGAAGAGAACAAGAGAAGAAAATAGTTGAGAAGAAGGAAGTTGAGAAGAAGAAAGTGGGAATCGCACTAAAAGCTTCACATCAAGAAAGCGATTCTAGTGAGGATGAAGATGAGGAGATGGCTATGTTGGCCAAACGGTTTACTCGGTTCATGAAGTCAAATCGTGGAAGAAAATTCATTAGAAAGGGAGACTTCAAGAGTAAAAGCAAGGAAGGGGAGAAAGACCAAATTACTTGTTATGAATGCAAGAAACCGGGTCACATCCGTTCCGAGTGTCCTCAATTGAAAAAGAAAAGCTTTAGGAAGAAGAACAAGCTCAAAGCACAAATAGCTACTTGGAGTGACGATGAGTCATCCGAGGAAGAGGAGGAAGTGGCCAATCTATGTCTCATGGCCATTGATGATGAACCTAAGGTAAACTCTAACTTATCCAATTTCAATTTTACTTTTGATGAACTTCAAGATGCTTATGATGAATTGCAAGAAGTGTATGATGAGTTAGTAGGAAAATACAAAGAATCCATTTTGAAAAACAAGAAAACCATTTCCGACTTGAAAAATCAAAATGAGACATTTTCTAAAGCTAACTCCGAATTGGAAAAAAAGGTTTTGTTTTTAGTAAATCTTTCAAATGATCTTAAAACAAAAAATCTTGAACTTGAAAAACTTCTTTCCGATTTTCAAGATTATCACACAAAGGAAGTGGATAATCTTAAAACATATATTTCTATTGGGAAAAATAATTTTGAAAAAGGGAATCATTCTAAATCCCAAAATGTAAAAAGAAAACCTTTTATACCTAAACAAAGAAATTTTAATAAGCAATCTAGAGGTCAAAGAGTTAGGAGTGTTTGGGTTCCTAAGGAACTCATTATTTCTAATGATATGAATGCTATTGCTTCTTGGATTCCTAAGGGAACCAAAATGTTGAAGGCTAACACTCATGGACCCAAAATGATTTGGGTACCAAAAACCAAGGCCTAATTTCTTTGTTTGTAGGGGGAGCATTGCTACAAGGCTAAAGCTTCGAGCAAAAATTCTTGGTACCTTGATAGTGGATGCTCAAGACACAAGACCGGTGACAAGAGTAGATTTGTGGAACTAAAGCCAAAAGGTGGTGGAGTGGTAACTTTCGGTGACAACTCCAAAGGCCACATTCAAAGAATAGGCTCCATTGGTAATCACTCTTCTATTTTTATTAAAAATGTTTTGTATGTCAACGGTCTTAAGCATAACTTGTTGAGTATTAGTCAATTGTGTGACAAGGGTTTTAATGTTATATTTGATAAAAGTGGTTGCAAAATTGTAAACATTAAAACAAATCAACTAATGCTCATTGGTCATCGCATAGGGAACATTTACATGGTGCATCTAGATGACATTCATTCATCTCATACATGCTTAGTTGCACATGATGAACATGACTCATGGCTTTGGCATAGAAAATTAGGACATGCTAGCCTGAGCGTTTTAGAAAAATTAACTTCCCTTAATCTAGTTAGAGGTTTACCCAAACTTAAATTTTCTAATGATAAAATTTGTGATGCATGTTCAAAGGGTAAACAACATAGAACTTCTTTTAAATCCATAAATGATGTCTCTACTAGTAGATGTTTACAATTGATTCATATGGATCTTTTTGGGCCTATTAGAACAATGAGCTTGGGTGGAAAATCATATGCTTTTGTGCTTGTAGATGACTATTCTAGGTATACTTGGGTTATATTCTTAAGTACAAAGGATGAGGCTTTAGAAAAATTCATCACATTTTCTAAAATAACTCAAAATGATCTTGAAATTAAGATTTCTCACATTAGAAGTGATTATGGAACCGAATTTCAAAATCTAGGTTTCGATGAGTTTTTAAATGAAAATGGAATTAGCCACAATTTTTCCGCACCTCGCACTCCTCAACAAAATGGGGGTAGTTGAGAGGAAAAATCGAACTTTAGAAGAAATGGCTAGAACCATGCTTTGCGAAAATAATTTACCTAAAAAATTTTGGGCGGAAGCCACAAATACCGCTTGCTATATTATTAATCGAGTAATGATTAGGCCAATTTTGAAGAAAACACCTTATGAGATTTTAAAATCTAAGAAGCCTAACATTAGCTATTTTCATCCTTTTGGTTGCAAGTGTTTTGTTTTGAATAATGATAAAGAAAACTTAGGTAAGTTTGATGCTAAAAGTGATGAAGCTATTTTCTTAGGGTACTCTTTAAACTCTAAAGCCTATCGTGTATTTAATAAAAGAACTCTAGTAGTTGAAGAGTCAATACATGTTGTTTTCGATGATAACCTCCTTCCGAGGAAGGAATCTTGTGATGATGATGATGTAGGAATCCTTGATGCCATTGATGAAGGACAAACGTCAAAGGTGGATGAGATTCCAACTAAAGATGAGGATACACAAGATCCACCTCTTGAAGCCTTGAAGGACTTGGCTCTTGAGGAAAAAGAGGTGTCTTATCCAACGGAGTTAAACTATGTCAAAGGTGGTGAAATCTTGGGTGATCTATCCAAGGGGGTAACTACTAGATCCTCTCTCAAATTAATGAATCATGTTGCATTTCTTTCATGTATTGAGCCTAAAAATATTAAAGAAGCTTTAAAAGATGATTTTTGGATTTTGGCCATGCAAGAGGAATTAAATCAATTTGAGAGGAGTAAAGTGTGGACATTAGTTGAAAGGCTTAATGATCAATCTACTATAGGAACAAAATGGGTTTTTAGGAAAGAATTAGATGAAAGTGGTAATATAGTGAGAAACAAGGCTAGGCTTGTTGCTCAAGGCTATACACAAGAAGAGAGAATTGATTTTGATGAGACTTATGCACCCGTAGCTAGGATGGAAGCCATTAGGATGTTGCTTGCATTTACATGTTATCATAATTTCAAGCTTTTTCAAATGGATGTGAAAAGTGACTTTTTAAATGGTTTTATAAATGAAGAGGTGTATGTTGAACAACCACCGGGTTTTGAGGATTCAAAATTTCCAAACCATGTGTTTAAACTAACAAAAGCTCTCTATGGTTTAAAACAAGCTCCTAGAGCTTGGTATGAGAGACTTTCAAATTTCTTAATTGAAAAGGGTTTTGAAAAGGGAAAGATGGATACAACACTCTTCATAAAAAGATATAACAATGCCATCTTAGTACATGAATGATATGCTCAAAAAGTTTGGCTTGGAGAATGCAAAGCCTCAAGCCACTCCTATGAGTTCTTCCATAAAGCTTGACAAAGATGAAGGAGGTAAGTGTGTTGATTCTAAGCTTTATAGATCCATGATAGGTTCTTTGCTTTACCTTACCGCAAGTAGACCAGATATCATGTTTAGTGTTTGATTGTGTGCTAGGTTTCAAGCTAGTCCTAGAGAATCACACTTAGTTGCCATTAAGAGAATTTTTAGATACCTTAGAGACACACCTACTTTAGGCCTTTGGTATCCTAAAGATTCTTCCTTTAGTCTTCATGCTTATTCGGATGCGGATTATGGGGGATGTAAGATAGATAGGAAAAGTACTTCCGGGACATGCCAATTCTTAGGTAGTATGCTCGTATCTTGGTTCTCTAAGAAACAAAATAGCGTAACCTTATCTACCATCGAAGCGGAGTACATATCCTTAGGGAGTTGTTGTGCTCAAGTCCTTTGGATGAAGCAACAACTCTTAGATTATGGTGTTGAAGTAGAAACCATACCCCTTAAGTGTGACAACACTAGTGCCATTTGTCTTACTAAGAATCCCATCCAACACTCTAGAACTAAACACATAGAAATTCGACATCATTTTATTAGAGATCATGTTTTGAAAAATGATGTTGTTATAGAATATGTTGACACCTTGAACCAATGCGGATATATTTACAAAACCCTTAGATAAAGAGCGTTTTTGGTCCCTTAGGAGAGAGTTAGGTTTAGCTAGCCTATCTTGACCTTTTAGGATCTCTTTGTGCTTAAAATTGCTTGATTTTGTGAAATTGCATGTTTTATGTGTTGTGACTCTTGAAATTATCCATGCCTATAGTTAGGGGGAGTATGTTTCTATTAAAATATGCTTAGAACTGTTCATTCATCATTTGCATACCTTTAGGAGATGTTAAAATCGAGCCTATGGTTGTTCTTAGGCCTAAAGATGCATTTCTGGGCATAGGGTATCGATACGGTTCTATGCATATCGATACATGTTCTTCATTCAGATTCCCAGGCTTCTTTTGCCTTAAACGGGTATCGATACGGTTAAACTTGTATCGATACGAGCTTCAAATCGTTTCGATACGGATCTCATCCGTTTCGATACGATTCTCCAACAGGCATTTTTAAGGAAATGACGTTTCTACCCCCGTATCGATACACCCTCAGGCGTATCGATACTCAAATGCACAGACAACTTTTAATTTGGCATTTAAAGTGTTCAACTTTTACCAAAACTAAAATTCTTCAAACCCTAAAAACCCTAACCATTTTTGCCTATAAAAGGGCTCTTCCTCCCTCATATTTTCACACCACAACTCAAAATCTAAAAGAGTTTTTCTATCAAACAAAGCTTTAAGCTCCTTCTCATCACAATTGTGCTAAATTTTCTTCAATCTCTCAAGTTTCTATCAAGGTAAAATTTCTTTCTTTTTCTTTTTCAATTTTTTTGTTTGTTTTGTTTTTGTTTTTTTTAACTTTTGTTCTTCAAAATTTCTTTTTCTTCAAATTTTTATTTTCAATTTTTTTTTACCTTGGTTCTTAACTAAATTGAAGAAATCTATATGCATGATTTTTCTTTTAGATCATGGCACCAAAGGAATCGAGGAAGCGATCAAGGGTTTCTCAAACCGGTGAATCATCCAATCTTGGAATGGTTGCACGTCCGAACTACACTTCGATCTATGAACACTCTTTTGAAAGTCCCGCGGGTCTCGCATATTTTCGTCAATTCGAGAATTACAAGATTCGTGCGGAAAGGGTAATATACATTCCTTTTCTCAACTCGGAGCGCTTTAAATTTGAATATCTTCATTTGCTCCAACGTTGGAATTTCATGGATTTTCTCTCTATTCCCGGTTTTTATTATCGTCTTTTGGTTTTGATTTTCTACACTAATACCAAATGTATTACTCGCAATGGGGTTGTTACCGCCATTACCTCTTATCTCATGGGAAAGAAATTCATCCTTGATGTCAAATCCATTTGTGAAATTTTTAAATTAGAGGATGAAGGCCTTGATGATGAGGATGCTTTGGGGCATGTCCTTAGTGGCTCCGTTACCGCCCTAAATGCTCAAGATCGAATCCTCTATTTGATGGTGTCTTGGTGGTTTAGGCCATCCGGAGGAAAATATTCTACCATCCGTCAAGTGGATGATTTTTGGATCCGTTGCTTCCGTGAGCGAAAGCACCCAAATCTTTCTCGAATCATGTTCGGGGAAATCGTCTATCTTGTGCAAATTCGTCACGCCTCTCTCGTCACCTTCTTTACATATGGTACGACCTTAAGTTATTTCTTTGTAAAAAAGGATATTGATTGCTCTTGTAACCCCCTCGTCCCGGTCTGGCCGGATGACCGGTCCGAGTGAGCTACACGGGGAAAACCGAGTGAAAACCCCCTAAGGAATTCCCCCTCGGTTAGCAACCCTATTTTTTTTCATTTTAAATCTTGTCTAGATGAACATTTAATCCTATGTGATTATACAGCGGAACAACATTCACGAAACAAACAAACGAACTCAAACTAACATGTTACAGCCCAATTTTTAAGTTATAACTACAGGCGGTATCGATACCCTTAAGGGGTGTATCGATACCCCTTGACTAGGTTTAAGCTTTAACTGCAGGCGGTATCGATACCCTTAAGGGGTGTATCGATACCCCCTTGACTAAGTCAACTGGTCAAAGTCAACCCGTAGAGACCGTACCGATACACCCAAGGAGTGTATCGATACCCTCCCCAACGGTTGACTCCCCACGGTCAACGCCAAGATGATGGTATCGATACACCAGAGGCCGGTATCGATACCGATATGGACAGTAGCTCCAGTGACCAAAAAGGTATCGATACGCCCCCTCGCGTATCGATACACGAGGCCTGAAACAAGAAGGCGGTATCGATACTGGACCCACCCGTATCGATACCCCTGCACTGCAAAACTTCCAAACTCAGCTAAAACGATCAAGACTCGAACCTAGATGCGATTTAAGACCACCCAAGACACATCCAAGCATTCATAAAACATCTAACATCAAAGTCTAATCATACAAGACACCCAAATTGGACATGCATCACTCAATAAGGAAATCATACATTTTAGCAAAAGATGGCACATAGGCATTCAAGGTTTCATACATCAACAACCAAACACATAAACATCCTTAAAGGGCACAAGGCCAACAAGCATGGTAAGAAATTTAGACACGATTTACAATCCAAGCATCGCATCAACAAACCAATCAAAAACAACATAATTAAGGAGTCTAAACATGCTCCCAAGCAACCAACAATAGCATAAATCCACAACACCTATCCCATTGTTTTACTATTACAATCTTTAAATTTAACTATCATACTTGAGCTAACAGAAAGCAACACTTGGAGACCTTTCCTTGCCCTTGCCACCCACAAGCTATTTATCTGCATTGTCGAACAAAAGAGAGCGTAAGCATAAAAGCTTAGTGAGGGTAAGCTCGTAAAACAAACCTCGACAATGCAGGGTCCAAGCACGAGCTACAACCAAGGTAAAATGCATGATCTTACCTCCGAACCACACGAGCCATAATTATAAATGATGCATGAACATATATTCCATATCATGCCATGCTCAACATGTTTAAATCCACAACATATGAGTTCACATATATTCAACCATGTTAGCAACACATCCCAAATCACATTGGCCCACAATTAATCACATGTTGGCAACATAAACCACAATCCGTATTGGCACCTAGCTATGACTCGAATACGCGGATAACCGTTGGAACTCACATCCAACAACACAACCATTACCTGACGGTGGGATTACATTCATCACCGTTCACGCGGAGGGGATTCCACTCATCCTCACGCCTCATTTCATGTGGAGGGGATTCCACTCATCCTCACGCCCCGTCGATGGGATTCCACTCATCATCGACTAATATGAATACAATTTCCGGGCGTACCCGTACTCCTCCTTGGTGACTCAACGCCACCAAGGCCACGCGCGAATTTAGACTCATGTGTGCATACTAACATCCTAATGATCGATTATTTGTACCCAAGCATACTAGTGCCAATACTACACATTTCAATAATCTTTCACAATATCATTTCGTAATAACTTCCGTGCTTAGCACGTACTCACCATGACTCACCGTCATGCACAAACCACATTTCCATGCTTAGCATGTACTCACCATGATCCCCGGATCATACAAACACCTCATAATATCATTTCACACATCAACACCACATGTACATCATTAACAACCATATCACATCATATTTTACACATGTGTGTAACCATATCATATCTATCATCCACATGCATATAACAATGCATCAAACATGCCTCAACATACATGGATACAACATATACATAATCAACACCATCACGATTTAACACGAGGCACATACAACCATTAAAGAGTGCAACCAAAGTCTCTAATCAAAGCTTGGGATTAGGCTACCACTCTAATCCCAACTCTAGGTGGGTTTACCAAGCCTATCCTAGGTTCACATGCTTGAACCAAAAACTCAAAACCATTTTAAAAATATTTAACCACTCACCTAAGCTTCCAAGCTCCAAGCCAGGCAAGCAACCTCCCTCAAATTTCCAGATTTCTTCCCGAAGCCTTTCCAACATAAATTCTCGCTTCTAAACAACCTCAAACACATTTCAAACAATTCCAAATCAGCCCAACATCAAAAGATCAACCCAGAACACAATTCAAATTCAATTTACAACGTTGCAAGCCATGAACAAACCCCAATATTTGCAATCTCGGACAGCCCCAAAACCATGTTCAAAAACCATGTTTCCAACATCCATTGCACCCACAAATGATCCCAAATCAACCCCCAACCATAGTACTACCAATAGCCTATCAATTCTCACCTAAAACAACCCCCAAAACTCACCCAAAACCCTTCAAAAAAACCCATTTATACCCAAATTCGGGAATATGTATAAAATCATGTAAAAATCATCTATGTTGGGTCTTATGTGTAGCAAACAACATATCTAACCATAATAAATCAAAAGCTTTGATAAATAATCATAAAGCTTCAACCTTTGACCTAAGACTTTGAAAAACCCAAATGCAAAATACATAGTTTTTATGAAATCTAATGGTACCAAAATGTAAAGGAAGCCAAGGCCAAGTCAAAAACACCATTACCTTTTGAAAAGCTCTAAAGATGAAGGTGGAAGAGATGAAATGGTGAGATGGAGAGAAAGACTCTCCATTGTTGTTGGTTTTGAAAAGTTGGAAATGAGGAAGAAGATGAGCACATGCTCATCTTTTGTTTTATTTTAAATTCACCCAAAATAATGTTTACCACTATGCCCTTAATGAAAGTCCAAAACCCACATCTCTTAAAGTCCATGGATTTTGGACCCAAGAGATAGGCCCAACATGGCCTTAACCATTTTGAAATCCCGAGGCCTGTTTAGATATTTTATTATTCAAATTATAAAACCGAACCCGAAATAATATTAAAATATTATTTTCACCCGACCCCTAAACCCGGGTGTTACAACTCTCCCCCACTTAGGAAATTTCGTCCCCGAAATTTTATCGGACAGGAATTAACACGAAACCTGCTCTTACACACTCCCCTTTCCTTCACACCACAACATACTCACCAACTCGGTAGACTTAACACACAACACTAGCATTCTGATGCTAAGATCTCAACGGTTCCTTCAAGGCATGTCAATTTTAAACTCAACTCAATCTCTTCTACAAACATAGCTCCGAACAGATCTGACTCACACTTTTGAATCACAGATACACAGGACACATCACAAGCTTCTTCTAACTCTGGTGGCAACCGCAACAAACAAACAACAGAACTAGTCTGATTCACAACTCATACAACACTGTTCGAACACTTGACCCATAACCTTCCATGAATGATCATCTGACTTCAACATGTAACCAAACACTATGCAAACGTCTTCCAAAAATCTAGTCGAAATCTCGAATCTCTATTACCCACTTTCATTAAGTACCTCCCACGGATGTAGCAACTAGAAGAAAACTGTTGCTTGGTCTTGACACGCTGGCAATTTACACACTTACTCTCATACTGAACCACATTATCCATCAACTCAGTCTAGAGGTGCCCATCTTCAACCCACAATACGTCTCTGTACCACTCGAATGCAATACAAGTAGACTGTCAAGCGCTTCGGCCCAAAACAACACGTCTCGAAACACTATGTCAATCGATACAACTATTATGCCTCTAAACATACAAACTCTATCATCTCTGAAACTGTACTCTGGCGGTCTTCCTTCCACAATGTCTTGCACGTGAGGTGTCAAGAATCTGTCTTGCAACTGTTTCTCTTCAAACATTCTGACTCAAAGTAGGTTTAACATGAAACTTGGCCACAAAACTACTATCATTCGGTGAGCTGAAATCGGCAAATACAACTCGCAACTCAACTACTAATCTAACAACAAATACAACTCGGAACATCGGTTACTACGTTGACTCTCTTCGGATGGTACTCAATCTTGATATTACAGTCTTCAAGCAGTTCTAACACTTTATGCAGTTCAAGTTTCAACCCTTCCTAAGTCTTCAAATATTTCAAGTTCTGATGATACGTACATATACACTATGCATTTCTTACTTTACGGCTTTGTCTCTAAGTCTTCGAAGCAAATACAACTGTAATTAACTCTAAGCCTAGTGTCAAATAACTCCTCTCTCGATCTCTCAACTATCTCGATGAACAAGTCACAATCTTCTGTCTTGCTTAAGCACACAACCTAACCCTACATGTAACACATCACTACAGTTCACAAGTTATTTCTCTAGCATAGGCTGTATTAAGGTCGAAGCTCTCTCCAAAGTTTCTTTCGGTTCTCAAGGGCTCATTGTCTTGCATCTGACCATACAACTGAACATTCTTCTGTAGCAACTTGTCAAAGGAGCAGCCATCTTCAAAAGACTATTTACAATTCCCCGAAAGTAACAATGCTAGACCTAGGAACTATAGATACCTGTCACGGTCTTCAATTTCTTCCAACTCACATCTTCTTTTGCCTATTTGGGATTTTCTCTAACACACTCGGCTGAACTACATGTCCTAGGAGAACATCTTCATTAACTCGGAGTTCACGTTGCAAAACTTGGCATACAACTAATCCTCTAATAGGATCTACAACACTAACTTCAAAGCTTGTCATGGTCTTCTTCGGTACTCGAATATACTCATGTGTCATCTATGAGAACTATTACAACTGATCACGGAACTCGGGAATTATTTTGTTCGACACCTCTATGAAGGTGTCTTCGGTACTTCAACTTTTCTCACCTTCAACTGGTAGTAAACGGATCTCAATTGATCTTGAAAAGACTGTAGCACACACTAACTGATCAACAAATCACTGACACTCGGAAACGAATACTAATTGTTCACTGTCACTTGTTTCAACTGTCTGAAATCTAAACACATTCTTGTACTGTCTTCTCTCTTCTTCACAAAGTGCATTGTCATACTCTAAGATGACATACTAGGCCTAATGAGTCTAAGGTCCAACAAACTTCGTAATTGATCTTTCAATACTCTCAATTCTTTCGGGAGTCATAAGATACAGAGTAATCAAAACGGGAGCAAACTCGGAGACAGTCTCAATAACAAACTCTTCTCCTCTAACAAGAGGTAAACCGACAATTCTTCCAAACACCTCTAGGAAAAGAAAACACAACTATTCTAACATTCTGTGGTTTAATCTTCATTCAAAATCAAATCCATCACAATTGCTAAGTAAGCATGTCCACTAAACTCAATCAATCTTCGACCTCCAAAACTGGATCAACATTCGACAAGAAGTTCACCTCCTCACCTACTACTACAGTCACACAAAAATCTGCAACTTCAAGGCAACTCTCTCTCTCTTTGTCTCAACGTATACACTAACTATGTTCGCTTCAAGCCAATCTTGTCAAAAGGTACATCAAAACCGTAGGAAGGCGATCACTTCACATCTACTAGAAACTAGTAACTCTGAACCACCAACAAACATCTTCTGTACATCTTTCTGATCACTACTATCTCCCTAAAGGCTAGTCACATGTGTCCCTACATCTAAGGTCTCAACAAAGATATCTAATCTCTTACATGCTCACGCAAAAGGAGGTATCTGCAGAAATTGTAACTTCACATGTAAACAACTGATAGTCTTTGGTCCTCTTGTTTTCAGACTGGTTCTTCAACAAAATCTGACTCTTCTAAATTGTTCTTAGAGCATCTCTTAACTTCAAGACTCAATTCTGATCACACACAAACAGTCATGCTGGACTTGCTCTACCCCTGACAAACGACCTGGAGCCAAAGCTCAAGACTTCCTTCTCGACTCAACTATATCGGAAGTGACTTCATCTCTTCTGCTTGCTGAAAGACAACTCAACGTACACTGACCCAATCACACAAACTAGCTCCCACTCACGGACACTGACCGGTTGTCTTGCCTAAAATCATAGGCCGAACTCCAACGGTCACCAACTAACACTTCACCAGTCATGTTCAAACTTGCATACTTGCTAACGATATACAAAAGCACGGATTTAGAATCAACTGGAGGAAACCAACTTAATACTGTACCAAGGGCTCATTCGATAAAACATCGACACTACTCCAACTACCACTCATATGCCTTCACTTCTTCTTACCAACTAATTCCAGAATTGATCACATCGTCCCTCATCTACAGGAATCAATCCACATACACACCGTCTCAAATGGACAAATTGTACCTCAATTCCGGTACAACCATACCTCCCTAACTAAGGTGATGGACTCCCTCAACATCGTCCTCCTTTTCCGAAACTACAACTCCCACTTACCAATTCACGGCCCACTCCTTGGCCTCAGACTTACTAAAAGCAATAAATCAACAACAACATCAATAGTAAATTAACATACAAACTGGGTTAGCAAAGGAAAGGGTCCAAGTGGCTCAAGTATGATTCCCTCGCTTAAAAATCTCTTTTTCGATGTAATAGTAGCAATGGGACTCTACTAAACATGTTTCAACCAAATCAACATCCATACATGCTCAACCAAGCATATAACAAGGCTTACTTGCTAAACAAGCAAACATATGCGTACGATCAAACAACATACATTCTTTATCAAACAATCATACATCACAGCATTCACGGATAACAAGCAACATGCTTACATGACAAGCAAACACCGTGCAATTTCAATGCAAGAACTTAACTTACCTCACTTACCTGCCCAAGGTCTCGGTAACCTTAGGCTCTGATACCAACAAATGTAACCCCTTCGTCCCGGTCTGGCCGGATGACCGGTCCGAGTGAGCTACACGGGGAAAACCGAGTGAAAACCCCCTAAGGAATTCCCCCTCGGTTAGCAACCCTATTTTTTTTCATTTTAAATCTTGTCTAGATGAATATTTAATCCTATGTGATCATACAACGAAACAACATTCACGAAACAAACAAACGAACTCAAACTAACATGTTACAGCCCAATTTTTAAGTTATAACTACAGGCGGTATCGATACCCTTAAGGGGTGTATCGATACCCCTTGACTAGGTTTAAGCTTTAACTGCAGGCGGTATCGATACCCTTAAGGGGTGTATCGATACCCCCTTGACTAAGTCAACTGGTCAAAGTCAACCTGTAGAGACCGTACCGATACACCCAAGGAGTGTATCGATACCCTCCCCAACGGTTGACTCCCCACGGTCAACGCCAAGATGATGGTATCGATACACCAGAGGCCGGTATCGATACCGATATGGACAGTAGCTCCAGTGACCAAAAAGGTATCGATACGCCCCCTCGCGTATCGATACACGAGGCCTGAAACAAGAAGGCGATATCGATACTGGACCCACCCGTATCGATACCCCTGCACTGCAAAACTTCCAAACTCAGCTAAAACGATCAAGACTCTAACCTAGATGCGATTTAAGACCACCCAAGACACATCCAAGCATTCATAAAACATCTAACATCAAAGTCTAATCATACAAGACACCCAAATTGGACATGCATCACTCAATAAGGAAATCATACATTTTAGCAAAAGATGGCATATAGGCATTCAAGGTTTCATACATCAACAACCAAACACATAAACATCCTTAAAGGGCACAAGGCCAACAAGCATGGTAAGCAATTTAGACACGATTTACAATCCAAGCATCGCATCAACAAACCAATCAAAAACAACATAATTAAGGAGTCTAAACATGCTCCCAAGCAACCAACAATAGCACAAATCCACAACACATATCCCATTGCTTTACTATTACAATCTTTAAATTTAACTATCATACTTGAGCTAACCGTAAGCAACACTTGGAGACCTTTCCTTGCCCTTGCCACCCACAAGCTATTTATCTGCATTGTCGAACAAAAGAGAGCGTAAGCATAAAAGCTTAGTGAGGGTAAGCTCGTAAAACAAACCTCGACAATGCAGGGTCCAAGCACGAGCTACAACCAAGGTAAAATGCATGATCTTACCTCCGAACCACACGAGCCATAATTATAAATGATGCATGAACATATATTCCATATCATGCCATGCTCAACATGTTTAAATCCACAACATATGAGTTCACATATATTCAACCATGTTAGCAACACATCCCAAATCACATTGGCCCACAATTAATCACATGTTGGCAACATAAACCACAATCCGTATTGGCACCTAGCTATGACTCGAATACGCGGATAACCGTTGGAACTCACATCCAACAACACAACCATTACCTGACGGTGGGATTACACTCATCATCGTTCACGCGGAGGGGATTCCACTCATCCTCACGCCTCATTTCATACGGAGGGGATTCCACTCATCCTCACGCCCCGTCGATGGGATTCCACTCATCCTCACGCCCCGTCGATGGGATTCCACTCATCATCGACTAATATGAATACAATTTCCGGGCGTACCCGTACTCCTCCTTGGTGACTCAACGCCACCAAGGCCACGCGCGAATTTAGACTCATGTGTGCACACTAACATCCTAATGATCGATCATTTGTACCCAAGCATACTAGTGCCAATACTACACATTTCAATAATCTTTCACAATATCATTTCGTAATAACTTCCGTGCTTAGCACGTACTCACCATGACTCACCGTCATGCACAAACCACATTTCCATGCTTAGCATATACTCACCATGATCCCCGGATCATACAAACACCTCATAATATCATTTCACACGTCAACACCACATGTACATCATTAACAACCATATCACATCATATTTTACACATGTGTGTAACCATATCATATCTATCATCCACATGCATATAACAATGCATCAAACATGCCTCAACATACATGTATACAACATATACATAATCAACACCATCACGATTTAACACGAGGCACATACAACCATTAAAGAGTGCAACCAAAGTCTCTAATCAAAGCTTGGGATTAGGCTACCACTCTAATCCCAACTCTAGGTGGGTTTACCAAGCCCATCCTAGGTTCACATGCTTGAACCAAAAACTCAAAACCATTTTAAAAATATTTAACCACTCACCTAAGCTTCCAAGCTCCAAGCCAGGCAAGCAACCTCCCTCAAATTTCCAGATTTCTTCCCGAAGCCTCTCCAACATAAATTCTCGCTTCTAAACAACCTCAAACACATTTCAAACAATTCCAAATCAGCCCAACATCAAAAGATCAACCCAGAACACAATTCAAATTCAATTTACAATGTTGCAAGCCATGAACAAACCCCAATATTTGCAATCTCGGACAGCCCCAAAACCATGTTCAAAAACCATGTTTCCAACATCCATTGCACCCACAAATGATCCCAAATCAACCCCCAACCATAGTACTACCAATAGCCTATCAATTCTCACCTAAAACAACCCCTAAAACTCACCCAAAACCCTTCAAAAAACCCATTTATACCCAAATTCGGGAATATGTATAAAATCATGTAAAAATCATATATGTTGGGTCTTATGGGTAGCAAACAACATATCTAACCATAATAAATCAAAAGCTTTGATAAATAATCATAAAGCTTCAACCTTTGACCTAAGACTTTGAAAAACCCAAATGCAAAATACATAGTTTTTATGAAATCTAATTGTACCAAAATGTAAAGGAAGCCAAGGCCAAGTCAAAAACACCATTACCTTTTGAAAAGCTCCAAAGATGAAGGTGGAAGAGATGAAATGGTGAGATGGAGAGAAAGACTCTCCATTGTTGTTGGTTTTGAAAAGTTGGAAATGAGGAAGAAGATGAGCACATGCTCATCTTTTGTTTTATTTTAAATTCACCCAAAATAATGTTTACCACTATGCCCTTAATGAAAGTCCAAAACCCACATCTCTTAAAGTCCATGGATTTTGGACCCAAGAGATAGGCCCAACATGGCCTTAACCATTTTGAAATCTCGAGGCCTGTTTAGATATTTTATTATTCAAATTATAAAACCGAACCCGAAATAATATTAAAATATTATTTTCACCCGACCCCTAAACCCGGGTGTTACAGCTCTTTTGACTACCCAACTCCCCTTACCGATCCCATTGATGAACGATCTCTTGCACGGGGAAAGTTCCATTATTTTAATGGTAATTGGGTTCGTCTTGCCGAGCTACCACCCGAGGCCGCGGCCGTATTTGAAGAACCTCAAGGTGATCAAGCTCCTCAAGCTCCTCAACCCTCCATGGATGCTCTCATGACATTCCTCAATGAGCAATTTACCGGGTTGCGCACGGACATGAGGAATCGTCTTACCGCCCTTGAAGCAACTTTTGATACAAGGATGACGAGCATAGAGAATCACCTCACATCTCTTGAAAGCGATCATAATTATTTGAATTTTTCCCTCTCCGCTTTCCATGATGAGTGGCGCAATAGCATGAGGGATAATGATCCAATGGGAGTTGATGATGAAGACAACGAAGATGATGCCTAGACGATTCTTCTTGCATCTCATGCATATAATTTAGGATATTTCTATTTTATGCATCTTTGATTTATGTTCTTAGGACTAAGTTTGCTTTATGTTTAAACCTATGCTTTGATTTTCTGTTTTTGTTGGATTTTTAAGATTGATGCTATGCTTAATAATATTTATGTTGCTTATTTATACCTTTGCCTATATTATGCACTTATATCTTGTCTCAAGATTTTTGATCTAACAAAAAAGGGGAGAGAAACTAGCTCACAACACTTTAAAATTTTTGATTTTAACTTAAAAGTTACCTAGCTTATATTAAGGGGAAGTTAACTTTATAAAGTTTTTCAAAGTGTCAAAAATTTTAAGTTTTAGTTTTGTTATATCAAAAAGGGAGAGATTGTAAAACCTATGTTTGATTTTGATATAATTAAATCTTTAAGGATGAATTTGAAAAACTTAAAATTATTTTATAAGTCCCTTAATAAGTTTTAAATCACCAACACTTTAAAACTGATTTGAAAAACTCAAACTCAAAATATTTTCTAAGTGTTCCAAGGCCAAACTATTGAAAATCGTCCAGGTGTATCGATACGCTTCCAGCCGTATCGATACCTTTTTACCAAAGTTGGCTACTGGAGGAACACGTATCGATACGCTCTTCACCTGTATCGATACGCCCCTTCGTAAAAGTCTAAAGAGTTTGAATGGCGTACCGATACGACTTCATCCGTGTCGATACGGACTTAATGATTTTTAAATTCAAGTCGGTTTAAATATTTTGACCGTTGGTGTCAGTTGGTTAGGTAACCAAATTTTAAATTGGTCGTTGACCCGTATCTATACGGTAAACTCTCGTACCGATACGGAAATCGACAGTGAGCTAAGTTGAGAAAAAAGTATCGATACGGTCTTAGCCGTTTCGATACCCGGTACCGATTACGCTTACGTGCGTATCGATACCCCTTATTTATTGCACACAACAACTCTTTCTTTTCTGAGGCAGGTATCGATACGGCTTCCCGTGTACCGATACGGATAGCTGCAGAAGTGCATTTATGGTGGTAAGAGAGGGTTCCAACGGCTCTATTCAAGTTCCCAACCACCCAAACGGCTAGAATTAATAGAGGAGGTATAAAATGAAGCCCTTTGAAGGTCAGCAACAACTATTCAACACACAAGCATCATCAAAGCAAAAATTCAAACCCTTGAGCTATTCAAAGTCAAATTCTTGTACCCAACTCTAATGTCTTTCAATTGTCAAATTGTATTGTTAGTTTGGGGTTATTGAAATTGTAATTGGGTAGACAAGTTATCCTTTGAGAGGAATCATTTGAGTTTACCACAACTTGTCTTTGTATTTGAGTGGATTAAGCTTTGGGTAGAAAGCTTAATCGAAATTGTAAGGTTACCTCCTCATCCAAGAAAAGGGGAAGAATTCAAGTAGTGGTTTTTGTTGAAAATCCTTGGTGGGAACTAAGGTAGTGGATGTAGAGTTCATTTGAAGAACTTGAACCACTATAACTACTTGTGTCAATTTTATTTTTCACTCATTTCTTCCCACCAAAATTTTAATTGCCAATTCACCCCCTCTTGGCCATTTGCAATTGTTCAACCAACTCAACACATACATTGTATACCCTAAACCCTAACATATATATACATATACATACTAAACTATAACCCTAATACACATATATATACATACTAAAACTTACATTCTAAACCCTAAACCCTAATACGCCTATATATATATATATAGTAAAACTTACATTCTAAACCCAAAACCCTAATACGTACATACTACATATATATAAATTAATGTATATATATTTATTAATGTGTGTGTATATATATATATATGTATTAATATATATGTGTATATATATAATAATAATAATAATAATTTGTTAATATATATATGTATTAATTTGTATATGTGTATATATATATATATGTATTAATATATATATGTGTATTAATATATAAATATATATATATGTATTAATGTATATAAGTATGCATATACATGTATATAGTTTATGAGTTAAGGTTTGAGGTTTATAGGTATAGTTTAAGGGTATGCATACATAACATACATATATATATATATATATATATATTAATGTATATATATGTGTATGTGTTAATGTATATATATATATACACATACATACTTACACACACAAACACATATATATGTATTTATGTGTGTGTGAGCGCGCGTGTACGTGCGCGTGCGTGTGTGCGCGTGCGTGTGTGCGCGTGCTTGTGCGTGTGTGTTATATATTATTTTTATTCTAAATTGACTCATATTCTTTTTTTGTTTGTAATTTAGTCCAATGTTTATAATTTTAATTTAATATCTTTGTTCATTATAGTTCCTACAAATTTATTTTTATTCCAAATTGACCCCTATTCTTTTTTTGTTTGTAATTTAGTTAAATGTTTATAATTTTAATTTAATATCTTTGTTTATTATAGTCCATAAAACTTTATTTTTATTCCAAATTAACCCCTATCCTTTTTTTGTTTGTAATTTAGTCCAATGTTTATAATTTTAATTTAATATCTTTGTTTATTGTAGTCCCTAAAACCTTATTTTTATTCCAAATTGATCCCTATTTTTTTTTTTTGTAATTTAGTCCAAAGTCTGTAATTTTAATTTAATATATTTGTTCATTACAGTCCCTAAAACTTTATTTTTATTCCAAATTGACACCTATTCTTTTTTTGTAATTTAGTAAAGTGTTTTTAATATGATGATATTTTTATTTATGTTAGTCCCTAAAATTTTATTATTCACAAAAATTGATCCTTTTTAATTTATAAATTTTTTAATTTATTAGAAATGAATCTTTTGATGATATTTTTGCTCGTTCTATTGCCTAATATTTATTTTTAATGTGATTCGTGTTCGTGAAAGGGATTGAATAATTAGCTCGAACTTGATGATCAACCCAAAGTTTATCGACTATTTGTACCAAACTCAAACTTAATACGAATTCAAAACCTGAATTAACCCGACCTGAAGTCTATCCGAACCTGAATTAACCCGTCAGTTAACCGTTTTGACCCGACCTGAAATGAACCTGACATGAAACTGACCCACACCCGACCCGAATCGAGTCAAAACAGAAAAACGGCTTGAGATATGTATCCAATTTGACCCGACCTGACAGAACTCGACCTGAAACCCATCCAATAACTTTTTTTTTACATCCCTAATGCTGACAATACAACCTAGACTTGTGAAAGTTTTCTGTGGTGTAATTCCATCTATCTTTTCATAAAAAAAGAATTGAAACGATATAATTACTATTAAAAATTGAGTTACTTCTAAAGGTTGAAGTGTTAAAAATAAAGTTATAATGTAAAAAAAATTGCCCATAACGTTGCCTAAATAGTCATATTGTTATATATTTTTTGAAACAATTTAACTTTTAACGTTTTATTTTGGGTTAAATGGCCCTGCTGTGAATGAAAACTGTCAACTGATGATAAAAAACTTAAAATGATTTGTCAAAATGACACGTTAGAAGAAAAAAAATATCTTATACAATTTTATAAGATTATTTTTTACTGATACGTCAATCTGTAAAGTCCATATTTACCTATATGACACTCCTATCGCGGCGTGCACTGCCATGTAGATTTGCCACATTATTTCAAGCATTTTACAATTACTTGACTAACAGTTCATCCGCAGAGGGGCTATTTCGACCCAAAATAAAATGTTAAGGGTTAAATTGCTTTAAAAAAAGAATTGCGGCCAAAATGACTATTTAGTCAAACTTTAGGGACATTTTTTGCATTACGTCAAAAATAAAATATAAAGCTTAAAAATGTTAATTTTTTCAAAGTATTGTAATCGGAATAATTTATAAACATAAAAGTGACAAATAATTAAGATGTAAATTTAAGGGCTAAATAGTATTTTAGCCCCAAAAATATTTCTCATTATCACTTTGGTACCCAGATAATTTTTTGTTCAGTTCGATTTATGATTTTTTTTTTTTCAATTGCGATTCATGTTATTCTTGTCTTTTTTTTTTGGTTAAAAAAGAAAAATCATGTTATGTTCTAAGGATGTGTAGCGTAGCCTATAATATATGTTAAAATTTTTAAAATAAAAAACTCATAAAAACATTAAAAATAAAAAACTATCAATTAAAAGCATTAGAATTTTTATAAAAAATTGAGAACGTTCGGATTTTCTTTTGAATTTTACTAATTTAAATTATAGTATATGCCACATATCAAATTTATATAGTGGCACGTGATTTTTTGAAACGAATTGGGATAACATGCATCATGAATTCATAATTAGAAAGTTCAGAAGTTAAATTAAAAAATAATTCATGTACTAAAATAATAATAAATTACAATTTCAGAAATTAAAGTATTAAAATAATACCCCAACCTTAAAGATACAATTAATATTAAAACATTTTTAACTACTTTTCAGACGTTTACAATGCATAGATTTATTATATTTAATATTGGAATTAAATTTAATAACTTAATATTTTTTGTTAACTAAAATGGAGTTAGGCACATTCATCTAAATTTTTTATTCATCTAAAAAATGGAGTTAGGCGCAATATAATTTTAAAATTTCATGCTCATCCCCTTGTGTTCTGATGGTAAAGGTAGATGTTCATCATTCTTTGTGACCTAAGTTCGAGCACCAGTAATGCATGCTGTGTGTGTCGTTTTTGAAAAGACTAAGAAATTTAAACAGATACTACCTTGCATCGCACCAGCATATTAAAAAAACTTCATAATTTTTTACACCTAAACTATTACAAAGATTTTACCGAAATCATTTCTATATTATTAATACAAAACTATTAAATTTAATTTTTTTACCAAAATATGAAATTGGTTTTTTATATTTTAAATTTTAAGATAAATTTTTAAAAAAACTTTTTTAATTTGTTTTTTTCTTGTTTTTAACATTTTATTTTATTTCTTTTAAATAATTATCTTTTATAATTATATGTATGAAGTAATCTAATTATATTTGGTATTTAATTTTATTTCTTAATATTCAATTTTTAACACATAAATTTTCACCCTTAATTTTTTTGCCTAATCAAACAGAAATATATACACTTTTGAAATTGGAATTTTTATACAAATATTTTGTTTTTTTATAATATTTATAAATCTGACACCTAAAAAACATCAACATCTAATTTAATCTATTTAACTTGTCTAATTAATATGACAAGTTTCTCGATTTTTTATTTTTTAATGGACTTTATGAAATTTGTCTGATTAATATAATGAGTTCTCAAGATTTTTAATTTTTTTTTTTGAGTTTTTATGTAATTCATCCTATTTTGACACCCAAAAATATTAAAAAAAATAATATTTTATGTAACACGATATACCATCCAGACTAGTTTTATAAAGCCCATTAAAAAGAAATCCTGAGAACTCGTTATATCAGCCAGATATATTTTAAAAATGAGTGTTGGATCGGACATTAATATTTTTAGGTATTATATTAGTAAATAATATTAAAAACAATATTAGGCAATTTTGGGTGAAAACCCCCCTTTTTAATTATTATTGGGGAAAATGGCTTCCAAAAACTATTATTTGGCAAAATGACCCCCAAACTTGCCAGGTCGGCAGACCTCGCGTTGTGTAGGACGCGAGGTACGACATCGTGTTCTGCACAACGTGATTTTAGTCGACGTGGCATTACTGTCTGTGTTAACGGTTTTACAGTACCTCGCGTTCTGCAGAACGCGAGGTCCCCGAGAAATTGAAACGGCGGCTGAAATATATCGCACTGACCTCGCGTTCTGTAGGACGCGAGGTCTGTGCATTTCCAGCCTGAACAACAAGGAAAAACAAGTGTAAGTAGGCATGTTCGAACCCAATTTCGAGCGTGTAAATTGTATATTTTTAGCGATCATCGAGTTTGGGGTTGTAGTACTGAAAATTGTCTATCGTATGATACCAACATGGTTAATTTCCGTCAAATATATAATGATTTAAAATGGCTTCGAAAACCCTATGCCATCATATTTTTTTATTGAAGTTGCATTTCAACTAATGTCGATTTTCGGTTTAGTAATCCCATTAAATTTATTAAAAACAAAAATTAAATAAACATTATAAAGTTTAATTATAATATGTAAACAAAATTATAATTCGTAAACAAAATTATAATACGACATTATAAAATTCAAAAGTGTTTTACATAAATATTAAAAACATAAGTAGAAAACAACAAAAAAAAGACTAAAAATGCATATGTCCACCCGTTCCGCAGTCGGGTGGATGACGCTCACGATCCAGATACCTCCTGTTTCCATCGTGTGGTGGTCCCTGGTCCATATCATCCTGACCATCGTGCGCGATCTGCGGATCTGTGCTGGGCCCAGGCGGGGTGTAAAACAAACTACCTATCGGCGTACTCTCCACAATCGGAAACCCATACTGAGGTGGATAATCGATAAGCATAAGGTCAGTCGTGGGCGTATGGGGACGATAGACATCAGTGGAGCCGTACTGGGGTGGAGGCATCGTCTGCTGGAAAGTCGATGGACCGCTATGCAATGGTGGGGCAGAAGATGATGCCCCTAGAGTGTCATATCGTGGTCTCGGACCGCGCTGCGTCGACTGCCTCTGGGTCTGCCTCTGGCTCTGGGTCTGGCTCGCTCGCCGGCTCCCGCGTGGGCGGTTTTGGGGTTGCTGGGGAAGCCCTGCTTCGCGCTTGGCCGGAGTAAGGATTTGTGGCATCCCATTGTTCCTATACCACTGGGCATAATTGAAAGTGACCGAAGGACCCCCTTCCATAATTTGTTGGAGAAACTCTGGGCGTTTGTGAAATCGTTGAGCCCAAAGCGCTATCTAGATAGCGTGGTGGTCGGCCCAGTCAACCTCCGTCTTCCCCTGACGCGTAAGATTGTGGAAGGAGTCCATATTTTGCGGAGGGGGTGGAACATTTTGGACGTACCCGAACTGTCGGAGTACCCTATCCGTAGAATGTCACACGTAAATTTCGTAGTTCAGCAGGGGCACGACAGAAATCCAGAGGTCTCGCTCTTGCACAATATCTGCTGGAGTAATGTCGCGAATCTCCTCTGAATCGTAGGGCGTCCACACGAACTAAAAAGAATGAAAAAGTTTGTAACGGTTATATGAAATATTATTGGAAAATAGTATGGAAAAAACCAAAATAATCGTTGAATTACCTGGTCCTCCGTCAAGGCATCAAATCTATATCTGTATTCTTTCTGGGACTCCGGCAGACCGGTGTGGGATAGTGTGGTGGTCCACCTTTAAATAATGAAAAAGATCGTTAAATAAAATAATTTAATAAAAAAATATAGTAGATTATGTAGTACCTCCGTAGAAGCGGAAATGACATAGGAGTGGGCTGCCTAAGCTGTGGTGTCAAAGTAGGGATCCGAAACCAAACCCAAGCCTGCAGGAATAAACAGCATCCTCCCATCGATGTTTTGGAGGCGTCAACGTTTCTGCAGAGGTCTCTGATAAGAAACGCCAAGACAGCTGACCCCCAAGATTTTAGTCCAGACTCATCTAAATTTGTCAGATGACAAAGCCACATAACGTGCACTTTTGTGCGAGTTGTGTCGGGCATTAATATCCCGCCAATAATGCGCAAGATGTGGGCTCGCGCACACCGCTGTGAAAATATAAATTAATAAAGGCATCCTAATTAAAAAAATTGTAAGTTCATCCTAATTAAAAAAATTGTAAGTTCATCCTAAATATAGATTTAATAAATGCACCCAAAGAAATTAGTAACTTAATCCCACTTCACAACGGTTGATATGGATGCAATGGACGTCCCTGATTTTCTCCATGACGACACAATAGATGGCCGAGTCCACCGTTCTGATGGTGAACTAAGAATCGGTATGGCGTTCGCGAACAAGGAAATTGCGGTGGCGGCAGTTAAGCAGTACAATCTTCGTCATAATGTTGAGACGACGGTGAAGAAAACACAAGCCAAATACTACAAGGCTCACTGCATCCAAAAGGATCAAGGCTGTAAATGGAAAATCCGTATATCAGAGTTGAAGAGGGCAGGCAACCGTTGGAAAATAACAAAACTTGAGGGGCCCCACACATGCACCATTGCTAGCCTCAACCAGGATCACAAGAACCTGGATGCAAAGTACCTCGCGGACATCTTTTCCACATTGGTGAAAACAAATCCCACTGTGTCGGTCCCCACATGTCAGGCTGCAGCTCTAGTTGTCACCGGCTTCCGTCCAGGTTATTCGAAAGCATAGTATGCAAGGAAAAAGGCCAAAGAGGAATTGTATGGCTGATGGGAGGAATCTTACAAAAAGTTGCGCCCGTGGCTTAATCTCCTGCAGAAACACATCCCCAGAATGGTTGTCAAACTTGATACGGTTCTGGCATACGAAAATGATCGTGCCGTCCGAGGTGTTTCTCAATTCCACCGGTTATTTTGGACTTTCCCCCAGTGCATCAACGCATTCAAGCACTGCAAACCGATGGTCCAAATCGACGGCACATGGTTGTACGAAAGATATACACAGATCCTACTTCTAGCTATAGCACAGGACGACAATCGCAAATGCGTTCCTGTTGCATTCGCAATCGTCCCGAAAGAAGATTTAGAGTCTTGGACGTTCTTCCTTAAGAACCTACGAAAATATGTCCTTGATCATGTAATACGAAGAAGAAGGGATGAAGGGGTGTGTGTTATTTCTGACAGAGGCACAGCGCTGCTGTGGGCGATACAAAATTTGGGTGACTATTGGAAGCCTCCATACATTCACCACCGTTTTTGCTTGCAGCACATAGCCGCAAACTACCTGCTGAAATACAAGAATCGTGATGAACGTCAAATGGTGCTCGATATGGGTACGTCATTTTCATTTACTATATTACTTGTTACTCGATTCCATTTACGACCTTTTTTCATGTGTTTTACGCCAATAACTATTCAACTGTCATCCCGTAGGCAACTCGCACTACAAAGAAGAGGTGGCTGACCTGCTCGAGGAACTGAGAGCGAGAAACAAAAATGGCGCAGAATACCTTGAAAAAATCCCAAAGGAAAAATGGCTTCGATCGTATGACGAGGGTAAACGTTACGGTCACATGACAACGAACTTGGCTGAGGCAGTGAACTCATCACTGAAGGGAGTTCGGCAGTTGCCTATCACTTCCATTGTCAAAGCGACCTATTATCGTTTAGCTACCCTTTTTGCAACCTTGGGCAGGCAAGCAACTGAGTACATGGCAGGTGGACACAAAGTCCATCCAGATTTCCGCACAAGACTTCATATTCAATTGGGCCAGTCAAGACAGATGCAAGCAACTCTTTTCTCACGAGAAGGACACTTGTTTCGTGTTGCGGAATTTTCCAAGCGGTTGGAAGGCATTCAGCACAACGCTTACATGGTAGATCTGAGGGAAAGAACCTGCGAGTGCGGAATTTTCCAAACTTTCAAATACCCGTGCGCACACGTCATTGCTGCTTGCACTAACCAACGGATAGAATACATGCATATAGTTGATGCGGTATACTTACTCAAAACTGTGTTTAAGGTTTACGAAAAAGAGTTTCCTCCAATCGGAAATGAGGTTGATCCGAATGCTGTGGACACTGAACCGATCATACGCCCAGATCCAGCACTACTACGAGCCAAAGGACGTCCATCTTCTACAAGAATATACTGTGCCGAGGATTTGGTCGAACACCGAGAGAAAACCGGACAAAAGAAGCATTGTTCTATATGTCAAAATCCTGGGCACACAGCTCCTAAGTGTCTTAATCGCTCAGCCCCTCGTATTAATTAATTATTTTTAATTTGTATATGTGAGTTCGCACATGACAATCTAATCAATAAAGTCAGTCCACTTCGATTTATACAATCCGTCATCTATTATTTTCAATCATTCAAAAAAATATGTTATGATAGTGTTTTCGAATCAACTTTAAATCAGCGTATAATGGACGAAAATTGATCGTGTAAGTGTCATACGATAGAGAATTTCCAGTACTACAACCCCAAACTCGATGTTACCTAAAAATTTAAAATTTCTATGTATGAAATTCTGCTCGAACATGCCTATCGACATTTGTTGAAATGCAACTTCATTGAAAAAAGGATGATAGCATAGGGTTTTCGAAGCCATTTTAAACCATTGTAGAATGGACAGAAATTAACCATGTTGGTATCATACGATACACAATTTCCAGTACTACGCCCCCAAACTCGATGATCGCTAAAAATATACGATTTACACGCTCGAAATTGGGCTCGAACAGGCCTACCCACTCTTGTTTTCGATTTTGGAACATACAGACCTCGCGTCCTACAGAACGCGAGGTCAGTGCGATATATTCCAGCCGCCGTTTCAATTTCTCGGGGACCTCGCGTTCTGCAGAACGCGAGGTCCTGTAAAACCATTAACACGGACAGCAATGCCACGTCGACTAAAATCACGTTGTGCACAACACGATGTCGTACCTCGCGTCCTACACAACGCGAGGTCTGCCGACCTGGCAAGTTTGGAAGTCATTTTGCCAAATAATAATTTTTGAGAGCCATTTTCCCCAATAATAATTAAAAAAAGGATTTTTTACCCAAAATTGCCACAATATTAGGTTTAAAAAGCCTTTGAAATTATTAGTTTGTTTGCGTGACGTGATTGTATTTTAAGGATTAGGTATTTATTGACCTTATATAAATATGATTGGACGGGCTGCCTGCTGTTTTGTCTAGGGTTCCAACGTGAAGCACGGGTTCCATACAGATGTGTCACTACATCGTTAAGACCATAAACCACATGAAATATTTTAATAATATGGTAATATACGATATAAAATCTAGTTTCCCACCATATTTTAATATTTGTAAGTTCATTATCAAATTTGATGATTTTAAAATGGACGACCCACATTGCCATATATAATTAATATCGTACAGTATTATACATCATTAATTATTTAATTATTTTAAATAAATATTAAAATTTTTAGAAACTAAACATACAATTAATTATATTTTAAAACGAAACCAGAATTTGGATAGAATCCCTTGCATCTTTTTGTCTTCAATTTCTCTCATTTTTACCTTTAATTTTTTTGTTTAACTTTTTTCTTTCCAATGAATTTAAATTTTTTAGTAATTTATCATCATATGCTCAATAATGTTTAGGGTTATTATGTTCTAGTTCTATCAAAATCCTTTTTTTTCTTCAACAATTTTACTGGCCGCGACTTCTAGATCTGAAACCCCGTTTTCAATCAAGCCATTAGCCTTGACACCGGTATTCATGTGGGAAAAACAAATAGAAAATGCCTTCAAGGCTCTCATTGCTGCAATGATTAAATGATTTGCAAATTGGTGATATCAAATGAAGATTTAAGTAATTTAAATATTACATAAAATAGAGAACTCAAGTTTCAACCTTAGAGAAGATATTGTTGGGAGGAAAAGTCACGAATCTCGATCATGAACCATAAAATAGAATACAAATTATACAAAAAGAATCTCCCTAATCATTTAAATTTATTGATCTCGATTTATGTTGTCCACCCTCAGGTAATCTTTGTCTCGAAATATGTTCTTCCTCTCACCAACAATAGTCATTCCATTATTTGGGTCATCGAATGGAGCCCTCAATCACCGAGAAGTCCAAAACCAAATCAGCCATTTTAACAGATTGATTGAGTGACTCAATTGTATTTTTTTATAATATGAAGACCCTTTTGCAAACTTACTAATAATATAATAATTTTGTGTGATTTACCCAACAAAAAATAATTAAAAATATTTTCCAATAACACCTATGAAGTTTAACGTCCAATTGAGATTTAATGATAGAATGTTACAATTGATCAGTTGAGTGATTTGACTATGACTTTTTGAAATACAATTACACATTTGTAAACTTACTAACAATAGAGTGTGGACTGTGGTCTAATTTACCCCTTTAAATTTGTTAGAACTTAGAAGTACGTCCACTCACGTGATGGATGGGGAGAAAAAAAAAGTATTTTTTTTGGGGGTATTTTTTAATAAGTTGTTAATAGGTGTGAGTGTGAATAAATCAAGTGAGATTTTTTGAGTAAAATGAATAATTTTTTTATTTAACTTAATTTGATTTTTTTTAATTGAGTCTAGTAAACTGCGTTCAAATTATTAAAAAAAAGGAATTGTCAAATTAGTTATTAGAACCTTCTTGATAACATGAACCACACAAATTCATGAAATAATTTCATGTGAAATCTTGGGAAATTAATTCTTATTCATACATTGAACATCAGGGATATATGAATTTGACCAATGAACCAATTAAAATTCAATGTATGCATCACTATTCTTTGACTATGAAAGATACACGTAACTTTGGTCATTGTACTTATATAATCAATTTTAATTTTATGTGGTCACTAAGACCCTAAATTCCTTCATGTGGTGAGGAAAATTTTGAAGTGAATGCTAATATGATATTAAGTTGCATTTTCTTTTACTAATAATTGAGTGCATAAAAATGAAAATTTTAACCGTATTTTTAAATGATCAAATGTGTAGAAAATCAATAAAAGAATGCACGAAAATATTTTTATGTATAATCACTGGTTTTTAATTTGTTTTATTTATAACGTCAAAATTTGAATGTCTGACATTGCTTAAATGATTTAGTATCTCATTTCACTTTGACTAACTGATTGTTGGTGAAATTAAGTTAGAGTTTGATACATAAAAGGATGAGAAATGTTTGTAGAACGTATGAATTCCATAGTAGTAAAATTGGAGACGAAAATGATGCTTTGGAAAATCATCATTGAAACCCCTTTATTTTTATTTTTGATGTGTTATCTTCCGCTTTCTTATGATTTTGTCCTGATTAATTCGATTGATCTGCATCATACACTTGATTTTGATAAGTAAGTCTCTCGGCGGAGAAGAAAATTTTTTATTTTTAATTATGGATTATAGACAAAAACCCGACAAGTAGGCCGCAAGTACCAAAGTTGTGTATGGCATGGTACCGATGGAAGTTGTGGTGGAGGGCAACACTAACACTGTAACACAGATTTGGAAAGATATGTTGTCGAGGACTGTAACACCCTAAGTATTGGTTAAAAAAATGGGATTTGCAACCAAGGGAACTTGAACCTGTAACCTATGCTTGGTAAGCCCAGGCTTTGACCGTCTGAGCTAAGGCAATTCATGGCCTTAGTTTAGTCCAGTTTTTATTTAAGTTATGGTTTAATTGTCTAATCCAATAATAAATAAAAGTGAGACTCCCCATCTACCCAAATTAAATGCTTCTGACCCAAATCTCATAAACCATCTGTCTTCTCCTACCTACCCCTTTCGACCACCGTTCGATCCGCCTCCACCACCGTGTCGTGCTGCTCACCGCCTGTGCCGAGGCGTTCCCCGTCGAGTCCCGACCATACTCATGGCATCCACGCGCATTTTTGAGCCGTCGTTCGTTGGAAAAATTATGTTTTAAGTTTCAACCGGAAACCTAGTTTCCTCCACGTTTTCATTTCTGTTTTCCGGTGTCGTCTGTGGTCTGTTGGTTGCTCCGTTGTCAGCAAGGAGTTCCTTACTTCAGGGCGAGCAAAACCCGAGCAACGGACCGTCGATCTGTTACCGATAAGCCCCTCATCGGAACCTACATGGTTTTCCGGCCAGATCTGGGAATTTGGGGTTTTCCGGATAGGTGCATCTGGGGACTTCTGGCGACTATTCCGACAATCGGCCGGCAAGCTGTTTTTTTTCGGTATCCATGTATCTCTGTATCCGAAATGTTATGGGACGTCAAATTTGGGTTCGTGTGCAATCGAATGGGGTATCATGAATCGATCGATGCAGCTCGGAGTTAAGGTAATACATTACTACCTTCTGCATGCTTTCAAAATTTGTTGGTATTCGGTTAATGCTTGCACGACCATGATTGAGTATATGATTAATTTCACTAATGTCGATCAATTAAGAAATAAGAATATTAATGGCCAAGACATATATTCGATTAAGAGGTTTGATAAATCAAAAAGATTTTCAAGTTCAATAAGCGATTAACAAAAACGGTTGATCTCTAAATTTTATTGTGTTGGCTAATGAATTACGAAAATGCCCCGATGTATGAAAATGACTAAAATACCCCTATCAATGAAAGTGGTTTGAGAATTTACACTAGATCCGGTTTATCAACTAATTCTTCTGAAAATCTTGAACTGGCTTGGGAAGTTATCGTAAAGAGGCTTCACCTTTGAGATTGTAAATTGCTCAGGTTCTATTTGAATTTGAATAAATCTCTGAAGACATTTGCGAGAAAATATTTGTATGTTTGAATTAGTCAAAGTTGTGTAAATTGTTGAATCGTTTGAAATGACTAAAATGTTTGGAAATACTGATAATGCTGAACTGATCAGAATATCCATAATGACCAAAAGGATAATCATTCCTCGGCACTGATTGCCCAATTAATCAAAATGATGGATTTACCCCCGAGAACTTTAACAAATGAATAGATGGAAGAACCGATAAATTCTGAATAATTGAAACATTTTTGAGCATCACAATGTTTGAAATACCCTCCAATACCGATAAGACTGAAATGGGTCACAATGACCCTAAGGCATGGAATTAGAAATCCCGAAAAAGACAAACAAATGTAATGGCTCCAAATGTGGAAAAATACGACCCGAGATAGTTGGTTGATTCAGATACCATGATGATAGTGGGAGAATACCGAGTGAAGGCAAGTGTAATTTATTTGGATGTTATGCTCTATAGTCAGTTCTGAGAAATGAATGGTTGAAGTGTACCAATCCGGTGAGATATTAAACATTGTGTTAATGGGTTCCGATTAGTTCAAAGGGGCTCGGAAACTTGACGAGCAGCTAGAAGTACTAAATTCTGCACATCACCGTTTATACCTTGTTGGTTCAATTACCAGTTTACCCTTTGAAGGTCAAAATGACCTTAATACCCTCACAGGTTGTAACATTTAATTACGTTCGCGATATATCTGAAATCCCAATGATTCTGATGCATCAACTTTCGATGTTGATTCGATCCGTCTTATCGAACTCCCCTATTCGTAAGGACCTCGTTCTGAAATCAGTCCAAATTTGTCAAATGTCATCTTCCTGATATCTATCAAGTACCTCTAAGAAATGAATTGGGCTATAAAGTGCGTACCATGTATATGTAAATACTTTCTGTTCTAAACCAAGACCATATGCTTAAAAATTTAAAAGTATGATACTGTAATACGAAAGGAAAGCAATTCTCTGATTTTTGACCTCTGATATGAAAAATATATCTGATATATGACATTGAATACAAAATAATAATAACAATGATGATAAATAAATTGGATATCTATCTTCTGGTATAAAAATAGATTTGATAGCTATTTTCTGTAATATTGTCTTCTGAATATAAATTGAAATCATCTGGGATATGAATAATGATATGTAGGCTCAGCGCTGGTAAGTCCTTCTGGACCTAAGCTCCTACGCCCAATGGGCCTAGGGTAAGCCTTTCTGTTAATCTCCAACGCCCACGGGCCTAGGGTAAGTCTTTCTGGACCTAAGGCATCCTCTTAGGTAGGCTCCTACGCCTCAGGCCTAGGGTAAGACCTTCTGTATGCAGTTCATGGGGACTGCATTTTAGAGTTCGGTTGGGATAGTTAAGTAAATTAATAAAACTTTCTGACCTCTTCTGAAACATACCCTACTAAATTAATGTATCAATGTTGAACCCTCAGTAAACTTACAATTCACGTTTAATGGACCACTCTAAACTCCTTGATTCAACTTCTAAAATCTTAATCTCTTTTGAATCTTTGGCTTTAGACCACCTCTTACGGTTTAGGTGATCAAATAAAGAATAGCTCTGTGACCTCCTAATAATGCTTCATCGAATCATCGAATCGTAATTTGAGCTTACCGTTGCTTAATTCTTCATGACAATGTTAAGTTGCCATATACCTACTTGTACCTTTAGCATCTCCTGATAGTTTGTATTACTGAGCTTTTCGAAGCTCACGTTGTTTTTACCATCACAGGTTAGAAGATCGACTTTGTCGTAGTTGTCAACGTCGGTATGAGAGTTTCTTTGGCTTGCTTGCGGAGTATTGTATCTGTATAATTAAGGGGCATGTATATCATGTTTTTATTTATATTCGGATTTGAAACTTGTATTAATAATTTGTATCAGAGTTTTGTTTCATTGTCTAAATGTTTTTCTGAAATTTTATTTTAATTCAAAACTTGATTTAGGATTTCAAATGGTTCAGCAAATTTGTTTATTTGAAATTTTATCGTGGGTCACTCCGGTGACCCTAATGTGACTTCCTAGGATCCGTATTAACGCATAGGCGGGTCAAGGGGGGTTACATTTAGTGGTATCAGAGCTTAGAGTTGCGTCATTCTGGGTAGATCATCCGATCGTCTGTCATAGGGTGTCTGGTCTCTGCATCAGACTGCATGCCCCTAGATCATAACCGTACTCCTCAGTGCCGAGACTCCGATGTCGATTTCTTTCCTGTATTAAGTGCATCCAACCATTCTGCTCATAATAACTTGATTTGTACTGGCAATGAATGCTTGTAACATTCGTCTTTAATTCAAATTTTCTTGGAGGATTTGGATTTGGGAAAAGAGAACCTGAGATGGTTAATGAACGTGAAATTAAAGATCTAATTCAGAATAAATATTTGATCATGTGAGGTAACAGATATAAGATTTCACGTAACGCTATTTAGTGATGATGATTATGTATAAGAATATCCTAATGGAAATTTGATAAAAGCAATATTAATTTAAAAGAAAGATGGTTGTGAATGTGGCAAATGTGAGAAGTTCTGTGGTGCCTCTGTTATACACGAGGGTAACAATTGCTTGAATATTATGCTGAAGGTAAGAAATATCCATTTAAGACCTTGATTATGTTTGGTCGGCATAAAGAAAGACTTTTCCTTAAAATTCGAGGCATGGTAAACCGTTATAAATCATCTCTGGCCAAAGTTTAATGTTTACATCCTGATTTTGGAGGGCACTGATTGAGGCTTTGAGTACTCGTTTGAATTTCACGCACAGTCGTTCGTCCGTAAATTGATGGTCAACCTAGTGGAGTAATTCAGACTCTGAAAGATGTACTTTTTGACTGTATGATCGACTTCTGTGGCGACAAGAATGTTTTGTAGTCTTGACTGAGTATGCCATAATATTAACAGTTATGAGACAAGTATTCGTGTGGTTCCGTATGAAGTTCTGTATGGATTCATGTATTTCATATTAATCAATTGAGTTAAGATGCGTCATGTGATGGTTTTGGGTCTAATGTCAGTCCGAGTGACCGGGACGATACCAAATTGATCCGTCACCATCTGAGCGTCCTGAGACACAAAGATACCCTGATAGATAAGTTTAAGTGTAAGAATGGATGAAAGAGCAGTTCTGCAATTTTTCGACTCTGGTAAATTTCGAGGACGAAATTTCTTTTAGAGTGGGAGAGTTGTAACACCCTAAGTATTGGTTAATAAATGAGATTTGCAACCAAGGGAACTCGAACATGTAACCTATGCTTGGTAAGCCCAAGCTTTGACCGTCTGAGCTAAGGCAATCCATGGCCTTAGTTTAGTCCAGTTTTTATTTAAGTTATGGTTTAATTGTCTAATCCAATAAAAAATAAAAGTGAGACTCCCCATCTACCCAAATTAAATGCTTCTGACCCAAATCTCATAAACCATCTGTCTTCTCCTACCTACCCCTTTCGACCACCGTTCGATCCGCCTCCACCACCGTGTCGTGCTGCTCACCGCCGGTGCCGAGGCGTTCCCCGTCGAGTCCCGACCATACTCATGGCATCCACGCGTATTTTTGAGCCGCCGTTCGTTGGAAAAATTATGTTTGAAGTTTCAACTGGAAACCTAGTTTCCTCCACGTTTTCATTTCTGTTTTCCGGTGCCATCTGTGGTCTGTTGGTTGCTCCGTTGTCAGTAAGGAGTTCCTTACTTCAGGGCGAGCAAAACCCGAGCAACGGACCGTCGATCTGTTACCGATAAGCCCCTTATCGGAACCTACATGGTTTTCCGGCCAGATCTGGGAATTTGGGGTTTTCCGGATAGGTGCATCTGGGGACTTTCGGCGACTATTCCGACAATCGGCCGACGAGCTGTTTTTTTCGGTATCCATGTATCTCTGTATCCGAAATGTTATGGGACGTCGAATTTGAGTTCGTGTGCAATCGAATGGGGTATCATGAATCGATCGATGCAGCTCGGAGTTAAGGTAATACATTACTACCTTCTGCATGCTTTCAAAATTTATTGGTATTCGATTAATGCTTGCACGACCATGATATAGTATATGATTAATTTCACTAATGTCGATCAATTAAGAAATAAGAATATTAATGGCCAAGACATATATTCGATTAAGAGGTTTGATAAATCAAAAAGATTTTCAAGTTCAATAAGCGATTAACAAAAACGGTTGATCTCTAAATTTTATTGTGTTGGCTAATGAATTACGAAAATGCCCCGATGTATGAAAATGACTAAAATACCCCTATCAATGAAAGTGGTTTGAGAATTTACACTAGATCCGGTTTATCAACTAATTCTTCTGAAAATCTTGAACTGGCTTGGGAAGTTATCGTAACGAGGCTTCACCTTTGAGATTGTAAATTGCTCAGGTTCTATTTGAATTTGAATAAATCTCTGAAGACATTTGCGAGAAAATATTTGTATGTTTGAATTAGTCAAAGTTGCGTAAATTGTTGAATCGTTTTAAATGACTAAAATGTTTGGAAATACTGATAATGCTGAACTGATCAGAATATCCATAATGACCAAAAGGATAATCATTCCTCGGCACTGATTGCCCAATTAATCAAAATGATGGATTTACCCCCGAGAACTTTAACAAATGAATAGATGGAAGAACCGATAAATTCTGAATAATTGAAACATTTTCGAGCATCACAATGTTTGAAATACCCTCCAATACCGATAAGACTGAAATGGGTCACAATGACCCTAAGGCATGGAATTAGAAATCTCGAAAAAGACAAACAAATGTAATGGCTCCAAATGTGGCAAAATACGACCCGAGATAGTTGGTTGATTCAGATACCATGATGATAGTGGGAGAATACCGAGTGAAGGCAAGTGTAATTTATTTGGAGAGAGTACATAGTTAATAGTGAGAGGGACATATTCTCCTAAGACTCATTCGATGTTTTGGAATGGGTTCAGATTCAATGCACATGTTCGAATACTTGGAAAATATCACTCAATATATGCCTGATTTTTGGTAATAAGTTCAGTGGACGATTGGTGAAGGTGAACTATTGATGTTATGCTCTATAGTCAGTTCTGAGAAATGAATGGTTGAAGTGTACCAATCCGGTGAGATATTAAACATTGTGTTAATGGGTTCCGATTAGTTCAAAGGGGCTCGGAAACTTGACAAGCAGCTAGAAGTCCTAAATTCTGCACATCACCGTTTATACCTTGTTGGTTCAATTACCAGTTTACCTTTTGAAGGTCAAAATGACCTTAATACCCTCACAGGTTGTAACATTTAATTATGTTCGCGATATATATGAAATCCCAATGATTTTGATGCATCAACTTTCGATGTTGATTCGATCCGTCTTATCGAACTCCCCTATTCGCAAGGACCTCGTTCTGAAATCAGTCCAAATTTGTCAAATGTCATCTTCCTGATATCTATCAAGTACCTCTAAGAAATGAATTGGGCTATAAAGTGCGTACCATGTATCTGTAAATACTTTCTGTTCTAAACCAAGACCATATGCTTAAAAATTTAAAAGTATGATACTGTAATACGAAAGGAAAGCAATTCTCTGATTTTTGACCTCTGATATGAAAAATATATCTGATATATGACATTGAATACGAAATAATAATAACAATGATGATAAATAAATTGGATATCTATCTTCTGGTATAAAAATAGATTTGATAGCTATTTTCTGTAATATTGTCTTCTGAATATAAATTGAAATCATCTGGGATATGAATAATGATCTGTAGGCTCAGCGCTGGTAAGTCCTTATGGACCTAAGCTCCTACGCCCAATGGGCCTAGGGTAAGTCTTTCTGGACCTAAGGCATCCCCTTAGGTGGGCTCCTACGCCTCAGGCCTAGGGTAAGACCTTCTGTATGCAGTTCATAGGGACTGCATTTTAGAGTTCGGTTGGGATAGTTAAGTAAATTAATAAAACTTTCTGACCTCTTCTGAAACATACCCTACTAAATTAATGTATCAATGTTGAACCCTCAGTAAACTTACAATTCACGTTTAATGGACCACTCTAAACTCCTTGATTCAACTTCTAAAATCTTAATCTCTTTTGAATCTCTAGCTTTAGACCACCTCTTACGGTTTAGGTGATCAAATAAAGAATAGCTCTGTGACCTCCTAATAATGCTTCATCGAATCATTGAATCGTAATTTGAGCTTACCGTTGCTTAATTCTTCATGACAATGTTAAGTTGCCATATACCTACTTGTACCTTTAGCATCTCCTGATAGTTTGTATTACTGAGCTTTTCGAAGCTCACGTTGTTTTTACCATCACAGGTTAGAAGATCGACTTTGTCGTAGTTGTCAACGTCGGTATGAGAGTTTCTTTGGCTTGCTTGCGGAGTATGGTATCTGTATAATTAAGGGGCATGTATGTCATGTTTTTATTTATATTCGGATTTGAAACTTGTATTAATAATTTGTATCAGAGTTTTGTTTCATTGTCTAAATGTTTTTCTGAAATTGTATTTTAAATCAAAACTTGATTTAGGATTTCAAATGGTTCAGCAAATTTGTTTATTTGAAATTTTATCGTGGGTCACTCTGGTGACCCTAATGTGACTTCCTAGGATCCGTATTAACGCATAGACGGGTCAAGGGGGGTTACAAGGACGCTATCCCATCAGCAAGGATGGATCCATCCTATATACACTATACAGGGTGAGTACTGAAAATTTTATTTTTTTAATACTTTAAACAATTAATAAAATAATGAAAAAAATTATTGATGCACATTATATAAAATTATCAATGAAACAAGAAAAATGACAAGTGAATTATATTCAAATTGTCATATACCAATGAACAAAAACCGTCACCGAAAAACATCAAGATTAAACCTTATTTTTATGAACATTTCCATTAAAACTATCCTAGTTTTTGAAAAATTTTAAAAACAAGATTCATTACTGTTCATATATAATTTACTGTTCATATATACTTTAAAACTTGAAATCTCATTTTTTATAAACACGTTGTTAATAAAAATAGATATAATAACACATCTCGTCCCTATATTTACATATTCAATCAATTTAGTCGTACTTCAAAAAATTAATAAAATTATCCCTCGTTTTTACACATTCTATGAAATTGATCTTACTTTTTACACATTAAAAATAAAATAGTCATAATTAAAAAAATCAATAAATTTAGCCCTATTTTTACCACACTCAATCAACTTAGTCATAATTCTTTTAAAAAATAATATACATATGTCACCATATGATTGGAAGAATAAATATTAAATAATTTCTAAATAAAAATAAGACCAAATTGATAGAATGTATAAAAAGAATAGTTAAATTTATTGAGTTTCTCAAATTGGTACTAAATTGATTGAATGTGTAATATGGAGAACTAAATTTGTTATCATACCAATTTTTGTTAACTGACACGTCGTTAAGTTTTTAACGATCGCAGACTAATTTGTTATTTTTTTAAAGTCATGAGATCATTTATAATTTTTATAGTCGAGGACTCAACAAAAAGAACAACATATAGTCAGAAGACTATTTATATAATTTACCCTAAGAAATAAATAGATGGTAGTGACAACCACGATTTAGAATTTTAAAAAAAATATTTATAAAATGCACAAACCAATTTGCTTTAGTAGTTAAGAGAACAGTTATTATTTTTAAAGCTCGCGAGTTTGAGCACCAATTACATTGAACATTCATTATCAAATAGTTAAAAGTATATTTAGAACAGATATTAATTGTAATCACTTTTTAACTTTCAAAATAAAAAATATTTGTGGAGTATTAACAAGCCCACCCAGACCAAATTCCTTGAACGCAGGCCATTAAAGCTCTAGTTTTGGATCAATGAAAAGATGGTCCGGCCTACTTTATCTGGGCAGACATTACCAAAATCCAGTCCACGAGGAGAAATTTCTAAATTCTAAATTGGAAAACTCAAAACGAAGTTATAAATAAGCACGAATACGAATATATACGATTCAGCTCTCAGAACAAGAACAAATGGCGGCCAATTTCTGGACTTCTTCTCACTTGTAACAATCCAACTATACTCTTATTGATTTTGCAACTCATTGTCTGTTTTTAAATTGTTTCATTTTTTGTACGTTGACTTTAATGTTTTGTTTTTGTCTGGGTTGATTTAATCTTGTTTTTGCAGCGAACAGCTTTTGGACCCGGAAGTGGTGGATGTGGTGCATCAGCAGGATAAAGATAAAGGCATAACCCTTGAAGAATTTAAGCTCATTAAGATGCACATGACGAATTGTATGTTCCCTTTCTCTATTCGTGTGGATTTTGATTCGGATTCTCTTTCTACTTCGTTTTGTAAATTTTGGGGTTTTGGTTAGAATTCTATTACTTTGGGTTTAGGGTTTTGTTCGGTTTGATGTGATCTTTGATTTCTGCATGTTATTAATCTATGGGGGTTTGTAATTTCGCATCTGGGTTCTCGAAATCACAAGCATGTAATCATCTTTCAGAAAGAAAAAAAGTTTTTTTTTCCCATTTTTTACTTATGATTTTGGAAAGCTATTTGTTCCATTAACTTCCTCATTAAAGTTAGTGATTTCGTGCTTTTTTTTTGTCTTTGGAACTTTCTTAGGTATTCAGAAACTGGCTCAATTTGTTAAAGTGAGACAAAGGTTTGATCTTGTCCTCGGTTTTTTATTTTTTAAGAATTACCTTTCTGTTTACAAATGATGGACCTTTGCATTCGGTGTGGCATCGATGACTTTTATCTTTACGTTTCCTTTCCTTTCTGTATTATGTACAAACTGCTGTGGTTTCTTATGCCGGCAATGTCTTATAGCATTTACTATCTCTTTTTCATTCAGCTGATATAATGCTTTTATGCTGCTGATTTATTCTATGTTCTAGCTGTCTTATAGTGCTGCCCTAGACTGAATATCTAATGGTTGAACATCTTTTACAATCACTTGCTAAAGATCTACGCGGCAACTTAAACATGAGAATCTATAGGTTTTTTATTGTGTACTTTGCTATCTCTACCGTATTGATTTTGGCTGATAATTAGTCATTATCACATTCATAACGCTCATTTACAAACCTCTTATATTGGGTTATCAAATTAATCTGTACTTGAACCTATCATACATAATGTAATGGCTTCCTTTTGAGAAAGTTAGTTACAGATGCTCTGTGAAAAATCGTAGCAACTTATGACCAGAAGTTTGCTAACAGAAAGGTTTGTGAAGATTATGTATCCTTAACATGCTGTCATGCATAAACAGA
The DNA here is from genome assembly GCA_958450335.1 of Hibiscus tridactylites. Taxonomy (NCBI): domain Eukaryota; kingdom Viridiplantae; phylum Streptophyta; class Magnoliopsida; order Malvales; family Malvaceae; genus Hibiscus; species Hibiscus tridactylites. The sequence goes on along the minus strand of OY288286.1, from coordinate 54,091,402 downwards.
GTTAACTCTCTTGTATGAGACCCTTATTTCCCGGAAAATTAGTCACTCTAGTATGTTTCTTTGCAAAATGATTTTATTTTATCTTCTTGTCATTACAAATTTGATTCATAAAAAAAATCTTTTCAGGGTCGTAGCAACTGCAGTTGCATATATGAGACGTGTCTATACCAGGTATTTTCCCTAGTTTAATAATGGTGATGTAAAATGTCATGTTAGCCATTGATGACAAGCAGCTCGTAACCTATCCTCTTGTCTACTTTCATTGTTTTTTTATCTAGCTATGAATTCTTGTGAATTCAACTTGTTTCAGTTTTATAGCTTGATACAATTTGTGAATTCACATGCCTTAATTATCCAGTCCTCTTCAACTATGTCAATCCTTAGGCCTACATCAGTTGCTGCGGCTTCACATAGACAATCATTTTAATTTAATGTTTACTGTCAATTGCCCATGCAAAATTAGGCATGAAGCTCATTATTCTTTATTGCACCCAGCAATCATGAATTATTAGATGGGATAGAGATGCATTGATGTAAATGTATCCATTTTACTCCATACAGTGTGCTTTGAATCATGAACCATAGTTTTTCATTTTTCTTTCAGAAAGAGCATGAGTGAATACGATCCACGTCTTGTTGCTCCTACTTGCTTATATTTGGCATCCAAGGCAGAAGAAAGCACAGTGCAGGCTAGACTTCTTGTATTTTACATCAAAAAATTAAGTAATAACTTATCTGTAATCTGGTCGATTAATCCTTTGAACCTCCCAGAAATTTGGTTGTTTACTCCAGTCCTTCCTTTTTTTTGCTTTACAGATTCTGATGAAAAGTACAGATATGAAATCAAAGATATACTTGAAATGGAAATGAAGATTTTAGAAGCACTCAACTATTATTTAGTTGTATTTCATCCTTACCGCACATTAGCGCAGTAAGTTTTTTTTTTAATCTACTTCAAGTTTAAATTATTCTATTGTTGTTCTTTCAGCTCATTGGCATCTGTGTTTACTTTGTCACGTCTGAATAGTATCTTGGGAGTGTCATCTTGGCAGGTTGTTGCAGGATGCAGGCATAAACGACATGAATATGACTCAATTATCGTGGTAAGTGCCAAAATTCTAACATCAGTCACTTTTGAAGTTCAAAATATTTAATGCACGTCAGAATGTGCCCAAAAATCCTCCACATTTTCCCTTAATTCTTAAACTTGTAAAGAGGAGCCACTGAAAGTATTTTGCCTTTGGCATGGCTAGCACTATGCATGGGCCGGGGGCAAGCAAGGCTGCAGAGCTTCATCCCCCCTTGGCTCGTCCAAATGCACTAGTTTTTTTAGTATTCTCTTACTAAAACAGAATAAAAAGTTATCCCCCCAATATATATATATATATATATATATATATATATATATATATATATATATATATATATATATTATGGTCATTTTTTATCCCAACGCTCACAATATAAAAATTCATGGCTTCACCATTGGCATGGGTCATGATGGATTATACATAATCATAGATACACATACACAAGTAGACATACATGAAGTACTGCTGAATTTTAATGGTTAAGATCAAAGATCCGGACTGCAACGGTTTGATAGCAAACTTATATCCAACATAAACAGATGGTCCTTAGCTTGATACGAGACTACATTGAGTTTCAATATTTGACTTTCGTGTTTAAACTTTCACGAGATTTTTAAATACCTATCCTATGGATTTTTTTAGGATCATGTTAGTGCTGTAGTTCCTGTAGATATCTGAACCACAGTTGTGGATGGAAGTTTTGGAAATTGTAGTTGGTTTTCAATGGTGTCCACAAGAGAATGAGATCGTCATCTTGAATATCAAGATGCATAGTTTCTTGCACCCAAAGATAGGTAACATTGAGAGTTGAGACCGGATGGAAGCTGCACTAATGTGCAATATTGTGCAAGTTGTTTTTGTGACCACCAATTTGGTCTAAATTTGTCGCAATCCGTTCTCTTTATCCTTCTTCAAAGTTATGCTAAAAAACATGTTTTTGGTTTCTCGAAACACAGGGGACTTGTAAATGACACATACAAAATGGACCTCGTTCTTATACATCCGCCATATTTGATTGCCTTAGCTTGCATGTACATTGCTAGTGTGTACCGAGAGAAAGACATCACCACCTGGTTTGAAGAGCTTCGCGTCGATATGAATGTGGTGAGTTTCTTAAAGCTATATCTGATTTAAAATGCTACTGTTTCTTTTGTTACACAAATACACATCTTGGAAAAAACTTTATTTAATTAAATCCCCGTATAATACCAAAAAGCGGCAACCTTTTTAGAAAATTTATTTCCCCCTTTAACTACATTTGATTGAAACTTGCAGGTGAAAAACATCTCCATGGAGGTTTTAGATTTCTATGAAAACTACAAAACAATTTCCGAGGAACGAGTGAATGCTGCTTTCAGCAAACTTGCTTTTAAGCCTTAGATGGTTGAGCGAAGACAAACAGTGACTGGCATACGACATTGTATTGCATGACTGGATGTTGTTGCCTTGTCTGTTGTAAGAAAATGTAAAACAGGTAAATATTGTTTAGGAAGAAGTGAAAGCATGTAGATCTCTGGTTTGATTTAACCTACTGGTCCTGTATGATGTTACAATGGTGTGTACTATCACAAGTTTGCAGGTAGATGATTAGAGTGAATGTACAATTACTCCTTTTAAGATTTAAACTACTTTGTAGATCATTAAACTATCAAGTTGATTTTATTCTGACTATTGAATTAAAAAAATGTGAATTAAGTCACTAAACTTTCAAGTCATTGATTGTTGACGTGACATTTAAGCAAATTAGTATAATAATACATTTAATCTTGTATCAACTTAGTCTTAATTTTAATTAGAAATAATTTAATAATACGAAACATGTTTCCAATTACAATTACATACATACGGATATTATAAATAAATCCAAACAATTTTATCATAGAATATGATCTTACATACATTGACTAATTATTCGATGTATATTTGTTGCAAAAAAACATACATTGAATAATTAAGATCAGATACATTATAGATGAATAATTAAGATCAGATACATTATAGATGAATAATTATGTGATCTTAAACGTACACTGAATAAATAATGTTGGGAGGAAGAGCTATGAATTTTGAACATGAACCATAAAATGAACATTATACTTCATCAGAAAGAATTCACACGCAGGCATTTCCGAGCTTTGCTAGCTGAACTGCGTGTTCTATTTGTTTTTGTTTATCATATTCTTCCGTTAATAACCATATATCATAAGTCATCAAATTGTGCAAACTGTCATCGATAAAACTAGTAACCATATGTGAATACAGAGCTTACACCACAATAATAAACCTTGCCAATGCCAACCACGTCTCAAGTGCTATCTTAAACATACATTTCATTAACATAATTTTCAAAAGGTCCACAAATCCATAGTATTATAGGCAATATCAATATCGAAACACGACCAACTGCCAGCAACATGACCTCCAGTCCACGCATCATTGTTCAATGTTTTTAATTGCTTATGACTACAGTAAGTATAGTAAACTAAGGCTCCACGATTATCTTACCAGTGGCATGGCCATCCATGATCTTAGCCCATGCTTCTTCAGCCTTACTTAGGGGATACTTTGAGTCAATTACTGTCTTAAGCTTCCCTTCTTTCACCAAGTTCACAAGATAACCGAGGTTCTCCTTCTTAGGTATCATAAGCAGCGGAACCAGCTGCTTCTTTGAGAAGGTGAGCTTTTTCATTGCAAAAGTTAGCAAAGCACTAGGACCAGGAGTTATATCGATTACCTTCCCCTTTGCACTCAGATTAGGCTCAAAGGTAGACCAAGGAATGCCCGTCGCACAGTGGATCACTGCATCGTATTTGCGGCCAGAAGGGCTCTTCAGAGCCGCCCCATCAGGAGTCTTGTAGTCAAGAACCTCATCTGCTCCGAGGCTCTTGACGAAATCCACATTACGAGCCCCGCAAGTGGCTGTCACATGTGTGTTTCCAAGCTTTGCCAGTTGAACTGCATATTGACCTACACCACCTGAGGCAGCAGTAATCAGGAGGTTTACTTGCTGGCCACTTCCATCAAGCTTGACCCCAGCAGACTGGGTGAGTGCCTGGTGAGCTGTGAGACCAGCAACAGGCAAGCCTGCACCTTCAGCAGCTGATACTTCTGGAGGCCTTGCAACCGTCAAACTCTCCTTAGACACAGCAAATTCAGCTAGCCCACCTCCAGTCTACCATTGCAAATATAATCATAATAGAATACAGCCATAGCAATTTACATAAATGATACACTGAGTTGCTGATAAATTCACCATACCACTGATCTGCAGTGATGATAATCTAGGTTTCTCCCAGCCAAATAGCCACATGATGAGAGTAAAATCACTTCTCAGAAATGATAGTCATATAGACACAGGATGGTTGCATTCTAAAGTCTAAACACAATACGACTCAATATGAAAAGTAAGAGGTTGTAATAAGAATATACATTCTGGCATCTCAGGATATTCCTAATTTCCTATAGCTTGAACCAACAAATAGGCCAGTGAAACATCAAAATACCTATGTTTCTCTCAAGCATCACCATCAATGCAAGCAAAAAAGTTTTCAAAGAAAGGTTTACCATTTTAAAAGTTAATCTTCAGGATTTCAAATTCTGTATATGACATTACGCAATGCATTCATTTACTTTAATTAATCTAAACAGGCAAGCAGGTCAAGGGTAACCAGTTGTCATGACAAGGGTTAACCAAGGTCACTCATTGGAAGACTATCATTTGTTTAGAATAAAGAAAAGTAGAACCAGTCCTTAAAAATATTTTTAAGGGGCTTATAGTTTACTAGTGTTCCTTCAATATTGGATTCATGAGTGGAATTTTGGCCATAAGGAATTTTATCTTTTCCCCCAAGAACGGTTCAAGTCCAACACGGCTCAGCACCCAATTAATTGCTTGAGCTAATACCCAAAAACACAAATATCATCAACTATTTTCTAAATACTTATCAATTACTCCAGTGAGATGCTAGTGCTTATTCCACTCTTCATGAGGAAATCTCCTATCTGATTGTTCTCAAAATGATCAAGGACATGCTAGTTGAGAGTACTAGATCAGACCTTTATGTTGATTGAAGAAAGAAAGAAAGAAGAATGAAAAAGGGAACTTACAAAATGATTGAGCTGACCCACAACTTTATCACCGGCTTTGAAATTCGTGACTCCTGGTCCAACCTTTACGACTTCTCCCGCTACATCAGTAGCTGCACAAAAAATAAATCAAATCTTTAGCCAGTGACTAAAAAGCGCAATCCACATATCAACAGAAAAAGAAAAAAAAACTGCACAGCATAGTGATGATTTAAAGTTGGGGTTTTTTTATATATAAAAAAAAAACTTGCAAACAATGCATAGCTAGCCAAATTCTCTTTTGAGATATCAAGTCTTCATGTTTTAAACATTAAAACCATGACAATAGGAACCATGAATTACCATCAGCTAACCACAATTGGTGAAACTAAGAGTATGAGACCTACCTACCGCTATACTATTTTGTTGGTTAATAAACAAAAGATATATCCCTTAAACATATACACAAATTCTGTCCTTTCACGATGGCCTTAGGCTTAGTTAAGAAACAGACACTTTTTTTTCCATTAATAATTGCCACTAAAGCAAAACCCATAAATGTACATCGATGCAAATCAGATTACACTCGAATGATCCGGTAGATATTAAATAACTCAATGTTCGGAAAGCCCTCTTTGGGAATTTAACACAGTACTACTAGCGAAGTAAAATGAAATAGTCGCAAGCAGTAAAGAGAAATAAAGAAATAAAGTACCAGGTATGTAGGGGAATTTGGCAGGTAAAAGTGGGCGAAGCATTCCTTTCTGCATTTTCCAGTCAACTGGATTTAGACTAGTTGCCTCCAGTTTAACCAAAACTTCACCTTTATTTGGAGTGGGGATGGGAACTTCAACATGCTGTAACAGTCAAAAAAAATATCCACAGCCGTCATGAGATCAAGCAGGAAAATACTGGAAAAAACATTTCCAAATAAAAAAGCCAACACTTCACTACCAAGTATTAACCTCTCAGTCTCAGACCCTTCACCCTTGTTGGAAATTTAATTCCGCGAATCCCTAATTTCTCCCCATACTTGAAAATTTCTACTTTCCCGTCATTCAAATAATTTTGATGCTTTTCAATCGCAAATTTAAGTAATAGAAATATGAATCCAAAGAGCAAATCGGCACACACCCCTCCCTTGATTATCAACCTTAACTGAGATGTTGTCCACTTCAAAAACGAACTGATATCTCAATCCAAAAAAGTAGAAGATAAGAGCAAAAAAGAATGGAGTAGAATTACCTTCAAAGCAGCAGCGCCACCGCCATAACTGGTATATTGAAGGGCGTGCATAAGATTTTCAGCCATTTTGCTCATGACTTTGAAAACAGAAAGCTTTGTTTCAGCCAAAATATAAAGTTGAGAGAGTATATATCGCACCGTGGTTGGATTTCTATTGTTGTTAACGGCTACAGCGTACCCCAAATGGGGTCCACTTTCATAATTCGACGGATTTACCCTCTTTAATTTTGTCCGAAATCTCTCGTAATCTTGATGAACTGTTCGTGAATCGCTACTTCATTAAGCTAAATAATCAAGTATGAATAGAATTTTGTCCATTTAATAAACAAACAAACACGAACAGAAGTGTATTCGGTTTGTTTATATTCACGAACAAGTTCGTTTATCGACTCGTTTACACGATTTCATCTTTCTTTTATTCTTTACATTTTAAATATGAGCGAAGGTATAGAATAAATTGAACATAGGATGGACTTTAGAGTTTAAACTGTGAAGCCTAAGCAAAATAAGGACTAGTGGTGTAATTTCCCATTTTAGTGAACATATAAATAAACATGTTTCCGGACATATAAACAAATATGTTCGCGAACTCCAAACAAACGAACAGAAATACAATATTAAAAATTTATATAGACATAAAAACTTTTACAAATAAACATACAAATACAAACTTAATCTTATTCGTCTAAACTAGGTGAATTAGTTTCACTTTGGATGAAAATGGTAGTTTCCAATTTTCCATAGTGATTTGATCTTTACCATTTATGGGCTGTTTAATATACTAAAGGTTCATGCATTATATTTTAGAATTAAAATAGAATTCATATATTATATATTTCATGAAATTGATTTTCTGTATTATTTTTATTTGAAGTTTTTAGTTTTTTTATAATTTCTGTTCAATTTTATCCTTAGTTACTGAGTTCACAATTATAAAAATAAAATAATATTTTTATGTTTACATTTTGGAAAATTCTACAATGTGCGACGAACACCGATGAACACCACTAATGATGAACACGGATGAACACCATTAAATTAATTAATAAAGATTTAAAATCTTAAGGACCCATAATACAATTAAGAATTATTTTTAAAAATTCAATTAAATTATTTTTTATATATATTAAAATTTTATTTTTTAATAAGGGTAAACTATATATATAGTACCTCACCTATTTTCGTATTTCTATTGAACCCTCATTATTTAAATATTATTTTAATTTGACCTTATTCTTTATAAAAAATAATTTAACCCTTAACCATCAACCTAAAACCCTAAACTATTAAACCTTAAACCCTTAAACTCTTAGACTTATACCCTAAACCATATACCATTAAAAATAATTTCACCATCATCGATTCAATTCAATTCAATGGGATTGGCAATCCCGAAATCCTTCTTAACAAAGCTGCAGAGATCGGTGAAGGCGTATTCGGAACCGTTTACAAGGTACCATTGAGTCCTCAAGGAAGATTTGTGGCAATCAAAAAGCTCGCAACATCGAACTTGATCCAGTATCTGGATGATTTCGATCGAGAAGTTCGAGTTCTCGAAAAAGCAAGGCACCCGAATTTGATATCACTGGAAGGATACTACTGGACGGCTCAAACTCAGCTTCTAATGGTGAAATTATTTTAGGTTGACAATTCATTGAATTGAATTGAATTGAATCAATGATGGTGAAATTATTTTTAATGATATATGGTTTAGGGTATAGGTTTAAGAGTTTAAGGTTTAATAGTTTAGGGTTTTAGGTTGATGGTTAAGGGTTAAATTATTTTTTATAAAGAACAGAGTCAAATTAAAATAATATTTAAATAATGAGGGTTCAATAGAAATACGAAAATAGGTAAGGTACTAAATATATAGTTTACCCTTATTAAAAATAAAATTTTAATATATATAAAAAATAATTTAATTGAATTTTTAAAAATAATTCTTAATTGTATTATGGGTCCTTAAAATTTTAAATCTTTATTAATTAATTTAATAGTGTTCATCGGTTTTCATTATTAGTGGTGTTCATCGGTGTTCGCCGCACGTGGTAGACTCATCCTTACATTTTTTTATCAGTCTGACACTTAAAAGTTACAAATACAGAAGATTGAAAAATTGTATTATTTATTTAATGATATTTTTTATTTATTTTTAAAGATTAAAAGTCAAATTGATAAAACTGTAAACATAGGGGTTAACAAATATTTTACTTTTTTTTCTTTTTATTGTCAAGATAACAATTAGTAATAAAATTCAATTGAAGTTAATATTTTAAAATTTAATTTTTCATTTAATTGATTGAACCCATCTATTAATTTGATTTCAACGTACACTTATTGTGATCATAATATAAGTAATTTATATTACGCGAACGCAATGTTGTATAAATTTATATATTAATAATAAGGGTAAACTACTGTAGGGGTCACTTACGTTTAGCGTCTGTACAGAGTTAGTCACCACTTTTGAAAAGTGTCAATTAGTAGTCCTCTACGTTTTCGATGTGTAAATACTTGGTCACTCCGACGTTAATTCCGTTAGTCCCCTAACGGATTGCTGATGTGGCGAAATTAAAATAAGGATAAATTACTGAAATAACCATTAAAATTTATCTCATGTACATTTTTCTCCTCAATTTAAAAAAAGTAAACATTATAGTCACTAATAAAAATGTTTCTTTATAATTTCACCCTTAAATTTTTAAAAATTCATTTTTCAATCCTAAAACTTTACAATCAATTAACACAATAATATTATAAATGCTTAGATGAAAAATAGGTGCCCAAAGTATACCCTTTGAAACTTAGGTGCCCAAATTGCTCCTATTTAGTAACTCAAACTTAAAAATTTAGTCCACTAACTACTAAAAAATTCGAGTTATTGGAATTTCTATTTTATAATTCAAACTTTATTTTGAATTTTTGAGTCGAGTTTATGAAATTATGAGTCGAGTATTTTCACATCAAACCAAAAAATTTAATTTTTTCGAGTCAAGTCGAGTTATTGGAATTTTTATTTTATAATTCAAACTTTATTTTGAATTTTTGAGTCGAGTTTATGAAATTATGAGTCGAGTATTTTCACATCAGACCTAAAAATTTAATTTTTTCGAGTCAAGTCGAGTTATTGGAATTTCTATTTTATAATTCAAACTTTATTTTGAATTTTTGAGTCGAATTTATGAAATTATGAGTCGAGTATTTTCACATCAAACCTAAAAATTTAATTTTTTTGAATCAAGTCGAGTGTTGCACTTCCCTACATATAATTTTTAATTTTAATCCGCGTTTGTCCCAAGAAAAACTTCGACCGTCGTCGTCGTCGTCGGAACTTACGTAGCTCCGATAGAGGCTCCACCGACGTCAGTTGGACTCGAAGCAACAATAGACTTGACTTGATTCGAAGTTTTTCTTGCGACAAACACGGATTAAAATTAAAAATTATATGTAGGGAAGTGCAACACTCGACTTGATTCGAAAAAATTAAATTTTTAGGTTTGATGTGAAAATACTCGACTCATAATTTCATAAACCCGACTCAAAAATTCAAAATAAAGTTTGAATTATAAAATAGAAATTCCAATAACTCGACTTGACTCGAAAAAATTAAATTTTTAGGTTTGATGTGAAAATACTCGACTTATAATTTCATAAACTCGACTCAAAAATTCAAAATAAAGTTTGAATTATAAAATAGAAATTCCAATAACTCGACTTGACTCGAAAAAATTAAATTTTTTTGTTTGATGTGAAAATACTCGACTTATAATTTCATAAACTCGACTCAAAAATTCAAAATAAAGTTTGAATTATAAAATAGAAATTCCAATAACTCGAATTTTTTAGTAGTTAGTGGACTAAATTTTTAAGTTTGAGTTATTAAATAGGAGCAATTTGGGCACCTAAGTTTCAAATGGTATACTTTGGCACCTATTTTTCATCTAAGCATTTATAATATTATTGTGTTAATTGATTGTAAAATTTTAGGATTGAAAAATGAATTTTTAAAAATTTAAGGGTGAAATTGTAAAGAAACATTTTTATTAGTGACTATAATGTTTACTTTTTTTTTAATTGAAGAGAAAAAATGTACATGAGATAAATTTTAATGGCTATTGCAGTAATTTATCTTTATTTTAATTTCGCCACATCAGCAATCCGTTAGGGGACTAACGGAGTTAACGTCGGAGTGACCAAATATTTACACATCGAAAACGTAGAGGACTACTAATTGACACTTTTCAAAAGTGGTGATTAACTATGTACAGACGCTAAACGTAAGTGACCCCTGCAGTAGTTTACCCTAATAATAAAGCATCACAAGAACTCATTGAGTTGAGGGGTTCCCTTTAAAAAGAAAACGTTGTTATTTTTTTTATATATTCGAGCAGTTTATTTTTAGGGTACATATCTTTTCACGTGATTTAAAATAAAGAATATATGCTATTATCATATAGTTATACCAAAATATTTATTATTATTATTATTATTATTATTATTATTATTATTATTATTAAATCATAAACTTTTATCTGTTAAAATATGTAGTTATTATATTTACTTTTATTAATTTTTATTTTTAATGACGTATTACAATACGATTTAATGTTATTTCACAAGCTTTTCAATGATAATAAATGTATTAAAACGAACTTTATGTAACTTAATTATTTATTAATAACGTTTTTACTTAATGATATGATTGAGATTTTAGAATTTCTAATATTTTGAGTTTGAGTCTCGTTTTTTCAAATAATTATTTTATATATAGTATTTATATTTACATTTGTAAATGATCTTAACAGTTGGGGATGATTATGTGTTGGGTCGGATTTTTGTTGATCCGAACACGGCCTGAGCATTAAACTCCTTCCTCTAACACTTTACTTGATTGTGGTTTTAGAGATTTCACCGCACCTGAAACTCGATCCAAATTTTAGAATAAAAAATCATCTCAAATTCGATTTGATACAAAAATAAATAATTTTATTTTTATTCAGCCAAATAGAGAGCTAATTGAACACATAAAGATTAATATAATAGCAATTGTCCCTAAACATGTGGAGAATACTGACAAAACAAAAAATCCAATTGAAAGAATAGAGAGAAAAAATATTATAACAATTATTCTTATATATATAGAAAAAATTACCCTAGTCTAATAAAATATTTTCACCCTAAATTTAATCCGACCCGATATCATTCTTCAAAAACATTAATCCTATAAAGTCAGGTCCGAAACTATTGAATTCTGGTCAAATCCTCGTCCCTAATAACACGGTGGACAAATTTTTAGTTAAATAACTTACGTGATTGCCTTGGTTGAAGTTTGAGTGACATTGTGTTTTATCCGTGATAATTCTTGATTTTGGCATTGCTTTCAACATTGGTTTTATTTGTGATAGTCCTTGATTTTGGCGTTGCTTTCAATACTCTTAATTTTGTAAGTACTCATTGCTGTTAATAACTTTTTGAACAAATTACAATTCTAATCCTAATTTCATCTAGAGCAACTCTAGGAACTGGACAAATTAAAGCAACTCTAGGCACTGGACAAAAACAAGACCTGTCATCTCAAAAATGGGACATATAACTATATAAGTTTTTGTTATCAGTGTCGATAATTTTTAAGCCTGCACTTTTCTCCCGGATCATCTTTCATTTTATCGAATGTATTGTCCATAAATGTTGTCTTCAGTAATTTAATTTGGCATGGGTTCCGAGTTAAATTTCACAATCACCAGAGTATGGTATTACGCTTTTTACTGCCATCATTTAATTGGTGACTTAAATTTATCACATGTTATTGCTATTAAATTAAAAGATAAATGAATAAAAAGCTAAATCACTTAGAAAAATCCATGCTAGTTTGGACCTCGTATCAAACTGACTAGGTTTAGAACAGGATCATGACATGGTATTGCAACATGTATGTTACTTAATCAGATATTTGTATGCTTTGGACTTTGTATCAAACTGATTAGGTTTAGGTAGTATGGTAAAAATTTCTAATTTCTAAGATTTTTTGGACTTATTTGTATTATTCATAATACAAAGAGTAAATTAATCCATTTAATAACAGAGATACAGACAGAAGTCTTTAAGATACAGACTCGGTCTTCAACTTTTTAACTGAGATTCAGGTACTTTATTATGAAATTTCTAGGATATGTGAAATTTTCAATTTTTTACTTTATTATGAATATGATACTATTTTCATATTGATACATATTCAATTGACAAAGATAAAAATAACGGGTTTAGGAGTTGGTAGCTTAATTTTATAATTGACATCAATAGAATCTATAGTTTTAGCAATTAACATTTGAAATGGATATTTCAGAAATATAAAATGGATAGGAGTTGGATGAATTTGCCAAGGGTAAGCAGTGACTATCGAAATGGAGTTGAAACTTTTCTGAATTTTGCTTTTGCGAATGCAAGCGAAGGGAATAATATTCTTTGCCTTTGCAAGAAGTGTGCTAACATCAATTGGTACATTCGTGAAGTTGTACACGAACATTTAATTGTGACTAGCTTTGTTTCAGGCTATAGAAAATGGATATTCCATGGAGAGTTGACACCTAGTAGAGATTCTTCCACGAGTAATCCGTCTTATCCTCCCAATTCTCATCGTAGATCTCTTAGAGAAGATGACATGGAGGGTATGTTGCGAGAAGCATTTAATATGCACGATTATCATCAATATGTTAGAGAAGTTGATTGTGATATTGGTGTTAATAATTTCACCGAAATGGGAAGAAGTGGATGCGTTCAAGAGCCAAATGGAGAAACGGCAAATTTTTACAATTTGCTGAATGAAATGAATGAGCCACTTTATGAGGGATCGAAATATTCAAAACTCTCATTTTCTATTCGTCTTTTCCACTTAAAATGCTTGAGAGGGTGGACTGGTAACTCTTTTACACAATTATTAGAGTTTTTGAATGGAATGTTGTTACTTCTTCAACTACAAGTTATACTAGTGCTAGTGTAACACCTCGAAAACCGGTCTAGTCAGAATTGGATTCCGATGATCGGGATATTGATGTTAAAGTTTTCAAATATTACATCTTTGCCATCCAAGGATATATTATATTGTTATAGGACCTTAAATGAACTTATCTTTAGCTAAGATTGCCTTTAAAATGTCTAAATTGATGTTTGTGAGCTAGGCGTTTCGATACGGTCAGACCCGTACCGAAATGGCCTAGGTAAGGCGTTTCGTAACGTTTATAGGCGTTCCGATGCGATTTGAACGGTATTAACTAACTTTTGGACTTTTGTTTGACCGTTTCGATACGGTTTCACTCGTTTCGAAACGGGTCCCCTGTTTCGAATATGTTTAAAGGATAAAATTGAAAGGAAGTGAAGAGGTGATGACTCACCTGTTTATTGATGTCCCTCCCCACGTGGAAGTAGTTCAAGAGGATGACTTGTAGTCATCTTTTAATATTGATAAGATATAAAATGGATAAGTATTATTTTAAGCTTTCCCTTTGCTAAGGGAAACCTTTTTATTGGTTGCAAGGGAGGTGGGGGAATGATTGAAGTTAAATAAATAAAGGAAAAGGAAAAGGATTTCATCTCTTGTTTGAGTTCCACATAGACAAAACCCATCTTTTGTTCAAAGGTAATAAGCAAGCACCACCATTGTCATCTTCAACCTCAAGCATTTAAGCATACACCTCCCTATTGTAAGCCATAAGCTTAGACTTTCCTTGATTTAAGAACATCGATTCATAGCCATCGATCGGGTAAGTGAAAGCCATAAGTTAACCATCGATTCTCTTGGCTATTGAATGTCCAATTTCAAGCTTTAAGTTAAGCTTTGTCTAATAGCTAATGGCTATTCAAGTATCGATATTGTCACATTGATTCTAATAACTCCTTATTGCTCTTCCTAGTTCAAGAAATGGAAAAGATTAATCCATCGTCTCCATCAAAAGCTAGGAATAAAGGAATCGCCATCCGAGAGCCTTATAAGCTTCAAATATTGAGGTGGGTGTAGTCGGAGTCTCTATATTGAGGTGGGTGTAGTAGGAATAAAGGAATCGCCATCCGAGAGCCTTATGAGCCTTTCTGAATTTACTGTTATTGATTTTATATGATTTACTAACTATTGAAATAAATGGGCTTTATGTAACGCTTCATTGAAAACCCTATTGGTAAATTTGGTAAGTATTGCATCGATTTATTGTCCTTAGCATTGCTATTATTGTCATGGAAATCATTGAAGCATTCACATGTGATTATTGCTATTGCCTATTGCTATGACCATATGATTATTGAGATATTGTCATTGAATCATTGATATCAAATTATTGTTATTGAACCTTGGGATTGAAGTATTGGATACAGTTGGCATGCCATAAAATTCACGAGCTCAGTGGTACGAAGATTATACGGTGTAATGGAGGGATGTTATGTGTGTTGGTCAAAACGGTGTAGTGGAGGATATTGGACCATATTGTTTATTTTTGGTGTATTGGTGGAATTCATGTATCCAAATACGGTTGAAATCGATCCAAGGAAGAATGTTGATTATTGATATTGTCATTGATGATTTGATTTGATACTATGTTTCAACTTGATTGGTGAACATGTCATGTCTATTCATGTAATTGATAATATGTTGGCTATTAAGGCATATGAAATGGTATATCTTGTTCATATATCGTTATTGGCTACCTCACTTAGACTATGTAAGTCTAATGCATCCACTGTTCATACATTTTAGGATAAAGAAAGTATCGGATCAAGATCGGGATTAGCTGGAAGTTTGGCAAGTCACCACGAGTTTAATTTAAATTACTTTTGTCCCTTTGAACTCCTAGAATGGTGGCAAAGTAGTTAAGGTAGTTGATGATGATGTTTTGGTTATATGTATAAAGGTTGTGTTGTAGGTGGTTAAAGTGCTCTAAATGACTTGCTAAGTTTGCTTGAAAATGGTTTTATATGCATATTTGGCTTAAAAAAGGTGAAAACGTAGTAAACGTATTCGAATTATGATGAAAATTGGCATGACAATAATTTATAGCATTGAAATATTGTGTATAAAGTTCCATTGTATTTGGAAATCGTTTGGTAGGTTAAATCGGATAAAACCAGCAAGAATATGTCATTACAGGTCTGGCCGTATCGAAACGAGTGATGGCGTTTCGATACGGGTAAACATAATTGAACCTAAGAAAATAGGGCGTACCGAAACATATTAGAGTCGTACTGAAACATTTTTCTATTGGAATCCATCGTTTCGATACGAGTTCATAGCGTATCGAAACATGTCAAAGTCAAAGTCAAAGGAAGTCAACCTGTACCGATACAGAGCTTGCCCGTATCGATACAGTCAAAAGGGAAAAGTCAACAAGGTTGACCATCATTCAACCGTATCGAAACGGCTCTGAGTGTTTCAGTACAGGGTTAGTTAAAGTGGTTAAAAAGCTTAATCTGAAGGTTTACATTGTTTACAGTTTGGACACTGTGATTTGGATGATTAAATTGAATGAGTAAATGAACATCTTTTTGCATGAAAATTTATAGACCTGCTAATATTGTACTGAATTTCATTTTGGTCTTGTCTATTGCATCGAAGTACCTTTATTTTGTCAGTTTTATAGATTAGTCCCTAAAACTTGTAAAAGTTATAAATTGGTCATGAATGGTTAAATGTTGCCTTCTTATGAGTAAATTGGATAAAATATTTGTATGGTAATGTTTTGTTTGTGTAATCTTGTCCAAGTATTGAATATTGTGGTTTTAAGCATTGACTAAGATGAAATTTTATCGCACCGATCACCGTATCGTTCATCGGTAGCACGCTCCGACTCGGTTCTCGACTAAGCTGGGAAGGGGGTGTTACAGCTAGAGACAATCATCCTGTAGAAGGAGATGTTGAATATTATGGAATTCTTACAAATATTATTGAGTTGGTTTATTATGACAAACGAAAGGTTGTGTTATTTCGCTGTGATTGGACTGATGTAAATACTACCCGAGGCAGCAAAAGAGATCAATTTGGTTTTTCAATGGTGAACTTCTCTCGATTAATTCACACAGGTCAACAATTGATGGATGAACCATATGTATTTTCTTCTCAAGTCAAACAAGTGTTCTATTGCCATGATCCATTGGATAAGAGTTGGTCTATTGTACTCCGTAACACCCCTAGAGTCTTTATAGACATCAGGGATGGAAGTAGAGATGACATTGAAACAAGATTAGAAACTTTGCCTTTTGCAGCACAAAACATAGATGAAATAATCAGTTGTTCTAGTTCTCAATTTCAATCGGTTCGAGATGACATGGATGGAGATTTTAATGAAAAATGAGTACATAACAATGTAGTAAGATTTATTTCTTAACTTATTAATTTATAATATTATAACTTCTAACTTGATGTTGAATACATACATTAATAGTATTGTCAGTTGGTAGTAAAATTTTTTGTTTGTTTATTGCAGATATTATGCCTAGGCAAAAGTTAAGTGATCTGCGGATGGTTCAAGTTCCTCGAGTAGAGGAAATAGCAAATAATGAGAATTCTTCCGCTTTTGGATCTTCAGAAGTTCCGGAAACAGTTGAGAATGTGGAAATAGAAGGTATTTTTCAACACTTTAATATAACTTATAACTATTGGCTTGATATTATAAATTATACTAAATTATTTCTTATGTAGGTGACAATGGTCGAAGGCGCAAGACTAGAGGGCACACGACATTGAATGAATTGTACGAGCTTTCTCCTGGCGAACATGTGAAAGTTTCACGTAATGATGTCGGCCAACCAATTGGGGAAGAAACACGTGTTTTGGCCAGTTACTTAGGCATTGTTTCACACAATGCTACGATTTTGCCAATCAATTATGAGTCATGGCGTCAAATGCAGAATAGTAACAAAAACCAAGCTCTGGATCTGGTTAAGGTAATAATGTCATTGTAATAAATAATTCATTACAATTACATAATAATGATATTTACTTTGACTGTGTAATTTGTAGGATAAATTTTCTTTGGAGGTTTCAGATGACTATTTGAAAAATGCACTAGGTAAGAAATGGAGAGACCATAAGAGCGCATTGAAGAAGACATATTTCAAAAATAATCTCAGCCTTCAAGAAAAGCTACAAAATGTCTCACCAGGAATGCTCCAATATCAGTGGGAAGATGTAGTTAGTTTTTGGAGTTCAACTAAAGGAGAGGTATGATCGACTCACTTTAAAAAATAATACTATATCATTATAACATTGACTTTATACGTAATGTAAATTTTAAATTGTAGGAGCGAAAGCACATTAGAGTTGCTAGCATACAACAACAAAAGTTTACTCACACTGCTGGGTCGAAGAGCTTTGCTCGTATAGCTAATGAGAGGTATTTTTTTTAACGAGAGACGCTGAAAGAGAAACAACATATCAGACTCTCCAGAATCAATTTCAAGAACTGATGGCGATGTTAAAGAAGAATCCTCCATCTTAGATCGTTCATGTGTGCATTGTAATGAACTTTGAACTAATTTTAAACGTTGAACATTTTAAATGTTAAATTACATTTTAGTATTATTTCTACTTTATTTGTTTTGGTTGGTTGATAAGTATTTCTACTTCATTTTACTATTATTTTTTACATGTTAAATTTGGGTATTATAACATTAAAAATGAGGTTTTGTAAAGGTAGTAAACTTAGCGACGTTTGCTAACAAAAGCGCCATTAAAAAACATTGATTTTTGCGGCGTTTGTGGAAAAAACGCCGCAATAAACCAAACATTTTACGACGTTTTAGGACAGAAACGCCGCTATAGGTCATGATTTTTTGCGGCGTTCTATATCCATAAAAATCTCGGCGTTTTTCTCCACAAACACTGCTATAGGTCATGATCTATTGCGGCGTTTGTGAACTCAAACGCCGCGAAATTCATTACATTCGCGACGTTTTATTATCCAAACGCCGCTATAGGTTTTGGTTTTTCGTGGCGTTTTTTTAACATAAACGCTGCTACCTTTTGCGGCGCTTTTATTAGCGCCACCAATGTTTTTAGCGGCGCTTAAAAACGCCGTTATAGAGCAAAAAAATCGCCGCTAAAAACCTAGTCTGGGGTAGTGCACCATACATATATTTTTCAATTTTTTAGGCTTTTTTGGTACCATAAATATCATGCAAGCTCAACATTTTAAATTATCCCAAAGTAGAATCATCTACTTACTTTATTCTCCTCTCTCTCTCCCTCTCAACACGTTTTGAAGTTTCCTATTCATTGGTTCTTTGTTATTTTTTTTGCTTGCCTTGGCAGAAGTGTTTGCTAAATTATGGAGGGTACGGTTCATCAGGAAATATCCTACAATGTCTAATGCACATCTCAAGCAAATCTTGTTTCTACTCCTTGTCTCGGTTTAACCAAATATTTTCCCTACAATATAAATCCCCTCTATCTATAAATCGAAGGATATTTGACGCTTAAGCATACTCAAACTCACATCCTCATGTATGTGTACTAGACATGCCAACCGAACTAAACTTAATCGACAAAAGAAACTAAATGCTTCTTATAAGAAAATCCTATAATAATGATGTGTGAAATAATAATAAGAAAAACAATATCCACAAAAGATAACAGTGTAATTACTTACATAATAAAACCTCAAATCAATTCTCAAATTTGAAATTCGCGACTCTTCCTACCATCAATGCCTCTTCTTTTGCCTCGGGAAAAATTCAATTTTTAAAAAATATATGAAAATTTAATCAAAATAGGAAAAAAAACCTAATGAGTGGCGGCGGTATTGAGTATGGTGACGGTATAGACATTGAGGTTGACTGACGAAGGGGTTGAACTTTATTCGTGGCGAATCTGTCAGAGGGGATTCATTGAAAGTGGTTGTGGCAAGTATTCAATCAGTACATGAGGGTGATTGGTGTGTTTATCCCGAAGAAAAGAGCGAGAAATGGATCACGCTTTAGTTTTGTTCGTATGCATTTGAGGGTGGAGGCGCAAAGGGTAAGAGATGGGTTAGATGGATTGTGGATACATGGATCGAAAATTGTGGTCTCTTTTGCACAAAGAAGAGAGAAAATTCCATTCTGGAAAAATAAGCAGGGAGTTGGGATGGTGAATCAAGACATGTCAATTGACGCTAGATTGATGGTGTCGGCGAAGAGAAACAACGAGAGAGTGTGAAAGGGGCGATTAATGATAGTAAGGTAGATGTTTTACAAAAATGTGCAGTGGGGTGGTGTCGGCGATTGATGGGCTTGGTCAGTTTGGCTAAGAAATTGAAACAAGAGGGACTAACAGAATTATCGATTATGCGAATAACATGTTCAAGAGTATTGCTCATGTTTAATAGTGAAAGTGTCAGACGTGAGACGTTGAGCAAAGGGGTTTTGCTTAAATGGTTTGTTGAAGTAAATTAATGGGAACCAGAGAGGGATATGGGTAATCGATGTGCGTGGCACGCATGGTCGAAGAGTTCTTTTGAGAATATGGCAGCAATTTGGACGAATGCTAAAGTGTGAAGAGTCGAATTTAGAACCGGATTCGTTTGAAAGAGGACAAGTGTTGATAGAGACAGAGCAATTGGGAAGAATTGAAGAAATAGTTGATTTCAATGTTGGAGAACAAGTATTTACGGTACGAGTTCTTGAATTTGAACCGATGATGGCAGATTCAGGCTGTTGTATTTGCACTGAGGAGGATGAATCAGATCAATTGGAAGAGGACATAGAACGTCGAAATGTGGATAGTGTGCAAGAATTGTCATACAATGGGCCAAATGGGGAAGATATGGAGGGGGATTGAGAGGAAACAATACTGAGTGAGGATAAGATAGAAGCTCACATTGAAAGGGATAAGGAACAAGTGGATAGATGGACTGATCGAGTTGGGGAAGGATCAAAACATGGTGATACAAATAGGGGCGGGTCACCAAGGGGGTGAATGTCGGATGATGAGTGTGGATTAGTAGTGAGAAATGAGGAAATGAATCAGAGAATGGGGAGTTGGCATGGGATAAGTGAACACGACTACAAGAGCACATGAGTTGGTTGTAGAGGTCATTGACGGTAATAAGGAAGCACATATGGGTCGAAAGGTTGTAGAGTTTAGTTTGAACTCTAACTTGCCACTGCACAAAGTAGTAGTGTCCAAGTCAAAAAAGGCTAAGAAAATGAACAAATCTCAACAATTGAGTGGGGATAGATCACATAGTGGGGTCGATGATGAAAATAGACGATTAAGTTTGTTGAAGGAAGCACAAGCAACAATAGATTTGAGTAAGTTTTTGGGAGCCAATATGATTGGAAATTAGGAGGAAATCGTTAGGGACATTGCAATATTAATGCACAGACAAGAACTTGCTCCATAGCTCGAGATGAAGCAAATATTATTGAGTCGATTCACAGGTTGCGGTGACATGGGTGTTACAATATGAGAAACTCTCGTGGAGATTGTGGTATTGATTTCGACAAATTGATGAGGTGTGTGCTCGATTAATGTGTTTTAATCATTTCTTACGGAGGTGAATGGTGTCGCAAATATTTTGGATAAGGGCGGGGTTGATCGCTTCCTCCTAGTGTCGAGTGGTGTATGGATACAGTGGGTAGTGGGACTGCCGAGGGGTATGGTGCACGAGCTGGGTGCTACGATTGTCAGTTGGTGTTGGGGAGTGCTGTTGTTGTGCCGTGTGGGTGTGGTTTTGGTCATAGGTTTTTGGTTGTTTCTTGGTGATGCGAGTGTGGGTGTAGTTTGGTCATAAGTTTTTGGATGATTCTTTGTGATGCGAGTTGGGATGCGTTTTGTTCTGTGTATATACTAACATGTCGTATAATTATAAAAATCATAATATCTCGATAAAAAAATTACTTAAATAATTATACCAATTTTCATCATTCTCTTTAAGGATCGAAAGGTATAATTATAAACTATTAATTACACCAATTCAATAGAAATTACAAATTACAATAATTATTTACAACTATATAATTACATCAAAATTAAAAAAAATATATATGATAGGTGTTCGAGCTCACCCTTATTGAATGAAGTTTTAATCGTTTGTTTGGAGGATGCATTTTATAGTTTTGTTTTTTTAAGATACAAACAATTTGAAAATTTGATTTTTCAAGATTTACAATTGAAAAAAAAAACCCAAACCCTTGAGATTTGACAAAATTCCATTTAGCCTATGGTTTTAAAAATGTCATTTACACCTTAAAGTTTGATGAAATCCACTAATCCTCTAACGTCTATAAATTAGCTGAATTTAAATAGAAAGAGAAATTTACACTTTATTAATTACTTATATTCTATTTGTTTATTTTTTTTCTCTCTTATTTTTTATTTTTAACATTTTTACATAAATATATGTTATATATTTCAAACTTAATTTTAATTTAATTCTACATTACTTTGAAATAAATACATTTTTTTCTTTTAATTAATTTTATTTTAGTTTTTTTTTTAGAATTTTTCCTTTTATCTCATGACACTTTCAAGTAGTGTCACATAATTTTTTTTTCTTTTTTTTTTCTTTTCATATTATCATAAACGATATAAATAACTGTGGACCCAAAATTATTACTAAAATCCAATAAAAAATAGTGTGGGTGTCTTATAGCCTAAAAGCTTTCTGTACATTTAAGGTTGTTTTTTTTTCCTTTTCATGGTTTACCTTACCTCCTCTCACTTGTAAATGGTAATTTCCAAGGGAGTAAATGGTAATTTGAGGGAGTAAATTAAACGGATCAAATTAGAACAATGGTTTTGGTTTTGGGTGGGTTTAAATCGTTTGGATTAATTTGAATTTTAAAATTCTAGAATAATTTCAGTGAGGCTGTTTTAAGTTCTGATGAATTTAATTTGATACTTGAATTTTTTGGATTATATTATTGTGAGTTTGAGTTCTTTCATATTCCAATCATTTTAGTTTAAGATAATTTTGGATTACTTGTACAAATTGTTTCAGATTCAGGCCATTACGAGTTTCAAATATTTCAAATTTAGATTCAGGTCAATACAAACAAAACCAACCATTTTCATAGTCCCTGAAGCAACGACCGACCATAAACCATGGACATTTGGACATGTAATAGCTTTTTTTTTTTCAACACATGAGATTGTTGATAATTCGAAACCGATTATAGTTTTTGGAGACAAAATTGTTACTAACTTACGCTAAAAAATTGACAAATCAACCGAGCAAACCTTATACAATCAAGCATTTCCCGTAACATATCCCATAGCCTCCATGCAATTTTTCCACAAATCCCTCACCACCGACGAAACCATCTCCGAAAACCCCTCAGCGATCTCCGGCAAGTCCGTCAACAACTCCTGGAGCGACGTCCGTGTCTTCTCGACAAGTTCACCGAAAGCCGCCCCGGAAGAAGAAGCCGAGGAAGTCACGGTATCGATCAAAAGCTTAAAACCGGAAGAGATAAGAGATCCCGTCAGCTCTACGACCAGGTCCAGGAAGTACTCCAAACACGTCCTGATGGCTTCGGCTAACTTCTCCAATGCGACATGTAGGGCCTCGCCGGGCACCTTGAAAGCATTGATCAATAACACGACACAATACGCGGTGGCGGTGAAGATCGACCAAGTCACCAGGTTGGCTAACGTGCTGACTATGGAAAAAACTAGTTTCAGAAGGATCGCCAACATCTTTATGGTAAATGTTTTGAGAGCAACCAAGAAGAGATGAAGCAGTTTTGCAGAAATTTCAAGTTTGATTAGTTTATAAACAAATGAAACTTGGTGACATGATCTGTTCACGCCTAGTATTTTATCTATGTGGAGTACTTTCCCTTCACTTCTCGGAAATTCGGATGAAAACTAAATTACATTTGAATATTACTCAATTTTTAATTATATAATAAATATATTATATGAAGACCCTAGAAAACAAGCAAGTCAATGACAGAGAAGAGTTGGTAAACCCTAATTTTTAACGGAAGTCTTCTGTTTAGATTACTTCGATTATGGTCAACTTTGAGCTCAAGTTATTTTGATCTAGAATAGATTCGTGTTTGAGGTATGAATTTTTTGGGTTGGGCCATTTAAGTTACTTGTTCGAGTTATTTTTCATTTGAGTCATTTTTAAGTTGTTAATATCACACCAAAAATATGAAATATTAATTACATATCAAAATGAAAAGAAGTTATAGAGTATAAAAGAGATAACATTGCATGTACTATCAAATATGTCTTTGAGAAGATGGTAACGGTTTGTTACAAGTATTCTAATGAATTGGATAGATAGAATGAACAATCATAATGACTCGTAAATATCATGAGATTAAGTAAAAGAAAATACATAAAATTAAATCAAAAACCGAGTGTTGTTGTATGGTTAAATCAAAGACTTGTAGGGAGGGGGACAATTTTCATGATTATATTAATCGAAACTTGATTGCATCATCATAGGTTGGGAAACTATGGTGATCCATGTAAATATCATTATAAAAATGGATTGTAAACTGAAACCCCTGTTCCAAGTTAACAGTGGGAAGCAATATACAAATCAGAAAAACAACGTCAGAATATAGAGAAACATATTTTATTTTATTTGTTTTAAAAAAAATATTGAGAATTTGATTTCAAAACTGCAAGTTGCTTGGAAGTCAAGGGATTCCCAATCCAGGTTTCAAAGCGTTGGTAACTAGGGTTACTTGAAGTGCTGTGCAGCTCTCAAGTCTCAATCCAGGTTTTAAAATACATGTTATAGACGAATAGAAATCTAATGTATTTTTTCGTGCTATTATTTATGTCCCCGAAAAATGACAGACAATTTTGTTTCGTTTTATATATGTTGAGTTGATTACACAATTGCAAATGGCCAAGAGGGGTGAATTGGTAATTAAAATTTTAAAGGGAGGAAAGGAATAAGTGAAAAAGATGAGACAAGATAATTTAGAGTGCTTCAAGCTTCTAACAAGCTCTACACCCATTACCTTAGCTCCCACTAAGAATTTTCAACAAATCCACTAATTGATTCTTCTCCTTTTCTCGGATTAGGAGAAAACCTTACAAACCGATTAAGCTTTCTACCCAAAGCTTAATCAAATTTACTTACAATTACAAAGAAAGAAAGGCAATCTGAAATGTATCTCTTAATAGACTAATTAATTGCCCAATTACAAACAAACACTCCCCAAACTTGAAAGATAGATAAACAATGAAGAATTTTACAAGTTGGGTACACAAATTTGACTCTATAAGCTCAAGGGTTTAGAATAAATGCTTGGATGTTACTTGAAGGTTCAATAGTTGTTGATGTAGCTTTGGAGATTTGTTTTTATACTATCTCATCGATTTTTAGCCGTTTGGGTGGTTGAGATCATTAATAGAGTCGTTGGGGCTCTCTCTTCTCTCCATAAATGTTGTTCTACAATAATCTGTATTGGAACACGAGGCCCTGTATCGAAACGAACACCAAAAAAGAAAGAGTCGTTGTGTGTAGAAAGGGATCCGTATCGAAACGACTATAGATCGTATCGAAATAGTTTGAAACTGTAAATGCCTTTAAGTGTAAAAAGGGAGGTGTATCTAAACAACTATAGGTTGTATCGAAACGTTTTGAAACTGTAAATTGGTGTTTCGAAACAGCAAAGGGGCGTATCGAAACACTTAACCAATTTTTCAAAAGTTCGGTTCTGACAAGTAACGACTAGTTCATTTAATGCTTGATTTTGAAAATACTTAACCCCTGTATCGAAATGGGTATAAGCTATTTCGAAACAACATTTAAAAATTAAAAGCCCAGATGGAGGCTGTATCAAAACGGGCTTGCCCGTTTTGAAACCTTTGTCTCGAAATAGATTAGTCCGTATCGAAACGGACGTTTCTAGTGGCAAAACGTATCGAAATACTTTGGGGGTGTTTCGAAATGCCTAGACAATTTTGAGTATTTTGGCTATGAAACACTTGGAAAAAATTATGGTGTTTAAGTTTTGACTTCAAAACATTATTTTAAGTCTAAAATTTACTTGTCAAATGTGAGTCTTTTGAGTACTTTTATTTACTTTGCAATTTAGTCCTTAGATTATTTGTTATATCAAAATCAAATATTGATTTTACAATCTCTCCCTTTTTGATATAACAAAACTAAAGAGAATTTTTAACTAAACTCCCCCTAAATTTAAGCTAGGTTTTGAAAAAGATTTTGAAAAATTTAGCTTAACCCTTCTCTTTTTTTTGTTAGATCAAAATCAATGAAGGAATATAATCACGAGATAAAACAATATAGCACAAGACAAAGCATAATTAAAGCAACATAATTTCATTAAGCATAATAAACCAAAGCAAAAATAATTCCACAATATCCAAACTTAATACTTAAAAACAATAGATCAAAGCATAGGTCTTTAAGCAAAAACATAGATAGGTGCATAAATAGGGAAATCCTAAACTATATGATATGCAATAGAATGCAAAGATCTAAGGGTCATCGTCATCTTCATCTTCATCATTGGCGGTGCTCCTTCAAAATTGTCTCCACTCGCTATAGAAGCCAGTAAAAGACATGTCCATTGAGGCTTGTTGAGTTTCAACCGAAGTGAGTCGATTCGCAACACTTTGGATACGTCCCTCCACGGAAGTGAGGCGAGTGTCAAGAGTGGAAAAACTAGAGTCCATGTGGGTTTGCAAGCCATTGAATTGCTCGGTAAGGAAAGTCATAAGGGATTCGTTGTTTGGTGGAGCAACTTGAGGTTGAGGTTTGGGGGCCGTAACTTGAGAAGGATGCTCGAAAGGAATCCACTCTCTATCAATTAAATGATATTTGCAACGGAGAAGTGTGCACTCATCGATGGGATCCTTGAGAGATTCCGAAAAGTCAAGAGAGCAATCGATCCCCAACTTTGAGAACAAGTAACTTAAGACGGTGCCATAAGTGAAGGAAGTGACAAGATCTGAGTTGCAATTTTGAACAAGATGCACCATCTCGGCAAACATGATTTGGAAAAGATTTGGTCGATGTTCCTCACGAAAGAAACGAATCCAAAAATCTTCGACTTGCCGAATGTGGGAGAATTTTCCTCCGGAAAGACGAAACTAGCACGAAACCATGAGATGAAGGATGCGATCATGAGCATCAAGGACCGTGACGGAGCCACCAAGAGTATGTTCCAATAAGTTTTCATCCGAAATGCCCTCATCTTCAAATCCAAAGACATTGACTAAGATTTGTGGATCAACTCGAAACTTCTTCCCCATGAGGTAGGATTCAATGGCTATCACTTAAGAATGACCGGCATTGCAGATACATCGGGCATTGGCATAGAAGAGAAGAACCATGTTACGATACAAAGTACATGGTAAGCTCAAAATGGGTAGGAAATTCCAACTCCTCAATAAAGTGAGATAGCGAAATTGAAAACGTTAAGAATCCAAAAAGGGTATAGAGACAGTACGCTCACGACGGATTGCATGATCTTGAAAGAGATTGAAGTTGGTATGAGCATCTTTGTTTCGAAGACTCTTTTGATAGAGTAGAGTGAGGTTGGGACGAGAGGAATCGTCATCATTGTTAGAACTTCCACCAGCCTCATTGATTCTACTCTCTTCCTAGAACCCATATTCAAAATCTGGAAATAAATAAAGACACAAAAACACATGTATGCTTAAATAAACCAAATTCAATCCAATAGTCAATGTGTATAAAAATCTATACAATATAGTTTAAAAACATATATAAACATAAAATAAATTTTTGGTAAAAAGAATTTCGAAAAACAGTAAAGAAAAATGTACAAGAATTGAGTAAAAACTTGATATAGGATAATGGATTAATGAGGGATGATTAATGCACCAAATTTCTTGCAAAGCCTTAGCCTTGATGTGTAGTTTGAAAACCCTTAAAAATTTTAGGTTTTGATGTGAAAAATCAAGGGATTTGAGGAGTTTATATAAGGGTTTTCGGTTATGGTTCGAGAGAAAAAGCGAGATGGTGTTTTAATTAAAGTTTGATACTCATTTAATGCTATTGTTTTTAATGCTATTTAAAACAATATGTAACGCCCCGTTTTTGGGCCTAGAAGAATTTGAGGTTGGTTCGAGGTTCATAGGGCGTTGACTAGAGATTCGAGTTTTTGGGAGAGATTCAGAGCAAACAAGGTTCGAGTTATGATAAAAATATGAGAAAATACTTAAAAATCATTATTAATTATATACATGGTTTTGGTAAAATCAATTTTAAGAAAAGAACTTTGGAAGTGGGACATTTTGAGTTAGTGACCAAAACGTGATTTTTACAAAGTTGATTTAGTGACTATTTTGTAAAAGGATTGAAACTTTGAATCTTTAAGGAGTTATTTTACCTATTTGATTTTATCGGATTTCTCTCTTAATTTGGAGCATTTTAAAAGGATAGTTAGTTATTTCATTAAAACACATTTTACGTCACTTTCTCGCATTTTATTTTCTCTCAAAGTTTTCCTTCAGCCAAACACTCTCCATTTTCAAGAAAATTGAGGTAATAGTTTTGATTTACTAATTTTTTTGATTTCTAAATAATTCTTTAATCTTGATTTAAAAAACCTTATTGTTTTTCCTATGATTTTTTTCAAGAAAAACACATCCAATTGAGAGAGATTTCATCCATTAAAGATAAAGTTCATTCTCCTCCTCTAATGATTAGTTCTTTACTGAAATTCCCAAGTTATCATTCCTTTACATATGTTTTCTAAGTTGTTTTGATGGATTAATCATGGAAATTTGGTTAAATTGAAGATTATTGGTTGGAATCTTATGATTTTCGCGATGCTACTGTTTTACTTTATTTGAGGCTGATATTAATCATGATTTGGATGTTAAATGATGTTGAAATAAAGATTTTATCATAATAATCCCGCATTAGTTGGATCTCTAGTTGTTAGAAGGTTAGATTTGGGGTTTTTCGTAGAGATAATGCGGTTATGGTGTTATTGGAGGTATAAGGTTGAAATTAGATTGTTTTTAGATGTTATTTGATGATTAAAAGTGCATGGAAGTGTTAGGTTTTGGCCGGGTAAAGGCTGTAGAGTAATCAGAGGTATTTTCGGTTGTTTCATATAGCCGTTTTGGTATTTTTGGGCAGAACAGTGAGGTAACTTTGATTGATGGTGGTTTTAATGCATTGAGATGTATTAATCCTATATTCTTGTGTGTTATAAACACGAGAGAACATATCAGAAGATATCGGTGAAGTTCCGGGGGCTCCGGAAGCTTGATTATGCTTCGGCAAAGTGAGTGAGGCGTTGCCGGTGAGTGTAATTAGTTTTAAAAGCCTTTCAAAGACTTGAAAGCAAGGTTTGGGGGTTTAGGTTGAGTTTGAAACACTAACCTAAATCCGAAAGTAAGTTTGAGATATTTCGCTATCGTTTCTCAGTTTTTATCCCATTGGTTTTATGAGCATGCTCTTGTTTTGAAGATAGAATTGCACCTATTGTTTTATGCATGTTTTGGGAAAAATATGATGATTTACATGATCCCATGAGATAGATTTGTTATTTCAAAGAGATGTAACTATTTGAGAAAATGCTATGCATTGTTTATGTTTTTGAAATGGGGTGAGATAGATATGTATTTATGTCTTGAAAAACAATAGGCAATGATGTTTAAAATGAGTATATTGGCATGAGATGAGATTATTGTATCGGATATAATTGGTTGACCAATAGGATTAGAAGTGCACTATAATATACAAAAATTGCACATGCTCTTTTGTTCGGGCAATATGGGTAGTGCCAACCCGTTCCAAAGTGAGAGTGTGGTGATGAGAGATTCCACCACGGTAGGTCTTGATGAATTCATCAAGTTTTGTGGCGATGAGAGATGCCACCATGAGAGTTCGATGATGTGAGATTCCACCGAGGTAGGACTTGTTATTTTGGTCAAGCTATCCGCTTACCCGAGTAATGTTGCTAAAATGCCAATATATGAGATTCATATTTACCTTGATTATAAATGATTTTATATATTGCGTTTTGCATATGAGAATATGATTTGAAATATGCTTTCTGAGATTTAAGCATGTAAGGCTTTGCCTTGAGTTTTTGCATTTTTATGAATGCATGAGATATATGGTACATGTGGTTTAAACGATGTGGTTTTGCTTTGAAAATGATTTCAAGCATGAGACAGAAAGAGCATGATGAGATGGAGATTTCTAAACGAGAAATTGTTTTAAAATGAATTATTGTGGGTGGTTTGATTTGAGCATCCCTCACTAAGCAATTGAGCTTACGCTCTCTTTTTCTAACAATGTAGAGAATTAGCTTATTTGGGTAGCAAAGAGGCAAGAAGGGTTCCAAGGAGTGAGATTAAGCTCAAGTATGATTTTACATTTGCTTATTAGTAATAATAGTTGGCAATGGAAGGATACCTTGTTGTTTTGGGAGATGTATTTTGAAACTCCCTTTTGTGCAAGTTTGGTTTGCTATTTTAGACTTGTAAATGGCCATTGGTATTTGGTTTATGCTTTACTTTGCATTTTGGTATCTTGCTTGGCTTGACAATAGGTTGCATGCCTATAGTTTACCTTTGATACAAATGTTCATGTTATGATGTTGATTCTGTCATGTGTGATTGTGGGTTGATGTTTTAAATATGTTGTATGTATTTCAGAAGCATGTTGGAATAGTTTTGTAGGGGTTAAAGTGTGTTAAACCAACAAAAATGGGTATTTCAGGCCCAACGTATCAGTATGCGGGGTATTGTATCGATACATGTAGGCCATTTTTAGCTTGGCGTATCGGTACACGAGGTATTGTATCGGTACAGGTAGGCCATTTCTGGCTTGGCGTATCGGTACGGAAAAATCCGTATTGATATGATCTTTGTGAATTTCGTTGGGCAAATTGGTACGCGAGACCGTACCGATACGATTTTGAGCTACTAGAATCCTGGTTATAAATTATCTCAAAACTGTACCGATACGGTGCTTAGTGTATCGATTTGGTGACAAGTAAGTTAGTTGTTTGGGATCTTTTTGAGGTTCTGTTTCTTTACGTTTTAGTCACTGGATGTTGTGGATGCAATTAAATGACCATAAATGGTTATTTTGAGCCGAGATTTGGCAGAGATGCATGTAACATGATTATTTAAAGGTTGGTAACTATAGAAGTGAAGAAGTCTTTGTATTTTGCTAAAATTACAAAATGATCTCTAAAACATTATTGTATGCAATTGAGTCCCAAATTGATGTCTAATCGAGTTGCAATTTGTTTTGCTGCGATGTTAAACACTCAGGATTAGAATGAGCATCTAGATAAGATAAAGTGAAAAAATAGGGTCGTTTAATGAGGTAAACTTCCCGGTTTACTTCAATATTCCCCGTGTGATCCGTTCAGTTTGGTCTTTCACCCAGACCAGGTCAAGTGGGTTACATTTGGCGGTACCAGAGCCAGTTACGAAAGAATTAGGAGGTAATGTTGATATGATAATGTTGTTTGGTTGATTTCATGATGAATGCTATGCACGGTGAGTGATTATGCCATCTTTTGATCATTGTTTGATCTATATGAGATACACGGTGTTTGATAACATGAATTATGTTTGTTATATGCTGTTGGGGGAGAGGTTTTGGGTACCCATTACCATATTATTACTAATGTAAAGAGAATTTTGGGTTTGAAAAGTGAAACTTGAGCACCTTGGATTCTTGCTTTGGCTAGCCTGATTGTTTTTATTGTCGTATTCTTTTAGCTATACTGTTTTGATAATAGGCTCGAGTCGAGAGATTAGAGGAAATGTGAGTGACGTGGTTGAGAATGAGATTCATGAGAATGTTGAGAATTTGTCACCTCCTTCTCCTCATGGTAGTGATGGAGCTGGAGCGAGAGCTGGTGTTGGAGGTGTTGGACCTCAAGCAGCGCAAGGGCAAGCTACTACTGATATGACATCGTTGATTCAGGCCATAGTCGGGGCTTTTCAGGTAGTAATAGCGAGTATGCATGTGGCCGCACCTCAGCCTGGTGCTAATGCTGGATTACCTTTGGAGCGTTTACGTAGTTTGGGTGGAACTGAGTTCCGATGTCTATCTCCTGAGAGTTCTGAGGCTTGGTTTTAGAGCACCCAAAGGATTGTTAGATGAGTTGCAATGATGTACAAAAGTTGGGTTGTGTAGTCTTTTTGCTACATGGAGATGCTTATACGTGGTGGATGACCATCACTGTGGGTATAGAACCTGCTGAAGTTAATTAGGAGTTCTTTGGAAATGCTTTCAAGAGAAAGTATTTAGGTGTTTGCTATCTTGATGAAAAGAGCGAGAGTTTATGTCCTTGCTGTAAGGAAACATGATTGTTTTCGAATACGAAGTTCAGTTTGTTCAGTTGAGAAAGTATGCACATGAGCTGGTTCTTGATGAACAAAAGAGAGATGATCGTTTCTGTTATGGGCTTGATAAGGATGTTAAGACATACATGTTGACTTCGGACTACACCGACTTTGATGTCTTAGTCACTAGGGCTAAGGATGTTGAGCAGAATTTGGGTTTAGCTTCTCATTTGGGGTGGTTCTAGCTCTAGAAAGAGGACGATTGAGTTTGATGGTGGTAAGGATTGTTAGAAGAAGCATAAGGATCAGAGGTATCAACCTGATCCTAGGCGTGGTGGTGGTAACCCTAGTCGTGGTCATCAAGGCCAAAATTCCTTCATTTGTACTCAGGAATGTAACCGGTGTTGTAGGAGGCACACGAGAGAGGGATGTGGTAATCTGGGTACATGTTGGAATTATAGATCACGAGAACATGTGAAACGTGATTTTCCACAACCTGTTAGAGATAGACAAGCTTCAGTGCGAGCTGTTGAACCAGAAAGAGGTTGTGGCTACGGTCGTGGTAATTTTCAGCGTAGAGAGGATGGACAGAGGAATGTTGCTCATGTTTTTGTTGTTCAGCATGAGGGAGATGGACATGCTAGGGTGTATGCACATCGAGAGGGGAGGAATTACACGGATGTGATCGCAGGTACCTTTACTTTGCAATCCTTATCATTACTTTCTTTGATTGATTCTGGTTCTACTCATTCATGCATTTTGCGTGAGCATGCACAAGTGCTTAGTTTGCATATTGAGTTGTTAGATGTTGGAATGTGTGTAACCAATTCTTTTGGTGAAACGATTGTTACAAGGAAGTTGTATAGGAGATGTCCCTTTTCGGTTCAAGGTCATGTGTTTGAGGTTGATCTTATGGAATTTCCTTTCTATGGTTTTGATGTAATTCTTGGTATGGATTGGTTAACTGAGCATAGGTTTGTGGTTGATTTTGAGACTAAGTGAGTTTTGTTGAAACTTGCCGATGATTATGAGGTGGTAATCGTAGGTGAGAATGTGAAGTTCTTATTTAATGTGGTTTTAGCTCTTGAAGCGAGTCAGTTGATGCATTCGAGATGTGAATCTTTCCTAGCTTATGTGATGAACCCAAGTACAAAGGAGGTGCGAGTTCAAGATATACGTACATTATGTAAGTTTTCAGGTGTATTTCTAGAAGAGTTTCCTGGTTTGCCACCAAACAAAGAGGTTGAGTTTGGCATTGAGTTGTATGAAAATATGACTCTAGTGTCTATTTCTACCTATCGAATGACACTTAAGGAGTTGAATGAGTTGAAGACGCAACTTCAGGAGTTGCTTGATCGAGGTTTCATTAGGCCTAGTGTTTCACCTTGGGGTGCACCGGTCTTGTTTGAGAAGAAGAAAGATGGCACGATGCGAATGTGTACAAATTATCGGCAACTGAACAAGTTGATGATTAAGAACAAGTATCCTTTGCCAAGGATTGATGATCTTTTCGATCAATTTTAAGGTGCTTCAATGTTTTCCAAGATTGATCTGAGATCCGGATATTACCAATTGAAGGTAAAGGATGTAGATGTGCTTAAGACTACTTTTTGCACAAGGTACGAGCATTATGAGTTTTTGGTGTGACCTTTTGGTTTGTCGAATGCCCGTGCTGCATTTATGAATATGATGAATTGGGTGTTTCATGAGTTTTTGGGTAGGTTTGTAGTTGTGTTTATCGATGACATTCCTGTGTACTCTCGTACCGAGGAGGATCATGATAAGCATTTGCGGATTGTGTTGCATGTTTTGCTGGAAAATTAGCTTTATGAAAAGTTGAGCAAGTGCAATTTTTTGGCTTAAGGAAGTTGTTTTCCTTGGTCATGTGGTGTCGGCCGAAGGGATTAGAGTTGATCCTCAAAAGGTTAAAGCGGTGATGAAATGGAAGTCACCTAAGTAGGTTCATGAGGTGCGTTGTTTCCTTGTTTTGGCGGGATACTACCGTATGTTCGTGGATGGTTTTTCAAGGATTATTGCTCTTTTGACAAAGTTGTTACAAAAGGATGTTAAGTTCGAGTGGACGAAGGTTAGGCAACAAGCTTTTGAGAAGTTGAAGGAAGCGTTGACGCAAGCTTCGATCTTGATTCAACCTGAATCGGGCAAAGAGTTTGTGGTTTTTAGTGATACATCCTATGTTGGTTTGAGATGTGTGTTGATGCAAGAAGGTAGGGTGGTAGCTTATGCATCTTGACAGTTGAAGGTGCATGAGCGTAATTACCCCACGCATGACATCGAGTTGGCTGCGGTAGTGTTTGCTTTAAAAATTTGGAGGCATTACCTTTATGGTGAGAAGTGTACGGTGTACACGGACCACAAAAGTTTAAAGTACTTGATGTCACAAAAAGAGTTGAATCTTAGGCAACAAAGGTGGCTAGAGTTTCTTAAAGATCACGACTTAGCGATCGAGTACCATCCAAGGAAGGCTAATCTTGTAGCCGATGCTTTTAGCAAGAAGGTGGTTGTAGAGTTAAGGGCGATGTTTGCTCGGTTGAGTATATCGCGTGATGGTGGTTTAGTGGCTGAGTTACAAGTGAAACCTTTCTTAGTTTAGTTGATTAAAGAGAAGCAGTTGCTTGATGATTCTTTAGTGCCTCATGTTCATGACATAGCGGATGGTAATGCAACATATTTTTGTTTCAATGATGATGGTGTTTTGTGCTTTAAGAGTAGAATAGTTGTGCCGAAGGATGTTGAGTTGAGGCGCACTATCTTGACTGAGGCTTATAGCAGTCCTTTTTCTATGCATCCTGGTAGTACAAAGATGTATCGTGGGTTGAAGGATGAGTACTATTGGGTTGGCTTGAAGAATGACGTAACTAATTTTGTTAGTTAGTGTATAGTTTGTCAACGAGTTAAAGCTGAGCATTAATTTCCTTTTGGATTGTTGTAGCCTTTGAAGATTCTGAAATGGAAATGAGATAGAATTACCATGGATTTCGTGACGGGTTTTCCTTTGACACCGTTCAAAAAGAATTTCATTTGGGGTGATTGTTGATCGTTTTACGAAGCGTGCACATTTTCTGGCAATGCATACGACGTATATGTTAGACAAGTTGGCTGATTTGTACATATCTGAGATTGTGAGGTTGCATGGAGTGCCTAAGTCTATTGTTTCGGATCGAGATATGCTTTTCACAGTGAGGTTTTGGGAGTGTCTACATCAAGAGCTGGGTACGCGTTTGAATTTTAGTACTTCGTATCATCCATAAATGGATGGACAATCTGAACGGGTTATCCAGGTGTTGGAGGATATGTTGAGGTGTTACATCATTGATTTCTAAGGTTCATGGGAGAAACAATTGCCTTTGGTGGAGTTTTCTTACAGTAATAGTGATCAGGCGAGCATTCTAATGGCTCCTTATGAGACATTATATGGAAGGAAGTGTAGAACGCCTCTTTGTTGGGCGGATGAAGGGCATAAGTTGGTCTCTTTGCCTAATGTGCTTTAGAGCACTACAAAAAAGTGAAGCTTATTAGTGAGAGGTTGAAATCTGCTTTAGATCGACAAAAGTCTTACACGGATTTGAAGCCTAAAGAGGTCGAGTATATTGTAGGTGATAAGATGTTTTGAAGGTTTCACCTTGGAAGAAGGTGATGGGATTTGGCCGGAAAGGCAAGTTGAGTTTGAGGTTTATTGGACCGCTTGAGGTGCTTGAGCGTGTTGGACCTGTTGCTTATAGATTGAAGTTGCCTCCCGAATTGGAGAAGATACATGATGTTTTCCATGTATCTATGCTTCGAAGATATAGATTGGATATGTCTCATGTTATGCATGTTGAGGAGAATGAGTTGAATCCGGATTTGTCATATGATGAAGAACCAGTTGAGATCTTGGATTTGGATAGCAAGGTTCTTCGTGGTAAGACCATTGAGTTGGTCAAGGTCTTGTGGCGACATCGTGGTGTTGGGGAAGCCACTTGTGAAAGGAAGGATGACATGAAGAAACAATTTCCTTATCTTTTTCCATCGGGTAAAATTTTTTAAGTGGGGGAGAGTTTTAACGCCTCGATTTTGAGCCTAGAAGAATTTGAGGTTGGTTCGAGGTTTGTAGGGCGTAGACTACAGATTTGAGTTTTTGGGAGCGGTTCAGGGAAAACAAGGTTTGGGTTATGATAAAAATATGAGAAAATACTTAAAAATAATTGTTAATTGTATACATGATTTTGGTAAAATTAATTTTAAGAAAAGGACTTTGGAAGTGGGACATTTTGAGCTAGTGACCAAAACGCGATTTCTACAAAGTTGTTTTAGTGACTGTTTTGTAAAAGGATTGAAATTTTGAATCTTTAAGGAGCTATTTTACCTATTTGTTTTTATAAGATTTCTCTCTTAATTTGGAGCGTTTTAAAATGTTTTAATTAAGGATTTAAAGGGTTTAATAAAAGGAGAGTTAGTTATTTCATTAAAACCCATCTTACGCCATTTTCTCTTATTCTATTTTCTCTCAAAGTTTTTCTTCAGCCAAACACTCTCAATTTTCAAGAAACTTGAGGTAATGCTCCTAATTTACCGAGTTTTTGATTTCTAAATGATTCTTTAATCTTGATTTACAAAGCCTTATTGTTTTTCCTTTGATTTTTCAAGAAAAACACACCAATTGGGAGAGATTTCATCCATTAGAGGTAAGGTTCGTTCTTCTCCTCTAATGATCAGTTCTTTACTGAAATTCCCAAGTTATCAATCCTTTACATATGTTTCTTAAATTGTTTTGATGGATTAATCATGGAAATTTGGTTAAATTGAAGATTATTGGTTGAAATCTTATGATTTTCGTAATGCTACTATTTTACTTGATTTGAGGCTGATATTAATCATGATTTGGATGTTAAATGATGTTGAAATAAAGATTTTATCATAATAATTCTTAATTGGTTGGATCTCTAGTTGTTAGAAGGCTAGATTTAGGGTTTTTTGTAGAGATAATGTGGTTCTGGTGTTGCTGGAGGTATAAGGATAAAATTAGATTGTTTTAGATGTTATTTGATGATTAAAAGTGGATGAAAGTGTTAGGTTTTGGCTGGGTAAAGGTTGTAGAGTAATCAAATTTTTTTTCCGGTTGTTTCGGATAGCCGTTTTGGTGTTTTTGGACAGATCATCGAGGTATCTTTGAGTGCTGGTGGTTTTAATGCATTGAGATGCATTAATCTTCTGTTCTTGTGTGTTATAAATATGGGAGAACATATCGGAAGAGATTGGTGAAGTTCCGGGGGCTCCGAAAGCTTGATTACGCTTCGGCAAAGCGAGTGAGGCATTGTCGGTGAGTGGAATTGGTTTGAAAAGCCTTTCAAAGACTTGAAAGCAAGGTTTTGGGGTTTAGGTTGATTTTGAAACACTAACCTAAATCTGGAAGTAAGTTTGAGATGTTTTGCTCCCGTTTCTCAGTTTTTATCCCATTGGTTTTATGATCATGCTCTTGTTTTGAAGATAGAATTTCACCTACTACTTTATCCATGTTTTGGGAAAAGATATGATGATTTACATGATCCCATGAGATAGATTTGTTATTTCAAAGAGAGAACTGTTTGAGAAAATGTTATGCATTATTTATTTTTTTGAAATGGGATGAGATAGATATGTATTTATGCATTGAAAAATAATAGGTAATGATGTTTAAATTAAGTATATTGGCATGGAATGAGATTATTGTTGTCAGATATAATTAGTCGACATATAGGATGAGAAGTGCACTATAATATACAAAATTCGTACGTGCTCTTTGGTTCGGGCAATGAGGGTAGTTCCATCCCATTCCAAAGTGAGAGTATGGTGATGAGAGATTCCACCATGGTAGGTCTTGATGAATTCATCCAGATTTGTGGCGATGAGAGATGCCACCATGAGAGTCAAGTGATGTGAGATTCCACCGAGGTGGGACTTAACATTTTAGTCAAGCTATCCGCATATTCAAGTAATGTTGCTAAAATGCCAATATATGAGATTCACGTATACCTTGATTATAAATGATTTTATGCATTGTGTTTTGCATATGAGAATATGATTTGAAATATGCTTTATGAGATTTAAGCATGTAAGGCTTTGCCTTGAGTTTTTGCATTTTGATGAATGCATAAGATAGATGGTACATGTGGTTTAAACAATGTGGTTTTGCTTTGAAAATGATTTCAAGCATGAGATAGAAAGAGCTTGATGAGATAGAGATTTCTAAACGAGAAATGGTTTTAAAATGTATTGTTGTGGGTGGTTTGATTTGAGCATCCCTCACTAAGCAATTGTACTTAGGTTCTCTTTTTCCAAGAATGTAGAGAATTGACTTATTTGGGTAGCAAAGAGGCGAGAAGGGTTCTAAGAAGTGAGATGGAGCTAAAGTATGATTTTACATTTGCTTATTAGTAATAATAGTTGGTAATGAGAGGATATATTGTTGTTTTGGGAGATGTATTTTGAAACACCCTTTTTGTGCAAGCTTGGTTTGTTGTTTTAGACTTAAAAATGGCCATTGGTATTTGGTTTATGCTTTACTTTGCATTTTGGTATCTTGCTTGGCTTGACAATATGTTGCATGCCTATAGTTTACTTTTGATGCAAATGTTTATGTTATGATGTTGATTCTGCCATGTGTGATTGTGTGTTGATGTTTTAAATATGTTGTATGCATGTTGGGGTAGTTTTGTAGGGGTTAAAGTGTGTTAAACCAGAAAAAATGGGTATTCCAGGTGTATCGGTACGCGGGGTACCGTATCGGTACAGGTAGGCCATTTTTGGATTGGCGTATCGGTACAGAAAGACTCATATTGATACGGTCTTTGTGAATTTCGTTGGGCGAATCGGTACGCTGGACCGTACCGATACGGTTTTGAGCTACTAGAATCTGGTTTATAAATTATCTCAAAACCGTACCGATACGGTTCTTAGTGTATCGATACGGTGGATGGTAAGTTAGTTGTTTGGGATCTTTTTGAGGTTTTGTTTCTTTACGTTTTAGTCCCTAAATATTGTGGATGCAATTAAATGAGCATGGATGGTTATTTTGAGTTGAGATTTGACAGAGATGCATGTAACATGATTAATTAAAGGTTGGTATTTATAAAAGTGAATAAGTCCTTGTATTTTGCTATAATTACAAAAATGGTCCCTAAAACGTAATTGTATGCAATTGAGTCTCAAATCGATGTCTGATTGAGTTACAATTTGTTCCGCTACGATGTTAAACACTTAGGACCATAATGAGCATCTGGACAAGTTAAAATGAAAAAATAGGGTCGTTTAATGAGGTAAACTTCCCGGTTTACTTCAATATTCCCCGTGTGATCTATTCAGTTCGATCTTTCACCCATATCGGGTCGAGGGGGTTACACATTCTACGTGAACGTGTATCTATACGCCACTTTGCTTATCGGAATGGGGGTCTCAAAACCTTCTCGAGCCATTTCGGTAAGAGACTTGTTTCGATACAGGTTGACCCTATTTCAGAACAACACTGCGAACCTGTATCGAAACAGGAAGATCCTATTTCGGTACGATTCATTGTTGTAATCAACTTAGATCGAGACCGTATAAAAATAAATGTACCTGTTTCGATTCACCTTTGCCAGAAAATGCATTTTGGGTAGTTTTAAGTCCAAAAGGTCAACTTAGATCGAGCCAAAATGCATGTAAATGATATATGAGAAAGATATAAAGACTAAAACTGATGCATACTCCCGCTAGCAACAAGCATAGATGCATCAAGAAGCAAAGTCACATAAGCATGAGTATCATTCAAAATTTAAGCAAATTTTTGCACTTAAAGGCTCTAAATAGGTCAAGATAGGCTAGTTAGACCTAACTCCCTCCTAAGAGTCCAAAAATGCTCTTTGTCTAGAGGTTTGGTAAGGATATCTATTAATTAGTTTAAGGTGTCAACATACTCTAGAAT
Source organism: Hibiscus tridactylites (assembly GCA_958450335.1). Taxonomy (NCBI): domain Eukaryota; kingdom Viridiplantae; phylum Streptophyta; class Magnoliopsida; order Malvales; family Malvaceae; genus Hibiscus; species Hibiscus tridactylites. The sequence goes on along the minus strand of OY288286.1, from coordinate 54,051,816 downwards.
TATATCTTTATTTAAGACATGATCCCTAACGAAATGATGTCTTACTTCTATGTGTTTGGTTCTAGAATGTTGGATGAGATTCTTAGTGAGACATATTGCACTAGTGTTTTCACACTTAAGGGGTATGGTACCTACATCAACTCCATAATCTAAGAGTTGTTGCTTCATCCAGATGACTTGAGCACAACTCCCGGCCGATATGTATTCCGCTTCGGTGGTAGATAAGGCTACACTATTTTGTTTCTTAGAGAACCAAGATATGAGCATACTACCTAGGAATTGACATGTCCCGGAGGTATTTTTTCTATCTACTTTACATCCCCCATAATCTGCATTGGAGAAGGCATGAATGTCAAAGGAAGAGTCTCTAGGATACCAAAGACCTAAACAAGGTGTATCTCTAAGGTATTTAAAGATTTTGTTAATGTCTATAAGGTGAGATTCTCTAAGACTAGCTTGAAACCTAGAATACAAGCAAACACTAAACATGATATCGAGTCTACTTGCTGTATGGTAAAGCCAATCCAATCATGGAACGATAAAGCTTAGAATCAACACACTTATCTCCTTCATCCTTGTCAAGCTTAATTGATGAGCTCATAGGAGTGGCTTGAGGCTTCACATTCTCTAAGCCAAACTTCTTGAGCATATCCTTGATGTATTTAGCTTGATTGATGAAGATGTCATCCTTCATTTGCTTGATTCGGAGTCCCAAGAAGAATGAGAGCTCTCACATCATACTCATCTCAAATTCACCTTGCATTAGCTTAGAAAATTCTTGGCAATAAAACTCATTAGTATAACCAAATATAATGTCATCAACGTAAATTTGAATTACTAATATGTCATTGCCATTTATTTTAATGAAAAGTGTAGTGTCCACCTTCCCTTTTTCAAAACCTTTTTCAATTAAAAAGTTTGAAAGTCTTTCCTACCAAGCTCTAGGAGCTTGTTTCAAACCATATAAAGCTTTTGTTAGTTTAAAAACATGGTTTGGAAAGTTTGAATCTTCAAAATCGGGTGGTTGTTCTACATACACTTCTTCATTTATAAAACCATTTAAAAAGGCACTCATGACATCCATTTGAAAAAGCTTGAATTCATTAAAGCATGCAAATGCAAGAAGCATCCTAATTGCTTCCATCCTAGCTACGGGTGCATAGGTCTCATCAAAATTAGTTCTCTCTTCTTGAGTGTAACCTTGAGCAACAAGCCTAGCCTAGTTTCTCACTATGTTACCATTCTCATCTAGTTTGTTTCTAAAAACTCATTTAGTTCCTATAGCGGACTTATTACAAAGCCTATCAACTAATGTCAAAACATTACTCCTCTCAAATTGATTTAATTCCTCTTGAATAGACAATATCAAAAATTCATCATTTAATGCTTCTTTGATATTTTTAGGCTCTATACACGAGATGAATGCAATATTATTCATAAGTTTAAGAGATGATCTAGTGGTTATCCTCTTGGATGGATCACCCAATATTTCACCATATTTGACATATTTGATTTCCCTTGGGAAGCTCACTTCCTTTTCGCTAAGGTTCATGTCCTTCAAGGCTTCTATGGGAGGATCTTGTGCTTATTCCTCTTTGGTTGGAACCTCATCCACCTTTGGTGATTGTCCACCGTCATTAGCTTTAATGATTCCTACATCATCATCACAAGAATCCTTCCTCGGAAGGAGTTTATCATCGAAAACCGCATGTATTGACTCTTCTACAACTAAGGTTCTTTTGTTAAATACTCGATAAGCTTTATAATTTGAATAATATCCTAAGAAAATAGCTTCATCACTTTTTGCATCAAATTTACCCAAATTATCCTTTCCATTGTTTAAAACAAAACACTTACATCCAAAACGATGAAAATAACTAATGTTAGGCTTTTTAGATTTTAAAATCTTGTAGGGGTTTTCTTTAAAAGTGGTCTAATCATTACTCTATTAATAATATAGCAAGAAGTGTTTGTAGTTTTCGCCCAAAAATATTTAGGTAAATTGTTTTCACAAAGCATGGTTCTAGCCATTTCTTCTAAAGTTCGATTTTCCTTTGAGCTACCCCATTCTGTTGAGGAGTGCGAGGTACGGAAAAATTATGGCTTATACCATTTTATTAAGAAAAATCATCAAAACCTAGATTTTAAAATTCGGTTCCATGGTCACTTCTAATATGGGAAACATTTTGACCAATGTCATTTTGAGTGATTTTTGAAAATGTGATTAATTTTTCTAAAGCCTCGTATTTAGTACTTAAAAAGAGAACCCAAGTGTATCTAGAGAAATCATCAACAAGAACAAAAGCATATGATTTTCCACCCAAGCTAATTTTCCTAATTGGCCCAAAGAGATCCATATGGATCAATTGTAATACTCTACTAGTTGAAACATCATTAATAGGTTTAAATGAGGTTCTTTTATGTGTACCCTTGGCACATGCATCACAAATTTTATCTAATGAGAACTTTATCTTGGGTAAACCTCTAACTAGATTTTAGGAAACCAATTTCTCTAAGACACTCATGCTAGCATGTCATAGTTTCATATGCCATAATCATGCATCATGTTCATCTTTAGCTACAAAACATGCATTTGAAATATTTGTCATCTAAATGCACCATATATATATATATATATATATATATTACCTATGTGATGACCTATGAGCATAGCCTTATTAGTTTCAATGTTCATTATCTTGCAACCATTAACATAAAAAATAACAATAAAACCCTTATCACAAAATTGACTAATGCTCAACAAATTATGTTTTAGGCCGTTGACATAAAGAACATTTCCAATTACGATTGAAGAGTGATTACCAATGGAGCCTATTCCTTAAATATGCCCCTTGGGGTTTTCATCGAAAGTCACCACTCCACCACTTTTAGGCTTTAGATCCAATAATCTACTCTTGTCACCGATCATGTGTCTTGAGCATCCACTATCAAGGTACCATGTGTTTTGACTTGAAGCTTTGGCCTTGTAGCAATGCTCCCCCTACAAACAAAGATTAGTTCTTGATTTTTCGTACCCAAATCATTTTGGGTCCATGTGAGTTAGCTCCCAAATACTTGGTTCCATTAGGAATCCAAAAAGAAATATCATCAATATTGTTAGAAATTACAAGTTCCTTAGGAACCCACACAATCCTAACTCTTTTACCTCTATGATGCCTATGAGAGCTTCTTTGTTTGTAGTTATTAAAATTTCTCTTTACATATTGGGTTTTGTTAAGTTTGATAGGTTCGATTTCCTTCAACCGAAATGGATTACCAAGTGGTGGAGAAGTTGGTTTTTTTGGTGATTGAGGTGTGAAAGCTAAAAGATAAAAGACACGATAATTTATAGTGGTTCGACCTTCTAACAAGCACCTACATCCACTACCTTAGCTTTCCACTAAGGATTTCACAACCAATTCACTAATTGATCCGTTCTCTTTTCTTGGATGAGGAGGAAACCCTTACAACGATCAAAGCTTTCTAGCCCAAAGCTTGATCAAACCCTCTCTACAAGAGATAAAAATAAGCAAACTAAGATTCCTCTTACAAGGTTGATGTTTTCACACTAAAGCACTCACCCAAACCTAAACACTTAGAAATTTTGACAATTTAGGCTCACAAGTGTTGTCTATACAAAGAATGAATAATTAAAGCCCTAAGAAAAATTTATCATCATATGGTTGTTCATATGGTTGTTGACAAATTGAAGCATTAGCCTTTCCTTGATGCTTGGAGGTCCCTTTTATACTCCCAATTGAGTTTCTAGCCGTTAAGACCATTAGGATTGAATTAGATTTGTTGGAGCCTTTATTTCCCACCATAAATGCAGTTCTGGTGATGTCTGTTTTGATACACGGGTAGCTGTATCAAAACACCCTTCTTTAGAACTAGCCATTGGAGTCTAATACAATGTGCCGTATCAAAACACGTTAGGGCTATATCAGAATGCCCGTATCGAAACGCTTTGTACTGTATTGAAATGTCATGCAATTCAAATGACCGTTGGGAAATAGTCGTTGGGGTGTTTGCCACGTAGGCGTATCGAAACACCAAAGCTGTTTTGAAACAAAACCCCCTCCATATCGAAACGGGCAAGCCCTGTTCTGGTACATTAAAACCACTGGTTTGTCTACTTAAAACATATATTTCTACAATCTCCCCTTTTTAATATAATAAAACCAACTTGAAACATTGTTTGGGATTCTCTCCCTTAGTATTTAAAATTTTGAATAAGAGATTTTAAAATTTAAATGAAGTTAAAGCTCCCCCTTATTCATTTAAAAATCAAATTTTCAAACCCATTCTCCCCCTTTTTGTTATATCAAAAAGAATTTAAAAGACATTTAGCTCAAAATAACATAGGATGTTAAAAAAAGAATTGACACAATTAAAACTTTGGTTTTAAAAATTGGCTCCTCCTTACTCAAAGCATCAAATATTGTTAATTCAACAATATGACAATCTAGTTGTAATAAAAAATAATCTAATTGAAAAAAACAACTAGAAATTTTAACAACACTTGAACTTCAAGGGAGGATGTGAAGCCTTCCTTCTTCAAGTGTTCTTCTTTGTGTGTGTGGAGCTCCCCCTCAAATTTGGACTTGTTGATCACTCTCCATCACACCTAAACAAGAAAATCAAGTAAATTTTGGTATCCAAATTGCTTTGGATCCATAAACGTTAGTATCACATAATTCTGTCCCCTTAGGAATCGATTTTTCAATTTCATCCTTTTTAGTTGAAGTACTTAGTCCTTTTGGGACCCAAATACTTCTAAAACTTTACCATTAAAAAAAATCTAGGGGCACTAGATTGTCTTACATAAAAAATGATTTTCCCAAATTTTTTTTCTTTTGAAGTTCATTGAAAATCAAATATTTTCCTTTTTAAAATCATCAACTTCTTTTTGATGACCTTTTTCCATCGTTTGAAGCAAAATTTGTAAATTTAAAACTTTAAGTTCAAAATCTTTAATTTTTGCTTCAAACTCTAGATTTGTTTTGGAAAGTAAATCATTTTCCTTTTTCAAATATGAAAACAATTTTTTGTTTTTTTGAAAATGATGCCTTTAATTCCAAAAGCAAATCATCATTGGCATCTTGTAACTCATCAAATGTATATGAATTTGAAATAGGTGAGTTAGAAGTTACATCCCCTCATTAAGGGCCATGAAGCATAGGTGGGCTACCTCATTATCAGTGGAGTCTTCTTCATCACTCCAAGTTGCCACATATGCCCTTTTTGAAAATGATCCCTTTTTGTTGGACTTGTGAGAATCATTCATCTTATTCTTCGATTCATGTTTGGATTTATATGTCTCGCTCTTCATAAATCGTGTGAACTTTTTGAAGAGATGAACCATCTCTTCTTCTCCACTTTCCTCCTCACTAGATTCAACATGGTTTCACTTGGAGGATTTGAGAGCAATGACATTGACATCAATGCCTTGCTTCTTGATCTTCTTCTCCTTATCCTTCTTCAAAGGTAGAGACATCATCTCATGGGTAAGAAGAGATCTGATTAGCTCATCAAGCTTGAGCTTCTTCAAGTCTTTGGCTTCAATAATGGTCGTCATATTTGAATCCCATGACTCGGGAAGTGAATAGATCACCTTTCGAACGTGTTTGTCTTCCGAAATTTCCTCTCCAAAACCTTTGAGTTGATTGACGACTGTGGAGAATCAGTCGAACATCCTCTTGATGTCTTCATCCGGGTCATTCTTGAAGTTCTCATACTCTAAGTTAAGAAGACCGATCTTGGTCTTCTTTACTTCGTTGGTTCCCTCGTATGTGACTTCAAGCTTGTCCCATGCTTCCTTAACATCTTCGCAAGAAGACATCTTCTCATAAATGTTGGGGCTAAATGCACAAAAGAAGATGTGCAAAGCCTTGCAATTAAGCTCCATCTTCTTGCGATCATCTGCACTCCATTCTGCCTTTACTCTTTATGACACACAAAGACCCTCTTCAACAACATCCCAAAGCTTGTAGTCTTTGGATTTGATGAAGAACTTCATTAGTAACCCTCTTAGCTCGGCCTAGTCGCAAGACCGAACCAAGTTAGCTATACGGGGAAAACCGAAGAAAAACCCACTAAGATTTCCCTTCGATTAGCAACCCTCAATTAATTTCTTTTATCTTTTCTAAAGGCTTCATCATTAACCTATATATTTATGCAAGCAGTAGTTATAACCTCGCCTCAATCGGACATCGATTCGAGGTCCAATTAGTCTTTACAGTGATTAGGGACTAAAACGCAAAGAAACAGAACTTAAAAACATTCCATAACTAACAAAAAATACACCCGTTTTGGAATAGACCAAACATGTTTCGGAACTACCACTTCTAGTAGCAAAATGTACCGAAACAAGTCTCACCTGTTTCGAGACCAACATACCTCGAACGATTCCCCTGCCTCTGATAATACAGAGGCATATCGAAATGACCTCGTGTTTTGATACAAGCCTGAAAATCGCCTTGGGGGTCTTGAAATGACCCTTATGCTTTTCGAAACATTTAGTCCAAATATGCATACTGTATCGAAACGGTAGCAGCTGTTTCAAAACACATACAAAAAAATGACTCACTGCAGCATATTTGGTCACTCAAACATGATTCAAACAACATCATAACATCATAAGCAAGCAATCTATAGGCAAAGGATCCTAGCACAACAATCCAAAAAGCATTAGATCACATATGGAAAACGTTAAGCATTCAACATAAGAAAGAATTCGCATAAAAGACCAAACTTAAAATCAGACCCTAAACCAACATACAAAGGTCATTAACAAGACTAAAAAGGCATCTCAAACATGTCTCAACACAGGGAATCTCAAAACAAAACCTCCCAAAGGCATAAAGGTCCTATATGTAGAACTAATATTTTGATATAATAATTGAAAAAAGGTTTTGGACAAAGTTAAAAGAATTCAAAACCTTTTCTAAAGTCCAAACAACTTGAAACTATGTTTAGGGGATATTTCAAAAGGGTTTTAAGTGTTTTCAAAGCCAAATCCACCAAAACCATCCAGGTGTTTCGAAACACCCCTAGGTGTTTCGATACGGGTCTTTACAGTGTCAAAACGTTTCGAAACGTGTTTCGAAACGAGCTTTAATCTGGGTGAGATTTTTGCATAGCATTTCGATACGACTTCTGCCGTTTTGATACACTTATGTGGCATTGACTTTAACGGTCATAAACTCCCAACGGCTTTTTCCCAACTACCTTTTAAATGCATAGTGTTTCGATACGGAGACAAGCGTTTTGATACGGACGTTTTGATGCGGCCAAGGGCGTTTCAATACTGGTGTTGCATCAGACTGCAACGACTCTTTCTATTTCAAGAGTGTTTCGAAATGGGTTTGAGCGTTTCGAAACAGGGAGCTGCAGAACTGTATTTATGGTGGGAAATTAAGTCTCCAACGGCTCCAATTCAACCCCAACGTCTAGTAACGACTACAAACTCATTAAGGAGTATAAAAGGGACCTCCAAGCATCTAGTAATGGTTAATGCTTCAATTGTAATACAACATATGATCAAAATGTGTCTTAGTGCTTAAGTGTCAATTCTTTGTATAGACAAACACTAGTGAGCCAAAATTGTTAGATTTGCTCAAGTGTTTTAGGATTTGGTGAGAGCTTAATTGTGCAAACAAATACCTATTAGAGGGATTTGAGTTTGCTTATCTTTATCTCTTTGTAAAGAGGGTTTGATCAAGGCTTTGGGTAGAAAGCTTTATTGGTTTGTAAGGGTTTCCTCCTAAGCCTAAAAAAGGGGACGAATCAATAGTGGATTGATTGGAAATCCTTAGTGGGAAGCTAAGGTAGTGGATGTAAACCTTGGTTAGAAGGTTGAACCACTATAAATCATCTTGTCTTTATCTTTTTTAGCTTCCACACCTCTTGCACCCTAAATTCCACTTCTCCACCACTTGGCGAGAAAGAACGGTTGAAGGAATCGAGCACCGAATAACCCAACACTATCTCATTGCTAACATACTATTATTTGATGCCAAAATCCTAACATATGATGCTCATTTCAAACTCATGCTTGAAACACAAATCAAGGCATAATAACCACTTTCCATAACCACATGAATTGTTTAAATTCAATTGATTCATAACATCAACAACACAATATAAGCATAATGAGCAAATTAAATATCATGAGTATATTGACATCTTTAGCACTTTTACTCAGACATGCGGTTAAATTCCTGATGGAATGCTGATCACTGTGCTCAAGACCACAAGACAACTTCCGGTGGAATGCCCATCATCGTACTCACTCGTCTAGTAAATATAAACTTCCGGTGGAATGCCCATCACCGTACTCCTCCTTAGTGGAATCTAACATCACTAAGGACACGCGCGACTTTTACCATTATAATGCACTCTCATCCTTTTGGATGACCAATTATATCCGGTAATAAAATCTCAACAAGTGTCAATATACCCATCAAGGAAATCTCTTACACACTGTTTTACAAGGCCACAAGCACAACATTACTCATCCCATATATATAACACATTTCCATGCATATCATGTACTCAACTACACTTACATCATTAAAATCACCATTTAACATATGGGATCACATGGGAAAACATTTAAATAGATCAACATGCATGAAAACAATAGGATTTAATGTAAACACCATAACATAAACATGATCCACAAAATCAAGGCAAAACTAGTTGAAAACAAAGGCTAAAACAACAAAACTTACTCTTGAGCTTAGATTGACCTTTAAAGCTGAATCTAAACCCCCAAAATCTTATCATTAACCATGTTAAGGCTTTATAAAACAGTTCCACTCACCAACAATTCCCAAATGTTATCCGAACACCCAATTCAAGCCTCTGGATCGTCCGATATTGCCTCCGAAGTTCCCAAATCAATTTCCCCTACTTCAATAGATTCAAAACAGAGAATTAGAGTGATTTCAAGCCCTTAAAATTGTTGTAACTAAAAAACCCAGCATCTAGAAACAATCGACCATCGATTCATATCTGAAATCAATCGAAAACATCAATAAATAAACTCTAATAAAACTCCATCTTAAACCCATCAAGATTATCATCAAAACCACATCTATTAACAACTAAAAACATCAACCCAACGGCAAGAAACCATCAGCTACTGATTTCCCACAAAACCAAGCCAAAATCTCAAGAATTTCAACCTTAAACACTATTAACTCAACTAGTTTCGGGTTTTACATTATCAAACCATCATTTCAACTTTATCTAACATCAAAAACACATTTAACAACATCCACAAACCCAACAAAACAGAACCCACACGAAAATCTCACAAATCCACATTAAATAGCTTGATTAAGCACATTTCCATCAAACCCAATATAAAATCTTTAAATAAACACTATAAAAGAATTAAGAATGTGGGAATTTCAATAAAGAACTTACACTAGAGGAGAAAAACGTAGCTTACCTCTAATGGTTGATTTTCATCTTTTTTCCAATGAAAAACCTTGAGAAGACTAAAGGAAAATAATTGGGTTTTAGAGAGAAATCATTAGAAATAAGTTTGATGATGAGAAATCAATGTAAATAAGAGTTTACCTTTGAAACCTTTAGTAAAGAAGGTTGTTTGGATGAAAGCACTTTGAAAGAAAATGTGGAGAGAAAGGTTACGTAAACTTTCTTGTAAAAATGATAACCTTTCAAATATCTTTTATTATATTTAAAAATACCTTTTATAACATTTTAGAAACAAAAATATTTAGGGGAAATGTTTGAAACTAGACTTGTAGTTCCTTAAAGATTCGACGTTTTCATTCTTTGACAAATTAGTCACCAAAACTGTAACCCCCTTAACCCGGCCCAGACGGTTGAACCGAATTAAGAAGTTTACACGGGGAAAACCAAAGTCAACCCGAAAGTCAACCTTGATTAACGACCCTTTTTTTCGTTTTAAGTCTTATCTAAATGCACAAAAACCCTAGATATGTTCACAAGAACAGCATACTCAAAGATCATAACAATCAAAGAACATTCAAGGACTTGATTGCACAAATTAAGAAATTAGGGACCAATTTGTAAATTCTGAAAATTATAAGGACTTAACCCAATTAAAAGTTACCAATATGGAATTAATCATTTTTCATGCTTCTCTGCCAAATTTCAGCTCAAACGGACGTCTCAAACTCATTCAATTGCATAAACAAGGTTCAGGACTAAAACGCAAAGATTTCAAAACATATAACCGTCAATTTCAGTTCCCAACGGTCGAGTGTTCCGAAACAGGGAGGACCTATTCCGAAACGCGGGACCGTTCCGAAACGAGTTCCGAAACAGGGCTTGGCAGTAGCATTTCCGTTCCGGAACGATTCCTTTCATTTTGAAACGCCTAGGCCATTTCAGGCCCCTGTTCCGAAACGGTAGCACCCGTTCAGATACGGCCTGCCCAGATTGCAGAATTTTTGCTGGTTTATCACACAATTGACCCACCAAACATGCTCCAAAGGCAACCAAATTATACCAGCAAGTCATAACATGCATAAGGAACATAATTGCATCAACCATACTCAAACATGACATCAATTAAACAAATCCCCAATTCTATAGGCATGCAACCTATTTAGAAAACCATTCAAGTATCATAATACCAAACCAACTTCACAAAGACCAAATACATGTTCCATCATCAACAACAACATAAAACCAACTTAGGGAGTCCAAAACATCTCCCAAAACAACAACATAGGTTCCCCATTGCCAAATGCCCAAAAGCTAATAGTGTTAGAAAACATTCACCATACATGAGCTTAAACCTTCACTTGGATTCTTGGCTTCCTTGCTGCCCCTAATGCACTTCAATGCTCTGCATTATTGGTTTAAGAAAAGAGAGAGCGTAAGCAAAAAGCTTAGTGAGGAATGCTCATTTAAAACAACTCAATAATGCATTTATAAAACACCTTTATAAATCTTAGTTCAAAACAACATTTACACATGCACATAAGTATTTCAAACAAGCATTTCATGCTTCAAGTTTATAACATGTCATATTGGCCACAAGTGATACAATCAATACAAGTTCCATACATGGACTTTTAACCACCATTGTGATCTTACAATTCACAAGGGCCACACATGGACTTTTAACCACCATTGTGTCCTTAGCACAAGAATCATCCATGGACTTTTAACCACCATGATGTTCTTACAATTCACAAGGACCACACAAGGACTTTTAACCACCTTTGTGTCCTTAACAAGAATCACCCATGGACTTTTAACCACCATGTTGTTCTTAAATACACAAGGCTCACACAAGGACTTTTAACCACCTTTGTGACCTTAACCAAGAACCAACCATGGACTTTTAACCACCATGTTGTTCTTAAAATACACAAGATTCACACAAGGACTTTTAACCACCTTTGTGATCTTAACCAAGAACCAACCATGGACTTTTAACCACCATAGTGTTCTTAACCATTCTCGATACATCACTTGCCAATATGCATCATTAACAACAATATTCCACTGTTTTAAAGCATTTAACAAAGCCATAACCATCATGCATCATTAAGCATCAAAACCACATTAAACAATGTTCAAAAACAAGGATCTCTTACCTTGAGCATCCTTCAACACATGGCTTATAAAATCAGCAGATTATCATGCTAAAATATGCTTTCAAAAATAGAATTTAAAACATGCAAACAATCACATTGCATTCAACCGACTCATGGTTCATCATCAAGAGAGTTTTTCCGAAAACTTACTCTTGAGCTTAGCTAAGTTGCTTAGACTTAAACTAAGCTCCCAAACCTTCAAAACATTGGTTTCAAAGCTGAAAACCAAAATCCACTAATCGATTCCATTTCGCCACTTGCCGAAACACCAATCAAGCTTCCGGATCACCACCACAAAGATCCGAAGATGTCTCCCCTGTTTTAAACACATCAAAGCAGAGGATTAATGCATCATCATGCATTAATATCTTCAATGAAAGCACCTAAACTCGCTGCTCTCATCCACACTCCATTTTCGGCTACCAAACACAACCGAAATACATCCAAACAACTCCACAACACTACCCAGCCAAGATCCATCAATTCTAAACATTCTTAAACCTCAATTAACATCCAAAAAGGATCTAACCACATTCTTATACCTCCAGCTATAACAGATCACCAAGATCACTCCAAAAACAACCAAAAACTCAAGAAAAACTTAGGAAAATCAACCTATTCGGGATTGCATTGATTAAACCTCAATTTCTCATCAGATAAACATCCATTTTACATCAAAAATGACATCTCAAAACAATGCCCAATCAGATCATACGAACTTCATCAAAATTAAAGCAAATCTTGCATTTTAAAGCCAAGATCAAGAACAGAATTGTAAAACCTTTTATAAAACACAAATCAAGGATTGAGAACTTGGGAATTTCAGTAAAGAACTGAGAATTTAGAGGAGAAGGACGTTCATACCTCTAAACTTGAGTTTCTCCCTTTTTGGAACCAAGATTCTAGAAAATCCAAATAGCAAATGCTAAGGTTTTGTTGTAGGATTGATTAGAGATCAAAAGAGAATTGAAATCTCATATTTAGATGTCAAAATCAGAGGGAAAATGTGCTGGAGAAATGTGTTTGAGTTGAGAGAAAAGTTGAGAGAAAAGAAAATGGAAATTTGGGAAAAGTTAGTTAAAAATGCCAAAATATCTTTCCCTCCCTTTTACCTTTATTTTAAAACCTTTAATTAATTCATAAATATTCAGAAAAATCTGGAGAAACTCTTTTGGGTAAATAGCTCCTTAAAGATTCAAAGTTTCAATCCTTTTTAAAACAGTCACACAGTTTTCAAAAATTACATTTTGGTCACTAACCCAAAATGTCACTCTTCCAAACCTCATTTTGTAAAATTGATTTCACCATTCTCTTATATATAATAAAAGAGGATTTTAAGACATTTTTCCATATTTTTAATGCAACCCGAACTAGGCTTTCCTAAATTCACCCTTTTATATTCGAACCGCCACCCAACCGGCCCGGTCCAAACCCAAAACTTATAAGCCCAAAATTGGGGCGTTACAACTCTCCCCCCCTTAAGAAATTTCGTCCTCGAAATTTACCTGAAGGAAAGAGGTACGGAAACTGCTTCAGCATGTCATCCTTCCGTTCCCACGTGGCTTCTTCAACACCACGATGCTTCCACAACACCTTTACCAACTCAATGGTCTTGCCACGAAGAACTTTACTATCCGAATCCAGAATCTTCACCGGTTCCTCATCATAGGTCAAATCCGGATTCAATTCCACTTCTTCCACAGGCATCACATGTGAAGGATCCGATCTATACTTCCGAAGCATAGAAACATGAAACACATCATGAATCTTTTCCAACTCTTGAGGTAACCTCAACTTGTACGCAACCGGACCCACACACTCAATCACCTCGAATGGTCCAATGTACCTAGGGCTCAATTTACCCTTTCGGCCACACCTCATCACCTTTTTCCAAGGCGAAACCTTCAAAAACACACGATCACCCACCGCATACTCAATCTCCTTACGCTTCAGATCCGCGTAAGACTTTTGCCGATCAGAAGCTGCCTTCAAACGCTCACAAATGAGCTTCACCTTCTCGGTGGTTCCTTTCAACAAAGCTGACCCGTTTCAGCCCAACACAGAGGAGTCCTACACTTCCTCCCGTACAAAGCCTCATAAGGTGCCATTTGAATACTTGCCTGATAACTATTATTATAGGCAAACTTCACCAAAGGAAAATGTTTCTCCCAAGAGCCCTAGAACTCAATCACGCAGCACCTCAACATATTCTCCAAAACCTGGATAACACGCTCGGACTGACCATCCGACTGAGGATGATAAGCTGTACTGAAATTCAACCGTGTACCCAAAGCCTGATGCAAACACTGCCAGAAACGTGATGTAAACCTCGGATCCCTATCCGACACAACCGACTTAGGCACACCATGCAGCCGCACAATCTCAGCAATGTACAGCTCCGCAAGCTTATCCAAAGAGTACGTAGTATGCACAGGCAAGAAATGTGCACACTTCGTCAAGCGATCCACAATCACCCACACCGAATTCTTCTTCGATGGTGACAAAGGCAAACCATATACGAAATCCATGGTAATCCTTTCCCACTTCCATTCAGGAATTCTCAATGGTTGCAACAACCCTGAAGGAAACTGATGCTCAGCCTTAACTCGCTGACACACCATGCACTTGCTCACAAACTCAGCAACATCCTTCTTCAAACCCACCCAATAGTAATCATCACGAAGATCACGATACATCTTAGTACTACCAGGGTGCATAGCAAAAGGACTACTATGACCTTCAGTCAGAATAGCACGCCTCAATTCAGCATCATTGGGCACTACTATCCGACTCCCAAAACACAACACTCCATCATCATTAAAACAGAAATCCGAAGGCCTGTCCTCCGCGATATCCTGAACATGCGGTACCAAGGAATCATCCAACAACTGCTTTTCCTTGATCAACTGAACCAAAGATGGTTTCACTTGCAACTCAGCCACAAGACCACCGTCGCGCGAAATACTCAAACTGGCAAACATAGCCCTCAACTCAACAGCTACCTTTCTGCTTAAGGCATCCGCTACAACATTAGCTTTTCCAGGGTGATACTCAATCGTCAAATCATAATCTTTGAGCAACTCCACCCAACGTCGCTGTCTAAGATTCAACTCCTTCTGAGACATCAGATACTTCAAACTCTTGTGATCAGTGTACACAGTACACTTCTCACCATACAGATAATGTCTCAAGATCTTCAAAGCAAAAACCACCGCAGCCAACTCAATGTCATGCGTAGGATAATTGCGCTCATGCACCTTCAACTGCCGCGATGCATAAGCCACCACCTTACCCTCTTGCAACAACACACATCCCAAACCATCATAGGACGCATCACTATACACCACAAACTCTTTCCCTGATTCAGGTTGAACCAAGATCGGAGCTTGCGTCAAAGCTGCCTTAAGCTTCTCAAAAGCCTGTTGTCTCGCTTCCGTCCACTCGTACTTAACATCCTTCTGCAACAACTTTGTCAAAGGTGCAACAATCTTTGAAAACCCATCCACAAACCTCCGGTAGTATCCCGCCAAACCAAGGAAACTACAGACTTCATGAACAGACTTAGGAACCTTCCAATTCATCACTGCCTCAATCTTCTGAGGATCAACACGAATCCCCTCAGCAGAAACCACATGACCAAGAAACACCACTTCTCTAAGCCAGAACTCACACTTACTCAGCTTAGCATAAAGCTGATTCTCCAACAAAGCTTGCAGCACAATCCTCAGATGTTGTTCATGCTCCTCCTCAGTACGCGAGTACACGAGGATATCATCAATGAACACCACAACAAACTTATCCAAGTATTCATGAAATACTCGGTTCATCATTTCTATGAAAGCCGCAGGAGCATTTGTCAAACCAAACGACATCACAAGGAACTCATAATGCCCATACCTCGTCCTGAAAGCTGTCTTAGGCACATCCACATCCTTCACCTTCAACTGGTAATACCCTGACCTCAAATCAATCTTAGAGAACACAGCTGCTCCCCGAAATTGATCAAAAAGATCATCAATTCTCGGCAAAGGATATTGATTCTTGATAGTCAACTTGTTAAGCTGACGATAATCAATGCACATTCTCATAGTGCCATCCTTCTTCTTCACAAACAAAACCGGTGCACCCCAAGGCGACACACTCGGCCGAATGAACCCACGATCAAGCAACTCTTGCAACTGTGTCTTCAGCTCCTTCAACTCTTTAGGTGCCATTCTATACGGAGTAATGGACACTGGAGTTGTGTTCTCATACAGCTCAATCCCAAACTCCACTTCGCGATTAGGAGGCAATCCAGGCAACTCCTCAGGAAACACACCAGGAAACTCTCGCACAGTCCTGATATCTTGCACACGCAACTCCTTAGAACTAGGATTCATCACAAAAGCTAGGTAAGCTTCACAACCTTGCCTCAGCATCCGGCTCGCCTCCAAAGTAGACACCACATTGGCAAGAAACTTCACATTCTCACCAACCACAACAACCTCATAATCATCCGCAAGCTTCAACAAAACTCGCTTATTCTCACAATCCACTACAGCTCGATGCTCAACAAGCCAATCCATACCAAGGATTACATCAAAACCATAGAAGGGCAACTCCATAAGATCAACATGAAAAACATGATCTTGCACAACCAAAGGACATCTTCTATAAAGCTTTCGAGTCACAACAGTCTCACCAAAAGAACTAGTGACACGCATACCAACAACCAAAGACTCAACAGGCAAACCAAGCAATTCAGCATGCTCACGCAATATGTATGAGTGCGTAGATCCAGAATCAATCAAGGAAAGTAATGACAAGGATTGCCAAGTAAAAGTACCTGCGATCACATTCGTGTCATTCCTTCCCTCCCTCTGAGCATACACTCTAGCCTGGCCGCCACCCTCAGGCTGAACAGCTACAACATGGGCCACATTCCGAACACCTTCCTCTCTACGCTGGAAGTTACCACGGCCGCGCCCACGACCTCTCTGTGGTGCAGCAACAACAGGAGCACGTCCTTGGCCACCACCGGCCAACATAGGACACTCCCTCCTCATGTGATCCGTAGATCCACAGTTCTAGCATGCATTACCAGCCGCCACAACAGGAGCTTGCACCTCCCTCACAGCTCGAGGACAATCACGCTTCATATGGCCACGCGATCCACATATCCAACACGCGCTCGGATCAACTCTAGCCTTGCCTCCCTGAGCAGGCGCACCACCTCCTCGCTTAGCTGAAGACTGATACTTCTGATCACGTCCCCTCTTGTTCCGTCCACCACCGGAACTATATTCAGCAGCTCGCTTACCAGCACCAGAACCAGCACTTCTAGAAGATAGACCCAAGTTCATCTCAATGTCCTTTGCTCGGCCCACCAGCACATCAAAATCATTATACTCAGCAGCCATCATATACGTCTTTACTTCTGTCACCAAACCATAACGGAACCTTTCACACCTCTCCCGCTCATCCGAAACAAGCTCAGGTGCGTACTGACTGAGTCGGACAAACTGAACCTCGTACTCAGCTACAGGCATGCTCCCTTGGGTCAGAGACATGAATTCCCTTTTCTTTTCATCTAGGTACCTCACACCCAGATACCTTCTCTTGAACGCATTCTGAAAGAACGTCCACGTCACATCAGCATCCGCCATCCCAGAGATAGTGGTTGTCCACCAAGTATACGCATCATCTTGCAACAATGATACCACACACCCCAGCTTCTGCACATTAGTGCAACTCATTTGCCCCAAGATTCTCTTGGTACTTTCTAACCAAGACTCTGAACCTTCAGCAGACAAACCCCTGAACTCAGTCCCTCCCAGACTGCGCAAGCGTTCCAAAGGTAGTCTAACACCAGCATCTCCCTGATGCCCAGCTCCTTGAGCTCCAGCTACCGCTGCTCGAAAAGCTCCAGCAATGGCTTGTACCAGCATTGTCATATCAGGAACAGCTTGCCCCTGACCAGCTTCAGGTCCAGCGCCCCCAGCACCAGCTCCAACTGCAGCTCCTTCACCCCCAGCACCACCACCACCAGGCGGAGGAGGTAAATCCACAACGTTTGCAACGTTCTCTTCATTTTCATTTTGAGCCATAGATCGCGTATTAACTCTCAACTCTCTACGAGGTGCCATTCACTAACAATGCATTCACAATGCAATAAAACAAAGTCAGGCTCAGCAAGGTAAGCAATCCAAGTACCCAAGCTCATTTTCCAATTAAAAAACAATATCAGTACATTAGCTTTGATTTGGCAATGGGTACCCACAACATGCTTCACCACAGCATACACCACAATTGTAACATATTTACAATTCACACATCATGCTTTCACTCAACAAGCATACAAAGCATACATACTTTAATCACCCACATAATCATTCCCAATTACTCGAGAACTCAGCTATGATACCACCAAATGTAACCCCCTTAACCCGGCCCAGACGGTTGAACCAAATTAAGAAGTTTACACGGGGAAAACTAAAGTCAACCCGAAAGTCAACCTTGATTAACGACCCTTTTTTCGTTTTAAGTCTTATCTAAATGCACAAAAACCCTAGATATGTTCACAAGAACAACATACTCAAAGATCATAACAATCAAAGAACATTCAGGGACTTGATTGCACAAATTAAGAAATTAGGGACCAATTTGTAAATTCTGAAAATTATAACAACTTAACCCAATTAAAAGTTACCAATATGAAATTAATCATCTTTCATGCTTCTCTGCCAAATTTCAGCTCAAACGGACATCTCAAACTCATTCAATTGCATAAACAAGGTTCAGGACTAAAACACAAAGATTTCAAAACATATAACCGTC
Organism: Hibiscus tridactylites; assembly: GCA_958450335.1. Classification (NCBI taxonomy): domain Eukaryota; kingdom Viridiplantae; phylum Streptophyta; class Magnoliopsida; order Malvales; family Malvaceae; genus Hibiscus; species Hibiscus tridactylites. The sequence continues at coordinate 54,033,391 of OY288286.1, read as the reverse complement.
AATTTCAATGCCCAACGGTCGAGTGTTCCGAAACAGGGAGGACCTGTTCCGAAACGCGGGACCGTTCCGAAACGAGTTCCAAAACAGGGCTTGGCAGTAGCATTTCCGTTCCGGAACGGTTCCTTCCGTTTCGAAACGCCTAAGCCATTTCAGGCCCCTGTTCCGAAACGGTAGCACACGTTCCGATACGGCCTGCCCAGATTGCAGAATTTTTTCTGGTTTATCACACAATTGACCCACCAAACATGCTCCAAAGGCAACCAAATTATACCAGCAAGTCATAACATGCATAAGGAACATAATTGCATCAACCATACTCAAACATGGCATCAATTAAACAAATCCCCAATTCTATTGGCATCCAACCTATTTAGAAAACCATTCAAGTATCATAATACCAAACCAACTTCACAAAGACCAAATACATGTTCCATCATCAACAACAACATAAAACCAACTTAGGGAGTCCAAAACATCTCCCAAAACAACAACATAGGTTCCCCATTGCCAAATGCCCAAAAGCTAATAGTGTTAGAAAACATTCACCATACATGAGCTTAAACCTTCACTTGGATTCTTGGCTTCCTTGCTGCCCTTAATGCACTTCAATGCTCTGCATTATTGGTTTAAGAAAAGAGAGAGCGTAAGCAAAAAGCTTAGTGAGGAATGCTCATTTAAAACAACTCAATAATGCATTTATAAAACACCTTTATAAATCTTAGTTCAAAACAACATTTACACATGCACATAAGTATTTCAAACAAGCATTTCATGCTTCAAGTTTATAACATGTCATATTGGCCACAAGTGATACAATCAATACAAGATCCACACATGGACTTTTAACCACCATTGTGATCTTACAATTCACAAGGGCCACACATGGACTTTTAACCACCATTGTGTCCTTAGCACAAGAATCATCCATGGACTTTTAACCACCATGATGTTCTTACAATTCACAAGGACCACACAAGGACTTTTAACCACCTTTGTGTCCTTAACAAGAATCATCCATGGACTTTTAACCACCATGTTGTTCTTAAATACACAAGGCTCACACAAGGACTTTTAACCACCTTTGTGACCTTAACCAAGAACCAACCATGTACTTTTAACCACCATGTTGTTCTTAAAATACACAAGATTCACACAAGGACTTTTAACCACCTTTGTGATCTTAACCAAGAACCAACCATGGACTTTTAACCACCATAGTGTTCTTAACCATTCTCGATACATCACTTGCCAATATGCATCATTAACAACAATATTCCACTGTTTTAAAGCATTTAACAAAGCCATAACCATCATGCATCATTAAGCATCAAAACCACATTAAACAATGTTCAAAAACAAGGATCTCTTACCTTGAGCATCCTTCAACACATGGCTTATAAAATCAGCAGATTATCATGCTAAAATATGCTTTCAAAAATAGAATTTAAAACATGCAAACAATCACATTGCATTCAACCGACTCATGGTTCATCATCAAGAGAGTTTTTCCGAAAACTTACTCTTGAGCTTAGCTAAGTTGCTTAGACTTAAACTAAGCTCCCAAACCTTCAAAACATTGGTTTCAAAGCTGAAAACCAAAATCCACTCACCGATTCCGTTTCGCCACTTGCCGAAACACCAATCAAGCTTCCGGATCACCACCACAAAGATCCGAAGATGTCTCCCCTGTTTTAAACACATCAAAGCAGAGGATTAATGCATCATCATGCATTAATATCTTCAATGAAAGCACCTAAACTCGCTGCTCTCATCCACACTCCATTTTCGGCTACCAAACACAACCGAAAACACATCCAAACAACTCCACAACACTACCCAGCCAAGATCCATCAATTCTAAACATTCTTAAACCTCAATTAACATCCAGAAAGGATCTAACCACATCCTTATACCTCCAACTATAACAGATCATCAAGACCACTCCAAAAACAACCAAAAACTCAAGCAAAACTTAGGAAAATCAACCTATTCAGGATTGCATTGATTAAACCTCAATTTCTCATCAAATAAACATCCATTTTACATCAAAATGACATCTCAAAACAATGCCCAATCAGATCATACGAATTTCATCAAAATTAAAGCAAATCTTGCATTTTAAAGCCAAGATCAAGAACACAATTGTAAAACCTTTTATAAAACACAAATCAAGGATTGAGAACTTGGGAATTTCAGTAAAGAACTGAGAATTTAGAGGAGAAGGACGTTCATACCTCTAAACTTGAGTTTCTCCCTTTTTGGAACCAAGATTCTTGAAAATCCAAATAGCAAATGTTAAGGTTTTGTTGTAGGATTGATTAGAAATCAAAAGAGAATTGAAATCTCATATTTAGATGTCAAAATCAGAGGGAAAATGTGCTGGAGAAATGTGTTTGGGTTGAGAGAAAAGAAAATGGAAATTTGGGAAAAGTTAGTTAAAAATGCCAAAATATCTTTCCCTCCCTTTTACCTTTATTTTAAAACCTTTAATTAATTCATAAATATTCAGAAAAATCTAGAGAAACGCTTTTGGGTAAATAGCTCCTTAAAGATTCAAAGTTTCAATCCTTTTTAAAACAGTCACACAGTTTTCAAAAATTACATTTTGGTCACTAACCCAAAATGTCACTCTTCCAAACCTCATTTTGTAAAATTGATTTCACTATTCTCTTATATATAATAAAAGAGGATTTTAAGACATTTTTCCATATTTTTAATGCAACCCGAACTAGGCTTTCCTAAATTCACCCTTTTATATTCGAACCGCCACCCAACCGGCCCGGTCCAAACCCAAAACTTCTAAGCCCAAAATTGGGGCGTTACAAATCAATCTACCATTGGTGGAATTGATCGAACAGATTCACAGCTACGTCAAGTTCCTGAAGGATATGGTATCCAAAAGGACAAGAATCGGGGAATTCGAGACAGTCGCAGTAATAGAAGGATGCATGGAAATGCTGCACAATAAGGCACCACCCAAACAGAAAGATCCAGGTAGCTTCATAATCCCATGTAAGATAGGCAACAACCATTCCGTAAGAGCCCAATGTGACCTAGGGGCAAACATCAACCTAATGCCCAAATCTGTTTTCCAAAAACTGGGGATAGGAGACGCCCGCCCAACGACAGTAATGCTACAACTAGCTGACAGAACTTATGTGCAACTAGAAGGAAAAATTTAAGACATCTTGGTGAAGGTGGACAAATTCATTTTCCTTGCCGACTTCTTGGTACTAGACTGTGAGGTAGACGAAATGGCACCGATAATCCTAGGGCGACCAGTCGTAGCTACGGGCAGAATGTTGATCGATGTTGAAAAAGTTGAACTTACAATGAGGGTCAATGATTAATAAGTAAAGCTGAACGTCTTCCAAACCATGAGGCAAGCTGATGATCCAGAAGGATGCCAGCTAATGGAGGTAATCTCAGAATTAAATTTTGAAGCCAACACTCCCTGCTTGCAGCACGACTGTCGGGGCAGTAACTTTGACAACTGTCTCAGTAGCCATTTAGATCCTTGTTCAGAAGATGAACAATGTTGTGAATGGACAGAACAAGAATTGGAGGAGCAGAAGGATGCATTCTTCATAGCAAACAGGCCAGGTAAGTATTTTGAACCTTTGAACTATACTGAAAAGGGTGGCAAATTGTTCAAACCATCTATTGAACAACCCCCTACCCTTGAATTAAAAACCTTACATGCGCAACTTAAGTATGCTTATTTGGGACCCAATGACACGTTGCCAGTAATAATTTCCTCTAAGTTGCAGCCTAAACAGGAACATAAATTGATAGCGTTGATGCGGCAGCACAAAAAAGCAATAGGCTTGACCATTTGCAGGCTTAAAAGGGATAAGCCCAGCAATCTGCATGCACAAAATCCAACTTAAAGAGGATCAAAAACCAGTTTTCGATGCCTAGAGGAGATTGAACGATGCCATGAGGGAAGTTTTCAAAAAGGAGATAATCAAATGGTTTGATGACGACATCATATATCTTATATCCGACAGCGAATGGGTAAGCCCAGTACAATGTGTACCAAAGAAAGGTGGTATAAATGTGGTAAGCAATGATAATAATAATTTAATTCAAACTAGAACTGTAACCAGTTAGAGAATATGCATGGATTACCACAAGTTAAATAAAGCAACTAAAAAGGATCACTTTCCTCTACCTTTTATTGATCAAATGCTTGACCGCCTTGCTGGCAAACCCTTATATTGTTTTTTGGATGGATATTCAGGGTATAACAAGATTGCCATTGCACCAAAAGACTAGGCAAAGATAACATTCACATGCTCATATGACATATACGCCTTCCGAAGAATGTCGTTCGGATTATGCAATGCCCCTGCCACATTCCAACATTGCATGATAGCCATTTTCGCCGACATAATAGGGGACTTCATGGAAATATTTATGGACGATTTCTCTGTCTTTGGCAGCAGCTTCGACAGCTGGCTCGACAACCTCAAAAAAGTACTTACCAGAGGCGATGACACAAACCTAGTGCTCAATTGGAAAAAAATGCCACTTCATGGTCGATGAAGGCATAGTCTTGGGGCATACAATCTCAGCACACGGAATAGAAGTGGATAAGGTCAATATTGAAGTCATCACCAATTTGCCGCCGCCGACCTATGTCAAGAGCATTCGAAGTTTTGTAGGACACATAGGTTTTTATCGTCGATTTATTGAAAATTTTTCTAAAATTTCTAAACTTCTGTGTACATTGCTGGAATAGGATAAACCATTCAACTTCGACGGGGCATGCCTGGAAGCATTCAAAACCTTCAAAGAGAATCTCGTGACAACACCTGTTGTAGTTCCCCTTGATTGGAGCCAGCCCTTTAAGTTAATGTGTGACGCTAGCGATACTACTTTCAGTGCCGCCCTCGAACAAAATCTTCCATGTCATCTATTATGCCAGTAAAACACTGAATCCTGCACAAACCAACTACACTACCACCGAGAAGTAACTATTGGCATTAGTGTTTGCCTTCGATAAGTTTAGGCTTTATCTAATTGGAACAAAGGTGATTGTCCACACGAATCATTCAGCCTTAAAGTACCCGTTCGCCGAGAAGGATGCTAAACCTCGTCTAATCCGTTGGATCCTTCTGCTGCAAGAATTCAACCTAGAAATTCGAGACATAATTGGCATAGAAAATCAAGTAGTAGACCATTTATCTCGACTTGAGAATGAACACGGAAAGGCACCAAACAACGAAATCCAGGATGTGTTCCCTAACAAACAGCTCCTATTTGCCTCTGCCCTGGTTGCCGCATCGGAAGCTGAAGGCATCTCACTTGCTGCCCATGAAGATGTCACGTCAGCAACGTCAAAAGCAACACCATGGTATGCAGATATTGTTAATTATTTAGTAACTGGTGTTTTTCCTTATGACCTTAACAACCAGGGAAATAAGCAATTCCAATATGATGCTAAGCATTATTTTTGGGATGAGTCTTTCTTGTTTAAAAACTATGCAGATCAGACCATTAGACGGTGTGTCCCTGAGGATGAACAACAAGCCATATTATCCTAGTGCCATGTAGCACTATATGGAGGTCATTTTGGAGGACAACACATGGCAGCAAAAGTACTCCAATTGGGTTTTTTCTGGCCAACATTGGATACCCAAGCCTTCTATAAACAGTGTGACATATGCTAAAGAACATGAAACATTTCAAGAAGAAACGAAATGCCCTTGCAAACCATCTTGGAAGTTGAATTATTCGATGTTTGGGGGATTGATTATATGAGACCATTCCCATCTTCTTGTGGCAACATGTATATCCTCCTAGCGGTTGATTATGTCTCCAAGTGGGTTAAAGCCATTGCCACCCCTCACAATGCTGCAAAGACCGTCCATAGATTCCTACACAAGAACATATTCGCAAGGTTTAGAATCCCAATAGCCATCATTAGTGACGAGGGCACCCATTTTGACAACAAGTTAATTTCCAAGGCACTTCAAAATGTGGGTGTCACACACAAGATTGCCGCGGAATACCACCCACAAACAAATAGGCAGGCAGAGATTTCGAACAGAGAAGTTAAAACCATCTTGGAAAAGTTGTCAACCTAAATATGAAAGATTGGTCCATGAAGTTAGACAATGCCATTTGGGCATTTCGAACATCGTACAAGACACCAATCGGAATGTCCCCTTATCGACTAGTATATGGAAAGGCCTGCCACCTCCCGGTTGAAATAGAACACAAGGCATATTAGGCAGTCAAGACAATAAACATGGATTGGAAGCAGGCTCGCGAAAAAAGATTGCTGGATCTGACCGAAATGGAGGAATTCAGACGGGAAGCATACGAGAATGCCAAGTTGTACAAAGAAAAAGTAAAAAGGTAGCACGACAGCAAGATCCAACAAAGGCAGGTTTTGCCTGGGCAGTAAGTTTTGTTGTTCAACTCTCGCCTAAAGCTGTTTCTCGGGAAATCAAAATCTAGATGGTCAGTATCATTCGAAGTGGTCCACGCCTTCCCACATGGTGTCGTGACAGTAAAGCCAATGAACGGAGGGGCAAAATTCAAAGTTAATGGGCAGGGGTTAAAGCATTATGCAGGAGATTCTGTCACGAGAGAACAGGAAGTATTCACTCTGAGGGTGTAACACCCCTCACCTGGTTTAGTCGTAAATCGAATAAGGAGCGTTAATCACGCAAGAAAAAACACGAACCAACAAAAACTTTTCCTTAACATTCCTTTAATAGGTAAGTTAGACTTCTAATCAAACAATCATCATGAATTATATTACAATCAAACCATAACATTTGAACAATATGTACATGGCTAAACTAACCATTTAAAATGCCAAGCAAACTAGATATTAAACCCTTGCATTCTTAACTCAACTAATCAATTTAAACAAAATGATCAAAACATGATATAGCATTTACAATATCATCTAAGCATAACAATACTATGCTGTAGCAAATAAGCATTCATCATTCTTAAATCATGATAAGCAATCAAAGCACGGATCAATACATCTATTAAACATCAAAGCTTCCAGGACATCATATATCGCAGCATAAAGCCATCCATACTCATATACCATAGCATAATACCTAGATTAACTAGGCTACCAGCAAGTCATATTAGCAAGTTATTCATGCCATATCATATCAAATATATATAGCCTTTCCTAGGCTCAAAATGCATGAATATGAAATCTAGATACAAGACTATGGCCACCAACTAGGAGTATACCAAAAGTCATAACCATAATTATGCTTTAGCTTGTCTTGCCTTGCCTCCAACTTGACGTAGCTTGCAAACTATTAACCTGTATTTTGGGAAGAATGAAAACGAGAGTGATAAGTACGGTTAAGTACTTAGTGAGGTAGCAACCTAAGCTAGGCGAGTTTATTCAAGTTTTCAAGTGTATCTTATTCAAAGAAGACCTAGCTAGGTTCATAAAGATCAAGCCTATACAAGAATACAAGGCATTCAAATAGTCTAGATCATGCAACGCATTATATCATTTCATATAATTACTCAATCCATAGCCATGGCTTTTCATATTCATGAGCATACATATCACTAATCAATTCCAAGTCAACATTACATATTATCATCAAGATCGTGGATTCATAGCAATATCTCAAATGTCATGGCATATCACAAGTTAAAATCAATAGGTTCAATATTCATTTCATGCATATGTGATAGCAGCTTTGCATTATCAGGATTATACCATCCAATTCAAGTATAAGCTCAAGTCAAGTTTCATTTCAAATTCATAGGATATCCAAACTTTGCTGTAGCAATATTAGATAATCAATTCAAGTTTAGGCCTTGGTATGTAGTCAAGTCTAGGTAATCGAGTCACCAACCAACTGTCGCCAAATCAAGGTGCATCGTAGTGTTGGTCATATCCCTCCTATTGTCGCCAAAGACCATAACACATATCCTTCTTACTGTCGCCAATGAAGTGCCTTAGCCCGGTCTGTAGACCACCCAACTAAAAATGAGCTCAAGACTCTATGGTATGCCATCCTACCTATGACTCACTAGCTACCACGACATCATTTAGTTTGGTGTTCATTTATCAAGATACATGTGATAAACAAGGCAAGAATTAAGACATGTTCAAGGCACATTTCAAGCTTATCCAAGATTTCATTAGACATTCAACAAGATCAGAGAGCCCTTAGGCTAGTGAACCTTAGTTCATTATCACAATATATTATTCTTTAAGCATGATTCATAAAGTAGCCAATATTAAACATGTCATGGCATTCAGGGCATTAAACATGTCACATCATCATGCAATCATACAAGGTCTAATACGCATTATGCATTTATCAAGCTTAGTGTATACCATTCTTCCCTTAGTTAATTACCAAATATAATTTAAGTCCATTTTCATAGCAACATCTAAGTAAAGCATAATCATAATCAAGCTTGGTTAGGACCTAAGTCCCAACCCTATTGATAGCTACACTCACAAGAACTCCAAGCTAGTCTTGAATGTTAATCCCCTTGTTTCTTTCCTTTGTTTGCCCAGCCTTGATGCCCTCACAAGCCTCTTCTATCTCTTGGTATTATCTTTAATCAAACATGCATGCAAATTCTAGAATAGATTTCCAGCCCAATCTTGTGTTTTCTTCAGTTCTCTCTCTCTAATTTCTCTCTTATTTTTCTTTTGTTTTCCTTGCATGGTTTTGGTGGTGTGAAGGAGAAAGAAGATGACACCATTTGGTGTCTTGTTTGTGGGTTTTGCCATGTGTCCCACTATCCCCTTTTGGGAGGTGATGGTGATGACACATGGTTGTTATTACAACCAAGTATTTACCATTTAATTATTATAATACTTAGTTAATGTAATGTAACTAGTCATAATTTCCTAGCATTAAATCTTACATTTTAATTCTAGTTTAGAAATTGTTTACACACTTCTTTTCTATTGTAACGATAAGCTTATATATATATACCTACAACCCTTAGACACATTTGCCACAACATATAATCATGGAACGATAATTTCTATAGCATACGAACATTAAACATATTTTCCATAGCATATAACCATGACACATTTCTTTTTTTAACAATTCTATTAGGCTAGAATTTGGGGTATTACAATTCATCCTCCCTTAAAATAAATTCGTCCTCGAATTTACCTGATGTGAACAGATGAGGGTATTGTTTCCTCATCGTTGTTTCCGGTTCCCACGTCGCTTCTTCAACTTTGTGATTCCTCCAAAGGACTTTCACGAGGGAAACAATTTTATTTCTAAGCTTTTTGACTTCGTGGTCAAGAATTCAGATTGGTTCTTCCTCATATGATAGATCAAGATTCAATTCAACTTCTTTAAGTTCAAGAACGTGAGTTGTATCGGATCGATATTTCTAAAATATAGAAACATGGAAGACATTGTGAATCTTTTTGAATTCACTGGGGAGTGCTAGACGATAAGCCACTAGACCTATTCTTTCAATAACTTTGAAAGGTCCGATGAAGCGAGGGCTAAGCTTTCCTTTCTTCCCGAATCTAAAGACTTTCTTCCAATGAGACACTTTGAGAAAGACTTTATCTCCAACATTGTGTTGGATGTCCCTCCTTTTCAAGTCAACATATGCCTTTTGTCTATCGAAGGCTTCTTTCAGTCGATTATGAATTAACCGAACTTGTTCTTCCGTCTCTCGTAATAGTTGAGGTCCCAAGACTTTGTTTTCACCCAATTCCGACCAACACAAGGGTGTTCTACATCTTCTCCCGTACAAGGCTTCATACGGGGCCATTTGGATCGACGTTTGATAATTGTTGTTGTAGGCGAACTCTACGAGTGGTAGGGATTTCTCCCAGTTCTTACCAAGGTCGATCACATAAGCATGTAACATATCTTCAAGTACTTGCATTACACATTCCGATTGTCCATCAGTTTGTGGATGTAATGAGTGCTCATATTCAGTTTGCTTCCAAGAGCTCGTTGTAAAGATCTCCAAAATCGGGATGAAAATCTAGGATCTCTATCGGAAATTATCAAGATTGGCACACCATGTAACCGAATCACTTCTCGGATGTACATCTCCGCAAAATTATCCAAGCTCAGGCTCATTCGAACAGGGAGAAAATGAGCCGATTTTGTGAATCTATCAACGATCACCCATACGACATCATTCTTCCTTGGAGTGCAAGGGAGACCATTTACGAAATCCATAGTAATTCGATCCCACTTCCATTGCGGTAACTCGATCGGTTGAAGTAATCCTGTAGGGACTTTGTGCTCGGCTTTAACTCATTGGCACGTTAGGCACTTGGACACAAATTCAGTGATAGCCGACTCCATGCATGGCCACCAGTACAAGGATTTCAAGTCTTTATACATTTTGACCGATCCTGGGTGTATTGAGAACGGACTTTGATAAGCTTCTTGTAACATCTCTCGTTTTAGATCATTGTTATTAGAAATACACACTCTATCTCGGAAATAGAGGAGTCCATTAGGCTTTAGGGAGAAATTAAGATTAGGCTCGGAATCAAGCTTTAAAATGATCTTCTGAAGATCGAGATCGATTTGTTGTAATTATTTAATTCTCGAAATTAAGCTAGATTGTACTTGTAGTTCAGACAAGAATCCTCGTTTCTTGAATAAACGGAAATGTGCATTGATAGCCATGAAAGCTACAAGAATTTGAACAAGACTATTTAGAGGAAATCGTATGGTTACATGTATAACAAGAAAGATTTATTTCAAATGAAATTCACTAGGATTTGATTTTAAGAAATTACCCGAGTACGATTTTCGACTAAGGGCATCGACAACCACATTTGCTTTACTCGGATGGTAGTCAACAATCAGATCATAATCTTTGAGTAGTTCAAGCCATCTTCTTTGTCTCAAATTAAAATCTTTCTGGGTCAGGATGTATTTAAGACTCTTGTGATCGGTAAATAGTTTACACTTCTCACTGTACAAGTACTGTCTCCAGATTTTTAGTGCAAACACAATGGCTGCTAATTCGAGATCATGAGTGGGATAGTTTAGCTTGTGAGGTTTCAATTGTCGAGAAGCATACGCGATCACTTTGTCTTCTTGCATCAAGACGCACCCGAGACCCGAGTGTGATGCATCGCTGAATACGGTGAATTCTTTTCCCGATTCTGGTTGGATAAGAACTGGGGCATGAGTCAAGGCTTGTTTGACTTGATCGGAACTTTGTTGTTGCCTTTTCGACAACTCGAACGCTTCATCTTTTCTAAGAAGTTTGGTTAACGGTGTAGCAATCACCGAGAACCCTTTCACGAATCTTCGGTAATACCCGCCTAAACCGAGGAAACATCGGACCTCGCTCACATTTCTCGGAGGTCTCCAATCTAGGATAGTTTGAACTTTCCTGGAGTAAACTTTGATTCTTTCGGCCGAGATAACATGTCCGAGGAATGAAACTTCCAATAGCCAAAATTCGCATTTAGTGAACTTGGCGAGCAATTGACGTTCTTGGAGCGTTTGGAGCACGATTCAGAGATGTTTAGCATGTTCCTCCTTGTTCCAAGAGTAGACAAGAATATCATCTATGAATACAACCACAAATTTTTCGACATAAGGCTTGAAAACTCGATTCATTAGGTCTATGAACGCAGCAGGGCATTCGTTAACCCGAATGGCATCACAAGAAACTCGTAATGGCCGTAACGAGTTCGGAAGGCTGTTTTGGGCACATCATCATATTTTATCCTCATTTGATAATAACCTGATCGAAGATTGATCTTAGAGAACATGACAACATTCTTGAGCTGATCGAACAAGTCTTCGATCCTAGGCAAAGGATACTTATTTTTATCGTCACTTTATTCAGTTGCAGATAATCAATGCAAAGCTGCATCGTACCGTCTTTCTTTTTCATGAACAGGACAGGAGCACCCCAGGGAGATGTGCTAGGTCAGATGAATCCCTTGTCCTCTAATTCTTGAATTTGCTTCTTGAGTTCTTTTAGCTCAATAGGTGTCATACGATAGGGTGAAATGGACACCGGATCTTTCCAGGTTGAACTTCGATTTCGAATTCCACTTCTCGAATTGGAGGAAGACCAGGGAGTTCCTCGGGAAAAACATCGATATATTCAAAAACAACACGCATACGAGGTAAGGCGAAATCAATTTCATCTTGTAAAGCCATAAAGGCGAAGATAAATGTTGGTTTCTTGTCTATTAATAGGATCGATTCTTTTCCTAAACCTCGTAAATATAATCTTCTATTTTTGCAATCTAACCAGGCTTCGTGTTTTCCCAACCAATCTAGCCCCAATGCTAGATCGAACTCACATTTTGGTAGTACATAAAGATTAATAGGAAATGGTACATTTTGAATAGTCACAGGGGTGTCTTTACAAACAAAGTTTACAATCATCAGGCCTCCTATTGGGTTTGATAATATCAAGCTAGAATCTACAGTTTTAGGTTTCAAGTTTGCTTTTAACAACATGGCAGAGCATATGAAAGAGTGAGTAGATCCCGAATCAATCAAAGCATAAGCAGGAATTGAGTTTAACTCTATTGTACATGCGATTACATCGAGAGCTTCTTCCCACTCTCTTCCTCAGATATGGTAAATATGAACAGGAGCTCGAGATTCTTGATGTGTGGTGGCCGAGGATGGCCTTCTACCTTTACCCTAATTTCTTGAGTGAATATGTTGGGGAGCTTTATTTCGAACATTTGGTGTTGAACTAACAACCACTGGAGATCGAGTAGGAAGCTTGTTTGGATTTTGCGGACACTCCTTAATGTAGTGATCAGACCCTCCGCAAAGATAACACAGATTGGATTTGGTTCTACATTGACCCGAGTGATGTTTTTGACAGAATTTGCAAGTAGAAACTTGTGAAGCTTTACCCGTATTACCCGTACTATCAACAGGCATTGTTGAGGCTGAAAACTTGATTACCGACTAGGGTTTTGGTATATAATTACTCTTTTGGAAGTGAGTATGACTCGAAGTGTTTCCACCCGAATACTTAGGCTTTTGGACTGCCATTGTGGTCGATCATCTTGCCTCGACCGCTTGTCTTTCTGGGATTGATTGTGCTTGCGTTTTTCTGAAGCCCTCATCTTTGCTTCAGTGGCAGTAGCTCGGTTGACAATACTTTGAAAATCCGAGATCTCAAGGGTCGTGAAAATAGGGCTGAGTTCATCGTTAAGGTCGTCGATAAACATCTTGCACTTATCTACCTCGATTTTAATATACTCAGACCCGTACTTGCAGTACTTGCAAAAGTCACTCACATACTGTTCGATAGGTCTTCTGGCTTGTTTCAAATGTAAGAACCGCTTCCGACGTTCAACAAGATATTGATCACTAATGTATTTCTTTTTTAACTCGTCAAGAAAGAATTTCCAAGTAACTTTTTCTGGAGGTACAGTTAGAGTAGTGGTTTCCCACCAACTTAGTCCTTCGTCCGCAAGTAGCGCGATGGCACATTCGAGTTTGTGTTCATCGGAACAAGAGAGTTGTTTAGTGAGGATATGAGTAGTGGCATCTAGCCAATATTCAGCAACTTCGGGATTCGTATCGTCAGTACCGGTGAAAGTGTAAGCCTGATGTTGAGCGAGCTTGTCAATAAGATCCCTGGATGGTACATGAGCAAGTGTTGGAGCAGGGGAGTCTCGTTTTAAGGACTTAACAAGCTGATCGAACACTTCTTTAATGCTTTCAAGACATACTTGTTATTCCTTGGAGCTTCTTGCTCTCGTTCTTTACCCTTACGATCGTTCGATGGTCCTTAAGCCATCCGAACACTCTTGCCCTCGTTGGAGGACTCTATGGGACTTTCATCGTCTCTCGCTAATCTTGTTTCGGACATGATTCTATATTGATAATCAAGGAAGAGTTGGTTAGGCAAGTGACAAGCTTAATCGAACCTATACAACTCCTAGGTGGCACATTAATTCCTATATGATGCAGTAGACCTGGTTTAGTCTGAGGATCGACTAAACTGAAGCTCTGATACCAACAAATGTAACACCCCTCACCTGGTTTAGTCGTAAATTGGATAAGGAGCGTTACTCACGCAAGGAAAAACACGAACCAACAAAAACTTTTGCCTAACTTTCATCTAATAGGTAAGTTATACTTCTAATCAAACAATCATCATGAATCATATTACAATCAAACCATAACATTTGAACAACATGTACATGGCTAAACTAACCATTTAAAATGCCAAGCAAACCCGATATTAAACCCTTGCATTCTTAACTCAACTAATCAATTTAAACAAAATCATCAAAACATGTTATAACATTTACAATATCATCTGAACATAACAATACTATGATGTAGTAAATGAGCATTCATCATTCTTAAATCATGATAAGCAATCAAAGCACAAATCAATACATCTATCAAACATCAAAGCTTCCAGGACATCATATATCGCAGCATAAAGCCATCCATACTCATATACCATAGCATAATACCTAGATTAACTAGGCTACAAACAAGTCATATTAGCAAGTTATTCATGCCATATCATATCAAATATATATATAGCCTTTCCTAGGCTCAAAATGCATGAATATGAAATCTAGATACAAGACTATGGCCACCAACTAGGAGTATACAAAAAGTCATAACCATACTTGTGCTTTAGCTTGTCTTGCCTTGCCTCCAACTTGACGTAGCTTGCAAACTATTAACCTATATTTTGGGAAGAATGAAAACAAGAGTGATAAGTACGGTTAAGTACTTAGTGAGGTAGCAACCTAAGCTAGGCGAGTTTATTCAAGTTTTCAAGTGTATCTTATTCAAAGGAGACCTAGCTAGGTTCATGAAGATCAAGCCTATACAAGAATACAAGACATTCGAATAGTCTAGATCATGCAACGCATTATATCATTTCATATAATTACTCAATCCATAGCCATGTCTTTTCATATTCATGAGCATACATATCACTAGTCAATTCCAAGTCAACATTACATATTATCATCAAGATCATGGATTCATAGCAACATCTCAAATGTCATGGCATATCACAAGTTAAAATCAATGGATTCAATATTCATTCCATGTGCATGTGATAACAGCTTTGCATTATCATGATTATACCATCCAATTCAAGTATAAGCTCAAGTCAAGTTTCATTTAAAATTCATAGGATATCCAAACTTTTCTGTAGCAATATTAGATAATCAATTCAAGTTTAGGCCTTGGAATGTAGTCAAGTCTAGGTAATCGAGTCACCAACCAACTGTCGCCAAATCAAGATGCATCGTAGTGCTGGTCATATCCCTCCTACTGTCGCCAAAGACCATAACACACATCCCTCATACTGTCTCCAATTAAGGGCCTTAGCCCGGTCCGTAGACCACCCAACACACAAATGAGCTCAAGAATCTATGGCATGCCATCCTACCTATGACTCACTAGCTACCAAGGCATCATTTAGTTTGGTGTTCCTTTATAAAGATACATGTGATAAACAAGGCAAGAATCAAGGCATGTTCAAGGCACATTTCAAGCTTATCCAAGATGTCATTAGAGATTCAACAAGATCAGAGAGCCCTTAGGCTAGTGAACCTTAGTTCATTATCACAATATATTATTCTTTAAGCATGATTCATAAAGTAGCCAATATTAAACATGTCATGGCATTCAGGGCATTAAACATGTCACATCATCATGCAATCATACAAGGTCTAATACGCATTATGCATTTATCAAGCTTAGTACCATTCTTTCATTAGTTAATTACCAAATATAATTTAAGTCCATTTTCATAGTAACATCTAAATTAAGCATTATCATAGTCAAGCTTGGTTAGGACCTAAGTCCCAACCCTATTGATAGCTACACTCACAAGAACTCCAAGCTAGTCTTGAATGCTAATCCCTTTGTTTCTTTCCTTTGTTTGCCGAGCCTTGATGCCCTCACAAGCCTCTTCTATCTCTTGGTATTAATTTTAACCGAACATGCATGCAAATTCTAGAATAGATTTCCAGCCCAATCTCGTGTTTTCTTCAGTTCTCTCTCTCTCTCTCTAATTTCTCTCTTACTTTTCTTTTGTTTTCCTTGCATGGTTTCGGTGGTGTGAAGGAGAATGAAGATGACACCATTTGGTGTCTTGTTTGCGAGTTTTGCCATGTGTCCCACTATCCCCTTTTGGGTGGTGATGGTGATGACACATGGTTGTTATTACAACCAAGTATTTACCATTTAATTATTATAATACTTAGTTAATGTAATGTAACTAGTCATATTTTCTTAGCTTTAAATCTTACATTTTAATTCTAGTTTAAAAATTGTTTATACACTTCTTTTCTATTATAGCCATAAGCTTATATATATATACATACAACCTTTATACACATTTGTCACAACATGTAATCATGGAACGATAATTGCTATAGCATACGGACATTAAACATATTTGCCATAGCATATAACCATGGCACATTTTTTTTTAACAATTCTACTAGGCTAGAATTTGGGGTATTACAGAGGGATGCCCACCTCACTGTGACATAATTTTTATTTTTCCACATCTTTATTGTTTTATCTATTTAGGAGTAGATTTTAATTACTTAGGACTAGATTTTATTTTTAGTTGCGTTGTTATTATTTATTCCCATCTCACAACAATTTCTCCAGATTCAGACCCTAAAGAATCAAGTCGCCACGCACAAAGAGGGCAGCACTGCTCAGCCAGCTGCCACAACCCACAATTGACGGCATCGCTGATAACTCCTCCGAATCATCTCCACCATCTGACAGCAACTAAGTCTAAGCTTTCTTTCCTTGACTCATGTTTATTTTTCAGTTTCTAATTTTCATTTTGTGCATTGAGGGCAATGGATATCTTGAGTTTGGGGGGATTAGCACTCATTCATTGTTTAGACATTTAGATCATATAGGTTGTATATGTACTTGCCTTAAAGAGTAATAAAAAAAATTATTAGAACTTGTGCCTATGATAGGATAGCCGATATTAAATTTTTTGTACCATAATAAAAAGAACTTAATTTTGGGAAAAGCATGAAGAAAACTTAGAAATTTTCTATAATTGACAAAAATCGTAAAACACTAATGTTACTTGCTGAATTTGATTGAATTTCTGATAAACATTGCCTACTTGAATTAGTTGCAAAACTCTAACATGGTTACAGGAAGCTGTCGCGGCAACCAAGACATAGAAAAAAAGGAAAAAGCACTGCCATGGCAGGAAGAAAAGAAAATTTTATGTTGTCTTTCCCTAGAGGTGCCCGAAACCAGCTCTAGGAAGAATCATGTGCAAGGACACTCCGCTGCTATCAAAGTCCATGAATCAGAAAATTTTTGAAGTGACGAACAAATTAGCATGAGTGAATGAAAGTCTTCACGGGATAACTCTACTCAATGGGTTCGAGGTTTTGTAGTTTGCTCCTATCTTAATTTCAGACCTAAAGAGTAGTTGTGATAAGCTGAAACCCTTACTGCCATGATTATAAATTATGCTTAATTGTGCTGCCTCGGCAGCAAACTTATACTACCTTGACAACCTCATTGTTTACTTAGAATATTCTTCAGATTCAGCCTATACACAGTTTCTACACACACTGCACTGGCATTATAGTCTAATTCTGAGGTAATTCATGTTATTCTCCTTTCACTAATCTAATGATAGGTGCCACGACCTTAAGGTGCTAAATCAAGTTTAAAACATGTTTTTCTTTTTGATTAGTGCAAGGGAAAGTATATTTAGGATTGCATTGCTTGAGGACAAGCAATAGTTCGAGTTTGGGGTGTATAAAGTTCTCATAAGTCTTATATTTTATGAACATTTCATCTCATATTATTGCTATTCTCAAGTGCATTTTAGGCATATTTAGGTGCATGCATGCATTATTTACAGTATTCTTTGCTTTGCCTTGTTCTTGTTTAATATCTTTGATTTGGTGAGAAAAGATAATAATTTAGTTTAGTTTTAGTTTCAGGTGCTAGAAGCTGTCAGATGGAGAGAAGAGCTGAGGAAATGATGCTGAGGCAGCAAACCAAGGAGTTGTACTGAAGCAGCTCAACGTAGAGAGAGACGATGTCGAGTAGCTGTCGCTGCCATATCTTCCACCCAGGTCAGCAACTTGAGGAATTGGTGAATTGGAGTGAGATAGATGGACCATAATTTTCTGAGTCCAATGAGCCCATCCACACAATTTACTGATGCCGGAGAAAGCGGAAAAATCCGCCAAAGGAGAAGATCAAGGCTTACTTGCGGCACAAGGGAACGACAAGAGAAGTCCAAATTCAAGTCAAAGAAGTCAGAATTAAAGGATGCATTCAATGCAAAAGCTACTTTATCATAAAGAAGACTTCTACTCCAAGGAGGACTTAACCTAGGCCATGCCCTATATATACCCGATCATACCTTGTATTAAAAAAAAACTCATAGTCGGCGTAGCTTAGTTTCTCTTGTCTTTTCTTGCCGCCACTATGTTCTAAATCCTCTAGGGTTTGGGTTGTATTGTAAAGTAGTTGTGAGAACGGTTGTTTAGGTTTAAGTTTGTTTTGGCAATAAATTCAAGGTTTGCTTATTTCATGTTCTTCATTGTTTTCAATTGAGTCGAGAGATCGATTGTGAGCAATCCATTTGTTTGGCATCGAGAGAGTCAAACTCACGAAAGAAATAAGCATGATCTCATCTATACCAGGTGTTGATCAATCCATTCTAGACATAGGATAGAGTTTAAGGCGGCTAAAATTGGATGAACCAAAGGTTGTTATTCATTGCAAGATTCACGCCGACGAGTATCATCTGCAGCGAGAATCAACAATATTCTGACTTAGACATAAGTTGAATCATTATCAAAGCATTCTGCCGAGCATTGAAAGTCTGCCGAGTTTGCCGCTGAGCCAATTGTCTGTTCCACCTGCCGAGGCAGCGAAAGCGTCGAAGAATCAATCTGTCATCTTCCGCTGAGGCAGCAAAGTCTGGCAGCGCAATACAACTTAACCTATTCAACGCAGTTTCACACTACAGAGTAGCATAACCCAACCCATTCTATCAATATGATCTTTTCTCTTAATTACTTGAGTTTATTTATTTTTCTTCTTATAAAACTGAAATTTACTTGTGCATTTAAATATTCTTTGTGCATAAATTTATATTCGAGTTAGTTGTCCAATACTCGTGGGAGACGATATCTTTTATATTAAAACTTGACAAGAATGTGCACTTGCGCTCATATTTAGAGAACACCCCAACGCTCTACATGGTACCAATGTTCCATGTTGCAACTACTTTTCTTCAATCAATTGAACCAATGAAGGTTTAAATTGTAATTCCGCCACAAGACCGCCATCATGTGACAAACTTAGCCTAACAAACATTGCTCGCAACTCAACTGCCACTTTCCTACTCAAAGCATCGGCCACTACATTAGCTTTGTCCGAATGGTACTCAATCGAAAGATCATAATTTTTAAGCAATTCTACCCATCTACGTTGTCTAAGGTTCAACTCCTTTTGTGTCATCAGATATTTCAAACTCTTATGATTCGTATATACCGTACATTTCTCACCATAGAGATGATGTCTACAAACCTTCAAGGCAAACACCATTGCAGCCAACTCTATGTCATGTGTAGGATAATTTCGCTCATGAACCTTCAATTACCTAAATGCATAGGCTACTACTCTTCCTTCTTGCATTAGCACACAACCTAAGCCAACATAAGACGCGTCACTATAGATTACATACTCCTTCCCTGTCACATGTTGAACCAAAACGGGGGCTTCCGTTAAAGCTTCTTTCAATTTCTCAAAGGCTTGCTATCTCGCTTCTATCCACTCAAAACGAACATCATTTTGCAACAATTTTGTCAAAGTAGCAGCAACTTTAGAGAATCCATCTACAAAACGTCTGTAGTAACCTGCCAAGCCCAAGAAACTACGAATTTCTGTCACTGACTTTGGTTGTTTCCAACTCACAACTGCCTCAACCTTTTTTCGGATCCACTCTGATTCCCTCGGGTGACACTACATGCCCTAAGAATACTACTTCCCTAATCCAAAATTCACACTTGCTTAGCTTAGCATATAGTCGATTATCTAACAAAGTCTGTAACACCATACGCAGATTCTTATCGTGGTCCTCTTTGGTACGGGAATAGATCAAAATATCATCAATAAACGCTACTACGAACTGATCCAAAAATTCATGAAACACTTTATTCATCATATCCATAAAAGCAGCTGGTGCGTTAGTCAAACAAAATTGCATTACCAAGAATTCATAATGTCCATATCGAGTGCGAAATGCTATCTTCGGTACATCTTTATCTTTTACCTTGAACTGATATTAGCCGGATTTCAAATCTATCTTGTAAAACACATAAGCACCTCTCATCTGATCGAATAGGTCATCAATCTGTGGTAAAGGATATTTATTTTTCACTGTCAACTTATTCAGCTGTCGGTAATCTATACACATTCTCAAGCTACCGTCTTTCTTTTTCACAAACAATACAAGTGCACCCCAAGGTGAGATACTAGGACGAGTGAATCCTCGACCTAACAGTTTCTGAAGTTGTGTATTCAACTCTTTCAGCTTCTTAGGGGCCATACGATATGGAGCAACAGATACTGGAGCAGAATCGGTATATGTTTTTATAGCAAACTCAACCTCTCTATCAGGAGGCAAACCATGCAACTCTTCCGGAAATACTTCCGGAAAATCACAAACAGTTCTAATGTCTTGAGGTCGTGCCTCATTCATGTTCGGATTCATAATGTAAGCTAAATATGTCTGACAACCAACATCCATCAACCTCTGAGCCTCTAAAGCTGAAACAACATTAGATAAGAATTTAATGTTCTCACCCACTACTACTACTACTACTTCATAATCATCTATAAGCACTTTGTCTCAAAATCCACCTTTGCCTTATGTTCCACAAGTCAATCCATACCCAAAATCACATCAAAACCATAGAACGACAATTCCATCATATCCACTGGAAACACATGACCCTGAACCATCAAAGGACATTATCTATGTACCTTTCTAACCACAATAGTTTCACCAAAAGAACTTGTAACATTCATACCCACATCTAATATCTCACATGGTGTATCCAACATCTTCACATGCTCACCCAAAATATTTGAATGTGTAGAGCCAGAATCAATAAAAGAAAGCAAAGTCAAAGACTGTAATTAGAAGTTGCCTACAATCACATCAGTATCATTCCTGACCTCGCGATGCGCATACACTTTACCTGGTCCACCACCCTCGGGCTGTACAACAACCACATGAGCTACATTTCTCTGACCATCATCCATACGCTAAAAGTTACCTCGACCGCGCCCACGGCCTCTTTGATGCTCAACGGCTCGTACCGGAGCCTATCTATCTCTAGCCGGATGTGAACAATCACGTTTCAAATATGCTCGAGACCCACAGTTCCAACATGAGCCATAGTTACCCCAACACTTGCCAAAATGACGTCTTCCGCATTTGGCACACTCAGGTGTGCGAACAACGGCTCCTTGACCCTGATGGCCACGTCTCGAGTTACCACCTCCACGTCTATGGTGAGGTTGATACCTTCTATCCTTGTGCCTCTTGGCATGATCTCTATCCCATTCGATGGGCCTTTTCCCTTAACTAGATCCACCGTCATGAGCAGCCAATCCCAAACTCTATTCGATATCCTTGGCCCTAGTAACTAAAACATCAAAGTCCACATAGTCTGAGGCCAGCATATAGGTCTTCATCTCCTAGACCAAGCCATATCGGAAACGATCACATTGTTCTCTCTTAGTGGGAACCAACTCAGAAGCATATTGACTTAGACGTACAAATTCTACCTCGTACTAAGTTACTGTCATACTACCCTGAACCAATGCCATAAACTCTCTCTTCTTCTCATCCATATATCGAGGACCAAGGTACTTCATATGGATAGCAATTCTGAAAAATTCCCAACTAACCTCAGCTACTAGCATATCGGAAGTAATGGTAGTCCACCAAGCATAGGCATCTTGCTAAACCAAGGAAACAATGCAGCCCAACTTACATGCATCAGAGCACTCCATATGTCTTAAAATACAGACTATACTCTCAAGCCATACCTCTGAACCCTCGGAAGACAACCCGCGAAATTCAACTCTGTCCAAACTACAAAGTCCCTCTCAAGGCAAACCAGTCCCTGCACCCTGAGGTGGTGCTGCAACATGTATAACAGCTATGGTTGACTGAAAAACCACAGCTATAGCCTGAATTAGAGGAGTCATATCTATCCCAGCCTGTTCTCTGGTCAACATGAGGTTCAACACCTCCGACACCCGCTCTAACACTACCCTCAGGAGGAGGGGGAGCAGGAGGAGGCATGTTCTCTTCATTCACATTCCCAACATTCTCATTCCCCCGGTACCAACTTCGGGCCCTCGTCTCCGTCTCAACCTTACAAGAAATGCAATCTAACAACAACAAATTATAACAACAGAAATGATTTGGGTCAGCAAAAAGCAAGGATCCAAGGCGCTCAAGTCTTTTAATCAAAACCACTTTTCACTAATAGTACTATAGCAATGGGTGCCTTCATCAACCTTCCAACCAACACAAAACCAAGGAACATGCTTACAAACACCGTGCATCACAAACAATAACCAAGCACCTTAAAACGTACCTCACTTACCTTCTCACATCCTCTCAACCTGGCTCTGATACCAACAAATGTAACCCTCTTAGCTTGGTCTAGTCGCAAGACCAAACAAAGTGAGCTACACGGGGAAAACAGAAGAAAAACCCACTAAGATTTCCCTTCGATTAGCATCCCTTAATTAATTTCTTTTATCTTTTCTAAAGGCTTCAATATTAACCTATATATTTATACAAGCAACAATTATAACCTCGCCTCAATCGAACATCAATTTGAGGTCTAATTGGCCTTTACAACGATTAGGGTCTAAAACTCAAAGAACCAAAACTTGAAAACATTCCATAACTAAAAAACAGACACATGTTTCGAAACAGACCAAGCCTATTTCGAAACTACCACTTCCAGTAGCAAAACGTACAAAAACAGGTCTCACTTGTTTCGAGACCAACATACCTGAACGATTCCCCTGCCTTAGATAATACAGAGGCTTATTGAAACGACCCCGCGTTTTGATACAGACTTCAAAATGGATTTGGGGTCTCAGAATGACCCTTATGCATTTCGAAACATTTAGGCCAAATATGCATATTGTATCGAAATAGTAGCAGCTGTTTTGAAACACATACTGGAAAAAAAGACTCACTGCAACATATTTGGTCACTCAAACATGATTCAAACAACATCGTAACATCATAAGCAAGCAATCTTGTAACCCCCTAAACCCGACCTAGGAGAAAAGACCGAATTTAGGAAGTTACAATTGAAAACTTTTCCCTTAAGAAAACTAATTTTAAAAAGATATATTTTAAATTAAAATAAAATAACATAAATTTAATAATAAATAAAAATAAAAATATCATAATAGATATTCGAATGTTTATATAAAATCTCTGAATTAAAATAACAGTAGATGAATGCTAAAAATAATCTCAAATATAAATAGTTTAAAATTACATCTATGTCCCAAGATAATAAATAGAAATCTGATTAAACTAAAACAGTTTCGTACTGAATGATAAAATAACCAATAAAATCTGAGATCCTCCAAGTACCACGTTGCCTAGAGTCCAATGTATCTGTAAGAGAAAACTATGGGGAGTAAGCTAAAGAGCTTAGTGTGTCTCTAAAGTGCAAGAAAATCATAGTCGTAAAAATATAGTAATATTTTCTTAAAATTCTTTAAATCATAACACATAAAATCACAAACGCAATGCAATGCACCCAACTACAACCGCCAAGAGGAAAGTTCCCCAGAACTCCTCACTACAACCGCCAATCCGAAGTGGAATTCAGCCCGAAGGGTGAAACCACTGAACTTCCCCGATCAAATCCTAACCCATGCTCATACAATGATATGATGATTAGAAATCAAATTTCAAAAACAAAGTTCCATAAATCCGATATTCCGTAAACATACTTCATAAATCATAGTCCATAAGTCCATAAATCATAGTTCATAAATCGTAGTCCATAAATCACGGTTTGTAAATCATAGTAAAAACATATTCTGAAAACGTATGCACGTGATGTCAACCATAAAAATCATAATATATATAAATAATCACACAAGAGGTAAAACACCAACACATAGAAAAATAACATATAATTTAATTTTAGCACCGGAAGAAAACACACCTTAGCCAAAGCAAACTCAACCTAATGAATCGAATTTGGTGTCGTATCTTACTGGATTATTAGGCACGACTATAACAAAAGAAAAAGGTACAAG
Organism: Hibiscus tridactylites; assembly: GCA_958450335.1. NCBI lineage: Eukaryota > Viridiplantae > Streptophyta > Magnoliopsida > Malvales > Malvaceae > Hibiscus > Hibiscus tridactylites. Next base: position 54,009,056 of record OY288286.1, on the reverse strand, counting down.
CGGAAAACATATATGAACGCCGAGACGAAAGGCCAACAAGGGTAGAATGAACCGCTGCCTTTGCAAGGAAATTTGAGATTACACACGCATATGTGTGTGTGTATATATATATATGGATTAATATCCTATACACTGGCGGTGGAAAGTTTTTATTTCCACAAGCGCCTCAATTATAGGGTTTAGTGTTAGTGTTTAGGGTTTAGAGTTTAGGGGTTTTAGTGTAAATGTTTAGAATTTAGGGTTCATGTTTAGAAATTAGGAATTAAAGTTAAAATTTAGGGTTTAGGGTTAGGGTTTAGTTTTAGGGTAATATGGGTGGAGATTTAAGTTTTAACGTATAAACCCTAAATTTTAACCTAAATCCAAAATTCTATCAACAATTCCTAAATTCAAAACTACTACACTTATACCCCTAAATTTTAAACCCTAAACGAAGTCCCTAACCCTTAAAACTAAGGCGCTTGTGTAAAAATATTTCCACAAGCGCTTGTGTATAGAACAATTACCCTATATATATACGGAGGTTAAGAAAATAGGTATTAAAAATATGTCATATAGTTTCAGCGGGAGTAAAGTAGTTTAAATATATATATATATATATATATATATATATATATATATATATATATATATATATATATATATATATATATATATATATTAATGATAACAAGAACTGGATTTGCATTTGAATTAGAATTGAAAACGTAGGAATTTAGATTTTAAAATCTTAAATTGGATTAAATATATATATATATATATTAAACAATTAAAAAAATGAAAGGAAGAAATCAAAATAAATTACAATTCAATTTGATAAAGGGTTATGGAATCAAACTTTAAACTTTTAAGAAATTTCATATTAACTTCCAAGTTTAATAAAAATTCATATTTAGTCCATCATAGAAAATTAGGGTTTTAAAAATTAGGGATTTTTTTTCAAATCTAGGGTTTACAATTTGGGCGTAATTTTTGTGGTGTTACAAATCTATAGGTAAAGGATCCTAGCAAAACCATCCAAAAAGCATTAGATCACATATGGAAAACTTTAAGCATTCAACATAAGAAAGCATTCACATAAATGGCCAAACTTAAAATCAGACCCTAAACCAACATACAAAGGTCATTAATAAGACTAAAAAGGCATCTTAAACATGTATCAACACATGGAGTCTTAAAACAAAACCTCCCAAAGGAATAAAGGTCCTATCCCATTGCTAACATACTAATTTTTGATGCCAAAACCATACTTGAGAGAAAGATAAACTCTCGGACACCTCATTTACTTTTTTGTTGCTCTGAATGGCCTATGGATCTGCATTGTTGGAAAAGAAAGAGCATAAGCAAGAATGCATAGTGAGCGGTGCTCAAAACAACAACAATGCAGTTTTAAACCATTTTGCTTAGTTTTGAAAACAAGGCCATTTCTAAACTCATTTCACCAAAGCAAAATCCTAACATATCATGCTCATTTCAAACTCATGCTTGAAACACAAATCAAGGAATAATAACCACTTTCCATAACCACATGAATCATTTAAATTCAATTGATTCATAACAACAACAACAGAATATAAGCATAATGAGCAAATTAAATATCATGAGCATATTGACATCTTTAGCACTTTTACTCGGATATGCGGTTAAATTCCTGATAGAATGTCGATCACCATGCTCAAGACCACTAGAAAACTTCTGGTGGAATGACCATCATCGTACTCACTCGTCTAGTAAATATAAACTTCCAGTGGAATGCCCATCACCGTACTTCTCCTTAATGGAATCTAACATCACAAAGGCCACACGCGACTTTTACCATTATAGTGCACTCTTATCCTTTTGGACGACCAATCTCAACAAGTATCAATATAGCCATCAAGGCCAACACTTACGCACTATTTTACAAGGCCACAAGCACAACATTTCTCATCCCATATATATAATACATTTCCATTCATAGCATGTACTCAACTAAAATTACCTCATTAAAATCACCATTTAACATATGGGTAACAAGCGTCGTTTTACTCGCCAAAATAAATAAGCCTCTTCAAATAATAATAGGATAAGGAAATTAAAGTAGCATGTAGGAAGAGGGTCGATCCACAAGGAGTTCTGTTGGAATCGCTGACTGAGCCTTGTTGTGATTTAGATCCCAGAAGTAGCTAAAACAAATAAGTAAAAAAGGGGGTTTGGTGTGATTGAAGTAACGAAAATATTAATAAACAAAAAAATGTAGTAAATAAAGTGAGGAATGAAGTAGAAAAATCACTAATAGGGAAGCAGCCTTAAGCTAGTTTCGTCAATTCCCACGATTATTGAAAATAGATTTTCACTACGAGACTCATGTCAGTTACAGTCTACGAGGCCCAACCCACCGTAACTTGCTTTTCTCTCATGTAACCAATCTTCCCAAGTTTATCTTAGAAAGTCGATTCTTATATAAACCAACCACGTCTATCGTCGTTAAAATACTTAGTTTGAAAATAGGAAAAGCCCGACTCAGAATTTGTCTCATTGAGAATCGTTTCTGATTTCATCTTTCCTTAGCGGACCACCGCTAAGAGTGATCACAGGAAGTCGAAGTGCCACAGACCGATTCTTCCTCCGAACTGTATAATTAAACGATTCCAGATCAACAGATCTTTTTTAATTTGAAAAACGTTTAAAAATTTTAGTAAGGTCGATTGCCAAACTATATAAACAGAAAGATGAAAATGTATCCCGAAGGGATTTAAGAAATGTTCAATTCTCACGCATGGAATTGATTTGTACTAGCTCTCGGCTTTCGGGGAAAATTAGCTAAGCATGATATTGATTATCATACTTAGCATGTTTTTGGAAAAATGTTTAAGATGCGTAGAAATAAATAAGAAGCAAAAATGAAACAAGGAAATACTTCTATTAAATTAAAGGCAAGTAACAACAAGAACTAAAGACAAGAGATGATCTAAAGCCTTACCCAAAGAAGGTATTTATAGGCTTAGATTTACTAAAGATAGCAAAAAAGATGACTTAATTTAAAATGTTTGTTTTGAAATTTAACTTTAAAAATCCCAAGCTCGGATTGTGCTGACTGGATCTTCCAGATTCTTCTAGAGTCTTTCCTTGCGCTAACTATATCTTCTAGAAACTGCCACACCAGACGCGACGTGCCCATGATGTCAGCCACGACCAGAAAAATAAATAAAACTACAGAAATGTACCTTTCTGCTACTAATTCCAGAATTGAGTCCCTGCACAGAAAATGAGATAAATGCAACCAATTAAGTAGTGAAAAGTCCGCAAGACAAAGAAAATAGCAAGCAAAAAGTGGCATCTATAGGAGCTTATCAAATTCCCCCACACCTGTCTTATACTTGCCCTCAAGTGTGTTTGAAAGAAATTAATAAAAAAAAATCATCTCCCTATACTGTTGCAAGCTAAGCAAAATCATGAGATTTCGAGCGCACTAAGAATGACGTGAATCAAGCATGAATCTAAAAGAATGCATACAGGTAAGAACAAGTCTTCACCCTTACAATTGCATATTAAGTGATAATCAAATTCCAACCTAAACTTAATCCTCACCAAGATGCACTTAAATCGCTCAAAGTGTTTCGGGTGTAGAAATCAAATTCTCTCAAAGTCAAAATTGAACAAGGGTCTCCATATGCTTGTGGCAAGATCAATTTTCCACTACTTTTAAGAAATGAGATGCAAAAATCATTAGGACTTAAATTTGGAGTGTAATGGGGCTGGGGTGAAGGTAGGAAAAAGGCTAAAGTAAGGCTAGAATAATCAAGAAAAGAAGTTTTCAACAAGTGACTAAAACATGTTCATAACCTTAGGAAATGTAGGCAACATAAGCAACAAAGGTAACTAAAATAACATCAAACCTTTTATTTTGACAACGAAAGTTTCTGTGTTTTTTTTCTCTTTTCTTTTTTCTTCTTTTTTTGTTTTTTCTGTTGCTGCCCTTTTTATTTCGTAGAACATGATTGCACAACTCAAAAGTCATACTTCTGTCTTGCCAAGGGTGAAAGAGAGGGATAAATGAAAAAGGCTTGGGTTTAATTAATATCTTACTGAAAACAAAGAAAGTGGGATTAGGTTTCAACTTGGTTCACTAGGGGAAAGGAAAGGGTAGGCCTTTAGTGAGGTAAAAAAGAAAGGGTGAATCCTAGTGCCTAAATCTTATTAATGCATCACATTCTAATGTAATCTCAAATTGTATACAAGCCACAAGTTCTAGATTCCAATATCCAAATTGACACTCTCAATCAAGAAAATGAGCATAAAAATATAGTTGTACATGCTCAAGGCTCAAGTTCTCACAAGATGGGTTAATTGATTAAGCTAGGTGAGGAATTTAACTATTACAATCAAGACAAATTGCAAGGAATGTCAAAATGAACTTAGCCATACCATTCAATTTATCAATCATGCTAGAATTAAGTATTCTAATGAACTAAAAACAATCATAATATGCTTAATGACAAGCAACAATAAAGGGATGTTCTTCTAATCAATTCAAACAATCACACTATCAAGCAAATATGACAAGCAAGGCGAAATTAATGTCATCCTTTACCCTCCCCCTCACTTAATCGTATTGTCCCAATGCGAAGAAAATAAAAGAAATGAAGAACAAAGAAGGGTAAAGGATACTCCCCATGATTAAGTGCGACCACGACCACAGCTCGAACAAAGGTAGGAGAGTATTTCTGCAATGTTGTCCTCGAGGGTGTGGAGTCTTTCGGCAAAATTAGGTGCTTCTTGTGCATTTCGGTTCTGTTGTGGTGAAGAAGGTGGGACTTATCGTGTGTTCCGACGATTGAAAACTCGTTTTGAACGTGTTGTCATTATTTCGGGTGGGTTGAGATAGGGGGCGTTAGGAGTTCCGTCAAGTAAGCCCATCGAATCCAAGCAACGTTCATCTAGAGCATCCATAGAAAAAGCATAAGTAAAATTGGTGATATCGAAATTTGCAATTCTAGAGGCTAAATGAGTGATGTATGGACCGAGGATTAAAGGACGGTTTGACCGGATGACAATTTCAAACTGTCGAGGCAACCAAAAGCCAAGATTTACCTTGCGATCAGTGAACATGCACCAAAGAAAAAATAATTCAGTCTTACTTAATACGGTAGAAGAGTCATTTCGCCCTGAGAAATTGTAGGCCAGAAAGCGGTGAATGTATCTCAATGTTGGGTCGTGGAGGTGGATTGCTTTAGTTGAGCTAGGATCGAACGGCACATCAACGAGGCTGGTGAGAGCAGAATAGGCCTCATCGGCGTCGAATGCTACAGGAAACTTAATCAAAGATGTTAAATACTCTGGATCCGTGACGTTCGTCACGAACCCCATGGCAAGATTAAAGTCAGTGACAGACATGTTAAACTGAGTTCCACACAATCGAAAGCAAATACCAACATGAGAATTAACAATAATGCAGCGAGACTCAGTAAATGAAAAGGTTGAGTAAAATTCTAAAACCAATTCATAGAAAGTTCCAGTTTAGATTTCAGAAAACGATTGCCAACCAATAGCAGTGAAGTAATTAAATACATAGTCAAATATATGAAGATTTTCCAGTGTGGTTGAAGGAATGAACTTACAGACCCTAAAGGGGCGATGTCGAATGTCATTAAAACGGGCCAACTAGTCGTTGTCAAAGTGGAGGTAATCTCTAAGTTCTTCCTCGGCAGGCACTGCGTAGTGTCGCCCTCGTCAGTTATGTTTGGGGTTTGCCGATGCTTTCGTCGGACTACCTGGTGGTGATGCAAAATGGTTGGAACCCGATTCTTGAAAGTTGAATGAATGATGCTCAGAATGCGACCGTGAAGAGGTCGGTTGTTGTCCCAAACGATACCTGGCCGAAAAATCCTCTGTAAAACCAAACGAAGGATGGTACATTAGTAAAGGGCGAATGGGAATCGAACTAGAGTTTACCTCGGGGTTGTGTTCTGATTCGGCAGAATGCATGGAGAATGAGGGAACATTCGAATGCCTCTAGTGGGTGTTTGGGTGGCGTGGCCGAGAGGATGAGGAAGAATCCATCGTGGGTATTGATTGGGACGATGGTGATGGTGACCGTAGGGGAGGCAACTGGCGGGTGGAGCTTGGTCCAGCGGTGCTGTTGGAGAGCTGTGAACGGCGACTGACGGTTTGGGGAGAAGGAGGAGGTGCGGCGGAAGCCGTAGGAACGGGATTCTCGTTCGAGGAGTTGGGGGCTTGTCATCGTCGACCACCACTGATAAAGGGGTTACGTTGCTTCAGAAAAAACGCTCCTTGTTCGTAAACGGATCTAGGATAATAGCAAGTATTTCTCTGCAATAGAAACAAACATGATGTTGAAGTTAGATATTTTAAATAGAAAAAAAATGAAAGAAAAAAAATTCAGAATTGGGAGAGAAGAAAGTTGCAGAAATTTTAGGATAATTTGAACGACGAAGATGAAATTCTTCAAGCATTCAACAATGGTAGCAACGTTCTTGGAATTTGACACGATGAACTCGAAAGAACCTGCATAATCTGTTATGCAAACCCGAATCGAATCTGTTCTTCGTGGTCGGAAAAGATGAACAAACTCCAAGGAAGAACTCGAACAATCTGTTGAACGAACCCGAACCTTATCTTGAATTTGCTCGAATACGGACTTGGACCCTTCAATTATCGAACAATTGAGAACCCGAAGTATCAAAGAAAAAGTTCTAAAAAGAACCAAATTTGAGAGAAAAATCTCACAAAATAATTATTCATTAATTGTCTAACTTTCTTACAAGTGAAATTCAACCAAATATATAGATACAATGGGTGTTTTTTCCTAATGAATTATGTGGCTGTAAGGAAGCCGTTTAAAATTAAAATTTAAATAAAACAACATCTAAATGGAGGCGGCAATTGAAAAATAATTCTAGCCGTGTATTTGAAGTGGCTGGCTATTGAAATTGAGCACATGCAAAATGTGCGTCCTTTGAATTGCAATCTCCAGCCAGCAATTTAAATTGTGCGCCCCTTTGTATAAAGCACATGTAAAATGTGCAACCATTTTGAAATTCAAAATGGAAACCGTATACTCTTATCAATGCTGCCCGCACCTTGGATGGTTGAATATTGCATGGCACATGCAAAATAGGGTTGGTCACACTTTGCTCCTATCAAACAAATATATAATAATAATAATAAGTCACCATATAATAATCCAAAACTAAACCAATATAAAAACATTATAAATCATATCAAACACACCTAATAATTAATATAATATAAATATGTCAAACTAATCCAACACACGTAACATATTATATACATACGTAAACACACATAATAAATAATATAAGTATAAGAAATGTTACACATCAGTATGTAACAAGTGAAAAAGAAAACTTCCCTAAAAGGTTGAAGTTGCATCGTTGGGTGGCATAATCGTGGTCACATCATCCCCCTATTCTTTAATGCGATTTGTCCCCAAATCGACCCTCATTACAAAAGGGAACAATTTCGACTTTAGCTTGGCAGGGAACTTCCTCAGTCGTCTCGCTCGGCACATATGCCATCCTCTCGAACCAAGTTCTTTTACAAAGAACACAAATGAAAATGCCTTTTGTCTCGTACCTTTCCGAATAATGCACAACATAAAGTCAGACAATGCTCGTTGCACATTCGTAATCCTGCAAACAATGACATACAAAGGAAACTCCAAAGAACAATAAGAATCTCGACGATCGTCCAGAATCACAACACAAGGTTGTTCACAATCCAATGTACAACCAAAGAAATCAGCATATAAAAATGAAAAATCAATAGTACAATGGAAAGGAACGCCAAACTGTGGTAAAGAAGGTTGCTAAATTTTTGAAAAAGACATAGATGCACTAGACATGCCAACAATAGCAACCTTGGGAACTTCACATGGCATCACCTTATTATCCTACAAGTTAGAAGAAGAAATAGAAGAAAATGTCGAATCAAATAATACCTTTGAATTTGCTTTCTTCTTTTCGCATTCATGCTTCTCTTTGTTGGCCTTCCAAGCTGCAGTACTCGCTTTCAAACGAACTTCGTCTTCATATACTTCTCTTGAATTCATAGGTGACAAAGTTACCTTTTTACCCTCATGAGTAAAAGAGTAACGATTAGTGTAACAATCGTGCAAAACTCTCTTATCATACTGCCACGGTCTTCCTAACAACAAATGACAAGTATCCATAGAACAAACATCACAAGTTACCTCATCCTTGTATTTACCAATGAAAAATGGTATAACAACTTGTTCGGCAACTTTGATTTCAGCACTACTATTCAACCATTGTAACTTGTACCGATTTGGATGCTTGGTCGTCTTCAGTCCTAACTTGTCAACCATGAGAGTACTAGCAACGTTAGCACAACTACCACTATCAATAATCACAATACATACCTTGCAGTTCACGTTGCATCTTGTATGGAAGAGGTTGTTTTGTTGTGGTTCATCCTGTGATGGTTGATCATTCAGACTTCTCTTGTCAACATGTGCTTCATCGGTAGCCAATGTCTGCACATTGTCATCAATTATCTCTTCATGGACAGAATGGGAACCACCCCCATTGAGTCTATCCATTCGAGAATGTATAGGCTTCAATGCATTAGAAATCACTCGTTGCATCACGCGCTCTAAGGCTTGCATCTGGAGATTTAGTGGTTGTTGTTCATCAGAGCCTGTCATTTTCACACAAAGAAAACAAACAAACAAACAAAAACAAACAAACAAACGGTTTAAAGGTTAGAGAAAAAACAGTAGTCCTCACCAATCACACAGCAAAAATCCTCACTAGTCACTCCAAAGAATTTGCACTCAAGAAAATAAGGAATTAACACTCAGCACTCGTGTTTCACTCGAGAGAATACTTGAATGGCTCTTTTTGTCTCCCCTTCTGTTCTCACACGCTCTGTTTGCCTTTTCCCTCAATCTCTCGTACTTAGTTCTTTAAAGGAACTGATTCCGATGTTCAGATTCTGCAAGTGTTGTCAAATTGAAAGAAAACAACGGGTGATGGGTGAATATTGTTAGAACAAAGATAAGAGTTAGGAGAAGAGAAATAAATAATAATAAAAAAGAGAAAGTTGAGAATTGTGCTGAAAAGAAGATAACAATATGAAATGAAAGAAAAGATGCTAAAAGAACAAGAATTTAGCAACTTATGCAGTAGAAATGCTTACCACCATCCTATCTCCAGAACAAACAAGAAAAGTTGATTTCGGGTGATTACAAAGCATTTCAAGGTAAGATGGACACATCCTTCATCATTTCACGTCCAAACAGCACATATTAACACAAAATACCCCAAATATTCGAAACTGATTTTTTTTAATATTTTTTTCGAATTTTTTTTACTTTGACTTTTTGGTCAAACTTTAAATTTTGACTTTTTTTTCAAAATTTTTTTTTCCAATTTTTTTTTTTAATTTTTGTATATATATATATTTTTGATGTCTCGTAGTGCAAAAATTGCTAAAATCCGACCAAAGCTCTGATTACCATATGATAAAGGGGTTACGTTGCTTCAAAAACAACGCTCCTTGTTCGTAAACGGATCTAGGATAATAGCAAGTATTTCTTTGCAATAGAAACAAACATGATGTTGAAGTTAGATATTTTAAATAGAAAAAAAAATGAAAGAAAAAAATTCAGAATTGGGAGAGAAGAAAGTTGCAGAAATTTTAGGATAATTTGAACGACGAAGATGAAATTCTTCAAGCATTCAACAATGGTAGCAACGTTCTTGGAATTTGACACGATGAACTCGAAAGAACCTGCATAATCTGTTATGCAAACCCGAATCGAATCTGTTCTTCGTGGTCGGAAAAGATGAACAAACTCCAAGGAAGAACTCGAACAATCTGTTGAACGAACCCGAACCTTATCTTGAATTTGCTCAAATACGGACTTGAACCCTTCAATTATCGAACAATTGAGAACCCGAAGTATCAAAGAAAAAGTTCTAAAAAGAACCAAATTTGAGAGAAAAATCTCACAAAATAATTATTCATTAATTGTCTAACTTTCTTACAAGTGAAATTCAACCAAATATATAGATACAATGGGTGGTTTTTCCTAATGAATTATGTGGCTGTAAGGAAGCCGTTTAAAATTAAAATTTAAATAAAACAACATCTAAATGGAGGCGGCAATTGAAAAATAATTCTAGCCGTGTATTTGAAGTGGCTGGCTATTGAAATTGAGCACATGCAAAATGTGCGTCCTTTGAATTGCAATCTCCAGCCAGCAATTTAAATTGTGCGCCCCTTTGTATAAAGCACATGTAAAATGTGCAACCATTTTGAAATTCAAAATGGAAACCGTATACTCTTATCAATGCTGCCCGCACCTTGGATGGTTGAATATTGCATGGCACATGCAAAATAGGGTTGGTCACACTTTGCTCCTATCAAACAAATATATAATAATAATAATAAGTCACCATATAATAATCCAAAACTAAACCAATATAAAAACATTATAAATCATATCAAACACACCTAATAATTAATATAATATAAGTATGTCAAACTAATCCAACACACGTAACATATTATATACATACGTAAACACACATAATAAATAATATAAGTATAAGAAATGTTACACATCAGTATGTAACAAGTGAAAAAGAAAACTTCCCTGAAAGGTTGAAGTTGCATCGTTGGGTGGCATAATCGTGGTCACATCAACCACGGCGAGGAGGAGGTGTGGGGTCGGTTCGAAGTCGCTGCTGATTGCCATCAAGGCCAACACTTACGCACTATTTTACAAGGCCACAAGCACAACATTTCTCATCTCATATATATAATACATTTTTATATAGGCCTAGGGGAAGTTTAGAACATGATGAGGAAGGGAAAACGGCTAGGGTTTTGGGAAGGAGGCTAGAGATGAAGATATCCTCCCCTAGGCCGAATTACATGCTTTTATATAGGCCTTGGGTTCAAGTTTTCTAATATGGCAAGAATACAAGTTTAAACTAAAGTATAACTCTATTAAAGACTAAATCTTCGGAGCATGTGTCTTTAATTCGTCCTTCCTTCTTGCTTGGAGTTTCTTCCTTGAACTTTGGGCTTGGCCTTCATTCTGATCTAGGGCTTGGAAAAATATAGGGATACTCAACGACAGACCGGCTTAATTTTCTCTTTCTGTCGAGGCCCACTTTACTTCTTCTCCTCACCATTGCTGTCGTCCTTGGCTGCCACGGTAGCGGCCATGGCAGCATCGTCCTCCTCGTCTTCACATCCAGTTTCAGCTCTGCTTCTTCACTGCCCAGCGTCTGCTTCTCCATCTGCTACAGCAGCTACCTGCAAAAGCAACCAATTTTAGTAGAAACTGTGCCACTTAATATATTTGTGATGTATAACTGAAATCTAACCTAAATGCGATGATTATGCTTGAATGCAATAGAAATATGGGTTAAATATGGGGTAAATTATAGAACTTTTACACACTCAACACACCCCCAAACTCAAGTTTTTGCTTGCCCTCAAGCAATTCAGACCTAAAAGGAAAAACAAAAATTTTTTGTTTGGCTTGAAACAATGAACTTTTCCTTACCTACCATTCATTCCCTATTGTGAGCAACACCTTGTTGGACAATTCAGGAATCATCTGAAACCTTGCTATAATTCTCGTGCAGTGTGTGCATGCTTGTGAACAATTATATGCCAAGACTCCCTTAGTTTACTAGAATAGTTAAGCTTCTAACTTGAATTTTTATGCCAATTTTCATCTCTTTTTTAGGCAATTCTTAGGCCCCTTTAGTTTTTATGCAGACTCGATTCTATTTTCTCAAGCTTAAGTTTGACTAGAGCCGGTTTCGGGCACCTCTAGCTAACTTCCTAGAGCCGGTTTCGGGCACCTCTAGCTAACTTCCTAGAGCCAGTTTTGGGCACCTCTAGGTGTATTGAGTCTATTTTTCTTAACTTCTTTTCCTAGAGCCAGTGTTAGGCACCTCTAGGGGCAACTCAAGTGCTAAGCTTTCTATTCTAGTTTACTAGTAGAGTTCTAAGCAGTATAAAAGTCACAAATGGTGTTTAAGTTTTAGAACTATAGTAAGGCTCTAAACTGGTCCTAAAACTATCCTAAAGGCACTACCACGACAGAGGTTGTCACGACAGGTAAGTTCAGTTCAAAGACTTAAGCCAATTTTTCATTTTTTAAGCAAAAATAAACTAAGTAAAAGATACAATTTTTGAAACTTAAAAGACTCCATTAATGGAGGGATGCCACCCCCAAACTCGAGGGTTGCATTGCCCTCAATGCAAATGACATAGGAGAATAAAAACAAAAAATACATCACAAAATATAAAAAGAGGCAGACAACAATATAAGATAAGAAACTTAAAATTTAGGCGTTGTCGTCGCCGCTGCTGCTGCTGCTGCTGAGCTGGATCTGCCGACGGGCAGTAACCTTCTTGGCTGGTGCTGGCAGGCGGATGGGGAGGCAGAAGTATTCTTGGTTTTGGCTTTCCTCGGAGGTTGAATACGGGTAGGGGAGATATGAGGTGGTTTCTCCACTACCTTAACCTCAGAGCTGTTGTTGTTGTCGATGTTGCTGCCACTACTGTTGTCGCTGCTGCTAGCGCTATTGTTGCTTCTGCTACTGTCGCTGTCAAATTTTTCTTTGTCTACTGCTGTTTTTTGCCGCTTCTTCGGTGTGAACTCCTTGGACAAGTTCCTCTTGACAGAGGGCTCGTTGTCGGATGCCGCCCAGATTTCAGAAGAAGAGAAACCAGCAATATACCTATCAAGGTCGTCTTCAGGCTCCATTCTCTTGGTTCCTCGAGCAGAGGTGTCGGTTGTGCGGCTGCCGCCTGTAGCTGTTGTGGCAGTGGTTGGTGTGGACACAGCAGATGGCGTTTTGGGCGTGGCAGCAGGTGTAGGGTTATGGGCGGGGATGGGGGCAACAAAATATTGATTGGGGAAAGTAGGGAATACAATATCGGGGAAATTAAGAGAGGTGTGAATAAAGTGTACCGTGGTGGTGGTGAAGTCTCGGATGAAGCTCATGAGACCGAGCTGTCGTTCCTCCAGTTTTTGTATGGCAGCAAGGATCTGTGAGGTGGTTTCAGCTGGAGAAGCTACTACAGTAGGCTGCCTGGGTTCTGTGGCAGCAAGCTCGGTGTCGGTGGGCTCTGTCGGCTCTACTGCTATGGCAGTAGGGTCGAAAGACGACATGGGCGTGGCAGCAGTAAGTTCCATCAGGCTAAGTATGTTTCTATCTGTCCAGCTTTTCCCTCGAACTCGTAAATCTTAGGATGCCTCTGGTATGTTGTGGCTGTGGCAGAGAGCATTGATGAGGTAGGGGTAGAAGAGTGGTCCGGATGGCCGGTAGGCACAGTCAAGTATTCCCTCTCGGACATATCTGCCAACGTTAATTGGCCTCTCATTTAAAATGGAATGGATGAGGGCTAACCTTGGTTGGTCGACTATGGTGTTGTACGAGGAGGGCATGATTCGTTTCTTGATAAAAGCATTCCAAAGCTTTGCCTCCGGGGTTAGTTGGACTCTCTTTACCGTTCTCGGGTGCTTCGGATCGATGTTCCACTTGGTACCCTCATCAGTGAGTTCTACCATCACAGCATCGTAGTCGGCAGGCTCTAGACTCTGGAGGAATCGTTGGTGGCCATCTTCTTTTCTGCCCACATAGGACTCGTAGAGCATGTTGATGTACTCGGGCTCGAAAAGTACCTCTTTCCCTCAGACAGTGACTGCTGTCGCGTTCCTGCAGCTGATGGCAGCATAAAATTCCCGTACACGAGTCACATTCATCTCCTCTGGTTGCTCCGCGAATATCTGCCACTTTAGAGCTCTGATTTTTCTGGCTATAAACGGCTGCAGGCCCAGGTTCCCTGTTTTGGACGAGTAGATGAGTGAAAGGATTGTGGAAGAAAATGAAAGCAAGTAAAAATTCTAGAGGAAACAAGTAGAAAGAGTAGAAGTGAGTGAAAAATGGATAGTAAAATGGGGTTTATATAGAGGGAGAGTTTGCTGCCCGTTGGAGCTGTAACGGCAGGCGCAAATAACGAGGCCAGCTGTTACGCGGTTTCTGACGCATCTATCACGCGTTTCTGTGTCTGTTGTGTGTCTGTTACGTGTTTCCGTGTCTGGCGCGACAGTATGTTTACAGACTGGATTTTCTGCGTCTGTCGCGGCAGTTGTAACGGCAGGCTCCAAAGTTGGGCTTTTGGAAAGATGGTGGGCTAAATTCACTTCTCCTTGTCTCCTTTATTTCCTGAAAATAATAAAAATAAAAACTTTATTTCCTAAAAATAAAATAATTATAATTACCTAATATATAATATATATAAATAAATAAAAATAAAATTAGGTTAAATCAGGGATGCCAGGTGGGGCATTTCCTAAAGTAACCACTTCATGCATTCTTGGGGCTTCAGTCCCCTGATAATGCTTCAATCTTTGTCCATTGACTTTGAATTGGTGCCCGTCTTTTAGAGATCTGATTGTTATGGCACTGTGGGGAAAAACCTGCACCACTTGGAATGGGCCAGACCACCTAGATTTCAGCTTCCCTGGGAAGAGTTTTAACCTATAGTTGAACAACAACACAAGCTGCGCTGGGCAGAACTGTCGTGGCAGCAATTTCTTGTCATGCCACTTCTTAGTCTTGTCTTTGTAGATTCTTGCATTGTCATAGGCCATTGTTCGAATTTCTTCAATTTCATTCAGATCAAGTAGCCTTTTCTGTCCTGCTTTTTCCAAGTCCATATTAACTGCCTTGATGGCCCAATATGCTATGTGCTCAATCTTAACAAGTAAATGACATGTTTTCCCGTAAATCAGCCGATAGGGTGACATTCCCAATGGAGTTTTGAATGATGTTCCGTAGGCCCATAATGCATCATTGAGGTGTAGAGACCAGTCCTTCCTAGTTGGCTTAACCATCTTTTCAAGAATGTTCTTAACCTCTCTGTTGGATATTTCAGCATGTCCATTGGTTTGAGGGTGGTATGTTGTTGCTATCCGATGTTTGACACTGTACTTTTTCAAGGCAGCAACTATAACCCTGTTGTCGAAATGCCTCCCTTCATCACTGATGATTGCCTTGGGGATGCCGAATCTGGAAAAAATATTTTTATGCAAAAACCTATCGTCTTGGCATCGTTTTTCTGAGTGGCGATCGCTTCAACCCATTTGGACACATAGTCCACTGCCAGGAGGATATATAAGTTCCCACATGAAGTTGGGAAGGGTCCCATAAAATCTATCCCCCAAACGTCGAAGATCTCAACTTCAAGAATGTTTTGCAGTGACATCTTATGTCTCCTTGAGATGTTTCCAGTCCGTTGGCACTTGTCGCAATTTTTGTAAAATGTCTGGGCATCCTTGAACAGTGACGGCCAATAGAATCCCAACTGCAAAACCTTGGCAGCAGTTTTGTTACCTCCTAAGTGTCCTCCATACTGTGAAGCATGACAATGATGTAGTATAGCTTCATGTTCATCATGTGGTACACATCTCTTAATAACCTGATCTGCACAATATTTGAAAAGAAGAGGTATGTCCCAATAATAATGCTTAACATCATTTTGGAACCTCTTCCTAGCTTGATAATTAAGGTCAGGAGGAGTTATTCCGTTAACTAAATAATTAACAAAATCATTATACCAAGGGAGTTCAGAAAACTTACATGTCGCCATGGCTGTCGCGGC
Source organism: Hibiscus tridactylites (assembly GCA_958450335.1). NCBI lineage: Eukaryota > Viridiplantae > Streptophyta > Magnoliopsida > Malvales > Malvaceae > Hibiscus > Hibiscus tridactylites. The sequence continues at coordinate 53,993,372 of OY288286.1, read as the reverse complement.
AGTGCTTGTGGCAGCGAACAACTACTCGTCAGGGAAGGTCTCTAGTATGTGTGTCTCGTCTGCCGGTAGACTCTTTCCCTTCTCTAATCTTGACAAGTGATCTGCAACTTGATTCTATGTCCCCTTTTTGTCCTTGATCTCAAGGTCGAACTCTTGCAGTAGCAGAATCCAACATATCAGTCTAGGCTTTGCATCCTTTTTGGTGAACAGATACTTCAATGCAGAGTGGTCTGTGTGGACGATGACCTTCGTTCCAAGTATATATGAACGGAACTTGTCAATAGAGAACACAACAGCTAACAGTTCCTTCTCTGTGGTGGTGTAGTTCACTTGGGCGTCGTTCAGTGTTTTGCTGACATAGTATATAACATGAAAGAGCTTGTCTTTCCTCTACCCAAGTGCTGCCCCGACAGCATAGTCACTAGCATCACACATAATCTCGAATGGCAGTTTCCAATCTGGTGGTTGTACTATTGGGGCTGTTACCAGCTTTTCTTTCACAACCTTGAATGCCTCAATACATTCAGTGTTGAAGTCGAAGGGACGGTTCTACTCCAGAAGATGGCATAAGGGTTTGGTGATCTTCGAAAAGTTCGCGATAAACCTCCGATAAAAACCATCATGCCCTAAGAAACTTCTGATTCCCTTGACTGTGGTGGGTGGTAGCAGCTTTTTGATTACCTCGATCTTAGCTCTGTCGACTTCTATGCCGTGGCAGCTTATTTTATGGCCTAGGACTATCCCTTCATCCACCATGAAGTGACACTTCTCCCAGTTCAATACCAAGTTTGTTTTTTCACATCTCTCGAGCAATTTCTGTAGGTTGCCTAGGCAGCTTTCAAAATTTTCTCCAAAGACAGAAAAGTCATTCATGAATATCTCCAGGAAATCCTCCACCATATCAGAGAATATTGCCATCATGCACCTTTGAAAGGTCGTTGGTGCATTGCAAAGTCCAAATGGCATCCTCCGAAAAAGCATAAGTACCATATAGGCATGTGAACGTCATCTTTTCTTGATCTTCAGGTGCGATGGCTATTTGATTATAACCTGAGTAACCATCAAGAAAACAGTAGTAAGGTTTACCCGCTAATCTATCAAGCATTTGATCAATAAAAGGCAAGGGGAAGTGGTCCTTCCGGATAGCTTTGTTAAGCTTCCGGTAGTCCATACAAACCCTCCAACCTGTCACAGTCCTGGTTGGGATTAGCTCGTTTTCTTTGTTGGTTACCACGGTTATTCCTCTTTTTTTGAGAATGCACTCCACCGGGCTCACCCACTTGCTATCCAAGATGGCGTAGATTATTCCAGCGTCTAGCCAGTTTATGATCTCCTTATGCACCACCTCTCGCATAGCATCATTCAGACGTCTTTGTGCATCAATGGTCGGCTTAAGATCATCCTCTAAGAGGATTTTATGCATGCATAGTGCCGGACTGATGCCTTGGATATCAGCTATCGTCCATCCAATAGCCTTTTTGTGCTGCTGCAGCATCCCTATCAGTTGTTGTTCTTGTTCCTGCATCAACTTGGAAGAGATGATTACGGGCAATGTATCATTTAAACCAAGGAAAACATATTTTAGTTGCCCTGGCAGGGCTTAAGATCTAGAACAGGGGGCTCTACAGTTGATGGCTTTTGGACTATATGGTCATCCGAGGTATAGTTTAAGGGCTTGAATAACTTACCTGGACGATTGCCTATCCAATTTACCTCCTCTTGATCTTCAATATCAGATGTATCAGATTCTGAAAAGCTGCTGTCGTCGGTGCTGTCGTGACAGTCTTCTAAATGGTTGCTGGGGCAGTGGCCAATTTTGATGTCGTGGCAGCCTGACCTGATGCAGGGTTGGTCAAGGGTAACTTCAGTGATAGCCTTGCATTCTTCTTCTGCATCAACATGTTTTATTGCCTGGAGAACGTTCAACTTGATCTCTTGATCGTTTACTCTTATAGTGAGTTCTCCTTTTTCCACATCAATCAGTGATCTTCCTGTGGCTAAGAAGGTTCGCCCCAGGATGATTGGTGCATTTTCATCTACTTCACAATCTAAAACAAGAAAGTTAGCAGGGAAAATAAATTTATCCACTCTTACCAGAATATCTTCAATTTTTCCTTCTGGGTGAACGTAAGAGCGGTATACCAGATGTAGTACTACTGTTGTGGGTCGAGCTTTTCCAATACCTAATTTCTGAAAAACAGATTTGGGCACTAAATTTATACTAGCACCAAGATCACAAAATGCCTTACCCTCAAATTTGTCTCCGATTATGCATGGTATGATGAAGCTCCCAGGATCCTTCTTCTTCTAGGGTGGATGCTTGTGCAGAATACTCATGCATCCCTCTGTCATTATAATTGTTTCAAATTCCCCAAGTCTAGATTTCTTTTACATGGCATCTTTGAGAAATTTGGCATAACCAGGCATCTCCTTTATAGCATCTAACAGTGGAATATTGATATGGACCTGCTTAAAAATATCATAAATTTTCTTAAGTTGGGATTCCTATTTCAATTTATGTAACCGCTGAGGAAAAGGAGGTGGAGGACGATAGTCAGCAATACGTCATTCCCACTGCATTCGGATCTGAGGAGGTTTAGGTTCTTCATCTTTCTCCTCTGTCCCTTCTGCTGTCGTGACAAGTTCATCGACAGTAGGCTACTTGTCATCTGCCGGGGCAGCGTTCTCGGCAAGTGACTCCAAGGCTGGTTCCTTAACTGATTCAGCTTCCTTCTCTGGCCCTGGTAATTTCTTCCCACTCCTAGTAGTGATGGCTTTACACTACTCATGTGTGGGCTGTCTAGTGTTTTCAGCATCGCTAGGAAATCCTTCATTATGCCTCGGTTTAATATGCTGGGAAACCTGCCCCATCTGTGTCTCCAATGATTTTAGAGTAGCTTCATGGTTGGTCATCCGCATCTCTGTTTTATCCATGAATGTTTCTATCTTTTTGACGAAGTGATTCATGTTCTCAATGTAGGTTCATGTTTGAGACATAAACGTAGCCAAGGTTTGTTCCAGTATACTAGTCGTGGCAGCTGGTGGTTGTTGTTGTTGCTGATGTGGTTGTTGTTGAGTCAATAACCTAGGTCCTCCCTGGTTCTCAATATTCTGTGCTTGAGGATTCAAGGCATTATTAGGATTGCTCCAAGAGAACTTGGGATCCTTTCTCCCGTTGGGATTATAGTTGTTGGAGTTATAGTTCTGTTTATTGTAGTTCCCAACATACATCCCTTCTTCTAACTGTAACGGACAATCTTTCGAACTGTGATTTCCATCGCAAGTCTCGCATACCTCTTCAGCAGAGTAAGCAGGCTGTGAATCTTCTTTCAAGAGCTTTTTCATTGCCTTAGTGAGATATGCCACTTGTGATTTTAAAGAACTGTTGGCCTCATAATCTTTTACAGCTAGAACTCATTTACCCCCTCTTCTTGTTGTAGGAAATTGTTCCTCATTCTTTGCCAGATTTTTCAAAACTGCCATTGCATCATCTGGATCTTTGTCCAACAGCAATCCATTCGCTGCTGAATCAATTCTCATACGAGTCTGTAAGTTGGCAGCATTATAAAATTTAGTTACCTGGTTCCAAACGGGAAATCCATGCATCGGGCAGTTCCTTAGAAGAGTGGTAAATCTGTTCCAGGCCTCGTGCATTGGCTCGTCATTTTCATGTTGAAAAGTAGCAATTCCGTTACGTAATCGCTTATATAAGTGTGAAGGATTAAAACGAGACAAAAATTCACGAGTTAAATCTGCCTAAGTTCGTATTGAACCCGGCGTTAGTTTATTCCACCAAGTTTTCGCCTTGTCCCTCAATGAATGAGGAAATAACTGAAGCCTCAGTATCTCCGGATTAACTCCTGGTAGTCTAAACGAACCACAGATTTCCTGGAATGTTTTCAGATGCTCCCTAGCATCCTCTGTAGCAGCACCACTAAATTGGCCAGCGTTGTTAATCATGCTGAACATAACAGGTTTCATCTCAAAGTTGTCAACATCCACGTCTGGCAGGGTTGTTTCTAGTTCTACATGATCATTGAGCATGTAGTCTCGGCATGACCGGTGTGCGGCAGCGACATGAGGATCGGCAAGTTGTCTGTTCCCTCCTTCTCCGAAAGGATTGTCAACATCCTGGGGATTCTCTTGGTTGTTCCTTCTTTCTTCACATCTTTCGTTCACCATTGCTTCAAATTGTTCCTCCAGGTATTCGTTTCTTTCAACGAGGTAACGGACTCTTTTCCTGAGATTGTATGTTCGATAGATTTCAGGATCTAACTGTTGCTCAGGTTCTTTTCCTCGTTGAGATCTGTGCATACGCAAACAAAAGACCTTGTGAAAGGTATAGGTTGAACAATCCAAGTAAAAATAGAAAAGTAAAGGAAGTGCAGTAAAAGATAGGGTAAAGTTATGTTGCCAGTCCCCGGCAACGGTGCCAAAAACTTGTTGCGTGTAAAAGTGTATATTGCAATGTAGTGCAAGTGTACACGACACAAGTAGTAAAGTGATACTGAAGTATCGGATATCGTCTCCACAGGGACTGGGCTAATAGCTTCACCTTAGATTGCTGCACGAGAGAGAAAAGAATTATTAAATAGTTGTCACAAAATAAATAAAAGTACTTAAATAAAAGAGGAATGGAATCAAGATAGAGAGAATGGGCCGGTATTGAATTGCTCAGTAGTGTAGGTGTTGCAAAGTCTAGGAATATATGTTCTGTCGTCATGCCTGTCGCGGCAGTGGTCTGTTGTTAGTCACGGCATCGATCACACAACTTTGTACTTCAAGCTTGCCAAGAATCCTTGTTGTGCCTTGGTCTATCCCTAGGTCCAAGTCTGTCGATGAACACGTCTTTGATGATACCTCCCGGCGTGAATCGAATGATGAACACCGATGTTGTTGAATTCTTCCTTAGCCACTTAACATCGTCCTATCCCTAGGTCTGAGATAGTTCAACCATAAACTGGAGAACCTGCACTTATTCCTTTTGTATACTTAACTCTCTCGATATTAAATAAATAGATAATCTCACAATGCTCTCCCGATACTCTTGCAAGATGTTGAAAACCAGAATAAGCAAACTTGAAGTCTATTTTATTGAATAGAAGATTCCTAAAATAAATACAATCCTTGCAACTACTTTACAAATCAAACCGTGGCCCTAGGGGAAGTTTAGAACATGATGAGGAATGGAAAACGGCTAGGGTTTTAAGAAGGAGGCTAGAGATGAAGATATCCTCCCCTAGGTCAAATTACATGCTTTTATATAGGCCTTGGGTTCAAGTTTTCTAATATGGCAAGAATACAAGTTTAAACTAAAGTATAACTCTATTAAAGACTAAATCTTTGGAGCATATGTCTTTAATTTGTCTTTCCTTCTTGCTTGGAGTTTCTTCCTTGAACTTTGGGCTTGACCTTCATTCTGATCTAGGGCTTGGAAAAATATAGGGATACTCCATGATAGACCGGCTTAATTTTCTCTTTCTGTCGAGGCCCACTTTACTTCTTCTCCTCACCATTGATGTCGTCCATGGCTGCCACGGCAGCGGCCATGGCAGCATCGTCCTCCTCGTCTGCACATCCAGTTTCAGCTCTGCTTCTTCACTGCCCAACGTCTGCTTCTCCATCTACTACAGCAGCTACCTGCAAAAGCAACCAATTTCAGTAGAAACTGTGCCACTTAATATATTTGTGATGTATAACTGAAATCTAACCTAAATGCAATGAATTATGCTTGAATGCAGTAGAAGTAGGGGGTAAAATATAGAACTTTTACACACTCAACAGGAGACGCAGACACCAGACAGGTAAATTTCTTACCTAAACGGTGAGTTTTAATTAAAATAATAAAAAATAAATAAATTGGGTAGTCGAGTACCCGACTAAGAGGTATTTTATGACCCGGGCCCGACCCGGATACCCAAAAAAAAGTGGGCCGAGTACCCGACCCGAAATTTGGGTAATTTTTTAAAAAATACCCGGAAATTTTAAATCGGGTATACGGGTCAGCGGGTCGGGTCAATCGGGCCGAATACTTTTGAACACCCCTAGTAGAAACCACATGACCAAGTAATAACCCTTTACTTACCATGAAATGGCATTTTTCATAATTTAGGACTAAATTAAACTCAATCCATCGATTAAGAACATAGGAAAGATTAGATAAACATTGTGAGAATGAATCACCGTAAACAGTAAAATCATCCATAAATACCTCAATTCATCGTTCGATGTGGTCGGAGAAAATGCTTAGCATGCAGCGTTGGAACGTGGCTGGCGCGTTGCAAAGCCCGAAAGGCATTTTCCTGTATGCGAAAGTTCTGAAAGGACAAGTGAATGATGTTTTTTCTTGATCTTCGGGTGCCACTAGAAGCTGAAAAAATCCAGAAAATCCGTCAAGACAGCAATAATGTAATTTTCCAGCAAGTCGTTCGATCATTTGATCAATAAACGGTAAAGGGAAATGGTCCTTTCGGGTTTGAGAGTTAAGTTTCCTGTAGTCGATACACATTCTCCACCCATTTTTGTACTCTTTTCAGAATCATTTCTCCATCGCCATTTTCGACAACTGTGACTCCAATCTTTTTTGGTACGATATGGACCGGACTCACCCATTTACTATCTGAAATGGCGTAGATTATATCAGCGTCAAGTAACTTTTGTATTTCCTCCTTTACAACGTCCATCATGAGTGGGTTTAAACGTCGCTGCCCTTCTCTTGCTGGTTTCGCGCCTTCCTCCATCTTAATTTTATGCATGCAAGTGGATGGACTTAAGCCTTCGATGTTGGTTAATGTCCATCCGATTGCCTTTCTGTAAGTGCACAAAATGGCAACTAATTCCCTTTCGTCTTGCTGCGATAACTCACTTGAAATAATGGCCGGCAGTGTTTGGTTGTCGCCTAAAAATGCGTATTTGAGGTGCGACAGGAGTTGTTTTAACTCCAGTTGTGGTGCCTGCAAAATTGAGGGAAGAGGTTTAGATCGAGATGGAGTTAATCGCAAATCAGAAATTGAAGAAAGAGTAGAGATGGTTTCACCTATGTTTTCATCGTCGAGATCCACCAATTCCTTACAAAAGTCATAAAACAACTCAGTTTTGATAAAGTCATTAGCTAACTGATCTATAATATCTATGAAATTCAAACTTTCGACCGAATCAGGATATTTCATAGCTTTGTACACATCGAATTTAACTACTTCCCCGTCAAACTCCATAGTTAAGATACCGTTGCGGACATCAATCTTTGCATGTGTTGTTGATAAGAAGGGTCAGCCAAGCAAGATTTCTGATCTGTTGTTGCTGCGATCATTTTCCATGTCAATAACGTAAAAATTAGCAGGAAAAATTAGATCGTTTACCTTTACCAACACGTTTTCTAGTACTCCCTCAGGACAAATAAATGATCGATCAGCTAACTGGACTATCACTCGTGTTTCCTTCAATGGTTCAGTCGAAATTCTGTTGTAGACGCTTAACGGCATTACATTAAAAGATGCACCTAGATCGCACATCGCCCTCTTTATTCTGACATTTCCGATCTTGCAAGGAATCGTGAATATCCCTTGGTCCTTATATTTTGGTGGTAAGTGTCTTTGAAAAATGGCCGAAATGTTTTCGCTGAGGTTAACTCTTTCATTTCCGGATAATCGCCTACGGTTTGTGCATAAATCCTTCAAAAACTTTGCGTATTTGTGCACCTTCCGAATGACATCAAGTAGTGGAATGTTGATTTCCACCTTTTTGAATATATCTAAAATTTCTTTCTCCTCTTCCTTTTTGTCACGTTTAGATAGTCGACCTGGGATAGGAGGAGTAGGCTCGTAAGTACAAAAAGATGGATTGGAAATGATGTTACCCGAGGTTCGTGCAGATTTTTTCTCTTGGTCCTTTAAGGTAGAGCCTTGTTTGTCATTGTCGGATTTTTTGTCGGACTCTTTTAGCGGTTGTGGTGAAATGACAGTACCACTATGCAAATTAATCGCACTCACATTTTCCCTCGGGTTGGATTCGGTTTGAGAGGGAAATCATCCTTGAGACTCTAGGCGGCCAATGGTTTGAGCTAGGTGGCTTATTTGTTTGTCAATTTCTTAGAGATGGGATTGTGTTTGGTTTTGGAATTTCTCTTGTGAGACAGTTAATCTTTCGACAATAGTTTCAAGTGAGGTTTTTGTGGTGCTTGGTTTGGGAAGGGAGGTTGTTTTTGTTGGTAGTTTTAATTCTTATTACCATAGCTCATGTTTGGGTAATCTCTCCAACCCAGATTGAAGGTGTTTTCATAGGGATTATATGGTCTTTGGGGAGGTCTTGGGAAATTTATGGCATTGACTTGGGCGCCTGACTCATTTTGTAAAAGTGGACATGAATCAGTCAGGTGGTCTGGCATAGTGCATACTCCATATACCCTTGTGACTTCTGATTTACCTGTAACAAGAGACTTGACAATATCAGTCAATTTGTCTATTTTATTCTCCAAAGAAATGGGACTTACTTCGTGAACCCATCGGCTAGGTTTACTTAAGGAGCTGAATTGCTGTGAATTGGCAGCCATTGTAGAGATTAACGTTCTCGCTGCAGTAGGGGTCATGTTGACGAGAGCATCGCCGCTAGCGACATCTACCATCTTCTAATCCATTGGGAGCATCCCTTCGTAGAGATACTGAAGAAGGGTCTATTCGGATAAGCCATGCTGCGAGCAACTTGCACATAACTTTTTGAACCTCTCCTAATAATAGTAGAGAGATTCGTTGCTCCTTTGTTGGATTCCCAAGATGTTTCGCCTAAGCTCGCTCGCCTTTTCCGCAAGAAAATACCTATCAAGAAAAATACGAGACATTTCAGTCCATGTAGTAATTGAATTAGGGGGAAGATAAAATAACCATTATTTAGCCGATCCGGCTACGGAAAAAGGAAATGTCCGTAGTTTGATTTGGTCTTCCGAGACCCCTTGCGGTTTCATGCTACTACACACCATATGGAATTCAGTGAGTTGTTTATGTGGACTTTCGCTAGGGAGACCGTTGAATGTCGGGAGTAGATGAATTAAACCTGTTTTTAGTTGAAAAGGGGTCTCGCCATTAGGAAAGGTGATGCAAAGTGGTTGTTGCACAGCAGGGGCTACGTTTAGTTCTTGAATTGTTTGATCTCCCGTCGGTTCTGGTTCTGGTATAGGATCTTCGACTGGTGTAGTTTCAGAAATGGATTCCTGATTAGATTATTGTCTGCTTTGTTCTCGTTCTTGTTTCTTTCTCCTAAGCGTTTCATCGTGAGTTCTACGAGCTCTTGCTTCAATCTCCGGGTCAAGGTCAACTAGATTTCTCGGATTTCTCTTGGTCATAAAAATCAAACAAAACAATCAGTGATTGCCGAAAAATAAAACTCCCTGGCAACGACGCCAATTTTGACAAGTGTCGTTTTACTCGCCAAAATAAATAAAATAAATAAGCATGTTCAAATAATAATAGGATAAGGAAATTAAATTAGAATAGAGGAAGAGGGTCGATCCACAAGGAGTTCTGTTGGAATCGCTGGCTAAGCCTTGTCATGATTTAGATCCCAGAAGTAGCTAAAACAAATAAGTAAAAAAAGGGGGGGTTGGTGTGATTGAAGTAACAAAATTATTAATAAACAAAAAAATGCAGTAAATAAAGTGAGGAATGAAGTAGAAAAATCACTAATAGGGAAGCAGCCTCGAGTTAGCTTCGTCAATTCCCACGATCATTGAAAATAGATTTTCACTACGGGATTCATGTCGGTTACAATCTGTGAGGCTCAACCCACCGTTACTTGCTTTTCTCTCATGTAACCGATCTTCCCAAGTCTATCTCCGAAAGTCGATTCTTAAATAAACCAACCACGTCTATCGCCGTTGAAATACTTAGTCTGAAAACAGGAAAAGCCCGACTCAGAAGTTGTCTCATTGAGAATCGTTTCTGATTTCATTTTTCCTTAGCGGACTGCCGCTAAGAGTGATCACAGGAAGTCGAAGTGCCACAAGCCAATTCTTCCTCCCAACTGTATAATTAAACGATTCCAGATCAACGGATCTTTTTTAATTTGAAAAACGTTTAAAAATTTTAGTAAGGCCGATTGCCAAACTATCTAAACAGAAAGATGAAAATGTATCCCGAAAGGATTTAAGAAATGCTCAATTCTCACGTATGGAAATGATTTGTACTAGCTCTCGACTTTTGGGAAAAATTAGCTAAGCATGATATTGATTATCATACTTAGCATGTTTTTGGAAAAATGTTTAAGATGCGTAGAAATAAATAAGAAGCAAAAATGAAACAAGGAAATACTTCTTTTAAATTAAAGGCAAGTAGCAACAAGAACTAAAGGCAAGAGATGATCTAAAGTCTTACCCAAATAAGGTATTTATAGGCTTAGATTTACTAAAGATATCAAAAAAGATGACTTAATTTAAAATGTTTGTTTTGAAATTTAAATTTAAAAATCCTAAGCTCGGATTGTGTTGACTAGATCTTCCAGAGTCTTTCCTTGCGCTGATTGTATCTTCTAGAAACTGCCACGTCAGACGCGTCGTGCCCAGAGTCGTGCCCATGATGTCAGACACGGCCAGAAAAATAAATAAAACTGCAGAAATGCATCTTTTTGCTACTAATTCCAGAATTGAGTCCCTACACAGAAAATGAGATAAATGCAACCAATTAAATAGTGAAAAGTCCTCAAGACAAAGAAAATAGCAAGCAAAAAGTGGCATCTATAGGAGCTTATCAATGGGATCACTTGGGAAAACATTTAAATAGATCAACATGCATGAAAACAGTAGGATTTCATGTAAACAACATAGCATGAACATGATTCACAAAATCAAGGCAAAACTAGCCGAAAACAACCAAACTAACTCTTGAGCTTAGATTGGCCTTTCAAGCTCAATTTAAACACCCAAAATCTTATCCTTAACCATGTTAAGGCTTTATAAAACAGTTCCACACACCACCAATACCAAAATGTTAGTCGAACACCCTATTCAAGCCTCTGGATCGTCTGATATCGCGTCTGAAGTTCCCAAATCAGTTTCCCTTGCTTATAATAGATTCAAAATAGAGCATTATAGTGATTCCATGCCCTCAAACAAGTTGCAACTAAAAAACCCAGCATCTAGCAACAATCGCCCATCGATTCATATCTGAAATTAACAGAAAACATCAATAAATCAACTCTATTCAAACTCCAGCTTAAACCCAGCAATATTATCATCAAAACCACATCTTTTAACAACTAAAAACATCAACCAAAAGGCAAGAAACCATCAGCTACTGATTTCCCACAAAACCAAGCCAAAATCTCAAGAATTTCAACCTTAAACAGTATTAACTCAACTAGTTTCTGGTTTTACATTATCAAACCATCATTTAAACTTTATCTAACATCAAAAACACATTTAATAACATCCACAAACCCAACAAAACAGAACCTACACGAAAATCTCACAAATCCATAAATAGCTTGATTAAGTACATTTCCATCAAACCCAATATAAAATCTTTAAATAAACACTATAAAAGAATTAAGAACGTGGGAATTTCAATAAAGAACTTACATTAGAGGAGAAAAACTTAGCTCACCTCTAATGGTTGATTTTCCCCTTTTTTCCAATGAAAAACCTTGAGAAAACTAAAGGAAAATAATTGGGTTTTAGAGAGAAATCATTAGAAACAAGTTTGATGATGAGAAATCAATGTAAATAAGAGTTTACCCTTTCAAATCTTGAGTAAAGAATGTTGTTTGGATGAAAGCACTTTGAAAGAAAATGTTGAGAGAAAGGTTACGTAAATTTTCTTGTAAAGATGATAACCTTTCAAATATCTTTTATTATATTTAAAATTCATTTTTAAAACATTTTAGAAACTAAAATATTTAGGGGAAAAGTCTGAAATTAGACTTAGCTAAATAGCTCCTTAAATATTCGACGTTTTGATTCTTTTACAAACTAGTCACCAAAACAATTTTGAAACTTTACATTTTAGCCACTACACTAAAATGTCCACTCTCCAAAACAAATTCCAAAATTGTTTCCGCCAAAAATAATATATATGTAAATAATGTTTTAAAACTATTTTTCCATAATTTAAATCTTTCCAAAAACCTTTTATTTAAAATAAATCCCAAAACTAGTCTAAACCGGTAAAACAAAATCGAACAGACCTTCAACCAAATCCGGTTAACTTCCAGAACCTAAACATGTGGCGTTACATCATTCTAATATTCCAATGAGCGTAGTTGGTCCCGTCGAAGAATGTGGCTTATCGATGGATTGTGTCATTTGATCAGTTGATTGAATTCTTGTATCGAGCCTCCTGGATCGCCTCAATAGGATATTAATCCCCTTCGATTGAGCCTCGCTCTGATACCAATTGTTAGGATTGATAGGCTCAATTTTCTTCAACCGAAATGGATTACCAAGTGGTGGAAAATTTGGATTTTTGGGTGATTGAGGTATGGAAGCTAAAAGATAAAATATACGATAATTTAGAGTGGTTCAACCTTCTAACAAGCACCTACATCCACTACCTCGGCTTCCCACAAAGGATTTCACAACCAATTCACTAATTGATTCGTCTCCTTTTCTCTGATGAGGAGGAAACCCTTACAACGATCAAAGCTTTCTAGCCCAAAGCTTGATCAAACCCTCTCTACAAGAGATATAGATAAGCAAACTAAGATCCCTCTTACAAGGTTGATGTTTGCACACTAAAGCACTCACTCAAACCTAAACACTTCGCAAATTTGAAAATTTAGGCTCATAAGTGTTGTCTATACAAAGAATTAATAATTAAAGCCCTAAGAAAAATTTCTCATCATATGGTTGTTAACAGATTGAAGCATTAGTCTTCCCTTGATGCTTGGAGGTCCCTTTTATACTCCCAATTGAGTTTGTAGCTATTGAGGACCACTGGGATTGAATTAGAGCTATTGGAGCCTTTATTTCCTACTATAAATGTAGTTCCTAAGAAGGATGTTTTGATACAGCTACTCGTGTATCGAAACAGACATCACCAGAACTGCATTTATGGTGGAAAATAAATGCTCCAACGGCTCTAATTCAATCCCAACGGTCCTCAACGGCTACAAACTCAATTGGGAGTATAAAAGGGACATACAAGCATCAAGAAAAGACTAATGCTTCAATTTTTCAACAACCAGATGATGAGAAAATTGTCTTAGGGCTTTAATTATTCATTCTTTGTATAGACAACACTTGTGAGCCTAAATTGTCAAATTTGCTAAGTATTTAGGTTTGGGTGAGTGCTTTAGTGTGCAAACATCAACTTTGTAAGAAAGATCTTAGTTTGCTTATCTTTATCTCTTGTAGAGAGGGTTTGATTAAGCATTGGGCTAGAAAGCTTTGATCGTTGTAAAGGTTTCCTCCTCATCCAAAAAAAGGAGACGAATCAATTAGTGAATTGGTTGTGAAATCCTTTGTGGGAAGCTAAGGTAGTGTATGTAGGTGCTTGTTAGAAGGTCGAACCACTCTAAATTATCATGTCTTTTATCTTTTAGATTCCACACCTCAATCACCAAAAAATCCAACTTCTCCACCACTTTGGTAATCCATTTCGGTTGAAGGAAATCAAGCCTATCAATCCTAATAGGTTTTTGAAGAATTCCCCTTTTCAAAACTATTTTTCCCAATAGTGTTAAGAGAAGCTTTTAGTTTATCCACCTCATCATGGTGATAAACATGGTATTTTTCAAGAAGGTTATTCAAAACAATGGATTTCTTTTCAAATTCATTTGAGGAATTTTGTAAAAGCAAAACCTTCTTTTCAACTTCCGAGTTGGTCTTGGAAAGTGAATCATTTCGAGCTCTTAAAACTGAAATCATTTGTTTGTTTTTCAAAATTTATTTTTGTATTTCTCTACCAACTCATCATACACCTCTTGTAACTCACCATATGCATCATGAAGTTCATCAAAAGTGTAATATAAAGTAGATGAGTTAGAGGTTACCTTTGGATCCTCCTCAAACGCCATGAGACAAAGGTTGACAACTTCTTGCTCCTCTTCGGATAACTCTTCATCACTCCAAGTAGCAATGTTAGCCTTGAGCTTCTTCTTCTTCCTGGAGCTCTTCCTTTTAAGTTGGGGGCAATCAGATTGAATGTGCCCCTACTTCTTGCACTCATAGAATATGAGTTGGTCCCGCTCTTCCTCTTTGCTCTTGTTCTTGAAGTCTCCTCTTGTAACACCCCAATTTTGGGCTTAGAAGTTTTGGGTTTGGACCGGACCGGTCAGATTGCGGTTCGAATATAAAAGGGTGATTTTTAGGAAGGCCTAGTTCGGGTTGCATTAAAAATATGGAAAAATATCTTAAAATCCTCTTTTATTATATATAAGAGAATGGTGAAATCAATTTTACAAAATGAGGTTTGGAAGTGTGACATTTTGGGTTAGTGACTAAAATGTAATTTTTTGAAAACTGGGTGACTGTTTTAAAAGGATTGAAACTTTGAATCTTTAAGGAGCTAATTTACCCAAGAAGAGTTTCTCCAGATTTTTCTTAATATTAAACATTTAATTAATGGTTTTAATTAAGGGAAAAAGGGAGGGTAATAGATATTTTGTGATCATAACTAACTTTCTTCAAAATTTTCCATTTCTTTTCTCTCAACCCAAAGACTTTTCTCCAGCAAATTTCCCTCTGATTTTGACCTCTAAAGAGGAGATTTCAATCTTCATTTGATCTCTAATCATTTCTACATCAAAACCTTAGCATTTGCTTATTGAATTTTCAAGAATCTTGGTTCCAATTAAGGAGAAACTCACATTTAGAGGTATGAACGTCCTTCTCCTCTAAATACTCAGTTCTATACTGAAATTCCCAAGTTCTCAATCCTTGATTTGAGTTTTATTAAAAGTTTTAATGATTTGTTCTTGATCTTGGCTTAAAATGCAAGATTTGGTTAATTTTTGATGAAATTCGTATGAAATGATTGGGCACTGTTTTGAGGTGTCTTTTTGATGATTTTTGGATGTATAATTGATGTGAAATTGAGGTTTAATCAATGCAATCCCGAATAGGTTGATTTTCCTAATTTTTGCTTGTGTTAATGGTGGTTTTTGGGGTGATCTTGTTGTTCTGCTATAGCTGGAGGTATAAGGACGTGATTAGATCCTTTTTGGATGTTAATTGAGGTTTATGAATGATTGGAATTGATGGATCTTGGCTGGAGTGTTGTAGAGATGTTTGGTTGTGATTTCGGTTGTGTTTGGTAGCCGAAATGTGAGTTTTGATGAGAGCAGCGAGTTTAGGTGTCTTGGTTGAAGATATTAATGCATGATGATGCATTAATCCTCTACTTTGATGTGTTTAAAACAGGGGAGACATCTTCGGATCCTTGTGGTGTTGATCCGGAAGCTTGATTGGTGTTTCGGCAAGTTGCGAAATGGAATCGGTGAGTGAAGTTTGGTTTTCAGCTTTGAAACCAATGTTTTGAAGGTTTGGGAGCTTAGTTAAAGTCTAAACAACTTAGCTAAGCTCAAAAGTAAGTTTTCGGAAAAACTCTCTTGTTGGTGAGCCATGGTTTGGTTGAATGCAAAGTGATTTGTTTGCATGTTTATTGCTGGTTTTATAAGCCATGTGTTGAAGGATGCTCAAGGTAAGAGATCCTTGGTTTTACATTGATAAATGTGATTTCAATGCATAGTAATGCATGTGGATTTAATGGCTTTGTTAAATGCTTTAAAACAGTGAATTAATGATGTTAAATGATGTATATTGGCAAGTGATGTGTTGTTTTATAAGGACTAGAATCGGATATAGTTAGCCGGCTATAGGATTGGGTGCACCGTGAATTAAGTCGCCTTGGATGTTGAGGGGTTGTGATTGTACCATGCTCCATCCAAGTACACTAACGAGATGGTTAAGAACAACATGGTGGTTAAAAGTCCATGGGTGGTTCTTGTTTTAAGGTCACAATGGTGGTTAAAAGTCCATGTGTGGACCTTGTGTATTGTTAAGGTCACAATGGTGGTTAAAAGTCCATGTGTGGACCTTGTGTTTTGTAAGATCACAATGGTGGTTAAAAGTCCATGTGTAGATCTTATGTTGTAAGTCCCGTGATCTCGTTAGTGATGTTATACAACTACCAATGAGTGATGTGGAGGGGTTGTGATTGTACCATAGTCTCTATCACGGGTGTTGAGGGGTTGTGATTGTACCATGCTCCACCTTGATATTGGTAGTGTGTATGAAGCGTATGGGACAACGCTTGTAATCCGCGTATCCGATTGTCGATTGTGTTTTGAATTGAGAAATGGTTATGATTATCACTTGAAAGCCAATATGACATGTTAATGATTTGAAGCATGAAATGCTTGGTTTAAATACATATGTGCATGATCAAATGTCATTTGAATTAAAGGCTTTGAAAAGATGCTTTGTAAATGCATTGTTGTGATGTTTTAAATGAGCATTCTTCACTATGCTATGTGCTTACGCTCTCTCTTTCTTAAACCAATACTGCAGAGCATTAAAGTGCTAGAAGGGGCAGCAAGGGGATCAAGAATCTAAGTGGAAGCTTAAGCTCATGTATGGTGACTATTTTCATAACTTGCTTAGCTTTTGGCATTTGGCAATGGGGAACCTATGTTGTTGTTTTGGGAGATGTTTTGGACTCCCTAAGTTGGTTTTATGCTTTTGACAATGATGGAACATGTAAATGGCCTTTATGAAGTTGGTTGGGTGTTTTGATGTTTGTATGGTTTCCAATATAGGATGCATGCCTATAGATTAAGGTTTTTCCTTAATTGATGCCATGGTTGAGAATGGATGATGCTTTAATGTTCCTTAAGTATATAATGACTTGCTGGTATGATTTGAGGGTCTTTGGAATGTGTTTGATTGGTTAAAAGTGATTTAAACCAGATAAATTTCTGCAATCTGGGCAGCACGTTTCGGAACAGGTGCTACTGTATCGGAACAGAGGGCCTGAAATGGCCTTGGCGTTCCGAAACGGGTAGAGCCGTTCCGGAACGGTTTTGCCACTGCCAAGCCCTGTTCCGGAACTTGTTTCGGAATGGTCCCGCGTTTCGGAACGAATCATCCCTGTTTCGAAACACCCGACCGTTGGGCACTGAAACTGATGGTTAAATGTCTTGAAATCTTTGCGTTTTGGTCCTGAACTTGGTTTATGCAATTGAATGAGTTTGAGATGTCCGTTTGAGTTGAAATTTGGTAGAGAAGCATGAAACTTGACTAATTTCATAATGTAACTCAAAAGTGGATTAAGTCCTTATAATTTTCAGATTTTGCATTTTGGTCCCTAAATTCATAGATTGTGCAATCGAGTCCCTAAATGTTTTCTGATTGTGGTGATCTTTGAGTATGCTGATCTTATGAACATTTCTAGGGTTAATATGCATTTAGATAAGATTAAAAAGAAAAAAAAGGGTCGTTAATCAAGGTTGACTTTCGGGTTGAATTTGGTTTTCCCCGTGTAAACTTCTTAATTCGGGTCAGTCGTCTAGCCCGGGTTAAGGGGGTTACATTTGGTGGTATCAGAGCTGAGTTCTCGAATATTTGGGAACGGTTAAGTGGGTGATATGTGTATGATTGTTTTGTATGCTTGTTGAGTGAAAGCATGTTGTGTGAATTGTAAGTATGTTACAATTGTGATGTATGCTGTGGTGAAGCATGTTAGAGGGACCCATTGCCAAATCAAAGATAATGAAATGATTTGTTTTTAATGGGAAATGAGCTTGAGTACTTGGATTACTTACCTTGCTGAACCTGATTTTGTTATTGCATTGTGATTGCATTGTTTAGCGAATGGCACCTCGTAGAGAGACAAGGATTAATACTCGAGCTATGGCTCAAAATGAGAATGAGGAGAACGTTGAAAATGTTGTGGATTTACCTCCTCTGCCTGGTGGTGGTGGTGCTAGGGGTGAAGGAGCTGATGTTGCGGCTGGGGCTGGGGTCGCTGGACCTGAAGCTGGTCAGGGGCAAGCTGTTCCTGACATGACAATGCTGATACAAGCTATTGCTGGAGCTTTTCGAGCAGCGGTAGCTGGAGCACAAGGAGCTGGGCATCAGGAAGATGCTAACGCTAGACTACCTTTGGAATGTTTGCGCAGTTTGGGGGGGACTGAGTTCAGGGGTTTGTCTGCTGAAGGTTCTGAGTCTTGGTTGGAAAGTACCAAGAGAATCTTGGGGAAAATGAATTGTAATGATGTGCAGAAGCTGGGCTGTGTGGTATCGCTGTTGCATGATGATGCGTATACTTGGTGGACGACCTCTATCTCTGGAATGGCGGAAGCTGATGTAACTTGGACGTTCTTTCTGAACGCGTTCAAGAGGAGGTATCTGGGTGTGAGGTACCTAGATGAGAAGAAAAGAGAATTCATGTCTCTTACTCAAGGGAGCATGTCTTTAGCTGAGTACGAGGTTCAGTTTGTCCGGCTTAGTCAGTATGCACCTGAGCTTATCCCTGATGAGCGGGAGAGGTGTGAACGGTTCCGTTATGGTTTGGTGACGACGGAAGTAAAGACTTATATGCTGGCTGCCTAGTATAATGATTTTGATGTGCTGGTTGGTAGAGCAAAGGACATTGAGATGAATTTGAGTCTATCTTCTAGAAGTGCTGGTTCTAGTGCTGGTAAGCGAGCTGCTGAGTATAGTTCCGGTGGCGGACGGAACAAGAGAGGACGTGATCGAAAGTATCAGTCTTCAGCTAGGCGAGGTGGTGGAGGCCAAGGTGCGTCTGTTCAGGGAGACAGGGCGAGAGCTGAACCGAACACATGTTGGACATGTGGGTCGCGTGGACACCTGAAGCGTGATTGTCCTCGAGCAGTGAGGGAGGTGCAGGCTCTTGTTATGGTGGCTGGTAACTCGTGCTGGAACTGTGGATCAGTGGATCACATGAGGAGAGAGTGTCCTCTGTTGGCCGGTGGTGGCCAAGGACGTGTTCCTGGAGTTGTTGCACCACAGAGAGGTCGTGGGCGCGGCCGTGGTAACTTCCAGCGGAGAGAGGAGGGTGGACGGAATGTGGCTCATGTTGTAGCTGTTCAGCCTGAGGGTGGTGGTCAGGCCAGAGTGTATGCTCAGAGAGAGGGGAGGAATGACACGGATGTGATCGCAGGTACTTTTACTTTGCAATCCTTGTCATTACTTTCCTTGATTGATTCTGGATCTACACACTCATACATTTTGCGTAAGCATGCTGAATTCCTGGGTTTGCCTGTTGAGTCTTTGGATGTTGGTATGCGTGTCACTAGTTCTTTTGGTGAGACTGTTGTGACTCGAAAGCTTTATAGAAGATGTCATTTGGTTGTGCAAGATCATGTTTTTCATGTTGATCTTATGGAATTGCCTTTTTATGGTTTTGATGTAATCCTTGGTATGGATTGGCTTGTTGAGAATCGAGCTGTAGTGGATTGTGAGAATAAGCGAGTTTCGTTGAAGCTTGCGGATGATTATGAGGTGGTAGTGGTTGGTGAGAATGTGAAGTTTCTTGCCAATGTGGTGTCTACATTGGAGGGGAGTAGGATGCTGAGGCAAGGTTGTGAAGCTTATCTCGCTTTTGTGATGAATCCTAGCTGTAAGGAGTTGCGTGTGCAAGATATCAGGACTGTGCGAGAGTTTCCTGGTGTGTTTCCGGAGGAGTTGCCGGGATTGCCTCCTAATCGCGAAGTGGAGTTTGGGATTGAGTTGTATGAAAACACAACTCCATTGTCCATTACTCCGTATCGTATGGCAGCGAAAGAGTTGAAGAAGCTGAAGACGCAACTTCAGGAGTTGCTTGATCGTGGTTTCATTCGGTCGAGTGTGTCACCTTGGGGTGCGCCGGTCTTGTTTGTGAAGAAGAAGGATGGCACTATGAGAATGTGCATTGATTATCGTCATCTTAACAAGTTGACTATCAAGAATCGGTATCCATTGCCGAGAATTGATAATCTTTTTGATCAATTTCGGGGAGCGTCTGTGTTCTCTAAAATTGACTTAAGGTCAGGGTATTATCAGTTGAAGGTGAAAGATGTGGATGTGCCAAAGACAGCTTTTCAGAACGAGGTATGGGTATTATGAGTTCCTTGTGATGCCGTTTGGTTTGACAAATGCTCCTGCAGCTTTCATGGATATGATGAATCGAGTATTTCATGAATACTTGGATAAATTTGTTGTGGTATTCATTGATGATATCCTCGTGTACTCGCGTACTGAGGAGGAGCATGAAGAGCATTTGAGAATTGTGTTGCAAACTTTGTTGGAGAATCAGCTTTATGCCAAGCTGAGCAAGTGTGAGTTCTGGCTTAGAGAAGTCGTGTTTCTTGGTCATGTGGTTTCTGCTGAAGGGATACGTGTTGATCCTCAAAAGATTGAGGCGGTGATGAATTGGAAGCCTCCTAAGTCTGTTCATGAAGTCCCGAGTTTCCTTGGTTTGGCGGGATATTATCGGAGATTTGTGGATGGGTTTTCAAAGATTGCTGCACCTTTGACGAAGTTGTTGCAGAAGGATGTTAAGTATGAGTGGACGGAAGCGAGACGGCAGGCTTTTGAGAAGCTTAAGACAGCTTTAACGCAAGCTCCTATCGTGGTTCAACCTGAATCAGGGAAAGATTTTGTGGTGTATAGTGATGCGTCCTATGTTGGTTTGGGATGTGTGTTGATGCAAGAGGGTAAGGTGGTGGCTTATGCGTCACGGCAGTTGAAGGTGCATGAGCGCAATTATCCTACGCATGACATTGAGCTGGCTGCGGGAGTTTTTGCTTTGAAAATCTGGAGACATTATCTGTATGGTGAGAAGTGTACTGTGTATACGGATCACAAGAGTTTGAAGTATCTGATGTCTCAGAAGGAGTTGAATCTTAGGCAGCGACATTGGGTGGAGTTGCTTAAGGATTATGATTTGACGATCGAGTATCACCCGGGTAAAGCTAATGTTGTAGCGGATGCCTTGAGTAGGAAGGTAGCTGTTGAGTTGAGGGCTATGTTTGCCAGTTTGAGTATTTCGCGTGATGGTGGTCTTGTGGCTGAGTTGCAAGTGAAACCATCTTTGGTTCAGTTGATTAAGGAAAAGTAGTTGTTGGATTATTCCTTAGTGTCTCATGTTTAGGATATCGCGGAGGGTAGGCCTTCGGATTTCTGTTTTAATGATGATGGAGTGTTGTGTTTTGGGAGTCAGATAGTAGTGCCCAATGATGCTGAGTTGAGGCGTGCTATTCTGGCTGAAGGTCATAGTAGTCCTTTTGCTATGCACCCTGGTAGTACTAAGATGTATCGTGATCTGCGTGATGAGTACTATTGGGTGGGTTTAAAGAAAGATGTTGCGGAGTTTGTAAGCAAGTGCATGGTGTGTCAGCGAGTTAAGGCTGAGCATCAGTTTCCTTCAGGGTTGTTGCAACCGTTGAGAATTCCTGAGTGGAAGTGGGAAAGGATTACCATATATTTTGTATCTGGTTTGCCCTTGTCGCCATCGAAGAAGAATTCGGTGTGGGTGATTGTGGATCGCCTGACGAAGTGTGCGCATTTCTTGCATGTGCATACTACGTACACTTTGGATAAGCTTGCGGAGCTGTACATTGCTGAGATTGTGCGGCTGCATGGTGTGCCAAAGTCGATTGTGTCGGATAGGGATCTGAGGTTTACATCGCGTTTCTGGCAGTGTTTGCACCAGGCTTTGGGTACACGGTTGAATTTCAGTACATCTTATCATCCACAGACGAATGGGCAGTCCGAGCGTGTTATCCAGGTTTTGGAGGATATGTTGAGGTGCTGTGTGATTGAGTTCCAGGGCTCTTGGGAAAACATTTGCCTTTGGTGGAGTTTGCCTATAATAATAGTTATCAGGCGAGTATTCAAATGGCACCTTATGAAGCTTTGTACGGGAGGAAGTGTAGGACTCCTCTGTGTTGGGCTGAAACGGGTCAGAAGTTGGTTTCGATGCCAGCTTTGTTGAAAGGGACCACCGAGAAGGTGAAGCTCATTTGTGAGCGTTTAAAGGCAGCCTCTGACCGGCAAAAGTTTTACGCGGATTTGAAGCGTAAGGAGATTGAGTATGATGTAGGTGACCGTGTGTTTTTGAAGGTTTCGCCTTGGAAAAAGGTGATGAGGTTTGGCCGAAAGGGTAAGTTGAGCCCTAGGTACATTGGACCATATGAGGTGATTGAGCGTGTGGGTCCTGTTGCGTACAAGTTGAGGTTACCGCAAGAGTTGGAAAAGATTCATGATGTGTTTCATGTTTCTATGCTTCGGAAGTATAGATCGGATCTTTCACATGTGATGCCTGTGGAAGAAGTGGAATTGAATCCGGATTTGACTTATGATGAGGAACCGGTGAAGATTCTGGATTCGGATAGTAAGGTTCTTCGAGGCAAGACCATTGAGTTGGTAAAGGTGTTGTGGAAACATCGTGGTGTTGAAGAAGCCACGTGGGAACGGAGGGATGACATGTTGAAGCAGTTTTCGTACCTCTTTCCTTCAGGTAAATTTCGAGGACGAAATTTCTTAAGGGGGGAGAGTTGTAACACCCCAATTTTGGGCTTAGAAGTTTTGGGTTTGGACCGGACCGGTCGGATTGCGGTTCGAATATAAAAGGGTGATTTTTAGGAAGGCCTAGTTCGGGTTGCATTAAAAATATGGAAAAATATCTTAAAATCCTCTTTTATTATATATAAGAGAATGGTGAAATCAATTTTACAAAATGAGGTTTGGAAGTGTGACATTTTGGGTTAGTGACTAAAATGTAATTTTTTGAAAACAGGGTGACTGTTTTAAAAGGATTGAAACTTTGAATCTTTAAGGAGCTAATTTACCCAAGAAGAGTTTCTCCAGATTTTTCTTAATATTAAACATTTAATTAATGGTTTTAATTAAGGGGAAAAGGGAGGGAAATAGATATTTTGTGATCATAACTAACTTTCTTCAAAATTTTCCATTTCTTTTCTCTCAACTTTTCTCTCAACCCAAACACTTTTCTCCAGCAAATTTCCCTCTTATGTTGACCTCTAAAGAGGAGATTTCAATCTTCATTTGATCTCTAATCATTTCTACATCAAAACCTTAGCATTTGCTTATTGAATTTTCAAGAATCTTGGTTCCAATTAAGGAGAAACTCACATTTAGAGGTATGAACGTCCTTCTCCTCTAAATACTCAGTTCTTTACTGAAATTCTCAAGTTCTCAATCCTTGATTTGAGTTTTATTAAAAGTTTTAATGATTTGTTCTTGATCTTGGCTTAAAATGCAAGATTTGGTTAATTTTTGATGAAATTCGTATGAAATGATTGGGCATTGTTTTGAGGTGTCTTTTTGATGATTTTTGGATGTATAATTGATGTGAAATTGAGGTTTAATCAATGCAATCCTGAATAGGTTGATTTTCCTAAGTTTTGCTTGTGTTAATGGTGGTTTTTGGGGTGATCTTGTTGTTCTGCTATAGCTGGAGGTATAAAGACGTGATTAGATCATTTTTGGATGTTAATTGAGGTTTATGAATGATTGGAATTGATGGATCTTGGCTGGGTAGTGTTGTAGAGATGTTTGGTTGTGATTTCGGTTGTGTTTGGTAGCCGAAATGTGAGTTTTGATGAGAGCAGCGAGTTTAGGTGTCTTGGTTGAAGATATTAATGCATGATGATGCATTAATTCTCTGCTTTGATGTGTTTAAAACAGGGGAGACATCTTCCGATCCTTGTGGTGTTGATCCGGAAGCTTGATTGGTGTTTCGGCAAGTTGCGAAACGGAATCGGTGAGTGAAGTTTGGTTTTCAGCTTTGAAACCAATGTTTTGAAGGTTTGGGAGCTTAGTTAAAGTCTAAACAACTTAGCTAAGCTCAAGAGTAAGTTTTCGAAAAAAACTCTCTTGTTGGTGAGCCATGGTTTGGTTGAATGCAAAGTGATTTGTTTGCATGTTTTAATTCTGTTTTTGAAAGCATATTTTAGCATGTTTATTGCTGGTTTTATAAGCCATGTGTTGAAGGATGCTCAAGGTAAGAGATCCTTGGTTTTACATTGATAAATGTGATTTCAATGCATAGTAATGCATGTGGATTTAATGGCTTTGTTAAATGCTTTAAAACAGTGAATTAATGATGTTAAATGATGTATATTGGCAAGTGATGTGTTGTTTTATAAGGACTAGAATCGGATATAGTTAGCCGGCTATAGGATTGGGTGCACCGTGAATTAAGTCGCCTTGGATGTTGAGGGGTTGTGATTGTACCATGCTCCATCCAAGTACACTAACGAGATGGTTAAGAACAACATGGTGGTTAAAAGTCCATGGGTGGTTCTTGTTTTAAGGTCACAATGGTGGTTAAAAGTCCATGTGTGGACCTTGTGTATTGTTAAGGTCACAATGGTGGTTAAAAGTCCATGTGTGGACCTTGTGTTTTGTAAGATCACAATGGTGGTTAAAAGTCCATGTGTAGATCTTGTGTTGTAAGTCCCGTGATCTCATTAGTGATGTTATACAACTACCAATGAGTGATGTGGAGGGGTTGTGATTGTACCATAGTCTCCATCACGGGTGTTGAGGGGTTGTGATTGTACCATGCTCCACCTTGATATTGGTAGTATGTATGAAGCGTATGGGACAACGCTTGTAATCCGCGTATCCGATTGTCGATTGTGTTTTGAATTGAGAAATGGTTATGATTATCACTTGAAAGCCAATATGACATGTTAGTGATTTGAAGCATGAAATGCTTGGTTTAAATACATATGTGCATGATCAAATGTCATTTGAATTAAAGGCTTTGAAAAGATGCTTTGTAAATGCATTGTTGTAATGTTTTAAATGAGCATTCCTCACTAAGCTATGTGCTTACGCTCTCTCTTTCTTAAACCAATAATGCAGAGCATTAAAGTGCTAGAAGGGGCAGCAAGGGGATCAAGAATCTAAGTTGAAGCTTAAGCTCCTGTATGGTGACTATTTTCATAACTTGCTTAGCTTTTGGCATTTGGCAATGGGGAACCTATGTTGTTGTTTTGGGAGATGTTTTGGACTCCCTAAGTTGGTTTTATGCTTTTGACAATGATGGAACATGTAAATGGCCTTTATGAAGTTGGTTTGGTGTTTTGATGTTTGTATGGTTTCCAATATAGGATGCATGCCTATAGATTAAGGTTTTTCCTTAATTGATGCCATGGTTGAGAATGGATGATGCTTTAATGTTCCTTAAGTATATAATGACTTGCTGGTATGATTTGAGGGTCTTTGGAATGTGTTTGATTGGTTAAAATTGATTTAAACCAGATAAATTTCTACAATCTGGGCAGCACGTTTCGGAACAGGTGCTACCGTATCGGAACAGAGGGCCTGAAATGGCCTTGGCGTTCCGAAACGGGTAGAGCCGTTCCGGAATGGTTTTGCCACTGCCAAGCCCTGTTCCGGAACTTGTTTCGGAACGGTCCCGCATTTCGGAACGGATCATCCCTGTTTCGAAATACCCGACCGTTAGGCACTGAAACTGATGGTTAAATGTCTTGAAATCTTTGCGTTTTGGTCCTGAACTTGGTTTATGCAATTGAATGAGTTTGAGATGTCCGTTTGAGTTGAAATTTGGTAGAGAAGCATGAAACTTGACTAATTTCATAATGGTAACTCAAAAGTGGATTAAGTCCTTATAATTTTCAGATTTTTCATTTTGGTCCCTAAATTCATAGATTGTGCAATTGAGTCCCTAAATGTTTTCTGATTGTGGTGATCTTTGAGTATGCTGATCTTATGAACATTTCTAGGGTTAATATGCATTTAGATAAGATTAAAAAGAAAAAAAAGGGTCGTTAATCAAGGTTGACTTTCGGGTTGACTTTGGTTTTCCCCGTGTAAACTTCTTAATTCGGGTCAGCCGTCTAGCCCGGGTTAAGGGGGTTACACCTCTTCTATAGAACTTTCTTCCATTATTGTACTTCATGAACCGAGCGAATTTCTTGACTATCACAGTCAATTCTTCTTCCTTCTCATCTAATCTAGAATCACTCTCTTCATGTGAAGCTTTGAGAGCAATTTCTTGCTTCTTCTCATCTACATTCTTCTTCTTTAATCTTCTCTCTTATTTTCTTCTTCTCTTTCGTTCTTCATGATCTCATGAGTGAGAAGAGATCCCACCAACCCATCGAGCTTTAAGGTCTTCAAGTTCTTGGCCTTGATGATTGCGGTTCTTTTTCCTTCCCATTAATTCGGGAGAGAATAAAGAAGCTTTCGGACTAGCTTGTCTTCGAGAATGGTCTCACCAAATCCCTTGAGACCATTGATGATGACTGAGAAGCGATCGAACATTTGAGTGACGCTTTCCTCGGGCGTCATCTTGAAACTCTCGTAGCTAAAGTTAAGGATCTCAATCTTGGTCTCCTTGACGTCGTTGGTTCCTTCATATGTGGTCTCTAGCTTGTCCCACACCTCCTTAGCACTTGTACACGAAGACATCTTCATGTACATATTCGGTCCAAGAGCACAAAAGATCATGTGTAGAGCTTTTTCATTGATTTGAAGCTTCTTTCTTCATTCATCGGTCATTTTGTGCTTGGACTTTGGAACGATTCTTCCTTCATTGGTTCTCTTCAAGGGAATGATTGGGCCATCTTCCACAACATCCCATATGAGGTAATCATTGGATTTGATGAATATTTTTATTTTTATTTTATTTTATTATTTTTTTAACAAAAAAAAACTCAGGTGAAAATACAGGTTCAAGGGCATCAACATGCCGGGAAAAACCATTCGAGAGTTGATGTGGGAAAGTTCTCGCAACTACCGTAAAGACATGCTGCCACGACAACAACAGGGGCAGCAAATGCCGATGCTGCAGCAGCAAAAAATTCTATGGTACGATCAAAACCCACAAAATTTTTTATACCATAGCAGTTTTGCTGCAGAACCCGACCTGCCCTGGCAATGTCATCATCCTCAAGAGCAGTCAAAATCCTTAGAAGACACACTGCAAGCCTTCATGGCACTCACTCAAAAAGTGTCGGCTTCTACGAACGCAAGTATCGCCAAGATGGATGAACTCTTGAGCAGACCAGTCCTCATTCATGCCACAGATGAACATGAAATCCCGAGGCAAGATGACGAGGACGCCCATGTGAAGGAATACCCAACATATGATGAGTCTGAGCAACAACTTGGCATGACAATGATCGAGGAGCCGGAATGGAGCAACACCGCGACAACGCTGAGTGAAATTCAAGAGAATGTCACGGCAACAACCACTTTTGAGGCAAAAACTCCAGTCAAAGCGGAAACTGCCGCCTCGACAGCAACTGTCGCCTCGACAGCAACTGCCGCCTCGGCAGCAACTGATGCTGAAGCAGCAACCACATCAGAGGCAAATTCTAAACCCACCACCTCGATTATGCCTGAACAAGATTGCACACATCCATCCTTGTCATGGCACTCGCACGACCACCTAGAAGAGCTACCCAATGACAATGCCTCACCGATGGAATATGAGCAGGTAATAAACGAACCTTTTGAATTATATGAAAACTCACCAATTCCATTGCAGGTATTTGAGGAACCAACGCCGGTGGACACAGAATCATCAAAGTCTCTACTGATGGAGATCTACGAGTGGTCAACAGAATTTGATATAGAGAGTGATGGCACTTACCAATGTCCCATTGACCTGCAAAGTAACCTGATAAAGAACTGTCAAAATAACTGCCTGCCGCAGCAGCAGACACGACAGCAAGAGATACATTCAACCACAACAACATTCAACGAAAACAAGGTAAGTTTGTGGCCGAATGTCAATTTGATTATTTCTAATCATATATTCATGCCCTCAGAAACATTACCAAGAAGGGAGGACTTCATGGACTACAAAGGGAAGAGAAAGAAAGGAGCCCCCAACATGAGAATAATCACCAGATGGAGGGTACGGATGGACTTCAAGAAGTACCGGAAACGACGCCTCAAGCATTATCAGGGGACTGAAGCCCCATGAATGCAGGAAGTGGTTACCTTAGAAGACGCCCCACCTGGCATCCCTAATTTAACCTAAATTTTATTTTTATTTTTATCATTTATTATTTATTAGGAAATAAGGTTTATTTTATTCGAATAATGCTTTTAGGAAATAAAGGAGCCAAGAAGAACAGGAGAAGTGAAATAAACCCAACACCCATCCATCAGCCCAACAAAGCCCAATATTGAAGCCTGTCGTCACGGCTGCCATGACAGACGCGGAAAAGACAGGCTGTCACTATGCTGTCACAACAGACGCAGAAACGTGTGACAGATGCGTGACAGACGCGGAAACGTTTGTCAGACGCATCAGACACGCTAAAGCTCGACAGCCGCCCTGTTATTCGCGTCTGTCGTTACAGCTTCAACGGGCAGCAATTCCTTTTCTATAAAACCCCGTTTCATTTTCATTTTCACTCACTTCTGCTTTTCTTACTTGCTCTCCATCTTTAGTTTTCATTTGCTTTCAATTACTTTTCACAACCCTTGCACTAACATGTCTTCCAGAAAAAACCCGCCGCAATGCTGCCTCTACTTCCTCACCGGCAGCAACTCCCCCACAGTCCTTTGCAACCAGAGATCTGTGGGAAGAACGAGGCCTCATTTATACTCCAAAGGCAAAGAATCTGGGCCTCAAGCCTTTCACCTGCCGCCTCCATACCATCTGTCGCCTCCATACCATCACCTGCCCCGACGGCAGCCGGCAGCACCCATGTCGAAACATCTGCTCGAGGAACAAAGTGACCAGTGCCCTCGGATGACCATGTTGCCTTTGTTGCTGGGTTCTCT
Source organism: Hibiscus tridactylites (assembly GCA_958450335.1). NCBI lineage: Eukaryota > Viridiplantae > Streptophyta > Magnoliopsida > Malvales > Malvaceae > Hibiscus > Hibiscus tridactylites. The sequence goes on along the minus strand of OY288286.1, from coordinate 53,964,649 downwards.
TCCTCCTCCGTCTGGGCAGACAAGTGACATTGAACCCTCTATTCAGAGGAACATGTCGAAGGAATTTACACCGGTAAAGAGGCAGAAAAGAATGGCAGATAAGAAAACTCTGCCAAGGGCCAACAGCAACGGCAACAGCTCTAATATTAAGGTTTTACAGCAACCACCCCAACCTGCCCCGCAAACCAGAACCCGCCGCCAGATTCGCCTCAGCAGCAGCAGTGAAGACAGTGATTAAAATTTAAGTTTCTTATCTTCTTATTGCTGCCTGCCATATATATTTTGTGATGTACTGCCTTCATATGCTTTCATTTTTATTTTGTCATTTGCATTGAGGGCAATGCAACCCTCGAGTTTGGGGGTGGCAACCCTCCATATTCAAGGAGTACATCTTAGTTAAATTGTGTCCTTTACTTAGTACTTTTCTAAAAAAACGAAAATTAAAAATTTTGGTTGAAAATTGTGAACTGAACTTACCTGTCATGACAGCTCTGTCGTGGCAGCATCTTTAGGACAGTTTAAGGAGAAGTTTAGAGCCTTTCTATAGTTCTGAAAACTTAAACACCATTGTGACTGTTATATTGCTTAGATTTCTTTTAGCCAAACTAGAATAGGATGCTTAGTACTTGAATAGCCCCTAGAGGTGCCTAACACTGGCTCTAGAAAAAAAAAAGTTTAGCAAAACAAACTCAATAACCTAGAGGTGCCCGAAACCGGCTCTAGGAAGCTAACTAGAGGTGCCCAAAACTGGCTCTAGTAAAACTTAGCTTGAAAATAGAAGAAAAAGAAGCATGAAAATGTGTCTTCAAAAATAAACTTTGGCATAAAAATTCGAGTAAAAAAAAGTTGAATATTCTAGTGAAACTAAGAGAGTCTTGGCATATAACTGTTCACAAGCATGCACACACTGCACGAGGACTATAGGGAGATTCTGGACAGATCCTAAATTATCCGACAGGTTGCTGCCGCCACAGAGAACGAATGACGGGTAAGGGAAAGTTCACTGTTTGAAAGCCAAAACAAAAATATTTCATTTTTTTGGTCTTAGTTGCTTGAGGACAAGCAAAAACTTGAGTTTGGGGGTGTGTTGAGTGTGTAAAAGTTCTATTATTTACACCCTTTTAACCCATATTTCTGCTCCATTCAAGCATCATTTCATTGCATTTAGGTTAGTTTTCAGCAAAACATCACAAATATATAAAAGGCACAGATTCTACTAAAAATGGTTGTTTTTGGCAGGTTGCCGCCGTCGTAGACGGTGAAGGCAGGCGCGGGGCAGAAAAGCAGAAGAGCTGAACTGGACAAACAGACGAAGAGGACAATGCTGCCATGGAGCTGCCGTGACAACAGAGGACGACAGCAAGTTGCTTCCATAGTAGACGGAGAAGGCAGGCGCAGGGCAGAGAAGCAGAAGAGCTTAACTGGACAAACAGACGATGAGGACGAAGCTGCCATGGACCTGTCGTGACAGCAAGGTGACAGCAACCTTATGAAGAGGAAAAGTAAAGTGGACCTCGATAGATAGAGAAAAATATGCTCGTCTGTCGTGTGAAAGCCAAATATTTTTCCAAGCCCCGGATCAAAAGATATGTCAAGCCAAAGTTCAAGGAGAGAAAATCCCAAGAAACAAGGAGGACGGCTGAAAAGTAGGATCCTTGAAGATTAAGTCTTTATTAGAATCATACTTTTAATTAAAGTTGTAATCCTTGTTACCTTAGATAACTTGAGCCCAAAGCTTATATAAGGGCATGTATTTTAACCTAGGAGAGAATCCACACATCATACCCCATAACCGACAACCAAAAACCCTCCGTCGTTTACCCGCCGTCGACCCACCGTCGACATGTTCTAAAAACCCCCTAGGGCCACGGGTTGATTTGTAAAGTAGTTGCAAGGGTTGTTTTGTTTTAGGATTTTCCAAGTTCAATAAAATAAACTTCAAGTTCTCTTATTTTGGTTTTAACATCTTGCAAGAGCATCGGGAGAGCATTGTGAGGTTATCTATTTACTTAGCATCGGGAGAGTTAAGTATACGAAAGAAATAAGAGCGAGTTCTCTAGTTTATAGTTGAACTATCTTGTGCCTAGGGATAGGGCAAGGTTAAGTGGCTAAAGAAGAATTCATACACATCGGTGTTCATCCTTCGATTCACGCCGGGAGGTATCATCAAAGACGTGTTCATCGACAGACTTGGACCTAGGGATAGGCCAAGGCAGATCTGGGATTCTTGCCAAACTTGAAGTACGGAGTTGGTGTGTCTGCTGCCGCGACAGCAAACGGACAGCCGCCGCGACAGGTGCTGCCGCGACGGGCACGACGACAGAACTGGAGTTCCTAAGCAATTCAATACCTGCACTATTGAGCAATTCAATACCAGCCCATTCTCTCTATCTTGATATCTCAATTATTTTATTTGCGATTTTCCTTATTATTTTTGTGACATCTTTCTAAACTATTTTCTTTACTTCGTGCAGTGAATCAAGGTGAAGCTATTAGCCCAATCCCTGTGGAGACGATATCCGATACTTCGTATCACTTTACTACTTGCGTCGTGTACACTTGCACTACAATTGCGATAGACTCTTTTACACGCAACAAGTTTTTGGCTTGAGGCGTTGTCCATTGACTTTGAATTGGTGCCCGTCTTTTAATGATCGGATAGTGATGGCACCATGGGGAAAAACTTGTACCACTTGAAACGGGCCAGACCATCTAGATTTTAACTTCCCTGGAAAGAGTTTCAACCTAGAATTAAATAACAACACAAGCTGCCCTGGGCAGAACTGTCGTGGCAGCAACTTTTTGTCATGCCACTTTTTAGTCTTTTCCTTGTAAATCCTTGCATTGTCGTAGGCCATTGTCCGTAATTCCTCAATCTCGTTCAGATCTAATAGCCTTTTCTGGCCTGCCTTGTCCAAGTCCATGTTCACTGCCTTGATTGCCCAATATGCTTTGTGCTCGATCTCGACAGGCAAGTGACAGGTTTTTCCATAAATCAAACGGTATGGAGACATGCCTAATGGAGTTTTAAAAGTTGTCCTATATGCCCATAATGCATCATTCAGAAGTAAAGACCAATCTTTCCTAGTTGGCTTAACCATCTTTGCAAGAATGTTCTTCACTTCCCTATTGGATATCTCAGCCTGTCCATTGGTCTGTGGGTGGTATGCTGTCGCGATCCTGTGCTTGACACCATATTTCTTCAAGGCGGCAGCAATTACCCTATTATCAAAATGTCTCCCCTCATCACTGATGATCGCCTTAGGGATGCCGAATCTAGAAAAAATGTTTTTGTGCAAAAACTTTTGGACCGTCTTGGCATCATTCTTTTGAGTGGCAATGGCTTCAACCAACTTGGAGACGTAATCTACTGCTAGGAGGATGTACAAATTTCCACATGAACTTGGAAAAGGTCCCATAAAATCAATCCCCCAAACGTCGAAGATCTCGACTTCTAGAATGTTCTGCATTGGCATCTCGTTTCTCCTCGAGATGTTACCTGTCCGCTGGCATCTGTCACAGTGCTTGTAAAAGTCATGTGCATCCTTATATAGTGTCGGCCAGTAGAACCCTGACTGCAGCACCTTGGCAGCAGTTTTATTGCCTCCTAAGTGACCTCCATATTGTGAAGCATGACAGTGATGGAGGATGTCTTCTTGTTCTTCTTGTGGTACACACCTCCTTATAACTTGATCTGCGCATATTTTGAAAAGAAGAGGTTCGTCCCAATAATAATGTTTAACATCATTTTGAAACCTCTTCCTGGCTTGATAATTAAGATCAGAAGGAAGTATTCCGCTAACTATAAAATTAACGAAATTAGCATACCAGGGGAGTTCAGAAGACTTACCTGCCGCCATGGCTGTCGCGACAGCGATTCCGGCAGCAAAGAGCTGCTCATCTGGGAAGGTCTCCAGTATGTTTGTCTCGTCGATTGGTAGACTCTGTCCCTTTTCCAACCTTGACAAGTGGTCTGCCACCTGATTTTCTGTCCCCTTTTTTTCCTTGATCTCAAAGTCGAATTCTTGTAGTAGCAAGATCCACCGTATCAATCTGGGTTTTGCATCCTTCTTTGCGAACAAATACTTTAGGGCAGAATGGTCGGTGTGTATTATTACTTTCGTCCCAAGTATGTAAGAACGAAACTTTTCGATGGAGAACACCACAGCTAACAGCTCCTTTTCTGTGGTGGTGTAGTTCACTTGGGCGTCATTTAATGTTTTGCTGGCATAGTATATGACATGAAACAGCTTATCTCTGCGCTGCCCAAGTGCTGCCCCGACAGCATAGTCACTAGCATCACACATAATCTCAAATGGCTGTGTCCAGTTTGGTGGCTGTACTATGGGGGCTGTCACTAGTTTTTCCTTCAAAATCTTGAATGCTTCAGTACATTCTTCATTAAAGTCAAAGGGTCGGTTCTGCTCTAAGAGATGACATAGGGGCTTCGTGATTTTTGAGAAATTCGCGATAAATCTCCGATAAAAACCAGCATGCCCTAAAAACCTTCTAATGCCCTTGACTGTGGTTGGCGGCGGCAGCTTCTCAATTACTTCAATCTTAGCCCTGTCGACTTCTATCCCACGGCAGCTAATCTTATGGCCAAGGACTAACCCTTCGTCCACCATAAAGTGGCACTTTTCCCAATTTAGAACAAGATTAGCTTTTTCACATCTTTCAAGTACCTTTTGAAGATTGCCGAGGCAGCTCTCAAAATCGTCTCCAAATACGGAAAAATCATCCATGAAAATCTCAAGGAAGTCCTCTACCATGTCGGAGAATATGGCCATCATGCACCTTTGGAAGGTGGAAGGTGCATTACAAAGTCCAAACGGCATCCTCCTAAACGCCTATGTTCCGTAGGGGCATGTAAAAGTCGTCTTTTCTTGATCCTCTGGTGCGATAGCAATTTGGTTGTAACCTGAATAACCATCAAGAAAACAATAGTAAGGTTTACCCGCTAATCTATCAAGCATTTGATCAATAAAGGGTAAAGGAAAGTGGTCCTTTCGGGTAGCTTTGTTAAGCTTCCGATAGTCCATACAAACCCTTCAACCGGTCACAGTCCTGGTTGGGATTAACTCATTGTTCTCGTTGGTTATCACGGTCATTCCTCCTTTCTTGGGAACACATTGCACCGGGCTCACCCATTTGCTGTCGGAGATGGCGTAAATAATACCAGCATCTAACCATTTAATTATCTCTTTATGCACTACCTCCTTCATCGCATGGTTTAACCGCCTTTGGGCATCTATAGTCGGCTTATGATCTTCCTCGAGGAGGATTTTGTGCATGCATAACGCCGGACTAATGCCTTGAATGTCTGCTATCATCCATCCAATCGCCTTTTTGTGCTGCCTTAGCATGTCGATTAGCTGTCGTTCCTGTTCCTGCGGCAGCTTAGCAGAGATGATTACGGGCAGTGTGTCATTGGAACCAAGATAAGCATATTTAAGCTGCCCTGGCAGGGGCTTTAGTTCTAAAGTAGGTGGTTCAACAATAGATGGCTTTTGGATTACATGGTTATCTGAAGTATAATTCAAGGGTTCGAATAACTTACTTGGACGATTGACTAACCAGTTTACCTCCTCCTGATCTTCAGTATCAGATGTATCGGATTCAGAGGAGTTGCTGCCGTCGTTGCTGTCGTGACAGTCCTCCAGGTGGCTGTCGCGGCAGTGACCAAATTTTATATCACGGCAGCCCGACCTGATGCAGGGGTGATCAAGAGTCACCTCAATGATGGCCTTGCATTCCTCGTCCACATCAGCATGTTTCATTGCTTGGAGAACATTCAACTTAATCTCTTGATCGTTCACGCGCATGGTGAGTTCTCCTTTCTCCACATCAATCAATGATCTTCCTGTGGCTAAGAAGGGTCGCCCAAGGATGACTGGTGCGTTTTCGTCTGCCTCACAGTCTAAGATAAGAAAGTCAGCAAGAAAAATAAGCTTATCCACTCTTACCAGAATATCTTCATTTTTTCCTTCGGGATGAACGTAAGAGCGGTCGGCCACCTGCAGGGTCACTGTCGTGGGCCGCGCCTTTCCAATGCCTAATTTCTGAAAAACAGACTTGGGCATTAAATTAACACTAGCACCAAGATCACAAAGTGCCTTACCCACAAATTTATTTCCGATTACGCAAGGTATGATGAAACTCCCCGGATCCTTCTTTTTCTAGGGTGGCTGCCGATGAAGAATACTCATGCAACCTTCTGTCATCTTTACCGTTTCAAATTCCCCAAGTTTAGATTTTTTCGACATAACATCCTTGAGAAATTTAGCATAACCGGGCATCTCCCTAACAGCATCTAACAACGGAATATTAATATGAACCTGCTTAAAAATATCATAAATCTTTTTAAGTTGAGATTCATGCTTAGCTTGTTGTATCCGTTGGGGAAAAGGTGGTGGAGGACGATAATCAGCAATACGCCCTTCCCACTACATGCGAATCTGAGGACGGTAATCATCGTTTTTCTCTTCTATCGCTTTTGCTGTCGTGACAGGCTCCTCGGCAGTAGTCTGTTTGTCACCTGTCGGGGCAGCTTCCTCGGTAGGTTTATCCAAGGCAGGTTCCTTTTCTGTTTCAGCTTCTTTTTCCGGCCCTGGTAATTTCTTCCCACTCCTAGTAGTAATCGCCTTACATTGCTCATGTGGGGGTGGTCTAGCATTTTCAGTATTGCTAGGGAATCCTCCATTTTGCCTCGGCTTAATATGTTGAGAAACCTGACCCATTTGTGTCTCTAGGGATTTCAAGGTAGCTTCATGATTTTTCATCCTCATCTCGGTTTTATCCATAAAGGTTTCCGTTTTCTTGACATATTGATTCATATTCTCCATATATGTACCGGTCTGAGACATAAATGTGGCCAGAGTTTGTTCCAATATACTACTCGTGGCAGGTGGTGGCTGTTGTTGCTGCTGCGGCGGCAGGTGCTGCGGCAGTTGCTGTCGCGTCAGCAATCTAGGTCCTCCCTGATTTTGATTATGTGCTTGCGGATTCAGGGCATTGTTGGGATTACTCCAGGAAAATTTGGGATCTTTCCTCCAATTAGGGTCATAATTGTTGGAATTGTAGTTCGGCTTGTAATTTCCAACATATTTTCCCTCTTCTATTTGTATTGGGCACTCATCCCGACTATGATTTCCCTCACAGATGGTACAGACTTCCTCAACAGCAAATCCTTGTAATTCATCTTCATTCAATAACCGTTTCATTGCTTTAGTAAGGAATGCTACATGTGATTTCATAGTGCTGTCGGCCTCATAGTCCTTGACAGCAAGTACCTGTTTACCCCTCTTCTTGTCGTCGGAAACTGCTCCTCATTCTTGGCCAGATTTTTCAAAACTTGCAATGCCTCGTCCGGTTCTTTATCCAATAATAATCCATTGGCTGCAGAATCAATTCGAATGCGAGTTTGTAGGTTGGCAGCATTATAGAACTTTGTAACCTGATTCCAGACGGGGAATCCATGCATTGGGCAGTTTCGAAGAAGAGTAGTAAATCTGTCCCAGGCCTCGTGCATTGGCTCGTCATCTTCCTGTTGAAAAGTAGCAATTTCGTTACGTAATCACTCAGATAAATGTGAAGGATTAAAACGAGATAAGAATTCACGAGATAAATCTGCCCAAGTTACGATTGAACCCGGTGTAAGTTTATTCCACCAAGTTTTAGCTCTGTCCCTCAATGAATGAGGGAATAACCGAAGCCTCAGTATCTCCGGACTAACTCCTGGCAGTCTAAACGAACCACAGATCTCCTGGAACGTTTTGAGATGCTCCCTAGCATATTCTGTCACAGCACCACTAAACTGCCCGGCATTGTTGATCATACTAAACATGACAGGCTTAAGTTCGAAGTTGTCAACATCAATATCCGGCAGCGTGGTCTCCAGTTCTACATGATCGTTCAGCATGTAGTCTCGACACGACCGTCGTCCATCTGCCCCAGGCGGGTCACTGACAGGCGGGTGATTATCGCCAAGGGGTGGTATGCGACCGTCAGCAGGTTGGTTATGGCCCATCTTCTCTAGTTGTTCCTCGAGGTATTCGTTTCTGTCTAAAAGTCGGCGAAGCTGTTTCTTGAGACTGAAGGAACGTTCGATTTCCGGATCTAATGGATACTCGGGATCTTCACCTCTTTTAGATATGCGCATAAACAAGAAAACCTCGTGAAAAGCAAGATTTGAAAGCACAAAAGAAAAATTAAAGAAAAATTAAAACGAAAACAAAAATAAAAACGAAAAGTGCAATAAAAGAAAGGTGTAGTTATGTTGCCAATCCTCGGCAACGGCGCCAAAAACTTGTTGCGTGTAAAAGAGTCTATCGCAATTGTAGTGCAAGTGTACACGACGCAAGTAGTAAAGTGATAATGAAGTATCGGATATCGTCTCCACAGGGATTGGGCTAATAGCTTCACCTTGATTCACTGCACGAAGTAAAGAAAATAGTTTAGAAAGATGTCACGAAAATAATAAGGAAAATCGCAAATAAAATAATTGAGATATCAAGATAGAGAGAATGGGCTGGTATTGAATTGCTCAATAGTGCAGGTATTGAATTGCTTAGGAACTCCAGTTCTGTCGTCGTGCCCGTCGCGGCAGCACCTGTCGCGGCGGCTGTCCGTTGGCTGTCGCGGCAGCAGATACACCAACTCCGTACTTCAAGTTTGGCAAGAATCCTAGATCTGCCTTGGCCTATCCCTAGGTCCAAGTCTGTCGATGAACACGTCTTTGATGATACCTCCCGGCGTGAATCGAAGAATGAACACCGATGTGTATGAATTCTTCTTTAGCCACTTAACCTTGCCCTATCCCTAGGCACAAGATAGTTCAACTATAAACTAGAGAACTCGCTCTTATTTCTTTCGTATACTTAACTCTCTCGATGCTAAGTAAATAGATAACCTCACAATGCTCTCCCGATGCTCTTGCAAGATGTTAAAACCAAAATAAGAGAACTTGAAGTTTATTTTATTGAACTTGGAAAATCCTAAAACAAAACAACCCTTGCAACTACTTTACAAATCAACCCGTGACCCTAGGGGGTTTTAGAACATGTCGACGGCGGGTAAACGGCGGAGGGTTTTTGGTTGTCGGTTATGGGGTATGATGTGTGGATTCTCTCCTAGGTTAAAATACATGCCCTTATATAAGCTTTGGGCTCAAGTTATCTAAGGTAACAAGGATTACAACTTTAATTAAAAGTATGATTCTAATAAAGACTTAATCTTCAAGGATCCTACTTTTCAGCCGTCCTCCTTGTTTCTTGGGATTTTCTCTCCTTGAACTTTGGCTTGACATGTCTTTTGATCCGGGGCTTGGAAAAATATTTGGCTTTCACACGACAGACGAGCAGATTTTTCTCTATCTATCGAGGTCCACTTTAATTTTCCTCTTCATAAGGTTGTTGTCACCTTGTTGTCACGACAGGTCCATGGCAGCTTCGTCCTCATCGTCTGTTTGTCCAGTTAAGCTCTTCTGCTTCTTTGCCCTGCGCCTGCCTTCTCCGTCTACTATGGCAGCAACTTGCTGTCGTCCTCTATTGTCACGGCAGCTCCATGGCAGCATTGTCCTCTTCGTCTGGTTGTCCAGTTCAGCTCTTCTGCTTTTCTGCCCCGCGCCTGCCTTCACCGTCTACGACGGCGGCAACCTGCCAAAAACAACCATTTTTAGTAGAATCTGTGCCTTTTATATATTTGTGATGTTTTGCTGAAAACTAACCTAAATGCAATGAAATGATGCTTGAATGGAGCAGAAATATGGGTTAAAAAGGGTGTAAATAATAGAACTTTTACACACTCAACAATATTCTTCCAATAAGGATAGTTATCCTCATTGAAGTAATGAGGCTTAGTGATGGATTGTGACTCGTAGTTGTTGCCAGAAGTAGATGCCATTGCTTCTAGTTTTTGTTGATCGAACTCTCCAAGAATCAACTCAAGAGGGTTGTAATCCTTCCAATGAGTGTAGCTCTGATACCAATTGTTGAGTTGATCACACAATTGCAAATGGCCAAGAGGGGGTGAATTGGTAATTAAAAATTTAAAAGAAGGAAAAGAATAAGTGAAAAAGATGAGACAAGACAGTTTACAGTGGTTCAAGCTTCTAACAAGCTCTACATCCACTACCTTAGCTCCCACTAAGAATTTTCAACCAATCCACTAATTGATTCTTCCATTTTTCTCAGATTAGGAGGAAACCTTACAAACCGATTAAGCTTTCTACCCAAAGCTTAATCAAATTCACTCACAATTACAAAGAAAGAAAGACAATCTAAAATGTATCTCTCAATAGACTAATTAATTTCTCAATTACAAACAAACACTCCCCAAACTTGAAAGATAGATAAACAATGAAGAATTTTACAAGTTGGGTACACAAATTTGACTCTATAAGCTCAAGGGTTTGGAATAAATGCTTGGATGTTACTTGAAGGTTCAATAGTTGTTGTTGTAGCTTTGGAGACTTGTTTTTATACCATCTCATTGATTTCTAGTTGTTTGGGTGGTTGAGATCATCAATAGAGCCATCGGGGCTCTCTCTTCCCTCCACAAATGTTGTTTTGCAACAACCCGTATCGGAACACGAGGCCTTGTATCGAAATGGACACCCAAAAAATAGAGAGTCGTTGTGTGTAAAAAGGGACCCGTGCCGAAACGGCTATAGGTATCGAAATAGTTTGAAACTGTAAAATTCTTTAAAGTGTAAAAAGGGGTCGTATCAAAACGGCTATATGATGTATTAAAACATTTTTAAACTGTAAATTGGTGTTTCGAAATAGCAAAGGGACGTATCGAAACACTTAACCAATTTTTCAAATGTTTGGTTATGACAAGTAACGGCTAGTTCATTTAATGCTCGATTTTGAAAATACTTAACCCCTGTATCGAAACAGGTATGAGTCGTTTCGAAACAACACTTAAAAATAAAAAGCCCAGATGAAGCATGTATCGAAACGAGCAAGCCCGTTTCGAAACCCTTGTCTCGAAACAGATTGGTCTGTATCGAAATGGATGTTTTCAGTGGCAAAACGTATCGAAACACTTTGGGGCTGTTTCGAAACGTCTGGGCAATTTTGAGTATTTTGTCTTTGAAACACTTAGAAAAATTTATGGGGTTTAAGTTTTGACTTTAAAACATTTTAAGTCTAAAATTTACTTGTGAAATGTGAGTCTTTTGAGTACTTAAAAATTTATTTACTTTGCAATTTAGTCCTTAGATTATTTGTTATATCAAAATCAAACATTGGTTTTACAATCTCCCCTTTTTGATATAACAAAAACAAAGTGATTTTTTAAGTAAATCCCCCTAAATTTAAACTAGGTTTTGAAAATGATTTTGAAAAATTTAACTTAACCCTTCTCCCCCTTATTTGTTAGATCAAAATCAATGAAGGAATATAATCTTGAGATAAAGCAATATAGCACAAGACAAAGCATAATTAAAGCAACATAATTTCATTAAGCATAATAAACCAAAGAAAAATAATTCCACAATATCCAAACATAATATCCAAACTTAATACTTAAAAACAATAGATCAAAGCATACGTAGCAAAAACATAGATAGGTGGATAAATAGGGAAATCCTAAACTAGATGATATGCAATGGAATGCAAAGATCTAAGGCTAATCGTCATCTTCATCTACATCATTGGCGGTGCTCATTCGAAATTGTCTCCACTCGCCATAGAAGCTGGTAAAAGACATGTCCAATGAGGCTTGTTGAGTTTCAACCGAAGTGAGTCGATTCTCAACACTTTGGATCCGTCCCTCCACGAAAGTGAGGCGAGTGTCAATAGGGAAAAACTGGAGTCTATGTGGGTTCGCAAGCCAGTGGATTGCTCAATAAGGAAAGTCATGAGGGTTTCTTTGTTTGGTGGAGCAACTTGAGGTTGAGGTTCGGGGGGCGCAACTTGAGGAGGATACTCAACACGAATCCACACTCCATCAATGAAATGAAATTTGCAACGGAGAAGTGTGTGATCATCGAAGGGATCCTTGAGAGGTTCCGAAAAATCAAGAGAGCAATCGATCCCAAACTTTGAGAACAAGTAACTCAAGGTGGTGCCATAAGTGAAGGAAGTGACAAGATCCGAGTTGCGGTTTTGAACAAGATGCACCATCTCGGCAAACATGATTTGGCAAAGATTTGGTCGACGTTCCTCACGAAATCAACGAATCCAAAAATCGTTGACTTACCGAATGTGGGAGAATTTTCCTCCGGAAGGACAAAACCACCACGAGACCATGAAATGAAGGATGCGATCATGAACATCAAAGATGGTGACGGATTGTATGATCTTGAAAGAATTTGAAGTTGGTATGGGCGTCTTTGTTTCGAATACTCTTTTAATAGAGTAGAGTGAGGTTGGAAGTAGAGGAATCGTAATCGATGTTAGAACTTCCAATAGCCTCATCGATTCATACTCTCTTCGTAGAACCCATATTTGAAATCTGGAAAAATTAAGACACAAAAACACATGTATGCGTAAATTAACCAAATCCAATCCAATAGGCAATCTAATAATCAAGGTGTATAAAAATCTATACAATATAGTTTAAAACATATATAAACATAAAATAAATTTTTGGTAAAAATAATTTCAAAAAATAGTAAATAAAAATATACGATATAGTTTTTATATTCAAACCAAAAAATTTCGAGTTTTAAAGAAATTTTTCAAAAACTTCAAAACTCATACTATAAGTATATATACTATACAAAAATTGAGTAAGAATATTAAAGAAAATCAAACAAAAAAATTATAAAAAAACAAAGAAAAGGGTTTATACCTTGATATAGGATAATGGATTAATGAGGGATGATTAATACACCAAATTTCTTGCAAAGCTTTAGCCTTGATGTGTAGATTGAAAACCCTCAAAAAAATTTAAGTTTTGAAGTCAAAAATCAAGGGATTTAAAGAGTTTATATAAGGGTTTTTTGTTAGGGTTTGAGAGAAAAAGGGAGTTGGTGTTTTGATTAAAGTTTGACGCTCATTTAAGGCTATTTAAAACAATCTTTAATGCCCGGATTTTGGGCCTAAAATAATTTGATGTTGGTTCGAGGTTCGTAGGGCGTAGACTAGAGATCCGAGTTTTTGGGAGCGGTTTAGGGAAAAAAGGTTCGAGTTATGATAAAAATATGAGGAAATACTTAAAAATCATTATTAATTATATACATGATTTTGGTAAAATCAATTTTAAGAAAAGGACTTTGGAAGTGGGACATTTTGAGTTAGTGACCAAAATGCGATTTTTACAAAGTTGTTTTAGTGACTACTTTGTAAAAGGATTTAAACTTTGAATCTTTAAGGGGCTATTTTACCTATTTGTTTTTATCAGATTTCTCTCTTAATTTTGAGCGTTTTAAAAGGTTTTAATTAAGGATTAAAATGGTTTAATAAAAGAAGAGTTATTTCATTAAAATCCATTTTACGTCATTTTCTCTCATTCTATTTTCTCTCAAAGTTTTCCTTCAGTCAAACACTCTCTATTTTCAAGAAACTTGAGGTAATGCTCTTGATTTACTAAGTTTTTAATTTCTAAATGATTCTTTAATCTTGATTTACAGAACCTTATTGTTTTTTCTTTGATTTTTTTCAAGAAAAACACATCCAATTGAGAGACATTTCATCCATTAGAGGTAACATTCGTTCTCCTCCTCTAATGATCGGTTCTTTACTAAAATTCTCAAGTTATCAATCCTTTACATATGTTTTCTAAGTTGTTTTGACGGATTAATCATGGAAATTTGGTTAATTTGAAGATTATTGGTTGAAATCTTATAATTTTCATAATGCTACTGTTTTACTTGATTTGAGAATGATATTAATCATGATTTGGATGTTAAATGATGTTGAAATAAAGATTTTATCATAATAATCCCGAATTGGTTGGATCTCTAGTTGTTAGAAGGTTAGATTTGGGGTTTTTTGTAGAGATAATGTGATTTTGGTGTTGCTGGAGGTATAAGGATGAAATTAGGTTGTTTTTAGATGTTAATTGATGATTAAAAGTGCTTGGAAGTGTTAGGCTGTGGCTGGGTAAACGTTGTAGAGTAATCAGAGGTATTTTCGGTTGTTTCGAATAGTCGTTTTGGTGTTTTTGGGCAGAGCAGCAAGGTAGCTTTGATTCCTGGTGGTTTTAATGCATTGAGATGAATTAATCATCTGTTCTTGTGTGTTATAAATAGGGGAGAACATATCGGAAGAGATCGGTGAAGTTCTGGGGGCTCCAGAAGCTTGATTACGCTTCGGCAAAGCGAGTGAGGCATTGTCGGTGAGTGGAATTGGTTTTAAAAGCCAACTATTAAAGAAAGAGCAATATGAGATAGATATTTCTAAATGAGAAATGGTTTTAAAATGCATTGTTATGGGTAGTTTGATTTGAGCATCCCTCTCTAAGCAATTGTATTTACGCTCTCTTTTTTTCAACAATGCAGAGAATTAGCTTATTTGGGTAGCAAAGAGGCAAAAAGGGTTCCAAGGAGTGAGATTAAGCTCAAGTATGATTTTACATTTTCTTATTAGTAATAATAATTGGCAATGGGAGGATACCTTGTTGTTTTGGGAGATGTATTTTGAAACGCCATTTTGTGCAAGTTTGGTTTGATGTTTTAGACCTGTAAATGGCCATTGCTATTTGGTTTATGCTTTATTTTGTATTTTAATATCTTGCTTGACTTGACAATAGGTTGCATGCCTATAGTTTACCTTTGATGCAAATGTTCATGTTATGATGTTAATTCTGCCGTGTGTGATTGTGGTTTGATGTTTTAAATATGTTGTATGCATATTGGAAGCATGTTTGAATAGTTTTGTAGGGGTTAAAGTGTGTTAAACCAGCAAAAATGGGCATTTTAGGCCCAGGCATAACAGTTCGTAGGGTACGACATTTGTACGGGTAGGCCATTTCTGGCTTGGCTTATCGGTACAAAAAGATCTGTATCGATACGATCTTTGTGAATTTCGTTAGGCGAATCGGTACGCGGGACCGTACTGATACGATTTTGAGCTACTAGAATATGAGTTATAAATTATCTCAAAATCGTACTGATACGGTGCTTAGTGTATCAATGCGGTGGCTAGTAAGTTAGTTGTTTGGGATCTTTTTGAGGTTTTATTTCTTTACGTTTTAGTCCCTAAATGTTGTAGATGCAATTAAATGAGCATGGATGGTTATTTTGAGCTGAGATTTGGCAGAGATGCATGTAACATAATTAATTGAAGGTTGGTAACTATAAAAGTAAAGAAGTCTCTATATTTTACTAAAATTACAAAATGGTCCCTAAAATGTAACTGTATGCAATTGAGTCCCAAATTGATGTTTGATCGAGTTGCAATTTCTTTCAATGCGATGTTAAACACTTAGGATCATAATGAGCATCTAGACAAGATAAAACGAAAAAATAAGGTCGTTTAATGAGGTAAAATTCCCAGTTTACTTCAATATTCCTCGTGTGATCCATTCGGTTCGGTCTTTCACCCAGACCGAGTCGAGGGGGTTACATTTGGTGATATCAGAGCTAGGTTACGAAAGAATTAGGTGGTAAGGTTGATGTGATATTGTTGTTTGGTTTATTTCATGATGAATGCTATGCACGGTGAGTGATTATGTCATGTTTTGATCTATATGAGATGCACGGTGTTTGATAACATCAATTATGTTTTTTATATGTTGTTGGGGGAGAGGTTAAGGATACTCATTGTAATATTATTACTAAAGTAAAGAGAACTTTAATTTTGAAAAAAAAAACAGATGATTTTTATTTTATTAAACAATTATGTCTAATTCTATATCTCGCACTTAAATCCAAATACTTTTGGTAAGACAACCTATTTTGCTTCTTTGACTTTTAGTTTATTAAACAATTATGCCTAATTGAGATGTATAAAGATATATGAGATAACAAACATGAAATAATAAGAAAATTATTTTCTTACTAAATAAAAAGTTTAAATTATAGTTTCAATCCCTCTACCATGATTAAATTTGAGATTTAGATTACATACTTTAATTTCATATTTCACTATTCCTATGGATGGAAATCGTCTGCTCCCAAATTATGCCTCTTTTAGTGTCCCTACTTTAAAAAAGGCTGGTTTAAAATTTAAGGTTTAAGGTTATGGGTTGTGGTTAGGGGTGTAAATGAACCGAGCTTGAACGAACAAGGGTATGTCCGTGTTCGTTTATTTATTTTTAAAGGTGTCCAAACTCGGTTCGTGTTCGTTTAAATTTTTAATGGTATGTTCAAGCTCGGTTCGTTTATTTTTTGTTGTGTTCGGGCTCGGTTCGTTTAATGTTCACGAACATGATTGTTTATATATGTTCGTCAACTTGTCCGTTTAGCGTTCGCGAACATGTTCGTTTATGTTTTCTAGAATTTTAACTAAACAAACAAAAATAAAATAAAATAAAACCAACATAAACTTCACCATTAACTTATACAACGTACCACAATAACAAAATAAAAGTATAAAAATTCAAATTCTTAAAAACATTCACAAGTATTTTCATCCTAAAACATCCACAAAAATAACAAAAAATAAAAGAAACATCCATAAACATTTTCATCCAAGAATATGTGGAAGTATCATAGCCGATTTTTTTCCTTTGTTTTGGGTCTTTGTTCCTTAGGCTCTCGCTCCTCCGCTTTCTTAAGAAATCATAGTTGATATCATAGACTATCAAAATTTAGTAGCAATATCACAACCACAAAAGATCCATTCAGGCACACAAAATTATGTTCTATACTTCTGATATGAAAACTAGATTTACAGTAGTCTTGTTTACTCTCACAAGCCACTAAAAAGATACAGCAAAATAAAAGATAAAAAAACTCAATTTTTCTCACAAAGAGTTTCCAACAATCACAATACAAGGATTCTAGACTTCATTAGGATTTAATTACAGCCAAACAAACCTTGAATGAAAAGGCATTTTTAGAAAGGAAAGCTAGTTGTAATACAACAAGTGTCTAACATTATTTTATTTTTTAGGAACTGCAAAAAGCTAACAAATAGAGCAGATTTAGAAGAAATGAAATAACTTAATGCAAAAATGTTGCAAAAATAAATACCTTTGAAATTCTTCAAATTCCAACTTCAAAGTAAAGAAATCTCTTTAATTTCTTCATTGCTCTAAAAAAATAAAATTAGATAACTAAATTAAATAAAATTTCAGATATTAAATAAATAAAACAAATATTTAAAAATTACTCACTTTAACTTTCTTTTTCAACCCATAAAAGTTTCGATACCAATCAGAACCACGAAGTAACATTTGCACCGTATCAGTTCCTAAAGATGAACGATATGCATCAATCACCCTACCACCAGCACTAAAAGCATATTCTGAAGCCACTGTGGTGATATTAATAAACAAGATTTCACAAGCCATTTTAGATAAAATTCGAAACTTGAGGTTATTAACTTTCCACCACTCAAAGGCATCAAAATCGCCACTATTTTCGTTACAAATGAAAACTCCTTCTTGCAAGTATATATCTAATTCAGACTTAACATTGTCAATTGTGTCAACACTCCTAATATATCTCTCAAACTTGGACCTTCCAGTCATAACTTTACCCTTGCTTATTTTACTAGTGGTAAAGGCATTGGTGACAATATTTTCTTGCACATCATTGTTTGTCATTGTATCAACATTAGCTGTTGTATATTCATCCATATATTCCTTATAAAGCTCATATAGACTATCACGTACAATGTGAATTTGTCTAACAGCTTCCTCTTCAGAATAAATAACATGAAAACTGAAGTCAATCAGTTTCATCTTATTCCGAGGATCTAGTATGGCAGCAATAGAAATAAGAAAATTGCATTCACCCCAATATTTATCATTTTTTGCATTTTATCGACCATTTGTCTCATCCAAAGTTGCTCACTCAAAAAATTTTCCATCAACAGCTCTTTGATACTGCAAAGTTCAGGAAGGAATAAATTTGAAGTTAGATAATCAGAACCTAATATTTATTAAGAAAAAATATTAAATCAAGTAACATAAATAACAATTAAGAAATAATGAAAAAATAGATATATTGAAATTGTTTACCTGAGATAATGTTGGTAACTTTATTAAAAAGTGCAAAGAAAGAACTAACTTCCTCGACCCTCACCCAATCTTCATCACTTGGCAAATACTTATAACTTGCATCCCGTTGAGCATACCGCGGGAACACATCCTTAAACTCCAATGCACATGACAACATAGCATATGTTGTATTCCATTGTGTACAACAATCTAAAATCAACCTCTTATTTGGCAAATGAAGTTGTTTAACAATATCACTGAACATAGTCAAACGTACAGTGGATGTTGTGATGTGCTTCAAAATTTCCCTTATATTGCCAATCACATCTTCAATTTCGAAAAGACCATCATGCACCAATAGGTTCAAGATATGGGCACAACATCTGACATGAAATAATTTCTCATTCAAAGGAAGCCTTTTATGAAATGAAAGGCTATCTTTCAACATTCTTACAGCTGTGTCATTGTAAGAAGCATTGTCCACAGAAATTGAACACACTTTTCCTTCAATACCCCAGTCTTGTAAGCATTTGTATAATGCGTCATATACAACAACTCCATTATGCGAAGGAGGCACATCATCAAAGTTCAAATTTTTTTTGTAGATTCTAATATGAGTCCACAAAATGAGCCGTTAAGACCATGTATTGAATCTTTTGACCAGACTTCCACATATCGGTTGTAATGTTAATCTTATTCACTGTCTTTAACAACCCATTTAACCTCTTCTTCTCAACCTCATAACTTGTCTAGCAATCGATTTTGGATGTCGCACGAGAAATCTTTGTATAGAGTGGACTTGCAGTTTTCATCAACAAAGTGAATAGCTCATATTCAGTAAATGCAAAATGTAATTCATGAACCATTATCATATGAGAAACTACTTCTCTAATCTTCGCTTGGTCATATTTCCAAGTATGGATATCACTCGCACTGTCATATCTAGGTGATTGTGGAGGTAGAAAAAGATTGCCTTGTCCCTTTAAAGATATTTGATGTCTCACACAACCATCTAAGTGTCTTTTATATTGTGTGGTTGAACCATCTTTGTTCTTCGCAAGTTTGATCTTATAGTGATTACACTGTACTTTTTCAGTACCATCAAAAAGTTTAATTACAGTCAGTTCCTGCCAAACAGTTGATGTCTTCTTTCTATTTCTCCTCGTATAAGTGCCAGTTTCAGTATCATCCAAACACTCAAGATCTTCAGGGGTTGGTCTTTCATGAATTGTATCTTGAATATTGGAAGTTTGATTTTCTTTTCCTTCAATGACATCCATCGGTGATGAAGAACCAGTACACGAATGATGACCTTGTTCCGAATTATATGACATACCTAAAAATTTAAAATCAAATCATTATTAATGAATAACATCAAATATGATAAACAAGTTCTATAAAAGCAATAATACATATTGCTTAAACAAGATAAAAGAGAATAATATACCATAAATAAAGTTCTGAAAATGTCACTCCCGAACTCTTTGCGACCTCCCCGAACACCATTTTGGAGAGACTGTGAGAAAGAGTTGGAATGTCAGATCTTATAGGAGGATATACATATTACTAAAATATACAAAATAAAAAACTCTTTCGCATACCTTTGAGAAATTTATCAAGAGTTGTAACAAATTTTTTACTTGAAGATGAAACTATATTGAATCCAAGACGAAACTAAGTTGCAACAAAATACAAATTCGAATGCATCGTTAATCTCCTACAAAAGACTGAGTACATTAGTTTATACAGACTCCTAGTTTACATAGGACTAATAGAAAATTTTACACTACAAATAGGGAACAAATCAATGCAGCTTACAACAAAACCTAATAAGACATGAAAACTAAAATATGATCTTAAACTCTACTGTAAACGTAAAATACCAAAAATAACTCTAAAACTATAAACTACTACAAGTCTCCAATTCAACTCCATATATATATATATATAACAAAGCATCAAATTTTGAGAATTCAAATACACAAGCAGAAGTTAATTTTGAGAATTCTAAAACTATAAAATACTTCAATTCAACTCCATATATATATATATATATATATATATAACCAGTGCATTCAATATAACAAATAACAAGATATATCCTTTAAAAATAAAAGGAAAACAACCAATAGGCTTATACCATTAAAAACATAAGCACTAATTAAAAACACAAGCATTGATTAAAAACATAAATATGAATTTGATAGTGATACTCACCTAACACACACACAAACGAAAGAGATTGGCAAAGAAGATGAAAGGAAGGCAGCACAAAAATTCGAATTGTTGGTGGCAGCGAACGGAAGAGATTGGCAAAGAAGATGAAAGGAAGGCGGCACAAAGATTCGAATGATTGGTGGCGGCGAACGGAAGAGATTTCCAAAGAAGATGAAAGGAATGCGGCACAAAGATTCGAATGGTTGATGGCGGCGAACGGTGGCGCAAGGGAGAACCGAAAGCCCGGTGGTCGGAGGTTGATCA
The DNA here is from genome assembly GCA_958450335.1 of Hibiscus tridactylites. Lineage (NCBI taxonomy): Eukaryota > Viridiplantae > Streptophyta > Magnoliopsida > Malvales > Malvaceae > Hibiscus > Hibiscus tridactylites. The sequence continues at coordinate 53,944,108 of OY288286.1, read as the reverse complement.
GAAGAAAGGGTAAGGAGACGAGTGTTTATTTTCAAAGAGATGCGGCTACAGAAATTAGGGAAAAGGGTGATTAGGGTTATAATATGGTTTATATACTTTGAACTATGGGTTATTTTTAAAGGAGACAAGTGTTTATACATTATAATATGGTTTATATCCAGATATTCGAATCCAAATTTATTACTTAGTTTAACAAAATTTTCAAATTTAATGTTTATAATTTTACACATTTTTAGACTAAAAATTATATATTTTCATATTTTGATTGATTTTGATTTATGATATTTAAAATAAATGGAACTCATGATTTGAAGAAAGAAAAAAATATAAATTTAAAGAAAGGAAACTTACACCGGTGTAAATCAGTTCTTTAATTTACTAAACAATCAACACTGTCTTACACCGATGTAAATCAGTTCTTTAATTTACTAAACAATCAACATTGTCTTACACCGGTATAAATCAGTTCTTTACACTGTCTTACACCCCTACTTTGAACTTTATAAACGAACATAAACGAGTCTATAAATGAGCTTCTAAACGAACATAAACGAGTTTGTTCGTGAACATAAACGAGCCGAACACACCTATGTTCGTGTCCGTTCGTTTATTAAACGAACATAAAATTTTTGTTCATACTCGCTTATTTAGCTTAATAAACACATGTTATACGAACGGTTCACGAACAGTTTGTCGAACGCTCTGTTTATTTACACCCCTAGTTGTGGGTTTAGGGTTCATGAAATTAGGGATAGAGTGTATTTTTTTAAATTTAAGATGTAAAAATTAAGAGTAGAGTATTTTTTTTATTTTCCTATAATATGATTACTTTGTTCAAATACTAACATTCTTTACTATCTTGGTTAAGATACCGACAACAAACTTAAAAAAAAAAAAAAGAACATTAATATTTGTGAGATGTGCTGTAAAAAAGATTTTTAAGAAAAAAAATACGCATCCACATTTTGACTAAAATAGTTAATTGTGTTAATTATTTTGACTAAATGATTATCATAAAGATGAGTCTACTACTCTCGACGAACACCGTTAAATATCACTAACGATAAACACCACTTAACACTATTAAATTGATTAATAAAGATAAAAAAAATCAAAGACTCAATATATAATTATAAATTATTTAAATAAAATTTTAATTAAATTATTTTCCATATATATTGTATTTTTTATTTTTTTAAATAAGTAGATCAAATATCAATCTTAGTCGATTTAAAAATGTAAACACTAAACCTTAAACCTTAAATTATAAACCCTAAACTCGAAACTCTAATCCCTAAACATGTTCGCCTTAGTTGTTTGAGTGTTCTGCATCAACTTGCTGCTTGTACAATATGTGCTGAAGCCATGGAAACCACTAGTGTTGGAACAACGCAAGTTGTTCCCCTTCTAATGAAAGCTATTGGATGGCAAGGTGGAAGCATTCTAGCTCTAGAGACATTAAAACGTGTGGTGGGTGCTAGAAATCGAGCTAGAGATGCACTTGTTGCTGAAAGACTTAAGGTTGGTTTTCTCGAAGTATTTTTGGGACTTCTCGACTGGACAGACAGAGGAAGGAATGAACGTTGCTCTCAGATAAAATGGAAAGAATTAGAAGCATTCATGGGTAAAGTTTATAGTTTAGGATTTTAAGTTTAAAGTTTAGGGGTTTAGATTTATTGTTTTAAGTTTATGGTTTAGAATTTTGGGTTTGGGGTTTAGTGTTTTTGTTTTTTAAATTGACTAAATTTGGTATTTATCCAATTGTTTAAAAATTTTAAAAATATAATATTTATAGAAAATAATTTAATTGAAATTTTATTTGAAATAATTTATAATTATATGTTGAGTCCTTCAAATTTTTGATCTTTATTAATCAATTTGATAGTGTTCAACGATGTTCATCGTTAGTGGTGTTCGTTGAACGTGGAAGAATTTTTCTTATTATAAATATATTTTTTTGAATAGTTATAAATATATAAAATTAAATTATGATAAATTAAAGTATAAATAAATAAATCTTAAATTTGTATATTACTGAAAGATAAAAATCAAAATTTGACCAAATAAACAAGTCCATCCTAAAAACTAAGGGTTAATGTACCTTTTGTCCCCTGATGTTTTGTTGGGTACAATTTAATCCTTAAATTTTATTTTTTATATGTAAAATGGCAGTTGACTTTGAATTTAATCTATAATTCGGCGTCTAACTTTTTTTAATATAAATTTATCCTTAATCAAATTTTTGAATTTGTATTAAATTATTATATTTAAATGTTAACACTTTAGACAATTTTAAAATTATAAATAAAAATTTCAATCATTATTTTAAATTTGCTATATTAAAGCCAAATTATGAGTAAAATTACAGATCAATGTCAAATTCAGGGGTCAACTTGCATATCATAATTCATAATCAGGGGACAAATTGTATAGAAGTATCAATAGCCAAATTAAAATCAACATTTAAGGCTAGCCCAACCCAGAAAGAGTTGGCTCGAGTACTCTTTGCCCCTGGTCTTCCTCTTTACAACTGTGGTTAGCTACGACAAATCTCCGATGACATTGTGATAAGAGGATGGTAGTGTTTTGCGGCTCTAATTATAACATCTTTAAGTGTTTATAATTCTTGGTTAATCTCAGTTTTGCCGTGCCGGTCGTTAGGATGTCGGTGGGGCAGTTTTAGTAGGAATTTATCTCACTTCGCACTAAATTGGACGAGAATGAATATAAATTTCATAGGTGATGAGGTGGGGATAGAGACAAAAATTTAGACGTGTCGTGAATGGTGAGACAAGCGTAGACATATCCATCTACCCACCCCATTCTTACCTACTTCGTCGCATTCTCGTCCATCAATATACATAATAAAAATATTTAAATAATACTTCATCTGTTTCACTAAATATGTCTAGTATTTACTGGTCAATTTTTTTTAATTTTGACTCTTTATTGCTTTAAATTTATTATTGATAAAAATATAATATATATATATATATTAAAAACCTTCAATTAAATAGTTTAAAAATATGTTTTATAAAATTTAATTAATTAAAATATTTAAAATAATTACGGTTAAAATTTTAAAAAAAATACTTTTAAAATTTCAATATTAGACAAATTTAATGGGACGAAAAGAGTAATAATTTACATAATACTCGATTCACATTCATTGTTGATCTTTTAAATTCTAGTCTTTATGGTCGCAAGACAGGGGTAATTTTAAATTTTGTACCCTTAGAAAATCGTAGAACGGAGATGAAAATAAAAATTCTTGGGCGGGACGAATGTGGTGAACAACACCCTTTGCTCTAACCCCGCCTAATTGACATCCATAGCTGCAGTGCGGATGTTTCATCTTGAAGAAAAACGATGTCACTTCATACATGATCGTATACCTGCAACATTTCTATATTTATTTTGTTGGGAAAATGTGATATATATTCGTTCAGCAAGAAGATAATAAATTTCTGCAGTTTTGATCAGGAAAATATCGTTTTCAGTCCACATGCAGGTCTTAGAATTAGAAAGTACAAACGTGAAAGTCCCGTATACAAGGGCCCAACCATTCATCCAATTGACAGTTTTGGATTTGGCAGAGTCTAATGGTTTTTTTGTTTTTAAGAAGAGAGCACACGTGCGTTAACACGTTATTCTCTTTTGGCATGTTAACCAAACTAGCACTTTTTCAAACTTTATTTCTCAAATAACACGTTATTTTCACTACTTACATTAAAAAAATATCAAAAATGAAAATTTTCGTGCTTGCTTGGCGAATTTACTATAAGTCTACTATGGGAAATAATTTTCTTTGGATGCTATTTTAAGAAGTAAAGGTTGAAAAGGTATTATTTTGGTGATTATCCCCTTTCCTTTTCCTTACTAAATTGATAAAGGGGGATTGATATTCGTGGACAAAAAATGCCTAAATTTGCTTAAAAGCATGAATCGAGATTATTAAGTTTTCACAATCATAAAACAAATTGTGTATAGCATACATGCAATATCCTCTTTGATTTAGCTCTTACCTTTTATTTAATAAAATTATATATATATATATATATATATATATATATATCAGACTCTAAGCTAATGTCAATTGGTACATTACGAATTTGATTGATAGTATGTTAATATTTAAATTTAAATATTTATTTTATTTTAGATCATAGTATTCAGTTAAAAAATTATTTTTTATTTAAAGACAATTTAGTATTGTTTTTATGAAGTGGAGTGACGAGTTTTTATAAAAAATGATTTTAAACTATTTGGTTTAAAATTTGTGTGTTTGAAGTTGTTGTAAAAAAATAAAAGTCGATAATAGCAAAATAAAAAATACAAGTTGATAAAATGTTTGTTTTATATGTTTTTAACACATAAAAACGATGATATAAATGTGGGAAATGAGTTTTATTTAAATATGTTTTTTCAAAAATAAAAATTTAAGCTAAAAATATTTTTGATAGTAAAATTTATTTACCTCATTTTTTTAATTTTGATAATATTTTTGAAAGGTGACGCAGAATGTAACATCAATCTATGTAAAGTTGGTGCTAAACATGGCAAGCCAATAAAGCCAAAAGTATTTCCACCAATTCATTAACAAAGGAAGAAAATAAGTGCAAATTAATGATGGCTACACACAGTGACGAATCTAGAAATATATTGTTGACTAGGCTAATATAAATAGAACAAAAATTTTATCTAATATAAGTTATATAACTTATATATATATATATATATATAATTTTTGAATTGAAAATATAATAACTTACTAAAAATATAGAGAGCCTATAAGAGTAAAAAATATGCACATAAAGAATAAACCAACTACAACATCAAAGCATCTAACAATAGTAGCAGATTTGAAGACAACGACATATTCAAATAAAAAAAATTTAAGAAGTAAAAATTATCTATTAAGGTGCACAATGAAAAAACACTTGCTTCTCAAAAAGTACTACTGACAAACTTAAAGTGTATTATCGATTTTAATTCCTTCAGTTTTTTTTCTTTTAGAATTTTGTGTTTATTATTTGATTACATATAAAGTTTTAACACATACTTCTTTCTTCTATTTTTAACACATATTTCAATTTTTACTATAAATTTAATCCTTTATTAATATTTTTATATGCTAAATTTAAACTATAACTAGACGAAACTTAAATTTTATTCTTTATACATAATATCCTCTTTTAACTTGTTTTGAGAGCAATTGTTGATGGCAAGTTGTTTAGAGCTGCTCACCTGCTTCATTCCCTTTTTTTAGGTCTCGGGTTTAAGACCCATCATGAGCATTCATTCCCCTAAAATATCCTCTTTTCCCTCTAGGTAGAAGTAAAAGTAATATTTGTAAAAAAAAAAGCTTGTTTTGAAATAGTTGTTTCTCCTTTAATTTTATAATCTACTATATATATAATTCTAAAAGTATTCTCGGTGAAAATTAAATTTTACAAGTATTTATAATTCAATTTATTCATGAGTCATGGAGTTATCTTTTAAAATATATAATAAAAACAAATCTAATACCCAATAACAAAAGTTGATTTTCCCACATAATTGAAAAAAATAGAGATAAAAGAAAAAATCTTATAACAAAATTAAAAAACCTACCTGATTGAAAAGGTAAAAAAGAACATAATTTTTTTTAACTTTTATGTTAATCGTCGAGAACAATAGAACGAAAATAATAAAAAAACGATAAAAAAATAATGTTTTATTTTTAAAATTTTAATTTTAAACTTCTTAGAAAAAAATAAAAATTTGGGCATGGGGTGGGCCATGGCCTAGGTAGGCCTAGTGTCACGCCCCGCCAAAGTGCAACAGGACCGACCGAGGAGTGCCCCCTAGGTGCACTCGGGCCAACCAAGGCAAAATGAAGAGCCTTGGACGTTTTAAGGCCAAGCATGAACCAAAGAAGGATCTAGAACGGCCTAGAGAGGCCCACAACCCTCTTAAGACGTCTCTACATGAATCTAGAAGGTTCCAGGAGGTCCTACACAAGTCTAGAACGATCCGGGAGGCTCTCCAAAGGTCTAGAGACACCTAGAACGCCCTCGAAGATTCTAGAAGACTCTAGAAGATTCTGGAACATTCTAGAAGAACCTGGAACATGTTGGAAACATCTAGAACATTCTAGAAGGATCTAGAATGTTATAGAAGATCCTAGAAGACTATGGAAGAATCGAGACTACTCTAGAGACGTCTGGAACATTCTAGAAACCTATAGAAATGTGTAGATCTATAGGAGTAATCTAGAATATTATAGATGTATGTAGATAAGTATGAACTTATCTAGAAATATCTAGGCTTAGTAGATATTTTGGGAGGCGAAACCGTAGCCGTTGGATCAAATAGATCCTAGCCGTCCATTGAAGAGGTGGATACCTATAAATAGGGTCACCCCTCTCATTTGTAAATAACCTAGGAAATCCTCTTGTAAAGCATCCTTTGTAAAGCTTCCGTTGTGTAATACAACGTTCTTTCCTTGTAAACTCGTTTGCTCCTTGTGTTTGCCATAGCGTTGCGACATTAAGGCTGACTAGCATCGTGCCGAGAGTGCTAGTGCCGCACGGATTTGAGCTTGGAGAAATAAGTCCGTGATAGTTGGTATCAGAGCAAGTTCCGATCGCTCGGGATCATGGCTAAGACTGCCAAGAACTAAGTAGCTGGCCCGTCCGAGACCGAGGTCACGCATGACCAAGGTGGGCATCAAGTAAAGGCCGACCTTGTGGAGACAAGGCCTCATGCCAAATCCAAGGACCAACTCTCTAGCTTTGAGTCGCGTTTGACTCGCGTGGAGGAAAGCGTCTCGGGCATGGGTGCCCAAGTGGACGACCATCAGGAGCGGATTGAAGGCCTTGAGGCAGAGGATGCCGAGATCTACACAGCTGTGAGAGCAATGAAGATCAAGCTAGAGGAGAGCCTGCGCGCGGAAATGGGTGAAGTACGCGACGCACTCATGGTAGAACTCACAAAAGTACGTGAATCATTTCAACATGAACTCGACAACATGCATGCCCAAATCGAAGCATTGCAAGGCGACCTAGCCTTGTGCAAACGTGCTGTGGCAGCCGGGCCAAGCACCACCGTAGAGGCTAGAAGGGTCGAGGTGCCCAAGCCTCAAACTTTTTCGTGGACACGCAACGCCAAAGAAGTAGACAACTTCTTGTATGGCTTGGAGCAATACCTAGAAGCCGTTGGCATTAGGGAGGATGCCTCTAAGATCCAAACCGCGACCTTATACCTCACCGACACCGCCATGCTTTGGTGGAGGAGAAGGCGTCTCGATGTCGAGAGAGGTACGTGCACCATCTCTACCTTCAATGATTTCAAAAGGGAGCTCAAAAGGAAATTCTATCCGGAGAATGCTGAGGAAGAAGCAAGGGCACGACTACGAAGGCTCAAGCAAACAGGGAACATCCAAGACTATGTCAAGGAGTTCACAAGCTTGGTGCTCGAAATCCCCGACCTCTCTGACAAAGATTCACTTTTTAACTTTGTCGATGGACTCCAACCGTGGGCCAAGACCGAGTTAAGGCGTCGAGGGGTGCAAAGCCTTGTCGATGCCATTGCCGTGGCCGAGAGCCTCATTGACTACTCAAGCCACAAGGAGTCCACCCGCAGGCCGAAGGATGACAAGGAGGGCTATGTCAAAGGTGGGGGAGAGAGGAGCCATCACAAAGAGAGTCGCAAGGACGAGGACACACTGAAGCACAAAGGCTTGTCCTCATGGAGGGACAAGGACCGAGGTAGGTCTAAAGACTCTCAAGGTGCCAAGAAATCACCGCCTAGCAGTTGCTTCATCTGTGATGGTGACCACTGGACGCGGGAATGTCCACAATGCCAAGACCTTAATTCACTTCTAGCCAAGCACCGAGAAGGTAGTGACACCGACAGTGGCGACGAGGGTGCACAAATGGGATCCATACAACTCCTTTCAGCACTTCAATCAGAAGGGGACACCAAGAGGAACGAGGGAAGTTCCATCCCCAAGGGACAAGACACCGAGGCACTTAAGCCAAGGACAATGCTCGACGAGGAGCACAAGGACAACCAACCAACTTCAAAGGCTAAAGGTAAGGCCGAGTCACCGACCAAGCTTGCACGGAGTAAGCAAGGTGGCGTCACTAAGGTCAAGTCCACGAGAGGGAATCGTGGCAACACAAAGGCTAAATCCGCACCAAAGGCTAGCACGAGGGTGAAGTGCTACCTATGTCAAGGACCTCATGTGATGAGGTCGTGTCCGATACGAAAGAAACTTGTTGCCTTCGTCAAAGGAGTTGACAAATTATATTTCTTTTCCCCAAAACCCTAAACCAATTATATTTCTTCAAACCTTTTTCTTTGGTTTGCAAAAGATTTATGTTTGAAAATTTTCTTGATTCAATCAATTTGTTTAGAAATGTATTAAGTGTTGTTGGTGGGTATCAGGTGCTCTTTTATTGAGTTGGCAAATCATTTATTTGATATAAGATAATGATACGTGTTGAGTGTGTAAAAGTTCTATTATTTACACCCTTTTTAACCCATATTTCTGCTGCATTCAAGCATCATTGCATTGCATTTAGGTTAGTTTTCAGCAAAACATCACAAATATGTAAAAGACACGGATTCTTCTAAAAATAGCTGATTTTGCAGGTTGCTGCCATCGTAGACGGAGAAGGCAGGCGCAGGGCAGAGAAGCAGAAGAGCTGAACTGGACAAGCAGACAACGAGGGCAAAGCTGCCATGGAGCTGTCGTGACAGCAAGGTGACAACAGCCTTATGAAGAGGAAAAGTAAAGTGGACCTCGATAGATAGAGAAAAATCTGCTCGTCTGTCGTGTGAAAACCAAACAATATTCCAAGCCCCGGATCAAAAGATATGTCAAGCCAAAGCTCAAGGAGAGGAAATCCAATGAAACAAGGAGGCGGCTGAAAAGTAGGATACTTAGAGATTAAGTCTTCATTAGAATCTTACTTTTAATTAAAGTTGTAATCCTTGTTAACTTAGAATACTTGAGCCCAAAGCTTATATAAGGGCATAGATTTTAACCTAGGAGATATCATACCCCATAACCGATAACCAAACCCCTCCGCCGTCTGTCCGTCGCCGACATGTTCTAAATTCCCCCTAGGGCCACGGGTTGTTTTGTAAAGTAGTTGCAAGGGTTGTTTTGTTTTAGGATTTTCCAAGTTCAATAAAATAAACTTCAAGTTCTCTTATTTTGGTTATTAATATCTTGCAAGAGCATCGGGAGAGCATTGTGAGGTTATCTATTTACTTAGCATCGGGAGAGTTAAGTATACGAAAGAAATAAGAGCGGGTTCTCTAGTTTATAGTTGAACTATCTTGTGCCTAGGAATAGGGCAAGGTTAAGTGGCTAAGGAAGAATTCATACACATCGGTGTTCATCCTTCGATTCACGCCGGGAGGTATCATCAAAGACGTGTTCATCGACAGACTTGGACCTAGGGATAGGCCAAGGCAGATCTGGGATTCTTGCCAAACTTGAAGTACGGAGTTGGTGTGTTTGCTGCCGCGACAGCCAACGGACAGCCGCCGCGACAGGTGCTGCCGTGACGGGCACGACGACAGAACTGGAGTTCCTAAGCAATCCAATATCTGCACTACTGAGCAATTCAATACCAGCCCATTCTCTCTATCTTGATATCTCAATTCTTTTATTTACGTTTTTCTTTATTATTCTCGTGACAATTCTCTTAATTATTTTCTTTACTTCGTGCAGTGAAATAAGGTGAAGCTATTAGCCCAATCCCGGTGGAGACGATATCCGATACTTTGTATCACTTTACTACTTGCGTCGTGTACACTTGCACTACAATTGCGATAGACTCTTTTACACGCAACAAGTTTTTGGCGCCGTTGTCGGGGATTGGCAACATAACTACACCTTTCTTTTATTGCACTTTTCGCTTTTTTTTATTTTTGTTTTAATTTTCTTTTTCTATTTCTCGTTAGTACTTTCAACTCTTGCTTTTCACAAGGTTTCCCTGTTTATGCGCAGATCTAAAAGAGGTGAAGATCCTGAGTTTAAATTAGATCCGGAAATCGAACGTTCCTTCAATCTCAAGAAACAACTTCGCCACCTTTTAGACAGGAACGAATACCTTGAGGAACAGCTAGAGAAGATGGCCCGTAATCCGCCCGCTGGTGGAGGTATACCGCCTGTCGGCAACCTGCCTGCGGCAGATGGACGACGGTCCTGTCGTGACTACATGTTGAATGATCATGTAGAGCTGGAGACCACGCTGCCGGATATTGAAGTTGATAACTTCGAGCTTAAACCTGTCATGTTTAGTATGATCAACAATGCCGGGCAGTTTAGTGGTGCTGTGACAGAAGATGCTAGAGAGCATCTCAAAACGTTCCAGGAGATCTGTGGTTCGTTTAGACTACCAGGAGTTAATCCGGAGATACTGAGGCTTCGGTTATTTCCCCATTCATTGAGGGACAGAGCTAAAACTTGGTGGAATAAACTTACACCGGGTTCAATCGTAACTTGGGCAGATTTATCTCGTGAATTCTTGTCTCGTTTTAATCCTTCGCATTTATCTAAGCGATTACGTAACGAAATTGCTACTTTTCAACAGGAAGATGACGAGCCGATGCACGAGGCCTGGGACAGATTTACTACTCTTCTACGGAACTGCCCAATGCATGGATTCCCCGTCTGGAATCAGGTAACTAAGTTTTATAATGCTGCCAACTTACAAACTCGCATTCGAATTGATTCTACAGCAAACGGATTATTATTGGATAAAGATCCAAACGAGGCATTACAAGTCTTGAAAAATCTAGCTAAGAATGAGGAGCAGTTTCCGACAGCAAGAAGAGGGGGTAAACGGGTACTTGATGTCAAGGACTATGAGGCCGACAGCACTATGAAATCACAGGTAGCATTCCTTACTAAAGCAATGAAAAGGTTATTGAATGAAGATGAATTACAAGGATTTGCTGTCGAGGAAGTTTGTACCATCTGTGAGGGAAATCATAGTCGGGATGAGTGCCCAATACAAATAAAAGAGGGAAAATATGTTGGAAATTACAAGCCGAATTATAATTCCAACAATTACAATCCTAATTGGAGGAAGGATCCCAAATTTTCCTGGAGTAATCCTAACAACGCCCTGAATCCGCAAGCACACAATCAGAATCAGGAAGGACCGAGATTGCTGACGCGACAGCAACTGCCGCAGCACCTGCCGCCGCAGCAGCAACAGCAGCCACCACCTGCCACGAGCATCATATTGGAACAGACACTGGCCACTTTTATGTCTCAGACCTGTACGTATATGGAGATTATGAATTAGTTTGTCAAGAAGATAGAAACCTTTATGGATAAAACAGAGATGAGGATGACAAATCATGAAGCTACCTTGAAATCTCTAGAGACACAAATGGGTCAGATTTCGCAACATATTAAGCCGAGGCAGAATGGAGGATTTCCTACCAATACTGAAAATGCTAGACCGCCCACACATGAGCAATGTAAGGCGATTACTACTAGGAGTGGGAAGAAACTACCAGGGCCGGAAAAAGAAGCTGAAACAGTAAAGGAACTTGCCTTGGATAAACCTGCCGAGGAAGCTGCCCCGACCGGTGGTAAACAGACTGCTGCCGATGAGCCTGTCACGACAGTAGAAGCGACAGAGGAGAAAAAAGATGATTACCGTCCTCAAATTCGCATGCAGTGGGAAGGACGTATTGCTGATTATCGTCCCCCACAGCCTTTTCCTCAACGGATACAACAAGCTAAGCATGAATCTCAACTTAAAAAAATTTATGATATTTTTAAGCAAGTTCATATTAATATTCCGCTGTTAGATGTCGTTAAGGAAATGCCCGGTTATGCTAAATTTCTCAAGGATGTCATGTCGAAAAAATCTAAACTTGGGGAATTTGAAACGGTAAAGTTGACAGAAGGTTGCATGAGTATTCTTCATCGGCAGCCACCCCAGAAAAAGAAGGATCCGGGGAGCTTCATCATACCTTGCGTAATTGGAAATAAATTCGTGGGTAAGGCACTTTGTGATCTTGGTGCTAGTGTTAATTTAATGCCAAAGTCTGTTTTTCAGAAATTAGGTATTGGGAAAGCGCGGCACACGACAGTAACTCTGCAGCTGGTAGACCGCTCTTACGTTCACCCAGAGGGAAAGATTGAAGATATTCTCGTAAGAGTGGATAAGTTTATTTTTCCAGTTGACTTTCTTGTTTTAGATTGTGAGGCAGACAAAAACGCACCAGTCATCCTTGGGCGACCCTTCTTAGCCACGGGAAGATCACTGATTGATGTGGAGAAAGGAGAACTCACCATGCAAGTGAACGATCAAGAAATTAAGTTGAATGTTCTCCAAGCGATGAAACATGCTGATGTGGATGAGGAATGCAAGGCTATCAATGATGTTACCCTTGATCAACCCTACATCAGGTCGGGCTGTCACGATATTAAATTTGGGCATTGTCGCGGCAGCCACCTACAGGCCTGTCACGACAGCAATGACGACAGCAACTCTTTTGACTTCGATACATCTGATACTGAAGATCAGGAGGAGGTAAACTGGATAGGCAATCGTTCAGGTAAGTTATTCGAACCTTTGAATTATACTTCGGATAACCATTTAATCCAAAAGCCATCTACTGTTGAACCACCTGCCTTAGAACTAAAGCCCCTGCCAGGGCAGCTTAAATATGCTTTTCTTGGTTCAAATGATACGTTGCCCGTAATCATCTCTTCTAAGCTGCCGCAGGAACAGGAACGACAGGTAATCGACATGCTAAGGCAGCACAAAAAGGCGATTGGATGGACGATTGCTGATATACAAGTCATTAGTCCGGCATTATGCATGCACAAAATCCTCCTCGAGGATGATCATAAGCCGACTATAGATGCCCAAAGGCGACTAAACCATGCGATGAAGGAGGTAGTGCGTAAGGAGATAATTAAGTGGTTAGATGCTGGTATTATTTACGCCATCTCCGACAGCAAATGGGTGAGCCCGGTGCAATGCGTTCCAAAGAAAGGAGGAATGACCGTGATAACCAACGAGAACAATGAGTTAATCCCAACCAGGACTGTGACCGGTTGGAGGGTTTGTATGGACTATCGGAAGCTTAACAAAGCTACCCGAAAGGACCACTTTCCTTTACCCTTTATTGATCAAATGCTTGATAGATTAGCGGGTAAACCTTACTATTGTTTTCTTGATGGTTATTCAGGTTACAATCAAATCGCTATCGCACCAGAGGATCAAGAAAAGACGACTTTTACATGCCCCTACGGAACATACGCGTTTAGGAGGATGCCGTTTGGACTCTTTAATGCACCTGCCACCTTCCAAAGGTGCATGATGGCCATATTCTCCGACATGGTAGAGGACTTCCTGGAGATTTTCATGGATGATTTTTTCGTCTTTGGAGACGATTTTGAGAGCTGCCTCGGCAATCTACAAAAGGTACTTGAAAGATGTGAAAAAGCTAATCTTGTTTTGAATTGCGAAAAATGCCACTTTATGGTGGACGAAGGGATAGTCATAGGCCATAAGATTAGCTGCCGTGGGATAGAAGTCGACAGGGCCAAAATAGAAGTAATAGAGAAGCTGCCGCAGCCGACCAGAGTCAAGGGCATTAGGAGTTTTTTAGGGCATGCTGGTTTTTATCGAAGATTCATTGCAAATTTTTCAAAAATCACCAAGCCGCTATGCCATCTTTTGGAGCAGAACCGACCCTTTGACTTTAATGATGAATGTACTGAAGCATTCAAGGTCTGAAGGAAAAACTAGTAACAGCCCCCATAGTACAGCTACCAGACTGGACACAGCCATTTGAGATTATGTGTGATGCTAGTGACTATGCTGTCGGGGCAGCACTTGGGCAGCGCAGAGATAAGCTGTTTCATGTCATATACTATGCCAGCAAGACATTGAATGACGCCCAAGTGAACTACACCACCACAGAAAAGGAGCTGTTAGTTGTCGTGTTCTCCATCGACAAGTTTCGTTCTTACATACTTGGGTGCACACAGACCATTCTGCCCTTAAGTACTTGTTCGCGAAAAAGGACGCAAAGCCTAGACTGATACGGTGGATCCTACTATTGCAAGAGTTCGACCTCGAGATCAAGGACAAAAAGGGGACAGAAAATCAGGTGGCAGACCACTTGTCAAGGTTGGAGAAGGGACAGAGTCTACCAATCGATGAGACGAACATACTGGAGACCTTCCCAGATGAGCAACTCTTTGCTGCCGCGACAGCCATGGCGGCAGGTAAGTCTTCTGAACTCCCCTGGTATGCTGATTTCGTTAATTTTATAGTTAGCGGAATACTTCCTTCTGATCTTAATTATCAAGCCAGGAAGAGGTTTCAAAATGATGTTAAACATTATTATTGGGACGAACCTCTTCTTTTCAAAATGTGCGCAGATCAGGTTATAAGGAGCTGTGTACCACAAGAAGAGCAAGAAGACATTCTACATCACTGTCATGCTTCACAATATGGAGGTCACTTAGGAGGCAACAAAACTACTGCCAAGGTGCTGCAGTCAGGGTTCTACTGGCCGACACTATATAAAGATGCACAGGACTTTTACAAGAACTGTGACAGGTGCCAGCGGACAGGTAACATCTCGAGGAGAAACGAGATGCCACTGCAGAACATTCTAGAAGTCGAGATCTTCGATGTTTGGGGGATTGATTTTATGGGACCTTTTCCATCTTCATGTGGAAATCTATACATCCTCCTAGCAGTGGATTATGTCTCCAAGTGGGTAGAAGCAATCGCAACTCAAAAGAATGATGCCAAAACGGTCCAAAAGTTTTTGCACAAAAACATTTTTTCTAGATTTGGCATCCCTAAGGCAATCATCAGTGATGAAGGGAGACATTTTGATAATAGGGTAATTGCTGCCGCCTTGAAGAAATATGGTGTCAAGCACAGGATCGCGACAGCATACCACCCACAGACCAATGGACAAGCTGAGATATCCAATAGAGAAGTTAAGAACATTCTTGAGAAGATGGTTAAGCCAACTAGGAAAGATTGGTCTTTACTCCTTAACGATGCATTATGGGCATATAGGACAGCTTTTAAGACTCCATTGGGCATGTCTCCATACCGACTAATTTATGGAAAAACCTGTCACTTGCCTGTCGAGATCGAGCAAAGCATATTGGGCAATCAAGGCAGTGAATATGGACTTGGACAAGGCAGGCCAGAAAAGGCTGTTAGATTTAAACGAGATCGAAGAAATACGAACAATGGCCTACGACAATGCAAGAATTTACAAGGAGAAAACTAAGAAGTGGCATGACAGGAAGCTGCTGCCACGACAGTTCTGCCCAGGGCAGCTTGTGTTGTTGTTCAATTCTAGACTGAAACTCTTCCCAGGAAAGCTAAAGTCTAGATGGTCTGGCCCGTTCCAAGTGGTACAAGTTTTTCCCCATGGTGCCATCACAATCCGATCATTAAAAGACGGGCACCAATTCAAAGTCAATGGACAACGCCTCAAGCATTATCAGGGGACTGAAGCCCCAGGAATACAGGAAATGGTTACTTTAGGAGATGCCCCACAAGGCATCCCTAATTTAACCTAAATTTTATTTTCTTTATTTTTATTATCTATTATTTATTAGGAAATTAGGTTTATTTTGTTCAAATAAAGTTTTTATGTTTTTCTGTTTTTAGGAAATAAAGGAGTCAAGAAGAAAAGAAGAAGTGAACCAAGCCCACCACCCATCCATCAGCCCAACAGAGCCCATTTATTGAAGCCTGTCGTTTCAGCTGTCGCGCAGACACGGATAAGATAGGCTGTCAACAGACTGTCACGGCAGATGCAGAAGTGTGCGGCAGACGCATAACAGATGCATAAATGCGTGTCAGACGCGTCAGACACGCCAAATCGCAACAGCCGCCCCGTTATTCACGCCTGCCGTTACAGCATTAAATGGGCAGCAACTCGACCGCTATAAAACCTCATTTTCATTTTCATTTTTCATCACTTCTGCTTATTCTTACTTGCTTTCTCCTCTCGTTTTTCTTTGCTTTATTTATTTTTCACAACCCTTGCAACTAATATGTCGTCTAGACAGACCCGCCGCAGTGCTGCCTCAGCCTCTTCATCAGCCGCACAGTCGCCCTTCGCAACCAAGGAATTATGGGAGGAAAGGGGTTTCATGTACGTCCGAAAGGCACCAAACATGGGGCTCCGACCATTCATCGTGAAAGCAATACGAGCTCAACTATGGGAGCAATTCGTCGAACAACTGACAGAATTAAATGACACGTTGGTGCGGGAGTTCTATGCTGCCATTGACAGCAGGTCGGTGACATCCGTAATTGTCCGAGGGGTAGAGGTACCATTTACAGCTGACAGCATCAACCACATGTATGGCCTATACTTTGGCCCCAACGATGATGCCCATCAGCAATTTTTAGACACCCTCGATTCTGCCGCCTATGGTGCTGTCATGACGGAGGTGGCGGAAGAAGGAATGGAGTGGACAACAAGCAATAAAAACCCCAACTCCGTAAAAAGGGGGCAGCTGCTCCCAGAAGCAAAGCTATGGAACGCTTTCATCAAGAAGCGTATCCTACCGTCTTCCCATCACACGACGGTGAACTAGCAGCGGCTCGCCCTCATCCATTCAATCATGCACGACCGGCCTATCAACGTGGGCCGTTATATGAGGGAGAGCATTTTGGATTGCACCTATCGAACAACCTCCCGCCTCTGCTTACCGTTCATGATCACTTCACTCTGCCGCTGCGCTGCTGTCCCCGAGGCATCCACCGACAAACTAGTCAAAGGTCGAGGCTGGACCGACAACAACATCACCAGCCTCATGGAGTTGATAGTGCAACACCTATTTCTTCCTTCAACCCAGCCGACTCCCCAGCAGAATCATCCGAGGAGCCTGCCCCTGAACCTGCCGCCGCCACCACTTAGACAGACCAATCTGCCCACATCCTTGCTGCGATACAACGGGTGGAAGAGAGACAAATGGGGCTGATGACATTCATCCGGGATTTCGCCAACTCGACGGTAAACTTCATTACCAACACTTTAAATTATCCCGATGTTAATTTCCCCACTTTCCCCGCCCACTATTTCTACATCCCCTCCCTTGCCCACACACCTACACCACCTGCCTCCCCACATTCCCATTCTACTGCTTCCACCCCATCACCTGCCCCAACGGCAGCCGGCAGTCCTCCGGCTGACACCTCTGCCAGAGGAACGAAGAGACCTGCCTCAGATGACAGCCCTCCTATTAGGAGGAATTTGGAGAGAGAATTTACGCCTGTCAAGAGGCAGAAGCACGTGGCAGACAGAAAATTAATGCCCAAGGCTAGCACCACCACCAGCAGCACTTGGGATAGCGGCAGCAGCTCCGACATCCAGCTCGTGGAGCAACCTGTCCAGCCTCCACCACAGCCCAGCCGCCGCCGCCAGATCCGTGTCAGCAGCAGCAGCGAAGACAGCGACTAAAATTTAAGTCTTTTATTTTTCTTTTCTGCTGCCTGCTTATATATATTTTGTGATATACATGCCTTCATTTTATCTGTCATTTTGCATTGAGGGCAATGCAACCCTCGAGTTTGGGGGTGGCACCCTCCATAGTAATGGAGTCTTAGTACATCTTTTTATTATTATTGTGTCTTTTATTTAATTAAGTTCTCTTAAAAAAATAACTTTGTCATAAAAATTCGAGTTAAAGAGTTGAATATTCTAGTGAAACTAAGAGAGTCTTGGCATATAACTGTTCACAAGCATGCACACACTGCACGAGAGCTATAGGGAGATTCCAGACAGATCCTAACCTTTCCGACAGGTTGCTGCCGCCACAGAGATTGAGCGACGGGTAAGGGACAGTTCACTGTTTGAAGGACAACACAAAAATATTCATTTTTCTTTTAGGTTTAATTGCTTGAGGGCAAGCAAAAACTTGAGTTTGGGGGAGTGTTGAGTGTGTAAAAGTTCTATTATTTACACCCTTTTTAACCCATATTTCTGCTGCATTCAAGCATCATTGCATTGCATTTAGGTTAGTTTTCAGCAAAACATCACAAATATGTAAAAGACACGGATTCTACTAAAAATAGTTGATTTTGCAGGTTGCTGCCATCGTAGACGGAGAAGGCAGGCGCAGGGTAGAGAAGCAGAAGAGCTGAACTGGACAAGCAGACGACGAGGGCGAAGCTGCCATGGAGCTGTCGTGACAGCAAGGTGACAACAGCCTTATGAAGAGGAAAAGTAAAGTGAACCTCGATAGATAGAGAAAAATCTGCTCGTATGTCTTATGAAAACCAAACAATTTTCCAAGCCCCGGATCAAAAGATATGTCAAGCCAAAGCTCAATGAGAGGAAATCCCATGAAACAAGGAGGCGGCTGAAAAGTAGGATACTTAGAGATTAAGTCTTCATTAGAATCTTACTTTTAATTAAAGTTGTAATCCTTGTTAACTTAGAATACTTGAGCCCAAAGCTTATATAAGGGCATAGATTTTAACCTAGGAGATATCATACCCCATAACCGATAACCAAACCCCTCCGCCGTCTGTCCGTCGCCGACATGTTCTAAATTCCCCCTAGGGCCACGGGTTGTTTTGTAAAGTAGTTGCAAGGGTTGTTTTGTTTTAGGATTTTCCAAGTTCAATAAAATAAACTTCAAGTTCTCTTATTTTGGTTATTAATATCTTGCAAGAGCATCGGGAGAGCATTGTGAGGTTATCTATTTACTTAGCATCGGGAGAGTTAAGTATACGAAAGAAATAAGAGCGACTTCTCTAGTTTATAGTTGAACTATCTTGTGCCTAGGAATAGGGCAAGGTTAAGTGGCTAAGGAAGAATTCATACACATCGGTGTTCATCCTTCGATTCACACCGGGAGGTATAATCAAAGACGTGTTCATCGACAGACTTGGACCTAGGGATAGGGTAAGGAAGATCTGGGATTCTTGCCAAACTTGAAGTACGGAGTTGGTGTGTTTGCTGCCGCGACAGCCAACGGACAGCCGCCGCGATAGGTGCTGCCGTGACGGGCACGACGACAGAACTGGAGTTCCTAAGCAATCCAATACCTGCACTACTGAGCAATTCAATATCAGCTCATTCTCTCTATCTTGATATCTCAATTCTTTTATTTACGTTTTTCTTTATTATTCTCGTGACAATTCTCTTAATTATTTTCTTTACTTTCGTGCAGTGAAATAAGGTGAAGCTATTAGCCCAATCCCTGTGGAGACGATATCCGATACTTTGTATCACTTTACTACTTGCGTCGTGTACACTTGCACTACAATTGCGATAGACTCTTTTACACGCAACAATACGTTTCCTACATATAATTCAGATATTCAATCAAAGCATGTTAAATGGCAGAAAAGTGATGAGTTCTCAAAAGTGACATATTTCACTTGCTAATTTTCTAAGTTTTGTGACTTCTTGCTGCTTTATACATATTGTTTCCATTATATTTTGTGCAGGGGTCCAACTCTGGAAATAGCAGTGAAAATAGAGCGTTTCTGCACTTTTTTTATTATCCTGTCATGACTGGCATCATGGGCACGACACTAGGCACGACGCATCTGACGTGGCAGTGACATAGCAGTGACGTGGCAACTTCTAGAAGCTCCTGGAATGTTCCGGAAGACGAATCCGATCAGAATTATCAGCTTTTATCATATTAGTTTTATTTTTGAATTTTAAATTAAACATTTGAATTTGAATTATTATTTCTTTTCTTTTATCTTTGTAAACACCTTTTAGTTTTAATTCAAGTTCATTTTCCTTTAATTTCTTGTTTTCATTTATTTTATGTTATTCAATTGTTTTTCTAAAATCAAGTTAAGTATGATAATCAATATCATGCTTAGCTAAATCCTTTAAGCCAAGAACCGGCCAAGTCAATTCGATTCGTGAGAATTGAACTTGCTTAAATTCTTTTGGGGAAATCATTTTTATCTTTCTGCTTAGATAGTTTGGCAATCGGCCTTACTAAAAGTTTTTAACCGTTTTTCAAATCAAAAAGGGCCCTTTGGTCTGAATTCGCTTAAAAACACAGTTGGGAGGAAGGATCGGCCTGTGGCAATTTCGACTTCCTATGAACACTCTTAGCGGCGGTCCGCTAAGGAAAGATAAAATCAGAAGCGATTCTACTTTTAGACAATTTCTGAGTCGGGTTTTTCCTGCTTTATTCTAAATACTTTAACGGCGATAGTCGTGGTTGGTTTATTTAAGAACCGTCTTTCGAAGATAGACTTGGGAGGATTGGTTACTCGAGAGAAAAACAAGTTACGACGGGTTGGGCCTCGTAGACTGTAACCGACATGATCCCCGAAATAAAATCTATTTCAATGATCGAAAGAATTGAAGGAGCTGGTTCGAGGCTGATTTGCACACTTGGTTTTTCTTACTACTTTTAATTCTTTTTCTTTATTTTATTACTTCACCAAAAATCATATCACCCCCTTCTTTTATTTCTTCCCTTTTACAGATATTCCTGGAAATTCAGATTCGACAAATTCAAGTCAACAATTCAGCTAATCTCCCTGCGGATCGACCCTCTTTCCCTATATCTATTCAATTTCTTTATTTTATTTATTGTTGAAAGAGGTTAAACACTTATTATTTTTGACCGGTTAAACGACCACTTGTCAAAATTGGCGCCATTGCCGGGGAGATTTACTTTCGGCATTTTTGACTGATTTTGTTTTACTTTTTATGACCAGGAAAACCCACTTTTAAAGAACCAAAAAAATTTGCGTCGAGCTAAACGACGTTAAACAAAGCGCTAAATGGGAGGCAACCCATTGGTTTATTTTTCGTTATTTTTTTCTTCCTTTTTAATAATTTAATTTATGTTTCATTTTTTATTTTCTTTCTTTTTTTTAATTACCTTAATAAATTTTATGCAGGATTTTTCTTTTCACACAGGAAGCACTTTAGCACATGCCCTTTGCACCTTTCATTTTCCCCTCTTTGCCCATTTTTTTTTCTTTCCCACAAAACCACCAAACCCTAACAAAACACACCTATCTGTTTCACTCAGCCGCAATTCACCATGTCCCCGCACCTCCTCCACCCGCGGTGGTCGACGACGGCAAGCCCCCAGCCCAGGTCGAGAACCCCACTCATACGGCTTCCACCGCACCTTTGCCTTCTTCCCCAATCGCCAGCCATCGGTCGCAGCTCTCCAACAACACCGCCGAACCGAGCTCCAGTCACCGTCCACCTCCCCCACGATCTCCATCACCATCATTCCAGTCAATGCCAACGGCGGACTCAATTTCATCATTCACGGGGAGTATCTTTTGCCCTTATCATCTCTTTATTTCCTTAATTTTTATGAATTGGGGCAATTCACTTAAGTGAGGGGGAGGGTAGCAAACCACTTGCCATGCTTATCTGATATATGTTTGATTTTGGTTTAACTTTGAGAAAATATTTTCTTTGTCATTGCTTGTTGTCCAGCATGTTATAATTGTGATAGTGCATATAAATATTTGAATGGTGACATTTTGATAATCAAATGGCATGAGTATAATGATAGTTTGACCTTTCTTTTCAATTTGCCTTGATTGTGATAATTGGATTTCTCACCTAGCTTAATCAACTTAGCCCAATTTTGTGAGAATTTGAGCCTTGAGCATGCATCTTATTTTTTTTATGCCCGTTTTTCCTTGCTTGAGAGTGTCATCTTGAATTTAGGAATCTAGAACTTGTGGCTTGTATACGATTTGAGACTACACTAGAATGAGGTGCTTTAAGATGATTTAGGCATTAGGATTTTCTCTCTTTCATTAAAATTTACCTTTCGCTTAGTGAACCCTCTTGAAACCTTATATCCCATTTTTTTGGCTTAACCCTCAACCAAACTTTTTGATTGATCAAATGCTAGAAATTGTATTGCTAGACAAAAAAGGGCTGCAAATCGAGTAAAGGGCAGATTTTTTTCGAAAAAAATGATGAAAAAAGAAAAAAAACAGAATTAAAGGAGGCAATTGCTTCGAAGAAAAAAAAGAAAAAAAGAAGAAAAACAGTTTTGAAAAAATGAAAGTATGTGTTTGCTTGCCCATTTTTAGCTCCTCATTTGTCTTCACTGTTTATTGTTTGAAAAATCTTGCATTGATCATCTTCTTTGTTTATTTCCTTTCCATCTTTTTACCCTTTCCTAAACCCACATTACACCTTGAATAAAAGACCTAATGATTTTTGCACCTCGATTCTAATAAGTAGTTGAGAATTGAACTTGTTACAAGCCTATGGAAACGTTTGTTCATGCATGACTTAGAGTGCTTTTGCTTCACATTTACCTTTAAACAGTTTGAGTGCTCTTGAGTGTACCTTGGTGAGGATTAAGACTAGGTTAGGATTTGATTACTACTTGATAGACGATTGAAAGAATGAAAGAATGTTCTTTGCTTATATCCACTTGGTTTGATTTGTGTCTCTTTCATGGTATTTCTTTTGCACTTGAACTCTTATAATTATGCATAATACTTGTGATGGCTTGAAGAATGCATTCTTGGTTAATATCATTTTCGGACATACTTGAGGACAAGTATGAGTCAAGTGAGGGGGAATTTGATGAGTTCTCAAAAGTGACATATTTCACTTGCTAATTTTCTAAGTTTTGTGACTTCTTGTTGCTTAATACATATTGTTTCCATTATATTTTGTGCAGGGGTCCAACTCTGGAAATAGCAGTGAAAATAGAGCGTTTCTGCAGTTTTTTTTATTATCCTGTCATGACTGGCATCATGGGCACGACACCAGGCACGACGCATCTGACGTGGCAGTGACATAGCAGTGACGTGGCAATGACGTGGCAACTTCTAGAAGCTCCTGGAATGTTCCGAAAGACGAATCCGATCAGAATTATCAGCTTTTATCATATTAGTTTTATTTTTGAATTTTAAATTAAACATTTGAATTTGAATTAT
The DNA here is from genome assembly GCA_958450335.1 of Hibiscus tridactylites. Classification (NCBI taxonomy): domain Eukaryota; kingdom Viridiplantae; phylum Streptophyta; class Magnoliopsida; order Malvales; family Malvaceae; genus Hibiscus; species Hibiscus tridactylites. The sequence continues at coordinate 53,921,165 of OY288286.1, read as the reverse complement.
TATTTCTTTTCTTTTATCTTTGTAAACACCTTTTAGTTTTAATTCAAGTTCATTTTCCTTTAATTTCTTGTTTTCATTTATTTTATGTTATTCAATTGTTTTTCTAAAATCAAGTTAAGTATGATAATCAATATCATGCTTAGCTAAATCCTTTAAGCCAAGAACCAGCCAAGTCAATTCGATTCGTGAGAATTGAACTTGCTTAAATTCTTTTGGGGAAATCATTTTTATCTCTCTGCTTAGATAGTTTGGCAATCGGCCTTACTAAAAGTTTTTAACCGTTTTTCAAATCAAAAAGGGCCCTTTGGTCTGAATTCGCTTAAAAACACAGTTGGGAGGAAGGATCGGCCTGTGGCAATTTCGACTTCCTATGAACACTCTTAGCGGCGGTCCGCTAAGGAAAGATAAAATCAGAAGCGATTCTACTTTTAGACAATTTTTTAGTCGGGTTTTTCCTGCTTTATTCTAAATACTTTAACGGCGATAGTCGTGGTTGGTTTATTTAAGAACCGTCTTTCAAAGATAGACTTGGGAGGATTGGTTACTCGAGAGAAAAACAAGTTACGACGGGTTGGGCCTCGTAGACTGTAACCGACATGATCCCCGAAATAAAAATCTATTTCAATGATCGAAAGAATTGAAGGAGCTGGTTCGAGGCTGATTTGCACACTTGGTTTTTCTTACTACTTTTAATTCTTTTTCTTTATTTTATTACTTCACCAAAAATCATATCACCCCCTTCTTTTATTTCTTCGCTTTTACAGATATTCCTGGAAATTCAGATTCGACAAATTCAAGTCAACAATTCAGCTAATCTCCCTGCGGATCGACCCTCTTTCCCTATATCTATTCAATTTCTTTATTTTATTTATTGTTGAAAGAGGTTAAACACTTATTATTTTTGACCGGTTAAACGACGACTTGTCAAAAAGTGAGTCACGTTGAAGGAGAAATGTTTTCAGTTTTTAATGGGAAATATAAAATACATAAGGCCTGGAAAATCGTATCTGTTGCGACTCTCTTAGACTAGAACTGATGTTAACTAATTTTGGTTGTTGTGATATTATGAAAATTTTACTTGTCTAAATTATAAATTTTTAATTAGTAAAGAATTTTTATGCTTTTGTCGATTCTTATCTGTTTGTAATGTATACTGTGCAATATGCAGTAGTATACTAGTATTGCAATAGCGTACATCTAAATTTGGATTTTTTTTGTCGATTCCCATCTGTTTTGTCTTGTCCTCTTTTCAAATCTTTTTATTAAAGATGTTTAAATACATTTACTAATTGTGCATTTTCACAGTTTTAGATGTTTAATTCATGGTAATAGTGTTGCTTCAATGATGAGAGTATAATATGTAATGGATTCTATTCTTACTTTTACAATTTTTCATCACGAAAGTAGATTTTATCTGAAATAGAGATCCTACTTCCTACAACCCCTTGAAAATAGATTGAGTATCCTAATTTTCTGCTACTATATTCATTTGTACTTTGCAGGATAGGTGGTAATGTGGTATCCTAAATGATAAATGGTACAGATTCTTACACTTTGAATTCTCATGTTAAAATAATTTGATTCCATTTGCAGTTTGCCATTTCATCCGGAATCATTACAATTTGTACCATGGCTAACCTTTTCAAGTATAGTAATAAGACAATAGTTTTCGTGTACTTCTTTGTATTTGTACCAAAGAGTGCGATGGAGATGATTGGAAATAAAAAGAAATTTTTTGCAGACCAAAAAAAGAGGTTCGAAGAAATAAAATGGGGTTAGTGTTTGAGGGGAAAAGAAATAAAATGAGAGATTTACAGTTTTAACCTAAATATTTAAGATGATTATTAAATTGATAGAGTTTGGACCAAATTGATAGAAATGTATAAGTTTTGGGACTAAAACTATGATTATCCCAATTAAAAATAAAACACATCATCATATCTGTTTGTTTTTAACGGTCGGGTACCAAAACAGAACAAAAATATAACGTTAGGTACCATTTTACCAGAAAAATAAGTGAGGTACTAAAATAGGAATGCGAGAATAGATAATGTATTAAATGTGTAGTTATCCCCTTTTTATGCAGAAAGGGAAAGAAAGGGGTGGTTTTAACTTCTAATCTTTTGTTTATGCTTGATACCCATGACTTTTACTCTTTTTAATTTTATTTATTTTTGACACCGTAAAAAAATAAGAAATAGGGACAGAACAAAAGTTTCTTTATTTTTTTATTAAATATAAATATTACATTCTCGACACGTGTCGGGATTTAAGCTCATATATGATGGGACAAAATAAACATCTTTAGCCATTAAGTCAATTAGTCCGTGTTTATGAAATTATGAAATTCCAATAACTCGACTTGACTCATAATTTCATAAACTCGACTCAAAAATTTCATAAAGTTCAAAATAAAGTTTGCATTATAAAATAGAAATTCCAATAACTCGACTTGACTCGAAAAAATTAATTTTTTGGGTTTGATGTGAAAATACTCGACTCATAATTTCATAAACTCGACTCAAAAATTCAAAATAAAGTTTGAATTATAAAATAGAAATTCCAATAACTCGAATTTTTTAGTAGTTATTGGACTAAATTTTTAAGTTTGAGTTATTAAATAGGAGCAATTTGGGCACCTAAGTTTCAAAGGGTATACTTTGGGCACCTATTTTTCATCTAAACATTTTTAATATTATTGTACTAATTAATTGTAAAGTTTTAGGATTGAAAAATAATTTTTTAAAATTTAAGGGTGAAATTATAAAGAAATATTTTTATTAGTGACTATAATGTTTATTTTTTAAATTGAGGGAAAAAATGTACATGATATAAATTTTAAAGGTCATTGCAGTAATTTATCCTTATTTTTTCGTTAATTAATTCCGCCACATCAGCAATACGTTAAGGGACTAACGGACTATAACGTCGGAGTGAACAAATCTTTACACATCAAAAACGTAAATAACCACTTATTGGCACTTTTCAAAAGTGATGACTAAATCTGTACAAATGGGAAACGAAAGTGACCCCTGCAGTAGTTTACCCTTTTATTTATTATATAATAGTCAGAACCCAACTCTCCAAACATACTCAGCCGCTCCTCTTCTCTACTCTTTCTAAGTTCGTGCTTTTTTATTTATTATATTTGAATCGCCGAGAATGGCAGATACAAGGCCGTTTCTTCATGTCTCTAGCTCCGATGGCTCCATTCCAACGGAACCTCTAGCAAATCGCCGCAAACCCATGAAAGTGCAACTCTCGATCTTCTTGGGTTGTTAACGGTTGGATTGTTGGCAGCTTTATTGACAAGTAAGAATGGATCAGGTTTCGCAACAGAAAACTATCATGGTCCATTGGCTTCGTCGACCACCACAAAATCTGAAATTTTACAATCGGTGTCACGCGGGCAGGCCGTCCTAGTATCAGAAAAATTGAACTGGATTTTTACCGATGAGAATACGTGGTGTTTCCATGTTGTAATACCTAGTTGATCTTCTTCAAAGAATATTTTTTTCTTTCTTCACTGTAAATTTATTACGGAAGAAAAAGGAAGAATAATTTACATTTTTAATCTAAAAATTAAAAATGACCTTTAAGCGGATAATATTTTGGACTAAATTGATAGATTGTATAAGTTTTAAGGACTGAAACTATTATTTGACCAAACAATGTCATTTTTTCCGTTTATTTTTAACAGTCGGGGTACTAAAATAGAAACAATACATAACGTTAGGTACTATTTTGCTAAAAAATTAATTTGAGTACCAAAATAAAAATTTGGAAGTAAGTGACGCACTGAATATGTAGTTTACCCTTATTTAAAAATTTCAAAATTTTAATATATATAGAAAATAATTTAATTGAAATTTTTAAAAGGGTTAACTACTAGAATAGTCACATATGTTTTCACCCAGTACAGAGTTGGTCACCGATTTTAAAAAACGACTAGTAAGGTCACTTACGTTTTCGGAGCGTAAACTTTTGGTCACTCAGCCGTTTGTTGTCGTTAAACACTGACGGATTGCTGACATGACAATGAAAAAATAAGGGTAAATTACTGCAATGACTATCAAAGTTTATTTCATGTACATTTTTGCTCCTAAATTTAACAAAAATAAACATTATAGTCAGTAATAAAAATGTTTTTTTTATAATTTCACCCTTTAATTTTTAAAAATTCATTTTTCAACCTTAAAGTTTTACAATCAATTAGTACAACAATATTATAAAGGCGTATATGAAAAATAGGTGCCTAAAGTATACCCTTTTTAAATTTAGGTTCTCAAATTGCTCTCATTTAATAACTAAACTTTCAAATTGTTCCTGCTTTTTTTCACTCTGGATTGTTTTTAATATTATTGTAACATGATATGTCATTTTTTATTATTGTTAATTTAAAATAATTTTAAAATAAAATAAAATCATTTTTATTATTATTAAATTTAAAATATTAGTAAAAATATTACTTCTTAAAATAATTTAGGCGTTTAAAGTATTTTTTGAAAAAATAGGTGCCAAATTTACCATAGTTATAATTTTAGGTGCCGACTGTTAAATGGGTGTTAAAAATTGTCAACCAACCGGTACTTGACACGTGGCATTAATTTTATTAATTTTTAATGGAAAATACTTAGAACTTTCAAATTATTATAAAATCTCAGAATTTTACAAGCTTCACAAAATAGTCTATAAATCTCTAAAAATTTTCAAACTTTCGTCGTCGATTGTCGCCGCTTTCGCGGCCAATTGTCGTCGCTGACCGCACCCACTTGGTCGCCGGACCAAGGTGATCATTTTTTTCCAATAGAGCGTCGTCAAAAACGCCCAACGGCGTACAACCAAACATCAAACACGAATCGACGTTTGTGTTTGACGTTCGGCTACACGTCGTTGGGCGTTTTCGGCGACGTCGTGTTAGGGGAAATTGTCGCCTTGGTCTTGCGACCAAGTGGGTGTGGTCAGCAACAGTGACCGACGACGGAAGCGGCGGCAGTCGACGACGGAAGTTTAGAAATTTTTAGGAATTTAAGGACTGTTTTATGAAGCTTGTAAAATTTTAAGATTTTATAATAATTTGAAAATTCTGAGTATTTTTCATTAAAAATTTTTAAAAATAAAATTAATGACTCGTGTCAAGCACCGATTGGTTGACATTTTTTAACACCAATTTAACAACCGGACACCTAAAATAGTAACTATAGAAACTTTGGGCACCAATTTTTACAAAAAATACTTTAGACACCTAAATTATTTTAAAAACTAATATTTTTTTAAAAATATTTCAAATTTAATAATAATAAAAAAAATAATTTTATTTTGTTTTAAAATTATTTTTAATTTAAAAAAAATAAAAAATAATATGACATGTTATAATAATAATAATAATAATAATAATAATAAAATAATCAAGAGTGAAAAAATAAGGGTAATTTGAAACTTTAAATATTAAATAGGAGCAATTTGGGCACCTAAGTTTAAAACGAGTATACTTTTGGCACCTATTTTTCATCAAAGCATTTATAATATTATTGTACTAATTGATCGTAAATTTTTAGGGTTGAAAAATGAATTTTTAAAAATTTAAGGGTAAAATTATAAAGAAACATTTTTATTAGTGATTATAATGTTTATTTTTTTTAAATTGGGGAGTAAAAATGTACATGAGATAAACTTCAATGGCCATTGCAGTAATTTACCCTTATTTTTTCGTTGACAGGTCAACAATCTGTCAGTGTTTAACGGCAACAAACGACTGAGTGACCAAAAGTTTACGCTTCGAAAACGTAAGTGACCTTACTGGTCGTTTTTCAAAATCGGTGACTAACTCTGTACTGGGGGAAAACATAAGTGACTATTCCAGTAGTTAAACATTTTTAAAAAGAATTATTAATTGTATGTTGAGTCCTTAAAATTTTTAATCTTTATTAATTAATTTAATGGTGTTCAACAGTGTTCAACGTTAGTGGTGTTCAGCGATGTTCGTCACACCTTGTAGAATTTTCCTAATTAATATTATATCTTACAAATGTTGGTGCCCATCGCTAAAAGATGATTGCACCAGGGAATACCCAGTTTTACATAAGGAAAAAAAAAACTCCACAAAGAAGACAAAGAATCCTCAGCTCTTTTGAACCTAAACATCATAGTTGATGCACTTGGTCCATACTTTGTACATACAGCACCCGTTTTTTCCTTCTCCCAGCTTTAATCAGAGCTCAACTTTCATGTAATCCTATTTCTTTGCTTTGATTTTGGGCAAACCCCATTTCAACTATGGTCTGCAGGTCACCCTCGCACAATGCTGGGTACTGCCAAAGTTTTTAGATTGTTTACAACTGTGAAAATCCAGATAAAAAAAAATCAGTTTTCACTGTGGGAAAATGACAGCACCTGAGGCAGAGTTCGAGTAAATTGGTGAATTGGAGTGGCTAATGGGTCCACTAAGCACTGGGTCATTGTCCTATCAGACAAAGCGCCGTTGGGTGCTGGATTTTGCTGGGTCCGGTGTCCAAATATGGATGATGCCGAGGAATCTATTGGGAATATTTCCTGTGTCAAACTGTTGCTGTTTGATTGAAATACCTGCAAAAACAACAACAAAATGTAAACCCCCCGATTCAAAGATCTGATGCAATTATTATATATAAATTTTTTAATGGCTTACAGTAACATCCTTTGGCATTAAACTATCCAGCCTGGTATTCACTGAATCTAACTTCATTGAAAGGAACTGCCCAATAAAAATATTATCATAAAACAAAAACAAAAAACTTCCATCTTAAGAAATTGAAGCACCTCACGTTCATCACTAAATGTTTATAATCTTTTTTTACCTCAACTTGACGCTGCAATGATTGAACGTAGTTTATGATTTCATCCAGCATTAAGGCTTTTCCAGTCACCTGCAAGTTGGAAAATCCAACACCATAATATTTTAGAATTACAGCAATAATACCAACAAGTTGTTTTTCTATTCTTTTCCCGAGAGCAAAATCCAAACCTTGTTGCAACCAGGAACAAGATTCTGCAGAAACTTCATTCTCTCACTGATTTTCTCTCTACGGACCTATGAAATGATACATAATACAGAGTCAATGTAAAATGCTTGAATTGATGGGGGGAAAATCTGGGTTTTGTGATTGTGATTCTCACTCTTTCAGCTAAACTATGGCTGTCAGTGGCTTGACCCTTTCTTGCTCTAACGTGAATGTAGTCTTTGGGTGGCTCCGGAGCATTTCCTTTATCGTCTTCCTCTGTTTTGACTGAACCATTCTGATTCCCATTGCTTTCGGTTGACTTGCATCGCTTCTCGTTTTGTTCAGTCGTCTGGAAATTGATGAATTAGTTGATTACTGAGTTTTGAAACAAATTTCTACGAAATGTAAACTGGGATTGTTTGAGACTCTGTTACCCTTGCAGCATTTGTATTGGTTTTGGGAACTGCTTTTCTTTTCCTCGAATTCGCCCCTTTCGAAGCTTTCGAACCGGGACCGCCATTGGTGATGGAGGATTCCTCTTGAGAATTGGCTAACTCGGATCGATCCTGCAATGGGGTATTCTTCTTATTTCCGATTTGAGATGCCACTGCCTTTAAAGAAGGACTACTGGAAACGCGAGGTAGCTTGGCATTCGACGACGATGGATTAGATCTGTAACCGGAGATTTCATTATTATTGTTGTTGAGTCCGAATTGACTCGTTCGACCATTGAAACTCCGGCTTCCGAAACAAGAGAATTTCGCTGCTCTCTCTGCAAATCCAGGATCGGCCGAGAAATCCGCCAAGCTGGAATTCATCCCCATTGATTTTCCCAAACTGGGAAGCTTCTCCGTCATTGGCAAGTTCAATTTAGGAGGAGAATTCAATGGAGTGCTGTAGCAAGAAGTGTCGGTGCTGTTGTTGTTTCCATTGACGTAAGAAGAAACCATTAAAGGGTGTGGGGAGATCTCGCCGGAGTGATCAATGCTCCCCAATTTGCCGAGCAATTCCCTGAACTTGAATACGTCGTTGGAGATATTGGAACCCGATGCTGCCGGAGAAGACACCATCGAACTCAGTGCTGACTCGAATTGTAGACCATCAACCGATGAATTCAGCTCCGGTGGTTGAAATTCCATGGCTGAAGATAGGGACTGCCCAAAGTCCAATGGCGGTTCGGGTGGTGGGATTCCTTGAGCACCGAGGAAAAACTGGTTCTCCATTCGATTTAAAAAGTGGGTTCAACGTGAAAATCCAGATCAAGAAGTGATTAAATTGTTTGATATTTAAGTTTGGGTTCTATATTTCCAGCAAATGATTGAATATTCATAGAAGAAAAGCTGATTCGAAGGGGAAAATTGTTTAGTGTTGAAAATGAGAGAAGGGGGGAAACGAATTGGAAGTCTTAAGTTGGGCTGCAATGGACTTATATAGATCTAAATGAAAAGTTAATGTTTGATTTTTTTTTCTTAAAAAACTATTTCTTTCCTTTTCTATATAAAAATAATATGTACTAGTACTACTGTTGTTTTTTTCTTTCAATTTTTATTATATATAGGGAAAATATTTGAAGTTATGACCGAATTTGATGTTATATTGAGTTGGAAATTCTAAAATTAACTTTATTTTATAGTGTATAAATACTATTGTAATTGTATTGTTTTATTTTCACACTTTCGTAAATTTTCAAATAAAACTATTAACCTGTTTGGACACCACTATCACTATGTAGTTGTATGAAATTGTGCTTCCTAACATGGTAATTATTATGTTAAACATGTTTGACTCGCGGGGTGTGAAAAAAAAAAGCCTTCACTTTGAAAAAAAATTCACTCTTCTCCACTTCTTTCATTTTCTCTAAGGCGGTTACAAATTTTTTAAGTTTCAATGTTCGTTTTTATTTTTTCTTCTTTCGTCGGAGGCGGCCATTAGCCGTTTTGCTGGTTATGTATATAAATAATATTCATCGTTGTCGATGAATTTTCTGATTTCATATTTTTTTGTTTTCTTTTTTAATTTGTCAGGTTTCTACCATATCTGCTTTTTTGGCAGTTCTTTCGTTTGCCTCTATGGCAATTCTTTTGTCTGTTTTTATGGCAGTTTCAGTCTATCTTTTGATAGTTTAGAGTTCGGGTGACGAGTATCATCGAACTTTTTTGTTACCGAAGGAAGGCCGAACACTTCATGTTATGATTTCCTTTTTGTGGATGTGCCGATATGCCAAGAACGAGTAGCAAAAGAATTATGCAGTCTTCAAAGAGCACCCAAGGCAAAGTAATAGCTTTCTATATTTCATTTCATAAGTTTCTTCTGAAGGTGTTAGATTTGATTTTTTAACGTCTTTTACACCGTTAAATTTTTCTAAATTTTTTATTTTGCACTGAACTTTTATTGTTTACGGTGTGATTCATTTGTAATTCTTTCACCATTGAATATAATCCAGTTTAAAAAAAAAAACTCGCGGGGTGTGATTACATCTTAATTTATTTTGGTGGTAAAAATTGTAATTACATAATTATATAGGTTTAAATGTTAATATAGAGTTAACTGTACAATAAGTCCTCAAACAACGACCTTTATTCTAAATTGGTCTTTAAACTTTTAATTGTTTTAATTTCATCCCCAAACTATGGCTCTAACTCTAAATTAGTACTCAAACTTTTGAATGTTATAGTTTCATCCACAAACTATGACTCTCATTCTAAATCAGTCCCCCAAACTTCTGAATGTTCCTATTTTATCCTCAAATTATTGTTTATGTCATATTATATTATTACATAATATACATCGGTGTTTACATGATAATTAATATTTTTTATAACGGTTTTATTAACACTGTGTATGATTAGCATATATTGATAATTTAGGGATGAAATTAGAACGTTCAAAAGTTTGGGGATAAATTTAGAATAAGATGTAAAGTTTGGGGGATAAAATTGGAATGTTCTAATATTTTATTACACGACACACATGGATTAAAGATGACGTAAAAAACTATTTTATTATTATTTTTATATCAAAATCAGACTTGCTTAACAATTTACGTTACTTAAAGATTTTGGGTTTCTCGTATCTTAAATTATATATCATAAACCAATTCATTCAGATATTTTTTTAAATTAAAAGTTTAGGGGTGTTTAAAACCCTTGAACTTTTAAAAAAAATTCAATTAAACTTATAAATTTTTTCCACACAATTAAACCTCGAAACCAATAAATTGAATCAACTTTGACCATCATTTTTACGGGTTTTTTCTTGAAATATTATTGTCATGTGACACACTACAGTTCTGTCAAGTAATATATACAGGGTTTTCTAGAATACTTTTTTATAATCTTTATAGTTTTTTAAGAAATTTTAGTACTTTAAAGATTTTTTAAATAAAATAAAAAATTTGAAAATTTTAAGTGACAACACTGTAATACGATACGTTGCACCAACTAATAAAAATTATTAGATTTAACCATCAACATTGGTCAAATGGATAAATTGATACATTTTTTAGAGTGTAAAAACTTAATTGGATGCAAAAAATAAAAATAAAAAATTTAATTGATTTTTTTTCAAAAATTAAAGACTTATAATATCCTTAAGTTAAAATTAAGGGTAAAGTACACAGGCAGTCACTGAACTTTCGTAAAAAAACAAAACAGTAACAAAACTTTCAAAAATCACAAAATAACAATTAAACTTTATATTTTATAACAAAATGGTAACTAGACGTTAAATGTCTGCTATAAATTTGGTGTAATAACACATTTAGTCCTTCATATTTATACATTCAATCAATTTAGTCTTAATTCGAAACAATTCACTAAATTTAGTTGTCGTTATTTAAGCATTCTTTCAATTTAGTCATTAAAATAAAATTCCAAAGTATGGTAACATGATAAATAATTACAATTAAATTTTTATAGGAACTCGAAAACTTGACTCGAATAAAAAAAATCAAATAAAGTTTGAGTTGTAAAATATGACGCATCAACTCGAATAATTCGAATTTTTTTACTCGACTCGATCGAACGCTCATCTCTATCTTAAAATATGACACGTCAACTCGAATAACTCGAAATATTGTAATATTTTAAATCATTTTTTTCTTTTAAATCGACTATTTTTTAAAATAGAACATTTAATATTTTCATATTTAAATCACATTGATTATTTAATAACAACTTTAAATATTCGATTAAAAGAAAAAATGATTTAAAATATTCGAATATTTAATTAAATTTTTATAGGAACTCGAAAACTCGACTCAACTCGAATCGAATCGAAAAAATTTCAAATAAAGTTTGAGTTGTAAAATATGACGTGTAAACTCGAATAACTCGAAATTTTTTGACTCGACTCGATCGAACGCTCACCTCTATCTTAAGATATGACACGTCAACTCGAATAACTCGAAATATTCGAATATTTTAAATCATTTTCTTTTAAATTGTATATTTTTTTAAAATAGAATATTTATTATTTTCATATTTAAATCACATCGAATATTTAATAACTACTTTAAATATTTGATTTAATTTAAAAATATTCGATTTAAAAGAAAAAATTGATTTAAAATATTTGCATATTTAATTAAATTTTTATAGGAACTCGAATCGAAAAAACTTCAAATAAAGTTTGAGTTGTAAAATATGATGTGTTAACTCGAATAACTCGACTCGATCGAACGCTCACCTCTATCTTAAGATATGATGTGTCAACTCGAATAACTCGAAATATTTGAATATTTTAAATTATTTTTTCTTTTAAATCACATCGAATATTTAAAAGAAAAATATTTAAAATAGTTATTAAATATTAGAATATTTTAAATTATTTTTTCTTTTAAATCGAATATTTTTAAGTTAAATTGAATATTTAGAGTAGTTATTAAATATTCGAATATTTCGAGTTATTCGAGTTGACATGTCATATCTTAAGATAGAGATGAGTGTTCGATCGAGTCGAGTCAAAAAATTTCGAGTTATTCGAGTTGACGCGTCATATTTTACAACTCAAACTTTATTTGAATTTTTTTCGATTCGAGTCGAGTTTTCGAGTTCCTATAAAAATTTTAATTGTAATTATTTATCATGTTATCATACTTTGGAATTTTTCTTTAAGGACCAAATTGAAAGAATGCGTAAATAACAAGGGCTAAATTTAGTGAATTGTTTCGAATTATGACTAAATTGATTGAATGTATAAATATGAAGGACTAAATGTGTTATTATACCAAATTTTATGACAGTCACTTAACGACATTTAACGTTTAGTTATCATTTTGTTATAAAACATAAAGTTTAATTGTCATTTTGTGATTTTTGAAAGTTTGGTTATCATTTTATTTTATTTTTATCAAAGTTCAATGATCGTAGGGTCATATACTAAAAAGTGGATAATATTTACTATTAGGGTCATATACTAAAAAGTAAAAACCAACTCATAGCCGCCTGATGTAGGCGTTAACGGGCCTAGAGAAGTATTGGTCCTCTAAATTTTATTTTTTTAAAATATTATTTGACTTCTACAATTTAAAAAAAAATGGTCTCTTATATATGCGGATTTTTCTTTTTTAAATTAGTGAGTTATCCACTCCTCATTTGCTGTAGTTAAAAAGAAATTTTTAAAATTCTTTTTCTTTCTTGATTTTTCTTTCTTTAGTCGTTTTATTAGTTTTGTAGATAAATAAAATTCATTTTCTATTAATGAATGTTTTGTGTTTTAAGTTTTTTTTTTTTGTTTTTCTAGATTCATATCACATCTGCTTTATGGAAGTTCTTTCGTCTGCTTTATAACAGTTATAGTCTGTCTTTATAATAGTTACCTATCTTTTGATTGTTTTGTATTCAGATGACAAGTATCTATGAGCGTTTGTTTGCGAAGGAGGCCGATATGTATATGATTATGATCTTTTTTTTGGTTGTGCCGTTATGCCAAAAACAAGTAGCGCAAGGATTTACTTTCTTCATAGAGTAATTCGGTCAAAGTAGTTTGTTCACTGGACTTCTTTCAGAAGATTGTTCAAGTTCTTCTGAACATGATAGGTTTTGTTTTTTAATGTCTTTCACGTCTTTTAGAATTTTATTATTTTATTTTTACATATTGATTTTTCAATATTTTGAGGTGTGATTCCTTTGTAATCCTTTCAAGTTGAATATAATCTAATATTTCAAAAAAAATATCTCTTTAAAAAAATTTAATTTATTATTAAATTTATTTTTTTTATATTTTTAATTAAATTCCTTTTTAATTTCTTTTAAAAAGTCGTCGTAAAGTCATGGAGGTTTAAGAAACTTTGTTTGGATCTCAAAATTTTGTAAAATAAAACTAATTTAATTCTTCTAAGTTTTTTTTGAAAATATTAGTTTAGGTCCCTAAAAATTTTCAAAATTTTAAGTAGATCCCAAATTATTTTACGAAGTCCCGTCACTTGAATTTAATTATTCAACCAGTTTTGAGTTCCAAGTTAATATTATAACCAAATGGGAATTAGACATTAATCACTCTCAATTTTAAGTCGTTAATTTGGAATCTTTTAAGACAAAACCAATTAAATCTTGGAAGCTTTGAGGTTTAGTCATTAGAAATGGGATATAAAAAAATAGAAGGCAGGAAACAAATGGAATGAGAAAATTCTAGAGTAATGTCATGTATTGATATTTTTTAAAAAATTTATTCAACCCATTTTTTTTATAAAAACACATAAAAAATAATATTGATTGTAATTTTTACTTCAAATCTTATATTGACATATTATCATAAAAAGCACATAATTAACACAAATTAAGGTCGCACCCTTTAACAAGGTTCTCAATATCCTTCCATAATTGATCCGAGCAATCCCTGTATGGTCAACTGAAGGTGCATGCCCCCTTCGAGCAGTCCAATGTACTGCAGTAATTGGATAAAATCTTTTTTTATCTTTTAATTAGTTCTTTCAATTGTTTTTTCTCAAATTAATATAAAAACTAAAAAAAATACAATACGAACATAGAAAAAATTTGTGACTTAAATTTAATTTTTGGGTAAAAGTATGAAGGAACCAAAAAATAAAATATACTTTAAAATTATATATATATATATATATATATATATTAAAAGTATCGGGTGGGGTACTCGGTTACAAAAAAAATCGGTCCAGACCCAAGAAAAATTACGAGCTGAGTAATTTTTTTAGAGAAATACTCATCTTTTTAGTGTTCGGGTTGGCTAGTTAACAAGTCGGGTCACCTGGGTCGGGTATTTTTTAACACTCCTACCGATATGTACCATTAATCATATTCATTGTTTTTACCATCTCAATTTTTTTTTAAAATTTTTTGTCCCTTTTTGTTTTAATAACTTTATTATTTTTAAATTAATAAATAAAAATATAAAAAATAATTATAATATATATGATTAATGGTACATATCGGTACATAATATTTATTGTAGACTCTTCCCATGGATTTTGTCCGAAGACGCTATGTTTTTTTTTTTTTTGGCTTATTAAGGATATGGATATTGTCGGCTACATCCAAACAAAAATTGCTTATTTAAAAGAAAACAAAAATATAGTTTGGTTTTTTTTCCTGAATTATTTCCTGCCTTTGTCGTGGAGTTTGGAGTTTGAAAAGTTATACTATCAAAACTTTAAGGCTTAATCTATTCAAAAAAAAAAAAAAACTAAGGTTTAATATATAAATAGCCCCGAAGTAGGGGTGAGCAAAACTCGACTTAACTCGTAAAAATCGAATAATTCAACTCGAGGTGAAAATACTCGACTCGTCTTGACTCGACTTAAAATTTCATAAATTCGAATGACTCAAAAAAATTCAAATAAAGTTTGAGTTGTAAAATAGAAATTCGAATAACTCGAAATTTTTAGTAATTAGTGGATTTATTTTTAAGTTCGAGACGAGTCCTTCAATTTTTTATGATATATACATACTAATGTATAAAAATATGAAGAAATATTGACACATATGAAAAATATGAATATATATATATATATATATGGGCATATCTTATATGATTAGAGAAAACCGTTTAAATTGAAATCAAACCGTACTATAACATGATAAATAATTACAATTAAATTTTTATAGGAACTCGAAAACTCAACTCGAATAAAAAAAATTCAAATAAAGTTTGAGTTGTAAAATATGGCGCGTCAACTCGAATATTTTAATATTTTTTGACTCGACTCGATCGAACGTTCACCCCTACCCCGAAGTATGGGCAAATTTAGAGGGAAATGACATTGGAAAAAATAGGGAAATGTCGACCCCATGGAATTATTTACGGATTTAGGCTAAAAACTACAGTTATCCCCCCAAAAAGGTCTCCGGCAGCATAAAACGACTTTGATTCAATTTTGCGATGGTAGGGACCAAAATGCAAGGAAAATAAAACTGGAAGGACCAAATTGAGAAAACAACAAAAATCCTGTCCAGCACGCACATTACATTATTTAGGGGAGAAATTAGCAAAGTTGCACATTCGTGTTCATTTTTTTTGGTACCAAAATTGAGGGGGAAATAAAAAAAATACCTGATCAAATGAAGAAAATTTTAAATTATAGGGATTAAAATGAAAACTTTCAAAAATAGAGGTATTTAAATGAAACGGTGCGTAGAAGACATTTAATAATATTATTGTTTGAACTATAAATATAAAACAAAACTTCGAAAGAAAATGAAAATTATATGGACCAAAATGAAAGACATTCAATATTATTGTCGTGAATGTTGGCTTGGATCGTGGTATGCTGCCTGCTATGTCTTTGCTTTTATTTGGTTTTGGCTATTGGTGTTGGTTTGGTAGCTTTGCCATATCGTTGCTTGGTTTTATTTGTGCGATTGCTTGTGTCTAGGAGTGTGGGATTTTTTTTTTTTTGGCTTTTGTTTACTATTGTTTGATTGTATCGGATATTTTGTTATGACCTGGTTGTACTGCACAATTTTCATTTATTTTAGACTTAAGAAAAGTTCTAACGAGATACACAACTAAATTTGTATGATTTTGCTTCTTGATAAATTATACATTTTGCCGAGATTTTTTTTTTCTTCTGAAATCTTTGAATTTTGATTTTTCTAGTCTTTATTAATAATTTTAAATCTTGAACTTCGTTATTGTTTAACTTGTCGCCAATATTGTCAGAATCGATGGTAGCTGTTGGCGAAGTTAGTTTTATTGGAACTTTATTTGTTTTTACATCACATGGACCAATTTGAATGGAAGTTAAATTGTCAAAAAAATTTACAGTAAAATTATTATTATCAAAACTTTATAAATAGTTATATATTTTTGAAAGAAAGAAAAAACTGAAATTTTAAATTTGACAAATTAAAAAAAAGAAGTCAGATTTAAAATTACTAATAAATATCGAAAAGCTCAAATTAAAGACATTCTAATGATATATATTTGTATTAGGCTTAACGGTACCATAACCCTTTAAACTTTTGAAGAAAAAAAAATCAGTTAAGCTTCTAAATATTTTTGTACCCGTTAAGCCCTTATACTCCAAAGTTTCATTAATTAAGCCCTTTGACCAATAATTTTGACGATTTTTTCTTGAGATATTAATGTCAAGTGATACACTACAGTTCTGTAATGTGACATTTACAGATTTTATAGAAAATTATTTTTATAATTTTTATATATTTTATAGTATTTTTAGAACTTTTAAAGATTTCTTTGAATAAAATAAAAAATAATTTGTAACTACCAAGTGACAACACTATAACACGACACATTGCACTAACAGGTCCAAAAAACATGTTAGATTTACCAGTCAGCGTTGGTCAATGGGTGAATTAATAAAATTTTGGAGTATAAAGACTTAATTGGTTGCAAAAAAAAATATTTAAAGACTTAATTAATTTTTTTCTAAAACTTTAAGGGCTTATTATATCCTTAAGCCTTTATATTACTATATTACATCAAATATAAATTGTCCATGTATATACAATTGCGATTTCAAGTAAATTTTGTTTAATAATTATCTTATTGGTACAAGGTTTAAGAAAAATAAAAGAAAACCTGTAATTTTTTAATTAAATTAAATCCTAGAGATATAAAAATGCTTTTATATAGTATATTTGATACACAAGTCGAGTAGAAAATATTACATAACCATTCTTTAACATTTAAATTATAAATTACTAAACTTAAAACCTTAACACTTAGAACTTAAACCCTCGTATACCCTAAAATTTAAACTAAAACTATAAATTTTAAATCCAGAGCTATCTCAGACATTTTCGAGGTTATGAACAAAATTTTAAAAAATGAGCCTCTAGTTAGTTGAGTTAAAGCTAACGCGGATGGTGCAATTAGTTTGAGAGACGATATGACTGCTTGTGGTGGTGCAGTACGGGATGCAAATGGAATGTGGTGCATTGGATTTACTCTAAGTTTAGGCCGATGTTGGATCCTCATGGCTGAAATATGGGGAATCCATGATGTGCTTAAACATACTAAGAATATGAGCTTTCAAAGAATGGACAGATAATATCAAAGCCTACCACATCATATCCAGAGGATTCTCATGATCTTCAGGGTAATCCTATAGTGGATGCCATCAAGTCCTTGCTTCAATGCAATTGGAAATTGCGTCCTCGTCTTATATATAGGAGCTAGGAGTGTTCATGGTAGGTTAATTGTACCATTTAGCTTAAACGACAGGTTAACTGTTATAACAGTTATTAAATTTTATTACCTGTATTCTAACCATCAAGAAACGGTTAACCGTCAGCGGTTAACCATTAAGATGTGGTTAACCAACGGTTCGGTTATAGATTAACTTATAACATATTACAATTTTTTTTTCACATGTTCACTATTTTTTAAAGAATAATTTAACTATCTCTCCGATAAATATTATATTAAAATATCCATAAAAAATACTTAAATAAAAATATTCTAATCACTTACTCCATAATTAAAAAAAATACTTACCTACTATAAAGTTTCAACACATGACAAAACACACAAACTTCTTTATATTTTAAACTTTAAAGTTTCAAAAGTTTGCAGCACATAACATTGTAGCAATACGACATTAAAGTTTGATAACTTAAAAATAGAGCTTAGAATTAAAAAGGGGGCGCGCATTGTATCGTGAGTTGATTTTTTTAAAGATACTATATATATATATAATTATTTAGTACCGGTTAACCTATAGGTTAATCATTAGTCAAATTTCGTAATTATGACTGTAACCATTAATCATTATTTTTAGTGGTTCGGTTAACCGAAACTGTTTAACTTTAACGTTTCAGATATTAACCTATAAAATGTAATAGTTATATCGGTTAACAGTTATACCAGTTAAAGGTTACAGTTAATTATGCACACCCCTAATAGGAGCCATAATGATATCGCCGATGCACTTGCTAGAGTGAGTTGCGGTAGACATGTTGGTAAAACTATATTCGATTCGCCTCCGCATTCTGTGAGGGAAATGCTAACTCATGAATGCTAATTTGAGTCTTTTTTTCTATATTAACCAAAAATATTTAATATTTCATTAATAAACTATAGAAACATGATTAAAATTTATCAAACACGTTATTTTTATTGTTTTGTTAAAAACATCATAAATACAACTAAAAAATAAAGGACAAAAACCAACTTACTAAATTGTCACTTGGAAAATCTGCGAAGTTACGAAGGTTGAAGCACTACATCAATTTTGGTATATAGCGGCGCTTTTCGCGGCGTTTTTTGTTTAAACGCCGCTAATTTTGTACATATTACGGCGTTTGCATTATAAACGCCACATAATGACAAAAATCGCGACGTTTTTATTACAAACGCCGCTATAGAATGATATTTAGTGGCGTTTTGTTGAAAACACCGCAAAAACAAGTATTTAGCGGCGTTTATTTTTAAAAACGCCGCAATAGGTGCCATTTTTAGTGACGCTTTTAGTAAAACGCCGCAATAATCTGATATAGGAACAGTGCTTTAGTTGCGTTTATTTTTAAAACGCAGTGAAGGAAGTCGTTTAACCATTTTATTAAAATCACAAGTCGTTTAACCCTAATTTCCCAAATATTTCCCGATCCCTCGTGCCCCCCTCTCCACCTCTGTTGCTGCATCGCCACTGCCTCTGCTGCAGCGTCCGACTCTCCTCCCTCGCTTCCGCTCGTTGCCGGACTCTCCTCCCTCTCTGGTTTTTGTTTTATTTAAGGTACGTCTCCACCACCTTCACTAGCTTTTGTTTATATCCTCTAATTTCTTCACGCGCAGCCTCCTCAAACCCTTCCTCTCGGTGGTCCCGTTTTGTCTCTTTCTTCTGATGGATATATACTGGAAATACGAGACCCGGCCCAGCTGCAAAGCCGACTCTTGTACTCCCTCGGAGCATCTCCGTCACCAGAAATCCATCATGAAGAGCCAACGCAACGCGCTTCTCATCGCCGCCGCCCTTCTTTTCTACTGGCTCCTTTACTCCGTTACTCACCTTGTTGTCGGGGTCGAGCAGTTGACTCAGCGCCTGGAGAGGCTTAAGAATCGCGATTGAGTTAGATAAGTGCTTCATTTTCAGAATGGTTGTATTTGGGATACACTTTTGTTGTGATCTTTTTCTGTTTAGATTTTTCTGTCTCATGTGCTTTTAGATAATTTGAAGGATCTTATTATGTGATGAGAATTACATGTTTTTTCTTGTCGAATCTTTGTTTTCCAAGTTGTAATTTCATAAAAAAGAAAATGTTAGGGTTTTGGTTAAAATTAATTCTGTGTTATACATACAAACAAGTTTATTATCATTTGGGATTTGGAATTGTAGCTTCCATGGTTCAATCATGCACAATTTCCATTACCGAGCTCAGTGCCTGCCATTTGTCTTACTAATTTAATGCTAATTGAGACATTGTTTTTGCCGAGGCTGAAGTTTGTAGATGGTTAATGTTCTCTCAGTCTGTCTTGTTTAACCTGATCCTCCATCTTTTTGGTCTTAGTTTTTATTTTGGTATATGGCTTTACTTGCTAGTTTGTACTTCTTAATCTATTTAGTTCATTAAAATGAATAGTTGGTTTAGGATTTTGTTTTCATATTTGAATGCTGGAATGTGTTCTAGGACATTGCTATTTGTTAATGCTTGGATGATTCCTCTTCAAAAGCTTTATTCTTTCTAATTTTGCTGCACGAACATAGGTAGGTCTTTCCTTCAGTAAGTTGAACGAAACGGAGCCTCTCAGTAGGTACACTATGTGAAATTAGGTGTAATGTTTCATACAAACCATTTGGGAGATGTTTGACTCTTACTTTTAGCCTCTCAGTAGCCAATTTCTATTTATACTGCTTGTCCATGTTTGAGTAGTAAAACTTGAAATGCCCATGTGGAGATGTTTGACTCTTACTTTTTTGTCATTGACATTATATTATTGATTGTGGTTGTATTGTTTCTAGGGTTTCCCATGTTACTTGTACAATGTACTTTGATTTGGAGTTTAATACGAGAGACAATTTGGGAGGGGATGGAGATGAAATGGTTGATCTCTTGACATTCTAGAGACCTTACTTGAAAAATACTCTATCAATGGAAATCAAGATTGGGTGGTGGAGCTTGATTCCTCTACTGAAGGTACAGTTCTGTTCTAGGTTGTATTGCTTTGTAGTATCATTAATAAATTGTTTTGATGAATAAGATGGAGTGTTAATCTATGATAATAAAATGGGATTTTGGTTGGTAGATTTAAGGACTGTTTAGTGGAAACTTAGGACTCTTCAATGCTAGTGGACAATCACATTTTTTTCATCTTTTATTCTGTTAGTATTGTTTTCAGAAACTATATAGACATACATGTGCAAGTTATGAAGATTATACATGGTCTGTATCTGGTTGCATTTGAACTTTCTCGAGCATAAGGTGAAAGAAATTCACATACTTCCAATAGTGTCTGTAGCTGAGAATCAATGACGTTTGTCATTGTATTTTTGTATCAGAAGGCTTTTCTGGTCTACCATATTTTACTCTCGGGCATGTTTAGTATTTGTGTGTTAAGTTATGTTGGGTAATTTTTTTAGTTAATTAACTTGGATTATAACTGCCTGCAGCAACCCCATGAGAATGAAGCGAGGTTTAAAGGTTGATGATAGAAGAGCAACACCTTTGATGCCGAGGACATCATTCAATGTGGGATTTTTATTTCGATGTTTATTTCTTTCAAATTCATCTTCGCTACATGAAGCCCTTGAATTTCTTATACAAGCTTCTAGGGATGTCGTTGGCCGTGCAGAACTTGCTAAGGAATATCCTTCCTACTATGGAGCCAATGTGCAAGTAGCCCATATTATTGAAAATCTGCTAATATGTAATTGGTCTAGAAGAAAAGTTTAAGTTGTTTAGGGAACATTAGTTGTTCATCTGGATGATTTTGGTTTGTAATGCATTTTAAATTATTATATAAAATTTTATTTGATTTTTTTTTGAAATATGGTGTTACTCGCGGCGTTTGTGAAAAAAAACGCCACTACAAAACATGTCCCCGCGGCGTTTGATTTTACAAATGCCACTAAAGAACAAATTTTCGCGGCGTTTTAGTTTAAAAACGCCACTAAAGAATAGATTTTTGCGGCGTTTGAATTTACAAACGCCACTAAAGAACACTTATTCGCGGCGTTTGTAAATACAAACGCCACTAAAGAACACTTATTCGCGGCGTTTGTAAATACAAACGCCGCTATAGATCTTGGCTTTTTGCGGCGTTTTTTTACCTAAAAACGCCGCGAACTATTGCGGCGCTACTTTACACGGCATTTCTTGCGGCGCTTTCTTAAGCGCCGGGAAAGTTTTTAGCGGCGCTAAAAAACGCCGCTATAGGGTTAAAAAAGCGCCGCGAAAGAACTGTTTTCCTGTAGTGAAGGTGGGGGGCCTTGAGCGATCGTTCATACTGCTCCCACTTACCAGACGTCACTATCGAAATCTAACATGCCTATATAAACTAAAATTTAGGCTTAACCATCAAATATGTGCCCAGACTATACTTTTTTTTCTTCTAGTTAGGTGCCCAAACTATTTTTCGGGCCAACTAGGTGCCTAACATTTCATTCCGTAACCCATTTAAGGTTCGCCGTTAATTTTTTCCGTTAAAAGACATGTGTCACCTCCAGAAAAATCCAAAATTATATTAAAAATAAATAAAATTAATTAATTTTCAAAAAAATCTTAAAAATTTTCAGATTTTACAAAACAACCCCCAAATTCCAAAATCCCTAAACCCCCAAAATCTAAATCCTGATTTAGGCTGATTTCACTGCCGATTGCCACGTCGCTGCCCACCAAATCGGTCGTCGGACCATCACGACCATTTCCCCCACCAACCCGTCACAGGAAATCAACCGACGTTGTGCGAATATACAAAATTGTCGAATGATTCTTTCAAACGATTCGCGACGAACGGCGTGAGGTTGTTTGGCGAGGGGAGGGCGCTACATTCCGTCTCCAGCAACGCGGCCGACGGCTGCGGGAGTGGTCGGATTTGGGGGTTAAGGATTTGAGGACTATTTTGGAAATGTTTGAAACTTTCATAATACAATTTTATTTTTACTTTCTTTTATTTATTTTATTTATTTGTAATATAATTTTAGATTTTTCTGGAGGTGACACGTGTCTTTCAACGGAAAAAATTAACGGCGAACCTTAAATGAGTTACGGATGAAATGGTAAGCACCTAGTTGGCCCGAAAAATAGTTTGAGCACCCAACTGGAAAAAAAATGTATAATCTAGGCATCAATTCGACGGTTAAGCCTAAAATTTAGGCAAACTTATATGTCAAAGTTTTTTATTAATTAATTTGATAAATACCTACCTATCAACCATAAATACGTATTTGAAAAAAGGAAAATAGTATTGCATGGGTGACCCCGCACATTTGTTGCTGCCAACCCTCGTGATCGATCTGCTCTCATCAATACATCCCTTTTGACTGGAAAACTCTTTCTCAAACATTATCATTTATTTCCCTGCAAATTATATACCTAAAATCTAACAACTTCTTCATCTCTACTTTCAATATAATATATAGTGATGGATTGTATCTTTGCCAACGTTTATTTTAAAATATTTTTAAAAAGAGATCAAATGCACAAGGATAAAATTGAATAAAATCGAAACTCAATAGTTGATTTCAATATAGCCATTCTTATTGTAGTAATT
This sequence comes from Hibiscus tridactylites, assembly GCA_958450335.1. NCBI lineage: Eukaryota > Viridiplantae > Streptophyta > Magnoliopsida > Malvales > Malvaceae > Hibiscus > Hibiscus tridactylites. Next base: position 53,898,039 of record OY288286.1, on the reverse strand, counting down.
AACCATCCTTTTATTTCTAATATGAATATGAGCTGAATTTATAACACACCATCTTTTGTTTTTATATTTTATGAATGCTTAAAACATATTTGGGGAAAAACGTGACGAAATTGAAACAAAAAATTAAATCCACATGTCTAAGAATTAATGCATGCATGGTTAGGGTTTTGAGGATTGAATGGTGGTCAAAGAAATCAAGCTTACGTGTCTGATTTGATTCCTTCGCTTTGCCAACATTTTCAAAGGAAGCAAAAACTCAAAGGCTTGGTGTACACTTTCGCAGCTGAATTTGCAACTTTTACAAATATGGAAATTGTGTTTTTCAAAGCCAGTTTGATATATGAATTCATCATTTTTACAAATCCTTTGAATCAATTTCATACCTTTATATGTCAAATATCACATAGTTGGTACTTGTATTTGTCAAGCAACACATAAAATTATTCATACCGAATGTGTAATGTTCGACAAATATAAGTATCAAGCTGATTAAAAGAAAACACAAACCAAAAATTAACAAATTCAAATACAAATGTGTAGCGTTTGACAAATATATATACTGAAATGATTAAAAAACACATGTACTACATTTGTAAAAAGTGACAAATTGAGTTCCAAAACTATTAAGAATGGTCCTATCTATTTTCAATGTTTGTGTGATAATATTCTAGGATCACGGTAAATACGACGTGATTAAAAAAATGTTTAACCTGATATATATACTTTGAAAATTTGATAATGAATTTTTTTTGACAAATTCTAATTCTAATTCTAATTCTAATTGGGAGAAGAAGGAGGACTCTAGGGGAAGAATTGGCCGAAAGAGAATGTTCCTAGTGGGTTTTGAATTCATGACCTAAGGAAATATGAGGGAACAAAGATAAACAGCTTGATGAACTGGCCAAATATTCTTGCATCTTGACAATGAATAATTCTATGTACCATCATGTGAATCAAATAATGAAGTATATTTATAAATATTAATATTAAATGCATTTAATTTTATTTCTAATGATATGAAATCATTTTTTTCACTGCTAATTATTAAAAGGGTTATTATCTTATACACTGACGGTACAAACTAAACTGAAAGTTTTCACAAGCGCCTTAGTTTTAGGGTTTAGAGTCTTAGTTTAAGGTGTAGGGTTTATGGGTCTAGGTATAGGGGTTTAGAATTTAGGGATAGTGATTATAATTCAAGGTTTCTAAGTTAAAACTTAAATCCTAACCATATTACCCTGAAAACAAAACCATAACCTCTAAACCCTATATTATAACCTTAAACCATAAATTCTAACTACTATCCCTATATTCTAAACCCCACACCTAAACCCATAAACCCTACCCGTAAATTAAGACCCTAAATCCTAAATCTAAGGCGCTTGTGAAAACTTTCAATTTCCACCGCCAGTTTATAAGATATAAATCCTTATTTAAATTGTATACCATTAATTTATTAAAAAGATAAAAATATTACCAATAACTAGTTGGTCTAATGGGATGAGCCGTTAGTCCCTTTAAAAATGTTAGAGGTTTCAATCATGACGTTGTGAATGGAGAAAATTAAATTGAGAAAGTCGTCCACATATTAGACCTTTTGCAGAACTCAATCTAAATTGATCGACCAATAAGTCAAATACTAGTTATTAAAAAAATTAAGGGAAAACTACACCGGTGGTACCCTAACTATGCCTGTATTCCTACTTTGGTCCCAAAACTATGTTTTTCGGCAAAAGAGTCCCTTCCGTTACATAGTTTTCCTGTTTTGGTCCCCCGACGTTAAATAACTAACGGTTTTGCTGATGTGGCATTTTTTAATATTTTTTAAGGCTGACGTGGCATTTTTAAATATTTTTTTAATCATTTCTCTCTCCTCTTATATATTATTTTTATTTAATTTTATTCACCCAATCATGTTGTGACACGTGTCACTACACTATTAGGTGAAAAAACCCCCAAAAATCCTCAAAATTAAACTTGGTGCCGCTGGGATTCGAACCCAGGACCACCAGCACACAAAGCATGTGCTTGAACCAACTAAGCTAGGCTGAATAGTTGATCTAAATCTACTAACACTTATATTTAAGCTGTACAAATTAACCCAAAAAACCTAAAAACATAATTGGTAATGCTAGGAATCGAACCCAAGACCATTAGTGCATAAAGCATGTGTGTGAACCAACTATGCTAAGCTGATTACCTGATTCAAATCTACTAACATTTATATTTAAGCTGTACAAATTAACCCAAAAAAATATTTTTAAATTAGAAACAAGTTCATGTTCCCAAATGTACCGATCGAGTCGTCATTACCAGAGGCCTTGAGCAAGTTCATGTCATTACCGGTGGCGATGTCCAGAACTCTGAGCATCGAAACGATCAACAACGAGATACAGCAAAACAACAACAGCAAGAACACAAAAGCAATCGAGTTTTTGAAATGGTAACCTCTCCTCATCTCCTTCTATGGATTATTCATTAGTTGCGTAGTGAACTCAATCTGGGATTTATGGGAAAATAGAGTAAACAAACTCAAAATTTAACTTAATTAACTCATATAACCATTTTTAATCAATGTCATTAAATGCGCTATTCAAATCTGATATCCACAACTCTTCACATTAAATCAATTGTATTAGGAAAATGAAACCAAAATCAAATTGAATCTATCGAAACAATACATCATAAACTTTTGTCTCGGGAATCAAAGCATTCCAATGAAAAGAGAATGAAATATAATACGAGTAAACAGAGAATCCGAAAGTTTCAATCAGAATTTTTGTATTTCCCCAGATTTAGAACCAGGAATTGCAACAAAATCCCACGACTCAAGAGATCAAAACTCAGGCCGAGACCGATTGCAGAAAACAAATTGCAAAAGAGAAAAGCGAGCGGTGAAGAAGTTTATATATACCTGGTTAACTTCGGAATATTGCCATTAAAGAATCAACGAAGCACAGAAACCCTAGTTTGACAGCTTAAATATGTTTTTAGGTTGTTTGGGTTAATTTGTACAGCTTAAATATAAGTGTTAGTAGATTTGAATCAAATATTTAGCCTAGCCTAGTTGGTTCAAGCACATGCTTGGTGTGTTGGTGGTCCTGGGTTCGAATCCCAGCGGCACCAAGTTCAATTTTGAGGATTTTTGGGGTTTTTTTCACCTAATAGTGTAGTGACACGTGTCACAACATGATTGGGTGAATAAAATTAAATAAAAATAATATATAAGAGGAGAGAGAAATGATTAAAAAAATATTTAAAAATGCCACGTCAGCCTTAAAAAATATTAAAAAATACCACATCAGCAAAACCGTTAGTTATTTAACGTCGGGGGACCAAAACAGGAAAACTATGTAACGGAAGGGACTCTTTTGCCGAAAAACATAGTTTTGGGACCGAAGTAGGAATACATGCATAGTTAGGGTACCACCGGTGTAATTTACCCAAAAATTAATAGTATATATATACGTGCTGAGATAGTTGCAGTGACATTAATTCTTAGATTTGGTCCCAATTTACTGCAGCATTTATTTATCTTTTACAGAAAAAACAATATGTATTTAATATCAGCATATATTTAAATAATAATAATTCATAATTGAATACCGAAAATAATAATGCAATGAACCTCCTTGTTATTGGATAGCAGCCAGCAAGCAACTGAGTTTCAGCAATGTTGTGATTGGGAGCCCACACACTGAAATTAAAAAAGAAAATAGGAATGCATGTGCCCAAAATCTTTTTAAAATGTCGCAAACGGTCCAAAAAGTCCACACCGATGTTCTCATCCAATCCCATCACTCTTATTTGTCGGTACATTTTTCTTTTAAAAAACCCTCCATTTGAAATCTATAAAGATAATGTAAAATGCATTGAGATCATTACTAAAATATAGGAGAATATTAAGAAATTTGAAATTTGGTAAAAGATTGTTGAGGATTCTATTCTATCCTTATATAACCGGTCGTCAGTGAATCCAATCATATGTGATTCGATCGAGACGAGTCAAAATATTATTTGAGTTAAAGAGTCATATTTTTTAATTCGAAATTTATTTAAAAGATTTTAAGTTGAGACGAGTCAAATATTATTACATCAAATTGGATAATTTAATTTTTTCGAGTCGAATCAAGTTTCGATTACCTCTACCAACAGTTTTGAAATATTTAATTTAAGCAGACTTTTTACATTAAAAAAAGAAGAATAAAACAATGCAATTGGTTCCAATTCAACAAGGAGTGCAGCCCAGCTTGATCATCAATGACCACTACATGTTTTTCCGGACAAGATATATGTGGGTCTCCCTTTTAGGAAATGTATTTGGTATTTGAACGAGTCGAATTATATTAAAGTTTTTTGAATGAGTCTCTCTTTTAGGAAGCTTGTGCTCAATGTTTGGCTCAAGAGAGAGATAATGGTGCAATTATGCTTCGATGAGCTGGAATTACTTAAAGGGTTTGATGGAAAAAGAATGATCAAACTTTGGGTGTCTCTCCATGATGTTCCCCTTAGTAATTGGAACGAAAGCTTTTTCACCGAAGTGGGTAGTAGATGGGGGTCTGTGTTGAAAATAGATGACGACACCCTTTATCGGAATCGTTTTTTTTAGCCAGAACCGAAAATTTCGATGATTCTGAATAAACTATCATTCGTACTTAACATGAGGTTATTTGCAATGAAGGTGTTGTCGGAGGAGTTTGACAAAAATCGTCGTTTCATCAACGGTGAATCACCGTTCGATATGCATGAGTTGGCAAACATGGCTGTCACGATCGCAAGGAAAATATAGAGTTTTAAGGAAGAAAGGATTAAGAGAAAGAGAGAGAATGGGAGGGTAAAGAGTTTCAGAATTTCATTCAGATAATTCATAAGTTGTTACACCCTATTTTGCAGCATATAAGACGCACAAACACATGAAAACAAAACATACTATGTACTGTTCATCAATTACAGCACTTTTCTTAATAGACTATTAATAGTAAATGGGCTTCGCTGCCTAGGCCCGTCTTCTTTAATTAGTTTGCTTCAAGTCTTGGGCTTTGTTGGCCCGGTTCCCTTGACCCGCTCCATGCCTTCATTAATTGAAACGTTGTCGTTTGTAGTGGCGATGTCGCTTTCCTCAGACGAGTTTTCCAGCTTCAATTTGAATTCAATTCCTTCAACTCAAATTCCCTCTTCAAAATCCATAATTCCCTTACTATGGCCATGACATTATCCCTCGGTGCAGACGATCCTTGACTCCAAGGATCAAACTCAGGGAACTAAGATTGTAAGACCGTGAAGTCTTCCCATGTGGCATGTTCAATGCCCATGTTTGCCCATTGAATCAACAATGGAGTAACGGCTTGGTTATTCCGTTTGATCATACGTTTATCGAGCACATTCTCTGGAAAAATTCGCAAGAAGCCATCATCGTCAACCTCAGGTGGATGCAAAGAAGAGGTGATTCTGTCCCCCAATATTTTTCTTAAGCAAATTTACATGAAAGACATGATTAATCTTCGTAGTTGGGGGTAATTCGAGCCGATATGCCACTGACCCACTTTTGTTTATGACTTTGTAGGGCCCGTAAATTCGAGCAAAAAGCTTCAGATTCTTGCGGAGTACGACGGAGCTTTGGCGATACGGCTGCAACTTTAGGTAAACCATGTCTCCGATTTTGAAACTTCTTTATGTCTGATGTTTGTCTGCAAATTGTTTCATTCGGTGTTGGGCTTTCAGTAGTTGTTCCTGTAGAAGAGTATTCATTTGACTTCATTTTTGCATGAAATCTTGGACACTGGCTACTTGAGAGTCAGGGGCCCATGTCATTGTAGGGGCTTTATAGCCATATAAAGCTTCAAAGGGTGTGGAGTTGATAGATGTATAGAAACTAGTGTTGTACCACCATTCGACATGAGATACCCACTTAGCCCAATCTTTAGGTTGTAGGAAATAGAGACTTCTTAGATGTTGTTCGAGGCATTGGTTTAGGCGTTCTGTTTGACCATCTGTTTGTGGATGATAGACAGTGTTGAGTAGGGTAGTTGTGCCCAGTTGCTTCATGAATTCTTTCCAGAATAAGCTAGTGAAAGATTTGTCTCGATCAGAAATAGCTACTTGAGGTTGACCATGTAATTTATAGACTTGGTCTAAGTAGCTTTTAGCAACCTGCAGAATAGTGTAGGGATGAGACAAACATATAAATGAGCATACTTGGTAAATGTATCCACCACTACTAGGATACAGTTGAATTTGATGGATGTAGGGAGACCCTCAATGAAGTCCATGGTGATAATTTGTCAAGCCTGTGTAGGGACCTGTAGTGGTTGAAGTAATCTTGGAGAGGCAACATGCTCATTTTTAGTTCTGGAAGATGTCATAGGATTGAACATACTTGTGCATTGCTGATTTAAGTCATGGCCAGTAAAAGTGAGATTTGAGTCTTTGATAAGTAGCTTGAACACCAGAATGGCCTTCTAATGGGGAATCATGTAGGGTTTGAAGTAGTTGGCCTCTTAGGGAACCTGAATCACCAACATAAACTCTAGTATTGTGTCTTAGAAGGCCCTTACTATATGACTAGTTTTGGATAGCAATAGAATCAATAGAGAGGGCAGTGATCATCTTGGTGGCTAAGGAGTCCAAGGAATAATTGGCTTCAATTTCTTTCACCCAAGTGGGAGTAATTGTTGTTGATGTCAGTTGATTCAACATAAACTCCAGTTTGTTGGGCCGAAGTGGGACAGAAGTTGTTGCCTATGCCAAATTTGCTTAAGGGGACAACCGATAAAGTGAAATTGATTTGCAATCGCTTGAAGGCAGCTTCGAATAGGCAAAAGTCCTATGCCGACTTGAAGAGGAAAGAAGTTGAGTTTTCAGTTGGTGAGAAGGTGTTCCTAAAGGTGTCTCCGTGGAAGAAAGTAATGAGATTTGGCAGAAAGGGGAAGTTGAGTCCGAGGTACATAGGACCGTATGAGATCGTGAGAAGGGTTGGCCCAGTTGCTTATCAGTTGCATTTACCATCCGAGCTAGAGAAGATACACGATGTGTTACATGTTTCGATGCTCCGTAAGTATAGGTCAGATCCATCACATGTAATGCTTGTAGAAGAGATTGAATTGAATCCAGATTTGACTTATGATGAAGAACCAGTTAAGATCTTAGCTTCGGACAGCAAGGTGTTGCGGGGTAGATCGATTGAGTTAGTAAAAGTGCGGTGGCAACGTCGAGGGGTGGATGAGGCCACTTGGGAGAGGAAGGAGGATATGGAAAGACAATTTCCTTATCTCTTTCAGTCAGGTAATTTCGGGGATGAAATTCCTTAAGTGGGGGAGAGTTGTAACACCCGTGTTTTGGGGTTAGGAGTTTGGTGTGTGTGTTGGGTTCGTGTTGTCAAAATCGGTTTAATTTAATTAGGCCTTGGTTTTAATTTAAATGAGATTAAAATTAAAGTAATGTCAATTTTGTAAATAAGTGAAAATAAGGAAGACAAGCTTTTTGAAACTAAAAGAAAAAAAAGGGTCTTCTTCATTCTCCATTTTTCACGTGGAAAAACCCCAAAGCCCTCCCAAAGCCCTAAATCTACTATTCCATTCCTTTTCTCCATCAATTCAAGAGCTCCTTTGAAGGTAATTTCATTTTTGAACTCTCATTTCTATCCCAAGCATTTCCATGGTCTTAGATTTCAAAACCATCATCTTTTTAAATTTTCAAGTTTTCTAGATTAAAGAAAAGTATGAAGCTTTATTGGGTTTTTGACATGTTTTTGGTTTGTTTAGTTGATTTTTGAGTTCACCTTACTTTAATACACCTAATATCTTAAAATGGAGGGATTTTGAGAAAAACCCGAAGTGGGTCTTGGGGGCATTTTTGAAAGTGTCAAAACATGAATTTTTGGTGTGTTTTTGTGTTGGGTTGAAGGGCTGGTGGTATAGGGTTGTTAGGAAGGTGTTTTGGAAGTCTTTAGAGGTTATTTGGGTGTTGGAAATGGTAGATTTTAGCTTGGTATTATTGGAGTGCGAAAATGTGAGTTTTGTGGTTAGTTTGGGGTTTGAAATTGTGAAGTTTGGCTTGTGATTGTGAGTTGAGTTTGTGGCTGGGTTTGACAGTGATTTGGTGAGTAATACCTTGTCTTTTGATTGTTTAGAAGCAAGAGGAAACATTGGAGAAGGTTCGAGATCGGTTCCGGATATTGTGGAGGGTTGAGTTGGCTTTGCTTGGTTTGCTAAGGAAGGGTGGTGAGTGAAACTTTCAAATTTGTTTAAATTGGTTCAAGTGTGTGTAGCGGAGGTTTTGGAATGAGCTTGGTAGGCCATTCCAAGGTAGAAGTTAAATTGGTAGTTTAACTTCTTGTGTGTTAATAAGCTTTAGATGTTTATGCTTATATTGATCTTGTGAGACATGAATTGATTATGTATGTGTATACATTGATGTGTGTGGTGATGGCTATGTGATATAAATGATGGATGTATGATGTGGTTTAAAGGTATAATTGGCACTAGTTAACTTACCGGATATAAATGATCAATCATTAGGATTAGTGTGCACACGGTTGAGTCAAATTCGCGCGTGGCCTTGGTGGCGTTAAGCCATCAAGGAGGAGTACGGGGATGTAATATTCCACCGGAAATGTTTATTTATTATACGTGATGATGAGTGGAATCTCATCCGTAGGGCATGTGATGATGAGAGGAATCCCATCCATGCAAGGTCCGGTGATGATTGTAATCCCACCGAGGTAATGTTGTTGTTGAGTGTAATCCGCGTATCCGAGTAAACTAATAGTGGTCAATGTACTTGCTCTTGTGGTTTTGATGTTGAGATATTTGCTTATCTTGTTGAGCTTAATATGAAGCAAGATGTCATATTATTGCCTCGTGTGTTGCTAGCTAGGTTACTATGTTGATGCCTATGTATGTTTGTATGTGATGTAAGGATTATATGCTTGAACCCTGCATTGTCGTTGTTTTGGTTTTTAGAGCATCCTCACTAAGCTTCTAGCTTACGCTCTCATTTTCGACAATGCAGATCAGTAGCGTGGAGTTAGCAAGGAGCAAGGCGAAGGGGCATTCCAAGCTTTGTAGTTGCTCAAGTATGGTTTAGTAAATAAAGTAGTAGTTTAGCAATGGGGCTGCTATGTGTTTGTATGAGCGTTGTATGACTCATATATGTTGAATGTTGTTTATGCTATATGATGTTTTTGGATTGTGTTAAGTTGAGAGGGACTCGATTCGTTCAACCGATGTTGCTCACCAAGTGGTGGAGAGGTGGATTTTTGGGTGGAAGGGTTGTGGAAGCTAAAATGAAAATTGACACAATGAATTATAGTGGTTCAACCTTCTAACCAAGGTCTACATCCACTACCTTAGCTCCCCACTAAGGATTTCTCAATCAATCCACTATTGATTCGTCCCCTTTTCTAGGCTTAGGAGGAAACCCTTACAATCAATCAAGCTTTCTACCCAAAGCCTTGATTGAAACCCTCTTTACAAAAAGAAACAAGAAGCAAACTTAAAACCCTCTAATAGGTGTTTGTTTGCTCAATTAAGCACTCACCCAAAACCTAAACCACTTGAGCAAATTTGACAATTTTGGCTCACTAGTGTTTGTCTATGCAAGAATTGACAATTTAAGCACTAAGACAATATTTGATCATTTGTTGTTTGACAATATGAGCATTAGCCTTTACTTGATGCTTGGAGGTCCCTTTTATACTCCCAAATGAGTTTGTAGCTGTTACTAGCCGTTGGGATCAAATTGGAGCCGTTGAGGACTTTAATTCCCACCATAAATGCAGTTCTGCAGCTCCCCATTTCGAAACGTTTGAAGCCGTTTCGAAACACCCTTTAAGTAGAAAGAGTTGTTGCAGTCTGTCAGGGCACCCGTTTCGGAACACCCCCTGGCCGTTTCGGAACACGTATCGAAACGCTATGGACTCGTATCGAAACGCCTTGCATTTAAATGTTAGTTGGGAAATAGCCGTTGGGGTTTATGACCGTTGTGGTCAATGCCACGTGGGCGTATCGAAACGACATAGCCCGTTTCGAAACGCTTGGAAAAAATCCTATCCAGGGAAAGCCCGTTTCGAAACAAGTTTCGAAACGTTTTTGCTACTGTAATCCCCTGTTTCGAAACGCCCTAAGGTGTTTCGAAACACCTGGACAGTTTTGTGAAGTTTGGCTTTGAAAAACATGAAAAAACCTTTTTTAAAAACATCCCTAAACATAATTTCAAGTTGTTTGGACTTTGGAAATGTTTTAAATACTTTTTAAATCAGTCCAAAACATTTTTCAATTATTATATCAAAACATTAGTTCTACAATCTCCCCCTTTTTGATATAATAAAACTCACTTGAAATTTTTTTTGGGATTCTCCCCCTTAATCTTTAAAAATGTGAATAAGAGATTAAAATTTTTAATTCAAATAAAGCTCCCCCTTATTCATTTGAAAATTCAATTTTTCAAACCATTTCTCCCCCTTTTTGTTATATCAAAAAGAATTTAAAACATTAAGTTCAAAATAATATTAGAGGTAAGAATTTTGACAAAAATAAGAATTTGGTTTAAAAATGGCTCCCTCTTACTCAAAGCATCATAAAAAATGTTAGTCCAACATATATGATTATCTAGTTGAATAAAATAAAAATAAAACAAATTAAATCAAAACAACTAGAGATTTTACCAACACTTGAACCCAAGGGAGGATGTGAAGCCTTCCTTCTTCAAGTGTTCTTCCTTGTGTTCATGGAGCTCCCCCTCAATGTTTGACTTGTTGAACATCTCCATCACACCTAGCAAAAGACAATCAAGTAATTTTTGGTATCCAAATTGCTTTGGATCCATGAACATTAGTGGCACAAATTTTAGTCCCCTTAGGAATCCATTTTTCAATGTCATCCTTTTTAATTGAAGTGGTTAGTCCTTTTGGGACCCAAACACTTCTAAAATATTTTCTTTTTACAAATCTAGGGGCGCTAGATTGTCTTACATAAAAATTTGATTTTCCAAAATCATTTTTCTTTTCAAGCTCTTTGGAAATCAAATCTTTTTCTTTTTGAACTTTTTGAAGCAAAATTTGTAAATCAAAACATTTTAATTCAAAATCCTCGAGTTTTGCTTCAAGTTCAAGTTTGATTTTAGAAAGCAAATCATTTTGAATTTTTAACTTTGAAATCAATTTATTGTTTTTCAAAATGTGGCTTTTAAAATCTAAAACCAAATCATCATAGGCATCTTGTAATTCATCAAAGAAATAAGAACATAAAGTAGATGAATTAGAAGTTACCCTTGAATCTTCTTCGATGACCATAAGGCAAAGGTTGGCTTGTTCATCATCGGTGGAGTCCTCAGCACTCCAAGTAGCCACATGTGCCTTCTTCTTATGGCTTGAAGTGCTTGCCCTCTCCTTTCTCTTAGGTTCTCGTTCAAGCTCTCTCAAGGCTTTCTTCATGAACGGGGCACACTTCTTGAAGAGATGAACTATCTCTTCATCTTCATCCTCCTCTTCACTTAAGTAGACATGATGACAAGTGGAGGATTTGAGAGCCATGACACTTGCATTGATGCCAAGCCCTTTTATTTTCTTCTCTCCCATAGCTCTAATTTATTCCCTTTTCTTATCATCCTCTTTGTTCTTCTTCATGATTTGATGAGTAAGGAGTGACCCCATGAGTTCATCAAGCTTCAAGGTCTTTAAATTTTTGGCTTCGATGATGGGGGTTCTCTTTGAGTCCCAAGACTCGAGAAGTGAGTAGATGAGCTTTCGAACAAGCTTCTCCTCTGGGTTGGCTTCTCCATAGCCTTTGAGACCATTGGTGATGGTGGAGAACCTATCAAACATCTTCTTGATGTTCTCTTCCGGATCCATTTTGAAGTTCTCATACTCTAAGGTTAGGGGCCCAATCTTGGTCTCCTTGACTTCATTTGTTCCCTCGTATGTGACTTCAAGCTTGTCCCATACCTCCTTGGCACTCTCACAAGAAGACATCTTCTCATAGATGAATGGACCAAATGCACAAAATAGAATGTGCAAGGCTTTGCAATTTAGCTCCATCTTCTTGCGATCGTCGGCACTCCACTCCGCTTTACTTCTTTGAGGCATGAAAGGACCATCTTCAACTACATCCCATAGCTTGTAATCTCTTGATTTGATGAAGAACTTCATCTTTGTCTTCCAATGAGCATAGTGAGTTCCGTCAAAGAAAGGCGGTTTGTCGATTGAATGTGCCATTGAGCCGGTTGATGAAATAGTGATCGAGCTTGCCGGATCTTCTCAATAGGATGTGAATCCTCTTCGATTGAGCCAAGCTCTGATACCAATTGTTGAGTTGAGAGGGGATCAATTCGTTCAACCGATGTTGCTCACCAAGTGGTGGAGAGGTGGATTTTTGGGTGGAAGGGTTGTGGAAGCTAAAATGAAAATTGACACAATGAATTATAGTGGTTCAACCTTCTAACCAAGGTCTACATCCACTACCTTAGCTCCCTACTAAGGATTTCTCAATCAATCCACTATTGATTCGTCCCCTTTTCTAGGTTTAGGAGGAAACCCTTACAACCAATCAAGCTTTCTACCCAAAGCCTTGATTGAAACCCTCTTTACAAAAAGAAACAAGAAGCAAACTTAAAACCCTCTAATAGGTGTTTGTTTGCTCAATTAAGCACTCACCCAAAACCTAAAACACTTGAGCAAATTTGACAATTTTGGCTCACTAGTGTTTGTCTATGCAAGAATTGACAATTTAAGCACTAAGACAATATTTGATCATTTGTTGTTTGACAATATGAGCATTAGTATTTACTTGAGGCTTGGAGGTCCCTTTTATACTCCCAAATGAGTTTGTAGCCGTTACTAGCCATTGGGATCAAATTGGAGTCGTTGAGGACTTTAATTCCCACCATAAATGCAGTTCTGCATCTCCCTGTTTCGAAACGTTTGAAGCTGTTTCGAAACACCCTTTAAGTAGAAAGAGTCGTTGCAGTCTGTCAGGGCACCCGTTTCAGAACACCCCCTGGCCATTTCGGAACACGTATCGAAACGCTATGGACCTGTATCGAAACGCCCTGCATTTAAATGTTAGTTGGGAAATAGTCGTTGGGGTTTATGACCGTTGTGGTCAATGCCACGTGGGCGTATCGAAACGGCATAGCCCGTTTCGAAACGCTGGGCAAAAATCCTATCCAAGGAAAGCCCGTTTCGAAATAAGTTTCGAAACGTTTTTGCTACCGTAACCCCCTGTTTCGAAACGCCCTAAGGTGTTTCGAAACACCTGGACAGTTTTGTGAAGTTTGGCTTTGAAAAACATGAAAAACCCTTTTTAAAAACTTCCCTAAACATAATTTCAAGTTGTTTGGACTTTGGAAATATTTTAAATACTTTTTAAATCAGTCCAAAACATTTTTCAATTATTATATCAAAACATTAGTTCTACAGATTGGCATGTAAACCTTATGTGTGAAGACATGTGCCTTTTGGCTTTTAAAGCTTTTGAGTATGCTTGTTATGCAATATCTATCCTTTATGTGAATGCCATGTTGTAAATGCCCTGTTCTTCATGCTAGTTCTTGGTTGTGTAATGTTGTATGAATGCTTGTATGTGGCTAGGGAAGTCTTAAAATGCATTTAGTGTTGAGTTTTGTGTTGTTTTGCTGCCAATTGGTGTCTTGCAGTGCAGGGCGTATCGATACGGTCCTACACTTTGGGACACAGAATTGGCTAGGGGTACCAATACTTGGGGGTGTATCGATACGCCCAAAGCTCACTGGAATTCTGAGATTTTCACGAGTCTTTGGCGTATCGGTACGAGCTCTAGGCGTATCGGTACGATTTTGTCTCGTTGACCGCGAGATGTTGACCGAGAAGGGCGTATCGATACGCTCAAGGGCTGTATCGATACGGTCTTCCTGTGTTGACTGAAGGCAGTTCACTTGGTCAAGGCGTATCGATACCCTTTATTGGTGTATCGATACGGCCTGCTCTGTTAGTGTAAAATGGGTTGTTTAACATGTAGCTTTGGCTTGGTTGCTTTTACCTCGTGATGTTTTCCGCTTTCGTTATCACTTAGGAATTAAATACGCCTTTAGACAAGATATAATTAAAAGAAATTTTCTAGGGTTGCTAACCGAGGTGGGACCTTAACGAGTTTCACATCGGTTTTCCCCGTGTAGCCTGCTCGGACCGGTCAGCCGACCAGGCCGGGACGAGGGGTTACATACAAGATTAGTTTTCCCTTTTCTGCACTTGATGACAAAATCAAGTCCTAAAATCTTGGAGAGGCCTTTCTTTTGAATTGTTGTAGTGAGTTTTTGTTTCAAAAGGTGTTTTAGTGGCTCGTGGTCAGTTTTAATGACAAAGGACTTACCCTCGAAATAGTGTCTACATTTGGTGACTGCCAAGAGAATTGAAATATACTCATTCTCGTAAATATATAGATCAATATGCTAAAGACCGAAGGCTTTACTGAGATAGGCAAGAGGTCGACCATCTTGGGATAAAACAGCCCCTATACCATGAGAACTAGCATATGTTTCCAGGGTGAAAACCTTAGAAAAATTTGGAAGGGCCAAGACAAGGGCTTGGCACATGGCCAACTTCAGTGCTTGAAAGGCTTCAATAGCAGGGCCAGTCCATGTAAACCCTTATTTCTTGAGCATGTTAGTGAGTGGCCTGTTAATAACACCATAATTCTTGACGAATTTTCTATAGTAACCAGTCAAGTCCAAAAATCCTCTGAGGGATTTAATTGTTTTTGGTGGTGGCTAATTTTTCATTGCCTCAACCTTGCTAGTATCTACAGCTACCCCTGTTGCTGATATAATATGACCAAGGTATTCCACTTGTGATTGCCCATAGAAAAAAAAAATTTCTAGCAAATAAGTGGTTTTGTTTGAGAATCTGTAAAATTGTTTTCAAGTGAAGGATGTGGTCCTTCATAGATTTACTGTAAACCGGGATATCATAAAAAAATTAGAACAAATTTTCTCAAAAATGGTCCAAAAATTTCATTCATCGGGGCTTGAAAGGTGGTTGGGGCATTTGTGAGCCCAAAGGGCATCACTTTAAATTCAAAGTGCCCATGATGAGTTCTAAATGCAGTTCTAGAAATATCATCAGCCTTGATTCTAATCTACCAATACCCAGACCTTAGATCAATTTTTGAGTACCATTGAGCCCATGTCAACTCATCTAATAGGTCCTCTACCACATGAATGGGAAATTTATCCTTCACAGTTATTTTGTTTAATTGCCTATAGTCTACACACATAGTCTCTAGCTGCCATCTTTCTTCTTCACTAACAAGCATGGTGAGACAAATGGAGTTTTACTGTTTTGAATGATTGAAGTAGTTAACCGTTCTTTGATCTGTCTTTCCACCTCAATTTTTTATGGTAAGGGAATCTGTAACACCTCAAATTAACTGGTTTTGCATATGGTACCAAGTTGATTGCATGATCTTGTGACCTTTTAAGGGGTAGCCATGTAGGTTCTTCAAACAGATCCTTGTATTCTTCTAAAACTGCTTCTATAGCTTTAAGAACTTCTATTTCAGCTGCTTTTGCATTTAAAAAATACAATTCTTCTAATAATTCAAGATCTTTAGCAGTAAGCTTCTGCATTTTTTCAGCTGAGATCAACTTGACCACTAAGTTTACCCTTCCTCCATGTAACACTATTTCTTGGCCTTCCTTTTTGAAATTGAGTATCATTTCATTAAAGTCCATAATGATGGAGTTGTATTTCTTCATCCAATCAACACCAAGAATCATGTCACTTTCTCCCATCCTCAATACCCTGAAATCATGCTTGAATTACTATCCTTGCATTTGTCATCTTAGCTGGTTACTTTTTGATGTGCTTACTAATTGTTCTCCATTTGCTACAGTGATCTTCAATGGATTAGTTTGGACTATCTGTAACCCCCTCGTCCCGGTCTGGCCGGATGACCGGTCCGAGCGGGCCATACGGGGAAAACCGAAGCGAAACCCGTTAAGGTTCCCCCTCGGTTAACAACCCTAATTTTTTTTTTCATTTTAAAAATCTTGTCTAGATGGATATTAAACCCTAAGTGATCATACAACGGAACAGCATATACAAAACCATCGAACGAACTCAAACAATCGTGTTACAGCCCAATTTTAAACTTAAATTGCAGGCGGTATCGATACACTTAAGGGGTGTATCGATACCCCCTTGACTAAGTCAACTGGTCAAAGTCAATCCGGAGAGACCGTATCGATACACCCAAGGAGTGTATCGATACCCTCCCCAACGGTTGACTTCCCACGGTCAACGCTAAGATGACGGTATCGATACACCAGAGGCCAGTATCGATACCGAAATGGGCAGTAGCTCCAGTGACCAAAATGGTATCGATACGCCCCCTCGCGTATCGATACACGAGCCCTGAAACAAGAAGGCGGTATCAATACGGGACCAACGATATCGATACCCCTGTACTGCAAAACCTCCAAACTCATCTAAAACGAACAAGACTCGGACTTAGATGCAATTTAGGACTTCCCTAGACCCAAACAAGCATTCATACAACATTTACAGATCATTATTTAGCCATACAACCACCCAACATGTACATACACCAAGGAAGACATGCAATTGAATCAAAGATGACATTTAAGCATTCAAGTCACATACTTCAAGGTTCAAACACAAAGGCAACCTCAAGAGGCACATAGCTAACATTCATAATAAGCAATTTAGGCATGGATTACAATTCAACATGGCAACACAAGCCATACAAAAGCAAGATAACAAGGAGTCTAAGCAAGCTCCTAAACAACTAACAACTATCCATCAAAATAACACATGTCCCATTGCTTAAACTATTACATGTTCAACATTCAAAAGTTCATACTTGATGTACTCAAACCAACAACCACACTTGGAGGCCCTCCACTTGCTCAAGCTACCCACGAACTAAGGATCTGCAATGTTGAACAAAGAGAGCGTAAGCAATGATGCTTAGTGAGGGTAAGCTCTTAAAACAAACCTCAACATTGCAGGGTCCGAGCACGATCTAGCCAAGGCAAATCACATATATACCAAGGATCCACAAGAGCCACAAGATAAAGATGCATGAGCAATATACAATTAAATGTCATGATCATGAGCTCTACTCCACAACACAAGTAGTCACATTGAACATCCAAATAAAGATCGTAAATCTCAACACATTGATACATTTATCAATCAACATTGGCACCTAGCTATGACCCGAATATGCGGATAAATACGTTGGAATTCACATCCAACAACCACTTTACCTCACTGTGGGGTTACACTCATCACCGGTCTCGCGGAGGGGATTCCACTCATCCTCACGCCCCGTCGATGGGATTCCACTCATCATCGACTATATTTAAATACAATTTCCGGGCAAACCCGTACTCCTCCTCGGTGACTCAACGCCACCAAGGCCACGCGCGACTTTTGACTCATGTGTACACACTAACATCCTAATGATCGATCATTTGTACTCAAGCATACTAGTGCCAACATTTTACTCATTTCACATTACTCATTTCAATCAATTCTGTGCTTAGCACGTACTCACCATGAACCATCATCATGCATGTCTCAAGCATCTCAAATCATGCCTCATCTCACATGTATAACACAATATACATAGCAATCATATTACATTTCATACGAGACATACACAACCACATAAATGAGTTCATCCAAAGGCTCTAGATCAAGTTTATGATTAGGCTACCACCCTAATCCTAACTCTAGGTGGGTCTACCAAGCCCGACCTAGTCCATATACTCGAACAAACCATTTTAAAACCAAGTAAAACAATTAACCACTCACCTAAGCTTCCAAGCTCAAAGACCAAGCAAGCGACCGTCTTCAAATTCCCGGATTCACTTCCGATGCTTCACCGATGCCCAAACTCGATTCTAATCAATCCCAAACACAAACAAAACATTCACAATCAATAGCTCATCATCAGAACTCACCTGGATTAACATTTTCAAGCATCCAACACTAAAAAACAAGCCCAAAATAGAATTTCCGAGCAACCCACAAAACCCACTGAAATCTCCCAATTCAAGCATCCAAACAACCATCAAAAACACCCAAAGTGACCCTCATATATCATACTAACACCAGCCCCCAAAAACCAACATTAAACCACCCCAAAAACCACTTTAAAACCCTCCAAAACCCCCCTTGAAACCCAAATCCGAAAATTGCTCAAAACCATTTAAAATTCACATATGTTATACCATTTGACCTCTATACATCATAACTAAGCATAATAAATCAAAACATTTAATTTTACAACATAAAGCTTTCATCTTTAATCCAAACTTTCCAAAATGTCATTTTCTAAAACCTCAATGAAAATGAAAATAAAAGGTACTTTTATGGAGAGGGAGATGAGGGGAAGTAAAAAATGTCATTACCTTTCAAAACGGAGTTGAAATGAGATAGCTTTGAAATGGAATAGTACCAAGGGGAGAGGGGTCTTGTTTTGTCGTTGAAATGAGATGGTGGAGAGAGGTAGAAGATGAGCTAAAATCTTTCTTTATGTTTGTTTAAAATTGGGGGGGGGGGGGCTAAAGACCACCTTGCCCTTAATGAATTGAGCTATTCACAAGGAAGGGAAATCCATGGCTAATTGGAGTTTAATCTTAAAACATGGTCAACCCAAATTAATTAATTTGAAAACAAAACTCGAAATATTATTTAAAGTATAAAACCGAGCCCAAATAATATTAAAATATTATTTTCACCTAACCCCTAAACCCGGGTGTTACAACTCTCCCCCACTTAAGGAATTTCGTCCCCGAAATTACCTGGTGGAAACAAATACGGAAACTGCTCAACCATATCCGCCTTCCTCTCCCACGTGGCCTCTTCCACACCTCTATGCCTCCACAACACCTTGACCAACTCTATGGTCTTGCCACGCAACACCTTGCTATTAGAAGCAAGTATCTCAATGGGCTCTTCATTACATGACAAATCCGGATTTAACTCTATCTCCTCAACGGGCATCACATGAGAAGGATCCGATCTATATCTCCTAAGCATAGACACATGAAAGACATCATGGATCTTCTCTAACTCAGAAGGTAACCTCAAACGATAAGCTACAGGCCCAATCCGCTCAACTATCTCATACGGACCAATGAACCTCGGACTCAACTTGCCCTTTCGGCCAAATCTCATTACCTTCTTCCACGGAGATACTTTCAAAAACATTTTCTCACCCACAGAGTACTCAATTTCTTTCCTCTTCAAATCTGCATAAGACTTCTGACGATCGGAAGCTGCTTTCAAACGGTCTCAAATCAATTTCACTTTGTCGGTAGTCCCTTTAAGCAAGTCTGGCATAGGTAACAATCTCTGACCTATTTCAGCCCAACAAATCGGAGTCCTACACCGTCTACCATACAAAGCCTCATAAGGTGCCATCTGAATACTAGACTGATAAATGTTGTTGTAAGCAAACTCAACCAACGGTAAGTGCTTCTCCCAAGAGCCCTGGAAGTCAATCACACAACAACGAAGCATATCCTCTAGAATCTGTATCACTCGCTCTGACTGCCCATAGGACTGCGGATGATAAGACGTGCTGAAATGCAAACGGCTACCTAGAGCACTATGCAAGCAACCCCAGAACCTCGAAGTAAATCTAGGATCCCTATCTGAAACAATGGACTTCGGAACTCCATGAAGTCTCACAATCTCACGGATATACAAGTTCGCCAACTTGTCTAAGGAATTCGTAGTGTTCACTGCTAAGAAGTGAGCACACTTAGTGAACCTATCAACAATCACCCAAACGGAGTTCTTCTTCGACGGAGACAAGGGCAACCCCGACACAAAATCCATTGTGATCCTCTCCCATTTCCATTCCAGAATCTTCAAAGGCTGTAACAAACCTGAAGGAGCCTGATGTTCCGCCTTCACTCTCTGACAAACCATACAACGGCTCACATACTCGGCTACATCTCTCTTCAAACCAACCCAAAAGTAATCATTCTTCAAATCTCGGTACATTTTGGTACTACCCGGATGCATAGAAAAGGGACTAGAATGAGCTTCACTCAGAATCTGACGTCTCAACTCAACATCTTCTGGTACAACAATTCTATCTCTAAAGCACAACAAGCTCTCACCACTGAAACTGTATCCGGTCGGTCTTCCTTCGGCTATATCTTGAACATGTGGAACTAAACTCACATCTTGCAACTGCTTCTCTCTAATCAACTAAATCAAAGAAGGCTTCACTTGCAAATCGGTGATCAAACCACCATCATCGGACACACTCAATCTAGAAAACATAGCTCTCAACTCAACGGCCACTTTTCTACTCAAAGCATCGGCTACTACATTTGCTTTACCCGGATGGTACTCAATGGTCAAATCGTAATCTTTTAGCAACTCTAGCCATCTTCTCTGTCTCAAATTCAACTCTTTCTGTGTCATCAAGTACTTCAAGCTCTTGTGATCGGTGTAAACTATACACTTCTCACCATACAAATAATGACGCCAAATCTTCAATGCAAACACAACTGCGGCTAGCTCTATATCATGAGTAGGATAGTTCTTCTTATGAATCTTCAACTGTCTAGAAGCGTAAGCAACAACTCTCCTTTCTTGCATCAAAACACAACCTAAGCCTACGTAGGAAGCATCACTGTATATCACAAACTACTTACCTGAAACAGGTTGCACTAACACTGGAGCATTTGTCAAAGCTTCTTTCAATTTCTCAAAGGCCTTCTGTCTTGCATCTGACCATTCGAACTTGACTCCTTTTTGCAACAATTTAGTCAAAGGAGCAGCTACTCTAGAGAAACCATCAACAAATCTCCTATAGTAACCGACTAATCCTAGGAAACTCCTAATCTCGGTCACGGACTTAGGTTGTTTCCACTCAACAATAGCCTCAATCTTCGATGGATCAACTCGGATACCTTTGGCTGAAACAACATGGCCAAGAAATACAACCTCTCGAATCCAGAACTCACATTTACTAAGCTTCGCATACAACTGATTGCTCAACAATCTTTGTAAAACAAATCTCAAGTGCTCATCATGCTCTTCTTCTGTCTTCGAGTACACAAGTATATCATCAATGAAAACAACTACAAAACGGTCTAGATAGTCTCTAAAAATTCTGTTCATCATGTCCATGAATGTTGCAGGTGCATTCGTGAGCCCAAATGGCATCACAAGAAACTCATAGTGACCATATCTAGTCCTAAAAGTTGTCTTCGGAACATCACACTCCTTCACCTTTAACTAATAGTACCCGGATCTCAGATCTATCTTCGAGAACACTGAAGCACCTCTCAACTGATCAAACAAATCATCTATACGAGGCAACGGATACTTGTTCTTCACAGTCAACTGATTCAACTGTCTATAGTCAATACACATGTGCATACTACTATCTTTCTTTTTCACAAACAACACGGGAGCACCCCACGGAGAACTACTAGGCCTAATGAAACCACGGTCTAATAATTCTTGCAACTGACTCTTCAATTCTTTCAACTCTTTCGGAGCCATACGATACGGAGCTATCGAAACTGGATTAGATCCTGAAACTGTCTCAATCACAAACTCAACATCTCTGTTAGGAGGCAAACCCGGCAACTATTCAGGAAACACATCTGGAAAGTCACACACTGTTCTGATATCTTTCAGTCTAGCTTCACTCATATCCGGATTCATAACATAAGCTAAATAAGACCCACATCCAGAGTCCATCAACCTATGAGCCTCTAAAGCTGACACCACATTAGACAAGAACTTAATGTTCTCGCCCACTACCACTACCTCGTAATAATCAGAAAGTTTCAAAGAAATTCTCTTTGTCTCAAAATCCACACTAGCCCGATGCTCAACCAACCAGTCCATACCCAAAATAATATCAAAACCATAGAAAGGAAGTTCCATCATATCAACTGAGAACACATGACCCTGAATCTTCAGTGGACACCTCCTATACATACGTCTAACCACAACTGTCTCACCAGAAGAACTAGTAACATGCATACCTACATCTAAGATCTCAACAGGGATATCTAACTTCAGTTCATGCTCACTCAAAATGTAGGAATGCGTAGAACCCAAATCAACCAAAGAAAGCAAAGACATAGATTGTAACTCGAAATTACCTGCTATCACATCGATGTCGTTCCCGACCTCTCTCTAAGCATAGACTCTCGCTGGTCCTCCCGCCTCTTGCTGCACAGCCACAACATGAGCAAGGTTCCTCTGAGCATCTACCCTAGGTGCACCAGCCCTAGGCTGGAAGTAGCCACGACCGCGCCCACGGCCTCTCTGAAAATCATTCGCTCTCGCAGGAGCCTGAGCAATGTTCGGTGCCTGAGCCGCCTGATGCGGACAATCCCTCCTAAAGTGGTCCCTCGAACCACAGATCCAACAAGCGTGGAAATTACCCCAACACTCACCAGCATGCTGTCTCCCACAACGGGTACACTCGGGCAAACGCCCTCCTCCTCTATGGCCCTGATGGCCCCTACCATGGTGGCCACCGCCACGTCTATGATCGAACTGATGTCCGCCACCTCTGTGCCTCTTGGCATTACTACCATCAAAGTGGTTATGCCTCTTACCAAAACTGGAACCACCAGATCGTTTGGCTGAACCCAAACTATGCTCTAAGTCCTTGGCCCTCACGACCAACACATCAAAGTCTGAGTAGTCAGAAGCCAACGTGTACCTCTTGACCTCTTCGTTCAATCCGTAGCGGAATCGGTTACAGCGTTCCACTTCAGTAGGAACCAACTCTGGAGCATACTGACTCAAGCGAACAAAGCGGATCTCATAATCAGTCACAGAAGCCTCTCCCTGAGTAAGGGCCATAAACTCTCGCTTTTTCTCATCTAGGTACCTCGGTCTCAAGTACCTCTTCCTGAAAGCGGACTCAAAGAATTCCCAATCAATCTCTGTCTCTGGAACCCCGGTAGTAATGGTGACCCACCAGGTGTAGGCGTCACCCTGAAGCAACGAGATCACACAACCCAATCTACGTGCGCCCGCACAACCCATCTGAGCCAAGATACGAACTGTCTTCTCCAACCATAACTCCGACCTCTCCGGAGTAGATCCTCTAAACTCCTCGGCCCCCAAGCTACGGAGCCTCTCCAAAGGTAGACTGGCATCGTCACACCTAGGCTGAGCTGCAGCCTAAGCTCCCGCAACTGCGGCCTGAAATGCTCCCGCTATCGCTTGCACTAGCGGAGTCATATCAATTCCAGCTAGACCTTGGCCACCTTGAGGTCCATCTCCTCCGGCTCCATCCTTGCCCCCAACTCCAGGTGGAGGAGGTGGTGGTGGTGGAGGTGGTGGAGGAGCGCCAACTCCCGCGGCCACCGGCCCTTCTAGGTGAGCCTCCACACCAACTGCCGGCTCAACAGGAGCCGCAACACGTGGTTCCTGACGAACCACCCTCGGCCTACCTCTCGGTCTAGACATCGCTCTCACAGATATCAACTACAACCACAACAACAAAACATACAAGCTGAGTTAGCAAGGCAAGGCTTCCAAGTGTTCAAGTACGTTCCCTCACTTAAATATCATTTTTCCAATGTAATAGTAGCAATGAGACTCTTACACACATGCTTAGGAACGAAAACAGTCAACATACTTGTCACACAAGCAATCATACTTACAAAGCAAGCAAACATCGTGCAAATCAATTCAAAACTTAAACTTACCTCACTTACCTGCCCAAGGTCTCGGTAACCTTAGGCTCTGATACCAACAAGTGTAACCCCCTCGTCCCGGTCTGGCCGGATGACCGGTCCGAGTGGGCCACACGAGGAAAACCAAAGCGAAACCCGTTAAGGTTCCCCCTCGGTTAACAACCCTAATTTTTTTTCATTTTAAAAATCTTGTCTAGATGGATATTAAACACTAAGTGATCATACATCGGAACAGCATATACAAAACCATCGAACGAACTCAAACAATCGTGTTACAGCCCAATTTTAAACTTAAACTGCAGGCGGTATCGATACACTTAAGGGGTGTATCGATACCCCCTTGACTAAGTCAACTGGTCAAAGTCAATCCGGAGAGACCGTATCGATACACCCAAGGAGTGTATCGATACCCTCCCCAACGGTTGACTTCCCACGGTCAACGCTAAGATGACGGTATCGATACACCAAAGGCCCGTATCGATACCGAAATGGACAGTAGCTCCAGTGACCAAAATGGTATCGATACGCCCCATCGCGTATCGATACATGAGCCCTGAAACAAGAAGGCGGTATCGATACGGGACCAATGGTATCGATACCCCTGTACTGCAAAACCTCCAAACTCAACTAAAACGAACAAGACTCGGACTTAGATGCAATTTAGGACTTCCCTAGACCCAAACAAGCATTCATACAACATTTACAGGTCATTATTTAGCCATACAACCACCCAACATGTACATACACCAAGGAAGACATGCAATTGAATCAAAGATGACATTTAAGCATTCAAGTCACATACTTCAAGGTTCAAACACAAAGGCAACCTTAAGAGGCACATAACTAACATTCATAATAAGCAATTTAGGCATGGATTACAATTCAACATGGCAACACAAGCCATACAAAAGCAAGATAACAAGGAGTCTAAGCAAGCTCCTATACAACTAACAACTATCCATCAAAATAACACATGTCCCATTGCTTAAACTATTACATGTTCAACATTCAAAAGTTCATACTTGATGTACTCAAACCAACAACCACACTTGAAGGCCCTCCACTTGCTCAAGCTACCCACGAACTAAGGATCTGCAATGTTGAACAAAGAGAGCGTAAGCAATGATGCTTAGTGAGGGTAAGCTCTTAAAACAAACCTCAACATTGCAGGGTCCGAGCACGATCTAGCCAAGGCAAATCACATATATACCAAGGATCCACAAGAGCCACAAGATAAAGATGCATGAGCAATATACAATTAAATGTCATGATCATGAGCTCTACTCCACAACACAAGCAGTCACATTGAACATCCAAATAAAGATCGTAAATCTCAACACATTGATACATTTATCAATCAACATTGGCACCTAGCTATGACCCGAATACGCGGATAAATACGTTGGAATTCACATCCAACAACCACTTTACCTCACGGTGGGATTACACTCATCACCGGTCTCGTGGAGGGGATTTCACTCATCCTCACGCCCCGTCGATGGGATTCCACTCATCATCGACTATATTTAAATACAATTTCTGGGCAAACCTGTACTCCTCCTCGGTGACTCAACGCCACCAAGGCCACGCGCGACTTTTGACTCATGTGTACACACTAACATCCTAATAATCGATCATTTGTACTCAAGCATACTAGTGTCAACATTTTACTCATTTCAATCAATTCCGTGCTTAGCACGTACTCACCATGAACCATCATCATGCATGTCTCAAGCATCTCAAATCATGCCTCATCTCACATGTATAACACAATATACATAGCAATCATATTACATTTCATACGAGACATACACAACCACATAAATGAGTTCATCCAAAGGCTCTAGATCAAGTTTAGGATTAGGCTACCACCCTAATCTTAACTCTATGTGGGTCTATCAAGCCCGACCTAGTCCATATACTCGAACCAACCATTTTAAAACCAAGTAAAACAATTAACCACTCACCTAAGCTTCCAAGCTCAAAGACCAAGCAAGCGACCGTCTTCAAATTCCCATATTCACTTCCGATGCTTCACCGATGCCCAAACTCGATTCTAATCAATCTCAAACACAAACAAAACATTCACAATCAATAGCTCATCGTCGGAACTAACCCGGATTAACATTTTCAAGCATCCAACACTCAAAAATAAGCCCAAAACAGAATTTCCGAGCAACCCACAAAACCCACTGAAATCTCCCAATTCAAGCATCCAAACAACCATCAAAAACACCCAAAGTGACCCTCATATATCATACTAACACCAGCCCCCAAAAACCAACATTAAACCACCCCAAAAACCACTTTAAAACCCTCCAAAAACCCCCTTGAAACCCAAATCCGAAAATTGCTCAAAACCATTTAAAATTCACATATGTTATACCATTTGACCTTTATACATCATAACTAAGCATAATAAATCAAAACATTTAATTTTACAACATAAAGCTTTCATCTTTAATCCAAACTTTCCAAAATGTCATTTTCTAAAACCTCCATGAAAATGAAAATAAAATGTACTTTTATGGAGAGGGAGATGAGGGGAAGTCAAAAATGTCATTACCTTTCAAAACGGAGTTGAAATGAGATAGCTTTGAAATGGAATAGTACCAAGGGGAGAGGGGGTCTTGTTTTGTCGTTGAAATGAGATGGTGGAGAGAGGTAGAAGATGAGCTAAAATCTTTCTTTATGTTTGTTTAAAATTGGGGGGGGGGGGGGGGGGGGGGCTAAAGACCACCTTGCCCTTAATGAATTGGGCTATTCACAAGGAAGGGAAATCCATGGCTAATTGGAGTTTAATCTTAAAACATGGTCAACCCAAATTAATTAATTTTAAAACAAAACTAGAAATATTTTTTAAAGTATAAAACCGAGCCCAAATAATATTAAAATATTATTTTCACCTAACCCCTAAACCCGGGTGTTACACTATCTCTATTTCTTCTTTAGCCCATGTTGTTGTAACAAAACTATGTGCTCCCATTGTCCATTATGATGCTAAAAGGCCATCCTTTGATTGTGCCTTGAATTCTGATGGTACTATGGCCTGAGCTACCTACTAAGGCATTGATAGAAATTTTTGAACGCCCTTCCTCTGGATCAGTATTTTTTGGAGTCTTGGTTTTGCCTTCATCTTTCTCAATCTCTTCTCCTATGTCTTCTTCTTCCATCATGTTAAGTTGCTTTGGTTTATAGTGATGCTAGGTCCAAACCTTTCCCCACATTTATAACATAGGTTGTTGGTTCTTCTATACTCTATTAACTCTTGTTTTTGGCTCCCTTGACTTGATGCCCCCTTGAGAGTTGTAGGTAGGGGTGTGCTCAAGGTTTTGGAGCTCACCGTAGTAGTGCTAGTGCTGTTACTCTTGTACTCAAGGTTTTTTGCCCTCCATCTTCTTCCTTCAACATAGCATTGTGTTGTAACATGAAGGATTGCAGTTCCTCAAACCTTTTCTAGTATTCCTCAACTGTAGATTTCTGCATCAACTTGTTAAACTCTTCTATAAAATCATCACTTATCTTATCAGAAAATCTGTGACAAAAATCAGCAACAAACTCTTGCCAAGTTATTTTGCTCTTTTGCATTACATACCCATCAAACCAAACCTTAGCTTTACCAGTCAGGTACATATCAATTACTTTCAGTTTTTGATGTTCAGGAACAGAAAAAATAATGAAGAATTTGCAACATTTATTGACCCATCTTCTAGGGTTGTCCCCTCAAACATTTGCAGTTCAATCTTAGGTCTATGTATAAAGGAGTTGGAGCCACTAGTGTTACCCTTGTCCCATGTCTCTGTTTCTCTAAACAATAAGGGTCCACTCATTTTGTTTATGTTATCTCCTAGCTTCTGTTGATTAGGTCTAGCCAGGTTGCCTTGATTTTCAAACGGTGGCTTAGAAGATAAGATACCAGGTTTTTTGGATCAAAAGAGTATTTTTTATTTTCATTTATTATTGTTACCTGAACAGGCTTCTTGCCTTCCTGAATTAGTTTAGCTTTTGCAAATTCTGGAGGGTGAGTTGTCCCAGTTCATCAGCTTCTTTGGACAATAAGGCCAAGATTCTTTGTAGATAACCCATGTTTTCTTCATTTCTTTGCTCTAGAACAATCATTTTGTCCTCAAGTTTGTTCATTTGGTCATCAAGCTTGCTCTTTTGGTCCTCCCACAATGTAAGAATGTCATTCCAATCTTTGGATTCACCTGTAGATGCTTGCGTCTGAGTTTTTTTTTTCTGTTTTACTTATTTTTCTCATTTTTTTGGATTTTCTCAGCTTGGCAGTGGATCAACAACAACAAGGCTCTGATACCAATTGTCATGATCAGAAGGAAAAGATAGAGTTTTATGAAGAAAAAAAACGGTTTAAGAGAAAGAGAGAGAATTGAAGGGTAAAGAGTTTCAAAATTTCATTCAGATAATTCATAAGTTGTTACACCATCTTTTGCAACATATAAGACGCACAAACACACGCAAACAAAACATACTATGTAATGTTTATCAATTACATCACTTTTCTCAACAGACTGCTAATAGTAAATGGGCTTCGCTGCATAGGCCCGTCTTCTTTTAATTAGTTTGCTTCAAGTCTTGGGCTTTGCTAACCCGATTCCCTTAACACGCTCTATACCTTTATTAATTGAAACGTTGTCGTTTGTAGTGGCATTGTCGCTTTTCTCAGACGAGTTTCTCAGCTTCACATTTGAATTCAATTCCTCCAACTTAGATTCCCTCTTCGAAATTTCTAATTCCCCTGTTATGGCCATGACAATGACGCTTCAGCTTCTGTCCCATACGTGAACAACGTCTTCAATGTGAATTCAATTCCCAAAGAGTTTACTCGTTTTGAGCTGAGGAATGTTGCAAACTGAGCAAACCAGAGTGAATCAATTTGGGCTTCACTTGTTCTTGCAAATCATACTAGGATAGTGGCGTAGCCAGGGTCAAGTGGTATTGGGCTCTGTAATGTTCCAGTAGTGTCGGGTAATGGCCCTTCTAATATTAATGTGGCTGAAGGTTGGGGCTTTTTAGAGTTTGTCAAGCCGAAATGCAGCTCTCACATGAATTCTCAATCTCTAATGGATCTATGCTTCAAGACGTCCCAATTGGGCTTGCGGTGGTCTCTGATGATGCAATAATTAGCAATAGGCGACGATCGAAGTTGGCCGAAAAATAGGGGAGATTTTTCAAGCATCTAAAAAGGAAGTATTGGGTCGTTTCATGGAGCTCGAGGAAGCGGTAGATCTCTGTTATCGGGGTTTGATTTTTTTCTCCACCTGTGTGTCTCCGTCTATTTTTTTCTATGAGTTGTGGTTTCTTAACCTGGAATGTAAGAAGCCTTGG
The DNA here is from genome assembly GCA_958450335.1 of Hibiscus tridactylites. Lineage (NCBI taxonomy): Eukaryota > Viridiplantae > Streptophyta > Magnoliopsida > Malvales > Malvaceae > Hibiscus > Hibiscus tridactylites. The sequence continues at coordinate 53,868,996 of OY288286.1, read as the reverse complement.
AAGGTCAGAAAAATTAAGGTCAGTTGTGCATGTTATGAATTTTTGTAATGCTTGTTATTCTCCTACAAGAAACAAAGCTTTCGATTGTCAAAGTATTGGGTTTTGAAGAGGCTCATGGCTCTTGATTTAATGGTGTTGTGTCCTCCCTTTTATTGGAAAAGTGGAGATACATGTTTAAACCGCCTTGTCTATATAATGTTTGCGTAGTGTCAAAGGGTTAAAAATATTTATGAACAAATACTATCTTGTAATCACGTTTAGATTATTAAAAAAAACTTAACATATTTAATAGAGAATAAATTAATGCAAACATATAATAGAGAGAGAACTTGATATGTACTTTTACTTTTGGCTTAAATATGCATTTGATACACATATTTTTTCAAGTTGGTACCTAAAGAAAATTTTCTCCCACGTTGGTACATGAACTGTACACTTTCTCCCAACTTGATACCTAAAGAATTTTTGCTTCCAAGTTGGTACCAAAACTTATACATTCTATCAATTTGTTCATAATTTAAAATAATTCAATAAATATAACTCTCTATATTTAAAAATTCTATCAATTTACCATGTGTTATTCACCTACATTGTTTGTTCTTCTCTTAAAAATGTTATATTGCTTTCTTGGTATAATAAAATTTTAAACTTAACCTGTTGATAGATTACAGTTATCCAATTGTTGCTTTGATCTGATGAACTCGCTTGATTTGATATTCTCACAAAATGATTAAATTGATGAAATTTTTAAATATGAAATGTTAAATTTATTGAATTATGACTAAATTGATTGAATGTATACATTTTGAGGACTAAAATTGTTAATAAAAGTATTAAAATAGTGGATGGAATTAAAGTTTGGGTACCAAATTAGGAGGAAAAGTTCTTTAGGTACCACGTTGTGAGAAAGTGTATGGTTCAAGTACCAACTTGGGAGAAAAAATTCTTTAGGTACCAACTTGAGAGAATGTGTATAGTTTAGGTACCAAAGTTATATTTAAGCCTTTATTTTTTTGTTTTATTATATATTCTTTAATTTTTTTTATAACTATTTGTATGTGATAAACGCTGATTAATCTAGATTACGTACTGCATATGCTTATTACGAGATGACTTTCGTAACTAAATTTTTTCCATTCACAAAGTTATGATTTAAACCCTTGGCTTTAATGAAGAGATTTAATATTTTATCTTGCTAGAGCAACGGATGGAGAATTCTTTAATTTTAGTTTTTAATCCTAATGAATATATTTTTTTTTGTTATCGCTATTACTTTAATTCCGGATGTTGTGCTGTATTTGAGAAGGACATGGGTTCATTAAATTAAATCAAAGATAATGATGCGTAAGTGGTGCCAGTGGAGTGCTTTTGTTGGTTTGGGGCTATTTTAAAAATGTTTAATTAGTTTAATTGAAGTTATTAATATTTAATAATCTGTTGTTAATTCTTATTTTTTAATATAAAAGACATGGTCGGTGCGTTGTCCTAAACCAGGAATTGTTAATACTAGCGGCGGCGACACGACGAGTAAACCGCCAAATTCATACTATAGTATTTTATTATGTATAATAAATATATCTAAACAGTAGTACGCGGGAAGAGACTTTTGATAAGTTCCCCCATGAGGTCACCGTCACACGCCATTTGATCTCTGCTTTGCTTTCACCTAATTAACTAACCAAGTTTAGCTTAACTCTTGATTCTTCAACACCTTACTTACGGGTGCTCAATTTATTTAATTAAAACTCCAGTGTTTTTTGAATCGTTTGATTTAAATTTTAAATATTTAGCATTACCGGTAAAAAGTATCTTTAAATGATTAAGTATAGATTGATCTAATAAGATAAGACGATATAATCTTTAAATAATACCATAATTCTAATTTTAAAGTTGTGAATAGAGTAAACTAGACTGGAATAATCACCCATAATGATCCTCTATAATTTTCAATCTAGATTAGTATGTTGTTAATATGTCGAATATTAGTGGTTATATTAAAAAAGTGATTTTAAATAGAAAAAATTTCTAGTTTAGTCATTATTTTTTAAAACATAAAAGTGCATTAAAATGAAAACAAATGAATAATTTTGGTCAGAATACTTTGACTAGGGGTGATAATGAGCCTGACCGGGCTCATAAGCTATTCGGGTTCGGCTCGGCTCGGTTAAAGCTCAGCTCGAGTGAGCTCAACTCAATATTCATTAATATTTAAAAGTAATTTGAGGAAAGCAACAAATCGAATCAAACTCAAACTGTCTAATTCGAATTTGGGTCTAAAATTTTAAGCTCAACAAGCTTTGAGCCCGAACCGAGCCCAATAATACTATTTTCAAGTCAAGCCCGAGCCTGACCCTTACTTTCGACAAAAACCGAAAGATATAAAATTTAACTTTTAAAAGTTTTATTTTACAAAATTTGAAAAACACTGTTAACCCAAAAGATTACTCATTATTTGTTATTTTTCGTCTAAAAAGTATTTTTAACACCAAAAACTGATTTATAAAACAATGAAGAACATGTTTTAAGTCTTAATAATGTTTTGTTATAATTTAACACGATAGTTTGTGTTGGTAGCTTTTATTTACTTGTGTGATTGATCGAGACTGGTTCAAAACTCAAAATTATAAATTCAGTCGAAATTTATTTTCTAAGTTATAGTTTGATTTGAATAAAAAATTTAAATTACTCAAACACACTCGTTTTATTTAATTTAAGAGTAAAAGGTGTGTCTATTTTTAATTATGCACTCATAATTAATTATTTATGTTAGAGCTCGAATCTGAGTTTGAATAGAGATTCTTCAACAACACCGATTAAAACTTAAAATAAAAAAGACTCTGATTATACTGTAAATCAACCGGACCAAATTTTAAGATATTTGGATTCAGTTCATTAAGTAATTTGAACAATTTAAATTTTTTTAATAGTCTAAAGGTGATTACAAGGTAGTATTTGTTCATACACATTCTTAACCATTTGACAATGCGCGCACACACCTTGCGAGCAAAGGGATTGAACCTAAATTTTCTAAGATGAACATTAGGGTGTGCAAAATAAATTGTAAATGTTAACTAATATAACCATTTATTTTATAGGATAATTAACCTAACCGTTAAGATTAAACGGTTTTAATTAACCTATAGGTATTTTTTTAACTAAGTATGAAGTTTGTGTTTAAATTCTCACTATTTTTTTTTAAATTAACACAATATTTATTGGAGAGATAAATTTATTATTCTAAAAAAATGATGAACATTTGAAAAGAAAATTGTAGTAGGTTACAGGTTAACCTGTAATCGAACCGCTTCTTAACAGTTAACCACTATAATAGTTAACCATTTAAAAATTTAACGGTTAGGTTACGGTTATTAACTAGTATAACGGTTAACTAACCGTTTAAGCTAAATTGTACGATCAACCTACTATGAACACCCTTAAATAAACATCATCTATTTTTACCGAGTTTTCTAAAATAAATAAACGATTAAACCTTTAACAATACACACCTTGAAGATAATTTAAACTTGACTAAGATTGAATTCAACCTTAAATAAATTAAACTCGATAGTGTATTTTGTTGCATACCCCTGGACCCGGCTGGGTATGGTTGGGTACAAATAAATTATGGCCAGCCCGGTATGCATCAGGCTGAGATAACATAGAATTGTTCCAATTAGGCTCATCAGTTGCCACTAGGGGTGTTCAAAATTACCCGACCCGACTACTCGAACAGAAATAATCGGGTATTTACCTGGAATTTTTTTTATTCGGGTCGGGTACCCAGTCCGTCATTTCCCGGGTCGGGCCTGAGTCAAAAAATATGATTTTTTCGGGTACTCGGTTCCTATTTTTTTATTTTTTATTTTATTAGATTACTTAATATTTTTACTTTATAACTATATTTAAATCTCTAAATTCATTCTATATTTGTATTATATGCTTTCATATTTTAAATTTTTCAACAAAAAAAAAACATTAATTTGTGAATATGTAAGATTCGATATGAAACAAACAACAAAGTTTCTCTATTGCATTTATGCATTAGTAGGTTTCTTTAAAAAATATGAGATTAAAAAAAATCACAATCGAGATTAATATTTTTAATGTCTTTCTTATGGTTATAAACTTCAAATTATTTTGTTTGGATCATGTGTTATAAACTTTTAAGGTTTTTTCTTTAATTTTAAAATAATTAAAAAATAAAAAAATAAGAACCGGGTACCCGGTACTCGATTTTACGGGTACCCGAGTTTAACGGATACCTAATTATCGGGTACCCGATATTTACGGGTCGGGACACGGGCCGACAAACCTAATACCCGAAAATTCTGGTACCCGAAAACCCGAATTTGAACACCCCTAGTTGCCACAACTCACAACCCTTTCTTCTTCTTCCCCGATTAAACAGTGAAATTTTACATTTTAAAAGTAAATGCCAAATCTTGAATTCATATAAAATGAGAGAATAAATATTTTTGATTACTCTAACAATTAATAAATAAACCGATCCTTCCTCCTTTAACATGAGCTGAAGAGGGAAACCTTATTTCAGCCTTCTATTAAGTCTTCAGTTGGGCCCATTTCTCTCTTTTTTTCATTCATTTGTTTAAGCTTTTTAAATTGACATTAGTATTTTTATTCATTTTTTAGTTTTTTTATTACACATACACATCTTTCAATAAAATGCTCGAATTCAATTTTTTTAAATATAAATTTTTTTTTTTCACTTGGACCGCCCACGTTAATTACTAGAGCATGTCATGCTATGTTACAGAAAGTATAATTAAAATTTAGAATACAATGTTAAAACTTGACAAGATTTTAAAGAAAAATCTATTTGAAGTTACAGCTATAACTATAATAAATATATCCATGTAACTATAATCAAGCACATGGAACTAAATAAAACAATTATAAACAAGTTTTAAGACTTAAAATAAAATAAATATTTATTTAAAATCAACAAATAATATTTACAAATAATACTGCTCTACATAAATACTCATAACGATATTAAAGTCTCGGCCATACTAACATTATCAAAACCTTTAGCAATAATAATGATAGTAAAATTATATTAAAAAAAAGAATGATAGTAAAATTAAAAAGCTTTTATACCTTAATAATGATAGGCTATAGAGTCAAATTTGCCCGTATAGTAATCTGAAATTAGCAAATGTTGCCCATATTTTTTTTCGTACTTTTGCCCTCAAAGTCATCAAATTGTAGCAATGTTGCCCTTTGACTAATTTTAACCGTTAAATGCTGACGTGACAGTTAATTGTGCTAACAAAGCAAGTTTACCCTTGAAGTCATTAATTGCAGTAATTTTACCATTAGTTTAGTAAAAATAAATAAGATATTCAAAAAATTAACATAAAAATATTTATAAATATAAAGTTATAAATATAAAAAAAAAAATCAAAAATTCAAAATATTTCGGCCGTTTTTGGTTATGCTAAGTCAACTAATATTCCTTGAACATATTTTTCAATAGAATCGTTCATCCATTAGAGTAGTAATAAAACTTATCAAATATTAATGAGCATCAGTTTGATTGATGTAGAAAAAACGAAAGAAAATTTATGAAATGTTCAAAATTTTCTTCTTTGTACATAAAACTTTTAATAATTGACGCAAATGTAATATTACCTATAATTGAATAATCCAAATACAACTTTACCCATATTTAAGTAACCTCCAATATAGTTTACCCAAAACTTAATCTTGTTTATGGTCATTATTCAGTGTTAATGTTCTAAAGTCTAGACCTATATTTTGATGGCTTATATTGGGGCCTAAAATGCCAGATATTTTCTTCTTTGTACATTAAGCTTTTGAAATTTCAGGAGCTTGTAGCAGTATTTTTGTACATTTTATCAGTTAACAATTCATGTCAGCAACGGTGGATGTAACTTACCATTACATTTCATCTAATACTTGATGTTATAAGCTGAAACCATAAAATATTGAATAAAAATTCAAACATCTTAGATAAATAAATATATTTATGAGATAAAGACTCTTGTCAATACACCCATTGAATTGTCCGTTATCATTAACTACAACCACGATATATATATATATGCAAATGATGATGCGTCATATATTAATGTTGGTAACATCAACCATACTTTAAATTAGAAATGGGGTTTATATTCAACCACAACAAAACAAAGACAATGCTACTACTCAAGTGAAAACATTGGACGAAAAGTGCATCTTTCCTAAACCACAAAATATCATATACTAAATAAGCAAAATCAACATTCATGAACCAACCTTCACTCGTCCTCCTGGCTGCGCAACCTAGCCAATTTGTTGGTAACAACAACATCCAACTGAGCTGCTCGCTCGACGATTTCCTTCCTCTTCTTTGTTGAAACATCATGGGCTATCTCAGCACAGTATGTCCTGAGAATGCAGTAACCATGAGCAACAAGCTAGAAAATGCTCGTCAACAAATTGAGAAAGGGGTTAAACATCATATATTATGGTGTTATACCTGTTGTGCATCATGAGGAGCTCCAGCTCTTGGACATTGTGCACAACAAATTTCTTGAACCCGTTGGGAAGATAGTGGCGAGTCTTCTTGTCTGAGCCATAACCGATGTTGGGCATCAAAGTGCATCCCTTGAACTTCCTCCTAACACGTGAGTCAATACCCTTAGGCCTTCGCCAGTTTGTCTGCAAAAATGTAAACGACCTTTTAACAATATTGGGAAGCACTTTGTGTGTGTTTTAACCAAACGGAATCAGCAAGCCAAGATGCATCAAAATGCTGTCAAACTATCAAGACCACAGGACATATAACCAGAAGAATGACATGGACATCCAAATAGGACAGACTAAAAGCAAAGAGCCTAATCTCAATACAGCACTGAAACAAAAAGAACAATCAACCTTTGCTGTTACATCTAAAAAATTAGAGCAGAAAAAAATGATCGGATAGACATCCAGACTAATCATAAAGTTGCATATGCACATATCAAAAGATGCTACTCAGCATGAATCTAACACTAGAAAGACATAGATTTCTACACTTGTGTTGGTTTCACCACCTAGTTAAAAAGAAAATATTATCGGGGCTAGGCTCATGGGGTGTGAAAAAAGTACATAAACAAGATGGTAGCCGCAGGGATTGCTTCTCTACAAATATTATTCCACATAAAACCAAGAAAAGAAGAGATTATTGATTCGGATGAGTATAAAATACAACCGGTTAATATAAAGCTAAAATTGGTTACAACCCAAATACTTACCAAGAGTAAACTGAGTAACATTTTAGGTTGAAACCAAAATTGCATAACTATTCTGGTTTGCAACGTAAAAATTCAATTATGTAACATTCTCGGTTGTAACCGAAATTATTAAGAGTAGAGAGGTAACATTTTAAGTTAAAACCCATAGCAATGTAACTTTCTCGGTTGTAGCCGAAATTATTACACTTTTTAGAATAGACAGAGTAACATTTTAGGGTAAAATCCGTAGCAAATTAGCCTTAGGTTAGGGTGCCACATAGAAGAATTCATCATTTTCCCTATGCACACCAGAAGGAGCCAAACCTAATCTTCATGATCTTAATAGTGAACACAAACAGCAAAAAGTATTGTAATACAAGTGTTGCTACTATTCTCTCATTGAATCAGAATTCAGAAGTAAATTTAACGAATTCAAACCCATTCAGCAAAACAGGCAACCCCAAATAATGCAAGTTCAGAAGCAGTTTGATTATCCATCAGCTTAAAATTTTTGTAACAAAATAATTCGCTCAAGGAAATAAAAAACAATACTAAGGAGTCCACTAGCATCCCCTGTAGCAAGTTTTATCATGCATGCAAAATTAGGTCATGGAGGCATCCCGAATAGGTTATTTTTTGTTCTTTAGAACCTCAATTCTCTAAAGCATATTAAGGCAAAAGAAAAGCGCGTTCCTCAGCTAGGGAGATCTACGAACTAAGATTTTAAGATCAACCAATTACAGCTAAAAAATAAGAAATAGCAGGTTTTTGGTTATTCTATAACCTTGACGGAGATCTTGCGGTCACTTTGAGGCCTCTTGAACTTCTTAACACGCTTCTTCACAATCTTCTTCGACAGCAAAGGGACAGCCATTTCTTCCTGTTAACAAAAGGCAATGTGCAAATGGAAAGAATTTGAATATTCAGACGAGAAATGGAACTACGATATAAGAAATTAAGTAATAAATCGAATGGCAATGCTTACTTGATGATGGAAACGTTGCTCGGGTATGCGGCTGCTGCTGTAAACCCTAGGTTGAAGAAGATAGGGAGGGGCTTAAGCGGAATTGTGTGTATAATATATACGGGGAGGGGGACTGCTCTAGTGTTTCAGTTATAGAGTAATGCTTATTGTTCTCATTTCAAAGTCCAGCCCTTATATTCTTTTGGTTTTAGGAAAGCCTGTCTATCTTGCCATGGAATGACCCACCTATAACTTCTATTTATTATTGGTTTAATTGAAAAATATTTTTATTTTTTAAGAATTTAAAAAAATTAAACAAAATGTGTTATTAATGTTTCATTCAATAGTCTTTTTAAGGTTTTTTCGTATCTTATAAAATTATTATTCATTTAAATTTTGACACATAACAAATTCTGAAAATTTTCTTTAAAAAATTTAAATCTTTAATTTTCTAAGTCCATAAAATCTCAAAATTATCATAATATCTTGAAATCCATAATCCCTAATATTGGTGCGTTTAAAAATACCTGATCCGAGATACTTGACTCGTCTTTCCGCCAACCTGTTAAAAAATAAATGAGATTTTTTTATTTAAAAAGTTCATTATTTTTATTTTTTATTTTTTGATTGTTTAAGTTTTTTAGTTAGAAATTAAATATCTCATTCTCAATATTTTACCCTAGTTTCTAAATCTTTTATCTTACTCCCACACCCACTCATTCAATGATATTTAATTGATTTACAATGAAATGAAAACCTTAAATTTGTACATTTGTATGCCCGAAACAACCACATAATTGTCTTGTTGTTTTTAGTTGAATTAGTGTCAGATTCATACCCAAATCAATTTGCAATTAAATAGCTTTGTTTAGGTGATGTTTAGTTCGTCTAATGGTCATTTAGGGTTGTAAAACTGAGGTTGGAACTGCAGGATGTTATCACACTATGTAGCTATATAGAACTGTCATGATTATGTGTTATGTTCGAATTGTGTTGGAAATTGATTGTCCAAAATTGCTAAAAAAACAGTAGCTATTTTGTGCCTTATTGCAAATTGTTGTGCTTTGTTACAGGGGCAGATCTTGAAGTCAGAATTTGATAAGGTCTACTTAAAATTTTTAAATATTTAAAAATAATTAAAATATTTTAAGGTCTAACTAAAATTTTTAAAATAATAATACTTTTAAGAATGGAACCAAAGGGTAAGCGGTTCCACTGCAAAACCATTGAGGGAAAACTAAACACATACATTTGAAATTAGATGCGGCATTCTTACTAATTTAATTTCGAGGGGAATATGGATATGAATTGGAGGAGATTGCTGATCGGATCCACAGCACCAACCTGCACTTATAAATTATAACGAATGCAGTGCCCAACAAGTTCCTGTGGAGGGGGAAATTCTAAAAGACGGACTTTTAAAAAACGGTTGTATACAAATTTTTACAAAAATTATAAGAATTTGTGTATAATATACCGAAATTTTTACAAAAATTATAAAGATTTTGTGTATGTATATAAATTCTTATCACTTTTGTAAGAATTTCGGTACATGTACACAAATTCTTACAAAAGTCGTGAATTCAGTATATGTACACAAATACTTACCATTTTTGTAAAGATTTATGCATGTACATAAAAGTGGTAAAGATTTGTGTATGTACACAAATCTTTACCACTTTTGTAAGAATTTTGATAGATGTACATAAATGCTTACGATTTTTTGTAAAATTTGTATACGGGTCTTTTTTTAGGATGAGTCTACCACGTGCGACGAACACCGATGAACACCACTAATGATGAACACTATTAAATTAATTAATAAAGATTTAAAATTTTAAGGACCCATAATGCAATTAAGAATTATTTTTAAAATTTCAATTAAATTATTATATATATATATTAAAATTTATTTTTTAATAGGGGTAAACTATATATTTAGTACCTCACCTATTTTCGTATTTCTATTGAACCCTCATTATTTAAATATTATTTTAATTTGACCCTATTCTTTATAAAAAAATAATTTAACCCTTAACCATCAACCTAAAACCCTAAACTATTAAACCTTAAACCCTTAAACCCTTAAACCTATACCCTAAACCATATACCATTAAAAATAATTTCATCATCATCGGTTCAATTCAATTCAATGAATTGTTGAATTCTCTTAAAAAATTAAATTAAATTATTCAATTCAATTAATGAACCACATAAAGAATAGAATGAAAATCAATTGTAAGGAAAAAATGAAATGCATATTTGATTTCGTAATATTCCTGCTAGCAGCTGCATCCGAATTAAAAAATAAAGGTTCAATCAAAATAACAACATCAAAAGCTAACATTAGTTCCCTGTCGAATTCCAAGCTAGTTAAATATTAGAGCAGAATCCAAGCGGGAGACACACCCCAATCCATACATTCCGGGCCTACACCGATGCATTGTCGTCCTGCACCATTGTCGCAGGCCAGCCATTTTTGGGGCAGCTTGAGCATGGTCACCTAGCAGTCAGCAGAGTTTCCATATACGACAGCAAAGCTCACAGAATGAGTGAAACAACGAGCAAACATTGTCTATAATTCAAAGAAAAATAAAACAACCAATGTTGCAAAGCCTTCGGGTACAAACCCCAAAAATGGCAGGACAAGAACAAAACATCAATTTTTGAACCAATGCTGCAAATACTGTTGGCCTCTCAAGCAAGCGTGATGGCTTGTCAAATTCTTTTGCCCTTCCTGTGTTGTTCAAACAAGAACAAGAACAAAACATCAATTTTTGACAATTCTCACATCAACAATGGTCATGAGAAAACAGTTAGAGATAGAGAAGCACGCACCCGCATCCACGACCAAAACCTTGTCACAGTCCATGACCGTGGGTATTCTATGAGCAATGATGATAATTGTGCAGGCTGCAAACTCTTCCCTTATAATCTTTTGTATTACGGCATCGGTTTGTGAGTCAACCGATGCGGTAGCCTCGTCCATGAACAAAAGCCGACTGCGCTTAAGCATCACCCTCCCCAAACATAGAAGCTGCCTTTGCCCCACGCTCCAATTGTCGCCATTGTCGACCACTGAATAACACACAATTTCGGTTATTTTCAGGCACCATTTCAAGCAATGCACTCAAGACTTGAGAATCACTTACCTAAAGAATCGAGTTTATACGGTTTCGATGCCACCATATCTTTAAGTAGGCATCGCTCAAGACTCTGCAAAAATAGCAAAGAGAAAGGAAAATAAATGAAGTGGCTCATGTTGTTGCTTGGAATTAACATGTTTTACCTTCCAAATCTCTTCATCTGAAAATTGTCCTACAGGGACAATGTTGCTTCTCGCAGTTCCTTCAAAAAGAACAGGTTCTTCAGGGTTGATGCCGAAGCGTGACCTAAGATCGTGCAGCCCTAGCGTGCAAATATCTATACCATCAATGATTATTTTCCCTCCCGTTGGTTCGACCACTCTAAAGAAAGACAATTCATTGAATTAAATTGAATCGATGATGGTGAAATTAAACAATTCATTGAATTTAATTGTATTTTGATATATATATATATAATAGTTTAATTGAATTTTTTAGAAGAATTTAACAATTCATTGAATTGAATTGATGATGATAAAATTATTTTTAATGGTATATGGTTTAGGGTATAGGTTTAAGAGTTTAAGGTTTAATAGTTTAGGGTTTTAGGTTGATGGTTAAGGGTTAAATTAATTTTTATAAAGAATATGGTCAAATTAAAATAATATTTAAATAATGAGGGTTCAATAGAAATACGAAAATAGGTGAGGTACTAAATATATAGTTTACCCTTATTAAAAAATAAAATTTTAATATATATATATAAAATAATTTAATTGAATTTTTAAAAATAATTCTTAATTGTATTATGGGTCCTTAAAATTTTAAATCTTTATTAATTAATTTAATGGTGTTCATCGGTGTTCATCATTAGTGGTGTTCATCGGTGTTCGTCGCACGTTATAGAATTTTTCCTTTTTTTTTAACCTCTTTTTAAAAGGTCTTTTTCTAAAATTTCTCAGTAGAGGGGCAATGATCCAATCGCTACAAAATGATGTTTTCTGCATTGCCTACCATTAAAACAACATTTTAAATTTTTGGCAACTATTCTGGGTTCAACAAGAAATTTTCCAGCTATTTGCTAATCCTGCAATCATCTTGTTGGAATGTGTATCGTTCATTTTCTCGGTTTGGTCTATGTCTCTATGATATGATTTCAAGAGAATTCGAGTCATTAATTGCTTGATACACATATTTGTAATTATATTCTATTTTAAGTCCAAACTCGCATTAACATGCCTAAGGCCCTGTTTGACAAGGAGTATATAATTGATAATAAATAGCGGATTACATTAGTTAATAATTTATAGTTGACCGCGTTAGCTGATTTAACTAGTGAATTGTATAAATTGATTATATAAAAGCGTTTGGTAAAATTAATTGATAACTTATAGTTGTTTCATTATTTGAACAAGCAAAATGACATATAAAGACATGATTATATTCAATATTTGTTTGAATAGTTTATTAGTAATCAATATTTTGTATCTATTAATATTAATTAGATTATGAAATTATTTTTTAATATAACATTACTAAACAGTTTTGAAGGATCTATATATTAATTTGTTATTTATATAATTATTTTTAATGCAATTTGATTAACTATTAAATTTAAACAAAAATAACAACGGTTAGATTTAGGTTATTTGGAGATTATTTGTAATTGTTAAGGGTGAAAGAGTCCTTATAACTTTCTGGTCAAAACTTCTAATTTTAAAAAGTTCCTATTAACAACTTTTTCAATTTGAGAGTTTTTACCTCAATCTACTAGTGCAATCCTCTATTCACCATAAATCTAAAATAACAGATTTGATTCGTCAAACCTATGGGTGATAACGAGCCCGAGCCTGCCCAGGTTCGGCTCAGCTTGGAAATAGTATTATTGGGCTCGGCCTGGGCTCCAAGCTCGTCGAGCTGGAAATTTTAGGCTCGAGCTCGGATTGTTGTTTTCCTCAAATTGTTTTTTTCTTTGAAGTTTTTGAAAAATATGTGAAAACCTATTTAGGAAAAGATAATATTTATTTTTGAAACCCACAAGTAACCATAGTACATTTTCTAAATTATACAAGTCCACAAGGAGAAGGGGATTTAAAGTATTTAACCATGATAATAAGTTAACTACACTAAAACATACAAGTGTGTGTGTATATACTTATTTCGAGCTTGTTCACGAGCTTTTTGAGCCGAACTTGGGTCGGCTTGTTAAGGTCACAGCTCGAGCCGAGCTTTGACCGAGCTGAGCCTGAGTAGCTTGCGAACCGGTCAGGCTCATTATCACCCCTAGTCAAACCTTAATTTTGGCTCAAAATGTTGTTTATCGAACATGACCTAATTTAATTGTTAAAAATAAGAGGAAAGTGTAAAACCTATGTTTGATTTTGATATAATTAAATCTTTAAGGATCAATTTGAAAAACTTAAAATTGTTTTATAAGTCCCTTAATAAGTTTTAAATCACAAACACTTTAAAACTGATTTGAAAAACTCAAACTCAAAATATTTTCAAAGTGTTCCAATGCCAAACTATTGAAAATCGTCCAGGTGTATCGATACGCTCTTCACATGTATCGATACGCCCCTTCGTAAAAGTCTAAAGAGTTTGAATGGCGTACCGATACGACTTCATCCATATCAATACGGACTTAATGATTTTTTAAATTCAAGTCGGTTTAAATATTTTGACCGTTGGTGTCAGTTGGTTGGTAACCAAATTTTAAATTGGTCGTTGACCCGTATCGATACGTAAAACCCTCGTACCGATACGGAAATCGACAGTGAGCTAAGTTGAGAAAAAGGTATCGATACGGTCTTAGCCGTTTCGATACCCTGTACCGATACGCTTACGTGCGTATCGATACCCCTTATTTATTGCACACAATGACTCTTTTTTTTCTGAGACATGTATCGATACGACTCCACGTGTACCGATACAGATAGCTGTAGAAGTGCATTTATGGTGGTAAGAGAGGGTTCCAACGGCTCTATTCATGTTCCGAACCACCCAAACGGCTAGAATTAATGGATGAGGTATAAAATGAAGCCCTTTGAAGGTCAGCTACAACTATTCAACATTCAAGCATCATCAAAGCAAAAATTCAAACCCTTGAACTATTCAAAGTCAAATTTTTGTACCCAACTCTAGTGTGTTTCAAATTGTCAATTTGTATTGTGAATTTGGGGTTGTTGAAATTGTAATTGGGTAGACAATTATCCTTTGAGAGGAAACATTTGAGTTTACCACAATCTTTCTTTGTAATTTGAGTGGATTAAGCTTTGGGTAGAAAGCTTAGTCGAAATTGTAAGGTTTCCTCCTCATTCAAGAAAAGGGGACGAATTCAAGTAGTGAATTGTTTGAAAATCCTTAGTGGGAACTAAGGTAGTGGATGTAGAGTTCATTTGGAGAACTTGAACCACTATAACCCATTGTGTCATTTTTATTTTCAATCTTTCTCTCCATCAAAATTTTAATTACCGATTCACCCCCCTCTTGGCCATTTGCAAGTGTTCGATCAACTCAACAGAAAGATGAAAAATAAAATAAAGGGTAAAGTATTCAAATGGTCACTAAAATATCCCAAAAATACAAAATGGTCACTAAGCTTTCAAAAATTACATAATGGACATTAAACTTTAGTTTTTGTTGCAAAATGGTCACTGAGCCGTTAACTGTCGTTAAGTTAATGACGTGACAGTTACAAAAATTTGAATAATAACATATTTAATCCTCCACATGTACACATTTAATCAATTTAGTCCTAATTTAACCCTCATTATTGATGTCTAAATTGATTAAATGTGTAATTATTGATGATTAAATGTGTTATTATACAAAATTTTGTAAGTGTCATGTCACCCAATCAACAACAGTTAATGGCTCAGTGTCCATTTTATAACAAAAACTAAAGTTTAATGCCCATTATGTAACTTTTGAAAGTTTGGTGACCATTTTGTATTTTTTGGGATAGTTTAGTGACATTTTTATACTTAACCCTAAAATAAAAGTTCAATTACCTAAAGTGAAAGCTTAAAGGAAACGAAAGAATAAGAAGAAAACCCCACTTTATTTTCCACTACAAACGATTGATAAGGCTTTAATTGGGATCCCATGATGATTGATCCCTCTTACCTACTAGCTTTCTTTGAACTCATTTGAGGAAACTCCATCTCTTTTAATCATTACCACCACAAGCCTATAGCTCAAAATCAATGTATATTATTAAGCTTTTTTAAGCATCATGATTTGTTATAATTGCTGCCATTATGACCATCATGATTAATAAAGCCTCCCTCTATCTTTACAATCCCTATATAAGGATTCGACAAGCAAATTTACAAACACTTAGGAAGATCATTTTTGTTGTCTAGGAAGAAAACATATGTTGAAAAGAGGATCAATAGCCATGTCAATGTTCCCAAATTCATCGGTATTGGTTGGATGGTGTCGGGGACGGAGGCGGCTACGGAAGAGGAGGGGGAGCACTATACGACTCGGGAATAAGGGCAAACGACGAGGGTTCGGCATGGGGTCGCGGTTGGTGGTTCAATGGGGGCTCATGGCAGCTCCTTTGAGAATGCTGAAGAAGATCATCATGGAGATCACACCAAAGGAAAAGTTTATTGAAGCTTATTATATGTACTTACCCTTCTTACGCCCTCACTTATTTCCTTTGTGTTGATATGATTTCTATACCTTTTTCTTTTTTATTTCTTATGTGAAATGGTGTACTTAAAGGTACATTATCATTCGATTAAAATGACATGGTAATAATAAAAATCAATTTTAATTGAATCTTGACTCGTATTTAGAATTGTTCGCAAATACATTTTATGCATGTACATGTTCAACATAATCTAAAATATGGGTCCTAAATTTTGTTCAAATCCTCTCATATTTGTCAATGACTAATTTAAACCCGTTTTTAGTTTTATATTTTCCAAAAAAAATCTGCTCTATTTTAAACTTAATATTTAATGATTCCATATACTTTTTCTTTATTTAAATTTAATTTTCCACTCATTTATCCATACTTTTTTAACATTTACATTATAGTATAATGTATTATTGTAAATTTAATTTTCATGCGATATGATATATTATAAATTTAAAAAATGAGTTGGGTCAGGCTGATTTCTTTAAATGCCGGAGTCGGCGATCTATTTTTCATCCAATTTCATTTTTAAGTCAATTTTTTAGGTAAACTATGTCATGTAATTCCAAACTATTAGGTATGACTCGTTTTTACCATTAATCTTTCAATTGGTTCAATTTTGTCACCAAATTGCCCAAAACGTTACCGTTTTGCTGGAGGAAAATATGAAAAATCATGCACTCAATTAGATTTGAACCTGACCTTTAGAATCAAAGACAACTTCCTAACTAACCACTAACTCAACTTAACATATTTATTAATTTTCAGCACAAATAATATATATTTCAAACTACAATTTATCATATAAATAATATTATTCTATATAAATAATATAAATATATTATTTCTAATATAAATATATTAGAAATGTATTAATATATATATATTAATATATAAATTAAAAATAAATTAAAACTATATAAACATTTTATATTATAAATAATATTAAATATATAAATAGATAAAAATATTATTATAAAAACTAAAACTCTAATTTCTAAAACTCCAAAATTTTCAAAAACCCAAAATTCAACGAAACCTTAAACCCTAACAATAAACTATAAACCTTAAACCCTAAAATTTTATTCATAAACAAATAATATTAAAATATATAAACAAATAATATATTATTATAAAAACTAAAAGAATATTTTTTAAAAAATATATAAAATTTTGAAAATTTACAAAAAACTCAAAAATTCACCAAAACCCTAAAACTTAAACCCCAAATCTATCCATTTTGGCTACTAATGAGTTTATGGTTTATAGTTTATAATTTAGGGTTTTTGGGTTTATAGGTAAGAATTTAATGTTTTGGTGGATTTTGGGGCATTTAGGAAATTTTGGGGTTTAAAAATTAGTTTTCTATTTTTTATAATAATATATTATTTATTTATATATTTAATATTATTGATAATATAATTTTTTATTTAATATAAATATTTTATTATTAGTTATATACATTAATACATTATTATATATATTAATATTATTTTATAATATATTTATATTATTTATATAGAGTAATATTATTTATATAAAAAAGATATTGAATTAATCTCAACTACAGTTTAGAATATATATTATTTGTGCTAGAAATAAATTAGAAATATTGAGTTAGCTTAGTGGTTATAAAGTTGTCTTTGATTTTAAAGGTTTTAGGTTCAAATCCCACCGAATGCATGGTTTTCATATTTCCCTTCAGCAAAACGACGTAAGTCATCACGACGTTAAGAAATTAACGATGCGGTAATATAAAAAAATCGAAGTATAAAATTTGGTGACAAAATTAAACAAATTAAAAAGTTGATGATAAAAACGAGTCGCATACAATAATTTGGTCATACGTGATATAGTTTACCTTTTTTGTCAAAACCTAACGAAATTCAGGTATATTGATGAAGTATAAATTTATTATCTTTTTCATGTCATAGAAAAAATTGTAAATTACTGCTTAAGAATCTAAGGAATTGTTTAAATTTGAAAGAGAAAAACGTTTTTTTAGAAAAATTAGATTTGAGTAATTTTATTCTTAAATGTATAATTTTTGAAAAGTTTAAAAATGATTGATTACAAGGTAGTGACACTGTTTGATAAAGAGATGTTTGGGCAAAAATTAGAGGTCTGAGGCATAATTAAAGGTTTGACCAGTCAAATCTGTTAATATTTTTTTTGGTGAACAGTGGATTGAAAGAGCATATTGGGGTGAAACCGCTAATTTTGAAAAAGCTCATAATATGAGCTTTTTGAGATTAGAGGTTTGATATTATAGTTGTAAAGACTATTTTACCCTTACCAGTTACCAAAAATCTCAAAATAACCTAAACTAAATATTTTCTCACCCTTTTTATAAGCTAAACCTATTTATTTTTTTTCTTTTTATTATCACATATTTATATGTGTATTTAAATTTATTAATTAATTAAATTATATTAAAATAATTATATAAATTAATATATAAATCATTCGAATATGTTTAGAAAAGTTATATTAAAAATAATTTTATAGATCTAATTAATATTAATTAGATACAAAATATTGATAACTAATAAATTATTCAAACAAGTATTGAATATAATCATGTTCTTATATGTCATTTTACTTGTTTAAATAATCTTACAGCTATCAACTATCAGTTAATTTTATCAAATACTTTTACACAATCATCTAATACAATCCGCAAGTCAAATCAGCTAATGCAATCAGCTCTCAGCTATCAGCTAATGTAATCCGTTATCAGCTATTCGCTAATTGCCAAACAATGCCAGTATCTATTCATACATATTATTAACACTTTGGTAAGGTACACATCTTGTAGATAAAACGATTAAAATTGAATTTTTTAAGATGACCATCATCCGCTTTTTTACTAAGACCACTTATTAAGTTTCACATTCTCCATATTAAAAGTTCTTATCGAGCGAGTCGATCACGAGTTAAATAGTGCTCTACTCGTTCCCATTAAAATATTTTCGTTGCATGTCAATGATGCAAGGTTAATTGCTTTTGTTGTCCTCAATGCGACCTAGATATTAAATTGTTCTTAAACCTCAATATGTTCTAATTAATTTTTCATAATACCGTAATCGTATCAATCACGTTTTTTTCTATCGGCATAACTATCAATTTAAACATTAAAAGTTAGCTTAAATCTTAATATGAAACATTTTCAAAACAAACGATCAAATTTAAAGTAATATGTGTATATCATAACTACTTTTTTTTCGATTAAAAGAGATTGAAAGCACCTACAACATGCCTCGTTAAAAAATCTTCCTAAACCTAATGGAGGAAAAAGAGTGCATGTTGTAGGGCTAATACAACATAAAGAACAACACAAGAACACTAGCCATAAAACAACTGCCAAAGCCAGCCAACCATACTACGCGTGAGAACTGTAACCCCCTCGTCCCGGTCTGGCCGGATGACCGGTCCGAGTGGGCCACACAGGGAAAACCGAAGCGAAATCCAAAGGAGTTCCTCCTCGGTTAGCAACCCTAATTTTTTTTCATTTTAAACTCGTCATTTTGAACCCCCAACCACAAACAAACGCCCAAATTTTAATCTTAACTAAAGGCATATTAAATCCTATGTATTTTTCTTTTTGAACAGGCCAATAACTCAAAACAGTGCAATACTAAGCAGAAGTTTCGAAACCTTGGGGAAGGGTTTCGAAACTTTTTGCTGGCAGAAACCCCTGGGACCAAAATTCTCCAAAGGTTTCGAAACCTTGGGGAAGGTTTCGGAACCTTTGACCAAAGTTTCGAAACCTAACCAAAGGTTTCGAAACTTTTGGTTGGCAGAATGCCCTGGAACCAAATTTCTCCAAAGGTTTCGAAACTTTTGGTTGGCAGAATGCCCTGGAACCAAAATCTCACCAAATGTTTCGAAACCTTGGGAAGGTTTCGGAACCTTTGACCAAAGTTTCGAAACCTACCCCAAAGGTTTCGAAACTTTGGGTTGGCAGAATGTCCTGGGACCAAATCCTTTGCAAAGGTTTCGAAACCTTACCCATGGTTTCGAAACCTTAGTGCAGGGGATCACATTCTGCTCAACCTAAGGACTTCCTAACCTTGCAAAACCCCAAAATCATACATGGACATGTATAGGAGCGTAAAAAGGATCAAAAGCATGCATCAACACCCACAAGACCCGCACATAAGACCATTTCAACAAGCATACATGAGCCATAGGAAGCATCTAACATAAATCAAGCATTCAAAGCATGGCATTCCATCAAAAGGGTAAAATTCAGCATTTAGAGACATATATGGAGCTCAAGAGCCCAAAAGGCACAAAACAACACAAGAGGTTTGCACTCAAACATAAAGCAACCTAAGCATCCTAGACATGCCATCATACACCATCGATCAACATAGCATTACATGCTTTACAATCCAAATATCAATCCGAAACAACATCATCAAAAGAGTCATACAAGGCTCGTACAAACACCCTATTGCCACATTGCTTAACTACTACAAAATTAACCATACTTGAGCAACAACTTGGAAAGCCCTTCTTGCCTTGCCTCGAGCTAACGCCACGCTAATGATCTGCATTGTTGAACATAGAGAGCGTAAGCTATAAGCTTAGTGAGGGTGCTCTAAAACGAAAAACAACAACAATGCAGGGTCCAAGCATGTTAATCCTAGTCTACATACATCAAACATAGGCATAATATCAAGTAGACTTAGCTAGTCTTTCAAGTGGCATATATGGTCTCTCAATCCTAACAAGTTCAAATCTCATATATCATCATCATGTAGCAACAAATATAACACAACCATATATCACCATCATATATCACAATACATGATTTAAGTTTAATTGGCCACTTTAATTACCCCGATTGTGCGGATTTAAACCTTGACAACACTTTACCTCGGTGGGATTCCACTCATCACCGGACCTTGCATGTGCGGGATTCCACTCATCGCCACATGCCCTACGGATGGGATTCCACTCATCATCCCGTAGAAATATATGAATAGCTTCCGGTGGAATGTTACATCACCGTACTTCTCCTTGATGACTTAACGCCATCAAGGCCACGTACGTTTTGACTCAATTTGTGTGCACACTATCCTAATGATCGATCATTTACAACCGGTAATTTTTAGTGCCAATTATCATACCCACATCATATTTAACCATCTTCAACCACAATACATGCTCATCACATATCTACTCATCATGATATATATACATGTATCAATCAACCACAAAACAAGAGCATAACTAGTAAGCACAAGCATTTAAGGATATCAAAGCTAAACTATCAACTTGAATTAAATGGAAGTGGCCTACCAAGCACACTTTACACACACACACTACACATGCTTGAGCCAAACTTAAAAACAAGTTGAACCACTCACCGCCCTTCCTTAGCAATTCGAACCAAACTCCCTACGAACCCGGATTCGGTCCCAAAGCCTCTTCCGCGCTTCCACTTGCTTCTAACCAAACAAAACATACATATTACTTCCCAATTCAATGCTAAACTCAATCATCAACATACTTGCTAACACAACCCAAATTCCACGATTTCCAAACCACATAACATCTCTAAAAATCTCATTTTCGGACTCCCACAATTCAAGGCTGAAAATTCAATTTCCAAACATCCAAATGGCTTCCAAATCATCCCAAAACACTCTCATACCATAGGTAGACCAACAGCCCATCAATTTCAACACAAAACCCACCAAAAACTCAAGTTTTACAACCTTAAAACTAACTCTAAGACCATACTACGAATTTTTATCAAAACTCAACCAATTTAAAGTATATGGTGTATTTCATCATGCTTAAGCAAAACCCCAACATGATTTAACAAAACAATTTGAAAAGCCACATTAAAGCCCCAAATTCCATATGAACCCTAATTTTCAAAACACCATCTTTTTGAAATCTACAACAAGGGATAGGTAGAGAATAAAGAGGAGGTTTAGAAAACATAATTACCTCTTAAAACGGGGCTGAAATCAAGTGGCAAATTGATGGAATAGTAGTATGAATATTTGAGAGGGTTTGGGGAAAGGGGGAGTGTTTTCACGTTGGGTGAAATGGAAAAGGGGGAAGAAGATGACAACTTTAAAAGTTGTCATCCTTTTTAAAAGTTTTTGGGTAATTTCCAACATAAGTCCCTCCCTTTTTTTCTAAAGCCCAAATACACCATTATTTGAAGTTGAAATGTTTTAATTAAGTTTTATTTGACTCGAACTAAAACCCGACTAACTCATAGGCCCAAAACACGGGTGTTACAACTCTCTCCCACTTAAGGAATTTCGTCCCCGAAATTACCTGACTGAAAGAGATACGGAAACTGCCTTTCCATATCCTCTTTCCTCTCCCAAGTGGCCTCGTCCACACCTCTACGTTGCCACCGCACCTTTACTAACTCAATCGATCTACCTCTCAACACTTTACTGTCAGAAGCTAAGATCTCCACTGGCTCTTCTTCATAAGTCAAATCCGGATTCAATTCAATTTCTTCTACGGGCATAACATGTGATGGATCGGACCTATACTTGCGAAGCATCGACACATGGAACACATCATGTATCTTCTCAAGCTCGGATGGCAAACGCAACTGATAAGCAACTGGACCAACCCTCTTCACAACCTCATACGGTCCTATGTACCTCGGACTCAATTTCCCTTTTCGGCCAAATCTCATCACTTTCTTCCACGGAGACACTTTCAAGAATACCTTCTCACCCACTGAGAACTCAACTTCCTTCCTTTTCAAATCGGCATAGGAATTCTGCCTATCCGAAGCAGCCTTCAAACGATCACAAATCAATTTTACCTTTTCGGTTGTCCCCTTGAGCAAATCCGGCATAGGTAACAGTTTCTGTCCTACCTCGGCCCAACACACTGGAGTTCTACACTTCCGGCCATACAAGGCCTCATATGGAGCCATCTGAATGCTCGACTGAAAACTGTTATTGTACGCAAACTCTACTAGAGGCAGATGCTTCTCCCAAGTACCCTGAAAGTCAATGATACAACAACGCAACATGTCCTCTAAGATCTGAATAACCCTCTCTGACTGACCATCTGACTGAGGATGATAAGAAGTGCTGAAGTTCAAACGGGTACCCAAAGCTGTATGCAGACACTCCCAAAATCTAGAAGTAAACCGCGGATCTCTATCTGACACAATGGACTTCGGCACACCATGCAGCCTAACAATCTCACCAATGTACAAATCGGCCAATCTACCTAGGGTGTAAGTAGTGTTGACTGCCAAGAAGTGAGCACACTTCGTAAAATGATCTACTATCACCCAAACTGAGTTTTTCTTCGTAGGAGTCAAAGGCAAGCCCGAAACAAAATCCATAGTGATGTTCTCCCACTTCCATTCCGGAATCCTCAACGGCTGTAACAAACCTGAGGGAACCTGATGTTCCGCCTTCACCCTCTGACACACTAAGCACTTACTCACAAAGTCGGCCACATCTCTCTTCAAGCCAACCCAAAAGTACTCATTCTTCAAATCACGGTACATCTTCGTACTTCCAGGATGCATAGCAAATGGACTACTGTGGGCTTCAGTCAAGATCGTACGTCTCAAGTCACTGTCTTCTGGCACAACTATTCTATCTTTGAAACACAGAACCCCATCAGTGTTGAAGCTATAATCTGAAGATCTACCTTCGGCTATATCTTGCACGTGAGGTGCCAAAGATCTATCTAAGAGCTGTTTCTCTCGAATCAACTGACCTAGAGTAGGTCTAACCTGAAGCTCGGCTACCAAGCCACCATCTCCGGACAAACTCAATCTAGCAAACATAGCTCTCAAGTCTACAACCATCTTTCTACTCAATGCATCGGCCACTACATTGGCCTTACCCGGATGGTACTCAATAGTAAGATCATAGTCTTTTAGCAACTCTAACCACCTACGCTGTCTGAGATTCAAATCTCGCTGAGTCATAATGTACTTCAAACTCTTGTGATCGGTGTATACTGTGCATTTCTCACCATACAAATAATGTCTCCAAATCTTCAAAGCAAACACAACTGCCGCTAACTCTATGTCATGGGTCGGATAGTTGCGCTCATGAGTCTTCAACTGTCTTGAGGCATAAGCCACTACTCTTCGGTCTTGCATCAGAACACATCCTAACCCTACATACGAGGCATCACTATAAATCACATAGTCCTTCCCGGACTCAGGCTGAATCAAAATCGGAGCTTGGGTCAAAGCTTCTTTCAATTTCTCAAAGGCTCTTTGTCTTGCATCTGTCCACTCAAACTGAACACTCTTCTGAAGTAACTGTGTCAATGGAGCGGCTAGCTTAGAGAAACCCTCTACAAACCTCCTATAGTATTCGGCTAAGCCTAGGAAGCTACGTACTTCTGTCACTGACTTCGGTTGCTTCCACTCAACAATGGCTTCAATCTTCTTCGAATCAACTCTAATGCCTTCGGCTGACACCACATGTCCTAAGAAGACTACTTCCCGGATCCAGAATTCACACTTGCTGAGCTTCGCATACAACTGATGATCTAGCAAAGTCTTCAAAACAAGTCTCAAATGTCGGTCATGGTCTTCTTCAGTTCGCGAGTACACCAAGATGTCATCAATAAATACAACCACAAACTGATCTAGATACTGATGAAAAATCCTATTCATCATGTCCATGAAAGCTGCCGGTGCATTAGTCAACCCAAAGGGCATGACTAAGAACTCATAATGACCATACCTAGTCCTAAAGGCCGTCTTCGGTACATCAACCTCTCTAACCTTTAGCTGGTAGTAACCTGATCTCAAATCAATCTTCGAAAAGACAGACGCCCCTCTCAACTGATCAAACAAGTCATCAATTCTAGGCAACGGATATTTGTTCTTCACTGTCAACTGATTTAACTGTCTATAATCTATGCACATTCTCATACTCCCATCTTTCTTTTTCACAAACAAAACTGGTGCACCCCAAGGTGAAGAACTAGGCCTAATAAAACCTCTATCTGTCAATTCTTGCAACTGAGTCTTCAACTCTTTCAATTCTTTCGGTGCC
This sequence comes from Hibiscus tridactylites, assembly GCA_958450335.1. NCBI lineage: Eukaryota > Viridiplantae > Streptophyta > Magnoliopsida > Malvales > Malvaceae > Hibiscus > Hibiscus tridactylites. Next base: position 53,844,022 of record OY288286.1, on the reverse strand, counting down.
ATACGATACAGAGCAATCGAAACAGGAGCTGTATCAGAATAAGTCTCAATGCTGAACTCTACCTCTCTGTCCGGTGGTAACCCTGGCAATTCTTCCGGAAACACACTAGGAAAATCACATACTGTCCGGATGTCCTGAGGTCTAACCTCACTCATGTTAGGGTTCATCACATACGCTAAGTATGCTTCACACCCCAACTCCACTAACCTCTTAGCCTCTAACACTGAAACCACATTGGACAAGAACTTCACATTCTCACCCACCACTACAATCTCATAATCATCTGTGAGCTTCAAAGAATCCGTTTAGTTTCAAAGTCTATCCTAGCTCTATGCTCCGTGAGCCAGTCCATACCCAGAATTACATCAAAACCATAGAAGGGAAGCTCCATCATATCCACTGGAAACACATGTCCCTGAACCATCAACGGACACCTTCGGTACATCTTCCTAACCACTACCGTGTCCCCAAAGGAACTAGTAACACTAACTCCTACCTCTAACAACTCACAAGGCAAATTCAAGGATCGTGCATACTCACTCAATATGTAGGAATGTGTAGACCCAGAGTCAATCAAAGAAAGCAAACCCAAAGACTGTATCGAGAAGTTACCTGCGATCACATCGGTGTCATGCTGCTCCCCGCGCTGAGCATAAACCCTAGCCTGTCCTCCGCCCTCCGGCTGGACTGCAACAACATGAGCTATGTTCCTCTGACCATCGTTCCTTGGCTGGAAGTTTCCCCTACCGCGCCCGCGGCCTCTCTGAACATCATTGGCTCTAGCAGGAGCCTGAGCTGGTGCCTGTCCCACCTGATGTGGACAGTCACGCCTAATGTGGTCTCTAGCACCACAACTCCAACAGGAATGATAATTTCCCCAACACTCACCGGTGTGGTTCCTCCCGCAAGTAGCACATGTGGGCAACTTCCCACCAGCTCTCTGACCCTGATGGCCCCTACCGTGGTTACCGCCACCACGCCTATGATCAAACTGATGCCGGTTGTCCCGATGCCTCTTGGCATCACCTCTATCAAAGTTGCTGGACCTCTTACCTGAACTAGATCCACCTGACCGCCTGGTCAAACTCAGACTGTGCTCCAAGTCCTTGGCCCTCGAGACCAAGACATCAAAATCAGTGTAATCTGAAGCTAGTGTATAAGTCTTGATCTCCTCACTCAGCCCATATCGGAAGCGGTTACAACGCTCCACCTCAGTAGGTACAAGCTCAGGTGCATACTGACTCAGTCTGACAAATCGGATCTCATAATCAGTCACGGACATACTCCCCTGAAGCAGTGCCATAAACTCTCTCTTCCTCTCATCGAGGTATCGCAGACCCAAATACTTCTTCCAGAAAGCTGTCTCAAAGAACTCCCAAGTGATCTCGGTCTCATCCATCCCCGAAGTAACGATGACCCACCAGGTGTAGGCATCACCCTGAAGCAGAGACTCAACACATCCCAACTTGCGCTCACCAGTACATCCCATCTGAGCAAGAATACGGACGGTCTTCTCAAACCACATCTCTGACCTCTCCGGAGTAGCACCTCTAAACTCTTCGGCCCCAAGGCCCCGAAGTCTCTCTAATGGTAATCCGGCGCCCTCACCCTGATGATGAGCTGTCTGACCTCCAGCTACTGCAGCCTGGAACGCCCCGGCTATCGCCTGAACCAACGGAGCTAAGTCAATCCCGGCCGGTCCTTGACCACCTTGGCCTCCTTGTGGTCCCATTCCTCCGGGTCCGGCCTCGCCTCCCACTCCCAGTGGAGGAGGTGGTGGTGGTGGAGGTGGTGGAGGAGCTCCAACTCCAACCACTGGCTCTCCCACTTGAGCCTCAACTCTCACAACTGGCTCAACTCTCGGAGCCTCTGCCCGTGGTTCTGGTCGAACCATCCTAGGCCTCCCACGTGGTCTCATGGTTCAACTAGCAAGGTAAAACTACAACAAGAAACAGATAAGGATTACGTTAGTCAAAGCAAGGGTCCAATAGTGCTCAAGTATTCCTCTTTCAAAAATCTTTTTAAATTAAGTAATAGTAGCAATGGGCACTCTCTCTATACCAGACACAACAGTTCAAGCATTCCAAACATCATACGATCAATCAAGCATCAAGGATTCATGGCAAATCATGCATCAGCAACACAAGCATTTAACACATTAATCTTACCTCACTTACCTGCCCGAGGTCTCGGTAACCTCAGGCTCTGATACCAACAAATGTAACCCTCTCATCCCGGTCTGGCCGGATGACCGGTCCGAGTGGGCCACACGGGGAAAACCGAAGCGAAACCCAAAGGAGTTCCTCCTCGGTTAGAAACCCTAATTTTTTTTTTTTCATTTTAAACTCGTCATTTTGAACCCCCAACCACAAACAAACGCCCAAATTTTAATCTTAACTAAAGGCATATTAAATCCTATGTATTTTTCTCTTTGAACATGCCAATAACTCAAAACAGTGCAATACTAAGCAGAAGTTTCGAAACCTTTGACCAAAGTTTCGAAACCTACCCAAAGGTTTCGAAACTTTTGGTTGGCAGAATGCCCTAGAACCAAAATTCTCCAAAGGTTTCGAAACCTTGGGGAAGGTTTCGGAACCTTTGACCAAAGTTTCGAAACCTGCCCAAAGGTTTCGAAACTTTTGGTTGGCAGAATGCCCTGGAACCAAAATCTCACCAAAGGTTTCAAAACCTTGGGAAGGTTTCGGAACCTTTGACCAAAGTTTCGAAACCTACCCCAAAGGTTTCGAAACTTTGGGTTGGCAGAATGTCCTGGGATCAAATCCTCTGCAAAGGTTTCGAAACCTTACCCATGGTTTCGAAACCTTAGTGCAGGGGATCACATTCTGCTCAACCTAAGGACTTCCTAACCTTGCAAAACCCCAAAATCATACATGGACATGTATAGGAGCGTAAAAAGGATCAAAATCATGCATCAACACCCACAAGACCCGCACATAAGACCATTTCAACAAGCATACATGAGCCATAGGAAGCATCTAACATAAATCAAGCATTCGAAGCATGGCATTCCATCAAAAGGGTAAAATTCAGCATTTAGAGACATATATGGAGCTCAAGAGCCCAAAAGGCACAAAACAACACAAGAGGTTTGCACTCAAACATAAAGCAACCTAAGCATCCTAGACATGCCATCATACACCATCGATCAACATAGCATTACATGCTTTACAATCCAAATATCAATCCGAAACAACATCATCAAAAGAGTCATACAAGGCTCGTACAAACACCCTATTGCCACATTGCTTAACTACTACAAAATTAACCATACTTGAGCAACAACTTGGAAAGCCCTTCTTGCCTTGCCTCGAGCTAACGCCACGCTAATGATCTGCATTGTTGAACATAGAGAGCGTAAGCTATAAGCTTAGTGAGGGTGCTCTAAAACGAAAAACAACAACAATGCAGGGTCCAAGCATGTTAATCCTAGTCTACATACATCAAACATAGGCATAATATCAAGTAGACTTAGCTAGTCTTTCAAGTGGCATATATGGTCTCTCAATCCTAACAAGTTCAAATCTCATATATCATCATCATGTAGCAACAAATATAACACAACCATATATCACCATCATATATCACAATACATGATTTAAGTTTAATTGGCCACTTTAATTACCCCGATTGTGCGGATTTAAACCTTGACAACACTTTACCTCGGTGGGATTCCACTCATCACCGGACCTTGCATGTGCGGGATTCCACTCATCGCCACATGCCCTACGGATGGGATTCCACTCATCATCCCGTAGAAATATATGAATAGCTTCCGGTGGAATGTTACATCACCGTACTCCTCCTTGATGACTTAACGCCATCAAGGCCACGTACGTTTTGACTCAATTTGTGTGCACACTATCCTAATGATCGATCATTTACAACCGGTAATTTTTAGTGCCAATTATCATACCCACATCATATTTAACCATCTTCAACCACAATACATGCTCATCACATATCTACTCATCATGATATATATACATGTATCAATCAACCACAAAACAAGAGCATAACTAGTAAGCACAAGCATTTAAGGATATCAAAGCTAAACTATCAACTTGAATTAAATGGAAGTGGCCTATCAAGCACACTTTACACACACACACTACACATGCTCGAGCCAAACTTAAAAACAAGTTGAACCACTCACCGCCCTTCCTTAGCAATTCGAACCAAACTCCCTACGAACCCGGATTCGGTCCCAAAGCCTCTTCCGCGCTTCCACTTGCTTCTAACCAAACAAAACATACATATTACTTCCCAATTCAATGCTAAACTCAATCATCAACATACTTGCTAACACAACCCAAATTCCACGATTTCCAAACCACATAACATCTCTAAAAATCCCATTTTCGGACTCCCACAACTCAAGGCTGAAAATTCAATTTCCAAACATCCAAATGGCTTCCAAATCATCCCAAAACACTCTCATACCATAGGTAGACCAACAGCCCATCAATTTCAACACAAAACCCACCAAAAACTCAAGTTTTACAACCTTAAAACTAACTCTAAGACCATACTACGAATTTTTATCAAAACTCAACCAATTTAAAGTATATGGTGTATTTCATCATGCTTAAGCAAAACCCCAACATGATTTAACAAAACAATTTGAAAAGCCCCATTAAAACCCCAAATTCCATATGAACCCTAATTTTCAAAACACCATCTTTTTGAAATCTACAACAAGGGATAGATAGAGAATAAAGAGGAGGTTTAGAAAACATAATTACCTCTTAAAACGGGGCTGAAATCAAGTGGCAAATTGATGGAATAGTAGTATGAATATTTGAGAGGGTTTGGGGAAAGGGGGAGTGTTTTCACGTTGGGTGAAATGGAAAAGGGGGAAGAAGATGACAACTTTAAAAGTTGTCATCCTTTTTAAAAGTTTTTGGGTAATTTCCAACATAAGTCCCTCCCTTTTTTTCTAAAGCCCAAATACACCATTATTTGAAGTTGAAATGTTTTAATTAAGTTTTATTTGACTCGAACTAAAACCCGACTAACTCCTAGGCCCAAAACACGGGTGTTACAAGAACAGCCCCTACGTCAAACCTGCAGCAACCGCACACCTAAGGGTGAAATTACCGCAGCAGCAACTAACCATTGCGCTCAACATTAACTAGCAGAAACCTGCAGCAACTAGCCATTGTGCTTATCATTTTCCAGCAGCAACCGCACACTTAAGGGTGGTGTTTCAAAAAACCAATCACCCAAATCTTGGTCTCGAGCCCCCTTGGCGAACCAATCCGCCATAAAACTACTTTTTTTTAGTAAATCATACTCAAGTTAAAATTTAATGTCAAACTTATAACTAAGCTAACCTATCCTACACAAGTTCTATTAAAAAAAGTTAACTTATCCTACAAACAAAACAAAAAGAATTAAGAAGTGTTTCGATAAGAAACATTTTTCACAATTCAAATGTATGACTACGTACATGGAGGATTAACGTAGTGTCATTTACTTCTTATATATATTTTTTAGAATTTCTTCTTTATTCTTTTGCACTTTGTCTTGACTCTTAAGTATTTAAACAATGGTCTAATTACTAATTTCATTCCTCTGAGAAAATAGGCTTAGTTAAATTTCTTAGGATTTGATTCGTACTTTACGAAAACTGTAAAGTTAGTCCAATTGGTATATGCTAAACCTTGTCCTTGCACTAAATTAGCAGAAACTAATAGTTTGGCAATTTATATGCATTAAATTAGCAAAAAAAATCATAGTTCTTCAAGTTCATGTGTTTATCAGAATCAAACACCTTTGGTACTTGCACTCCTATTTAATTTTTTTAAAAAAATTAGTTTATTTGTGAATTTATCTCCACTTTTAAACATTTATAGTTTGGTCCTCCAACCACAAATCCTGACTCCATCCCTGGGAAGTGGTCAGTGTTCTGACAAAGGGAAGGTGAAACTTGGTTCAAAGTCTGCTATCTGACTCCTCAACAATGGCAGCACAAAAACTTGGAAGTAAAAAACATACTTTGGAGAGGGGAAAGGAACAAAAGCACTTGCTGTAAAGAGGTTTAGTACTTTGAGTTTTGAGAACTAAAAAGAGATTGAAGCTTGTAATAATTTTCAGCATTTTTGTTAGTGTTTTGAGAGAGGGAAAAAGTTGCAGAGAAGGGGAAAAACATAAAGGGAAGGCTCAGGTTTGAACTTTCTCATCAACTAGTCAGAGAAGCGTGATAACCCTATCATCACAATAGCACAATATATCCTCATCGCCCCAACTATCTCTGCACCAGCCGGGAATCGAACCCGGTTCTGTACCGTGGCAGGGTACTATTCTACCACTAGACCACTGGTGCTTTGTTGACTTTGAATTTTAATAAGACATATGGATCCTGTATTACATGTGTATTTTGAGCATTAATTTTGAGCCTGCCCTTAGTCTTAGAGCAAATAGTAAGGGTTAATTTGCTTTAGTCATCCTCATATTTGGACTTATGTTTCTAAATTGATCCAAAAGATTTTTATCTGGTTGTTGAGTATTATATTGATAAGATATTGAATCGTAAGTTTGAAAGGCAAATGCCATTTCGAATTTAACATATCACTGATGCAAGATTAATTCTCTATGTTGTCCCCAGATTTTAAATTGTTGCTACACCAAATATGTTCCAATTGATCCCTAATAATATTATAATTGTATTGGTCAAAACTTTTAGTATGTCTAATTGTCATTCTGAACATTAAATGCTACTTTAAATCTTAATATGAGATTTGTTCAAAACAAATGAACAAATATAAAATAATATGTATATATCATAAATTAGATTTAACATGTTAGGAAAATAAATATTCTTTTTAATTTTAATGACATATTTAAATTAGAATACAAATATTGAACACATCCTAAAAAACAAAAACATAAAGAATAAGAAGGGTTTCACCAACAAACATGTTTCACAAGTCAATTGTATGATTATATGAATGGATGGTTAAGATAGTGTGATTTACTTCTTGTTTCTTCTATTTTCTTCTTCGTACTTCTTTATTCATTTCTACTTCCATAATATTTATTCTTTTGCACCTTGGCTTAAGAATTATGGTCTAATTACTAATTTCACCCCTCTAAGAAGATAGAATCTTTATTTACATGTTAGGATTTGGTTTCGTACTTTACGAGAACTGTAAAGTTAGTCCAATTGGTAACTGTGAAGTCTTGTCCTTGAACCGTCGGCTTAGATGTCAATATCCAATCAGTTAATTGCACCACACGTCTCTAATTATATTCTCATTTTAAATTAATCCCTAAACTTTTAAATATTTCAAAACTATGACTATTATTCTAAATTAACCCCCAAACTTTTGAGCATTCTAATTTCATCCAAAATTATCAATATATACTAATCGTATCTCAGGTTAATAAAACCGTTGCAAAAATTGTTAATCGTCATGTAAACATTGATATGTATTATGAAATAATATGATGTGGTATAAACGTTAATTCGACGATGAAATAGGAACCTTCAAAAGTTTAGGAGTAAGATTGAAACATCCAAACGTTTGGGGACATGTGCAATTAACTCATAATTTTTTTGGGGGAAAAATCAAAATGTTCAAAAGTTTGAGGATTAATTTAAAATGAGAGTCATAGTTTAAGAATAAGATTAAAATATTTAAAGTTTATAAATCAATTTAAAATGAGGTTTATAGTTTGGGGACATGTGCAATTAACTCATGATTTTTTAAATAGTTCCTATATAGGGGATGTAAGAAGGGAAAAAGAAAATTTACTCGTAAAAATATTAAACCCACAACTTAGAGAAGATGATAGAATGTCAACGGAGAGCTTTTAACAGCTTTACAGGGTCTACATGCAACTCAGAAACAGCTTTTCTGTGGAATAGTATAAGAAAAAAAATATGACATCTAGTCCTTGAGTTGTCGGTTTCAGTCTAGGAATCTAAATCTTGTGATGCTCTTCACCTATTTTTTGCCTTTGTTTTTGTGTGATTAAAAAATAAAAAAATAAGTGCTTATTTCTTAGTAGCAACAAGTATAGCAGAGGGATGTAGAGGGTCAGCATATCCTCAAAAGATTTAGCAGGGAGTAATAAAAAAAGGGAGCTCAAGTGTGCAGTTACTCTCATCAATTGGTCGGAAAACTGGGACGACCCTATCATCTCAATAGTACAACTATCCTCACTGCTTCAAGAACATTGCATAAGTCGAGAACCGAACCCAGGTCGATACCGTGGCTGGGTACTATTCTACCACTAGACCAGTAGTGCTTCGTACTTCGTAGGTCAATTGGTTTAACAAATAGCATAGCTTGTTTTAGATATAGTCGGGGCAAGCTGACTTGAACACCAATGAATTCTGGCATCATCAAATGCATAGCTATAAGATTTGGGGCAAGCAGACTTGAACACCAGTGAATACATGGACGGTTTACATACTGTCTGAATATTGTATGTACCGCTACAACAATATTCCGAATTGTCGAATGCATCACACGCGCTCTTATAGGCGTTAGTACCGCCATCGATTTTCAGCTTAGACGGACACTTTTTATTCAAACCAGTCACACAACCGGTAGGGGCACACTCTCCCTACCCTCCATTTACTTCCACAATCATAGGCAAATTATAACCGTCAACCAGGCTCACATCATAGAAGTCCTACGATCCCGAACCAAGGTGGTAGCCATAGCACCTGCAATATGAAAACAGAAAAAAGAAGAAGGAGAAGCTCAGTCAATTAATGCCAAATTAGTCTACTTAACTAAAAGATCAAAAAAGAGAAACTCAATTAGCTTGTTTTAAATAGAAAAATATGTTTAGCTAAATTAAATTTCATTAAGAAATATATGTAATCAAATATAGTATATTCATTTTTCAAAAAAAATTATTTAGATAATTTTATCTATGTTATTTACACTTTTATTTTATTTAAAGTATTCATGTTGGACATCTTTAGTATATATATATATATATAAATTGAATTGAATTCATTTAGTTTTATATTAATTTATGATTATTGGATTAGTGAAATGAATGAATAATATTAAAAGTTGAAAATTTTGAAATTTTTAAGGTGAAAAAAGAGAGCATGTTTAATCTCATCAATCTATTCATTAATTTAATAGACATAAATTAGTGTAAAATTAATTGAGTTTACATATTGTAAGTGGATTATAATTCATATATATAGTGTTAGGGTCCACTACATAATGTAAAACTATGATTTTTAGTCGGGAGGTCTAACAAAAACGATGGTGGCCAGTGGTGGTTTAATCGGTGGTCGGAGGTAAAAAAATTTAGAGATTTAGGTATTTATGGTTAGGGTTTGGTCTGTTTGGAGGGTTTTTTTTTAGAAATTAAGGACTTTTTATTATTTTTTATAAAATTAAAGATTTTCCATTTGTTTAAAAATAAAATTAAAAAATAGGGCGTTTTTATTGAATAACGAAAAATTTTAACGATTGTGATGGAAAAACCTTATTTAAGTTATGGAATGAAACTTTAGACACCTACCTATTTGGCCCAAATAATAGTTCAATCACATAACTAGAAAAAAAGAGAGCATAATTTAATCACTTATTTGATGGTTAAACCTAACACTCCTCTAATAATTGTCCACACTGAATTAGTTTAACTGTGTCATCAACATTCACTTTAACCGTGCCATAACCTAATTAGAACTCGCCAGTTACTAGAACAAGAAGCACTGATAATGTTAAAAGGACACATTTTGGAAATCTTATACTCCTTTATTTTTTGAATAAAAATCCTTTACCTCGTATGGTGTTTTTATTTATGCTCCACACTCCCTCCGACCCCAAAACAAGCTTGCTATTTTTGGCTACTACAATGAAGGAAGACGAAGCTTCTTCAACCATTTTCTCACACAAGAGTGAACCTCCTCGGCCTTTAACAAGTCCAGGTTGGGATCAACTTCATCTGGATAATACCCTTTGTTCGGTTTCTGATAAAACTTGATAAATGTGGTGGGACGAAAGCGGGTATTCATTTGGACAAAAAATTAAGTTCGATACCAAATTAAACAAAAAAAACAAGTTCATGTATCTAATTGAACCAAATAACAATGCCAAACTAAACACTAAATCCAAATTTAAGTATTTAATTGAAAACAATAAATTTAAGTACTACATTGAAGATTAAGTCTAGTTAATGCGTCGAAATGTATTTTTTATCGTTTTCAATTAATATTGATAAATTTTTTAATTCAAGCACAAATATTAAATCTGAAATAAAAGATAAAGATGGATCTCATTTTTAAACTACATAAACAACTTTAATTGAGTGAATTTGAGTAATTTAAGTTTCCTTCCGCTCATACATGTTTCCAGAAAATATTTATTGCACACCAACAAATACTCCATTGTAGCCAGGTTCTTAAAGAAAAGACAGGAAAGCTATTAATATGGAGTAAGTTATAAACTCTTTGGCTTCAGTTAACAAATCAGCAGGCTTGTATGAATCTTTTGTATGTGATTTATATCTAGTAATCTTCCAAGTCATAGTTTATAAACGAATCAAGTTGTTTTGGTTGCACTTGTTGAAGCATGGAAATTCAAATGTACTAACATCCAATTGAATGAGTTGTTTAGAAAGTGATTGCATTGCATGGTCCTACTGCTGCTTTGTTCTTGGGAATTCAATTCAAATATTATTTCTTCAACTGATTCAGAATTAGTGTCGCAGACTCGGAAAGATGGATCTTTATTCAGCAACATGAGTATCTCCAAATTTGAACAGTCCACATCAGAAAGCTCGGCAATGTTGCTGTGTGGCAACGAGATAGCAGACTATGCAGCCTTTGAGATTCCCCTTCTTCAACAATTCCTTCCATCCCTTATGACCCACATTCCATTGTTTTTTGATGCAACTGAAACGGAAACATCGCGTATAAGGTCATGCATTTTCACCCACTCATTCGTAACCTTTTCCCCTCGAGTAGTAAGCTTGAAGCTTTGAGCTTATGGACTCGTACATCTATTCTCTTTCTTGCTTCTTCCAGCGTGTTGATGCCTTTCGAATCGTGGACAGGGATATCAAAACTGCTCTTCGTCATTTCGTAACTCAACTCAATGGTAGAATATACATTGTCTTGCATCCCCGTAGCTGCAGCCTGCAGCAATGCATCCAGGTCCATATATTTCAAAGTATTTGCAATTGCTAAGATAGCGACATGCAACCCTTCACATTTGCTATACTTTCTTAATCACCACATAAGACAGCTGCAGCAACTGATGCATCATTGTCAAGACTCCACTCAATTACTGCCGGTCACAAATCGAAGTCACAGTCATTTATCAAGAAACTAAGGGATAAATATGATTATATATGCCAAAGCATTATTAACAGAGGGGAAGAATCTGATACATCAATCCATGCAACTCTAGGAAACAGATGGACATCTCTGAATTCTAGAAAGAGGAAACACCAATTTGTAAATCCTTCGTTCCTTCATTCAACCTCATCAGTCAGGAGGAACAATTCATACCCACTATTCTTCGTTATAGCACTAATCCCACATCGACCAAGGAACAGAAGGGAGCACGAGCCGAGCTGTATAAATAAGAGACACCTAGCAGCCATGCAACATACTTACCTGGACGGGGTTAATGGGTGATCAGCAAGGCCCATGGCTTAGGCTAGTGACCTCCATTGCACTTGGGAGGGGCGCTCGCTTAAGGTCTTCCCGATGTCGGAGAGCCTACGTCATAATTTGCGGTAGTAGGGGCCTGCGTTCGCGCGGCCCCTGACCAATTGTAGTTTAAGTAATTTAAGTGAATTTAATCTAGGCCTTTTGAAATATTCCTTGGATATCCTTTTCCCATTTCTCTAATTATAACTGAAGTTTGACACGATTACGATAAATAAAAATTTTAAATTCCGAAGTAACATTGAAGTAATCCATGTTCATAAATCAAACTGTATTGAGGGTTATTTTTTAACACAACATTTACAGATTCATAAATTTAAAATTTCGTTTATAAAAATTTTAAATTATAACACTACGACACTAAATTCTTTTAAGAATGGGTGTCAAGATTCATATAAAGTTATATTAATTTTATTTTTAATATTATTGTATATTAAATTTCTAAATAATTCCAATTTTTTAGGGTGTCATTTGACACCTCTCTCTCTCTCTATATATATATATTTGAGTTGGCTTATAACGTCCAAGCTAATAAATGATAATTGATATGCTATTAATACTTAGGACTCAAAAGTCTGTGTCATATGCCTTTTATCAATAAGTTGGAAAATATCCGGCCCCAAATTAGATATGCAAAACCCTAGCCCCGAAAATCCTAGCAACCATAATCCTGTGCTGCCGGGCAATGTGTCATTGGTGGGAGTGCCGGACCCTTCTGGAGATGGTGGGACTGGTTCGGAGAGTAGACCGTTAGTCCAGGTTGTTGCCCCGCCAGTCCTGGTGCGAGCGGGAGCGACGTTGGTTGAAGATATGTTGCGTGATGTGAAGCGGGGAAGGACCCCCGAGGATGGGCCATCGATGGACGGTGCTTCTGCCAGTGATATTGTTATGGAGGATGGGGGCACTGGAAATACGAAAGTGGTGGATGAGTTGTGCTGCGTGTAAATAAGACTATTGCAAATGAGTGCAAGTATACACGACACAAGTAATATAATGATACGAAGTATCAGATATCGTCTCCACAAGGACTGGAAATACTTCTAACTCTAAAAATCTGCACAAGAAAATAAATATATTTAATAAGGTGTTTTGAGAGTTCTTGAAGATAAACTAAAATAGATGAAGAAATCAGATTGAGAAAGTAGGCTGATATTGATTTGTTCAGTAGTGCAGGTGTTGCACTGTTCAGAGGACTTTTGTTGTGTATGTCGTCGGGCCTGTCGCGGCAGCGATCAACAACTCTGTTACTTCAAGTTCGGCAAGAACCCCTGTTGCGACTTGTCTTATCCCTAGGTCCAAGTTCTGTCGATGAACACGTCTTGGATGATACCTCCCGACGTGAATCAAAGGATGAACACCGATGTTTGTGAATTCTTCCTTAGCCGCTTAACCTTGTACCTATCCCTAGGCCAAGATAGTTTAACCATAAACTCGAAAACTGTATATTTACTCCTTTTCGTATACTTAACTCTCCCGATATTAAGTAAATAGATAACCTCACAATGCTCTCTCGATATTAAGTAAATAGATAACCTCACAATGCTCTCCCGATACTAGATCTTATGAGATTTTAAAACCATAGTAAATAAACTTGAAGTTTTATTGATTGAATAGAAAATCCTAAGAAATAGTTTAACCCTTACAACTACTTTACAAGATCAACCCAAAGCCCTGAGGAAAGTTTAGAACATGATGTAGAAGAGAAAAAGCTAGGTTTTATGATGGAAGACGGCTAGGAACTAGGTTGTCTCTCTCTTGGTCGAAATACAAGCATATATATAGGCATTGGGTGTAAGCTTTCTTAATGGCCAAGAATACTAGTTTGAATTAAAATACAATTTATTTAAAGACTAAATCTCTGAGTAGACATCCTTTAATTCGCCCTATCTTCTTGCTTTGACTTTCTCCTCAAACTTTGGGCAAAGCCTTCCTTGTGCTTCTGGGCTCCAAAAATTATGCGAGTGATCTCCAAAAATCAGGCTTGAAATCCTCCATCAGTCGAACTCCACTTCGCATTTTCCATCTTTTCTTCTTCATTGTCGCCACTTCTGTCACGACAGCTGTCACAACAGTGATGTATGAGGCAGTTTTCTTCAACCCTTCACTCTAGCTCTGTAGTTATCTTCTGTCCCTCTGCTGCACTGGGTGCTGCCACGACAGGTACCTGTAAGAATTGACCGAAATCAACAGTATCTGTGCAAAATTATCTATATGTTATGTTTATGCAAATTCTATCCTAAAATGCAACTAAACACGCTTGATTGCATCAATAATATGGACAAATGAGGGCTAAAATATAGAACATTTATGCACTCAACACACCCCCAAACTCAAATTATTGCTTTTCCCCAAGCAAATGCAATATAACTAAGAATGAAACTTTTTGGCTTTGGCTTAACTCAATGAACAACCATTACCTACAACACCTTCACCATCAAGATCAATACCTTTTTGAACGTTTACGGGTTTATCCAGAGCAATACTATAATTCTCGTGTGAGTGTGTGCATGTTTTCTGAACAAATATGAGCTTTAGACTCTTTAGCAACCAGAATAGTTACTTAACCCACTTGATCTTTACTTCAAAATAATTCTTATCTAGAGCCAATTTCGGGCACCTCTAGTTTTCTTCTAAAGTTTTTCTATTTCTACTAGAGCCGGTTTCTGGCACCTCTAGCTTATTTTCCTAGAGCCAGTGTTAGGCACCTCTAGGAGTACTTCTAGTTATCTTCCTAGAGCCAGTGTTAGGCACCTCTAGGAGTAAACTGAGTCTAAACTTTCTTTCTAACTCAAGTGGCTAAGCTTCATATTCTAAGTTTACTAACAAAGTCTTAACAACATATAAGTGACAAGGGTGTTTTAAGAGTTCAGAACTATAGTAAGGCTCTAAATACTTCCTAAAACATTCTAAAATTACTGTCACGACAGTGAGTACCGCGACATGTAAGAGAAGTTCAAAAACTTAAGCCAAAATTTTTTAGACAAAAATAAATAGTTATAAACCCAAAATATAATAAGTTCATTAATAATAGAAGGACTGCCTACCCCCAAACTCGAGGGTTGCATTGTCCTCAATGCATGACACATAAAAACAAAAATATAAAAAACATCACAAATAGCAAATAGAAGCACATAAGACAGAAATAGTAAAAAAACTTAAGTTGAAGTGCCAACATTGATGTCGTCACTGCTGTCGTCTATGCGGAGATGTCAGCGGGCAATTACTTTTGAGGTTGAGGCTGGCTTCATAGTTGGAGAGGATGAGGTCGCCTTCTTCTTTGCCTCTCGAGGTGGCTGGATTCTGGTAGGTGAAATTTTTGAAGCTTTGTCCAGAATATCGAGTTCACTGTCACTTTTGATGCTGCTTCTGTTGTCGTCTCCACTGTCGCGGCAGGGTCTCTCTACATCGAGATCAAGTTTCTTTTTCTTCATAAGGGGGAAATCCTTGGCTATTTAGCGTACGACAGAAGGTTCAGAGTCTGAATCATCTTGCCAGACTGAAGAGGAGGAGAAACCTTTGAAATATTTTGGATCGATTTCTGGCACTGGTTCATTTCTCTTGGCTTCTCGAGATGGTTGGTCTTTCTCTTTGGGAGATGCAGGAGGTGATGCAGACAGTCTGTCGCCTGGTCCTGCTATGGTAGATGTCGAGGCAGAAGCAGCTGTTGGTGTGGCCGTCTTGGGGGAGGTGACAGGTGATGGGGCAGAGACAAGGTTTTCTGGAAAAGGAGGAAACTGCACGTTAGGAAAATTAAGTTCAACTTTAATGAAATTTACCATTGCAGTGTGGAAAACCCTCATATACTCCATGTATCCTTGCTGTCGTGCCTCCATTCGTTGCAGCAGGTGAATGATTTGGCTGGAGGAAGTGCCTTCTGGTCTGTCATGTTCTGTCTGATCAAGCTCTGCCGTGGTAGGTTCTGTTGAGTCGAGTTCTGTCATGGGCTCTGTTGTGGCAGAAGGGTCGATGTATGCCATTGGTGTGGCCGCCTTGAGCTCCATCAGGCTGTAAAGATTTTGTTGTTTCCAACCCTTGCCTTGGATTTTGACATCCTCTTCAATTTTGGGGACATTGTTTGCTCTACAAAGGGTTGTGATTAAGTAAGGGAAGAAGAGGGGACCCTTATCCTTCTGTGCGCACTCGAAAATTCCATCGAGGATGTACTTCCCCATGTTGATCTGTCGTTCGTTGATAATGGAGTGAACGAGGGCCAACCTTTGTCTGTCCACTATCGTGTTGTGAGATGTGGGCATGAGGCGTTTCTTCACGAAGTGGTTTCATAGCTTGGCAGCAGGTGTGATTTGAGTCTTTTGAACCGTCCACCGATGTTTTGGATCGTCATTCCAGCTGGTGCCTTCTGCGGTGAGGTCTGCCATGATGCTGTCGTAGTCTGCGTCGACAGATTGCTGATGAACCTTTTGTGCTCGTTCTCTTTCCTACCGACGTACATGCCATATAGGGAATTGATATAAGCTGGTTCTAATTCAATTGTCTTACCCCTGATGGTGACTTGAGATGTGTCCTTGGTGGGATTTGTAGCATAGAATTCTCGGACGAGGGTGACATTCATATTCTATGGTTGTTTAACAAACATCTGCCATTTCAGACCGATTATTCTTTTGGCGATGAATCCTTCTAAACCCAGATCTCCTATCTTCTTCTGGTAGGTAAAACCCCTCTCTTCCCATTTTTCTCTCTTCTGAAAAGATTCGTAGTATCTTTTCTCCGTTTCTGTAGAGGCGAACCTTCTTCGGATTCTGCTGTGTATGAGAGTGGAGACTGCTGCAACAGAGGTGGAGGCAGCACTTCTACGGGTTGATCTCATCGTCATTGTAAGGGCATCGTGGAAGCAAAAGGAAAAAAATATTGAAAACTAAAATAATATTCTGAAACATAGTAGAAAGAGTAGAATGAAGGTGAAAAATGAAATGGGAGTGAGGGTTTATATAGAACGAGATTTCTGCCCGTTGAAGCTGTAATAGTTGGCATGGAAAACGGAGCCAACTGTCACGCAGTTTCGATATACGTCTGTTACGTGTTTCCGTGTTTTCCCCGCATCTACTGCGTATCTACCATGACAGCGGGTGACAGGCTGTCTTTGCGTGTCTGCCGCTACAGCTGGTGACAGACTGTCATGACAACCTTGTTACCATTGAGCTCTCTCTCTTGGGCTTCTTGGGCTGAGGTGAATGTAATGGGTTGGTTCATTCCTTCTCTTTCCTCTATTTCTTTTATTTGCCTAAAACTGAAATAAACTAATATTAAATTCTTACTTCCTAAAGCAATAAAAATAAAAGAAATAAAATAAAAATAATTTAAGTTAAATTAGGGAAGCTTGGGGGCATCTCCTAAAGTAACCACTTCCTGTTCTCTTGGGGCTTCAGTCCCCTGATTGTGCTTGAGTCTCTGTCCATTGACTTTGAACTGGTGCCCGTCCTTGATAGATCTTATTGTGATGGCACCATGGGGAAAAACTTGAACTACCTAAAAGGGTCCAGAACATCTAGACTTTAACTTCCCTGGGAAGAGCTTCAGCCGGGAGTTGAACAACAACACCTTTTAGCCTGGTGTGAACTATCATGGCAGAAGTTTTCTGTCGTGCCACTTCTTTGTCTTATCCTCATAGATTCTGGCGTTGTCGTAGGCCATGGCTCGAATTTCTTCAATTTCGTTTAAATCCAAAAGTCTTTTCTGCCCTGCTCTATCCCAATCCATGTTAACTGTCTTAATAGCCCAATATGCTTTATGTTCTATCTCGACAGGTAGGTGGCAAGTTTTTCCATAGATGAGTCGATAAGATGACATTCCCAATGGCGTTTTGAAAGCAGTCTTGTAGGCCCATAATACATCATTCAAGTGAAGAGACCAATCCTTCATAGTTGGCTTAACCATCTTTTCCAGAATGTTCTTTACTTCTCTATTGGAGATTTCGGCAAGCCCATTGGTTTGAGAGTGATATGTTGTTGCGATTTTGTGGGTCACTCCATACTTCTTCAATGCGTTAGCAATCACCTTGTTGTCAAAATGCCTATCTTCATCACTAATGATTGCCTTGAGGATGCCAAACCTGGTGAAGATGTGTTTGTGTAAAAATCTTTGGACGGTTTTGGCATCATTCTTCTGTGTGGCGATGGCTTCTACCCACTTGGACATATAATCTACTGCCAGCAGTATATACAAGTTCCCACAAGAAGCTGGGAATGGTTCCATGAAGTCGATTCCCCAAACATTGAAAATTTTGACTTCGAGAATGTTCTGTAGGAGCATCTCATGCCTTCTAGAGATGTTTTCTGTCCTTTGGCACTTGTCACAACGCTTGTAAAAGGGTTGTGCATATTTGAATAGTGTAGGCCAAAATAAACCGGACTACAAAACCTTGGCAACAGTTTCGTTCCCTCCAAAGTGTTCTCCATAAGGAGCAACATGGCAATGGTGGAGTACTTCTTCTTGTTCTTCCTTCGATATGCATCTCCTGATAATATGATCTGCACAATGTTTGAAAAGAAGAGGTTTGTCCCAATAATAATGTTTTGCATCATTTTGGAACCTCTTCCTTGCTTGATAGTTAAGTTCAGGAGGTAATAAACCACTAACGAGATAGTTTACGATGTTTGCATACCAAGGAACATCAGAAAACTTACATGTCATCGTGGCTGTCGCGGCAGCACTTGTGTGTACTTCCATGGTAGTGAATAACTGCTCATCAAGGAAAGTCTCATGTATGTTAACCTTGTTTTTATCTTGATCCTTTCCCAACTCCAGTCTTGACAAGTGATCAGCTACTTGGTTTTCTGTTCCCTTTCTGTCTTTGATTTCTAAATCAAACTCTTGTAACAGCAGAATCCAACGTATCAATCGTGGCCATGCATCATTCTTAGTGAACATGTATTTTATTGCTGAATGATCCGTGTGAACCACCACTTTTTTCCAAGTATGTATGGTCTGAACTTGTCAAAGGCGAATACCACAACTAGCAACTCCTTCTCTGTCGTGGTGTAGTTTATCTGGGCATCGTTTAAGGTCTTGCTGGCATAGTATATTACGTGGAAGAGTTTCTTCTTCCACTGTCCTAGTGCTGCCCCCACAACATAGTCACTAGCATCACACATTATCTCGAACGGTAAACTCCAGTCCGGTGGTTGTACTATGGGGCGATTACCAGATTCTTTTTCAGTGTCTTGAATGCTTCAGTATATTCGACATTGAAGTCAAATGCCTTATTCTGTTCCAACAAAAGACACAAAGGTTTAGTAATCTTAGAAAAATTAGCAATAAACCTACGATAAAAACCTGTGTGTCCTAAGAAACTCCTAATGCCCTTGACTGTGGTGGGTGGCGGCAGTTTTTCGATGACTTCGATTTTAGCTCTGTCCACTTCTATGCCACGACAAGAGACCTTGTGTCCCAACACTATGCCATCATTTACCATAAAATGACATTTTTCCCAGTTCAGTACAAGATTTGCCTCTTCACATCTTTCAAGCACTTTCACTCAAGTTGCCTAGGCAGTTGTTTAAGCTATATCTAAAGACGAAAAGGTCATCCATGACGATATCCAGGAAATCTTCGACCATATCAAAGAATATAGACATCATACACTGCTGAAAAGTTGTTGGTGCATTACACAGTCCAAATGGCATTCTCCTAAAGGCGTATGTTTCATAGAGGCATGTGAAGGTTGTCTTCTCCTGATCCTCTAGTGCAATGACAATCTGATTGTAACCTGAATAACCATCAAGGAAACAATAGTAAGGTTTCCCGCTAATCTATCTTGCATTTGGTTAATAAAAGGCAATGGGATGTAGTCCTTCCGGGTAGCTTTGTTAAGCTTCCGGTAGTCCATACAAACCCTCCAACCAGTCACAGTCCTGGTTGGCATTAACTCATTATCCTTGTTGGTTACGACAATTATTCCTCCCTTCTTGGGTACGCATTGCATAGGGCTCACCCACTTGCTATCCGAGATGGCATAAATAATTCCAACGTCAAGCCATTTGATAATTTCCTTTCGCACCACCTCTCACACAGCTTCGTTTAATCGTCTTTGAGCATCTATCGTCGGCTTATGATCATCCTCCAAGAGGATTTTATGCATGCAAATTGCCGGACTGATGCCCTGGATATCGGCAATGGTCTATTGAATTGCCTTCTTATGCTGCTATAGCATACCAATCACCTGATGTTCCTGTTCCTACATCAACTTAGAAGAGATGATCACGATCAATGTATCATTGAGACCAAGAAAAACATATTTAAGTTTCCATGGTAGGGGTTTAAGATCTAAAACAGGTGGCTGATCTATGGAAGGCTTTTGAATCATATGTTCATTAGAGGTATAGTTCAAATGTTTGAAGAACTTACTTGGACGCATGCCTATCCAATTTACCTCCTCAGGACCTTCAGTATCAGATGTGTCATTATCTGAGGAGTTGCTATCACTAGTGTTGTCGTGGCAGTCTTTTAGGTGGTTGTGATGACAGTGACCAATTTGTCTGTCGTGAGAGCTTGATCTGATGTAGGGTTGGTCTAAAATTACCTCTGATATTGACTTACATTCTTCCTGTACATCAGATTGTTTCATGTCCTGGAGAACATTTAGTTTTATCTGCTGGTCATTGACTCTCATAGTCAGTTCTCCCTTCTCTACATCGATCATTGTTCTACCTGTGGCTAGGAAGGGTCATCCTAGGATAATCGGTGCATTATCGTCTACTTCACAGTCTAGAACAAGGAAGTCAGCGGAAAATATGAATTTATCCACTCTTACCAGAATGTCTTCAATTTTTCCTTCCGGTTGTACGTAAAAGCGATCTTGGTTGTCTAATACCTAATTTCTGAAAGAAAAAAAAAAACAGATTTGGGCATTAGATTAATACTAGCTCCAAGATCACAAAGTGCCTTACCCACATACTGATCACCAATTATGCATGGTATAATGAAACTCCGAAGATCCTTCTTCTTTGGGGGTGTATGGTTATGTAGGATTGCCATGCAACCTTCTGTCATGACTATAGTTTCAAACTCTCCAAGTCTGGATCTCCTGGACATTGCATCTTTAAGGAACTTTGCATAACTAGGCATCTGCTTAATGGCCTCCAACAACGGAATATTGATATTTACTTACTTAAAAACATCGTAGATCTTCTTAAGCTGGTACTCATGTTTCTATTTTTTCAACCGTTGTGAAAAGGAGGTGGAGGATTGCAATCTTCGAGACATCCTTCACATGGGATTCGGATCTGAGGGGGCTCACATTCTTCAACTTCTTCTGTCGCCTCCTTAGATTCTTCTGTTTTCGTGGCAGGGGTGGCGAATGCAGATTGTTTCATGTCTGTCGGGGGCAGTGTTGTTGGTAGGTGTCTGTAGGGTCGGTTCCTTACTAGGTGTCTCTTTAATTTTCGGCCCTTGTAGTTTTTTCCCACTTCTCGTTGTTATAGCTTTACATTGCTTGTGTGTGGGTTTTCTAGTGACCTCAGTATCACTAGAGAATCCTCTATTCTGTCTGGTGTTGATGAACTGGGCTACCTGACCCATCTGTGTCTCTAGAGACTTCAAAGTAGCGTCATGGTTTGTCATTCTCATCTTTGTATTATCTATGAATGTTTCAGTCTTCTTGACAAAGTGATCAATGTTGGCCATATATTCTCCAGTTTGAGACATGAAAGCTGCTATGGTCTTTTCTAATGTACTTGTAGATGATACCGGCTGCTGTCGTGGCAGTATTCTGGGAATTCCTTGATTCTGATTATTCTGGACATGAGGATTCAAAGCATTTTCTAGGTTACTCCAAGAGAATTTAGGGTTCTTCCTCCAATTCGGGTTGTATTTGTTGGAGTCGTAGCCTTTATTCTTGCTGAAGTTTCCAACATACATTCCCGTTTCCAGTTGTAGGGGACACTCCTCTATACATTGGTTTCCACTACAAGTTTCACAAACCTCCTCGGTAGAAAACACCGCCTTATATTTGTTCTTCTGCTGCAGGTTTTCAACTACCTTTGTGATGTATGCTAATTGGGTTCTTACCGAGTTGTCAGATTCATGTTCCTTGACAGATACGCCTCCTCTTCATCCTCTTCGTTCCGTAGGGAACTGTTCGTCGTTCTTTGCCAACCTTTTCAACACAAGCATTGCATCTTCTGGCTCTTTATCCAGTAACAAACCATTAGCTGCTGAATCTATCCTCATTTGAGTGGGTGCATTGGCAGCATTGTAGAATTTGACGACCTGGTTCCATACAGGGAATCCGTGCATCAGGCAGTTTCGTAAGAGAGTTGTAAAACGGTCCCACGCCTCATGCATTGGTTCATCATCTTTCTGTTGAAAAGTAGCAATTTCGTTACACAATATTTCAAGTAAAAGAGAAGGATTAAAATGAGAAAGCAATTCACTGCAAAGATCTGCCCAAGTTCTTATTGAACCCGGCGTTAACTTATTCCACCAGGTTTTTGCTCTATCCCTCAATGAATGGGGAAATAGTCAGAGTCTCAGCACTTCCGGGCTTATTCCTGGTTGTCTAAATGATCCATAAATCTCCTGAAATGTTTTCAAATGTTCGCGTGCATCCTCTGTAGTAGAACCACCAAATTGTCCGGCTGAATTTATCATGCTGAACATCACATGTTTTAGTTCAAAGTGTTTAGCTTCCACGTCTGGAAGTGTAGTTTGTAGTTCAACTTGATCATTGTCCATATATTCTCGGCATGTCTGTCGTGCTACCAGGGCGGCAGGAGGTTGCCGGTTGTCTCGAGCATTAGTAAGAGGAATAACATCAACCATGAGGTTGTTGTTATTGTTGTTGTTGTTATTTGCCCCATCGCCTTGTCCTTCTTTCTTCATTGCTTCAAGTCTTTCCTCAAGATAGCAGTTTCTTTCTATCAAGAGTCAGGCTTGGTTCCTGAGATGGTACGTCCGATCGATTTCCGGATCTAGTTCGTATTCAGGATTGGTACCACGTCTCGATCTACGCATAAGCAAGAGAAGAAAACCTAGTGAAAAACATAGAGAAATATAACAACTAGAAATAGAAAAGAAATAAAAATAAAATATGCAGTAATTAAACGTAAAGGTATGTTGCCAGTCCCCGGCAACAACGCCAAAAACTTGTTGCGTGTAAATAAGACTATCGCAATTGAGTGTAAGTATACACGACGCAAGTAATATAGTGATATGAAGTATCAGATATCGTCTCTACAGGGACTGGAAATACTTTTAACTCTAAAACTCTGCACAAGAAAAGAAATAGATTTAATAAGGTGTTTTGAGAATTCTTGAAGATAAACTAAAATAGATGAAGAAATCAGATTGAGAAAGTAGGCTGATATTGATTTGTTTAGTAGTGCAAGTGTTGCACTGTTCAAAGGACTTCTGTTGTGTATGTCGTCGGGCCTGTCGCGGCAGAGGTCTGCTATTGTCACGACAGCGATCAACAACTCTGTTACTTCAAGTTCGACAAGAACCCCTGTTGTGACTTGTCCTATCCCTAGGTCCAAGTTCTGTCAATGAACACGTCTTGGATGATACCTCCCAGCGTTAATCAAAGGATGAACACCGATGTTTGTGAATTCTTTCTTAGCCGCTTAACCTTGTACCTATCCCTAGGCCAAGGTAGTTTAATCATAAACTGAAAAACTATATTTATTCCTTTTCATATACTTAACTCTCTCGATATTAAGTAAATAGATAACCTCACAATGCCCTCCCGATACTCTTATGAGATGTTAAAACCATAGTAAATAATCTTGAAGTTTTATTGATTGAACAGAAAATCCTAAGAAACAGTTTAACCCATACAACTACTTTACAAGATCAACCCTTAGCCCTGGGGAAAGTTTAGAACATGATGGGGAAGAGAAAAAGCTAGGGTTTATGATGGAAGACGGCTAGGAACTAGGTTGTTCCTCTCTTGGTCGAAATACAAGCATATATATAGGCCTTGGGTGTAAGCTTTCTTAATGGCCAAGAATACTAGTTTGAATTAAAGTACAATTTATTTATAGACTAAATCTCTGAGTAGACGTCCTTTAATTCGCCCTATCTTCTTGCTTTGACTTTCTCTTCAAACTTTGGGCAATGCCTTCCTTGTGCTTCTGGGCTCCAAAAATTATACGAATGGTCTCCGAAAATCAGGCTTGAAATCCTCTATCAATCGAACTCCACTTCACATTTTCCATCTCTTCTTCTTCACTGTCGCCACTTCTGTCATGGCAGCTGTCACGACGGTGATGTATGAGGCAGTTTTCTTCAACTCTTCACTCCAGCTCTGCAGTTATCTTTTGTTCCTCTACTGCCCTGGATGCTGCCACGATAGGTACCTGCAAGAACTGACCGAAATCAGCAGTATCTGTGCAAAATAATCTATATGTGATGTTTATGCAAATTCTATCCTAAAATGCAACTAAACACGCTTGAGTGCATCAATAATATGGACAAATGAGGGCTAAAATATAAAACATTATGCACTCAACAAGTTGAATGGCCAAACTGATAAGGCCACGAGCGCTGCAAAGTTGTATGTTCCTGCCAAGCCGTCCTATGCATCAGCGGTGGCAGGTAAGTCGGTGAGTGAGCGCTCCTAAGCGAGTCCTATCTCTAATGATGAAGTGGTTGTGTCGGACCAGGATGTTCGTATTATAAGGGATGGTAAATTTTCGATCGTACAGTTCTCGGATAAGGTCCATGAGATGTATGATCAAAGCATGTGGAAGTCGATGATCGTTAGGCTTTTGGGTCGTAAGATCGAGTATGGAGCGCTTCTTAGTCGTATTAAGAAGTTATGGAAACCCCAATGGGAGTTCCAACTAGTGGACATTGAGAATAAGTATTTTATCATTCGGTTTGCGTTAGAAGACGACTATGTGAAAGTGTTAATGGATGGACCGCGGACAATTTGTGGAAGCTACTGCAGAACGACATCCTACGCATGTGATTGTATGGGTTTGCTTACCCGGGTTGCCATACCGGTATTATTCTAAAGGATTCTTTTGACATATTGCTATGAATATTGGTCGTGTAATCCGTGTGGACTATAAGACGGATACGAGTGATAGAGGGCGGTTTGCACGTCTTGTAGTAATGGTTGACTTGACGAAACCCTTGCTTCCTTGTATTGGAATAGACAACTTTGTACAAGCCATAGAATACGAAGGTCTTCTTGATATCTGTTTCAAATGTGGCTTGTATGGGCATTCGACGACAACATGTGGTGTTGCTGAACCTAAACAAGCCGAGGAAAAAAAGAGTGATGGTCCAGTGTGGAATTCGGATAAGCCAGAAGAGGTTTTTGGACCATGGATGTTGGCAGAAATGAGACGACGTAGAAATTCTAAGACGTCTGGTGATGTAGCTGTGTCCTCTGATCCTTCACGTAAGGGACTTGGTTCGCGTTTTGAAGCACTCCAGAATTTAGATGTTGCGAATTCTGAGCATGCCACCAGCGCACCGGTTGCCTCGCAGGAAACTTCAATGTCGCTAGTGGGAAACAAAGTGGGAGAGAAACTCTACCAGGGGTGTTAAGTAAGGGTACTAAGCAAGGGATTAATTCATCGCAGGTTGTTTGTTTGAGTGAAGGGCAGGTTTCGGTGGTTGAAACACACGTGCCGAAAATTAAAAATGGACAACACTCTACTATACTTATATCGGATGATGGTGAGTTGGAACGACGAGTTAGTAAGGCAAGTGGGAAGAATAAAGAAGGGTTTAAATCGACAAATTATGCGGTTCATAAAGGTTTAAGTGTGAAAAAGCACAGTGCTTTTCAATTCCTGCCCCCACCGATTTTAACGGATTGGGTGCAAAATGCCAAGGAGCGTTGGATATAAGTTTATCTACGCAAAAACTTTCTCTTGCATCTGTTGACCCAGATATTGGTAGTGGTGGGGTGTGTGATATTCGTGAGTTACATGTACCCGGGGTTGCTTCTCATATTGCTTGTGATGAATCGGATGCCATGCATCTGGATAAGGAAAATATCGAGCCTCGTCAGTAAGGTTAGCTGGTCCTTTTTTTATTTTTCTTAATGATTAATGCATTTTTCTGGAACTGTCAGGGCGTTGCAAGCTCTAATTTCAGGTGTCACTTTCGTGATTTTACGAGGAGGCTTCGTCCTCAAATTGTTGCTATTATAGAACCACACATTAGTGGTTTTATCGCTGATAAAGTGGTGAAGAGACTTGGGTTTCTGCACTCTTTCCGTGTTGAGGTCCATGGGTTCAGTGAGGGCATTTGGCTTCTATGGCGTGATGATCTTGAGATTGAGATTTTGAAGGTTTCTAATCAATTTGTCCATTGTCGGGTTCGATGTATTGGTATGGGTAGATGGTTCTTCCTCACTATTGTCTATGCAAGTCCGTCGGTTTCTAAGCATAAGATGTTGTGGCCGACATTACTGGACATCGCTCCACCTTCTGATCAGCTATGGTTAATCGGAGGTGATTTTAATGTGATTCTTAGTCAGGAAGAACGTTGGGGGGGGGGGGGGTTCTCTGTCAGCTCTGGGGTTTAGTCGCTTATTTTAAAACTTTGTCTTTAATTTTGGCTTGATTGGTCTTCCTTTTTCTGGGCCGTTATTTACTTGGAATAGAGGTGACATGTACCATCGGTTAGATCATTGTTTGGTGAGTGATGGCTGGATTCAGGCATTCCCGGATACACAGATCATCCATCTTGACCGTTTAGGATCGGATCATTGTCCTCTACTAGTTTAGTTGATTATGGAGGCGGCGAGGCATAATGACAAACCTTTCAAATTTTGGGCGGCATGGCAAGAACATCCGAGTTTTGCAAACTTAGTGGAATCTCGATGGGATCATGATCAGGGCGTTCTTCCGAACATGGATTTATTGAGGGGTGAGTTAGTCGAATGGAATAAATCGGTGTTTGGACACGTGGGGCGGCGCAAAAATGAGCTTATACGCCGTATCCAGGGCATTGAAAAGGCGTTACAAAACAAACATTCTGAGTTCCTTGTTAACCTTCATTGGACATTGTGCATGGAAATGGTTATTGTCTTACTTCATGAGAAGAGTATGTGGATACAAAAAGCTAGATGTCAGTGGGTTTTTGAAGGAGATAGGAACACTAAATTTTATCATCGCTTTGCCAAAGCTAGACGGCGGATGAATATGGTTCGCGCCTTGCGGGATGATAATGGTCATTGGATTTCAAGTGAGTTGGACCTAAGAACTATGGATGTTAATTATTAAAAAACCTTTTTTCGAGCAATGGTAATGATGGATATGAATACTCGGTTCATGGTTAGTTTCGGGTGCTTGAGGAGAGCGACTTTAATTCGCTTACCCGGCAGGTCATTGACGATGAGGTTCTGATTGCTTTGTTTTCTATGGGGTCGTTAAAGGCCCCAGACGTTGATGGTTTCCATACGTTCTTTTACCAACAAAACTGGAATGTTGTTGGTCCTAGTATTTTTGATTTTGTTAGAGGAGTTTTTGCTGATCTTCCTCTAGATCCTGCCCTGAATCAGATTTTGTTGGTTTTGATTCTGAAAGTTACCAGACCTGAACATATCAGTCAGTTTAGACCGATAAGTTTATGCTCAGTTTTTGTATAAGGTTGACACTAAGGTTATCGTCAATCGACTAAAGCCCCTTTTATCGGATTGGATTTCAGAAGCGCATACTACCTTTGTTCTGGGACGTCTGATATCTGATAATATTATTATTGTACAATAGGTTATTCATTTCATGCGGAAAAAATCTGGACGAAAAGGGTGTATGGTAATAAAAGTTGATTTGGAGAAAGCATACGATAGGCTTGAGTGGTCCTTCATAGATGATACTCTTCGAGAAGTTGGCTTGCCGGATATTTTTCGACAGTTAATTATGTGATGTGCTATGTCCTCTTCAATGCAGGTTCTTTGGAATGGTTCACCGTCTACTTCTTTCGCCCCTTCTAGGGGTATTCGGCAAGGTGATCCTTTGTCGCCATATCTATTTGTGCTCTGCATGGAACAATTGGCGCATGCTATCCAGGATGAGGTCCAAGATGGGTCTTGGAAACCTATTTCCCTTGCACGTAATGGGCCAGGTATTTCTCACCTCTTTTTTGCCGATGATTTGATTTTGCTTGTCGAGGCATCTATTTCACAGCTTCATGTTATCCATCGTGTTTTGGGGGTATTCTGTGGTGCTTCCGGGCATAAGATGAGTGCCCAGAAGAATAATATATTCTTTTCCCGTAATGAGGATGTGGCTACTCGGAATTCTATTAGCACTAGTTTTGGTTTTACCGAAGTTTCAGATTTAAGTAGATATTTAGGTGTGTCGTTATTGCATCAACGGGTGACCTAAGCTACATATCAATTCCTAATACAAAATGTTCGTGATAGACTATCGAGTTGGTCAACAAAAACTTTGTCTCTGGCCGGTTGGATTACGTTGGCGAAAGCTGTTTTGGAGGCGATTCCATCATATACGATGCAATCGACTTTGTTGCCTAAAAGTGTTTGCATGGAGATTGAAAAACTCATACGTAAGTTTATTTGGGGTAATTCTTTGGAGGGGCGACATATCCATATTGTTGATTGGGATACGTTATGTAAGCCTATGGTGAATGGTGGTTTGGGCTTTAAACATTTGGAGGATCAAAATGCAGCGCTTTTGATGAAACTAGCTTTTGGTTTGATAGCACAACCGGAAAGACTTTGGGTACGTGTGTTGCGATCCAAGTATAAATGCGAGGGGGTAATTCCGAGTATAGTGGCTTGCGACAACTCTTCACAACTTTGGAAAGGTATATGCAAAGTATGGGAGGGGGTTCATAGTCACCTAACGTGGAAGCTTGGCAATGGGAATGACATTGATTTTTGGACAGATTGTTGGGTAAGGGGTGTTGGTTGTCTTAAAGATTGGGTTCTACCGCACATTGGTTTATCGACTTCGCTAGTTCCTCTATCATCGATGGTTGATGTGTATGGAGGATGGAAGTGGTCTGAGTTCCAGCACTTATTACCAATACATATAGTCATGCGTATTGCTGCAATCATTCCTCCTTGTGGCTCAACCCCGAGTGTTTGTATGGGGTGGGACGGATCGCCAGATAGGAGATTCACGGTGAGATCCGCATATCAGCTTAGAACGTGTCATGATGAGATACCGTCGGACCCAATTTGGAAGGCGATTTCTAGACAGCCTGGTTTGTCACGAATCAAAACATTCCTCTAGTCATTGGTTCATGGGTGTTTGCTCACTAATGTCGAGCGTGAGCGGCGACATTTGACTTTGGATACACATTGTGGCATATGTGGTTTAGAAGCGGAATCCTTGGATCATTGTTTCCGTTGCTGTCCGATAGTGAAGGATGCGTGAAAATCGGTTATTAAAGAAGCACACTGGGCAGAGTTTTTCAATATGGATTTCGCATCCTGGTTGCGCTCCAACCTTACGACCTCTCGGTTTGCAGGTTCAACGATTTCTAGTGGCCTTTATTTTTTTGGTTCCTTTCTTTGACTGGTCTGGAAGGAAAGGAACATGGCATTGTTTGATAACGAATCGATTGATCAATTGCCGCTGGTAGAAAGATGTTATAGGGTGGTCCAAGAATGCATACAGGTTAAGTTTCGTCACTCTCGGCTAGCAAGTGGTGATATTACGGACAATAGTGGGCTGGAACGGTGGCAAGCTCCTCCCTCGGGCTGGTTTAAATTGAATTCGGATGGTGCTCTGTTTCAGGGTGATGGTCGTACGGCGTGTGGGGGTGTAATCCGGATTGCGATGGGTGACTGGATTTTTGGTTATTCCAAGTCGATCGGTATTTGTTCAGTGTTAGACTCGGAGCTTTGGGTGTGTGTTGGAAGGCCTTAAACATGCATGGACGTTGGGTCTCCGTCGCGTTCTTGTGGAATTAGATAACAAGGAAGTTGTCCGTCTTCTTAATTTGCCGGCAATGGGTGGTGCGAATTACCATTTGATTTATCATATTAAGATGTTACTACTACGAGATTGGGAGGTAAATATTCGTTTAGTATCACGCAAGGTTAATGAAGTAGGCGATGCTTTAGTGAAACATGGTTTAAGTATAGTGAACGGTGGTGTCGTGTTTAGTCAACCTCCGGGTTTTGTTTTGAATATTTTACATAAGGATGTTAGGGATGGTTCCGATGTGTGATTGTCTCATGTAGGTTACCGAGTGCACTATTTTTCCTCCACCTTAGGTTAGGGAGGTTTTTAACGAGGCACTTGGATAACCACCTTTCTTCTTTAATCAAAAAAAATACTTTAGAACTCAATTAGAACATTTTGAAATTTGAATATTAATTTAAAACTTAACCATAATATGAAGACATTTAATACAATTAATCCCATTTATATATTATAGATATGGTTAGGGGTAACAATGAGCATGGCCGGCTCGCAAGCTACACAGGCTCGACATGAGACCTTAACAAGCCGCTCTAAGCTCAGCTCAAAAAGCTCGTGAACAAGTTCGAAATGTACTATGGTTCAGTGTTGTTATCTTCTTATCATGGTTAAATACTTTAAATCCCTTCTCCTTGTGGACTTGTATAATTTAGAAAATGAACTATGGTTACTTGTGGACTTGAAAAATATATATTATCTTCTTTTTTTTTTTTCAAATTTTCACATGTTATTTTTCAAAACTTCAATAAAAATATTTAAAAACAGATTTAAGAAAGAAACGAGCCGAGCCGAGCTCAAACAGTACACTTCGAGCTCGAGCATCCTCTGCACTTGTTGCTATAACCCTTTGCAACTTCCAAGAACGTGAATCCGATTTCGGTATTACCACCATGGGTCAAGTGACCCACCATTATTTTTTGGGTAAACTATCAAGGAAGTCAGTCAATTATAGGTAAAGTTAAATTTGGGTCACCCAAGTTTTAAAAATTACATTTGAGTCACTGAAAAATGGGTAAGATTACATTTTGATCAATCCTATAATGTTTTAACTTTTGATAACTTTTATCTTTGAAACTCGGAAGAACTTTCACAATATCACATTTATCTCTTTAAAACGTTATATTTGACAAGAAAAATGGTTTATCCCGAATTTCTATACCCATCCCTTTATCAATTCAACTTTCTTATCATTATGTCTGTAAACAAACCGAACGAACACGAACGAGAGTATGTTCATGTTCGTCCATTTAATTTTAACCGAACAAATGAACGAATATGAACGACTAAACGAACATATTTTTTGTTCATGTTCGTTTGTTAAGGAATGTAGCTTGTTCGTGTTCGTTCATGTTCGTTCGTTAAAATGATAAACGAACGTAAACGAACAAACATAAAAGGACATATGTCAATAAATTTAAATGAACATATGTGAATAAATTTAATTTTTAGAAAAATATAATACTTTTATTATGAAAAATAATAAATATAAATGGATATATGTAAATAAATTTAAACGAACGTAAACGAATGGATTACCGAACGTTCACGAACGTAAATTAACGAACAAACCATTTGTTCGTGTTTGTTCATTTAACTAAACGAACATAAAATCTTATATATTCATTTGTTTAATAAATAAACGAACATAAGCGAACTTTCTGTCGAACATTTCACGAACGACTCGTTGAACGTTTGGTTCGTTTATAGCCGTACTTGTCAGTTTTACCAATTGAGGATTGTCATTACTTTTTTTCAAGTAAGGAGATTTCTTTAACAAAATGAATTTTTTGATGCTATTTAGTCTTTTGTAGTCAAATTAATTGTATAGAGGGATCAAAGCCTTAAACCTCCAAATAAAGTAAATAAGTGAACCGCCAAATTTAAATTTCTAGATCCGCACTTGATTACCACTTGTTGGCATGACATAAGAATGGAAAAATATCATTCTCATCATCTGCACCTGTTATCATACCATATAGGGAGTAGTCTAGGCTTTAAGTTGAAGAGGGACAAACTAAATAGGAAGTAGTGTAGGCTTTTGTTGGGGACAAATTCATAGACGAACATCCTCTTTCGCTTTAAACGCAAAATCCTAATAGCATCACGAGATTCCGGTGCTAAAGTTTGGCTACCAATGCAACCTCATTCTTCAACTCCATTGCTTCTTGTTTAGAACTTCTTGATAGCCTTTCCACATCAAGTTCTTGGCCATTTGCAAGTGCACCCTGATTGAGTACCATACGCATTGCTCAAGTTCTTAAGCTTATTTTTAACAACTCAATAGTCCTAACCGCTGTAAAATTGAATGGACTTGGACAAAGCTATAATTATAACATTGACTTGTATCTTATAAACACTGCCAAATACACCCACACCAATCATGTTAACATCAAAGAAATTGTTTGTAGTAGCTTCATTAAACTGTGCTAATGTCATATTGTAAACTCTGATATTCCACAGTGTTTATAACCATTCAAACGAGAGTCCATGTCTGGTTTTAGGCCATTTTTATCAGTCATGTAAAAGAAAGAATGAATGAGAAGTTATAATCCTTTTGGAGTTTCATCTATTTCTTGTAATATGTAACTTCATGTCTTCATTTACAATTTCTCCGGTCACCAGGAAGTAGAGAATCACGATGAAGCACAATCCCATGCGGAGTATGAAAGATGAAGAACCACGAGTAGGATTTAATAAATAAGAAACACCTAACACTCTTGCAACATACTTACATAGACGGGGTCAATGGGTGATCAACAAGACCTATGGCCTAGGTTAGGGACTGACGAGTGACTAGTTTGGTCGATATTTTAGTGCTAATTACGTTTAGATGGGTGAATTGTGGTTAGAGGTGGTAATCGGGTCGTTCGGTTTGGGTCATTTCGGGTCTGTTTAGAATCGGTTTAGATTCGATTCGGGTCGAGTTCGGGTCTAATTCGGGTCTGTGATGAGTCAGATCCGGTTTGGGTATTGGATCGGGTCAAAATCGGATCGGTTGATTTCGGGTTGGATCAATATCGGATCGGTCGCTTTCAGTTCGAGTCAAAATTGGGTCGTTCGAGTCACTTTCGGTTCGGGTCGATTTCAGGTCGGGTCAACATTTGAATTTTCGGGTCAATTTAGTTTGAGTTGGATTTAGGGTTTAGGGTTTGAGGTTTAGTATTTATGGTTTAGTTTAGAGTTATTGGTG
The DNA here is from genome assembly GCA_958450335.1 of Hibiscus tridactylites. NCBI lineage: Eukaryota > Viridiplantae > Streptophyta > Magnoliopsida > Malvales > Malvaceae > Hibiscus > Hibiscus tridactylites. Next base: position 53,811,285 of record OY288286.1, on the reverse strand, counting down.
TATGAGATTAATTCTGATTCAACTTGTTAATTTATGCATTTGAATATGATTAACTATTTAAATCAAAGCTTCATGTATCCATATCAAAATTTTGTATATAATTATATTAAATCAAAGTTTATTATATATAATAATAATAATAATAATAATAATAATAATAATAATAATAATAATAATAATAATAATAATAATAATAATAATGTCTGAAATGAATTAATTTATTAAATTTAGGATCTAATTGAGCTAACTAAAATCTAGAAGCATAAATTACGGACATAATTAAAATAATTCTAAAACTAAATGTGAAATTTCAATTAAATTAATCTAAATTGAAACTTAATTAAATTAAGAAAAAGAAAAAGAAAAAGACAATTGGTAAAAATAGAGAGGAAAAAAACAAAATTTTGGAGGAAAATAAGCCACCCATTTTTAAGCTAGAGATTAATTACTTCTTAGATCATGTTGCATTTAAAATGTTACATTTTAGTACTAATATTCAACTTTAAGTTTTAGTTTAATTTAATTTAGTCACAAGTATCCCCACGGTTTAGACTTCGGATATAGAAATCCCCTCCCCGTAGTGATATTTAGTCTCTAAAAATTTAATTTTAGTCGAAATTAACTAATCTTTGTAATTTAGTCTATTAATTTAATATAATGATATTTTTGTTCATTTTAATTTCTAAGATTTATTTTTCAGCCAAAATTGACCCCTATTTATTTATATGGTATAATTATGAAATTGGTCATTGGACTCTCAAATTTCTCCACTTCCAAATTGTCAAGTTAGTCCACAATTTCAGTTTCATGCTATATTTTATGGTGAAATTATAAAATTGGTCATCAAGCTCTCAAATTCCTCTACTTTCAAATTGTCAAGATGGTCTCTAATTCTGGTTTTAGCAATGTTTTATGATAAGATTGTAAAAATTGTCTCTAATTTCAGTTTATGGTTTAGGCATTAGTGTTAATGGTTTAAGGTTATTGATTTTAGATTAATTTCTATAGCTTAAGGTTAACAGTTTAGGTTTTTAGGGCTTAGTGTTAATGATTTAGGGTTCATGGTTTAGTTTAAGGTTATTGGTTCATGAGATTAATTTCTATGGCTTAAGGTTTATGGCTTAAGATTAAATATTGGGAGAGAAAATAGTACATTAAAATTCTAAATTTAAAAATTAGTAGGGACAAAAGTTTTATTTAATTAATATTTAAACTTAAAATGACATAAAATGTTATTATACCACAACTTTGACAAGAGCAACGATCTTTTCTATGGTATAGTACAAAAAGATAATAAAACATACTTCATTTTATTATTTATTATATTGTTAAAAATATATAATATTAAAAATAAATTATTCATTTATTTTACCTTAAGTTCCGGTTTAAAATTGGGTCGATATTCGGTTCAGCTTTCAGTTCGGGTCTATTCGGTTCGGGTCTATTTCGGTTCAACAGAAAATTTCGGTTCGTTTCGGTTCGGTTCGGTTTATTTCGAGTTTCGGGTCAACTTCGGATCATCGTGTTCAGGTCAAAATCGAGTATCGGTTCGGGTTTCGAGTCTCGGGTCAAGTTTGCCAGGTCTAATTGTGGTGCTGAATTATGGTTTATCATATGATTTTGGTACAAGACTTTATGGATAGAAAATGGACTAAAAAAGGCAAGATTTCGCAGTTTTACTGGATTCATGGTTGGATTAGTGGGCATGAACTGGGGCATGAAAATGCTGATTGAACACGACACATCAACAGATGCCGTCAACAGTACAGGAGGATGACGACAGTAACATCGAAGTTGGGTGATGATGTCTGTAGCGGACAAAAGATCTTATCTAGATATTTTGATAGTTTATCAAGTTCATTGTGATCGCTTATCAAACAAACATGTGAATTTTAAATTTGGGGATTTATCTGTTGTATTTTCTTTTTAGGATTTATTTTTAGATATTATCCTTTTATCTTTTATCTTTAGGATTTAAATTTTGAGAATTATCTTTTGTATTTTTAGAATTTTATCTCTTAGGGTTTTTAGGGTTTTTGAGGACTATAAATTCCCCATTGGGGTAAGCCTTAGAACATCTCACCATTTGTTCTTCACTTTATTTCTACTTGAGTTTATAAAATTCTCTTCACCCTTCAAGTTTTTATTCTCTTATTTTTTACTTTATTTTTTGGGGGGAATTATGCTAAGCATGGTTAATTTAATAATCATGCAAAGCTAAATTTTCTATATCCAAAGGCAGTATCGATGGCTCGATTTCAACGTGAGGAATGAAAAGCGCTTAAATAACTTCATGTTTTACTTGTCTCTATTTTCAAAAGCTAAACTTTAAACCAAAACGATTTTCTAAACAAAAGATTGACTTTTATCGAAATATGGTTTTCGGTTAATATGTGAGAGGAATGATTGGCTATTGAAGCACATTCGTCTTCCTAGGAACACGTAGTAAATTGATTACTAAGGGAAAATTTGAGATCAAAACCGTTATTATTGAAATAACACCATTCGAGTCGATTTTTATTGGGCTTAAAACGACCTTGGTCTTCAACATTGTTGTTGATTAAGATCAAGCTCGGATATTGATATCAAAGATAGAACTTGGGTATTCGGTATACAAAGTGAAGTCTCAAGGATTGAACCTTGTGGACAAGTAACCGACGTAAATCCTAAAGTCAAAATCTTTCTCCAATGATCCAAAGAAATTGAGTCAAAGTGAAAGCTTTCGGCTAGTTTTTCGATATCAAATCTATTTACCCTCAACTACTTCAACACAATTTTTATTTATTACCTTTCTTTAATCAAACACCCCACCTAAAAACTCAATCCACTTCAAGGCTCATAGGTCGATAATCATAATCAGGAAGTTTCCTAAATCCCTGTGGGATCGTCCCTTCTCTTTTACTATATTTAACTTTCTTTATTTATTAATTGAGAATAAGGAATTATTTTTGACGTGAAAACGACGCGTGTTAAATTGGTACCGTTGCCGGGGACTTCGGCATAAATTTACTGATTATTTTTGTTTGTTTATAATCAGAAAGAATCTAGAAAAACTAGCGGACTACATTTCAGAAATTGAAGCATTCGCACGACGTCAGAACACACAAACAAATCGAAAAAAGCAAAATAGATTGCGCCAACAGAGATTACAACGAGATCTTGAGCTAGCATCCCAAACCACAACACATTTGAGAATACCAACAAAGAACAAAATTCAATAGAAGACGAACAAACAATACAACAACTGACTAGGGCACCAGATGACAATCAACCCTTGTGCATAACCTTCCCGAATGGTACAATGCCATTCCAATTGAAGATCGGTTTGTCTAAGTACAAAACCGCGGGGAGTTTTCGAAGATCAAATTAAACTTCGAGTCTTTCCTTTTTCTTTATCTGATATTGTCAAAGATTAGCTATTTGATATTCCTTCTAACTTTGTTATGACTTGGACTGATATGGCTCGTTTATTTCTTGACAGGTTCTTCCCAGTAGCCAAGGCAAGCGAACTTAGATGAAGTATCTTAAGTATTTGACAAAAGGATACCGAATCGTTGTACGACTACTGGGAACATTACAAGAAGCTATGCGCCAGCTGCCCTCAACACGGTTTGACCGAACAAACACTTATCCAATATTTTTACAAGGGTTTGACGCCTATGGACATGAAGGTAATTGATGCAGCAAGTGGAGGAGCACTTGTCAACATGACCCCAACTGCAGCTCGAACCTTAATAACAACTATGGCATTCAACTCACAACGGTTTCACCACTCGACTGAACTGTCTCGTCAAGTCAATGAGGTAAGTGTTTTGGAAAATAAAAATGATAAGTTGGCTAGCAAAGTTCAATCTCTTGTTGCAGATAAAAAAATTGCAGCTAGGTTTTGATGAATATGTACAAGCCCAAAACATCTGACGGACTGTTGTCCGTTTGTGCAAGAAGATGACGATGCACAAGTTAATGCCGTGGGGAATTTCCCAGGACCTCAACAAAGGCAATATAACCCCAATGCCAACTCATATAACCCTGGATGGAAAGATCATCCTAACTTCATTTATGCGTAGAACAAAAGGCCAAATCAGTCATACCAGCAGAAATAGCCTTATCAGCAACATAAGTCAAATTTGGAATCCATTTTTGAGCGATTTGCAATATCCCAGAAAAAGTTTCAGAACCGTATTGAGACCTATCTTCAAAACTTAGATAAACAAGTGAGCCAGTTAGCTCAAGTAGTGGGAAAATTGGAGTCACAAGGAAGACTTCCATCTCAAAAGGAACCAAATCCGAAGGATAACGTTAGTGCTATCACCCTATAAAGTGGAACAGTTATAAACTCGGAAGTGCCAGAAAAGAATAACGAACTATTCGCGGAAGAGAAGGAAGCGCCACCCTCAAACTCCCTAGATACGCCTTCTTCGCCACCTCTTCCTCCTCCTCCTCCTCCTTCTCATGAAATCGCACCACCATTCCCATCAAGGTTGGTGAGACGTGACACAAGTGCCGAAGAGAAGGAAATCATAGAAGTGTTTAAAAAAGTGCAAGTCAACATACCCCTCCTAGAGGTAATCTGGCAAGTCCCAAGGTATGCTCGATTTTTAAAGGAACTTTGCACCACAAAGAGGAAGCTGACGGGGCATGAGAAGGTAAATTTAGAAAATAATGTATCTGCAGTATTTCAAAGGAAACTACCACCAAAAATGAAGGACCAAGGTATGTTCTCTATACCTTGCAAAATAGGTAACATTTTAATTAACCGAGCAATGTGTGACTTGGGAGCTTCAATTAATGTTATGCCTCTTTTTGTTTATAAAATGATTACTAACGAACCTTTGAAGGAAAAATGTGTTACTATTTAGTTGGCTGATCATTCTATCATCTACCCAGAGGGAGTCCTAAAAAATGTCTTAGCTTGGTAAACGAACTTATTTTTCCGGTAGATTTTTATATCATTAACATGGAAAATGACCGATCAAACACCTTTTCTGAAGTCCTACTTGGTCGTCCCTTCCTTAGCACAACAAATACAAAGATTGATGTGAGAAGCGGTATGTTAACAATGGAATTTGATGGTGAGGTCGTAGAATTTGATGATTATAAGGCAATGGAACATCCAGATTCTATGGCAAACGTTAGCTTCGTTGGTGTTTATGAACCTTTAGTTGATGATTTTGTGGAAACTAACTTATCTGATAATTTGTGCAGGAAATTGAAAGGTCGGGACAAAGAAATTAGGGAGTTAGAAAATATTTATTCTATTTATTTGAATCGCGCTTAACTCCTTCGAAAAACAAAAAATTTCCTTCCATTCTGCAGGCACCAAATTTGGAGTTAAAATTACCGCAGGATAAATTGAAGAGTAAAAAAATTCAAGGAAAATGAAGAAATGCCACAGTCGTAAAATTTCTCGTAGGGAAATTCTTAGTTGGATTAAGCGCATAAATTGGAAGGAGTATTTGCCGCAGTGTCTGTAGTCTGAGCGACACAGGTCGTCAAGCAAACGCCTCAAAATTATCTCAAAAAAGAGAGAGAGAGAAAGAAAAAAACAACAGATTTGAATCAACACTGCAGGAAAAAAAATACTTTCGAACAGTGCAGTCCAGCAGTGCAAAAACTACACTGTAGAAAAATTAAGTGTAGAAAATGGTTCGAATATGTAGCTGAGAAAAAAAAACTGCAGAAAATATAGTGCAGAATTTATTTGAATCTGCATAGCAAAAAAAGGGAAATAAGCAGTGTAGTTTCACAGTTTTGATTCAAATGAAAAAAGAAAAAAAATAGCTTCGAATAAGGATTTTTGGATGATTTTTGTCTTGAATTTTAACCCCTATTTTTCGGCCTTTATCCTACCCGAACCTTAGCCCCGTTATAAACCTTTTAAGATCTCTTGATTTTTGCATCAGATTCATACTAAATAGTGGAGATTATATTTTACCACAAGCTTATCGTAATGCTCTAACTAGCTCAAGTGATTTTCTCTACCCTTAAACACTTTGAGTGACATGAGCGATTTCTTGTGAGGGTACTTACTTTGCATCATTATTGTTAACATGGTATTGGAATGTCGTTTTTGCTAAAATTATTTCTAAGTCTTGTCATTTCTCTTTTTCTCCTTTATTTTCTTTCATGATTAGATACTTAGTCATACCAGAAACTTTGAGACTTTGTGAAATTAAGGATGACAACTTGAGCTTCAATTTATTTAATTTTAAGATACTTGAAGGTAAGCATCAGATAAGTGAGGGGGAACTTGACGAGTGGCTAGTTTGGTCGATATTTTAGTGCTAATTACGTTTAAATGGATGAGTTGTGGTGCTGAATTATGGTTTATCATATGATTTTGGTGCATAACTTTGTGGATAGAAAATGGACTGAAAAAGGCTGGATTTTGCAATTTTTCTTGATTCATGGCTGGATTAATGGGCATGAACTGGGTCATAAAAATGTTGACTGAGCGCGACACGTTAGCAGTATGAGAGGATGACGACATCAACATCAGAGTTGGGTGATGATGTCAGCAACAGACAAAAGATCTTATTTAGATATTTTGATAGCTTATCAAGTTCATTGTGATAGCTTATCAAACAAACATTTGAACTTTAAATTTGGGGATTTACCTTTTGTATTTTATTTTTAGGATTTAATTTTAGATATTATCCTTTTATCTTTAGGATTTAAATTTTGAGAATTATCTTTTGTATTTTTAGAATTTTATCTCTTAGGTTTTTTTAGGGTTTTTGAGGACTATAAATACCCCATTGGGGGTAAGCCTTAATTCAATAGTCATGCAACGCTAAATTTTCCATAGCCAAAGGCATTAGTGATGATTCGATTTTAACGTGAGGAATGAAAAGCGCTTATATAACTTCAGGTTTTACTTGTCTCTATTTTCAAAAAGCTAAACTTTAAACTAAAACGGTTTTCGAAACAAAAGATTAACTTTTATCGAAATATGATTTTCGGTTAATATGTGGGAGGAAGGATTGGCTATTGAAGCACATTCGTCTTCTTGGGAACACTTAGTAAACTGATTACTAAGAGAAAATTTGAGATCGAAATCGTTATTATTGAAATAACACCATTCGAGTCGATTTTTATTGGGCTTAAAACGACATTGGTCTTCAACATTGTTGTTGATTAAGATCAAGCTCGGATATCGATATCAAAGATAGAACTTGGGTATTCGGTATACAAAGTAAAGTCTCAAGGATTGAACCTTGTGGACAAGTAACCGGCGTAAATCCTAAAGTGAAAATCTTTCTCCAATGATCCAAAGAAATTGAGTCAAAACGAAAGCATGTGGCTAGTTTTTAGATATCAAATCTATTTCCTTCATTGCACTTGGGATGGGTGCATGCCTAAGGTCTCTCCAAGTGAGAGAGCCTACGTCATAATTTGTGCCAGTGGGGACTTGCGTTCGCGCGTCCCCTATTCAATATTAGTTCAATTATCTTGTTTAGCCTTTGTATGGGCCCCTTTCCACATTGCTTTGACATTTGAAGCCATGGTTTGGTTTATCAAACATTATCTTCTCAGTTTTCTGACTTGAACCGCTGAACGGCTTCTTTGAGTGTTATAGAATTTCGTAAAACTAAGTTTACTACATTTTCTCATCAGAAGAGAGGATAGTCACCAGGGAGGCTGTTAGTGCTTGATCCCTCTACTATTTCTAGTGTTTTTTGTTTAATCCCTTCACACTAGTGTCACCAGAACCCTTCTGATTATGCACCACTAGAAGCAAAGGTAATGGAAAGAAGTTGATAAAGATTACCTTAATCTTCTTTAGTATTTGAGATCTTTCAATTTTACAATCTTTTCCGCCATTTCAAAACTCATCTCATCTTTCAATTCAGAATAAGTATAGCATATGGAAAACCATCTGCATTATATGTATATATGGGCTTACTTAGGTACATGACATGGAATTATCAAAGGGATTCTCACAAAATATTTTTTTTCTTAGTATATCAGAATAGTATAGTAATTATAAAAATATAATTGTTTACACAATTGCCTTAATTTTAGGGTTTAAGGACTTTATTTTGGGTTTAGGGTTTATGGGTTTAAGTGTAGTAGTTTTGAATTTAGGGGCTATTGATAGAATTTTGGGTTTAGGGCTAAAATTTAAGGTTTATAGGTTAAAACCTAAATCCCTAAACATATCACCCTAAAACCTAAACTCTAACCCTAAATGCTACCCATAAATCCTAAATTCTAAACCTCCATGTTAAAACCCCTAAATTGAAACCCTAAACCCTAAAATTGAAGTGCTTGTAGAAATAAAAAAATTTACCATCAGCGTATAGAATAATAATCCATATTAAAATGAATATATACTTGGATGTTAAAAGTTAAAGTATTGCTTTGATTTGTGTCAAATATCTCATATTCTTATGTTATGTCACTTATAATCACTTATCATAATATTAGTCATGAAAAAGAAGGTAAGAATAATATGTTAGAATGAATTTAGGGTAATTTGGGTTTTAAAAATTGAAGGATTGCTTGATCTTCTTTTCTCGTTTTTTTTTTTGTCATGTTATTCGGTTAAAATCATCGAATGAAATGAAGATTTATATATATATATATATATATATATATATATATATATATATATATATATATATATATATATATATATATATATATATATATTATTATGTTACGATGCACACCCATTACCAACAATATGAATTTAATTGTGTGAATAATTAACACTTATCTAAATTATAAATAATGCATATAACATCCTCATGAGCGGATGGATATGGGAGCCACGGGAGCCCTGACCCTTCAAAATTTTAAAATTTTAAATTTTGACCCTTTAAATATTTAAAAAATTTAATTTGAACCCTGCAAAATTTTAATATTTTTATTATTATTCAAAAAATTTGAATATTTTTAATTAAGTCTTCTTCTATTTTTAAAAGCTCGATAAAATTTTGCTCGATCGTGCTCGTTAAAAAATCTCGTTGCTCATTAAGCTCGTCAAATTTTTTACCTTATTTTTAAAAATATAGGTGAAATCTAGTGATGCTATTAGAGTTTAATATAAATGTACAAATTCAATAGAAAAAAATGTGAGGAGTGGGAGATAAATAAAAGAACTTGTCATAACTGAAGAGATGAAGTCGATATTAGAGTTTGAGACTCTTTAATTTCTCAACAATCTTCGATGAACAACAAAAGAGAAAAACCTTAGGAATTTTGGTGTTTTGACTTTCAATCATATTTTTTTATATATGGGAATTAAAGACAATTTTTTCCTTTTCTACTTTTATGCATAAAGTAATAATAAAAGAAACAAGAAACTGTTATGAATATTTATCTATGTGGATGTAAATGTACTTTTATATATCTAAGGAGATTAATTTACTTTATCATTAGGAATATTATCTCATTTAATTAGAGTTCAATGTAATATGTACTTTTTATGTTTATATTTGAGAATAATACAGATCTCCCTCTTTCTATCATCTCTTTGTTCTTCCATTCTTGTTCTTTGTTATTTTATTTACAACACGTTATCAGCACGACTCTAATCAACTGAGTTCTTCATTGTTTGAATCCAAAAGAAGTTATTGGAAAGAATTCGATTCTAGGATAAACCAAAGATAAGTTTTTTTTCTCTCTTCATTCTTTTAAATTACCGATTGTCTTTTTCTTTATATTTTAACTTAAATTTTATTTGTTTATTTATTTTTGAAAAGTTTGGAAGTATGTTTGATTTTATTCGAACATTGGAAAGAGATAAATTTGTGGTTTCTCACAAACCAAAAGACGAATCGACAGAGATGAAGAGGTTACATTTGGTGTAAATTACGTGTGTTTTCTCTTGTTCCTAAAAAGGTTGATTAGCGGTATGCTTATTCATACTTTTACTTATATGATTATATTTGATATTTTTATATTATTATTTATGTTATTTTATATGGTAAAAGTTAGTATTTTTAACCGTTTTTTGAGTTTTACATGATATGCTTAAATGACTTGGAAAGAGATGTGATATAAAGGGACTATGAGAAGCTATCTCGGCCATATGCTATGTCTCCATTGTCCACGAGAGAAAAATCAATATCGGTAAATTTTGGTTTTATTTTTATTCTTTATATTATTATTTTAAAGTGCGATAAATCATGATGATTTTGAATTTACAAGAAGATTATTATAAAGTCTAAATTTGCTCGAAAGCAATATTTCTTCTTCGTCGAAAAACTCGACCATAGACTTCTCCCAATTTAAAGTTACGAAAATTCGTCTTGATCCAAAAAGTTTTATGGAAGGCATTCCCTGAAGTGAATGCAAAGTGTTGAGTTGTAAGGTGCTCGATTCGTTCAACCTTCTAACCAAGGTCTACATCCACTACCTTAGCTTCCCACTAAGGATTTCCAATCAATCCACTATTGATTCGTCCCCTTTTCTAGGCTTAGGAGGAAACACACCGATCAAGCTTTCTACCCAAAGCCTTGATGAAACCCTCTTTTACAAAGAGATAATAAAAGCAAACACAAATCCCTCTAATAGGTGTTTGTTTGCACAATTAAAGCACTCACCCAAAACCTAAAACACTTGAGCAAATTTGACAATTTTGGCTCACTAGTGTTTGTCTATACAAGAATTGACAATTTAAGTGCTAAGACAATATTTGATCATTTGTTGATTGACAATATGAGCATTAACCATATCTTGATACTTGGAGGTCCCTTTTATACTCTTTGATGAGTTTATAGCCGTTACTAGCCGTTGCAGATGAATTGGAGCCGTTGAGGACTTTATTTCCCACCATAAATGCAGTTCTGCTGCTCGCCGTTTCGAAACACTCGTGACCGTTTCGAAACACCCTTTAAGTAGAAAGAGCCGTTGCAGTCTGATGAGCACCCGTTTCAGAACACCCTTGGCCGTATCGAAACGTCTGTATCGAAACGCTAGGCACCGTATCGAAACGCTCTGCATTTAAAAGTTAGTTGGAAAATAGTTGTTGGGGTTTATGACCGTTGTGGTCGATGCCACGTAGGCATATCAAAACGGCATAACCCATTTCGAAATGCTGGGCAAAATTCACATCTAGGGAAGGCCTGTTTCGATACCCATATCGAAACGTTTTCGCTACTGGAATCCCCCGTATCGAAACGCCTAAGGGTGTTTCGAAACACCTGGACGATTTTGTGTAGTTTGGCTTTTAAAAACATGTAAAACCCTTTTGAAAACATCCCTAAACATAATTTTAAGTTATTTGGACTTTGGAAATAGTTTTGAATTCTTTTTAAATCAGTCCAAAACATTTTTCAATTATTATATCAAAACATTAGTTCTACAATCTCTCATTTTTTGATATAATAAAACTACTTTGAAAAATTGTTCGGGATTCTCCCCCTTTAACTTTAAAAATGTGAACGAGAGATTAAAGATATGAAATCAAATAAAGTTCCCCCTTATTCATTTGAAAATTCAATTTTTCAAACAATTTCTCCCCCTTTTTGTTATATCAAAAAGAATTTAAAACATTAAGCTCAAAATAACTATAGAGGAAAAGATTTGACAAAAATAAGAACTTGGTTTTAAAATGGCTCCCCCTACTCAAAGCATCATTAAAAATGTTAGTCCAACATGTATGATCATCTAGTTGACATAAATGAAAATAAATCAAATAAAAACAAAAGCAACTAGATTTTACCACACTTGAACTCAAGGAAGGATGTGAAGCCTTCCTTCTTCAAGTGTTCTTCCTTAGTGTGCATGGAGCTCCCCCTCATTAATTGGACTTGTTGATCACTCTCTATCGCACGTAGCAAAAGACAATCAAGTAATTTTTGGTATCCAAATTTCTTTGGATCCACGAACATTAGTAGCATAAATTTTAGTCCCCTTAGGAATCCATTTTTCAATGTCATTCTTCTTAATTGAAGCGGTTAGTCCTTTTGGGACCCAAACACTTCTAAAACATTTTTCTTTTACAAATTTAGGGGCACTAGATTGTCTTACATAGAAATTTGATTTTCCAAAATTGTTTTTCTTTTCAAGCTCTTTGGAAATCAAATCCTTTTCTTCTTGAACTTTTTGAAGCAATTTTTGTAAATCAAAACATTTTAGTTCAAACTCCTTGAGTTTTGCTTCAAGTTCAAGTTTGGTTTTAAAAATCAAATCATTTTGAATTTTTAACTTTGAAATCAATTTATTGTTTTTCAAAATGTGATTTTTAAACTCTAAAACCAAATCATCGTAGGCATCTTGTAATTCATCAAAAGAGTAAGAACATGAAGTAGATGAATTAGAAGTTACCCTTGAATCTTCTTCGATGGCCATAAGGCAAAGGTTGGCTTGTTCATTGTCGGTGGAGTCCTCATCACTCCAAGTAGCCACGTGTGCCTTCTTCTTATGGCTTGAAGTGCTTGCCCTCTTCTTTTTCTTAGATTCTCGTTCAAGCTCTCTCAAAGCTTTCTTCATGAACGGGGCACACTTCTTGAAGAGATGAACTATCTCTTCTTCTTCATCCTCCTCTTCACTAGAATAGACATGATGGCAAGTGGAGGATTTGAGAGCCATGACATTGGTGTTGATGCCAAGCCCCTTGAGCTTCATCTCTCCCATAGCTCTAATTTCTTCCCTCTTTTTCTTATCCTCTTTGTTCTTCTTCATGATTTGATGAGTAAGGAGTGACCCCATGAGTTCATCAAGCTTCAAGGTCTTCAAATTCTTTGCTTCGATGATGGCGGTCCTCTTTGAGTCCCAAGACTCGGGAAGTGAGTAGATGAGCTTTCGAACAAGTTTCTCCTCCGGAATAGCTTCTCCATAGCCCTTGAGACCATTGGTGATTATGGAGAACCTATCAAACATCTTCTCGATGTTCTCTTCCAGATCCATCTTGAAGTTCTCATACTCTAAGGTGAGAAGCCCAATCTTGGTCTCCTTGACTTCATTGGTTCCCTCGTATGTGACTTCAAGCTTGTCCCATACCTCATTGGCACTCTCACAAGAAAACATCTTCTCATAGATGGATGGGCCAAATGCACAAAAGAGAATGTGCAAGGCTTTGCAATTTAGCTCCATCTTCTTGCGATCGTCGGCACTCCACTCCACTTTGCTTCGTTGAGGCACGAACGGACCATCTTCAACTATGTCCCATAGCTTGTAGTCTCTAGACTTGATGAAGAACTTCATCTTTATCTTCTAATGGGAATAGTAGGTTCCGTCGAAGAAAGGCGGATTGTAGATGGATTGCGCCATTTAAGCCGGTTGGTGAAATGATGATCGAGCTTGCCGGATCTTCTCAATAGGATGTGAATCCTCTTCGATTGAGCCAAGCTCTGATACCAATTGTTGAGTTGTAAGGTGCTCGATTCGTTCAACCGATGTTGCTCACCAAGTGGTGGAGAGGTGGAATTTTGGGTGGATTTGGTGTGGAAGCTAAAATGTAAATGACACAAAGATCTTAAAGTGGTTCAACCTTCTAACCAAGGTCTACATCCACTACCTTAGCTTCCCACTAAGGATTTCCAATCAATCCACTATTGATTCGTCCCCTTTTCTAGGCTTAGGAGGAAACCCTTACACACCAATCAAGCTTTCTACCCAAAGCCTTGATCAAACCCTCTTTTACAAAGAGATAATAAAAGAAAACACAAATCCCTCTAATAGGTGTTTGTTTGCACAATTAAAGCACTCACCCAAAACCTAAAACACTTGAGCAAATTTGACAATTTTGGCTCACTAGTGTTTGTCTATACAAGAATTGACAATTTAAGTGCTAAGACAATATTTGATCATTTGTTGATTGACAATATGAGCATTAACCATATATTGATGCTTGGAGGTCCCTTTTATACTCCTTGATGAGTTTATAGTCGTTACTAGCCGTTGGGGATGAATTGGAGCCGTTGAGGACTTTATTTCCCACCATAAATGCAGTTCTGCTGCTCACCGTTTCGAAACACTCGTGACCATTTCGAAACACCCTGTAAGTAGAAAGAGCCGTTGCAGTCTGATGAGCACCCGTTTCGGAACACCCTTGGCCATATCGAAACGCTAGGCACCGTATCGAAACGCTCTGCATTTAAAAGTTAGTTGGAAAATAGTCATTGGGGTTTATGACCGTTATGGTCGATGCCACGTAGGCGTATCGAAACGGCATAGCCCGTTTCGAAATGCTGGGCAAAATTCACATCCAGGAAGGCCCGTTTCGATACCCGTATCGAAACGTTTTCGCTACTGGAATCCCTCGTATCGAAACACCTAAGGGTGTTTCGAAACACCTGGACAGTTTTGTGTAGTTTGGCTTTTGAAAACATGTAAAACCCTTTTGAAAACATCTCTAAACATAATTTTAAGTTATTTGGACTTTGGAAATAGTTTTGAATTCTTTTTAAATCAATCTAAAACATTTTTCAATTATTATATCAAAACATTAGTTCTACACAAAGCATGATGTTTATTTCATGCGGTTATCAATGATGGGGCATTCTCTAAAGTGAATGCAAGCATGATGTTTATTCCATGCGATTATTGGAACTGTTTCATTCCCTAAAGTGAATGCAAACATGGTAAATCATTTTTTAATTAGAGACATAATTTCGATATAATCAAAGTATATTGATTGGACATCCCGTTCTGCGAGGCTACTGGTCTCAAAGGAGGTTTTTAAAGGACCTTGTGGACAGGTTTAACAATCCCTTGATAAGGATATGTGAAAAAGTTTCAAAGGCCCGCTGGCTCTACTCCATCCCTGAAGTGAATGTGAGGTTATATTATGGAAGGAATAAAAACCACATTAGAAGTTGAGGTCGTGGTCGAGGCTATGAATATAGACATGAAAAATATGGTCATTTTAAGAATACTTCTACCCACTAGTAGTGAGGTTATAAGGATGACAAGAGCGATAAAGATCATTCAAAAAAAGTTGAATATTTTTTTATTACCAATGTGATGTTATAAACCATTGGTCTCGTACTTATCGTACGTTGAAAAAATCAACAATGATTGAATGATAAAGGAAAGAAAATTCTGTTTGCGAAAAATGACAAAGATGATATTGGTCCAACTTATTTGGAAATTGTTAGTCCAACTCATTTAGAAGTTGTTGATTTCCTTATAACCCTCGAATGAAATAAATCATCTTCTAATTATTCTCATAACTTTAAAGAAAATTAATTATCTTTTTGTTTATTTTGCTTTATGTTTATTTACTTTATACATTAATTATTTGCATTTTATATTTATATTTATATTCGTATTTATATTTATATTTATATATTATCATATTATTTATTTTGTAACCTACTCGTCCCGGCCTGGCTGACTGACCGGTCCGAGTAGGCTACACGGGGAAAACCGATGCGAAACCCGTTAAAGTCCCACTTCGGTTAGCAACCCTAGAAAAAATTCTTTTATTTATATCTTTTCTAAATGCATTATCAAATCCTATGTGAAACATGACAACGGAAACACAAACAATATAACAACGACCATCCAAATCGGCACATTAAAACAACCCATTTTTTATGTAATTTAACAGTCCGTTTCGAAACACCCTCAAGGTGTATCGAAACGCCTTGACCTGGTCAACACTTCAAAGCCCACACGAGGATGTCGTTTTGGAACGGGGGTCAACCGTTCCGAAACACCCTTCCTGGTCAACTTCTCGTGGTCAACGAGAAGTGACCGTTTCGAAACACCATAGACCCATTTCGGAACACCTTCATCTCGCCAATTTCTCAAAATTCCAGTAGCAAAAGTGTACCGAAACAGCCCCTATCCATTTCGAAACGCTCGGCCATAAACAAAGGGACCGTATCGAAACAGGGTAGCCCGTTTCGAAACGCCCTCTGTCTGCAGATTGGTTTTAGCTGGTTTTAAAGCACAAGGATGCCCCAAAACCTCACTAAAGCCTCCCACAACACACATACAACAACACTAAGGCAGATCGAACATAACAAGCACGCTTACACACATCAAACATATCAAGACCATACATTAAAGGAATCAACAACTTAAGAATCATACCTCCATACATAACATTAAAGATAACATGCTTCAACAAGGACATATACTTAGATATTTAAGATGGGCAAATCAAACATCCAAAAGCCAAATCAACACAACATATAAAAAGGAGTCTAGCATGCCCCTAACAACCAACATAACATACTTCAAAGGCTCAAACAACGACACCTATCACATTGCTTTACTATTACAATCTTTCAATTTAAAGATCATACTTGAGCTAACCGTAAGAAACACTTGGAGGCCTTTCCTTGCCCTTGCCACCCACTAGCTTCTGATCTGCATTGTCGAACAAAAAGGAGCGTAAGCATAAATGCTTAGTGAGGGTATGCACATAAATCAAACCTTCGACAATGCAGGGTCCAAGCACGAGCATACAACCAGGGTAGAATGCATGAGTTCTTACCTTCGAACCGCAAGAGCCAAAAATATAAATGATGCATGATCATAGTATCAATGTCATGCTCAACGAGTCCATATCCACACATATAGAAACACATATAACCACATATGAGCAACATAATCCACAATCCGTATTGGCACCTAGCTATGACTCGAATACGCGGATAACCGTTGGAACTCACATCCAACAACACAACCATTACCTGACGGTGGGATTACACTCATCACCGTTCACGCGGAGGGGATTCCACTCATCCTCACGCCTCATTTCACGTGGAGGGGATTCCACTCATCCTCACGCCCGTCGATGGGATTCCACTCATCACCGACTAATGTATATAAGAAGATTTCTGGGCGAACTCGTACTCCATCTTGATGACTACCATCATCAAGACCACGCGCGCATTTTGACTCACGTATGCACACTAAACATCCTAATAATCGATCATTTGTACCCAAGCATACTAGTGCCAATACTACACATTTCATTATTCTTTCACAATATCATTTCATAATAACTTCCGTGCTTAACACGTACTCACCATGACTTACCGTCATGCACAAACCACATTTCCATGCCTAGCATGTACTCACCATGATCCTCAGATCATACAATCACCTCATAATCTCATTTCACATGTCAACACTACATGTATATCGTTAACACAATATCACATCATATTTCATGCATATGTATATCTCTATCATGTTTATCATCAACATGCATATAACAATGCATCAAACATGCCTCAACATACATGTATACAACATATACATAACCAACACCATCACAATTTAACACGAGGCATAAACAACCATTAAAGAGTGCAACCAAAGTCTCTAAGCAAAGCTTGAGATTAGGCTACCACTCTAATCCCAACTCTAGGTGGGTTTACCAAGCCCATCCTAGGTTCACATGCTTGAACCAAATACTCAAAACCATTTTAAAAATATTTAACCACTCACCATATTTCCTTAAGCAAACCAAGCAAAGCCGACCCAAGCCTTCACAACTTCCGGAATCGTGCCCGAACCTCCCAAGGCCAAATCCGCTGTTTCTAACCAATCAAAAGCAATGTATTAACCTCTTAATCAACCACAAATTTACTGTTACACATCAGCTCTCAATTCTCTAACATTTTCTCAACAATTCAAAGCCGAAATCCTCCCAAATAATCTCATTTTCGAACTCCAGTAAAACCCAGCCATTACCTCCCAATTTAAACACTTAAAACACTCCAAAACATGTCCAAAACATCATCATAATGCTGTAAAACCATCAGCTCTTCATTTCCCCACACAAACACTTAAAAATCTCTTAATTTCCACTTCTAAAAATCACCTACAGCGGTAGCTACGGGAATCCCATCAAACCAACACTATAACCTCTCAAAAATCATCATAAAACATCTAAAAACACCTACCCAAAGTTGCTATAACATCAGCCCAACAATTCTTCACAAAACCATTCCAAAAACACAAAATTTGACACTTTAAATATACCCCTAAAAACCCATTTCGGGATTCTTTGTAAAACCCAACCAAATTGAGATATAATGTTCCATTGGGCAAGGTTAGATCAAAACTCAACTCTATTAATCAATAACAACCCGAAAAGCTATTAAAGTTTCATGCTTTTCTTCAAACTTGAAAACTTCAAAAACTCAAAAAGATGATTTCTATGAAAACTAAAGCTATGGAAATGTTGGAAATCATGAGGAGAATTCAAAAATGCAATTACCTCGAAGAGAGCCCTTGAATTGATGAAGAGATTTGATGAAATAGTGCTTTAGGGGATAAGAGAGTTTTTAGGTTTTCAAAAATGATGGAATAAAGAAGATGAGCATTTCTTTTCAAATAAAACCCCCTTTTGTCATCTTATTTCCCCTTCATTTTACAATTTACCAAAATGCCATTAATGAGATGTCATATCTCATTCATATTTAAAATCCATGGAATTGATTCCTAATTTAATTTGAGTCCAACATATAATGTTTGTATTAAAATATGAAGACTTAAATAATATTTTATTATTTAAATTATAAAACCGAACCCAAAATAATATTAAAATATTATTTTTCACCCGACCCCTAAACCCGGGTGTTACAACTCTCCCTCACTTAAGGAAATTTCGTCCCTGAAATTTATCGGACATGAAAATACCACGAAATCTACTCCTCCACACTTACCTTCTCACCACAACATACTAACCAACTCGGTAGACTTACCACGCAACAACAGCTATCTAATGCTTAGATCTCAACTGGTTCCTTCAAGGCATGTCAATTTAAAACTCAACTCAATCTCTTCAACAACTTAGCACGGTACAGATCTGACTCACACTTCCGAATCACAGATACATAGGACACATCACAAACCTCTTTCTAATTCTGGTGGTAACCGCAACAAATAAACAACAGAACTAGCCCGATTCACTACTCATACAACACTGTTTGAAAACTTGACTGATAACTCTCTCTAACTGACCATCTGACTTCAACAGGTAACCAAACACTAAGCAGACGCCTTCAAAAAAATCTAGTCAAAATCTTGAACCTCTATTACCCACTTTCATTAAGAACCTTCCACAGATATAACAAACTAGAAGAAAACTGATACTCGGTCTTGACACGCTGGCAATTTACACACTTACTCTCATACTGAACAATGTCATCCATCAACTCAATCCAGAAGTACCTATCTTCAACCCACAATATGTCTTCATACTACTCAGATGCAATACAAATGAACTACCGTGTGCTTCGGCCAAAACAATACGTCTCAAAACACTATGTCATTCGGCACAACTATTATGTCTTTGAAATGCAAAACTCTATCATCTCTGAAACGGTATTCTGAAAGTCTTCCTTCTGCTACGTATTGCACGTGAGGTGCCAAGAACCTGTCTTGCAACTATTTCTCTTCAAGCATTCTGACTCAATGTAGGCTTAACATGAACTCGGCCACAAAACTACTATCATTCGGTAAACTGAATCTGACAAATACAACTCGCAACCCAACTACTAATCCAACAACAAATATAACTCAGAACATCAGTTACTACGTTAACTCTCTTCGGATGATACTCAACCTTGGGATTACGGTCTTCAAGCAGTTCTAACAACTCATGCTGTTCAAGTTTCAACTCTTCCTAAGTCGTCTAATATTTCAAGTTCTGATGATAAGTATATACTTTGCATTTCTTACTATACATGCTCTGTCTCGAAGTCTTCGAAGAAAATACAACTGTAATTAACTCTAAGTCTATTGTCGGATAACTCTTCTCTCGATCTTTCAACTATCTCGATGAATAAGCCACAATCTTATGTCTTGCATAAGCACACAACCTAACCCTACATGCAGTGCATCACTACAGTTCACAAATTCTTTCTCTGATATAGGCCGGATCAAGGTCGAAGCTTTCATCAAAGTTTCTTTCGGTTTCTCAAGGGCTCATTGTCTTGCATCTAACCACACAAACTGAACTTTCTTCTGTAGCAATTTGTAAAAGGAGCAGCTATCTTTGAAAGATCATCTACAAACCTCCGATAGTAACAATACTAGACCTAAGAACTATAGATACATGCCATTGTCTTCGGTTTCTTCCAACTCACATCTTCTGCCTACTTAGGATTTACTCTAATACACTCGGCTAATCTACATGTCCTAGGAGACATCTTCCTTAACTCGGAGTTCTCGTTTGCTCAACTTGGCATACAATTAATTCTCTAATAGGGTCTACAAAACTAACTCCAAAGCTTGTCATGGTCTTCTTCGGCTCGTAAATATACCCATGTATCATCTAAGAGAACTACTACAAACTGATCAAGGAACTCAGGAGGTATTCTGCTCAACATCTCTATAAAAGTAACTAACACACTAGTCAAACAAAACGACATAACTCAGAACTCAAAGTGACCATACTTTTACCCCAAAAACTGTCTTCGGTACACCAACCTCTCACACTTTCAACTGGTAGTAAACGGATCTCGAATTAATCTTGAAAAGACTGAAGCACACCCCAACTGATCAACAATTCACTGACACTCAGAAATGGATACTAATTATTCACTGTCAATTGTTTCAACTGTCTATAGTCTAATCACATTCTCGTATTGTCTTCTCTCTTCTTCACAAATTGCACTGTCATACTCTAAGATGATGTACTAGGCCTAAAGAATCTAAGGTCTAACAAGTCTCGAAGTTGGTTCTTCAACATTCTCAATTCTGTCGGGAATCATAAGATACAGAGCAATCAAACAAGAGCAAACTCGGAGACGGTCTCAATAACAAACTCTTCTTCCCCATCAAAAGTCAAACCGGGCAATTTATGCAAACTCTTCTAGGAAAATCACAAACTATTCTAACATTCTGTGGTCCAAACTTCATTCAAAAATCAAATCAATCACATTTGCTAGGCAAGCCTGTCAACTAAACTCAGTCAATCTTTGACCTCTAAAGCTGGATTAACATTCGATAAGAAGTTCACATCCTCACCTACTACTACAGTCTCACAGAAATCTGCAACTTCAAGGCAACTCTCTCTTTATCTCAAAGTATACCCTAGCTATGTGTTCTACAAGCCAAACCATGTCAAAAGTTACATCGAAACCGTAAAAGACAATTTCTTCACATCTACTGGAAACACGTAACCTTGAACCATTACAAACATCTTCCGTACATCTTTCTGACCACCACTATCTCACCAAAAGGTCTAGTCACATGTGTCCCTATGTCTAAAATCTCAACAGAGATAGTCTTCGGTCCTCTCGTTTTTCAAGTTGGTTCTTCAACAAAATCTGACTCTTCTAAATTGTTCTTAGAGCATCTCAAAACTTCAAAATTCAATTCTAATTACACACAAACTTTCATGCTTGAACTTGTTCTATAACGTCGATCCTGACGACTCGAAACATTCCACTACCAAACAATCTGGAGTAAAAACTCAAGACTTCTTCTCGGCTTGACTATATCGGAAGCGACTTCATCTCTTCTTCTTGCTGGGAGACAACTCAGACGCACACTGGCCCAAATACACAAATCGATTCCCACTCATAGATACTGACTGGCTGTCTTGAACTAAAACCATAGGCCGAACCCCAACGATCACCAACTAACATTTCTAAATTTCAGATTACTCACACGAGACCCTTACCCTGATCTCGCCAAAAGAACTAAGATACTCATACCTACCTCTAACACTTCATCGGGCACATTCAAACTTTGCATGCTAGCTAACAACATATGGAAGTACAGATTCAGAATCGATCAAAAGGGAACAAATTCAAAACTGTACCAAAGGCTTATCCACTATAACATCGATATCACTCTGACTCCCACTCATAGGTCTTCACTTCTTTTCACCAACTAATACCAGAATCGGTCTCATTTGTCCCTCACCAATACGAATCAACCCACATACACACTCACTCAGACAAACAAATTGTACCTCAACTCCGGTACAACCACACTTCCCTAACTATAACAATGATCTCCTTCGACATCATCCACATTTTCAAAAACTACAACTTCCACTTACCGATTCACGGCCCACTCCTTGGCCTTAAACTACTAAAAAGCAATAAATCAACAACAACGACAAATTGACATACAAACTGGGTTAGCAAAGGTAAGGTCCAAGTGGCTCAAGTATGATTTCCCTCACTTAAAAATCCATTTTCCGATGTAATAGAAGCAATGGGACTATACTAAACATGCTTCAAGAAACACACACACACGATCAACCGACATACATTCACAATCAAACAATCACACATTACAGCATACTCGAATAACAAACAACATGCTTACATGGCAAGCAACCACCGTGCAATTGCAATGCAAAGATTAAACTTACCTCACTTACCTGCCCAATGTCTCAGAAACCTTAGGCTCTGATACCAACAAATGTAACCCCCTCGTCCCGGTCTGGCTGACTGACCGGTCCGAGTAGGCTACACGGGGAAAACCGATGCGAAACCCGTTAAGGTCCCACTTCGGTTAGCAACCCTAGAAAAAGTTCTTTTATTTATATCTTGTCTAAATGCATTATCAAATCCTATGTGAAACACGACAGTAGAAACACAAACAATATAACAACGACCATCCAAATCGGCACATTAAAACAACCCATTTTTTATGTAATTTAACAAGCTGTTTCGAAACACCCTCAAGGTGTATCGAAATGCCTTGACCTGGTCAACACTTCAAAGCCCACACGGGGATGTCGTTTCGGAACGGGGGTCAACCGTTCCGAAACACCCTTCCTGGACAACTTTTCATAGTCAACGAGAAGTGACCGTTTCGAAACACCATAGACCCGTTTCGGAACACCTTCATCTCGCCAATTTCTCAAATATCCAGTAGCAAAAGTGTACCGAAACAGCCCCAATCCATTTCAAAACGCTCGGCCATAAACAAAGGGACCGTATCGAAACAGGGTAGCCCGTTTCGAAACGCCCTCTGCCTGCAGATTGGTTTTAGCTGGTTTTAAAGCACAAGGATGCCCCAAAACCTCACTAAAGCCTCCCACAACACACATACAACAACACTAAGGCAGATCGAACATAACAAGCACGCTTACACACATCAAACATATCAAGACCATACAAGGAAGGAATCAACAACTTAAGAATCATACCTCCATACATAACATTAAAGATAACATGCTTCAACAAGGACATATACTTAGATATTTAAGATGGGCAAATCAAACATCCAAAAGCCAAATCAACACAACATATAAAAAGGAGTCTAGCATGCCCCTAACAACCAACATAGCATACTTCAAAGGCTCAAACAACGACACCTATCCCATTGCTTTACTATTACAATCTTTCAATTTAAAGATCATACTTGAGCTAACCGTAAGAAATACTTGGAGGCCTTTCCTTGCCCTTGCCACCCACTAGCTTCTGATCTGCATTGTCGAACAAAAATGAGCGTAAGCATAAATGCTTAGTGAGGGTATGCACATAAATCAAACCTTCGACAATGCAAGGTCCAAGCACGAGCATACAACCAAGGTATAATGCATGAGTTCTTACCTTCGAACCGCAAGAGCAAAAATATAAATGATGCATGATCATAGTATCAATGTCATGCTCAACGAGTCCATATCCACACATATAGAAACACATATAACCACATATGAGCAACATAATCCACAATCCGTATTGGCACCTAGCTATGACTCGAATACGCGGATAACCGTTGGAACTCACATCCAACAACACAACCATTACCTGACGGTGGGATTACACTCATCACCGTTCACGCGGAGGGGATTCCACTCATCCTCACGCCTCATTTCACGCGGAGGGGATTCCACTCATCCTCACGCCCGTCGATGGGATTCCACTCATCACCGACTAATGTATATAAGAAGATTTTCGGGCGAACCCGTACTCCATCTTGATGACTACCATCATCAAGACCACGCGCGCATTTCGACTCACGTATGCACACTAAATTCCTTATAATCGATCATTTGTACCCAAGCATACTAGTGCCAATACTACACATTTCATTAATCTTTCACAATATCATTTCATAATAACTTCCGTGCTTAGCACGTACTCACCATGACTTACCGTCATGCACAAACCACATTTCCATGCCTAGCATGTACTCACCATGATCCTCAGATCATACAATCACCTTATAATCTCATTTCACATGTCAACACTACATGTATATCGTTAACACAATATCACATCATATTTCATGCATATGTATATCTCCATCATGTTTATCATCAACATGCATATAACAATGCATCAAACATGCCTCAACATACATGTATACAACATATACATAACCAACACCATCACAATTTAACACGAGGCATAAACAACCATTAAAGAGTGCAACCAAAGTCTCTAATCAAAGCTTGGGATTAGGCTACCACTCTAATCCCAACTCTAGGTGGGTTTACCAAGCTCATCCTAGGTTCACATGCTTGAACCAAATACTCAAAACCGTTTTAAAAATATTTAACCACTCACCATATTTCCTTAAGCAAACCAAGCAAAGCCAACCCAAGCCTCCACAACTTCCGGAATCGTGCCCGAACCTCCCAAGGCCAAATCCGATGTTTCTAACCAATCAAAAGCAATGTATTAACCTCTTAATCAACCCCAAATTTACTGTTACACATCAGCTCTCAATTCTCTAACATTTTCTCAATAATTCAAAGCCGAAATCCTCCCAAATAATCTCATTTTCGTACTCCAGCAAAACCCAGCCATTACCTCCCAATTTAAACACTTAAAACACTCCAAAACATGTCCAAAACATCATCATAATGATGTACAATCATCAGCCCTTCATTTCCCCCACACAAACACTTCAAAAACTCTTAATTTCCACTCCTAAAAATCACCTACAGCAGTAGCTTCGAGAATCCCTTCAAACCAACACTATAACCTCTCAAAAATCATCATAAAACATCTAAAAACACCTACCCAAAGTTGCTATAACATCAGCCCAACAATTCTTCACAAAACCATTCCAAAAACACAAATTTTGACACTTTAAATATACCTCTAAAAACCCATTTCGGGATTCTTTGTAAAACCCAACCAAATTGAGATATAATGTTCCATTGGGCAAGGTTAGATCAAAACTCAACTCTATTAATCAAAAACAACCCGAAAAGCTATTAAAGTTTCATGCTTTTCTTCAAACTTGAAAACTTCAAAAACTCAAAAAGATGATTTCTATGAAAACTAAAGATATAGAAATGTTGGAAATCATGAGGAGAATTCAAAAATGCAATGACCTCAAAGAGAGCCCTTGAATTGATGAAAAGATTTGATTTTTTTTTTGATAAAATTTGGTAGCCTCGTTAAAAAACCCCTCGTATTATTTGTCGATCCGGGGATCCACAAATAACAGCGGAAGGAGGAAAAGAGTGCTACAGGAGTTTAATATATATGAGAAACAAAGTACATACAATGACCCTTACACCCTCCCCATGTGCTCCCCATAAAAATTACTTACAAACTCCAGGACATAACCATAAAAATAAAGCAACTACCCAATACCATTCTTAGCTAATTCATCAGCATCACAATTCTCTAACCGACTGATTTTCCTAAAAATGCAATTCCTAGAAGACCCTAAAGCTACCACTTCCTTCACCAACTCTTTGAAAATTCCAGAGTACATCGCGTGATTATTTATCCATTTAATAAGGACTTCGCTGTCACTTTCGACCACAATTCTAGCATTGCTGCACCTAGGGTCGCCCAGGGTCCGAATTAAACCCACCTTCATCACCAAAATCTCTGCACGGATCGGAGGACCCGGGCCAATAGCTTCCGAGAACGAGAAAATCACCTGGCTCCTCTCGTCCCTGACCAGACCCCCGATACCCCCTGTCGATCTATCCGCCTTCACCGCTCCGTCGATATTTAGCTTAATAAAACCTGTGAGTGGAGGAACCCAACTCTGACAAATAGAAATCCGCCTAGAAGACCCGTCTCTATCGTCCGCCATAGCCGGATTAATAAAAATCTCCTCAACCGAGAGAGTAGATGCCTGGCACCTCGCTTTGAACCAAGAAGCAAGCCTAAATTTAGCCATGTGAACCAGTTGATTAAAGTCAAATGAACAACTACGAAAGACGACATCGTTCCTAAATAACCAAATGGACCAGAGGGTCACTGCCGGAATGAAATTCCAGATTGAAACCCCAACCTGATTGGCGCCCATATTGTCCCAACACACTAGCATCTCCCCCACGGATCTCGGAATAACAAATGAACGAGACCAAAGAGCGGAAAACATGTTCCAAAGACCTCAGGAGAATTTGCAATGAAGGAACAAGTGTTGAATTGTTTCGGGGTGTCGCCTGCATAAGGGGCACAGCAAATCAGAATCCAACCCCACTCCTCTGTGATGCAGATCCATTTTAACTGCAAGCTTCCCCACCACGGCTTGCCATAATAATACTTCAACTTTGGGGGGGCGCTAAGCCCGACCAGATTAGTCTTTTCCAGCTGAAGTTCGAATTATTTGACGTGATCAAAGAATTAACACAGTCTTTCACTGAAAAATCCTCCCCTCCTTTGCCTCCCCATAGCAAGCAGTCTCGAACAAAGCCCCTAGAGTTTACTGAAGCCAACCCTTCCATCAATTCAGCCCACTGGGCGGACTCCCAATCAAATAAGGGTCTGTGTAAGGGAATGTGCCAGGACCAATTATCACCCTCCTTCGAACCAAATCTACTACCTTCCCAACCTTGTTCCGGGCAAGGCTGAAAATCCTTGGAAATAAAACCTGTAATGGAGCTGGAAACAACCATATATCAAACCAGAAAAGAATCCTCTTACCGTCACCAACTTGCAGAGAAAACTTATCTCGAATCAACACACCCCAATCGTTAGGATTATAGAACGTCGAGGAAATTCCTCGCCAAACCCACGAACAACCACGAGAGTGAATATCATCCGGAATAATTAATGAATTATCCAGGTGAAGTTTGCTGCACATCATGCTCCTCCAGACGCAATCTTCCTGATTAGCAAATCTCCAGAACCATTTGATTAGAAACGCTCTATTTTGTACAGCCAAATCTCGGATACCCAAACCCCCCTGCTCCACCGGCTTGCATACGTTCGGCCAACTAACCCAATGCATTCTTCTTTTTTCCAATGAGTCACCCCAAAGAAAACCCGCCATTATGCTGTTGAGTTTTTTGTAGACTGATATTGGTATCTTAAATAATGGCATATAATACGAAGGAAGAGCAGATAGCGTTGACTTGATAAGAACAATTCTCCCACTCATGGATAAAGATTTACCCTTCCAACCTGCTAGGTGTTTGTGAAACCTAGCAATAACCGGTTCCCATAGCGTAGCGGAGTTAGCTTTCGCCCCCAGCGGCAACCCGAGATAATATGAAGGGAAGCATCCCATCGAACAGCCAATCCGAGAAGCCTATGCCGATAGAGTAGACTCAGCAATATTTATACCAAAAAGCCTGCATTTGCCCAAATTAAGCTGAAGGCCCGAAGCTATTTCGAATACACGTAAGATTCTCTTAACATTTACAATCTCTCTGACAGAAGCGCCATAAAATATCACCAAATCATCCACAAATTGCAGATGAGAGAGCTCGAAGCAATCAGAGCCCCTACCTATCGAAAAACCTTGGAATAAGCATGCGCCAACTGCTTTTTCGAACATGATATGAAGAGATTCCCCAATTAAATTGAATAAAAGCAGGGATAGGGAGCACCCCTGCCGAAGACCTTTAGCAATACCAAAGCACGAAGTGGGAACCCCGTTGATAAGGACCGAGATCGAGGCTGAGGAAATACAACGGGAAATCCAACTGCACCAACGCTCACCGAAGCCCATCTCTTTCAAAACCCGGAGAAGGAAGGCCCAATCAACCGAATCATACGCTCTTTTAAAGTCAATTTTAAATACTGCCCCTTGTCTGCCAGCTTTCTTCATGAAGTCAATCCCTTCATTAGCGATGAGCGAACAATCCAGAATCTGCCTTCCCTTAATGAAGGCAAATTGGGATTCACTGACTAAACCATCCATGTACTTCTTCAATCGGTTAGAGAGAATTTTAGATAAGATTTTGTATACCCCATTGACAAGACTGATCGGGCGAAAATCTTCGATAGTTTCAACCCCGTGCTTTTTTGGTATAAGGGTGATGAACGAATGATTCACCCCATTCTCCCATTGTTTGCCTTTATGAAATTCGCTGCAAAATTTCAGGATATCAGACTTGAGATAAGGCCAGAATCTCTTAAAAAAGCCCGGGTTGAACCCATCGGGACCCGGCGCGCTAGAGCTATTGAATGAGGATATAGCTTCCCAAACCTCATCCTCTGAAAAACTTTGTTCTAGATCAACCTTTTCCTTAGCTGAAATCTGTTTAAAATTCAGGTCAAGAGAATCAATCTCCAAAGTGTTCTTGACATTATAAGCCCCCGAAAAGTACTCCAGCACGTGCTCTCTAATCTTTAAGGGATCCGAGATCAAAACGCCCTCAATACGCAAGGAGTGGATATAATTGCTCCTTCTACGATTGGATGCAACCAAATGAAAAAACCTCGTGTTCTTATCCCCCTCCACAA
The DNA here is from genome assembly GCA_958450335.1 of Hibiscus tridactylites. Classification (NCBI taxonomy): domain Eukaryota; kingdom Viridiplantae; phylum Streptophyta; class Magnoliopsida; order Malvales; family Malvaceae; genus Hibiscus; species Hibiscus tridactylites. Next base: position 53,782,783 of record OY288286.1, on the reverse strand, counting down.
ACCATTTAAGACGCGAATTTTGAAGCCAAACGCGTTCCTCTCTACGCGATTGAATCCAGAGATCATTTCTGAGTTTTCTTAAGGTCGCCCCCGCCTCCTCACCTGCAGAGCCGCGACGAATATCATCTTCCAATGAACTTACCTATTTTTCAATTTCTATGGTTGCACCCTTGCGACCAAACTGATGAGCAGAGGACCAGGACTTAATCTCTGATTTACAGTTCTTGAGAATGTTGAGGATACCCAACCGGTTATTCGCCTCCTTCGAATGTTTCAATGAACCAGCAACCAATTCCTCAAACCCCTGAATATCCATCAAATAGTTATAGAGTCTGAACGGTCTTGCCCCCTGATCGAAGTTCATAGAGCACAATAGGATTGCATGATGATCAGATAGAGCTCTCGGAAGTAGACATTGAGAAATCTCCTGGAAAACCGCCAGAAAACTATTATCCACTAGAAAACGATCAAGCCTAATAAAAGTCGGATTTTCACGATTATTAGACCATGTATATAAACCGCCATTCAGAGGGAGATCTATGAGATTGGCGTCTTGTATAAATGTCCTGAACAACTCCATAGTCACAACGTTCACCCTTGCCCCCCATTTTTCCTCACTATTACAGAAGGCGTTGAAATCCCCTCCTAAGCACCACGACACTTGATAACCCCTCATGAACTCCCGAAGATCATTAAAGAAATATTCTTTTTCGGCTTCCACAGATGGTTCATATATGTTTAAGAAGTCGAAATTATTATCAAATCCACTGATGTTACCGAACAAAGCGATAAACTGTTGGCTCACAATCGAATCAGTCATAGAAAAGTAAGATTTATCCCATAAACTTATGAGTCCCCCTGCGGAACCACAGGCAGGGGAAATAATATTTCCAAAATTGTCGTTACAGCCAAGCCTCCGAATTAACGATACGCTAAGAGCAGAGATTTTGGTTTCTTGAAGCATCAAAAATTTAGGTTTTTTACTGATAAAAAGATCTCTCACACCCCTATGCTTCTCCATTTTCCCCAATCCCCTAACATTCCATGAGATTATCGATAGATTCATAAAGTAGGAAAATTACCTCTAGGTCTGATGAAGTGAAACAGCCGCAATTTAACGCCCATTTTCCTTCTCAATCACCTTCTCCACAAAAATGTCCTTGCCTCCTTTAAATGAAAACCCCAAAATTTGGCTGACCCCCAGACGGCTAGAGCCTCTTCAATCTGATTTAGATGTATAGACTCCTTGGAGTTCCAGGACCTACCCGACTCTTCACCATTAACTCCCGTCTCCACCGCCTCCCGAAACTGACTTAGATGAAAAGATTTGATGAAATAGTGCTTTAGGGGATAAGAGGGGTTTTAGGTTTTCAAAAATGATGGAATAAAGAAGATGAGCATTTCTTTTCAAATAAAACCCCATTTTGTCATCTTATTTCTCCTTCATTTTACAATTTACCAAAATGCCATTAATGAGATGTCATATCTCATCCATATTTAAAAATCCATGGAATTGATTCCTAATTTAATTTGAGTCCAACATATAATGTTTGTATTAAAATATGAAGACTTAAATAATATTTTATTATTTAAATTATAAAACCGAACTCGAAATAATATTAAAATATTATTTTCACCCGACCCCTAAACCCGGGTGTTACATATTTTGTTTAACATGATTACTTATTAAATATAATTTATGGTGACGATTTATGCTTAGCAGAAGCATAAGATATATTTTTCCATTTAAATGCAAGGGAAAAATGTGAGTACTATATCTCAAAGTACTAAAAGTATTGATGCTCCATAAGAGCAATAAGTTCTTGAGAGAAAGCACATTATGAAAAGTGCATAATTGCGAATATTGCAATAATTACCGCTAATGGTAATAATATCGTCACCACTAGAAGTGGAAATTTTAAGAGAGCAATATGAGTTCACAAAATATTCTTTTTGGAATTATAGATAACATATGTTATCAATTGGCATTTGAAATAAGCCAATATGGATATAAGTTCTGGTAGCCAAAAAGTCAATTGAAGGCTCTAGAAGAGCTATAAATTGCTACCAAAAGATAATTTCAATTGAAAGCTCCGAAAAAGCTAAATATATTCATATTTAAAAGAACAATTTTGATGGCCGTACTAGACATGTACGAGTGAGATTGAATTACATGTTATGGTAAACAAGAAGTTTACAAATTCAGAGATATATACACACATATATATAGTTGGCATGATCGGTTAGACCATCCTGATCAATAATGGTGTAGAAATTATTGAGATTTACATGCACATGTATTAAAAGAACCTTTAGTTCTTGTGGTGCTTATTCTCAAAGGAATTGATTAAATTCCACTTATTAAAGAACATGAAGTTCTTGTGTTGCTTAATGGAATTGATTAAATTTCACTTACTAAAAGAACTTGAAGTTCTTGTGTTGTTTGTTCTCAAAGGATATAGTTGATCTCACTTACCAAAAGAATTAGAACTTGAAGTTCTTGTGCTGAAGTTGAGACTGCATGTCTTGCATATCTGAACGAAATATGGGCTCATATATCTACAAATGTGGAAAGTTTTATATGATTTTAGTAGATGCATCTACATTATTTTATCAACTTACAACTAGAACTTTGTGAGATTGATTCTAAAAAGATTCAGATTATGCAATTAGACTATTCGTTTTGCAAAAGCTTGTGGGTTTATATTTTAGGCTATATCGGTTGTTACAAAGCCTATTGATTATGAAAAATACGATTTAGCAAATTTTTAATTGAATGCCTCCTATTTAATAGCTAAACTGTGAGAACAAAACATTTATTATTTATAAGGTATTTCCATATAGCAACTCTTATATGCATCAAGCCAACGAGTTATAATAAACTCCCCACTATGATTTGACTTTTGGTCAGAAGTCATATTTCCCATTTTGAAATTTTGAATGTATGATATATAGTTGAATTGCTCTACCATAACGCACAAAATGGGTAAGTAAAAAGGGTTGAGAATATATATTGAGTACAAGTCTCCTTTTCTGTTTAAATTCTAAACATTAATTGGAGAATCATTTATTAGATGATTTTTCTCAACATCAGGGGAGAGAATAATCAGCTGGATAAAGAAGAAAATGAATTATCATTATCTAGATCTTCGAATATGAACTAAAACTTTATAAGATAATTCATGTTATTTCATGTCAACCGCCAGACATATTTACGACCCAATGAGAGTAATTAAGTCTCATATACCAGCTGAAATGCTCTAAGTTTAAATTACATGTTAGAGCAAGTGGATATAAATCATGCTTGAAGCATGATAATTGAAATGGTTCCAATGATCAAAATTCTTGTAAATGAAAAGTATTATGAGATGGTCATATATTTGAGGCGAGTGCTCCTAAAGAGACCCAAGACATAACTAATAATAAAACACTTGGAGAGTTTCAGGTACCTGAAATAAAGATTGAAATCTTGAAGAGATCTCGATGAGTTATGTCAGTACGAGAATGGAACCAGAAAATTGGAAAATTGTCGAAAACGATTTTACAAATAATTTTACATAAAATACTTCTATATAAGTAAAGAAAGAAATCGAGGATCTTGTATAAAATCTATCCAGAAGTATAGATATTGAATTGGTCGATGTTGAAAGACGCTTTGAACTTCTAAAATATAAGTATTTGGACCAACAGTCCAAACACCTAAAGGTGTAATGCAAGTGAGGCACATATAAGTAGTCATAAATACGACTTGAACTATGATTTATGAAAAGTTTTAATTACTTCATGGTGGATGCAATTACTTTGACAGTTATGAAAAAATTTTACATGCGTCTAATTATTTGTGGATCCGTGTTTATCCTTGAAGGATTTAAAATACTAGAAGCATTTGGAAATTTTCAAGAAAATTTATTTAGACATGTCTCATGAATATTTTGGCGCATTTGGTATAATCGCCTTAGTGAATACTAATTGAGAAAATACTATAAGAATGGTCAGATTTCCTTATGTATTTTATAAAGGAGTTTGGATCAAGATCCATTATGATACTTTTAGAACTCCTAAAGAGCTTCAAATTGGAAACTCATGAAATACTTTCAATACAAGTACTTGAATCTTGAAATCAAGTTTATCTCGACCTGAAGATCGAGCATTTTTATATATTTCTTTTTGTCTATGAATAGACATAAGCTGAAAGAATCTTAAAGAAGATTCAATATGAATAGAGCATATCTATTGAGTATCTCAATAGTTGTAAGATTGTTGGATGTGAATAAAGATAAATATATCTTTCTTTTTTGGTTTTGAAGCACCATATATTAGTTGATGAAGCAATATCTATGGATATACAAAGATCGTTTACATTTAAATCTTCAAACATTCGTTGATGTCTCCTCAAATGTCATAGAAATAATTGTTATGCACGAGGCAAGCCAAAAATGTGTTTGGCTAAGACCATTGACCCAATATATCCAAAAGATATGGGGATTTACTTTTACAAGATATGATAAAAGCTATCTTGTGTAAAGATAATGCAAGATGTATATCTCAGTTTGAAAGTGGATACACCATGGAACATATTACTCCAAAGTTTCATCCCTCACGATCTTTAGAAAAATAATATTCAAGATTGAATTATGAAGATTCAAATATCTTCTATGATGTTTTCATGAGGAGGGGGTAAATACGCGTTGCACTTTTTTTCTCCTTAACCGAGGTTTTGTCATAATGGGCTTTCCTGGTAAGGTTTTTAATGAGGCAACATGTTATGCGTATCAAAGATGTGTGTACTCTTTTTCCTTCACTAAAAAATTTTTTTCACTAGGTTTTTATCTTAGTAAGGTTTTAACTAGGCATATTATCTACATAGACATCCAAGGGGGAGTGTTATGAATATTTATCTATGTGGATGTCTATCATGATTAGAACTTTATCTAAGGAGATTGATTTACTTTATCATTAAGAATATTATCTCATTTAATTAGAGTTCAATGTAATATGTACTTCTTATGCCTATAAATAGATGGCTTGATGAAGGCATTGTACACAAGTATATATTTGAGAATAATACAAATCTCTCTCTTTCTCTCATATCTTTGTTCTTCCATTCTTGTTCTTTGTTCTTATTATTGTTCTTTGTTATTTTATTTACAACAGAAACACTTTAATAAAAAATAAAAGGATAATTATTATAATTTTGATTTCTTATTAATATAAATTAACTTTTTGAAATTTGAAACTAAATATTTTATTAGTAAATTATCTAGCAAGTCACTAAATTTTTCAAGAGTTTTCAACTAGCATTTAAATTTCTTGAAATATAATTTTTTAAGGTAGCCACCAAAAATCTTTAAAAATTTATATAAAAATGAAGAGCTGCTCGCGAACTTATCCCGCCTCGACTCATTAAGATATCGTGTCGAGCTCAAATTCCAGTCGAATCAACTCGAGTTTTGACAGAATCGGTCTCGAGCTGTTTGCGAGCTGCTCATCTCAATAAGCACCTTGCTCCATGTGTATTTAAAATTTTTCAAATGTTAAAAATAAAATAAATATTGCAGGAAATAAATTAAGAATGTGCAAAAATTACTTGAATAAAATTAAAAAAAATAGAAATTAACCTCTAAAAACTAAAATAGCTTCCACAACAAAATGGTTAACGGGTACGGGTCGGAGGAAAAAGCTTTCTAACTCGTGAGTCGACTCGGAATAAATAGATAATAACATATCGTTCATTCAGTTACACACTTCTCTTCCTCAACCTTAAATCCTTTTCTTCCATTTCCGTTTGATTCTCGAGAAAAAGAGAGAACTTTTTTCCCCAAACATGTTTCTCAGCCAAACCCTCCTCCTTCAACCTTCAGTACTCATTCCTCCACGAAACCTTAATTACCCAAACTTCACCTCCAAACCCAGCTTCTCTCCATTTTCTCTCCCCATTAAACCTCCAAATCCCAACACCAGAACCCCTAAATTTATACCTTTAGCTTCCGTTTCTCCTTCCACGACAATACCCTGCAAAACCCCCCAAATCCAAACTCAGTCCCCACTCAACGATTCAACTCGAACCCTCAAAACCCTTTTCTCCTTGGCCCTCTCCGCCACCATTCTCTTGACCAGAACTATCCAGAATGTTGCCATCAAAACAATCAACCGTAACCCTAACGCACTTTCCACCATGGGCCCACTCTTCTTCGCTTCCTTAAAGGACCGCCCCAGCGGATACCTCAACACGCCGTTGACGGTGGTGGCGGCGGGTTTATCCAAGTGGCTTGATATTTACAGCGGGGTTTTGATGGTCCGGGTTTTGCTCAGTTGGTTCCCGAACATTCCTTGGGACCGGCAGCCCCTTTCGGCGATTAGGGATCTTTGCGATCCTTATTTGAATCTGTTTAGGAATATAATTCCCCCCATTTTCGATACCTTGGATGTTAGTCCACTTCTTGCTTTTGCCGTATTGGGGACTCTCGGGTCGATTCTCAATAACAGTAGAGGAATGTATTGATTGCTCACGGCGCAAGGAAGGTGAGTAAGAGATGATAATTCAAGCTTTCTGTGAGCTTAGATAATGCCATTTTTTGACATAATAGATAATGCCATTTTATGCTCTTAATATGTTGCAGATACATGTGCAAAATTTGGCTGATTTATTAGAATGCTCTGTTTTTGTTTTGTTTCGATTCGATGAATTTTGACAGAGGAATGCTTTATAAGTGTTATTAGGATTGTTAGGTTGAGAAATAAAAACGTTTCTGGTTTTTGTGATGGGAATTTAGAATTCCTTTTTGAAGTTTTTGCAGTATATTTGAATAAAAAAAAAAAAAACTTGTCCTTTTACACTAAGTGACTTGCCAATAGTTTCATCAGGTTCTATGCTCGATGAAATACATGTAATGCTTTTGCTGCTAACTTGATGAATGATGACTGCTCTGGCAATGAAAGTGGTACTGAATCGCAACATGGAATTTAGTTGAATACGGTTTGAATTTCTCATTATTTAGAAACTTGACTATTGTAGAGATCTATTATCTATTATCTATTACGAGCGCGACTCTCTCAACCCATGTTTGATCTTAATTCTGTTTATACCTCTAATTGGATTTTTTTCAACATATATGTATAGTTTTAACTATTGAAAAAAATTAAATTTAAGAAAATTAATTAAAGTTTGAATTTGAGCATATAAATTGAAACTTATTTGTTTATTCTAAATCAAATAAAATTTCGGCATCTCATGTCAATTAGTACATGAATATAATGTCTAAATTACATTTGGTAATCCCTGAACTTTAAGGTGCTTGTAATAAAGTAATTGAACTTTTAAAATTTACATTATAGTTATTGAACTTTTAATTCTCTTTCATTACAGTCACTAGAGGTGGCAATCGGGTCATTCGGTTCGGGTTCGGTTCGGGTCGTTTCGGTTCGGGTCATTTCGGGTCTATCTAGAATCGGTTTAGATTCGGTTCGGGTCGGTTCGGTTCGGGTTCGGGTCTAATTCGGGTCTGTGATGAGTCGGATTCGGTTCGGGTATTGGATCGGGTCAAAATCGGATCGGTTGTTTTCGGGTCGGGTCAATATCGGATCGGTCGCTTTTGGTTCGGGTCAAAATCGGGTCGTTTGGGTCGCTTTCGGTTCGGGTTAAAATCGAGTCAATTTCGGGTCAATTTCGGGTCGGGTCAACATTTAAATTTTCGGGTCAATTCGATTTGAGTTGGGTTAAAGTTTGAGGTTTAGTATTTATGGTTTAGTTTAAAGTTATTGGTGTATGAGATTAATTCTGATTCAACTTGTTAATCTATGCATTTGAATTTGATTAAATATTTAAATCAAAGCTTCACGTATCCATATAAATTTTTTTGTATAATTATATTAATTCAAAGTTTATAATAATAATAATAATAATAATAATAATAATAATAATAATGTCTGAAATGAATTAATTTATTAAACTTAGGATCTAATTGAACTAACTAAAATCTAAAAGCATAAATCACGGACATAATTAAAATAATTTTAAAACTAAATGTGAAATTTCAATTAAATTAATCTAAATTGAAACTCAATTAAATTAAGAAAAAGAGAAAGACAATTGGTAAAAATAAAGAGGGAAAAAACAAAATTTTGGAGGGAAATAAGCCACCAATTTTTTAAGCTAGATTGAAAAAAAAGTAAAAGACAATTGGAAAAAATAGAGAGAAAAAAAAACAAAATTTTGGAGGGAAATAAGCCACCAATTTTTTAAGCTAGAGATTAATTACTTTTTAAGTCATGTTGCATTTAAAATGTTACATTTTAGTCAACTTTAAGTTTTAGTTTAATTATTTTAGTCACAAGTATTCCCATAGTTTAGACTTCGGATATAGAAATCCCCTCCCCGTAGTGATATTTAGTCTCTAAAATTTTAGTTTTAGTTGAAATTAACTAATCTTTGTAATTTAGTCTATTAATTTAATATATTGATATTTTCGTTCATTTTAATTTCAAAGATTTAATTTTTAGCCAAAATTGACCCCTATTTATTTATATGGTATAATTACAAAATTGGTCATTGGACTCTCAAATTTCTCCACTTCCAAATTGTCAATTTAGTCTACAATTTCAATTTTATGCTATATTTTATGATGAAATTATAAAATTGGTCACCAAGATCTCAAATTTCTATACTTCATTTTATTATTTATTATATTGTTAAAAATAGATATTCGGGTTAAAATCGGGTCAAAATCGGGTTAAAATCGGGTTAAAATCGGGTCGATATTCGGTTCAGCTTTCGGTTCGGGTAGCATTCGGTTCGGGTCCATTCGGTTCGGGTCCATTCGGTTCGGGTCCATTTCGGTTCGGGTCCATTTCGGTTCAACAAAAAAATTTCGGATCGGTTCGGTTCGGTTCGGGTTTCGGGTCAACTTCGAATCACATGTTCGAGTCAAAATCGGGTTTCGGTTCGAGTAATTCGGTTCGGGGTTCGGGTCTCGGGTCAAGTTTGCCAGGTCTAACAGTCACTATTGTCGATTCCAGTTAAAATAGGTGACACGTCAAGTTATCTTTTACGTGTCAAGTTAGCTTTAATGTTGTTAATATTTGACTTAATGGCTCGTTTGGCCCTTGAAGTCCTAAAATATTTTTTGGCACATTTTGCCCCTTGAACTAAAATTTGTGCTCTCTGGTAGTCCCTCTTATCTAATGAATGTTTAAATTCTTTTGGGCCAATTAGATCGTGTCATGTGGCACTTTTAACCAAAAAAAAATTGACTGACTTTAATAAAAATGGGTAAATGACATGTTGAGTCTTTCTAGTTTTATATTTATTCAATTTAACCCTTAAAATTATTCATCTTCTTCTTCCTCTAATACAATCTCTGATAAAATCAAAGCCTCGCTATTTTTAATCGCCATTGGTTTGACAGCGGCAACAATAATTACCTCGAAACAACGGCTCGTGCCGATTTGGTACATGACACTCGCACTCGAATTCAAGTAACATAGACGTTAAAGTCGATTTTGGTACTGAAGAATTACCATCATGAGCATTCGATACTCAGAAATGAGAAACTGGACATAATCAGGCAAACTGTATTGTCTGGATCTTGTAGCGAAGAGGACCTGAGTAATAGTTGTTGACGAAATCGTTACCGCCGACAGTGATTAGGACCAAGCAATACGAGTCGATGAGCTTGCTTCGATCCAACCGAAGCCGACAGTCTTTTCTTGTATGCTTGAAACAACTCAAACTGTCTATATTCTCGGGATGTTTACCTGCAATTCCAACATTTTAGGACAACTTTTAAACTATCAAAATTTAGTAACTCAACAAATTTGTTACTTACAAATTGGACTCCAGTGTTATTAAGGATTCCAACACCGGCTGAAGCAAAGTTGGCACCAACAAGCAGCTTCTTCCCATCAAAAGTTGGGCTTAAATATGGCAATGGTGATTAAGCGGTTTTGCTTACCTGCAAAGCATTCGAATGATGCAAATAAACACATTTATATTGTTAAATTACAGTCACGGTTAACAATTATCGTAAACTTAACCAATGAGGTCAGGGATGTTAAGGCCATTAGAGAAACGGCCTGTGGGCTTTCCTGTTGGATAATCGATGTCATAAGGTGGCTAATTGGCATGAACCGTGGTTTCGAGGTAATTATTGTTGCCGCTATCAACAAGCGAATCGCCGAAAATAAAGAAAGCTTGGGCCGTGGTTTTGAAGTAATTATTGTTGCCACTGTCAAACCAATGACGATTGAAGATGGTGGGGGTTTGGTTTTATCAGAGATTGTAGAAGATGAACAATTTTAGGGGTTAGATTGAATAACTATAAAATTTGAGAGACTCAACATGTCAAAAAGGATATCTAAGGTTGACGTTGGAAACGAATAGTTAAGAAGCACGTACAACACATGCCAAGGCAACCGCAGTTGCAAAAGCTGATCCTCTCGTTCCCCGCGAGTTGCATTAAATTGAAGTAAGCACCAAAACAAGGGTTTCTCTGACAGCGGATAAACAAGTTCGCAGCAATTAGGGGCCATGAAATTAACCAACATTTTTTGTTCCTTTATTAGCACTTGAAACTTGAAACAACAATAAAACAGGATACAAGCTCAGTTGAAAAAACATGAATTAGAATTTGGGAAGCATAAGAGCAAAAATCAAAACAGAGAATAACATAAACGAACACTGCTGAAAGAAATAAATGTGTGAGATAGATATTATCAACGACAACTTTTTAAAAGTTCAAGGATTATCAATATAATTTACTCTAGAATAAATAAATAATCGGGAGATCCTAATAATTCCATATCCTTGTAGTTAATGGGGGCTGCCACCACAAACTGAAAAGAGAATAAAATAAAATAAATAAATAATCGGGACATCCTAATAATTCCACATCCTTGTAATTATTGGGGCTGACCACCACAAATTAAAAAGACAAGGACCTCCACTAACTTACAGATTTAAAGAAGAAACATCAAAACAAAGTTGCTCTCAAAACCACTCTCCCATCGAGAAATTATATAACGAGTCTTCTTTATTTAATTATACTTTCCACCAATAAAAATTATACATTTAATAAACCGAGGAAAGGCTGAAGGGAACGGTTGTTCCTGAAAATTTTAATTTTTTATATAATTTAGATATTTTATAAGTTTTCTATTGGAAACATATCTTCGTCGTTTATAATTTTGGTTAACTATCAGAATAGTCATTTATATTTCTCCCGGCACAGAGTTGATCATCAATTTTAAAAAATGACCAGTAAGATCACTTACGTTTTCGGGGCGTAAACTTTTGGTCACTCAACTGTTTGTTGCCGTTAACGCCTTGCTAACCTGGCAGCGAAAAAATAAGGGTAAACTACTGCAATGGCCACTAAAATTTATCTCATGTACATTTTTGCTCCCAAATTTAAAAAAAAATAAACATTATGGTCACTACTGAAAATGTTTTTTTATAATTTCACCTTTAAATTTTTAAAAACTCATTTTCAACCCTAAAACTTTATAATCAATTAGTACAATAATATTATAAAAGCTTAAATGAAAATAGGTTCCCAAAGTATACCATTTTTTAAATTTTAGGTGCCCAAATTGCTAATATTTAATAACTAAACTTTCAAATTGCTCCTATTTTTTCACTATGAATTATTTTATTATTATTATAACATGACATGTCATTTTTTTATTATTGTTAAATTAAAAATAATTTAAAAATAAAATAAAATCATTTATTATTATTATTAAATTTAAAATATTTTAGAAAATATTACTTCTTAGAATAATTTAGGTGTCTAAAGTATTTATTTGTAAAAATAGGTGCTCAAAATTTCCATAGTTACAATTTTAGATGTCCGGTTATTAAATGGGTGTTAAAAAATTGTCAACCAATCGGTGCTTGACACGAAATCGACGTTCGACTGCACGTCGTTGGGCGTTTTCGGCGACATCGTGTTAGGGAAAATGGTCGACTTGGTCTGGCGACCCAGTGTGTGTAGTCAGCGACCGGCGGCTGAAGCGACGACAATCGACGGTGGAAGTTTAGAAATTTTAGGGATTTAGAGACTGTTTTGTTTTGTGAATGCTGTAAAATTTTGAGATTTTATAAAAAATTGAAAATTTTGAGTATTTTCCATTTAAAAATTTTAAAAGAAAAATAAAATTAATGCCACGTGTCAAGCAGCGATTGATTGACAATTTTTTTAACACTCATTTAACAACCGAGCACCTAAAATTGTAACTACCGAAACTTTAGGCACCTATTTTTACAAATAAATACTTTAGACACTTCAATTATTTTAAGAAGGAATATTTTTTAAAATATTTTAAATTTAATAATAATAAAAATAGTTTTATTTTATTTTTAAATAATCCAAAGTGAAAAAAGGAGCAATTGAAAGTTTAGTTATTAAATAGGAGCAATTTGGGCACCTAAAATTTTAAAAGGGTATACTTTAGGCATCTATTTTTTATTTAAGCCTATATAATATTGTTGTACTAATTGATTGTAAAGTTTTAAGGTTGAAAATCATTTTTAAAAAATTAAAGAGTGAAATTATAAAGAAACATTTTCAGTAGTGACCATAATATTTATTTTTTTAGAATTGGAGAGCAGAAATGTACATGGAATAAACTTTAGTGGCTATTGCAGTAGTTTACCCTTATTTTTTCGCTGCCAGGTCAGCAAGTCGTTAATGTTTTACGACAACAAACGGCTGAGTGACCAAAACTTTACGCCCCGAAAACGTTAGTGGTCATACTGGTCATTTTTCAAAATCGATGACCAACTTTGTACTGGAGGAAAACATATGTGACTATTTCAGTAGTTAACCCTATAATTTTATAAGTTTGACTTCTATAAATTTATAGGTTTGCCCCCAACATAAAATCACAAGTTTATCCATATTTACTGTAATCAAATTTTAAAAAATAAATTTTACTTAAGTGAAAATTTATTTGGTAAAATGATACTCCTTCCGTCTTACAATTTTTATCCTTTATTGACTTTCTTTGGGTCAATTTTTTTTAATTTTGACTCATAATTATTTAAAATGTATCATTGATAAAAATATGAAAAAATATATTTTTAAAACCTCTAATCGAGTAGTTTTCAAATATATATTTTATAAAATTTAATTATTTAAAATATTCAATATAATAATAATCAAAGTTTAAATAAAAGACATTTTTATGGGACAGAAAGAATACATAAAAAATTTATTAAATAATTAATTTTTATTACCATAAATAACAGGGTGAAGAAGGCCTAACATATATTTCTCGTTCATGTCTCATCAAACAATTCATTCCTTGTACGAAATAAATACTCACGCTTGCATCCATACAATAACCAACAGTTCAAAAACCCATTTTCTTTTCTTAAAAACCTTTTCTCAAAGCACACAACCTCTAAGATTTAAAAATAATAATTAATATTAAAAAATTAAATCTTTTATTGATCAGTTAATAAGCTTCTAGTCTGATGCATAGACGGAGCTAGTAATAAGATTGCAGGGTCAATTGATCCCAAAAATTATAATTTTTTGACATGTATAATAATTTCTATGATTACTCAATTTTAAACCCACAAAAATCTAAGAAAATTAATTTGTATAAAAAATAAATTAATTTATGGGAAAGTATTTTATGCACGGTGGTGGAAAACTTGTTTTTCATAAGTGGGTATAATTTAATGTTTAGTTGTTAATTTAAGGTTTAAGATTTAAGTTACATAATTTAAAATTTGAATTTTATAAGTTATAGATTATAATTTAAGGTTTAGAGTTTTAAAGATAGGGTTTATGATTTTAATTTTTCGAATGAAATTAACTACGCTTGTGGGGGGAAAAGACACTACGAGTACATTGAATAATAGCACTTTTTTGGAATTTGGGATAACAATAATACTCATCCTCAACGGGTCCCGATCTGTTCCGGCTCAATCATGGTGGAATTTGTTTTTATTAAAATCAGGTATTAAAGCAGGACAAGGTGGGTCTATGTTAAAAAATTGGATAAACTACAGCAGTGATCACCGAACTAATTGAGTACTTATTTTGACCACTGAACTATCGAACTCGTCAATTAAACCCAAACTTATTAAATTGACATATTTTGACCACCGTCGTTAAGAAAATTAACGGGTGAGTGACGTGGCAGTTAACAAAATTTTGTAAAATTACACATTTAGTCCATGCTATTTACTTATTATATCAATTTTGTAACCCCCTCGTCCCAGTCTGGCCGGATGACCGGTCCGAGTAAGCTACACGGGGAAAACCGAGTGAAAACCCCCTAAGAAATTCCCCCTCGGTTAGCAACCCTATTTTTTTCATTTTAAATCTTGTCTAGATGAGTATTTAATCCTATGTGATCATACAACGGAACAACATTCACGAGGCAAACAAACGAACTCAACCCAACATCTTACAGCCCAATTTTAAGCTTTAACTACATGCGGTATCGATACCCTTAAGGGGTGTATCGATACCCCTTGACTAGGTTTAAGCTTTAACTGCAGGCGGTATCGATACCCTTAAGGGGTGTATCGATACCCCCTTGACTATGTTTAAGCTTTAACTGCAGGCGGTATCGATACACTTAAGGGGTGTATCGATACCCCCTTGACTATGTTTAAGCTTTAACTGCAGGCGGTATCGATACACTTAAGGGGTGTATCGATACCCCCTTGACTATGTCAACTAGTCAAAGTCAACCCGTAGAGACCGTATCGATACACCTAAGGAGTGTATCGATACCCTCCCCAACGGTTGACTTCCCACGGTCAACGCTAAGATGACGGTATCGATACACTAGAGGCCGGTATCGATACCGAAATAGACAGTAGCTCCAGTGACCAAAATGGTATTGATACACCCCTGAAGTGTATCGATACACGAGGCCTGAAACAAGAAGGTGGTATCGATACCGTACCAACCGTATCGATACCCCTGCTACGAACTTGCAGGTTTGAGCTGATTTAAGGCACAAGGAGACCCTTAAATCCCTCTAAAACCCTAACCAACACACTAACATCAATCCTAAGGCAAATCAAACATAAAAGCATGCTTTAACATGAAATCAAAGGTACAATCCAACACAAGATGATACACAAACCATACAAGCAACATAAGCTTTCAAGCATAGCATTCCATCAAAAGGCATTTCAACATTTAAGGTCATACAAGGAACTCAAAGCTCTAAAAGCACAAAATAAGCATACGAGAGGTTTACACCCACATCAAGGCAACCTAAACATTAAGAGACATGCTAACACACCCAACATTCATCATAGCATATCATGCTTACAAACCATAGTCAATCCAAACATCAACACATGTAAATGAGTCATACAAGCACATACACAACCGTTGCCACATTGCTAACTAATACAAAATCACCACCGTACTTGAGTCACAAACTTGGAAGCCCTTCTTGTCTTGCCTCGAGCTAACACCACGCTAATGATCTGCATTGTTGAACATTGAGAGCGTAAGCTATAAGCTTAGTGAGGGTGCTCTAAAACGAGAAACCTGAACAATGCATGGTTCAAGCATGTAAATCCTAATCTCACATATATCAAGCATCGACATGTAGTCAAGTAGACCTAGCTAGTCTTTCAAGTGGCATAGTATGGCATCTTACTTCATACTAAGCATCAAGCATCAATAATCAACGATCATAAATCAACATCACACACCACAATATATGAACAAGTTAATTGGCCAATTTAAATTACCCCGATTGTGCGGATTTAAACCTCAACAACACTACCTCGGTGGGATTACACTCATCACCGGACCTTGCATGTGCGGGATTCCACTCATCGCCACATGCCCTACGGATGGGATTCCACTCATCATCCCGTAGAAATAAATAAAAGCTTCCAGTGGAATATTACATCACCGTACTCCTCCTTGATGACTTAACGCCATCAAGGCCACGTACGTTTTGACTCAATTTGTGTGCACACTAATCCTAATGATCGATCATTTACAACCGGTAATTTATTTAGTGCCAATCTTCATAACCACGTCATATATCATCAACCACATTCCATGCTCACCACATATATACAATTCATGATATACATGCATCAATTTAACCACAATCCACAAGAGCATAGATAGGCAAAATACACAATAGCATGTAATGAAGTTAAAGGCTAGAATTAACAACTTGAAATAAGGAAATGACCTACCAAGCACATTTCACACACACACTCTACACACACTCGAACCAAACTTTAAAACAAGTTTGAAACCACTCACCGCCCTTCCTTAGCTACCAAGCGAAACTCTTACGAACCCGAATTCGGTCCCAAATCTTCTTCGACGACTCCTCTTGTTTCTAGCCAAGAAAAACACATACATTATTTCACAATTCAATGCTAAAATCCAACCATTAACTTACTTTACAAACACAAGCCAAAATCCACAAATTCCCAATCCACATAATCCCCAAAATGCCAATTTTCGTGCTCCCCAATAACCTTGCTGAAATTTCCATTTCCAAACCTCCATATGACTCTCAAATGATCCCAAAACATCCTCATAACATAGGTAGACCAACAGCCCTTCAATTTCAACCTTAAACCTCCCCAAAACCCAAGTTTTAATACCTTAAAATTTGCCCTAAGATCATACTACGAATTTTCATCCAAATTCAACCAATTTGATATATGTTACACCTTTTAACATGATTAACTAAAGCCCCAACTCAATTTTGTGAAACAAAATGAAAAACCCTTTAAAAACCCAACCTTTAAAACAAAACTCTAATTTTCAAAACTCCATAACTTTAAAATCTAAGACCATAGGTAGATAGAGGATAAAGAGGAGAGTAAGAAAACATGTTTACCTTTCAAAAACACCTTGAAATGAAGTAGCAATCCAATGGAATAGTTACTAATATTTTGGGAGAGTTTGAAAAGGGGAGAGGGCTACTTGACGTTAGAAAGGGGGGATGGGGAAAGAGAAGACAACTTTCTCTATAAAGTTGTCTTGCTTTAAAAGTTTTGGGTAAAATTGCAATATAGGTCCCTCTCTTTTATTAAAGCTCAAATACATCACAAATTAGGTGGAATTGTTTTAATTTAAATTTTATTGACTCGAACTATAACCCGGTTAACTCCTAGGCCCAAAACACGGGTGTTACAAATTTGATCATAATTTTAATTTAATTAAATAAAATTACTAACCAACCAAATGACGATACGTGGCCCATCTATTTTTATGTTTTAATTTATTTAATTTAATGGATTTAATCAACCAACCAAATAACATCACATGTCACCGTCTGATTGGCCATAAAGAATAAAAAGAAATAAAATGGAAGGGAGAATACTCCCATAGGGGTTTGATCCCACGCCAACCATATAAAAAACCTATGCTCTAGCCACTAAGCCAAGGTCCCTAGTCTGTTTTAGGATACTAACATATTTTATTAAATAATTACTTTGCTGGTGAAAATTAAAAGAAATTAAAAGAAAAAAAATAATGATAACAAAGGGCTTGAACCTAGGATCAAGGCAAGTAATTCTCATGCCTTTACAACTGCGCCAAACTACTCTTAGTGACATATACTTTTATCTACAAGTAGCTTGGCGCAGTGATAAAGTCATAAAAATTACTCACTTTGGTTTGAGGTTCAGACCCCTTGTTACCATTCTTTCATTCTTCTTGAAATTTCCTTTAGTTTTCACCAACAAAGTATTTGTTTAATAAAATATGTTAGTATCCTAAAATAGACCAGGGACCTTGGCTTAGCGATTGGAGCATAGGTTTTTTATATGGTTGGTGTGGGATCAAACCCCCATGGGAGTAATCCCCTTCCATTTTATTTCTTCTCATTATTTATGGCCAATCAGATGGTGACACGTGCCGTCATTTGGTTGGTTGATTAAATTTGTTAAATTAAATAAATTAAAATTTAAAAATAGATGAGACATGTGTCGTCATTTGGTTGGTTGGTAATTTTATTTAATTAAATTAAAATCAAGATCAAATTGATATAATAAGTAAATAACATGAGCTAGATGTGTAATTTTACAAATTTTTGTTAATTGCCACGTCACCCATCCGTTAATTTTTTAATGACGGTGATCAAAATAAGTCAATTTAATAAGTTTAGTAGTTTGATTAACGAGTTTAATAGTTCGATGTTCAAAATAAGTACCCTCAAGTAGTTTAGTGGTCATTGATGTAGTTTACACTAAAAAAAGTATGGGGCCAGGACAAGGCGGATCTTTGCATGTTCTTTAGGTCTTAGATCTGTTTAGAGAAAGAAAAAATAAGAACATTATGCCTCCATTTTTATTTATTTTTTTCGTTTTTCAGTTCTTTATTTTTTTCTTTCTTTCTTTACTTGTTCTTTTGGTTTTAGTCTTTTATCTGTTTTAAAAAAATATAAGTATCAGTAGATGAGTTTATTTTACATGTTGGTTATTTTAAACCAAAAATCCCATTTAAATAATTATCTAGAAAAATGGCCCCACAGACTATTATTTGAAAAAATGACCCTCAAATCTGCCACGTAAGAAGAACTCGCGTTCTGGAGGAAGCGAGATACGAACTCGCGCTACGCAGAAAGCGAGTTCTGCATACGTGGCAACGCTTTTCAAAATAACAAACTTTACGGAAACTCGCGTTCTGCCAAATGGGAGTTCCCTGAGAATTTCAAAAGGCGTCTGATTTTATCGCGGGGAACTCCCTTTCTGCAGAAAGCGAGTTCTGTGCAATTATGGGTGGAAGAACAAGCTTCGATAGGCATGTTCGAGCGGAATTTCGGGCTTATTAATCGAATATTCTTGGTAATCATTTAGTTTGGCTTCGTAGTACTGAAAATTCTCTTTTGTTTGACACCAATATGGACAATTTCCGTCCGTTCTAAACCTAGTAAAATTCGCGTCAAAAATGGTATCGTAGCTTGTTTTTTATTGAATTTGCCTTTAATTGAATAACAATAATTAAAAACGAAATTAAATATAAATTAGAGAAACTGTAAAAAAGAAATTACTACAAAAAATTAAAATTGCGTAATTACAAAAAATAAAATGGCTTTCATAAATATAATTAAACATAATTAAATATGAAAAAGCCCTAATGATGTCTATGTCCACCCATTCTGCAGCGGGGTGCACGGCGATCTCGTGGTAGATTCCTCCGAATGTCACGTGCTCCAGGGTCATTCTCATCAACATCATCATCAGCGGCAGCAGCAGCATAATCATCGGCTCCAAAGAGGTCCTCGAAACACGGACTCATGCTGGGACTGGGGCAGGTGGAGAACAAGCTGCCCGGTGGCGTATTCTGGACAATGATGTAGTCGACTAGTGTTGCCAACGGTGGAACATCGATCACCGGAGAATCACTCATCGACATAGAGGGACGATAGGCATATGAGAAGTCGAACTCAGGTGAAGGCCTCATCTGCTGAAACGTGGAAGGACCACTGAAATTCTGAAACGATGTTCCAGAAGACGATGCCCCAACAGTGTCAGTTTGCGGTCTTGGACCGTTCTGCCTCGACTGGCTCGACGTTGGGGGTGTGGGCGGTTTTGAGGACGCGACTCAATTTCTCGCTCCCGCTCCTCCGGAGTAAGAATATGCGGCTTCCCATTATGGAGGTACCACTGAAAATAGTCGAAAGTGACGAACATGGCCCAATCCACAATGGGTGCGAGGATGGGCGGTCGACTGACATATCGGTCCATCCATTGTTGGACCCAGTCAGCGTGATGATGGCCCCAATGAATTTCTGTCTTCCCCTGCCGCGTCAACCGATGTAAATTGTCCAAATTAGGCGGCACATGCTGGACCCCTTGGATGTACTGAAATTGTCGTAGAACCCGGTCTGTAGGATGCCACTCGACAATTTCGTAGTTGATGAGTGGCATTCGCAGCAACAATACGTGAGAAGACTGCGCAATTTCTGGCGGAGTGATCTGGCGAATCGCATCACTATCGTACGGAGTCCACACGAACTTAAAAAAATTATGCGAATGTTAATTATATGAAATTCGATTAGAGAAATAATATTAAGAACTAAAAATAAATTTTTGGATTACCATATCTTGGCGCATCTTGTCGATCATAAGCATGTAGTCTCCCTGCTCGGTTGGCAGTCCCTGGTGGGTGAGTGCACCGGCCCACCTTTTATTAATGGAAAATAAATAATATATCCCCCTCGTCCCAGTCTAACCGGATGACCGGTCCGAGTGGGCCACACGGGGAAAACCGAAGCGAAACTCGTTAAGGTTCTCCCTCGGCTAGCAACCCTATTTTTTCCTTTAACTTAATCTTTTCTAAAAGTTCATTTAAGTCCTATGTGATCAAACAGCGGAATAAGATACATGAGATAAACATTCGAACCCAAAACAGCCTTTAAACAGCCCAATTTTAATCTTTTAAACAGGTCGTTTCGAAACACCCTTGAGGCGTATCGAAACACCTTGACCAGGTCAACTGCCCCAGAGCCTATACAAGGGGTCGTATCGTAACGGTGGTCAACCGTTCCGAAACGCCCTCAACGGTCAACTTCTCGTGGTCAACGAGATTTTGACCGTTTCGAAACCCTCATACCCATTTCGAAACGCCTTCATCTCGTCATTTTCTCAGAATTCCAGTAGCCAAATTGTTCCGAAACCTGTATCGGAACAGGGGCTCTCAGAGGCCAAACCGTATCGAAACGCGTTCTGATACGGGGTCCCTGAAGCCTACCCGTTCTGAAACGACCCAGACTGTTTCGAAACGCTGGCTGCCTTCAACCTTTGAAAGACAGATTTTGGGGAATTTCAACAAGTCTAATGGTCCCATAAGATCCCTAAAGGCACACAACACCAACAAACATAGTCTAGAGGCATACATCTTATGTCAAGCATACTCAAACAAACTCAAGGCATAAATATAAACCATCATACATACATGACAAATTCACATTAGCCTTTCATACAAGTTATGCTTGAAAACATTGTTAAGCAAAAGCACCATTCATCCCATAAGGGTTTACATGCCATGAAGCAAACTTAAACATCCAGAAGGCATACATCAAATGAGCATTTGGCAAGGTATATCATGCTTACAAACCAAGTCAAACCATAAACACCAAAATCACATATGAGTCATACAAAGCTCATACAAACACATTCTCTTTCCACATTGCTTAACTACTACATAATAATTAATCGTACTTGAGCAACAAACTTGGAAAGCCCTTCTTGCCTTGCTCCGAGCTAACACCACGCTAATGATCTGCATTGTTGGAAATGAGAGTGTAAGCTATAAGCTTAGTGAGGATACTCTAAAACCGAAAACATCAACAATGCAAGGTTCAAGCATGTATTCCCTACATCTCATATCTAACATGCATAGATAATTTCACAAGTAGACCTAGCTAGTCTTTCAAGAGTCATGTATGGCATCTCATATCATACTAAGCTCGAACATCAAAATCAACATCATATATTAACATCATATATCACAATCATATGAACAAGTTTAATTGGCCACTATTAGTTACTCGGATATGCGGATTTAATCTCAACAATCACTTTACCTCGGTGGGATTACACTCATCACCAGACCTTGCATGGGCGGGATTCCACTCATCACCACATGCCCTACGGATGGGATTCCACTCATCATCCCGTAAAATATATAATAGCTTCCGGTGGAATATTACATCACCGTACTCCTCCTTGATGGCTTAACGCCATCAAGGCCACGTACGTTTTGACTCAATTTGTGTGCACAATAATCCTAATGATCGATCATTTACACCCGGTAAGTTAATTAGTGCCAATTTTCATTTACCACATTACATATCCATCAACCACATCTCATGCTCATCACATATACATATCATGGTATACATGTACAAATTAACCACATATCACAAGAGCACAGATAGGCAAACACAATAGCATTTAATGGAAAACAATAGCTAAATTAACAACTTGAATTCACATAGAAATGGCCTACCAAGCACATTTCAACTCACACACTTCACACACTCGAACCAAACTTTAAAACATGTTTAAATTCACTCACCGCCCTTCCTTAGCAACCAAAACAAGTCTCCTACAAGCCCAGATTCGATTCCAATGCTTCTCCAACGTCTCCTCTTGCTTCTAGCCAATCAAAAACACAACCACTATTCCCAATCAATGCTAAAATTCAGCCAACACTCAACTTTTGAAAAGTGTCAATTAGTAGTCCTTTATGTTTTCGATGTGTAAATACTTGGTCACTCCGACGTTATACTTCGTTAGTCCCCTAACGGATTGCTGATGTGGCGAAATTAAAATAAGGATAAATTACTGCAATAACCATTAAAATTTATCTCATGTACATTTTTTCTCCTCAATTTAAAAAAGTAAACATTATAGTCACTAATAAAAATGTTTCTTTATAATTTCACCCTTAAATTTTTAAAAATTCATTTTTCAATCCTAAAACTTTACAATCAATTAACACAATAATATTATAAATGCTTAGATGAAAAATAGGTGCCCAAAGTATACCCTTTGAAACTTAGGTGCCCAAATTGCTCCTATTTAATAACTCAAACTTAAAAATTTAGTCCACTAACTACTAAAAAATTCGAATTATTCGAATTTCTATTTTATAATTCAAACTTTATTTTGAATTTTTGAGTCGAGTTTATAAAATTATGAGTCGAGTATTTTCATATCAAACCTAAAAATTTAATTTTTTCGAATCAAGTCGAGTGTTGCACTTCCCTACACATAATTTTTAATTTTAATCCATGTTTGTCCCAAGAAAAACTTCGAATCAAGTCAAGTCTACTGTTGCTTGTTCACCTTCCCGATCGGCCGTCGTCGATATCCGTCACCGTCGGGCGGTGGTGGTCACCGCCTACATATCTAAAGGCGCCACGTCGTCGCGATCTCATCCATGGCCACCACGCGCATCGTCGGGCCGCCTTCCGCCAACAAATCACGATTGAAGCTCTGGCAAGAAACCAATCGACGCCACTGTTTCTCATAGTTTCTGGCATCGTTGCCGTCCATTCGCGAGACGGACACCAGATCCGGGCTCCTAACGTTGCGGCGAGCAAAACCCCTAAGGTTCCGAGTCCAACCGACGTCGGTGGAGCCTCTATCGGAGCTACGTAAGTTCCGACGATGACGACGACGGCCAAAGTTTTTCTTGGGACAAACACGAATTAAAATTAAAAATTATATGTAGGGAACTGCAACACTCGACTTGTTTCGAAAAAATTAAATTTTTAGGTTTGATGTGAAAATACTCGACTCATAATTTCATAAACTCGACTAAAAAATTCAAAATAAAGTTTGAATTATAAAATAGAAATTCCAATAACTCGACTTGACTCGAAAAAATTAAATTTTTTGGTTTGATATGAAAATACTCGACTCATAATTTCATAAACCCGACTCAAAAATTCAAAATAAAGTTTGAATTATAAAATAGAAATTCCAATAACTCGACTTGACTCGAAAAAATTAAATTTTTTGATTTGATGTGAAAATACTCGACTCATAATTTCATAAACTCGACTCAAAAATTCAAAATAAAGTTTGAATTATAAAATAGAAATTCTAATAACTCGAATTTTTTAGTAGATATCGGACTAAATTTTTAAGTTTGAGTTATTAAATAGGAGCAATTTGGGCACCTAAGTTTCAAAGGGTATACTTTGGGCACCTATTTTTCATCTAAGCATTTATAATATTATTGTGTTAATTGATTGTAAAGTTTTAGGATTGAAAAATGAATTTTTAAAAATTTAAGGGTGAAATTATAAAGAAACATTTTTATTAGTGACTATAATGTTTACTTTTTTAAATTGAGGAGAAAAAATGTACATGAGATAAATTTTAATGGCTATTGCAGTAATTTATCCTTATTTTAATTTCGCCACATCAACAATCCGTTAGGGGACTAACGGAGTATAACGTCGGAGTGACCAAGTATTTACACATCGAAAACGTAGAGGACTACTAATTGTCACTTTTCAAAAGTGGTGACTAACTCTGTATAGACGCTAAACGTAAGTGACCCCTGCAGTAGTTTACCCTTTAATATAAAAGAGTGGTTTTAATTTGAAAGTTCACATATTTACAATCTTGCCATTAATGAGATGGCAATCTCATTTATTCTAAAATCTATGGGATTTGATTCCCAAAACAATCTTTAGTCCAACATAAATGTTTGCTTCGAATATATGAAGCCCAAAATAATATTTTAGTATTTTAATTATAAAACTTAAACCCAAACCATTATTTTAATATTATTTTCACCCGACCCCCAAACCTGGGTGTTACAACTCTCTCCCACTTAAGGAAATTTCGTCCCCAAAATTTATCGGACAGGAAAAACCACGAAATCTACTCCTCCACACTTTCCTTCTCACCATAACATACTAACCAACTCGGTAGACTTACCACACAACATTAGCTATTTGATGCTAAGATCTCAACGGGTCCTTCAATGCTTGCCAATTTCAAACTCGACTCAACCTCTTCAACAAACATAGCACGAGACAGATCAGCTTCACATTTCCGAATCACAGATACACGGTACAAATCACGAACCCCTTTCTAACTCTAGTGGTAATCGCAACAGATAAACAACAGAATTAGCCCAATTCACAATCTCATACGGTATCGTTTGAAAACTTGACCCCTAACTTTCTCTGACTAACCATCTGACTTCAAC
The DNA here is from genome assembly GCA_958450335.1 of Hibiscus tridactylites. Lineage (NCBI taxonomy): Eukaryota > Viridiplantae > Streptophyta > Magnoliopsida > Malvales > Malvaceae > Hibiscus > Hibiscus tridactylites. Next base: position 53,758,088 of record OY288286.1, on the reverse strand, counting down.
AGGTAACCAAACACTATGTAGACGTCCTCAAAATCTAGTCGAAAACTCGAATCCCTGTCGGCCACTATTGATTTCAAGACACTGTACAACTCACACTCTTGCTAAGGCACGACTCTGCCATCTTACAAAAGGTACAAGTAACGTGAGCATGTATAAAATGGGCACACTCGATGCAACTATCATCGTTTACTCGGCTAAGCACTCCCGTAGGAAATCAAAGGCGAATCAGACACAAGCTCCCTCAAATCTATTACCCACTTTCATTAAGAATCTTCCACGGATGTAACAAACTAGAAGAAAACCGATGCTCGGTCTTGACACGCTGGCGAATTACACACTTACTCTCATACTGAACCACATCATTCATCATCTCAATCCGGAAGTACTCATCTTCAACCCACAATATGTCTTCATACTACTCAAATGCAATACAAATGAACTGTCGTGTGCTTCGACCAAAACAATGAGTCTCAGAACACTACGTTGATCGGTACAACTATTCTATCTCTGAAATGGAAAACTCTATCATCTTCGAAACTGTATTATGAAGGTCTTCCTTCTGTTATGTCTTGCACGTGAGGTGCCAAGAACCTGTCTTGCAACTATTTCTCTTTAAGTATTCTGACTCGATGTAGGCTTAACCCGAAACTCGACCACAGAACCACTATCATTTGATAAACTGAATCCGACAAATATAGCTCGTAACTCAACTGCTAATCTAACAACAAATATAACTCGAAGCATCAGTTATTGCGTTGACTCTCTTCGGATGGTACTCAATCTTGAGATCACGGTCTTCAAGCAGTTCTAACAACTTATGTTGTTCAAGTTTCAACCCTTCCTAAGTCGTCAAATATTTCAAGTTTTGATGATATGTATACATTGTGCATTTCTTACTATACATGCTTTGTCTCTAAGTCTTCGAAGCATTTTCAACTACAGTTAACTCTATGTCTTGTGTCGGATAATTCTTTTCATGTACTTTCTACTGTCTCGATGAATGGGCCACAAATCTTTTGTCCTGCATAAGTACACAACCTAACCCTACATGTAACGCATCATTATGGTTCACAAATTCTTTCTCTGATATAGGATGGACCAAGGTCAAAGCTTTCATCAAAGTTTCTTTCGGTTTCTCAAGGGCTCATTGTCTCGCACATGACCACACAAACAGAACATTCTTCTGTAGCAATCTGTCAATGGAGCAGATATCTTCAAAAGATCATTTACAAACCTCCGATAATAACAATGCTAGACCTAAGAACTATAGATACCTGTCATAGTCTTCAATTTCTTCCAACTCACATCTTCTTCTGGCTACTTGGGATTTACTCTAATACACTCGACTGACCTACCTGTCCTAGGAGAACATCTTCCTTGACTCGAAGTTCACATTTGCTCATCTTGGCATACAACTTATTCTCTAATAGGATCTACAACACTAACTCCAAAGCTTGTCACGGTCTTCTTTGGTACGTGAATATACCCATATATCATCTATGAGAGCTACTACAACCTGATCAAGGAACTCAGGAAGTATTTTGCTCGACATCTTTATAAAAGTAGCTAACACACTAGTCAAACAAAACGGCATAACCCAAAACTCAAAGTGATCGTATCTTGCCCCCAAAAGTTGTCTTCGGTACATCAACCTCTCTCACTTCCAACTGATAGTAATCAGATCTCAAATTAATCTTCGAAAAGACTGGAGCACACCCTAACTGATCAACAAATCACTGACGCTCAGAAAAGGACACTAATTGTTCACTGTCAATTGTTTCAACTACCTGTAATCTAAACATATTCTTGTATTGTCATCTCTCTTCTTCACAAGTTGTATTGTCGTACTCTAAGATGATGTACTAGGCCTAATGAATCTACGGTCTAACAAATATCGTAGTTGATTCTTCAACACTCTCAATTCTTTCGAGAACCATAAGATACCGAGCAATCAAAGCAGAAGCAAACTCGGAGACGCTATCAATAACAAACTCTCCTTCCCTAACAAGAGACAAACCGGGCAATTCTTCCAAACACTATTAGGAAAAACACAAACTATTCTAACATTATGCAGTCTAATCCTCATTCGAAATCGAATCCATCACATTTTCTAGGCAAGCCTGTCAACCAACCTCAATCAATCTTTGACCTCTAAAGCTGGGTCAACATTCGATAAGAAGTTCACATCCTCACCTACTACTACAGTCTCACAGTAATCTGCGACTTCAAGGCAATTCTCTCCTTGTCTCAAAGTATACTCTAGCTCTGTGTTCTACAAGCCAAGCCATGACAAATGTTACATCGAAACCGTAAAAAGACAATTACTTCACATCTACTGGAAACACATAACCTTGAACCATCAACAAACATCTTCCGTACATCTTTCTGACCACCACTACGGCACAAAAAGGTCTAGTCACATGCGTCCCTACGTCTAAGGTCTCGACAAGTATATCAAATTTCTTTGCATGCTCGCACAAAATGGACGAATCCGCAGAAATTGCAACTTCACATGTACACAGCTGATAGTTTTCAGATCTCTTGTCTTTAGACTGGTCCTTCAAACATAACCTAACTCTTCAAAACCGTTCTTAGAGCATCTCGAAACCTCAAAATTCAATTCTGATCACACACAAACTATCATGCTGGAACTTGTTCTATAACATCGGTCCTAACGACTCAAAACATCCCACTACCAAACAATCTGAAGTTAAAGCTCAAGACTTCCTTCTCGGCTCAACTATATCAGAAGTGAATTCATCTCTCCCTCTTGCTAGAAGATAACTCGGACGTACACTAGCCCGATCACACAAATTGACTCTCACTTACGAATATTGACCGACTCTCTTGTATTAAAACCATAAGTCGAACCCCAACGATCACCGACTAACATTTTTGAGTTTCAGATTACTCACGAGACCCTTACCTTGATCTCGCCAAAAGAACTAAAGTACTCGTACCTACCTCTAACACTTCACCGGGCACATTCAAACTTTGCATGCTTGCTAACAATATACAGAAGTACAGATTCAGAATCAACCGGAGGAAACAAACTCAAAATTGTACCAAGGGTTTATCTACTATAACATCGATATCACACTGAATCCCACTCATAGGTCTTTACTTCTTTTTTACCAACTAATACCAGAATCGGTCTCATCGTTCCTTATCAACAGGAATCAACCCACATACACACCAACTCAAACAAACAAATTGTACCCCAACTCTGGTACAACCATACTTCCCTGACTATAGCAATGAACTTCCTCAACATTATCCACATTTTCAGAAACCACAGCTTCTACTTACCGGTTCACGGCCCACGCCTTGGCCTCAAACTTACCAAAAAGCAATAAATCAACAAAACAACAAATTAATCATGCAAACTGGGTTAGCAAAGGAAAAGGTCCAAGTGGCTCAAGTATGATTCCCTCACTTAAAATCTCTTTTTCCGATGTAATAGAAGCAATGAGACTCTACTCAACATGCTTCAAGCAACATATACACACGATCAAACAAACATACATCAAGCATACTTGATAAACAAGCAAACATGCTTACATGGCAAGCAAACACCGTGCAGTTACAATACAAGAATTAAACTTACCTCACTTACTTGCCCAAGGTCTCGAAAACCTTAGGCTCTGATACCAACAAATGTAACCCCCTCGTCCCGATCCAGACGTTTGACTGGTCCGAGTAGGCTATACGAGGAAAACCGATGTGAAACCCGTTAAGGTCCCACCTCGGTTAGCAACCCTAGAAAATTTCTTTTGTTTATATCTTGTCTAAATAGATTATTAAGTCCTATATGAAACACGACAGCGGAAACACAAACAATATAAAAACGACCATCCAAAACAACACTTTAAAACAACCCATTTTTCCTTTTTAAGCAAGTCGTATCGATACACCTACTGAGGGTATCGATACGCCTTGACCAAGTCAACTGCCTCAAGTCAAACTAGGAAGACCGTATCGATACAGCCCTTGGGCGTATCGATACACCCTCCTCGGTCAACATTTTGCGGTCAACGATATTAGACCATACCGATACACCTAGAGCCCGTATCGATACGCCAAAAACTCGTCAAAATCTCAGAATTCTAGAAAAGATTTGGCGTATCAATACACTCCCGCGTATCGATACGATAAGCCAAATTTGAGTCCCAAAGTGTAGGATACGAACTACACTGCAATACCCAAATTTGTAGCAAAACGACATAAGACTCGACTCTAGATGCGATTTACGACTCATCTAGCCACAAACAACATAGATACAACCTTCAACAACCAAGATATCAATATACATGGCATTCAAAATGAACAAGGATCATGCATCGAAAGGATTCATACATTTACTCAAAAGGAGACATACTTAGCACTTAAAGGTTCATGCCTTAGAAGCAAAACATATAAGCATTCAAGACATGCAACATAAACAAGGTTTACAATTCAAACAAAACATCCAATAGCCAAACCAACATCAACATATATCAAAGCTCAAATCAACAAAACCTATCCCATTGCTTGACTATTACAATCTTTCATTTTGAAGTTCATACTTGAGCTAACCAAAAGCGACACTTGGAGGGTCTTCCTTGCCCTTGCCACCCACAAGCTACTGATCTGCATTGTCGAACAAAAAGGAGCGTAAGCATAAAAGCTTAGTGAGGGTAAGCTCATAAAACAAACCTCGACAATGCAGGGTCCAAGCACGAGCAACAACCAAGATAGAATGCATGATCTTACCTCCGATCCACGTGAGCCAAAATATACATGATGCATGAACATATAATCGACACTATGCCATGATCAACAACTCATAAGCCCAACACACGAAGATACATATAACAATGTATTAACAATAACATATATCAATCTATATTGGCACCTAGCTATGACTCGAATACGCAGATTACACTCAATAACAACATTACCTCGGTGGGATTACACCCATCACCGGACCTTGCATGGATGGGATTCCACTCATCATCACATGCCTTACGGATGGGATTCCACTCATCATCATGTATAATATAAACATTTCTGGTGGAATATTACATCACCGTACTCCTCCTTGATGGCTTAACGCCACCAAGGCCACGCACGAATTTAACTCTCGTGTGCACACTAAACATCCTAATGATCGATCATTGTACCCAAGCATACTAGTGCCAATATTAAACACAATCCATAACTTTTCAAAACATCATTTCATATCAACTTACGTGCTTAGCACGTACTCACCATGATCACTATCATGCACAATTCACAATCCAATCCACATGCATAACAATGCATCAAACCATTCCTCAACAACATGTATAACACAATATACATAACTACCATAAATACAAATAAGCAAGAGGCATAACAAGCAATTAGGAGTTCAACCAAAAGTTTCCTAAACTAAGCTTGAGATTAGGCAACCACTATAATCTCAACTCTAAGTGGGTTTACCAAGCCCAACATAGGTTCACATCCTTGAACCAATATTTAAAAACCATTTAAAAACGGTAACCACTCACCGACCACTCCATTTAGCACAAGTCGGCTAGCCTACCAAGCAACCAAGTCCGTATTCGAGCCCGAAGCTTCTCCATTATTTTCTCTTGCTTCTAACCATTCAAAAACAATACATTAACCTCAAAATCATCCACGAACCCAAAGTTTAACACCAACACACAAATCCACTACAATTCTCACAATTCAAAGCCAAGTTCATTCTCCAAATTCTCATTTTCGTACTTCCACAAAAACCCATAAAAAATCAGCAATGTAGTCATCCAAAGCACTCTTAAACATGTTCAAAACACTACCCAAACATAGTATAACCATTAGCACCCAATTCCAACATCAAACACACCCACAACTAACCTTAAAACCCTTCAAAGAGCCCCTCAAAACCCAATCTGAAAATCCATACAAAACTCTTTAAAATTTACATATATTGGACCTCTTGGTTAGTAAACAACCCACACATCAATAACAAATCAAAATCTTTAGCTAAAGACCATAAATGTAACATCTTTAATCAAAATCTTTAAAACTTCAAATTTCAAAAACATGACCAATATTGAAAACTAGAGGTATCATCTTGTAGAGGGAAAAGAGGACAAGTAAAAAATGAGATTACCTTGCAAAAATCACCAACAAAAATCAAAGGAGATGATGAAATGAAGTAATGAAGAAGATGAAGATGAAATAAAAGTTGTCTTTTAATATAAAAGAGTGGTTTTGTACAGGGATTAATGAGATGGCAATCTCATTTATTCTAAAATCCATGGGATTTGATTCCCAAAACATTTTTTAGTCCAACATAAATGTTTGCTTCGAATATATGAAGCCCAAAATAATATTTTAGTATTTTTTTTATAAAACTAAAACCCAAACCATTATTTTAATATTATTTTCACCCGACCCCCAAACCCAGGTGTTACAGGTAAATTGTATGGTTTTGTACTTGTTGGTGACTATTCTAGGTTTACTTGGGTTCTATTCTTAAGTACAAAAGATGAGGCTTTAGAAAAATTCATCACAATTTCTAAAATAACTCAAAATGATCTTGAACTTAAAATTTCTCACATTAGAAGTGATCATGGAACCGAGTTTTAAAATCTTGGTTTTGAGGAGTTTTTAAATGAAAATGAGATTAGCCATAATTTTTCCGCACCTCGCACTCCCAACAAAATTGGGTAGTTGATAGGAAAAATCGAACTTTAGAAGAAATGGCTATGGCTTTGTGAAAATAATTTACCTAAATATTTTTGGGCGGAAGCCTCAATTACCACTTGCTACATTATAAATCGAGTAATGATTAGACCAATTTTGAAAAAAAAAACACCATATGAGATTTTAAAATCTAAAAAGCCTAACATTAACTATTTTCATCCATTTGGTTGCAAGTGTTTTGTTTTAAATAATGGAAAATACAACTTAGGTAAATTTGATGCTAAAAGTGATGAAGTTGTTTTCTTGGGTATTCTTTAAACTCTAAAGCCTATCGTGTATTTAATAAAAGAACTTTAGTAGTAGAAGAGTCTATACATGTTGTTTTCAATGATAACCTCCTTCCGAGGAAGAAATATTGTGATGATGATGATATAAGGATTCTTGAGGCCATTGGTGGAGGACAAACGTTAAAGGTGGATGAGATTCCAACTAAAGATGAAGATTCACAAGATCCACCTCTTGAAGCCTTGAAGGATTTGGCTCTTGAGGAAAAGGAGGTATCTTACCCAAGGGAGTTCAACTATGTCAAAGGTGGTGAAATCTTGGGTGATCCATCCAAGGGGGTAACTACTAGATCCCCTCTCAAATTAATGAACCATATTGCATTTCTTTCATGCATTGAGCCTAAAATATCAAAGAAGCATTAAAAGATGATTTTTGGATTTTGTCCATGCAAGAGGAATTAAATCAATTTGAGAGAAGTAAAGTTTGGACATTAGTTGAAAGGCCTAGTAATCAATCTACTATAGGAACTAAATGGGTATTTAGGAATAAACTAGATGAAAATGGTAATATAGTGAGAAACAAGGCTAGGCTTGTTGCTCAAGGTTACACTCAAGAAGAGGGAATTGATTTTGATGAAACATATGCACTCATAGCTAGGATGGAAGCCATTAGGATGCTTTTTGCATTTGCATGTTACCATGATTTCAAGCTTTTTCAAATGGATGTGAAAAGTGCTTTTCTAAACGATTTTATAAATGAAGAAGTGTATGTTGAACAACCATCGGGTTTTGAGGATTCAAAATTTCCAAATCATGTGTTCAAACTAACTAAAGCTCTTTATGGTTTAAAACAAACTCCTAGAGCTTGGTATGAAAGACTTTCAAACTTCTTAATTGAAAAGGGTTTTGAAAAATGTAAAGTGTACACTACACTTTTCATAAAAAGATATAATAATGACATCTTAGTAGTACAAATCTATGTTGATGTGTTGAGTGGATCGAAAGATCGATATGAACCAAGAGGGGGGTGAATTGGATTTTTAAGGTTTGTGTGGTGGAAATTGCAAATTAAAAAGATTGACAAGGAATTTTAGAGTGGTTCAAGTTCCAAATGAACTCTACATCCACTACCTTAGCTTCACTAGGGATTTGCAACAATTCCACTAATTGATATTCCCCTTTTCTAGGCTAAGGAGGCAACCCTTACAATTTTCGGTTAAATTTTCTACCCAAAATTTAACTCAATCCTCACACAAAGGTAACAAAGAATTTGATGGCTAAGATAGTATCTCTTAATACAAATTGTAGCCCAATTGCAAGCACTCAACCCAATTGAAAAAGATAAGAATAAAAATTACAATTGAGGTTTCTAGACAATATGGAATTTTAGCACAAATGCTTGGATTTGATGTATGGATATTTGCTTTTGGATCAATAGTTGTTGTTGGAGCTTTTAGAAGTCCCTTTTATACCTTCTCATTGATTTCTAGCCGTTGTGGTTGTTGCATTCATTAATAGAGTCGTTGGGGATGTTATCTCACCTGTATAAATGCAGTCTACAACAACCCGTTTCGGAACGCGGGGTACCTGTTTTGAAACAGACTAAAATAGAAAGAGCCGTTGGGGTGCATTTAAGAGCCCGTTTCAAAACATGTTGAAGCCGTTTCGAAACACTTTTGCCACTGTCAATGGTCGTTTCGAAACAGCTTGAGCCTGTTTCGAAACACCCTAACGGTTTCCAAAAAATCAGTTAAAAATATTGTAACGGTCATATTTTCAAATCAAAATGAAGAACAATTTTGAAACGCTTGGACTCGTTTCAAAACAGTTTTGCCACTGTCAAGGGTCATTTCGAAACAGATTGAGCTCGTTTCGAAACACCCTAATGATCTTTGAAAATTCAGTTAAAAATATTGCAACGGTTATAATTTTCAAATCAAAATGAAGAACCGTTTCAAAACGCTTGAAGCCGTTTCGATATCGGTTCATGTGTTCTAAAGTCGTTTCGATACGCGTTTCGGAACAAGGTTTGGCAATGATGAAACCGTTTCGAAACGCCTTAGGCCGTTTCGAAACAAGGACATGAAAACACTATTTCGGCTTTAAACACTTAGAAAAATATTTGAAAACTTTGTTTTTAACTTTGGCATAATCTTAAAATCATATGGAGATGTTTGAGGACTTAAAAATTTATTTTGACATTTTCAATTTAGTCCTTAGGTTTTTAGTTATATCAAAATTAAAATATTGATTTCACAATCTCCCCCTTTTTGATATAACAAAACCAAAGTTAGAATTTTTAAGAGTTTTGAAAATTTTGAACATATTCTAACTCCCCCTTAATTCAAGATAGGTTTTTAAAGTTTTAAGAATGTTTTAACTTTGAAATTCAATTTTTAAAACTTAAAAAAACTTTAAACATTTAAAACGAATTTTAGTTTGTGGCTCTTAAATTTATTCTCCCCCTTTTTGTTAGATCAAAAATAATAAATAAGGCTCATAGAGAAGACAAAGGATTGGTACTAATAAACAACAATAATATTATTTCATAAAATTAAAATATCCAAAACATAAATCAACATTAAGTTCAAAATATAATCCCAAATAAAAGATCAAAAGCATATGTTCATAAAACATAACGATGCAATCTTAAACCTAAAATGAATAAATAATATGATATGATATGAAAGTCCTAGGCCTCGTCACCACCATCATCATCATCCGAAGTCTCATCATCGCTCTTGACTTGAGAACGGTGAAACTTCGTCCATTGGCCATAAAGAGTAGAGAAGGACAAATCCAAGTTCGAGTGGGAAGTCTCAAGAGATAGGAGGCGATCCTCGACATTTTGCAAGCGAGTGTCGATGGCACCAAAACCCAAAGCTATGCGAGTATCCAAGGCATTGAACCGCTCGGTAATAAGAGCCGTAAGAGCTTCATTGTTTCCAACTTGAACTTGCGGTGGAGGTGCAACATGAGGAAGAGGAGCTTCTCTATCAACACGTTCCCAAACATCATTCACATATCGAAAACCAGACTTGCGTAGAGAGGATTCACCAATCTTGGACTTGCGAGGTTCCGGGGAGTCGTAGGTGCAATCGAGACCAATAATGCTAAAGATGTGGCTTAAGATTGTGACATAAGTGAAGGATTTCAACTCATTGGTGTCAATAAGCTTAACATTATTGACCATCTCGGCAAAAATGATCTTAGCAACATTTTGGCGCTCACCTCAACGGAAACATTCAAGCCAAAAGTGATCAACTTGACGGATATGAGAGTATTTACCTCCGGAAGGGCGAAGGAACCATGATACCATCAAGTGAAGAAAACGATCGTGCGCATCCAAGGCAAGTGCCGGATCGGTGGTAGTACCAAAGTGACGTTCATTCTCAATTCCTATATTCTTAAGGGAAAAGGTGGACTCCAAGAGAGCAATATTAACAATAAACTTTTTCCCTAACATGAAAGATTCAATCCCTACAACCTTGGTATTGGTTTCATCATTAATAAGATGAGCATTAGAGTAAAAGATGAGTACCATATGTTTGTAGCGAATATCTGGGATGCTCAACAAAGGAAGAAGATCACATTCACTCAAACGCTCGAGGTAACAGAATAGGAATCGCTCGGAGTTGAGGAAATCGAGATCAATGACATGTTCACGATAAACTTCGAAATCCTTGACATATGTGAAACGAGCTCGCATCTCGGTAGTTCGAAGGGATTTCTGAAAGAGCAGAGCTAGATTTGGGGGCATGCTCGACTCACCGGTTTGAACGGACTTACGCTTTTTGTTAGCTTGATCTGACATCCTAAAAACATTAAGCAAGCATGTTTTTAAAAATTAAGTGTATGCATAGATTTTTAAATTCAATCCAATAATAAATCCCACTTAGGTTTTAAAAAAATTAAAAAAAAGAGAGAGAAATTTTAAAAATAGTAAAAGAAAATACGACTGAAAAATTTTATATTCGAATAAAAAAATTTAAGATTTTGAATTTTTTTTTTACAAGATATGGAAAACCCAAACATGAAAACATATAATGTATACAAAAATAAAATTTTCTATCCTAAGATTCAAACATAAATTGAAAAAGAAAAGAAAAAGAGGAAAAATACCTTAGTTTGGGATTTTGGATGAATGGATGAAAATCCTTGCACAATGTTGATGAAACTTGCTTAGACTTGAATTTTAGAGAAAAACCCCTCAAGATTTGGTGAAAAAAAAAGAGGTTTAGAGGGTTTTTATAGGGAGAAAGTCGGTTTAGGGTTTTTAGGGTTTTGAAAAGTTTGATGTAAAAGTGAATTTTAATATTAAAGCCCTAAATAAAGCTATCTGCGAAACCGTTTCGGAAAGGTCTGGACCGTTCCGAAATGCGAGCATGAGGGTTTGACCGTTTTGAGAATTTCAGCTGACTGTTTCGATACGATGTTGACTGTATCGAAGCCCCATTGACCCGTATCGAAACACATTTCGATACACCCCTTGGCAGTAGCAAAAACGTTTCGAAACCCTTTTGAGGCGTTTCGAAACGCCCTTCTCTCATACATGTTTTTAAGGCATCCGTATCGAAACAGGTTCACCCGTTTCAATATATGTGGGCCTGGAAGTGTATAAGAGGCTCTAAAAGTGCAGAAAAATGAGTTTTTCTAAGGCCTAACATGCATAAATGACATGAATGAGCAGGCAAAACATATACAAACATAAACATACTCCCCCTAGCTATAAGCATGGATGAAATTAGGAGTCTAAACACATAAACATGGCATTTCACAAGATCAAGCAATTTTAAGCACAAAAGAGGTCCTAAAAGGTCAAGATAGGCTAGCTAGACCTAACTCTCTCCTAAGGGACCAAAAACGCTCTTTGTCTAAAGGTTTTGTAAATATGTCCGCTAATTGATTTAAGGTGTCTACATACTCTATAACCATATCTTCTTTAAGGACATGATCTCTAATGAAATGATGTCTTATTTGTATGTGTTTGGTTCTAGAGTGTTAGATGGGATTTTTTGTTAGACATATTGCACTAGTGTTTTCACATTAAGGGGTATGGTTTCAACTTTAATTCCATAATCTAAGAGTTGTTGCTTCATCCAAAGGACTTGAGCACAACAACTCCCTAAGAATATGTACTCGGCTTCGGTGGTAGATAAGGCTACACTATTTTGTTTCTTAGAGAACCAAGATATGAGTATACTACCTAGGAATTGACAAGTTCCCGAAGTACTTTTCCTATCGATTTTGCAACCCCCATAATCCCCGTCCGAATAAGCATGAAGGTTGAAGGTAGAGTCTCTAGGGTACCAAAGACCTAAACAAGGAGTATCTCTAAGGTACCTAAAGATTCTCTTAATGGCTAAAAGGTGAGACTCTCTAGGACTAGCTTGAAACCTAGCACACAAGAAAACACTAAACAAGATATCTGGTCTACTTGCGGTAAGGTAAAACAATGATCCAATCGTAGAACGGTAAAGCTTAGAGTCAATACACTTACCTCCTTCATCTTTGTCAAGCTTTGTAGATGAGCTCATAGGTGTGGCTTGAGGCTTTGCATTCTCCAAGCCAAACATCTTGAGCATATCCTTTATGTATTTTGCTTGATTGATGAAGGTGTCATCCTTCTTTTGCTTGATTTGGAGTCCCAAAAAGAATGAGAGCTCCCCCATCATGCTCATCTCGAATTCACCTTGCATTAACTTAGCAAACTCTTGACAATGACATTCATTAGTAGAAAAAAAATAATATCATCAACATAAATTTGAACTACTAAGATGTCATTTTTATACATTTTTATAAAAAGTGTAGTGTCCACCTTACCTTTTTCAAATCCTTTTTCAATTAAAAAGTTTGAAAGTCTTTCATACCAAGCTCTAGGAGCTTGTTTTAAACCATAAAGAGCTTTGGTGAGTTTGAAAACATGATTTGGAAATTTTGAGTCTTGAAAACCCGGTGGTTGTTCCACATACACTTCTTCATTTATAAAACCATTTAAAACGCACTTTTAACATCCATTTGAAAAAGCTTGAAATTATGATAACATGCATATGCAAGCAACATCCTAATGGCTTCCATTCTAGCTACAAGTGCATAGGTTTCATCAAAATCTATTCCCTCTTCTTGAGTGTAACCTTGTGCTACTAGTCAAGCTTTATTCTTACAATGTTACCACTCTCATCTAGCTTGTTCCTAAAGACCCATTTAGTTCCTATGGTAGATTTATTACTATGCCTATCAACTAATGTCCAAACGTTACTTCTCTCAAATTGATTTAACTCTTCTTGCATAGCCATAATCCAAAAATCATCTTTCAATGCTTCTTTAATATTCTTAGGCTCTATGCATGAGATAAATGCAACATGATTCATTAATCTAAGAGAAGATCGAGTGGTTACCCCCTTGGATGGATCACCAAAGATTTCACCATCTTTGACATAGTTGAACTCCCTTGGGTAGCTCACTTCCTTTTCCTCAAGAGCCAAGTCCTTCAAGGCTTCAAGAGGTGGATCTTGTGTATCCTCTTCTTTTGTTGGAATCTCATCCTCCTTTGAAGTTTGTCCTCCATCAAAGGCATTTATGATTCCTACATCATCATCATCACAAGAATCCTTCCTTGGAAGGAGGTTATCATCAAATACAACATGAATAGATTCTTCTACTACTAAAGTTCTTTTGTTAAATACTTGATAGGCTTTAGAGGTTAAAGAGTAACCTATGAAAATAACTTCATCACTTTTTGCATCAAATTTACCTAAGTTGTCTTTTCTATTATTTAAAACAAAACACTTGCAACCAAAAGGGTGAAAATAGCTAATGTTAGGCTTTTTAGATTTTAAAATCTCATAAGGTGTTTTCTTTAAAATTGGCCTAATCATTACTCGATTTACAATATAGCAAGCGGTATTTATGGCTTCTGCCCAAAATACATAAGTAAATTGTTTTCACAAAGCATAGTTTTAGCCATTTCTTGCAAAGTTCTATTTTTCCTCTCAACTACCCCATTTTGTTGAGGAGTTCGAGGAGCCGAAAAATTGTGGCTAATACCATTTTCATTTAAAAAATCTTCAAACCCCAAATTTTGAAACTCGGTTCCATGATCACTTCTAATATGTGAAATTTTAAGTTCAAGATCATTTTGGGTTAGTTTTGAAAATGTGATGAATTTTTCCAAAGCCTCATGTTTAGTACTTAAAAATAGAACCCAAGTAAATCTAGAAAAATCATCAACGAGTACAAAAGCATAAGACTTACCACCCAAGCTCATAGTCCTATTTGGCCCAAATAAATCCATATGGATAAGTTGTAAACATCTACTAGTAGAAACATCGTTAATGGATTTAAAGGAAGACTTATGTTGTTTACCCTTAGAGAGCATGCATCACAAATTTTATCATTTGAAAATTTTATCTTGGGTAAACCTCTAACTAGATTAAGGGAGACTAGTTTTTCTAAAACACTTATGCTAGCATGTCCTGGTTTCCTATGCCACAACCATGCATCATTTTCATTTTGTGCTACTAAACATGCATGAGATGTATGAATATCATCTAGATGCACCATGTATATGTTCCCTATGCGATGACCTATGAGCATAATATTATTAGATTTAATGTCTACAATTTTGCATCTATTTTTATCAAATAAAACATTAAATCCTTTATCACACAATTGACTTATGCTCAATAAGTTGTGTTTAAGACCATCGACATACAAGACATTTTCAATGAGAATAGTAGAGTGATTACCTATGGAGCCAATACCTTTAATGTGGCCTTTGGAGTTGTCACCAAATGTCACTACTCCTCCACCTTTTGGCTTTAGATCCATGAATCTACTCTTGTCTTCGGTCATATGCCTTGAGCATCCACTATCAAGGTACCATGAGTTTTGACTTTGTGCTTTGGCCTTGTAGCAATGCTCCCCCTACAAACAAAGATATTAAGCTTTTGTTTTTGGTACCCAAATCATTTTGGGTCTATGAGTGTTAGCTCCCAAAACCTTGGTTCCCTTAGGAATCCAAGATGACATAGCAATAATGTTATTAGATTTTACAAGTTCCTTAGGAACCCATACATTTCTAATTCTTTTAGCTTTACTATGTCTAGGAAAACTACCTTGTTTGTAGTAGTTAGTCTTTTTCTTAGGTTGGTTTGTTCTTGAAGATTCACCTATTTCATGCTTGACCCTACCAACGTTTTTAAAAGACTTTTTGAGCTCTTTTAGCTCATCCAACACCTTTTGGTGTTCACTATTACATTGAGACAAAAGATTATTAAGCTCAACATTTTCATCTTGGAAGAATTTTAGTTCATATAACACCCGGGTTTAGGGGTCGGGTGAAAATAATATTTTAATATTATTTTAGGTTCAGTTTTTCAATTTAAATAATAAAATATTTTTATGGGCCTTGGGATTTCAAAATGTTTAAAACTATGTTGGGCTTATCTTCTAAGTCCAATTCCATGGATTTTAGGAGATTGGAATTTTAGCCATTCATTAATGGCATTATGGTAAATAAGTGGTCTTCCAGATTATAAACCCATTTTTAATTCAAATAAGCTTATTCATCATCTTCTTCCCCCTTCTTTCCCAAAACTCACGACATGAGAGCTCTCTCTCTAAGGGTTCCAATTCCATCATCTCCCTTGCTCTTTGTTGGTGATTTTTGAAAGGTAAATACGTTTTTGACTTGTCCTCCTTTCCCTCTACAAGATAGTACCATTAGTTTTCATTATTGTTCATTATTTTGAAATTTGAAGTTTTGGGATTTTGAGTTAAAATGTTATCATTGTTAGCTTTAACTAAATCTTTTGATTTATTAATGTTATGTGAGTTGTTTACTACCTATAAGGTCCAACATATCCGATTTTTGCCAAGTTTTATGGTGATTCCCGAAATGGGTTTTTAGGGGTACATTTAAAGTGTCAAATTTGGTGTTTTTGGGATGGTTTTGTGAAAAATTGATGGGCTGATGTTATAGTAACATTGGGTAGGTGTCTTTGGATGTTATTTGATGATTTTTGAGTAGTTATAGTGTTGGTTTGAATGGATTCCCGTAGCTACTGCTGTAAGTGATTTTGGGAGTGGAAAATGGGAGTTTTTAAGGTGTCTATGTGGGAAAATGAAGGGTTGATGGTTATACTATGTGTGGGTAGTGTTTTGAATATGTTTGAGAGTGCTTTGGATGACTACATTTCTGATTTTTGGTGGGTCTTTGTGGAAGTACGAAAATGAGAAATTGAAGAATGAACTTGGCTTTGAATTGTGAGAATTGTAGTGGATTTGTGTGTTGGCGTTAAACTTTAGGTTTGTGGCTGACTTTGAGGTTAATATATTGTTTTTGAATGGTTAGAAGCAAGGGAAATCAATGGGGAAGCTTCGGTCTCAAATCCGGAAACTTGGATGCTTGGTCGGCTAGTATGGTTGAGCTTGGAATTGTCGGTGAGTGGTTAAATATTTTTAAATGGTTTCCAAGTGTTGGTTCAAGCATGTGGACTAGGTTGGGCTTGGTAGACCCACCTAGAGTTGGGATTAGAGTGGTAGCCTAATCCCAAGCTTTAGTTAGAGACCTTGGTTGATCTTTAAAGTGTTGATTTATGCCTCATGTTTAATCGTGTTTATGGTGGTTATGTATATGTTGTTATACATGTATGTTGAGGCATGGCTTAATGCATTGTTATATGCATGTTGATGATAAATATGATGGAGATATACATATGTATGAAAAATGATGTTATGAGGTGGTTGCATGATCTGATGATCATCGTGAGTACATGCTAGGCATGAAAATGTGGTTTGTGCATGATGGTAAGTCATGGTGAGTACGTGCTAAGCACGAAAGTTGTTAATGAATGATATTGTGGATTGTGTTAGAATTGGCACTAGTATGCTTGGGTACAAATGATCGATCATTAGGATGTTTAGTGTGCACACGTGAGTCAAAATGCGCGCGTGGTCTTGATGATGGTAGTCATCAAGATGGAGTACGGGTTCACCCAGAAATCTTCTTATATATATTCGTCGGTGATGAGTGGAATCCCATCGACGGGCGTGAGGATGAGTGGAATCCCTTCCGTGTGACCGGCAATGAGTGTAATCCCACCGTCAGGTAATGGTTGTGTTGTTGGATGTGAGTTCCAACGGTTATCCGCGTATTCGAGTCATAGCTAGGTGCCAATACGGATTGTGGATTATGTTGCTCATATGTTGGTTATATGTGTTTCCATATGTTGAGGTTATGGACTTTTTGAGCATGACATGATTTTGATAACATGTTCATGCATCATGATTATTTTGGCTCTTGCGGATCGGAGGTAAGTTCATGCATTTTATTTTGGTTGTTGCTCGTGATGGGACCTTGCATTGTCGAAGGTTTGTTTTATAAGCTTACCCTCACTAAGCTTTTATGCTTACGCTCCCTTTTTGTTCGACAATGCAGATCAGTAGCTTGTGGGTGGCAAAGGCAAGGAAAGGTCTCCAAGTGTTGCTTATGGTTAGCTCAAGTATGAATTTTAAATTGTAGATTGTAATAGTCAAGCAATGGGATAGATGTTACAATTTGAGTTTTGAAGTATGTTGATGTTGGTTTCGTTTAAGAGCATGTTAGACTCTTCTTTATCATGTTGTTGGTTCGGCTTTTGGATGCCATGTTTGGATTGTAAACCATGTTAAGCTTGCCTATCTTAAATGCTTAAGTGCATGTTTTAATGAAACATGAACCTTAAGTTTTATGTATGAAGCATGTGTTGGATGTTGTTGATTCTTTAATGGATGGTTCTTATATGTTTGTGGTGTGTTGAGCATGTTGGTAATGTTTGGTTTTGCCTTAGGGTTTATGTTAGTGTGTTGTGTGGGGTCTTAGTGGTGTTTTTGGGATAGCCTTGTACCAAAAACCAGCTAAAACCAATTTGCATACAGAGGGCGTTTCGAAACGGTCGACCCCGTTCCGATACGGCCCCTTTGTTTTTGGCCAGGCATTTCGATACGCCTAAGGAACGTTTCGATACGATTTTGCCACTGGAAATCTGAGAATTTGACGATAAATTGATGTATCGAAACGAGCCTTAGCATTTCGAAACGGTCTTCATATCGTTGACCACGAGAAGTTGACCATTGACCTCGTTTCGATACGGTCCACCCCTATTTCGAAACGGTCTTATCGGTTTGACTTTGGCCAGTTGACCAGGTCATGGCGTTTCGAAACACCCTAAGGGCGTTTCGATACAAACTACTTAAAAAGGAAAAATGGGTTGTTTTAACGTGCTGATTTGGATGGTTGTTGTTATATTGTTTGTGTTTCCGTTGTCGTATTTCGCATAGGATTTGGTAATGCATTTAGACAAGATATAAATAAAAGAATTTTTCTAGGGTTGCTAACCGAAGTGGAACCTTAACGGGTTTCGCATCAGTTTTCCCCGTGTAGCCTACTCGGACCGGTCAGTCAACCAGACCGGGACGAGGGGGTTACATTTGATGGTATCAGAGCCTAAGGTTTCCGAGACCTTGGGCAAGTAAATGAGGTAAGTTTAATTTTTGTATTGCAATTGCACGGTGGTTGTTTTCCATGTAAGCATGTTGCTTGTTATTCGAGTATCCTGTAATGTGTGACTGTTTGATTGTGAATGTATGTTGGTTGATCGTGCGTGTGTGTTGCTTGAAGCATATTTAGTAGAGTCCCATTGCTTCTATTACATCGAAAAAAGAGATTTTTAAGTGAGGGAAACATACTTGAGCACTTGGAAGCCTTGCCTTGCTAACCCAGTCTTGTATGTTTTATTGTTGTTGTTGTTGATCTATTGCTTTTTAGTAAGTTTGAGGCCAAGGGGTGGGCCGAGAATTGGTATGTGGGAGTTGTGGTATCTGAGAATGTGGATGATGTTGAGGGAGTTCATTGCTATAGTCAGGGGAGTATGGTTGTACCGGAGTTGAGGTACAATTTGTTTGTTTGAGTCCGTGTGTATGTGGGTTGGCTCTAGTTGATAAGGGACGATGTGATCGATTCGGGTAGTAGTTGGTAAAAAAGAAGTGAAGACATGTGAGTGAGGTTCAGAGTGGTATCGATGCTATAGTAGTTAAGCCCATGGTATAGTTTTGAGTTTGTTTCCTCCGGTTGATTCTGAGTCCATACTTCCGTTTGTTGTTAGCAAGAATGCAAGTTTGAATATGCTCAGTGAAGTGTTAGAGGTAAGTATGATTATCTTAGTTCTTTAGGCGAGATCAAGGTAAGGGTCTCGTGGGTGTAATCTGAACTCTAGAAATGTTGGTTGGTGATTGTTGGGGTTCGACCTATGGTTTTAGTACAAGACAGCCGGTCAGTATCCTTGAGTGGGAATCGAATTGCGTGATTGGGCCAGTGTGCGTCTAAGTTGTCTTCCAGCAAGAAGGAGAGATGAAGTCACTTCCGATATAGTTGAGCCGAGAAGGAAGTCTTGAGCCTTAACTTCAGATTGTTTGGTAGTGAGATGTTTTGAGTCGTCAGGACTGATGTTATAGAACAAGTTTAAGCATGATTGTTTGTGTGTGATCATAACTGAATTTTGAGGTTTCGAGATGCTCTAAGAACGGTTTTGAAGAGTTAGGTTATGTTTGAAGGTCCAGCCTGAAAACAAGAGAATCAAAACTATCAGTGGTGTACATGTGAAGTTACAATTTCTAGGGATTCGTCCTTTTGTGTGAGCATGCAAAGAAATTGGATATACCCGATGAGACCTTAGGCGTAGCGACACATGTGACTAGACCTTTTGGTGAGGTAGTGGTGGTCATAAAGATGTGTGAAAGATGTTTGTTGATGGTTCAGAGTTATGCGACTCCAGTAGATATGAAGTAATTGTCTTTCACGGTTTTGATGTAACTTTTGGCATGGTTTGGCTTGTAGAACACAGAGTCAGGGTATACTTTGAGTTAAAGAGAGAGAGTTGCCTTGAAGTTTTAGATCTCTGTGAGACTGTAGTGGTAGGTGAGGATGTAAACTTTTTATCGAAGGTTGATCCAGCTTTAGAGGTCAGAAATTATTTGAGTTTAGTTGACTGGCTTGCCTAGCAAATGTGATGGATTTGACTCTTGAATGAAGATTAGAACGCAGAAAGTTAGAATAATTTGTGTGTTTCCTAAAAGAGTTTGGAAGTATTGCCAGTTTGTCTCTTAATAGAGAAGAAGGGTTTGTTATTGATACTGTCTCCGAGTTTGCTCATGTTTTGTTTGCTCTGTATTTTATGGCTTCCGAAAGAATTGAGAGTGTTGAAGAATCAATTTCGAGATTTGTTAAACCTTAGTTTGATTAGGCCTAGTACATTACCTTAGAGTATGACAGTGCAATTTGTGAAGAAGAGAGACGACAATATGAGAATGTGTTTAGATTACATGTATATGAAACGATTGACAATGAATAGTTGGTATCCATTTCCGAGCGTCAGTAATTTGTTGATCAGTTAGTGCGTGCACTAGTCTTTTCGAAGATTAATTTGAGATCCGATTACTACCAGTTGAAAGTGAGAGAAGTTGAAGTACCGAAGACAACTTTCAGGGTAAGATGTGATCGCTTTGAGCTCCGAGTTATGCCGCTTTGTTTGACTAGTGTGTTAGTTACTTTTATAAAGATGTCGAGCAGAATATTTCTTGAGTTCCTTGATCAGTTGTAGTAGCCCTCATAGATGATACATGAGTATATTCATGTACCGAAGAAGACCGTGACAAGCTTTGGAGTTAGTGTTGTAGATCCTATTAGAGAATCATTGTATGCCAAGTTGAGCAAATGTGAACTTCGAGTTAAGGAAGATGTTCTCCTAGGACATGTAGATTAGCCGAGTGTATTAGAATAAATCCTAAGTAGGCCGAAGAAGATGTGAGTTGGAAGAAACTGAAGACAATATGGAATTTTAGCACAAATGCTTGGATTTGATGTATGGATATTTGCTTTTAGATCAATAGTTGTTGCTGGAGCTTTTAGAGGTCCCTTTTATACAATCTCATTGATTTCTAACCGTTGTGGTTGTTGCATTCATCAATAGAGTTGTTGGGAATGTTATCTCACCTCCATAAATGCAGTCTGCAACAACCCGTTTCGGAACGCGGGGTACCTGTTTCAAAACGGACTAAAATAGAAAGAGTTGTTGGGGTGCATTTAAGAGCCCGTTTCGAAACGTGTTGAAGTCGTTTCGAAACACTTTTGCCACTGTCAAGAGTCGTTTCGAAACAGCCTGAGCCCGTTTCGAAACACTCTAACGGTTTCCAAAAAATCAGTTAAAAACATTGTAACGGTCATATTTTCAAATCAAAATGAAGAACAGTTTCGAAACGCTTGGACTCGTTTCGAAATAGTTTTGCCACTGTCAAGGGTCGTTTCGAAACAGATTGAGCTCATTTCAAAACACCTTAAGGATCTTTGAAAATTCAGTTAAAAATATTACAACGGTTATAATTTTCAAATCAAAATGATGAACCGTTTCGAAACGCTTGAAGTCGTTTCGATACGGGTTCATGTGTTCTAAAGTCGTTTCGATACGCGTTTCGAAACAAGGGTTGGCGGTGATGAAACCGTTTCGAAACGCCTTAGGCCGTTTCAAAACAAGGACTTGAAAAACACGGTTTCGGCTTTAAACACTTAGAAAAATATTTGAAAACTTTGTTTTTAACTTTGGCATAATCTTAAAATCATATGGGGATGTTTGAGGACTTAAAAATTTGTTTTGACATTTTCAATTTAGTCCTTAGGTTTTTAGTTATATCAAAATTAAAATATTGGTTTCACATGATGATATCATTTTTTGTTCTACTAATGAATGTTATTGCAAAGAATTTTCTAAGCTAATGCAAGGTGAGTTCGAGATGAGCATAATGGGGGAGCTCTCATTCTTTTTGGGACTTCAAATCAAACAAAGGAAAGATGACACCTTCATAAATCAAGGTAAGTACGTGAATGATATGCTCAAAAAGTTCAGCTTGGAGAATGTAAAGCCTCAAGCCACACCTATGAGCTCTTCCATAAAGCTTAACAAAGATGAAGGAGGTAAGTGTGTTGATTCTAAGCTTTATAGATCCATGGTAGGTTCTTTGATTTACCTTATCGCAAGTAGACCGGATATCATGTTTAGTGTTTGCTTGTGTGCTAGGTTTCAAGCTAGTCATAGAGAATCACACTTAGTTGCCATTAAGAGAATTTTTAGATACCTTAGAGACACACCTAACTTAGGCCTTTGGTATCCTAAGGATTCTTCCTTTAGCCTTCATGCTTATTCGGATGTGGATTATAGGGGTGTAAGATAGATAGGAAAAGTACATATGAGACATGTCAATTCTTAGGTAGTATGCTCGTATCTTGGTTCTCTAAGAAACAAAATACCGTAGCCTTATCTAACACCGAAGCGGAGTACATATCCTAGGGAGTTGTTGTGCTCAAGTCCTTTGGATGAAACAACAACTCTTAGATTATGGTGTTGAAGTAGAAACTATACCCCTTAGGTGTGACAACACTAATTCCATTTGTCTCACTAAGAATCCCATCGAACACTCTAGAACCAAACACATAGAAATTAGACATCATTTCATTTAGAGACCATGTGTTGAAAAATGATGTTATTCTAGAGTATGTTGAACCTTGAACCAATTAGCAGATATATTCACAAAGCCATTAAATAAAGAGCATTTTTGGACCCTTAGGAGAGAGTTAGGTTTAACCAACCTTTCTTGACCCTTTTTAGGTTCCAAATGGTCAAAATTTGCTTGAAATTGATTGATATCCATGTTTATGTTGAATTGTTTCTTTTTGCTTCTATGCATCTTGCTAGGGGGAATACATTAATTATAGCCATTGAAACTTTTTCTTATGTCATATACATGCATTTAGGAACATTTGAAGTTGGATTTTTTATCTTAAAACTGTAAAAAATGCCCCATCTGGTAAAGGCATATCGATACGACTGATGCGTATCGATATGAGTTCATCAAAGGGAAATCTTAAAAGATAAATGCATATCGATACGACCCCGCGATCGATACAGATAAGTCAAGAGAAGTAATCCAGGTCAAAACGTACCGATACGGTCCCGCGTATCGATACGGTAATAATGTAGAATTAAAAATTAGGGCAAACGCATATCGATACGCTCTACAAGAGTACCGATACGGTCTCAACGGAGAGTTTATTTAGGGCTACTTTTACAAAACACTTCAAAAATTAAAAACCCTTCTTTTTCTCTACAAACCCTAGCCGCACCTCTATAAAAACCCCATCAATCCTTCAATTTTTTCCATCAAACTTAAAAATTCGTTGAGGGTTTTTTATCTCCACATCATAGCTAAGCTTTTTCAACAATTTAACTGCATTCACATCAACACATTCATCCAATCTAACAATTCAAGGTATAAACTTTTATTTTTATTTTTTTCGTTTGATTTTTATAATTATTTCAACTTAGTTTTTGTGCAAAACATATTTTTATAACATGGGTTTCAAACATTTTACCAAAAATTTTCAAAATCAATTTTTTTATTCGAATATATTTTCTCATCGTATTTTTTATCTGTTTTTTCAAAAGCTTTCTAGCTTATGTATAGATATTTTTAACAATAAAATTGTCTTTTAAAATTACCTTAAATTATTATAATTTATTGGTTTTTGATAAGATGTTAATTTCATACATATTTGAATCGTTTTGATGTGTTTTCAGGGTTATGGCACCGAAAAAAAGAGCTAGACGTCACCTTTCCACTTTCGATCCTAGTGATGACGAAGAGGGTAGCCCTAAACCAAATCTCCCTTATATTCTCCAATGTAGTTTTCCTAACCCTATGGATATGTCTCATTACAAACTCTTTCAAGGTTTCACTCTTAGGGAAGAACGTATTGTGTCTCTACCGTTTTTAAACTCTGCCCGTTTTAAATTTCAATACCTCCCTTTGATTAGGCAATAGAAATTTATCAACTTTTTAAATCTTCCTCCCATTCTCTATAGGAACTTGGTCATCGTCTTCTTTTCAAATTCTATATGTATTCATGATGAGGCTAGAGAACATGTCATTGCAATTGAGTCACGTTTAATGGGCAAAACCTTTAAAATTGATCAAAAATGTTCTTTGCAAGGCTTTTGGTTTTGAAAACGTAGGAATTAATGATGAAAAGTCCTTAGGTCAAGGTCCCTTAGGTTCCGTCAAAGTCTTAAATGCTCAGGATCGTGTCCTTCATCTTATCATTACTTGGTTTTTGCGTCCATCGGGAGGAAAATTTTCCACTATTCGTCAAGTCGATGATTTTTGGCTTAGGTGCTTTAGGGAGAGTCAATGTCCAAACCTTTGTCAAATTATGTTTGCCGACCTTGTCTATCTAGTTCAACACCGTCACACCGAAATCCTTTTACTATTCTACGGCGTTGAGTTTCCTATTCCATTCCCTTGAAATTGATTGTTCACATGATTTTCCCGAACCCCTTGGCCAACCTATCAATGAACATTCTCTATCTCATGCTCATTTCTCATATGTTAACAATGAATGGGTTTGTGTCCCTTATGCTCCTCAATAAGATGCTCCGGTTGATGCTCCATATGCTCCTTCAAGCTCTCAACGAGCTCTGATTGTGTCTTCCTCCATGGACAACCTAATGACATTCCTCAATGAGAAGTTCACAAACATGGAAGTCGGGTTTGCCGCCATTAACACTCGATTCATATCCTTGGAAGATCGAGTCAAAGGTATTGACACTCGGTTCACTTCTTTGGAAGATCAAGTCAAGGGCTTTGACACTCGTTTCACATCG
Source organism: Hibiscus tridactylites (assembly GCA_958450335.1). NCBI lineage: Eukaryota > Viridiplantae > Streptophyta > Magnoliopsida > Malvales > Malvaceae > Hibiscus > Hibiscus tridactylites. Next base: position 53,733,379 of record OY288286.1, on the reverse strand, counting down.
TTGGAGGATCAAATGAAAGCCATTGCTCTTCAACAAAACTCCATGGATGTCTCTCTCACCGCCTTCCATGGTGCTTGGCTTAACCAAAATAGGAGGAATCAACCTACTCGAGACGATGAGGATGAAGAGAACAACGAAGATGATGATGATTGGGACGAGTAGCATTTTGCATATCATCTCATGTCATTTAGTTTCTTTAGCTTTTGCACATATGTTTCGTACTTTATGCCTTTTATTTATGTTTTAGGATATAAGTTTGGACTATTATGTTGCTTTTCCTTTTTGAAGTTTTCTTTGAACTATTAAGTTGCTTTTAATTTGAAGTTTGCTTTGAAGTTTATCATATTCTTGTTGCTATTATCCTTGTGCTTATGTTTGATCTAACAAAAAGGGGGAGAAGGATTATAGAGCCATGTTTTAAACTTAAAATTGATTTTGAAAATCCATCTTAAATTAAGGAGGAGAAAGCTTTTCAAAAGTTTTAAAAACTTAAAATTTTATATGTGGTTTTTTTATATAAAAAAGGCGGAGATTGTGAAACTAAAATTGATTTTGCTATAACACCTAGACTTATGGACTAATTTGCAAAACAATAAATTTTTAAGTACTCTTCAAAGTCTCACTATTGACAAGTCTTTTTGAACCAAACTATATATCAAGACAAATCCTTCTTAAATTATAAAAACCTTCTAAGTCTTTCTATGTATTTTCAGGCCAAACTTCACTAAAACACTCAGGCGTATCGATACCCTTAGGCGTATCAATACCCTTAGGCGTATCGATACGATTTTTAGTCACTGGAATTTTAATAGACCATAGTGTTCCGATACGGTATTACCCTGTATCGATACGATATTCATCTGGGAAACACTTTGAATGACACCATATCGATACGCTTTACAACTGTATCGATACGATTTGATTATCTTTGCAAAATCTTTGCATTTAATTTTCGACCGTCGGCTTGTTGGTTGGTTGGTATCCTAAAATTTAAATGATTGTTATATCGTATCGATTCGCTAAGTAGGCATACCGATACGCTTTTTATCAAAACCAAAGTTGGGATTCCAGTGAGCAAATTCTGTATCGATACGCCCCTTAAAAACCGTATCGATGCGCCTTCTAAGCGTATCGATACGCGTTGTTTTCAGTCACAACAACTCTTTCTTCTTTGAGACAGGTACCGATACGCCACCGAGCCGTACCGATACGGTAGGCAGATGAGTTGCATTAAATGCAGGAAATTGCATCCCAACGGCTCTATTGGTGATCCCAACTACCCAAACGACTAAAATTCAATGCAAGGGTATAAAACAAGTCTTAATTGAACTAGCAACAACTATTGAATCTACAAGCAACATCAAAGCACTCAAATCCAAACTTTGTACCTTTAGAGTCAAATTCTTGTACCCAACTCTTGTATTCTCATTATAATCTTTTATTGTGAGTTTGGGGAGTGTGAAATTGTAATTGGGTAAACAATCATCCTTTGAGAGGAACTTTTAGAGTTTACCAAATACTTCTCTTTGTAAAAGTGAGTGGATTAAGCTTGGGGTAGAAAGCTTAATCAAATTGTAAGGTTCCCTCCTCATCCAAGAAAAGTGGAAGAATTCAAGTAGTGAATTGGTTGAAAATCATTAGTGGGAACTAAGGTAGTGGATGTAGAGTTCGTTTGGAGAACTTGAACCACTCTAATTGCCTTGTGTCACATTTTAATTTTTCCATATTTTCACCCACCAAAATTTTTATCGTCAATTCACCCCCTCTTGGCCATTTGCAATTGTGTGATCAACTCAATAATATATATATATATATATATAATTTAGTGATATAAAAGACAAATTTGTGCTTGGTGTATTAGCTAAGCCACTCTCATTCCCTAGGGTATGCCCAGGTTTGATTCACCCCTCAAGTAAAATGCTTGATATTGTTGTTCTCCTTTAAATAGGTGGTGACACGTGTCACCATCTGATTGGAGGAGGAAAATATATTTAATAAATCAAATATAAATAATTGAAGTCCTCCAATAAGGTGTTGACACGTGTCATCGCCGAATTAAATAATTAATTTAAAATTAGGATTAAATTGAAATAATGTGTAAATAGAAGAGATCAAATATGTAATTATACCCTTTTTAAAACTGGCCACATCACACTACCGTTAACCTCTAACGGTTGGTGGTTACATTGATACTATTTAAATAGTTTGGTGGTTTAATTGCTTTGAAAAAAAAGTAACATGGTCAAAACGCAACTTTATCAAAAGTATGGTGGTCAAGTTTACCATTGATTTTTAAACTATTTCCTAATTGTTTTAAGAGCACAGTGCCCGGCCGGTTTGATTTGTTTCAAACGGATCTATGGTTAAAATAAAAGGTTCAATTCTACCATTAGCCCCTATATTATGTATAAGTTATTGATTTAGTTCTTATAAGTTCATGTACTTTTCAAATTTAAAACAATTCATATTGATTCAAATGTTACACGGACAATATGACTAAATTACAAGATATTAAAATGATTAAACTAAAAAACAAAATTTAAATCTACGATTTACACATAGTACAAGAACTGATAGTACTAATATCAATTCAAATCGAATTTTAAAATTTAAAAAGTATGATTATAAACGAACAGTTTAGGATATAAAGACTAAAGTTACACCTTACAATATAAGGACCAACATAAGAATTTGACCAAGATAAAACGACATTGTTTCATTGATGAAATCTAAAGGATATTCATGTATTCTCATTTATTCTTTTTCCACTAGCTTTAAAATATTATTTGAACAATTAAGTGGTGGGATCAAACTATCACACTAAATCCATAGTTCTTTCTTTCAATTAAGGAATACAAACGTAAACAAAGTTCTTTTTATTAGGCTTAAGGTATAAGAAGAAATTGAGATTTTGTAAAAAAAAAAAATTAAATATAGAATTTTGTACCTAATTAAGTCTTTCAACCAATAAATTAAATCAATTAAGCCTTTTAACTAATTTTGATCATTAAATCTTGACAATTATTTTTTAGATATTACTGTCACATGTTGCACTACGGTTTTATCGTGCGACATTTACATATTTTTTAAAAAATATATATTTTATAAGTTTTTTTTTGGAATTTTTATGACTTTAAAGAATTTTTTTAAAATATTTTTTAAAATGTCAAGTGACAACACTGTAATATTGGTCAGATGACTTAATTAGTTCAATTTATTAGTTTAAGGAATTTATTAGGTGACAAAAATTCAGGGCTTAAATTGATTGATTTTTTAAAAGAGTTCAAGATCTTATACCTTTAGGGATTTTATTATATGAAATATTAACTTTAATTTTTATGATGATTAAATAAATATATAAAATTTATACAAATTAATAATTATTTTTATAGCCTAGTGTATCTATGTGAATAATAAAATATGAATAACATTTTCTATAAAAAATTAATTTATTGAAAATAAAGATGTTCACCGAGTCTTTGTTTAATTAACATGATTGTTAGTGCAATATTCATCAAGATATGAGTTCAAATGCGTTGAATTACATGCTATCCTTTGATTTAGTGGTTTAAAGATATAAATTTAAATATTAATCAAGTAAAAAAATATCAAATTAAGTAAAGTTTTTGTCCCTCCCAACTTTCAGATTTAAATGTTAAATAAACTCTTGTCTCCTCTAATTAGGGATGTAAAAATAGGTAATCAGATGTGTTATAGGTCGGGTACTGTCAGGTCGGGTAAAATCGGGTACAGGTCATTTTTATGTTTTGACTCGACTCGGGTCGAGTGCGGGTCCATTTCAGGTCGGGTCAAAACGGGTCAGGTCCAAAGCAGATAATTGACAGGTTAATTCTGGTTCGGATACACTTCAGGTCAGGTCCATTCAGGTCGGGTCCATTTCAGGTCGGGTCCGTTTCAGGTCAGGTCCGTTTCAGGTCGGGTCCATTTCAGATCGAGTCCATTTCAGGCCGAGTTCATTCCAGGTCGGTTGCATTTCAAGTCGGGTGCATTTCAGGTCGGGTTAATTTCGGGATTGGAATTCGTATTGAGTTTGAGTTCGGTACAACGGTATAAGTAGTCGATAGACTTTAGGTTGGCCTTCGTCAATCGTCATTGATTTTAAGTTAATTATTTAAAGTCATATCAAATTAAAATTATAAAACATTGGAGTAATTAAAAAAATAATGAAAATGGGTCAATTTGGACTGAAAAAGGGTCAATTTGGATTGAAAATAAAGCTTTATGGATTATATGAACAAAAATATCAAATTAAAATTATAAAACATTAGACAAATTTAAAAGAAAACAATGAAAATGGATCAATTTAGAATAAAAATACAGTTTTAGGGACTATAATGAACAAAAATATCAAATTAAAAGTATAAAAATTGGAGTAATTAAAAAACAATAAGTAGAGGTCAATTTATAATAAAAATAAAGTTTTAGGGACTAGAATGAACAAAATTTCAAATTAAAATTATAAAAGATGGTGAATTAATATATATATATATATATATATATATATATATATATATATGTATGTATGGGTCAATATGGAATTAAAATAAAGTTAAGGGACTAGAATGAAGAAAATATCAAATTAAAATAATAAAACATTGGATAAATTAAAAAAAATATGGGTCAATTTGGAATAAAAATAAAGTTTTAGGGTCTAGAATGATGAAAATATCAAATTAAAATTATAAAACATTAGACGAATTAAAAAACAATGAATATAGGTCAATTTGAAATTGAAATAAAGTTAAGGGACTAGAATGAACAAAGTACCAAATTAAAATTATAAAACATAAGACGAATTAAAAAATAATAATAAATAGGGGTCAATTTGGAATTAAACTAAAGTTTAGGGGACGAGAATGAACAAAATATCAAATTAAAATTAGGGTAAACTAACCAAATGACCACCATACTATGGTAAATGTATTAAAATGACCACATTAAAAAAATAAACTCAATTGACCACCCAAACTATTGAAATTGGATCAATGTGACCACCAGTCGTTAATAGGCTAATGGAAGGTGACATGGCAGTTAAAAAATTAAAGGTATAATCACACATTTGGTCCTTATTATTTATACATTTTTTCAATTTAGTCCTAATTTTAAACTAATAAAATAAATTAATTAGGTGGTGACATGTGTCAACACTTTATTAGAGGAATTTAATTATTTATATTTGATTAATAAATTATTTTCTTTGTCCAATCAGGTGGTGACACGTATCACCACCTAATTAATTTATTTTATTAGTTTAAAATTAATTATCTTTCCCATTCAAGTATGCAACCCCTAGAAATGAAAGAGATGAACCTCTAACAAGCCTTCTTAATAGAAATTCTTGAGGATCAAGTGCATCAATGTTGACAACCCTTTCACTCCAAAGATTGCTTCTTGAATATGATAAATCATTTCCAGGGAGTTTTAAGTCAGCCAAGTTTATGGTGTGATTAGATTGAAAACGTGTAGCAAAAACCAGAACAATGAACACCAAACAGAAGGCTAAAGTTGCAGAATGCACCAGCCTTCTTGATTGCTTCTCCATCTGCTTTCAATCTGCAAAGAAAAGAAAAAAGGGCCCTATTTGATTGTAAGGAGTTGAAGAAAAGCAAATTTGAACAAGTTTGCATAAGGTGCCACATTCCTCAAATTCAAATACAAAAGGTTGGTATGCATCAATAGAGTTACAGATTCATGTTGTATAAAGAAGATGAATAAAGGGGATATGTTGTATATCAAGGATCCGGCCATAAGGGGGAAAATAGATACGTTTTGGCGATTGTCCTATCCGACCACGAGTGGTTCCGATGACCAATGGATCAACCCCATCGAGAATCCGAGCTTTGGGAGCTTGGGGTGCAACCGAGTGCTTGTTTGCGTTGCTAAAAACGATAATATGAAACAGAGAGGCTTGTATTACTGCGAGAAGCTGAAGCAAAGTGGATGGGGCGGTGAAGTGGAGCTGATGAAGGCTCGAGCAGAGCAACATGTGTTCCATTTGCTCAACCCCAGCTGCGAAAATGCTGCGGCTAAGCTGAAGAAAGTTGCAGATTTCATCAACCAAGGTAAGGCTTGAAAGTAGTATTTCCTTGAATTATCAATGGCGGATCATACCTACAATGGAATATGATTCCGAATATCTTTATGTTATCTTTCTTGCAGGTTGTGTCGGTCCTGACATTTCTAGATCTTACAGGTTCATCTCTTTTATTTCTGGGTGTTGCATACTTTGATTGGGAAAGAAGGTGAATTAATTTTAAACTAATAAAATAAATTAATTAGGTGGTGACACGTGTCACCACCTGATTGGAGGAGGAAATAATTTATTAATCAAATATAAATAATTAAATTTCTCCAATAAGGTGTTGACACGTGTCACCACCTAATTAATTTATTTTATTAGTTTAAAATTAGGACTAAATTGAAAGAATGTGTAAATAATAAGGACCAAATGTGTGATTATACCTGTAATTTTTTAATTGTCACGTCACCTTCCGCTAGCCCATTAACGTCTGGTGGTCACATTGATCCAATTTCAATAGTTTGGGTAGTCAATTGAGTCGATTTTTTTTAATGTGGTCATTTTAATACATTTACCATAGTATGGTGGTCATTTGGTTAGTTTACCCTTAAAATTATAAAACATGGGACTAATTAAAAAAAATAAAAATGGTCAATTTAGAATACAAATAAAGTTTAGGGACTAGAATGAACAAAATGTCAAAGTAAAATTATACATTATTGGACTAATTAAAAAAACAATTAATAGGGGTCAATTTGAAATTTAAAGGTTTATACATACATACTTACATACATTAGAATTTAAGGATTAGGGTTTAGGATGTAGGATTTAGGTTTGAGATTTAAGGGACTAGGGTTTAGCGAAAAGTCATTAAGGGTTTAAGGTTCATACATTGATAGGTACAAACATATATACTTACATACATTAGGGTTTATGGTCTAAGGTTTAAGTTTACGGTTTAAGGGTTTAGGGTTTAGAGAAAATTCATTAAGGGTTTAGCATTCATATATTGATAGGTACATATATACATACTTACATACATTAGGGTTTATGGTTTATGGTGTAGGGTTAAGGTTTATGATTTAAGGGCTATGAAAAATTCATTAAGGGTTTATGGTTCATACATTGATAGATACATATATATATACTTATACATATTAGGGTTTAGGGTCTAAGGGTTTAGGTTGATGATTTAAGGGTTTAGAGTTTAATGTTTAGGCTTCTGTGAAAATCCCATGTCCCAGCTTCTAACTAGGTTATAAAAAGTGTGTCTCGGTTCTTTTATATCCGAGTGTTACATGCAAATGAAAATGATAAAAAATTCGATTGCTTCTTCTCTCTGAATCTCTGATTTTGTTGTCTAGTTAACTTTAGGGTTTGTCTTGTTTCGTCTTTTTATTTTTTTTTGCTATTTTTGGTATAGTAACTTTCTGTTCTTCTTGTCTGTGTTGCCTTATTTTCTTGATCGGGAGAGACACGACGATAGTCGGCGTGGAGGAGTCAGAGGAAGCAGGAGAGTCAGGCGCTTCGTTGTTGTACGCGCGCATAAAGAAGGGCGCGTCGGCTTCTGGAAGCTTCCCGTATTGATCTTGGAGTGCCCGATCGTATCCTAATCTGATGGTTGTGAATGTGTGCGACGCGAGACGAGGGGCCAGTCATCTAGGGTTTCTTGTCTCTTGTGATCTAGGCCGTTAGTTCCAGGGCCAGATCCAACAACTGTAGTTGTTGCGGCGCCAAGGTAGAGGATGACCAGCTAGGGCTTCCCTTCGTTACGCAACCTGGCCGGCTGCGTAAAAAAGACAAGGCACGTTAGGGTTGTTTTTAGGGCTTTGACGATTCGGGCATAATTGGGTTAAATTGTAATTTTATTTGTTATATTTTTTTGGGCTCTCTCTGTAAATAAACCGTGGGTGATAAAATTGGAATCTTTTATTTATACTGGGCTGATTTATTAATGCTTTTGAGTCTTATTTATGATGGTGATAATAATATTAATAATATTCATGATAGTAATAACAATTAATATAATAATAATGATAAATAATATTGATACTAATAAACAACAACAACAACAACAACAACAATAATAATAATAATAATAATAATAATAATAATACACAGTAATAATAAAGATAATAATAATAATAATAGCAAACAATAAAAGGATAATGATAACATGTTAGTAATATTTACGAGTTTTTCAAATAGACAATATCAATATGATAATTAATAATAGTGATAGTAATGATAATAGTATAAGGTGATAATATATATATATATATATATATTTTTCTCATTTTTTGTTTTTTTAATTACCTACTAGCCCATTAAAAGCTCATTAATCAATATAAACTAAGGTGGCCCTCAAGCTTGGACAAAATTAGTGATTACATTAATGAGAGAAAAAAATTAATCTAATTTATTTTATAAGTAACATAACTTTTTTTTGAATATTAGTTAAAAGTAATTGATAAATTATCAATTACTTAGCATTTTTAATAATTGAGAAAAAATAAATATGTTTAATGTATTAGATTGAAAGTATAATATAATGTCTAATTTAATATTTCTTAATTTCATAAATTATTTGTATTACTTGGCTCAATATTTTTAATTTTTAGTATTCACTATTCATTAAGTTTATGTAATTGATAAATTATCAATTACTTAATATTATTTTTTTCAATTTTAGTACTTAATATATATATATATCATATATGTATATCAATATATGTATGTGTATGTGTATATGTATATCTATCATATATGTATATCAACTCATGAAAGTTTTTAATTATTAAGTCATAGATTTTGGGTTAACATCAGTTCAGGTCAACAACAGGTCAGATCACTTAACAGGTCGAGTCCAATCAAATCTCGGGTCAATTCAGTCAGATAAAATGGGTTATCTGTCAGGTCAGCTTCAAGTTCGTTTCAGTCGGACGCAGGTCGGGTTCGAGTCGTTTTCAATCGGACGCAAGTCGGGTTTGGTCACTACAGTAACAAGTCAAATTCAAGTTCGAGTCAACAACAGTCGGTTACAGATCAAGTTCGGATCATTAAAATTTCAAGTCAAATCAAGTTCTGACTCAAACAGGTTTCAATTGGATTTTAAGGTCGAGTCAACTTTTTACATCCCTACTTCCTATATTTGATTCTATTTGTTGACATTAAATCCCAAATTCAAACCCGACAACTCCCTTCCCAACTTCCCCTTCTGCTCAGATTGTATTAAATATGAATCTTAAAAAAAGTAAGAATAAATCCCCATGTTCCGGTCATGAGAAAATGAAAAGGAGATCAAGCTTTTTGGAGTGTCCGTTTGAAGGTGGGTCAGGCAGCAAAGGAAGAATCTACATCTAATATTGATACAAGTGGGGGGCAGTGAAGGGACGAAATTCAACTAACCCAAAAAATGTAATCACATTCCCATTGGCCTACTTCCAACCCATCCAGAGCCTATGGTTTATATTTTATACACAGGTTAGGGCCAATTCAAACATTCACAAATCTGGAGTGCTTGAAGAATAGGCACATCCAATTTCACAACAAGCTGCTCCACCCAAAATGGTGTTAGCTAGCAGCATATCTTTAGCAATCTTCATGGTTAATTGAGGATGATCAAACAATCCAAAAGCCAATAACTTAGATACCACAACATGCTATTTTCAAAACCATCTCCCTACATTCATTGAATGCCTATGGCAGTGCCCAAAAGCTGAAGGAAATAAAAGGAAAAACATAAAACTCTGACAATGACCATCACAAACCCCAGTTCAAACTCCGACAATGAAACCCGATCACCTCGAGGTTTAGACCTGAGCATAAAAATGGAAGCATGAGTCCCTTAGAGTTCTTTTTTCCCCTTCCATATCACTCATACAATGAGCAGGGAAATCAAGATTAGAAAACACCATATCCAAGCATACAAAGGCTTTTCAGAATTCTATACCAGTAATAAATAATGAAATGAACCGAGACAGTTTTATTATTGAATATCGAACCATGATTCGTTTATTGAGGTGTTCTTCTCTGCCTCATAAATCTTAAGCTTTTCTACTCCAACAAAAAGAGACTCAGTATAATAATTAACAACCATATGAATAATACAAATGAATAAACTCACATATGAATAAAATTTTGCCGGACTTTTATCACCTGAAATCGCCATTCCCATATCAATTCTGTCTTCCAAATGACAATCATCTAAAACATAGCTTCCCAATCTTCCATTCTTCCTCGTCGGCCCGATGAGTGCAGTATACAGAATAAAGAAAGAAACACAAGCAGAGCACACATGATGGGCGCGTGCAAAGACCACCTAGAGCAGAGACTCTTGGACAAAGATTTACAACCTGTGGGGGGACATGCCCTAAAATACCATGGATAGCTAAACTGATCGAGGAGCTATTGCTTCTACATGCCGTTCCTCCCAAAACTTTGTTCATCGTCTTCATATCGGTTCTACAAAGTGTTGATTAAATAAATAAATGAATTATGATGTTCAATTAGCTTATATTTCAATCAAGTCAAGAGTGATGGAAGTATAATTGAACCTTGGAATCCCGAATCGAATCGCCGGATTCGGAATCCTGAACCGCCAAGCAATCCCTCGGCGATTCAAACAACGACAATGGGAACTGCTTGAAAACAACACCGACGTCAAAATAAATAAGACCCGAGGTCGGGACGTCGACCCGAATCCCTTTAACCGGGAACCAAAGAAACAACTCTTGAGCGGAAATACCCGACAACGCCCCGATCTGTCCGTAACTCAAAGTCCCGGACACGTTCCTGTCGTAATGCATCTGGCTTTCGAACTTGGTTTTGCAGGGCTGATCCAAATGAACCTGGAAGCGACCCGTGGCGTCGAAGTCGAACCGGGTGATTCCTTTGGGAAGAAGCCCCGTGGGCAGTCCGTGGGCTTTTAGGATCCCGTAAATGGAATCCTGATCAGCATTGGCAAGCGTGAAGAAGAGAATGAAGTGAAGAAACATGGGTGTAAAAAGTAAAGGAAGCATTTTTGGTGTTAGAGCATGAAGATTGGATTTGGGGGAGTGGATTTATGGAGGGAAATTGGGATAAGAAAGAAGAGAAGAGATGTAGAAGGAGACAGCGTTGCCAGCTTGAGTACAGAGAGGATTACTGGATTAGGACAATCATCAATTATTGCTAACTGGCTACTCTACAACTTGTTATTTCATACATAATATCATTAATATATCAATTATCAATTTCTATTTAAATTTATTATTATTATTATTATTATTATAAAATATACATTACCAAAATGTGATCTCCTAATTCGTCTAGTGACTAAAGATGCTCATATTATCTTATCTCTTATGAGTTTGAACCTAGCATGGGAATATAATTTCTTTATTTAATAAAAAGTATTCATTACCGAAATATATGTGTCCTTGTTTTGTAAACTTTTAGTGGAAAAACATATTATATTCATGTTAGTACGATATTTTATATATTATTTAAATTATTTTTTAGGTTTAAACTCTTTAAGTGGTTTTAGTGACAAAAAGGTGATGTCACTCCTCCTAAATAATTTAAATTTTAACAATATGATTTGTAAATGTACAGTGCATGGATTTTTTTTAAATTTAAAATCGAATTAAAGTAATGATTGATAACATTTTAATTATTAATTTAAGATTTATAATATTGGATTTTTTTTCGAATAATCAAACTCTTAACATAATATCAATTGAAGGCTATAATTTTTTTGTCACAGAGGGACTTGAGCAGTCTTAATTATATATACTAATTATGAGGAAGACAAAATGATGGGTTTTTGTCGAGGTTTCCATTATTGATTGTATCCATGAGACTAGGAGGAGAACAAATAATTGTTAATGGGCTTGGGCTTCCCACATAAGGGGTCGACTATGAAACTAATTGATTTTGTTTACGGCATAAAGAAAAGAAATGCCCGTAAATTGATTAAATAGTTATTTTGGCGTGTATTTTATTTTTAAATAATTTAATCTTCATTGTTTTATTTTGAGTTAAAATAATCTGTCTATGGATAATTTTTTTTAATAATCTAACGGTAAATGACTTAAAATAATACGACAAACTGTAATCACTAATTTTGTTCGGTTATTATTTTTTCCACTTTTTACTATTATTGTTTATTATTATTATTACTAGTAGTATTAGTATTGATTAGTATTATTATTATTAATAATAAAAAAATTAAAAATTAAAAACTAATTAAATTAGATCAGTCCGGTCCATTTACATTATAAAACCATATAATATACAATGCCCGTTTGGCCCAGAGCTATCAGAAACCCTAACTATGCTATCCCTTTCTCTGCGCAGTCAATGGAGAGCCGTTGGATCAAGCTAGATCCAAGGGCCACATCAAGCTCGAGAGCCGTGTAAGATATACGCTCGACCCCTTCGTCTCCCCGCGCGCATGTAGCAGACCGCCCGAGACTCTGTAGCTCTCACGCGCCACGTGGCCTTATCTGATGCGGCCACGCCATCAACCAAGAGCCATCTGGACCGTCCACTCCATGCGACATATCAATTGTTGGATCAGATCTGATCCAATGACTCAAATTAGATCTGCTTGGGAAAGACTCTTCGCCTCCGGTTCTCTGATGCCGCTACGTGTCATGATCAACAATCGCCCTTTGATTACGGACCAAGAAATGCCACGTCGTCGTCCTCTCACCTTCTCTCGAACCACCGTGCGTGCGAAAACAATAAAAAAAGAAGGGATTTCAGATTATCATCAGCCAATCCATCCAACAGTAGAGATTAGTTTTTATTTTTTATTTTTCATGTAAACGAATATAAATCGGTAACAAAAATCTTGAAAAAAGATTAGGCAAAATTGGAGGAATAATCCACTTTAATTACTTATTTAGGGTTGCTTTAAAATTATTTGGGAGAATTGGCCAAAATCTACAGGACCTTGCCACCTACAAATGGCGAGGTGAGAGCACAATGTCTTCACATGGCGTTGTCTAGTGAGATGCTCTTACACGGTGTTGGGTCACGTCGGCACGCCCCGTGACGCATAGGAAAAATTAATCCGACGTAATCCAGTCAGGATCCATGTACAAGAATGAATCCGGGGTGAAAAGATGAAGAGTTACCTTTTAAAACTCTAGAAACTGGAAAACCGATGGTATGTCGAAATAACCACGTCAAGTAAAACCGGAATCGTCACAGGTTCGCAACGACCTCTACGGAGTCCACCTGAACAAAACGAACAAAGTTTCCACCTCCCTAACACTTAGGGATAAATTTCGACAGGTTTGAACACCTTCTAGGGAGAAGTCGAAATCCCTCAAGGGATTCTTGAGGGAGTCTGAAATCGACTAGAAGTTCAACCGGGACTTGCAATCTAGCAAGGGAACCTTCAGGGATTTGCCAGGGGCAAGTAGAACACCAAAAAAATATCGAACAGCTTCTCAGAGAGCTTTCTGGGATATGTCGAATTCTAGTGGGGAATCCCTAGGGGTGTTGTCGAAATCTTCAAGAGAAGGAAGATGGATGATTTGGTTGCTAGCCCTTGTCCATTTAAATAGTATTCAGAGACTTAATTCTAGTTGAATTCCTTAAATCCAAGTTTAACCAAAATTCATAGAATCTAATTCTACTTGAAATTGGTTTATATTAAATATATATTATATTTAATAATATTAAATGAAATATATATATTTAATTATGTAGAATCTTATTCTACATAAAACATAGATTTAAATATACATTATATTTAATCCAAATATATATATTTTTATTATATAGAATCTCATTCTATCTTTACTTGGATTTAAATATATTCAAATATATATTTTAACTATGTAGAATCTAATTCTACATAAACTTGGAATTAAATATACATTATATAAATTCCAAATATATATATTTAAATTTCTAGAATTTTATTCTATAATATTTTTATTTTTCATGTAAACGAATATAAATCGGCAACAAAAATCTTGAAAAAGATTAGGCAAAATTGGAGGAATAATCCACTTTAATTACTTATTTAAGGATTTAGGGTTGCTTTAAAATTATTTGGGAGAATAGGCCAAAATCTACATGACCTTGTCACCTGCAAATGGCGAGGTGAGAGCACAACGTCTTCATATGGCGTTGTCTAGTGAGATGCTCTTACACGGTGTTGGGTTACGTCGGCACGCCCCGTGACGCATCAGAAAAATTAATCCGACGTAATCTAGTCAGGATCCATGTACAAGAACGAATCTGGGGTGAAAAGATGAATAGTTACCTTTTAAAACTCTGGAAACTGGAAAACCGACGGTATGTCGAAATAACCACGTCAAGTAAAACCGGAATCGTCACAGGTTCGCAACAACCTCTACGGAGTCCACCCGAACAAAACGAACAAAGTTTCCGCCTCCCTAACACTTAGGGATTAATTTCGGCAGGTTTGAACACCTTCCAGGGAGAAGTCAAAATCCCTCCAGGAATTCCTGAGGGAGTCTGAAATCGACTAGAAGTTCAACCGGGACTTGCAATCGAGCAAGAGAACCTTCAGGGATTTGCCAGGGGCAAGTAGAACACCAGAAAAATATCGAACAACTTCTCAGAGAGCTTTCTGGGATATGTCGAATTCTAGTGGGGAATCCCTAGGGGTGTTGTCGAAATCATCAAGTGGAGGAAGAGGGATGATTTGGTTGCTAGCCCTTGTCCCTTTAAATAGTATTCAGAGACTTAATTCTAGTTGAATTCCTTAAATCCAAGTTCAACCAAAATTCATAAAATCTAATTCTACTTGAATTTGGTTTATATTAAATATACATTATATTTAATAATATTAAATGAAATATAAATATTTAATTATGTAGAATCTTATTCTACATAAAACATGGATTTAAATATACATTATATTTAATCCAAATATATATATATTTTTATTATATAGAATCTCATTCTATCTTTACTTGGATTTAAATATATTTAAATATATATTTTTAATTATGTAGAATCTAATTCTACATAAACTTGGAATTAAATATGCATTATATAAATTCCAAATATATATATTTAAATTTCTAGAATCTTATTCTATAATATTTAAGTCACTAAATATTTTCCATACTCTAAATAATATTTGATAAATACATTATTTATCGAATATTATTCCCATTTAAGGGAGTTGCCGATTTCCCATATCCCATAGGGGATTTTCTGTAACTTCCCTAAAATAGGGAGTATGGTTTCCAATTTTTGTTCGTTTCATTCGAAGGGTGTGACCCTTATAGGTTCATGCAATGTTAGCAGCAAAATTATAACTGTTCTAATTTTACAAACAATGAGTGGCATCTAGCAATACATCATTGCTACCTAAGTTGCATGAAGTCATGGTTTGACTTTCCTAATTCCTGAATAAACTTTCTTTATGTGTTTCATCCTTTTGTCCTTTATATCTTAGATGAACACAAGTCATGGGTTAGTCACACTTGCGTTGTCCATCTAGTGTTTCTTGATGTCTTGAGTAGATTATTATAAAAGAATCTCTATGATATCTCATATCATAATATTCGAGCATGACTATGCATTTTCTAATCTTACTCAATCAAGTGGCTGAAGATATTTCTCCCATTATGTAGGAGGGACAAATCCTTTCTTGATCAACCATATTTCACTACATAGGTCATCACGTATCCAATCATCAGTCTTTATAATGTAGTCAGTTACGACACACGTTTGACTATGTTAAAATACGTAAATCTTTATGTTCAAATCATGATGATCTCAAGTATGAGGATCATACATATGTTTATCATGAGCAATGTTGTGACTGTCACATAATTACCCAAGAAACATGCTCATAGCGGGTCAATCCATTATGTTGTTTTCTAACAAATACTTATGTGTTGATTTTGACATCTCTATGTCAATGACAACACTTGTTATCAATCAACCACATATTAGTCTTTATATATTATCACTGTCCATACTCGTAATAATATTCGACTAAGGATTCTATTTAACAATAATCGTATTATTGTATGAACATTATTATCCAATGGTTAGTTTGATGCACAGAAACATACCAAATGATAATAACGGCAATGCCATTACTTGATAAATCTAGTAAAATAGTATGTCTATTCAATCATCATATGATTGGTCTTTGGGCATATTCCAACAATCTTCCACTAGCACTAAGACCAATCATTCTCGTATCTAATACGATATGGCTTAGTGTAACTGACATGCTTATGTTGTGTCAAAAGCTTTGTCAGGGAGTTGACAAAGTTATCAACTTTGTGCGTATGTTGCATACTTTCACATCTCCAAGATGTAAGCACTTTAGAATATGTTTGGATTTATTGATGAGATCTGGGTTTTATTTGCTTACGCAAAGGTTCCATCATATCAAAGTTATGTAGCATCTAATATGTTGGGAACAACCCTTAGTTCAGAAGTGAACCCTTTAGATCCAAACATCCTTCTTTATTGCTATGTCGACTGTAATACATTCAGCCTATGTTGTAGAGTTAGATACTGTCTCATGTTGCTAACTCGCAGTATTTTTTATTAATGCAAAACAAATTGCGATCTTTAGTTCCTTTTGATGAGTATGTCATCTACATACAATACTTAGGAAAGTAACAATGCTCCCACTAGCTCTTTTGAAAACAAGACTCCCCTTTGTTTCTAGATAAACCAAATCTTTTGATTGTATCTTCTAAAACGAATATCCCAACTTCGAGAAGCTTGCCTTAGTCTACGGATAGACCTTTGTAGCTTACATACATTCCAAGTGTTTACTGGAGTGACAAAACCTTCTGGATGTGTCATGTACACATCTGTTTCAAGTTTTCCCTTAGGAAAGCGGTTTTAACATTCCTTTATTTGATTCCATAATCATGGTATATAACTACTTGCAAGTGAGATTAAGATGGATTAAACATAGCTACTAGGAAGATGCTTTATCATAGTCTATACAATGAAGTTCGTCAAAAACTTTTAGCGACGAATCATCCTTTGTATGTTTTATCATCCATGTCGGTTTTTCCTTTTTTGAAAAACTCATCCATACCTCTTAGGTTTTACCCTTTTAGGTAACCAAAGTCTATACTTGGTTTTAGACATGGATTTCACCTCATCTCTCATGGCTCTTAGCCATTTCTCGAATTTTGGGCTCACCATTGCTTTCTGATAAGACCTAGTCTTTATCTTGATCCGAAAAGAAGAGTGTTTCCATGTACGGATAGTGAGAAATCCATATTTTTCAAGTAGATGGTATTCTCTTAAGGATCAACACAGTGGTTGTGTTTTGTTCCAATGTTCCTTGATCATTTGTGGAACATTCTCAATCTTTGGTTCATAAATTTGTTGTCTAAAATTTCTTTAAATTCCAAATTCCATTTTTTCTTTTGTGAGAGGTAATCTCTTTCGAGAGAAACTCTCGTTTGAGAAACAAACATTTTGTTCTCATTGAAAAATGAAATCCCTTAGTGATAAGTATTCTCTTTCGAGATAAACTATCGTTTGAGCAACAAATATTTTGTTCTCGTTAAAGTTGAAGAAATAATATCCCTTTGTGAGAATTAATCTCTTTCAAGATAAACTCTCGTTTGAGAAACAAACACTTTGTTCTCGTTAGGATAAACAACAAATGGAGTTTTTAAGGTTTGGACTTTGTAAACATTTTAATATGTAAGTAACCTTAAAACTTCAAAGGTATTCTAGAACAATTCTTAATCCATATATTATATGGCGTTTCGAACCAAGTTTAAAAAAACGATTAAGTATGAGAGTTGTTTTTCTAGTGTGTAAAGAAGTCGAAAATGACTTGTTCTGAATCAAAACATGTCTAACATATTTGATTCTCTTTCAAAGACTTTTCATTCCACTTGTGGGATTTAATTATGGGACAGTCCCATATTCTTTGAAAGTTCATCAAACTTTAAGTATTCTTGAATTTGATCTCATCAAATTACCTTAATACTTTTACAAGTTTGAGATTAGTCATTTGTTTTATTTATCTTATAAATATTATTGATTTGATTAGTTTAAATATCATTGATTCGTTGTGCCATAAGAGATTAAAAGAATAACATTTATTCAAATAATCTCAAAATTAAAATATCTCGTCCTTACAAGATAACTAAAACTTAGGCACAAATAATAATCTTAAAAACTAAAACAAAACTATTTAAGCAAAAACACATGTCCTAATGGATGATGTAGCAACTCTTGCTTTATTTTCATTCGCAGGTCCATGTCTATTCTGATGCCTTCTCTTTAGAAGCCTCTGAGTTTGATGCTTCACTCGTTTTTGCTTTCTTGACTTCTTGTAGTTGTGTGGGGCAGTTTCTCTTCCAATGTCCGGTCTTGTCGCAATGGAAACATTTTCCATCCTTCTTGATTCCTTTCTTAGGTTTCAATGCCTCCTTTCCATCAGTTTTGGTCTTACCATCACCTTTAGACTTTGCTGCCGATTTACCTTTGTTCTTGCCCTTGCGGACCATTAGAACATGTTTAGGTCCTACCTTCTTCAGGTTGATTTCATCAATTCTCAACATGCCGAGCAACTGTGACAGCGTCTTGTTAATTTTATTCATATTGAAATTAAGAACGAACTGATTGAAACTATCCGACAACGATTGCAGGATGACATCAGTAGCTAATTCGTCCTTCAGCGGAAAGCCGAGCTTCTCCAACGTTTGGATATAGCCCATCATTTTTATGACGTGAGCTCCTACGGGAGATCCCTCACTCATCTTGCATTGAAATAGAGCTTTAGAGGTCTCGTACCTCTCTTGACGAGCTTGCCCTTCATAAATCTCCTTGAGATTTTGAATCATATCATAAGCTACCATGTCCTCATGTTGCTTCTGAAGCTCAGGGGTCATAGAGGCAAGCATAAGACAACCGACATCCAGCATGTCGTCCATGTGTTTTTTAAACTTGTCTTTGTCAACTCTGGAAGCAGTGGCAACCGGTTCATCAGGAACAAGTTCTTCAATGACATATTCCTTTTTTTCATGTTTGAGAACAATTCTTAAATTGCGGAACCAGTCAAGGAAGTTTATGCCATTGAGCTTATCCTTCTCAAGGATAGATCGCAGAGATAGAGTATTATTTGCCATTAATTCTACAACAAAGAAAATATGCTACATAAGTTTTACTAAATTTTAAAATTTATAGATAGTTATTTACTATAAATTTACTCCCACTATTTTCTTCAAAATTAAAAACCCTCTAGTTTTAATTTCGTAAAAACGTTTTGATAGTTTTTCTAGTGAGTGAGGATCCGTATTTCACCATTCCTAAATCAGCTTTGGCCAATCTTTTAGGAAATGGTTATTTAGGTAAGTAACACCTTACTAATTACATCTCATGTAATTCCTCATCTTTTGGCGAACAACTCTTGTTCTTTAAATCATCTTATGATTAACCAAAACTTTTAACCACTAGGTTTTCTAATCCTATTAGAACAACCCAGCTAAGTCAATACCAATATCTCAACCAGCGAATTTCACTAGCTTATTCTTCGCGTTTAACTAAGATATATAAATGTGACATTGCTTTGGCAAAGCTCGCATTATATCGATCGAAACTTTAACGAGGGTAAATATTGGATGGTTAAAATAGACTTAGAATTATAGTGAGGGATTTACTTAATTATCTCATCATTTTAACATTGATCCTATCAATAGAACTATGTTTAATCATGCTTATAAAACATCCATTGCATCACATACAAGGTAAATATAAGTGGTAAATAAATATGCAATGATTATAGCCCTTCTTAACCTAAGGCGACCCGTCCAAAGCCAATGAGAGGACCATTCTACTGAAGATAGAATCTGCTTTTGAAACGCCCGGTCCACCAGGGAAGGCCCACCACACTACTACCTTGGTCCTTGCTTTATCTCCATGAGTATTTAAAATTTTCAGAAACTCGCGTTACATGCGAGGGAGTGAGATGAGAAGAGAAGTACAATAGAAGATAGAGAAAGGCACGACACGCATGCCATATTTATAAAAACCAAAACTATAAAGGCTATGGGTTATAACCATGCAAAACAAACACCGTGCAATCAAACATGCATTTCAAACATCGTGTGAATAAAGTAACGACGTGTTTATGGAGTTTTAAACTGATTATCCCTATGTTGCAGTTAATGGGCCAAAGAAGGATCATGAGGTTTCATAAACCATTTGCGTTAACGAACAAATGCACTAGGTAGGTCAACATGAAAGAGAGGTGGCGCACTAGGCACACTTAAGTACCAGTTCTTTGATGATGCCAATCCTAGACATGCATTTTTCATAACGTCTAACCATAACTCTTATGGATTCACCGTGAAAGATAGTTTGATAACTTTTATCAAATTATAAGCCCTTTCAGAGATTTCATAAATCTATAAAACTACGAACAACTACTTGTTCTCTAGACTAACTATTAGTTTGAACATGTTAACATTTAACATTGAAGCAACCTAACATAGTTATAATTAACTCTTAATCATTCAGTGATAATCGAAATAAGTCTTTATTAGGTGTGATACGATAAACGATAAATATCTAAATCGAATCAAACAACATGCATCTCATACATAAACATCACCCAAGAATTTAAGTCCGAATTCGTATGATACAAGTGGCTCTGATACCACTGTTGGGTCACGTCGGCACGCCCCGTGATGCAGCGGAAAAATTAATCTGACGTAATCCAGCCAGGATCCATGTACAGGAACGAATCCGGGGTGAAAAGATGAAGGGTTACCTTTTAAAACTCTAGAAACTGGAAAACTGACGGTATGTCGGAATAACCACATCAAGTAAAATCGGAATCATCATAGGTTCGCAACAACCTCTACGGAGTCCACCCGAACAAAGCGAACAAAGTTTCTGCCTCCCTAACACTTTGGGATAAATTTCGACAGGTTTGAACACCTTCTAGGGAGAAGTCGAAATCCCTCCAGGGATTCCTGAGGGAGTCTGAAATCGACCAGGAGTTCAACTGGGACTTGCAATCGAGCAAGGGAACCTTCAGGGATTTGCCAGGGCAAGTAGAACACCAGAAAAATATTGAACATCTTCTTAGAGAGCTTTCCGGGATATGTCGAATTCCAGTGGGGAATCCCTAGGGGTGTTGTCGAAATCTTCAAGAGGAGGAAGAAGGATGATTTGGTTGCTAGCCCTTGTCACTTTAAATAGTATTCAGAGACTTAATTCTAGTTGAATTCCTTAAATCCAAGTTCAACCAAAATTCATAGAATCTAATTCTACTTGAAATTGGTTTATATTAAATATACATTATATTTAATAATATTAAATGAAATATATATATTTAATTATGTAGAATCTTATTCTACATAAAACATGGATTTAAATATACATTATATTTAATCCAAATATATATATTTTTATTATATAGAATATCATTCTATCTTTACTTGGATTTAAATATATTCAAATATATATATTTTTTAATTATGTAGAATCTAATTCTACATAAACTTGGAATTAAATATGCATTATATAAATTCCAAATATATATATTTAAATTTCTAAAATATTATTCTATAATATTTAAGTCTCTAAATATTTTCCATACTCTAAATAATATTTGATAAATACATTATTTATCGAATATTATTCCCATTTAAGGGAGTTACCGATTTCCCCTATCCCATAGGGGATTTTCGGCAACCTCCCTAAAATATGGAGTATGGTTTCCAATTTTTCTTTGTTTCATTCGACGGGTGTGACCCTTGTAGGTTCATGCAACGTTAGCAGCAAAATTAGAACTGTTCTAATTTTACAAACAATGGGTGGCATCTAGCAATACATCATTGCTACCTAAGTTGCATGAAGTCATGGTTTGACTTTCCTAATTCCTGAATAAACTTTCTTTATGTATTTCATCCTTTTGTCCTTTATATCTTAGATGAACACAAGTCATGGGTTAGTCACACTTGCGTTGTCCATCTAGTGTTTCTTGATGTCTTGAGTAGATTATTATAAACGAATCTCTATGATATCTCATATCATAATATTCGAGCATGGCCATGCATTTTTCTAATCTTACTCAATCAAGTGGCCGGAGATATTTCTCCCATTATGTAGGAGGGACAAATCCTTTCTTGATCAACCATATTTCACTACATAGCTCATCACGTATCCAATCATCAGTCCTTATAATGTAGTCAGTTACAAAACACGTTTTACTATGTCAAAATACGTAAATCTTTATGTTGAAATCATGATGATCTCAAGTCTGAGGATCATACATATGTTTATCATGAGCAATGTTGTGATTGTTACATAATTACCCAAGAAACATGCTCATAGCGGGTCAATCCAGTATGTTGTTTTCTAACAAATACTTATGTGTTGATTTTGACATCTCTATGTCATTGATTACACTTGTTATCAATCAACCACATATTAGTCTTTATATATTATCATTGTCCATACCCGTAATAATATTCGACTAAGGATTCTATTTAACAATAATCGTATTATTGTATGGACATTATTATCCAATGGTTAGTTTGATGCACAAAAACATACCAAATGATAATAACGACAATGTCATTACTTGATAAATCTAGTAAAATAGTATGTCTATTCAATCATCATATGATTGGTCTTTGGGCATATTCCAACACACGGCTCAATTAGCCAAGCCGAAAGGTTGAGCTGCCATGCACAGAAGCAACTTTAAACACGAGTCAAAGCTCGCCACATAGAGGTGGTGAGGTCCTGTGTTCAGGCCCGGCCCTGGGCAGAGGCAACAAGAGCACCCGCCCAGGGCCCACCACTCAAAGGAGTTGCATGTTTTTAATTTTATTCGAATTGTATATATTTTTAATGGTCTTATTTTCTTAATACTTGTTAGTAGGGGCTCAATTTTTTAACATTTGTTAATAGTGGTTTAATTTTTTTCTCTAATATTTATTATTATGGACCTACTCTTAAAATTCAACTTTTTCTAATACTTGTTATTAGGGGCCCGATTTTTTTAATATTTGTTATTTTAGACATATTCTTAAAATTTAATTTATTCAATTTTTTGTTATTAAGAGCCCAATTTTTCAATACTTGTTATTATGGATATACTCTTAAAATTAATTTTTTTCATTACTTGCTATTAAGGTCATGGATTTAAATAATGATATGAAACCGCAACAATGATCGTTACATGACGATAACGGTAGTGGTGGAGCTATGATTTTCTTATAGTGGGGTCACGAGTGAAGCATGGGGTATTGATGATTTCTATACCATTAGAATAAGCATTGTTATCCCCGTATCCCAAAAAATTAAGTGGAGTCAAATCTAATATTTCTTATAAAAAAATTTATATTACCTCATTGAAAATCTCGTACTCCAACAAATCAAGTGGGGTCAATTGCACCCCCAATTTATATGCTACATCTGCCCATGGGTAGCGGCACCATCTGAAACCGCGATACTCGCAACTGTTATGTCCAGAATAACATATGTTATTAAAAGATTTCACAACCGCGATACTTGCAGAGACTGAAATAGCATCTATAATGCTCGCACCCATAATAAAACCTAAATGATTGTAAATACGATCACAACCACAATTTAAAATATTAATTTGGAGCCCATTTTTTATATTCGTCCTGGGCCACCAAAAGCCCAGGTCGGCCTTGCCTGTGTTGCATGCATGACAGGCAGGCATGTGAAAAATGGTCAGGTGGTGGGACATGTTAATTTTTTTGGGTATAATATTTGTATATATATGCTGCCATGGAGTGTGTGTATGGAGTGTGTAGAGAAAAATTGAGAAGAGAAGAAGATTACGAGTGTATAAGGGTTGAGAAGAGAAAAAATTTAGAGAGTTAGAATTGTAGTATATTTGAGAGAGTTTTAGTTAAAAATTTTGGTGATATTTTTTGAAGATATATTCGAACAGTGAAGATTGTTGAAGTATATTTTTTGTAGATCTCATTGGTTTCTCAGAAGTAAGTAATTTTGCCATAGTTTAAAATTTATTAGGTCATGTATGGTTAAAATATGAAATAATTTATTATAATAAATTAATTATAGGGTGTAGAACATAACATCTGCCGTCGAGGATTAAAGATCAAAGAACCTTCTGATCACTTAGTTTATTACCTACAGCGCACTGATTTTTATAATGCTTCATTTGTAACACCCCTCGCCCGGTTAAGAACGAAAGATGTCACATTCGAACAACAAGAAACATATAACAAAATACACATGCTTGGCAAACCATAATAGTCAATTAAGTACACAACTTATAACAAAATATGAATTGAACATGCTTAGCAAACTAAAGTAATCAATCCAATTCATTAAGATAAACATTCGGCTAACATATAAACAACATATCTACAATCGACTATCCTAACATACTAATACTTCAATATACATATCAATTAGCATGTTCAATCAACCTAGAACAAATGTAGAACCATTCGAATTACCCAATTCAAACATTCATAGCATTCAAAAACTTCATTATCATTTTAATTGAACAACTAGACACATATATATATCCTATGTTCAAATTATTAAACTATATGAAACCATTACTTTATACATCATTCGAAACAAGTAACAATCATAGCAAAGTCTAAATGCAAATACCTAAACCAAGCATATAAATCAACTTGTACATATCATATCATTCAAATCCATATCAAGCTTAGATAACTTAAACATAACTTATTCATATCACCAAATCCATATACATACATATCAACCATCAATTCTATTACATAACCTAACTTGTCTTAACTTGTACAAGCCAACTATCAAAATACATATTCTTCCATGCACGTGACACATTAACATAGACTATGCCACCATCTAGGAGACTAAACAAAACTATATCATACTTGTGTTTTGGCTTGCGACGGCTCTCGAAACAAAACGGCTAGCTTTCGGATATCCGAGGACATGTTATTTGGAAGAAGGAAACAATAGAGTGATAAGTACACATAATGTACATAGTGAGGCAGCCCTAAACTTTACCAGTTTCAATCTTTTAAAGTCTTATTCAATCTTTAAGGTTACTTAGCTAGGCTTAGCATGTATTGGAATACCTAGTTAGTCTATCAAAACCAAGTTAACTTAGCTAGTTTCATGAACTAACCAATAGGACAACAAGCATTTACATGTACTATGACTTATTGAGCAGTAACCATTTCATTTAAAACATACCAATTTGGGAATCAAGCTACATATACATTTCATACCAAATTAGACAGTAAGCAACATATACAATTCAAGCCAAATTTGGGCAGCAAGCACATGTACAATTCAAGCTAAATTAGACAGCAAACAACATATAATCACATTGTTATCTTGGCAGCAACATTTTATAGTTTCACATCACAACTTAGTTCATTTTAAATCTCAACTAAGTACACATATTCATTCCATATCATAAGGGCTAATACCCAACTTGTTCATTTAAACATATATCATTGTTCTAATCATGTTTTGCGTAATCAAGTCTTCCTGTAACATGTAACATTAGATACTCAAAATATCAATTTCTCATTTCAACTTATAACAGAGGATGCATAGGCAACAATGGTGACTTACCACCATTCAATTATCAAGGTGACTAACCACCTTATCAGGTTTATAGGTGACTAACCACCATCATGTAACAAAGATCAGAGGAGCTCAATGACTCTAAGGCATGCCCTTCTACCTATAGACACTAATCAAACCAAGAACTTTACTTATCTTTCTTTATTAACAAAAGCATTCACTTGTCAATCATTCATAATTTCAAAGGCATTTAACCATTTCAATAGGCATACACATATAATCAATCAAGCATCATGGTAACATAAAATTCCAGCAAGCACATTAGATCATTTTTATTTTATAATCATCAAAAACCAGTAGCAAAGCTTATCATTTAGTCTCATTCCACACAACTCAAGCAATCAACACATCATATCAACTAATATAAGCTAAGCATGCTTATCTAACAATCAATATACACTTAGGTCAATATTCTTGCCTTTAATCCTTCTTCCTTATCATTTTAAATTTTACCAATCATTATTAAATTCATTACATGCTTCATTCATGTTATCTAATAATAAAAAACATAAAGGTTAGGATACTAATCCTAACACTTAAGCAATGCTACACTCACAAATACTTCCAAGCTTAGTTGTTATCCTTGATGATGATTCATTTCCCCCTTCTCTTTGCTTGATCACTCCTTGAATCTTCTTGAACTTCTTCACCAATGTGATCTTAAATCATAAAATATTATATACAATATCCATTAGTAATTAATTCAAACATATAAATTCATTTACTTAAGCATAATCACCTAGACAAGTGAATCTGCCCCCTAAACTGGCAGTTTGAGTAACCTCTACTAAACTGGCCATATCTTTTCTCACACATCCAAATAAGGAGTTATTTACCATTCTAGAAAGCTTATAAACACACCTTTACATCTATGTATATCACATATTTTTATCATTTTCCTATCAATACATTTATTACTTGAACATAGGGCATTTTCAGAAACCTAATCTGCCTATGCTTAATTTGTGACTTTAGTGCATTTATAACCTATGTTTCACTACACCATTAATATTGAGCTTTTAACCACATTTACCTACATATATTAACATAATAATGATGTTCCATCAACCACAAAAATAGGGCATGTAAGTCCTCAAATTATCAATTCTTACTAACTAGTCCATTTTGTCCTCTATATGTACTAATGATATTTAAACTATCAATTGATATATAATTAAAGCTAAACCATTTATTTTTCACTCCTACAATACCTCCCCTATTTCTAACAAAATTTTCAGAATTTATTTGCATCAATTAAACCCTTAAACATTTTCAAAATTACAATTTAACCTAAGCAGTTTCCAGATTCATTCAATTCTGAGCAGTCTTTTTGTAATTCAATTTTCAGCCACTTCCTATGTCTTTTTCATACCCAAGAGGCCATTTTCTTATAGTACTTATTCAGATCTACAACTTTTATTTACAAAAGTTTTCCTAATTCGAACCCATAACCCATCCGAAATTCAAGTTCAAAACAGGGCAATGCATGAACATTAATATGGGCAGATTCAATCTAAGTTCATGTTCATATTAAATTTCCAGAAATTTAGCTATTCTAACATGAACCCAGCTATCAACCAACTTTATAACTTAATTCTAACCCTATTTACAGCAACCATTCATAATCAAACCTAACAAAACAATATAATAATCTTGAATACACAATCGGGTAACACCTTGATTAGGTTAACATGCATGCAAAGCTTGAAATCTTTCCAGCAATTCAACTTATTTTCTCTCTATTTTTCCTTTGATTTAGGTAAGTTTGGCTGAGTGAAAGTGATGAAATTTGGGTGCTTAATCCCCCTTAAGGCCGTGTGTCTTATGGTGTCTAAGGTGAGGACACATGGTTAGGTAATTAACCATGTATTTTCCCACTAACCTTATACATATATAATATTATTATTTCATGTTAAAATAAATCAGCCCACTACTATTTTATTTTGATTAATCATTTATACTTTAATGATCATATTTTAATCTTATATATATATATATCTTGTATATATATATATACACACACTATATGTATGTATATATATAGTATCATAATCCCACCGAATATACATGTA
The DNA here is from genome assembly GCA_958450335.1 of Hibiscus tridactylites. Lineage (NCBI taxonomy): Eukaryota > Viridiplantae > Streptophyta > Magnoliopsida > Malvales > Malvaceae > Hibiscus > Hibiscus tridactylites. Next base: position 53,705,677 of record OY288286.1, on the reverse strand, counting down.
TACATATGTACACTAGTTACATTTCATATTATCCAACTTATATTAGTTACTACCAAATCTTCATTATTCTAGGTTTTATATATGAATTTTCATGTTACATTTTAATCAATTTATAACCTAATATAGCTTAGTTAATGTTGTTTCATTTCAATCTTGATTAGATCGTAAAACGTTTATGTTATCCTTGTCGTTTTCTATAGTTCGAACTAGGGTACTTTTTAGGGTGTTACATCATTTCTCCGTGGATTTAAGATAGTCTCTGGGTTGATTACCGCATTGATTGAACAGTGGAGAATAAAGACTCACACATTTCATTTTCCATTTGGCGAATGCAAAATAACTCTAGAGGATGTAGCAATATAACTTGGTGTCCCAACAAATGGGAAAGCATTGGTTGAAGAAAATAAGTATAATGCATATGAGTTTTGCAAGCAGTACATGGGTGTTGCGTGTAAAAGAGTTTATCGCAAAGTAGTGCAAGTGTACACGACGCAAGTAGTAAAGTGATACGTAAGTATCGGATATCGTCTCCACAGGGACTGGGCTAATAGCTTTAACCTTGGATTTCTGCACAAGAGGGACAAGAACGAGTTTAATTATTTGTCACGAAATAATAAAGTAGACTGAAAATAAAAGATGAAAATATTCAGAGTAAAGAGTAGGCCGATATTGATTTTCTCCGTAGTGCAGGTGTTTGCATTGTCTAAGACTTCTCTGTTCTGTCGTAGCCCCTGTCGCGGCAGCACCTGCTGCGACAGAGGTCTGTTGTTTGTCGCGGCAGCGAACACACAACTCAGTACTTCAAGCTTGGCAAGAATCCCTGCTATGCTTTGGCCTATCCCTAGGTCCAAGTCTGTCGATGAACACGTCTTTGATGATACCCCCCGGCGTGAATCGAAGGATGAACACCGATGTTGTTGAATTCTTCCTTAGCCACTTAACCTCGTCCTATCCCTAGGTCCGAGATAGTTCAACCATAAACTGGAGAACTCATACTTATTCCTTTCGTATACTTAACTCTCCCGATATTAAGTAAATGTGTAATCTCACAATGCTCCCCCGATACTCTCGCAAGATGTTGAAAACCAGAATAAGCAAACTTGAAGTCTATTTTATTGAACAGAAAAAAATCCTAAAACAATGCAATCCTTGCAACTACTTTACAAAATCAACCCTTAGCCCTAGGGGAAGTTTAGAACATGATGAGAAGGGGGAAAACGACTAGGGTTTAGGGGAAGACGACTAGAGAATAAGATATTCTTCCCTAGGTCGAATTACATGCCTTTATATAGGCCTTGGGTTCAAGTTTTCTAATATGGCAAGAATACAAGTTTAGATTAAAGTACAACTTTATTAAAGACTAAATCTTCAAAGTAGATGTCTTTAATTCGTCCTCTCTTCTTGCTTGGAGTTCCTTCCTTGAACTTTGGGCTTGGCCTTCGTTCTGATCTAGGGCTCAGAAAAATATAAGAGTGCTCCACGACAGACCGACTTAATTTCCTTTTTCTGTCGAGCTCCACTTCACTTCTTCCCTTCATTATTGCTGTCGTCATTGGCTGCCACGGTAGCGGCCATGGCAGCATCCTTCTTCTCGTCTGCAGTCCTGTGTTCCAGCTCTGCTTCTCCGCTGCCAAATATCTGCTACAGCAACTACCTACAAAAGTAACCAATTTCAGTAGAAACTGTGCCATTTAATATAATTGTGATGTATGAATGAAATCCATCCTAAATGCAATGAATTATGCTTGAATGCAGCATAAATCTAGGTTAAATAGGGGGTAAAATATAGAACTTTTACACACACAACACACCCCCAAACTCAAGTTTTTGCTTGCCCTCAAGCAATTAAGACCTAAAAAAGAAATAATTTTTTTTGTTTGGCTTAAAACAATGAACTTTTCCTTACCTACCATTCATTCCCTATTGTGAGCAACACCCTATTGGATAATTCAGGATATATCCGGAACCTTGCTATAATTCTTGTGTAGTGTGTGCATGTTTTGTGAACAATTATATGCCTAGACTCCCTTAGTTTACTAGAATAGCTAAGCTTCTAACTTGAATTTTTGTGCCAACTTTCATCTTTTTGGAGGCAATTCTTAGGCTCCTTTAGTTTTTATTTAGACTCGATTCTCTTTCCTTAAATTAAGTTTGACTAAAGCCGGTTTCGGGCACCTCTAGCTAACTTTCTAGAGCCGATTTCGGGAACCTCTAGGTGTATTGTTTTTACTTTTTCTTAACTTCTTTTCCTAGAGCCAGTGTTAGGCACCTCTAGGGGCAACTCAAGTGTTTAAGCTTTTCCCTATTCTAGTTTACCAGTAGAGTTCTAGACAGTATAAAAGTCACAAAGGGTGTTTAAGAATCAGAACTATAGTAAGGCTCTAAACTGCTCCTAAAACTATCCTAAAGGCACTGCCACGACAGAGGCTGTCACGGCAGGTAAGTTCAGTTCAAAGACTTAAGCCAAATTTTCATTTTTTTTTGTAAAAATAAACTAAACTTTAGACACAATTTCTAAACATAAAGACACTTCATTAATGGAGAGATGCCACCCCCAAACTCAAGGGTTGCATTGCCCTCGATGCATGATGACAAAATGAAAAAAGAAAATAAAAACAATGTCACAATTATAACAAAATAGCAGACAGCAAATATAAGAAAAGAAACTTAAATTTTAAGCGTTGTCGTCGCTGCTGTTGATCTGAATCTGCTGGTGGGCAGTGACTTTCCTCGTTGGTGCCGGAAAATGGCTGGGAGAGGCAGAGGTGATCTTTTTCTTGGCATCCCTCGGAGGCTGGATACAGGTCGGTGAGATCTGGGGTGGTTTCTCCAGCACCTGAACCTCCTTAGAAGAGCTGCTGCTGCTGCTACCACTGCTGCTGCTGCTGCCGCTGTCAGATTTCCCTTGGTCGGATGGTCCGACTCTTGTGTTTGGTTTCTGTCATTTCATCTGGGTGAATTCCTTGGACAGGTTCCTCTTGACAGAGGGCTCGTCATCGGATTCCTCCCAAATTGATGAAGAGGAGAAACCAGCTATGAACGCGTCGAGGTCGGACATGGGTTCTTTTCTCTTTTCCCCCATGACAGATTCTGTGGCAGTGTGGCTGTCGCCTGCAGCTGTCGTGGCTGGGGTTGGGGTGGACGCGACAGACGGTGTTCTCGGTATGGCAACAAGGGTAGGGGTATGGGCAGGGGTGGGGGCAGCAAAATAGTGATCGGGGAAAGCAGGAAACAATACATCTAGAAAATTTAAATTGCTTTTAATGAAATGTACCGTTGCTGTTGTGAAGTCCCGAATAAAGCTCATCAGACCTAGCTTCCGTTCCTCCATTTTCTGCAGGGTGGCAAGGATTTGGGTAGAGAAGTCGACTGAGGGAGCTGCTGCTGTGGGCTGCCTTGGTTCTATGGCGGCAGGCTCTGTTTGGGTGGGCTCTGTCGGTTCACCTGCCGCGGTAGACGGGTTGAAGCTGGAGATTGGCGTTGCAGCTTTCAGCTTCATCAAGCTAAGGATGTTTCTCTCCGTCCATCCTTTTCCTCGGATTCTCAAATCCTCAGCAACTTTAGGGATATTGTGGCCACGACAGAGGGCTGTTATGAGGTAGGGGAAGACAAGTGGTCTCGATGGCCAAAATGCACAATCCAAAATCCCGTCCCGAATGTAGCGGCCAATGTTTATGGGTCTCTCGTTTAAGATAGAATGAACAAGAGCTAACCTGGGCTGATCCATTGTGCTATTGTGTGAGGACGACATGATCCTCTTTTTCACGAAGGCGTTCCACAATTTCGCCTCGAGAGTGAGTTGAACTCGTTTCACCGTCCTTGGGTGTTTGGGATCGGTATTCCACTGGGTTCCTTCTTTGGTGAGTTCTGCCATGAAAACATCATAATCTCCTGCCTCTAGGCTTTCTAGGAATCTCTGATGCCCATCTTCCCTTCTGCCGACGTAGAGTCCATTAAGGGTGTTAATGTACTCTGGCTCAAAAGGGACTTCCTTCCCACGAACTGTCACTACGGTCGTGTCTCTGCTGTCGACGACAACATAAAATTCTCTGATCAGGGTGACTTTCATCTCTTCAGGTTGCTCAGCAAACATCTGCCAATGTAGAGCTCTAATCTTACGGGCTATGAATGGTTTGAGCCCGAGATTCTCCGTTCTTTTGCTGTAAATGAAGCCTTTTTCCTCCCACATATCTCTGCCTTGGAAGGAGCTGGGAGTGGCTACTACTGGGGCAGAGCCTGAGGCAGCACTGCGTCTGGTGTTTCTGGTACTCATGGTTGCAAGGGATTGTAGAAAAATGAAAGCAAATGAAATTCTAGAGAGGAAACAAGTAGAGAGAGTAAAAGTGAAGTGAAAAATGAATAGTAAAATGGGGTTTATATAGATGAGGAGTTTGCTGCCCGTTAGAGCTGTAACGGCAGACGCGAATAACGGGGCCAGCTGTTACGTGGTTTCTGACGCGTTTCCATGTCTGCTGCGCGTCTGTCACACGTTTTCGTGTCTGCTGCGACAGCGTGTTGACAGGCTGGATTTTTCGCGTCTGTCACGGCAGCTGTAACGACAGGCTCCTATTTTGGGCTTTTTGGGCTGATGGTGAGATGGTGGGCTGGGTTCACTTCTTCTCTTCTCCTTGTCTCCTTTATTTCCTAAAATAAAAATAAAAACTTAGTTCCTAAAAATAAAATAATTCTAATTACCTAACAAAATAAATATTTATATATATAATTAAATAATAAAAATAAAATTAAGTTAAATTAGGGATGCCAAGAGGGCCATCTCCTAAAGTAACCACTTCATGCATTCTTGGGGCTTCAGTCCCCTGATAATGCTTTAATCTCTGTCCGTTGACTTTAAATTGGTGCCCGTCTTTTAAGGATTTGATCTTGATGGCACCATGAGGAAATACTTGCACCACTTGAAACGGGCAAGACCATCTAGATTTCAACTTTCCTGTGGATAGTTTCAACCTAGAGTTGAATAACAACACAAGCTGCCCTGGGTAGAACTGTCGTGGCAGAAGTTTCTTGTCATGACACTTTTTGTCTTGTCCTTGTAGATCCTTGCGTTGTCATAGGCCATTACTCGAATTTCTTCAATCTCATTCAAGTCAAGTAGCCTTTTCTGTCCTGCCTTTTCCAAGTCCATATTCACTGCCATGATGGCCCAATATGCTCTGTGCTCAATCTCAACATGTAGATGGCATGTTTTTTCATAAATCAGCTGGTAGGGTGACATTCCCAATGGAGTTTTAAACATTGTTCTGTAGGCCCAGAGTGCATCATTGAGGTGTAGAGACCAGTCCTTTCGAGTTGGTTTAACTAACTTTTCAAGAATGTTCTTTACCTCTCTGTTGGATATTTCGGTCTGTCCATTGGTCTGAGGGTGGTAAGCTGTTGCAATTTGATGTTTGACACCATATTTCCTTAAGGCAGCAGCTATTACCCTATTATCAAAACGCCTCCCTTCATCACTGATTATCGCCTTAGAGATGCCAAATCTGGAAAAAAAATGTTCTTGTGCAAAAACCTCTGAACAGTCTTGGCATCGTTTTTCTGTGTGGCGATCGCTTCTACCCATTTGGACACATAGTCCACTGCCAGGAGGATATATAAATTCCCACATGATGCTGGGAACGGTCCCATGAAATCAATCCCCCAAACGTCGAAGATTTCGACTTCAAGAATGTTTTGCAGCGGCATTTCATGCCTTCTTGAGATATTTCCAGTCCGTTGACATTTATCACAGCTTTTGTAGAATGCTTGGGCATCCTTGAACAGTGAAGGCCAATAAAAACCAGACTGCAAAACCTTGGCAGCAGTTTTGTTACCACCCAAGTGTCCCCCATATGGTGAAGCATGACAGTGGTGAAGCACAGCTTCCTTTTCATCATGTGCTACACATCTCCCGATGATCTGATCTACACATATTTTGAAAAGAAGAGGTTCGTCCCAATAATAATGCTTAACATCATTTTGGAACCTCTTCCTAGCTTGATAGTTAAGGTCAAGAGGAAATATTATGCTAACTAAATAATTAACGAAACCAGCATACCATGGGAGTTCAGAAAACTTACCTGCCGCCATGGCTGTCGCGACAGTGCTTATGGCAGCGAAGAGCTGCTCGTCAGGGAAGGTCTCCAGTATGTGTGTCTCGTCTGTTGGGAGACTCTTTCCCTTCTCTAATCTTGACAAGTGATCTGCAACTTGGTTCTCTGTCCCCTTTTTGTCCTTGATTTCTATGTCGAACTCTTGCAGCAGTAGAATCCAACGAATCAGTCTAGGTTTTGCATCTTTCTTAGCAAACAGATATTTCAGTGCAGAGTGGGCTGTGTGGACCACCACTTTCGTTCCAAGTATGTAGGATCGGAACTTGTCAATTGAAAACACCACAGCCAACAATTCCTTCTCTGTTGTGGTGTAATTCACTTGGGCATCGTTGAGTGTTTTGCTAGCATAGTAAATTACATGGAATAGCTTGTCCTTCCTCTGCCCAAGTGCTGCCCCTACAGCATAATCACTGGCATCACACATAATCTCAAATGGCAACTTCCAGTCCGGTGGCTGTACAATTGGGACTGATACTAGTTTCTCTTTCAGAATTCTGAATGCTTCAGTACATTCAGTATTGAAGTCGAAGGGACGATTCTGTTCTAAAAGGTGGCACAATGGCTTGGTGATATTCGAAAAATTGGCTATAAACCTTCGATAGAAACCAGCATGCCCTAAAAAACTTCGAATTCCCTTGACTGTGGTGGGTGGTGGCAACTTTTCAATTACCTCAATTTTTGCCCTGTCGACCTCTATGCCACGACACCTTACTTTGTGGCCTAAGACTACCCCTTCATCCACCATGAAGTGACATTTTTCCCAGTTTAATATCAAGTTCGCTTTCTCGCATCTCTCGAGCACTTTCTGCAAGTTGCCTAAGGAGCTTTCAAAATTGTCTCCAAAGACTGAGAAATCGTCCATGAATATCTCCAGGAAATCCTCCACCATGTCGGAGAATATAGCCATCATACATCTCTGAAAGGTTGATGGTGCATTGCAAATTCCAAATGGCATTCTCCGAAAAGTGTAAGTACTGTACGGGCAAGTGAAGGTCGTTTTCTCTTGATCCTCCGGTGCGATGGCTATTCGGTTGTAACCTGAGTAACCATCAAGAAAATAGTAATAAGGTTTTCCCGCTAATCTATCAAGCATTTGATCAATAAAAGGCAGGGGAAAGGGGTCTTTCCGGGTAGCTTTGTTAAGCTTCCGGTAGTCCATACAAACCCTCCAACCGGTCACAGTCCTGGTTGGGATTAACTCGTTTTCTTCGTTAGTTACCACAGTTATTCCTCCTTTCATAGGAACACACTGTACCGAACTCACCCACTTACTATCCGAGATGGCATAAATTATCCCATCATCTAGCCATTTGATAATTTCTTTTCGGACCACTTCTCGCATAGCATCATTCAAATGTCTCTGGGCATCAATGGTCAGCTTGTGATCATCCTCTAAGAGGATTTTATGCATGCATAGTGCCGGACTGAAGCCTTGGATGTCAGCTATCGTCCATCCAATATCCCTTTTGTGCTGCTACAACATCTCTATCAGCTGCTGTTCCTGTTCCTGCATCAACTTGGAAGAGATGATTACGGGCAACATATCATTTAATCAAAGAAAAACATATTTGAGCTGCCCTGGAAGAGGCTTAAGATCTAGAACAGATGGCTCTACAGTTGATGGCTTTTGGATGACATGTTCATTCGAGGTATACTTTAAGGGCTCGAATAACTTACCTGGACAATTGCCTATGCAGTTTACCTCCTCATGATCTTCAGTATCAGATATGTCAGAATCTTGAGGAGCTGCTGTCGTCGTCACTGCCATGACAGTCTTCTAAATGGCTACTGGGGCAGTGGCCAAATTTGATGTCATGGCAGTTCGACCTGATGCAGGGTTGGTCAAGGACAACTTCAGTGATAGCCTTGCATTCTTCTTCCGCATCAGCGTGCTTTATTGCTTGGAGAACATTCAGCTTGATCTCTTAATCATTAACTATCATAGTGAGTTCTCCTTTTTCTAAATCAATCAGTGATCTTCCTGTGGCTAAGAAGGGTCGCCCCAGGATGATTGGTGCATTCTCATCTGCTTCACAATCTAAAACAAGAAAGTCAGCAGGAAAGATAAATTTATCCACTCTTACCAGAATATCTTCAATTTTTCCCTTCCGGTTGCACGTAAGAGCGGTCTGCCAGCTGCAACATAACTGTTGTAGGTCGTGCTCGCCCAATACCTAATTTTTGAAATACAGATTTTGGCATTAAATTAATACTAGCACCTAGATCACAAAGTGCCTTACCCACAAATTTATCTCCGATTATGCATGGTATTATGAAGCTCCCAAGATCATTCTTTTTCCAGGGTGGATGCTTGTGCAGAATAGTCATGCATATTTCTGTCAGTTTAACTGTCTCAAATTCCCAATGTCTGGATTTCTTCGACATAGCATCCTTGAGAAATTTGGCATAACCAGGCATCTCCTTGATAGCATCTAACAGCGGAATATTGATGTGGACCTGCTTAAAAATATCATAGATCTTCTTAAGCCGGGATTCCTATTTCAATTTCTGTAACCGCTGAGGAAAAGGAGGTGGAGGACGATAATCTTCAATATGTCCTTCCCATTGCATTCGGATTCGAGGAGGCTTAGATTCTTCATCCTTCTCTTCTGTCCCTTTTGCTATCGTGATAGGTGCATCGGCAGCAGGCTGTTTATCGTCTGTCGGGGTAGCGTTCTCGGTAGTCGATTCTAGGGCTGGTTCCTTAACTGGTTCAGCTTCCTTCTCTAGCCTTGGTAATTTCTTCCCACTCCTAGTTGTGATAGCCTTGCACTGCTTATGTGTGGGTTGTCTAGCGTTTGCAGTATCACTAGGGAATCCTCCATTCTGCCTCAGTTTAATATGCAGGGAAACCTGGCCCATCTGTGTCTTCAGTGATTTTAGAATAGCTTCATGGTTAGTCATCCGCATCTATGTTTTATCCATGAATGACTCAGTCTTCTTGACGAAGTGATTCATGTTCTCAATGTAAGTTCCTGTTTGAGACATAAACATAGCCAAGGTCTGCTCCAATATACTAGTTGTGGCTGCTGGTGGCTGTTGCGGCTGCTGTTGCGGTTGCTGCCGAGCCAGAAGTCTAGGTGCCCCCTGATTTTGAGTGTTCTGTACTTAAGGGTTCATGGCATTGTTCAGGTTGCTCTAAGAGAATTTGGGATCTTTTCTCCAGTTGGGATTGTAATTGTTGGAATTGTAGTTCTGCTTGTTATAATTTCCAACATAAATCTCTTCCTCTAGTTGTAACGGGCAGTCCTCTGAACAACGATTCCCACTGCAAGTTCCACATACCTCTTCTTCAGCATAGACAGGTTGAGAGTCCTTCTTCAGAAGGTTTTCCACTGCCTTTGTGAGATATGCAACTTGTGTCTTTAAGGAATTATCGGCTTCATAATCCTTCACAACTAGTACTCGTTTACCTCCCCTCGATGTGGGGAATTGTTCTTCATTCTTAGCCAAATTCTTTAACACTAGCATGACGTCCTCTGGATCTTTATCTAACAACAACCCATTGGCTGCTGAATCGATTCTCATACGAGTCTGTAGGTTGGCAGCATTGTAAAATTTGATTACCTGATTCCAAACAGGGAATCCATGCATCGAGAAATTCCTCAGAAGAGTAGTGAACCTGTCCCATGCCTCGTGCATTGACTCGTCGTCTTCCTGTTGAAAAGTAGCAATTTCGTTACGTAATGCTCAGATAAATGGGAAGGGTTAAAACGAGACAAAAATTCAAGAGTTAAATCTGCCCAAGTTCATATTGAACCCGACGTTAGTTTTTTCTACCAAGTTTTAGCTCTGTCCCTCAATGAATAAGGAAATAACTGAAGCCTCAGTATCTCCGGATTTACTCCTGGTAGTCTAAACGAACCACAGATTTCTTAGAACGTTTTCAGATGTTCCCTAGCATCCTTTGTAGCAGCACCACTAAATTGGCCAGCTGAATTAATCATGCTGAACATGACAGGTTTCAGCTCGAAATTTTCAGCTTCCACATCTGGCAGGGTGATCTCTAATTCCACATGATCATTGATCATGTAATCTCGACATGACCGGCGTGTGGCAGCAGCAGGAGGATCGATAGGCTATCTGCTTCCTCCATCTCCGATAGGATCTTCAGGACCTCAGGGATTCCCTTGGTTGTTCATGGCCTCTAACAGTTCTTCAAGGTATTCGTTTCTTGCTAATACGAGTCCGATTCGGTTCCTAAGATTGCACGAGCGTTCGATTTCAAGATCTATCTTATACTTAGGTTCCTTTCCTCGTCTCGATCTGCGCATAAACAGAAAACCTTGTGAAAAGCACATGTTGAACAATCCAAGTAAAAACAGAAAAATTTAAAAAGTGCAGTAAAGTAGGGTAAAGATATGTTGCCAGTCCCCGACAACGGTGCCAAAACTTGTTGCGTGTAAAAGAGTCTATTGCAAAGTAGTGCAAGTGTACACGACGCAATTAGTAAAGCGATACGTAAGTATCGAATATCGTCTCCACAGGGACTGAGCTAATAGCTTTAACCTTGGATTGCTGCACAAGAGGGACAAGAAAGAGTTTAATTATTTGTCACGAAATAATAAAGTAGACTGAAAATAAAAGATGGAAATATTCAGAGTAAAGAGTAGGCCAGTATTGATTTGCTCTGTAGTGCAGGTGTTTGCATTGTCTAAGACTTATCTATTCTGTCGTAGCGCCTGTCGCGGCAGCACCTGCTGCGGCAGAGGTCTGTTGTTTGTCGCGGCAGCGAACACACAACTCAGTACTTCAAGCTTGGCAAGAATCCCTGCTATGCCTTGGCCTATCCCTAGGTCCAAGTCTATCGATGAACACATCTTTGATGATACCTCCCGACGTGAATCGAAGGATGAACACCGATGTTGTTGAATTCATCCTTAGCTACTTAACCTCGTCCTATCCCTAGGTCCGAGATAGTTCAACCATAAACTGGAGAACCCGTACTTATTCCTTTCGTATACTTAAATCTCCCGATATTAAGTAAATGTGTAATCTCACAATGCTCTCCCGATACTCTCGCAAGATGTTGAAAACCAGAATAAGCAAACTTGAAGTCTATTTTATTGAACAGAAAAAAAATCCTAAAACAATACAATCCTTGCAACTACTTTACAGAATCAACCCTTAGCCCTAGGGGAAGTTTAGAACATGATGAGAAGGGGGAAAACGACTAGGGTTTAGGGGAAGACAGCTAGAGAATAAGATATTCTTCCCTAGGTCGAATTACATGCCTTTATATAGGCCTTGGGTTCAAGTTTTCTAATATGACAAGAATACAAGTTTAGAGTAAAGTAAAACTTTATTAAAGACTAAATCTTCAAAGTAGATGTCTTTTATTCATCCTCTCTTCTTGCTTGGAGTTCTTTCCTTGAACTTTGGGCTTAGCCTTCGTTCTGATCTAGGGCTCAGAAAAATATAAGAGTGCACCACGACAGACCGACTTAATTTCCTCTTTCCGTCGAGCTCCACTTCACTTCTTCCCTTCATTATTACTGTCGTCATTGGCTGCCATGACAGCGGCCATGGCAGCATCCTTCTTCTCGTCTACAGTCCTGTGTTCCAGCTCTGCTTCTCCCCTGCCGAATATCTGCTATAGCAGCTACCTGCAAAAGTAACCAATTTCAGTAGAAACTGTGCCATTTAATATAATTGTGATGTATGAATGAAATCTATCCTAAATGCAATGAATTATGCTTGAATGTAGCAGAAATATGGGTTAAATATGGGGTAAAATATAGAACTTTTACACACTCAACAATGAGCAAAGCTCCTCCTGAGTCATATGTGGACAGTCCACGTCTCAAAATTTTATGGTTGCAGCAGGATTTTATGGTAACAGATAAATATCGTCGCCGAGAACTTGAGTGTGCATCTCGAGAGTATATATTGCAACTTATTGGTGGGGTATTGATGCCAGATACATCTGGTAATATGGTTCACACACAATATATGTCGTTCTTGGCTAATTTTGACACAACTGCTACATATAGTTGGGGATCTACAACATTGGTCTTTTTGTACCATGAAATGTGCAAGGTCACAATTATGAATGATGAAATGAAGAATTGAGATATGGGTGGATCTCAAATCTTATTGCAGTCGTAGGCGTGGTACATGTTGCCTTATCTAACGCCCATTTTATATGTACCCGTACATATGGAGTTTCTGCTTGTTGGAAGGTAATATTGTGATTATAGTTGTATATGGCTATTTTATTGATCTAATGTTTATCTGCAATGAATTAGAAATATAAGTTCAATATCTTTGTAGATGGAGACATAAGTTGAGGAATGCGGGGGTGGTGCACAACACTATCGGAGATATAAGACTAAAGATCCAAACAATAAGAAAAAAATAATGTATCATAATATTATTTTTTTAAAGTAATATGTTATGTTTGTTTGTGAATTCATATTAATATTTGTGTTTTACAGTTTATTTGGCAGCTGTACGCGAATGACACAATCAAGACTTGCCTACCAGAAATTGTGCTTCAATGTTCATCATTTCGGGGTGTAGTTGTGCCCTTGATTCATTTTTCTATTGTCGAGTTTCATTGTGCTAACAGAGTGTTGCGACAGTTCAACTTCCATCAACCCATTCTTAGAGCTCCACATGAACGTATTCATATTGTTCGTAGAGGTAGATTCAATGAGAATTGGATTGTGAAGCAAGCCGATTTCATTGAATTGTGGGAGGAAAGATGAACATGATGGGCTGAAAATTTGATTCCAATTCAAGCTAGTGATTTTGAATTTAATACAGAGTACTATTCGTGGTTTTCGGAAAATGGAAAATCGTTCATCACATCTCTTAAAGATGCAAATAAATGACTTGTGTTGAGTGTGTAAAAGTTCTATTATTTACACCCTTTTTAACCCATATTTCTGCTGCATTCAAGCATCATTGCATTGCATTTAGGTTAGTTTACAACAAAACATCACAAATATATTAAACGCACGGATTCTACTAAAAGATGGCTGATTTTACAGATTGGTGCCATAGTAGACGGAGAAGGCGGGCGCAGGGCAGAGAAGCAGAAGAGCTGAACTGGACAAGTAGACGATGAGGACGATGCTGCCATAGATCTGTCGTGACAGCAAGTTAGTGGAGAAAAAGTAAAGTGGACCTCGATAGATAGAGAAAATTATGCTCGTCTGTCGTGTGAAAACTATATATTTTTCCAAGCTCTGTTTCAAAAGATATGTCAAGCCAAAGCTCAAGGAGAGGAAATTCCTAGAAACAAGGAGGACGGCTGAAAAGTAGGATACTTGAAGATTAAGTCTTTATTAGAATCTTACTTTTAATTAAAGTTGTAATCCTTGTTAACTTAGAATACTTGAGCCCAAAGCTTATATAAGGGCATATATTTTAACCTAGGAGGAGAAAAAAAAATCCAATACCCCATAACCGACAACAAAACCCCTCCGTCGTTTACCCGCCGTCGATATGTTCTAAAAACCCCATTGGGCCACGGGTTGATTTGTAAAGTAGTTGCAAGGGTTGCTTTGTTTTAGGAATTTTCAGTTCAATAAAATAAACTTCAAGTTCTCTTATTTTGGTTATTAATATCTTGCAAGAGCATCGGGAGAGCGTTGTGAGGTTATCCATTTACTTAGCATCATGAGAGTTAAGTATACGAAAGAAATAAGAGCAAGTTCTCTAGTTTATAGTTGAACTATCTTGTGCCTAGGGATAGGGCAAGGTTAAGTGGCTAAAGAAGAATTCATACACATCGGTGTTCATCCTTCGATTCACGCCGGGAGGTATCATCAAAGACGTGATCATCGACAGACTTGGACCTAGAGACCGGCCAAGGCAGATCTGGGATTCTTGCCAAACTTGGAGTACTGAGTTGGTGTGTTTGCTGCCGCGACGACCAACAGACCGCTGCCGCGACAGGCGCAATGACAGAACTGGAGTTCCTAAGCATTGTAATACCTGCACTACTGAGCAATTCAATACCAGCCCATTCTCTCTATCTTGATATTTCTACTCTTTTATTTACGTTTACTTTATTACTCTCGTGACAACTTTCTCAAATATTTCCTTTACTTTCGTGCAGTAAACTAAGGTGAAGCTATTAGCCCAATCCCTATGGAGACGATATCCGATACTTCGTATCACTTTACTACTTGCGTCGTGTACACTTGCACTACCATTGCGATAGACTATTTTACACGCAACAAGTTTTTGGCGCCGTTGCCGGGGATTGGCAACATAACTCTACCTTTTTTTTATTGCACTTTCCGTTTTTGTTTTTGTTTTTGTTTTTCTTTTTAATTTTCTTTTTCTATTTTTCGTTGGTGCTTTCAACTCTTGCTTTTCACGAGGTTTTCTTGTTTATGCGCAGATCTAAAAGAGGTGAAGATCCTGAGTATCCATTAGATCCGGAAATTGAACGTTCCCTCAATCTCAAGAAACAACTTCGTCACCTTTTAGCCAGGAACGAGTACCTTGAGGAACAGCTAGAGAAGATGGCACATGTCCCGCCCGCTGGTGGTGGTATACCGCCTGTCGGCGACCCGCCTGCAGCAGCCGGACGACGGTCCTGCCGTGACTACATGTTGAACGACCATGTAGAGTTAGAGACCACGCTGCCGGATATTGATGTTGATAACTTCGAGCTTAAACCTGTCATGTTTAGTATGATCAACAATGCCGGGCAGTTTAGTGGTGCTGTGACAGAGGATGCTAGGGAGCATCTCAAAACGTTCCAGGAGATCTGTGGTTCGTTTAGACTGCAAGGAGTTAATCCGGAGATACTGAGGCTTCGGTTATTTCCCCATTCATTGAGGGACAGAGCTAAAACTTGGTGGAATAAACTTACGCCGGGTTCAATCATAACTTGGGCAGATTTATCTCGTGAATTCTTATCTCGTTTTAATCCTTCACATTTATCTGAGCGATTACGTAATGAAATTGCTACTTTTCAACAGGAAGAGCCAATGCACGAGGCCTGGGACAGATTTACTACTCTTCTACGGAACTGCCCAACGCATGGATTCCCCGTCTGGAATCAGGTAACAAAGTTCTATAATGCTGCTAACTTACAAACTCGTATTCGAATTGATTCTGCAGCAAATGGATTATTATTCGATAAAGATCTGGACGAGGCATTGCAAGTTTTGAAAAATTTGGCTAAGAATGAGGAGCAGTATCCGACTGCAAGAAGAGGGGGTAAACGGGTACTTGCTGTCAAGGATTATGAAGCCGACAACACTATAAAATCACAGGCAGCATTCCTTACGAAAGCAATGAAAAGGTTATTGAATGATGATGGATTACAAGGATTTGCTGTTGAGGAAGTATGTGACATCTGTGAGGGAAATCATAGTTGGGATGAGTGCCCAATACAAGTAGAAGAGGGAAAATATGTTGGGAATTACAAGCCGAATTATAATTCCAACAACTATAATCCCAATTGGAGGAAGGATCCCAAATTCTCTTGGAGCAATCCCAATAATGCCCTGAATCCGCAAGCACATAATCAGAATCAGGGATGACCTAGATTGCTGACGCGATAGCAACTGCCGCGGCAACTGACGCCTCAGCAGCAACAGCAGCAACCAGCTGCCACGAACAGTATACTGGAACAGACTCTGGCCACTTTTATGTCTCAGACCGGTACTTATATTGAGAATATGAATCAGTTTGTCAAGAAGACAGAGAATTTCATGGATAAAACAGAGATGAGGATGACAAATCATGAAGCTACTTTGAAATCTCTGGAGACACAAATGGGTCAGGTTTCCCAACATATAAAGCCGAGGCAGAATGGAGGATTCCCTAGCAATATTGAAAATGCTAGGCAGCCCACACATGAGCAATGTAAGGCAATTACTACTAGGAGTGGGAAGAAATTACCAAGGCCGGAAAAAGAAGCTGAAATAGTAAAGGAACCTGCCTTGGATAAACCTGCCGTGGAAGCTGCCCAGACCGGTGGTAAATAGACTGCTGCCGATGAGCCTGTCACGACAGCAGAAGCGACAGAGGAGAAAACTGATGAACCTAAACCTCCTCAGATTCGTATACAGTGGGAAGGACGTATTGCTGACTATCGTCCTCCACCACCTTTTCCTCAACGGATACATGAAGCTAAGCAAGAATCTCAACTTAAAAAGATTTATGGTATTTTTAAGCAGGTTCATATTAATATTCCGCTGTTAGATGTCGTTAGGGAAATGCCCGGTTATGCTAAATTTCTCAAGGATGTTATGTCGAAAAAAATCTAAACTTGGGGAATTTGAAACGATAAAGATGACATAATGTTGCATGAGTATTCTTCATCGGCAGCCACACCAGAAAAAGAAGGATCCGTGGAGCTTCATCATACCTTGCGTAATCGGAAATAAATTTGTGGGTAAGGCACTTTGTGATCTTGGTGCTAGTGTTAATTTAATGCCAAAGTCTGTTTTTCAAAAATTAGGTATTGGAAAAGCGCGGCCCACGACAGTAACTCTATAGCTGGCAGACCGCTCTTACGTTCATCCAGAAGGAAAGATTAAAGATATTCTTGTAAGAGTGGATAAGTTTATTTTTCCTGCTGACTTTCTTGTTTTAGATTGTGAAGCAGACGAAAACGCACCAATCATCCTTGGGCGACCGTTCTTAGCCACGGGAAGATCACTGAATGATGTGGAGAAAGGAGAACTCACCATGCGAGTGAACGATCAAGAGATTAAGTTGAATGTTCTCCAAGCGATGAAACATGCTGATGTGGACGAGGAATGCAAGGCTATCACTGAAGTTACCCTTGATCAACCCTGCATCAGGTCGGGCTGTCACGATATTAAATTTGGTCACTGCAGCGACAGCCACTTACAGGACTGTCACGATAGCACTGACGACAGCACCGACGACATCAACTCCTCTGACTCCGATACATCTGATACTGAAGATCAGGAGGAGGTAAACTGGTTAGGCAATCGTCCAGGTAAGTTATTCGAACATTTGAATTATACTTCGGATAACCATTTAATCCAAAAGCCATCTACTGTTGAACCACCTGCCTTAGAACTGAAGCCCCTACCAGGGCAGCTTAAATATGCTTTTCTTGGTTCAAATGACACACTGCCCGTACTCATCTCTTCTAAGCTGCCGCAGGAACAGGAACGACAGCTCATAGGCATGTTACGGCAGCACAAGAAGGCAATTGGATGGACGATTGCAGACATTCAAGGCATTAGTCTGACGTTATGCATGCACAAAATCCTTCTAGAGGAAGATCATAAGCCGACTATTGATGCCCAAAGGCGGCTAAACCATGCGATGAAAGAGGTGGTGCGTAAAGAGATAATCAAGTGGTTAGATGCTGGTATTATTTACGCCATCTCCGACAGCAAATGGGTGAGCCTGGTGCAATGCGTTCCCAAGAAAGAAGGAATGACTGTGATAACCAATGAGAACAATGAGTTAATCCCAACCAGGACTGTGACCGGTTGGAAGGTTTGTATGGACTATCGGAAGCTTAACAAAGCTACCCGAAAGGACCACTTTCCATTACCCTTTATTGATCAAATGCTTGATAGGTTAGCGGGTAAACCTTACTATTGTTTTCTTGATGGTTATTCAGGTTATAACCAAATTGCTATCGCACCAGAAGATCAAGAAAAGACGACTTTCACATGCCCCTACGGAACGTATGCTTTTAGGAAGATGTCGTTTGGACTATGCAATGCACCTACCATCTTGCAAATGTGCATGATGGCCATATTCTCCGACATGGTAGAGGACTTCCTTGAGATATTTATGGATGATTTTTCCGTCTTTGGAGACGATTTTGAAAGCTGCCTAGGCAATCTACAAAAGGTACTTGAAAGATGTGAAAAAGCCAATCTCGTCTTGAATTGGGAAAATGCCACTTTATGGTGGATGAGGGGATAGTCCTTGGCCATAAGATTAGCTGCCGTGGGATAGAAGTCGACAGGGCTAAAATAGGAGTGATCGAGAAGCTGCCGCCGCCGACCACAGTCAAGGGCATTAGAAGTTTCTTAGGGCATGCTGGTTTTTATCGGAGATTTATTGCAAATTTCTCAAAAATCACCAAGCCCCTATGCCATCTTTTGGAGCAGAACCGACCCTTTGACTTTAATGAAGAATGTACTGAAGCATTCAAGGTTCTGAAGGAAAAACTAGTAACAGCCCCCATAGTACAACCATGTCATATATTATGCTAGTGATTATGCTGACGGGGCAGCACTTGGGCAGCGCAGAGATAAGCTATTTCATGTCATATATTATGCCAGCAAGACATTAAATGACGCCCAAGTGAACTACACCACCACAGAAAAGGAGCTTTTAGCTGTGGTGTTCTCCATTGACAAGTTTCGTTCTTACATACTTGAGACGAAAGTAATAGTGCACACAAACCACTCTGCCCTTAAGTATCTGTTCGCGAAAAAGGATGCAAAGCCTAGATTGATACGATGGATCCTGTTATTGCAAGAATTCGACCTTGAGATCAAGGACAAAAAAGGGATAGAAAATCAGGTGGCAGATCACTTGTCAAGGTTGGAGAAGGGACAGAGTCTACCAATCGATGAGACACACATACTGGAGACCTTCCCAGATGAGCAACTCTTTGTTGCCGCAATCGTTGCCGCGACAGCCATGGCGGCAGATCAGGTTATAAGGAGGTGTGTACCACAAGAAGAGCAAGAAGACATTCTCCATCACTGCCATGCTTCACAATATGGAGGTCACTTAGGAGGCAACAAAACTGCTTCCAAGGTGCTGCAGTCAGGGTTCTACTGGACGACACTGTATAAAGATGCACAGGACTTCTACAAGAACTGTGACAGGTGCCAGCGGACAGGTAACATCTCGAGGAGAAACGAGATGCCACTGTAGAACATTCTAGAGGTCGAGATCTTTGACGTTTGGGGGATTGATTTTATGGGACCTTTTCCATCTTCATGTGGAAATCTATACATCCTCCTAGCAGTGGATTATGTCTCTAAGTGGGTTGAAGCTATCGCCACTCAAAAGAATGATGCCAAGACAGTCCAAAAATTTCTACACAAAAACATTTTTTCGAGGTTTGGCATCCCTAAGGCGATTATTAGTGATGAAGGGAGACATTTTGACAATAGGGTTATTGTTGCCGCTGTTGAGTGTGTAAAAGTGCTATTATTTACACCCTTTTTAACCCATATTTCTGCTGCATTCAAGCATCATTGCATTGCATTTAGGTTAGTTTTTAGTAAAACATCACAAAAAGGATTAAAAGTACGGATTCTACTAAAAGATGGCTATTTTTGCAGGTATCTGCCATAATAGACGTTGAAGGCAGGCGCAGGGCAGGGAAGCAGGAGAGCTGAACTGGACAAGCAGAAGAAGAAGACGAAGCTGTCATGGACCTGTCGTGACAGCATGGTGACAGCAGACTTATGAAGAGGAAAAGCAAAGTTGACCTCGATAGATAGAGAAAAATCTGCTCGTCTATCGTGTGAAAGCCACATATTTTTCCAAGCCCCGGATCGAAAGATATGTCAAGCCAAAGCTCAAGGAGAAGAAATTCCTATAAAGAAGGATGCGGCTGGAAAGTAGGAGACTTTAGAGATTTAGTCTTTATTAGAATCTTACTTTTAATTAAAGTTGTAATCCTTAGATGACTTGAGCCCAAAGCTTATATAAGGGCATAGATTTAACCTAGGAGGCACAACCGATTTCCCCATAACCGAAACCAAAACCCCCTGCCGTCCACCCGTCACCGACATGTTCTAAATTCCCCCTAGGGCTACGGGTTGTTTTGTAAAGTAGTTGCAAGGGTTGCTTTGTTTTAGGATTTTTCAGTTCAATAAAATAAACTTCAAGTTCTTTTATTTTGGTTTTAACATCTTGCAAGAGCATCGGGAGAGCATTGTGAGGTTATCCATTTACTTAGCATCGGGAGAGTTAAGTATACGAAAGAAATAAAAGCGCGTTCTCTAGTTTATAGTTGAACCATCTCGTGCCTAGGGATAGGGCGAGGTTAAGTGGCTAAGGAAGAATTCATACACATCGGTGTTCATCCTTCGATTCACGCCGGGAGGTATCATCAAAGACGTGATCATCGACAGACTTGTGCCTAGGGATAGGGCAAGGCAGATCTGGGATTCTTGCCAAACTTGAAGTACTGAGTTGGTGTGTCTGCTGCCGCGACAGCCAACGGACAGACGCCGCGACAGGTGCTGTCGGCGACGGGAGCGACGACAGAACTGGAGATCCTAAGCAATTCAATACCTGCACTACCGAGCAATTCAATACCAGCCCATTCTCTCTATCTTGATAACTCAATCTTTTATTTGCGTTTTTATCCTATTATTCTCGTGACAATTCTAAACTATTTCTTTTACTTCGTGCAGTAAACTAAGGTGAAGTCATTAGCCCAATCCCTGTGGAGACGATATCCGATACTTCGTATCACTTTACTACTTGCGTCGTGTACACTTGCACTACAATTGCGATAGACTCTTTTACACGCAACAAGTTTTTGGCGCCGTTGCCGGGGATTGGCAACATAACTACATCTTTCTTTTATTGCACTTTGCGTTTTCATTTTTATTTTTATTTTTATTTTCGTTTTTATTTTTTTTATTTTTCTTTAATTTTTCTTTTGTGTTTTCAACTCTCGCTTTTCACGAGGTTTTCTTGTTTATGCGCAGATCTAAAAGAGGTGAAGATCCCGAGTATAAATTAGATCTGGAGATCGAACGTTCCTTCAATCTCAAGAAACAACTTCGCCGACTTTTAGACAGAAACGAATATCTCGAAGAACAGCTAGAGAAGATGGGCCATAACCAACCTGCTGGTGGTTTCATAGCACCCCTTGGCGATAATAACCCACCTGTCGTCGACCCGCCTGGGGCAGATAGACGACGGTCATGTCGTGACTACATGCTGAACGATCATGTAGAGCTGGAGACCACGCTGCCGGATATTGATGTTGACAACTTCGAGCTTAAACCTGTCATGTTTAGTATGATCAACAACGCCGGGCAATTTGGTGGTTCTGCGACAGAAGATGCTAGGGAGCATCTCAAAACGTTCCAGGAGATCTGTGGTTCGTTTAGACTACCAGGAGTTAGTCCGGAGATACTGAGGCTTCGGTTATTCCCCCATTCATTGAGGGACAGAGCTAAAACTTGGTGGAATAAACTTACACCGGGTTCTATTATGACTTGGGCAGATCTAACTCGTGAATTTTTATCTCGTTTTAATCCTTCACATTTATCTGAGCGATTACGTAACGAAATTGCTACTTTTCAACAGGAAGATGACGAGCCGATGCACGAGGCCTGGGACAGATTTACTACTCTTCTACGGAACTGCCCAATGCATGGATTCCCCGTCTGGAATCAGGTAACTAAGTTTTATAATGCTGCTAACTTACAAACTCGTATTCGCATTGATTCTGCAGCAAATGGACTATTATTGGATAAAGATCCGGACGAGGCATTGCAAGTTCTGAAAAATCTAGCCAAGAATGAGGAGCAGTTTCCGACAGCTAGAAGAGGGGGTAAACGGGTACTTGCTGTCAAGGATTATGAGGTCGACAGCACTATGAAATCACAGGTAGCATTCCTCACTAAAGCCATGAAACACTTATTGAATGAAGATGATTTACGAGGATTTGCTGTTGAGGAAGTTTGTGTTACTTGTGAGGGAAATCATAGTAGGGAAGAGTGCCCGATAAATATAGAAGAGGGGAAATATGTTGGAAATTACAAACCAAACTACAATTCCAACAACTACAACCCTAATTGGAGGAAAGATCCCAAATTTTCCTGGAGTAACCCTAACAATGCCCTAAATCCGCAAGCATATAATCAGAATCAGGGGGGTCCTAGATTGTTGACGCGACAACAACTGCCACCGCAGAACCTGCCGCAGCACCTGCCGCCGCAGCAGCAACAGCAGCCACCACCTGCCACGAGTAGTGTATTGGTACAGACTCTGGCCACCTTTATGTCTCAGACTGGCACGTATATGGAGAATATTAATCAGTTTGTCAAGAAGACGGAAACCTTTATGGATGAAACTAAGATGAGAATGACAAACCATGAAGCTACCTTGAAATCTCTAGAGACACAAATGGGTCAGGTGTCGCAGCATATTAAACCAAGGCAGAATGGAGGTTTCCCTAGCAATATTGAAAATGCTAGACCGCCCCCACATGAGCAATGTAAGGCGATTACTACTAGGAGTGGGAAAAAGCTACCAGGGCCGGAAAAAGAAACCGAAAAGGATCCTGCTTTGGATAAACCTGCCGAGGAAGCTGCCCCGACAGGTGATAAACAGACTACTGCCGATGAGCCTGTCACGACAGCAGAAGCGACAGAGGAGAAAAAAGATGAATATCGTCCTCAGATTCGCATGCAGTGGGAAGGACGCATTGCTGATTATCGTCCTCCACCACCTTTTCCTCAACGGATACAGCAAGCTAAGCATGAATCTCAACTCAAAAAAATTTATGATATTTTTAAATAGGTTCATATTAACATTCCGTTGTTAGATGCTGTTAGGGAGATGCCCGGTTATGCTAAATTTCTCAAGGATGTCATGTCTAAAAAATCTAAACTTGGGGAATTTGAAACGGTAAGGATGACGGAAGGTTGCATGAGTATTCTTCATAGGCAGCCACCCCAGAAAAAGAAGGATCCGGGGAGCTTCATCATACCTTGCGTAATCGGTGACAAATTTGTGGGTAAGGCACTTTGTGATCTTGGTGCCAGTGTTAATCTAATGCCCAAATCTGTTTTTCAAAAACTAGGTATTGGCAAAGCGCGGCCCACGACAGTTACCCTACAGCTAGCCGACCGCTCTTACGTTCACCCCGAGGGAAAAATTGAAGATATTTTTGTAAGAGTGGATAAGCTTATTTTTCCTGCTGACTTTCTTATTTTAGATTGTGAGGCAGATGAGAACGCACCAGTCATCCTAGGGCGACCCTTCTTAGCCACGGGAAGATCATTGATTGATGTGGAGAAAGGAGAACTCACCATGCGCGTGAACGATCAAGAAATTAAGTTGAATGTTCTCCAAGCGATGGAACATGCTGTTGTGGATGAGGAATGCAAGGCCATCATAGAGGTGACCTTTGATCAACCCTGCATCAGGTCGGGCTGCCGTGATATAAAATTTGGTCACTGCTGTGACAGCCATCTACAGGCCTGTCACGACAGCAACGACGACAGCAACAACGACAGCCCGACGACAGTGACTCCTCTGAATCCGATACATCTGATACTGAAGGTCATGAGGAGGTAGATTGGTTAGATCATCGTCCAGGTAAGTTATTCGAACCTTTGAACTACACTTCGGATAATCATTTAATCCAAAAGCCCTCTACTGTTGAACCACCTGTCTTAGAACTTAAGCCCCTGCCAGGGCAGCTTAAATATGCTTATCTTGGTTGTGATGACACACTGCCTGTAATCATCTCTACTAAGCTGCCGCAGGAACAGGAACGACAGCTGGTCGACATGCTAAGGCAGCACAAAAAGGCGATTGGATGGACGATAGCAGACATTCAGGGCATTAGTCCGACGATTTGCATGCACAAAATCCTCCTAGAGGAAGATCATAAGCCGACCATTGATGCCCAAAGGCGGTTAAACCTTGCGATGAAGGAGGTAGTGCGTAAAGAAATAATTAAATGGTTAGATGCTGGTATTATTTACGCCATCTCCGACAGCAAATGGGTAAGCCTGGTACAATGTGTTCCTAAGAAAGGAGGCATAACCGTGATAACCAACGAAAACAACGAATTAATCCCAACCAGGACTGTGACCGGTTGGAGGGTTTGTATGGACTATCGGAAGCTTAACAAAGCTACCCGAAAGGACCACTTTCCTTTACCCTTTATTGATCAAATGCTTGATAGATTAGCGGGTAAGCCTTACTATTGTTTTCTTGATGGTTACTCAGGTTATAACCAAATTGCTATTGCACCGGAGGATCAAGAGAAAACGACTTTCACATGCCCCTACGGAACATACGCATTTAGGAGGATGCCGTTCGGCCTCTGCAACGCACCTGCCACCTTTCAAAGGTGTATGATGGCAATATTTTCCGACATGGTAGAGGACTTCCTTGAGATCTTCATGGATGATTTTTCCGTCTTTGGAGACGATTTTGAGAGCTGCCTCGGCAACCTTCAAAAGGTACTTGAAAGATGTGAAAAAGCTAATCTTGTTCTTAATTGGGAAAAATGCCATTTTATGGTAGATGAAGGGATAGTTCTAGGCCATAAAATTAGCTGCCGTGGGATAGAAGTCGACAGGGCAAAAATAGAGGTCATAGAGAAGCTGCCACCGCCAACCACAGTCAAGGGCATTAGGAGTTTTTTAGGGCATGCGGGTTTTTATCGTAGATTCATCGCCAATTTCTCGAAAATCACCAAGCCCCTATGCCATCTCTTAGAGCAGAACCGACCCTTTGACTTTAATGAGGAATGTACTGAAGCATTCAAGGTTCTGAAGGAAAAGTTAGTGACAGCCCCCATAGTACAGCCACCAGACTGGACACAACCATTTGAGATTATGTGTGATGCTAGTGACTATGCTGTCGGGGCAGCACTTGGGCAGCGCAGAGACAGGCTGTTTCACGTCATATACTATGCCAGCAAAACATTGAATGACGCCCAAGTGAACTACACCACCACAGAAAAGGAACTGTTAGTTGTGGTATTCTCCATCGAAAAGTTTTGTTCTTACATACTTGGAACGAAGGTAATAATACACACCGACCATTCTGCCCTCAAGTATTTGTTTGCAAAGAAGGATGCAAAGCCTAGGTTGATACGATGGATCTTGCTATTACAAGAGTTCGACCTTGAGATCAAAGAGAAAAAGGGGACAGAAAATCAGGTGGCAGATCACTTGTCGAGATTTGAGACGGGATAGAGTCTACCTTTAGATGAGACACACATACTGGAGACCTTCCTAGATGAGCAGCTCTTTGCTGCCGCAATAGCTGTCGCGACAGCCATGGCGGTAGGTAAGTCTTCTAACCTTCCCTGGTATGCTGATTTCGTTAATTTTATTGTTAGCGGAATATTACCCTCTGATCTTACTTATCAAGCCAGGAAGAGGTTTCAAAATGATGTTAAACATTATTATTGGGACGAACCTCTTCTTTTCAAAATGTGCGCAGATCAGGTTATAAGGAGGTGTGTACCACAAGAAGAACAAGAAGACATTCTCCATCACTGTCATGCTTCACAATATGGAGGTCACTTAGGAGGCAATAAGACTGCTGCCAAGGTGCTGCAGTCATGGTTCTACTGGCCGACACTTTATAAAGATGCACAGGAATTTTACAAAAAACTGTGACAGGTGCCAGCGAACAGGTAACATCTCGAGGAGAAACGAGATGCCACTGCAGAATATTATAGAAGTCGAGATCTTCGATGTTTGGGGGATTGATTTTATGGGACCATTCCCGTCTTCATGTGGGAATTTGTACATCCTCCTAGCGGTGGACTATGTCTCCAAGTGGGTAGAAGCAATCGCAACTCAAAAGAATGATGCCAAAACGGTCCAAAAGTTTTTGCATAAAAACATCTTTTCTAGATTTGGCATCCCTAGAGCGATTATCAGTGATGAAGGGAGACATTTCGATAATAGGGTAATTGCTGCCCCCTTAAAAAAATATGGTGTCAAGCACAGGATCGCGACAGCATACCATCCACAGACCAATGGACAGGCTGAGATTTCCAATAGGGAAGTAAAGAACATTCTTGAGAAGATGGTTAAACCAACTAGGAAAGACTGGTCTTTACTTCTAAATGATGCATTATGGGCATACAGGACAACTTTCAAGACTCCATTGGGCATGTCTCCATACCGACTGATTTATGGGAAAACCTGTCACTTGCCTGTCGAGATTGAGCACAAGGCATATTGGGCAATCAAGGCAGTGAATATGGACTTGGACAAGGCCAGCCAGAAGAGGTTATTAGATCTGAATGAGATTGAGGAATTACGGACAATGCCCTACGACAACGCAAGGATTTACAAGGAAAAGACTAAGAAGTGGCACGACAAGAAACTGCTGCCACGACAGTTCTGCCCAGGGCAGCTTGTGTTGTTATTTAATTTTAGACTTAAACTCTTCCCAAGAAAGCTAAAGTCTAGATGGTCTGGCCCGTTTCAAGTAGTTCAAGTTTTTCCCCATGGTGCCATCACAATTCAATCATTAAAGGACGGGCACCAATTCAAAGTCAATGGACAACGCCTCAAGCACTATCAGGGGACTGAAGCCCCAGGAATTCAGGAAGTGGTTACTTTAGGAGATGCCCCACAAGGCACCCCTAATTTAACCTAAGTTTCATTTTTTTACTTTCAGTTTATTATAATTATTATTTATTAGGAATTAGGTTTATTTTATTTAAATGATGTTTTGTTTTTATAATTTCAGTTTTTAGGAAATAAAGGAGACAAGAAGGAAAGAAGAAGTGGCCCAATCCCACCGCCCATCCACCAGCCCAATACAGCCCATTTATGATAACCTGTCGTTTCGACTGCCGGCGCAGACGGACTTGACAGGCTGTCAACAGACAGTCACTGCAGACGTAGAAGCGTGCGGCAGACGCACAGCGGACGCATAAATGCGTGTCAGACGCGTCAGACACGCTACATCCAATCTGCCGCCCCGTTATTCCCGCCTGCCGTTGCAACATTAAATGGGCAGATACCCAACAGCTATATAACCCCGTTCTCCCTTTCATTTTTCATCACTTCTGATTTTTCTCTCTTGTTTTCTCCTCTAGTTTTATCTGTTTTCTCTTTTTCACAGCCCTTGCAACCAAAATGTCGTCGAGACAAACCCGTCGTAGCACTGCTGCCGTTTCTTCCTCAGCAGCAGCGTCACCCTTTGCCAACAAGGAATTATGGGAGGAGCGTGGCTTCATTTACAACAGAAATGCTCCTCATATGGGACTCCGGCCGTTCATTGTGAAGGCCATAACGGCACAGCTATGGGAGGACTTTGCCGAGCAGCCGGCAGAGCTAAATGATACTTTGGTCCGGGAGTTTTACGAGGCCATCGACAGCAAAACGGCGACATCTGTCACCGTCCGAGGAGTGGAAGTACCCTTTACCGCCAACAGCATCAACCATATGTTCGGCCTTTTCTCTGGCCCCGATGATGATGCTCACCAAAAATTTGTAGACACCCTTGATGCTGCTGCCTATGAGGCTGTTATGGCGGAGCTGACAGAAGCTGGTACGACATGGACTACCAGCAAGAAGAACCCCCACTCCGTCACTAGGGGGCAGCTCCTCCCCGAAGCGAAACTGTGGAACGCTTTCATCAAAAAGCGTATCCTGCCCTCGTCCCACCACACGACAGTTAACCGGCAGCGGCTGGCCCTCATTCACTCTATTATGCATGACAGGCCCATCAACGTGGGCAGATACATGAGGGACAGCATCATCGACTGTGCCTTCCGCTCAGACTCACGACTCTGCCTTCCGTTCACCATCACAGCCCTCTGCCGCTGTGCTGCTGTACTAGAGGAACCCTCCGACGAACTACACCAAGGTAATGGCTGGACCGACAGTAACATCTCCAGCCTCATGGAGGTCGTAGCTGCAACACCCATCAACGCCTTTGATCCAAACGCACCACCTGCTGACTTGGATGAGGAACCTGCCACCGAGCCTGCCCCTGAAGCTGCCACCGCCACCGCCCCGACAGATCAGTCGGCACTTATCCTTGCTACAATCCTACGGGTCGAGGAGCGGCAAATGGGTTTGATGACTTTCATCCGCGACTTCTCAAATGCAACGGTAAATTTTATTACTAATACTTTACATTTTTCGGATGTCATCTTCCCCACCTTCCCCGACCATTATTTCCATATCCCCTCCCCCACACCTACACCACCTGTCTCCCCCCATACACATTCTGCCACTTCCACACCATCCCCTGCCCCGACGGCAGCCAGCAGCCCTCTGGCAGACACCTCCCCTCGAGGCACCAAAAGACCTGCCACTGATGACAGCCCTCTTATCCGGAGGAATTTGGAGAGGGATTTTACGAGGGTCAAGAGAATCAAGCACGTGGCAGATAAGAAACGGCTGCCCAAAGCCAGCACCACCACTAGCAGCAGCTGGGATAGTGGCAGCAGTTCTGACGTCCGATTAGTGGAGCAACCTGCCCATCAACCTGCCCCTCTACCTGCTCCTGAACCTGCCCAACCCCCTCCACAGCGCAGACGCCGCCATCAGATCTGCGTCAGCAGCAGCAGCGAGGACAGCGAGTGAAAATTTAAGTCTTTATTTTCCTCTTACTGCTGCCTGCTTTTATATTTTGTGATGTACTTTTTCTTTCTTTTATTTTTCATTTCATTTTGCATTGAGGGCAATGCAACCCTTGAGTTTGGGGGTGGCAACCCTCCATCTTTAATGGAGTCTTTAGCACATCTTTTTATTATTTGTTGTGTCTTATTATTTACTAAAAAAAATTAGAAAAATATAAAACTGTTGGCTTAAAACTGTGAAGTTAGCTTACCTGTCATGACGGCTCTGTCGTGGCAGCATCTTTAGGACAGGTGAAGGAAAAGTTTAGAGCCTTTCTATAGTTATGAAAACTTAAACACTTTTGTGACTGTTATATTGCTTAGATTTCTTTTAGCCAAACTAGAATAGGAAGCTTAGAACTTGAATAGCCCCTAGAGGTGCCCGAAACTGGCTCTAGGAAAGAAGTTTAGCAAAAGAAAATCAAAAACCTAGAGGTGCCCGAAACCGGCTCTAGGAAGCTAACTAGAGGTGCCCAAAACTGGCTCTAGAAAAACTTAGCTTGAAAATAGAAGAAAAAGAAGCATGAAAATGTGCCTTCTAAAAAAATAAACTTTGGCATAAAAATTCGAGTTAAGAAGTGAATATTCTAGTGAAACTAAGAGAGTCTTAGCATATAACTGTTCACAAGCAAGCACACAATGCACGAGAGCTATAGGGAGATTCCGGACAGATCCTAACCTTTTCGACAGGTTGCTGCCGCCATAGAGAATGAGCGACGGGTAAGGGACAGTTCACTGTTTGAAGGCCAACACAAAAAAATTTTCATTTTTCTTTCTTCATTGCTTGAGGGCAAGCAAAAACTTGAGTTTGGGGGTGTGTTGAGTGTGTAAAAGTGCTATTATTTACACCCTTTTTAACCCATATTTCTGCTGCATTCAAGCATCATTGCATTGCATTTAGGTTAGTTTTTAGTAAAACATCACAAAAAGAATTAAAAGTACGGATTCTACTAAAAGATGGCTATTTTTGCAGGTATCTACCATAGTAGACGTTGAAGGCAGGCGCAGGGCAGGGAAGCAGGAGAGCTGAACTGGACAAGCAGAAGAAGAAGACGAAGATGTCATGGACCTGTCGTGACAGCATGGTGACAGCAGACTTATGAAGAGGAAAAGAAAAGTGGACCTCGATAGATAGAGAAAAATCTGCTCGTCTGTCGTGTGAAAGCCACATATTTTTCCATGCCCCGGATCGAAAGATATGTCAAGCCAAAGCTCAAGGAGAAGAAATTCCTATAAAGAAGGATGCGGCTGGAAAGTAGGAGACTTTAGAGATTTAGTCTTTATTAGAATCTTACTTTTAATTAAAGTTGTAATCCTTAGATGACTTGAGCCCAAAGCTTATATAAGGGCATAGATTTAACCTAGGAGGCACAACCGATTTCCCCATAACCGAAACCAAAACCCCCTGCCGTCCACCCGTCACCGACATGTTCTAAATTCCCCCTAGGGCTACGGGTTGTTTTGTAAAGTAGTTGCAAGGGTTGCTTTGTTTTAGGATTTTTCAGTTCAATAAAATAAACTTCAAGTTCTTTTATTTTGGTTTTAACATCTTGCAAGAGCATCGGGAGAGCATTGTGAGGTTATCCATTTACTTAGCATCGGGAGAGTTAAGTATACGAAAGAAATAAAAGCGCGTTCTCTAGTTTATAGTTGAACCATCTCGTGCCTAGGGATAGGGCGAGGTTAAGTGGCTAAGGAAGAATTCATACACATCGGTGTTCATCCTTCGATTCACGCCGGGAGGTATCATCAAAGACGTGATCATCGACAGACTTGTGCCTAGGGATAGGGCAAGGCAGATCTGGGATTCTTGCCAAACTTGAAGTACTGAGTTGGTGTGTCTGCTGCCGCGACAGCCAACGGACAGACGCCGCGACAGGTGCTGTCGGCGACGGGAGCGACGACAGAACTGGAGATCCTAAGCAATTCAATACCTGCACTACCGAGCAATTCAATACCAGCCCATCCTCTCTATCTTGATAACTCAATCTTTTATTTGCGTTTTTATCCTATTATTCTCGTGACAATTCTAAACTATTTCTTTTACTTCGTGCAGTAAACTAAGGTGAAGTCATTAACCCAATCCCTGTGGAGACGATATCCGATACTTCGTATCACTTTACTACTTGCGTCGTGTACACTTGCACTACAATTGCGATAGACTCTTTTACACGCAACAGCCGCCTTGAAGAAATATGGTGTCAAGCACAGGATCGCGACAGCATACCACCCACAGACCAATGGACAAGCTGAGATATTTAATAAGGAAGTTAAGAACATTCTTGAGAAGATGGTTAAGCCAACTAGGAAAGATTGGTCTTTACTCCTTAACGATGCATTATGGGCATATAGGACAACTTTTAAGACTCCATTGGGCATGTCTCCATACCGATTGATTTATGGGAAAACCTGTCATCTGCCTGTCGAGATAGAGCACAAAGCATACTGGGCAATCAAGGCAGTAAATATGGACTTGGACAAGGCAGGCCAGAAAAGGCTGTTGGATCTGAATGAGATTGAAGAAATAAGAACAATGGCCTACGACAATGCAAGAATCTACAAGAAGAAGACTAAGAAGTGGCATGACAGGAAGTTGCTGCCACGACAGTTCTGCCCAGGGCAGCTTGTATTGTTGTTCAACTCTAGATTGAAAATCTTCCCAGGAAAGCTAAAATCTAGATGGTCTGGCCCGTTCCAAGTGGTACAAGTTTCTCCCCATGATGCCATCACAATCCGATCATTAAAAGACGGGCACCAATTCAAAGTCAATGGACAGCGCCTCAAGCATTATCAGGGGACTGAAGCCCCAGGAATACAGGAAGTGGTTACCTTAGGAGATGCCCCACAAGGAATCCCTAATTTAACCTAAATTTTATTTTTTTATATTTATATTTATATTTATTATTTATTATTTATTAGGAAATAAGGTTTATTTTATTCAAATAATGTTTTTATATTTTCTGTTTTTAGGAAATAAAGGAGTCAAGAAGAAAAGGAGAAGTGACCCAAGCCCACCATCCATCCATCAGCCCAACAGAGCCCATTCTTGAAGCCTGTCGTTCCAGCTGCCGCCGCAGACACGGATAAGACAGGCTGTCAACAGACTGACACGGAAGACACAGAAGCGTGTGACAGACGCGTAACAGACGCATAAATGCGTGTCAGACACGTCAAACACGCCAAAACTCAACAGTCGCCCCGTTATTCACGCCTGTCGTTACAGCATTAAACGGGCAGCAACCCTACCTCTATAAAACCCCGTTTCATTTTCATTTACCTCACTTCTGCTTATTCTTACTTGCTCTCCTCTTTCATTTTTCTTTGCTTTCTTTACTTTCGCAAAACCCTTGCAACTAATATGTCTTCCAGACGTACCCGCCGTAGTGCTGCTTCAACATCTTCACCGGCAGCACCCACCCCGCAGTCCTTCGCAACTAAGGAACTATGGGAGGAAATAGGTTTCATCTACATCCGCAAGGCAGAGAATATGAGGCTTAAACCATTCATCGCAAGGGCGATAAAGGCTCTACTATGGGAGCAGTTTGCCGAACAACCAACTGAAATGAATGAA
This sequence comes from Hibiscus tridactylites, assembly GCA_958450335.1. NCBI lineage: Eukaryota > Viridiplantae > Streptophyta > Magnoliopsida > Malvales > Malvaceae > Hibiscus > Hibiscus tridactylites. The sequence goes on along the minus strand of OY288286.1, from coordinate 53,673,708 downwards.
ACGCTAGTGAGGAAGTTCTACGCTGCCATCGACAGCAGGACGGCAACCACAGTAACTGTCCGAGGGACAGAAGTGCCATTCAAAGTAGAAAGCATCAATCATATGTATGGCATCTACTTTGGTCCCAATGACGATGCCCATCAGCAGCTTTTGGACACCCTCGACTCTGCTGCCTACGGTGCTGTCATGGCGGAGGTGATAGAGGAAGGAACGGAATGGAACACGAGCAAGAAAAATCCCAACACCGTCAGAAGGGGGCAGCTGCTTCCAGAAGCCAAGTTATGGAACGCCTTCATCAAGAAGCGCATTCTGCCGTCCTCCCATCACACGACGGTGGACCAGCAGAGGCTATCCCTCATCCATTCGATCATGAACAACCGGCCTATCAATGTGGGACGCTATATGAGGGAGAGCGTCTTGGACTGCACCAATAGATCAACCGCCCTCCTCTGCCTGCCTTTCATGATCACATCACTCTGTCATTGCTCTGCTGTACCAGAAGCCACCACTGATAAACTGGTCAAGGGACGAGGCTGGCCGATAACAACATTACCAGCCTCATGGAACTGACAGTCGCAACCCCCCTCTCCTCCTTCAACACGGCTGCCGCCCCAGCATAATTATCCGAGGAACCTGCCCCTGAACCTGCTGCAGCAGCTGCTCCGACAGACCAATCTGCTAAGATCCTTGCTGCCATACAGCGGGTGGAAGACAGACAAATGGGGCTGATGACATTCATCAGGGATTTCACCAACTCCACGGTAAATTTCATTACCAATACTTTAAATTATCCCGATGTTGTTTTCCCCACCTTCCCTACCCACTATTTCACCATCCCCACCCCTGTCCACACACCTACACCACCTGCCTCCCCACACGCACATTCTGCTGCTTCCACCCCATCACCTGCCCCGACGGCAGCTGGCAGTCCTCCGGCAGACACCTCCGCCCGAGGAACGAAGCGACAGCCTTCGGATGACCTTGATGCATTTGTAGCTGGTTTCTCCTCTTCCTCTGTCTGGGCTGACAGCGAGGCAGAACCTCCTATTCGGAGGAATTTGGAGAAGGAATTCACGCCTGTCAAGAGGCAGAAGAAGATGGCCGATAGAAAGCTCATGCCCAAGGCCAGCACCACCACCAGCAGCAGCACTTGGGATAGCGGCAGCAGCTCAGACATCCAGGTCGTGGAGCAACCTGCCCAGCCTGCCCCACAACCCATAAGCCGCCGCCAAATTCGTGTCAGCAGCAGTAGTGAAGACAACGATTAAAAATTTAAGTCTTTTATTTTCTTCTTATTGCTGCCTGCTTTATATAAATTTTGTGATGTACCTGCCTTCTTTTTTTTTTCTGTCATTTGCATTGAGGGCAATGCAACCCTCGAGTTTGGGGGTGGCAACCCTCCATTTTAATGGAGTCTTAGTACATCTTATTTATTTGCTGTGTCTCATTTATTTTCTCAAAAAAATCAGAAAAGACTGAAAATTTTGGCTTAAAACTGTGAAGTAAACTTACCTGTCATGACAGTTTAAGGAGAAGTTTAGAGCCTTCTTATAGTTCTGAAAAACTTAAACACCATTGTGACTGTTATATTGCTTAGATTTCTTTTAGCCAAACTAGAATAGGATGCTTAGTACTTGAATAGCCCCTAGAGGTGCCTAACACTGGCTCTAGGAAAGAAGTTTAGCAAAAGAAACCCAAAAACCTAGAGGTGCCCGAAACCGGCTCTAGGAAGCTAACTAGAGGTGCCTAAAACTGGCTCTAGTAAAACTTAGCTTGAAAATAGAAGAAAAGAAGCATGAAAATGTGTCTTCAAAAAATAAACTTTGGCATAAAAATTCGAGTTAAAAAGTTGAATATTCTAGTGAAACTAAGAGAGTCTTAGCATATAACTGTTCACAAGCATGCACACACTGCACGAGGACTATAGTGAGATTCCGGACAGATCCTAATCTTTTCGACAGGTTGCTGCCGCCACAGAGAATGAGCGACGGGTAAGGGACAGTTCACTGTTTGAAAACCAACACAAAAATATTCATTCTTCTTTTAGGTCTTAATTGCTTGAGGGCAAGCAAAACTTGAGTTTGGGGTGTGTTGAGTGTGTAAAAGTTCTATTATTTACATCCTTTTTAACCCATATTTCTGCTGCATTCAAGCATCATTGCATTGCATTTAGGTTAGTTTACAGCAAAACATCACAAATATATTAAAGGCACGGATTCTACTAAAAGATGGCTGATTTTACTGATTGCTGTCATAGTAGACGGAGAAGGCGAGCGCAGGGCAGAGAAGCAGAAGAGCTGAACTGGACAAGCAGACGATGAGGACGATGCTGCCATGGATCTGCCGTGACAACAGAGGACGACAGCAAGTTAGTGGAGAAAAAGTAAAGTGGACCTCGATAGATAGAGAAAATTATGCTCGTCTGTCGTGTGAAAACTATATATTTTTCCAAGCCCCGGATCAAAAGATATGTCAAGCCAAAGCTCAAGGAGAGGAAATCCCTAGAAACAAGGAGGACGGCTGAAAAGTAAGATACTTGAAGATTAAGTCTTTATTAGAATCTTACTTTTAATTAAAGTTGTAATCCTTGTTAACTTAGAATACTTGAGCCCAAAGCTTATATAAGGGCATATATTTTAACCTAGGAGGAGAAAAAAATTCCCATACCCCATAACCGACAACAAAACCCCTCCGCCGTTTACCCGCCGTCGATATGTTCTAAAAACCCCATAGGGCCACGGGTTGATTTGTAAAGTAGTTGCAAGGGTTGCTTTGTTTTAGGAATTTTCAGTTCAATAAAATAAACTTCAAGTTCTCTTATTTTGGTTATTAATATCTTGCAAGAGCATCGGGAGAGCATTGTGAGGTTATCCATTTACTTAGCATCGGGAGAGTTAAGTATACGAAAGAAATAAGAGCAAGTTCTCTAGTATATAGTTGAACTATCTTGTGCCTAGGGATAGGGCAAGGTTAAGTGGCTAAAGAAGAATTCATACACATCGGTGTTCATCCTTCGATTCACACCGGGAGGTATCATCAAATACGTGATCATCGACAGACTTGGACCTAGGGATAGGCCAAGGCAGATCTGGGATTCTTGCCAAACTTGGAGTACTGAATTGGTGTGTTTGCTGCCGCGAGGACCAACAGACCGCTGCCGCGACAGGTGCTGCCGCGACAGGCGCAACGACAGAACTGGAGTTCCTAAGCATTGCAATGCCTGCACTACTGAGCATTTCAATACCAGCTCATTCTCTCTATCTTGATATTTCTACTCTTTTATTTACGTTTACTTTATTACTCTCGTGACAACTTTCTCAAATATTTCCTTTACTTTCGTGCAGTAAACTAAGATGAAGTTATTAGCCCAATCCCTGTGGAGACGATATTCGATACTTCGTATCACTTTACTACTTGCGTCGTGTACACTTGCACTACCATTGCGATAGACTATTTTACACGCAACAACTTGAAGATTCGCGGTGCTCAAGACACGTACACTTCCCATCCGAGTTTGGTCAGAGCTCTCAAGAACCAACATTACAAACCAAACTTGAAAAGATTTTCGAATTGACATTCTTCGTGGTCTCCGGTGCAATATCAACCCCCCTACAATACATATAAGCAATAATACTTGGGAAGAACCAATACAACAACACGAGTATCCACCGTTTGGTAATATCTTCTCAAACATATGTGTTGCTAGTATGACATCTCTGTTGTCGACTAACACATTATTAGCTCATCATTTCATCTAGAAGATATGTTTGGTACACCACCTTCTATGCAAATAATGGATGATCAATTTTTCAACGATGAGTAGGCTCTTAATCGACCACAAAGAACGGTTCACCCTCTCAGTGGTACGATCAAACATCATTTTTCCACCGACATGAATTACTGAGAAGGAGGCGGAAATAGGAAATAAGGTTTCTTTATTTATTTGTAATATATGTTTCGATTTTGAATATTTGTGGTCCCCGATATTTCATGTTATATGTATTTCTTTTTATTTCATTTTGATATTTAAGTTTTTTTTTAATTTCGGTATCCAAATTCAAATTCCAATTTCAACTATAAATTAAAAAAAAATCAAGAAATAAATAAATAATTGAATTTGAAAAAAAATAGGATAGCTAGAAGAATGAAATTAAAAAATGAGAAAGGCTTGAAGTTAGTTCAAATATTAACTGTAACAAAATAAATGGTTATTTAAATTCGTTCCAACATTTGTTTTTTAAGTTTGTTCCAACGTTTGTTTAATTTCAAATTCAAATTCAAATTTCAATTCCAAAATTTGTTTTTTTGTTAATATTTTGGTTCGATATTTAAGTTCGTTCTTTAATTTTGGTATTCAAATTCCAATTCAAAATGTAAACATGAACGAGAAAAACATGTATTTACATTACTATAAAATGTACATTAAACACAACATTTAGGTTGATGGTCTGACACAATAGTTGGAAAGATTGGATTTGTTCGAACACTTGTTTCTTGAATGACCCGGTTCTCTACAAGTAGTAAAATGTTTAACTTGAACTCCCCCCTCTCTATCATCCGAATCATCCATATTCATATAAATACGAGTGGACGGTGGTCGACCCTTCAGCTTTCTACGAAGCTCTAGATTTGATAACCATTCTTCGTATATTGGCTCTACCAGCCAATAGTCTTGGTTCGGGATCGTGTTGAACCGAATTCTATACATATTTGGAATATTCTCCTGTTTATAACACTCATTCGCAAAATCGTAAGGGTCAAGACGAAAATGCAAACATGCAGGGTGTGCATGAGAGCAGGGGTATCTAAATGCTTGGAAAGTACCACAATCACACCATCTCTGATGAAGGTTTACGTGAACATTCTTTGCTCACCTCGGGCCGTAGCTTCGATAGAAAATTCAAAATCTTGTGGGTCGAATGATCTGACTCGCATAGATGTGGCTTTGGCTTGAAGTTCAATCATTCTATCCTCTAGGGTTTTAGACCAATATTGTCTGTTGTTTATCCGAGAGTTAACTCTTTGCCATTTGTCGGACCACACTTTACCCAATCTGAAGTAAGTCTTCCACACAATACTTGCAATTAGGAGATGGCGTGTTCCTTTAAGCACTGAGTTTATACCCTCTACAAGGTTAGTTGTCATATGACCATAACGTCGACCTTCATCATAGGCTTGTGACCATCTTTCCGTGGGGATGTCATTTGCAAAATTAAATACATCTACACCATGCCGCTTCAACCTTCTTATCCTCGCTTCGAATTTTGGTTGAACTAGTTCATACCCTAATTTAAAAAATAAGTTAAATAAATCAACATGATCAACTCAAAAGAATACAATTTTTTATAAACAATGAATAACAACTTACCTGCGCCTAAAATCTCTTTTTCGGATATGATTGTTTCTGAACCGCGTCTTTGCATTTGCCGCAATATGCCATACATAATATGCTGGATATGCATGTGGAGGTTTCCATAAACTCCCATGTCTGTCAATTACTAATAAAAGCACAGTCCCTCTATTAGAAATCATGCAAATCCCGTCTTTTTTTACTACATGGTTGCGTAGATGCTTCAAAAAGAATTCCCATCCATTTGTGTCTTCTTTTTCAACTATGGCAAAGGCAATTGGGAATATATTACTGTCTCCATCCTGTGCAACAACCACAAGTAATATATGACCGTACTTCTCATACAATCAAGTACCATCCACTTGAATCATGCGTGCATTTTCAGAATGGGAACCTTTCAATGCACTTATTGAACGCCCAAAATAACTTTGTAACCTCCTCGTCCCGGCCTAGCCACCAGACCGAACAGAACGAGTTACACGGGGAAAACCGAAGCGAAACCCGTTAAGGCCTCACTCCGATTAGCAACCCTATTTTTTTAATTAATCTTGTATATATGTTTTATTTGAACCTATGTGAGAAAGCAAACAACGGAAAAGCAAACATGGATATGAACCAAGCAGAAAGGACATTAAAAGATAACTTTTAGCCATTTTACTTCAGGTCGTATTGATACTCCTAAGGCCAGTATCGATATGCCTTCAACGGTCAAACTCCCCCAAAGTCAACTTTGAGAGGTCGTATCGATACCCTCCAAGGCTGGTATCGGTACACCTTTAACAGTTAAGTTTCCCAAAGTCAACTCTAGGACCGTATCGATACGCCTAAGGCCCGTATCGATACCCTAATTTCTCGTCAAAATCTCAGATTTCCAGAGGACAAAGAGGGTATCGATACGCCCTCATGTATCGGTATGATATGCTTATAACATGGGACCGTATCGATACCGCCCTTGTGCGTATCGATACGCCCTGCACAGAAAGACAACAAATTGCAGTTTTAAGTGCAAGAGAGCTAACTTAAACACCCTAAGTAAGCATTTAACCAACTCCTAAGCATACATGCAACTCAAGGCAACCAAGAAAACTCATTTCAAGCAAGTCAAACATTCAACGAGACTAAAATCATCAAAGCAAGAATTTAACATAGATAACCAAACATGCTTATCATCCAAAAAAGAGGTCAAAAGCCAAACCCAAGCATGCTTCAACACTATAAACTTGGTAACAACAATAACAAAAACAGATGAGTTTGGACACCAACTCCCCAACACAAAAGTCTAGCATTCCCATTGCCTAAGTATTATTACAACCATGAAAACCATACTTGAGCTAGCAAATGAACTCCAATGTTCCTTTTTTCCTCGCTTGCCTCTCGTAGCCACTAATGATCTACGTTGTTGGAAAAGAGAGCGTTAGATTAAAAGCTTAGTGAGCAGAGCTCAAAACCACAACAACAACAATGTAGTTCAAAACATGTATTAGTTTAAAGAAAAAAACCATTTACAAAGGAAATACGATAAACCGAAAGCTTAAGACAAAACCATGGTATGCACATGCACAACCATTCCCGATAGGACTACACATCACCGTTCACAACAACTAGCATATTTCTGGCGGGACTACACATCACTGTACTCATCTACTAGTCACTTCCGGTGGGACTACACATCACCGTTCACAACAACACACTTTCTCTAGACCATCACGTGAGGCTTTGACAACAACAACAACAACATTCAACATTAAAAGGGAGGTAAAAGCAATTCGCATTTCATACAACAACACATGTAAACACAAACACCATCAATCAATGAAGCAATGCAAAATTAGAGAGGCTTACGCTTGGGTTTAGGTTGGCCTCTAAGGCTCTGCCCAAACCCCAAGAAACCTTCTTTAATATTTTAAAGCTTCAAAACCATTTCCACTCACCAACACAACACCAAAACAAGCTAACGGTCCTCCTTCAAGCTTCCTTAACTCCCGGTGTCACGTCCAAAGAACCCAAACTTGTTTCCCATGTTTATAGCCAATTCAAAAATGATACATTAGACCCAAAACAAACCCCCAAACTTGCAGCAACACAGAAACTCATCATTAATAATCAAAACCAAATTGATTCACACCCGGAAATGCTTTGAAACACCATCAAAATGACCCAAACCAACCAGAAGCCAAAACTCAACAAATATACCATCAAAACTACTTCTTTAAACATCCAAAACACCTACTCAAGGTCTAGAAACCATCAGCCCAAGGTTCCACACAAGAACAACCCAAAAACCCACATTTTCAACTTCAAACCCTAATTTTCACTAGTTTTGGGTTTCCTACTTTTAGCCACTATTTTAGCATTTTTAAGACATCAAAACAAGATTAAAAACACCCTTAAACATGGCATCAACTACCCAAACAAAAATCCCCTCATTTCCCTTTTTTTTCAAACTCAAAGCATTTTGAAATAATTTCAAACAATGGGTTTTAGTAAAATTTAGCTAATAAAAAGTTTAAGGAAAGAAAAATCAAAACAAGGGAGAGCTTACCTTGAAAACTTGTTTGTAGGAAAGGTTGGAGAAATGGAATAGTAACAATGGTGGTGTTTTGCAAAAGTAACGTGAAAAAGAAAGCTTGAAGAAGATTATGATATTTTGATTAAAACCCCTTTTTAAAAATTCCAAATTTCCCATTTTGCCCTTATTCATTAAAAACCCTTTTTGTGTTCAATAAAAATGTTTTCTCTCAATTAAATTAACCCAAACTAGTCTAACCAAACCCGATTATCTCCCGGGCCCTAAACCCGGTGCGTTACAACTCTCCTCCATTTAAGGAATTTCGTCCTCAAAATTTACCTCATGGAAAGAGGTACGAAAACTGCTCTTCTATGTCTGCTTTTCTCTCCCAAGTGGCTTTTTCCACACCACGATGTCTCCATAAGACCTTCACCAACTCTATGGTCCTCCCACGTAAAACCTTACTATCCATAGCAAGAATCTCAACTGGTTCTTCATCATACGACAAATCCATATTCAATTCAATCTGTTTCGCTAGCATAACATGAGACGGATCTGATCTATACTTTCAGAGTATCGAAACGTGGAACACGTCATGAATCTTCTCAAGCTTGGGTGGTAATCTCAATCTATATGTAACATGACCAATCCTCTCAACTACCTCGTAAGGACCAATGAATCTCGAACTTAACTTCCCCTTTTTACCAAACCTCATTACCTTTTTCCACGGGGAAACCTTCAAGAACACTTTGTCACCGATAGCATACTCAACCTCTTTTCTCTTCAAATCGGCATACGATTTATGTCGGTTTGAAGCTGCCTTCAAGCGATCACAAATCAACTTTACCTTCTCGATAGTGCCCTTAAGCAAGTCTGACATCGGTATAAGCTTCTGACCGGCTTCGGCCCAACAAACAGGTGTCCTACATTTCCTACCATACATCGCCTCATACGGTGCCATCTGAATACTAGCCCAATAACTGTTATTGTACGCAAACTCTACTAGTGGTATGTGTTTCTCCTATGAACCTTGAAAGTCGGTGATGCAACACCTCAACATGTCTTCTAACACCTGAACAACTCTCTCTGATTGACCATCTGACTATGGGTGATACGAAGTGCTAAAGTTCAAATAAGTTCCCAAAGCTCAATGCAAACACTCCCAAAATCTAACTGTAAACCTCGAATCTCAGTCTGCATTATCGATTTCAGTACACCATGCAATCTCACTATCTCACTGATGTACAGATCAACCAACTTATCTAAGGTGTAGGTAGTATGAACATGTATGAAGGGCACACTTAGTGAATCTGTCGACTATTACGCATATTGAATTCTTCTTCGAAGAAGTCAACGGTAAACCTGACACAAAATCCATAGTAATACGTTCCCACTTCCATTCTGGAATCTTCAACGGCTGTAACAAACTTGAAGGAAACTAATGGTCGGCCTTAACTCGCTGACAAACCATACACTTACTCATACTCGGCCACATCTTTCTTTAACCCAATACAATAGTACTCATCTTTTAACCCACGATACATCTTCGTACTACCCGGATGCATAGCAAAAGGACTGTTATGAGCTTCATTCAAGATAGTACGCCTCAACTCGGCATCTTCTAGAACAACTACACTATCCTTGGAACATAAGATCCCATTCTCACCAAAGCAGAAATATGTGGGTTTACCCTCGGCTATATCTTGCACGTGAGGTGCCAAAGATCATTCTTGCAACATTTTCTCTCAAATCAATTGAACCAATGAAGGTTTAACCTGTAGCTCGGCTATCAAACCACCATCTTGAGATAAACTCAATCTAACAAACATAGCTCGCAATTCAACTGCCACTTTCCTGCTCAAAGCATCAGCCATTACATTTGCTTTACCTTGATGGTACTCTATCGTGAGGTCGTAGTCCTTAAGAAGCTCTAACCACTTACGTTGTCTAAGGTTCAACTCTCTCTGTGTCATCAAGTATTTCAAACTCTTGTGATCGGTGCAAATTGTGCATTTCTCACCGTAAAGGTGGTGTCTCCAAATTTTCAAAACAAACACTACATCAGCTAACTCTATGTCATGAGTAGGGTAATTCTTCTCGTGAACCTTCAATTGTCTCGAAGTGTAAGCTAAAACTTTTCCTTCTTGCATAAGCACACACCCTAAACCTACATACGATGCATCACTGTAAATTACAGACTCTTTCCCAGATTCAGGCTGAATCAAAATAGGAGCTTCTATCAATGCTTTCTTCAACTTTTCGAACGCTAGTTGCCTTGTATCTGTCTACTCATACGGAAAATTTTTCTGAAGCAATTTAGTCAAAGGTGCGGCAATCTTCGAGAATCCATCAACAAATCTTCGAAAATACCCCGAAAAGCCTAGGAAACTATGAATTTCAGTCACTGACTTTGGTTATTTCCAATTCACTATCGCTTCTATTTTCTTGGGATTCACACTAATCCCATCGGCTGAGATCACATGACCTAGAAAGACTACCTCCCTAATCCAAAACTCACACTTACTCAACTTGGCATACAACTGATTTTCAAGAAAAGTCTGTAGCACCAATCACAAATGCTCATCATGCTCTTCCTCGATTCTGGAGTACACTAAAATGTCGTCTATGAACACTACTACAAACCTATCCAAAAACGCGTGGAACACTCGGTTCATCATGTCCATAAATGCAGCTGGATCATTAGTCAAACCGAAAGGCATTAGCAAGAACTCGTAGTGCCCACATCGTGCACGGAAAGCTGTCTTCGATATGTCCACATCTTTCACCTTCAATTGATAATAACCGGATCTCAAATCAATCTTCAAAAATACTATAGCACCTCTCAACTGATCGAGCAAATCGTCGATTCGCGGCAAGGGATACATGTTCTTTACCGTTACCTTGTTCAACTGCCTATAAGTTATACATATCCTCATATTGTCGTCCTTTTTCTTCACAAACAAGACCGGAGCACCCCACGGGGAAATACTAGGCCTAATGAAACCTCTATCTGACAGTTCCTGAAGCTGTGTCTTCAACTCTTGCAACTTCTTAGGTGTCATTCTATACAGAGCAATAGAAATGAGAGCAAAATCTGAATACGTCTCAATAACAAACTCAACATCCCTATCTAGAGGCAAACCCAACAACTCTTCTGGAAAGACACTTGGGAAATCACAAACTATTTTGAAGAATTCCCAAGTGACATCTGCCTCCGGCATACCTGAAATAACTATAGTCCACTAAGCATACGCATCTCCGTGAAGTAAGGAGACAACACAACCCAACTTACGAGTGTCTGAGCACTCCATCTAACCTAATATTCATATAGTGCTCTCGAGCCAAGCCTCTGAACCCTCGGGAGTCAAACCACGGAACTCAACTCCGCCCAAACTACAAAGTCTCTCAAGGGGTAAACCAGTCCCGGCACCATGAGGTGCTGATGCAGCATGTATACCGGAAAAAGCTGTCTGAAAAGCCCCAGCTATGGTCTGAATCAAATGAGTCATGTCCGCACTAGCCTGACCCTAGCCAACCTGAGGTCCATGTCCATCACCTCTAACATTCACACCAGCCTGAGGTACATTATCTCCGACATTCGCCCCATTACCATCGAGAGCAGGAGGAGGAGGAGGAGGAGGAACAACCCCGGGTGCCTGGTCACCCGCTCTAGGACTTCCCCTCGGTCTCACCATAACGAAGATAAAATCTAAAACAACAAACATAACACACAAGAAAACATTGGGTCAGCAAGGGCAAGGATCCAAGTGCTCAAGCTCTTTTAACCAAAACCATTTTCCAATAACAATACTTAGCAATGGAGAACTCTCGACTACACCTCAACCAGCAACAAGAACGAGAAATCATGCTCTCACACACCATGCAATGCCAAACAAACCAAACAAGCCAACTTACCTTCCCGAAAGACCTCATAACCGAGGCTCTAATACCACCAAATGTAATCCCATCGTCCTGGCCTAGCCACCAGACCAAACCGAACGAGTTACACAAGGAAAACCGAAGTGAAACTCGTTAAGGCCTCACTCCGATTAGTAACCCTATTTTTTAATTAATCTTGTCTATATGCTTTATTTGAACCTATGTGAGAAAGCAAACACGGATATGAACCAAGCAGAAAGGACGTTAAAAGATAACTTTTAGACATTTTACTTTAGGTCGTATTGATACTCCTAAGGCCAATATCGATACGTCTTCAACGATCAAACTCCCTCAAAGTCAACTTTGAGAGGCCATATCGATACCCTCCAAGACTGGTATCGATACACCTTTAACGGTCAAGTTTCCCAAAGTCAACTCTAGGACCGTATCGATATGCCTAAGGCCCGTACCGATACCCCAATTTGTCGTCAAAATCTTAGATTTCCAGAGGATAAAGAGGGTATCAATATGCTCTCGTGTATCAGTACGATAGGCTTATAACAGGGGACCGTATTGTTACCACCCTTGTGTGTATCGATACGCCCTGCACAGAAAGACAACAAATTGCAGTTTTAAGCACAAGGGAGCTAACTTAAACACCTTAAGCAAGCATTTAACCAACTCCTAAGCATACATGCAACTCAAGGCAGCCACGAAAACTCATTTAAAGCAAGTCAAACATTCAACGAGAATAAAATCATAAAAGCAAGAATTTAACGTAGATAACCAAACATGCTTATCATCCACAAAGAGGTCAAAAGCCAAACCAAGGCATGCTTCAACACTTTAAACATGGTAACAACAATAACAAAAACATAGAGTTTGGACACCAACTCCCCAACACAAAAGTCTAGCATTCCCATTGCCTAAGTATTATTACAACCATGAAAACCATACTTGAGCTAGCAAATGAACTCTAAGGTTCCTCCTTTGCCCCGCTTGCCTCTCGTAGCCACTAACGATTTACATTGTTGGAAAAGATAGCGTAAGCTTAAAAGCTTAGTGAGCAGAGCTCAAAATCACAACAACAACAATGCAGTTCAAAACTTGTATTAGTTTAAAGAAAAAAACCATTTAGAAAGGAAATACGGTAAACCGAAAGTACTAGGTGCATTAGTTAAACCAAAAGGCATTACTAACCATTCGTACAAACCTAGCTTTGTCTTGAAGGCTGTTTTCCACTCACCGCCTTCTCGCATGCGAATCTGATGATAGCCGCTCCTTAAGTCAATTTTGGAGAAAATGACGGCTCCGCAAAGCTTGTCCAACATGTCATCAAGTCTTGGAATGGGATGACGATACTTAATTGTGATCTGGTTCACAGCTCGACAATCTACGCACATCCTCCAAGAACCATCTTTCTTCGGCACTAACAGCACCGGAACAACACACGGACTCAAGCTCTCTCGAATGTAACCCTTGTCCATCAACTCAGTAATTTGCCTTTGAAGCTCTTTCATCTCTTCAAGGTTGGTTCGATAAGCTGGCCGGTTCGGAATAGTAGCACCTGGAATGAAATCAATCTGGTGCTCAATGCCACGAAGAGGTATAGTCTGTCTAGTCACAACATCGCAAAGGACCTCGTCCTTGTAGTTTCCAATTGAAAATGGTACAATAGTCTGTCTAGTCACTTTAAGCTCGCCACCATCATTCAACCATTGTAACTTATATGGATGAGGATGCTTTGTCGTTTTCAGACCTAACCTGTCAACCATCACTGAACTAGCAACATTAGTACAACTACCGCTATCAACAATCACAACACATACCTTGTCTTGCTCCTTGCATCGTGTGTGAAAGATATTCTCACGCTATAGATCATCTAGTACCTGTTGCACATTCAGACTTCTTTTAATAACCAAAAGTTCCATTACCTTACAAGATTCAGGAACCTCTAGGTCGGTCTCATCTTCCTCTTTAGTAGGGAGATCATGCACTTCCTCCTCGGAATCTGACTCTATCTCACCATCATCTCGCATCAAAATAACCCTCCGGTTAGGACATTGACTAGCAACATGTCCTCTTCCAAGGCACTTGAAACACTGGATATCTCGCGATCGTTCTTTTACCACCACTTGCTGTTTGCCACGCCCATTATCAGCAACGAGAGGCTTTGGTGTGCTGGATTTGCCTTGCTCTCGAATCCGAAGTGGCGTTTGCGGTGCTTGTTTCCTGGAATTGTTAGGAGTATATAATGGATTTGAAAAAGATTTAAAGGAAGGGTTACCTCGATTTGAAGACTTCCTGCGCTGCTGCCGTTCAATCTTTATTGCCATTTGCACCATGTCATCAACCTCGACATAATGTTGTAACTCAACAGCGTTGGCAATCTCGGTGTTCAACCCTGCTAGAAAACGTGCCATGGTAGCTTCTCGATCTTCCTCGATATTTGCACGCATCATAGCCATTTCCATATCCTTGAAATAATCCTCAACGCTCCTATTTCCCTGTTTCAAATTTTGAAACTTTTGAAACAAATCACGATGATAGTGAATAGGAACAAACCTTTTACGCATTAGTCGCTTCATCTCGATCCATGTTGCAACTGGATCATCACCAGTACGTCTACGACTAAGCAGTAACTGGTCCCACCATATCAAGGCATAATCAACAAACTCTGTTGCTGCTAATCGAACCTTCTTCTGTTTCGAGTAATTATAACACTAAAAAATGTGCTCCACTTTGCTTTCCCAAGCAAAGTATGCATCAGGATCTGAGCGTCCCTAAAAAGAAGGAATAGCAACCTTAATGTTAGTCAAATTATCGTCTACCTGTTGCACACGTCCTTGTCTAGGAATATGCTGCCTCGGTGACTGTTCATCTTCATTTTCGTTCAACACATCATTAACAGAGTTGGATCCTCCATCAAACCTATCCATCCTTGACTGTAATGGCCCTAAGGCAGTAGCCACTACTCGTTGCATCATTCTCTCTAAGGCTTGCATTTGAGGAATCAGTGGATCCTGTTCAACCGTGTGATCATCGGAACCTGCCATAATTAACAACAAAAAACAAACAAACAACTGGTTAAAGGTTAGAAAAAAAGTAGTCCTCACCAATCACACAACAAAATCCTCACTAGTCACTCCAAAGAATTTGCACTCAAGAAAATAAGGAATTAACACTCAGCACTCGTGTTTCACTCGAGAGAATACTCGAATGGCTCTTTTTGTCTCCCCTTCTGTTCTCACACGCTCTGTTTGCCTTTTCCCTCAATCTCTCGTACTTAGTTCTTTAAAGGAACTGATTTCGATGTTCAGATTCTGCAAGTGTTGTCAAATTGAAAGAAAACAACGGGTGACGGGTGAATATAGTTAGAACAAAGATAAGGGTTAGGAGAAAAGAAAAAAATAAAAGTTGAGAATGGGCTGAAAGAAAAAAAGATAACAATATGAAATGAAAGAAAAGATGCTAAAAGAACAAGAATTTAGCAACTTACGCAGTAGAAATGCTTACCACCATCCTATCTCCGGAACAAACAAGAAAAGTTGATTTCGGGTGATTTTAAGGTATTTCAAGGTAAAATAAGCATATCCTTCATCATTTCACGTCCAAACAACACATATTAACACAAAATACCCCAATTATTCGAAACTGATTTTTTTTATTTTTTTCAATTTTCCGAATTTTTTTACTTTGACTTTTTTGGTCAAACTTTGAATTTTGACTTTTTTTTCAGAAATTTTTTTTTTCGAATTTTTTTTGGCTTTTGTATATATATTTTTTTTATGTATGGTAGTGCAGAAATTGCTAAAATCCGACCAAAGCTCTGATTACCATATGATACAGGGGTGTTGTTGAAGAAAACAACATTCCTCGTTCATTCGCGGATCTAGGATAATAGAAAGTATTTCTCTGCAATAGAAACAAACACGATGTTGAAGTTAGATATTTTAAACAATAAAAAAATGAAAGAAAAAAAATTCAGAATTGGGAGAGAAGAAAGTTGCAGAAATTTTTAGGATAATTTGAACGACGAAGATGACATTCTTCAAGCATTCAACAACGGTAGCAACGTTCTTGGAATTTGACACGATAAACTCGAAAGAACCTGCATAATCTGTTATGCAAACCCGAATCGAAACTGTTCTTCGTATTCATAAAAGGTGAACAAACTCCAAGGAAGAACTCGAACAATCTATTGAACGAACCTGAACCTTATTTTGAATTTGCTCGAATACGGACTTGGACCCTTCAATTATCGAACAATTGAGAACTCGAAGTATCAAAGAAAAAGTTCTAAAAAGAACCAAATTTGAGAGAAAATCTCACAAACTAATTTATTCATTCAAGTGTCTAACCCTTGAAAAGGTTTCGGTTTACATATTTATAACATACATAGTAGTTTGCCAAAACACAATTTGTGGTTGGTATTTGGTGGTTTGAAAATTAAAATTCAAATAAAAAAATAAAAAAAAATGGATAACCAACACATGGGCGACAATTGATTCTTGGCCATACATTTGATTTTGTGCGCCAAGTAGGTTCCAGCCGGCTGCACCATTTGTTTAAGGCACATGTAAAGTGTGCAATTTGATTGAATTTTAAAATTCAAACAAACTTTGGCCGCTGGTTGGAGACTTGAGAGTGGGTGGCATCATTATCACATTTAACATGTGACTTTGAAACTTTGAAATTCAAAGTTAAACCAATTGTTATCATCAAGTTTCTGCCGCTCATTGTGAATCCTACTGCATGTGTCCACGTGCTGCCTTTGTTTCCCACGTACAATGCCACCATTCATTCGGGTGAAATTGAAGCACACAAATGTGGGGCTGCTGCTCTTTGATTTGGAGATTCAAATTGCTGCACATGTGTAATATGTGTTGCAGCACATATTTTCGAACCCCACGCGTGTATTATCGAATCACATATCTGCTGCACACACATAAAAATAAACATATTAAATGAAATACATTATAAGTTATATTATACTAACCCAAAACACTATTAACATAATATATATATATATATATATTTAAACATACTTAATAAATAGTATAACCTAAATAAGTCACATATCAGCATGCAACACATTAAAAGTCTTATCGTCTAAGGCACAAGTATTATCAAATGATTCAGAAATATTAGCACAAGTAAAGAAAAGAGCTTCCCTGAAACGTTGTGCCCTAGATCGCGTAATTGGTCCTAACGGTAAGACCTCCGGATCAACATCAAGTGTAGGTGAAGATGTGCTCACATCAGGTGGTGTCTCCAAATCTTCAAAACAAACACTACATCAGCTAACTCTATGTCATGAGTAGGGTAATTCTTCTCGTGAACCTTCAATTGTCTCGAAGCGTAAGCTAAAACTTTTCCTTCTTGCATAAGCACACACCCTAAACCTACATACGATGCATCACTGTAAATTACAGACTCTTTCCCAAATTCAGGCTAAATCAAAATAGGAGCTTCTGTCAATGCTTTCTTCAACTTTTCGAACGCTTGCTGCCTTGTATCTGTCTACTCATACGGAACATTTTTATGAAGCAATTTAGTCAAAGGTGCGGCAATCTTCGAGAATCCATCAATAAATCTTCGATAATACATCGACAAGCCTAGGAAACTACGGATTTCAGTCACTGACTTTGGTTATTTCCAATTCACTATCGCTTCTATTTTCTTGGGATTCACACTAATCCCATCGGCTGAGATCACATGACCTAGAAAGACTACCTCCCTAATCCAAAACTCACACTTACTCAACTTGGCATACAACTGATTTTCAAGCAAAGTCTGTAGCACCAATCGCAAATGCTCATCATGCTCTTCCTCAATTCTGGAGTACACTAAAATGTCATCTATGAACACTACTACAAACCTGTCCAAAAACGCGTGGAACACTCGGTTCATCATGTCCATAAATGCAGTTGGATCATTAGTCAAACCGAAAGGCATTAGCAAGAACTCGTAGTGCCCACATCGTGCACGGAAAGCTGTCTTCGATATGTCCACATCTTTCACCTTCAATTTATAATAACCGGATCTCAAATCAATCTTCGAAAATACTATAGCACCTCTCAACTGATCGAGCAAATCGTCGATTCGCGGCAAGGGATACTTGTTCTTTACCGTTACCTTGTTCAACTACATATAAGTTATACATATCATCATATTGTCGTCCTTTTTCTTCACAAACAAGACCGGAGCACCCCACGGGGAAATACTAGGCCTAATGAAACCTCTATCTGACAGTTCCTGAAGCTGTGTCTTCAACTCTTTCAACTTCTTAGGTGTCATTCTATACAGAGCAATAGAAATGAGAGCAGAATCTGAATACGTCTCAATAACAAACTCAACATCCCTATCTGGAGGCAAACCCAACAACTCTTCTGGAAAGACACTCGGAAAATCACAAACTATTTTGAAGAACTCTCAAGTGACATCTGCCTCCGGCATACCTGAAATAACTATAGTACACTAAGCATACGCATCTCTGTGAAGTAAGGAGACAACACAACCCAACTTACGAGTGTTTGAGCACTCCATCTGACCTAAGATTCGTGTAGTGCTCTCGAGCCAAGCCTCTGAACCCTCGGGAGTCAAACCATGGAACTCAACTCCGCCCAAACTACGAAGTCTCTCAAGGGGTAAACCAGTCCCCGCACCCTGAGGTGCTGCTGCAGCATGTATACCGGCAAAAGCTGTCTGAAAAGCCACAGCTATGGTCTGAATCAAATGAGTCATGTCCGCACTAGCCTGACCCTGACCAACCAGAGGTCCATTACCATCACCTCTAACATTCACACCAGCCTGAGGTACATTATCTCCGACATTCGCCCCATTACCATCGAGAGCAGGAGGAGGAGGAGGAGGAGGCACAACCTCGGGTGCCTGGTTACCCGCTCTAGGCCTTCCCCTCGGTCTCACCATAACGAAGATAAAATCTAAAACAACAAACATAACACACAAGAAAACATTAGGTCAGCAAGGGCAAGGATCCAAGTGCTCAAGCTCTTTTAACCAAAACCATTTTCCAATAACAATACTTAGCAATGGAGAACGCTCGACTACACTTCAACCAAACACAAGAACGAGAAATCATGCTTTCACACACCATGCAATGGCAAACAAACCAAACAAGCAAACTTACTTGACTTACCTTCCCGAAAGACCTCGTAACCGAGGCTCTAATACCACCAAATGTAATCTCATCGTCCTGGCCTAGCCACCAGACCAAACCGAACGAGTTACACAAGGAAAACCGAAGTGAAACTCGTTAAGGCCTCACTCCGATTAGTAACCCTATTTTTTAATTAATCTTGTCTATATGCTTTATTTGAATCTATGTGAGAAAGCAAACACGGATATGAACCAAGCAGAAAGGACGTTAAAAGATAACTTTTAGACATTTTACTTTAGGTCGTATCGATACTCCTAAGGCCAATATCGATACGCCTTCAACGGTCAAACTCCCTCAAAGTGAACTTTGAGAGGCCGTATCGATACCCTCAAAGGCTGGTATCGATACACCTTTAACGGTCAAGTTTCCCAAAGTCAAATCTAGGACCGTATCGATATGCCTAAGGCCCGTACCGATACCCCAATTTGTCGTCAAAATCTTATATTTCCAGAGGATAAAGAGGGTATCAATATGCTCTCGTGTATCGGTATGATAGGCTTATAACAGGGGACCGTATCGATACCACCCTTGTGTGTATCGATACGCCCTGCACAGAAAGACAACAAATTGCAGTTTTAAGCACAAGGGAGCTAACTTAAACACCTTAAGCAAGCATTTAACCAACTCCTAAGCATACACGCAACTCAAGGCAACCACGAAAACTCATTTGAAGCAAGTCAAACATTCAACGAGAATAAAATCATAAAAGCAAGAATTTAACGTAGATAACCAAACATGCTTATCATCCACAAAGAGGTCAAAAGCCAAACCAAGGCATGCTTCAACACTTTAAACATGGTAACAACAATAACAAAAACATAGAAGTTTGGACACCAACTCCCCAACACAAAAGTCTAGCATTCCCATTGCCTAAGTATTATTACAACCATGAAAACCATACTTGAGCTAGCAAATGAACTCCAAGGTTCCTCCTTTGCCTCGCTTGCCTCCCGTAGCCACTAATGATCTACATTGTTGGAAAAGATAACGTAAGCTTAAAAGCTTAGTGAGCAGAGCTCAAAATCACAACAACAACAATGCAGTTCAAAACTTGTATTAGTTTAAAGAAAAAAACCATTTAGAAAGGAAATACGGTAAACCGAAAGCTTAAGACAAAACCATGGTATGCACATGCACAACCATTCCCGGTGGGACTACACATCACCGTTCACAACAACTAGCATATTTCCGGCGGGACTACACATCACCGTACTCATCTACTAGTCGCTTCTGGTGGGACTACACATCACCGTTCACAACAACACATTTTCCCTAGACCATCACGTGAGACTTTGACAACAACAACATTCAACATTAAAAGGGAGGTAAAAGCAATCCCCATTTCACACAACAACATGTATAAACACATACACCATCAATCAACGAAGCAAGGCAAAATTAGACAAGCTTACACTTGGGTTTAGGTTGGCCTATAAGGCTCCGTCCAAACCCCAAGAAACCTTTTTGAACATTTGAAAGCTTCAAAACCATTTCCACTCACCAGCACAATACCAAAACAAGCTAACGGTCCTCCTTCAAGCTTCCTCAACTCCCTGTGTCACGTCTAAAGAATCCAAACTTGTTTCCTATGTTTCTAGCCAATTCATAAATGATACATTAGACCCAAAAGAAACCCCCAAACTTGCAGCAACACAGAAACTCATCATTCATCATCAAAACCAAATCGATTCACACCCGGAAATGCTTGGAAACACCATCAAAACGACCAAAACCAACTAGCAGCCAAAACCCAACAAATTTACCATCAAAACTACTTCTTTATACATCCAAAACACTTACCCAATGTCTAGAAACCATTAACTCAAGGTTCCACACAAGAACAACCCAAAAACCCACATTTTCAACTTCAAACCCCCCTTTCACTAGTTTCGAGTTTCCTACTTTTAGCCACTATTTTAGCATTTTTAAGACACCAAAACAATATTAAAAACACCCTTAAACATGACATCAACTACCCAAACGAAAATCCCCTCATTTCCCTCTATTTCAAACTTAAGGCATTTTGAAATAATTTTAAACAATGGGTTTTAGTAAAATTTAACTAATAACAAGTTTAAGGAAAGAAAAATCAAAACAAGGGAGAGCTTACCTTGAAAACTTGTTTGTAGAAAATGTTGGAGAAATGAAATAGTAACAATGGCAGTGTTTTGCAAAAGTAATGTGAAAAAGAAAGCTTGAAGAAGATGATGATATTTTGATTAAAACCCCTTTTTAAAAATTCCAAATTTCCCCTTTTGCCCTTATTCATTAAAACCCCCTTTTTATGTTCAATAAAAATGTTTTCTCTCAATCAAATTAACCCAAACCTGTCTAACCAAACCCGATTATCTCTCGAGCCCTAAACCCGGGGCGTTACAAACTTACTAAATATTCTTTTAGCAAGAATTAATTTGCCTTGTAAGTTGAACACCGGTTTTGTTTCGTATTCTACCATGTTTCTTGGGATGAATATTTGCATTGCTCGTAAAAGAGCTGGTAGCTCATTATACGATTTATCCCAATCACCATACAATTGCAATCGAAATTCTTGGTTCCTGTTCAACCAATTCCCTAATGTAAGCACATATTATATCAGAGTCTAAATTAATATGGTCATGTTATAAAGCCATATTGGTATAGGTGTGTTGCTCAATGAACCGTGACAACTCCTACATCTGAGTCCTCTTCCTGTATGAAATTCTTACCCACCAAGGACATTTTCTCTTCCAATGAAGACACCTTACACAATAGGTAATTTTATTGGACTCAACAACAGAAAATGATGTATGGCGTTTGATGCAGTTCTCCTAAACTGCTAGCTTGGCGGCTTCTTTTGTTTTGAATTCAGCCTTCAATACCAATTCTCCAAAGTTCGAAGATGATGAAGAACCAAATACACGAGCTTGATGTTCCGGATCTCGCATTGCAGTATAGTCCACCTCATACATGCGGGCTGTTGAAGGTTCATACGCTGGATAAATGGGTTCTGGTTGCTGCGGCTCTAGTTCAACATAACCCAAATTGGCTGCTCTTTTCTCAACCCGAGCCTAGCAACATACGTGGCCCAAACATCATCTTCAACATCAATACCATTACCTGTGATGCATTTGTCATAACAACCTTAACATCATCAACATCGAGTAAGTTCACGTCATCATCTTCTATAATAGACACAATATTTTCTTCATCTTCATTGAAATCTTCAAGCGATTCGCCCCAACGACCAACTGTGGGTTCGGTGTCACAATATGTTGATGAACTCATTCTCTGTAAATATTAAAAACAACATAAGCAAAGATAAAATTTGGTTTTCTTATTAAAATTTTAAAAATAATAAACGACAAACGAATTACAATTTCGAAAATATAAAACTTACCGGATTCGACGAGAAACCGTGTAAATGTGCTCTATAATTTTAAAAAAGTAATTATCATTCGAATGAATATATCTTCAATCACAAAAAAGTACAAACCCTCTATAATTTAAAAAAACACCAGATTAATTAAAAAATTAATCGCTTACTTACTGTTGAGAAACCGAGAAGATCTACAGAAAAATACACTTCAACAATCTTCACTGTCATCGAATATATCTTCAAAAACTATCACCCAAATTGATGTCTCGACCTCTTACAAATACACTGCAATTCTAACTCTATCAATTTTTTATGTTCTCAAACACTCGTAACAATTTCTTCTCTATACACTCCTATATATATAACCTATACAAATGTAATAAAAAAATTAAAGATGGGTGACCAACTTTCACGTGAAAGCTGATCTGTGCATGCATACATGAACAACACTTCGTCACCTCTAGGTGGCGGGCTTTGACCCTCGTTTAAAGCTGCCCACGCAGCTTGCATGGCTTGTCATGCTTGCCAAGCCTTCAGGCCTGGCTCATTCAGCCAAATATGGCGCATTACACAACACCTCGCCACCTCTACATGGCAAGGTCTAAGGACGCTAGGAGCACATGGCGTGGTACTGTAAAAACTGACCTATTCTCTAAAAATAATTTTAAAACAACTTTAAATCTCTAAACAAATAATTAAAGTGGATTATTCCTCCAATTTTGACAAAAGATTATCTCAACAAGAAATAAAAAACGCAAGCAATTTTAGAGGTACTATTTTACTTTATCGTTTCAAATAAAAAAACGAAAAGAGAACTAGGGTTTTTTTATACATTTCTGGTCTCGGGCCGTAGTCGCGTGGCTAGGATGATGCCCCCAATGAAGGGCATTCGTTCGATTCCCCTCTCCGTTTTCTTTTCCCTATCTAAAAAGGGTTTTTTTAAAAAGGAAACATTTTTAGTAGTTTAAGGTTACAATATTATAAATTAGGGTTTAATTTTGGTTTTAAAAAAAAGAATTTTTTTGATTTTAAAAATTTCAAATTCCGACATCGACGATGGCGACGCTCCATCAAAATCTGAGAATTCACGGAGGTGGAGGATGAATACACGAAGGAGATGGAGGTGTCTTTCAATCTCCAAAGAGAGTTTTCTGTTTTTTTTTTTAATCAGAATGAAAAGGATTTTTTTTTCTGAAACTCGGGCTTTATAAGCCATGTCAAACTGCTCCGTTTTGGCGACCGGTTTGACCCGTGTGGTGAACTGTAACCCGGGAAAGATCCTCGCAATTTTGTGTAAAAGGGATTTATTCCTCATGTGGTCCCTGAGTTTTTAAAAGAATATTTCAATTTCGTCCTTTTATTCTAATTCGGTCTGAAGATTGAAAGGATAGTTATAGTTTTAGTCCCTACCCATTTCTGTTTAATTTAATTATATTTCTGATCTTTAATTTATGCCCTGTTCTCTAGAATTATTTTATTTCAGTCCGTTATTGCTTACATGTTTATGTTCTCATATATGTTCTTGTTTCATATTTATATTTATTCATGTCTTTTTTTACACGTTTTTTGGATCGTTGGATGAGTGAAACGGATGGATGAGATTAACAGTAAAATATGTGAAGATTATCACTTGGGAATTAAAAACACGGAGTTAATCTCAACCATCCATTTCTCCCATCCAATGATCCAAAAAAACATGTAAAACTTAAAAAGTTTTACACAGTGTAAGTTGATCCTAACCCATATAGGGATAGGATCAAAATACACTGTGTAAAACTCTCTAAGTTTTACACGTTTTTTGGATCGTTGGATGAGTAAAACGGATGGATGAGATTAACAGTAAAATATGTGACGATTATCACTTGGGAATTAAAAACACGGAGTTAATCTCAACCATCCATTTCTCCCATCCAACGATCCAAAAAAACATGTAAAACTTAAAAAGTTTTACACAGTGTAAGTTGATCCTAACCCATATAGGGATAGGATCAAAATACACTGTGTAAAACTCTCTAAGTTTTACACGTTTTTTGGATCGTTGGATGAGTGAAACGGATGGATGAGATTAACAGTAAAATATGTGAAGATTATCACTTGGGAATTAAAAACACGGAGTTAATCTCAACCATCCATTTCTCCCATCCAACAATCCAAAAAAACATGTAAAACTTAAAAAGTTTTACACATTGTAAGTTGATCCTAACCCATATAGGGATAGGATCAAAATACATTGTGTAAAACTCTCTAAGTTTTACACGTTTTTTGGATTGTTGGATGAGTGAAACGGATGGATGAGATTAACAGTAAAATATGTGAAGATTATCACTTGGGAATTAAAAACACGGAGTTAATCTCAACCATCCATTTCTCCCATCTAACGATCCAAAAAAACATGTAAAACTTAAAAAGTTTTACACAGTGTAAGTTGATCATAACCCATATAGGGATAGGACCAAAATACACTGTGTAAAACTCTCTAAGTTTTACACGTTTTTTGGATCGTTTGATGAGTGAAACGGATGGATGAGATTAACAGTAAAATATGTGAAGATTATCACTTGGGAATTAAAAACACGGAGTTAATCTCAACCATCCATTTCTCTCATCCAACGATCCAAAAAAACATGTAAAACTTAAAAAGTTTTACACAGTGTAAGTTGATCCTAACCCACCTAACCCATATATATATATATATATATATATATATATATATATATATATATATATATATATATATATATATATATATATATATATATATATATATATATATATATATATAGTTTCATATGTATAATATACATTTTTTAAAATTTACATACTTATTCTGCCTAGTGTACATATATGTTTCATTATATGTTAGTACATATTATATATTTAATGTGTTAATTCTATATGTTATATATGCATAATATATATATATATATATATTACTAGTACATATTATACACTTATACACTTATATATCGTATATTATAGTATATATTTTATTTATGTATGTATGTATTATATACGTATATATAGGGATGGCCATGGGTTAGGTTTTTGATCGATCCGCACCCGACCCGAAAATTTAACACCTCCATCCAAATTCGACCTGACCCGGCATAAATAAAAATGACCATTTTTTCATTATTATTCGATAAAAACGAGAGCTAATTGAAAAAAATACAAATAAATAGGGAGCGTTATAATAATTACTCTATTTTCATTAGACAAAATATGGAGATAATTGAAATATATATATAAAGAGAGGGACATTGTAGCAATTATACCTAAATATTTAGAATAAAATTAAATTATTATTTCTAGTAGGGTCGAGTAGGGTATTTTTCACCTTAAACCCAAACACGACCGATTTTATCCTCCAAGAATCAGACCCGAACCCGAAATTTTCTTTAAAAGGCTTATACTATAAAATCGGGTCGAGTCACAACCCATCGAGTATGGATCAAATAGCCATCCCTACGTATATATTATAACATATAGTTTTGTACATTGTAGTTTTCTTTTAATATATATGTATATATATGAACCGTATGTATTTATATACATTATATGTTTTTGACGTGGATAAGTATTTATGCTTTTGTTTTGAATTTATTTATTTATTGGGGTTTCAGATTTTGTTCATGTATCTAAACTATCCGTGCATTTTTATTTGTTGCATTAGTTAACCCTTCAAGATCTCGGTACCGTAATTGCGAGAATTTTAAATAAATTCGAATTATATGCCATGCATTCATGCATTAGATGTTAAATTAAATCGAATTTTAATTTTTCTTAGTAAATACGATACGAACCTTCTAGGTACCGATTTTCGGGCGTGGTGAGGTGCAAATCCTTCCCCACTTGTACCCGACTCCTGAACCTAATTTTCTCTAGTTTACTTTTTGATGTTCGATCTATCTTATTCAAGTGACTGGTGACGAATCCCCTTATTTTATTTAAAAACACGAGCTTTTTTTTAAAAAAAATTACCGAATTTAAAATACTTTTAAAGAAATCAGGAATTTCCCATCATTAATAGAATTAATCGTTTTTAATAAAATTAGTCGCCACACAAACATACAAGACAATGCACACTGGTAATATACAGAAAGTTGTTGAGTTGAAAAATTATCACATTAGTTAAAAAATAATTTTATAAAATTAACTTTTTGTGCATATGTTATTTGGTAAGGTAATTTTAAGTTGTTTACCATTAGTTGACCAATAATTTTCATCCACAGACAAGTCATTTTGACCCAAAAAACGTCGAAGGTTAAATTGCTTCAAAAATAAAATAAGAATCAAAGTGACTATTCAGTCAAACATTAAGAGAGTGTGGAACAATTGAGGGCGAAATTCTGAGGATTTTTTACTAGAAACGAGGCCATGGGTTACTGTAATTACTCGTTTGTTCCACTTCCACCAGTGAAATAGGAAAAACAATATGAGAATTTAAAATGTTAAAAAGTAGAAAATCAAAAGATTCAACTGTGAATCCATCAGTGGAATTGTGCCGCAAACTCGGATTATAATAACATTTGGAAACCATAAAATGATAAAGCTTCTGGGTGAGTATGACAATCTATAATAAACCCCGACAACTTGTTTTTGATGGCCTCTTCGTTTGTCCTGTTAGAATGTTGAAAATGAAATGAGCTCAACCCGTTGGTGGCTTTGTCACCCTTTTTACTCCGTATATGAAATGTCTTCATTTTCATTTATTACAGTTTAATTGTCTTTTAGGTTAAATTTCTTGCATGAATTGATGATGCATTGTTCGGGGTGTAGCTCCTTGTGTAATTGCTAAAGAAAGTAGACAATATGAAATTTGGACTTACCATCAGAATCAGTAAAACAAACTCCTTTGGGATCATCATTCAACCAAGTAGTCTGGAAAAACATTCTACAGGCTGCAAAGAAATAATCAATATTAATACTCATAGATTCAGAACTATAAATAAGGTGACACAAACTATGCAGGTGTGAACACACAGATCAAATTTCCATAGAAAAGCTCTCTAATCCGTCGGTTTAAAGGATTTGGAATCCAACCCCTTTTTCTTTTCCCACTTTATTGGCCCACATCTTGAAATTACTGCATAATTATGACATTGATCAAATCTGCATCTTTTGTTTTTTGGTGAATCAGTAATCCATACTAAAAGAAGGGGACCCAGAGCCATAAAAGAACTAATTGGCGCCACCGAGCTGTCTCCAATTCTAAACACTGTCTGCTGCTATTGCCAGTGCCACTTTCCCATGTGACTCAAAATCTGCACTCTCGAACTCAGTGGGAACTCGGATAACCCTTTATATTACTGCAGCTCCTCAACCCCCAGCCTTTGTCTTTTACAGCAAAGAAGATAAGATACCCTAAAAAGCTCATTTCTTTTGAGACAGAGATCCAATGGTTTCAGGGTCACCATATTTCCAGGCTCCTTTCTTCTTCTTCCTTGTGCTGGGATGTTTGGTGAGTGACTCTTTGGCAGGTGACCCTTATGTCTTCTATGATTGGACTGTCTCTTACCTCACAACTTCTCCTCTTGGTCACAAACACCAGGTTCTTTTCTCCTTATCTTCTCTTGCACCTTTGTTTAAAACAATTCATCTTTTTGTCTTTAAAATCTTTGTGGGAATTTTGTTTAGTTTGCTTAAAGCATAAAGCTTAATAGGTGTTAAGATTTTGGATGAATAATGTATGTTGAATTGTCTGCAGATTTCGATTTTTCTCTGCTGAATGGATAAGCTAAGTGTAGTTTGCAGTTAAATTGTGGCCAGAAAACCATCTCTACAATCAAAATTTAGAAAATGCTAGAATGCCTGCATAATAATTCTTTTGAAAGTCCTTTGAAGGCAATTGAATTCCATAAACGGTAGCTTTTGTTAACACCAACTATGACACTTTACCGACATTAAATAATAAATGTCATAGTGGCTTGAGTTCAACGCTTATTGCTATCCAGTTATTCAATAACTTGCTGGCCTTAATATGGATTTTTTTTTTTCTAAAAAGAAAAGGATAGTGTTTTTAAGGCTGTTTAGCATGTTCTTTCTTTCTTTCTTTTTTGAACATAAGGCTGTTTAGTATGTTCATTCTATTCTATTTTATCTCCCGAACAGTTAGCAGCAAAGATGGAGTTTCTATGTATTATTGATTAGTTTGACTAGTTTACATCCGAGCAATTCAATCTACTGAAGGGAATGACTTCAAAGCATGTTTATGGAGGTTGATGTGTATCTTACCTCTATGTTTCTAAAACTTTAGTTTTCAAATGCATGGCATTTTGCCATGTCATACATTTGAATTTAACATGTTAATGCTTTTCTTCTTATGTCTTTGATATTACTGGCCCTATATAGTGAGTCTTTGTTTTTGGTAGATATTGTCTCAATAATGTCGGAATCTTGCCTGTTCAGAACATTGAATCATGCCATGAGTGGCGGATCTAGACTTCGTATTAAGTGGGTTCAAGAAAGTAATAGTTAAACGAATTAAGTGGGTTCAAATATATTTAATTTCCCCCTCTACCCACAAACTTTTCTATTTTTACAAGGATCCTCTAGAATCAAGATAAATCCGCCTCTGGCCATGAGTTATGACCATGCATGTATATATTTAATGCCATCATTCCAGGTGATAGGGATCAATGGGCAGTTTCCTGGACCAATCCTCAACATCACTACCAATTGGAATGTTGTTGTCAATGTCAAGAATAATCTAGATGAGCCACTTTTGCTTACATGGTATGAATGATTGAATAAAGGAGATAACTATCAAAAAGAGAAAAAAAAGTTGTATTAATTAATCTTAATGTGTTTATTCTAACGTAGGAATGGTATACAACATAGGAAAAACTCTTGGCAAGATGGTGTTTCAGGGACTAATTGTCCAATCCCTGCCAGTTGGAACTGGACGTATGAGTTTCAGGTCAAAGATCAGATAGGGAGTTTCTTTTACTTCCCTTCCTTAAACTTCCAAAGAGCTGCAGGCGGCTACGGAGGAATCATCATAAACAACAGAGATGTCATCCCTCTACCCTTTGGGATGCCTGATGGTGATATTACTATCTTTATTAGTGACTGGTATACTAAGAGTCATAAGGTCTGCAAAAAATTTAATTTTTTCTCAATGCTTCTGGTGTCTGTCAGCTAATCTTGTTTACCTTTTTTTCTGCTACTAAACGATTTTCTTTGTTGAAAAACAGGGATTAAGGAAAGATGTTGAGAAAGGAGTTGACCTTGGTGTTCCTGATGCTATCCTAATGAATGGACTGGGTCCATACCGTTATGATCAGGCGCTTGTTAAAGACGGGATTGTTTACCAGATCGTAAATGTCGAACCAGGTACATAAATACTTGGTTTGCAGCTGTTTAGGTTCTTGGAACATAATCTTGCTTGGAGGAATAAACTTGTATTGTTATAATTCTTATTCGTCTTCCATTTTTTCTGGCTAGTCCCTGATTATGTGTTTCATTTCTTATTCGATATATTAGACATCTGAATCCAAGTATCAGTTCATTGATAACTTTTTTTGAGGGTGTATCATGAAATATAAAATTATGGCTTTACAATTCCAAAATTTTATCATGCTTTTCACAGCTTAAGGAACTGGTAAGTTTACATTAGAATTTGTTCACTTTTACCTGATTTTCTGTGAAAAGAAATGCCCTGTCATGTCATTTTCTCTGGTTTCGAAACATGTATTTAATGCTACATTGTTGTTAAATGTTTATGTTTAGTACTCTGAAACCATTTCTATTGTTGTGTCTTATGCCCGCTTGAAACCATGACAATGTTTGTGTTCGAATCATTAATGTGATACAGTTGCAATTTTCTGGATTTTACATTGGGACTAAAAGACTAATGTTTCCATTAGACCATCCGCTTTTCTTTTGAGATGCCTACGGTTATAACTAGATGTTTTATATTGAATCTGAAACAGGAAAAACGTACCGCTTTAGGGTCCACAATGTCGGGATTTCAACTAGCTTGAATTTCAGAATTCAAAACCATAACCTACTTCTCGTTGAGACGGAAGGATCGTACACAGTTCAGCAGAACTACTCAAACATGGATATTCATGTGGGTCAATCATACTCATTCTTGGTTACCATGGATCAGAGTGCTAGCAGTGATTATTACATTGTAGCCAGTCCTCGGTTTGTCAACTCATCCGACTGGGCTAAACTTAACGGAGTCTCTATCTTGCACTATTCCAACTCTCAGGGACCTGCTTCGGGTCCTCTTCCCGATCCTCCTAATGATTATGGCGCGGTTTTCTCAATGAATCAAGCACGGTCGATAAGGTTGTAGCTCATTGTATATCTTTTTATTTGAGCTGCTATGAAAATTGTATGCTTTAAAAACCCTCTCATTTAAAGTGTCAAGTATAAGAACTCGAAAATATTACTTTATCTTAGTCTTCCTGATGCATTTATAGGTGGAACGTCTCTGCTGGTGCTGCACGTCCAAACCCACAAGGATCTTTCAAGTATGGCGAAATTACTGTGACAGACGTGTATGTGATCCTCAATAGGCCTGCAGAGCTTATAGACGGAAAACATCGTACGACCCTTAATGGTATTTCATACTTACCACCTTCAACGCCTTTAAAGCTTGCTCAGCAGTTCAAGATTCCTGGGGTGTACAAGCTTGATTTTCCGTATAAACTTATGAATAGACCGCCCAAACTCGATACATCTCTAATTAATGGCACTTTCAAAGGTTTTATGGAAATAATCTTTCAGAACAATGACACCACAGTTCAAAGTTACCATCTGGATGGCTATGCATTCTTTGCTGTAGGGTGAGCTTTTAGCTTTTGATATCTTTCTTTGCCCGTGGATGCCGGGATACACGAATTTGACAATTTTCCAACTCTTTCGTAGTATGGATTTCGGGGTATGGACGGAGAATGGTAGAGGCACGTACAACAAATGGGATGGCGTTGCACGCTCTACTACACAGGTATATTCCTGGCTTGTGATCTTACAGAACAATTTTATATGTCCAGTATCTCATGTATGGACAACCACTTCTAACATTTACCTGGTTGCAGGTCTTTCCTGGAGCATGGACAGCAATTTTAGTTTCTCTTGATAATGCAGGCATTTGGAATCTCCGTGCCCAGAATCTTGATTCATGGTATTTAGGCCAAGAAGCCTACGTAAGCGTTGTGAATCCCGAGGTTGACCAATCAGAGGTTCCGATACCGGAAAATTCTATATATTGCGGCATCCTATCGTCATTACAGAAGTAAAATATCAAAGCAATGCAGTTTAGTTTCTTCTGTAATTTGATTTATTTTTCCTTTGTATTGTTGTTAACATCTCTAATTTTGTATGTCCTGCAGGGATCAGGCTCAGAGAGTTAATTTCTCCGGCACAACATCGGTTTCTGATTCGAGTAGAACAGTATTCTTTATGTTAATCATAGCCTTAATTGGACATTCATTCAGGTAACCATGGACCATGGTGGGGGGAAAAAGGAATGAAGTAAGCTCCATGATTTGGTGAATCAATCTGCAACTCAAAGTCTCCGTCACCGGCAAATGGTAGATCAGAGATCAATCAGATGGCCTTTGTTTGGTTGGGGAGAAAATTTATGGTCAGGAAAGTAGCATTCGGTTGTATCATTTTGTGTAAAAACTGTATGTTTATGCCGTTGAAATAGGTACATTATAAAAGTTTTTAATGGACTGTAAAGGAATTTCTTCAAAAGAATCTATACAAGGTCAGGGAGTTTTCAATACAGTTTACGCATTGTCTAACTCTGGGTGTACTACATTGGCGTCTCTTCTGCTTCTGAGAATGATCATGCAAATGTACTGCTTCACAGTCTCAGGCCCTCCCCATTTCTGCATAACATCGAAGTTCTTGTAAACCAAAGACGCAAAGAACAAGAGAAAGGGTCCAAAAACATCTATGCAGAAACCAGAGACAACCGTGGCGTTGGTATGAACTATGAAGATCACGGTCCACTTTCAGCCTATAGGTATATAAAAGGAAGAGGTTGAGTTGATGTAACAACCCAACTCCTGTGGCCGAACTTTAAGGAACGATTTGGATAAGAAGAAAACTCAGATAAGGAGAGAGAAGAGAGAAAACAGAATTAGGGGAAAAAGACAAGAATTTTCATTCAGATATTCAATACCAGATTACAGCTCATTCCACCCTTTTACCCTATTTACCTGGACGACGACGTTTTATGTATTAACAACGCCTCCCTTCAACGCTGCGTTTCATTAACAGCGGATAACACAACAGATATAAAAAACAGCATTAACTAATAATTAAAAGACTCTTCAACGGCTATTTTCAGATTAAGCTCGTGACAATGCCTTCCCCTTCAGAGTAATCCTTGACCTCAAGGATTAAAGTTCGGAAATTGCTGCTTCAGCAGATGCAAGACCTCCCAGGTAGCATCTTCAGGGAAAGATTTACTCCACTCCACTAATACCTCGGTTACTGCACGGTTCCCTCTCCTCCCAATTCTGCGGTCTATAATGCGTGAGGGCTCCTTGCTAATACTACCATCAACATCAATCACAGGCCATTCATCTTGTATCTTATCAGACCCCACTCTTTTCTTCAACTGTAACACATGAAAAACTGGGTGCACCCTTGAATTCTCTGGCAATTTCAATTTATAAGCTACAGCTCTCACTCTTTCAATAATAGGGAAGGGTCCAAACCATCTAGACGCAAGCTTTTGCTCCGTTCTAGCACACACCGTTTGCTGTCTGTAGGGTTGAAGTTTCAAAAATACCCAATCACCCACTTGGTATTCACATTCCTTCCTTCTCTTATCAGCTTGGTTCTTCATCCTTCCTTGAGCCCTGGTAAGGTGAAACTTCAGCATCTTAATAGCTGCTTCTCGAGCTTGTAAACTTCGATCTACTACTGCAACCATTGATTCCCCAGCAATATAAGGTAAATACACTGGTGGTGGTTGCCCATATAGTGCCTGATATGGTGTAGTTTGGATGGCTGAATGAAAAGTGGTGTTGTACCACCATTCTGCCAGGTGCAACCATTCAGACCAATCTTTTGGCCTCTCCCCTGTCATGCATCTTAGGTATGTCACAAG
Source organism: Hibiscus tridactylites (assembly GCA_958450335.1). Lineage (NCBI taxonomy): Eukaryota > Viridiplantae > Streptophyta > Magnoliopsida > Malvales > Malvaceae > Hibiscus > Hibiscus tridactylites. The sequence goes on along the minus strand of OY288286.1, from coordinate 53,640,352 downwards.
GCATTGATTGACCCTTTCCGTTTGACCATCAGTTTCTGGATGGTAAGCTGTTGAGGCATGTATCCCTACTCCCAATTTCCCAAACAATTCCTTCCAAAACAAGCTCATGAAGACTTTATCCCTATCACATACTATGTTACTAGGCAACCCATGCAGCTTGAACACATTCTTCAAGAAGGATTGAGCAACATCCTTTGCTGTGAATGGATGAGCTAAGCCTATGAAGTGACTGTACTTGGTTAGTCTGTCCACCACCACCAAAATACAATCTATTTTCCCAGATTTTGGCAAGCCCTCCACAAAATCCATACCAATGGAAGACCAGATAGTTTCAGGTATGGGCAAGGGCTGCAGTAACCCTCTTGGGTGATGCTTGTCTCCCTTGTTTCTTTGACACACCAAGCATTCCCTAACCCAGCTTTTCACATCCCTTTTTAGACCTTTCCAGTATAAAACCATAGAGATCCTCTGAGTAGTTGCAGTTGCACCTGAGTGTCCCCCTACAGTGCTGTTGTGGAAGAATCCCAATAATTCCTTCTTTAACTCAGAATCATTGCCCACAACTAGTTTCCCCTTCCTCTTCAAGGTTCTTCCATCCCACTGATACTTAGGGTGTTTATTAGCATCCTCCTCCTTGGCCTCAATTATGCCCTTCAACTTGTCATCCACTAACCAAGATTCTCTGATCTTTCCCAATAATTGAGAATCCACATGACTCACCCCCAGTGTATAGCAACTTCCTTCTTCAGGCCTTCTAGATAGTGCATCTGCCACAGTATTATGAATTCCCTTCCTGTATTGAATTTCATAGTCAAAACCCATCATCTTTACTACCCACTTCTGTTGGAAAGGAGTGAAGGCTTGGTTTTCAGCTAGGAACTTAAGACTGTGATGATCAGTCTTAATTACAAAGTGTCTCCCAACTAGGTAAGCTGACCATCTCTTCACTGACATCAGCACAGCCAGCATCTCCTTTTCATACACAGATAGTCCCATGTGTCTTACCCCTAATCCTTTGCTGAAGAATACTAGGGGCTTCCCTTTTTGAACTAACACAGCACCTACTCCTACCTCAGATGCATCTGCCTCCACAATAAACTCAGCATCAAAATCAGGCAGTGCCAAAACTGGAGCTGAGCATACAGCTTCTTTAAGTTTCCTAAAGGCCTCCTCTTCCTGTAAACCCCATTTTCAGGCTCCCTTTTTAAGCAAATCAGTCAAGGGCCTTGCCAAGCATCCATAACCCTTGACAAACCTCCTGTAGTACCCTGAAAGACCCAGGAATCCCCTGAGTTCTTTCACAGTTGTAGGTACTGGCCAAGATGTAATACTCCTTACCTTAGACTCATCCATGGATATACACCCTCCAGCAATCACATATCCTAGGTAGTCCACCTCCTGAGACCCAAAACAGCATTTAGATCTCTTAGCATACAGTTGATGCCCCTTCAATGTTTCCAAAACTGTTCTCAAGTGCTTCAAGTGAGTAGCTCCATCCACTGAATAAATCAGGATGTCATCAAAGAAGACAAGCACAAATTTCCTCAAATATTGCTTGAACAGTTTATTCATAAGGCCTTGAAATGTTGCTGGTGCATTGCTTAACCCAAAGGGCATCACTAGGAATTCATAGTGACCCTCATGGGTTCTAAAGGCTGTCTTCTGAATATCTGACTCCCTCATTCGAATCTGGTGGTATCCAGACCTTAGATCTAACTTGGAGAACACCTTTGCTGCACCAAGTTCATCCAGTAATTCCTCAATTACAGGCATTGGGAAACTGTCTTTTACAGTGAGTTGGTTGAGGTTTCGATAGTCCACACACATCCTCCAGTTCCCATCTTTTTTCTTCACCATAACAATGGGAGATGAGAAAGCACTGTTGCTATCTCTGATGATCCCAGACTGCATCATTTCTCCCACCAACTTCTCAATTTCATCCTTCTGATGAGCAGGGTGTCTGTATGGCTTAACCTTCACAACTGCCTTGTCATCCTTCAACTCAATCATGTGTTCATGTCCCCTTTCTAGAGGAAGACCCACTGGTTCTTCAAACACTCGCTTGAACTCATTCAACAGGACATCAATTTCTTTCCTCAGCATTTCCTCTTCAGTTTTCAGTACCAATTGAGCCTCTAAAAGCCACACACTAGCCATGTAAGGACCCTTAGCTCCCCTCAGCAATTTGTCACACTTCCTAGGCCCTACCACTTGTAGTGCCTGTGAAGCACATCCCTGTAACTCCACCTCCTTGCCCTTATACCAGAATTTCATGCTGAGCTGATTAAAGTCCCAATGTACATTCCCCAACTGTGCAAGCCACTGGATCCCCAGCACCATTTCACAATTCTTAATTGGTAATATCAAAAAGTCAGACACAAAAGAAACTCCCTGACTCTTCCATTCTACCTTTGAGCATTCACCAAGAGTTTTCATCCAATTCCCATCAGCCACAGTAACTCTCAATTGCTTGTGTCTGCTTCCCCTTAAATTCAGTTGCTTAACCACATTTAAACTGAGAAAGTTATGAGTGCTTCCTATGTCAATCAAGGCTACACATTCTATCTTCCCCATGTGAATCTGTATCCTCATCGTGTCCCATTTAGCCTTTCCCCACATAGCCTGCAGTGACAAAACTGGTTCTTCACCCTGAGTCTGTTCTTGTACCCCTTGATCCACTACCTCCTCACAATCTAGGAAGATTCCAGCATCTCCCTCATCCTCCAAACCATCCACAACAATCTGGTACATCTGCGTTTTGGCACACTTGTGCCCAGGGGTGTATTTGGCCGCACACCAAAAACACAGTCCCTTCCTCCTCCTTTCTTCCACTTCTACTGCAGATAATGTCTTCCCTGTACTCTTGTGAGTCTGTACATTTGGTTTCAGATGCACCGGGCTAGTACTACGAGGAGTGGAGAACCTAGATGAAGATGCTACTGTGGTACCACCCGAAGGAGCAGGGCCCCTAAATGCACTCCCACTAATTCTTGAAGGGAAACTCAGGACTGATGGTGGGTTAGAGAAAGTTTTTGGTACAAGCCCTTGACCTTTCCTTTGGATGGGAAAATACATTGACTCAACATGTTTGGCTAAATGGAAAGCTTCTAACAATGACTTCGGCTGCAGTAGTTTGACTATCTGTCCAATTTCTAAACGCAGATGGTTTTTAAAAACACTCAGTGTATATGCATCAGGAAGCTTACTGATTTGGTTCAACAGATAGATGAAATCTTCATAGTACTTCTCCACCGTATCTGTTTGTCTAAGCTCGATCAGATCTGCAAAAGGATCGTCGAAGCCCCCAGGTGCAAATCTTTCTCTCAGCAGCTGCAAATACTCTGCCCAAGCCATCGTGTTCAAATCCAAATAAGTCTTCGAAAGGAACCGATGCCATTGAAGGGCCTTTCCTTCCAGATGCAGCATCACCACTCTAACTTTAGCACAGTCGGGTACCCCTTCCGCTTCAAAATACTGCTCCAGCTTGCATATCCATTCTCGAAACTCAGATCCATCAAACTTAAGGCAAATGAGTTTATAGGCAAAGTTCATCTGTGGAAATGGTTCCCTTTCCCTAACTTCCCGTGCTTCCTGCTCAACTTCACTGTTTACCCCAGTCGCCGCTGCAGCTTCTCCATCAGGTGAGGGATTCGAACCAGCTTGCGGATTCACCGGTGGAGTTCCCAAAATGCCTGAGTGTTGCCCGGCTATCGCGCTCGTATCAATTTTCTTTCCCAGCCCTATTTCAAGTAGCTTGTGCAGATTGGCCATCATCGCCGTCTGCATCTCCTGAAAACGTGTGTTCATTGATGTTTCCAGACATTGAACGTGAGCCTCAATCCGGGTTGTTTCCTGCTTCCAATCCAGATTGGTGTCTTGAGGTGTCACTCCCGCCGTGGGTGGTGGTAATTCACTGCCCCCCTGTGGTTTGACTCCGTGTACCCACCATCTCCGAGAATCGGTGGCTCTGATACCCTTGTAACAACCCAACTCCGGTGGCCGAACTTTAAGGAACGATTTGGATAAGAAAAAAACTCAGATAAGGAGAGAGAAGAGAGAAAACAGAATTAGGGGAAAAAGACAAGAATTTTCATTCAGATATTCAATACCAGATTACAGCTCATTCCACCCTTTTACCCTATTTACCTGGACGGCGACGTTTTATGTATTAACAATGCCTCCCTTCAATGCTGCGTTTCATTAACAGCGGATAACACAACGGATATAAAAAACAGCATTAACTAACAATTAAAAGACTCTTCAACGGCTATTTTCAGATTAGGCTCGTGACAGTTGAGAAATCTGACCAACTGCCTATAGCTTTTTTCAAGGGTTCATCTTTGTCTGACGGGAGTTTATGGACGACCCAATTGTTTATAAGAGTGGTGGCTATTCTCCATTGTCACGATGCTTCGTTTATTCTCTTCCTATCCAATCTAGAACCAAAGACTTGGCCCTGGCCCATGGAGTACTAAACAACAAATCTTTTTGGATTTCATGATTACTCTATACCATTAAAGCTCAATTTATATCTAAATTCCAATTTATTGGGATATTGTTATGGAATTGCAAGTGAATGAATGGAAAGTGTTTGTTTATATGCTCAAAAAGAAATACAGGAGATGAGAAAAGAAAGCAATTAAGCATTAAGTTTTTAGATGAATAATAACCCATACAACTGTTTTTCTCTCTATATTCCCTTGATTGCTAAATTAAGTAACTACTTTTGCTGACGTGGCTTAATAACATAATTTGCATATTTAGCTGGTATTTTCTTAATTCGAGTACCGCTTCGAGTGGAAGAATTTGGGCCCAAAGTTACTGCCAGCTGCTTAACATTCTTCATAACAGTGCCTTCCCCATTTGCAGAAACCTTGTCCGCAAGGTTTAAAGTTGGAAAAGATTTCATCATTTGAGCTTTGTCCTCCCAAGTCGCAGCACCAACGTCAAACACTTCCCATCAGACTAATCACTGCTCAACAGACCGGTCATTACGAGTGGCCACAATGAATTCTGGCTGCAACACCATATTAGCAGACGAGTCAACCAAGTGTAAAGGAGTAATTTGCTGGCCTGGCTCACCAACACACTTGCGCAATAAGGAGACATGAAAATCAGAATGAATGTGTGCTGACTCTGGTAACTCAAGATGATTGGCAACTTGACCAATACGACCAAGAACTTTGTAAGGCCCGAAATAGCGACGTCCCAACTTGTGGTGACGCCGAAGGCCAATGGAATTTTGGCGATAAAGTTGCAACTTAGGGTCTGTTTGTTTCCCTGTAATTGGTTTTCCTGAAAACGTTTTCATAACTTTCCGTTGTTTGGTTCATGGAAATGAAAAAGTCAACGGAAAACCAATTACAGTCAATGGAAAACAGACCTTGTTTTAGTGTAAAATGACTTACCCACTGATTTTCGGTAAGTCACTTTCCTTCCTCTCATTCTCTCTACAAATACTAACCTAAACCGTAAACCTTAAAACTTAAACCCTAAATACTAACATAAAAACTAAACCCTAAATACTAACATAAAAACTAAACCCTAAACCCTAAACCCTAAACATTAAAAACCATAAGCCATAAACCCTAAACATTAAAAACCTTAAACCATAAACATTAAATCCTAAACCATAAACCCCAAACATTAACCAATAAATATTAAACCCTAAATATTAAAACCATAAACCCTAAATGTTAAACTATAAGCACTAACATAACCCTAAACCATAAACATTGATCCATAAATACAAAACCCTAAAACAAAACCCTAAACCCTAAATGTTAAACCGTAAACACTAAATGCTAACATAAACCTTAAACCCTAAATGTTATATCATATATATTAAACCCCAAACACTAACATAAACCCTTACCCTAAACACTAACCCATAAAATATAAATGCTAGCATAAACATTAAACTATAAACAATAAACACTAACATAAACACTAAACCATAAACAATAAACACCAACATAAATCATAATCCCTAAATACTAATATAAACAATAAACCCTAAAACCTAAACACTAACCTAAACACTAAACCTTAACATAAACCCTAAACTTTAAATGTTAAACCTTAAACACTAACATAAACCCTAAACAATAAACATTAACCCCTAAATCTTAAATGCTAACATAAATACTAAACCTTAAACACTAAGCACTAACATAAACCTTAAACTCTAAATGATAATCTAAACCCTAAACACTAAAAAGCTAAACATTAAACCATACACACTAACATAACCCTAAACCATAAATGATAAACCCTAAACACTAACCATAGACTTTAAATGCTACCATAAACCCTAATCATTAAACCATAATCCCTAAATGTTACCATAAAACCTTAAATCTTTAACCCTAAATGTTACCATAAAACCTTAAATCATAAACCCTAAACCCTAACCACCAACCTAAACCCTAAACCTTAAACACTAACATAAACCATAAACACTAATCTAAACCCTAAATCTATACCTTAAATACTAATCCCTAAATGCTACCATAAACACTAAATACTAGTCTAAACCATAAACCATAAATGATATCCTAAACCCTAAACACTAACCTAAACATTAAACCATGTTTTGATTGGAACTTGTTTTTACCATTATCGATGTTTGTTTGTGGATTGTTCATGAAATTTTCAGGAAACTCTACCAAACAGTGTAAAATGAAACTCTGCAATTAGTTTTCCAACAACTGTAGTTCATTTTCCAGAATTCATTTTCCGGAAACAGTTTTCAATGAAACAAACAGACCCTTAATGTAAACCCAGTCACCTTCATGGAAGATCATGTCACCTTAATGTATGTAACACTTCGTCTCTTTTTAACAAGAAAGCATCCAAAAGAGCTTGGCCTGAGGAGTCTCAAATATAGCGAGAAATAGTTGGGGGCGGACGTCCATACATGGCCTCAAATGCGGTCATTTGAGCTGATGTTTGGAACTAGGGATGTAAAAAGCTGACCCGACCTGAAAACCCGACTGAAACCTGCTCGAGTCAGAACCTGATTTGACCTGGAAATTTAATGACCCGAACCCGATCTGTAACCGACTGTTGTTGACCCGAACCTGAATTCGACCTGTTACTGTAGTGACCGAACCCGACCTGCGTCCGACTGAAAATGACCCGAACCCGAATTGGTCCTGTTACTGTGGACCTGAAACCCGACCTGCGCCCGACTGAAACGAACCCGAACCCGAAGCCGACCTGGCAGATAACCGATTTTACCCGACTGAATTGACCCGAGATCCGATATTACCCGACCTGTTTTGAACCCGACCTGTTTTGGACCCGACCTGTTTTGAACCCGACCTGTTTTGGACCCGACCTGTTTTGGACCCGACCTGTTTTGAACCCGACCTGTTAATTGACCCGACCTGCTTTGAACCCGACCTATTTTTAACCTGAATTGATATTGATCTGACTTGATATTTACCTGATATATAGTTGAAGAAGTCTACGATTTGATAAATTTAAAGTGTTGATAAATGTAAAGTATTAATTTATTAAATTAATTTAATACTAACTCGTTCAATATAAATTATTTGTGAAGTTTAATAAGAATTAACATACTCAAATTTATTTTATTAAAAATATTCTAAATTTAAAAGTTTTATTAAATTAATAAGTTGTGATTGATGAATTTAAAACAAATTATTTAAAATTTAAATCAATTTATTAATTGAGATCATTAAATTTAAAAATATTTTATTAAAAAATTTAATTATAACTATTAAAATAATAATAAATATTTTTTAGTGTAGGAGAATTTTTTTTTGAATTAATAGGGGAAAAGTTTTTTTGATTGATAGGAAATTATAGGGGGAAAATTTTGACACCATATCAAACAAAACAAAAAAAAAAAATTTTTTTTGGGGGGGGGGATTTTTTGCCGCCAAATCAAATTTGGGGGGGGGGGGGGGATTTGTGCCGCCAAATCAAATTTGTGTGGGCGGAGGGGGTGCCGCTAATATCAAACAAAAAAATTAGTGGAGATGAGATTTTTTATTTATGGGTTAATTATCCTTTAGGTCCTTCCTTAATTAGATTATTAGGGTTTAGGTTTTTTAGGTTTTAGTTTGTTTTTTTAGTCTTAACTTTTGGTTTAGTTTATTTAAATTTTATTTAATTAGGCCATGCTTCATAAATTAATTAATTATTAAGTTTTTTAGTTTGCTTTAAATTTGATTTGGTCCTCGTATAAAGATTTGATAAGTAATTAGGTTTAATAATTTTATTCATTTGTGATTTGGGCTCTAATTAATAATTTAGTTTTAATTTATTTTTAGATTTGTCCTTTATGTTTCAATTTATTTTGTTTGTTAGATTTATGGGTTTATGTTTAAGGTTTAAGGGTAAGTGTGTCAAGTTGATTGTTTGGGGCTATGAGATTAGTTTAGGGATTATGTGATTAGGCTTGCAATCTAATTATTAGTGAATAGTGTCTGTAAGATTTAGATATTCATGTTTGGGGTTTGAGGGTAAATGTGTCAACTTAATTATTTGGAGTTATGAGATTAGTTTAAGGATTAGGGGATTAGTCTTGTACTCTAATTATTAGTGATTATAAGATTTAAGAGTTGAGGTTTATGTGTATTGTTTAGAGGTATACATATATACATACAAATATGTATGTTCTAGTATATATATATATATAACAATATATGCATACTAAAACTTATATATATATATATATATATATATATATATATATATATATATAATTATAACAATATATATATATATACTAAAACTTACATACATACATGTATATATATACTAAAACTTAAATACATGCACATATATGTGTTTTAGTATGTGTGTATACATGTGTGTTTTAGTATATATATATATGCATATGTTTAATTAATTATAACAATACATGTATATGTATATATCATAATATATGTATATGTGTGTATATATACGTAGATATAAATTTTATTATTTTTAATATGATGATATTTTTATTCATTTTATTCCCTAAAATTTTATTTTCCACAGAAAGTTACCTTTATTATTTTTTAATTTTTGTAATTTACTCAATATTTTAGATATAAATCATTTGATAATATTTTTGTTCATTCTAGTGCCTAATATTGAGACTAAAATGTATGTAAGTATGTACCTATCAATGTATGAAGCCTAAACCCATAATGAATTTTCACTTAACCTGAAACCATAAACCCTAAACATTAAACCCTAGTGTATGTAAGTATGTATATATATACTTATTTATGTATGAACCCTAAACCCTTGATTAATTTCCCTAAACCCTAATGCATGCAAGTATGTATGTATGTATGTATCTATCAATATATGAACCCTAAACCATTAATAAAATTTCCCTAAAACCTAAACCATTTAAACCCTAAACTCTGAATCGTCCAATGTTTTATAATTTTAATTTGATATTTCTGTTCATTATAACCCTTAAAACTTCATTTATATTCCAAATTGAACCCTACTAATTGTTTTTTAATTAGTCCAATAATATATAATTTTACTTTGACATTTGTTCATTTTAGTCCTTAAACTATATTTGTATTCCAAATTGACCATTTTTTATTTTTTAATTAGTCTGATGTTTTATAATTTTAATTTGATATTTTGTTCATTATAGTCTCTTAACTTTATTTTAATTAGTCTGATGTTTTATAATTTTAATTTGATATTTTGTTCATTCTAGTCCCCTAAACTTTAGTTTAATTCCAAATTGACCCTTATTTATTGTTTTTTCATTTCGTCCGATGTTTTATAATTTTAATTTGTACTTTGTTCATTCTAGTCCCTTTAACTTTATTTCAATTCCAAATTGACTCATATTCATTGTTTTTTTAATTCGTCCAATGTCTTATAATTTTAATTTGATATTTTAATCTTCTATACCCTAAAACTTTATTTTTATTCCAAATTGACCCACATTTATTTTTTTAATTTGTCAAATATTTTATTATTTTAATTTGATATTTTCTTCATTCTAGTCCTTTAACTTTATTTTATTTCCATACCGACCCCTATATATATTTTAATTCATCATGTTTTATAATTTTAATTTGAAATTTTGTTCTTTCTAGACCCTAAAACTTTATTTTTATTCTAAATTGACATCTACTTATTGTTTTTTAATTACTCTAATTTTTATACTTTTAATTTGATATTTTTGTTCATTACAGTCCCCAAAATTTTATTTTTGTTCCAAATTGACCCCTTTTCATTGTTTTCTTTTAAATTTGTCTAATGTTTTATAATTTTAATTTGATATTTTTGTTCATTATAATTCGTGAAACTTTATTTTTAATCCAAATTGACCCATTTTCAGTATTTTTTAATTACTCTAATGTTTTATAATTTTAATTTGATATGACTTCAAATAATTAACTCCAAATCAATGACGATTGACGAAGGCCAACCTAAAGTCTATCGACTACTTATACGGTTGTACCGAACTCAAACTCAATACGAATTTCAATCCTAAAAATACCCCGACCTGAATTACCCGACCTGAAACTACCCGACCTAAAATAACCCGACCTGAAATGCAACCGACCTGAAATGAACCCGACCTGAAATGGACCCGACCTGAAATGGACCCGACCTGAAACGGACCCGACCTGAAATGGACCCGACCTGAAGTGTATCCGAACCTGAATTAACCTGTCAATTATCTACTTCGGACCCGACCCGTTTTGACCCGACCTGAAATGGACCCGATCTGAAATGGACCCGACCTGAAATGGACCCGCACCCGACCCGAGTCGAGTCAAAATAAAAAAATGACCTGAAATGACCTGTACCCGATTTTACCCGACCTGAAAGTACCCGACCTGAAACCCGTCCGATTACCTGTTTTTACATCCCTATTTGGAACGATGTATTATACCAATATTCTACCCATTGAAGCATAGTAAGCCAAGTTTTCGAACAATCAGACACATAGAATCGTAAATACATCTCTAAGCAGCGATTGAGGGTTTCAGTTTGGCCATCGGATTGCGGATAGTAAGTTGTACTCCTGGCTAAAGTTGTACCTTGCAAACGATGTAATGATCGGTGTGAAAACGTCACACTAAAAGTGCAAGCAACATTGTCGATGCAATAATAGAAATAATAAAATCTTATTTGAATATCGATCCCACAAAGATGATGTATTTGGTTCGAGATTTATGTCGCCACAATACAATACTGTAAAAATAAAAATTGTGGGTGCAATGGTGATTGTAATAAAATAGTAAAGAGATGAATAAATGATTGGTTGTGGTAGCAATAACAGAGTATATAAAAAATAGAGAAATATGAAAATAAAGCTTGAATCTCCTTGGTTCAGTTCGGCAAAAAAATCAAGTACACTTCGAGAGAATATGATGGATCAATCAGCAATAAGAAGGCCAACTTGAATACTATCTTCCATTTAATGTTCAATCGTTGACTTAAGGAAGTAGATCAGCTATAACTCTCTTCATGAGTTGGTACAATAACCCTTTGAATGAGCGAATTAAATCTCGTTGTATCCGTTCAACTTTCGTTGTAATGCTTATTAACCTAACTTGATACTGCATCTGTCGATGCCAATGGCTAGTTCAACATTTTCATGTAAAATGTAAATCATTTCCAAAAATTAAAGCTTAAAAAAAGCGGGTAGAAATATATATATAAATTGAAAAGAAAATTTCAACAACCATAAAATTGGATCAAAATAAATTCAAATTTTAAATTTTTTATCTAAAAGCAATTTTGCATTACCTACTCTTCGCAATGCATGTCAATCTTTGTTCTCACTGCGAGAATTAATTTTACATCCAACGCTTTCTTTTTAAATTTTTAGGTCCATTACATAATACAAATACATAGATGGATCATGGTTTTCGTAAATAATATTTAAAATAATTATAGAAATTAACATTATTACCTTGAAGCGAGTGAGAATTCAAATGGAGGATCGCAATTGGAGCCAGGAACAGAAGTCTATATCAGGCCCATGATTGTATCAGCACCACACACCCACCAATATCGGCGTGCACGAATATGTTGTTGACGTCTTTCGGGGTCGTTGCCTTGCACAACTCACGATACAGAAAACCTAATATTGTAGATCCTCAACTGAATTTTCTTGCTACTCACGACGACTCCAAGAATGGAAGGTACTGCGTGTGCACGTGAGAACTCGATTTGTCCGGCATTAGCATACCACCGATAAGGAGCAATATATAGGCTCGAGCAGTGAACTCAATGTCCGCTACTGTGGAATTTTCATCCACTTGAAAATCACTCTTCAACCATGCCAGCTTCACACGTTTACCATCAACAACATGCGCCGGTGGTGTCTTCTCCAAATACTTGGAGCAGTAATCATAAACCCTATAATTATTCTGACCAACGATTGGGCTGCCTAAAATTGGGCACCGAGATGCATAGCAACATCTTCGAGGGTGATTGTGCACTCCCTGCACGACATGTAGAATGTATGTGTCTCTAGTCTCTAATGCTCCACCAACCCATTAATCAACCGCGACACGATTTCAAACTCACAAATCTTTGACGAGTACCTAAGAAAATCTCACGGCTTAAAAAATTATTTTGCTATGCTCGAACATAAGAGGCTTAAATTTTTTTAAGTGTTCTAAACCCTAAACAAAACTATCTATTTATAAGAAACAAAAAAATCCTAATATGCAAAAACCCTAAAACATCCCTTTATTTTTTTTCGTAAAATCCGTGATGCCCGTTAAGTCGGAGGGAACTCGACATGTCCCTACGGCGAGTTTCGTTTAGGATTAGGTAAATCTCGTGATTAATGTTTAAACCGGATATCAAAAAAATTGAATCACGTTATAAGTGCAAGGCGAGTTTGAATAAAAAATATATTTTGAAAACTCACCTTGGTGGTGCGGCGAGTTCACTATAAGATGCTAGTTCGGGCAATTTAAGATTTCGGGTGCTGCTTTGGTCAAAATAGGATCCAAAAATCCTATATATGATTAACGCGAATTGAGCTTTGTACAACTGGTGTATGCTGACGTCACTATGATGTCAGCGAGTCAGACTTATAAATACTTAAGAGAGATAATATGTCAGGATAATTAATACCATCATTATACTTGCCATTAATAATAAATAATAATAAAAAAGAAAGAGAGAGAAAAAGGTAGAAAGAGAATTACATACGTGCCTCAGAAGCTGAATCGCCAGTGGGAAGGGGAACAGTCGCGAACAACACCGTTGCACGACCCAATTATTGCCGGAGGACGTCACAACCACTACGGAGATCACCAGAAACACGTCGAAGAGGTATATCTCGCCTCTTATATTATTTCCCTGCAAAAATGAAAATATATTAGAATCGAATGGAAATAAAATAATAATAATAATAATAAAATGCAGTCGAGATCTGAGTGAGTTGCGCGGCGGTCAGAGCGATTTTGGAGATGGCCAGAGTCGAAAACGAGCAGATGAGTGATCGGGAACAAGTAGATTATGCCTAGGAAAGGGTGGAGACTGGTGGATTTAGTCGAAACTGGGTAGATTTAGGGATTAGGTGAAAAAAATCAGAAAATTTAAGTTTTTAGGGTTACAGCTACGGCGGCGGACGACGACTGGGAATCACCCCGTGGTGGTTGGAGATCGCACCACAGCGGCCGAGAATCGTTTCATGGTGGCCGGAGATTGCACCACGGTGGCTGGAAATCGCACCATGACAGCCATGCTTTTCGGTTGAGAGAGTGTAGAGAGAGGGATTGTAGAGAGAGTGTGTGTGTGTCGCAAATGACCGAGTTGGCTCGGTTTTCTCTTTTTTATACTAAGCTCGGCACGAAGACGTTTTGAAACCGGGTTAATGTGACCCGCGTGTTTTTAAAATGGGCATGGATACGAGGCCGTAATCCGGGTTGAGACCTGAGAGATGGTTCAAGCCGTTTAGGGCTGGACCGTTTGGGTTGGACCATTCGATTTAGGCCGATTTTGATAAATTTGGGTCGGTTTTAGCTGATTTAGGCCAAAATTTTTGGCAGATTTAGATTTGGGCTTCCTTGTTTGTCCTGTTTTATATTTTGGTCACTAATAGCTTGTAATTTGACCTCCACGGTTCGAATTTAATTCAATTCAGTTCTTATTTATTGCCTTAGTTTAATTGCTTTAATTAATTGTTTAAATTACTTGTTTAATGCATTGATTTAAAACTAGCATGTAATACATTTGTTAGATGATTTTAATCACCTAAATTAACAATTAATTAGAGCCTTAGTATATTAGGTTCTTTAATTAAATTTAATTAATCTAATTGGTGAGTTAAGTGTAGAAAATAAATGAGTAAATAAACACTTTAATGCCCTAAGTTGATTATCACATTAAAAAGTGATGTCAATTAAAAGGGTATTTTAGTGAAATATTTAATTTTCCATTTTAACTTAGAATATGATAATCACATATAGTTAGTTTAAATAAAATCAAAATAGAATTAAATAATTAGTATCACCAAAGTTAGGAATATTATTACTTTTGGGCCAAATATGGCTAGTGTCCAAATTATTTGGGTGTTACCATTTAAATCCCAAAAATTAATAATAATCGTAGAATTTTAATTAATTAATTAATTAATGGAGCCCTAATTAGGTTTTTACTTAAAAACGACAAGACAATAATTGGAAATGGATTAAACTTTTTATGTTGAGATACATTTTGAATATAAATTGAAGTTTCCTAATGTATTTTGACGTTTCAAAACTTATATTCATCCAAAATGTATTTTCTTGCAAAAGGATATTCTCATTCAAAATGGAATCCATTTAACGATTAAAAGATTTAATTAAATTCAGAATAATGTTCGAAATGCCAAAATGCCACGTGGAATAATAAGGTGCCGAAAACGGGCGTTTATAGGGGTGCTAACCCTTCTCTACACGTAACCGACTCCCGAACCTGAATTTTATTAAAAAGAATCTTTGGTACGTTTTTATGGTGTCTGGTCTACCAAAGTGACCGGTGGTGACTCCAAAATGATTTTTAAGAAAATAAAAGAAATTTGATTAAAAATGGTAAAACCCCTAATTTCAAGATCAAATTAAAATGCGAAACCTGGATTTCTAAAACCCTAATCGTCAGGCTATTTTTCCACAAACAAGTCTCAAAAACGATCGCGACAAGTGACTTGTTTATAATAGCAATTGTAACACCCCAAAAGCTGGCCTAGTCGGAATTCATTTCGGCGATCGGAAATTTCATCTTTGATGAAGCTCTAGAGGTTCCTCTAGCTAGTTAATTATTGCTATCGAATCTTTAATCAGGCTTTAAAGCATCAATTTAAGTCTTTATATGCAATATTAAGTTTTTAGTGGCTAAATTGCAAGATTTACGAATTAGGGGACAAACCTATGAAGATAAGGAAAGTGAGGGACCAATTAAGCAAATAGACCACTTTGAATTAAGACTCTTCATACGTGGAGTCTTTAGATGGCTTTCCTTCAAATGAAGGAAAACTTACAAATTAAAATTGGGAATTGTAAGATTTTGGATAGCTACCGAAATCACCTTAAGCAAGCACCTCTTTCCTTTCATCATATTCACCTAAGCTCACACCTCCATTGGAGGAATTTTAAGTTTTGCAATCTCTTGGCTTTGTCTATATCGAATCATTGCTAGCAATCGGGTAAGCTATATTCCTTAGTCGATTGTTAGATTCCATGGTTAAATCAACCTCAACCTTAAGCTAGGGTTTGGTTCATCCATAGATATTTCAATAAGTTACTTTATTGAATCAGATATCGATAGTGATATTGTTAAATAGATTTCGATATCGAAATATCGATTCTAATAATCTTCTATTAATATTTCCTAGCTCAAGGAGAGGAAATAGAAGCAACACCATCTCCATCACAAGTTAGGAGCAAAGGGATTTCCATCCGAGAGCCTTGAAGCTTCGGATTGTTAATGTGAGTGTAATTGGAGTTTCGGGTTAGGTGAAATGCCTTCCCGGATCATTATTTGATGTTTTAGATCTTTTCGCTAAACATTACTATTGAGGCGAAAGCATCGGATAATAACTCAGACACTTGGGTAAGTGTCGGTAAGTTATCATTTAAACATTGGCTATAGCTATTGTACATTGTCATTGATGTATGCATTGTTATGAAATTCTCATGTCAAGTTATATGTGTAAGAATCATGGGATACATTAAAACTACGAAATTTTGTTATGTCTTTGATCTATTATAAATTATTGGAAGATATAAATATGTTGTGCCTTGGATTGGATTAACTCGGGTACAATTGGCATGCCATAGAATTCATGAGCTCAGTGTACGGACGGTCCTAAGGCTACAACCTATGATGATTGGTGAGGCGGAGGGATGTGTTGTTATTGGTCAATTGGTGAGGCGGAGGAAATAAGACCATTTATGTTTTGGCGAGGCGGGGGAATTCGCGTATCCGTGATTTTAGTTCAAACCAAGGCTTGTGTTTCGAAACGGGTCTCGAAACGATCAAATCAAAGTCAACTTTAGTCAACCCATTTCGATACAGGTCAAACCTGTTTCGAAACGGACTAGCTGATCGGGTCAACATGAATGATTTTAGTGTATCCGTTTCGAAACAGCGTATGGTGTTTCAAAACGGGGTTAGGTAAGTTAGTTATAGATCCTGGTCAACTTTGAAATTTGGCTTTTTAATCATCACTTCTAAAGAATCAAATCAGATAAGGTTGTAAATGCGTAAATTTTGTAAGTATAGTCTTCTAGTGTTGGATTTCATACTATCACGAAACAAGTTGAAAAGAGAGGGTCCTAAGTTGTCAAAATTTACGTTTTGGTCCTCAAATTTTATAATGCTCGATGAATGATCACAATTTGGTTTCCAATAACATCCTTCGATCCGGTTCTCTCCTAGACAGGGAAGGGGGTGTTACATTTGTGGTATCAGAGCTAGAGTTTAGTCGGTTCTGGACTAAACCTATATATGCTTGTATTGTTTATTATGTTACCTTGTCACTAGGAGTTTTATTTTGCATAAATTGTGACTTGTCAACTAATCCGATTTTTCATATAGATATGTCTGCGACGAATGAAGCTCACGTAGATGAGCAAACTGCTGGCTCCTCGACTCAGGGCGAGGAGGTTGGAGGAGGGAATCCTCCAAACCTACTGCAACCGCAGGATCCTCCTATACAGGTTGATGAGCCTGTTGCACCTACTGCTCAGGCTGAATGTTATCAAAACATGGCCAATATGTTCAAGCAGTTTATGACTGCAATGCAAGCGACACCACCAGTTCAGCCTATTCCCCTTATCGCTCAGTACGTTAGAGCCTCTGTGGACAAATTGGCTTCATTGCGAGCTTACTCCTTCACAGGGCAAGATGACGATAACCCGGAAATAGTTGAATATTGGTTGGACAATACTCTTCGCCTCCTGAATAAACAACTGTAGTGTTCTGATGAACATAAGCTGGAGTGTGCCATAGCTTTATTTACTGATGAAGCTTTGATGTGGTGGGAGACTACCATTCTTATAGTCCCGGAAGAATCAGTCACCTGGGAATTCTTTCTTAAGGAATTTTGAAATAAGTACATTAGCGAGTACTATCTCGCGGAAAGGCGGAGCACTTTTCTTCATTTGAAACAAGGAGGGAAGCCAATCGAGTAGTACATCCATGATTTCTGTAAGTACTACCGATATAGAGCCGAATTCATAAAGAAAGAAGAGGACAAGTGTCGGATGTTCATTGCTGGGTTGAGTGACGAGTTGCGGCCCATGTTTACTGCTCTGGGAATCACCAATTTCCAGGATTTGGTGAACCGGGTAAAGGCAACTGAAGTTGCGCAGAGAATTCAAAGGGGAAATATGTCTAGCAGATCTGAGAAGAGGGCGTGGAGCGATTCCCGACCTCCCAAATGGAACAAGAAGGGTAAATATCAGGGTTCGAAGCAAACCTCATTCTCGCAGCCTTCTCGTACTGGGAATATTGAGAGACCGCGGAATATTACTCAGTCTTGGTCCAAGGCGACCTCTGTGGAGAGTACTGTAGGTTCAAATCGAGGCGTTCAGCATCCAGTTTGTAGTTTTTGTCAAAAGCGACACGTAGCAGGGCAATGTCGCAGGCAGACGGGAGCATGTTTCTTCTGTTGAGAGCAGAGACATTTTATTAGGGATTGTCCCCAGAATCCTTCAAAGTCAGCAGCTGTGCATGGGGATACTTCTTCGCATGCTCAGTCCTTTCGGGGAAAAGGGCCGAGGAAAGTGCAGTCGAGAACTTCAGAAAGGCCGGGCGAATCTGGGAGGCAGAGCAATAAACAAGAGTCGAAGGCTTCTGCACAAATGTATCATGTAAGAAGTCGTGAGGAAGATGACAAGCCTGATGTCATAGCAGGTACCGTTATGTTATATTCACATTCTTTGTATGTATTAATTGATCCTGGATCTACATACTCTTTCATAAGCCTGGAATTGGTTAGGATGCATAAGATGTCTAGTGAACCTTTAGTAACAAAGGTTTTTGTAACAAATCCCTTGGGCGACTGTGTCGTTTTAAACCTTGTGTGTAAGAATTGCCCAATAATGATTCAAGGAATTCCGTTCCCTGCGGATTTCTTGGTCTTGCCAATCTATGAGTTTGATGCAATTCTAGGTATGGATTGGCTTGGTAACCATCAAGCATGGGTAGATTGTGGTAAGCGGAAGTTGTATCTTCGGGGACTAGGCAAGGAAAGAATAACGTTGATGGAATCTCAGAACTCTATGTTGCGCACTTTGACAATTGAGTCTAAGAATGAACCTCAGATTAATGACATTGACACGGTGAATAAATTCCGGGATGTCTTCCTTGATGAACTCCCGGGATTGCCCCCAACCCGTGAAGTGGAATTTGGTATTGACATACAACTTAGGACTGCACCAGTCTCCATTGCACCTTATAGAATGGCAGCTTTGGAATTAAAATAGTTAAAAACTCAAATTCAAGACCTTATGAATAAGGGTTTTGTTCGACCCAGCTCTTCACCCTGGTGAGCTCTGGTTCTTTTTGTTAAGAAGAATGATGGTTCGATGCATTTATGCATTGAATACAGGCAATTAAACAAAATTACCATCAAGAATAAATATCATCTGCCTAGGATAGATGACTTGTTTGACCAGTTAAAGGATGCTTCCGTGTTCTCTAAGATTGATCTAAGATCAGGGTATTGATGTGCCCAAAACAACATTTCGTACAAGATATGAACATTACGAATTCTTAGTAATGCCTTTCGGACTAACGAATGCACCTGCAGCTTTCATAGATCTAATGAATCGAGTGTTCAGGCCCTATCTTGATAAGTTCGTTGTGGTATTCATAGATGACATTTTGATTTATTCAAAGAATGAATCGGAACATCGAGACCATCTTCGAATTGTGCTCCAAACCCTAAGGGAGAAGCAGTTGTACGCAAAGTTTTCTAAGTGTGAGTTCTGGCTCACTGAAGTGGCCTTTTTGGGACATGTTGTATCAGCTTCGGGCATTCAGGTGGATCCGAAGAAAATACAAGCTATGGTAGATTGGCATCCGCCTAAGAATGTTGGGGAAGTTAGAAGTTTTCTTGAGCTTGGAGGATATTACCGTAGGTTCGTGAAAGGATTTTCTATGTTAGCTGCTCCTTTGACAAAATTATTGCGAAAGGAGGCACCTTTTGTGTGGACTGAAGACCAGCAGCTAAGCTTCGATCAACTGAAACAAGTCCTAACCCATGCACCTGTCCTGACCCAGCCTGAGTCTAGAAAGGACTATACTGTTTATAGTGATGCTTCGCATCTCGGGTTAGGGTGTGTTCTAATGCAAGAAGGTAAGGTTATTGCTTACACTTCGAGGCAGCTTAAGCCCCATGAAATGAATTATCCCACCCACGATCTAGAATTGGCCGCGGTTGTTTTTGCATTGAAAATTTGGAGGCATTACCTCTACGGGGAGAAATGTTATCTTTTCACTGATCACAAAAGCCTCAAGTATTTGTTGACGCAGAAGGAGTTGAATTTGCGACAACGGAGATTGATGGAACTTCTTAAGGACTATGATTTAGTCATTGATTATCATCCGGGAAAGGCCAATGTTGTAGCTGATGCACTCAGCCGCAAACCTTTGCCTGGTAAGTTTGCTCATGAAGTTAAAGGTTATAAGTATAGCAAGGCGTGATAATTCATTGTTACATTGTTTTCTTATAGCTCCTCGAGCAATTAATGCTCATTTCCGGCTTTGGAGGCACCAATGTCTTGTAGCTGAACTCCAAGTTCAATCTACTATTATTTCCCGAATTAAAGACTTGCAAGAACAAGATTTCGAGCTTCAAACCATTGTTTCTAAATTTTCTGATAACCCGAATTTCAGAATTAATGTTGAAGGACTCTTATGTTTTCATGATCGGGTTTGCGTACCAAACGATGAAACTCTCCATAATGACATTCTTGCCAAAGCACATTCGAGTTCTTTCTCTATTCAATCGGGGTCTGTGAAAATGTACAAGGATCTACGTGAACTATATTGGTGGCCAGGCATGAAGCAAGCTATTGTTGATTATATCTCAAAGTGCCTCACTTGTCAACGGGTTAATGCAGAGCATTGTGCTCCTACAGGACTTTTACAACCCATTGATCCACCAAAATGGAAATGGGAAAAGATCACCATGGACTTTGTCAGCGGTCTGCCATTAACCCCTGCCAAGCACGATGTTGTTTGGGTTAATATAGATCAGTTTACGAAGTCAGCTCATTTCATACCTGTCAAAATGGACTACGGCCTTCCTAAGTTAGCTGACTTGTACATCAAGGAAGTGATCCGACTCCATGGTGTGCCTAGATCTATCATTTCGGATCGAGATCCTCGGTTTGCGTCTCGATTTTCGAGAACTTTACAAGGAGCCCTGGGCACTAGAGTCAATCTTAGTACAACCTTCCACCCTCAAACTGATGGTTAGTCAGAAAGAGTTATTCAGATTTTAGAAGATATGCTTCGCGCTTGTATTATTAACTTTGGCGGGACGTGGGAGAAGTCCTTGCCTCTCGTCGAATTTGCTTATAATAATAGCTATCAAGCATCCATCCAAATGGCCCCGTATGAAGCATTGTATGGTAGACGTTGCAAAACTCCTTTGTGTTGGTCGGAACTGGGTGAGGGCAAGGTGTTAGGCCCTGATTTGCTTCGTGAGACTGAAGAACGAGTCGCTATCATCCACGATCGTCTCAAGGCTGGTTTTGATCGGCAAAAAGCTTATGATGATCTTAAAAGGAGAAACATTCAATATGAAGTCGGTGAAAAGGCCTTTCTTAAAGTATCACCGTGGAAGAAAGTCCTGAGATTTGGCAAGAAGGGGAAATTGAGCCCTCGTTTCATTGGACCCTTTGAAATTGTAGAAAGGGTTGGCCCAGTGGCATATCGGCTTCTTTTGCCCTCAGAGTTAAGTAAAATCCATGATGTCTTTCATGTATCAATGCTTCGAAAGTACCGGTCTGACCCCTCGCACATTGTGAAACCTGAATCTGTGGAACTCAGGCCAGACCTGTCCTATGAAGAAGAACCGGTTCAGATTCTTGCTAAAGAAGTAAAAAGGCTTCGTAACAAAACTGTACCTTTAGGTAAAGTGCTTTGGAGAAGTCACACAGATGAGGAAGCCACTTGGGAGCCCGAAGAAGTTATGAGACAGCAATATCCGCATCTCTTCGGTTCAGGTAAAAATTTGAGGACGAATTTTTTTAGGGGGAAGAATTGTAACACCCCAAAAGCTGGCCTAGTCAGAATTCATTTCGGCGATCGGAAATTTCATCTTTGATGAAGCTCTAGAGGTTCCTCTAACTAGTTAATTATTGTTATCGAATCTTTAATCACGCTTTAAAGCATCAATTTAAGTCTTTATATGCAATATTAAGTTTTTAGTGGCTAAATTGCAAGAATTACGAATTAGGGGACAAACCTATGAAGATAAGGAAAGTGAGGGACCAATTAAGTAAATAGACCACTTTGAATTAAGACTCTCCATACGTGGAGTCTTCAGATTGCTTTCCTTCAAATGAAGGAAAGCTTACAAATTAAAATTGGGAATTGTAAGATTTTGGATAGCTACCGAAATCACCTTAAGCAAGCACCTCTTTCCTTTCATCATCTTCACCTAAGCTCCCACCTCCATTGGAGGAATTTTAAGTTTTGCAATCTCTTGGTTTTGTCTACATCGAATCGTTGCTAGCAATCGGGAAAGCTATATTCCTTAGTCGGTTGTTAGATTCCATGATTAAATCAACCTCAACCTTAAGCTAGGGTTTGGTTCATCCATAAATATTTCAATAAGTTACTTATATTAAATCGGATATCGATAGTGATATTGTTAAATAGATTTCGATATCAAAATATTGATTCTAATAATCTTCTATTAATATTTCCTAGCTCAAGGATAGGAAATAGAAGCAACACCATCTCCATCACAAGTTAGGAGCAAAGGGATTTCCATCCGAGAGCCTTGAAGCTTCGGATTGTTAAGGTGAGTGTAATTGGAGTCTCGGGTTAGGCGAAATGCCTTCCCGGATCATTATTTGATGTTTTAGATATTTTCGCTAAACATTGTTATTGAGGCGAAAGCATCGGATAATAACTCGGACACTTGGGTAAGTGTCGGTAAGTTATCATTTAAACATTGGCTATAGCTATTGTACATTGTCATTGATATATGCATTGTTATGAAATTCTCATGTCAAGTTATATATGTAAGAATCATGGGCTACATTGAAACTACGAAATTTTGTTATGTTTTTGATCTATTATGAATTATTGGAAGATATAAATATGTTGTGCCTTGGATTGGATTAACTCGGGGTACAATTGGCATGCCATAGAATTCATGAGCTCAGTGTACGGGTGGACTACGGTCCTAAGGCTACGGCCTATGATGATTGGTGAGGCGGAGGGATGTGTTGTTATTGATCAATTGGTGAGGCGGAGGAAATAAGACCATTTATGTTTTGGCGAGGCGGGGGAATTCGTGTATCCGTGATTTTAGTTCAATCCAAGGAAATTACAAATGTTTAAGTATTATGTTAATTGATCAAGTGTTTTTTTTATAAAGTATTAAGAATGATAACATGAAATTATAGTCATTGTAACCATGACATTCTTTTGTTATTGTCTAGTAATTACCTCACTAGGCATTGAGTGCCTCATGTGTCCATTTTCATGCATTCTCGGGTTAAGGAATCGTTCGTGGAAGATCGGATCGGTTGCAAGACAAGTCACTGCTTCAAATCAAGTAATGTATCTGTAATATAACTCCTAGAAAGGTGGCAAGGTAGCTAAACTAGTCATCATGCTCATTTTGTTGTGGTAATGGCTTGTCCATTTTGTATTAAGGTTAAAGGCCCAAAACGACTAGTATTAACTTATGCTTCGATAGCTTAAAACTTGCACTTTTGGCATGAAAGTAAAAAAATATGGAGTAAACGTATTGGTATGACCATGAAAATTTACATGCTGGTAGTTAATGGCAAAGGTAAGTTTAGTATAAAGTTTTGTCTTAATTGGACAAGATTTGGTACGGTAAAAGCTATAAAAACCAGATAAAAATCTGTCATTACAGGCCACCGTATCAAAACGAGTGATGGCGTTTCGATACAGTTGCCCTAAGTTTGAGCCTGAGGGTTAGGGCGTTCCGAAACGGAGTAATGCCGTTTCGGAACACTTTTGCTACTGTCGACCCTTGTACCGAAACAAGTATCGAAATAGATTTTCCACTGGAGGCCCATGTTTCGAAACAGGTCTCGAAACGGTCAAATCAAAGTCAACTTTAGTCAACCCGTTTCGATACAGGTTTGACCTGTATCGAAACGGACTAGCTGATCGGGTCAACATGAATGATTTTAGTGTATCCGTTTCGAAACAGCGTATGGTGTTTCGAAACGGGGTTAGGTAAGTTAGTTATAGATCCTAGTCAACTTTGAAATTTGGCTTTTTAATCATCACTTCTAAAGAATCAAATCATATAAGGTTGTAACTGCGTAAATTTTGTAAGTATAATCTTATAGTGTTGGATTTCATACTATCAAGAAACAAGTTGAAAAGAGAGGGTCCTAAGTTGTCAAAATTTACGTTTTGGTCCTCAAATTTTATAAAGCTCGATGAATGATCACAATTTGGTTTCCGATAACATCCTTCGACCCGGTTCTCTCCTAGACCGTGAAAGGGGTGTTACAGCAATCATAGGGATCCTCGGTGGATCGTGTGTGGTTGCATGAAAAGTAAGGGCACTTGTGTGGTTGGGTTACTTTGATTGGTGGGATCCAGATACCAGTGAGAGTGTGTACGTTCCCGAAGTTGTGTGGCACCGAGTCTCATTCGAAGATGCTCAACGAGAAATTCCAAACATGGGTGTACGTTCTAGAAGGTATGTGGCTCTAGGCCTCACCCAAGAGTGTATGTTCCCAAAGATGTATAGCACAAGGCCTTACTTCAAGTTTGCTGGTATGATGTATTAGGTGTTGTGCGTGGTTAATGTCTTCCAATGTTGCTATGCGTTTAGGCGGCTAGAGGTAGCGCTAATTTTGTTAGTTTATTTCATGATATCATTCTTTAGCTCGATGCTCATATTTATGATTTGCATGAAGCATGGTTGAGAGGAAGTGTATCCAGTGAGCTTCGTCAGCTCAACGTTTGAAATTTTTATTTTCGTTTGCAGGTTAATAGGTTGACGTGCATCGTTGGAGCACCGTCGGAGTAGGACTTCAACATCAACTTGTGTCTGAGTACAGTACTTAGATTAATTAGGATATGTATTCATATGACTCTATGTTTTTATTGTAACTCTTATTTTGGTATTTTAACTTGTGAGTCGAATGTTTTTGATTATGTATTTTTAAATGGAGCTCTCATGTAACATTTTAATCGGTTTATATACTCTGAAATATTCAAGCTTAATGAATTTTATGAATGATTGGGATTTGAGATAAATCTAATTGCAAACTTTTAGGATTTTGGGTTGGGCTTGAAGCCTAATTTGTGATATCCGGTTCAGTGGTGTTACTGCCAGCACACTAAAATTCAAAGCATGAGGTAGCATAATCGGTTACCACCGGACCTAGTGTAGCCAGCCACGATACGCCAAGAACCAAATCCCAACCTTGTAAAGGTAAAACATAAAAGTCAATGGAAAGAGTATGCCTCTGTATAACCAAAGGGAGTTGTCGAACTACTCATGTACATGAAAGTCGTTCACCGTTGTCTACCACAACTGAGAAAGAAGAGGTGTCCTCAATAGGTAATTGTAGGAATTTAGCCAGCTGAGTCTGAATAAAACAATGTGTGCTACCACCATAAAGTAACACCTGAACTGATTTTTTGTGTATAGTACCAGTGAAGCGCAAGGTAGAAACAGAATACCCACCGATAAGAGCATTATAGGAAATAGTCGAGTGAGTCTTAACCTCCTGAAGTTGCATCTTGTCGGCTAAAGTTATATCCGACAACGAAGGTATACTAAGTGGTTCTAGAGATGAAGTACATGACAAAGGATCCAGATCATCATCAAAGAGAAGTAATTGCGAAGTGGATTTTATATTTGTGATCCCAAGAATGCGATGGAGTAGGATCAGGGCCGTTTCTGAGATTTTTGTGGCCTATGGGCAAATCAAAATTTTGGGCCCTAATAACAATAACTAAAAATAATAATTTTAAAAGCATGTAAAATAAATTAATTTACTTATAAATTATATTTTTTATTACAATAAAAATAATCTAATAAATACATTAAAATTCAAATGAAAAACATCAATAAATTTTATTAAACATCCAACTACTCATACAAAACAATTTCTACGAGCACTTTTAGATGCAAAATCGCTAATAATAGTGTCTACATCAATATGTTCTAACATATTTTTCTCAATACATAAAATGGCTAGACCATTCAACCTTTCTTGCGACATTGACGACCTCAAGTAAGTTTTCAACAATTTTAATTTCGAAAAACTTCTTTCGGCAGATGCAACAGTCACCGGCATAGTTAAGAGGATTCGATAAGCAATTGAAACATTTGGATAACAATCCGATACTTTGACAAACTTGAGAATTTCAAGTGCCGACATTATCTCATTTGGCAAAGTCATTTGCAAGACTTTCAATTCTGAAAAGAGATCATCTGCATCAACATCAGAAAAATCGTTGTGAGAAAAAATATTTTTAAAGTTTATGCAAGATTTTTGTAATTCAATATTACCTAAAGATTTTAACATTTTGGAATTAAATAAAAATCCAAAAATATTGTTAAATAACTTTAATTTTTCAAATCTAGTTTTCAAAGAAGTTATAGCCAAATCAACAATCACAAAAAAATAATTGACTCTAAAAGATTCTTCGGGTGATTGTACTTCTTCATCATCATCATTCTCGTCAAATTGCCTTTTTCTAAACACATGGCGTTTTGTTGGAAATATTGGTTCTATATTCATACCAATTGCAAGTGTTTTCGCAATATCCATACAAGACTCAAACCCTTCATTTCTATATTTCTCAAAAAATAGTATTACACCTTCCACTTCACTAACTGTAGTTCCAATGCACATAGATTTAGATTGCAATTTCTTACTCACCTTGTTAATAATAAATAAAATCTCATACCAAATCACCAAGCTAAGTAAGAACTCAAAACTTACAAGAGAATTAGCTAAACTTTCCGCTTCACTTTTTGTTTTGGCATCTTCACTACTAGAATTGTACAAAATCGATAAAGCTAATTTTATTTGAGGTGCTTGAAACCTAATAGCTTTAATGCTCTTTATTCGACTCTCCCATCGAGTATTACACAAAGATTTAACTGTAAAGTCTTTAACATTATCAACTAAAATTTTCCATTTTTTGGTAGAACTTGCAAATAATGTGTATATGCGTTGCACAATTCCAAAAAAAGAAATAGCTTTCACACAAGAATGTGCCATATCCGATAAAGTGAGATTAAGACTATGACAAGCACATGACATATATAAAGCCCTTGGATTTATTTCAAGTAGCCTCTTTTGAACTCCTTGGTGTTTTCCTTTCATATTAGAACCATTATCATAACTTTGACCTCTAATATCATTAACATCTAAATCAAGTGACTTACATGCATCTAATAATTCATTAAAAAGCCCTAATCCAGATGTATCATTTACATTTAAGAACTCCAAAAAAAACTCATCTATTTTTATTTCATTACTTGACACATTAACACATCGTACTATCAAACTCATTTGTTCTTGATGGCTCACATCTGGGGTACAATCAAGGATAACAGAAAAATATTTCGACTCTTTAATGATCTTTATCATAGAAGTTCTAACACTATGTGCCAAAAGAGAAATTAATTCATTTTGAATTTTAGGACCAAGGTAGTGATAGTGAATTTCTTGACTTTGGATACGACTAACATGATCTTGCATTACTAAATCAAATTCGGCTATCATTTCAATTAAACTTAAAAAATTACCATTACCATCGTCATAAAGTTTTCCACTAGATCCACGAAAAGCTAAATTATTTTTGGCAAGACATTTTACAACGGATATTATTCTTATTAAAACTTGTCTCCAACGTTCTTTTTCTTTTGAAATTCCTTCTTGCAAATTTTTATCAATACCTTTATTCTTTTCTAATCTTATTCTTGTTTCATTCCAAATATTCATATTAGTCATATGCTCAACACTATTCTCATGTTGTTTGAGTCTATCACTCAAATGTTTCCAATCATCCATTCCATCATTTGCTAAAATGCTTTTGCTATTTTGGGAACTAAATAACTTACAACAAAAACAATATGTTTTATTAACATGTCTAGAGTAAACTAACCATTTTCTATCAAGAGTTTCTCCGTTGCTCAATTTTTTAGAAAAATAGGAATAAGAAAAATGTCTAGAAAGATTATCCTTAGGAAATGTGAGATTCAAATCTCTAATGGGTCCTTTTTCAATCAAAATATCTCTAGTTTTAGTATCAAGAACACCCCAATTTCTAGGATCATAGATATCAAAAGGAGGAACTATATGTTGATCAATGTCAACATCAACATTTGATGCATCAAGTACATAATCATGCTCATTATTTAAATTAGTATTATCTTTATCATTCAAATTTTCATTAGAATGTTCAATATTATCTTCATTTACGTCCAACTCATTATCATCTAAAAGCCCTTCTACTCGTTTTGGAAAAAATTTATCTAAAGCACCCTTTTGTGATTCTATTAATTCTTGTACTTGTTTTCTTTTTTTTTCTTTTTTCACTACCAGAAGCATGTTTTCGATTCAACATTATACTATAAAAATTATTAAGCAAAAAGTATAGAATGATAGCACATGGATCTTTGTTGTTGAAGACTTGAATTTAGGCCTCAAATTTGATTATAGTTCATCAGTAGTAAATCCCATAAACCGCAATCTCCTTGAATATATGAATTTTCACCTTCTTGAAATATCAAATCAAAATTATATAAAAAGAACTAGAATAAATTGTGAGAAAATAATATAAGAAAGAGAGAAAATTGAGGAATGAGGAGAAATTGAAATATAAAGAACAAAAACAATACAACGATTATTTATAAGTGTATTTGAAAATATTATTTTTATTAAAAATAAATTATTATTATAAGTAATAATTACCCTAAAATCTATTAATATATAATTAACTAAAGGTACCGTTTATTTTGCAGAAAAAACAACGGTACAATTTACAAATATAAATGTTAGATTACTTGTAAATGTGGGTTATTTTGTTTTGCAGAAAAAAAGTGAGTTAACGGTCCTAATAGATTGGGATAGCCAATCCATGTATTAATCAAACTGTTATAGATATTAGAAATGAATTATCCCAAAATAATCATGATGATTGGACTCGCCAATCCATGCAATCAATTTATGATTTTTAGCCGTTCACCATAATAATGTGGGCCCACCCTTCATCAGCTTTATTCCAATACATATATTATATATATAATTATTGTGATGGGCTTTTAAAAAAATTTAAATTTATTTTAAGTCTTTAGTTAATATATTTAGGTATGGGCCCTGAACAAGACTGGGCCCTGGGCCGTCGCCCTTATTGCCCTGGCCCAGGGACGGCCCTGCCTCCACCACCTCCACCACCACCTCCTCCTCCACCGGGAGTGGGAGGTGAGGCCGAGGCCGAAGGAGAGGGACCACAAGGAGGTCAAGGTGGCCAAGGACCGGCCGGGATAGACTTAGCTCCGTTGGTTTAGGCAATAGCCGGGGCGTTTCAGGCTGCAGTAGCCGGGGGTCAGGCAGCTCATCATCAGGGTGAGGGCACCGGATTACCATTAGAGAGACTTCGGGGCCTTGGGTCCGAAGAGTTTAGAGGTGCTACTCCGGAGAGGTCAGAGTTGTGGTTTGAGAAGACCGTCCGTATTCTTGCTCAGATGGGGTGTACTGGTGAGCGCAAGTTGGGATGTGTTGAGTCTCTGCTTCAGGGTGATGCCTACACTTGGTGGGTCACCGTTACTTCGGGGATGGATGAGACCGAGATCACTTGGGAGTTCTTTGAGACAGCTTTCCGGAAGAAGTATTTGGGTCCGCGA
This sequence comes from Hibiscus tridactylites, assembly GCA_958450335.1. Classification (NCBI taxonomy): domain Eukaryota; kingdom Viridiplantae; phylum Streptophyta; class Magnoliopsida; order Malvales; family Malvaceae; genus Hibiscus; species Hibiscus tridactylites. The sequence goes on along the minus strand of OY288286.1, from coordinate 53,610,789 downwards.
TACCTCGATGAGAGGAAGAGGGAGTTTATGGCATTGCTTTAGGGGAGTATGTCCGTGACCGACTACGAGATCCGATTTGTCAGATTGAGTCAGTATGCACCTGAGCTTGTACCTACTGAGGTGGAGCGTTGTAACCGCTTCCGATATGGGCTGAATGAAGAGATCAAGACCTATACTCTAGCTTCAGATTACACTGATTTTGACGTCTTGGTCGCGAGGGCCAAGGACTTGGAGCACAGTTTGAGTTTGACCAGGCGGTCAAGTGGATCTAGTTCGGGTAAGAGGTCCAGCAACTTTGATAGAGGTGATGCCAAGAGGCATCGGGACAACAGGTATCAGTATGATCATAGGCGTGGTGGCGGTAACCACGGTAGGGGCCATCAGGGTCAGAGAGCTGGTGGGAAGTTGCCCACATGTGCTACTTGCGGGAGGAACCACACCGGTGAGTGTTGGGGGAATTACCATTCTTGTTGGAGTTGTGGTGCTAGAGACCACATTAGACGTGACTGTCCACATCAGGTGGGACAGGCACCAGCTCAGGCTCTTGCTCGAGCCAATGACTTTCAGAGAGGCCGCGGGCGCGGTAGAGGAAACTTCCAGCCGAGGAATGATGGTCAGAGGAACATAGCACATGTAGTTGCAGTTCAACCAGAGGGCGGAGGTCAGGCCAGAGTTTATGCTCAGCGGGGAGATCAGCATGACACCGATGTGATCACAGGTAACTTCTCGATACAGTCTTTGGGTTTTCTTTCTTTGATTGACTCTGGGTCTACACATTCCTACATATTGAGTGAGCATACACGGTCTTTGAATTTGCCATGTGAGATGTTAGAGGCAGGAGTTAGTGTTACTAGTTCCTTTGGGGACACGGTAGTAGTTAGGAAGATGTACCGAAGGTGTCCGTTAATGGTTCAGGGGCATGTGTTTCCAGTGGATATGATGGAACTTCCTTTCTATGGTTTTGATGTGATTCTGGGTATGGATTGGCTCACGGAGCGTAGAGCTAGGATAGATTTTGAAACTAAGCGGATTTCTTTGAAGCTCACAGATGATTATGAGATTGTAGTGGTGGGTGAGAACGTGAAGTTCTTGTCCAATGTGGTTTCAGTGTTAGAGGCTAAGAGATTAGTTGAGTTGGGATGTGAAGCATACTTAGCGTATGTGATGAACCCTAACATGAGTGAGGTTAGACCTCAGGATATCCGGACAGTATGTGATTTTCCTAGTGTGTTTCCGGAAGAATTGCCAAGGTTACCACCGGACAGAGAGGTAGAGTTCAGCATTGAGACTTATTCTAATTCAACTCCTGTTTCGATTGCTCCGTATCATATGGCACCGAAAGAATTGAAAGAGTTGAAGACTCAGTTGCAAGAATTGACAGATAGAGGTTTTATTCGACCTAGTTCTTCGCCTTGGGGTGCACCGGTTTTGTTTGTGAAGAAGAAGGATGGGAGTATGAGAATGTGTATAGATTATAGGCAGTTAAATCAGTTGACAGTGAAGAACAAATATTTGTTGCCTAGAATTGATGACTTGTTTGATCAGTTGAGAGGAGCATCTGTCATTTCGAAGATTGATTTGAGATCAGGTTATTACCAGCTAAAGGTAAGAGAGGTCGATGTACCGAAGACAGCCTTTAGGATTAGGTATGGACACTATGAGTTTTTAGTCATGCCATTTGGGTTGACTAATGCACCGGCAGCTTTCATGAACATGATGAATAGGATTTTTCATCAGTATCTAGATCAGTTTCTGGTTGTATTCATAGATGACATTTTGGTGTATTCGCGAACTGAAGAAGACCATGACCGACACTTGAGACTTGTTTTGAAGACTTTGCTAGATCACCAGTTGTATGCGAAGCTCAGCAAGTGTGAATTCTGGATCCGGGAAGTAGTCTTCTTAGGACATGTAGTGTCAGCCGATGGGATTAGAGTTGATCCGAAGAAGATTGAAGCCATTGTTGAGTGGAAGCAACCGAAGTCTGTGACAGAGGTACGTAGCTTCCTAGGCTTAGCCGGATACTATAGGAGGTTTGTAGAGGGTTTCTCTAAATTAGCCGCTCCATTGACACAGTTACTTCAGAAGAGTGTTCAGTTTGAGTGGACAGATGCAAGACAAAGAGCCTTTGAGAAATTGAAAGAAGCTTTGACCCAAGCTCCGATTTTGATTCAGCCTGAGTCTGGGAAGGACTATGTAGTCTACAGTGATGCTTCTTATGTAGGGTTAGGATGTGTTCTGATGCAAGACAAGAGAGTGGTGGCTTATGCCTCAAGACAGTTGAAGACCCATGAGCGCAACTATCCGACCCATGACATAGAGTTAGTTGCAGTTGTGTTTGCTCTGAAGATTTGGAGGCACTATTTGTATGGTGAGAAATGCACAATATACACCGACCACAAGAGTTTGAAGTACATTATGACTCAGCGAGATTTGAATCTCAGACAGCATAGATGGTTAGAGCTGCTAAAAGACTACGATCTTACTATTGAGTACCATCCGGGTAAGGCCAATGTAGTGGCCGATGCATTGAGTAGGAAGGTGGCCGTGGGCTTGAGAGCTATGTTTGCTAGATTGAGTTTGTCCGGAGATGGTGGCTTGATAGCCGAGCTTCAGGTTAGACCTACTCTAGGTCAGATGATTAGAGAGAAACAACTCTTAGATAGATCTTTGGCACCTCACGTGCAAGATATAGCCGAGGGTAGATCTTCAGACTACAGTTTCAGCACTGATGGGGTTTTGTGTTTCAAAGACAGAATAGTTGTGCCAGAAGACAGTGATTTGAGACGTACGATCTTGACTGAAGCCCACTGTAGTCCGTTTGCTATGCATCCTGGAAGTACGAAGATGTACCGTGATTTGAAGAATGAGTATTTTTGGGTTGGCTTGAAGAGAGATGTAGCCGATTTTGTGAGTAAGTGCTTAGTGTGTCAGAGAGTGAAGGCGGAACATCATGTTCCCTCAGGTTTGTTACAGCCGTTGAGAATTCCGGAATGGAAGTGGGAGAACATCACCATGGATTTTTTTTCGGGTTTGCCTTTGACTCCTACGAAGAAGAACTCAGTTTGGGTGATAGTGGATCGCTTTACGAAGTGTGCTCACTTCTTGGCAGTCAACACTACTTACACTTTAGATATGTTAGCCGATTTGTACATCGGTGAGATAGTTAGGCTGCATGGTGTGCCGAAGTCCATTGTATCAGATAGAGATCCGCGGTTTACTTCTAGATTTTGGGAGTGTCTGCATACAGCTTTGGGTACCCGTTCGAACTTCAACACTTCTTATCATCCTCAGTCAGATGGTCAGTCGAAAAGGGTTATTCAGATCTTAGAGGATATGCTGCGTTGTTGTATCATTGACTTTCAGGGTACTTGGGAGAAGCATTTACCTCTAGTAGAGTTTGCGTACAATAACAGTTTTCAGTCGAGCATTCAAATGGCTCCGTATGAGGCCTTGTATGGCCGGAAGTGTAGGACTCCAGTATGTTGGGCCGAGGTAGGACAGAAACTGTTACCTATGCCGGATTTGCTCAAGGGGACAACCGACAAGGTAAAATTGATTTGTGATCGTTTGAAGGATGCTTCGGATAGGCAGAAGTCCTATGCAGATCTTAAGAGGAAGGAAGTTGAGTTCTCAGTGGGTGAGAAGGTATTCTTGAAGGTGTCTCCGTGGAAAAAGGTGATGAGATTTGGCCGAAAGGGGAAGTTGAGTCCGAGGTACATAGGACCGTATGAGATTGTGAAGAGGGTTTGTCCGGTTGCTTATCAGTTGCGTTTGCCATCCGAGCTTGAGAAGATACACGATGTGTTTCATGTTTCGATGCTTCGCAAGTATAGGTCCGATCCATCACATGTTATGCCCGTAGAAGAAATTGAATTGAATCCGGATTTGACTTATGAAGAAGAGCCAGTGGAGATCTTAGCTTCTGACAGTAAGGTGTTGAGGGGTAGATCGATTGAGTTAGTGAAGGTGCGGTGGCAACGTAGAGGTGTGGACGAGGCCACTTGGGAGAGGAAGGAGGATAGGGAAAAGCAGTTTCCGTATCTCTTTCAGTCAGGTAATTTCGGGGACGAAATTCCTTAAGTGGGAGAGAGTTGTAACACCCGTGTTTTGGGCCTAGGAGTTAACCGGGTTATAGTTCGAGTCAAATAAAATTTAATTAAAATAATTCAACTTCAAATAATGACCTATTTAAGCTTTAATAAAGAGGGAGGGACCTATATCGCGATTTGACCCAAGACTTTCAAAAGCTAGACCACTTTATGGGAAAAGTGTCATCTTCCTTTCCCCTCCCCCACACCCAACGTGAAAATGGTCTAAACCCCACCCCAAAACCTCTCAAACCTTATTACTATTCCATTGATTTTGCTACTCGATTTCAACCCCATTTTAAGAGGTAAATATGTTTTCTTAACCTCCTCTCTATCCTCTACTTATCTATGCTTTTAGATTTCAAAGTTATGGGGTTTTGGAAATTAGGGTTTAGGTTAAAGTTTGGATTTTTAAGGGGGGTTTTCAATTTGTTTTGATAAATTGTGTTGGGGTTTTGTTTAATCATAATGAGATACACATTATATATCAATTGGTTGAATTTGGATGAAAATTCGTAGTGGGTCCTTAGGGCAAATTTTAAGGTATTAAAATTTGGGTTTTTGGTGGGTTTTATGTTGAAATTGAAGGGCTAATGGTCTACCTATGTTAGGAGGGTGATTCGGGATGTTTTGGAAGTCATTTGGGTGTTTGGAAATGGGTGTTTCAGCCAAGGGTTGTTGGAGTACGAAAATTGGGTTTTTGAGATATTAGGTGGTTTGAGAAATTGTGGAAATTGGGTTGTGTTTGCAAAGTAAGTTGATGGTTGAGTTAGCATTGAATTGGGAAGTAATGTATGTGTTTTGTTTGACTAGAAGCAAGAGGAAACGTTGAGGAGGCTTTGGGACCGAATCCGGGTTCGTAGGAGGATTGGTTCGAATTGCTAAGGAAGGGCGGTGAGTGGTCTTAACTTGTTTTAAAGTTTGGTTCGAGCATGAGTAGTGTGTGTGTGTAAAGTGTGCTTGGTAGGCCACTTCCTTATAATCCAAGTAGTTAATTTAGTCTTGTTTTCCTTAAATGCCAACGTGCTTAATGACTATGCTCTTGTACTTGTGATTATATGGTGCATGTATATATCATGATGTGGATATATGTGATGAGCATGGGTGTGTTGATGATATGTGATTGATGATGATAATTTGCACTAAGTAATTACCGGTTGTAAATGATCGATCATTAGGATAGTGTGCACACAAATTGAGTCAAAACGTACGTGGCCTTGATGGCGTTAAGTCATCAAGAAGGAGTACGATGATGTAACATTCCACCGGAAGCTTTTATTTATTTCTACGGGATGATGAGTGGAATCCCATCCGTAGGGCATGTGGCGATGAGTGGAATCCCGCACATGCAAGGTCCGGTGATGAGTGAAATCCCACCGAGGTAAAGTGTTGTTGAGGTTTAAATCCGCACAATCGGGGTAATTAAAGTGGCCAATTAAACTTGTTCATGTATTGTGATATATGATGGTGATATGTGATTGTGGTATATGGTGTTGTTGCATGATGTGGATGTTGATGCTTAAACTTGATAGGATTGAGAGACCATATATGCCACTTGAAAGACTAGCTAGGTCTACTTGATTTTAATGCCTATGCTTGATGTATGTAAGACTAGGATTAACGTGCTTGAACCTTGAATTGTTGATGTTTTTCGTTTTAGAGCACCCTCACTAAGCTTATAGCTTACGCTCTCAATGTTCAACAATGCAGATCATTAGCGTGGTGTTAGCTCGAGGCAAGGCAAGAAGGGCTTCCAAGTTTGTGACTCAAGTACGGTGGTGATTTTGTATTAGTTAGCAATGTGGCAAGGGTTGTGTATGAGCTTGTATGACTCATTTACATGTGTTGATGTTGAATTGACTATGGTTTGTAAGCATGATATGCTATGATGAATGTTGTGTGTGTTAGCATGTCTCTTAATGTTTGGTTGCCTTGATGTGGGTGTAAACCTCTTATATGCTTGTCTTGTGCCTTAAAGGCTTTGAGTTCCTTGTATGACCTTAAATGTTGAAATGTCTTTTGTTGGAATGCCATGCTTGAAAGCTTATGTTACTTGTATGGTTTGTGTATCATCTTGTGTTGGATTGTGTCTTTGATTTCAAGTTAAAGCATGCTTTTATGTTTGATTTGCCTTAGGATTGATGTTAGTGTGTTGGTTGGGGTTTTTGAGGGATTTAGGGGCCTCCTTGTGCCTTAAATCAGCTCAAACCTGAAAGTTCGTAGTAGGGGTATCGATACGGTTGGTACGGTATCGATACCACCTTCTTGTTTCAGGCCTCGTGTATCGATACACTTGAGAGGTGTATCGATACCATTTTGGTCACTGGAGCTACTGTCCATTTCGATATCGATACCGGCCTTAGGTGTATCGATACCGTCATCTTAGCGTTGACCGTGGGAAGTCAACCGTTGGGGAGGGTATCGATACACTCCTTGGGTGTATCGATACGGTCTCTATGGGTTGACTTTGACCAGTTGACCTAGTCAAGGGGGTATCGATACACCCCTTAAGGGTATCGATACCGCCTGCAGTTAAAACTTAAACCTAGTCAAGGGGTATCGATACACCCCTCAAGGGTATCGATACCGCCTGTAGTTAAAGTTTAAAATTGGGCTGTAAGATGTTGGGCTGAGTTCGTTGATTTGCCTCGTGAATGTTGTTCCGCTGTATGATCACGTAGGATTAAACACTCATCTAGACAAGATTTAAAATGAAAAAAAATAAGGTTGCTAACCGAGGTGGAATTCCCTTGGGAGTTTTCACTCGGTTTTCCCCGTGTAGCTTACTCGGACCGGTCATCCGGCCAGACCGGGACGAGGGGGTTACAGATTTGATCACTTTAAAACATGGTTATTTTAATAAAACCTTTTGTTTTAATAAAACAACGGTTTTAGTCTGTGAAAATCAGAAAACGGGTTCGGGGTCGGTTACGCGTGGGGAAGGGTTAGCACCCCCACGACACCCAAAATTAGTACCTAATTGGTTATAAAATCTTTTTCAAAATTGGAATTTGCAAGTTCAAAAAGTTCGACTTTATTTGTCCATTTAATGAATATTAGTCTATTTTAACGGCCTTATCTCCCGGGAGATGAACTTTAATCACCATCAACATTTCTGACGCTAACCCGTCATTCTCGTTTGATAAGACACCACATTAAATTATTTTCACTTTTTCAAACAACATGAAAATTTAGTGCGTTGAGCACTCTAAGTTCGATTATTTAAAAAAACCCTAAAAACGTCTAAGTCTTTTATTCCTAATTTAAAGTTTAAGTATGCTTAAGTGTATTTTATTTTTTGTGAAGAACATTTTTCAACAAAACATGTCTCTATCTAAGGTTTAGAACCTAGCCCTAAGTTTTAAACATATTTCTAAAACAAGCAAGCAACCATTTATTCTTTTGAGTTTTTTTTCCTTTTATTATTTCTTTTGAAAATTATTTTTTTTTACATTTTAAATTTTTAAAAGCCAAGACTCTTTTTAAAATTTTTACCTTTTTCATTTTTATCTTTTTTTCACCTTTTTAATTTTTTTTCTTTTCGAAAAGAATCTTTTTTTTAACTTATTTTTTTCATTTTTAAGTTTTTTTAATTTTTTTTCTTTTTAATGACCTTTTTTTAAAAAATAAACTATTGTTTTAGATGATTTCTTTTTAAACTTTTTTTTAAATTTATTTTCCCTTAAACTTTTATTTTAAAACCGTTTTTATTTTATTTTCTTGGAAGAAAAACTTTTATTACTTATTTTATTTTCTTCCAAAAAAAACATCTTATTTATTTTTTCTTTTTAAAATCACTTAACTCATTTATTATTAAAACTAAATTTAAAAAAAAAAACTTTTTTTTATATTTTTTAAATTAAAATCAAGCCCCTTTATTATTTCCACCAATGCATTATTGTTTTTTTCAAATTAAATCCCTAACTTTAAGTTTTTTCAATTAAACCACATTTACTCATTTTATTTTTATTCAAACACTTTTAAAAATTTGTTTCTACATTTCTAAAGATCAAAACAATCCTAACAACATTTTTTAAACATGCAATTTTTTTAAAGATCAAACCAAAATTAAAACGGAAATTGAAAACAAAAACATTACCGGAATCGTGAAACGATTTTTCGACTTCAAGAACACAACCTAAAATCCACAAAAACACAAACACAAAAATCCAACCAAGAACAAGCATAAAAAATCAAAATAAAAAGTAAAAGAAAAGATAGAAATTTTACCGAAACGAGGAACGAAGAACTCGAATACGGACTTCTCGAAATGTTCATAATTGCCTTCAGAAAATTGCTTCCAAACTCGAACTTCAACTCAAAATTTCCAGCAACTCTAGAAAAAAATTTAGAGAATTTTTCGGATTTTTTTCTAAGCCTATTTACTTCTTTTTCAAGTGTGTTTTCTTGAAAATGGTGTGTTGAACAAAGGAGAGGAGTGGGGTTTTATACTCAACTTGAGCTTGCAAATCAAGCATATTTCCGCGTTGAATCCCCAAATTGGAGCCAAAATCATACCAAGAACTTGATTCTAGGTAAAACCCCTCAATCCTTATCTGATTTGGTCTAATATCGAAGCTAAAATTTCCCCTTGATTCGAGTCTACTGTCTAGGGTTTGACCTTTTGTCTGGATTTTTTGCAGATTCCGGCGAGAACAGGCGGCGGCGGCGAGCAGGGTTGGTGGCATTAGGTCGACGGCGGTGAGGCAGACCGACTGGTACCAACGGCAACTGTGGTCGGTAGACGCTGGCCAGCCACCTTGAGTGATCGGCAGAAGGGTTTGCTGGGGAACCAGCCCGCGCGCGTGCGGCCCACGCGCTGACACGTGATGCGCGCTAGTTCCTTTTTTCTTTTTTTTTAATTATTATTTTCTTTTTTCTTTTCTTGTTGTTTTCTTTGCTGATTTTTTGTATTTTTCTTTTTTTCTCCAAAGTTTATTACTATTTATTTTATTTTTTATTTTTATCACATTTTTTCTTTTAAAAGATGAGCTTATTTTTTTTATAAAAAAATAGACTTGTTCTTTTTTTCTTTTGAAATGGGCTTCAAAGAAATGAGCTTTTAAAAGTGGGTTTTTGTTGTATTTTATTTAATAATAAAAAAATGTGGGCATTTTATTATTTAAATGAAAAAAAGATTTTTTATTTTTTCAAATTATTTAAAAATTAGGTAAAAATTACGTGACAACAGTAATGACGATGAACGACTACTGACGACAAAATATTATGATCGAATTAAGGGGGTTAGAATGATATTTTACCTAAATTGTAAGTGTCAAATTGATGTTTCATCTAAAGTTTATGGGTCAAATTAAAAAATAATTAATTTTACCATCATGTAATGTCATCAAACCAATAGGAATTAACACTTAATGGCTAAAATGTAATAAATCAATAAGCGGAGATTAACGGGAAAGGACATGACGCAGTTGATATCTTAACATTCGTCCCCAATGGTTGGTCCAAATTACATAGATACATGAAATAACAAAGCACCATCAAAACGAAGTGAAAAGCATCGATACCATCTACTTGACGTAGTAAGGAAGGTCAAGGACGTATAGAATGAAGTAAGCCCATGTGACACCGGAGATTCCACCGAAGAAGAATCCTCCGGTGAATTTAACCCCTCCATCGGTCGTTTGCATCTGGTTTGGCTCCTTCTTCCTCCCGTCAGGGTTAGGCTCGGGGCTGTAGACGGCTCTCCTTCGTTAAACGATGCAACGCCATACATCGTCAAGCAGATGCTGAGGATTACGACCAAACCCGCAGCAGCCAATGACCTAGCTTGTTCTGGGACGACTGTGTTCCTTAGAGGACCGGCCTTCACGAAGAGACCCACCAGAAAGAAGTCGTGGGCTAGACCCACCTCTATGCCTCTGAGAAGTGGGTTCACAGCCGTCATGTAGGCCGAAAGGTTGGAGAGGTACCAAGCGATCAGAGGGCTGAATGTGATTGGAGTCTCGAGGCTTCCGATGAAAGGGTCACCGTTGATGGGTTGAATCACTTGATATATTGGCTACAAAGTGGAAGGAAAACGGTTCAAAAAAAATTATTCAGTTTCCCAACACTCACCATTGATGGGCTTACGAGCTCTTACTTATCTTGTCTGATTGAACAACTTTGACAGTAAAGCAAGGGGTCCGGGTCTTGCCAGGTGAGGCTCTGAATGGAGCTCCGGAAATGCCCTTGGGGACTACGAGTGCTCTCGTAACAGAAGATGTAAAGATGCTCTTGACCTGACTCGCCATTGGAGAGCAAGTGGTAGCCATAGGTTGAGTTTGGTTAATCAAAGTTTGAAAAAAAAGAAACAAAGGGACTTAAGAAGAAAAACTTGAAATAGAAGGTAAGATAGAAAGAAGAGAAAGAGTATGAATATCAGGGAAAGTTGAGGTCAAGAAACATGAGGTGTTTAGTTTGCATAGTTTTTTATTGGAGGAGAGTATGTGAGAATCTTATCCCTTATCTATCCATCTATCGCACCAAATATTGTTGACATGTCACATAATTCAAGCCTCTTGATGCTTTCTAATTAGGCTAAATTACAGCGGATGTCACTCAATTATATATAAGAATATAATGATGTAATTATGGGTAAAGTTGCATTTGGGTTACTCAATTCTTAAAAGTTATATTTGGGTCACTTAATTATGAGTAATGTTACATTTAGTCACCCTTCATATTTAAAAATATATATCAATTTGTGTATTAGATTAATTAATGATTTCAAACGAAGTACTCTAGTGTTAATGAGGGTATACAAGTTATTTGAAAGAAAATGACAAAATTGATATTATTTTAAAATGTGAAGGGTGACCCATATGTAACGTTACCCATAATTGAGTGACCAAAATGTAACCTTTAATAATTGGGTTATCTAAATATAACCTTACACATAATAAAGTGACATAATTGTAACTTTTAATAATTGAGTGACCCAATGTAACCTTACCCAAAATTGAGTGACATTCGTTGTAGTCGGAGATGAACCCAGAAGGGGGCTGGAGGGGGTAGTCGTCTCCCCTAAAAAAATCTGAAATTCATATATGATTTAGAAAATTTTTAAAAATTTTCCATGTATTTTCTATTGAAAATCTATTTTCGCCCCCTAAAATTTTGTAAGTTTACCCCCTTAAAATTTCATAGGTTCGTCCCTCCTAACATAAAATTTTACGTGTCCCTACTTGTAGTTTACCCTAACATGTTGGTTTTTTATGCAACAATTTGAGATAATAGTTGTGTTTGGATAATTATTTTTTGTGGTCAATTAAATATGTTAATTTGGTTGTTTGGTAAATTGCATATTGAGAAAAAAATCTCTCAAATTGAAAAAAGAATCCTTTTTAGAACATTTTGTATTAGAAGATTGAAATAAAAATTGTAAAAAAAAAAATTAATATATATATATATTTAATAATTAATAAAATTATATTAAAAATATAATTTTATAAATAAAAAATTAATATATACATCTAAATTTAATAATTAATAAAATCGTGTTTAAAAAACATAATTCATAAATAATAAATTAATATATGCATCTTTCTAATATGCTTAGATGTTATATTAAAAAAATTAATTTTAGACTCTAATTAATATTAATAGATAATTTTGTTTGTTCAAATAATCAACCATCTATTAACTATCAATTAATTTTATCATATATTATTATACAATCAACTAATGCAATTCGTTGTCAACTAATTACCAAACATGACTTATAAAAGCAAAAAACATCTTTACTAAAAGTCTAATTTAGAATTTAAAATTTAAAATTAAACCTTATAACTTAAATTTTAAGAATCAGATGTAAGATTTTAATTATATATATATATATATATATATATATATATATATATATATATATATATACTTGTAAATATATTTCACTGTCTATCCATTAAATATTAGGATTAATATCCTATACACGGGCGGTGGAAACTAAAAGTTTCCACAAGCGCCTTAGTTTTAGAGTATAGGGTTTAGGGGTTTAGAATTTAGGGATAGTTGTTTTAATTTAAAGTTTAGGGTTATAATTTAAGGTTTATAGGTTAGGGTTTAGTTTTTAGGGTAATATGATGAAAATTTAGGTTTTAACCTATAAACCCTAAAATATAACCCTAAACCTTAAATTGAAACAACTATCCCCAAATTCTAACCCCTAGACTTAAACCTTATACCCTAAACTAACTCCCTATACCTAAAACTAAGGCGCTTGTGAAAACTTTCAGTTTCCACCGCCTGTGTATAGAATATTTATCTTAAATATTACTATGATTCTAGAGTGTTCCGCCTTACTTTAAGGTTAAGAAATGACAACTTGAAATGTTAAAAAAAAAGCAACCTAAAAGTGTCACACAACTAAAATGTTACATTTTTTATTACATTTAAATTTTGTGTTTTCACGATAGTTTCGAAATCTGTTATAATACTACAAACCAGGTTTCAAGAGTTATAAAATACACCAACCTAAAATGTTATCGAAAAATATAACATTTTAAATTGTGTATTTTTTAACAATTTAAGTTCTACTCGTCCCCTAGACTCACCCTACTCCTCAATATTTAATTAGAAACCAATTGATATTATAAATCAAATACTAATAATTATACTTATATATATATATATAACATTACCAATTGAATATAATTTAATTGACATTATCTTCATAATACACAACATAATACACACAAGAAAACGTGAAATCAAACACGTCTAAGTGCTCAAAATCCTTATATTTATAGGTTTAAAATCCTTGTGTTTATAGCTGAAAAGAAATCAATAGTAATATATGTATTGTACACTGATGTAAAAAAAATGAAGGGCATAAATTTAAAAGAATAAGAAACCATGAAAACCGTTCAGAGGCAAAACTTTAAGTAACTTTTTTAGACTTAAAACAAAAAATGTCTCGATAGCAAACTTAACCAAATGGGTCAAATTAACCAATGAACTTGATAAATTACTATAAAAAAATTAAAAGGCCGATTTGACTAAACATAAGTAGCCAACACCTAAACGATTAACATAGGATAAGAATATCATCCTATTCGGATGCACCATCTCAAATTGGAGCAAAACAAAATACAAAAGCATAAAACAGGGGATATACATATAAAACATAGTTCATATATTAGAGGATTAAAATATCTTCGTCTACACCAGATTAAAATTAACAACGCATTTGTTTTCATTTTTTTAAATACTAAACCCATTCATACACTGCACCTGAAAGGTTAAGGCTAACAGCTAAAGTGAGAGGTGGATCATAGTTACCTTTTTGCCATGTTTGGAAATTAGTGATGATACTGAGCCTGATACTGGTACCCTTTTCCGAAGTAGTTCCCATGATTGGGTGAGAAGTTGTAAGTGGCAGAACCAAGAAAAGAGTGGCTGTGGTTGTCAGCAGGTCCTGGGTAAACATAGGGTCTGTCATACACGTACTGCACGTACCTATCAACGACTCTAGGATAGAATGTTTTATCAACAGCTATGTTAGTGACTCGAGGACCATATCCAGCACCAGCGGCACGAGGCCTCTTGGGTTGAGGCTTTGCAGCTTCAGTTGCCCTCTTATTGTCTGCCTTAGCCTTCTCTAACAGGAGAACCCGCTTCTGAAGTGGATCAACAGGGTATTGCTCCTCAAGATTGTGCTCCTCAATGCACTTGATCACAGCCTTGAGAGCAGTCAACTCTCGCTCACTAACTTCAGTCTGAAAAACGCACAAGGCGGTATTTCATTCATTTACAAAAAAAAATGCGGCAAAAAAACAATTGAAAATAATAGGCTCATGAGCACGAATATTGGCCAAGTATACTCATCTATTCAAGCTGCAAGAACAAATCAGTACATGCAAATAGATCTAAGCAATTTTACTACCAAAATAGTGTAATTTTGTTGAAGTCGGTTGAAGTAAGAACTAAGTAGCCAAACCATACTTAATGGTAAAGCAAGACCCAAGGATGTTAGAATGGCTAACTGGCCAGAAAGCTGGTCCAATCTGCTTCAGACAAGGTCTTATATGCAGAAACAAAATTAACCGTTGCCTCTCAAACACTCAGTTAATGGTCAACCGTAATATATTTAGCCAAGATTAGGCAAACCAATCACCTAGAAGAAGGGGAATAAAGAACACACCTGAGCAGTGGGAGAGGTATTTCCAGGCTTGACAGGTGAAGAAGCTTTTTTTGCCTCTTTCAAGTAGGATTTCAGCAACAGTACAGGTGAAAACTGTTCTGTGAGACCAAATGCAAAAGCCAGGTTAACTGCGTCAATCTGTCTTCCACTATTCACCAGAACTTCAATTACACCTGGCATTTTCTCAGACAAGCCAAGGGAACGACAGAGGTCAGCTGCTTGTCGACGACGAGAGACCATTGGTATCAGCCTCGAAAGTTCTTCTTCATTGAAGTCAGAAGCAATACCAAAAGTGGCGAGAAGTTGCAGAAAAGCATGAGCTTCCAATGAGTTACCATTGCTAGCATCCATGTCAAGAGAATCCAACTTTGGTTTCCATTCCTCGGCAATTAATTTTGCTTGGTCCTTAATTTCTTCTGAGATTAGAGAAGAAACAGAAACCATATCCAGATTAGATAGCAAGAAGCTAAGACATTCCATCAACATGATACAGGTTCGTCTAAGTCCCAATAGATTTGAATCCTTTTTTCCATCTACATTTGGCACTTCTGAAAGGTAAAATCCTTCCAAAGATTCTAGGACCAAGCGGGCTGGGCTTGCTGCGGCTTTCAACGCCCAAGGAATTTCCTCCTTCAGGGCAGCAAGGTTCTTACGATTATCTGAAATAAACTTCTGCAGTCCTTCAGAGTCCATCTTTTCGCATAGTTTTACTAATTGGGGATAAGATTTCACCTCGAAATTTCCATTTTCAAAAGAACTTTTGACATCCTCTGAGTTATTTTCAGTAGCTACAGAATCAGGTGGTTTCTCCTCAACTGAGAGTTCACCACTGTCTCCATTACAGTTAACATCAGCAGGCTGCTCAGATGATAATTTCCCATGCTTCTCTAGAGCATTAGTAATGGTAAAAACAGCAGCATCTCTCTTTTTTTGTAGCCTCACCAATGTAGCTTGTTCTTTGGCTACTACATCAGCTTCACGCTTCTGCAACATTTCACGAGCTTTCCTTGTTTTTGTCTCAAACTCCTTCTCTTGGTCTTCCAACTCATGGAAGCGTCTCTTCAAGGACTTCTCAAGGCCACTGAAATGTTCCTCAAGTTCTTTCCATTTTAGATTAAGCGTTAAAGCTCGCTGACTTTCAAGTTCAGCAAATGCTTTCTGAAGCTGCTGTATCTTCGAAGCTGTTGAATCCATGAATGACGCGACTGACTGTTTATCTTCCATGGAATAAAAACTGAAAGAGAAAGACATCAGTAATGGTCAGATACCCCAGTGTGGTACAAGAGAAAAAAATGTATAACCAAACAGATTTTCTAAAGAACACAATCCTTCAAACCAAACAGATTTTCTAAAGAACACAATCCTTCAAAAGGAAAGGATGAACAGAAAACATAAAATAAGAAACTGAATAACATGGGAGATAAAGTTCAACAAAACTATTAACACATTTTCTCTTTCTAAGAGGTGAAAAATGCCGGTGTACACCAATAACATGTTACTAATCAAGAAAATGTCAACAGCTACAATTATAATCCATTTTAAACACCATATATAGATTCCATAGAATCACCAGAAAGATGTCACTGAACATCTGTCCAAGAAAATACTCGTATACAAGACTGCACTTTTTTTCCTTCTGGAATCAGAAAACAAAGTCATGAATACATATTCTTCTAAGTTAACCATGAACTAACAGCTCTAAAATGAATAAGGACTGCACCAAGCGCACCAGCAGCCATCGAACTAGATGTTGCATTAAAAGTAAGAGGAATATTCACAACAAGAATGTTTAAGAACAATTAAACGACAATAATTGGTAGAAATTGAAAATCAATAAGATAACTTCAGAAGACATGGTGAAACTCATGATGCAGACACTAAGTAACTCTTCAAATCATCTTAATTCCCAAAAGGATAGGATTACTCTTTAGTCTTTAATGACACTTTCTACCTTTATTGACATTTATTTCCCACCGTTTCAGAATACGTAATGAAGTCAATGAGACATTCTTCTAAACTTTGTGGTATGCATATAACATAGATACTTGCAGACAGTGGTGGATCTAGGAATTTAAGAATAGGGTCCAAAATAATTTTTTTCTCCACTGGGTATGCAGATTTTCATTTTCCCCCCTCTACACACTAAATTAATTTTTTTAAAGAAATTTAACACTAAAAAAATTCCCCCAAAAAATGAGGGTGCAATTCCATCAGAATGTTACCATCAGAATGTTACTGTTCACCCTTCTACAATAGAGATACCATTCACATAAGAAAAGGTTAGCACAACAGCCAAGTCACTAAGCAAAATTTCCCATCACAATTCCACTGGACCCATTTCCTATAAGAATAGTAGCACTCTTGATTGGAAAAGGGGAAAAGATGCAATGGCATGCTTCCAATTGCCTTCCATTCTCTCCCTATATGTTTGTGTGTAATTCTAAATTGGTCCCCAAACATGATACTATTCCTTGATTAATCTCCAATAATTAATACCGAAAGCAGCAAGTTTCCCTTGAATCAGAAAGAAGTAAATATTCCTTTATTGCAACAAAAAATGTTTACTTCATGCTGCAAACCAAAGTCATACCTTTCACTACTTCTAACAGAATAAGGACCACTTAACGATAAGTTTAGCTACATTAATAACAATCAAACAGATCAACATGTTTTAAAATTTAAATAATATAACAATCACTCAAAATTTGAGCATTATTGTTCAAAGTAAATATTCCTTTATTGCAATAAACAGAAACAAACCCTACACCAAATGCTATAAATAAGCCGTCAAGACAGAGAGACAGACCTAAAAAAGACGTCATCACTTAGAAGACAATAAAACCAAATCAGAAGCATAGGATTTTACAATAGAGAAGTAGATGGTCTCACCAGTGATTTTACAAGCTTCAGATTCACAGAAAGACAACGCCGGCTACGGGATCGTAAACACTAAACCCAAACCCTAAAACTAAAAAACACGATCAGAACAGTGTAAAAGTTTCTATTTTCGCTGCAGAAATATAAAAAATACGATGTTTGGGTATTCAAAACTAAAAGGAATTTGACAAAAAAAGAAGAGGCGATCCGGAGAGAAGAGTGAAAAGGAAGAGAGGGAATTACCTGAGAGATTCCAAGCGAAACGAAGCTAGAAAGTGAAGTAATTCGATGGGAATTTGAATTGTGAAAACATTTTGAGAAGGGTTTGAAAGATATGTGTGGCTGCTAAGTGCTAAGGGCTAATCGAGGGAGAGGGGAAAGGCAAGGTTTTTATGTTAAGCGCTGCAGTGGCTTGTTGATGTTGCTTTTTTAAATGGAGCACTCCGGATTTTTGCTGTTGGACATTTCAGATTTGTGTCTGCGCTTCCTTGTAAGCTGTAAAGGGGGTGCGGTGTCAGTCAAAAATAGGCGTGCTCTTCAAGTTGTGCTGTGCCACGTTTGATTCAATTTCAGACAAAGATATTGACCTCTACGAATTGGATAACTAGATCTTGTCGGAATATTTTAACGTGATGGGCTTGGCCCAATAAAAAATAATTAAAGAATATGATGAAGTTTAATATTGTAAGGACGATTTTATGGGTAAATTTCCAAACAAACAAAAACCATTCCCTTTTCGGTGTTTTTTTTTCATATCCAATAGTAAAAAATTGAATTTTAAGCTCTAACATTATATTCTAAATCCTAAATTATAAACTCTAAAGTTTAAAAATACATACTACTCTTAATTCTCTAAACTTTAACCTTAAATCTTAACTTCAAACATTAACCTTAAAAGGGACATAAAATTTCTATTTTAAATTTCCTAGGTCAAATAACATGTGTTGATGGTCAAAATGACAACGGTCGGAGACGGGGGTCCGACAATAGTAGGAATGCATGTTCTGGGTTAAAGCTTAAGTATTGCTTTTGGGGTAGTGATGGTGCCAGGAATGGAAGGCCTTGGTTCCTCTCAACTGTATGTCATGTTTTATATTGCTTGGACAAGTGTCAAGATGGGGTTGCCGTGGCGCGTTGATTGGACTAGCTATGATCTGACGTCTCAGGTTCTCATCGACATTTATGATGGGCAATTGTATAGTTATGTGACCAGTGGATGGGGTGCGACGTTGTTCGTGGTTCTGTCTATTCGTCGTAGATTACGGTGGGTATCACATAGTTCGCAAGCGATCCTGTGCGTTGTGGTTCGCTTGTGTTGTGACACTCATCGCCGAGAATCTCTTATATTATACAGTCCGTGATCTTACTCACTCTGGTTTCGGCACGTGGCGGAAGGTGTTTATATGTGCTAACAATTGCCCCCCAGGTGAGGGAAGGTTATAAAGTGACCTTGGCGAACCTGAGGAATTTGAATAGGGTGACTACTGATATAGGAGACGCGAGTGTCTTATGAAACGTCATGTAAATAGAATTTAATATCAAACCAGTAGATTTTCTTTGAGGGTAAAACATTGCGTGTGAAGCGTCACATGATGAATCATTTCAGTAGCGAAGTGTGCTGAGAAAGATATGGCTCTCGGTTATAAATAAACTTTATTAGGCATTCGTAGGTTTTACTTTGTTTGTCTTATTTGTTGTTTTTTGAACTTTTTGGAAAGAGTCGAGGGTGGTGTTATAAGGAGAAATACAATCTATATGTGTTGATGGATGAATCATCCGTTGTGGTGAGCGATGAGGTTCGTTGTACTACCGAACCAAGCGAGTTGTTAACAACATTGGAGTGCCGTGGTCTTCTTGTCGTTGATCATTTTCGTTATCGATTCAGTATGCTCATTGGGACATTTAGCCTAAGTACATGTTCTGACGAGGGAAGGTCGTGGTTTTTTATCCCCCTATTTGCTTTCGAAGATGGGTTCTATTTGCCATTGCATCCATTCTTCGTGAACTAGTTAAACTGGTTTGACGTAGCGCTGGGTTAATTAGGCGGAACTGGTTGGTGGACTTTGGTGACTTACTTCTTGAATTGTAAGATTCATGGGTATGAACCTTCTATTGATGTATTTCGATATTTTTATAAAGTGACAGCTGGCCATGATAAGAATGTGAAGAGTTTTGTTACTATTTGTCACCGTAAAGGGAAAGGGTCGTTGATGAGCAATTGAACTAACAATCTTCGCCTGGATAGGACAAAGTATATCGAAGTGGAGTGCATCGTTGGGAGTTTTCTGTTCCCTATTGTATGGCGTCGGTCGGCGAAGGATAAGGTTGTGCTGCTTAATATTGGAAAAATGTCGCCTGCTAAGCTGAGACTTATCAGGAGGCTAGAAAGTTATCCACCTTGTCATTTTGAGAAGGTATGTACCCTTAGAAATATTTGGGTACATAGCTTAAAAGGAAAGAGTCCCAATGGTTGGGACGAAGAGGAATTTAATGTATTTCCAGAGGGTTCTTTGGTGAATGTGTTTGTTCATGTGGAGGCTTGGCTTTTTAGTGAAGGGGAGACAAACGGGTCGCGAGGATTCTTCTAGGTAAGGAGGATGAGGAACCAGAAAACTTCTTTTCGGAGCATACCGGTGTTCATGCTCGTCTTTGGAAATATTATGAAGAGAAGGGCCCCTAGGAAGGGTTAGCGGGGAGGCCACTCCAGTTGTTTCAAGGGTTTTTGTTAATGTAATCCCTTTTGGCTTTGATCGTAGTAAGGGGAAAAGAAACTGGTAGTTTCAAGTTCACTTGTTGTTTCTGGTTCAGATGACGAATAGAGCTGTCCATGTTTGGAACGTAGTTCAAAGAGGCGGACGGATACTGGTAATAATTTGTTGTGGCTCAGAAGGAAAATAAATCCTTCTTACTTATATGTAGGTTGTGGCTCGTTTGTCTTTTATCCTTATCTTCCCCTTTTTGTCGTATGTTTTGCAGGGACTGTGGTTTCTCCTTTGTGGGTCGTTAGTGATAAAACGAGAGATCGGATTGTGGTGTTGGATACTCCACCCTTCGTGGCTAGAGTGATCCATTAGGTTCGGAAGGGCTGGTAATAATGGCGCCACCAAACGCTTTTAACAGTGGAGAAGTGAGTTCCCCTCGTTCGGTGGTGTTAGCTACTGCGACGACGTCTTTGGCGGATCTAACTCTTGCTACTCCTTATCTAGGAATTTTCCGTCGCGGCTAGCATGCCTTTGTAGGAGTGTCAACATATGTCATAGAGCCGACACGAGAAAGTGTAATAATGTGAATGAGGGCTTATAGCTAAAAAAATGCCCTTTCAGTGATGATGAAAAGATGTTGGGAAAGAGGCCAGTGCTCGATGTTGGGTTACCAAGGTTTTACCTGGGCTAAACCATGATGCTCAATCTGTTCTCAAACTGCACAGTTCCTCTTACAAGGCTACGACAGACGCTATTGGGGGAGTTGTTCTTGCCAGCTTGAGTATTGGTCCGTCTACTGTTTGTACGCCAACAGGTATTTTAAGTAATGCACTATTGTTTCTTTTAGTGGCTTTGGTACTTAGGTTGTGACAAATTTTGTTTAGTGGGTTTTCTTGTAGGGCCAATTATTACTGATTCCACTATTATTCATTGCTCTTCCAAAGACGTACCCTCTGCTGTTTCATCTTTAGGCTCATATCTTTTTTGGATGCTACGGTGACTCCTCTAGTACCTTTGTCCGGCGACATTTCTTCAAGTGAAGGTGATGCTTGTCGAATAGTGATACACTTTAGAGCAGGTATACTCGTCGTATCAAGTAATAAAGTAAGAGTAGAGTGTCAAACCCACGAGGATTGGATTAATAAATACGAGTTTTTTATACTTAAGAATGGGTTTGCAAGTATTGGTGAAAGTTGGTTTAAGTAAACTAAATCAACTAATCTAAAGATAAAAATGATAAAAGCAAACAGTTGCAGCGACTTAACAATTAATTATGGAGGTTAAGATTATTGCTAAGGATATATGTTTGATTACCTATCTCAGTGATATAGCAACGGACGATACATATATGCGTAAACCTTAAGGTACTTCATCTACTTGATAAGATTTTCTAATGAACTTCTGACTCTCTCGATGCCTAGAAGTTAATAACTTTGTAATTAAGGTGATACATGTCTGCGAACCCTAACTATTCTATTATTTGTTTAAGAACTCCCTTTTAGTCGTTGAAACCCAAAACTTATGTCTAAGCCGAATTAGAACTAGGTTGACAACTTAGCTCCACTGCTCATGTTTTTATAACTTAACTCTCTAGAATATTAAGCCACAGATCAATAGTTAACAGGCCTCTCTCGAATAGCTCTTACGATTAACTACGCATTAATTAAGCACATGAACAAAATAGATGAAGATGAAAAACAACCAGAGCATTGAAATATAATAATCAAAACATAAAATCTTGGGATGCAATAATCCCAACTAAAAAGTTTAGCTCATGTATGAGTTTAAAGCAACCATAATTAAAAGAATATAGTACGACAACTTATCAAGCAAGAAAAGAAATAAGCCAAGCGTCCTCGACAAAACTCCCTTAGTGCTCTCCAACTGTTCTGCAGGATTCTTCTCTGTTGGCCTCTCTCGATGGCTTCGTTTGATGAGAAGAATCGTCTAGCTTGGCCCCGGTGGTTCTCCGCAAGCTCGAACTAGGACTATAGTCTAAATCATGGTCTCTATCAATCGACTCTCTTTGATTAGCGTCCAAGTTGTAACCCCCTTAGCCCGACCTAGACGGTTGACCCGAACTACGGAGATTACACGGGGAAAACCAAAGTCAACCCGAAAGTCAACCTTGATTAACGACCTTTTTTTTCTTTTTTAATCTTATCTAGATGCACATTAACCTTAAGCGCACCCTTGAGAACACATACTTGAAAAACACAGCGATTGAAATGCAACAAGGGACTCAATTGCACATCATACAAAAGTTAGGGACCAATTTGTAAATTCTGGAAAGATGAGAGACTTAACTTATTTTAAGGTTACCAATACTTAATTAACCATATTACATGCTTCCCTGTCAAATTTCACCTTAAACGGACATCTCGAACTCAAACAATTGCAAATACAATTTTCAGGACTAAAATGTAAAGCTTGCAAACCACAAAACCATTCAAATCAGTGCCCAACGGTCATCTGTTTCGGAACGGGGTTGACCGTTCCGAAACGCGGGTTCGTTTCGAGACCTGTATCGAAACAGGGCCTGGCAGTGGCCAAAACATTTCAGAACGACCTCTACCCGTTTCGATACACGAAGGCCATTACAGGGCCTCGTTTCGAAACGCTAGTGTCCATTCTGATACGGATTGCCCAGAAAGTGCAGAATCTGCTGGTTAAACATACATTTATCCACTCAAACACATTCTAATGACCTCCTAATCATGCCAACAAGTCATCATACATATAAGGTACATATTTGCATCATCAAAACACATTCATGGCATCAACTAGGAAAATCCACAAGTCTATAGGCATGCATCATAATATCCAAAGCCAAACAACCATCAAAGCATCAAAGCAAGCATCAAAATGGCCATTTACAAATCCAAAACATTTAAGGCATCATGCCACCACTAGGGAGTCCAAAACATCTCCCAAATCACATCCTAGGTTCCCATTGCCAAATATCAAAAACTAATAATGTGAAAAAGTCACCATACATGAGCTTAGCTTTCCCTTGGATTCTTAGCCTCCTTGCTGCCCTTAAACACCTCAATTATCTGCATTATTGGTTCAAGAGAGAGAGCGTAAGCACAAATGCTTAGTGAGGCATGCTCTAAAGAAACAACACTGTAACCCCCTCGTCCCGGTCTGGCCGGATGACCGGTCCGAGTGAGCTACACGGGGAAAACCGAGTGAAAACTCCCTAAGGAACTCTCCCTCGGTTAGCAACCCTATTTTTTTTCATTTTAATCTTGCCTGGATGAGAATTACATCCTAAGTGATCATACAACGGAACAATATTTACGAAGCAATCGATCGAACCCAAACTAACACTTAAAAGCCCATGTTTACAGTTAAACTGCAGGCGGTATCGATACCCCTTGACTAAGTCAACAGGGTTTGGTCAACCTGAGGAGACAGTATCGATACCCCCAATGAGGGTATCGATACCCTCCCCTAAAGTTGACTTCCCACGGTCAAAGCTAAGACAACGGTATCGATACCCTAGAGGCCAGTATCGATACCGAAATCGACAGTGGCTCCAGTGGCCAAAAAGGTATCGATACTCTCCTCAAGTATCGATACACGAGGCCTGAAACCAAAGGGGCAGTATCGATACCAGACCAACGGTATCGATACCCCAGCTACGAATCTTCAGGTTTGAGCTGATTTAGAGCACAAGGAGGCCCCTAAATCCCTCTAACAACCCCAACCAGCACACTATCATCAACCCTAATGCAAACCAACCATAAAAGCATGCTTTAACATGAATCAAAGGCACAATCCAACCCATGATGATACACGAACCATACAAGCAACATAAGCTTTCAAGCATGACATTCCAACAAATGGCATTCCAACATTCAAAGCTCATACTTCAATATTCTAACATGAAGGCAACCTCAAAGGCACGTGACCAACACACAAGGTAAACAATTTAAACATGGTTACAATCCAAACATAGCATCATTAAGCCAATCAAAAACAACATAAGAAGGGAGCCTAAACATGCTCCTACACAACCAACACTAGCACAAAACAACAACACCTATCCCATTGCTTTACTATTACGATCTTTAAATTTAACTATCATACTTGAGCTAACCGTAAGCATCACTTGGAGACCTTTTCCTTGCCCTTGCCACCCACAAGCTATTTATCTGCATTGTCGAACAAAAGAGAGCGTAAGCATAAAAGCTTAGTGAGGGTAGCTCATAAAACAAACTTTCGACAATGCAGGGTCCAAGCACGAGCAATTTCCATATTGAAATGCATGATCTTACCTCCGGTCCGCAAAGCCAAAATGAACCTGATGCATGAACATATAGTCAACATTATGACATGCTCAACACCCATAAGCTCAACTTACCATGATACATAATTCATGCATTAACCACATCATATATCAATTCATGAAGGCATCACATTCGTATCATATAAGCATGTATACATAATCTCATATTAGTATATTCATACGATCTCATATTAGCACCTAGCTATGACCCGAATACGCGGATAACTCGTTGGAACGCATTTCCAACAACAACATTACCTCGGTGGGATTCCACTCATCACCGGTCCTTGCATGTGCGGGATTCCACTCATCGCCACATGCCCTACGGATGGGATTCCACTCATCATCACGTAGAAATATATAAAAGCTTCCGGTGGAATATTACATCACCGTACTCCTCCTTGGTGCCTTAACGCCACCAAGGCCACGTACGTTTTGACTCAATTTGTGTGCACACTCATCCTAATGATCGATCATTGTACCCAAGCATACTAGTGCCAATATAAATCAAACCACACAACTTGTTACAATATCAATTTCAATATAAATTTCGTGCCTAACACGTACTCACCATGATTCTCCACAATCATGCCATCCACAACATAACCTCAATTCACAAACCAACACCACATGTATGTCAACCAAACAATCATCTCATCATATATCCACATTTTATTTATCATCAACATGCATATAAAATCAATACATTAAGCCATACTTCCGCATACATATGTATCACATTATACATACTCATCATGAGGCATAACAATGATTAAAGAGTACATCCAAGGTCTCTATCTAAAGCTTAGGATTAGGCTACCACCCTAATCCTAACTCTAGGTGGGTCTACAAAGCCCAACCTAGTCCACATGCTTGAACCAATGTTTAAAACCATTTAAAAACAATAACCACTCACCTCCACCTCCAAGCTCAAGTACTAAGCAACCATGGTCTTCAATTTTCCGGATTTGTTCCCAAGGCTTCACCGACCCAAAATCAAGCCTCTAAACACCTCAACACAAGCAAAACAACCTCAAATCAACTCAAACATCAAGGTAACTAACCCGGAATACAAATTCAAACATCAACTCAACATTTCAAGTCATGACCAAACCCCAACTTTATCTAATTCAAGCAGCCCATAATCCTTGATGAAAACCCAAGTTTCCCACACATTTTATACTCACAAATGATCACTAAATTCAGCCACAACATCAACCTATAGGTGCAAGCCAAGCTCCAACAATTTTCAACCCAAACAATCATCAAAATTCTCATTTTCGTACTCCCATTTTACCCAGCAGAAAATTCCATTTTCAAACACCCAAATGACCTCTAAAGCATCCCAAATCACCCTCCTATTATACCCTAACCATCAGCCCTTTGTTTCCAACCTAAAACCCACCAAAAATGGTGTTTTTGACAACTCAAAAATGGGTATAAGGGCTCACTTCGGATTTTTACCAAAACTTAACCAAATTAACATATCATGTGTATTTCAACTTGGCTAAACAAAGCCCCAACTCAATTTATCAAAACAAAATGGAAAACCCCTTAAAAACCCAAACTTTGACATAAACCCTAATTTTCGAAAGTTCATATTTTTAAAATCTAAGACAATGTATGAATAGGAAATGGAAAGGGGAGTTCAAATATGGGATTACCTTTCAAAAGCCCCTTGAATTGATGAAGAAATCAAAGGGAAAAGTAGCTTGAAAGTTAGGAGAGTTTTGAAGATGGGGAAAGGGGTTTCATGTTGGAATTAATGGGAAAAGGGGAGAAGATGACAACTTTCAAAAGTTGTCATCCTTTTAAAATCTTTTGGGGAAAATTGCAACATAGGTCCCTCCCTCTTTAATAAAGCTCGATTACATCACAATTTAAGTTGAATTTATTTTTAATAAATTTCATTGACCCGGACTACAACCCGACTAACTCCTAGCCCCAAAACACGGGTGTTACAACTCTCCCCCTCTTAAGGAAATTTCGTCCCCGAAATTCATCGATCACGGAGGGCCACTGAAACATGCACCTCCACGCCTTCCCCTCTCACCACAACGTACTAACCAACTCGAAAGACTTACCACACAACACTTGCTATCTTACACTAAGATCTCAACTGATTCTGCAAGGCATGCCAATTTCAAACTCAACTCAATCTCTTCAACAAGTATAGCACGGAACAGATCTGACTAACATTTTTGAATCATAGATACACGTAACACATCTCAAACCCCTTTCTAACTTTGGTGGTAACCGCAACAGATAACAACAGAACTAGCCCGATTCACAAACTCATACAATACTGCTTGAACACGTGACTCATATCTTTCTCTGACTGATCCTCTGTCTTCATCAATTAACCAAACACTATGCAGACGTCTTCAAAATTATTCTAGTTGAAATCTCGGATCTTTATTACTCACTTATACTGCGAATCTTCCACAGATGTAACAAACTAGAAGAAAACTGAAGCTCAGTCTTGACGCGCTGGCAAATTACATACTTACTCTCATACTGAACCACATTATTCATCCACTCAATTCAGAAGCATTCATCTTCAACCCACAATACGTCTTCATACTACTCAGATGCAATACAAATGAACCACCGTGCGCTTCAGCCAAAACAATACATCCCAAAACACTAGGTCAGTCGGTACAACTATTCTGTCTCTGAAATGCAAAACTCTATCATCTCTAAAACTGTATTCTGAAGGTCTTCTTTCCGCTATGTCTTGCACGTGAGGTGCCAAGAACCTGTCTTGCAACTGTTTCTCATCAAACATTCTGACTCAAAGTAGTCTCAACCCGAAACTCGGCCACAAAACTACTATCATTTGATATACGGAATTCGACAATTGCAACTCGTAACTCAACTACTAATCTAACAGCAAATACAACTCGGAACTCGGTTGCTACGTAGACTCTCTTCAGATAGTACTCAATCTTGAGATCACAGTCTTCAAGCAATTCTAACTACTCATGTTGTTCAAGTTTCAACCCTTCCTAAGTTGTCTAACAATTCAAGTTCTAATAATATGTACGTACACATTGTGCATTTCTTACTATACCAGCTTCGTCTCTAAGTCTTCGGAGCAACACAACTGTAATTAACTCTGTGTCTCATATCGGATAACTCTTCTCACGGTCCTTCAACTATCTTGATGAACAAGTCACAATCTTCTGTCTTGCATAATCACACAACCTAACTCTACACGTAATGCATCACTGTGGTTCACAACTCTTTCTCTGACATAAGTTGATTCAAGGTCGAAGCTCTCTTCAAAGTTTCTTCCAGTTTCTCAAGGGCTCATTAACTCGCATCTAACCTCACAACTGAACAGTCTTGTGTAGCAATCTGACAAAAGAGCATCTATCTTCGAACGACTATTTACAATTCTCTGAAAGTGGCAATGCTAGACCTAGGATCTATAGATATCTGTCACAGTCTTCAATTTCCTCAACCTCATATCTTCTTTCGCCTACTCGGGATTTACTCTAATACACTCAGCTGGTCTACATGTCCTAGGTGAACATCTTCATTAACTCGAAGTTCGTGTTGCACAACTTGATATACAATTAATTCTCTAATAGAATCTACCACACTAACTTCCAAGCTTGTCATGGTCTTCTTCGGTACTTGAATATGCCCATGTGTCAACTATGAGAACTACTACGACTGATCAAGGAACTCTGAAATTATTCTGCTCAACATCTCTATGAAGGTAACTACTACACTAGTCAAACAAAACGGCATAACTCGGAACTCAAAACGATCATATCTTGCCTCGAAAGATGTCTTCGATACTTCAACTTTTCTCACTTTCAACTGGTACTAATCGAATCCAAATTAATCTTCAATTTGACTGGAGCACACACTAACTGATCAACAAATCACTGACACCTGTTTCGACTGTATGTAATCTAAACACATTCTCGTACTGTCACTCTTTCTTCGACACAAGTTACACTGTAGAACTCTGAGATGATGCACTAGGCCTAATGAACCTAAGGTCTAACAAGTCTCGAAGTTAATTCTTCAACATTCTCAACTTCCGGAATTCATAAGTTGCAGAGCAACAAAACTGAAGCAACCTCGAAGACGGTCTCAACAACGAACTTCTCTTCTCTATCAAGAGATAAACCGGCAATTCTTCCAAATACTTCTACGAATAGAAAACACAAACTATCCCAACATTCTGCGGTCTAATCTTCATTCAAAATTCAAATCCATCACAATTGCTTAGCAAGCCTGTCAACTAAACTCAATCGACCTTTGATCTCTAAAACTGGATCAACATTCAATAAGAAGCTCACACCCTCACCTACCACTACAGTCTCACAAAAATCTGTGTCTTCAAAGCAACTCTCTCTTTGTCTCAACGTATACACTAATTCTGTGCTCTTCAAGTCAAACCTTGACAAAAGGTACATCAAAACCGTAGGAAGACGATCGCTTCACACCTACTAGAAACTAGTAACTCTAAACCACCAACAAACATCCTCTGTACATCTTTCTGATCACTATTGTCTCCCAAAGGGGGCTAGTCACATGTGTCCCTACATCTAAGGTCTCAACAAGGATATCTAATTTCTTACATGCTCACACAAAAGGAGGTATCCGCAGAAATTGCAACTTCACATGTACACAACTGATAGTCTTCGGTCCTCTTGTCTTCAGACTGGTTCTTCAACAGAATCTGACTCTTCTAAACTGTTTTTAGAGCATCTCGTAACTTCAAGACTCAATTCTGATCGCACATAAACAGTCTTGCTGGACTTGTTCTACCCCTACCCAACAATCCTGAAGTCAAAGCTCAAGGCTCCCTTCTCGGCTCAACTATATCGGAAGTGACTTCATCTCTTCCGCTTGCTGGAAAACAACTCAACGTACACTGACCCAATTACACAAACTAGCTCCCATTCTTAGACACTGACCGGCTGTCTTGCATTAAAATCATAGGCCGAACCCCAACGGTCACCAACTAACATTTCCGAAATTTCAGATTACTCACGTGAGACCCCTACCTTGATCTTGCTAAAAGAACCAAGGTACTCGCACCTACCTCTAACACTTCACCGGGCATATTCAAACTTGCGTACTTGCTGACGATATAAGAAAGCACGGATTTAGAATCAACTAGAGGAAGCAACTTAACACTGTACCAAGGGCTTATATGTTACAACATCGACACCAATCTAACTCCCACTCATATGCCTTCACTTCTTTTTACCAACTGATGCCAGTGTTGATCACATCGTCCCTCATCCACAGGAATCAACCCACATACACACCGTCTCAAACGGACAAATTGTACCTCAATTCCGGTACAACCATACCTCCCTAACTAATATGATGGACTCCCTCAACATCGTCCACCTTTTCAGAAACTACAACTTCTACTTACCAAAAAGCAATAAATCAACAACATCAACAACAACAGTAAAACATACAAGGTTGGGTTAGCAAGGCAAGGCTTCCAAGTGGTTCAAGTATGATTTCCTCACTTAAAATCTCTTTTCCGATGTAATAGTAGCAATGGGACTCTACTAAACATGTTTCAAACGACTCAACACACATACATGCTCAAACAAGCATATAACAAGGCTTACTTGCTAAACAAACATACATATGCGTACAATCAAACAACATATATTCTCAATCAAGCAATCATACATCACAGCATTCACGGTTAACAAGCAACATGCTTACATGACAAGCAAACACCGTGCAATTTCAATGCAAGAACTTAACTTACCTCACTTACCTGCCCAAGGTCTCGGTAACCTTAGGCTCTGATACCAACAAATGTAACCCCCTCGTCCCGGTCTGGCCGGATGACCGGTCCGAGTGAGCTACACGGGGAAAACCGAGTGAAAACTCCCTAAGGAACTCTCCCTCAGTTAGCAACCCTATTTTTTTTCATTTTAATCTTGCCTAGATGAGAATTACATCCTAAGTGATCATACAGCGGAACAATATTTACGAAGCAATCGATCGAACCCAAACTAACACTTAAAAGCCCATGTTTACAGTTAAACTGCAGGCGGTATCGATACCCTTGAGGGGGGTATCGATACCCCTTGACTAAGTCAACAGGGTTTGGTCAACCTGAGGAGACAGTATCGATACCCCCAATGAGGGTATCGATACCCTCCCCTAAAGTTGACTTCCCACGGTCAAAGCTAAGACAACGGTATCGATACCCTAGAGGCCAGTATCGATACCGAAATCGACAGTGGCTCCAGTGGCCAAAAAGGTATCGATACTCTCCTCGAGTATCGATACACGAGGCCTGAAACCAAAGGGGCAGTATCGATACCAGACCAACGGTATCGATACCCCAGCTACGAATCTGCAGGTTTGAGCCGATTTAGAGCACAAGGAGGCCCCTAAATCCCTCTAACAACCCCAACCAGCACACTATCATCAACCCTAATGCAAACCAACCATAAAAGCATGCTTTAACATGAATCAAAGGCACAATCCAACCCATGATGATACACGAACCATACAAGCAACATAAGCTTTCAAGCATGACATTCCAACAAATGGCATTCCAACATTCAAAGCTCATACTTCAATATTCTAACATGAAGGCAACCTCAAAGGCACGTGACCAACACACAAGGCAAACAATTTAAACATGGTTACAATCCAAACATAGCATCATTAAGCCAATCAAAAACAACATAAGAAGGGAGTCTAAACATGCTCCTACACAACCAACACTAGCACAAAACAACAACACCTATCCCATTGCTTTACTATTACAATCTTTAAATTTAACTATCATACTTGAGCTAACCGTAAGCATCACTTGGAGACCTTTTCCTTGCCCTTGCCACCCACAAGCTATTTATCTGCATTGTCGAACAAAAGAGAGCGTAAGCATAAAAGCTTAGTGAGGGTAGCTCATAAAACAAACTTTCGACAATGCAGGGTCCAAGCACGAGCAATTTCCATATTGAAATGCATGATCTTACCTCCGGTCCGCAAAGCCAAAATGAACATGATGCATGAACATATAGTCAACATTATGACATGCTCAACACCCATAAGCTCAACTTACCATGATACATAATTCATGCATTAACCACATCATATATCAATTCATGAAGGCATCACATTCGTATCATATAAGCATGTATACATAATCTCATATTAGTATATTCATACGATCTCATATTGGCACCTAGCTATGACCCGAATACGCGGATAACTTGTTGGAACGCATTTCCAACAACAACATTACCTCGGTGGGATTCCACTCATCACCGGTCCTTGCATGTGCGGGATTCCACTCATCGCCACATGCCCTACGGATGGGATTCCACTCATCATCACGTAGAAATATATAAAAGCTTCCGGTGGAATATTACATCACCGTACTCCTCCTTGGTGCCTTAACGCCACCAAGGCCACGTACGTTTTGACTCAATTTGTGTGCACACTCATCCTAATGATCGATCATTGTACCCAAGCATACTAGTGCCAATATAAATCAAACCACACAACTTGTTACAATATCAATTTCAATATAAATTTCGTGCCTAACACGTACTCACCATGATTCTCCACAATCATGCCATCCACAACATAACCTCAATTCACAAACCAACACCACATGTATGTCAACCGAACAATCATCTCATCATATATCCACATTTTATTTATCATCAACATGCATATAAAATCAATACATTAAGCCATACTTCCGCATACATGTGTATCACATTATACATACTCATCATGAGGCATAACAATGATTAAAGAGTACATCCAAGGTCTCTATCTAAAGCTTAGGATTAGGCTACCACCCTAATCCTAACTCTAGGTGGGTCTACCAAGCCCAACCTAGTCCACATGCTTGAACCAATGTTTAAAACCATTTAAAAACAATAACCACTCACCTCCACCTCCAAGCTCAAGTACTAAGCAACCATGGTCTTCAATTTTCCGGATTTGTTCCCAAGGCTTCACCGACCCAAAACCAAGCCTCTAAACACCTCAACACAAGCAAAACAACCTCAAATCAACTCAAACATCAAGGTAACTAACCCGGAATACAAATTCAAACATCAACTCAACATTTCAAGTCATGACCAAACCCCAACTTTACCTAATTCAAGCAGCTCATAATCCTTGATGAAAACCCAAGTTTCCCACACATTTTATACTCACAAATGATCACTAAATTCAGCCACAACATCAACCTATAGGTGCAAGCCAAGCTCCAACAATTTTCAACCCAAACAATCATCAAAATTCTCATTTTCGTACTCCCATTTTACCCAGCAGAAAATTCCATTTTCAAACACCCAAATGACCTCTAAAGCATCCCAAATCACCCTCCTATTATACCCTAACCATCAGCCCTTTGTTTCCAACCTAAAACCCACCAAAAATGGTGTTTTTGACAACTCAAAAATGGGTATAAGGGCTCACTTCGGATTTTTACCAAAACTTAACCAAATTAACATATCATGTGTATTTCAACTTGGCTAAACAAAGCCCCAATTCAATTTATCAAAACAAAATGGAAAACCCCTTAAAAACCCAAACTTTGACATAAACCCTAATTTTCGAAAGTTCATATTTTCAAAATCTAAGACAATGTATGAATAGGAAATGGAAAGGGGAGTTCAAATATGGGATTACCTTTCAAAAGCCCCTTGAATTGATGAAGAAATCAAAGGGAAAAGTAGCTTGAAAGTTAGGAGAGTTTTGAAGATGGGGAAAGGGGTTTCATGTTGGAATTAATGGGAAAAGGGGAGAAGATGACAACTTTCAAAAGTTGTCATCCTTTTAAAATCTTTTGGGGAAAATTGCAACATAGGTCCCTCCCTCTTTAATAAAGCTCGATTACATCACAATTTAAGTTGAATTTATTTTAATAAATTTCATTGACCCGGACTACAACCCGACTAACTCCTAGCCCCAAAACACGGGTCTTACAAACACAATAATGCATTTTATAAAACACTTTTCACAAAGCCTTTTAACACATAAACATCATTATTCATGAACCTTGCATTCTTAAACAAGCATCTCATGCTTCATTAGTACAACATGTCATATTGGCTTTCAAGTGATAATCCATAACCATTTACAACACAAAACACAATCGGATACGCGGATTACAAGCGTTGTCCCATACGCTTCATACACACTACCGAACACACAAGGTGGAGTTTACCGGTACAATCACAACCCCTCAACACCCGTGATGGAGTTTAACGGTACAATCACAACCCTCCACATCACTCATCGGTAGTTGTATAACATCACTAACGAGAACACGGGACACACAACACAAGATCCACACATGGACTTTTAACCACCATTGTGATCTTAACCATCTCGTTAGTGTACTTGGATGGAGTTTACGGTACAATTACAACCCCTCAACATCCAAGGCGACTTTATTCATGGTGCACCCAATCCTATAGCCGGATAACTATATCCGATTCAAGTACTTTAAAACCACACATCACTTGCCAATATACATCATTTATCATCAATAATCCACTGTTTTAAAGCATTAATCAAAGCCATTAAACCATCATGCATCACTATGCATCAAAATCACATTTACTAATATCAAACCAAGGATCTCTTACCTTGAGCATCCTTCAACACATGACTTTCAAAACCAGCATTAATCATGCTAAAACATGCTTTCAAAACAGAATTTAAACATGCAAATTAAATGCATTGCATCCAACCATCTCATGGTTCATCCAAGAGAGAGAGTTTTCCGAAAACTTACTCTTGAGCTTAGTTAAGTTGCTTAGACTTAAACTAAGCTCCCAAACCTTCAAACATTCATTACAAAGCTGGAAATCCCAACTTCACTCACCAATTCCGTTTCGCAAGCTTGCCGAAACGCCGTTCAAGCCTCATGATCAACACCACAAGAATCCGAAGATGTCTCCCCTGTTTTAAACACATCAAAGCAGAGGATTAATGCATCATCATGCATTAAAATCTTCAGCCATCACACCTAAACTCACTGCTCTCACCAAAACCAACATTTCAGCTACCAAACACAACCGAAATCACCTCCAAACACTTCCTCAACATTATCCAGCCAAGATCCATCACTTCTAAACATTCCAAAACATCAATTAACATCCAAAAAGAACTTAAACACGTCCTTATACCTCCAGCTATAACAGAACACCAAGATCACCCCAAAACCACCATTTTCATAAGCAAAAACTTAGGAAATTCAACCTATTCGGGATTGCATTGATTAAACCTCAATTACACATCATTAAACATCCAAAATACATTTAAAATCCATCTCAAAACAGAGCCCAAACAATCACCACAAATTTCTTCAAGATTTGTTCCAAATCTTGAGTTTTAAGCCAAAATCAAGATCACAATATTAAAACCTTTTATAAAACTTAATTTAAGGATTGAGAACTTGGGAATTTCAGTAAAGAACTGAGTATTTAGAGGAGAAGAACATCCTTACCTCTAAATGTAGATTTCTCCTTGATTAGAGACAATTTCCTTGAAAATCCAAAAAGCAAAACAATAGAATTGGATGTAGAAAGGTTTATGAATCAATTGATGATTGAAACCTCATTATTTGGTGTGAAAATCAAAAGGAATGTTGCTGTAGAAATGTGTTTGGCTGAGGGAATTTTGAGAGAAAATGAGATGAGAAAGTTTTAACAAAAGTTAGTTATGAAATCTAAAAATTGGTTTTTCCACTTTTCCCTTAATTAATTAAACATTAATTAAATCATTAAAATCTAAGAAAAATCTGGAGAAATCCTTTATTGGGTAGATTAGCTCGTTAAAGATTCAAAGTTTCAATCCTTACAAAACAGTCACCACTGAAGTTTTCAAAAATTACATTTTAGTCACTATTTCAAAATGTTGCACTTCCAAATCTTATTTTGTAAAATTGTTTTCACCACTCTCTTATATATATTAAAAGAGGATTTTTAGATATTTTTACATATTTTTAAAGCATCCCGAACTAGGCTTTCCCTAAAACCACTTTTTATATTCGAACCGAAAATTAGACCAGTCCGGTTCAGACCCTAAACTTCCAAGGCCAAAATTGGGGTGTTACACAAGTCTTCTTTATATAGGTACTGAAACTAAGGCTTCAGTACCCTAAAGTTGTGTGGCTTCATTAAAGAAAGCCAATTGTTTCCCGCTTCATTGAATGTTGCGTATATGGGAGAAAGTCCACGTGGGAAAAGGTAGATTCATCTCCAACTCTTTATGCCTCGTCAGCTCATACCCTGCGATATGTTCCTCTCCTGCTCCAGCACTTCTCTAGCAACAATCAAAATCATACACATACACCACAAAACACCACCTTCCCGTGAAAAGCACCAATATATATGACAATTTAAGCACATGCGGTGTAACTCTCGATCTACATGCAAATATATACAATCTAACCTAAATGCAACCTATATGAGCTTAAAAACATGCAAAAGTCAAGGAATATGGGCACATAAAATAGAACAATTAAACACTCTTCAAATACCCCGAAACTTGAACTATTTATTATCCTCAAGCGATGCAAAATGAAAGCAAGAAAAATAAAAATAGAAAATAAGAACAGTAAACAACCCATAAGTCCTAAGGTTCCACTAAGCTAAGATTATAATGACTATGGATTATGTTGCAACAGTAATTCATTCCTCAACTATGTCGATGATAAGCAAGAATATTAGAGCTTGCAGTTTTATTCAAAAGATTAAATCTACTATAAGTGCAATGTGTGCTTGGTTACATGCATTCATCACTTAACAGTCTTAGAGAAGCTTAAGGGTTTCTTTCCTTTTCTGCTTTGACATCTTGATTTTTCTTTTTAAGCACATTTTTACTCCATGTTCTTTTTAAGTTTGAAAATTGTATCCCTGGGGCTTCACCTTATTACACTGCCCTTCGATACCTGAAGATTTAGTGGAGCAAACAACCCATCCCCGTGCCATACAAACAATGTCATCCCATAAAGACTTTCATTCACTCTTTGTCAGTACTATCATTCCTACCAGGGAAAGTTAAATGGAGAAAACACAACTCACCTAGTGTACTAAGATAGAAAGATGCATAGAAGAGTGTCCCTCAACAGTTTTGTTTAAATTATTAAGTCTTAATTTATTTTCTTGATTTTTCTTTCAGGGATTTATTAGCCTTTTTACTACATTGAGCATTCAAGTTCATTTCTTTTTTATTCACGCTTAAACACCAAAAAGTCGACCTAAAGCATCCCTAAGATTTCTTAAGTGTTTGATTGCATGCAAACTGTGGTTTTTAAGGGCTACAAAAGATTTGTCATTAATTTCAAAAACTAGAAAGCTCTTACCACCTTGAAAAGCATTAACATAGAATCATAATAGGAAGTCATAATTAGTGCAGCAACAAATTCAGAATCAATGAAATCATAGATAATGGACCCTATTGGACCGATTAGGCTAATTATAGTCCTAATTTTTAAAATTTTACCTAAATTTAACCTAATATATATGAGTATGTACTCCCCTAAACTTGAGAAGAACATTGTCCACAATGATAAAAGAAAAGAAAAACAAAAAAAAAGGCAGACAAATCAAGGAAAAGCAAATTAAGCTAAAAATGAAAATGTAGAATTTGAAAACTAAGAGGAAACTAAAAAGAAGAGGCAATCTAACCCAAGGAGTTATTGGGGTGGTGGGTGATAGTCCTCGAGCGAGGCCTGTGTCTCATTGGAGACGAAGTTTGAATCGGAGGAACTGGTAGCCATGGAAAACAGTCAGCGTAGCCTTTAAGCTTTTGGAAAGTGTAAGAATGTACTATCTCTGAGGGTTTAGAGAGGGATAATTAACGGGAGGCAATTAGTGTGAAGGCATAAGTGCAGCAAATAAACCTGTAATTAGGGTGTCGCTTGAGAAACACAACAAGGGTGCCTTTTTTAATTTCTCAATCTGAGGCTAGAAGTTCCTCGTATCACCGCACGGGTCGTGAATGTGTTCGTATCCAAAAGGCTTTTATTCTTCTACAAGTCAAATCATATTCTTTCATTCTTCATTGATATTTGCACAAAATAAAAGTATAGACCTAAAAGCGGAAAGTAAATATTACAGAAAAGTAAAAATGCATAAAATTATAAAAATAAAATTGTTAAAAAGTGGATGGGTTAATCACCCCTAGCATGTGCATCAAACTTATCGTGAATAATCAGTGCCTATTGTCCATCTGCAACCATTGGAGTAACATTCTGGTGCAGCTGAGATGCTGATCAAGAAATTGGGCCAAAGATATCACCTGATGGTGGGATCTCTTAGCATCATCCATTTGTCCCACGACAACTTGTCTCGATAGATTGCTGGATTTAGGGTTCAAGAGGGGCCGTTCTGTGATAGGAGGAAGAATTTCAGCTTCACACCATTTGATGATTTCTTTCATGAGCATAGTTTTATGGCTAGTGTAAGTTGTAATCCGACCCAGTTGCTCAATTCACTTGCAATCAGTGCCTTGTATTTTTATACTTGCACATTTGGACTCTTGAAATTGGAAAAAGCCAATTTATTGAGTGTTCGATGTCCTTCATGTGGGTGTGCATAGTTTCATCTGCTAGGTCATCATTATTGTCCATAAGTTGGCAGTCCTCATATTCTTCCATGTACTTTGCTGTGCTGAAGACATTGAATGTGGTCTCTTCATCGTTCATCTTCATGATGAAGTTGCCATTTTCACAGTCGATCACAATTCGTTTGGTGGTTAGGAAAGGTATCCTCAAGATGATGGGAGCATTCTCATCAGCTTCATAGTCAAGAATGATGAAATCTGCTGGGCAAACAAACTTATCCACCCTAACTAGCACATCTTCAACTCTGCCCCCAGGTCGAATTTATGAACGATAAGCCAACTGGAGGATCACCGATGTGGGCCTTACTTTTCTCATTCCTAATCTTTTAAACAAGGATTTCGACATCAAGTTCACACTTGCACAGAGATCACATAAGGTACAACCTAAATAGTTGTAGCCTATCGAGCATGGAATGGTGAAGCTGCCAGGGTCCTTCATCTTGGGTGGCAAGTCACTCAACACAGCCACAAACTCGCCCATGGTGGATACTGTTTCAACATCGCTCACCTTCCTTTTCTTGGTCATGATCTCCTTTAGAAAATTTGTATATATAGGCATATGGTCAATGGCCTCCAGTAGTGGGACATTGATGTGCAACTGTTTGAATATCTCTTGAAATTTCTGGTACTGGACATCATGTTTCTGAGCTTTCAATCTCTGTGGGAAAGTAGTTGGTGGTCGGGGCTCGTCTTGTGGCTTACTAGACGCAAGTGCATCCTCAACTTTGTCTTCCTTGCCTTCAGTTGCAAGGTTACTCATTGTATCAGACACAAGAGTTAATTCCTTTATCGCAGGAGCACCGGTGGATGGCTTGCTTGGAGTAGTATCTACTGGAGAGATTACCCCAAACTTGTCTTATGTCCTTAACTACGTGCCACTACGAAGTGTGATGGCATTGCATTGCTCCGCATTAAAGGTTTTAGTGACTTCAATATCACTAGGTAAGCCGCCAGGTGGTCTCGCCTTTAACATATGGGAAATCTGCCCAAACTTGAATCTCCAAAGACCTAATCGAGGCGGTGTTGTTTTGCATGATCGCTTTTTGGTTTTGCAACATGACGGCATGCATTGTGAGCATCTCACTATAGTTCTTTATGTGGGTTGCTTGATCCTACATTATGAGACGAGCAGTTTCCATAAAATTTTGATAAGTATTATCAAAAGAATTAGAAGTGGAGTTAGAAGCTCCCTGGTTCTACCTCTGAGTCTTTTGGAATCTAGGAGGGCCGGTTGATCTAGCTGGCAGTGCTCCTGAATTACCCTTGTTGCCTCCCCAACCAAATTTTGAATGTTGCTTCCACCATGGGTTGTAGGTGTTGGAGTAGGGATTAGTGTTGCGATTGGTGTTTTAACACCTCGAAAAATGGGCTAGAAGATTTGGGTGAATTACCAAAACCGGGTTAGAATTTTGGGTTAGGCTTTAGCTAATTAATTAATTTCGAAAAATAATTTGGGTAATTAAATTGATTTTCGATAAATTTATCATGACAAGTATTTGTGAAAAATATATTTAATAAATTCCATAAAGGTGAAATCGAGTTTGAATAATTTTAATTGGGTTGTTTTAATATTAATTAAATGGTGACTATTTTACAAAAAGTTGTAAAATATTAATAATGACAATTTTGTAAAAGGAACTAAAGTGGTGGTTTTATGGGATTATTTGAAACATTTATTAAATAAGGATTTTACTACATATTTCTAATTAGAATTTGACGACGGTTATTATTTTCTCAAGAAAGAAAACCATTTCTAAACGTATCTCTATTTTTCTCGCAAGATTCTCACAATCACCATTTTAGTTTTCTTGAATTTTCTTATCCAATTTCTATTCATTTTCTTTATAAACAATTTGGTTTTATAAGTGGTTTTTGTGTATTAAATAGAGAGAGGACACATGTGATACATGCTCGCCCCCGTAGGTTGAAGTTGAGACGTATTTGTTCCCGATCGTAAATCAAGGTGTATTTGAAATTGTTTTTGAAGGCTAGCAAAAGGGTTCAATGGGATGAAACAAAGAATATGAGAATGGTAAAGAGGATGGATGCATGGATGATGGTGGAAGGGAGTGGACGTTTTGATAGATTAATGGATAATTTGGATGGAACGTGACCCACTAGATATTGAGATGTAAGAACCAACACTATAATTAGATGGAAAGGTAGATGATGGAACACGACCCACTAGTTATATGCAACTAGGAACCAACATTATAAGATGATAGAAAGTAGAGATTGAAAATCACAAGAGCAGGCTTGCAAGTCAAGAAGTTCAATGAAAAACAATAAGGAGAACAATCTCACAAGTA
Source organism: Hibiscus tridactylites (assembly GCA_958450335.1). Taxonomy (NCBI): domain Eukaryota; kingdom Viridiplantae; phylum Streptophyta; class Magnoliopsida; order Malvales; family Malvaceae; genus Hibiscus; species Hibiscus tridactylites. The sequence continues at coordinate 53,570,767 of OY288286.1, read as the reverse complement.
TATTCAAATTCTAAGTTGTGTTTCCAAATGACCAAAAGTTTTCTATTTACAGGCTTACAAAGGATATGAAAGGCCAAAAGTCCTTCCTTCATTCAAGATGATGCATAAAGCCTCTTCATTAGTGCTGGAATATGAATGGACATGCCTTTTGAATGTGAATGGTTGCAAGTCCATATGACTTTCCAGCCTGCATTGCCTTCGGTAATTTGGACATATCTCAAGCTCTTGATATCTGATTGATGCGATTCAAATGCGTTGGAAAGCTAAGAGATAGGATATTAAGTTTCATGAAGACTTCACAACCCATTTATGCTTGGATCTTGCTCAAAAAGGGCAAACAATTTGATTAACGTTTTTTGGTGATGAATCTGCCCAATGAATATGAATGTACATCATATGAAAAGGCATTGGATCATGCTCCTTATTATTTCCATCAATTGAAGAGTCAAATAGAGGTGTCTCTTAACTTTCCCTCTTCCATCTCTTGCTATTCCAATCCTCTCCAAATGACTTGAACAATGCTTCCTCTCTAAGCTCCAAGTTGCCATGCCATTTGTACACCTATATGGTCAAATAAAACACATTAATGTGTGACATATAAATGCTAAAATTAAATTATAAAATATGGTTTTAAAACAAACCACATGACTCACTAAATAAAATGCTGTAAATTTAAAGAGAAAACTAGGCACAAGCAACGGTTGCCTCGGTAGACGAAATGGCGGCGACTCTTCACCCAACCACCTTCATTCCTATTTAACCCCCTCATTTTTTTACTATTCACTCTTCTCTACTTTCTCTTGCGTTTTGTTTTATTAGATTTACCTTTGCTTTCATATTACTCTCAAGGCTCTCACAACTCTCTCAACTTTCAAACCCTACTCCCAAATAAAAGATGGCAAGAACACCCCACCGCCCATGCAGACTCTGATACATCCCTTCACAGATTTGCCACACCCGAAGTAAAGGCACGCCATAATCAAAAGTTGAAAGAGCGATCCGTGTGGGAAGAAAAAGGGTTCTTCTATGAGACGGTGAAACGAAACTTCAAGCTTGACAACTTCATCTTCAGTAAGATCGAACACCAACGATCGCAATTTTTTTGCCCAACAACCAAATGAGGCGAACTTGACCATAGTCCGTGAGTTCTATGCCCTTGGGCCGACAACTGAAAACTCATCGGTGAATGTCAGAGAGCGGCGAGTTCAGATTGACGTCGATAGAATCAACCTCTTCTACGACGTCCACATCAGAAAAGATGAGCACAAGGAGTTTGTTGACTCCCTAACGACGGAAAACTATGAGGCCATTAAAGAAGAGCTATACATTCTAGGCACGGTGTGGAACGTAGGAAATAACAGGTGAACTGTCAACAGAAGAAATCTATTTCCAGAGGCCAAGTTGTGAAATATGTTTGTCAAGAGAAGAATTTTGCCCACTTCGCATAATTCAACATTGGACAAGCCCCGCCTAGCACTCATCCATTCTATAATCCACAATAGAATTAATAATATTGGTGATATAATCGCTAATGAAATTTATATTTGTGGACATATAGGTAGGGGTCAGCTTTACTTTCCCAGCTTAATCACGGATTGTGCGACAAAAGTGTTCGTCCCGACCGATCCAAACGACACCATGAATCCGGAGAGAAAGGGGTGGACGAGATACATAATTCTACGAAAGATGGAGATACAAGAAGCCACCCCGTAGAACTATGCCGAGGCATCAGAGAGGAGCAGCCAACAACTGTACCACCAGCCCGCCTCGACAACCATAATCGGCGGCATTACAGCATAGTTGGATCAGATGGAAAGACGTCAGCTCACAGTTATGGCGTACATCAGGGATTTTCACGCTGCCACAATTTCGGTCCTCAAGGAGAAATTCCTGATGCACATTGCCCAGTTCCCAGATTTCCCCGCCGAAATTCATGCCCAGGTTGCACCAGCCGCCTCTACCGTACCCTCTACCTCGGCTTCACTCAATACCGTTGACTCAGTCACTCCAACCGCCCAAGTCTCAACCACACCACGAGTCACCTTTGACCTCATGGCAGCAGCAAACACAAAAACCGAAGTCCTCTCCATCTCAGACGATCGTGTTGACACCACAACCGCCCTACTCCGAGAAGAATGAAAATCATCACGAGCAACGAAAGACAAAGCCCCCACGCCAGACCCATCCGAATATGTCTTCTTAAACTCATTGTCATCAGATTCAGTGTGGTAAGACACCGTCAGTTCTATTACAAAGAAGCTCGAGACCGCATACTCCCCAGCCAAAAAAGAGGAAAGCATCCAACACCGAGGATATATGCTCAGAAAGCGAAGACGACAGTGAACAGGAAGGCACAAAGCTAGACTAACCAACACTAGCATCCCGCAAGCAGCCACCAAGGGCGACCAAAAGATTTAAAGTACCAGCTCAACGACGGGTGATACTTAGCGACGAAGAATAAGACACCCCTCTGATTCGCCAACATCCTAAGCTATCACCTTCCCTCTTTATCTAATATATGTTTTATTTTGTGTATGTAGGCATGCTTTGAGGACAATGCTCCTCTCGATTTTGGGGGTGTAGGTTTCACTGCCAAGGCACAACCATGCCGCGACATCATAATATAAAAATGCAGTTTTGTTTAATAATTGTCAATTTTTTATTGCATGCATTACCTTAACCGAGTGAAGCTTATGCCTCGGAAATACTCTTTATCAATTGCCTTAGTTTAGTTTTAATTAAATCTTCTTTCTTAGAAATAGAACTCTCTCTTCTTACCATTGTTTAGAATTGTTCATAATATTTATTTTTAGGATGCTTAAAGGAAGATAACTTAGGATCACACTATGAGATTAGAACTTTAAACACTTTTGTGACTTGTCTGATTTAAGGACTTCTAGTACACTTAGGACATAGACTAGCTTAGAAAGAAAATTGGGTAAAAGTTAGAGGTGCCCACCACTGGCTCTAGCTTAAAGAAGCCCTAGAGGTGCCCGAAACCGACTCTAGGCTAATCACTAGAGGTGCCCAAAATTGGCTCTAGTTGGTTAGGCTACTTAAAAATATTTACCCAAGTTAAGTAAGTTAATGCTTAAGTGTTTACTTAGAATCCTTGTAATCATCTTGTTCACAATACATGCACACACTCACAAATCTTATAGTTTGATTCCAGGAAATTCCTAAGGCATCCAAATATTTAAGGGCCGAAACGTTATTTGCCATGGTTTGAAGAGAGAAGGAAAAGTAAGACCAAGGAGACGGTTTATAAAAACTAAGGTTTGGCAATTGATGGGTTGCATTGCTTGAGGACAAGCAATAGTTCGAGCTTGGGGGCGTGTCAAGTGTGTAAAAGTCCTACATTTTAGCCCTAGTTTAGCTCAATTATTGTTGCACTTAAGCATGTTTTAGTTACATTTATTAGGTAACTATACACAAAATTGCATAGATTAGATAATCTGCCATGTTTGATGAATTTCATTGTTTTTCTCTATAAAAGATATTGCTCAGGTATGTGTTTTACTATGCGCGGATACCCGCCCGGATAGACCATGCCAAGGTAGCAAGGAGGGCAGAAGGAAGGAGCTGGACAATCGATTGAAGATGCCGATGTACCTGCTGAAGAGCTGATCAGACCAAGCCTGATTTTTAGAGACCACTTGCATGCATATCGGAGCCTAAAAGCCGAAGAAAAGCCACGATCAAAGCTATGGTCATGCCCTATAAATATGTAACCTAGCCGACTAGGAAGATATATCGAGAGTTCTTAGAGAAAAACCCTAGTGCTTTCATTCGTCCATCATGTTCTAAACTTTTCCTAGGGCTAAGGGTTGGTTTTGTTGAGTAGTTGTGAGAGATTGCTTATATTTGTTTAGGTTTTTAGTGTTTACAATAAAACTTTAAAGTTTGTTTACTCTTGGCATTATTCGTGTTTGCAATCAAATCAGGAGAGGAAAGATCAATTATCGATTTGTCTAATATCGGGAGAGTTAGAATAATGAAACGAGTAAGTACAATTTTATCCAACTTGGGGCGAAAATACTTCGGCTTAGGAATAAGTTAGAAGTTCAGCGGCTAAAAGAGGCTTTAGATTGGTTGGTATTCATCCCTCGATTCACATCGGGAGGTATTATTAAGAGGTGTTCGCCAATAGCACTTTAACTTAGGGATAAGGAGGAGTCACAGAAGGAAGCTTTGCCGAACTCTGAAGCATCATTTAGCCGCCCGGGCAGCACATCATTCTTTGCCGTGGCAGGTCATCTGCCGAGGCATCACCTTGACAACTACCAAGACATCTAAGTTGATTTTGCAGCACTTTAACCGAGACAAAACATTCAATATCCATATTACGACGCATTCCAATACTGGCCCATTCTCTTAATCTAATTTCTCAACCTTTTAATTTATTTGCTTTTAGTTTTGGTCAAATCAAATCTCAATCACTTGTGTAGGAAGATAAATTCTGAAGAATTTCTCAATCCCTATGGAGAAGATATATTTTATTTTACAACTAGGCATCAATGTACACTTGCACTTAAAGCAGGACTATTTGACAACCTACAATGAGGGTATCAACCAAAAAACCTTCAACGTCTTGAGAACACATCACTATTTGAAAGAAAATAAAAACAACTAAACAAAGAGAATGAGGCAAGAATGGGTCTCTCGATGTAGCCCTTCAAGATCCAGGCTCTCGGTCAAGCTAGTCAAACCACGTCTCCTTGGTGCAGCCGGTCTTCGATGGATCACTCTCCACCTCTCTTGAATGTTTGCTTGATCGTTCTTTAAATAGGCGTGCGAAGAGCCTAGATAAGCCTTTGCATTTGAAATTTGAATGCGCAGGGGATAAGGCTTGTGATAACATTTATCTTGATTTGAAGTGATAAGCTAATTAGGTGATAAGCTGATCAGGTTAGGGCTACCATCGATCCTTTGGCAACCAAACTTGGCATCATTCTTCCAAACAAGATTGGTACTATTTTTCCGCTATTTTTTCGGTGTTTGGTTCATTTGCTATTTTCTCGCAGCTTGATCTGGTCCTATTGTTTGGGGTTCAATAGCTTGTTGGCCTAGCATCAAATTCCTCTTCTCTGCCAACCGGTGCTTGGCATTGTTTGATCCATCTGTGTTAACAGCATCTCAGTATTCTCTCTGGTATTCCTTCCTACGCTGCTCTTTTCTGCCAATTGCTATGCAAAAACCTACAAAATTACCAACAAATCAACCATTCACACTGTCATAGACAAAATTTCCAACTCCTTATGCAAATGCATGAATTTAACATCTAACTGTACTCAAAAGCAAGCAAAAGCATTGTAATATATGCATAAAAATTAGTACTTTTGAGGAGGAAACACTAGTATTGTTCATCGAGACGATTGAAATTGTGAAAGTTATGTGGCGTATGTATAATCGAGGAAGTTGTTGGTTGAAGTAAGGTTTGTATTTGTTCTATTTTCTTTAGGTAAATTTCGAGGATAATTTTTTTTAAAGGGGGAGTTGTAACACCCAAAAAAACGGACTAGAAGATTCAGCTGAATTACCGGAACCAGGTTGAAATTTTAGCTTAGGCTTTAGCTAATTAATTAATTATGGAAAATAATTTGGGTAATTAAATTGATTTCCGATAAATTTATCGTGACAAGTATTTGTGAAAAATATATTTAATAAGTTTCATAAAGGATGAAATTGAGTTTGAATAATTTTAATTGGGTTATTTTAATATTAATTAAATTGTGACTATTTTACAAAAAATGTAAAATATTAATAACGACAATTTTGTAAAAGGAAATAAATTGGTGGTTTTATGGGATTATTTGATCCATTCATTAAAAAAGGATTTTACTACCTATTTCTAATAAGAATTTGACGGTGTTTATTATTTTCTCAAGAAAGAAAGCTATTTCTAAATCTATCTCTCTTTTTCTCTCAAGATTCTCCCAATCACCATTTTAGTTTTCTTGAATTTTCTTATCCAATTGCTATTCATTTTCTTTCTAAACCATTTCTAATCAATAGTCACACAAGAGATTTTGATTTCTCTCGTCTTTTTCAATGAATTTCACATTGGAAGATTGGAGGAGCAATCTTCATTTTCAATTTCCAATTTATTTGGGTTAGCTTTGATTTTCTAATGACCTCGTAATTATTTTGTGTTGATTTTCAATCAATTCTATTGTCTTTTGATGTTAAAATGAATTTTAATGGATTAATTTAATTTTTAGATGTTAAAGAGTGAATCATGATTTGATAGATGAAGTCTAAATGTTTTAATAGGATTATTTATGACTTATTCTTGTGGGTTAGATATAATATAATCTCAATTTTATGAAATTAGTACCGGATTTAATTGAATTGGTTAAGTTTAGATTTGTGTTCTTAGATGGGGTAATTGGTAGAATGGTTGATTGAATTATTGGATATATATATATATATTTAGGTGCATCTTTTGTGTTCGAAAAAATGCACATATATTTTAAAAAGGGAAACACACGACGCAAAACAGGGCATGCGAGCGGGGTAGTGGCGCTGTTGCTGCCATTTTAATTCGCCAAGTGATAATCTTCATATATTCTACTATTAATCTCAGCTATCCGTTTTCATCTATCTAACGATCCAAAAAACGTGTAAAACTTAAAGAATTTTACACTTTGTAACTGGATCCTATCCCTATATATGTATTGATTATTAAAAAAGAGAGAGAAATTAAAAGGGGCAATTAAATCAGAACAGTGGCGCAAAGTGGAAAAAATAATAAGGAAGTTTTGTTGTGTTTCACGATGTGGTTAGGGGAAATAGAAATGGTTTGAATGTTGTGCAAATTGCATCATTGAGTACTTTAATTAAGTGGTTATTTTGGTGTGTTCCAAATTATATTGACCATTGCATTTTTTGGAAGATGGCAAGTGTTCAGACGTGTTTCGGTTAAGCATCGAAGCGTTGGCGTCGAGGATTTGGTATCGAGACGGTAGCAAGTTGGTGAGTGCAAATTTGTTTTGGTACTATAAAGAGGTTTGAATTATAGCTTTGGGGGTTTAGTTAAAGCCTATCAAGCTTAGCTAAGCTCAGAAGTAAGTTTTTCCTATTTCGCCTTTTGAATATCAGTTTGATATGAGTATTGATTTACATGTTTTGGCTTAAAAGAATGGATTGGTTGACTTGCTTTTTTATGCATCTTTTAAATGATATACAATGATTTGTTAAACATATAAATCCCTAAGAGCATTGAGAAATGATTCCTAAATGAAACGTGGTTGTTGCCTTTGGCAAAGTGATTTTGCATAAAGAAATGTTTTGTTAAATGCATAAGAAAAACGAGGTAACATGGTTAATAATGAATTATATTGGCAAGTGATGTGGTTTAAAATGTTATTAGATATAGTTGGCCAGCCATAGGATTGATAGTGCACTATAATAAGTCGTCTCGGGTGTTGAGAGGTTTATGTATACCGAATACTCCACCACGAGCACCCTAACGGTCGAGGGGTTATATGATACCGAAAAATCTCGTTAGTGGATTATACATCTAACCAATGATTGGGTTGTGATGGTATCCGATTGTGATCATACCTTAATTCCGATTGAGATTGTATGAAATGTTGATAGGAACCTTATTGAATCCGTGCATTCAATGTAATATTTTGTAAAGTGGGACTTGATTTATGATCACTTGAAAGACAATATAATTGATAATGTATAATGTTGATGGATTATGTTGTATAATGTGGTTTATACATGTGGTGCTCCTTAAGTATTTCTATTGGAAGAATAAGCATGTGAAGGTTAAAGTTGAGGTTTGCATTATAGTAATGCTAGAAATCCATCATACATGTTTAACATATGGTTTAATATGCATGTTTTGGAAAGAAAACAGAAACATGAGACTTGTGAAAAATGGTTTGATGCATATGGTTGCTATGCATGATTAGTTTTGGAAACAAACGAGAAATGCTTTGACATGATTAAGCATGTTTTATATAAATGTCTTGAGAATGAAAGGATCATTATGAAAGCATGAAGTATATATTTTGAATAAGCTTGTTCCATTTAAATGCTTTGAAAATGAGTTGTTTGACTTGTTTAAATATTGATTTCTATTAACGGTTTTGGTTTCAAAAATGCATTGACGTTTTACCCCTTTTAAGCACACTTACTAGGCATTATATGCTTACGCTCTCTTTTCTTTCGTCAATGCAGCGAATTAATCAAGTGTGGAGGTCATGGTTCGAGGCAAGGAGTGATTCCAAGACAACTGTATTTAAAGAGTATGTTTATGGAAACTTTATAATTTGTAATAAGGCAATGTAGGTAAAATTGTGGGATGAATAGTTTTGTTTAAGATATGATAACTTGATTGATTTTGTATTACATTAGTTGATGATTGTATTTGATGATTAAGATGTTGGTATTATTATCTTAATGCTTTGTATACTTTATAGTTATGATCTAATGATTCGAATGGTTTAAATGATGGTTGGATGGGTTGTTTATGTTCTATGAGTACATTTGGTCACATGCTTTAATTTCTTAATTAATCTATTGCTATGTTGAGGTCTTGACTATTTGGTGCTTTTTGGATAATGCTTTATATTGTTAGGAAGCATGCCTCTAGATTACTTGTTTAAATATGAATTGTGTTGAAAATTTGGTATGTAATTATTTGAGCCTACGTGTTTAATGGTGGTATAATATTAGAAGCATGATTAATGTTGCTTGTGAGTAATTGGATAAGTTGAGTTGGGATTCAAATTCCCAAAATGCATTGAGTACAACCCGAGTATTGGAATGGCTTGTAGTTAATTCGGTTAAAGAATTTTACCATGTTTAGATTCTTTGCATTTTGGTCATCATATGTTGTTGCATCAATTGAATAGTTAAATAATCTCCGTTTGAATTGAGATTTTGCAAACACTCTTTTAATGTATCTAATTTTTGTATAAAACTTTTATAAACGTGTTAGTACCTGCATTTTGGTTGTTTTACAATTTAGTCTTTAATTTCGTATTTTCCTAAATTGGATGCTTATTTGCTATCCATTGGTGCTAAAATTGGACATGCTGCCCCGGAAGTTGGAGCTAAAAATGGAAATATTGCCCCCGAAATATGACTAATTAATAATAATTGGTAACCTGCAACTGGTGTAAGCCCTTGTAAATATTTTGATTTACATTTTGGTCCCATAAATGCTTGTTTTTGCAATTGAGTGCTTTATCGATGTTCGTTTTGAATGAAAATTGAACCGCTGCTTGTATGAACACCTTAAGTCTTAATAATGCATATAGACAAGTGCAAGAAAAAATGGACCTTAATTCAAGTAAGATAGTTCAGGTCTGCTTCGGCAAAGCCAATGTGATCTTCTTAGTTCGGGTCTATCGTCTAGGCCGGGTCAAGGGGGTTACAAGTGTTCCTACATGGCATCCAGATTCTTGTTGTTGAGGGCATTCGCCCGACAAGTGTTCCCCATCCAATGCTCACAAGTGTATTAGACCACCTTTGCCTCTCGGACATTGGAGGTCCTTATATGTTCTTAAGTATGTTTGTGATGGTAGAGAGTTGAGCTGCTATAGTCTGAGGTTCATCCAATTGGAGTGTTCCAGTTGCTTTTGGTCCAGACTTCAACCTCCCTTGTAGGAACTGGTAGTCAGCGTTGTGTTGAGATATTTATTTTGATATAACTCAATGAAAAATATTTTTGGACTTGAACAAATATTGCAAAATTAATTCAAAGTCCATTCATCTTGAAAAATATATTTGAAAGGTTTTTGAAAAGTATTCTTCACTCAAACAAATATTTTTAAGTATTTTAAAAGTTTCCAACGGCTAATTTTTCATTCCACTCTATATATACAAGCCAATGAAACTTGAAGAATGGAGAGGATGGACATCCAAGCTTAAAGATCAAGAGAGTAGAATTTTAATGTCTATTTCTTCTAATCTCTTGTATTTCTTTAGTCCAATCCTAGTGAGCCAAAAATGTGTAAACACCCACCTAGAGAGGTAATTAGTTTACAATGTCAAGACCTCATTGTTGAGGGATAGGTTCTAGTTGATCCTTATAAAAACTAGGGAGAGGGTTCTATCTTAGCCCATGAAAAGATAGGGATGTAAAGGTTGCCTTCTTAGCCTATAAAAGGGGAAGAATTCATTTGTAGTGAATTGGGAAATCCTTGGTGTGGATGCTAAGGTAGTGGATGTAGACCTTGGTTAGAAGGTTAAACCACTCTAAAATCAAATGTGTCAAAGTGTTATTTTTTTCTGTTTTTGTTTTCTCAATTTCAAAAGAAACCTCTACACCCTTCATCGGTACTAATTTCGGTTGAAGACATCGAGCCTAACAATTGGTATCAGAGCGGGACTCAAATCGACAGTCTAACAACCATTGAGAAGATCCTATGAGTGCTCGATCAATTTATACATTCAACCGACCTTGAAGAGTTAATTTGTTCGACATCAAGCTCAAAGAATCAAGATGAACCATTTTCCTCTCATTTGCAAAGGTGACATGCTCACACATTAAAGATGGGTAACCTCTAAGCTTAATCGCTTTGATTATTTTGTTTCTTATTTTTAATGAATTTTTGAAAGCCCGTGCGTTCATTTATTATAAATGCATGACATCGAATTTTTTTTATGCATAAGTGTGTTTAACATACCCATTCTTATTTTTGCATGAACTCTAAAAAGACTTGGATAAATTGAATTTCATAGATTTTAAAACTTTATATTTTTATTGAAATTCAGTGATTTTCTTAAGTGTCAAAGTATTTTAAGCTAAAATTTAAAGTGGAATGCACTTATTAAGGGGAGCTTTGTTTTAAAAAAATTACTTACTCTCCATTGTTATTTTGAACCTTAAATGATTTTGAATTATTTTTGATATAAAAAAGGGAGAGAGATAAGTTTGAAATTTTAAATTTCAAAAAGAAAAAGGGGAGCTTTACTATTTTCTCAAAATATTCTCTTTTTCTAATATTGTTTTTCTAAGGGGGAGAAATTTCAAAAACAATTTTTACAAGTGGTTTCGTTATATCAAAAAGGGGAGCTCTGATACCAATTGTAGAACTAATTGTTTTGATATAATAATTGAAAAATATGTTTAAGGGTTTTTATAAGGCTTTGAAATAATTTAAAGTGTATTTAAAGTAGCCAAACCAGTGTTTTTCAAGTAACCGTACCAATACGGTATGATACTATATCGATACGCCTTAGGATTTTAGCTACAACAAAATTCTAGTAGCCAAAACCCGCACCGATACGCTTTATCCGTAGCGATACAATGTGTTTTAAATATCCAACGGCTAGTTCGCGTACCGATACGGTTGTATCGCGTACCGATACGCCCAACTACCCGCAACGATTATTTTCCCAATGGTCTTTTAAATTGCAGGATCGTACCGATACGCTTGCCACGCGTATCGATATGCACCAACTGGAAGTCTCAACGACTATTTCCTTATCGGGACCATATCGATACGCTAAGCTGCAGAACTGCATTTATGGTGGGAAATAAAGGCTTCAACGGCTTTAATTCAACCCCAACGGTCCTCAACGGCTACAAACTCAATTAGGAGTATAAAAGGACCTCCAAGCATCAAGATATGGTTAATGCTTCAATTGTCAACAACCATATGATGTCAAATTGTCTTTAGAGCCTAATTTCTCCATTCTTTGTATAGACAACACTTGTGAGCCTAAATTGTCAAATTTGCTCAAGTGTTTAGGTTTGGGTGAGTGCTTTAGTGTGCAAACATCAACCTTGTAAGAGGGATTTTAGTTTGCTTATCTTTATCTCTTGTAGAGAGGGTTTGATCAACCTCTAGGCTAAAAAGCTTTTATCGTTGCAAGGGTTTCCTCCTAATCCTAGAAAAAGGGACGAATCAATTGGTGGATTGATTGTGAAATCCTTAGTGGGAAGCTAAGGTAGTGGATGTAGGTGCATGTTAGAAGGCTGAACCACTCTAAATTATCGTGTCTTTATCTTTTAGCTTCCACACCTCAATCACCAAAAAATTCAACTTCTCCACCACTTGGCAATCCATAACGGTTGAAGGAAATTGAGCATATCTAGTCTAACATGTTGGTTATCCTATCAAGTGTCCGAAAAGCCTCGTCAAGTTCTCTGTCGAGTAAAGTACCATTAGCTGACAAGTTGATCATCATCCTTGTAGGTGCATTGACACCATTATAGAACGTCATGACTTGTAGCCAATCTGTGAATCCAAGGATCGAGCACTTACAAAGAATGTCCTTGTATCTATCTCCTGTTTCATATATGGATTCATCATCATATTGCTGGAAGGAGATGATATCGCTTCTCATTTGATTGTGCACGTTCAGTTGATCATACCTATGCAGAAACTAGTTGCACAAGTCGTCCCAAGATGTAATGGATCCCGTGGAAAGAGTCTTCAATCATGCTCTAGCTCGATCACGCAACAAGAAAGGGAATAGCTTGAGTCACAAGGCATATGTAGGTATGTCTGGTTGCTTGAAACAATCATAAAATTCCAAGAAAGCTTAGATGTGCTCGCGAGCATCTTCTCTTATGGATCCCCCAAATTGTCTCGTGTTATTGAGCATATTGAACATAATGGGCTTTAGCTCAAAGTGGGTCATCCCTAGATCAAAGAAAAACAATTGGTGGGTCGAGATTGTTGATAATGAGCTCAATGATATCTCGTATGAATCTTCTAGGCTTGCCAGGTGGTGGATCCTCCTGTCGGCCATTCTCTCCCGCTCCAGCAATTCTTTGCCCATCGACCAAGGCTATGCCTCTGTCTTGCGCGTCCTCAGGGGGGTTCTCGTTCTCGTTCACCATATTCTTGTTTTCTCGTAAGAGTCTCCGAAAGGTTCTTTCGATTTACGGATTGATTGGATGAATAGGTTCTTTGGTGGACTTTTTGGTCATGCACTGGAACGTACCTGAGGATAAAAAGAAAAACAAAAACAAAAATTAAATGCAATAAAAATAAAAGTCCTAAGTGTAATTAAAACTTAATTATCAATTGTCAATCCCCAACAACGGCGCGAAAAACTCGATGCTTGTCGAATAATGATGCACTTTAGAGCAAGTATACTCGTCGTATCAAGTTATAAAGTGAGAGTAGAGTGTCGAACCTACGAGGATTGAATCAATATATACGAGGTTTTTATACTTAGGAATGGGTTAGTTTAAGTAAACTAAATCAACTAATCTAAAGATAACAATGTTAAAGACAAATAGTTGCAGTGACTTAACAATTAATTATGGGGGTTGGGATTATTGCTAACGATATATGTTTGATTACCTATCTTAATGCTGTAGCAATGGGCGATACATGTCTGCGTAAATCCTAAGGTACTTCATCTTCTCGACATGATTTTCTAATGAACTTCTGATTCTCTCGATACCTAGAAGTTAATAACTTTGTAATTAAGGAGATACATGTTTACCTTAACCGTAACTACTATATTATTTGTTTAAGAACTCCCTTTTACTTGTTGAAACCCTAAACTTATGTCTAAGCCAGATTAGAACTAAGTTGACAGCTTAGCTCCAGTGCTCATGTTTGTATAACTTAACTCTCTCGGATATTAAGCCACAGATCAATAGTTAACAGACCTCTCTTGAATAGCTCTGACGATTAACTACGCATTAAGCACATGAACAGAATAGATGAAGATGAAAACAACTAAAGCATTGAAATATAATAATCAAACAAAAAATCTTGGGACGCAATAATCCCAACTAAAAGTTTAGCTAATGTCTAAGTTTAAGGCAACCATAATTAAAAGTACATAGTACGATAATTTATCAAGCAAGAAAAGTAATAAGCTGAGCGTCCTCGACAAAACTCCCTTAGTGCTCTACAACTGTGTTGTAGGCCTCCTCTCCTTTAGCCTCTCTCGATGGCTTCATTCGATGAGGAGAATCGTCTAGTTCTGTCTCGGTGGTTCTCCGCAAGCTCAGACTAGGACTGTCGTCTGAATCGTGCTCTCTATCAATCAGCTCCCTTTGAGTAGCATTCAAGTCTTCTTTATATAGGCAATGAAACTAGGGCTTCAGTACCCTAAAGTTGCATGACTTCATTAAAGAAAGCCAGTTGTTTCCCGCTTCATTGAGTGTTGCGTATCGGAGAGAAAGTCCATGTGGGCAAAGGTAGATTCATCTCCAACTCTTTATGCCTCGTCAGCTCCAGCCATGCAATTTGTTTCTTTCCTCCTTCAGGAACCACCAGAATCCTGCACATACATCACAAAACACCACCTTCCCGTGAAAAGCACCAATATATATGACAATTTAAGCACATGCGGTGTAACTCCCTATCTACATGCAAATATATATAATCTAACCTAAATGCAACCTATATGAGATTGAAAACATGCAAAAGTTAAGGAATATGGGCACATAAAATAGAACGATTAAGCACTTATCAAAAAGCAGTGAACCCTTCGCTCCGTGGAGTGTGTTTTATCCTTGGAGAGGGGTGTTAGTGTCAAAAAATTGGTTCCATCCTGAATATGCTTGTAGGTTGTTGTATACTTTGTATGCGAGTAGTGGTGGCGCTTTTCCACCTTGTACTAATATCAAGAGGAGCGTTGGGTGGGTTGGGTCTCATTCAGGAATTAGGTTGTATTCAGCTTAACGTGGAAAGAAATATGAAGGTCCTTCTTGAGGAAAATGCAAAGCTGCGTTGGCATGTGGAAGGTTACTCAGGTCTTCTTGAGGAGAATGCCAATTTGCGTTCGCGGGTGGAACATTATGCTGCTCATTTGAGGGAATTGCAAGAAAAGCACGAGGCGGGCGTTCGGGCATAGTTAGGGGACTTGCATAGGAAGCATGTGGAGGAGATTGCTGAGAAACAAAAGTAGAGTGATCGTACTCTTAGAATTAAGAATAAGTTGTTTGAGACAATGGTGCAGAGTTTTAAGACCGAGATTCGAGGTCTGAGAGAGGAGCTTGAGCAATTCAAGAGAGCGGCGGATGAAAGCTTTGCAAATTTCATAAGTAAATTGACAGAGCTTAAAGAATCACATAATAAAGAGATTATGGTGCTGGAATCTACTAATTATGGTGCAGAGAAAGTTAAGGCAGTTGGGGATACCACTTCTGTTATAACGCCCCTCGCCCAGATTAGGAGCGAGAAGTGTCGGAGCTTATAACCAAACATCGACATCTAAATTTAGGGGCCAATTTGAATTTTTCATACAACTACTTGGTGGACAAATTACTAATTTTGTCAATTTAATAAGATAACCAATTCAAAGATATCATCTAGACTTAACTAGATCATTCGAACACTAACCCACATTTTATATATCTAACTCAATTATACTTATACAAACATTCAGCTAATATAACAATTAATTTCCAATTAAACTCGGTCATATTAGACTTAAAGCATTTTGAATGAATCCTTAACAATCAAGACTCTATGAACTTATTCGAACACTGTTAGACCTAACTTAAACATCCACAATTCATTCACATATTTACAACAAGCTTTTACTTATACTTCATCCATATATTCATAAAACAAAAGGTTTATTAAGCCATGCAAGTTTTACAACCATCTTAGTTATACTTACGTAGCCAAAGTACCATAAAACATGACATTCTAAGCCTCAAGTTTTACATACATTTCATATACATTTTCATTATAAGCCAAATGCATGATATTTGGACCACTAAACATAAGACTAGGCCACCAATTAGGACTACCATAAGAACAAAACAAGGCATACTTGAATTCTTCACTTGTGAATTGCTCGAAACAAGATTTTGGGAAACTTTGATCCACCTAAACCTGTATTTTGGGAAGAAGGAAAAACAAGAGCGATAAGTACTTAAAGTACTTAGTGAGGTAGCAGCTACCTAACAAATTATCAAGATTGTTATTTAAGTGTTCATATTCATTTTAATCGGGTTTATTCTAACTAGGCTTCAACTAAGAAGAGTCTAGACCTAGCTAGTCCAATATGCACCATTCAAATGCAACAACTCAAGAAGTCAAGAATCCATTTCAAGTTCACATTAAATCAAGTCAAACAAAGATCAATCACAATTTTCATTAATCACACAAGCAATGTTAAGCAAGCATCAAGCTTTTCAAGCAAGGTAATCATCAAGACTCATTTGAATAGGGTCATTATCATGGTAACTTATCCTTCAAACAAGAAGCTAATCAAGATGGCATTTCCATCATTATATTCATATGATTCCATTTAATTAGAAGCTCAATAACGAGTATCAAGATGATCATTCATTATTCATGTGACATATCTTATTTCAAGCTTGTTAATTTGTTTTACCTTGGTAGATAGTAGGACTAGGTAATCAAGTCTCAGTAGGATACTCAAAGTACCAAAACAATAGGGTGTATCCAACACCAATTAGTAGGGTACATATGTACCAAATCAATCTGGTACTCAAAGTATCTAACAGTAGGGTGTCTACAACACCAATCAGTAGGTACACTAACGTACCATAACAATCGAGCTCTAGACTCTAAGGCATGTCGTTCTACCTAAGACCAACTAGTCAACCAAGGGCTTTCCATGTCTTTTAGATTAAGCAAACACAATACAAGTGATTAAGCAATCAAACCTAGTGATTTCATTTCACAATTCATGTATCTAGTAAATAGTCCATATTTCATATTCATGCTTTCATAATTCCTAACAATCAACATTCAACATTCTCAAGCATCATTTCACATCCATTGATAGTAGCATATCATTCATTTCATCATTCATATAATCATCAAATCAATGGCAATCCACAACAAGTTCATGTAAAGCTAACTAGCTATCAACCATTGTTTATACTAACTCATTTTGTTTTAATCCTTTCTTCCCTTAGGATAATTTACCAATATGAATTAGATTCATTTCATGCTTTCATATATAATATAATTTTAATCATATAACAATGGTTAGGAAACTAGTCCCAACCCTAAGATTAACTATACTCACAAAACTCCAGGCAATTAGTTATTCTTGTTCCTTAATGTATATCAATTTTTTCTTCGTAGATGCTTGGCCGGTCCTTGCTTCTTCCAAGGTATCCTCAATTTCATGGTCTAAAAATCCACATATGAACACATAGATAACATATTAGCTATTAGTTCAATCACATAACTTCAGTCAAACAAGTGCAAACACAGTCCAATACAATTCTGTTTCCAGTTCTGACAGTTTGCACCCTAGTTACTAATTTGTTCATATCTTTTAATTTACACGTTGGAATTTCAATTTATTTAATTTTTTATAAATCTAATTCAATTATCTTTTCAACTATAGAAGGCTCATATTTTTCTCATTTCTAGATCAATACAGATTTGCATTCAAAGTCGGGTCAAATTACTGTCTTAAAACTGCCCAGGTTTCATTTTAGTCCACTTTTAGGGGTTAATTCACCTAAGACCTTTACTAGTTCATTTTAGCCCTTTAAACCCTTAATTATAATTTTAACCTCCAGTTTTTATAGATTGAGTTTGACCTCTAAGGAGTTCATTTAGATCCTTAATTTTAACATTAATCCAGAACAGTCCATGTTTCATTAGTTTGATAACTATCACTTTAAAACAACCCAATTCCCTTGTTAATTTAGTGATTCAGCCTAACTATCATTCAATTAACTCTTCCCTTGTATTATACTAGTTTTTTTTTCCAGCCCTTAATTAAATTCAATCCAGTCCTTATTTATCAATTTGTTCAAAACAATCCTTAACTTATCAATTAAGCCTTCTATGTGACCAGTTTCATCCTAAGGTCAGATTTCATCAAATTAATAGTACTTTCACTTTTTTAAACACTTCAATTCACTAGTAAACCCAATTTCCAGCAACTTTATCCTACTCTAAATTTTCAAGATTTGATTTTAACATTATCTATTCGATTTATTACCTAAATACATCACTTAAGCACATTTTAGCATACATGCAACAATCGGTCTGCCTTAGTTCATTTATTATCGATGTAGTTGTATCAATCTACTCAATTTAACTTAGTTATCATATAATTCAAGTATCATGCAAGCTATTAACACAAATTAATTTCATAAAAATAGCAGCAAGTTTAATTTTTTTTTCTAATCTACTACCTACTTGAATGAATGAGAAGGTTGGAAACTTACATTGCTTTGCTAGATCAACTCCTATGGCAAATTCAATACCATGCAAGCTTAATTCCTCCTCATCAATGGTGTTCTTTCAATTTTCTTCTCTCTCTAAATCTCTCTTTCATTTCGGGTAAATGAGAGAAGAAATGAAGATGACACTAGTTATCTCTCAATAGTGGAATTATGTAATGTCTAATTTACCCTTTATTAGATTCTTAATCATGTAATTAACCAAGGTCAATTGGGAATTTAGGAATTTATCATGAAATCTTCCTTTTGTCCTATTTTTCCGATTTGGTCATGTTGATTTGGCTATTAATTTCATTCTTTCTTTAAATTAAGTCCTTAGTGAATCTAATCAATTAATTTAGTTTAAATATTCAATTCAATTAAATTATTAATTTAGGAAATTTGGCTCAATTCTCCTAGACTTGGATTTAGGGTGTTACAACTCTCCCTCCCTTAAAAGAAGAATTCACCCTCGAATTCTTACCTGAATCGAATAGGTGGGGATTTTGCTTCATCGTCGTATCATCAGGCTCCCAAGTTGCTTCTTCTACTTGGTGATTTCTTCAAAAACACCTTTACTAGGGAGACATTCTTGTTTCGAAGCCTCTTGACTTCTCTATCAAGAATTTGGATCGGTTCTTCCTCGTAGGATAGATCGGGATTCAGTTCCACCTCTTCCGAATCTACGATGTGAGATGGATCTCAACGATATTTCTAAAGCATTGAAACATGGAACACATTGTGAATTTTATCAAACTCACTAGGAAGTTATAGTCGATAAGCCATTAGACTGATCTTTTCAACAACATCAAATGGTCCAATAAAATGAGGGCTGCGTTTCCCTCCTTTGCCAAATCTTAAGACTTTCTTCCACGGTGAAACCTTTAGGAAGGCCTTATCTCCTACGTTGTATTGAATGTCTCTTCATTTCAAATCAACATAAGATTTTTTCCTTTCAAAGGCTTGCTTTAATCGATCATGGATTATTCGAACTTGTTCTTCGGTTTCTCTAAGAATTTGAGGTCCCAGAATTTTGTTTTCTCCTAGTTCGGACCATCATAGAGGAGTTCTGCATTTCTAACCATACAATGCTTTGAATGGAGCCATTTGGATCGAAGATTGATGGCTATTGTTGTAGGCAAACACTACAAGAGGTAGATATTTCTCCCAGTTCTTCTCGAAATCAATTATACATGATCTCAACATATCTTTCAGGACTTGAATCACTCTCTCAGACTGGCCATCACTTTGAGGATGAAAGGCCGTACTTAGATTCAATTTGGTACCAAGAGCACGTTGTAAGGTTCTCCAGAATCAAGTTGTAAATCTAGGATCTCGATCGGAGACAATTGAAGTAGGGATTCCATGCAAACGAATCACTTCTCGAATGTACAAGTTGGCTAGTGTCTCCAGGCTATAATTCATTCGAACAAGAATGAAGTGAGCCGATTTAGTGAATCAGTCAGCAATAACCTAGACAACATCATACTTTCTTGGCGTGCAAGGAAGGCCAGTTACAAAATCCATTGTGATCTTATCCCATTTCCACTGAGGGAATTCAAGAGGTTGAAGTAGTACGGTAGGTGCTCGATGCTCGGCTTTGATTCTTTGGCAATTCATGCAGCTTGACACGTAGTCAGTGATGGCCGCTTTCATGCATGGCGACCAATACAAAGGCTTAAGGTCATTGTACATCTTAACCGATCCAGGGTGGATTGAAAAAGAGCTTTGATGGGCTTCTTGTAATATATCCTGTTTTAATTCTTCACCATTAGGGACACATATTCTATCTTAAAAATACATGAGGCCATTCGAATGGACAAGGAAGCCTTCATTGGATTTTGAATCAAGTTTTGATACAATAACATGAAGGTTTGGGTCAGTTTGCTGGAGAATTTTAATTCTTGAAATCAGGCTAGATTGGACTTGGAGTTCAGACATGAATCCTCATTTTTGATAGATTCGGAGGTATGCATTGAAAGCTACGAAGAAACGAGCAGAATTACTATGACAAATTTCGAATAATCATTTATAAAATATGATAGATTCGATTCGAATAGGTTGCTTATCAAGCAAGGTAGAATTCGAACAATTCTTTTATAAACAAGGAAGAAGTATTTTGAATAGCTAGTTATCGTACAAGGAAGATTTCAAATTTTAAAGGATCATAGTAGCTTACTGAGAGTCGATTTTCGATTAAGAGCATCCATAACCACATTTGCTTTCCCGGGATGGTAGTCGATGACTAAGTCATAGTCTTTTAAAATTTCCATCCATCGCCTTTGTCTCAATTTGAGATCATTCTGAGTTAGGAGGTGTATAGCGTAAAGGAGTTCTCTAAATCGAGTGCAAGTGTACACTTCTATCAAGTTATAGTATTTAAGATATCGTCTCCACAGGGATTGGAAGTTGCTCCGGGGATTAAATTCATGCACAAGGAATAGTAAAAACACAATTGAATTGGATTGGTTTGAGAAAGTTGCATAAACTTAAAAAAAATAATGAAAAGATTGAGAAATCAGAATAAAAAGATGGGTCAGATTGAGCTGTGTCGGAGTGTGAAACTGCGTTGAACTCGTAAAAGTCTTGTAATGAAAGTCGATATCTCTACCATGGAAGGTGACGAATAGAACACTACCACGATGGGGAACTCGGCGGGCCTTCAAGGTTCGGCAAAACATCCTGGTCTGATTCCAACTTATTTCTAAGTTCGAATATTGTTGATGCCCACTCTTTGACAATACCTCTTGGCATAAACCTAGATTGAACAACAATTTCCCCACGTTCCCTTTTAGCCTCCTTAAACCTAGACTTATCTCTAAGCTAAGTTGATTCTCACCTTAGTTGATGTAAATCGTGTTTATCCCTTTCTTGAGTTTTAACTCTCTCGAATTGAAACAAATAGATGCGCTCACAATGATCTCTCGATTCTATTGCAAACAAAGATTAAGAACATAGTATAAACAAACCTTGAATTAGATTGCATAACAAAAAATTTAACTAATTACAACCTTTCTCACAACTACTAAACAAAACAATCTTAACCCTAAGGAAAGTTTAGAACATAATGGAAATAAAGAAAACATAAGAATAAACTCAAAAACCTAATCTCCCTCAATACGATCAAGCCTTGCCTTTATATAGGCGGTTACATGTAAAACTCTACTTGGGGAAGAAGTCTCTCTTTGGGAGGGTTAAGTTGGAACTAAATGCAATTAAATGTCTGAGTATTTTATTCTAAAATAACTCCTCTTTTGGGATCCCTTGGGCTACAAGCTTCTTCCTTGTTTGGATCTTCTAACGTCAGCTTTGGCTGCTCCATGACTCTATTCTTCATGTGACTTGGTTCTGTTGATTCTATAATTCTCCTCTTCTGATTGCACTCCCTTTTGGTCATCTCCAATGTGCCGCCGCGGCAGTAGTGCTGGCAGGCAATCTATCTCGGCGGGCTATTCTCTGACTGCATTAGTACATTTCTACTCTACAGTGATGGTTGGTCCTGTGTGACTATAACGCCCCGGGTTTAGGGGTCGGATGTTACGCGGGTAAATCGGGTTCGAGTCGTTGGACTCGTTTTAATTAAAATAGACCTTGGTTTTATTTTTTTAAAAGGGTTTGAATTTCATTAATGGAAAAATTGTAAATTTTTAAAAGAAAGGAAAAGGATGAGTTAAATAGTCTTTTTACCAGATGTCTTCATCTTCTTCCTTGGCTCTTTCATTTTCACGACAAAAGCTCTCCCTAAAACCCCAAACACTATTTCATCTATTTCTCCACCAAATTCAAGTGTTTTCATCAAGGTAAGACCATTTTTGACTTCTTCTCTCTATTCCGAACGCATTCATAGTTTTAGTTTTTGGAAAATACCATTGTTGAGATTTTCAAGTTTTTAAAGTTTTGAAGAAAATGATGAAAATTTAATGGCTTATCAATTTGTTTTTGATATGTAGAGTTAATATATGATCTAATCTTGCCCTAAGATACATTATAACTTAAAATTGTGAGTTTTTATCAAAAAATCCGAAATAGGTTTTGGGGGTATTTTAAAAGGGTCAAAACTTGAGTTTTTGGAGTGGTTTTGTGAAAGGGGGTGGGGCTGATGTTATAGAAATGCTAAAGGGTTTTTTTGAAGGCGTTTAGTAGTGTTTTGGGTGTTGGAATCATTGGTTTTTTACTGGGTTATTGGAGAGTACGAAAATGGGAGTTTTGGTATTGGCTTTGGTTTGAAATTGTAAGAATTTGGCTTGTGGTTGTGGTTTGGGGTTGTGACAGTGTTTTGTGATGATTTGGTTGAGTAATGTATTTTTTTTTGATTGGTTAGAATCAAGGGAAACCATTGGAGAGGCTTCGGACACAATTCTGGGGAATTTGGAGGCTTGAGATTGGTGTTTCGGCTTCCGTTTGGGTTTCATCGGTGAGTGGAAATGTTTTGAAATTTGATTTGATTTCGAAAAGGGTTCTTGGGGGTTTGAGTGGAGCCTAGAGGGCTAACCCAAACTCGAGAGTAAGTTTACTAATTTTTCCTTGATTGTTAAGTGTTGGTATATGAAAAATTGTTGAGATATTGTATGAATTGTGGATTGCCTTTACTTCCGTTTGATGTTGTTGTGTAGTCGTTGTTGGTGTCGAGCCTCAAGTGATGGTTGTTGTAACTACAGTGATGTGTAGTCTCACCGGTAGTGACTAGTAGAAGAGTACATTGATGTGTAGTCCCATCGGAAAACTACAAGTCGAAACGGTGATGTATAGTCCCACCATGTTTTGGTTATGCATGTGCATACCATGTATTTGTGTTGATCGTGTCTCCTTTCGTATATTTAAATGGTTTACTTTTCAATTAAGAAATGTGTTTTGAAAACTGCATTGTTGATGAGTTTTAGAGCTTCGCTCACTAAGCTTTCAAGCTTACGCTCTCCTTTTTCCAACATGCATGTCGTTAGAGTTTCGGAAGGCAAGTGGGCAAGGGAGGAGCTTTTCGGAGTTCTCGGGTAGCTCAAGTATGGTTTAAGTTTTTGTAATAATGCCTAGACAATGGGGGTATTAGACTTGTATGGAGTTGGTGTTCAAACTCCTTAGTTGGCTTGTTGATGTTCTAGCATGTATGGATTGGTGATGCTATGTTGGAGCATGTTTTCTATAGTCTTTAGCTCTTTGTTGGATTATAAATCATGTTGTTGAGATGTTTGCGTGTTGTTTGAAAGCATGTAACCTTGCTTCTTGAATGTTTAAGTGTTCTGCTTCAAAGGCATGTGACCCTTGTTATGCATGTATTTGATGGATGCTTGTTTCTTTGCATGGTTGGCCTTGGATATGTATTCATTGAAATGGAATGGGTTTGAATGTATGTTAAATGTTTGATCATGCTTGAAGTAGGAAGAAATGCCTGTAGAGTTTGTGTATGCATGTTGTATCTTGACTTCTTGTGGTTTGAGCCATGTTGGGAACCTTGGGAGATGCTTAAAATTGTTTTTAGAAAGTCACAGATTGCAAGAGTTTCGAAATGCGTGAGGTGGTTTCAGAACAGGTATGGTTCCAGGGATATCCGTATCGGAATGTGTTTCGGTACGGTTTGACACTGTAAGCCCCTGTTCCGATACGCGTACCGAAACAATTTTGCTACTGTGAAGGCATGTTTCGGAACAAGTTTTGGAACGCTTAGGCGAAATGGACCCCTGTACTGAAACGAGGTGGGTCGTATCGGTATGGCTAGTCTGGCTTTTAAAAGTGGGGCCCGTGTATCAAAACATGCAAGGCTGTTTCGAAACACAAGCCTGGAAATTGGGCTTTTGGCATCTTTAAAGGTTCTCTAGTGATGGGCTTGGGTTCTGTTTGTTGTAAGACTTCCTATGAGTCTTGTCCGTATCGTTTAGGTATGGTTTGGTCGTGTATGTAAGGAATCAGAATAACTTGATACTTGGTAAATTTAAATTATCTCACGTCTGTTTGAATGTTCTTCTTCATCTTTTCCGTTGTCGTTCTCACATAGGATTAAATAATACATTTAGACAAGATAATGTTTAAAGGAAATTTTCTAGGGATGCTAATCAAAGGGGAGCCTTAACGGGTTTCTCTTTGATTTTCCCCGTGTAACCTATTCGGACCGGTCAGTCGTCCAGACTGGGAAGAGGGGGTTACATTTGGTGGTATCAGAGCCTCGGTTACGAGGTCTCCCGGGAAAGGTAAGTCAGGTAAGTTAGTTTGAATGGTTGTTTGCTAATGCACGGTGTATGAAAGCATGCTTTAAATGGCCTTGTTGTTGGTTAAGGGTTTGTCAAATGTTCCTATTGTTAGTTGTTGTTATCGAAAAATGTTTTTTAGTTTAATGAGCTTGAGAACTTGGGTCCTTGCCCTTTGCTAACCCAATGTTTCCTTTTGTGTGTGATGTGTTGTTTGTTTTAGATTTCATCCCATCATGGTGAGACCGAGGGGGCGGCCTAGAGCGGGTGACCAGGCACCCATGGGTGAGCCTCCTGTTCCTCCTGCTCCCAATGGTAATGGAGTAGGTGGCAAAGGTAACGTGCCTCAGGCTGGTGCGCAAGTCAGAGGTGATGGTAATGGACCTTAGACCGGTGCCAATGTTGGAGCTTAGGCGGGTCAGGGTCTAGCGAGCGCAGACATGACCCATTTGCTTCAGACCATATTCAGAGCTTTTCAGACAGCTTTGGCCGGTATGCAAGCTGCAGCACCACCTCAGGGTGCGGGGAGATGATTACCCCTAGAGAGGCTTTGTAGCTTGGGAGGAGTTGAGTTCTGTGGGTTGACTCCCGAGGGTTCAGAGGCATGGCTTGAGAGTACTACACGCATCTTGGGTCGGATAGAGTGCTCAGACGCCCGTAAGTTGGGTTGCATTGTCTCCTTGCTTCATGGGGAAGCATACACTTGGTGGAACACTGTTACTTCGGGTATGGCCGAAGCGGATATCACGTGGGAGTTCTTCAGAAATGCCTTTAAGAGGAAGTCTCTCGGAGTTCAATATTTGGATGAGAAGAAGAGGGAGTTTATGGCCTTGGTTCAGGGTAACAGGACCGTGTCCGAGTGCGAGGTTCAGTTTGTGAGATTGAGCCAGTATGCATCTGAGTTGGTTCCTAGTGAGAGGGAACAGTGTGAGCGCTTCCGGTATGGGTTGACTAGAGATGTGAAGACCTACATGCTTGCCTCTGACTACACCAATTTCATGTCTTGGTCTCTAGGGCCAAGGATATAGAGCAGAACTTATGCTCCAGTGCTCGTGCTAGTGGGTCCGATTCCTGGAAGAGACACGCGAATTGGGATAGAGATCATGCCAAGAGGCATAAGGATAGAGGTATCAGCCCGATTCGAGACATAGGGGTGGTAACTATGGACGGGGCTACCAGGGACAAGGAGTTGTTGTACACACTCCAGAGTGCACTAGATGCGGGAAACGCCACCAGGGCAAGTGTATGGGTATCTACGGGGCGTGTTGGAACTATAGCTCCCGAGACCATTTGAGGTGTGACTGTCCACACCCGGCTAGGGGCGGACCAGCTCTAGCTAGGGGTTTTGAGCATCAGAGAGGCCATGGGCACGGTCGTGGTAACTTTCAGTCGAGGAACGAGGGTCAGAGGAACTTAGCTCACGTAGTGGCAATTCAGCCCGAGGGTGGAGGACCGGCTAGGGTGTATGCACAGCGAGAGGCTGGGAATGACACGGATGTCATCGCAGGTAATTTCTCGTTACAGTCTTTGAGTTTTCTTTCTTTGATAGATTCGGGGTCGACACATTCATACATCTTGGGTGAGCACGCAAGGTCATTAGGGTTACCACGTGAGTGGTTAGAGGTAGGCGTAAATGTTACTAGCTCTTTTGGTGATATAGTGAAAGTTAGGAAAATGTATAGGAGGTGTCCCTTGATGGTTCAGGGCCACGTGTTTCCGGTTGATATGATGGTGTTACCGTTCTACGGTTTGATGTGATATTGGGTATGGATTGGCTCGTAGAGCATAGAGCTAGGGTTGATTTTGAGACCAAGAGAGTCTCTTTGAGGCTTACAGACGATTTTGAGGTCTTGGTAGTTGGTGAGAATGTTAGGTTCTTGTCCAATGTTGTTTCTGCTTTGGAAGCTCAGAAGATGTTGAATTCGGGTTGTCAGGCTTATTTGGCTTATGTGATGAATCTGAATATGAGTGAGGTTAGACCGCAAGACATCAGGATAGTATGTGATTTTCCGAGTGTTTTTCCGGAAGAGTTTTCGGGTTTGCCTCTAGATAAAGAAGTTGAATTTGCGATTGAGACGTATTCCGATTCTGCACCCATGTTTATTGCTCCGTATAGAATGACACTAAAAGAGTTGAAAGAGTTGAAGACACAACTTCAGGAGTTGTCCGATAGATGTTTCATTAGGCCTAGTATTTCTCTATGGGGTGCTCCGGTCCTGTTTGTGAAAAAGGACGGTAGTATGAGGATGTGTATAGATTATAGGCAGTTGAAGTGTAACGCCCCGGTTTTGGGCTTAGAAGTTTGAGCGTTGACTGGTTTGGTCAAAGTGCTGTTCGAATCTAAAAAGGTAAAATTAGGAAAGCCTAGTTCGGGTTGCATTAAAAATATGGAAAAATGTTCTAAAATCATCTTTTAATATATATAAGTGAACTGTGAAATCAATTTTACAAAATGAGTTTTGGAAGGGTGACATTTTGACTAGTGACCAAAATGTAATTTTTGAAAGTTGAGTGACTGTTTTAGAAAGGGTTGAAACTTTGAATCTTTAAGGAGCTATTATTCCAAAAAGAGTTTCTCCAGATTTTTCTAAGATATTTTAATGTATAATTCTGATTTTAAAGCTTAAGAAAAGTGGAGGGAAATCATTTTACTATTTTGTAACCAACTTTCCATTTTCTTCCAATTTTCCTTTTCTCTCATTTTCTCTCAACCCAAACACTTTCTTTCCAGAGATTTCTTTCTGATTTTGTCACTCAAATCTATCTTTTCAATTCTCTTTGGATTCCTAATCTTTTCAACAACAAAACCTTGCAATTTGCTAATTGGATTTTCAAGCTTTTTGGCTCTAAAGAGGAGAAACTCAAGTTTGGAGGTAAGAACGTCCTTCTCCTCTAAACTATAAGTTCTTTACTGAAATTCCTAAGTTCTCAATCCTTAATTGATGTTTTATAAATGGCTTTTAAGTTGTTTAATGGATCTTGGCTTAAAATGCAAGATTTGGTGATTTTTGATGAATTTTCGTTGGATTTGTTAAAGCAGTGTTTTAAGGTGTTAAAATGATGATTAATGAATGATAATTTGATGAGGAATTGAGTTTTGGTTAATGCAATCTCGGATAGGTTGAATTTCCTAAGTTTAGCTTATGATTCTAGGTTGTTTTTGGTGTGATCTTGTGGATCTGTTGTTGCTGGAGGTATAAGGATGTTGTTAAGCTCTTTTTAGATGTTAAATGTTGTTAAAGGATGTTAGGTTTTGATGGTTAATGGCTGGGCTTTGTTGAGAAGTTGTTTGGAGGCATTTTCGGTTGTGTTTGGTGGCCGAAAATGGTGAGTGGATGAGAGCAGCGAGTTTAGGTGCTTTCATTGAAGCTATTAATGCATGATGATGCATTAATCATCTGCTTTGATGTGTTAAAACAGGGGAGGCATCTTTGGATCCAAGAGTTGTTGATCCGGAAGCTTGAATTGGTGCTTCGGCAAGAGGCGAAGTGGAATCGGTGAGTGAAATTGGGTTTTCGGCTTTGAAACCAATGTCTTGGGAGCTTAGTTTAAGTCTAAACAACTTTGCTAAGCTCAAGTGTAAGTTTTCGGAAAAACTCTCTAGTGGTGGCCATGGTTTGGTTGTTATGCAATGTGATTTATTGCATGTTTTAAATTCTGTTTTGAAAGCATGGTTTAGCATGGTATATGCTGATTTTGTAAGCCATATGTTGAAGGAAGCTCAAGGTAAGAGTTCCTTGTTTTTAAACATTGATTAAATGTGGTTTGATGCTTTGAAATGCATGATGTATATGGCTTGGTTTAATGCTTTAAAACAGTGGATTAATTGATGAAAATGATGTATATTGGCAAGTGATGTTTTGAAAAGGTTAAGGTCACTAAGGTGGTTAAAAGTCCTTGAGTGAGCCTTGTGAATTCTAAGAACTTCATGGTGGTTAAAAGTCCATGATGATTCTTGTTAAGGTCACTAAGGTGGTTAAAAGTCCTTGAGTGAGCCTTGTTACTTAAGAACATCAAGGTGGTTAAAAGTCCTTGGATGGTTCTTGTTATGGACACAAAGGTGGTTAAAAGTCCTTGTGTGGTCCTTGCCATGGTGTTTAAAAGTCCATGGGCCAAGGTGTTTAAAATTCCTTGGGGCCAAGGTGTTTAAAAGTCCTTGGGAAGAACACGAAGGTGGTTAAAAGTCCTTGCGTGGTTCTTGTTTATTATAAGATCACAATGGTGTTTAAAAGTCCATGTGTGAGTCTTATGTTGAACTCGTTTTCAAAAAGATGAAACTTATCACTTGTGGCCAATATGACATGAATTGATATGGAAGCATGTGTTGCTTGTTTAAATTGCTTTTGAGCATGTGCAAATGATGATTTGAAGCATGATTTATAAGGTGTTTAATAAATGCATTATTGAATGGTTTTTATGAGCATTCCTCACTAAGCTTTTGCTTACGCTCTCTTTCGTTTTTCTTAAATCAATAATGCAGAGCATTAAGAGGATTTGAGGGCAGCAAGGAAGGCAAGCAACCAAGGGAAAACTAAGCTCAAGTATGGAAAGGTTTTATTGAACACAATTAGCTTTTGGGTATTTGGCAATGGGGGAAACTCATGTGGTTGTTTCGGGAGATGTGTTGTACTCCCTAAGTATGTTAAAAGATGTTGATATTGCTGGTTTCTTGTAATGGCTTTTATGTTATGGTTTGAAAGTTTTATGCTTGAATGGTTGCTTGTGTAGGAAACATGCCATTAGAATTGGGGCTTTTTACATGTGATGCTATCTTGATGATTGGATGATGCTTAAATGTCTTTTATATGTTGAATTCCATGCTGGTAGAGTTTGGTAGCATTTGGAGCATGTTTGGCTGATCAATTGTGTGTTTGAGTATGTAAAATGCAGCTTTTTGTGCAGGCTGTTTCGGAACAGTAGCCCTCGTTTCGGAACGGGTGCCCTGAACCAGCCCAGGCGTCCGAAACGGGTGACACCGTTCCGAAACGGAATGGTCACTGCCAGCCTGCGTTCCGGTATGCGTTGCGGAACGGCCCCGCGTTTCGAAACGGGCTCTCCCTATTTCGGAACACGTGACCGTTGGGGGCTGACAGTGGTGGTTATATGTTCTGAATTGTTTGCATTTTGGTCCTGAATCTTGTTTGTGCAATTGTATGAGTTTGGAATGTCCGTTAGAGCTGAAATTTGACAGTGAATCATGAACTCTGATTAATTACAAGTTGGTAACTTTAATTTGGGTTAAGGCCTTATAACTTTCAGAATTTACAATTTGGTCCCTAAAGTTGTAAATTGTTCAATTGGGTCCCTGTTTGATCTCTGATGGTTATGATCTTTGAGTATGTTGTTATATGAACACAATTAGGGTTAATGTGCATCTAGACAAGTTTAAAAAGAAAAAAAAAGGGTCGTTAATCAAGGTTGACTTTCGGGTTGACTTTGGTTTTCCCCGTGTGACTTTCTTAATTCGGGTCAACCGTCTAGGCCGGGTTAAGGGGGTTACATGAACAAGGTGAGAGTGAAGAACAAGTACCCTTTGCCTAGGATAGATGACTTGCTTGATCAGTTGAGAGGTGCTTCAGTGTTTTCGAAGATTGATTTGAGGTTCGGATACTATCAGTTGAAGCTGAAAGATGTGGACATACTGGAGACAGCTTTCAGTACACGATATAGGCACTATGCATTCTTGGTAATGCCTTTCGGGTTGACTAACGCTCCAGCACCTTTCATGGATATGATGAACTGTGTGTTTCACGAGTTTTTGGACATGTTTGTGGTAGTGTTAATAGATTATATCTTAGTATACTCTAGGACCGAGGAAGAGCATGATGAGGATTTGCGGTTAGTGATTCAGACTTTGCTTAAGAATCAGTTGTATGCCAAGTTAAGCAAATGTGAGTTTTGGATTAGGGAGGTAGTCTTCCTAGGTCACGTGATCTCGGCTAATGGGATTAGTGTGGATCTCAAGAAGATAGAAGCCATAGTGAGTTGGAAACAACCGAAGTCAGTGACAGAAATTCGTAGTTTCCTAGGTTTGGCGGGATATTATCGAAGATTTGTCGAGGGATTTTCAAGGATAGCGGTTCCGTTGACTAAGTTGCTTCAGAAGAATGTCCCATATGAGTGGTCAGATGCAAGACAACAAGCGTTTGAGAAGTTGAAGAAAGCTTTGACCGAAGCTCCTATTTTGATTCAGCCTGAACCGGGAAGAGAGTTTGTGATTTACAGTGATGCATCATATGTAGGTTTAGGTTGTGTGCTCATGCAAGGAGGTAAGGTGGTAGCTTATGCTTCGAGACAGTTGAAAGTTCACGAGAAGAACTATCTCACCCATGATATAGAGTTGGCCGCAGTAGTGTTTGCTTTAAAGATCTGTAGACACCACCTTTATGGTGAGAAGTGCACCGTATATACTGACCACAAGAGTTTGAAGTACTTGATGTCTCAGAGGGAGTTAAACCTTAGACAACGTAGGTGGTTAGAGCTTCTTAAGGACTACGACCTTACGATAGAATACCATTCGGGTAAGGCAAACGTAGTGGCCGATGCTTTGAGTAGAAAGGTGGCAGTTGAGTTGCAAGTTATGTTTGCGAGATTAAGTGTGTCCAAGGATGGTGGTTTGATAGCCGAGCTTCAGGTTAAGCCTTCGTTAGCTCAGTTGATTCGAGAGAAATAGCTGCGAGACGAGTCTTTGGCACCTCACGTACAAGCTATAGTCGAGGATAGACCTACCGATTTTTTCTTTGGTGAGAATAGGATACTATGTTACAAAGATAGGATAGTCGTTCCGGAAGATTCCGAGTTGAGACGTGTTATTCTAAATGAAACACATAATAGTCCTTTTGCTATGCATCCGGGTAGTACGAAGATGTACCGCAATTTAAAAGAACGGTATTACTGGGTTGGATTGAAGAAGGATGTGGCCGAGTTTGTGAGTAAGTGTATGGTTTGTCAGCGAGTTAAGGCTGAGCATCAGTTTTCTTCAGGGTTGTTACAACCGTTGAAGATTCCGGAATGGAAGTGGGAACGTATCACCATGGACTTTGTGTCAGGTTTACCGTTGACTCCTTCGAAGAAGAATTCAGTTTGGGTGTTAGTCGATAGGTTTACTAAGTGTGCTCACTTCATACCCGTTCACACTACTTATACCTTAGATAAGTTGGCCGACTTGTACATCAGTGAGATAGTGAGGTTGCATGGGGTACCAATATCGATTGTGTTAGACTGAGATCCGAGATTTACAGCAAGATTTTGGGAGTGTTTGCATCGTGCCTTGGGTACTTGGTTGAACTTCATTACTTCGTATCATCCGTAGTCAGATGGTCAGTCCGAAGGAGTGATCCAGGTGTTAGAGGACATGTTGAGGTGTTGTATCATCAATTTCCAGGGGTCTTAGGAGAAGCATCTACCGTTAGTAGAGTTTGTATACAACAACAGTTATCATGCTAGTATTCAGATGGCACCATATGAAGCTCTGTATGGAAGAAAGTGTAGAACTCAGATTTATTGGGCCGAAGCTGGACAGAAGCTTATATCGATGCCCGATCTGCTTAAGGGCACTACCGAGAAGGTGAAATTGATTTGTGATCATTTGAAGGCAGCTTCGTATAGGCAGAGGTCCTATGCCGACTTGTAGAGAAAGGAAGTTGAGTACTCCGTGAGAGATAAGGTGTTTTTGAAAGTCTCACCTTGGAAGAAGGTGATGAGGTTTAGTTGGAAGGGTAAGTTGAGTTCGAGATTCATCGGGCCTTACGATGTAGTTGAGAGGATCAATCCTGTTGCGTATAGATTGAGGCTCCCGACCGAACTAGAGAAGATTCATGATGTGTTCCACGTCTCGATGCTCCGAAATTATAGATCGGATCTGTCTCACGTAATGCCAGTGAAAGAGATTGAGTTGAACCCCGACTTGTTCTATGACGAAGAACCGGTTGAGATTCTTGATACGGACAAGAAAGTGTTGCGTGGAAGGTCTATCGAGTTAGTCAAGGTTTTGTGAAGACACCAAGGTGTGGAGGAGGCTACATGAGAGAGAAAGGAGGACATGAAAAACAGTTTTTGTACCTCTTTCCGTCAGGTAATTTCGGGGACGAAATTCCTTAAGTGGGGGAGAGTTGTAATGCCCCGGGTTTAGGGGTCAAATGTTACGCGGGTGAACCGGGTTCGAGTCATTGGAATCGTTTTAATTAAAATAGACCTTGGTTTTATTTTTTAAAAGGGTTTGAATTTCATTAATGGCAAAATTGTAAATTTTTAAAAGAAAGGAAAAGGATGAGTTAAAGAGTATTTTTACCAAAAGTCTTCATCTTCTTCCTTGGCTCTTTCATTTTTTACGACAAAAGCTCTCCCTAAAACCCCAAACACTATTCCATTCATTTCTCCACCAAATTCAAGTGTTTTTATCGAGGTAAGACCATTTTTGACTTCTCCTCTATATTTCGAACGCATTCATGGTTTTAGTTTTTGGAAAACACCATTGTTGAGATTTTCAAGTTTTCAAAGTTTTGAAGAAAATGATGAAAATTTAATGGCTTATCAATTTGTTTTTGATATGTAGAGTTAAGATATGATCTAATCTTGCCCTAAGGTACATTATAACTTAAAATGGTGGGTTTTTATCAAAAATCCCGAAATGAGTTTTTAGGGTTTTTTTAAAAGGGTCAAAACTTGAGTTTTTGGAGTGGTTTTGTGAAAAGGAGTGGGGCTGATGTTATAGCAATGCTAGAGGGTTGTTTTGAAGGTTTTCAATAGTGTTTTGGGTGTTGGAATCATTGGTTTTCTGATGGGTTATTGAGGAGTACGAAAATGAGAGTTTTGGTGTTGGCTTTGGTTTGAAATTGTAATAGTTTGGCTTGTGGTTGTGGTTTGGGGTTGTGACAGTGTTTTGTGATGATTTGGTTGAGTAATGTATTGTTTTTGATTGGTTAGAATCAAGGGAAACCGTTGGAGAGGCTTCAGGCACGATCCTGGGGAATTTGGAGGCTTGAGATCGGTGTTTTGGCTTCCGTTTGGGTTTCACCGGTGAGTGGAAATGTTTTGAAACTTGATTTGATTTCGAAAAGAGTTCTTGGGGTTTGGGTGGAGCCTAGAGGGCTAACCTAAACCCAAGTGTAAGTTTACTAATTTTTCCTTGATTGTTAAGTGTTGGTATATGAAAAATTGTTGAGATATTGTGTGAATTGTGGATTGCCTTTACTTTCGTTTGATGTTGTTGTGTAGCCGTTGTGTAGTCGTTGTTGGTGGCGAGCCTTTACTAGTAGAAGAGTACGTTGATGTGTAGTCCCATCGGAAAACTACTAGTCAAAACGGTGATGTGTAGTCCCACCGTGTTTTTGTTATGCATGTGCATACCATGTATTTGTGTTGATCATGTCTCCTTTCGTATATTTAAATGGTTTACTTCTCAATTAAAAAATGTGTTTTGAAAACTGCATTGTTGATGAGTTTTAGAGCTTCACTCACTAAGCTTTCAAGCTTACGCTCTTCTTTTTCCAACATGCAGATCGTTAGAGTTTCAGAAGGCAAGTGGGCAAGGGAGGAGCTTTTCGGAGTTCTCGGGTAGCTCAAGTATGATTTAAGTTTTTGTAATAATGCCTAGACAATGGGGGTATTAGACTTGTATGGAGTTGGTGTTCGAACTCCTTAGTTGGCTTGTTGATGTTCTAGCATGTATGGATTGATGATGCTATGTTGGAGCATGTTTTCTATAGTCTTTAGCTCTTTGTTGGATTATAAACCATGTTGTTGAGATGTTTGCGTGTTGTTTGAAAGCATGTAACCTTGCTTCTTGAATGTTTAAGTGTTCTGCTTCAAAGGCATGTGACCCTTGTTATGCATGTATTTGATGGATGCTTGTTTCTTTGCAAGGTTGGCCTTGGATATGTATTCATTGAAATGGAATGGGTTTGAATGTATGTTAAATGTTTGAGCATGCTTGAAGTAGGAAGAAATGCCTCTAGAGTTTGTGTATGCATGTTGTATCTTAACTTCTTGTTGTTTGAGGCATGTTGGGAACCTTTGGAGATGCTTAAAACTGTTTTTAGAGTGTCACAGACTGCAGGCGTTTCGAAATATGTGAGGTGGTTTCGGAACGGGTATGGTTCCAAGGATATCCATATCAGAACGCGTTTTAGTACGGTTTGACAATGTGAGCCCTTGTTCCGATACGCGTACCGAAACAATTTTGCTACTGTGAAGGCCTGTTTCGGAACAAGTTTTGGAACGCTTAGGCGAAATGGACCCTTGTACCAAAACGAGGTGGGCCGTATCGGTACGGATGGTCTGGCTTTTAAAACTGGAGACCGTGTATCGAAACGGGCAAGGCTGTTTCGAAACACAGGCCTGGAAATTGGGCTTTTGGCACCTTTAAAGGTTCTCTAGTGATGGGCTTGGGTTCTGTTTGTTGTAAGTCTTCTTGTGAGTCTTGTCCGTACCGTTTAGGTATGGTTTGGTCATGTATGTAAGGAATCGAAATAACTTGATACTTGGTAAATTTAAATTACCTCACATCTGTTTGAATGTTCTTCTTCGTCTTTTCCGTTGTCGTTCTCACATAGGATTAAATAATACATTTAGACAAGATAATGGTTAAAGGAAATTTTCTAGGGTTGCTAATCAAAGGGGAGCCTTAACGGGTTTCTCTTCGATTTTCCCCGTATAACCTATTCTGACCGGTTAGTCGTCTAGACCGGGACGGGGGGTTACAGTGACTAGATGTGATCATTATGTTTTCTCCTCCTCTCCGATCATTCTTCTCCCCTGCTGCCGCTGCAGGTTTCGGCGGCAGTCTCCTGTAACCTGTAATGCAAATGCAACCGAAAATAGTATCTTTTCTCTACAAATAATCATAAACACTGTAATAAGCTGAGTGAAGCAAAGATACTGTAAAACATGCATGAAAACCTAAATATGAACTAGAATGAGCTTAAGAACAGAGACAATATGAGCTAAAATGTGCATAAAATATAGTACTTTTAAGCACTTTACACACCCCCAAACTCGAACTATTCTTGTCCTCCAACGATGCAAACCTAATAAGTATTTACCCCTACTCCAACAAAAAGGAACCTGTCTTTAACTTGATTTCATGCCTCAAGGTCGTAGCACCTTTATCATTTTAGTGTGTAAGATAACATGAATTTTCTCGGAAACAAACTATAATGCTTGTGATCAAGTGTGTGCTGAATTGTGTACAAGTTAATTTTCAAGAACTTTTTAAGTGAACAAAAGACTTAGCCAATTTTGGGCATCTCTAAGCAACATAGCAGTGATTTTTTTTTCGACTAGAACCAAGTTCGGGCACCTCCAGCGATTTTTTTCCACTAGAGCCTATTTCGGGCACCTCTAGGGTGTAATTTTCTGTCTTCTTACCTGTTGCGGCAACATTCTTTGCAGTTTTGACAATTTATGTTACCGAGGCGGTGACCTGTTTAACATGTGAATTAAAAGTACCATATAATTAAACAGTCTATGTTCACTACTTCATTCTATCAATCAACCTGCCACAGTTGTGTTAAGGATAAATAATACTATAGTAAATTTCTAAGTCATCTTCATGCTACCTGTTGCGTGTCAAAAGTCCTATCGCAATGTAGTGCAAGTGTACACGACGCAAGTAGTAAAGTGATACTTAAAGTATCGGATGTCGAATCCACAGGGACTAGAAATAGCTTTATCCTTGGATTGCTGCACAAAAGAGAAAGAAAAGAGTTTAAATTATTGGGAAATAATATTGAAGAATATTGAATAATAGGTAATGAAGTTTTCAGGGTTAAGAAATAGGCCGGTATTGATCTGCTTGGTAATGCAGGTGTTGCACTGCATAGAAAATTTTGGTTCTGTGTATGGCTTGTGTCACAGCAGCACCTGTCGTGGCAGCGGTCTGTTGTTGTCGCGCCAGCGATAAGCAACTCAGTTTCTTCAAGCTTGGGAAGAATCCCCGCTGTGACTTGTCCTATCCCTAGGTCCAAGTGCTGTTGATGAACACTTTTAGGATGATACCTCCCGGCGTGAATCGAAGGGTGAACACCAATGTTGTTGAATTCTTCCTTAGCCACTTAACCTCGTCATATACCTAGGTCCGAGATAGTTTAACCATAAACTGGAGAACCCGCACTTATTCCTTTCGTATACTTAACTCTCCCGATATTAAGTAAATGGATAATCTCACAATGCTCTCCTGATACTCTTGCAAGATGTTGAAACCAGAATAAGCAAACTTGAAGTTTTTATTTCATTGAACAGAAAATTCTTAAAACAGTACAATCCTTGCAACTACTTTACAAAATCAACCCTTAGCCCTATGGGAAGTTTAGAACATGATGAGAGGGGAAAACGACTAGGGTTTTGGGTAAGAAGGCTAGAGATGAGATGTCCTTCCCTAGGTCGAATTACATACCTTTATATAGGCCTTGGGTTCAAGTTTTCTAATAAGGTAAGAATACAAGTTCAAACTAAAGTACAACTCTAATTAAGATTAAATCTTCTGAGTAGATGCCTTTAATTAGTCTTCTTTTCTTGCTTTAGGTTTCTTCCTTGAACTTTGGGCTTGGCCTTCATTCTACTCTAAGACTCAGAAAAATATAGGAGTGGCCCACGACAGACCAGCTTGAATCCCTCTATCTTTCGAGATCCACTATACTTTTCCCTTCACCATTGTTGTCGTCATGGGTGCCACGACAGCGTCCTTCTTCTTCACTCCAGTCTTGTGTTCCAGCTCTGCTCCTTCACTGCCCTGAGTCTGTCACAGCAGCTACCTGCAATAAATAGCCAAAATCAGTAGCAATCGTGCCTTTTTATCTGATTGTGATGTGTATGTGAAACTATTCCTAAATGCAATGAATTATGCTTGAATGCAACATCAATATGGGTTAAATAAGGGGTAAAATATAGAACTTTTACATACTCAACACACCCCCAAACTCAAATTCTTGCTTGCCCTCAAGCAAATATGTCTTAAAAATATTTTTTTTGTTTGGCTTAATCCAGTGAACTTTCCATTACCTACCACACATGCTCTATCACGAACAACACCTTGTCGGACATTTCTTGGATTTATTCAGAACCATGCTATAGGTCTCGTGCAGTGTGTGCATGCTTTGTGAACATATATGTGCTTAGACTCCTTTAATTTACTAGAATAGTTAAGCTACTTACTTGAATTTTTATGCAAACTTTCATTTTCTTGGAGGCAATTTTTAGGCTCCTTTAGTTTTTCTTAGACTCAGTTTTCTTTTCTTATTTTAAGTTGACTAGAGCCTTTTTTGGGCACCTCTAGCTAACTTCCTAGAGCCGGTTTTAGGCACCTCTAGGTGTATTGAATCTAAATTTTCTTATCTTCTTTTCCTAGAGCTAGTGTTAGGCACCTCTAGTGGCAAATCAAGTGTTTGAGCTTTCCTTATTCTAGTTTACCAGCAGAAGTCTAGACAGCATAATAGTCACAAAGGGTGTTTAAAGATTAGAACTATAGTAAGGCT
Organism: Hibiscus tridactylites; assembly: GCA_958450335.1. Classification (NCBI taxonomy): domain Eukaryota; kingdom Viridiplantae; phylum Streptophyta; class Magnoliopsida; order Malvales; family Malvaceae; genus Hibiscus; species Hibiscus tridactylites. The sequence goes on along the minus strand of OY288286.1, from coordinate 53,533,013 downwards.
CTAAACTGTTCCTAAAAATATCCTAAAGGCACTGCCACGATAGAGTCTGTCGCGGCAGGTAAGTTCAGTTCAAAGACTTAAGCCAAATGATTTTTTTTGACAAAAATAAACTAAATAATAACTAACACTTAGACATAATTTTAAAACACAAAAGACACTTCATTACTAGAGGGATGCCACCCTCAAAATCGAGGGTTGCATCGCCCTCAATTCATGATGACAGGGATGAAAAAGAAAAAGAAATAAAAACAAAATACATCACAATATAAATAAGACAACAAAAATAAGATAGAAACTTAATTTGAGGAGTTGTCATTGCTGCTGCTGCTGCTAATATGTAGCTACCGGCGGGTAGTGACCTTCATTGTGGGTGCCGGCAGAGTGCTAGGAGAGGCGGAGGCAGTTTTCTTTTTGGCTTCCCTTGGCGGCTGGATACGAGTGGGTGAGATTTGGGATAACTTGTCAAGCACTTGTACCTCGTCTTCGGAGCTGCTGCTGCTGCTATGGGCAGACTTGCCCTGGCCGGATGGTCCTTCACCAGCTTGGTTGGGCTTCTGCGTCTTCATTGGAGTGAACTCCTTCGAAAGGTTTCGAGCAACAGAGGGCTCCTCGTCAAAGTCTTTCCAGACGGATGAAGAGGAGAACCCTTCGAAGTAATCGTCGTCGAGTTCTAGCAGCGACTCCTTTCTTTTCTCGCCTATGGCTGTGGCAGTGGCAATGTGGTTGCCGCCTTTAGCTGTCGCGGCCGAAGTAGGAGTAGAGGCAGCAGATGGGGTCTTTGGTGTGGCAGCCGGAGTAAGAGCATGTGTGGGAGTAGCAAAATACTGTTCTGGGAAGGTAGGGAATGGTACATTTTCAAAATTTAAATTATTATGAATAAAATGTACCGTGGCTGCCGTGAAGTCCCTTACGAAACTCATTAGACCAAGCTGCCTTTCCTTCATCTTTTTTAGTGTGGCCAGAATCTTAGTGGAGGCATCTGCTGGAGGGGCTGCTGCTGTTGGCTGCTACTACTCTACTGCGGCATGTTCTGGCTGACTGGGGCCTACCGGCTCCTTTGCTGTGGCAGACGGGTTGAAGAAGGACACTGGGGTGGCCGCTTTCAGCTCCATAAGGCTGAAGATGTTACGCTCCGTCCATCCTTTCCCTCGGACTTTGAAGTCTTCGACAATTTCTGGAACGTTGTGGCCTCAGCTGATTTCAGTGATAAGGTACGAGAAGACAAGAGGTCCCGATGGTCGGAGCGAACATTCCAAAATCCCCTCCCTTATGTATCGGCCGACATTGATGGTTCTCTCATTTAAAATTGAATGAACAAGTGCTAACCTGGGTTGGTCGACCGTGCTGTTATGGGAGGAAGGCATGATTCTCTTCTTTACGAAGCGGTTCCATAATTTGGCCTCGGGAGTGAGTTGAGTTCTTTTCACCGTCCACCGATACTTTGGGTCGGTGTTCCATTTTGTCCCCTCTTCCATCACTTTTGCCATCACAGCATCATAGTCTGTCGGCGACAGACTCTCAACGAACCATCTGTGGGCGTCTTCCCTTCTACTTACATGGAAGTTGTAAAGAGTGTTGATGTAGGAAGGCTCAAAAGTAAGTTCTTTACCTCGTACCATCACGGTCGTGGTATCCATGCTATCAACGACAACATAAGATTCCCAGACCAGCGTGACGTTCATTTCTTCCGGCTGGGCAGCAAACCGTTGCCACTTCAAGGCATGGATCTTCTTCGCGGTGAAAGGTTCAAGCCCTAGGTCTCCCGTGGGCTCGGTGTAGAGAAAACCCCTTTCTTCCCACATCTCTCTCTTCTGGAAAGATTGGTAGTATCTGCTGGCAGAGTCGGTGGAGGCAAAGCGGTTTGGGATGGCACTGTGGCTGGGTGTGCTCACTACTGCGGCAGAGCTAGAGGCAGCACTTCTGCGAGTTTGTCTGCTAGTCATAGTTGCAAGGCTGTGGAAAATAAAGAGAAATTTGAGATCTAGAGAGAGTAAGTTGAGAGAGTAAAAGTGAGGTGAAAATGAATAGTGAATAAAGGTTTATATAGATGAATGATTTTCTGCTCGTTGGAGCTGTAACAGCATGCGCGAATAACGGAGCCAGCTGTTACGCGGTTTCCGACGCGTCTGTCACGCGTTTCCGTGTCTGCTGCGCGTCTATTACGTGTTTGCGTGTCTGCCGCGACAGCGTGGTGACAGGCTGTATTTTCCACGTCTGTCGCAACAGCTGATGAAAGGTTGTGACGACAGACTCATCCTTTGGGCTTTTCGGGCTGCTGTTGATATGGTGGGCTGGCTCACTTTTTCTCCTCTCCTTGTTTCCCTTTTTTCCTAAAAATAATTCAAATAGAACCTTAGTTCCTAAAAATAAAATAATTCTTAATTCCTAATAAATAAATAAAATAAATTATATAAGTTAAATTAGGGATGCCTTGAGGGGCATCTCCTAAAGTAACAACTTCCTGCATCCTTGGCACCATGGGGAAAAACCTGCACAACTTGGAAGGGGTCGGACCATCTAGATTTAAGTTTTCTTGGGAAAAGTTTTAACCTAGAGTTAAACAACAACACAAATTGCCCTAGGCAGAACTGTCGTGGCAGCAACTTCTTGTCATGCCACCTTTTGGTTTTATCTTTGTAAATCTTTGCGTTGTCGTAGGCCATTGCTCGAATTTCTTCAATTTCATTCAAGTCAAGTAGCCTCTTCTGTCCTGCCTTATCTAAGTCCATGTTTACTGCCTTGATAGCCTAGTAAGATTTGTGTTCTATCTCAACAGGTAAGTGGCATGTTTTCCCATATATAAGCCTGTAGGGTGACATTCCCAATGGTGTCTTGAATGTTGTTCTATAGGCCCAGAGTGCATCATTGAGGTGTAAGGACCAATCTTTTCGAGTAGGTTTCGCCATCTTCTCAAGAATGTTCTTTACTTCCCGGTTGGATATTTCGGCCTGTCCATTGGTTTGAGGGTGATATGATGTTGCAATGCGGTGCTTTACGCCGTATTTTCTTAAGGCAACATCGATTACCCTATTGTTAAAATGTCTCCCTTCATCACTGATGATCGCCTTAGGTATGCCAAACCTGGAGAAAATGTTTCTGTGCAGAAATCTCTAAATAGTCTTGGCATCATTTTTCTGCGTGGCGATTGCTTCAACCCATTTGGGAATGGTCCACTGCCAGTAGGATGTAGAGGTTCCCACATGATGTTGGGAATGGTCCCATGAAATCAATCCCCCATACATCGAAGATTTCGACTTCTAAGATTTTTTTGAAGTGGCATCTCATGTCTTCTTGAGATGTTCCCAGTCCGTTGGCATTTGTCACAGCTCTTGTAGAATGCTTGGGCATCCTTGAACAATGAGGGCCAATAAAAACCAGATTGCAAAACTTTGGCAGCGGTTTTGTTTCCACCTAAGTGTCCTCCATAAGGGGAAGTATGGCAGTGGTGAAGCACAGCTTTCTGTTCACCCTGTGGTACACACCTCCTGATAATTTGATCTGCACAATGTTTGAAAAGAAGAGGTTCGTCCAAATAATAATGTTTTGCATCATTTTGGAACCTCTTCCTTGCTTGGTAATTAAGTTCAGGAGGTGGTACTCCGCTAACTATGTAATTAACAAAATCAGCATATCAAAAAAGTTCAGAAAACTTACCTGCCGCCATGGCTGTCGCGATAGTGCTTGTGGCAGCAAACAGCTGCTCATCAGGGAAGGTCTCCAGTATGTTGGTCTTGTCTGTCGGTAAACTCTTTCTCATCTCTAATCTTGACAAGTGGTCTGCGACTTGGTTCTTTGTCCCCTTTTTATCCTTGATTTCAATGTCGAACTCTTGCAGCAGCAGAATCCAACATATTAGTCTAGGTTTTGCATCTTTTTTTGCAAATAGATACTTCAGTGCTGAATGGTCTGTATGGACCATCACCATTGTTCCAAGTATGTACGAACAGAACTTGTCAATCGAAAACACCGCTGCTAATAGTTCCTTTTCTGTTGTGGTGTAATTTACTTGGGCATCATTTAGTGTTTTGCTAGTGTAATAAATTACGTGGAAAAGCTTGTCCTTCCTCTGCCCAAGTGATGCCCCTACAACGTAGTCACTGGCATCACACATAATTTCAAATGGCAAACTCCAGTATGGTGGCTGTACAATCGGGGCTGTTACCAGTTTCTTCTTCAGAATTATGAATGCCTCAGTACATTCAGTATTGAAATTAAAGGGACGATTATGCTCTAATAAGTGGCATAAAGGCTTGGTAATCTTCGAGAAATTTGCAATAAATCTCCGATAGAACCTAGCATGCCCTAGGAAACTTCGAATTCCCTTGACTGTGGTGGGTGGCGGTAGCTTTTCAATCACTTCTATCTTTGCTTTGTCGACCTCTATGTCACGGCAGCTTACCTTGTGGCCTAGGACTATCCCCTCATCCACCATAAAGTGACATTTTTTCCAGTTTAAGACCAAGTTCGCTTTCTCGCATCTTTCGAGCACCTTCTGTAGGTTGCTTAAACAGCCTTCAAAACTGTCTCCAAAGACGGAAAAATCATCTATGAATATTTCCATGAAGTCCTCCACCATGTCAGAGAATATTGCCATCATACACCTCTGGAAGGTTGTTGGTGCATTGCAGAGTCCAACTGGCCTTCTCCGAAAAGCATAAGTGTCGTATGGGCAAGTGAAGGTCGTTTTCTCTTGATCCTACGGTGCAATAGCTATCTGGTTATAACCTGAGTAACCATCAAGAAAACAATAATAAGGTTTTCCCGCTAATCTATCAAGCATTTGATCAATAAAAGGTATGGGAAAATGGTCTTTCCGGGTAGCTTTGTTCAGCTTCCGGTAATCCATACAAACCCTCCAACCGGTCACAGTCCTGGTTGGGACCAGTTCGTTCTCTTCATTGGTCACCACAGTTATTCCTCCCTTTTTAGGAACACACTGCACCGGGCTCACCCACTTACTATCCAAGATGGCATAAATTATCCCAGCGTCAAGCCATTTGATAATTTTTTTTCTCACCACTTCTCGCATAGCATCGTTTAAACGTCTTTGAGCGTCAATGGTCGGCTTATGATCATCCTCTATGAGAATTTTATGCATACATAGTGTCAGACTGATGCCTTGGATGTCAACTATCGTCCATCCAATAGCCTTTTTATGCTGCTGCAACATCCCAATTAGCTGATGTTCCTGTTTCTGCATTAACTTGGAAGAGATGATTACGAGCAATGTTTCATTTAAACCAAGGAAAACATATTTATGCTGCCCTGGCAGGGGCTTAAGGTCTAAAATAGGTGGTTCTATAGTTGAAGGCTTTTAGATTATGTGTTCATTCGAGGTATAGTTTAGGAGCTCGAATAAGTTACCTAGACGATTTCCTATCCAATTTACCTCCTCATGACCTTCAGTGTCGGATATGTCTGAATCTAAGGAGTTGCTGTCTTCGTTGCTGTCGTGGCAGTCTTCCAAATGGCTATTGTGGCAGTGACCAAATTTAATGTCATGGCAGCTCGAACCTGATGCAGGGTTGGTCAAGGGTTACTTTAGTGATGGCTTTGCATTCTTCTTCTACATCAACATGTTTGATTGCTTGGAGAACATTGAGTTTGATCTCTTGATCATTTACTCTCATTGTTAGTTCTCCCTTCTCTACATCAATCAGTGATCTGCATGTGGCTAGGAATGGTCGCCCCAGGATGATTGGTGCGTTCTCATCTGCTTCACAGTCTAAAACAAGAAAGTCAGCAGGAAAAATGAACTTATCCACTCTTACCAGAATATCTTCGATCTTCCCTTCTGGTTGTACATAAGAGTGGTCTGCCAGCTACAGCATGACTGTCGTGGGTCGTGCTCGTCCAATACCTAATTTCTGAAACATAGATTTTGGCATTAAATTTATACTTGCCCCTAGATCACAAAGTGTCTTACCCACGAATTTGTCACCAATTATGCACGGTATGATGAAGCTCCCATGATCCTTCTTTTTCTGGGGTGGATACCTATGTAAGATAGTCATGCATCATTCTGTCATTTTTACCGTTTCAAATTCCCCAAGTCTGGATCTTTTCGACATAGCATCCTTGAGAAATTTTGCATAACCTGGCATCTTCTTGATGGCCTTTAATTGCGGTATATTGATGTGAACATGCTTAAAAGTATCATAGATCTTTTTGAGCTGGTATTCCTGTTTCTGCTTTTGTAACCGCTATGAAAAAAGAGGTGGAGGGCAGTAATCTTCCAGAGGTCCTTCACATGGTATCCAAATCTGAGGAGGTTTAGGGTCTTTAGCATTCTTGTCTTTCTCCTCTGTCCTTTCTGCTGTCGTGACAGGTATTTCGGCAACATGTCTCTCCTCTTCTGCCGGGGCAGTGTTCGCGGCAGGTGTTTCTAGGGCTGGTTCCTCAATCGGTATAGTTTTTAACTCTGGCCCTTGCAGTTGTTTCCCACTCCTAGTTGTAATAGCTTTGTACTGCTCATGTGTGGGTTGTCTAGCGACCTCAGTATCACTAGGGAATCCTCCGTTTTGCCTCGGCTTAATATGTTGGGAAACCTGGCCCATCTGCATCTCTAGTGATTTCAGTGTAGCCTCATGGTTAGTCATTCTCATCTTTATTTTGTCCATGAATGACTCAGTCTTCTTGACGAAGTGATCCATGTTTTCCATGTAAGATTTTGTCTGTGACATGAATGTGGCCAAAGTCTTCTCCAGTATACTAGGTGCGGATGCCGGCTGCTGTTGCGGTTGCTGCCGTGTCAGGATTTTGGGTGCCCCCTGGTTTTGAGTGTTCTGCACTTGAGGATTTAGTGCATTGTTTGGATTGCTCCAAGAGAACTTAGGATATTTCCTCCAGTTGGGATTGTAATTGTTGGAATCGTAATTTCTCGGCTTGTTGTAATTTCCAACATACATCCCTTCCTCTAGTAATAACGGGCAGTCTTCCGAACTGTGATTCCCATTACAAGTTTCACATACCTCTTCTGCGGAGTAGACAGGTTTTGAATCTTTCTTTAGCAAATTTTCTATTGCCTTTGTGGGGTACGCAACTTGTGTCTTTAGGGAATTGTCGGCTTCATAATCTTTTGTAGCTAACAGTCATTTTCCTCTCCTCACTTTGGGAAATTGCTCTTCATTCTTTGCTAGATTTTTCAATACTACCATGGCTTCGTCTGGATCTTTGTCCAACAACAGTCCATTTGCTGCTGAATATATATTCTCATACGAGTGTGTGTGTTGGCAGCATTGTAGAATTTTATAACTTGATTCCATACGGGGAATCCATGCATCGGGCAATTCCTTAGAAGAGTGGTAAACATGTCCCATGCCTCGTGCATTGGCTCGTCATCTTCCTGTTGAAAAGTAGCAATTTCATTACGTAATCGCTTAGATAAGTGGGAAGGATTAAAACGAGATAAAAATGAGGTCCGCCCAAGTTCGTATTGAACCCGACGTTAGTTTATTCCACCAAGTTTTCGCTCTGTCCCTCAGTGAATGAGGAAATAACCGAAGCCTCAGTATCTCCGGATTTACTCCTGGTAATCTAAACGATCGACAAAATTCTTGGAACGTTTGCAGATGTTCTCGGGCATCCTCTGTAGCAGCACCACTAAATTGGCCAGTGGAATTGATCATGCTGAACATCACATGTTTCAGCTCGAAATTTTCAGCGTCCACATGATCATTGATCATGTAATCACGGCAGGATCGACGTGCGGCCACGGCAGCGGCAGGCTGTCCGTTCCCTTCATCGATAGGAGGATCTTCAGGATTCCTCGGGTTGATTACCCCGTTATGCGTTGCTTCTAACTGTTCCTCAAGATAATCGTTTCTGGCTATCAAAAGACGGACTCGGTTCCTGAGGTTGCATGAATGTTCGATTTTAGGATCTAGTTTGTACTCAGGTTATTTGCCTCGTCTTGATCTACGCATAAGCAAACAAAAAACCTTGTGAAAAACACAGGGTAAACAGTCCCAATAAAAAAAGAAAAATTAAAAAGAAAGTGCAGTAAAGGTAAGGGTAAAGATATGTTGTCAGTCCCCGGCAACGGCGCCAAAAATTTGTTGCGTGTCAAAAGTCCTATCGCAATGTAGTGCAAGTGTACACGACACAAGTAGTAAAGTGATACTTAAAGTATCGGATGTCGAATCCACATGGACTGGAAATAGCTTTATCCTTGGATTGCTGCACAAGAGAAAAAGTAAAGAGTTTAAATTATTGGGAAATAATATTGAAGAATACTGAATAATAGATAATGAAGTTTTCACGGTTAAGAAATAGGTCGTTATTGATCTGCTTGGTAGTGCAGGTGTTGCACTGCATAGAAAATTTATGTTCTGTGTATGACTTGTGTCACGGCAGCACCTGTCGTGGCAGCGGTCTATTGCTGTCGCGGCAGCGATAAGCAACTCAATTTCTTCAAGCTTGGCAAGAATCCCTGTTGTGACTTGTCCTATCCCTAGGTCCAAGTGTTGTTGATGAACACTTCTAGGATGATACCTCCCGACGTGAATCGAAGGGTGAACACCAATGTTGTTGAATTCTTCCTTAGCCACATAACCTCATCCTATCCCTAGGTCCGAGATAGTTCAACCATAAACTGGAGAACCCGTACTTATTCCTTTCGTATACTTAACTCTCCCGATATTAAGTAAATGGATAATCTCGCAATGCTCTCCCGATACTCTTGCAAGATGTTGAAACCATAATAAGCAAACTTGAAGTTTTTATTTCATTGAACAGAAAATTCCTAAAACAGTACAATCCTTGCAACTACTTTACAAAATCAACCCTTATCCCTATGGGAAGTTTAGAACATGATGAGAGGGGGAAACGACTAGGGTTTTGGGGAAGAAGGCTAGAGATTAGATGTCCTTCCCTAGGTCGAATTACATGCCTTTATATAGGCCTTGGGTTCAAGTTTTCTAATAAGGTAAGAATACAAGTTCAAACTAAAGTACAACTCTAATTAAGATTAAATCTTCTGAGTAGATGTCTTTAATTCGTCCTCTTTTCTTGCTTTGGTTTTCTTCCTTGAACTTTGGGCTTGGCCTTCATTCTGCTCTAGGGCTCAGAAAAATATAGGAGTGGCCCACGAGAGACCGGCTTGAATTCCTCTATCTGTCGAGATCCACTTTACTTTTCCCTTCTCCATTGTTGTCGTCATGGCTGCCACGGCAGCGGCCACGGCAGCGTCCTCCTTCTTGACTCCAGTCATGTGTTCCAGCTCTACTCCTTCACTGCCCTGAGTCTGTCACAGCAGCTACCTGCAATAAATAGCCAAAATCAGTAGCAGTTGTGCTTTTTTATCTAATTGTGATGTATATGTGAAACTATTCCTAAATGAAATGAATTATGCTTGAATGCAGTAGAAATATGTGTTAAATAAGGGGTAAAATATAAAACTATTACATACTCAACACTACCCAAAAATTAAGGTACTTTTTTATGGTGTGAGATGACGTATATTCTATCATAGGCATAAGTTGTTTAACAAGTTCTTTTCATTCAAGATGAGATAAGTACAATACAACTAAGATGGTGAATTAATATGCAACTAAATATGAACTATACTAAGGTGGAATCTCCCTCCCCCAAACTCGAGGCGGGTATTGCCCTCAATGCAACACAAAAAAAACAAATAACAAAAAATAAAAATAGAAAATAGAAAATAAAAGGAAAAAGAAAAAAAAAACATATTACCTCAGAAGGGAAGGAGGGGTAGAGTTTTTGGCTACTGGTTCTTCCTCATCAGATAGTACCAACGTCTGCATGCGTAAAGGAGAGGGCGGGCAGGTGTTTGCAGCACTCTTATAGGCCATTGAAGGCTGGATTCTAGAAGGTGGTGCTCGTTTTGGCACAATAGGAACATCATCTTCAGAGTCTTCCTCTTCTGGATCATCGACGATGACGTGGTACTTACGTTTCCTCGATGTTCCTGTCGTGGTGGTTGATGATGAGTAGGAGGGTGCCGCCGAGGCGGTTGGATGAGATGCATCATTTTCAAAATCATCCTTCGAATCAAAGTTGCTGGAGAATTTCTCTGTTGGAGTGGTATCATCATTTGGCGCCTTTCCCTTACTTGTTGGGGACATGGGAGGAGTCTTTGTAGCCGAGGAAGAGTCATATTGTGTTGCCGAGGCGGCTTCGAGTGTTGCCGCGATGAGTGAGTCTAGAATGGGCTCACTTGCAAGGGTGGCCTCAGTGATCTCCACAGGGAAGATAGGAAAATGAAGCTCATCATCTGGAAATTTCTCCTAGAGGAGAAGCTCAGCACCGGTGTGATAGTTGCGCACAGACTCGATGAATTTTAAGTCCCTATGCTCCATATGTTTCAGCTTTCGGTAGATACACTAGAGTATGAGTATTCTATTGATGCCCGGATGAGTTTCAGGACCGCCTTGGGTTGATGTGCTTATCGCCGCAGTAGAAGGATCATGCTGGTTTTGTCGCTAATCTCATCTTTCTGGGCTTGGGTTTTGTGAGATTCTGGTTGGAATCAAAACCAACTAAAAGAAACAAAGGTAAATGTAAAAAGAGTTCTTATCCTAAAATAATAAGAAAATATAAAGACTAAAGCTAAAAATGAAGATAACAAAACAAAGATGTGAGAAATAAAAATAAGTCTGAAAAAATTAAAAACTCTTAGAAAGAGCATTTTCATGTGTCATCTAAGGTTACTACATAACTGAGAAAACTTGAAGAGGGATGTTTTTTTATACTTCTTATAGTACATCCGCACCCTCCATCGAGTGAAAATATTGCCCAAAAGGAGTTGGGCCAATGTGCTCGCATCTACTCCTCTTTGTATTACCATGGTGGAGGTGTCTTTCTTTCGTGTTCCCTTGTAGTCCATGTATACCTTCCACCTTGCTACTATTCTTGAGGTCATGAATATATTAATAGGAAAAATTATATCAACACCCAACCATTTACTTACCTTATTCTCGGCGAAATCTGTCATGGTTGGATGTAGCCTTCGTTGTCGTGGCAACTGCTGCGGCAACCAATTGATATGGTAATATTCTGCCATAATCCAGTGCAAGTCAAGGGGATAACCAATTGTCTGAAAAGCTTCATCAATCGAACCGATGTTTCCTTTAGGCCTTTCAAAAATCTCCATCAGTAGAGATTTCGATTGCTTCAACTCTATTTGTGTTGGTTCCTCAAGAAATACCTGCAATGGAGAAGGTGAGTTTTTAAATAATTGTTGCGTGTAAAAGAGTTTATCGCAATTGAGTGCAAGTGTACACGTCGCAAGTAATAAAGTGATACTAGAGTATCGGATATCGTCTCCACAGGGACTGGGCTAACCCTTTACTTCGCTATCTACACAAGGGGAAAAGAATAGATTAAGATATTGTCACGAAAATAATAATGAATACTTAAATAAAAGAGTATAGATATCAAGATAGAGAGAATGGGCTGGTATTGAATTGCTCAGTAGTGCAGGTATTGCAGAGTTTGGGAAATCCAGTTCTATCGTCGCTTCCCGTCGCGGCAGCAGTCCGTTGATTGTCGCGGCAGCAAACCCTCAACTCAGTACTTTCAAGTTTGGCAAGAATCCCAGATCTGCCTTGGCCTATCCCTAGGTCCAAGTCTGTCGATGATCACGTCTTGATGATACCTCCCGGCGTGAATCGAAGGATGAACACCGATGTGTATGAATTCTTCTTTAGCCACTTAACCTCGCCCTATCCCTAGGCACGAGATAGTTCAACTATAAACTAGAGAACTTGCTCTTATTTCTTTCGTATACTTAACTCTCCCGATGCTACGTAAATAGATAACCTCACAATGCTCTCCCGATGCTCTTGCAAGATATTAATAACCAAAATAAGAGAACTTGAAGTTTATTTTATTGAACTGAAAATTCCTAAAACAAAACAACCCTTGCAACTACTTTACAAATCAACCTGTGGCCCTAGGGGGAATTTAGAACATGTCGGCGGCGGGTAAACGACTAGGGGTTTTTGGTTATCGGTTATGGGTCTGATCTCTCCCCTAGGTTAAAATATATGCCCTTGTATAAGCTTTGGGCTCAAGTTATCTAAGTTAACAAGGATTACAACTTTAATTAAAAGTATGATTCTAATAAAGACTAAATCTTCAAGGAACCTACTTTCCAGCCGTCTTCCTTATTTCTTGGGATTTTCTATCCTTGAGCTTTGGGCTTGACATATCTTTTGATCCGGGGCTTGGAAAAATATAAGGTTTTCACACGACAGACGAGCAGAATTTTATCTATCTATCGATGTCCACTTTGCTTTTTCTCCACTAACTTGCTGTCGTCCTCTGCTGTCACGGCGGCACCATGGCAGCTTCGTCCTCTTTGTCTGCTTGTCCAGTTCAGCTCTTCTGCTTCTCTGCCCCGCGCCTGCCTTCTTCGTCTACTATGGCAGCAACCTGCAAAATCAGCCATTCTTTAGTGGAATCTGTGCCTTTAATGTATTTGTGATGTTTTGCTGTAAACTAACCTAAATGCAATGAAATGATGCTTGAATGCAGCAGAAATATGGGTTAAAAAGGGTGTAAATAATAGAACTTTTACACACTCAACACACCCCCAAACTCAAGTTTTTGCTTGCCCTCAAGCAGTAAGACCTAAAAGAAAAATGAAATATTTTTGTTTTGGCTTTCAAACAGTGAACTTTCCCTTTCCCGTCGTTCGTTCCCTGTGACGACAGCAACCTGTCGGATAATTTAGGATCTGTCCGGAATCTCACTATAGTTCTCGTGCAGTGTGTGCATTTATGCGAACAGTTATGTGCTAAGACTCTCTTAGTTTCACTAGAATATTAAACTTCTTAACTCGAATTTTTATGCCAAAGTTTATCTTTTTGAAGGCACATTTTCATGCTTCTTTGATTTCTTTGTTTTGACTCGATTTCTAAAGTTTTACTAGAGCCGGTTTTAGGCACCTCTAGTTAGCTTCCTAGAGCCGGTTTCGGGCACCTCTAGGGTTTTTGAGTCTCTTTTGCTAAACTTCTTTCCTAGAGCCAGTGTTAGGCACCTCTAGGGGCTATTCAAGTACTAAGCTTCCTATTCTAGTTTGGCTAAAAGAAGTCTAAGCAGTATAACAGTCACAATGGTGTTTAAGTTTTCAGAACTATAGAAAGGCTCTAAACTTCTCCTTAAACTATCCTAAAGATGCTGCCACGACAGAGCTGTCACGACAGGTAAGTTCAATTCACAGTTTTAAGCCAAAATTTTAAGTTTTTCAGATTTTTTTTAAGAGAAAAAATAAACAAGTAAAAGACACAATAATTAACTAAGATGTACTTAGACTCCATTAAAATGGAGGGTTGCCACCCCCAAACTCGAGGGTTGCATTGCCCTCAATGCAAATGACAAAATGAAAATGAAGGCAGTACATCACAAAATATAGAGATAGCAGGCAGCAATAAGAAGAAAAAAAGAAACTTAAATTTTTTTAAGCACTGTCTTCACTGCTGCTGCTGAGGCAGATTTGGCGGCGGATTCTGGGCTTTGGGGCAGGCTGCTGTGGTTGCTCTACAACCAGGATGTCAGAGCTGCTGCTGGTGCTGTCGCTGCTACTGCTGCTGCTGGCCTTTGGCATAAGTTTCCTGTTGGCCATTCTTTTCTGCCTCTTGACAGGTGTAAATTCTTTCTCTAAGGTCCTCCGAACAGATGGTTCGGCGTCGCTTTCTGCCCAGACGGAGGAAGAAGAGAACCCAGCTACAAAGGCAGCAATGTCATCCGAGGGTGCCGGTCGCTTTGTTCCTCGGGCGGATGTTTCGGCCTGAGGGTTGCCGGCTGCCGTCGGGGCAGGTGATGGAATGGAGGCAGCAGATGGTGTATGTGGTGTGGCAGCAGGTTTAGGTGTGTGGGCTTGGGTGGGGACGGTGAAGTAGTGGACAGGGAAGGTGGGAAAGACAACATCAGGAAAATTTAAAGTATGGTGAATGAAATTTACCGTGGAGGTGGCAAAATCCTTGATGAATGTCATTAGACCCAGCTGTCTGTCCTCCATCCTCTGAATAGCAGCAAGGATTTGAGTGGATGGGTCTGTCGGAGCAGCTGTTGCGGCGGCAGGTTCAGGGTTGAAGGAAGATAGGGGGTTGCTACTGTCAGTTCCATGAGGCTGATGATATTTTTGTCTGTCCAGCCCCGTCACTTCACTATGCGATCGGTGTTGGCTTCCGGCACGGCATAACAGCGGCAGAGGGACGTGATAAGGTAGGGAAGGTAGAGGAGGGTCGTCGATCTATGGGCGCAGTCCAAAATACTCTCCCGTATATAACTCCCCACATTAATGGGTCGTTTATTGATAATGGAGTGTATTAGGGCTAACCTCTGCTGGTCCACGGTGGTGTGATGTGAGGATGGCAGAATCCTCTTCTTAATGAAGGCGTTCCACAGTTTGGCCTCCGGCAGCAGCTGCCCCTTCTTCACTGTGTGGGGATTTTTGCGGCTCGTGTTCCATTCAGTCCCTTATTCTGTCACTTCTGCCATGACAACGTCGAAGGAAGAATCGTCTAAAGTGTCAAGGAACTGTTGGTGAGCATCATCGTTGGGGCCGAAGTAGAGGCCATAGAAAGAGTTGATGCGCTCGGCTGTGAACTGCAATTCTGTCCCTCGGACAGTCACTGTTGTTGCCGTCCTGCTGCCGATGGCAGCATAGAATTCCCTTACCAGCGTTTCGTTCATTTCTGCTGGTTGCTCTGTGAATGTTTCCCACAAGAGGGCTCTAATCGTCCTTGCGATGAATGGCTTGAGGCCCATATTGACTGCTCTTGGAGTGTAAATAAAGCCTCTTTCTTCCCATAAATCTCTAGTAGCAAAGGATTGTGGGGTAGGTGTTGCCGGTGAAGAAGTTGAAGCAGTACTGCGGCGGGTTCTTCTGGAAGACATGTTAGTGCAAGGGTTGTTGAAAGTAAAATAAAGCAAATGAAAACTGGATGGGGAGAGCAAGTAAGAAAAGCAGAAGTGAATGAAATGAAAATGAAACGGGGTTTTATAGAAGGGGAGTTGCTGCCCGTTGAAGCTGTAACGGCAGGCGTGAATAACGAGGCGTCTGTTGAGCTTTAGCGTGTCTGACACGTCTAACACGCGTTTCTGCGTCTGTTACGCGTCTGGCACACGTTTCTGCGTCTGTCGTGACAGTCTGGCGACAGCCTGTCTTTTCCATGTCTGTCGCGGCAGCTGGAACGACAAGCTTCTATATTGGGCTTTGTTGGGCTGATGGATGGGTGGTGGGCTGAGTTCACTTCTCCTGTTCTTCTTGACTCCTTTATTTCCTAAAAACAATAAATATAAAAACATTATTCGAATAAAATAAACCTTATTACCTAATAAATAATAAATAATAAATAATAAAATTTAGGTTAAATTAGGGCTGCCAGGTGGGGCATCTCCTAAGGTAAACCACTTCCTGCATTCCTGGGGCTTCAGTCCCCCGATAATGCTTGAGGCGTTGTCCGTTGACTTTGAATTGGTGCCCGTCTTTTAATGATCGGATTGTGATGGCACCATGGGGAAAATCTTGTACGACTTGGAATGGGCCAGA
Organism: Hibiscus tridactylites; assembly: GCA_958450335.1. Classification (NCBI taxonomy): domain Eukaryota; kingdom Viridiplantae; phylum Streptophyta; class Magnoliopsida; order Malvales; family Malvaceae; genus Hibiscus; species Hibiscus tridactylites. The sequence continues at coordinate 53,517,490 of OY288286.1, read as the reverse complement.
CCATCTAGATTTCAGTTTCCCTGGGAAGAGTTTCAGTCCATAATTGAACAACAATACAAGCTGCCCTGGGCAGAACTGTCGTGGCAGCAACTTCCTGTCATGCTACTTCTTTGTTTTCTCTTTGTATATTCTTGCATTATCGTAGGCCATTATCCGTATTTCTTCAATCTCGTTCAGATCTAACAGCCTTTTCTGACTTGCCTTGTCCAAGTCCATATTCACTGCCTTGATCGCCTAATATGCTCTGTGCTTTATCTCGACAGGCAGATGACAGGTTTTCCCATAAATCAATCGGTATGGAGACATGCCCAATGGAGTCTTAAAAGCTGTACTATATGCTCATAACGCATCATTGAGGAGTAAAGACCAATCTTTCCTAGTTGGCTTAACCATCTTCTCAAGAATGTTCTTAACTTCCCTATTGGATATCTCAGCTTGTCCATTGGTCTGTGGGTGATATGTTGTCGTGATCCGATGCTTGACACCATATTTCTTCAAGGCGGCAGCAATAACCCTATTGTCGAAATGTCTCCCTTCATCACTGATAATCGCCTTAGGGATGCCAAACCTAGAAAAAAATGTTTTTGTGTAAAAATTTTTGGACTGTCTTGGCATCATTCCTTTGAGTGGCGATAGCTTCAACCCACTTAGAGACATAATCCACTGCTAGGAGGATGTATAAATTTCCACATGAAGATGGAAAAGGTCCCATAAAATCGATCCCCCAAACGTCGAAGATTTCGACTTCTAGAATGTTCTGTAGTGGCATCTCGTTTCTCCTAGATTGTTTCTTGTCCTTTGGCACCTGTCACAACTCTTGTAGAAGATTTGTGCATCTTTATATAGTGACGGCCAATAAAACCCTGACTGCAGCATCTTGGCAGCAGTTTTGTTGCCTCCTAAGTGACCTCCATACTGTGAAGCATGGCAGTGATGAAGTATGTCTTCTTGTTCTTCTTGTGGTACACACCTCCTGATCACCTGATCTGCACATAGTTTGAAAAGAAGAGGTTCGTCCCAATAATAATGTTTGACATCATTTTGGAACCTCTTCATGGCTTGGTAATTAAGATCAGAAGGAATTATTCCGCTAACTATAAAATTAACGAAATCAGCATACCAGGGGAGTTCAGAAGACTTACCTGCTGCCATGGCTGTCGCGGCAGTGATTGCGGCAGCAAAGAGCTGCTCGTCTGGGAAGGTCTCCAGTATGATTGTTTCATCTGTTGGTAGACTCTGTCCCTTCTCCAACCTTGACAAGTGATCTGCCACCTGATTTTCTGTCCCTTTTTTGTCCTTGATTTCAAGGTCGAATTCTTGCAATAGCAGGATCCACCGTATCAATCGAGGCTTTGCATCCTTTTTCGCGAACAAATACTTCAGGGCAGAATGGTCTGTGTGCACTATTACCCTCGTCCCAAGTATGTAAGAACGAAACTTGTCAATGGAGAACACCACAGCTAATAACTCTTTTTCTGTGGTGGTGTAGTTCACTTGGGCGTCATTTAGTGTCTTGCTGGCATAATATATGACATGAAATAGCTTGTCTCTCCGCTGCCCAAGTGCTGCCCCGACAGCATAGTCACTAGCATCACACATAATCTCAAATGGCTGTGTCCAGTCTGGTGGCTGTACTATTGGGGTTGTTACCAGTTTTTCCTTCAGAACCTTGAATGCTTCAGTACATTCATCATTGAAGTCAAAGGGTCGGTTCTGCTCCAAAAGATGGCATAGGGGCTTGGTGATTTTTGAGAAATTTGCAATGAATCTCCTATAAAAACCAGCATGTCCCAAGAAACTTCTAATACCCTTGATTGTGGTTGGCGGCGGCAGCTTCTCGATCACTTCTATTTTGGCCCTGTCGACTTCTATCCCACGGCAGCTAATCTTATGGCCAAGGACTATCCCTTCATCCACCATAAAGTGGCATTTTTCCCAATTTAAGACCAGGTTTGCTTTTTCACATCTTTCAAGTACCTTTTGTAGATTGTCGAGGCAGCTCTCAAAATCGTCTCCAAAGACTGAAAAAACATCCATAAAAATTTCAAGGAAGTCCTCCACCATATCGGAGAATATGGCCATCATGCACCTTTGGAAGGTGGCGGGTGCATTACATAATCCAAATGGCATTCTCCTAAAAGCGTATGTTCCGTATGGGCATGTGAAAGTCGTTTTTTCTTGATCCTCCGGTGCGATAGCAATTTGATTATAACCTGAATAACCATCAAGAAAGCAATAGTAAGGTTTACCCGCTAATCTATCAAGCATTTGATCAATAAAGGGTAAAGGAAAGTGGTCTTTTCGGGTAGCTTTGTTAAGCTTCCGATATTCCATACAAACCCTCCAACCGGTCACAGTCCTGGTTGGGATTAACTCATTGTTTTCATTGGTCACCACGGTCATTCCTCCTTTCTTTGGAACACATTGCACCGGGCTCACCCATTTGCTGTCGGAGAAGGCGTAAATAATACCAACATCTAACCATTTGATTATCTCTTTCCGCACCACCTCTTTCATCGCATGGTTTAGCCGCCTTTGGGCATCTATAGTCGGCTTATGATCTTCCTCCAAAAGGATTTTGTGCATGCATAACGCCGGACTAATGCCTTGAATATCAGCAATCGTCCATCCAATCGCCTTTTTGTGCTGTCATAGCATGCCTATTAGCTGCCGTTCCTGTTCCTGTGGCAGCTTAGAAGAGATGATTACGGGCAACGTATCATTTGAACCAAGAAAAGCATATTTTAGCTGCCCTGGCAGGGGCTTCAGTTCTAAGGCAGGTGGTTCAACAATAGATGGCTTTTGGATTAAATGGTTATCCGAAATGTAATTTAAAGGTTCGAATAACTTACCTGGACAATTGCTTAACCAGTTTACCTCCTCCTGATCTTCAGTATCAGATGAATCGGATTTAGAGGAGTTGTTGTCGTCGGTGCTGTCGTCAATGCTGTCGTGACAGCCTTGTAGGTGGCTGCCGAGTCAGTGCCCAATTTTTATATCGTGACAGCCCGACCTGATGCAGGGTTGATCAAAGGCAACGTCAGTGATAGCCTCGCATTCCTCGTCTGCATCAGCATGCTTCATCGCTTGGAGAACATTCAACTTAATCTCTTGATCGTTTACTCGCATGTTGAGTTCTCCTTTCTCCACATCAATCAGTGATCTTCCCGTGGCTAAGAAGGGTCGCCCAAGGATGATTGGTGCGTTTTCGTCTGCCTCACAATCTAAAACAAGAAAGTCAGCAGGAAAAATAAATTTATCCACTCTTACCAAAATATCTTCGATTTTTCCTTCCGGATGAACATAAGAGCGGTCTGCCAGCTGCAGAGTTACTGTCGTGGGCCGCACCTTTCCAATACCTAATTTCTGAAAAATAGATTTTGGCATTAAATTAACACTAGCACCAAGATCACAAAGTGTCTTACCCACAAATTTATTTCCGATTACACAAGGTATGAGGAAGCTCCCCGGATCCTTCTTTTTCTTGGGTGGCTGCCGATGGAGAATACTCATGCAACCTTCTGTCATCTTTACCGTTTCAAACTCCCTAAGTTTAGATTTCTTTGACATGACATCCTTGAGAAATTTGGCATAACCGGGCATCTCCCTAACGGCATCTAACAGCGGAATATTAATATGAACCTGCTTAAAAATATCATAAATCTTTTTGAGCTGAGATTCATGCTTAGCTTGATGTATCCGTTGAGGAAAAGGAGGTGGGGGACGATAATTAGCAATACGTCCTTCCCACTGCATACGAATCTGAGGAGGTTTGTGTTCATCAATTTTCTCCTCTGTCGCTTCTGCTGTCATGACAGGCTCATCGGCAGCAGTCTGTTTATCACCTGTCGAGGCAGCTTCCTCGGCAGGTTTATCTAAGGCTGGTTTCCTTACTGTTTCAGCTTCTTTTTCCGGCCCTGGTAATTTCTTCCCACTCCTAGTAGTAATAGCTTTACACTGCTCATGTGTGGGCTGCCTAGCATTTTCAGTATTACTAGGGAATCCTCCAGTCTGCCTCGGCTTAATATGTTGGGAAACCTGACCCATTTGTTTCTCCAGAGATTTCAGAGTAGCTTCATGATTTGTCATCCACATCTTTGTTTTATCCATGAAATTCTCTGTCTTCTTGACAAACTGATTCATATTCTCAATATAAGTACCTGTCTGAGACATAAAAGTGGCCAGAGTCTGTTCCAGTATACTGCTCGTGGCAGCTGGTGGCTGTTGTTGCTGCTGCGGCGGCAGATGCGGCGGCAGTTGCGGCAGTAGTTGTTGTCGCGTCAGCAATCTAGGTCCTCCCTGATTCTGATTGTGTGCTTGAGGATTCAGGGCATTATTAGGATTACTCCAAGAAAACTTGGGATCATTCCTCCAATTGGGATTATAGTTGTTGGAGTTATAATTTTGCTTGTAGTTTCCAACATATTTTCCCTCTTCTAACTGTATAGGACACTCATTCGAGCTATGATTTCCCTCACAGATTTCACATACCTCCTCAACAGCAAATCCATGTTGTCCATCATCATTCAATAACCTTTTCATTGCTTTAGTAAGGAATGCTACCTGTGATTTCATCATGCTGTCGGCCTCATAATCCTTGACAGCTAGTACCCGTTTACCCCCTCTTCTTGCTGTCAGAAACTGCTCCTCATTCTTGGCCAGATTTTTCAAGACTTGCATTGCCTCGTCCGGATCTTTATCCAATAATAGTCCATTTGCTGCTGAATCAATTCGAATACGAGTTTGTAAGTTGGCAGCATTATAAAACTTTGTTACCTGATTCCAGACGGGGAATCCATGCATTGGGCAGTTCCGTAGAAGAGTAGTAAATCTGTCCCAGGCCTCGTGCATCGGCTCGTCATCTTCCTGTTGAAAAGTAGCAATTTCATTATGTAATCGCTCAGCGAAGGATTAAAACGAGATAAAAATTCACGAGATAAATCTGCCCAAGTTCTGATTGAACCCGACGTAAGTTTATTCCACCAAGTTTTTGCTCTGTCCCTCAATGAATGGGGAAATAACCGAAGCCTCAGTATCTCCGGATTAACTCCTGGCAGTCTAAACGAACCACAGATTTCCTGGAACGTTTTGAGATGCTCCCTAGCATCCTCTGTAACAGCACCACTAAACTGCCCGGCATTGTTGATCATACTAAACATGACAGGTTTCAGCTCGAAGTTGTCAACATCTATGTCCGGCAGCGTGGTTTCCAGCTCTACATGATCGTTCAACATGTAGTCACGACAGGACCGTCGTCCGGCGGTGGCAGGGTTACCGACAGGCGGTATAATATCGCCGACAGGCGGGTCGTCTCCAACGTGGGCCATCTTCTCTAGCTGTTCTTCAAGGTACTCGTTCCTGGCTAGAAGGTGACGAAGTTGTTTCTTGAGATTGAAGGAATGTTCGATTTCCGGATCTAATGGATACTCAGGATCTTTACCTCGATTCGATCTGCGCATAAACAAGAAAACCTTGTGAAAAGCAAGAGTTGAATGCACCAAAGAAAAACATAAAAATAAAAATAAAAATAAAAATAAAAACGAAAACGAAAAGTGCAGTAAGAGAAAAGGTAGAGATATGTTGCCAATCCCCGACAACGGCGCCAAAAACTTGTTGCGTGTAAAAGAGTTTATCGCAATTGAGTGCAAGTGTACACGTCGCAAGTAATAAAGTGATACTAGAGTATCGAATATCGTCTCCAAAGGGACTGGGCTAACCCTTTCCTTCGCTATCTACACAAGGGGAAAAGAATAGATTAAGATATTGTCACGAAAATGATAAAGAATACTTAAATAAAAGATTATAGATATCAAGATAGAGAGAATGGGCTGGTATCGAATTGCTCAGTAGTGCAGGTATTGCAGAGTTTGGGAAATCCAGTTCTGTCGTCGCTTCCCGTCGCGGCAGCACCTGTCACGGCAGCAGTCCGTTGATTTTCGCGGCAGCAAACCCTCAACTCAGTACTTTCAAGTTTGGCAAGAATCCCAGATCTGCCTTGGCCTATCCCTAGGTCCAAGTCTGTCGATGATCACGTCTTGATGATACCTCCCGGCGTGAATCGAAGGATGAACACCGATGTGTATGAATTCTTCTTTAGCCACTTAACCTCGCCCTATCCCTAGGCACGAGATGGTTCAACTATAAACTAGAGAACTTGCTCTTATTTCTTTCGTATACTTAACTCTCCCGATGCTAAGTAAATAGATAACCTCACAATGCTGTCCCGATGCTCTTATGTATTGGAAAGGCGCGGCCCACGACAGTAACTCTGCAGCTGGTAGACCGCTCTTATGTTCATCCGGAAGGAAAAATCGAAGATATTTTGGTAAGAGTGGATAAATTTATTTTTCCTGCTGACTTTCTTGTTTTAGATTGTGAGGCAGACGAAAACGCACCAATCATCCTTGGGCGACCCTTCTTAGCCACGGGAAGATCACTGATTGATATGGAGAAAGGAGAACTCACCATGTGAGTAAACGATCAAGAGATTAAGTTGAATGTTCTCCAAGCGATGAAGCATGCTGATGCAGACGAGGAATGCAAGGCTATCACTGACGTTGCCTTTGATCAACCCTGCATCAGGTCGGGCTGTCACGATATAAAAATCGGGCACTGCCTCGGCAGCCACCTACAAGGCTGTCATGACAGCACTGACGACAGCACCGACGACAGCAACTCCTCTGAATCCGATTCATCTGATACTGAAGATCAGGAGGAGGTAAACTGGTTAAGCAATCGTCCAGGTAAGTTATTCGAACCTTTAAATTACACTTCGGATAACCATTTAATCCAAAAGCCATCTACTGTTGAACCACCTACCTTAGAACTGAAGCCCCTGCTAGGGCAGCTAAAATATGCTTTTCTTGGTTCAAATGATACGTTGCCCGTAATCATCTCTTCTAAGCTGCCACAGGAACGACAGCTAATAGGCATGCTACGGCAGCACAAAAAGGCGATTGGATGGACGATTGCTGATATTCAAGGCATTAGTCCGGTGTTATGCATGCACAAAATCCTTTTGGAGGAAGATCATAAGCCGACTATAGATGCCCAAAGGCGGCTAAACCATGCGATGAAAGAGGCGGTGCAGAAAGAGATAATCAAATGGTTAGATGATGGTATTATTTACGCCATCTCCGACAGCAAATGGGTGAGCCCAGTGCAATGTGTTCCAAAAAAAGGAGGAATGACCGTGGTGACCAATGAAAACAATGAGTTAATCCCAACCAGGACTGTGACCGGTTGGAGGGTTTGTATGGACTATCGGAAGCTTAACAAAGCTACCCAAAAAGACCACTTTCCTTTACCCTTTATTGATCAAATGCTTGATAGATTAGCGGGTAAACCTTACTATTGCTTTCTTGATGGTTATTCAGGTTATAATCAAATTGCTATCGCACCGGAGGATCAAGAAAACACTACTTTCACATGCCCATACGGAACGTACGCTTTTAGGAGAATGCCATTTGGATTATGTAATGAACCCGCCACCTTCCAAAGGTGCATGATGGCCATATTCTCCGATATGGTGGAGGACTTCCTTGAAATTTTTATGGATGATTTTTCAGTCTTTGGAGACAATTTTGAGAGCTGCCTCGGCAATCTACAAAAGGTACTTGAAAGATGTGAAAAAGCAAACCTGGTCTTAAATTGGGAAAAATGCCACTTTATGGTGGATGAAGGGATAGTCCTTGGCCATAAGATTAGCTGTCGTGGGATAGAAGTCGACAGGGCCAAAATAGAAGTGATCGAGAAGCTGCCGCCGACGACCACAATCAAGGGTATTAGAAGTTTCTTGGGACATGCTGGTTTTTATAGGAGATTCATTGCAAATTTCTCAAAAATCACCAAGCCCCTATGCCATCTTTTGGAGCAGAACCGACCCTTTGACTTCAATGATGAATGTACTGAAGCATTCAAGGTTCTGAAGGAAAAACTGGTAACAGCCCCAATAGTACAACCACCAGACTGGACACAGCCATTTGAGATTATGTGTGATGCTAGTGACTATGATGTTGGGGTAGCACTTGGGCAGCGGAGAGACAAACTATTTCATGTCATATATTATGCCAGCAAGACACTGAATGACGCCCAAGTGAACTACACCACCACAGAAAAAGAGTTATTAGCTGTGGTGTTCTCCATTGACAAGTTTCGTTCTTACATACTTGGGATGAGGGTAATAGTGCACACAGACCATTCTGCCCTGAAGTATTTGTTCACGAAAAAGGATGCAAAGCCTCGATTGATACGGTGGATCCTGCTATTGCAAGAATTCGACCTTGAAATCAAGGACAAAAAAGGGACAGAAAATCAGGTGGCAGATCACTTGTCAAGGTTGGAGAAGGGACAGAGTCTACCAACAGATGAAACAAACATACTGGAGACCTTCCCAGACGAGCAGCTCTTTGCTGCCGCAATCACTGCCGCGACAGCCATGGCGGCAGGTAAGTCTTCTGAACTCCCCTGGTATGCTGATTTCGTTAATTTTATAGTTAGCAGAATAATTCCTTCTGATCTTAATTACCAAGCCAGGAAGAGGTTCCAAAATGATGTCAAACATTATTATTGGGACGAACCTCTTCTTTTCAATCTTTGTGCAGATCAGGTGATCAGGAGGTGTGTACCACAAGAAGAACAAGAAGACATACTTCATCACTTCCATGCTTCACAGTATGGAGGTCACTTAGGAGGCAACAAAACTGCTGCCAAGGTGCTGCAATCAGGGTTTTATTGGCCGTCACTACATAAAGATGCACAAATCTTCTACAAGAGTTGTGACAGGTGCCAAAGGACAGGAAACATCTCTAGGAGAAACGAGATGCCACTGCAGAACATTCTAGAAGTCGAAATCTTCGACGTTTGGGGGATCAATTTTATGGGACCTTTTCCATCTTCATGTGGAAATTTATACATCCTCCTAGCAGTGGATTATGTCTCTTAGTGGGTTGAAGCTATCGCCACTCAAAGGAATGATGCCAAGATAGTCCAAAAATTTCTACACAAAAACATTTTTTCTAGGTTTGGCATCCCTAAGGCGATTATCAGTGATGAAGGGAGACATTTCGACAATAGGGTTATTGTTGCCGCCTTGAAGAAATATGGTGTCAAGCATCGGATCGCGACAGCATATCACCCACGGACCAATGGATAAGCTGAGATATCCAATAGGGAAGTTAAGAACATTCTTGAGAAGATTGTTAAGCCAACTAGGAAAGATTGGTCTTTACTCCTCAATGATGCGTTATGGGCATATATAACAGCTTTTAAGACTCCATTGGGCATGTCTCCATACCGATTGATTTATGGGAAAACCTGTCATCTGCCTGTCGAGATAGAGCACAGAGCATATTGGGCGATCAAGGTAGTGAATATGGACTTGGACAAGGCAGGTCAGAAAAGGCTGTTAGATCTGAACGAGATTGAAGAAATACGGACAATGGCCTACGATAATGCAAGAATATACAAAGAGAAAACAAAGAAGTGGCATGACAGGAAGTTGCTGCCACGACAGTTCTGCCCAGGGCAGCTTGTATTGTTGTTCAATTCTATACTGAAACTCTTCCCAGGGAAACTGAAATCTAGATGGTCTGGCCCATTCCAAGTCGTACAAGTTTTCCCCATGGTGCCATCACAATCCGATCATTAAAAGACGGGCACCAATTCAAAGTCACCGGATAGCGCCTCAAGCATTATCAGGGGACTGAAGCCCCAGGAATGCAGGAAGTGGTTACCTTAGGAGATGCCCCACCTGGCAGCCCTAATTTAACCTAAATTTTATTTTTATTTATTTTTATTATTTATTAGGTAATAAGGTTTATTTTATTCGAATAATGTTTTTATATTTATTTTTTTAGGAAATAAAGGAGTCAAGAAGAACAGGAGAAGTGAACTCAGCCCACCACCCATCCATCAGCCCAACAAAGCCCAATATAGAAGCCTGTCCTTCTAGTTGCCGCGGCAGACACGGGAAAGACAGGTTGTCACCAGACTATCACGACAGACGCGGAAACGTGTGCCAGACGCGTAACAGACGCAGAAATGCGTGTCAGACACGTCAGACACGCTAAAGCTCAATAGACGCCCCGTTATTCACGTCTGTCGTTACAGCTTCAAGGGGCAGCAACTCCCCTTCTATTAAACCCCATTTCATTTTCATTTCATTCACTTCTGCTTTTCTTACTTGCTCTCCCCATCCAGTTTTCATTTGCTTTATTTTACTTTCAACAACCCTTGCACTAACATGTCTTCCAGAAGAACCCGCCGCAATGCTGCTTCAACTTCTTCACCGGCAGCACCTACCCCACAATCCTTTGCTACTAGAGATTTATGGGAAGAAAGAGGCTTTATTTACAGTCCAAGAGCAGTCAATATGGGCCTCAAGCCTTTCATCGCAAGGACGATTAGAGCCCTCTTGTGGGAAACATTCGCAGAGCAACCAGCAGAAATGAATGAAACGCTGGTAAGGGAATTATATGCTGCCATCGGCAGCAGGACGACAATAGCAGTGACTGCCCGAGGGACATAAGTGCAGTTCACAGCCGAGCACATCAACTCTTTCTATGGCCTCTACTTCGGCCCCAACGATGATGCTCACCAGCAGTTCCTTGACACTCTAGACGATGCTGCCTTCGACGATGTCATGGCAGAAGTGACAGAAGAAGGGACTGAATGGAACACGAGCCACAAAAATCCCCACACAGTGAAGAGGGGGCAGCTGCTGCCGGTGGCCAAACTGTGGAACGCCTTCATTAAGAAGAGGATTCTGTCGTCCTCACATCATACCACCGTGGACCAGTAGAGGTTAGCCCTAATACACTCCATTATCAATAAACGACCCATTAATGTGGGGAGTTATATACGAGAGAGTATTTTGGACTGCGCCCATAGATCGACGGCCCTCCTCTACCTTCCCTACCTTATCACGTCCCTCTGCCGCTGTTATGCCGTGCCGGAAGCCAACACCGATCGCATAGTGAAGGGACGGGGCTGGACAGACAAAAATATCATCAGCCTCATGGAGCTGACAGTAGCAACCCCCCTCTCTTCCTTCAACCCTGCTGCCGCCCCAGCTGAATCGTCAGAGCAGCCCAACCCTGAACCTGCCGCCGTAGCAGCTGCTCTGACAGACCCATCCACTCAAATCCTTGCTGCTATTCAGAGGATGGAGGACAGACAGTTGGGTCAAATGACATTCATCAAGGATTTTGCCACATCCACGGTAAATTTCATTCACCATACTTTAAATTTTCCTGATGTTGTCTTTCCCACCTTCCCTGCCCACTACTTCACCGTCCCCACCCCGGCCCACACACCTACACCTACTGCCACAGCACATACACCATCTGCTGCCTCCATTCCATCACCTGCCCCGACGGCAGCCGGCAACCCTTAGGCCGAAACATCCGCCCGAGGAACAAAGCGACCGGCACCCTCGGATGACATTGCTGCCTTTGTAGCTGGGTTCTTTTCTTCCTCCGTCTGGGCAGAAAGCGACGCCGAACCATCTGTTCAGAGGACCTTAGAGAAAGAATTTACACCTGTCAAGAGGCAGAAAAGAATAGCCAACAGGAAACTTATGCCAAAGGCCAGCAGCAGCAGCATCAGTAGCAGCGACAGCACCAACAACAGCTCTAACATCCAGGTTTTAGAGCAACCACAACAGTCTGCCCCAAAGCCCAGAATCCGCCACCAAATCCGCCTCAGCAGCAGCAGTGAAGACAGTGCTTAAAAAATTTAAGTTTCTTTTTTTCTTCTTATTGATGCCTGGTATCTCTATATTTTGTGATGTACTGCCTTCAATTTCATTTTGTCATTTGCATTGAGGGCAATGCAGCCCTCGAGTTTGGGGTGGCAACCCTCCATTTTAATGGAGTCTAAGTACATCTTAGTTAATTATTGTGTCTTTTACTTATTTATTTTTTCTCTTAAAAAACTGAAAAACTTAAAATTTTGGCTTAAAACTGTGAATTGAAGTTACCTGTCGTGACAGCTCTGTCGTGGCAGCATCTTTAGGATAGTTTAAGGAGAAGTTTAGAGCCTTTCTATAGTTCTGAAAACTTAAAAACCATTGTGACTGTTATACTGCTTAGACTTCTTTTAGCCAAACTAGAATAGGAAGCTTAGTACTTGAATAGCCCCTAGAGGTGCCTAACACTGGCTCTAGGAAAGAAGTTTAGCAAAAGAGACTCAAAAACCCTAGAGGTGCCCTAAACCGGCTCTAGGAAGCTAACTAGAGGTGCCTAAAACTGGCTCTAGTAAAACTTTAGAAATCGAGTCAAAACAAAGAAATCAAAGAAGCATGAAAATGTGCCTTCAAAAAGATAAACTTTGGCATAAAAATTCGAGTTAAGAAGTTGAATATTCTAGTGAAACTAAGAGAGTCTTAGCATATAACTGTTCGCATGCATGCACACACTGCACGAGGACTATAGTGAGATTCCGGACAGATCCTAAATTATCCGACAGGTTGCTGCCGTCACAGGGAACGAACGAAAGGTAAGGGAAAGTTCACTGTTTGAAAGCCAAAACAAAAATATTTCATTTTTCTTTTAGGTCTTAGTGCTTGAGGGCAAGCAAAAACTTGAGTTTGGGGGTGTGTTGAGTGTGTAAAAGTTCTATTATTTACACCCTTTTTAACCCATATTTCTGCTGCATTCAAGCATCATTTCATTGCATTTAGGTTAGTTTACAGCAAAACATCACAAATACATTAAAGGCACAGATTCTACTAAAGAATGGCTGATTTTGCAGGTTGCTGCCATAGTAGACGAAGAAGGCAGGCGCAGGGCAGAGAAGCAGAAGAGCTGAACTAGACAAGCAGACAAAGAGGACGAAGCTGCCATGGTGCCGCCGTGACAGCAGAGGACGATAGCAAGTTAGTGGAGAAAAAGCAAAGTGGACCTCGATAGATAGAGAAAATTCTACTCGTCTGTCGTGTGAAAACCTTATATTTTTCCAAGCCCCGGATCAAAAGATATGTCAAGCCCAAAGCTCAATGAGAGAAAATCCCAAGAAATAAGGAAAACGGCTGGAAAGTAGGTTCCTTGAAGATTTAGTCTTTATTAGAATCATACTTTTAATTAAAATTGTAATCCTTGTTAACTTAGATAACTTGAGCCCAAAGCTTATATAAGGGCATATATTTTAACCTAGGGGAGAGATCAGACCCCATAACCGATAACCAAAAACCCCTAGCCGTTTACCCGCCGCCGACATGTTCTAAATTCCCCCTAGGGCCACGGGTTGATTTGTAAAGTGGTTGCAAGGGTTGTTTTGTTTTAGGAATTTTCAGTTCAATAAAATAAACTTCAAGTTTTGGTTATTAATATCTTGCAAGAGCATCGGGAGAGCATTGGGAGGTTATCTATTTACTTAGCATCGGGAGAGTTAAGTATACGAAAGAAATAAGAGCAAGTTCTCTAGTTTATAGTTGAACTATCTCGTTCCTAGGGATAGGGCGAGGTTAAGTGGCTAAAGAAGAATTCATACACATCGGTGTTCATCCTTCGATTCACGCCGGGAGGTATCATCAAGACGTGATCATCGACAGACTTGGACCTAGGGATAGGCCAAGGAAGATTTGGGATTCTTGCCAAACTTGAAAGTATCGAGTTGAGAAGTTGCTGCCGTGACGATCAACGGACTGCCGCTGTGACAGGTGCTGCCGCGACGGGTGACGACGACAGAACTGGATTTCCTAAACTCTGCAATACCTGCACTACTGAGCAATTCAATACCAGCCCATTCTCTCTATCTTGATATCTTTACTCGTTTATTTACGTTTACTTTATTATTTTCGTGACAACTCTCAAATATTTCCTTTACTTTCGTGCAGTGAATTAAGGTGAAGCTATTAGCCCAATCCCTGTGGAGACGATATCCGATACTTCGTATCACTTTACTACTTGCATCGTGTATACTTGCACTACCATTGCGATAGACTATTTTACACGCAACAAGTTTTTGGCTATTAATATCTTGCAAGAGCATGTTTAACTGCATTTTAGGTTAAGTTTTGCATAAACATCACATTTAGATAAAATTGCGCAGATACTGCTAAATTTGGTTACTTTTGCAGGTATCTGTCGTGGCAGCAGCCGTGACAGCATCCAGGGCAGCAGTCGTGACAGCACCCAGGGCAGCAGCCGTGACAGCACCCAGGGCAGCAACCGTGGTAGCATCCAGGGCAACAATCGTGGCAGGCGCTAGGCATCGATGCAGAAAATCTGGAATGAGCAGTCAAGGAAGACGTTGCTGCCATGGTTGCCGTCGTGACAGCAAAGGACGACAGCAGTTTTGTGGAGAAGATGCAAAGTGGACCTCGACAGATAGAGAAAATTCAGCCCGTTTGTCGTGTGAAATCACCATATTTTTCCAAGCTCTAGATCAGAAGATATTCCAAGCCCAAAGTTCAAGGAGAGATAATCCCAAGAAACAAGGAGGACGGCTGGAAAGTAGATTCCTTGAAGATTTAGTCTTTATTAGAATCATACTTTAAAATAAAGTTGTAATCCTTGTTAAATTAGAAAACTTGAGCCCAAAGCTTATATAAGGGCATATATCTTAACCTAGAGGAAAGACCGATTACCCTAGCCTCCTTCCCAAATTCTGTCGTTTTCCTGCCCTCGACATTTTCTAAAATTCCCCCTAGGGCCACGAGTTGATTTGTAAAGTAGTTGCAAGGGTTGTTTTGTTTTAGGAATTTTCAGTTCAATAAAATAAACTTCAAGTTCTCTTATTTTGGTTATTAATATCTTGCAAGAGCATCGGGAGAGCATTGTGAGGTTAACTATTTACTTAGCATCGGGAGAGTTAAGTATACGAAAGAAATAAGAGCAAGTTCTCTAGTTTATAGTTGAACTATCTCGGACCTAGGGATAGGACGAGGTTAAGTGGCTAAAGAAGAATTCATTCACATCGGTGTTCATCCTTCGATTCACGCCGGGAGGTAACATCAAAGACGTGATCATCGACAGACTTGGACCTAGGGATAGGCCAAGGCACATCTGGGATTCTTGCCAAACTTGAAGTACGGAGTTGAGTGTTTGCTGCCGCGACAATCAACGGACTGCTGCCGCGACAGGTGCTGCCCGCGACAGGCGCGACGACAGTACTGGATTTCCTAAACTCTAAAATATCTGCACTACTGAGCAATTCAATACCATCACATTCTTTGTATCTTGATTTCTCTACTCTTTTATTTAAGTTCTCTTTATTATTTTCGTGACAACCATCTTAAATATTTTCTTTCCCCTTCTGCAGATAGCGAAGGAAAGGGTTAGCCCAGTCCCTGTGGAGACGATATCCGATACTCTAGTATCACTTTATTACTTGCGACGTGTACACTTGCACTCAATTGCGATAGACTATTTTACACGCAACAAGTTTTTGGCGCCGTTACCGGGGACTGGCAACACACTCTTACCCTAGCTTCTGCACTTTTCTTTTCTTTTTCCTTTTATTTTTTTTATTTTCTTTTTCTTTTTCTATTTTTATCAAAAAAAAAAACTCAGGTGAAATACAGGTCCAAGGGCATCAACATGTCAGGAAAAACCATTCGAGAGCTGATGTGGGGAAGTTCTTGCAATTACCGTGAAGGTAATTATGCACTCGAAAGTTGTCCCCAATTTTTCGATGAATATATGGACAACCAACGAGGGAACCAACAAGAACAAGATATGCTGCCACAATAGCAACAGGGGCAGCAACTGCCGATGCCACAGCAGCAAAAAAAATTACGGTACGATCAAAACCCGCAAAATTTTTTATACCATAACAGTTTTGCTGCAGAACCCGACCTGCCCTGGCAATGTCATCATCCTCAAGAGTAGTCAAAATCCTTAGAAGACACACTGAAAGCCTTCATGGCACTCACTCAAGAAGTGTCGGCTTCTATGGACAAAAGTATCGCCAAGATGGATGCACTCTTGAGCAGACCGGCCCTTATTCATGCCACAGATGAACCTGAAATCCTGAAGCAAGGTGACGAGGATGCCCATGTGAAGGAATACCCAACATATGATGAGTCTGAGCAACAACTTGCCATGGCAATGATCGAGGAGCCGGAATGGAGCAACACCGCGACAACGCCGAGTGAAATTCAAGAGAATATCACGGCAGCAACTACTTCCGAGGCAGAAACCCCAGTCAAAGCGGAAACTGCCGCCTCGGCAGCAACTGTCACCTCGGCAGCAACTGCCGCCTCGGCAGCAACCACATCAGAGGCAAATTCTCAACCCACTACCTCGATTTATCTGACCAAGATTGCACACATCCATCCCTGTCATGGCACTCGCACGACCACCTAGAAGAGCTACCCAATGACAATGTCTCGCCGATGGAATATGAGCAGGTAATAAACGAACCTTTTGAATTCTTTGAAAACTCACAAATTCCATTGCAGGTATTATAGGAACCAAAGCCGGTGGACATAGAATCATCAAAGTCTCTACTGATGGAGATCTACGAGTGGTCAACAGAATTTGGTATAGAGAGTGATGGCACTTACCAATGTCCCATTGACCTACAAAGTAACCTGACAACGGACTGTCAAAATAACTGGCTGTCGCAGCAGCAGACACGACAGCAAGGGCTACATTCAACCACAACAACATTCAACGAAAACAAGGTAAGTTTGTGGTCGAATGTCAATTTGATTTTTTCTAATCATATATTCATGCCCTGAGAAACATTACCAAGAAGGGAGGACTTCATGGACTACAAAGGGAAGAGAAAGAAAGGAGCCTCCACCATTAGAATAATCACCAGATGGAGGGTACGGATGGACTTCAAGAAGTACCGGAAACGAACCATCAAGCATCAATAGAACAGGGAAGTAGTTACTTTAGGAGATGCCCCTCAAGGCACTCCTAATTTAACTTAATTTATTTTATTTTTATCTTATTTTATCTTTATTATTTTAGGAATTAGAAATTTGATATTGGTTTTTAGTTTATTTTTGTTATTAGGTAAACAAAGAAAAACCCTTGCAATGACGATACAAGCAACCCGAGGAAGCTCTGCCCCCACCCCTGCCGCGGCAGCACTCATACTCTCAGGGCAGCACCCACAGCTCCTCTGACAAAGTCCAAAGAGACTGACTGCCGACAGCTCCTCATCCAAAGCTCCAGCAGTAGCGACGACAGCCGCACAACTTAAGTTTTCTTTTTCTTTTTCTCTGTCGCCTGCTATATATATTATCTTTTTGTGATGTTTAACTTTTCTGTCTTTTTTATTTTCTGTTTTTCATTTTTATGTCTTGTGTCATGCATTGAGGACAATGCAACCCTTGAGTTTGGGGGTAGGCAGTCCTCCTAATTATTAATATAACATTGCATTTAGTTTTCATTGTGTCGCATTTATTTTATGCAAAAAAAAACTAAAAACTAAAAAAAAGATGAAAAATATTGGAAATTTTGGCTAAAAACTGTGAACTGAACTTACCTGTCGTGACAGCTCTGTCATGGCAGCGACTTTAGGATAGTTTCAGGAGAAGTTTAGAGCCATTCTATAGTTCTGAAAACTTAAACACCATTGTGACTGTTATACTGCTTAGACTTCTTTTAGCCAAACTAGAATAGAAAACTTAGCACTTAGAGTAGAAAAGAGACTAGACTCTCAGGAAACCTAGAGGTGCCTACCACTGGCTCTAGGCAGATAACCAGAGAAAAACTTCTAGAGGTGTCTATCACTGGCTCTAGACAGTTAACTAGAGGTGCTTGAAATACTGGCTCTAGTAGAAAAGAGAAGAAATTAGAAAAAAAGGAAATAACTAGAGGTGCCCGATTCTGGCTCTAGTAAGAAAAAGAAAGAAATCAGTCTCGTAAGAAAAACTCTAAACAAGCTAAAGAATAATATTCTAGTGAAACTAAGAGAGTCTTGGCATATAACTGTTCACAAGCATGCACACACTGCACAAGGACTATAGAGAGATTCCGGACAGATCCTAGATTATCTGATAGGGTGCTGTCATCACAGGGAACGAACGACGGGTAAGGGAAAGGTCACTGTTTGAAAGCCAAAACAAAAATATTTCATTTTTCTTTTAGGTTTGAATTGCTTGAAGTCAAGCAAAGATTCGAGTTTGGGGGTGTGATCAGTGCTTAAAAGTTCTATATTTTACCCATCATTTATCCTTATTTTTGCTGCACTCAAGCATGATTAACTGCATTTTAGGTTAAGTTTTGCATAAACATCACATTTAGATAAAACTGCGTAGATACTGCTAAATTTGGTTACTTTTGCAGGTATCTGTCGTGGCAGCAGTCATGACAACATCCAGGGCAGCAGTCGTGACAGCACCCAGGGCAGCAGCCGTGACAGCACCCAGGGCAGCAGCCGTGACAGCACCCAGGGCAGCAGCCGTGGCAGCACCCAGGGCAGCAATCGTGGCAGGCGCTGGGCAGCGATGCAGAAAATCTGGAATGAGCAGCCAAGGAGGACGTTGATGCCATGGTTGTCGCCGTGACAGCAAAGGATGACAACAGTTTTGTGGAGAAGATGCAAAGTGGACCTCGACAGATAGAGAAAATTCAGCCTGTCTGTCGTGTGAAATCACCATATTTTTCCAAGCCCTAGATCAGAAGATATTCCAAGCCCAAAGTTTAAGGAGAGATAATCCCAAGAAACAAGGAGGACGGCTGGAAAGTAGATTCCTTGAAGATTTAGTCTTTATTAGAATCATACTTTAAATTAAAGTTGTAATCCTTGTTAAATTAGATAACTTGAGCCCAAAGCTTATATAAGGGCATATATCTTAACCTAGAGGCATGACCGATTACCCTAGCCTCCTTCCCAAATTCTGTCGTTTTCCTGCCCTCGACATGTTCTAATTTCCCCTAGGGCCACGGGTTGATTTGTAAAGTAGTTGCAAGGGTTGTTTTGTTTTAGGAATTTTCAGTTCAATAAAATAAACTTCAAGTTCTCTTATTTTGGTTATTAATATCTTGCAAGAGCATCGGAAGAGCATTGTGAGGTTATCTATTCACTTAGCATCGGGAGAGTTAAGTATACGAAAGAAATAAGAGCAAGTTCTCTAGTTTATAGTTGAACTATCTCGGGCCTAGGGATAGGACGAGGTTAAGTGGCTAAAGAAGAATTCATTCACATCGATGTTCATCCTTCGATTCACGCCGGGAGGTATCATCAAAGACGTGATCATCGACAGACTTGGACCTAGGGATAGGCCAAGGCACATCTGGGATTCTTGCCAAACTTGAAGTACGGGGACTGGCAACACACTCTTACCCTAGCTTCTACACTTTTCTTTTTCTTTTTCTTTTTCTTTTTTCTTTTTCTATTTTTATCAACAAAAAAAAAACTCAGGTGAAATACAGGTTTGAGGAGCATCAACATGCCAGGAAAAACCATTCGAGAGCTGATGTGGGAAAGTTCTTGCAATTACCGTAAAGGTAACCATGCATTCGAAAGTCGTCCCTATTTTTTCGGTGAATATATAGACAACCAACGAGGGAACCAACAAGAACAAGATATGATGCCACGACAGCAACAGGGGCAGCAACTGCCGATGCCGCAGTAGCAAAACTTTTTATGGTACGATCAAAACCCGCAAAATTTTTTAGACCATAACAGTTTCGCTGCAGAACCCGACATGCCCTGGCAATGTCATCACCCTCAAGAGGAGTCAAAATCCTTAGAAGACACACTGCAAGCTATCTTGGCACTCACTCAAAAAGTGTCAGCTTCTACGAACGCAAGTATCGCCAAAATGGATGAACTCTTGAGCAGACCAGTCCTCATTCATGCCACAGATGAACCTGAAATCCTGAGGCAAGATGACGAGGATGCCCATGTGAAGGAATACCCAACATATGATGAGTCTGGGCAACAACTTGCCATGGCAATGATCGAGGAGCCGGAATGGAGCAACACCACGACAACGCTGAGTGAAATTCAAGAGAATGTCATGGCAGCAACCACTTCTGAGGTAGAAACCCCAGTCAAAGCGGAAACTGCCACCTCGGCAGCAACTGATGCTGAAGCAGCAACCACATCAGAGGCAAATTCTCAACCCACTACCTCGATTATACCTGACCAAGATTGCACACATCCATCCCTGTCATGGCACTCGCACGACCACCTAGAAGAGCAACCCAATGACAATGCCTCGCCGATGGAATATGAGCAGGTAATAAACGAACCTTTTGAATTATATGAAAACTCACCAATTCCATTGCAGGTATTTGAGGAACCAACGCCGGTGGACACAGAATCATCAAAGTCTCTACTGATGGAGATCTATGAGTGGTCAACAGAATTTGGTATAGAGAGTGACGGCACTTACCAATGTCCCATTAACCTGCAAAGTAACCTGACAACGGACTGTCAAAATAACTGGCTGCCACAATAGCAGACACGACAGCAAGGGATACATTCAACCACAACAACATTCAACGAAAACAAGGTAAGTTTGTGGTCGAATGTCAATTTAATTTTTTCTAATCATATATTCATGCCCTCAGAAACATTACCAAGAAGGGAGGACTTCATGGACTACAAAGGGAAGAGAAAGAAAGGAGCCCCCACCATGAGAATAATCACCAGATGGAGGGTACGGATGGACTTCAAGAAGTATCGGAAACGACCCCTCAAGCATCAATAGAACATGGAGTAGTTACTTTAGGAGATGCCCTTCAAGGCACTCCTAATTTAACTTATTTTTATTTTATTTTTATTGATTTAGGAATTAGAAATTTGATATTAGTTTTTAGTTTGTTTTTGTTATTAGGTAAACAAAGAAAAACCCTTGCAATAACGATACAAGCAACCCGAGGAAGCTCTGCCTCCATCCCTGCCGCGGCAGGACTCATACTCTCAGGGCAGCACCCACAGCTCCTCCGACAAAGTTCAAAGAGACTGCCCGCCGACAGCTCCTCATCCAAAACTCCAGCAGCAGCGACGACAGCCGCACAACTTAAGTTTTCTTTTTCTTCTTCTCTGTCGCCTGCTATATATATTATTTTTTTGTGATGTTTAACTTTTCTGTCACTTTTTTCTTTCTTTCTGTTTTTCATCTTTTGTGTCATGCATTGAGGACAATGCAACCCTTGAGTTTGGGGGTAGGCAGTCCTCCTAATTATTAATATAATATTGCATTTAGTTTTAATTGTGTCGCATTCATCCTATACAAAAAATGAAAATATTGAAAACTTTGGCTAAAAACTGTGACTTGAACTTACCTGCAGTGACAGACCTGTCGTGGCAGCAACTTTAGGATAGTCTTTAGGAGAAGTTTTAGAACCTTTCTATAGTTCTGAAAACTTAAACACCATTGTGACTGTTATACTGCTTAGATTCCTTTTAGCCAAACTAGAATAGAAAACTTAGCACTTAGAGTAGAAAAGAGACTAGACTCTCAGGAAACCTAGAGGTGCCTACCACTAGCTCTAGGCAAATAACCAGAGAAAAACTTCTAGAGGTGCCTATCACCGGCTCTAGAGAGTTAACTAGAGGTGCCTGAAATACTGGCTCTAGTAGAAAAGAGAAGAAATTAGAAAAAAAGGAAATAACTAGAGGTGCCCGATTCTGGCTCTAGTAAGAAAAAGAAAGAAATCGGTCTCGTAAGAAAAACTCTAAACAAGCTAAAGTATAATATTCTAGTGAAACTAAGAGAGTCTTGGCATATAACTGTTCACAAGCATGCACACACTGCACGAGGACTATAGAGAGATTCCATACAGATCCTAGATTATCCGACAGGGTGCTGCCGCCACAGGGAACGAATGACGGGTAAGGAAAAGGTCACTGTTTGAAAGCCAAAACAAAAATATTTTATTTTTTTAGGTCTGAATTGCTTGAGGACAAGCAAAGATTCGAGTTTGGGGGTGTGATCAGTGCTTAAAAGTTCTATATTTTACCCATCATTTATCCTTATTTTTGCTGCAATCAAGCATGTTTAACTTCATTTTAGGTTAAGTTTTGCATAAACATCACATTTAGATAAAATTGCGCAGATACTGCTAAATTTGGTTACTTTTGCAGGTATCTGTCGTGGCAGCAGCTGTGACAGCACCCAGGGCATCAGTCACGAAAATAATAAAGTAAACGTAAATAAAAGAGTAAAGATATCAAGATAGAGAGAATGGGCTGGTATTGAATTGCTCAGTAGTGCAGGTATTGCAGAGTTTAGGAAATCCAGTTCTGTCGTCGTCACCCGTCGCGGCAGCACCTGTCACGGCGGCAGTCCGTTGATCGTCGCGACAGCAACTTCTCAACTCAGTACTTTCAAGTTTGGCAAGAATCCCAGATCTGCCTTGGCATATCCCTAGGTCCGAGATAGTTCAACTATAAACTAGAGAACTTGCTCTTGATTCTTTCGTATACATAACTCTCCCGATGCTAAGTAAATAGATAACCTCACAATGCTCTCCCGATGCTCTTGCAAGATATTAATAACCAAAATAAGAGAACTTGAAGTTTATTTTATTGAACTGAAAATTCCTAAAACAAAACAACCCTTGCAACTACTTTACAAATCAACTCGTGGCCCTAGGGGGAATTTAGAACATGTCGTCGGCGGGTAAACGGCTAGGGATTTTTGGTTATCGGTTATGGGGTCTGATCTCTCCCCTAGGTTAAAATATATGCCCTTATATAAGCTTTGGGCTCAAGTTGTCTAAGTTAACAAGGATTACAACTTTAATTAAATGTATGATTCTAATAAAGACTAAATCTTCAAGGAACCTACTTTCCAGCCGTCTTCCTTATTTCTTGGGATTTTCTCTCCTTGAGCTTTGGGCTTGACATATCTTTTGATCCAGGGCTTGGAAAAATATAAGGTTTTCACATGACAGACGAGCAGAATTTTCTCTATCTATCGAGGTCCACTTTGCTTTTTCTCCACTAACTTGTTGTTGTCCTCTGCTGTCACGGCGGCACCATGGCAGCTTCGTCCTCTTTGTCTGCTTGTCCAGTTCAGCTCTTCTGCTTCTCTGCCCCGCGCCTGCCTTCTTCGTCTACTATGGCAGCAACCTGCAAAATCAGCCATTATTTAGTAGAATTTGTGCCTTTAATGTATTTGTGATGTTTTGTTGTAAACTAACCTAAATGCAATGAAATGATGCTTGAATGCAGCAGAAATATGGGTTAAAAAGGGTGTAAATAATAGAACTTTTACACACTCAACAATAATTCACAAGGTTTGGTTATTACCTACTCATTTTCCATTAGCGAGGTATTGTCATCTTGTTGCTTTTGCATGTGGTCGTGCGAAGGCCATGGCGAAAATGGATGTAAGCAACCTTTGACGAGTTGTGCCGAGGCAGTGGCTTCAGGTCTTGTCAAGGTAGTGTTCGCCGCCTCAACAGAGGTTGCCGCCTCGGTAGTGGTTGTCGCGGCATTCTCAATACTTTCTCAACCTCATTAAGTGTTATTGTGGCATTGCTTTGTTCAAGTTCCTCAACCATTATTTGGGCAACATGTTCATCATGTGTTGGGCAGTCTCTCTCATTGGATTTTCTCTTGACTTGGAGATTCTAATCATTCCTTACATATCGGGGAGTTTTCTTCATATTTCTCTTTTCCCTCTTACCTTGGGACGCTAGTATCCCTGGGCAAACCATTTTCTAGGGAATTGAAGGGTGTCGACTGTTGTGGCAGCATCTGTGTTGTCACAGCAAAAATCTCATAGAAATTTTTTTTGAGGTGTTTGATCATACCATGAGAAGTTTTTTTGTTGGTTCCTTCTTTGGTCCTCCATGTAACTATCTACACCGAAGAGGTGAGGGAAATCCTCAAACACATGATGTTCTCCACAAAAAGGCGAGATATTTCCACGGTTTTGGTTCCTTTGGCTTTTCATGGTGGGAATAGGTAAAGAAGGTCTTCATTGGAGTAATTCCTATATTCCCACATCCACTCTCGAGTAGTTTTTCTCGACAGGTTGATGTCCTTTTGACTTTTAGTGCACCTAAATTTTTTTAGATAAACAAAAATAAAAAGACAATGTAAGGAAATAAAAACGAAGACGCTATTGCCAATCCCCGGCAACGACGCCAAAAACTTGTAGTGCGTAAAGGAGTTCTCTAAATCGAGTGCAAGTGTACACTTCTGTCAAGTTATAGTATTTAAGATATCATCTGCACATGCATTGGAAGCTACTTCAGTGATTAAATTCATGCACAAGGAAAAGTAAAAACACAATTGAATTGGATTGGTTTGAGAAAGTTGCATAAACTTAAAGAAAAACAAATAATGAAAAGATTGAGAAATCAGAATAAAAAGATGGGACATATTGAGCTGTGTCGTATTGTGAAACTGTGTTGAACTCGTAAAAGTCTTGTAATGCAAAGTCGATATCTCTGCCACAACGGGTGACGGATAGAACCATGCCACGGCGGGGAACTCGGCGAGCCTTCAAGGTTGGGCAGAACGTCCTGGTCTAATTCCAACTTATTTCTTAGTTCGAATACTGTTGATGCCCACTCTTTGACAATACCTCTCGGCGTAAACCTAGATTGAACAACAATTTTCCCACGTTCCTTTTTAGTCGCCTTAAACCTAGACTTATCTCTAAGCTACGTTGATTATCACCTTAGTTGATGGGAATCGTGTTTATCCCTTTCTTGAGTTTTAACTCTCTTGAATTGAAACAGATAGATGCGCTCACAAAGATCTCTCAATTCTATTGCAAACAAAGATTAAGAACATGGTATAAACAAACCATGAATTGGATTCATAACAAAACCTTTAACTAATTACAAATGTTCTCACAACTACTAAACAAAACAATCATAACTCTAAGGAAAGTTTAGAACATAATGGAAATAAAGAAAACACAAGAATAAACTCAAAAACCTAATCTCCCTCAATGCGGTCAAGCCTTGCCTTTTTTATAGGTGGTTACATGTAAAACCCTACTTGGGGAGAAGTCTCTCTTTGGGAGGAAGTTAAGTTGGAATTAAATGCAATTAAATGTCTGCGTATTTTATTTCAAAATAACTCCTCTTTTGGGATTTCTTGGGCTGCAAGCTTCTTCCTTGTTTAGATCTCATCATGTCATCTTTGGCTGCTCTAGGACTCTATTCTTCATGGGTTTTGTTGATTCAGTAAATTCTCTTCTTCAGATCGCACTCCCTTTTATTCATTCTCCAATGTGCCGCCGCGACAGCAGTGCTGGCAGGCAGTCTGTCTCGGTAGGCTATTCTCTGACTGCATCAGTACAGTTCTTCTCTGCAGTGATGGTTGGTCCTGTGTGACTGGATGTGATCATTTTGCTTTCTCCTCCTCTCCGATCATTCTTCTCCCTACTGCCGCGGTGGGTTCAGGAGGCGGTCTCTTGTAACCTGTAATGCAAATGCAACCGAAAATAGTATCTTTTCTTCACAAATAATCATAAACATTGTAATAAGCTGAGTGAAGCAAAGATACTGTAAAACATGCATGAAAACCTAAATATGAACTAGAATGAGCTTAAGAACAGTGACAATATAAGCTAAAATGGGCATAAAATATAGGACTTTTAAGCACTTTACATGAGGTATTTGAGGTTTTTATGAACCGTGAACATGTGACATCTTTCACCATATAAATAGTGTCTCCAGATCTTGAGAGCGAAAACAATAGCAGCGAGTTCAAGATCGTTAGTCGGATAGTTAAGTTCGTGGGGTTTCAACTGTCTTGAAGCATACACTACCACGTTATATCCTTGCATCAATACACAGCCTAATCCCGAGTGAGATGCATCACTGTAAACAGTGAATTCCTTGACAGATTCAGGTTGGATAAGGATATGAGCATATATCAAGGCTTGTTTAAGCTTATCAAAAATTTGTTGTTGATTTTCGAACCACTCGAATGGTTGATCTTTCTGAAGGAGATTAGTTAGGGGCAAATCAATGGTAGAAAAGCCTTTTAGAAATCTTCAATAATACTCGGCTAAACCGAGAAAACTTCGAACCTCGCTAACATTCTTCGGAGGTCTCCAATCGAGAATAGCTTGAATCTTTTTCGGATCCACCTTTACTTGTCCAAGGAATAAAACTTCCGATAGCCAAAAATCGCACTTGGAGAATTTGGCAAATAATTGATGTTCTCGGAGAGTTTTCCAGACAATTTGGAGGTGTTCAACATGTTCCTCCTTGTTAAGGGACTAGATGAGGATGTCATCGATAAAGACGAATACAAACTTGTCGAGATAAGGCTTGAATATTCGGTTCATCAGGTCCATGAGTGTGGCAGGAGCATTTGTTAGCCCAAACGACATAACAAGGAATTTGAAGTGATCGTAACGACTACGGAAGGTTGTCTTAGGCACGTCTACATCTTTCACTTTCATCTACTAATAACTTGATCGAAGATCGATCTTTGAGAAAACCGAAGCATCTCTAAGTTGGTCGAAGAGATCTTCTATCCTCAGCAACGGATACTTGTTCTTGATAGTGATTCGGTTCAATTGTCAGAAGTCGATGCAAAGCCGCATCGAACCATCCTTTTTCTTCACAAATAAGACAGGTGCACCCAAGAGAGACGTGGTAGGCCGAATGAAGCCTTTGTCTTGTAACTCCTGAAGTTATTTCTTGAGCTCCTTCAATTCCACTTGTGCCATTCGGTATGGTGTAATGGACACCGAGTTGGTTCCAGGTTGAACGTCAATCCCGAATTCCACTTCACAAGTCGGAGGAAAACTAGGGAGTTCCTCGGAAAATTCATCGATGAATTTGAAAACAACAAGAATAGAAGGTAAGTCGAAATCATATTCATCTTGTAAAACCATTGCAGCAAATATTAAAGTAGGCTTTTGATCTATAATAGGTATGGATTCTTTTCAAAAACCCCGAAGATACAATCTCATGTTTTGACAATCGATCCAGGCTTGATGTTTACTCAACCAGTCTAAGCCTAACACTAGATCGAATTCACAATTGGGCAAGACATAAAGATCAATAGTAAAGGGTATGTTTCGAATAGCTATAGGACAAGCTCTACAGAGCAAATTGATTGGCAAGTTTCCCACTATAGGATTTGATACTACAAGGCTCGTTTTAAGAACTTTGAGTTTCATATCTAACTTACCAAGAAAGTAAGAGAATATAAATGAATGGGTTGATCCCGAATCTATCAAAGCATAAAAAGGTTTAAGGTTTAGTTCAACAGTACCAGAAATGACGTCGGGAGACTCTTCGTCCTCCTTACCACGAATGTGGTAAACACAAGTAGGGGCTCGGGACTCTTTATGAGTGGAAGCTTTCGAATAGGAGCCTTTTCCTCTCCCTTGGTTTCCAGATTGAGCTTGCCTCGAATTCTTATTTCGGCTAGAAGGTGTCGGGCTCGGATTAGCATCATTACGAGCTGGAGCTTTATCAGATTTTCTCGGGTAATCCTTGATGTAGTGATCATCACCACCACACGCAAAGCAAAGATTGGACTAGACTCGGCATTGATCGTGATAAGGTTTCTGACAATACTTACTGGTGGGAACATTTTCAAAATTTCTCGAGCTGTTAACGGAAACAATCGAGACTGCTAACTTGTTCATGGATTGGGGTCTCGGTGTGTAGTTGCTTCTAGGAGAAGGATTGTAACTTGAGGATCCTTCCTTCTGAGATTTGCCTTTCTTGGACTGCCAGCTAGATTTGTCATCTTGTTTCTGCTTCTTATCACTTCGATATCCACCCTTCCTCTTTTCCACAGCCTTCATCTTTGCCTCGGACACGATAGCTCGTTCACCAGTGTTTGGAAGTCTGTGATTCCCAGGGTGGTAAACATCATACTCAACTCATCATTCAAGCCATCAATGAACATCCGACACTTGTCTTTCTCGGTCTTAATGTATTCCGAACAATATTTACAATACTTGCAAAAGTCATCAACGTATTGTTCAATAGGTCGGTTGGCTTGCTTCAAGTACAAGAAACATCTTCGGCGATCCGACAAGTATTGCTCACTTATATACTTCTTGTGGAACTCTTCAACAAAGAACTTCCAGGTCACTGATTTAGTCGGGGCAGTTAAAGTAGTGGTTTCCCACCAGCTTAACGCTTCGTCTGCCAACAGAGCGATGGCACACTCGAGTTTATGCTCATCTGAGCATTGTAACTGCTTGGTCAGGATTTGAGTAGTGCGTTCTAGATAGTACTCGGCATCCTCTGGCTTGTCTTCATTTGCTCCCGTAAAAGTGTAAGCTCTGTATTGGGCTAGTTTGTCAATAGGGGCTCGGTTTGGTGCAACAGTTGCATGGGCAGCAGGGCGGTCTTATTTTAAATTCGATACAAGCTGGTCGAACATCTCTTTCAGGCTTAAGAGACATTCCCTTTGAACAGCTTGGATGGCATGGGCATCCTGTTGAGGCTGAGCTTGAGCTCGAGATTGATTAGTTTCTTGATGTTTTGTTTGTCTTGGAAGGTTCTGATCGAGCCTTACATTATTGCCCTGGCTAGAGGATTCTCGGGGACTTTGATCGTCCCGGGTTTCTCTTGTCTTAGACATAATATGATTGAACAAAAGAAAGGAGTTAGAAGAGCAATTACGCAAGTATACCGAGAACACAACTCCTAGGTGGCACAACTCAATCCTATATAATGCATGCAGACTCATTTTATTTCTAGGATCTAGTCCTTTAGCTCATATTGCCACTTTATGTAATAACCCTCGCCCGGGTTAAGAGCGAGGAGTGTCGGAGCTTATAACCAAACATCGACATGTAAATTTAGGGGCCAGTTTTCAATTTTTCATACAACTACTTAGTGAACAAATTACTAACATTATCAATTTAATAAAATAACCAATTCAAAGATACCGTCTAGACTTAACTAGACCATTCGAACACTAACCCATATTTTATATATCTAACTCAATTCTACTTAAACAAACATTCATCTAATATAACAATTAAATTCCAATTAAACTTGTTCATATTAGACTTAAAGATTTTTGAATGAATCCTTAACAATCGAGACTCTATGAACTTATTTGAACACTATTAAACCTAACTTAAACACCCATAACTCATTCACATATTTACAAAAAGCTTTTACTTATACTTCATCCATATATTCATATAACAAAAGGGTTATTAAGCCATACAAGTTTTACAACCATCTTAGTTATATTTACATAGCCAAAGTACCATAAAACATGACATTCTAAGCCTCAAGTTTTTACATACATTTCATATACATTTTCATTATAAGCCAAATGCATGATATTTGGACCACTAAACATAAGACTAGGCCACCAATTAGGACTACCATAAGAACAAAACAAGGCATACTTGAATTCTTCACTTGTGAATTGCTCTAAACAAGGTATTGGGAAACTTTGATCCACCTAAACATGTGTTTTGGGAAGAAGGAAAAACAAGAGCGATAAGTACTTAAAGTACTTAGTAAGGTAGCAGTTACCTAACAAATTATCAAGATTGTTATTTAAGTGTTCATATTCATTTTAATCGTGTTTATTCTAACTAGGCTTCAACTAAGAAGAGTCCATACCTAGCTTGTCCAATATGCACCATTCGAATGCAACAACTCAAGAAGTCAAGAATCCATTTCAAGTTCACATTAAATCAAGTCAAACAAAGATTAATCACAATTTCCATTAATCACACAAGCAATGTTAAGCAAGCATCAAGCTTTTCAAGCGAGGTAATCATCAAGACTCATTCGAATAGGGTAATTATCATGAGAACTTATCCTTCAAACAAGAATCTAATCAAGATTGCATTTCCATCATTATATTCATATGATTCCATTTAATTAGAAGCTCAATAATGAGTATCAAGATGCTCATTCATTATTCAAGTGACATGTCTTATTTCAAGCTTGTTAATTTGTTTTGCCTTGGTAGATAGTAGGACTAGGAAATCAAGTCTCGATAGGGTACTCAAATCACCAAAATAGTAGGGTGTATCCAACACCAATCAGTAGGGTACATACGTACCAAATCAATCCGATACTCAAAGTATCTAACAGTATGGTGTCTACAACACCAATCAGTAGGGTACACTAACGTACCATAACAATCGAGCTCTAGACTCTAAGGTATGTCGTTCTACCTAAGACCAACTAGTCAACCAAAGGCTTTCCATGTCTTTTAAATTAAGCAAAAACAATACAAGTGATTAAGTAATCAAACTTAGTGATTTCATTTCACACTTCATGTCTCTAGTAAATAGTCCATATTTCATATTCATGCTTTCATAATTCCTAACAATCAACATTAAACATTACCAAGCATCATTTCACATCCATTGGCATTAGCATATCATTCATTTCATCATTCATATAATCATCAAATCAATGGCAATCCACAACAAGTTCATGTAAAGCTAAATAACTATCAACCATTGTTTATACTAACTCATTTCCTTTTAATCCTTTCTTCCCTTAGGATAATTTACCAATATAAATTAGATTCATTTCATGCTTTCATCTATAGTATAATTTTAATCATATGACAATGGTTAGGACACTAGTCCCAACCCTAAGATTAACTACACTCATAAAACTTCATACAATTAGCTATTCTTGTTCCTTGATGTATATCCCTTTGTTCTTCCTAGATTCTTGGCCAGTCCTTGCTTCTTCCAAGGTATCCTCAATTTCTTGGTCTACCAAATCAGTTTAATCACATAACTTCAGTCAAACAAGTGCAAACACAATCCAATACAATTATGTTTTCAGTTCTGGCAGTTTGTACCCTAGTTATTAATTTGATCATATCTTTTAATTTACATGTTGATATTTCAATTAATTTATCTTGTTAGAAAGATAACTCAATTATCTTTTCAAATATATAAAGCTCATATTTTTCTAATTTCTAGATCAATTCAGATTTACATTCAAAGTCGGGTCAAATTACAGTCTTGAAACTGCCCAGGTTTCATTTTAGTCCACTTTTAGGGGTTAATTCATCTAGGACCTTTACTAGTTCATTTTAGCCCTTTAAACTCTTAAATCTCTTGTTAATCCCCTATTTTTATAAATTGAGTTTGACCTCTAAGGAGTTCATTTTGATCCTTAATTTTAACATTAATCGAGAACAGTTCATGTTTCATTAGTTTGATAACTATCACTTTAAAACAGCCCAATCCCTTGTTAATTTAGCAATTCAGCCTAACTATCATTCAATTAACTCTTCCCCTGCATTTTACTAATTTTTTACAGCCCTTAATTAAGTTCAATTCAGTCCCGATTTTATATATTTTTTGTTCAAAACAGTCCTTAACTTATTAATTAAGCCTTCTATGTGACCAGTTTCATCCTAAGGTCGGATTTCATCAAATTAATAGTACTTTCACTTGTTTAAACACTTCAATTCACTAGTAAACCCAATTTTCAGTAACTTTCTCCTCTAAATTTTCCAGATTTGATTTTAACACTATCTATTCGATTTATTACCTAAATACATCACTTAAGAACATTTTAGCATGCATGTAACAATCGGTCAGCCTTAGTTCATTTATTATCGATGTAGTTGTATCAATCTACTCAATTTAACTTAGTTATCATCTAATTCAAGTATCATGCAAGCTATTAACACAAATTAATTTCATAAAAATAGCAGCAAGTTTAATTTTTTTTCTAATCTACTACCTACTCGAAAGAATGAGAAGGTTGGAAGCTTACATTGCTTTGCTAGATCAACTTCTATGGAAAATTCAATACCATGCAAGCTTAATTCCTCCTCATCAATGGTGTTCTTTCAATTTTCTTCTCTCTCTTTCATTTCGGGTAAAGGAGAGAAGAAATGAAGATGACACTAGTTATCTCTCAATAGTCGAATTAGGTAATGTCTAATTTACCCTTTACTAGATTCTTAATCATGTAATTAACCAAGGTCAATTGGGAATTTAGGGATTTATCATGCATTCTTCCTTTTGTCATATTTTTTCGAATTGGTCATGTTGATTTGGCCATTAATTTCATTTTTTCTTTCAATTAAGTCCTTAGTGAATCTAATCAATTTAATTTAGTTTAAATTTTCAATTCGATTAAATTATTAATTTAGGAAATTTGGCTCAATTCTCCTAAACTAGGATTTAGGGTGTTACATCTGCCTTTATGGTTAACAGGATGGAGAAGTCTCGGGATGCTGCTATTCCTAGCTTTCAGTTGGCGCGGGGTCTTTTCGATGTTAGAGGTGTAGATTTTGGTGTTTTTGCGAGGTGGGCACGAATTTTGATGTGAGAAACCCCTTTGGGCCCGTGTGGGATAGTTTTGCTGCAGAATATAGAAGCATTTTAGTTTCTTCTACATCTGGTTTAGATGTGTCCTCTTCCCTGAACGAACACAATGATGATGCGAATGGAGCGGGCGATAGTGGTGCCTTGGGTGATTGTAGCGAGGGTGTATAACTATTATTTATTATTTATTTCTTTGCTTTGTCGCGTGATGGAAGAACCTGTTTTCGGGTTATTGTTATTATTATTATTATTATTATTATTATTATTATTATTATTATTATTATTATTATTATTATTATTATTATTATTATTATTATTATTATTATTATTATTATTATTATTATTATTATTATTATTATAGGTTGGGGTTCATCTTGCCTACTATTTTTACATCAATCAACTTATTTGAAAGAATCTTTATTGTAAAGAAGTTGAAAAACCTGATCATCTTTCAATTAGATTGCAAGTCTAGACGATCTGAGAGTAATTGTATTCCCCTATTGTGTAAAACGAATGATTCATTTAAGTGGTTGGCTCGTCTTTTCTTATTTCTTTATAAGCTATGATCTTTGACTTAGTTTTGTTTCATCAAAAGCTGAAACATGTCTTGCTTTACTGAATTCCGTTGGTGCCCCTGTTAAGTGGTGGAGGTGAAACACCCTATGTAATATTCTTTTGTCAAATAAATTTTTTGTTGGAAATTGAATTGTAAAAAAGACTATAATTATCTGAATAACCCATAACTGTTTTATTTTTATTTCTTCGTAGTTTGCAATATGTTGTCTTGTGCCTTTTAATTAGCTTTTTAAGTTGGTGAGGTTATTCAACGCATTTAATTTTGGGACGCTATTAATGTTTCCATATCGTAAATAGTTGTGTGAGACGAGGCGAATGCTTGTTACTCTGTGAAGTAGAACGTTGAGTTTTGGTTCTTTTCTTTGTACTCACTGGTCTTGTTTGTTTTTTATTGGTTTTTTGCAGCAATTTAAACAACTCATAGTAGACCGTGATGGGAGAAAGAGTTCTTGACTGGCAGTTTCTGGCGGTGACAGGTGTATGCGCCTACCTACTCATCTTATTGATTGGGAGTTTGACAGTTTTTTATTTCAGCTATTTATTCAGATTTTTTTTTTGAAAAATTCGAGAATTAAATGTTCAAATTGGTGGCTCTCCTTGTTGGTATGTGAAACGTCGTCGCCTCGTGTTCCCATTTGCTGCTATAAATTAGTCTCCTTTGGTCTGTATCTTCGTAACCTAATTTATGAGTAGTTTATTTGCTTTGTGTGTGATTTTCTTCTATGGCTTTGCTTATGTCATCTAGAAGAAGAAAATATGCCTATAGGAATGAGTAGGTCTTGGGATGGAGGTGGGGTATCCTTGTGGGTTGGGCTACTTGAATCGCCAGACAATAGTGTTCGGAAGGCTATGGTTGATCATCTTTAGTAAGAAGTGTCAACGGTCAATGTAACACCCTAATTTTGGGCTTAGAAGTTTAGGGTTTGGTCGGACCGGTCTGAGAAACGGTTCGAATATAAAAGGAGGTTTTAGGGAAAGCCTAGTCTGGGATGCTTTAAAAATATAGAAAATATCTAAAAATCCTACTTTAATATATATAAGAGAGTGGTGAAATCAATTTTACAAAATAAGGTTTGGAAATACTACATTTCGGTGTAGTGACCAAAATGCGATTTTTGCAAAGTTTAGTAGTGATTGTTTTGTAAAAGATTGAAACTTTGAATCTTTAAGGAGCTATTTACCCAAAATGTTTTTCTCCAGATTTTTCCTTAATTTGGGTGATTTAATTAATGTTTTAATTAAATAAAAGAAAAGGAAAACTACCTTTTGATTTTCATAACTACTTTTTCTCTAATTTTCTCTTATTACTTTTTCTCTCAAAATCCCATCATCCAAACATTTTTTCTCCAACAACTTTCACATAGATTTTCACTTCAATTGATGAGATTTCCATCATCTATTGGTTCCTAATCAATCTTGCATCAAATCCTTTTGATTTCCACATTGAATTTTCAAGGAATTTGGCCCAAATCAAGGAGAAATCATCATTTAGAGGTAATATTGTTCTTCTCCTCTAAATACTCAGTTCTTTACTGAAATTCCCAAGTTGTTAATCCTTTATTAACGTTTTATAAATGGTTTTAATGTTAGAAACATGATTTTGGCTTAAAACTCAAGATTTTGGAGGAGATCTTGAAGAATTTCGTTGTGATTGATTGGGCTCTATTTTGAGGTGGTTCTTTAATGTATTTTGGATATTAAATGATGTTAGAAATGAGGTTTTATCAATCCAATTCTGAATAGGTTGTGTTTCCTAAGTTTTTGCTCAAGAAAATGGTGGTTTTTGAGGTGTTCTTGGTATTTTGTTATAGATGGAGGTATAAGGTCGAGTTTAGGATTGTTTTTTATGGTGATTGATGTTTAGAAATGATTAGGAGTGATGGATCTTGGCTGGGTAAAGTTTTGGAAGTGTTTGGAGGTGATTTCGGTTGTGTTTGGTAGCCGAAATGTTGGTTTTAGGTAAAGCAGCGAGTTAAAGTGTGTTGGCTGAAGATTTCAATGCATGATGATGCATTAATCCTCTGCTTTGATGTGTCTAAAACAGGGGAGACATCTTCGGATACTTTTGGAGTTGATTCGGAAGCTTAATTGGTGTTTCGGCGAGCAAGCGAAATGTAATTGGTGAGTGGAGATGGTTTTCCAGCTTTGAAACGATTATTTGGAGGTTTTGGGAGCTTAGTTTAAGTCTAAACAACTTAGCTAAGCTCAAGAGTAAGTTTTCGGAAAAACTCCCTCGGATGTGCTAAGATGTGGTTTGATGCATTAGTTATAAATGTCATGTTTAATTTCTGTTTTGGAAGCATGTTTTAGCATGATTAATGTTGGTTTTGAAAGCCATGTATTGAAGGATGCTCAAGGTAAGAGATCCTTGGTTTGACATGTTATTAATTTGGTAATAATGCATGGAGATACATGATGTTAAATGGCTTTGATTAATGCTTAAAATAGTAAATTGATGATGGTATTTGGTGTATGTTGGCAAGTGATGAAATGGTTTTTAAGTACTTGAATCGGATATAGTTAGCCAGCTATAGGATTGGGTGCACCGTAAGTAAAGTCGCCTTGGATGTTGAGGGGTTGTGATTGTACCGTAAACTCCATCCAAGTACCCTAACGATTAAGGTAAGATCACAACGGTGGTTGATGTAACACCCTAAAACCACCTTAGTTTAAATCATAGGAAAACAAGGAAAGTGTAAGCATTTTACACTTTGACTAAGATTGCAATGAAACAAGAAAAGTTATGTTATATTAAATTATAATTGGATTAAAAACAACATGTATGTTCATTTGTGGTAATAGAAATTAAAATGAAAAATGTGTATATGTCACATATGTATTAGATAGTGGAATTTTATTAGATTAAACTTTATAATAATAATTTAAAGGAATTATATTATAATATATGTATAATGGAAATTAAACTTATAAATAAGTTAAACATATGTCTAATTATAAAATAGTGGGCTGAATACAGTATTATAATATATATATTTTAGTGGAATTATACATGGTTACTATGTAGCCATGTGTCCCACCCAAATCCACTCAAAGCCACACGGCTACAAGGGTGAAACAACCCCCAAATGCTATCATCTTTCTCACATTTCCTCACACAACTGAAACTAAGAGAAAATAAGAGAGAGAGTGAATTTATAGAGATTAATGCTGGAAAAATTGAAAGGGAAGCATGCATGTTCATCTTAGACTCATGTAAGTGTTCTAGCTAAAATTCTGCTCATGTTTTTGTTGAATGTTCTTGGTGAATTGATGTGTTTCTTGAATTGTTTGTGCTGTGAATTTGATTTGAGAATGATTATTGATGTGTTGATAGGTTGTATGTTACATTAGGTTGCTTAAAATGCTAGAAATTTACATGCATGAAGCTTGAATAATGAATCTGCCAAGAATTTTTAATTATAGACACCTTTCGGAAATCTGGAAAATTGAGCATGTTAGAGTCATTTCTGGAAAAAGTGTTCTGATAAAAAGTTGTAGAGGACAAAAGTTTACATGAGATAGAGGTAATAATTGCACCAAAATGTTAAGTATAGGTCTCTGAATTGCTATTAGAAGTTACTAGACTGAAACTGGATGAATCTGGAATCTTCTGGGTTAAATTGCAAAATTCGAAAAATATAGGGGTTTAAATAATGCCAATAAAATTCTGGAAATTTTTGCTTGAAACAGGGGAGTCATGGAATGAATAAAAAGTAAATGTCCAAGCTTGAATTAAGTCTCAATTGGTAGGTTAAATGCATTTAGATCACATGTAGGATTATTAAAGGATTAAAGGGGACTGTTTTGTGGAAATTGATAAATTGAGGACTTGAATGCTCTGTTTTTAAAGATGTTAGAACTTCATTGTTATGTTAATACATGTAGGTTAATGTGGTTAATAGCTTAGAATCAAATGAATTGTGAAATATAGGATTTAAATGCACTAAAGTCACTAAGTTAAGATTAGACAGATTAGGCCCTGAAATTGTCCTGTTTTCAAATGTAAAAGTGTATTAACTGGGAAATGCTAAAAATATGAGCCATACATGGTTTTAAAGGTGTGTTTATAAGCCTTCCAGAATAGTATGATATGCCTTATTTGGATTAGGGAATAAAAAGTTATGGACAGATTAGTGGACAATGCTCAAAACTGCCATGTTAAGGACAGCTTGTGTGTTTATTGTTGTTTGCTTGATTTGGTTGGATTTTTGTGCTAAGGTTGATACTAATGGATGTTATATATGTTTTAATATGATTCAAGAGCATATTGGTGAAAAGATATTAGAGGAATCAAGAGGTGATCAAACCAAGAAGAAAGGGAGAGGCATCATCATTAAGGAGACAAACTAGCTTGGAGTATTGTGAGTGTAGTTTTGTTTAAAGTGTTAGGATTAGTATCCTAACCTTGTTATTTTTTATTATTAGATAACATGAAGGAAGCATGAAATGAACCTAATAATGGTTGGTAAAAACTAAAATGCTAAGGAAGAAGGATTAAAGGAAAGACTTATGATATGTTGACTATGCTAGTTAGATAAGCTTACTTTGGCCTAGATATGTTACATTGGGTGAATGATTGAATAAACCATATGACATGAACTTATATGATGAGTTTAGCTACTGTATTTTGATGTTTACATGATGAAAATGATAATATGTGCTTGCTGATTTTTCATGTTATCATGAATTGAATGATTGCTCTAAAATAAAGATCGATATTGTTACATGTTTGGTGAATTGTTGAATAACAAGCTATTGGTTTTGTTAAACATATAAGTTAAGATAAGACCTTGGTTTGATTAGTGTCTATAGGTAGAAGGGCATGCCTTAGAGTCATTGAGCTCCTCTGATTATTGTTAAAGGATGGTGGTTAGTCACCAATATTCCTTAAGGTGGTAAGTCACCTTGATGCTATGGCATCCTCTGATTACATGTTACAAGTTGGTTACAAAGCATTGACACCTTTAGGTACCCAAAGTCACATGTCACATGTAGACTCGATTACCTTGTTCATTAATCATCCAAGGCAACATATTTAAAAGTTACATGACTTGAAAGATAAGTACTTAAATGATAAGTACCAATGAAATGAAATTGATATGCCTAATTGCCTTGTATATGCTAATGCTTTTAAATGATGCTTGTTGTTGTATATGATAATGTTTTGATTGATACTTGCTATATGAATGAACATAAAAGTATATTGTTTATGTTGCATCAATGGTTACTTGAAATGGTTACAAGATTAGCTAAGTCTACTTATGCATGATGGACTAGCTAGGTGAACTTTTGATTAAAGCCTAGTTAGATAACCTTAAAGATTGAATAATGCTCTAAAAGATAGAAATTAGTAAAGTTTAGGGCTGCCTCACTAAGTACATACCTTGTACTTATCACTCTTCTGTTCCCTTCTTCCAAAAATTTCAGGTACTAGTCCCGAAAGCTAGTCGATTGTCCTAGAGAGCTGACCTTGAAGTCCAAGCACCAGTATGACTCTTTTGGTTATTATAGTTGGTGGCATAGATGTATATAAGTGTCACATGCATATGATACATGTATTTTGGGTGCTTGACATGTAAATGTTATGTTTAAAAACTTGATTATGTAATATGTATTTTAACATGCTTAGTGCTTCGGTTGTGTAATTAAGTACTAAAGGACCACGATATATATATATATATAGGAATGATGGTTGCTATGGAATTTAAAGTATGCTTGTATGATTTGCTTATATGACCAAATGATCATATGATTGAATTAGAGTTGTATAATAATTTAGTCGAACCTTGAATATTCCTATTGAGACAGAATATGATTAAAGTGTGCTTGTATGATTATGTGATCTTGGAAAATTGATTGTGTTAATGAGACATGAACTATAGGATTGTAATATGCATCCAGATGTATGATATAAAATGAAGATTAAAATGTATTGCCATGCTTAGTTAGAAATTACCTAGGGAATGAGCCTTCTTTATATGTAAGATTCGAATAGGGTAGATTAAGAAATTGGTTTGGTAACATGATTATGTAATGGTTGTTGAATGTATAAGCATGATTAAATGATTATCTTGTTGTGTTAGTACATGTATGTAATTGTTATGATTGTAACATGATTGCTTGTATGTAATAGTTAAGGTTTTTGTTAGCCCACATATATGTATGTTTACATTTTTGGTTGAATGTTAGAGTAATCTTCCGCATGTATATGTAGTATAAATCTAAAGTATGTTTCATAAAGAAACTTGTATGTCAAGTATGTTATGATAATTGGAATTGCTTATGCATGTCATGAATATGTATAATATGAATCCGAATAGTAATACGCTGCAAATGTAACGCTCCTCGCTCGCATTCCCGGACGAGGGGTGTTACAGTTGAAATTCCGTGTGTGGATCTTGTGTTATGTGTCCCTTACTCTCGTTAGTGGAATTATACAACTACCGATAAGTGGTGTTGAGGGGTTGAGATTGTACCGTTATACTCCACCACGGGTGTCACATCAATAGAGGGATTGCTCTTGAGTGTGAACCTTGTGTAGTCCGGTAGTGTGTATGAAGCGTATGGGACAACGCTTGTAATCCGCGTATCCGATTGTGTTTTGTGTTGAAATGGTTATGAACTATCACTTGAAAGCCAATATAATGTATTTAAATGTAACGAAGCATGAGATGCTTGAAAATGATGCAAGGTAGCATGAGAAAGAGTTGAGCATGTGGTTTTAAAGATTGTTGAAAGTGTTTTCTAAAATTGCATTGTTGTATTGGTTTTACTTAGAGCATGTCTCACTAAGCATTTGTGCTTACGCTCTCTCTTTTACCAATAATGCAGATAATTGAGGTGTTTAAGGGCAACAAGGAGGTTAAGTGTGTCCAAGGGAATCCAAGCTCATGTATGGTAAAGTTTTCGTACACTATTAGTTTTGATAATTTGGCAATGGGAATCTAAACTTTGTTTTGGGAGATGTATTAAACTCCCTAAGGTTGTGGCATGTGTGCCTTGATTGATTTGAATTGTAAATGGCCTTTAATGCTTGATTTGAGGTTTGTTTGCCTACTTGGTTTTTGATAATAGGAAGCATGCCTCTAGACATGTGAAATTTCATGTTTGATGTTATGAATGTGTTTAGGAGTTCTAAACATGCACCTTATATGTTGGATGACTTGTTGGTAGGTTTGGGAAGTCGTTAGGATGAGTTTGAATGGGTTTACGTATGAAAAACCAGCAAAATCTGCAGTTTCTGGGCAAACCGTATCAAAACACTCTCTGGCGTATCGAAACGGGGGCCAGTAATGGCCTTCGTGTTTCGAAACGGCTGGAGGTTGTTTCGAAACGATTTGGCTACTAGAAGGCCTCATTTCGGAACCAGTCTCGGAACCAACCCGCATATCGAAACGGTCAACACCGTTTTGATCCTGTGTTTCGATACGGCAGGTGGGTGTTCCGAAACAGGAGACCGTTGGGCACTGATTTGAATGGTGCTGAAGTTTGCAAGCTTTACATTTTAGTCCCAAATGTTGATGTTGCAATTGCTTGGGTTTGAGATGTCCAATTAAGTTGAATTTTGGCAGAGAAGCATGTAATGTGACTAATTTCATATTGGTAACTTAAAAATCAGTTATGACCTTCTAATTTATAGAAATTACATTTTGGTCCCTAAACTTGTAATAAGTGCAATTGAGTCCCTCTTTGATGTTCGATCGATGTGCCTTTCTCATATATGTTTCATGAGTACTCACTTAGAGTTAACGTGTATCTAGACAATATTAAAAAGAAAAAAAGGTCGTTAATCAAGGTTGACTTTCGGGTTAACTTTGGTTTTCCCCGTGTAATCTTCGTAGTTCGGGTCAACCGTCTAGGCCGGGCTAAGGGGGTTACAGTCAATATATTTGGAAAGTCTTAGGTGCAAGGCTTTTTCGATTACTATTGGATGCTGGTGTTTGTTACTACATCAAGAGGCGACGTTTTGTTGGGCATTATATTGATGTCATTGATTTTTTCTTAGTTTTTGCAGGCTCCCTAGGGTGTGTCATCAGAATGATTGTTCGTTTGATAGTTGTGGTGCTTGTGGTATCAGCAACCATGGTGACAATCGGTTCGCACCAGATGATATGTAAAGCAGAACTGAAGCGGAAATGGGAGAGATGGTTGTGGTTTCCATGTACTCTGCCTAAAAACATTAAGAAGTCTAATTTTTTGAACTGAGAAATTTGCGGCTCATTTATGGGCTTCTCCTGATCGAGTTTGCTGGTAATAAGAATTTCGTGACTTTGAGGAATGTAGAAATTGATGATGCGCTGATTTTCTTTTTAGGATTTGGGTTCTTGCCCCCTAGTTATGAGAAATTTGTGGGGGTTAAGTTACAATGTTGGAATTATGTTTTTATTTTAGTGTTTGTATTGTATTTTCTTTTCTTTAATGTGTCGATGTACTCATGGAAACTTTTGTTGGTTATAAATTTGTTAGGTAGACTAGAGTGTTCGCTTGTTTTGTTTTTTTATTTTGTAGTTGCGAACATGACTATTTTGTTGGGGTAAGGTTGTTCAGATGCCTTTCCTCATGAATCATGTGTCGCTCCAGCAGCGACCATGTATTACTAATTGATATGAAAATGCTATTTTTTCGTGTATCAAGAAATTTGTTTTAGATTAGTGTGTTGCTTACTTTTGTATTTTCATGCTTTGAGAGCGGTGGTACGATAATATGGATTTTGAACGTTTCCTACCTTTGCAAGGTAAAAGGTGACGAACTCGTGTTCCTTTTGCGATCGAATTCTTGGGGGGCTCGCTTTGCGTCGTTTTTCATAAAACGATATTACTTTCTTGGAGCGGACTATACATTTACATAGTTGGGTAGAATCGCGAGGACTTTTGCCCCCGAGTGATATTACCTTTGTGATGATGTGTTGATTTGCATATGCGCAAATTGATCGTTTTATTATGTTATAGCTTAGAGGGGATAGATACTTGTTTATTATTATATTTTTTCTTTAAATATTGAGCTCGGATTTGGAGGGGTAAACGATGAGGTGAACACCCCGCCTCCCTTTGGAGGAATATTTGCAACGATATAATTTGCATATTCTGTGTGTTTTTGTGCCATACTCCGAGTGTCATGCTCTATAGGAATGCGAAGCAATGTTATTGTTTATGGATTCGTGTTTGAGAATTGTAGTTGTTTGTGTGGTTTATAATGTTGTGCATATTGGAGTTTGCTTGCTTTAGATAAGATCACTATCCTAAGTTGGACGGGGTGTTTCTTTCGATATCGCATTCTTGGGGCGACTTATGGTGGGTATGCTTGTGAGATTTTAGATTGAGATACTCCTTTTCCCCTGCATGAGGTAGGTTGTGTTTTTGTACATTTACTTACGTGTGCATTGATTTATTCGTTGCTTATTTGATGGAATTAGATATTAACGCCCTATTCTTTTGTTGTATGCGAATAATTTAAGGGGCCCCCTTTTACGCGTAACTAGCTGGTTTCTTGCGGGGGTTTGTTATGCTTTTTTGCGTTATTGGCTAATTTGTGGGAGGACTTTTGTTCCTAGGTAGTAAAATATTGTGGTTTAATGTTCGCCGCTGTCAGGTAAGTGGCATATGCAGGAAGATTGGTGTTATTTGTTTCCTTGTTTTAAATATGTTCGCAATCAACTTTGTAATAGTCTTATTCGAATTGTTGTGCGGTGAATTTGGTTGTGTGTATCTGCTTCCAATATTGAGAGCTTGTGATACTTTGAGGGTGGTGAAGAATCTTTTGTTGTATGCATGCATGCTCCTTTAAAATAAAGGGATTTCGTTTCTTCTGAAAGTCAAATATATTGTGTAGTATGTTGCAAATTGGGGGATTCATGCCCCCTAAATGAGGTTTTTATTTTGATTCGGTTGTTTTGGAGACAGCAATCATTGATCTTTTTCATCTTTGCAGTCGCTTTTCTATGCGCACCCACTTCGGGAGCGACTAGCTAGCTTTTTCATCTTTGCAAACGTTTTTCTATGCACACTCACTTCGGGAGTGGCAAGCGAGCTTTTTTCATCTTTTCGGTCGTTTTTCTATGTACACTCACTTCAAGAGCGGGTATCGAGCTTTTTTCATCTTTTCGGTTGCTTTTCTATGCACACTCACATCGGGAGCGACTAGTGAGTTTTTTTCATTATTTTGGTCGCTTTTCTATGCACACTCACTTCGTGAGCGGCTAGCTAGCTTTTTACATCTTTACGGTCTCTTTTCTATGCACACTCACTTCGGGAGCGGCTAGTGAGCTTTTTTCATTTTTGTGGTCGTTTTTCTATGCACACTCATTTTCGAAGTGACTAGTGAGCTTTATTCATCTTTGCGGTCGCTTTTCTATGCACACTCACTTCATGAGCGGCTAGCGAACTTTTTTATATTTTCGGTCGCTTTTCTATGCACACATACTTCGGGAGCGGCTAACGAGGTTTTTTCATCTTTTCGGTCGCTTTTCTACGCACACTCACTTCGAGAGCGGGTAGCGAGATTTTTTCATCTTTGTGATCGCTTTTTTATGCACACAAAAACACATTATTAGGAAAAAGGCATTTATTTAATTAAGCACTTGAATATAATATTAAACACACAAGTTAAAAGAATCATAAAAGGTTAAAACAAAACACATGTTGAATTAAAGAAGTTAGGTTGTACATTTTCTTGTTTGGTGTGTTTCTGTTCGTTGATTAGTGTTGAGTTGTAGGGTGCTCGGTTCCTTCAACCAATATGGCTCACCAAGTGGTGAAGAGGTGAATTTTTTGGTGGATATGGTGTGGAAGCTAAAACAAAGATGACACAATGATTTTAGAGTGGTTCAACCTTCTAACCAAGGTCTACATCCACTACCTTAGCTTCCCACTAAGGATTTCCAATCAATCCACTATTGATTCGTCCCCTTTTCTAGGCTTAGGAGGAAACCCTTATACACTGATCA
This sequence comes from Hibiscus tridactylites, assembly GCA_958450335.1. Lineage (NCBI taxonomy): Eukaryota > Viridiplantae > Streptophyta > Magnoliopsida > Malvales > Malvaceae > Hibiscus > Hibiscus tridactylites. Next base: position 53,473,829 of record OY288286.1, on the reverse strand, counting down.
AGCTTTCTACCCAAAGCCTTGATCAAACCCTCTTTCCAAAAGAAAAGAAATATGCAAACTTAAATCCCTCTAATAGGTATTTGTTTGCTCAATAATGCACTCACCCAAAACCTAAAACACTTGAGCAAATTTGACAATTTTGGCTCACTAGTGTTTGTCTATACAAGAATTGACAATTTAAGTACAAAGACACTTTTTGGTCATTTGTTGATTGACAATTGAAGCATTAACCATATCTTGATGCTTGGAGGTCCCTTTTATACTCTTTGATGAGTTTGTAGCCGTTATTAGCCGTTGGGGTTGAATTGGAGCCGTTGGGGTTGAATTGGAGCCGTTGAGCAAATTATTATATCAAAACATTAGTTCTACAATTAGTCGCCACCTTTCGTATCTCTGATATTGGGCATGGCTACTGAATGGCTTGAGGCTTTGCTCCGGACGTCGTTTGTGAATGTTCGCTTCAACTGTCGAAGAAGTCGGGGAGGGATTGCTCTATTTACCAAGTTTTGTGGCTTCGGACCTAATCAGCAGGGACTGTCTCCTTTCCTTTAGCTAGATAGTCATAAGGATCGCCTAGATTCCTCATCTGAACTCTTTTTGCTCTTCGTCTGTGATTCTTCTGGATACATCCCCTCTTTATATTTAACGAACTCGTATAATTATCCCCTTCTAACGGCTAACTATATCGCATTTTTCAGATGGATACATTCATTTGTGTTCTGTCCCTTATGAAATTTGGACCTTTTGCCCGACTTTTCTCTGATTTCGTTAGGCCTCATCTGTGGTCGGGGTTTCAGAATTTTTAGATGTTTTGCATGGTGTAGGATACATGGTGGGGGTCCGTTAGAGGGTGATATAATTAGAAACTAGGAGGTGGCCCCTTTCTGGCCCGACCTTCCGCATGTTGAACGGTCATTTTTCTTGCTTGAGCTCCTTGCTTCTGCTTTCTAAGTAACGATGTGATTATTTTCTTGTTTTTGCGGTTCTCTTCTACTCCTATAGGATAGTAAGTTTCCTCGCCCTAGTCGTAGTTTATGGATTCTGAACTTTGCATGCTTTCAGCTAAATCCCTTAAAAAATTTACTGCCGTAGCTTCCCGGCCGATTTCTGTTACATGCACACACTGCTCCCCTATTGCTTTGGCTACGACAGCTTCGAGTTTCTCCACAGTCTCCTTGTCGTGCTTTCCTTTTGAACGTTGCATTCGTCCTCTGATGTATTCATGTTGTTGCCTAAGCTTTTTCAGCACGGCATGGGTATACTCTTCCATGATTTCCAATTTGCTCTGCATGTTGGCTAGCTGATTGCCTCTATCCTGAAAAGGAGGGGGTTTCCCCTTCCAACTCTTCCCAGATCTTTTCTTCCTCCACACGTTCTTCCATGATTTCTCTTGTTAGGGGTCGCTTTATGTCGCTTCCTGAGAGTCAGACTGAAAAGTGAAGGGTCCACGCTCACCGCACCAATTGTTGATGGTCAAAATGATTAAGGGTCGAAGGCGGGGGTCCAACGGTGGTAGGAATTCCTGTTCCGGGCTAGAGCTTAAGTATTGCTCTTGCTTTTGGGGTGGCGATGGTGCCAGGAATGGAAGGCCTTGGTTCCTCTCAACAGCATGTCATGTTTTATATTGCTTGGACGGGTGCCAAGATGGGGTTATCGTGGCGCGTTGATTGGACTAGCTATGACCTAACGTCCCAGGTTCTCCTCGAAATCTGTGATAGACACGTGTGTAGTTATGTAGCCAGTAGATGGGGTGCAATGTTGTTCGTGGTTCTTTTTGTTTGTCGAAGATTGCGGAGCGTATCGCATAGTTCACAGGCGATTTTGTGCATTGTAGTATGCTTGTATTGTGATACTCATCGTCGAACGTCTCTTATATTATACCGTTCGTGATCTTACTCGTTCTGATTTCAGCATGTGGCGGCAGGTGTTTATAAGTGCTAGCAACATGTTTAAAAAATAGAAAATGAGTTTAGCTGGAATTATTTATGGATTTTCGAAGACAAAGGCAAGTTGGTCATGTCCTCCCGACAATAAAAGCTTTTCTGACAATTTACTATGTTTTTCTGTATTTTTAAGATTAAATTAAAAGAAACTTAAAGTAAGACGACTAAAACAAAATTTTAAAAAGTTAACAATATAATATAAAAAGTTGCATTTTCAGGGGTTTAAGTTATTTTGATGATTGAATTATAAGTACAGTAAATTAAAATTATATGACCACGATGAAAATCCAGACAGCTTAAAATTGTATGTTTAAATTTATTTATTTTTGGCGTAATAAAAAATATCTTTAATGTTTGAATAAATTGTCTTTTGGCCCTTATTCTTTTTTTTTGAAGTAATTTAACTCATAATATTTCATTTTGGGTCAAAATGACTCATGTCCGAATGAAAACTGTTTGTCTCTCCAGATGAAAATTGTTAGTCAACCAACTATAAATGGCTTGAAATGACGTGGCAAACCTACGTGGTAGTGCACGTCGCAGTTGCAGTGTCATATAGGCAAATATCCTGACTTTACAAAATGACACACCAGTCAAAAACTAATTTTAAAAATTTATATAAAATAGTAGATATTTTTCTTCTGACGTGTCATTCTGCCAAATCATTTCAAGTTATTTATCGTCAGATGACTAACAATTTTCATTCACGGATGTGCTATTGTGACGCAAAATGAAACGTTGAAGGTTAAATTGCTTCAAAAAATATGGGCCAAAACGACTATTCAGTTAAACGTTATGAGTATTTTTTTGGTATTATGCCTTTACTTTTGTATTTATAAGTTATTTTATATCTTTGACTCCGTTCTCTTTTAACTGTGACAATTTCAAAGTCGGTGGCAACTATCGGCGACTTTGGTTTAATTGCAATTTTTGTTTGTACCATAGGACCAAGTTGAAAGAACAAAAAATTACAAGATCAAAATGAAAATTTTAGAAATATTGCAGTAAAATTGTATGTATCAAATCCTTATAAATAATGATATTTCTTTACAGAAAATAGAATTTTTATGTATGATAGGTTAAGAAAGAACAAAGTCAAATACTTAAAATTATCGATAAAAATCTTAAAATTTCAAAATTAAATACAAAAATAATATTTTTGGGATGAAAAGGACAACAAGGCGCCTTTGACTCGCTAGTGGTTGATCTCAAAAAGTTGCATTGATTAATAAAATTGATTCAATCGGATACTTGACCACAAAGTTATCTCGTATTGTAAAGTTTTATAGTATAATTATATTTGAAATAGCGCTTTAAATGCACCGATTGTCATATTTTTGGGGGAAAAAACAATTCCAATCCTTGTAAATTTAACTTTCTTTCAATTTAGTCTTAAAATGCAAAAAAATAGCAAGTCGCCGGGGATGTATGTATGATTGACTTTGCCTTTGTCGTGGAGGACTTTGGTAATCACTGTGAAACAATTCCAAATCCCTAAATAATTTCAGTATAGCCCTATTTTCATTTCTTTTCAACGATGTTTTTTTCACTAAAATTGTCGGTTTTATGGGATGTTCGCTTCACATTATATAATTTTTTATTATTTAATAAATTTAGTTTCTCAAATATTTTGAAAAATAATAAGACACAAACTAGTTTAAGCACTTTCATCTTAGTCAATGAAAAAATTCTCTCAATTTAGCTACTGTTTTTAGAAAAATTATTCATTTTGGTTGGGGAAAAAGATAATGAGAGTTTGAAAACGATATAGGTGAGTTTTTATTTGGCCAAAGGCCATTACAACACATGTTAGGTGAATTACTGGTTGAGTGATTAAAATATAAAAAAAAGATTGGTGATCAAAATGAAAACATTCTAAAAGTTAAATGATCAATTGGGATAGTTTTTATTAACATGATTAGTTATTAACGTTTAGACACTAAAATAGACAATTTATAAAATTCCGAAAAATACATGCAATTATAAATATTTGTAAATTTGAAATAGTTACTGAATCAACCCTCGTCTATTTCAACAACCACTAGACAGTAGACATGACGGAAGATACAATGACACATATAAATCATGGAGAAATACCACAATTATTGTATTGGGAATTTTTATTTTTGAAAATATAGTTGGAACTAAATTGTTTTCACAATATTGTATATTAATGCTTAAATTAGTATATTGGGGGAGTGCACCACGTTTCTGAACAATATTTTAAAAAAATAATTAAAAAAATACTTCAACTCGTCTTTAAATACTTCAACCTTTGAATAGTGTTTAAAAAAATGGCATGATGCACACAACATGCTTTCTCGTGGGTGGGGTGGGGGTGCAGAGGCATGGCATGCATGCAACTGGTGTAGTGTGTTTTTTTTCTGATTGTATAAATGGTTGGTGGGTTGTGTGCTTAAAATTTAAAGTAATTAGGGTTAAATAGGGGTTGAAGGTTGATATGTTTTGTGTGGTGAAAGTTTGGAGAATGTAGATTAAAGAAGAAGAAGATTTAGAGGATATTGTGTAAGTATTGATTTGTAATTAGGGTTAAATAGGGGTTGAAGGTTGATATGTTTTGTGTGGTTAAAATTGATTTGTAATGTAAGAATATTTTTTGTAGTTGCGAATTTTTATTATATTTCAGTTAAATATTTTGAATCTTATATTGTTATATATTTTTAAAATTTTGTAGTTGCTTGAATTTATTATATTTTAAATTATTGTGTTAAATAGGTGGTTAAAGAAAAGAAAATTTGTGAAGAGATTAAAGAAAGGGAGATTTGAAGAAATATAGTAAGTATTGCAAAATTTTAAGTAGATGTTTCATTTTTTTAAAATTTGTGAATAGGGAGGTACGTTCTTGAATTTTTTTTTACTTTGAATATTGTATTGTTTAATTGAAGGGTTATGTAGGCAAATTATTAAATTAGTGATTAATCTGTAAAAATCTTAAAATTGAAGGGTTATGAAGATAAATTAGGAAATTAGTGACTAGTTTGTAAAAAAATAAATTTAGTCGTTTAATTTAGTTGTGTAGTTGAATTGAAATTTAAACAAAATTTAAATTTCGTAGAATTTTAACAAATTAAAAAACTAAACTAAACTAAAGATATTATAAATTTTGTTTGTAAACTTTAGTTGATTATGCTTATTAGCAAAATATTTTTTAATGTAGTAAATTTAGTATCGAGTTGTAATATATTCTTACTTGTCTTGTAGGATGGTTGACCAAGCTCCTTTATTGCGGTTACAGGATCAACACATAAGTAGTCTGTCGGTTCCTGAGATGGTATAATTTTCTTAATAATATATTTATTTATTATTATAAATTTAATTATGTTAATAATATAATTACAGGATTTCAATGATACATTTAAGCATCGTGTGACCATGGCCAAAAATAATCTGGACCGTCGAGTTATCAAATTTTTGCAACAGTCTGGATTTAATTATGCGACATTCATTCGGGGTACAAGTTGGTGCATGGGCTGATTTCCGCTCTGATTGAGCGTTGGAGGCCGGAAACCCATATTTTTCATATGCCGTGTGGGGAATGCACGATCACACTTGAAGATGTGGTCATGCTTATCGAGCTCTTAGTAAACGGGACACCATTGACCGGGGATGAGTTGATCGACCAGACGAAAGCTACACCTGAAACGCTTTGCGCATTTTACCTTGGAAAGGTGTCGGATAAATCTAATTTGAAAGGAGGTCGTGTGAAATTGAGTTGATTGGAAAGTGAATTTAAGCTCGGTGAATATAGTTCAGTTGTTGCGATTTATAATGTCAGTCGAGCTTATATTTTTCAACTCATTGGAGGTATACTGATGCCAGATAAACCTAGCAATGTTGTTCATACACGGTATCTACATTTTTTTAGGTATCCGTGGGAAGCTGCCGGATATACTTGGGGATCGGCCGTACTAGCGTTTTTGTATCGTGAGTTGTGCAATGACGCTAAAATAGAAAATGGTCATAAGGTTCGTGGTATTGGTGGTTGTTTGTTGTTGCTGCAGGCGTGGGCTTGGTAACGACTTTCGTTCTAGACACCGTTGATTCGAACTCTAATATAGTTCTTTTTTGTCGCCAGGTAATTATCCTCAGAGTTCAATTTTAAAAATAATTTTATTTATTATTAAAAACATTTTTCTGATTTGTATGCAGATGGTGCGAGAAAAAAGAGCAGACGAGATTGACGAAGAACAACTTGAAAGTATTTAGAGCGGAGATTAATTTGTATTGTCAAGATAGATATGTGGTTAACTGTATTGTTTATTTTTTTTAATAAGTATTGTTTAAAATTTAGTTAGATAGATATTTACAGTATATTATTTAAATTATAGAACTAGGTAGATGTCTTATTATAACTGTATTGTTTATATTGCATTTTATTTGGATGCCCTACAACAATTACGAGGATCTCATTTGTGTACCGGATGAGCTAATGGTGGATTCGAACAAGTGGTGCAGTATTACACAGTTGATCCACTTTTCGATTGTCGAGTTCCACTTTCCCGACAGCGTGCTGAGGCAGTTTGGCTTCCACCAACCCGTTTCGTATCCCTACACTAAGTATGACTATTTGCACAAATTTGATGGACGCGGTAGGGCAGAAGTAAATTGGAAAGTCATACACGTCGAATACATTAATATGTGGAACAACAGAGGTTCGACGATACTGCATCGCATTCCAATGCAAGAGGATGGTTTTGATTTTGAGAGGTCAGAGTACCTGATCTATTTTCTTAGTAATGGAATGTCGTACTTAACTTTAGTCAATGAACGGGAAGAATTTCGAATATATAAAAAATTCGGTGGTAAGGTTGGATCCTCTAAGAGTGCTGCAGCGGGCGCATCTAAAAATCTCGATTGGAGTAGAAACCCCGAAGGTTGGCCAACCACTTGGGAACATCCACCAAACCGCTCGTCAGTTATATAGGAAACGGGACCGACTCCAAAAAAATGTACAACTAGAAGTGGGCCCGAGCTCCACTCCAACTCACGGGTTTGATGATGTTATTTTATACACACCCAAATTTATTCCTCCACAGTCACCTCGGTACTCGAATTATGTACAGAGCATGGATTTTCAGGAAATACAAAATGTCATGAATTCACTAGAGATTATATGAAGGATTATGGGAGGGCAAAGCGGTTACATGGATATGTTCACAACACCGCCTCTGATGCCCTCGGTGACTGAGGAGGTGAACTACACTAAAGAGGCCGCTGAAGAGAAGGATGCTGAAGAGGATCTCGAGGCAAAACAGAAGCCACGACGTAAAATTTTCAGGAAACACACTTATTTTTCGAAAATATTCGCTCATTGTCAAAAATTGCGTAAGATGATGCAAAAGAAAAAAATGATTTTATGTATTTTGTGTAATGAATTATCAGGAATTTGGGTTTGTATTTGAATGTTATTGATTTTTATTTTTCACTATGTTATGTCTTTTTGGGAACTATTCAACGACGGGTTGAACTGCTTAGGGGTATTTTTTATTATTTTTTTCCAAAAATACTGTTCGAAAACGGGGTGTACTCCCCCAGTGTATTGATTTGAACAATAATATGCAATATTGTGAGAAATAATTTGGTTCCAGCCATATTTTTAGAATTAAAATATTTCAATACAATATTTTTGTTATTCCTCCTATAAATCATTTTATTTCTTTTGCTTTGAATTAAATGAAAAAAGAGAGTTAAAATAAAGAAAAAATGGATAGAAGCGAACCAAAGGACAGGTCGGAGAATGAGAAAGTGTTGGGTGCAATGGCAAAGCATATTGCATTTTCAAGGAGATAACATATGTTCGAACTTTAGAGACGATATTGTTAAAAAAGGCTAAAAGGGTCAATTTGCCCCCGAGTTCGACCCAAATTAGCAAAGTTGCCCCTCGCTCGAACTATACCAAAGAAAAGACATATTAGAAGAAAAAATATATTGTAAGATTAATTTGAATTAATTGCATCGCACATTATTAAACTATAACTTTTATTCTAAACCATTTCCTAAAATTTTTGAACATTCTAATTTCATCTTTAAATTATGACTTTCATTTTAAATTGATCCCAAAATTTTTGGAGGTTCTAATTTCATCTCCAAATTATCAGCATATGATAACCATATCTCATGTAAATAAAATTGTTATAAAAAATTTTAATTGTCATGAAAACACTTATGTGTTTTATGTAATAATATGTAGTGGCATAAACGATAATATGATGATGAAATGGTAACTTTCAAAAGTTTGGGGACCAATTTAAAATGAGTGTTATATTTTGGGGATGAAACGAAATCATTCAAAAGTTTAGGGATTAGTTTAAAATAGGAGTTATAGTTTAGGGATGAAATTGACACATTTAAAATTTTAGGACCAATTTAAACTAAAGGTCATAATATGAAGATGTGTGATGTAATTAGTTTGATTAATTTTATTGAGATTAAAAAAATTGATGGTGAGATTAATTATTATAATAATAAGACATTACATGTGAAGCTTAATATTAATATTAAAACGTCTGTTTGAGTTCAAATACAACAATGATAATCTCTATAGCATGTGGTTAAAGTTTTTAGTTGACACCTTCTCTCACTCTTAGATTATAAGTACGAAACTTATTAGGACAAATTCTCACTCCCCCTCCCTTAAATAAAAATTGTTCAAAAAATACAACAATGACAATGGAATTCTATTTTTTTTAAAACAATGACAATGGAATTAGAATAAAAATTGACCAGAGCAAGCATATTTGGTCGATTGGCCAAGTTCTCCATCTTTGTTCCTTCACATTCCTTTAGGTCGTGTGTTTTAGACCCACTAAGAACGCCCCCTTCCTTTTCTTATAGTCTCGTTTTCCTCTCCTATATGTTTGATTAGGTTTATATTTGAGATTTGTCAAAAAAAATTAAAAATGGATCTTTTAAGATATTTGAATCAAAATATCTATATATGAAATGAATAATTATTGTATTTAAATTAAAGAGATAATTTTAAAATAACATAAATAGTTTAAATTTATATTTATATTAAAATAATATTTTTTATTTTTAAAGATATCCACTTAAATGAAGACCATACCTAATTATTCATGTTCTTTGACCCATATAAAGGTAGACATTAACCACGACTTTAAAACTGTTTCATGCCCAAACGAAAATTAAACCTTCGATCACTAGTTTAAGGTGAAATATTAGTGTTTTATAATAAATAAAAGTTATTGATATTATATTAAATAATATTTAAAAAATATTTAATATATATGTTTATTGGTTAATAAAAATAATTGAAATTGATTGATATTAAATAATAATTTAAATTAAAAAAATATAATAATAGAATTAAAAAAGTGAAAGAGGCTAAATTAGAAATGACCTTTCCATTGGAATTGGGATTGCTCACAGCCACAGGAGTCTTAAGCCCTAATAAAAGAAGTAATGTTAGTTTAATGGATCACGCCAGTGAGTTGAGATCCAAAGGGCTTCAACTCCACCTATTTAAAGCCTTTTTACCTAAAAAAGTTGTGAAACACAGTTGATGGAAGATTCAAAGTGAGCCTAATGTCACGCCCCACCAAGGTGCACCATGGCCGACCGAGGGGTGCCACCTAGGTGCACTCGGGACAACCAAGGCCAAATAAAGGACCTTGGACGTTTTAAGGCCAAATATGAACCACAGAAGGTTCTAGATCGGACTAGAGAGGCCTACAACCCTCTCAAAACATTGTCACAATGTTTTAGAAGGTTCCAAGACGCTCCACAACCATCTAGGCTCATCCAGAAGGACCTAGAAGGCTCGGGAAGTTCGTGGAAGCATCGAGACAACTCCGGAAGGCTCAGGACAAGTCTTGACATCTTTGGAACATTCTAGAAGCCTATAGACAAGTGTAGATCTATAAGAAGTTATCTAGAATACTTTAGAATACTAGAGACATATGTAGATAAGTATGGACTTATCTATAATAGTTTAGGCTTGTAAGATATTTTATGAGGCAACATAATAATCGTCGGATCAAAACGATCTTAGCCGTCCATTGAGGAGGTGGGAGCCTATAAATAGGGTCATCTCTCTCATTTGTAAACCATCCCATAACTCCTACAAGTTGCATTTCTCTTGTAAGCTTTCTTAAAGTTCAATACAAGGTTATTTTCCTTGTAAAGCTCTCTTGCCTTCTCAAGTTCCTTGTTTTAGTCATAGCATTTGTGTGGAAGTAAGGCTGGTTAGCAAGATCGGGAGTTGCTAATGTCGCACTGATCAGTTTGAGAGAATAAGTCTGTGATAGTTGGTATCAGAGCGTGTTCAAGACTCGAGACATGGCGAAATCGGGCAAAAACCACGTGCTAAGCTCATATGACACGGAGGTCATGCATGAGCAACGAGGGCGCGAGGAGATGGTCGATCCTAAAGTGACGAGGCAAAAGGCCAAGTCCAAGGATATGATCTCTAGCTTAGAGTTACGCTTGACTCGCGTCGAGGAAAGCGTCGAGGGCATGGGTGCCCAAGTAGACGACCTTCAAGATCGAGTAGAAGACCTTAAGGCGGAGGATGCTGAGGTCCACACGGCCATGAAGGCCATGATGCTGAAGCTAGAGGAGACCCTGTGCATGGAGATGGGGCAAATCCGTGATCTTCTTATGGGAGAGCTCTCGAAGGTTCGTGATTCCCTTCAACAAGAACTTTGCAATGCTCGTGCCCAAGTGGAGGGACTACAAGGCGACGTAGCCTTGTGCAAACGTGCTTTGGCAGCAGGGCCAAGCACTACCGTGGAGGCTAGAAGGGTCGAGGTGCCCAAGCCTCAAACTTTTGTGGGAGCACGCAACGCTAAGGAAGTGGATAACTTCCTATATGGCTTGGAACAATACCTTGGAGCCGTTGGCATTGTGGACGAGGCTTCCAAGATCCAAACCGTGACTTTGTATCTTACCAACACCGCCATGCTTTAGTGGAGGAGAAGGTGCGTCGTTGTTGAGAAATGTACGTACATCATCTCTACCTTCAACGATTTTAAAAGGGAGCTCAAACGGTAGTTCTATCTGGAGAATGTCGAGGATGTGGCAAGAGCTTGATTGCGTCGGCTCAAGCAAACGAAGAGTATCCGAGACTACGTCAAGGAGTTCACAAGTTTGGTGATTGAGATCCCCGATCTCTCCGATAAGGACTCACTCTTTAACTTTGTCGATGGACTCCAACAATGGGCAAAGAGCGAGATAAGGCGTCGAGGGGTGCAGAACCTAGCCGATGTCATTGTCATGGCCGAGAGTCTCATCGACTACTCTAGCCATAAGGAGTCCACCCCCAAGATAAAGGATGATAAGGATGGCCATGCTAAAGGTGGGGGAGAGAGAATCCAATGCAAAGAGGGTCACGATGAGGGCAAGTCTAAGCGACAAGACTCGTCTCCTTGAAAGGGCAAGTCCAAAGACTATCATGGTGCGAGGAAGTCACCACCCAACAACTGCTTCATTTGCGATGGTGACCATTGGGTTCACGAGTGCCCACAACGAAAAGTCCTTAGTTCACTCCTAGCCAAGCACCAAGAAGGTAGTGACATCGACAGTGGCGACGAGGGTGCACATATGGGATCCATACAATTGCTTTCAACACTTCAATCGGTAGAGGGCAGCGATAGGAACGAGGGAAGTTCCATCTGTTGAGTGTGTAAAAGTTCTATTATTTACCCCCTATTTAACCCATATTTCTGCTGCATTCAAGCATTAATTATTGTATTTAGGTCGGTTTACAGCAAAACATCACAAATATATTAAAAGGCACAATATCTACTGAAATTGGTTGTTTTTGCAGGTTGCTGCTGTAGCGACGGAAAGGGCAGGCGCTGGACAGTGAAGTAGAAGAGCTAGAACTGGATGAGCAGTCAAGGAGGACGATGCTGCCATGGTTGCCGCCGTGACAGCAGAGGACGACAGCAGTTTTGAAGAGAAGAAGCAAAATGGACCTCGGCAGATAGAGAAAATTCAGCCCGTCTGTCGTGTGAAATCACCATATTTTTCCAAGCCCCAGATCGAAAGGAATGTCAAGCCCACAGTTCAAGGAGAGAAAATCCCAAGCAAGAAAGATGACGACTGGAAAGTTAGATTCTTTGAAGATTTAGTCTTTATTAGAGTTGTACTTTAATTTAAAGTTGTATTCTTGCTATTTTAGATAACTTGGACCCAAAGCCTATATAAGGGCATATATTTCGACCTAGGGAGGATATAACCGATTCCCTAGCTTTCTTCCCAAAAACCCTAGTCGTTTTCCTTCCCTCAACATGTTCTAAATTCCCCCTAGGGCCACGGGTTGATTTGTAAAGTAGTTGCAAGGGTTGTTTTGTTTTAGGAATTTTCAGTTCAATAAAATAAACTTCAAGTTCTCTTATTCTGGTTATTAATATCTTGCAAGAGCATCGAAAGAGCATTGTGAGGTTATCAATTTACTTAGCATCGAGAGAGTTAAGTATACGAAAGGAATAAGAGCAAGTTCTCTAGTTTATAGTTGAACTATCTTGTGCCTAGGGATAGGGCAAGGTTAAGTGGCTAAGGAAGAATTCATACACATCGGTGTTCATCCTTCGATTCACGCCGGGAGGTATCATCAAAGACGTGATCATCGACAGACTTGGACCTAGGGATAGGCCAAGGCAGATCTGGGATTCTTGCCAAACTTGAAGTACGGAGTTGGTGTGTTTGCTGCCGCGACAGCCAACGGACAGCCGCCGCGACAGGTGCTGCCGCGACGGGCACGACGACAGAACTGGAGTTCCTAAGCATTGCAATACCTGCACTACTGAGCAATTCAATACCAGCTCATTCTCTCTATCTTGATATTCCAACTCTTTTATTTACGTTTTTCCTTATTATGGTTATTAATATCTTGCAAGAGCATCGAAAGAGCATTGTGAGGTTATCAATTTACTTAGCATCGAGAGAGTTAAGTATACGAAAGGAATAAGAGCAAGTTCTCTAGTTTATAGTTGAACTATCTCGGACCTAGGGATAGGACGAGGTTAAGTGGCTAAAGAAGAATTCATCAATATCGGTGTTCATCCTTTGATTCACGCTGGGAGGTATCATCAAAGACGTGATCATTGACAGACTTGGACCTAGGGATAGGCCAAGGCACATCATGGATTCTTGCCAAACCTGAGGTACTGAGTTGAGTGTTCGCTGCCGCGACAAGCAATAGACTGCTGCCGCGACAGGTGCTGCCGCAACGGGGACGACGACAGAACTGGAGTTCCGAGACTTAGCAATACCTGCACTACTGAGCAATTCAATACCAGCTCATTCTCTCTATTTTGATTTCTCTACTCTTTTATTTACGTTTACTTTATTATTCTCGTGACAACTTTCTCAAATATTTTCTTTACTTTCGTGCAGTGATTCAAGGTGAAGCTATTAGCCCAATCCCTGTGGAGACGATATATGATACTTCGTATCACTTTACTACTTGCGTCGTGTACACTTGCACTACAATTGCGATAGACTCTTTTACACGCAACAAATTTTTAGCGCCGTTGTCGGGGATTGGCAACATAACTCTACCTTTTCTTTTACTGCACTTTTCGTTTTTGTTTTTATTTTTATTTTTCTGTTTTTCTTTGGTTTGTTCAACTCTTGCTTTTCACAAGGTTCCTTGTTTATGCGCAGATCGAAACGAGGTGAAGATCCTGAGTATCCATTAGATCCGGAAATCGAACGTTCGTTCAATCTCAAGAATCGACTTCGTCACATACTAGCCAGGAACGAGTACCTTGAGGAACAGTTAGAGACGATGGCACACTGTTGAGTGTGTAAAAGTTCTATTATTTACACCCTTTTTAACCCATATTTCTGCTGCATTCAAGCATCATTGCATTGCATTTAGGTTAGTTTACAGCAAAACATCACAAATACATTAAAGGCACGGATTCTACTAAAAGATGGCTTATTTTGTAGGTTGCTGCCATAGTTGATGGAGAAGGCGGGCGCAGGGCAGATAAGCAGAAGAGCTGAACTGGACAAGCAGACGAAGAGGACGATGCTGCCATGGATCTGCCGTGACAGCAAGAGGACGACAGCAAGACAGTGGAGGAAAAGCAAAGTGGACCTCGATAGATAGAGAAAATTACGCTCGTCTGTCGTGTGAAAACCATACATTTTTCCAAGCCCCGGATCAAAAGATATGTCAAGCCAAAGCTCAAGGAAAGGAAATCCCATGAAACAAGGAGGCGGCTGAAAAGTAGGATCCTTAGAGATTAAGTCTTTATTAGAATCTTACTTTTAATTAAAGTTGTAATCCTTGTTAACTTAGAATACTTGAGCCCAAAGCTTATATAAGGGCATAGATTTTAACCTAGGGAAAATATACCCCATAACCGACAACTAAACCCCTCCGCCATTTACCCGTCGTCGACATGTTCTAAATTCCCCCTAGGGCCACGGGTTGTTTTGTAAAGTAGTTGCAAGGGTTGTTTTGTTTTAGGATTTTCCAAGTTCAATAAAATAAACTTCAAGTTCTCTTATTTTGGTTATTAATATCTTGCAAGAGCATCGAGAGAGCATTGTGAGGTTATCCATTTACTTAGCATCGGGAGAGTTAAGTATACGAAAGAAATAAGAGCAAGTTCTCTAGTTTATAGTTGAACTATCTTGTGCCTAGGGATAGGGCAAGGTTAAGTGGCTAAGGAAGAATTCATACACATCGGTGTTCATCCTTCGATTCACGCCGGGAGGTATCATCAAAGACGTGATCATCGACAGACTTGGACCTAGGGATAGGCCAAGGCAGATCTGGGATTCTTGCCAAACTTGAAGTACGGAGTTGGTGTGTTTGCTGCCGCGACAGCCAACGGACAGCCGCCGCGACAGGTGCTGCCGCGACGGGCACGACGACAGAACTGGAGTTCCTAAGCATTGCAATACCTGCACTACTGAGCAATTCAATACCAGCTCATTCTCTCTATCTTGATATTCCAACTCTTTTATTTACGTTTTTCCTTATTATTTTCGTGACAATTCTCTCAAATATTTTCTTTACTTCGTGCAGTGAACTAAGGTGAAGCTATAGCCCAATCCCTGTGGAGACGATATCCGATACTTCGTATCACTTTACTACTTGCGTCGTGTACACTTGCACTACAATTGCGATAGACTCTTTTACACGCAACAAGTTTTTGGCGCCGTTGCCGGGGATTGGCAACATAACTACACCTTTCTTTTATTGCACTTTTTGTTTTTGTTTTTGTTTTTGTTTTTGTTTTTGTTTTTGTTTTTGTTTTTCTTTTATTTTTCTTTTTCTATTTTTCGTTAGTACTTTCAACTCTTGCTTTTCACAAGGTTTTCTTGTTTATGCGCAGATCTAAAAGAGGTGAAGATACTGAGTATAAATTAGATCCGGAAATCGAACGTTCCTTCAATCTCAAGAAACAACTTCGCCACCTTATAGACAGGAACGAGTACCTTGAGGAACAACTAGAGAAGATGGCCCATAATCAGCCCGCTGGTGGAGGTTTACCGCCTGTCGGCGACCCGCCCGCGGCAGATGGACGACGGTCCTGTCGGGACTACATGCTGAACGATCATGTAGAGCTGGAGACCACGCTGCCGGATATTGAAGTTGATAACTTCGAGCTTAAACCTGTCATGTTTAGTATGATCAACAATGCCGGGCAGTTTAGTGGTGCTGTGACAGAAGATGCTAGGGAGCATCTCAAAACGTTCCAGGAGATCTGTGGTTCGTTTAGACTACCAGGAGTTAGTCCGGAGATACTGAGGCTTCGGTTATTTCCCCATTCATTGAGGGACAGAGCTAAAACTTGGTGGAATAAACTTACGCCGGGTTCAATCGTAACTTGGGCAGATTTATCTCGTGAATTCTTATCTCGTTTTAATCCTGCGCATTTATCTGAGCGATTACGTAATGAAATTGCTACTTTTCAACAGGAAGATGACGAACCGATGCACGAGGCCTGGGACAGATTTACTACTCTTCTTCGGAACTGCCCAATGCATGGATTTCCCGTCTGGAATCAGGTAACTAAGTTCTATAATGCTGCTAACTTACAAACTCGAATTCGAATTGATTCTGCAGCGAATGGACTATTATTGGATAAAGATCCGGACGAGGCTTTGCAAGTTTTGAAAAATCTGGCCAAGAATGAGGAGCAGTTTTCGACAGCTAGAAGAGGGGGTAAACGGGTACTTGCTGTCAAGGACTATGAGGCCGACAGCACTATGAAATCACAGGTAGCATTCCTTACTAAAGCAATGAAACAGTTATTGAATGAAGATGAATTACAAGGATTTGCTGTCGAGCAAGTTTGTACCATGTGTGAGGGAAATCATAGTCGGGATGAGTGCCCAATACAAATAGAAGAGGGGAAATATGTTGGAAATTACAAGCCGAATTATAATTCCAACAATTACAATCCCAATTGGAGGAAGGATCCCAAATTTTCCTGGAGTAATCCTAACAACGCCCTGAATCCGCAAGCACACAATCAGAATCAGGGAGGACCTAGACTGCTAACGCGACAGCAACTGCCGCCGCACCTGCCGCCGCAGTAGCAACAGCAGCCACCACCTGCCACGAGCAGTATATTGGAACAGACTCTGGCCACCTTTATGTCTCAGACCGGTACGTATATAAAGAATATGAATCAGTTTGTCAAGAAGACAGAAACCTTTATGGATAAAACCGAGATGAGGATGACAAATCATGAAGCTACCTTGAAATCTCTAGAGACACAAATGGGTCAGGTTTCTCAACATATTAAGCCGAGGCAGAATGGAGGATTCCCTAGCAATACTGAAAATGCTAGACCGCCCCCACATGAGCAATGTAAGGCAATTACTACTAGGAGTGGGAAGAAACTACCAGGGCCGGAAAAAGAAGCTGAAACAGAAAAGGAACCTGCCTTGGATACACCTGCCGAGGAAGCTGCCCCGACAGGTGATAAACAGACTGCTGCCGATGAGCCTGTCACGACAGTAGAAGCGACATAGGAGAAAAAAGATGAGTATCGTCCTCAGATTCGCATGCAGTGGGAAGGACGTATTGCTGATTACCGTCCTCCACCACCTTTTCCTCAACGGATACAGCAAGCTAAGCATGAATCTCAACTTAAAAAAATTTATGATATTTTTAAACAGGTTCATATTAATATTCCGCTGTTAGATGCCGTTAGGGAGATGCCCGGTTATGCTAAATTTCTCAAGGATGTTATGTCAAAAAAATATAAACTTGGGGAATTTGAAACAGTAAAGATGACAGAAGGTTGCATGAGTATTCTTCATCGACAGCCACCCTAGAAAAAGAAGGATCCGAGGAGCTTCATCATACCTTGCGTAATCGGAAACAAATTTGTGGGTAAGGCACTTTGTGATCTTGGTGCTAGTGTTAATTTAATGCCAAAGTCTGTTTTTCAGAAATTAGGTATTGGAAAGGCGCGGCCCACGACAGTAACTCTGCAGCTGGCAGACCGCTCTTACGTTCATCCAGAGGGAAAAATTGAAGACATTCTGGTAAGAGTGGATAAGTTTATTTTTCCTGCTGACTTTCTTGTTTTAGATTGTGAGGCAGACGAAAACGCACCAGTCATCCTAGGGCGACCCTTCTTAGCCACGGGAAGATCACTAATTGATGTGGAGAAAGGAGAACTCACCATGCGAGTGAACGATCAAGAGATTAAGTTGAATGTTCTCCAAGCAATGAAACATGCTGATGTAGACGAGGAATGCAAGGCTATCATTGAAGTGACCCTTGATCAACCCTGCATCAGGTCGGGCTGTTATGATATAAAATTTGGTCACTACCGCGACAGCCACCTACAGGTCTGTCACGACAGCAACGACGACAGCACCGACGACAGTGACACCTCTGAACCTGATACATCTGATACTGAAGGTCAGGAGGAGGTAAACTGGATAGGCAATCGTCCAGGTAAGTTAATCGAACCTTTGAATTATACTTCGGATAACCATTTAATCCAAAAGCCATCTACTGTTGAACCACCTGCCTTAGAACTTAAGCCCCTGCCAGGGTAGTTAAAATATGCTTATCTTGGTTCCAATGACACACTGCCCGTAATCATCTCTGCTAAGCTGCCGCAGGAACAGGAACGGCAGCTAATTGGCATGCTAAGGCAGCACAAGAAGGCGATTGGATGGACGATAGCAGACATTCAAGGCATTAGTCCGGCGTTATGCATGCACAAAATCCTTCTAGAGGAAGATCATAAGACGACTATTGATGCCCAAAGGCGGCTAAACCATGCGATGAAGGAGGTAGTGCGTAAAGAGATAATCAAATGGTTAGATGCTGGTATTATTTACGCCATCTCCGACAGCAAATGGGTGAGCCCGGTGCAATGTGTTCCTAAGAAAGGAGGAATGACCGTGATAACCAACGAGAACAATGAGTTAATCCCAACCAGGACTGTGACCGGTTGGAGGGTTTGTATGGACTATCGGAAGCTTAACAAAGCTACCCGAAAGGACCACTTTCCTTTACCCTTTATTGATCAAATGCTTGATAGATTAGCGGGTAAACCTTACTATTGTTTTCTTGATGGTTATTCAGGTTACAATCAAATTGCTATCGCACCGGAGGATCAAGAAAATATGACATTTACATGCCCCTACGGAACATACGCGTTTAGGAGGATGCCGTTTGGACTCTGTAATGCACCTGCCACCTTCCAAAGGTGCATGATGGCCATATTCTCCGACATGGTAGAGGACTTCCTAGAGATTTTATGGATGATTTTTCCGTCTATGGAGACGATTTTGAGAGCTGCCTCGGCAATCTTCAAAAGGTACTTGAAAGATGTGAAAAATCTAACCTTGTTTTGAATTGGGAAAAATGTCACTTTATGGTGGATGAAGGGATAGTCCTAGGCCATAAAATTAGCTTCCGTGGGATAGAAGTCGACAGGGCCAAGATAGAAGTGATTGAAAAGCTGCCGCCGCCGACCACAGTCAAGGGCATTAGAAGTTTTTTAGTGCATGCTGGTTTTTATCGGAGATTTATTGCAAATTTCTCAAAAATCACCAAGCCCCTATGCCATCTTTTAGAGCAGAACCGACCCTTTGACTTTAATGAAGAATGTACTGAAGCATTCAAAGTTCTGAAGGAAAAACTGGTAACAGCCCCCATAGTACAGCCACCAGACTGGACACAGCCATTCGAGATTATGTGTGATGCTAGTGACTATGCTGTCGGGGCAGCACTTGGGCAGCACAGAGATAAGTTGTTTCATGTCATATACTATGCCAGCAAAACATTAAATGACGCCCAAGTTAATTACACCACCACAGAAAAGGAGCTGTTAGTTGTGGTGTTCTCCATCGACAAGTTTCTTTCTTACATACTTGGGACGAAGGTAATAGTGCACACAGACCATTCGGCCCTTAAGTATTTGTTCGCAAAGAAGGACGCTAAGCCTAGATTGATACGGTGGATCTTGCTATTACAAGAGTACGACCTTGAGATCAAGGACAAAAAGGGGACAGAAAATCAGGTGGCAGACCACTTGTCAAGGTTGGAGAAGGGACAGAGTCTACCAATAGACGAGACACATATACTGGAGACCTTCCCAGATGAGCAGCTCTTTGCTGCCGCAATTGCTGCCGCGACAGCCATGGCGGCAGGTAAGTCTTCTGAACTCCCCTGGTATGCTGATTTCGTTAATTTTATAGTTAGCAGAATACTTCCTTTTGATCTTAATTATCAAGCCAGGAAGAGGTTCCAAAATGATGTTAAGCATTATTATTGGGACGAACCTCTTCTTTTCAAAATGTGTGCAGATCAGGTTATAAGGAGGTGTGTACCACAAGAAGAGCAAGAAGACATTCTCCATCACTGTCATGCTTCACAATATGGAGGTCACTTAGGAGGCAATAAAATTGCTGCCAAGGTGCTGCAGTCAGGGTTCTACTGGCCGACACTATATAAAGATGCACAGGACTTTTACAAGCACTGTGACAGGTGCCAGCGGACAGGTAACATCTCGAGGAGAAACGAGATGCCACTACAGAACATTTTAGAAGTCGAGATCTTCGACGTTTGGGGGATTGATTTTTTGGGACCTTTTCCATCTTCATGTTGAAATCTATACATCCTCCTAGCAGTGGATTATGTCTCTAAGTGGGTTGAAGCCATCGCCACTCAAAAGAATGATGCCAAGACAGTCCAAAAGTTTTTGCACAAAAACATTTTTTCTAGATTTGGCATCCCTAAGGCGATCATCAGTGATGAAGGGAGACATTTTGATAATAGGGTAATTGCTGTCGCCTTGAAGAAATATGGTGTCAAGCACAGGATCGCGACAGCATACCACCCGCAGACCAATGGACAAGCTGAGATATCCAATAGAGAAGTTAAGAACATTCTTGAAAAGATGGTTAAACCAACTAGGAAAGATTGGTCTTTACTCCTTAATGATGCATTATGGGCATATAGGACAGCTTTTAAGACTCCA
This sequence comes from Hibiscus tridactylites, assembly GCA_958450335.1. Lineage (NCBI taxonomy): Eukaryota > Viridiplantae > Streptophyta > Magnoliopsida > Malvales > Malvaceae > Hibiscus > Hibiscus tridactylites. The sequence continues at coordinate 53,453,422 of OY288286.1, read as the reverse complement.
TTGGGCATGTCTCCATACCGACTGATTTATGGAAAAACCTGTCACTTGCCTGTCGAGATCGAGCACAAAGCATATTGGGCAATCAAGGCAGTGAATATGGACTTGGACAAGGCAGGCCAGAAAAGGCTATTAGATCTGAACGAGATTGAAGAATTACGGACAATGGCCTACGACAATGCGAGAATTTACAAGGAAAAGACTAAGAAGTGGCATGACAGGAAGTTGTTGCCATGACAGTTCTGCCCAGGGCAGCTTGTGTTGTTGTTCAATTCTAGACTGAAACTCTTCCCAGGAAAGCTAAAGTCTAGATGGTCTGGCCCGTTCCATGTGGTACAAGTTTTTCCCCATGGTGCCATCACTATCCGATCATTAAAAGACGGGCACCAATTCAAAGTCAATGGACAGCGCCTTAAGCACTATCAGGGGACTGAAGCCCCAGGAATACAGGAAGTGGTTACTTTGGGAGATGCCCCACAAGGCACTCCTAATTTAACCTAAATTTTATTTTCATTTATTTTTATTATTTATTATTTATTAGGAAATTAGGTTTATTTTTTTTCGAATAATGTTTTTATATTTTCTGTTTTTAGGAAATAAAGGAGTCAAGAAGAAAAGGAGAAGTGACCCAAGCCCACCATCCATCCATCAGCCCAATAGAGCCCATTTATTGAAGCCTGTCGTTCCAGCTGCCGCCGCAAACACGGATAAGACAGGCTGTCAACAGACTGACACGGCAGACGCAGAAGCGTGTGGCAGACGCGTAACAGACACATAAATGCGTGTCAGACGCGTCAGGTACGCCAAATCTCATCAATGGCTACGTTATTCACGCCTGCCTTACAGCATTAAACGGGCAGACCCTCGACCGCTATAAAACCTCGTTTTCATTTTCATTTTCCTCACTTCTGCTTATTCTTACTTGCCTTCTCCTCTCGTTTTATTTGTTTTCTTTACTTTCACAACCCTTGCAACTAAAATGTCTTCCAGACGTACCCGTCGCAGTGCTGCCTCAACCTCTTCAGCAGCAGCACCCACACCACAATCGTTCGACACCAAGGAATTAATGGGAGGAAAGAGGATTCATCTACGTCCGTAAGGCGGCAAACATGGGGCTCCGACCATTCATCGCTAAGGCGATACGGACTCAGCTATGGGAGCAGTTCGCAGCACAACCTGCAGAACTCAATGACACATTGGTGAGGGAGTTTTATGTTGCCATCGACAGCAGAACGGCAACATCAGTCACCGTCCGAGGAGTAGAGGTACCATTTACAGCTGACAGCATCAACCACATGTATGGCCTATATTTTGGTCCCAACGACGATGCCCATCAGCAATTTTTAGACACCCTCGATTTTGCCGCCTACGGTGCTGTCATGGCGGAGGTGACAGAGGAAGGGACAACGTGGACCACGAGCAAAAAGAACCCCAACTCTGTTAAAAGGGGGCAGCTACTCCCAGAAGCCAAACTCTGGAACGCTTTCATCAAAAAGCGTATCCTGCCGTCTTCCCATCACACGACGGTGGACCAGCAGCGGCTCGCCCTCATTCACTCAATCATGAACGACTGGCCTATCAACGTGGGCCGCTATATGAGGGAAAGTGTTTTGGACTGCACATTTCAGACAACCTCGCGCCTCTGCCTACCATTTATGATCACCTCCCTTGGCCGCTGTGCTGCTGTCCCTGAGGCATCCACCGACAAACTAGTCCAAGGTCGAGGCTGGACCGACAACAACATCACCAGCCTCATGGAGCTGATAGTCGCAACACCTATCTCCTCCTTCAACCCAGCCGGCTCCCCAGCAGAATCATCCGAGGAGCCTGCCCCTGAACCTGCTGCCGCCACCGCCCCGACAGACCAATCTGCCCAGATCCTTGCTGCAATACAACGGGTGGAAGACAGACAAATGGGGCTGATGACATTCATCCGGGATTTCGCCAACTCGACGGTAAATTTCATTACCAACACTTTAAATTATCACGATGTTATTTTCCCCACTTTTCCTGCCCACTATTTTCACATCCCCTCCCCTGTCCACACACCTACACCACCTGCCTCCCCCCATGCACACTCTGCTGCTTCCACCCCATCACCTGCCCCGACGGCATCCGGCAGTCCAACGGCCGAAACCTCTGCCCGAGGAAGGAAGCGACCAGCCTCAGATGACAGCGAGTTCGACCCTCCTATTAGGATGAATTTGGCAAAAGAGTTCACGCCTGTCAAGGGGCAGAAACATGTGGCAGACAGAAAAAGAATGCCCAAGGCCAGCACCACCACCAGCAGCACTTGGGATAGCGGCAGCAGCTCCGACATCCAGGTTGTGGAGCAACCTGCCCAGCCTGCCCCACAGCCCAGACGCCGCCACCAGATCCGTGTCAGCAGCAGCAGTGAAGACAGCGATTAAAATTTAAGTCTTTCATTTTCTTTTTATTGCTGCCTGCTTATTTATAATTTGTGATGTACCTGCCTTCATTTTATCTGTCATTTGCATTGAGGGCAATGCAACCCTCGAGTTTGGGGGTGGCAACCCTCCATTTTAATGGAGTCTTAGTACATCTTTAAATTAATTGTTGTGTGTTTTATTTAATTAAATTTCTCTTAAAAAAACAGAAAAGATTAAACTGTTGGCTTAAAACTGTGAAGTTAACTTACCTGTCATGACAGCTCTGTCGTGGCAGCATCTTTAGGACAGTTTAAGGAGAAGTTTAGAGCCTTTCTATAGTTCTGAAAACTTAAACACCATTGTGACTGTTATATTGCTTAGATTTCTTTTAGCCAAACTAGAATAGGATGCTTAGTACTTGAATAGCCCCTAGAGGTGCCTAACACTGGCTCTAGGAAAGAAGTTTAGCAAAAGAAAATTCAAAAACCTAGAGGTGCCCGAAACCGGCTCTAGGAAGCTAACTAGAGGTGCCCAAAACTGGCTCTAGAAAAATTTAGCTTGAAAATAGAAGAAAAAGAAGCATGAAAATGTGTCTTCAAGAAAATAAACTTTGGCATAAAAATTCGAGTTAAAAAGTTGAATATTCTAGTGAAACTAAGAGAGTCTTAGCATATAACTGTTCACAAGCATGCACACACTGCACGAGAACTATAGTGAGATTCCGGACAGATCCTAAACTTTCCGACAGGTTGCTGTCGCCACAGAGAATGAGCGACGAGTAAGGGACAGTTCACTGTTTGAAAGCCAACACAAAAATATTCATTTTTCTTTTAGGTCTTAATTGCTTGAGGGCAAGCAAAAACTTGAGTTTGGGGGTGGGTTGAGTGTGTAAAAATTCTATTATTTACACCCTTTTTAACCCATATTTCTGCTGCATTCAAGCATCATTGCATTGCATTTAGGTTAGTTTACAGCAAAACATCACAAATACATTAAAGGCACGGATTCTACTAAAAGATGGCTTATTTTGTAGGTTGCTGCCATAGTTGACGGAGAAGGCGGGCGTAGGGCAGATAAGCAGAAGAGCTGAACTGGACAAGCAGACGAAGAGGACGATGCTGCCATGGATCTGCCGTGACAGCAAGAGGACGACAGCAAGACAGTGGAGGAAAAGCAAAGTGGACCTCGATAGATAGAGAAAATTACGCTCGTCTGTCGTGTGAAAACCATACATTTTTCCAAGCCCCGGATCAAAAGATATGTCAAGCCAAAGCTCAAGGAAAGGAAATCCCATGAAACAAGGAGGCGGCTGAAAAGTAGGATCCTTAGAGATTAAGTCTTTATTAGAATCTTAATTTTAATTAAAGTTGTAATCCTTGTTAACTTAGAATACTTGAGCCCAAAGCTTATATAAGGGCATAGATTTTAACCTAGGGAAAATATACCCCATAACCGACAACTAAACCCCTCCGCCGTTTACCCGTCGTCGACATGTTCTAAATTCCCCCTAGGGCCACGGGTTGTTTTGTAAAGTAGTTGCAAGGGTTTTTTTGTTTTAGGATTTTCCAAGTTCAATAAAATAAACTTCAAGTTCTCTTATTTTGGTTATTAATATCTTGCAAGAGCATCAGGAGAGCATTGTGAGGTTATCCATTTACTTAGCATCGGGAGAGTTAAGTATACGAAAGAAATAAGAGCAAGTTCTCTAGTTTATAGTTGAACTATCTTGTGCCTAGGGATAGGGCAAGGTTAAGTGGCTAAGGAAGAATTCATACACATCGGTGTTCATCCTTCGATTCACGCCGGGAGGTATCATCAAAGACGTGATCATCGACAGACTTGGACCTAGGGATAGGCCAAGGCAGATCTGGGATTCTTGCCAAACTTGAAGTACGGAGTTGGTGTGTTTGATGCCGCGACAGGTGCTGCCGCGACGGGCACGACGACAGAACTGAGTTCCTAAGCATTGCAATACCTGCACTACTGAGCAATTCAATACCAGCCCATTCTCTCTATCTTGATATTCCAACTCTTTTATTTACGTTTTTCCTTATTATTTTCGTGACAATTCTCTCAAATATTTTCTTTACTTCGTGCAGTGAACTAAGGTGAAGCTATAGCCCAATCCCTGTGGAGACGATATCTGATACTTCGTATCACTTTACTACTTGCGTCGTGTACACTTGCACTACAATTGCGATAGACTCTTTTACACGCAACACACACCGAGGAGACGACCCTCCTGTTGGAGATGGAGAGGTTAGACCGCATGTCGGCAACCCTGCTGCCGCTGCCGGACGACGGTCCTTTCGTGACTACATGTTGAACGATCATGTAGAACTGGAAACCACGCTGCCAGATATAGATGTTGACAACTTCGAGCTGAAACCTGTCATGTTTAGCATGATCAACACTGTCGGTCAATTCAGTGGTGCTGTTACAGAGGATGCTATGGAGCATCTAAAAACATTCCAAGAGATCTGTGGTTCGTTTAAACTACCAGGAGTTAATCCGGAGATACTGAGGCTTCGGTTATTTCCCTATTCGTTGAGGGACAGAGCAAAGACTTGGTGGAATAAACTTACGCCGGGTTCAATTAGAACTTGGGCAGATTTATCTCGTGAATTCTTATCTCGTTTTGATCCTTCACATTTATCTGAGCGATTACGTAATGAAATTGCTACTTTTCAACAGGAAGATGATGAGCCGATGCACGAGGCCTGGGACAGATTTACCACTCTTCTACGGAACTGCCCAATGCATGAATTCCGCGTCTGGAATCAGGTAACTAAGTTTTATAATGCTGCCAACTTACAAACTCGTATTCGAATTGATTCAGCAGCAAACGGATTATTATTGGACAAAGACCCGGACGAGGCAATGCAAGTATTGAAAAATCTGGCTAAGAATGAGGAGCAGTTTCCGACAGCAAGAAGAGGGGGTAAACAGGTACTAGCTGTCAAGGATTATGAGGCCGACAGCACGATGAAATCACAGGTGGCATACCTTACTAAGGCAATGAAAAAGCTCTTGAACGATGATGCACAACATGGATTTGCTGTTGATGAGGTATGTGAAATTTGTGAGGGAAATCATAGTTCGGATGAATGTCCTATACAGTTAGAAGAAGGGAAGTATGTTGGAAACTATAAGCAGAATTACAACTCCAACAACTATAATCCCAGCTGGAGAAAGGATCCCAAGTTTTCTTGGAGTAATCCTAATAATGCTCTGAATCCTCAAGCACACAATAATTAGAATTAAGGAGGACCTAGATTGCTGACTCGACAGCAACTGCAGCCGCAACAGCAGCAACAACAGCCACCAGCTGCCACGAACAGTATACTGGAACAGACTATGGCTACTTTTATGTCTCAGGCAGGTACTTATATTGAGAACATGAATCAGTTTGTTAAAAAGATAGAGACGTTCATGGATAAAACAGAGATGCGGATGACAAATCATGAAGCTACTCTGAAATCTTTGGAGACACAAATGGGTCAGGTTTCCCAGCATATCAAGCCAAGGCAGACTGGAGGATTTCCTAGCAATACTGAAAATGCTAGACAGCCCACACATGAGCAATGTAAGGCCATTACTACTAGGAGTGGGAAGAAATTACCAGGGCCAGAGAAGGAAGCTGAAATAGTGAAAAAACCAGCCTTGAACAGACCTGCCGAGGAAGCTGCCCCGACAGGTAACAAACAGTCTACTGCCGACAAACCTGTTACGACAGTAGAAGCGACAGAGGGGGAAAATGATGAACCCAAACCTCCTCAGATTCGTATGCAGTGGGAAGGACGTATTGCTGATTATTATCCTCCACCTCTTTTTCCTCAACGGTTACAGCAAGTGAAGCAAGAATCTAAGCTCAAAAAGATTTATGATATTTTTAAGCAGGTTCATATTAACATTCCGCTGTTAGACGCCGTGAGGGAGATGCCCGGTTACACCAAATTTCTCAAGGATGTCATGTCGAAGAAATCTAAACTTGGGGAATTTGAAACAGTTAAGATGACAGAATGATGCATGAGTATTCTTCATAAGCAGCCACCCCAGAAAAAGAAGGATCCGGGGAGCTTCATCATACCTTGCGTAATCGGAGATAAATATGTGGGTAAGGCACTTTGTGATCTTGGTGCTAGTACTAATTTAATGCCAAAATCTATTTTTCAGAAATTAGGTATTGGAAAAGCTCGACCCTCGACAGTAATTCTGCAGCTGGCAGACCGCTCTTATGTTCATCCTGAAGGAAAAATCGAAGATATTCTGGTAAGAGTGGATAAATTTATTTTTCCTGCTAACTTTCTTGTTTTAGATTGTGAAGTAGATGAAAACGCACCAATCATCCTGGGGCGACCCTTCTTAGCCACGGGAAGATGACTGATTGATGTGGAAAAAGGAGAACTCACCATGAGAGTGAACGATCAAGAAATAAAGTTGAATGTTCTCCAAGCTATGAAGCACGCTGATGCAGAAGAGGAATGCAAGGTTATCACTGAAGTTACCCTTGATCAACCCTGCATCAGGTCAGGCTGTCACGACAACAAAATTGGTCACTGCCTCGGCAACCACTTACAGGACTGTCACGACAGCACCGACGACAGCAACTCCTCAGAATCCGATACATCTGATACTGAAGATCAGGAGGAGGTAAACTGGATAGGCGATCATCCAGGTAAGTTATTCGAACCCTTAAATTATACTTCGGATAACCATGCAATCCAAAAGCCATATACTATTGAGCCCCCTGTTTTAGAATTGAAGCCCCTGCCAGGGCAGTTGAAGTATGCTTTTCTTGGTTCGAATGATACGTTGCCCGTAATCATCTCTTCCAAGTTGATGCAGGAACAGGAACAACAATTAATAGGGATGCTGCAGCAGCACAAAAAGGCAATTGGATGGACGATCGCTGATATTCAAGGCATTAGTCCGGCATTATGTATGCATAAAATCCTTTTAGAGGATGATCATAAGCCGACTATTGATGCCCAAAGGCGGCTAAACCATGCAATGAAAGAGGTGGTGCGTAAAGAGATAATCAAATGGTTAGATGCTGGTATAATTTACGCCATCTCCGACAGCAAATGGGTGAGCCCGGTGCAATGCGTTCCCAAGAAAGGTGGAATGACCGTGGTGACCAACGAAAACAATGAGTTAATCCCAACCAGGACTGTGACCGGTTGGAGGGTTTGTATGGACTATCGGAAGCTAAACAAAGCTACCCGAAAGGACCACTTTCCTTTACCCTTTATTGATCAAATGCTTGATAGATTAGCGGGTAAACCTTACTATTGTTTTCTTGATGGTTATTCAGGTTATAATCAAATAGCTATCGCACCGGAAGATCAAGAAAAGACGACTTTCACATGCCCCTACGGAACGTACGCTTTTAGAAGGACGCCTTTTGGATTATGCAATGCACCCGCCACCTTCCAAAGGTGCATGATGGCCATATTCTCCGATATGGTGGAGGAATTCCTTGAAATTTTTATGGATGGTTTTTCAGTCTTTGAGGACGATTTTGAGAGCTGCCTAGGCAATTTACAAAAGGTACTTGAAAGATGTGAAAAAGCAAACCTAGTCTTAAATTGGGAAAAATGCCACTTCATGGTGGACGAAGGGATAGTCCTTGGCCATAAGATTAGCTGCCATGGGATAGAAGTCGACAGGGCCAAGATAAAAGTGATCGAAAAGCTGTTGCCGCCGACCACAGTCAAGGGTATTAGAAGTTTCTTGGGACATGCTGGTTTTTATCGAAGATTCATTGCGAATTTCTCAAAAATCACCAAGCCCATATGCCATCTTCTGGAGCAGAACCGACCCTTTGACTTTAATGAAGAATGTACTGAAGCATTCAAGGTTCTGAAGGAAAAACTGGTAACAACCCCATTAGTACAGCCACCAGATTGGACACAGCCATTTGAGATCATGTGTGATGCTAGTGACTATGCTGTCGGGGCAGCACTTGGGCAGCGGAGAGACAAATTATTTCATGTTGTATACTATGCCAGCAAGACACTGAACGACGCCCAAGTAAACTACACCACCACAGAAAATGAGTTATTAGCTGTGGTGTTCTCCATCGACAAGTTTCATTCTTACATACTTGGAACGAAGGTAATAGTGCACACAGACCATTCTGCTTTGAAATATATGTTCGCAAAAAAAGATGCAAAGCCTCGATTGATACGGTGGATCCTGCTATTGCAAAAATTCGACCTTGAAATCAAGGATAAAAAAGGGACAGAAAATCAGGTGGCAGATCACTTGTCAAGGTTGGAGAAGGGACAGAGTCTACCAACAGATGAGACAAACATACTGGAGACCTTCCCAGACGAGCAGCTCTTTGTTGCCGCAGTCACTGCCGCGACAGCCATGGCGGCATGTAAGTCTTCTGAACTCCCCTGGTATGTTGATTTCGTTAATTTCTTAGTTAGCGGAATAATTCCTTCTGACCTCAATTATCAAGCCAGGAAGAGGTTCCAAAATGATGTTAAGCATTATTGTTGGGACGAACCTCTTCTTTTTAAAATCTGTGCAGATCAGGTTATAAGGAGATGTGTACCACAGGAAGAGCAAGAAGACATACTTCATCACTGCCATGCTTCACAGTATGGAGGTCGCTTAGGAGGCAACAAAACTGCTGCCAAGGTGTTGCAGTCAGGGTTTTATTGGCCGTCACTGTATAAAGATGCGCAAATCTTCTACAAGAGTTGTGACAGGTGCCAAAGGACATGAAACATCTCCAGGAGAAACGAGATGCCGCTGCAGAACATTCTAGAAGTCGAGATCTTCGACGTTTGGGGGATTGATTTTATGGGACCCTTCCGATCTTCATGTGGGAATCTATACATCCTCCTAGCAGTAGATTATGTCTCTAAGTGGGTTGAAGCTATCGCCACTCAAAAGAATGATGCCAAGATAGTCCAAAGGTTTTTACACAAAAACATTTTTTCTAGGTTTGGCATCCCTAAGGCGATTATCAGTGATGAAGGGAGACATTTCGACAACAGAGTTATTGCTGCTGCCTTGAAGAAATACGGTGTCAAGCATCGGATCGCGACAGCGTATCACCCACAGACCAATGGACAAGCTGAAATATCTAATAGGGAAGTTAAGAACATTCTTGAGAAGATGGTTAAGCCAACTAGGAAGGATTGGTCTTTACTCCTCAATGATGCATTATGGGCTTATAGGACAACTTTTAAAACTCCATTGGGAATGTCTCCGTACCGATTGATTTATGGGAAAACATGTCATCTACCTGTTGAGATAGAGCACAAAGCATACTGGGCGATCAAGGCAGTGAATATGGACTTGGACAGGGCAAGGCAGAAAAGGCTGTTAGATCTGAACGAAATTGAAGAAATCCGAACAATGGCCTATGACAATGCCAGAATCTACAAGGATAAAACTAAGAAGTGGCATGACAAGAAGCTGCTGCCATGACAGTTCTGTCCAGGGCAGCTTGTATTGTTGTTCAATTCTAGACTGAAACTTTTCCCAGGAAAACTGAAATCTAGATGGTCTGGCCCATTCCAAGTCGTACAGGTTTTTCCCCATGGTGCCATAACAATCCGATCATTAAAAGACGGGCACCAATTCAAAGTCAACGGACAGCGCCTAAAGCATTATCAGGGGACTGAAGCCCCAGGACTGCAGGAAGTGGTTACCTTAGGAGATGCCCCACCTGGCATCCCTAATTTAACCTAAATTTTATTTTTTTTATTTTATTTTTATTATTATTTATTATTTATTAGGAAATAAGATTTATTTTATTAGAATAATGTTTTTATTTTTATTGTTTTTAGGAAATAAAGGAGTCAAGAAGAACAGGAGAAGTGAACTCAGCCCACCACCCATCCACCAGCCCAACAAAGCCCAAATTTTGAAGCATGTCGTTACAGCTGCCGCGACAGACGCGAAAAATACATGCTGTCATCACGCTGTCACGACAGACGCGGAAACACGTCACAAACGCGTAACAGACGCGGAAACGCGTGACAGACGCGTCAGACACGCTAACGTATAACAGCTGGCCCCGTTATTCGCGCCTGCCGTTACAGCTTCAACGGGCAGCAAATCATTCTCTATATAACCCCGTTTCATTTTTCATTTTCACTCACCTCTGCTTTTCTTACTTGCTCTCTCTTTAGTTTTTATTTGCTTTCATTTTATTTCCACAACCCTTGCACAAAAATGTCTTCTAGGAAAACCCGACGAAATGCTGCCTCCAGCTCCACACCGACAGCAACTCTTCCACGCTCCTTCGCCAGCAGAGATATGTGGGAAGAGCGAGGATTTATCTATACATCGCAAGAGGAAAATCTGGGCCTCAAGCCATTCATAGCCAGGAAGGTTCGAGCTTTACAGTGGCAGACTTTTGCGGAGCAGCCGGAGGAAATGAACGCCACGCTGGTTCGAGAATTTTATGCTGCCATCAGCAGCAAGACAGCGACAGCAGTGATTGTTCGAGGGAAAGAAGTGACGTTTGAAGCAGAGTACATTAACACCTTATATGGCTTCTACATCAGCAACAATGACGACGCTCACCAGCAATTCCTCAACACATTAGACACTGCTGCCTATGACGTTGTCATGGCAGAACTGACAGATAAGGGAACTCAATGGAATACTAGCCGGAAAAATCCACGGACGGTAAAGCGGACCCAGCTGCTGCCGGAGGCAAAGTTATGGAATGCCTTCATCAAAAAGAGGATCATGCCGTCATCCCACAACACCACGGTCGACCAGCCGAGGTTAGCATTGATACATTCCATTTTACATGGACGGCCCATTAATGTGGGCAGTTATATTCGGGAAAGCATTTTGGAGTGTGCGCACAGGCCGACGGGTCCCCTTTTCCTCCCGTACCTCATCACCTCACTCTGTCGTGGCCATGGCGTACCCGAAGTCCACACTGACTTGCAAGTCCAAGGGAAAGGCTGAACGGAAAAGAACATCCTCAGCCTCATGGAGCTGACCGCTGCCACCCCTCTGTCGTCATTCGACCCTACTGCCACCACAGCCGACACGACAGAGCAGCCAAACACTAAACCAGCAGCCGCAGTAGCCGCCCCGACAGACTCCTCCTCCCAGATATTAGCTGCCATTCAGAAGCTGGAGGAATGACAGTTGGGTTTAATGTGTTGAGTGTGTAAAAGTTCTATTATTTACCCCTTATTTAACCCATATTTCTGTTGCATTCAAGCATTAATTATTGCATTTATGTCAGTTTACAGCAAAACATCACAAATATATTAAAAAGAAGTATCTGCTGAAATTGGTTGTTTTTGCAGGTTGCTGCTGTAGCAGACGGAAAAGGCAAAAGCGGATGGCAGATAAAAATAACATGCCAAAAGCCAGTGACAGCAGCAGCGAGGAGAGCAGCAGCTCTGAAGTTCAGGTTGTGGAGCAACCCCCTCACATCTCCCCAACCAGAATCCAGCCACCACGGGAGGCCAAGGCTAAGAACACATCTGCCTCCCTCGTGCCCCAGCTAGCTCCAAAAGCTAGAGCCCGCCGCCAGATCAGACTCAGCAGCAGCATCGAAGACATCGATTAAAATTTAAGTTTCTTATCTTATTATTGCTGCCTGCTATATATTTTGTGATGTACTGCCTTATCTTTTGTTTTTATTTTTCATTTGCATTGAGGGCAATGCAACCCTCGAGTTTGGGGGTGGCAACCCTCCATTAATGGAGTCCATCTTAGTTGTTAAAATTTGTGTCTTTTACTTAGCTTTTAAAAAAATGAAAATATTGAAAACTTTGGCTGAAAACTGTGAACTGAACTTACCTGCCGTGACAGCCCTGTCGTGGTAGTGACTTTAGGATAGTTTTTAGGAGAAGTTTAGAGCCTTTCTATAGTTCTGAAAACTTAAACACCATTTGTGACTGTTATACTGCTTAGAACTCTTCTAGTTAACTAGAATAGGAAACTTAGCACTTGAATAGCCCCTAGAGGTGCCTAACACTGGCTCTAGGAAAGAAATTAAGCAAAAGAGACTCAACAGCCCTAGAGGTGCCCGAAACTGGCTCTAGGAAGTTAGCTAGAGGTGCCCAAAACTGGCTCTAGTGAAACTTTAGCTTAAAAAAATAGAGAAATCGAGTCAAAACAAAAAAATCAAAGGAGCATGAAAAAGTGCCTTCAAAAGATAAACTTTGGCATAAAAATTCGAGTTAAGAGCTGAAATATTCTAGTAAAACTAAGAGAGTCTTGGCATATAAATGTTCACAAGCATGCACACACTGCACGAGGACTATAGTGAGACTCCGGACATATCCTAAATTATCCGACAGGTTGCTGTCGTCACAGGGAGCGAACGACGGGTAAGGGAAGGTTCACTGTTTAAAGCCAAAACAAAAATATTTCATTTTTCTTTTAAGTCTTAGTTGCTTGAGGGCAAGCAAAAACTTGAGTTTGGGGGTGTGTTGAGTGTGTAAAAGTTCTATTATTTACCCCCTATTTAACACATATTTCTGCTGCATTCAAGCATTAATTATTGCATTTAGGTCAGTTTACAGCAAAACATCACAAATATATTAAAAGGCACAATATCTACTGAAATTGGTTGTTTTTGCAGGTTGTTGTTGTAGCAAACGGAAAGGGTAGGCGCTGGGCAGTGAAGCAGAAGAGCTGGAACTGGATGAGCAGTCAAGGAGGACGATGCTGCCATGGTTGCCGCCGTGACAACAGAGGACGACAACAGTTTTGAGGAGAAGAAGCAAAGTGGACCTCGACAGATAGAGAAAATTCAGCCTGTCTGTCGTGTGAAATCACTATATTTTTCCAAGCCCCAGATCGAAAGGAATGTCAAGCCCAAAGTTCAAGGAGAGAAAATCCCAAGCAAGAAAGATGACGGCTGGAAAGTTAGATTCTTTAAAGATTTAGTCTTTATTAGAGTTGTACTTTAATTTAAAGTTGTATTCTTGCTATTTTAGATAACTTGGACCCAAAGCCTATATAAGGGCATATATTTCGACCTAGGGAGGATATAACCGGTTCCCTAGCTTTCTTCCCAAAAACCCTAGCCGTTTTCCTTCCCTCAACATGTTCTAAATTCCCCCTAGGGCCACGGGTTGATTTGTAAAGTAGTTGCAAGGGTTGTTTTGTTTTAGGAATTTTCAGTTCAATAAAATAAACTTCAAGTTCTCTTATTCTGGTTATTAATACCTTGCAAGAGCATTAGGAGAGCATTGTGAGGTTATCAATTTACTTAGCATCGGGAGAGTTAAGTATACGAAAGGAATAAGAGCAAGTTCTCTAGTTTATAGTTGAACTATCTCGGACCTAGGGATAGGACGAGGTTAAGTGGCTAAAGAAGAATTCATCAATATCGGTGTTCATCCTTTGATTTACGTTGGGAGGTATCATCAAAGACGTGATCATCGACAGACTTGGACCTAGGGATAGGCCAAGGCACATCAGGGATTCTTGCCAAACTTGAGGTACTGAGTTGAGTGTTCGTTGTCGCGACAAGCAACGGAGTGCTGCCGCGACAGGTGCTGCCGCGACGGAGACGATGACAGAACTGGAGTTCCGAGACTTAGCAATACCTGCACTACTGAGCAATTCAATACCAGCTCATTCTCTCTATCTTGATTTCTCTACTCTTTTATTTACGTTTACTTTATTATTCTCGTGACAACTTTCTCAAATATTTTCTTTACTTTCGTGCAGTGATTCAAGGTGAAGCTATTAGCCAAATCCCTGTGGAGACGATATCCGATACTTCGTATCACTTTACTACTTGCGTTGTGTACACTTGCACTACAATTGCGATAGACTCTTTTACACGCAACACCATCCTTAAGGGACATGGCGCCGAGAGACTTAATCCAGGGTCGATGCTCGACGTGGAGCAAGAAGGTGACCCATCATCTCCAAAGGCCGAAGGCAAGGCCGAGTCACTGACCAAGCTTGCAAAGGGAAAGCTGTAACCCCCTCATCCCGGTCTGGTCGGATGACCGGTCCGAGTGGGCCACACGGGGAAAACCGAAGCGAAACCCGTTAAGGTTTCCCCTCGGTTAATGACCCTAAAAAAATTCTTTTTATTTTGTCTTGTCTATATGCATAAATTAATCCTATGTAAGGCACAGCAGCGGAAATACAAACATTTCAACATACATCGACCATCCCAACAATTAAACAGTTCATTTTAATATTTTACAGCAGGCCGTTTCGAAACGCCCTTAGGGTGTTCCGAAACGCCTTGACTTAGTCAACGGCCTGGGTCAACCATAAGGTGACCGTTCCGAAACAGGGGAGACCCGTATCGGAACGACCTTGACGGTCAATATCTCGTGGTCAACGAGATTTGACCGTTTCGGAACATTAGAGGCCCGTTCCGGAACGCCTTTATCTCGTCAATTTCTTAAAATTCCAGTAGCAAAAATGTTCCGGAACGACCCCCATCCGTTTCGAAACGGCAGGCCATTTGCAAAGGAACCGTTTCGGAACAGGGGGACGCGTTCCGAAACGCCCCCTGTCTGCAGACACGTTTTGGTTGTTTTAAGGCACAAGAATGCCCCAAAACATCACCAAAGCACCTTATAACAACATAGCAATTCAACCTAAGGCTTACCAACTATATTAGCATGCTTTAACATGATTTAGACAAATCTATCACTAGGCAAAACCCCACAAACATGCATTCATTCAAACATCATTCAACATAAAGATGGCTTCTAAGGCATTTAGCTAGCATTCAAAATAAGCAATTAGGCATGAGCTACAATTCAACATGGCAACACTCACCATACAAAAGCAAGATACTAAGGAGTCTATACATGCTCCTAAACAACCAAAAACTACCCAACAAAACAACACATGTCCCATTGCTTAACTATTACATGTCTAACATTAAAAATCCATACTTGATGAACTCAAGCCAAAAACCACACTTGGAGGCCCTCCACTTGCCCGAGCAACCCACGAACTAAGGATCTGCAATGTTGAACAAAGAGAGCGTAAGCAAAGATGCTTAGTGAGGGTAAGCTCTAAAATCAAACCTCAACATTGCAGGGTCCGAGCACGATCTAGCCAAGGCATTTCACCAACATACCAAGGATTCACAAGAGTTATGAGAATAAAATGCATGAGCAATGTACATTATAATGTCATGAACATAAGCTTAACTCCACATTACATATAACCACATTCAAGCATCTCATCAATGATCATAAACCTCAACATATTGATGTACACATCAAACAACATTGGCACCTAGCTAAGACCCGAATACGCGGATAGACATGTTGGAACTCACATCCAACAACCACATTACCTCACGGTGGGATTTCACTCATCACCGGTCTCGCGGAGGGGATTCCACTCATCCTCACGCCCCGTCGATGGGATTTCACTCATCACCGACTACATTTAAATACAATTCCGGGCGAACCCGTACTCCTCCTTGGTGACTCAACGCCACCAAGGCCACGCGCGACTTTAGACTCATGTGTACACACTAACATCCTAATGATCGATCATTTGTATTCAAGTAAACTAGTGCCAATATTTACTCACATCACATTACTCATTTCAATCAATCTCGTGCTTAGCACGTACTCACCAACAACCATCATCATGCATGTCTCAAGCATCACAAGTCATATTTCAACCCACATGTATAATACAATATACTCAAGCATCCATACCACATTTCATACGAGACATACACAACCATATAATGAGTTTATCCAAAGGCTCTAGATCAAGTTTAGGATTAGGCTACCACCCTAATCCTAACTCTAGGTGGGTCTACCAAGCCCAACCTAGTCCATATACTCGAACCAACTATTTTAAGATCATTTAAAGCAATTAACCACTCACCTAACCACCCAAGCTCAACGACCAAGCAAGCAACAACCTTCAACTTTCCGGATTCACTTCCGATGCTTCACCGATGCCCAAACTTGATTCTAATCAATCCCAAACACAAACAAAACATCCACAATCAATATTTTATCATCGAAACTAACCCGAATTAACATTACCAAGCATCCAACACTCAAAATCAACCCCAAAAACAGAATTTTCGAGCAGCCCTTAAGGCCCACCAAAAACTTCCATTTCAAGCATCCAAACAAGCATCAATTACACCCAAAATGATCCTCATATATCATACTACCTACGGCCCCCAAAATTCAACATTAAACAGCCCCAATTCCCACTTTAAAACCCTCCAAAAACCCTCTCAAAGCCCAATTCCGAAAATTGATTAAAATCATTTGAAATTCACATATGTAGTATCATTTGGCTCCTATATTCCATAACTAACCATAATAAATCAAAATATTAGGTTTATCTACACAAAGGCACCCTTTTTAATCAAGTTCTTTGAAAACCCCCATTTTCAAATATTCAATGAAAGTGAAAATAAATGGTACTTTTAAAGAGAGGAAGGTAAGGGAAAGTCAAAAACGTTATTACCTTTCAAAATGGAGTCGAAATGAAGGGGCTTTTTGAATGGAATAGTGCCAAGGGAGAGGAGAGTTATTTAACGTTGGGAGGAAATGAAGAAGAAGGTGAATAGTGGAAAGATGATAGGAAAAGGGGATTTAAATTTGAAGATGGGTAAATTACCCAAAAGGCCATTAATGAATAGTTTTCCTTGTTTTTAAATTAGCTCTTCAACTTTGAGTCTAAATCATTTTGGTCCCATTTTAAAATGTTTATTTTGAAAACCAAAATTTTAAAAGGATCTTTTCAAAAACCAACCCGAGCCCAAATAATATTAAAATATTATTTTCACCTAACCCCTAAACCCGGGTGTTACAAAAGCAAGGTTGTGTCAACAAGGGTAAGCCTACGAAAGGGAATCGTGGCAACGGGAAGGCTAAGCCTACGCCACAAGGAAAGTAAGCACAAGAGTGAAGTGCTACCTATGTGATGGGCCTCATCTGCTGAGGTCGTGTCCCAAGAGAAGACTACTTGTTTCCATCATCAAGGGAGTCGATGGAACAAGAAGGCTTGACAAAGGCGTTGATCAAGCCATCTAAGGGGTTGGATGAGCATGAGGGGAGAAAGGCTTCCCAGTCCAAGACGACGAGGATCATAGGGGTCCAACCAAGTGCGCGACCCGGTGCGATAGCCAAGGGACAAGCTGTCAAGCCGAGGGTGAAGAAGATGTGAGCGGGAGACGAAGGAACTACATCGACAACACCCAGCAGCCCAGCCAAGACACGACGAGGGCGTCGCGAGATCAGGTGGGAGAGAATGTCACGCCCCACCAAGGTGCACCATGGCCGACCGAGGGGTGCCACCTAGGAGCACTCGGGACAACCAAGGTCAAATGAAGGACCTTGGACGTTTTAATGACAAATATGAACCACAGAAGGTTCTAGATTGGACTAGAGAGGCCTACAACCCTCTTAAAACGTTGCCACAAGGTTCTAGGAGGTTCCAGGACGCTCCACAACCATCTAGGCTCATCCTAAAGGACCTAGATGGCTCGGAAAGTTCGTGGAAGCATTGAGACAACTCTGAAAGGCTCGAGATAAGTATGGACATCTCTGGAACATTCTAGAAGCATATAGACAAGTGTAGATCTATAGGGAGTTATCTAGAATACTTTAAAATATTGGAGACATATGTAGATAAGTATGGACTTATCTAGAATATTGTAGGCTTGTAAGATATTTTAGAAGGCAACATAATAATCGTCGGATCAAAACGATCCTGGCCGTCCATTGAGGAGGCGGGTGCCTATAAATAGGGTCATCCTTCTCATTTGTAAACCATCCCATAACTCCTACAAGTTTCTTTCTCTTGTAAGCTTTATTAAAGTTCAATACAAGGTCCTTTTCCTTGTAAAGCTCTCTTGCCTTCTCAAGTTCCTTGTTTTAGCCATAGCGTTTGCGTTGAAGTAAGGCTGGTTAGCAAGACCAGGAGTTGCTAACGCCGCACGAATCTGTTTGAGAGAATAAGTCTGTGACACTACGCCTTAGAAATGAAATCATATCAGCTAAATCAAATTTCATTATATGGTAGTAATAGGTATAAGTACTATATATGTCCTTTTTAATGTTTTTATTTTGGTTTTTATAACTTACGCCAAGTAATTCAGATTATGAATGTTCATTGTTCGATTAAGGCTGAGTTAATTGACTAAACTGAATTATTTCGATTAGACGGTTTGTCACCGTAATTTACTTGGTCAGAGAATAATTTTTTTTAATTTAGTTATGGATTGATTCGGATCAAAATTGATTAATTAACGAAATTATCTAAAATATTAAAATTATATTTTTATATATTAGTTTAGACCCATTAACCCAAACTTAACTAACAAAAGTAATAAAACAAGAAGAATGCGTAATTATTTTTCTTTTATTTATAACAAATTTCGATTAATTTAAAAATTCAACTAAATTAACCGAAATTTGTTCAATTTGATTAATAATTTTAAACAAACGATTTGATTTTATTAGACTTGATTACCAATCAAATTAACCATTTAAACCTCCCTAATCCAGGTCATACAAGCTCCAAACCCCAACTACCCAATTTTTGGCAACTTCTACCTACAGTTTTGACCTATGTTAATCTGATTATTTGTTTTTTTAAGGGTTCGTGTCTCACATGAAAACAACCGAAAATAAACATGCTAGTGCAGGTATCATACATGTATTTGACACATATACTCGGAGTAACATAGGTTTTTACACGTTACATGATGCAAAACTAAGGTGATGCTGTTTAATCATCGGCACCATAGTGTGGGTTCCCCTGAAGTCCAGGAAAAACGTGCGGCATCATCGGATTCACTGGAACTGGGAAAGTTTGTTGCATGATTGGGTTCACTGGAACTGGGAATTTATGTGCAGAACTAACAATGGTTTGCTCATTTATCCTGCCGGCTTCCTTGCAGACCCGATCGAGAACCGTAAGGAAATCCCTCACCACCAAGAAGATTCTAAAAGGGTGGGCTTCTTCCTTTGCCGAGTTCCCATGGAAGTATTCAGTAATCTCCTTCACTAGAGATAGTGCCACATTTTCCTGTGCTTGAATCCTTGGAATCTCCTGCTCAGCCTTTTTCATAAACCTGCTCATCGATTCGGGAAATTGTTCTTTGCTCTCATCGGACCCCATTGCTTCATTTAACCTTAGAACCTCATTGATGTGTTCAAGGCCTCTAGAAAGCTTGCAGACGTCACCACTGAGTACCTCAGAATCCATTGCAGCAGCTTTTTTAACGTTGGTGAGCTCTGAACTGAGACCCGAAACTACTTGTAAACCAAGCTTTCTACACCGAGCATCTTCGGTTAAAGTGGAGCTTGTGGTGGTACTTTGGTTGGCATTTGATAGACGAGCACCCTCAGTTCTTATGATTTCTTGTACAACAAAATGCAGGAGTGTGGTCTTTCCATCAGCACCCTTGACATCAACAAGCTTAAGGAGTGTATCGAGTTTGAAGGCTTGCGCATCGCCTCGGTTTGTCCCGACATTCATGCGGTTCCCTGTCTTGAGGACGGCCTCTAGAAGCTTTAAAAACAACCTACTGTTTCTCAATTCCTCGCAAGCAGCCTGTGAGAAGGAAAAATCAATAAAACATAACTGAAGATAATCGATGACATTAAGCAATCACACAGGTACTAATAATTTGACACGAACATAAACAAGATATGCAGAACAGATTAGACCAATGGAATTGAGTAGAATTACCTCTAGAGTTGCGAAAGAGTTTTTAAGGTATTCGATTTCGGACTCGAAGTTAGCTATGTACAGCATTGCATCCAACCTTTTAAACGCAAAGGGTATATCAAGAACTGTTTTCAAGAATTTCTCAGCAGGACCAGGCTTAACTGGTGAATCATCTCTGTACTCCTTCAACTTGCTTTCTTCTTCCTTTGTTGGAGCCATTCTCGATAAGCTTTCGAGAAGTTCGGTGCCAAGTGTATCTGCATTACCTGTATCACCATAGATGTGAAATTTAGGACCATACAAACTCTGACTACACTAGCAGTTTTCATTTAGATAAACAAAATGTGAACCAATATACTTTTTAGTGACATTTTTACCTTCTAAGAGGGCATCAGAAACTTCCTCCACAGTCACATTGAGCGCCTTCAACAAAATTGCAATATTCTGTGCCTTTTGGGGATCCAACACTCTGTTCTCTTGGTTTGGTGATGGAACAACCGAGGGCGGAGTTGTTTGCTTCGATTTTGAATTCGGCGTGTTTACGACGAATAGTGTTTCAATCATCTCCTCATTCAACCTGCAGAAACAAGACTCTCACAAATTATTCTACAAAGTGGAATGGCATGAAAGAATCTAAACAAGAACACAATTAAGGAGGGATTCCATTCCAATCGTACTTAAATGAGCTTGATCTGAGCTGATCCCACACCATTTCACGATCAGAGCTGGCTCTCACTTTATCCCAATGTAATGGCTTTAACTTGGGTTTTGAACCTTCCTCCGACTCGGACCTCGTAGGCACCTCAAGTGGAGAAACCTTAAACGTCGTCGAAGAGGGTATAAGAGGAGGTGGTGGCTTCGATATCTGCTGTGCAGAAGGTACTGAAGAAACAGGTTTTTCCCACAACCGTCGTTGCTTTGGAGGTGGAGGAGGCGGCGGCGGCATCTGTCGTGCAAAAGGTACCGACGAAACAGGTTTTTCCCACAGTCGTCGTGGTGGCGGAGGTGGCACCGGTGGCTTCGATATCTGTTGTGCAAAAGGTACTGATGAAACAGGTTTTTCCCAGAGCCGTCTCTGCTTTGGAAGCGGTGGTGGTGGCGGTGGAGACAAGACAGGCTTCCGTAAAGCGTTGCTAAGTCTTAAAGGAGATGCATCAGGACTTTTCTCCAAACCTCTTTCGGGTGATGAAGAAGCTAAAGATGAGAAAGAAGGAGCTTTATTGTAATCCAAAGGAGACATCTCTGGGCTTTCCACGAAAACTCCATTTGGTAAAGGAGACTGTTTCTTATCTTCATTCAAAGCTCTGTCTGGTGATGTAGAAGCAGAACAAACAGAAGAATCGTTACTTGGTGCGTGTTTAGCTGGTGAATTAGTACCATCAGCCGAAGCTAAAATCAAAGGAACCTTCATATTTTGAACGAAATCCTTGAAATTTTGAATTGATGCATCGAGCTTCTCGATCAATACTCTGTTCGGCGAAGACAATGAAGGAGATTGCACGCTTCGATCATCTGAATCTTTTACTAGCACTCTTTCCGGTGATGTAGAAGTCAAAGACAACGACGGCGATCGTATGTGTCCCTTAATGGACGCATCTGAAACTCTTGGCGAATCGATTAGCATCCTCTCCGGAGACAAATGAGGTTGAATGTGCACGGGTTCTGGAGATTTCGGGTCGGGCCTTCGGGGACTCGAACTAACCGGGGGAGAAATACTAAGAGACTGAGACCTGGCGGGTGAACCCGAACTCGAACAAGTACTGCTGGTGCTGGACTCGTTTGTTTTCACATCAATTGCCGTAAATACTCTTCTTGACCCGGATCCGGTTCCAGTCGAACTCTCTCGACCGCCCAAGGATCCTCTTGGCGAATAAAACTCTTCTTCTTCTGTAACCGAATCCACTTCACCGTCTCGGAAGTTCCGACCCGTGTTCTGTCGAGACAGAGGCGGTAGTGGCCGGAGCTCCGGGGAGTACATTTTTCCTGGATCCAACCCGGCATTGTCTGGAGAATCATTAGAACCGTCGTCGAATCGACCTTGTGAATTTACAACAGTCCCCAAATAGAGGAATTCGGAACTGGTCGTGGAAGTTGTTCTCTGCTTAGGAACGCTAACATTGTTATTGTTATTATTGTTTTCATTGTGGTAAAAATTTAACCTGCCGCCGCTGTCGTCGGATGTTACGGTCTTGTTATCGTCAAAACAGCTACGTCGTCTGCAGTAGACAAAGGCGATAATGCAGGCAACAACGGAGGCGGACAAGATGGCGGCGACAGCAACGATGAGGAGCTTTTGGGAATTATGCTTGGGGGCGGGAGTGTGAGGGATGACGAGGGAGGAGATGTTGGCGGGGAAGGAAGCGAAAGTGGAAGGAGGAGGCGGCGGAGGAGCGGAAGGAAAGGAAGGGAAGAAAGGGGAGGCGGGGGGAGAAGTGGCGGAAGAAGAAGATAGAGGGTATTTGGGAGTGGGAGGAGAGGAAAGGGTTGAATAAGGTTCATGGAGGATCCTACGGGTAGGAATGTGAAGCGTCTCGCATGATGAAAACAACCAACAGAAGAAGAAGAAGAAGAAGGAAGAGGGAAGCATGGACATAGAGGGAAGGAAAATGATTGATCGGATTCTGGGTATTGTTGTAGTTCAAGTACCAGACTACCAGTTTCCAGTAGGAGTAGGAAGAAGATTGCTATCAAATTATAATTTTATTTTAAATAAATATTACTATCAATAAAATTAATTTGGAATCAGTGAGCAGCTTAAGGGTGTGTTTGGTTCGCGGAAAAGATGATTACTAAGGGTAATAATTTTTTCCAGACTTACATTCCCATGTTTGGTTTAGAAGGATTCCCACTATGAGGTAATATTCGTTTCCCAAGAATGACTCTTTTCCCCCTAAATGGTGGGAATGCTCATTTTCTTAGGTATTACACAATTCCTTCCCCTTTGGACAATATTACCCTTGTGATTATGAATTATGTTCATGTTGATCCTTTATTATATTTTTAATTAGGTAACTAATTATTTATGGTGTAAATTTATTAAATATTTATATTTAATATCAGTTTAATATATAAATGGTGGTATATATTTAGATAATGTTGTAATATTTAATAGTACATTTTATTAATATCATATTTACGATGTTTTTAGGGTTACAGGATGAGATTGTATGTTGCTTGAGACTGAATGCTTTAAGACTTGATGTTATTAATTTTATTATTTAATTTATAAGATACTTTTTATCTTAAAAAATCAGTAAGTTAATTTATTTTTATTATTTTTACCACTTTTAGATTTGTTTTATTATTTACTTTAATTTGTTTGATAAATGGTCGAAAGTAATAAAAATTAAAAATCTAAGCATATTAAACGTGTAATATTTTGATGTTAAAAAAATTAAAAAGGAATAAATGTATATAAATATAAAACATTTTTAAACATAATTTAATAATATTATAAATATTTGTTTTTTTGCAAAATTTAGGTAATGTAACGAAAATAGTTCTATAAATTTTTATGTAAATATTTTTAATTTAATAATTAAAAATTAAACTTGTTAACAAGAAAATATATTATAAGGACAAGTTAGTAAATTTTGCTTCCAATTAATCTTATATTCCTCCAACCAAACACTATAATTCTATATTCCTACCAAATAAACCAAACAAGGTAATGTAACATTCCCAGTAATGTGTCAGGTAATGTTACATTCCAGTAATCCTATTCCCAGAGGTAATCTTACATTCCGTGAACCAAACGCCCCCTAAAAGTTAAAACAACACAATTGTTGTTTCCGAACAAACAAATGCATCCAGCTAAGATTCTGTGGTGGAGCCCTGGTTGACTAGAGGTGCCAAACAGTTCTTTTGAATCGATTTTGGTTTAGGTTATTTTGAGTCTAATTCTCTTTGGTTCAGCTTCAGGTCCGTTTGGGTATAGTTTATTTTTAATTTGAGTTTGTGGTGATTTGGTTGATTTCAGGTCGATTAAATTTCATATTAATAGGTGATTAGTCGGATTTTTAGACTAGGTCAATTTTTTACACTCTATATGACTTTATAATTATAAAGTTAATCTATTTAGTTTTTTTAGTGAGTTGTGCGACAGTTCGTATATTATCTTTTTTTATTTTGACTTGCTTTCGGTTCCAAAATTATTTCGGTTCAAATTGATTCGAATCTTAAATCTCAGGTCAAATTTATGAAGTCTATTATTGACGGCGGACTGAGTTTTTTTTTTGGTAGTTAAGGCCTCTTTTCTTTTCTCTTTCTAAATTTCAATTTTTTCCCTTTAGCGTCTTTAATTTATTAAAACTTTTCTGTATAATTTACAAAATAAGCTTGAACATCACTACCATTAAATCGATGATCAGAAATTTAATAATTCTTCGATTTATTTATATACTGGGAATTAATGATAATATCAATAGTTTAACAATATATAATAAATTAAAATTTTAATACTGTGAGATATACCGATTGGTCAATAATAATTATATTATTTTATCTTTTATGAATCTAATTCTCAACATTTATCTTAAATGTAAAAGTTTCTCTACCTAATAAAAAAATCCAACATTGTAACTTATGCTTATTAATGGATGAATTAACTTTTTTTTCAATGTTGAGTATGACCATTAATATAAAGGGTAATTAGCCAGTGACTACTTAACTATTTATAGCGAGCTGTTTTGACCATCCAATTAAAAAATTTAAAATTTGACCATTTAATTATTTAAATAGACCTATTTTGACCATCGGCGTTAAAAGCTAACGAAAAGTTGACGTGGTTGTTAAAGTAAATTGTGTATAATTACACATTTGGCCTTTGTTAGTTACTTATCATATCAATTTAGTCCTAATTTTAATTTAAACAAATAAAATTAACAATCAATCTGGTGATGACACATGACGTCGCACGATTGGATGATTTTAATATAATTGTTATTTTATTTTTAATATTTAATATATTTATTTTCCTCCAATTAAGTGGTGACACCTGTCACCACCTGATGGAAGGAAAATTCGAGAATAAAAGAAAAATGATTGGCACGAGGTTTAAACCCACAGCCTCATGGGTGAAAACCCAGAACTTTACCACTACACCAATACATTATTAATGAGATGGATTGCACTAGCTTTTATATATCTTATAATGCAGTTTTTATAGCAATTCTTTAAGAATGTCGGAGTCAAGTTTAGACAACTTCCTTGCAACATCTGCATCAAGCGATACAAGTCCAGGAACAAATGATACAACTTTTGGGATCAAAGGAGGAACTGATAGTATTTTACCATAATACACAAAGAATAACTCTAAAAGTTGTTCAACTTTCATAGTACTAGTAATTGATTCGAGTGCTGGCGTTTTTTCAGAACTGCTCTCTGTTGTAGCTAATTTCAAGACATATATTCCAGATTACTTATGTAAGGTTATCTGGTTACGTCCTCCGAAAGATGACGCACTGACTAAGCAAATCCCTCCAAGTGATTACTTTTATATATAAAGTATAAACCATTCCATGAATCACGTGTAATTCTAGTGCTGCATTTACTTCATGAACGCAAAGGCAAATTTGGTATCAACTTCCTGAAGTTAATAAACGGTTCGAAAAAACTCGAAGTGTTCTAACAGAATTGGTTGGCAATCAATCAACATAGAATTTTTTTATCGTCATTCGTTAGTCGAGAAGACGAAGATGCACGAAATAACCGAGATAAATGTTGAAAAGTTTTTAAATGAGAAAAGGATTCAGGTAGTTGAAGACAACTTTGTATCATGGCTCATATGGAGCAGAAGTCGAAGTTTGCACAAATGAGAAAGAAGCATTTGATGAAGTTTGCAAGATATTAAAAGAAAAGAAGGAAGACAACTGTATCCTATAAAATCTGCATTATAAGATATATAAAAGCTATTGCAATTTATTTTATTAAGAATGGATTGGTGTAGTCGTAAAATTATGAGTTTTTACCTATGATTTTGTGGGTTCAAACTTCATGCCAAGCAACTTTATTTATTTAAATAAAATAGTAATTAGATTAAAATCATTCAATCGGGTGACGACACGTGTCATCAACGGATTGGTAGATCAATTTTATTTATTTAAATTATAATTAAGACTAAATTGACATAATAGGTAACTAACAAGGATTGAATGTGTAATTATACACATTTTACTTTAACGGCCATGTCACCTTTCGGTTAGCTTTTAAAAGCCAGTGGTCAAAATAGGTCCATTTGACCCTGTGTGTCATGACATGACTCGATCGGGTTTTTTATTGAAAAACATTGAGTCATGGTGGAGCGGGTTCAGGCATGAGATAGAAATTCCCCACCCAGTCCCGATATATTTTTAATTATATATTTATTTATTCATTTATTATTATTATATTTGTGAAAATACTACTATATATAAATACTTTTAGGGGTTTAAAGCTATTTTTTAGTTTTTGTTTATTGTAATTTTTTGTTAGATATTGTTCGAGTTTTAACATATCTAATTCTAACGGTTAATGGTTCAAGTTCATTCTTTTAAATATGTATTTTTTAATGTGAGTAATTTAATTAGTTTTATTTTATTTTTATATAGTTTTAAAGTCCCTTGAAACATATATTTCGTGACTATGATGGTGGTTCGGTCATATTTAACATTTATCGTCATCGAAAATTAATATATATTTTTTAAAATTTTCAAGTCTGGGTCGGGTTTATGAGTTGATATATCGGGGTGGGGTGGACGGGGTCAGGTTTAGAAGTTTATAGGTCAGGGCGGGGCGGCCAAAAATTCGTCATGCCCCGTTGCCATTCCTATTCAAATGACCAAATTGATAAAATGTATAAAAATAGTTAAATTTATTGGATTTTCAATTATGATTAAATTGATTTTCATATATAAGGGGACTAAATATGCTATTATACAAATTTTATTAACCGACACATGACTCACTTAACAACAGTTGGCGATTTAATGACCAACTTATAAACAAAATCAAATTTAATGATATTTTGTAACGTTTAAAAGTTAAGTGAACAAAATAAGCATTTTACCATAATTTATCGACGATATGTGAGTTTATTTGCGTTCTTGTGGTCGTTGAAACCAGCAAATTTACGTTAATGCGTTGGGAAAACGATGAAATGGAAAAATAGATGAAAAAAATATCCCCTCAATCCTATAAAATTTGTCCCACTTAATTTATTTTATTGAAAATTTTAACCATTTTTATTAGACACATTTTTTGTTTTACTATTTTTTAAATTTTCCAACAAAATAAGCTATAACTTTTTAAGGATAAAATTATCATTTTAATTATTTTCAACATGTCTCTTCCACAATTTTTTCTTCCTAAAATTTTGTAAAAAGTCAATAAATGACGAGTTTTGTGGGACAGAATGAGTATCATGTCATTTGGTGTTATCAATTTAACAATTGAGTGATCATACTGACTAATATCAAATTTTAGTGATTAAATTACAAGTTATTAAACTTTAATGATCAAAATAAAAGTGAAAAAAATGAATGGTAACGTAGTTAATTTACCCCCAAAAAACTTATTGATTGATTGATAGAACTGTGAAAAGGGCGGGAAATGGGATGTATAGACAGTTGATTTACCGACAATTACGTCCCGCAATTTTAGGCCAATATAAACGGTCGGACTTTCTACCTTTCCAAATTCACTCTAATCTGGCACCTTCTTTTGTCACTTGTTGTGGACTCTGATAACTTCACTGCCCGTCACTTAACGTCTAACTTTCCCCTTCTTTTAATGTCTACTTTATATCCCAATTATCAAAAAAATTACATTAATGTAATATTTAAGTGTATAGAATATTGATCTACCAAACCTAATTTTTCTTTCAAAATAAACTTAGAGCGTCCGTCGCCTACTATTCCTTTATTTTTGAGTTAGCCGACAATAGACAATTATTTAAATGCTGGTTGTCGATCATTGGTATTTATTGTTTTTTTTATTTGTTATGTATTTTTTATAATAAGAATCTTTGTTCTTGTGACACTTTTTCCCTCTGCATTTGTGGTAATTTTTTTTGTTTTTGTAGTTTCGTTTCTTCAATTGTTTTGACATTATTTCAGCATACCTTAGTAGTTAGTTGGTGCTTGCATAAAGATCTTCACGACGTTAGTTTCTGATTATGATTCTGTCGATGGTCATAAAAAAATAGACCCCCCACTCAGTTGATGGTTGTTTGCCGATGTAATCATTCATGGATAGCGGAGTAATCTGCCTAATAGTTTGGCTCGCCCACCACTCTTTTTTCATCCTGTAATGCATTTCGTTTGAAAATAGACAATGAGATTGAAGAATACTTTTAAATTATACTGGTATGCAAATTTCTATAAAAGTATTTACTTTTTTATGCACTTTTAAGTTTTGTATGAAATTTTAGTAAATTTGTCCTCATTATTCTCCCTTCTGAATGCGTCGTATTTATAATATCATCAATAATTTTTAATAAAATTAAGTTACCATTATCAATATAGAGAATATTAGAATGTCATTTCCTACTCTCAAAATAATATTATAATATCGATTTAATTTAATTTCTCAAAAACATTACTATAATGCAACGATTAAGTTGATTAAAATATTAATGGCATCAAAACTCTACAAGTAGCCTTATATATAAAATTAGAACGGTTACCAACGAGATTAGTTTAAGTGGTAAACAGTTTGATATCGTTTAAGTAGATTTTGGATTCGAGATATTGTGTATACAGAAAAAATTT
This sequence comes from Hibiscus tridactylites, assembly GCA_958450335.1. Taxonomy (NCBI): domain Eukaryota; kingdom Viridiplantae; phylum Streptophyta; class Magnoliopsida; order Malvales; family Malvaceae; genus Hibiscus; species Hibiscus tridactylites. The sequence continues at coordinate 53,424,636 of OY288286.1, read as the reverse complement.
TACTGGAAGACTTACCCACCAACATTAAATATACGATGCGAATTAGTCTAAATTAGATAGGGCAAAGCCATAAAACCAAGAATGAAACAAAAAATAATCAGAACGGTTCATAATTTAGCAATCACAACGTATAATTTATTTATTGGGTAAATTGTCTAAATGATCATCCATTTTTCAAGTGCTATTAATTTATTCATTCAATAAATAAAAAACTTACAATTGAATCATTTAACTTTAAGGGCGCTATTAATTTGGTCACCACATTAAATGCATGCATCTTACACAACACACAACACTAACATCGCCTCCAATGATACATGATTTAGGGATGTAAAAACAGGTTAACAGTTGGGTTTCAGGTCGGGCTCTGTCAGGTCGGGTCAAATCGGTTACAGGTCATTTCGGGTCATTTTTTGTTTTGACTCGATTCGGTTCGGGTTCGGGTTCATTTCGGGTCGGGTTCATTTCAGGTCGGGTTCATTTCGGGTCGGGTTCATTTCGGGTCGGGTTCATTTCAGGTCGGGTTCATTTCAGGTCGGGTTCATTTCAGGTCGGTTCATTTCAGGTCAGGTCAAAACGGTTAATTGACAGGCTGATTTCAGGTCGGTTTCGTTTCAGGTCGGGTTCATTTCAGGTCGGTTTCGTTTCAGGTCGGGTTCATTTCAGGTCGGTTTCGTTTCAGGTCGGGTTCGTTTCAGGTCGGTTTCGTTTCAGGTCGGGTTCGTTTCAGGTCGGTTTCGTTTCAGGTCGGGTTCGTTTCAGGTCGGTTTCGTTTCAGGTCGGGTTCTTTTCAGGTCGGTTTTGTTTCAGGTCGGGTTCATTTCAGGTCGGGTTCATTTCAGGTCGGGTTCCTTCGGGTTTATGGTTTATTGTGTTATGTGTATTATATATATTGACGGATTATGATTTTTATTTTTACGGTTTAGGGTTTAGGGTTTAGGGTTTACTAATCTTAAATTAATACAAACATGCCTACATTAATTATATATATATATATATATATATTGATAGATTATGGTTTTTAGGGTTTAGGGTTTAGTGTTTAGGGTTTACTGATCTTAAATTAATACAAACATGCCCACATTAATTATATATATTGATGGATTATGGTTTTTAGGGTTTAGGGGTTATGGTTTAGAGTTTAGGGTTTAGGGTTTAATGATCTTAAATTAAAACAAACATGCCTACATTAATTATATATATATATATTGATGGATTGTGGTTTTTAGGGTTTAGGGTTTATGGTTTAGTTTTTATTGTTTAGTAATCTTAAATTAATGCAAACATGCCTACATTAATTATATATATATATTGATGGATTATGGTTTTTAGGGTTTAGGGTTTAGAGTTTAGGGTTTAATGATCTTAAATTAATACAAACATGCCTACATTAATTATATATATGTATTGATGGATTATGGTTTTTAGGGTTTAGGGTTTAGGGTTTAAGGGTTTAGTGTTTAGGGTTTAGTGATCTTAAATTAATACAAACATGCCTACATTAATTATATATATATTGATGGATTATGGTTTTTAGGGTTTAGGGTTTATTGATCTTAAATTAATACAAACATACCTACATGTATTATATATATTGATGGATTATGGTTTTTAGGGTTTATGGTTTAGGGTTTAGGGTTTAGGGTTTAGGGTTTAATGATCTTAAATTAATACAAACATGCCTAAATTAATTATATATATATATATATTGATGGATTATGGTTTTTAGGGTTTAGGGTTTAGGGTTTAGGGTTTAGTGATCTTAAATTAATACAAACATGCCTACATTAATTATATATATATATATTGATGGATTATGGTTTTTAGGGTTTAGGGTTTAGGGTTTATTGATCTTAAATTAATACAAACATACCTACATGTATTATATATATATTGATGGATTATGGTTTTTAGGGTTTAGGGTTTAGGGTTTACTGTTCATAAAATGATACGTACATACGTACATGTAATATATATATTGATGGATTAATGGTTTTTGTTTTTAACGTTTAGGTTTTAGCGTTTAGGTTTTAGGGTTTAGTGGTTAGGGTTTAGGGTTTATTATTATTATTATTATTATTATTATTATTATTATTATTATATACTTAAATACAATTATTATTATTATTATATATTTACTATGCTTATTATTATTAGTAGTTATTATTATTATTATTATTATTATTAGTTATTATTATTATTATTACTATGATTAGTAATATTATTATTATTATTACTATTATTATTATTATTATTATTATTATTATTATTATATATTTAAATACAATTATTATTATTATTATATATTTACTATGCTTATTATTATTATTAGTTTTATGATTATGATTATGATTATGATTATTATTATTATTATTATTATTATTATTATTATTATTATTATTATTATTATTATTTGTAATTAAATGTATAGGGTTTAGGTTTTAGGATTAGGGACTATGGTTCATTGATTAAATATTAGGGTTTAGGGTTTAAACCCCTAATGTCTAATTCTAAACCCTAAGCATTAAACCCTAAAGCATGAGTAATTAACCCTAACCACTAAACCCTCGATCTAGGATTACGGACTATGAGCTATAGATTAAATATTAGGGTTTTATGGTTTAGAGGGTAGTGGTTATTATTTAGGGTTTAGGGTTAGGGACTATGGTTCATTGATTAAATATTAGGGTTTAATGTTTAAACCCCTAATGTCTAATTCTAAACCCTAAGCATTAAACCCTAAAGCATGAGTAATTAACCCTAACCACTAAACCCTCGATCTAGGATTACGGACTATGAGCTATAGATTAAATATTAGGGTTTTATGGTTTAGAGGGTAGTGGTTATTGTTTAGGGTTTAGGGTTAGGGACTATGGTTCATTGATTAAATATTAAGGTTTAATGTTTAAACCCCTAATGTCTAATTCTAAACCCTAAGCATTAAACCCTAAAGCATGAGTAATTAACCCTAACCACTAAACCCTCGATCTAGGATTACGGACTATGAGCTATAGATTAAATATTAGGGTTTTATGGTTTAGAGGGTAGTGGTTATTGTTTAGGGTTTAGGGTTAGGGACTATGGTTCATTGATTAAATATTAGGGTTTAAGGTTTAAACCCCTAATGTCTAATTCTAAACCCTAAGCATTAAACCCTAAAGCTTGAGTAATTAACCCTAACCACTAAACCCTCGATCTAGGATTACCCTAAACCTAAAGGCTTCATAAACACTAAACCCTAATACCCTAAACCCTAAACATTTAACCTAAACCCTAAACCACAAATTAAGTTCCTAATGATTATTCCCGCCCAAATTTGGTAAACAATAGCCCAACAAACACAACTAAAGCTGAAAACCCATTTTTCCCGCTCAAATATGACAGGTGGCGCTCATTCATTGGTCCGTAAGCTTTGCCACAAATAATGTTCTTCTTCTCTCCATTAGCTGGATCCAGTTGGCACACTGATGTCAGCTCTACATCATCTCAGTCAACTACTATAAATAGGAGAGAGAGTATTGTCAGATTTTAATGACCATATTAATAATATACCATAAATATTAATAATAAAATAAGTAAGTAATAAATAACAAGATAGAGAGAAAAAAGGTATTTTTGGAATTTTACCGGCCATGTGAATTGCCCTGGCACCGAACCGACATTGTTGTAGAGTCAGAATGTATAAAAAAATAATTATTTAGCATTAATTTATTCCTATAATAAAAAATTTAAGTCATCTTATTTTAATTAAGAATATAGATTTAATTTAATAATTTTTACTCATTTAACTTAATTTTATTAAGTATAAATTTTAAATTAATAATGGTTATTCATTCCACTTAAGTTAATTAAGTATAATAGTTTATCTTTGAAGTTATTTTAAAATAATAGTCAAATTAATTAGAAATACAATTTATTAATACTTAAAATTATTATTAATTCATTTTATCTTTTAATTGAAGTTAAGTTAATTAATTTATTAATACTTGAAATTATTATTAATTTTAAAATTTTTCAATACTTGACATTATTTTATATTCATTAAATATAACTTCTTTAAATGTCAGATAATTATCCTTATTAGCAAATCAAATAATAGTATTAGTTCAGGTTAATATCAGTTCAGGTCAATATCAGTTCAGGTCAATAACAGTTCAGGTCAATAACAGTTCAGGTCAATATCAGTTCAGGTCAAGAACAGTTCAGGTTAAGAACAGTTCAGGTCAATAACAGTTCAGGTTCAAAACAGGTCGGGTTCATTTCAGGTCGGGTTCATTTCAGGTCGGGTCCAAACAGGTCGGGTTAAATCGGTTATCTGGCAGGTTAGTCTCGGGTTCGGGTTCGTTTCGGTCGGGTGAAGGTCGGGTTCGGTTACTACAGTAACAGGTCAAATTCAGGTTCGGGTTCACTTCGGTCGGGTGCAGTTCGGGTTCGGTTTCTACAGTTACAGGTCAAATTCGGGTTCGGGTTCGTTTCGGTCGGGTGCAGGTCGGGTTCGGTCTTTGAATTCTCGGGTTAAACCAGGTTCTGACTCGATCGGGTTTCAGGCAGGTTACCAGGTCGGGTCAGTTTTTCACACCCCTACATGATTACATGTATTTACAAGCAAAAGACCAATGCGCAACCCCTAAACTTTTTTTTTGAAAGGGCGCAACCCCTAAACTCAATTGATAATTTTATTACATAGTTGAAAATAAATGATTTTAAGGTTAGTTGGTGTCAGGATGGTTATAACATTAATTAGCAGTCGTGGTTTAAAGATTTATGGGCCGTGTGCAATTTAATAAAATAAAACCCTTAATTTATAATATTTTTTCAAATAAAGTTTCCTTAATAAAAAATGTTGGATTACTCTCTTAAGAAACATAAAAATGACTTATACAAACATCTAAAAGTCTAACATTTTCACTTAAAAAGTGATGCTATTCTTGCATATTTTAAAGCAAAATAATCTACAATGCTTTCGATATCATCTTCTTTCAAATGATCATTTTTGATTGCCATCAAAATAAGTCTATTTAGTCTTTCTTGTGACATGGTTGTATGTAAGTATGAGTTCACAAACTTCATTTAAAAGGTTTCGATTTGCAGAAGCAACAATAATAATATTAGTCAATAAAACTCTCTGTGCGATTGTCGCATTTGGGAAGCAATTAAAACGTTTTTTTATAAGAATCTGTATGATTTATTATTAAAATAAAGCGATACAGGCGACTACTCAGAGGCCTCGTTAAAAACCTCCCTAAAGCCTATCGGAGGAAAAGAGTACCTCGGAGAAGCCGATCTTGGTTACAAATACAATGCTGACATGACCCTCGGTTATATATCCGACCTGACAACAAGGCAAGCGGAGACCACTTGCCTTCCGACTAAGTCTAAAAACACACTATCCGATCCCTGCTTTCGCCAAGGAGTCTGCTGTCGTGTTTGCACACCTGGGAATTGCCCTGAATATGCATCCGAGAGTTGAACCATATCTAGAGAACTCTAGAATCTGATTCTTAAAAATCCTTGGACAAGTACAGGGATTTAAGATCCAGTTTATAATCACCTTGCAATCCGATTCCACAATGAGCCTGGCCTTCTTACTCGATTCGTGGTTAAAGAACATCTCCATACCTTTTCTCAAAGCTTCTAACTCAGCCAAAATAGGAGGGCAATGGCCACATCTTTCTGAAAAGGCGATGACCTGCGAACCCTCGTGATCCCTAATGATGCCTCCTATACCGCCACCACGACCGACACTACTTATAGCACCATCCACATTTAGCTTTTGGAAACCTTCCGGAGGCGGGCACCAACCTACATGAACATTCAGCCCAAAGGTTCCATTCGATGATCCGTCTGTGATCGACGGGTTACTGATGATGTCGAAAATTGGGATTAAGGAAGACGGATTCCTAGCTTTGAACCATGTAGCCAATTGATTTTTGGTTATAAAAAACAGTTGTTGAACATCCAGTGAATCTTCATTGAATATCAGTTCGTTACGACACAGCCATACTGACCAAGTCACAGCACTGGGAATCATTTTCCAAAGCTCAACATTTGCTGATTTTGGTTTTAAGCTTAGCCAACCTTCGAGGACCGCCATCCCATCTTTCGGCATAACCCAACATAAGTTCCAGAATGCCGATAGGTGCATCCAAATAGCCCATGTAACTCGACAGGAGAATAAAAGATGAAAAGCAGTTTCAGGGTGATTTTTACATAATGGGCAATTAAGATCAGAGATCGAAGACAAACCTCTTCTGAGTAGCTCGAATTTTACTGGGATTTTATTCTGAATGGCCTGCCATAGGAAGAAATCTACTTTAGGAGGAACCAAGCGTTGCCAAACAGAGTTGAGCCAAAAGCTCGATGAACTAATATCCGATGAATAAGTTTTGTAGGTAGCTCCCACAGAGAAACATCCATTTCCCGCTCCTCTCCACAGTAGACAATCTGCATCTATTCTTGCTGGTTTAAACTCATTCAACCGCGACATGAAAGAATTCCATTGGGATAACTCCCAATCAAACACCCTCCTCCGTAGAGGGACTACCCAATTCCAACCTATCTCTGAACGAGAGCCAAAATCCGCTATGCTGCCTGCCTTATTCACTGATAACGCAAAAATTCTGGGAATGAAACGGAGAGTGGTTCGTTACCCAGCCACACATCAGACCAGAAAAGTACGGACTTACCATCCCCAACTTGAATGAGCAGGTTCTCCCTGAAGCACACTCCGATGTTGTCATTGCTGAAAAAGGATTTTAAAATCTCACGCCAAATCAGAGAATGTGAACTTGATGTGGCCTCCGAAGGTATGAGAGCTAGCGTGTTCATGTTGTATTTTGCGCATATAGTTTTCTTCCATAAACTGTTACGTTCCGACGAAAATTTCCAGATCCACTTACAGAGTAATGCGCGGTTTTGGAAATGAATGTCCCTGATGCCTAGACCTCCCATAGACATAGGCCTACAAACATGCTGCCATTTTAACCAATGGATTTTCCTTTGATTGCCAGATCCACCCCACAAAAAGTTGGCCATGAGTCTATTCATCATTGATTCCACTGATTTCGGCATAGCAAAAATGGACATGAAGTAAATTGGAATCGAAGATAGCACAGATTTAATCATTACTAGTCGGCCGTTAAAGGATAGCTTCGAGGCCTTCCAACCTGCCAACGCCTCATGCATCTTTTTTAGAATCGGATCCCACAAGTCTGTAGAGTTTCGTTTAGAACCTAATGGAAGGCCGAGATATTCCGACGGGAATTGACCAACCTCACAGCCAATCACCTTTGCCCAATTCGAGCATTCCACTGTTGATACATTGATCCCAAACAATCGACACTTGGACAAGTTAATTTGTAAACCAGAAGCAATTTCAAATAGCCGCAGTACTCTTTTCATATTCTTTATGCTGCCTTCCGACGCCCCGCTAAACATGATCAAGTCGTCGGCAAATTAGAGATGGGAGATTGCAACTTTGTTCTCGTCATTTCCGATCTCGAATCCATTGAACAAACCCGAAGAGACTGCCTTGTCGATCATTAGATGAAGCACCTCCCCTACAATATTAAACAGTAAGGGGGATAGTGAACAGCCTTGCCGCAACCCCCGTGCTAAGATGAAACGGTCAGTAGGAGACCCGTTAACCAAGACTGAAATGGAGGTTGTAGTTATGCATTTCGATATCCAAGAAATCCATTTCTTACTAAAACCAAACTCCTTTAGTATCCTGAGTAGAAAACCCCAATCAATTGTATCATATGCTCTTTTGAAATCGACTTTGAAGACAACCCCCTTGCGCCCTTTCTTCTGGAGATAATCGATCGCATCGTTTGCAATGAACGAGCAATCTAAGATGTGGCGACCCGGAATGAAGGCGAACTGACTTTCACTGATGATCGAATCCATACACCGACGGAGGCAATTGGACAGCACTTTGGAAACAATTTTGTATAACCCTCCCACTAAGCTGATAGGCCGAAACTCCTCCAAAGATGATGCTCCATTTTTCTTAGGGATTAGCGTAAGGAAGGAGTGGTTTACCCAAGAATTCCAATCCTTGCCAAGATAGAAATCGTCGAAAAATTGGATGATGGCTGGTTTCAGACTTGTCCAGAAAGTTTTAAAAAACTCCATCGAGAACCCGTCTGGCCCGGGGGCTTTACCCTTACTTGAAGACTCGATCGCATCCCAAATTTCGGACACAGAGAATTTCTGGTCTAGTAAATGACTTTGATCTTCAGAGATTCTCTTAAAGTCTAAACTGATATCTTGAATTTCCAATGCTGAGGTTGTGTTATAAGCTTTATCAAAGAACTCAAAAATTCCAGCGCGGATGGCACTCGGATCCGACACGGCAACCCCATTTAGTGAGAGCATAGATATCATATTAGTTTTCCTACGAAAAGAAGCAATGAAGTGAAAAAAGGAAGTGTTGCGGTCACCTTCCCGAAACCATCTAACCCGCGATTTTTGAATCCAAATCCGTTCTTCGTCCCGGAGAATATCCCACAACTTCTTTTTGAGCTCAAATAGTTTGCAAAACATCGAAGGGCTCACATTGTTAGATTGAAGATCTCTTTCAATTGAGGCAATTTGCTGTTCTACCTCTAAAGCATATGCTTTGGAAGGGTTTCGTTTGGAAGCTGACCATTGCTTAATGACTGCTTTGGACTCTTGCATCAGCTTCGTGGCATTAATGCTGGGGTTGGCACTCAGCCAATTGGAGAAGCAAGTGTTCATCTTTTCAACAAAATCCGCGTCATCCAGCATATAATTAAATAGCTTGAAAGGCTGGGGGCCCAGTTGGATGATGCCTCTGCAAGGCAAATTGCATTATGATCGGATATTGACTTTGTAAGTAAAGTTTGCTTGACAGTGTGGAAGACCGATAGGAACTCTTGATTGACCAAAAAGCGATCAAGGAGAACGAATGTCGGGGGATCACGACCATTCGACCACGTGAAATCTCCCCCATTTAGAGGGAGGTCTATTAGAAGCGAGTCTTGAATGAAACATCTGAACTTCTCGGCAGCCATGTGGTTGAAGGAGCGACCCAGTTTTTCTTCTTTGCATGTAATCGCGTTGAAATCCCCAGCCACGCACCATGGAATTTGGTGGCTCAGGATAAAAGTGCTCAAATCAGCATAGAACTCATCTTTTTCAGTTTCAATTGATGGCCCATAGACGTTTATAAATCCGCACATCTGATTAATGCTGTTTAGAGAACCCACCACCGCCACAAAGTGTTTATGAGAAGTACGGCTGATAATACTAAAAAAAATTTATCCCAGAAGCTGAGAACACCACCCGTGCTACCAATTGCGGGAGAAAATTCATACTCAAAAGCCGGACTGCAACCAATTTTACGCAGCAAAGTATGGGAGAGAGAAGCTTTCTTTGTCTTCTGTACAAACATGAAGGTCGGTTTCTTTGAGGTAACAAAATCCCTAACCGCACGAGCCTTGATTGAGGCTCCAAGGCCTCTAACATTCCACGAAATAATCGACAATTGCATAACAAAATTATCAAACCCAGAAAATTCCAGAGCCATAATCTACTCACTTCCTCTGTTCTAATTCCACAGCTTTCCTCATCAGCACATCTTTACCGCCTTTAAAAGTTAAACCCAAAATGTTACTTACCCCCCACACTGCCAAGGCTTCCTCAATGTAACTGAGATGGGTAGAGTTGATAGAGCTTTCGCAAGGTAGAATTGAATTGTGTGGAGAGGGGTATTCCAGTGAATCCCTTATTTGTTGCCTTAACTTTCTCCGGTCCGACGCATTGAGGGGATCCAAGCCAGCACCAGGGATCAAAGACTCGGACTGGAGTCTTACTTGGAACGAACTGTTCTGATCAAATCTTCTTTCTAAATTGAAAACCATGGGGGGGGGGGAGCTAACTTCATTTTGCGACTGTATTCCCCGCTGACCAAAATTTGTTTCTGGAACCATGCTTTGGCATGAGATGATATGCTCTGGGTCAACTGAATCTTTGATGACTAGGCCCAGCAGTTGATTCATGGAATTAGAGTTGGTGGACGGCCCATTAGAGACTTGGTTACCCGGTCTTGTATCCAAGATCTGATCCACTAGACCCGCCCGGGGTATAGCATTAGACTGATTTCCCACGTTTAAAATGTCAGCCACGTGCTTTTGCAAGTTGACATTCGATACGTTGGGATCCTTGAAAATAGCAACATTCCGAGTTCCTGGAGAATTGTGACTAATAATTGCTTCTCTCGGGGACCCCTCCTGCATCTGAACAGACCCAAAATTATTTTCACCCCCGACTATTGGACTGACCGCCGCCGGATGAGACGCATTCGCCGGAGGGACAACCTCTTCATTGAGACTTTGGTCGTTCCTATCAACGCAGACATTCTCCCCATCTGTGGATGAAGATGGAGAAGACGACCCAACGACCTTGGCACCATGATCCTCGCGTAAATTCTCCGGCCAGATGTCGACAAAAGGACCATCATCACTGGGAAAGACACCCGGATCAGCAGCTACAGGAGTAGACTCATGACTGATGTTGATAGTGAAGTTCCTGCCGTTCACACGAATAACCAGCATCTTTGGTATAGCATACTGGTTTGGCGTTCTGATGATAAACTTTGCAGTCGATATATCCACCTTGTTTGTTGTATCATCATCTATTTTAACCAAAGATCCCCACCTCTTTGCCAAAGAACTGAAGAACCTACTGTGCCAGCAATGTAAAGGAACACCTCTGATAGATATATGGCATAAACTCCACGGAGTGTCATCAACCAGGGCGTCAAAATCAAGATATTCAAACCAGAATGTCAGCTCCTCCTTTTTGTGTTCCCAAATCTCCTCCTTCAACTCTGCTGATTCAAAAGTGACCAAGCAAAAATTCTCATGATTGCCCCATTTTGCTACCTGAGCTTTGATGCCATCGCTATTTAGCGCTTTCTGGACAAATTCTCTTTCAAAATTTGGTTTGATGATCCCGACCATAGAGTTCTTTATCCATCGTGTCTCTGATTCATCCGGGGTAAAAGCCACATGAGGGTGCTGTAAACCACTGACATTCTCCCCCTGATTCGAGTTGAGATCTCCAACCAGCACATCCTTGAAAGATCTATTATCCCTCATCTTTGCATGATCCACGTGAGTTTTATCACCAGCTTTCTTTCCACCCTCGTTGACCACCGGTTTTCTGTGGACTCTTCTTTCGCCGTACTTAGTACCATTGGATGTAGTTTTCTGGCCTGCAGGAAATTTAGCTCTGGATACAGAAACTTTTCTCCCATCTATCACCATTTCGTTGACCATTTCAATTGCCCTCTTCAGCTCCGCTTCACTGCCCATATGGACTATTGCGAACGTGCAGTTTTTATATTTTGGTTTCTGATTAATCACCGGTATGAAGACCCTGCGAACCGCGCCATGGTGACTGAAGAGCTCCCTGATCGTCCTTCTTGAGATACGCCTGCTTAGATTATCAATGAAAGCAGCCCAGAAACCCTCGCTTGCTCCTGCCTGAACTCTGCCGTAGGAAGATTTCCCAGGAATCTCTTCATTTGCGACTCTTCCGCTCCCCGCCATTTGTTAAAAATATTAATCTTAGAAACAGAATAAGAGTCCCGGGACTTGAATGCTTTAATAAATTCATTGCTCCTAATTTTTTTCTTGGGTAAAAGCTCTCTTAGTAATTTCAACTCAATAAATAACTCATTTCCATCAACATCAGTTAACACATCTTTCCTAAGATCATTTTCAAAAGTATTGCAATAAGATTCGAGATTAGTGTCATACAATAAATGTAATTTATCATAATGAAACAAGAAGCCATCAAATAACGCCATCATATTTGGAAAATATTCACTGCCAATCGAAAAATATAAAACTACAAGCCAAAGATTGAAAGTGTATTTTTAAGCAAAATTGCACGCACGTGCACGCGCACACACAAGCATTTAGAAAATGAGAAATTAAGAGAACCATCTTATTAATCTTGAAATTGCCACCATATATAGTGACACACATCTTATCCATCTTATTAATTTCCTAAAATATCTAATTTTTTAAATCGAGATTTGCTGATAATTTTTTTAGAAAATAATTAATTGTATAATAATTTATTTTGGGCCCACCTTTTTTGAGGCCTGTGTGGTCGCACATCTCGCACATGCTCAGAATTACCCCTGTTAATTAATGTTACAAATAATTATAACATTAAATAATATATTTTATAGAAATAATTATATTATAACATTAACCAATATATTTTATGTAAGTATTTATAACATCAATTAATATATTTTAAGTAATGTTATAATTTATGTTATAATTATGCTTTAAATTAACTCTACAAAACATTATTATATAAATTATAACTTCAATTGAGAAATTATTTTTAATGTTAATTGGTGTTATAATTTATATTATAATTATTTACAGCATTAATTAAAATTATTTGTAACTTCAGTTAATGTTATAATTAACTTTGACACCATTTTAACCTTAAAACCATTATTTTTCAACCATGGAACAAATCTATTAATTGGGCGTTGTGCATTGATTTTTCTCTAATAAAAGACTTGATTTTTTATCCCTAGGTTAAAAAATATTTAATAGCGGTGATCTAAAGAATAATTTTTTAATAACGGTGATTAAATTGATAACGTCCAAAAATTTTGATGGTTAAATTGATAGGCCTTTAAAAGTTGAGCGATTATTTAAATAATTTATCCTATTTATTTTATTATATATTAATGTCGGCTCAATGTTGGTGCTAGTGCTCTGCTAATACCATCAACAAAGACAAACTCGATTATTGTTTTAATTATTTATATAAGTACTAATCATTGTTGTTAAGGCTATTAGGGTAAATTGGTTATTTATTATCAAGTTTTCTTCTCACTTTTATTTTGGTTATTAAATTTTTTAAAAATTTAAATTAATTACTTAATTTTTGAATTACTCATATATTTTTAATAGACTGTTAAATAATTAATGACATTATAACATAACAAAGGACACTAAAATGTTGTCATTTAAATTTTTATAATTTTTTCTTTCTTTTTTTCTTATTCTTATTCTTATTCTCATTCTTCTTCTTCTTCTCAAACCGTCTAAATTTCAATTATGTTCTTCATGAATCACGACTAGTCACTGACTAACCGGCATCTATGGCAATTGATGAGTCCCGAATTTTTTTTCACCATACTTGTTTTAAAATACAAATTTAATGTCTGTTTAAATACAATAACAGTCAAAATTTAATAAATCTAACATTAAACGTTTTGGTTTTTGTTTTTCAGTCCCTGTCGTCCATTGTTGAGTAAAGTTCGAACGAATATATGTTACTACTCGTCCCAAGAGGGACTTCTCCACCATGGAATCTTCAGATGGAACTCGTTTTTTTTTATAATTTGTGATTTAAGATTGAGTGATTGTTAGAGATGGCAATGGATCAAACTTTGTAAAGTTCAAGTCCAATTCAATTAATAATCAAACTTTTAAAAAAATTAAGTTTGATTATATAAATTTGAGTTCAATCTAATAAAATATCTAAAATCTAAATCTAAAAGTTCGAATCCAAAATTTTTTCCTTTTTTAAAATAATAACTCAAACAAATATTTTTAAATAAAAATAACAAAAAAGTTTTATCAAATGAATCAAGGTTATTAAGGTAAAGAATTGCCCGTTTAAAATATGGAATTTTAAATTTGGAGAAGATATATAACCAATCAAGATTCCACGATGTCGATTCTTAAATCGCAACGATAACGCTCCGACCTCTACGTAGTTCACCCATTTGAAATGAGCATATAAAACTCTCTAAACTATTTAGAGGGTTTTTCTAAAAGGCATTAATGATTGTTAAATCTCTCATGTCTTTATATAACCTTTGTAATTCTAATTCAACTTATATTAAGATTTGAATATATATATATATATATAATCTTAATTTAAATTTAATTAAGATTTCAATAAATATATATATATATATATTAAATTTATATTAATATACATAATCTCAATTCAACTTAATTATGATTTTAATATATATTTATATTTTTTAAATTAAAGAGTTTTAAATGTTTTTATTTGAATTTATATATGGATCAGACTCGAATCAAACTCAGATCGAATATGGATTTGGATGAGATCTTGGCAATGTCCATATTCGATCCACCTCCTATAGGACTCGGACCTTCTTTTCTAGATTTAAATTTGAACTTTTTTCGATCGAATTTAGATCGCTTTTTTTTCTTCGAATCGAATTCGGATTATATTACTATCCCTAGTGATTGTTGGGTGAGGGTGAGGCCGGTGAGCTTTGATCTTGCAGTTCTTAAAATGAAGCTATTCCTTTTAGTTGCGTCTTCTTCAAGATATTTTTTTGTTCTGCTTAGAAACTAAGCTGGAAATTTATTCCAAGAAATGAACGCTAAATCCTTAAGAATTTCCATCTTCGTTTTTGGTTTCCTATCTTAAAAGTACTCCACTCAACGTCGTAACAAGGGGGAAAAAGAGAAAAAACGAGGTAAAAATAGGGGAAGTTTCAACGGATTCAAGTACCCATCAAAGCTATCAAAACCAATCCAATCATGGGTTATTTCATTTTCTCTTATTTTTACCTACCAATCATTTAACTTAATCCATTCGGTGTCTTATACAGTCGCGCTTGTTATACATGGTCAAACAAAGATAAATGCATGATTTCATGTAAAGAGGTACAAACTATCAGAAAACTATATCATAAATGTAAGGAATGCAAAATTACAAAATTTTAGAGAATGTAAAATTAAAATATCAATAAAAATTACAAAAATATAAGGCAACTTAAAAATTTAAGAGTGCGAACAAATGAGACAAAGCTGCTAAATGAGAGTGAGGGCTAGATATTTTTTTCCTTTAAACTCTACATGGAATAAATATTAATAAATAAATTATGTTATAGTAAAATATTAATAAAATAAATTATATTATTATATCTGTTATAATTTAACAGATAAATGATTGAAACATGAGTAATTCGGAAAATGAATGATTGAATTGATTTTTTTTTAATTTCAGTGATTAAAATATGAGTTAGAAAATGTTTAGTGATAGAACAGTAATTTTCCCGCTAAGTAATATTATTTATAATTGATATAACAGTATTTTTTTTTTGATAAAAATATAACAATAAATTAACTTAACTTTTATGCGTTTGAACACAGAAACGAGGATCGTTCTTTAGGTCAAATAAAATGGCCTAAAAGGGCAGGTGTGTCAAACTCCCATGTGATGAATAAGAAGGAATCGTACAAATATATGGTTGGGATTTGGTGGATGGATGTACGTACAAAGTACTACGAAATTTATATTTAATGTTTTAAAAAATATATAGGTCCAATGTGAATAGAAAGGAAATTGAAACCAGTCTTTGCTTAGTAGAGAAGAAAGAAATTAAAAAAATGAAAAATTAAAGTGATAGAAAAATAGAACTATAGAAGGATAAAAAATATATATATTTTTTTATCAGTGTGCTTAGCTGAGAGGATGAAAAATTAAAAAAAAATAAGTTTATTTCTTCTCTATTGCTTGGTATAATAGAAAAGTGAGAAAAAAAAATTAAATTTTGAAAGTTATAATTTATTTTTTTATTTTTAGATGAATGTTTTTAATATAATTATTTTTATTCAATTTAGTTCCTAAAATTTTTATTTCATCTAAAATTGACCCCTATTTGTATCTAATTTTTATAATTTAATCTAATATTTTTAATATAGTTTTATTTTTGTTCAATTTAGTCCCTAATTTTTTATTCTTTAATTAAAAAATGACCTATATATGTATTTTTTATTTTTTATAATTGCGTCCAATATTTTTAATATGGTTTATTTTTGTCCAGTTTAGTCCATAAAATTTTTATTTAATTCAAAATTGATCTCTATTTATTTCTAATTTTTATAATTTAGTCTAATATTTTTATAATTTAATCTCGACAGTTTTACTATCAATGTAACATCTAATACCCGATACAAATGAATTCAACCCGAATATCGATTGCTACAAATGGCCCACTTGTGGCCTAAAAACATATTTTAAAAAAACATATTTGATTACAAGAAAGTAAACAACCAACATGAACATAAGAGGAAACAATTAACTAAAGTCACCTGAAAAAAAATAAACCTTTAAAAACTTTAGAAAAAAATGATTTAACAAAAATACATTTTTTGGTAATTTTACAAGATTTAAACCCAAAAAAATTCAAAACTTAAATATAGTTGAATAGAAGTAGAAACATCTTATACCTATGTTTTTCTAATGAAAAGAAGTTCAAACCAAAGTAAATTTAACTAAACTGAGATTTAAGGACTGAAATGTAAATAATTTATAAGTTGGATTTTAAGTTAAAAAATCAATTTTAGGCCCTTTTTAGACTCATTAACTCCAGTTACACTTAACGGTAAATTCTTGTTGAAATCGAATTTGAAATAGAGTGTTAATTGCATAAGTAGTTTATGGGCCATTCTGAAAACATTCATAAAATACAGAGCCAAATTTTCAAAGAGTGAAATTAAACATTTATTTATGAAATCAATATCATCATTAACATATAGACCGAGTTTTAGGTTAATCCGAGCTAAAACGAGTCCTTGATTGCAATTATAAAATTAGTGACTAAAACATAAAGTTTGCAATTATGAGGTATTGGATTAAATTATAAAATAGAAATAAACAGTGGTCAATTCCAAATTAAATAAAATTTGAGGGATTAAATTGAACAAAAATAAAATCATAGTATAAATATTAGATAAAATTATAAAATTAGAAACAAATATGAGTCAATTTTGGATTAAATAAATATTTTAGGGACTAAAGTGAACAAAATATTATTATATTAATAATTAATAATAAATTTTTAAAAAATAAGGGTAAATTTTAGATTAAATAAAATTTTTAAGGACTAAATTAAAAAATAAAATTATAATAAAAATATTGTATGAAACTATTTTAAATATAATTTGGTAATTTTATTATTAAAATATGATAGCTTTCACTTTTCTTTCATATTTTTCACACAATTTTAAAGAAAAAATTATTTGTATAGGAGCAAGGAAAAGTATCCCTCCTATTTTTTTCTTTCAATTTTTTATTATACCAAACAACCATTAAATTTATTTTTTTAATTTTTTCTTTCCTTCTTCCTCCCTTCCACTTTTCTACCTGACTAAGCAAAGCCTAAGTGTCGGTGTAGTTGTAAGCTCAATTCCGATGGTGCAAGGAGACAACATGATGGTTTTGTTGTCTGTATATGATCGCAAAAATTGGCTGTTAGGATTAGTCAAGTCCATATACATATAAAGTGATGGAGCCAGAATTAAATGTTGGAAATGACCAAATTATTAAATTTAAAAAATATAAAGTTTTATTAAGTATTAAAACTCAAAATTGAATGATAATGTTTAATTTGTCTAATATTTAAATTTATAAAAATTTAAATTACCATTAAACCAAAAAATTAAAGAGACCAAAGTTAAAATTTTAGAGGATTTAATTAAAAATATTTTAAAAAATTTAAGGGAGACAAATTAAAATTTATAAAAAAATTAAAGGCCCCATTATAAATTTTTTAAATTGTTGGAGCAGCCAAGGCCCTCATTAACTTCCACCACCGGACATATGCTCGATGATAGAGGCAAAGTTGTGGAACATTTACGAAGGACTAACTTGTAAATAAAAATTCAATTTTAAAGATGTAATTATAAAAAAATATAAAGAATGAGTATTGTTATAAATATTCTTAAAAAATTTAGAAAAAAATTACATAATTAGTCTCGAGTCGGGTCGAATATTTTTCACTCTAAACTCGAACTTGACTTCACACTTAATAAAAAGCCAATTCGAATTTAATTTTTTTATTAAAAAATCCGACCGAGTCGGGTCCGATAAAATGGGCATCAGTCTAAAATGTGCGCACAATTTGTTAATACTGCGAATTACAATTGAAGTTGATAATATGGAGATGATCGGATTGATTCAAAGATTATATTATACAGAAGGGAAGCTGATTTTTGGATTCTACATCATATTTACGAGGTACTCGATCCTTGCAAAGTGTTTCACGTCCAACATGTATACCCAAAGGTTAACAAAGTGACTGATGTGCTACCCAAATTTAATTGCTCTCTCAAAATTGACTGTCGTATCTTTACTTCCCACTTGCATGAGCTATTTCTTCTTTGTTTATGTAAAAAAATTATAATGTCTTTCACACGTTTTTTGTGTGTGAATGTTTTCATTTTCTGCATTCCCTACATATATATATATATATATATATATTTTAAGTTTAGATAATTGTTATATATATACATAATTATATATATAAATTAATAATTCTTTTAATAAATATTTAATCTCAATTTTTTATTTTTGGTCTCTCTCGGGGCTCTGTGCAGTTGTTCTTATTGCGACTGTCTAGTAAGGATGTTCAAATTCGGGTACTCGAGTCTTTGGGTAGTAGTTCGACTGACCCGTGTTGGTCAGATACTCTGATATTTTGGGTACCCGTAAAATCGGGTAATTGGGTACTCGGATATAAAAACATGTACTTTTTAAATATAAAAAACATTTTATTAATTTAATATAAAATATAAAATATCTATTTTTAGTTTAATATAAAAATATGTATTTATTAAATATAAAAAATTTAATTTCAAATATATCCGGAATACTCGGATACCCGAAAATTTAAAATTTTGTGACTTAGACCTGACCCGAGAAATAGCGGGCCGAGTACCCAACCCGAGAGAGAAAAATTATAAAATTACTCGAATTTTTTTAATCAAAGTCGATAGGTTAACGGATCAAATCATCTATAATAAGTATTTTTAAACACTCCTAATAATCCAGAAGCCCAACGGATAAGCAATATGGTCTATATTGGGTACGATACTAGTTATATAAATTCATTATCCATGTGTATCGTTGTCGAAATATAGTAAAACAATATTAATTGTCACAGGGTCAGAGTCTTCACGCAGGGACAACTCCCCCGTGCGGCAACCCAGGGCTCCCATAAGCCCGGGGCTCAGCCTTTTCCACTCGATGCTTACTGGTTTCGCCCTCCCATGGGCTCATCAGGGAAGCGGGGACAGCTCCCGACCAGTGTGGTGCCTAACCAGCACGCCCTGTCCCCAGGACCGAACGACTGCACGACACGTACTACACCCTTAATGCTATCCCGCATCCCGACTTAAGCACAACCAGCAAGCATCTCGTCACGGTCTAGCCTATCACGCAAACGGACCGTGACAATCTCCCCCACTCAATTCATACACGCCCTCGTGCATGGGGAGAAAACTCGTTCCCACTCCTATGGGGAACCAACCCAGATCTAGTGTGCAATTCCCTGCCTGCTCGCCCTCATTACCGAGGTTCTGCGAGTGCTTGGCGAACTTTCGCTGTAGCTTCCTGCCTACCCCACCTCGTCTCAGTCTCTTTCTAGAGGTCCCACTCGCGGACACCACTTCACTCGGGTGTGAGGCACTCGCTCGTCCACTTGACCCGCTACGCGCAGCACATGGAGCGCTTGGTAAGCTCACAGCTAGCACACAGACTCTCTGATACCATCTGTCACGGGGTCAGAGTCTTCACGCAGGGATAACTCCCCCGTGCGGCAACCCAGGGCTCCCATAAGCCCGGGGCTCAGCCTTTTCCACTCGATGCTTACTGGTTTCGCCCTCCCATGGGCTCATCAGGGAAGCGGGGACAACTCCCGACCAGTGTGGTGCCTAACCAGCACGCCCTGCCCCCAGGATTGAACGGCTGTACGGCACGTACTACACCCTTAAATATTAATGCATAAATCAGTTTATTTAGGAAGTTATTAGTCAGTAGTTCAATTTGTTGCTAAGTGTCCTAGTCTTTTGGGTTTGTTAGTGTGTGTCTTTTATTTAGCAGAGTTTTACTCGTAGTGGAATAGTTCCTTTATTTACGCAGTTTTTAGTTATGTTTCTACTATATATTTCAGACTTTTACAGCTTAATAAAACAGATCAGTTCACCAATTTCTCTGTCTCTAACTTCTACATTTGGTATCAGAACCAGGTTGCTTAACAGTCTGCATATTAGGGAAATTATTTCTTGTTACTGATGAGATGGTTGATCTACAGGTTGTCAGTGGAATCAAAAAGCTGAGCAACCAAAATTATAATTCATGGTCTACATATATGATGTCGTATCTGCAAGGCCAAGATTTATGGGAGGTCGTCAACGGGAATGAAAGCACGCAGCCAGAAGATGATGGAAATGGTACTCTGCGAAAATGGAAGATTAAGGCAGGTAAAGCCATGTTTGCTCTAAAGACGACAGTGGAGGAAGATGTGTTGGAACACATACGGAATGCAAAGACCCCAAAAGAAGCCTGGGATATATTTGTTGTTCTGTTCTCCAAAAAAAATGAGACCAGACTTCAACTTCTGGAAAGTGAATTACTGTTAATAATGCAGCGTAACATGACAATTGCTCAGTATTTTCACAAGGTGAAATCACTATGTCGAGAGATCTCTGAATTGGATCCTGAAGCTCCGATTGGTGAAACCAGAATGAAGAGGGTAATCATTCATGGATTAAGACCAGAATATCGAGGCTTCATCACAGTAGTACAAGGATGGCAAAATCAACCATCACTTGTTGAATTCGAGAATTTATTGGCTGGTCAGGAAGCATTGGCTAAGCAAATAGCAGGAAATTCATCGAAAAGTGAAGAAGAAGCTCTATATGTTGGCAGGAGTAAACAGAGTTTCAAGCAAAATGCTACCTGGAGATCAAAAAGAAATCAAGAGAAAAAGGGTAATCGTGAAGGAGAATCAAAAGGCGATTGTGAAGGGGCATCATCAAAGCACTATGGTGGCACTAAGAAGTTTGCCTGGAAGTGTTACAATTGCGGAAAGAATGGTCACATGGCTAAGGGCTGTTGGTCAAAGAAAAAGACCGTTGAGAGTAATGCTGCTACGTCCAAAAACGATGAAGAATGGGATGTTGAAGCTTTGGTTGCAATTGAAGAAGAGGAGCCAGCTTTAACTACGGAAACAAGGAAAATTAATTACAAGGAGGATTGGATTGTTGACTCGGGCTGCTCAAATCATATGACAGGTGATAAGGAGAAGTTGCACGATTTATCGAAGTACAGGGGAAGTCGCGTAGTGGTGACATCAAGCGACTCAAAGATACCAATAGCCCATATTGGTAACACAATAATTTCTCCAAACCATGATGATGGTGAGTTATCGCTTCAAAATGTTTACCATGTTCCAGGCATGAAGAAAAATTTGCTTTCGGTGGCACAATTAACTTCTATGGGTCATTTTGTCCTATTTGGCCCAGAGGACGTGAAGGTATTTCACGATCTTAAAGTTTCAGAGGTGCCGATAATGGAGGGGCAGAGATCAGAATCAGTGTATGTGATGTCAGCTGAAGCTGCATATGCTGACGGCACCAGGAAGGATGAGACAGCAGATTTATGGCACATGCGTTTGGGTCATGTAAGTTACTCAAAGCTTGATGTGATGATGAAGAAATCAATGTTGAGAGGTCTTCCACAAATTGAAGTGAGAAGTGGGACAATTTGTGTTGGGTGCCAATATGGGAAAGCCCATAAACTGCCATATGCAGACTCTACGTTTCAAGCAAAAGAACCTCTAGAGTTGGTGCATTCTAATGTATTTGGACCTGTCAAACAAGCATCAAATGGTGGATTGAAGTACATGGTGACCTTCATCGATGACTTTTCGAGGTATGTGTGGGTTTACTTTGTAAAAGAAAAGTCTGACACGTTTTTGATTTTTAAAGATTTCAAGGAGACAGCTGAAGCAGAGATTGAGAAAAGAATCCGGTTCTTAAGAACGGATAATGGCGGAGAGTATAGCTCCGATGAATTTTCTCGCTATCTCTGAGATTGTCGAATATATCATCAGTTTACATGTGCAAATACACCACAACAAAACGGCATTGCAGAACGGAAGAATAGACACATGGCAGAAATTTGTCAAAGTATGCTTCACTCAAAAAATGTACAAGGGAGATTTTGGGCAGAAGCAATGAGAACTGCTGCATTCGTTATCAACAGACTTCCTCAACAAAGGTTAGGTTTTCTGTCACCTTTTGAACAACTGTGGAATAGAAAACCTTCAGTTAGTTATTTTCGTGTTTTCGGAAGTGTGTGCTATGTGTTCATACCTGACCATTTACGAAGTAAAATGGACAAGAAAGCTGTAAAATGTATTTTTATAGGGTATGACAGTCAAAGAAAAGGTTGGAGATGCTGCGATTCTACAGATGGAAAATGCTACACATCTCGAAATGTAGTATTTGATGAAGCTTCTTCGTGGTGGACTTCAAGAAAGGATGAGCTGTTGAATTCAAAATTTTTTGCTGATGCACAACCTTCCCAAATTCAACTGGTTTTTGATGAGTTGAAGACTAAAGATGATGCTTGTGATAGTGAAGGTGAAACAGTTCAAGAAGTTGAACATGATGAAGCAAGAGCACCAGCTCCATTGAGAAGATCGACAAGAATAAAAAAGGTGAATTCTAGATATGCTAATGCTTCCACAATGGAAGAAGCTGTTGTAGTGGAGCCAGAAACATTTGAAGAAGCGACTCGAAATGCAAAACGGACCACATCCATGGAGGAGGAAATTGCTGCGATAAAACACAATGAGACTTGGGAGCTTATCGACCCACCAGAGGAAAAGGAAGTCATCGGGCTTAAATGGGTTTATAAGCTGAAATTCAAGCCAGATGGTTCAGTCCAAAAACAAAAAGCTCGTTTGGTTGCTAGAGGTTATATGCAGCGTGAAGGTATTGATTTCGAAGAGACCTTCTCTCCTGTAGCGAGATTTGATACCATTCGTACCATTCTGTCAATTTGTGCAAATTTCAAATGGAAAGTCTATCAATTTGATGTTAAGTCAGCATTTTTGAATGGTTTTTTGGAAGAAGAAGTTTATGTGGAGCAACCTAAAGGTTATGAAGTGAAAGGAGAGGAAATGAAGGTTTACAAATTAAAGAAAGCTCTCTATGGCCTTAAGCAAGCACCACGAGCGTGGTATGAAAGGATTGATCGTCACTTCAACAAAAATGGCTTCCAAAAGAGTGCAAGCGAACCGACTTTGTACGTGAAAACAAGTGGAGTTGATGAGGTACTGATTGTGTGCCTTTATGTGGATGATTTAATTTACACTGGAAATAGTATGTCATTGGTTAATGAATTCAAGAAGATTATGGTGTCTGAGTTTGAAATGACTGACTTAGGTGAAATGAGATATTTCTTGGGGTTAGAAGTGCATTAGAGTGAAGCTGGAATTTTTATATCTCAGCATAAATATGTGCAAGATCTTCTGCAAAAGTTCAATTTAAAAGAATGCCATGCGATTGCTACTCCAATGATTACAAATCAAAAATTCAGTTTGGATGATGGAGAAGAAAAAGCTGATGCTCAGTTGTATCGGAGCTTAGTTGGAAGTTTGCTTTATCTCACAAACAGTAGGCCGGATATCTTGCAAGCTACTAGTCTGCTTTCTCGGTTCATGCATTGTCCAAGCAAAATGTATTATGGTGCAGCAAAGAGGATTCTTAGATACTTGAAGGGAACATGTTCTTATGGTTTGTGGTACTCTAGTGTTTGTAATTTCAAATTATTGGGTTTCTCGGATAGCGATTGGGCAGGTTCTATCGATGATCGCATGAGTACTACTGGATATCTGTTCATGCTTGGATCAAATGCCATTTCGTGGTGTTCAAAAAAGCAACCATCTACTGCATTGTCCACTTCTGAGGCTGAATACATGGCTGTTACTTCAGCAGCATGTCAAGGTGTATGGTTAAGAAGAATTTTGGGTGACATGAAGCAACAACATAAGAAAGCTACAACAATTTTTCTATGATAATTTGTCTGTTATTTTCATGACAAAGAATCCAGTTCATCACAATCACACAAGACACATTGATACTCGACATCATTTTGTACATGAATTGGTGAATGAAGGAAGCATTAAGATGGAGCATTGTAGTTCTCAAGAGCAAGTTGCTGATCTATTTACAAAGCCATTATCAACAGAAAAGTTTGCTTGTTTCAGAGAAAAATTGGGTGTTACAGATTTTTACATTAAAGGAGCGAATGTTAAATATTAATGCATAAATCAGTTTATTTAGGAAGTTATTAGTCAGTAGTTCAATTTGTTGCTAAAAGTCCTAGTCTTTTGAGTTTGTTAGTGGGTGTCTTTTATTTAGCAGAGTTTTACTCGTAGTGGAATAGTTCCTTTATTTACGCAGTTTTTAGTTATGTTTCTACTATATATTTCAGACTTTTACAGCTTAATAAAACAAATCAGTTCACCAATTTCTCTGTCTCTAACTTCTACATTAATAAGATTGAATTTTGATTTTGGTACATGTTCATTTTTTAAATGAATTTAGATTTGAGTTAAATAATCATTTAATATATGAATTATATTCAAATTTTTAGTGTTATATATTTATTTTTTATTCTCAATTTAATACATAAATTATTTCATTGCTAACGAGTTAAACACTTATATTACGGTTTACATGAACTTCTTTGTCCACTAAAAAAATTAACACGTGATATTTATTTATTTTTTTTATAAAAAATTCATTTACTTAAAAGTTAATAACAAAATTAGTACTCAAAGATTCATTGATTTTTTTTAAATTTTGTTCTTAATCTTTAAAAACAAATAATTATAAAATACTTATTTTTAAAAATTATAAAAAACTAATTAGTCCAAATATTGTTTGATACGCGACACAATATTAATTAAAAATATTTTTAAATTCAAATTTGCCCTTAATTTTTAATTCAAAGCAAAACTATTTTTTTCTTTCAATTTCTCCTTTTAACCCTTTTTATTTCTTCCTCTCCTCTTACTCCAATTGTTCATCTACCTACCTCCAATTCTTCATCTGAATGCAGAGCCGAACAGTGGTGAGGGCCAGCCAGATGGTCCCTTGCTTCCAAAAAGCCAAACAATTCACATTTGATCCCTTAATGTTTTGAGAAATTTTAATTTGACCCCTTTAAAAAATTTAAATTTTTTATTAAGTTCTTATTTTTTAAATATGTTTATTTAAGCCCCTTTTAAAATTTTGACAATTTCTCATTAAGTCTCAAAATTTCTGAAGATTTTAGTTTAGGCTTCTAAAACTTTTAAAAATTTTAAGTAATCTTTTTCAACTTGTTTTTTTTATCAAGATCCGTTTATATCTAAATGTTTTAGTTTAGGTCTAAATTCCTAAATAATAACGTTTAAATATATTCACTCGCACGTTATAAAAAAAATAATAATTGAATTAAGACTCAATTAATAATAATAATAATAATAATAATAATAATATTTTTTAACATTATTAATAACATAATTTTTTTCAAAAAAATGAAGGCAATTAATGCAATAATAGCACTCTTATTATTCTGTATTTTATATATTGGGGTACGTATATAAAATGCAAAAAGGTATGCTTTTCAATATGATGAAAGGGGCGGCGGCGGTCAATTCAATCCCCATTATATGCATCATAATGGGATTTTTCTACCATGCGACAGCTTAATATGCGGCTAATATACGGCGTTATCGGAAACATCATTAAAAATACCGGAAACATCATTAAAAATACCGGAAATATCATTAAAAATACCGGAAACATGGATTTCGAAAGTATCGATACTTTTGGATATGTTGATTTCGTAAGTATCCATACTTTCGAAAGTATCCATACTTTTGGATATGTTGATTTCGAAAGTATCCATACTTTCGAAATCCATGTTTCCGGTATTTTTAATGATGTTTCCGGTATTTTTAATGATGTTTCCGGTAACGCCGTATATTAGCCGCATATTAAGTTGCCGTACCGCAGAACTACCCATCATAATGCTATTAAGATTGGCCATCTAACATCTTTTAGCATGTTGGATTCAACAAACTATAGATATAATCATATAATGATATTATCCTTTAAAAATATGAATTTTCCTTAAATTTTGATTATATTTATACCAATTACATATTCTGATGTAGGGCTTTTTTAGTCAAATAATAC
Organism: Hibiscus tridactylites; assembly: GCA_958450335.1. Lineage (NCBI taxonomy): Eukaryota > Viridiplantae > Streptophyta > Magnoliopsida > Malvales > Malvaceae > Hibiscus > Hibiscus tridactylites. Next base: position 53,398,540 of record OY288286.1, on the reverse strand, counting down.
ATTTTAAAATTAATATTTTAGAAATAAGATTGAAGGGGTATATTTTGAGATCTATAGCGAATGCTATAACGTTTGATGATATCGCCATATGCAAGTCAAAACACCAAATATATATATATATATATATATATGAGATCAAGTTACATAGTGTAAAACTCATTTAGTTTTACACTAATCTAGGACCATTGGATGAGTGAAATGTATGGATGAGATTAACAGTAAAAAATGTAAAAAAGATAAGGAAATAATCTGAGCCATTAATTACCATCATCTAACGGTCCAAAAACAGTGTAAAAGTAATTGAGTTTTACACGGTGTAAGTTAATCCTAACCCTATATATATATATATATATATATGGATATGATCAAATTACACGGTGTAAAACTCTATAAGTTTTACACCTTTTTTGGATCGTTGGATCAGTGAAACGGATGGATAAGATTAACAGTAAAATATGTGAAGATTATCACTTGGGAATTAAAAACACGGAGTTAATCTCAACCATTCATTTCCCCCATCCAACGATCCAAAAAAGGTGTAAAACTTAAAGAGTTTTACACGTGTAAGTTGATCCTAACCCATATATATATATATATATATATATTAAAATCTTCTATATGTGCACTTGGCGACCCAGATAAAAATTATTTTTCTGCTATGAATATGCATGCAAAAGCTGCATGCAATGCAACCAAGGCTGTAGCCATTGTTGGGGAAAAATTAATTAAAAAATAATACCATCATTTACACGTGACAATGTAGATGATTTTGAAAAAATATATTTGGTGTAGTCATTTATAGATGGCGACATCATCAAATACGGTAACATCCATCGTAGATCTTCTATAAACTTTTTTTTTTTCTGAATATCATTTTAAATGCGTTATTTTATTATAAAAAAGTGAGATATTTGGTATAAACGATTAAAAAAAAAATCTTTTTCAGCCTTTTTTAGCATCCCAAATTTGTGTGACTACCCTATTTCTTTATGCATTTTTTCAAGTTCATGTGTTGGAAAATAACAAAAGCATTTGAAAATATGCCTTCTCTTCCCCTAACAAAAGTTAAATTAGATGTTCAGAAGTAATTAGTGCATGCAGCTTAAATCCCCCCTATTTAGGGCATCATATGGAATCATTTTTATTAAAACAATTGTACATATACATGACATTGACACAATATTTTTTTCTGGGTAATCAATCAAACACTTGTTGGCCAAACATGTTGCTGAAAACCTGCTGAGTTTGACCTAAAAGATGAACCCAGCCACCCTAAACAGGAGCAAATATATACATTAAAAAACATACCTAAAGCAAATAGGATAAATGAATATTGTTATTTCCCTCAGCAACTATAGAGTATAATTATTCACAAGTCGGCTCATATTCTAATAGTTTTCTATTTTTATTAAACACATTTAGAAATTGACTCTTAGTTTAATTAGTTTATCTATTTTTCGATTCGAATCTTATTTTGCCTTTAGGTATTTCATGGCAAGCGATTTTGCAGACAAACTTTGCAGGATGCCTGATAGATAGGAACAAATATTTCATGTACTTTTTTAGTGTTCTTATATATATCCAACATTAAAAATCAAATCCTAAATTCCAACCTTATATTTTAAATTTTAAATCTTAAATTTATTTTAAAAACTAAATCATACACTTAGGGATAGACATATAATTTTATGTAGGGGTGTAAATTATCAGCTATTCAGCTTAGAGGAGATAAATGCAAGATATTGGACAATGTAAGTAACGCTACATCATACGACATGATCATATTGGACTAAAAGAGTAGACACAGCGGAAAAGCATTTTCGTTTTCAGTATACAAGGAAGGTTGTTGAGTTTTGAGATATGCAGATGGAAGTATATTATGTGTATAATTCGAATATATCATAAATTTGAAGCTATCTACATGGTTGATCAATACAAGTGTAACATTCAAGCAACCGTTTGTTATGGAGGTGTCGCAACTTTTTTAGAAGACTTCGACTTTTTAGAAAATAATTTAAAAAAATACAGAGTCGCCACCAATTTTTTTCGAAAAGTGTGATTGAATCACTTTAAAACGGGTTATTTTAATAAAACGTTTTGTTTTAATAAAACAACGATTTTGGTCTACGAAAACCAGAAAACAGGTTCGGGGTCGGTTACGCGTGGGGAAGAGTTAGCACCCCACGACGCCCAAAATTAGTACTTAATTGATTTTAAAATTATTTTCAAAAACTGAAATTTGCAAGTTCACGAAGGTTCAATTTATTTGTCCGTTTAATGAATATCAAACTATTTTAACGGCCTTATCGCCCGAGAAATAAACTTTAATCACCGCCAATATTTCTGGCGCTAACCCGTCATTCTCGTTTGATAAAACACCGCATTAAATTAATTTTACTTTTCAAGCAACATGAAAATTCAATGTGTTGAGCATTTTATATTTATTCTAAGTTCGATTATTTAAAAATCCTAAAAAAATCTAAATCTTTTATTCCTAGTTAAAGGTGTAAGTTTGCTTAAGCGTGTCTTATTTTTGTGAAGTAAATTTTTCTTTAAGCACGTCTTTATCTAAGCTTTTAGAACCTAGCCCTAAATTTTAACATATTTCTAAAAAACAGGCAAATAACTCAAATTTTCTTTTGTGTTTTACTTTTTATTGTTTCAAAAAAAAAATCTTTTGTGTTTTACTTTTTATTGTTTCAAAAAAAAACCTTTTGTTTTTCAAATCAAGACCCTTCCTTTGTCCTTTTCTTAAACATTTTTTAATTTTTTTATATTTTTTCAAAAAGAGTTTATTTCTAAAGATTTTTTTATTTTTTAAAAGCTTTTCTTCATAATGACTTTTATAATAAACCTTATTTTAAAAGATTTTTCTTTATATTTTTTCAAATTTTATTTCTCCTAAATTCTAAACTTTTTATTTAAAACCCTTTTAAAATTTATTTTCTTTTGTTTTTTTGAAAACTTATTACTTACCTTTTTTATTTTTTTAAAAAAATATTTACTTTTTCTTTATTTTTAAAAAAGCTTCCTAAACAAAATTACTTAATCTCCTTTATTATTAAAACTAAATTTCAAGAAAAAACTCTTTATTTTTTTTTACAAATCAAGCACCTTTTATTTTTCACCTATAAATTGTTAAATCCCTAAATTTTAATTTTTATTAAAAACAACATTAATTCATTTTTATTCCTACATTAAAAAACACTTTTAAAGTTCAATTATTTTATTTCTAAAGATCAAAAACTCCTAAACAACATTTTTAAAGCATGCAACTTCTTTTAAAGATTAAACTAAAAATTAATCGAAAATTTAGAATGAAAGCATTATCGGAATCACAAAACGATTTTCCAACTTCAAGAACACAACCTAAAATCCACACAAACACAAACACAAAAATTCAACCAAGAACAAGTATAAAAATTACAAAAAAAACTAAAAAGAAAAGAAAGGAATTTTACCGAAAAGAAGAACGAAGAACTCGAATATGAACTTCTCGAAAGACACCCAATTGCTTCCGGAAAATTGCCCCCAAGCTCAAACTTCAACTCCAAAATTTCCAACAACTCTTGAGAATTTTTTTTAAGAATTTTTCGGAATTCTTTTCAAAACTTTTTTTTTTGCTTTTTTCAAGTGTATTTTTCTCTTGAATTTGGTGTAGAACAAATGGGGGGGGGGGGGGGGGGGGTTATACAAGCTCTTGAGCTTGAAAATCAAGCTAACTTCGGATTTTAATCCCCAAATTGGAGCCAAAATCAGACAAGAAACTTGATTCTCGGCTAATCCCCTTAAACTCCATCCGATTTGGTTAAAAAATGAAGCTAAATTCCCCCTTGATTCGAGCTTAGGGTTTGACCATTTGTTTCGGTTTTTTGCAGATTCCGGTGAACACGGTGGACAGTGGCGAGCGACGTTGGTGCCGTTGGATCGGCGATAGCGAGACGCGTCGACCGACACCAATGGCTACGGTAGCCATGGCCTGAAGACGGCGGACAGCCACCAATAGTGGCACGATGCTGGGGTCTGGGGGAACCAGCCCACGCACGCGCTGGTTCCCTTTTTTTACCTTTTAATTTTTGCTGTTTTTCTTTGCTTTTTTGTTGTTTTTTTCATTTATTATATTTTTTGCTGTGATTTTTATTCCCTATTTTCTATATTTATTATTATTTGTTATTTTTACTCAAATGAGTTTAAAAGGTGGGATTTTGCATTCCAAGGCGTGCTTATCATTATTTTTTCAAGGTGGGCTTATTATTATTTTTTGAAATGGGGTTTTTTTAAAATGTGCCTTTTGGGACAGATTTTTTGGTTTTTTTATTTTATTTTAGAAGGGGCCTTTTATTATTTTAAGAAAAAGGATTTATTATTTTGTTATAATTATGGTGGGTGAAAATCTAGTGACAACAACTGCCCCTCTTTGCTTATCACTGTGCAACAGAGATAAAGCAAAGATCAAAAGGCACTGATTTTCACCGATTTTTCTGTTGGTTCCATTCTCTTGTTGCCCGAATAGCCGAGCTAGGTTCCATGCTTAAACATATAGGTTGATTCTATTCTCCTTACGCTCGAATAGCTGAGCTGGGTTCTATTCTCCCAAATACCCAAATTGCTGAGCTGGGTTCTATTCTCCCAAATGCTCAAACAAATAGGCGAATTCTTCTTAAAAATTTCATCCCCCTTATGATTGGATGAATAAGCAAACATGATTCAAAAGATTTCATCCTCCTTATGCTTGGATGATTAGCAAACAGATTTCAAAAGATTTCATCCTCCTTATGCTTGGATGAATAAGCAAAACCCCAAAAGGTTTCATCCTCCTTATACTTGGATGAATAAGCAAACAGACTTCAAAAGATTTCATCCTCCTTATGCTTGGAAAAATAAGCAAAACTGTAAAATATTTCATCATCCTCATGCTTGGATGAATAAGAAAACACTCTTTTCTCCTGAACGGATATGTGAATCTTCTGAAAAATTTCATCCTCCTTATGCTTGGATGAATAAGCATTCTGCACTCTCCTTGCGCCCAAATGGATAGGTGAATCTTTTGAAAAATTTCATCCTTCTTATGCTTAGATGAATAAGCAAACTCCATTCTCCTTACACCCAAATGGATCGGTAAATCTTCTGAAAAATTTCATCCTCCTTATGCTTGGATGAATAAGCAAACTCCATTCTCCTTACGACTGAACGAATAAGCGAATCTTCCAAAAAATTTCATCATCCTTATGCTTGGATGAATAAGCAGGCTCCATTCTCCTTACGCATGAACAGATAAGCGAATCTTCTGAAAAATTTCATCCTCTTTATGCTTGGATGAATAAGCGGGCTCCATTCTTCTTACGTCTGAACGAATAAGCGAATCTTCTCAAAAATTTCATCCTCCTTATGCTCAGATGAATAAACGGGTTCTTTTGCTGAAAAGTCCATCATGTACCTGTAAAATGTGATACTCAATGTAATTATAATGTGCATGCCCCTAGGGATGCCTAAAACATGAATGCATGTCTCACTTCTTTTGAATTCTTTTTCTCAAAATTAATTTTTCCATACGTTTGCTCGCTCAATCCAGATAACCAGTTATACTTTTTCACTATATTTCTTCGACTCATGGAAAACATTTGACCTTTGCAAACATGCTCACTTAATCTAGTGATCTTGTACTCCTGGCTGGAAGGACAAATTGCTTCAACTGTCACTCTCATTCTTTATATCTCTTTGCTTCATCGAAAACATTCGATCTTTGTAGGCAAATGTCTCAAGATCTACCATCATTGTAGTTGATACATCAATGCTGAGTGAAAGGCTTTCTTGTGTGGTCTTGAAAGCTTAAAGTCTTCATATGCCCCTTATAAAGCATCTTCAATGCTTCTTGTGAATTCTCAAATTCTTGCCCCTGCAGGACATCTTGAATTGCTTGCATGTGAAAGCTTATTTCCACCTTGAATATATTTTAATGATGTTGGTGCTTTAATCTCTTTTTCTCACACCTATTAATACCGAGGATCCTGAATCCTTGGTCGATGTAGACTGCCCCCAATCTAATGGCATGATTTGCTTCTCAAGTGCAATTCTATCTCTTTTCATGCTTTCGTACTTTTGCATCTTATATGTGAATCTTTCTTGACAACACGGCTCACTTCAAACTCTTCAACGCATGTGCTTCTTCTTTTTCTTTTTACCTTCTCATGCAAGGTGTTGCACATATTCAAACTAAGGTTCAATTGTTTTCTGAAGTGATGAAAACATTCATTCATTGTCTTCTAAAGTTGAGATCAATACCAAGAAATCTTTTGCTTTACATGAGCCTATGTCAGCCTACTTGTAAGATGCAAGAAAATGATAGAAATGATAGTTTAACGGAAAAGTCATAGCAAACGCAAGAAAAGGCTAAAAATGGGGATCTTAAGAAAATAGTCATGGCAAACACAAGAATAGAGCAAAGTCAGATGCCCCAAAATTCAAAGCATGAATGATTCAAGAATCCATCAACCAGATAGTGCCCCACTTTTTGGTGGCTCTCTTTTACTCACACACTCCCCAAATTTAAAATTTCCCACCTTTCTAATCTCAATCAGACATTAGTAGCTCGAGGTCCCTGAAGAAAGGTTAACTCAATTAGGCAGAATGTGTTCTGAAGGCGAACTCCTTTTCTCAAATATTCATGTGTGATCCAAATGGTCTTTTAAGGCTTGTAATGTAGGCTAGGCTCGAGTTGCCAAAGAAAGGATATAAAGGCTCAAATTCATATTTAAGGGTGATTAAACCAATGATCAACTTTCTTGATGAAATCTATATTTTTCTTCTTTTATTCTTTAGACCTCTAGACCGCGTATTTCGGGTTTTCAACCTAGTTTTCACTTCCTTTACATGTCTCATTTGAAGGATTTGTTTCAAATTTTCCTCCACTCTTCAACTTACTTTTTCTTCATTTTTTTATTATTTTCTTCTTCTCTTCTCTTCTCTTCTTTTTTCTTTTTCTTTTTTTTTCTTGTTTTTCCTTTTTGTGTCCTTTTCATTTTTTAAATTTAGGACATTTACTTGTAGTGTTCCTTTGCTTGCAATTTTTATCCTCTTTGCCCCTAGTGTGGGGAGTGATCCTTGGTTAGGGTTAAATCACAAGAAAAAAAATTTGGCTCAAAGGGGACAACAAATGAATTTTTTGTTTTCTTACTCGTGAAGGGAAATGAAGGAATGCCAAATGTCATTTCACACACAAATACCGTCGAAGAGAAGCAATCTTCAGTTGGTAGATGTTTTAGAGTTATCACTTCACTCAAGGACCCTAACATCAATGTATGAGAGGAAAATTCACTCAAATCTGTATATTAATCCTAAACACACATTTTTGCCCCTCTATCTCGGGATTAGATTCAAGAATCATTCATACAATCAATAATAGGGACTCTGCAAAAAATGTGTACGCTTGAAAAGAAATGGATGAAGAATGCAAAGAAGGAAAAAGGATGAAACAAAAATGAGAAACATTTGCCACTTGAAAAATGCATCTTTAAATAAGTAAATTGACATAGAAGCCCTTACAAAATATCCCTAATGCTCGCGAGCAAAAGCAAAAGGGTTGGTTCTAAGCATGACCCCAATTGTCTAGAGAAAATTAAGCATTATTCTATGAAAGCATGAATCCGACCAATCTTGCCTCCAACGACTTCGTGACAAAACTCTAAATGTGCTCGTCATCTTCTTCACTCTCGAGTCTTCCACTTCTGATGGCTGCCAATATCAACTCTCCATTCATGACCATGTCTGCAAAACCTTTAGTGGCGTGATTTAATATATAGTCATAGAAGGGACCATTTAGAGTCTTCACAAACATTGGAGTAATCTTATTTTCTGATAGTAGAGGTTGAACTTGGGCAGAAGATTCTACAAGATGGGGTGAGATCTTGACTTTAGGTGAAGCCACTTCCTTTTGCACTCGTGAATGTACGAAAGCCATCCCTGGGAAAGTGTTGGTGTCTTCTCTCACTTCTGGGTCTTTGAACCCAAACATGGCTGCGATTTGAATGAATAATTTTTGGTATGATAACTCAATCTCTTTCTTCAGATCATTTACCATTTTCTCAAGCTTATCATGGATGCTCTTCTGATTTGCTTCTAGAGTTGTCAATCTTTCCTCAGTGTTCATGGCTCGAGTCGTGTTTGCGCGGGATCTTTACTACTTAAATGAAATTTCCTAAAATTAATTTTTTATTGTACATGTATGAATGCAGTTATCAAAACATTATTTAATGCAAACAAGCAAAAAAAAAAAAATGCACGGAAGCAAATGTATGTATACAAAAGCATGAAAGCAAGCGAAGGGCCATCAATTCTATTAAAGTGTTGCTCTAGATGAAGCTTTCATTGGATGAAGAAGGTCCTACGAATATGTATCAGCATGAGCACTCATTTCTTTGATCAACCTTTGAAGCCTTGGTCCTACCTTCCCTATTGATTTGCGAAGAAATATAGCTTCCTGACGTCACATGCTTAGGTACGTCTTTAATTTAGGATGTGATGCTCTTATCGAACTCGTTTCGCTCCTGGGTCCATTTGACGTTGCCCCTAAGTCAAGTAGACCAAAGATCATTTTTCAAATTTTGCTTGGTTGGACCGTCAAAGTGGTCCTATTGCTTCTGCGACCTTTGGTATTCTTCTTGGTGCTGAGCACACTTTGATGTTTCCTCTACGTGATCATTCGACAAATTCTCATTGTTTATGTGTTGTCTTCCTCCTTTAGGTACCTTCTATTCACGTCAGAAGCTTTTTCTGATCGAGCAACATACTTTGAAATCGCCCCTCCCCAAATATGGGATGTATGCAAAAAATAAATATGCCACAAAAACAAAACAAAACTCACTCACAAAAAGGTTAGTACTTTTAAAAAATAGAAATAAAACCTAAAAGATCTAAAAAAATTTAATTGCATGATAATTCTTGGCAGCCATTCCAACATTCTAGGACATGTCTCCACAGATTATTCTTGTGACTTTGACCAGACTCAACACCCTAGGCTTTCTGCATGGCTCTATTGGGGTAGGCTCTAAATTCTCAAACTTGGTTCGGTTCTAAAAGGGTACTTGAGCTGTCCTTGCTATCCCCTACTAAGGGTAGCAAGACCCCTGATTCTCACCCATTACAGGCTTCAAACGAATCGAGTTCAACTCAGGAGAACTCACCACCGATGCCTTCTCAAAGAATAAACATTCTTACGAAGACAAGGGAATGAGTCCCGAAGGTACTTGCTAGGCTCATACGAAGAATCAATATTCTTTGTAACCCCCTATTTTGACCTAATAGATTTGATCAAATTGAATTTGTCATTTTAGGAACTTGCCCCTTAAGAAAGATCACTTGTGAAAAAAACGTGTCGAGATTTATTATTCAATTGTAAAAAGTCCTTTAAAGGTTCGTCATAAAACAATGCATGCTAAAAGTAGTTCATCAATCCTAAAATAAAAGTCCAAAGTCCAAATTAAAACCAAGTCTGAAAATACATAAATAAAAAGAATCTTGAAATAATCCATACTGAATAATAATATCAAATCCGTTCGAATGAGGCCTTCCAAGTACCGAATCCTAAGTCTGGTAATCTGAAACAGATACTAAGGGGGAGTCAGCTATAGAGCTCAGTGTGTCTCTAAAGTGCACAACTGAAGTGTAACCAACAATCCATCATCAAATTAAGATTAAACAATTATTCCGAACTATTACAAGCAAGGCACATTGATTGCATAACATGACATGCACCCATCTACATCACCGTCCGAAGAGTGAGGTTCCCCTGAACCACTCTACACCGCAACACCATGTCCGAACCAGAACTCATCCCGAAAGATGGAATTACTAATCTGAAGCGAAGTTCAACCCGAAGGATGAAGTCGTTGAGCTTCCCCCATACAATATCCCAACCCAATGATATGACATGTTATCCGATTTCTGAGTCCGAATGCAATCTTGTTAAACAACTAAGATGCATGTACAAAATAGTCCGATTCCGATATGTGTTACATGACATGATCACAATAATCGAGTCATAAAATATTTATCAAACAACATAGCATGATAGCACATAAACATATCTCATATAGATCAGGCAATCACACAAACACATACATGTAGCACAGACAGAACACACCTTAGGCAGCTAACCGTCAACGAAGATAGTGACATATCCCACGCTCAGCTCTAGCTGAAGGTCGAACAGAGTCAGCTCCTAAAACAAAGAACACTATATAAGATTCCTACTATGCCACATTCCAATAAACTATGCTTAACAGAAATCTTACTAGCAGATCTCGAAGACTGTGCTACCGGAGGTCTGCCCGTGGAGGAGGAGGTAAAGTCTCGGGGTCGGAGTCTACGTCACTTGAACACATAAATAACTGGGTCAAACTCTGATGCGACACTTTAAAAAAAATTCTGAGAACTCAAAACAGATCAAATCCCTAATTTCTAAAATCAATCAGCCAACGCTAACCCTTAACAACAACCCTAGATCTAGGGTCTCGGCGGCGCTCAACCACCACGGCGCGACCAACGAGCCTAATAGTGGCCGCAACTTACACCGGCCCCGATGAACTCGCCCCAACCGCACTTTGGTGCTTACCCAGCGGTTCTAGGCGTAGCTAGACGGAAAGACGACGACGATGAGAGCTTCTAAAGGAAACACGGTCGTTTCCGATGAGAACGTCGTAGAAAAATGAAAAGTCAAGGCTTTCGGCCTCTCATTTCCGAAAAAAGAGGCGACGAATGTCAACCCTAACTCAGGTTTTGGTCGGACGGCCACGGGGAAGCCACTGATGGCCGTGGATCGACGAACGATCGCCAAAACTCCTTGGTCGGAGCTTCAACGGACAACGGGAAAGGAGTGCTCGATTTGTTTTGAGAAAACATAGAAATAGAGATAGCGGCGCAAGAAGAATGAAAATTAGAACAAAAGGGTGTTTACCCTACTCAAATGGGTAAATTAGAGAAGAAGGGTCCAAACTTTAGCCCGCCTAACAAATTGCCCACCAATTTTTAACTTTATTCAATTAGGTCCCGAATTCAAATTAGGTTAAAATCCGAGATTTCCCCTAAATTCTAGGGTTTTCAATTGGGAACTTTCATTATTAGGGTTTATAATTTGGGGCTAAATTGGGGTGTTACAACTCTCCCCCCGTAAAAAGAACTTTCAGCCTCGAATTTTACCTAGAGCAAACAAATGCGGATACTGAGCTTTGATGACAACTTTGGGCTCTAGGTAGCCTCATCATGACTGCGACCACGCCATAAGACTTTGACCATCTCAATGGTCTTCCTTTTGAGAACTTTCTTATCCTAAGCAAGAATCTCGATAGGCTCCTCCTCAAAGCGCAAATCAGGACGAATCTCAATCTCCTCCACAGGCAAAACATAAGACGGATTAGCATGGTAGCGTCTCAACACAGAAACATGGAAAATATCATGAATACACTGAAGCTCTGATGGCAACTCAAGCTGATAGGCAACAGGTCCAACTCGACGAAGAATCCGATAAGGGCCAATATAACGAGGACTCAACTTGCCCTTCTGACCAAACCAAAGTACCTTCCTTCAAGGAGATACTTTCAGGAAAACCTCATCACTTACCTCAAACTCAAGATCTCGACGTCTCAAGTCGGCATAAGACTTCTGCCTGTCAAAAGTAACCTTAAGCCGATCTCGAATCAATCTGACTGTCTGCTCGGCCTCATGGACTAGGTTTGGTCCCAACAGTCTATGCTCATTAAGTTTAGTCCATCCAATCGGTGACCTACACTTACGTCCATACAGAGCCTCATACAGTGCCATCTTGATACTGGCCTGGTAACTGTTATTATATGCAAACTCCGCGAGCGGCAAGAAATCCTCCCAACTACCACTATAATTGAGAACACATCCTCTCAACACGTCCTCAAGATTCTGAATCACACGCTCGGACTGCTCGTCAGTCTGCGGATGATAAGATGTACTGAATTTCAATCGGGTACCCAAAGTATAGTGAAGTGCCTTCCATAACTTTGCTGTAAATCTCAGATCACGATCAGAAATAATCGATATCGGTACCCCATGAAGTCAAACAATCTCAGAAATATAAAGCCGAGCCAACTTACTCAAAGGGTAGTTGACTCGAACTGGAATGAAATGCGCAGACTTAGTCAAACGGTCCACTATAACCCAGATGGAGTCCTTCTTAGACGGAGTCATCGGAAGACCACTAACAAAATCCATAGTCACACGCTCCCACTTCCACTGAGGAATCTCGATGTGCTGAAGCAACTCAGATGGACGCTGATGCTCTGCCTTGACACTCTGACAAGTCATACACTTAGACACAAATCCGATAACATCCCGTTTAAGACCTTTCCACCTATACCTCTGACGAAGGTTCTTATACATCTTATCACCACCATGATGCATAGAATAAGGCTATCATGTGCCTCGCGAAGAATAACCTGTTTCAACTCAGAATTCTTCGGAATGCAATATCGGCCTCGAAAACACAAAACACCATCCTGATCAATAGTAAAATCCTCAGACGTACCCTTAAAAACCTCTCTGATACGGTGCATAAGAAAAGGATCAGTAGACTGCTCAGCTCGAATATCAGATATCAACATAGGAATAACCCAAAGTTCTGCCATCAAACTACCATCCTCAAACAAACTCATCTGAGCAAACAAGGTCCTCAAATCCGAAATGGCGTTACGACTCAAGGCATCGACAACCACGTTCGCCTTTCTCGAGTTATACTCTATCTCACAGTCATAATCCTTGAGAAGTTCCAACCATCGACACTATCTCAGATTCAACTCTTTCTGCGTAAGGAGGTACTTTAGACTTTTGTGATCAGTGAAAATATAGCACTTATCTCCGTAGAGATAGTGTCTCAAGATTTTCAGAGCAAAGATCATAACAGCAAGCTCCAAATTATGGGTAGGGTAGTTGCACTCATGCGCTTTCAACTGACGAGACGCATAGGCCACTACCTTCTCCTCCCGCATCAGAACACATCCCAATCCTGTGTGGGAGGCATCACTGTATACCGTATAAGCCTTCCCAGTCCTAGGCTGAATCAGAACCGATGATTTAGTCAACACGGTCTTAAGCTTCTCAAAACTGGTCTGCTGAGCCTCAGTCCAAACAATAAGAATATCCCTTCTCAGAAGTTTAGTCAAAGGAGCTGCAATAATCGAGAAACCCTCCACAAACCTCCGATAGTAGCCGGCTAAACCTAAGAAGCTCCAAATCTCAGGAACATTCTTGGGCTTTTTCTAGCTCAAAATAGCCTTAATCTTCTTTGGATCAACCTGAATACCATTAGCAGAAACCACGTGTCCCAAGAAGGTAACCTCGGTCAACCAAAATTCACATTTACTGAACTTTGCATACAATTGCTTCTCTCACAAAGTCTGTAAGAAAATCTGGAGATGTTCCTCATGTTCTGCCTCCAATTTAGAATAAACCAGTATGTCGTCAATGAAAACCACCACGAACTAATCCAGGTAAGGTTGAAACACCTTATTCATTATATCTATAAATGTTGCGAAAGCGTTAGTCAATCCGAACGGCATCACCAAAAACTAGTAATGACCATAACGAGTCCGAAAAGCTATCTTGAACACATCAAAATCCTTAACCTTGAGTTGGTAATAACCCGATCTCAAGTCTATCTTAGAGAATACTGTAGCTCCCTGGAACTGGTCGAACAAGTCATCAATACGAGGAAGGGGATACTTATTCTTGATCGTTAGCTTGTTCATCTTTCGATAGTCAATACAAAGCCGAAGTGATCCATCCTTCTTCTTCACAAACAAAATAGGGGATCCCCAGGGAGAAACACTAGGTCGGATGTAACCCTTATTTAGCAGTTCCTGCAGCTGAATCTTCAATTTCTTAAGATCTTTCAGAGCCATCATGTAAGGAGCCATAGAGACAGGGGCTGTACCCGGATAAACATTTATGCCAAACTCAATCTCATCACGTTTAGGTGGTACCCCCGGCAATTCCTCTGGGAAAACATCTGGAAAATCCCTAGCCACTTGGATCTTATCCAAACCAGAATCTGATTGCCTCGAGTCAAGAATATATGCAAGGTAGGCAATGGCCCCATGTCGGATCATCTTTTCTGCTTTGAGAGCCGAAACAACATTGGACATGAAACCTTTACGCTCTCCCACAAGAATCACCTTGCGACCATCTGAGGTTTTTAGAGTCGCCCATTTCTTTTCACAATCCAAACTGACTCGATGAGCGGACAACCAATCCATTTCGAGAATAAGGTCAAACTCTCTTAAGGGTAACTCCATCAAATCAGTAGAAAATATTTTCCGTTGAATCTCCAAAGGGCAATTATTGTACACCTTAGTAACCTCGACATGATCACCCACTAGACTATAAACTGAAACCGTATTCAAAGTATCATCAACATGAATTTCAAGTCCCTCAGATACCAAACTCGCAACATATGAATGAGTAGAACCAATACCTGATAATGAAAAATACGAGATAGAGTGGATAGAAAAGGTACCAGCAATAACATATGGCTCATCACGATCCTCATGTCTCCTGGTAGCATAAACTAACCCTGGCTGTCTCACCCCGGATCTAGCTGATCTTCCACTCTGAGCTGGCCTACCTCTACCAGCAGAAACTGTAGTATCAGGTCTACCTCGACCTCTACCACTAGCAGGAGTCTGTACTGATGCCTATGACTGACTCGTCATAAGAGCTGACGGAGGTGCAACCGAACAATCTCTGAAAAGATGGTCGAACGACCCACAACAAAAACAAGCCCCAAACCGTCTATATACTCTCCCGATTGCCATTTCTTGCAGAAAGAACATTGTGGTACCCCTCGTGTGCTATTCGATCCCCCAACACTAGAAGTCGGAACAACAGTGGTCACTGATCTGGCTCTGGAATAACTCTGATGATCAGTCTCATCTCTTGCACTCTTTCTAGTCTGATTACCCCGAATACACTAAACTGATGCGTTCGACTACCTCTTACCCCGATCCATGCCCTGAGACTCAACTTGCCTCAACTCTGCCTCATTGTGTTCAACAGTTCTAGCTCGCAAGGTAATATCCTTATACTCTCTTTCCAAATACAAATCAACACCAACCTTGATAGAAGGTCGCAGGCCCCTCAGAAACTAGTCACACTTCTATTTCTCTATAGTAACTAACCCAAGGACGTACTGTATCAGCCTAAAAAACTCGATCTCATACTCATTCACGGTACATGTCATTTTGCTTCAGATTCATAAAGTCATCTCGACACTTGGCTAGATACTCTACCCAAACATATCTGTCTCGGAACGCCTGACGAAAATGATCCCATGTGATCCGACTAACAGGAATAACAATCTCCTCAGCCTCCCACCAGTTCTGGGCTTCACCCTTCAATAATGATACATCGCTCTTAATTTTTTGTCAGCAGGATAGTTCATCTCATCGAATAGCTGTTGTAATTTCTTCAACCAATACTCTGCGTCAGCCGGATCTGCAACCGTCTTACCATCAAACATCGACATCCCAACAGATAGAAACTCAGCAGATATGGGTCTCCTAGAACCCTGTCGATGATACTCGAGTAAATCCAAATGCACTGCAGCAACATCAACTTCAACAGTCTCACTGTTACCGACTGTACGGGGACCTCTGCTCTGAGTCTGTTGACCAGGGTGATCGATCTGTTGATCACCCGTATGAACCTCAGGTTGCACCTCATCTTGCTCATGCTGTGGGTCCTCCTGATGCTGTGGCGAATGCTCAGGAGGATTAACGCCACTCGTATCCACAGTGGTACGACCTCGTCCATGGCCTCGGCCTCGGCCAACCGTAACTCTAGTACTCTTACGGGGTGACATAGTAGTCTATCTACAAAAAGAAGAATCCTAAAGTCAGAACTGGTACTTGGAGTCTCAAATTAAAACATATATTAATTCTTTGAAATTCGGAAATTTATCTTAAAATCTCATAGTTCCTGAAAACATTTATTATGCATGCAAAATTTGAAAACATTTAAATTTAATTTTCTCGAGCCTCATAGTCCGAGGGGTGTAACCTGGCTCTGATACCACTAAATGTAACCCTATATTTTGACCTAATAGGTTTGATCAAATTGAATTTTTTGTTTTAGGAACTTGCCCCTCAAGAAAGATCACTTATGAAAAAAAACGTGTCGAGATTTATTATTCAATTGTAAAAAGTTCTTTAAAGTTTCGTCATAAAACAATGCATGCTAAAAGTAATTCATCAATCCCAAAATAAAAGTGCAAAGTCCAAATTACAACCAAGTCTGAAAATACATAAATAATAATAAGAATTTTGAAATAATCCATACTGAATAATAATATCAAATCCGTTCGAATGAGTTCCTCTAAGTACCGAATCCTAAGTCTGGTAATCTGAAACAGATACTAAGGGGGAGTCAACTATAGAGCTCAGTGTGTCTCTAAAGTGTACAATAGAAGTATAACCAACAGTCCATCATCAAATCAAGATTAAACAATTATTCCAAAGTATTACAAGCAAGGCGTATTGATTGCATAACATGACAGGCACCCATCTACATCACCGTCCGAAGAGCGAGGTTCCCCTAAACCACTCTACACCACAACACCATGTCCAAAGCAGAACACATCTCGAAAGATGAAACTACTAATTCGAAGCAAATTTCAACCCGAAGGATGAAGTCACTGAGCTTCCCCCATACAGTATCCCAACCCAATGAAATGACATGTTATTTGATTTCTGAGTCCGAATGCAATCTTGTTAAACAACTAAGATGCATGTACAAAATAGTCCGATTCCGATATGTGTTACATGACATGATCACATTAATCGAGTCAAAATATTTATCAAACAACAGAGTTGATAGAACATAAACATATCTCATACAGATCAGACAATCACACAAACACATACATGTAGCACAGACAGAGAACACACCTTAGGCAGCTAACCGTCAACGACGGTAGTGACGTCTCCCACGCTCAGCTCTAGCTGAAGGTCGAACAAAGTCATCTCCTAAAACAAAGAACACTATATAGGATTCCTACTATGCCACATTCCAATAAACTATGCTTAATAGAAATCTTAATAGCAGATCTCGAAGACTGTGCCATCGGAGGTCTGCCTAGTAGAGGAGGAGGTAAAGTCTCAGGGTCGGAGTCCACGTCACTTGAACACATAAATAACCAAGTTAAACTCTGATGCTACACTTAAAAAATTCTAAGAACCTAAAACAGATAAAATCCCCAATTCCTAAAATCAATCAGCCAACCCTAACCCTTAACCAAAACTCTAGATCTAAGGTCCCGACGACGCCCAACCACCACGACACGACCAACGAGCCCAACGGCGGCCGCGGCTTACACCGGCCCCGACGAACTCGCCCTAACCACACTGAGGTGCTTACCCAGCGGTTCTAGGCGCGGCTAGACGGAAAGACGACGACAATGAGATCTCCTAAAGGAAACACGACCGTTTTCGATGAGAACGACGATAGAAAGACGAAAAGTCGAGGCTTTCGGCCTCTCCTTTCACACGAAAAGAGGCGGCGAACGGAAACCCTAACTCGGGTTTTGGTCGGACGGCCATGAGGAAGCCACTGATGGCTGCGGATCAATGAACGACCGCCAAAATTCCTTGGTCGGAGCTTCAATAGACAACGGGAAATGAGTGCTCGATTTGTTTTGAGAAAACAAAGAAACAGAGATAGTGGCGCAAAAAGAATGAAAATCAAAACAAAAGGGTGTTGACCCTACTCAAATGGGTAAATTACAGAAGAAGGGTCCAAACTTTAGCCCGCCTAACAAATTGCCCACCAATTTTTAACTTTATTCAATTAGGTATGGAATTCAAATTAGCTTAAAATCTGAGATTTCCACCAAATTCTAGGGTTTTCAATTGGGAACTTTTACGATCAGGGTTTGCAATTTGGGGCTAAATTGGGGTGTTACTGTAACGCCCCAATTTTGGGCTTAGAAGTTTTGGGTTTGGACCGGTTCGGTCGGAGTGCGGTTCGAATATAAAAGGGTGAATTTAGGAAAGCCTAGTTCGGGTTGCATTAAAATATGGAAAAATGTCTTAAAATCCTCTTTTATTATATATAAGAGAATGGTGAAATCAATTTTACAAAATCAGGTTTGGAAGTGTGACATTTTGGTTAGTGACCAAAATGTAATTTTTGAAAACTGTGTGATTGTTTTAAAAAGGATTGAAACTTTGAATCTTTAAGGAACTATTTACCCAATAGGAGTTTCTCCAGATTTTTCTTAAATATTAAAGGATTAATTAATGGTTTTTAAATAAAAGTAAAAGGGAGGGAAGATATTTTGACATTTTTTCAACTAACTTTTCCAAATTTCCATTTTCCTTTTCTCTCAACTTTCTCTCAACCCAAACACATTTTCCAGCACATTTTCCCTCTAATTTTGACATCCAAATATGAGATTTCAATCCTCTTTTGATCTCTAATCATCCCTTCAACAAAACCTTATCATTTGCTAATTGGATTTTCAAGAATCTTGGTTCCAAAAAGGGAGAAACTCAAGTTTAGAGGTATGAACGTCCTTCTCCTCTAAATTCTCAGTTCTTTACTGAAATTCCCAAGTTCTCAATCCTTGATTTGTGTTTTATTAAAGGTTTTACAATTGTACTCTTGATCTTGGCTTTAAAATGCAAGATTTGGTTGATTTTTGATAGAATTAGTATGATCTAATTGGGCACTAATTTGAGGTGTCTTTTTGATGTTAAAAGAATGTTTAATTGATGAGAAATTGAGGTTTAATCAATGCAATCCCGAATAGGTAGATTTTCCTAAGTTTAGCTTGAGTTTTTGGTTGTTTTTGGAGTGATCTTGATGATCTGTTATAGCTGGAGGTATAAGGACGTGGTTAGATCCTTTTTGGATGTTATTGAGGTTTAAGAATGTTTAGAATTGATGGATCATGGCTGGGTAGTGTTGTGGAGTTGTTTGGAGGTGATTTCGGTTGTGTTTGGTAGCCGAAATGGGAGTGTTTATGAGAGCAGCGAGTTTAGGTGCTTTCATTGAAGATATTA
This sequence comes from Hibiscus tridactylites, assembly GCA_958450335.1. NCBI lineage: Eukaryota > Viridiplantae > Streptophyta > Magnoliopsida > Malvales > Malvaceae > Hibiscus > Hibiscus tridactylites. The sequence continues at coordinate 53,379,464 of OY288286.1, read as the reverse complement.
ATGCATGATGATGCATTAATCCTCTGCTTTGATGTGTTTAAAACATGGGAGTCATCTTTGGATCCTTGTGGTGGTGATTCGGAAGCTTGATTGGTGTTTCGGCAAGTGGCGGAACGGAATCGGTGAGTGGATTTTGGTTTTCGGCTTTGAAAACAATGTTTTGAAGGTTTGGGAGCTTAGTTTAAGTCTAAGCAACTTAGCTAAGCTCAAGAGTAAGTTTTCGGCAAAACTCTCTTGATGATGAACCATGAGTTGGTTGGATGCAAGGTGATTTGTTGCATGATTTTAATTCTGTTTTAAAAGCATATTTTAGCATGTTATTTGCTGATTTTGTAAGCCATGTGTTGAAGGATGCTCAAGGCAATAGATCCTGTTTTTGAACATTGTTTAATGTGGTTTTGATGCTTAATTATGCATGATGTTTATGGCTTTGTTAAATGCTTTAAAATAGTGGAATATTGTTGTTAATGATGCATATTGGCAAGTGATGTTTTGAGAAAGGTTAAGAACACTATGGTGGTTAAAAGTCCATAGGTGGTTCTTGTTTTAAGAACAACATGGTGGTTAAAAGTCCATGGTTGGTTCTTGGTTAAAATCACAAAGGTGGTTAAAAGTCCTTGTGTGAATCTTGTGTATTTTAAGAACAACATGGTGGTTAAAATTCCATGGTTGGTTCTTGGTTAAGGTCACAAAGGTGGTTAAAAGTCCTTGTGTGAGCCTTGTATATTTAAGAACACCATGGTGTTTAAAAGTCCATGGGTGTTTCTTGTTAAGGACACAAAGGTGGTTAAAAGTCCTTGTGTGGTCCTTGTGAATTGTAAGATCGCAATGGTGTTTAAAAGTCCATGTGTGGATCTTATGTAGATTGTATCACTTGTGGCCAATATGACATGTTATAAACTTGAAGCATGAATTGCTTGTTTTAAACGCTTATGTGCATGTGCAAATGATGATTTGAACTAAGGTTTATAAAGGTGTTTATAAATGCATTATTGTGTTGTTTTAAATGAGCATTCCTCACTAAGCTATTTGCTTACGCTCTCTCTTTTCCTAAACCAATAATGCAGAGCATTGAAGTGCATTAGGGGCAGCAAGGAAGCCAAGCATCCAAGTGAAGATTTAAGCTCATGTATGGTGAACATTTTCCTAAAACTATTAGCTTTTGGGCATTTGGCAATGGGGGACCTATGTTGTTGTTTTGGGAGATGTTTTGGACTCCCTAAGTTGGTGTTATGTTGTTAATGTTGTTAGAACATTTAATTGGCCTTTGTGAGGTGGTTTTGGTATATTGATGCTTGAATGATTTTCTAAGTAGGATGCATGCCTATAGAATTGGGGATTTGTTTAATTGATTCCATGTTTGAGTATGGTTGATGCAATTATGTTCCTTATGCATGAAATGACTTGATGGTATATTTTGGTTGCATTTGGAGCATGTTTGATGGGTCAATTGTGTGTTTAAACAGCAAAATTTTGAAAATCTAGGCAGGCCGTATCGGAATGGGTGCTACCGTTTCGGAACAGGGGCCTGAAATGGCCTAGGCGTTTCGAAACGGGAGGAACCGTTCCGGTACGGAAATGCTACTGCCAAGCCTTGTTTCGGAACCCGTTTCGGAACGGTCCCGCGTTTCGGAACAGGTTCTCTCTGTTTCGGAACACTCGACCGTTGGGCTCTGAATTTGATGGTTATATGTTTTGAAATGTTTGCGTTTTAGTCCTGAACCTTGTTATTGCAATTGAATGAGTTTGAGATGTCCGTTTGAGCTGAAATTTGGCAGAGAAGCATGAAAGATGATTAATTTCATAATGGTAACTTTTAATTGGGTTAAGTCCCTATAATTTTCAGAATTTGCATTTTGGTCCCTAAAATTGTAATTTATGCAATTGAGTCCCTGAATGTTCTCTGACTTTTATGATCTTTGGGTATGCCGATTGTATGAACATACCTAGGGTTAATGTGCATTTAGATAAGTTTTAAAATTGGTACCTAACTGATTTTAAAATTTATTTAAAAAACTAGAATTCGCAAGTTCATGAAGGTTCGATTTATTTGTCTGTTTAATGAATATCAAACTATTTTAACGGTCTTATCGCTCGAGAGATGAACTTTAATCACCGCCAGCATTTCTGGCGCTAACCCGTTCTTCCCGTTTGATAAGACACCGCATTAAATTAATTTCACTTTTCAAGCAACATGTAAATTCAATGTGTTGAGCATTTTATATTTATTTTAAGTTCAATTATTTAAAAATCCTAAAAAAGTCTAAATCTTTTATTCCTAGTTAAAGGTTTAAGTTTGCTTAAGTGTGTCTTATTTTTGTGAAGTAAATTTTTCTTCAAGCGTGTATGTATCTAAGCTTTTAGAACCCATCCCTAAGTTTCAACCTATTTCTAAAGAACAAGCAAGTAACTCAAATTTTCATTTGTGTTTTACTTTTTACTGTTTAAAAAATAAAACCTTTTACTTTTCAAACAAAGACCCTTCCTTTGCCCTTTTTACATTTTTTTAGCTTTTCCATATTTTTCTTTTTTATATTTTTTCATTTCAAAAAAGAGTTTCTCTTTAAAGACTTCTTTTTTATTTTTTAAACGCTTTTCTTTAAAATGACTTTTATAATAAACCTTATTTTAAAAGATTTTTCATTATACTTTTTCAAACTTTATTTCTCCTAAATTCTAAACTTTTATTTAAAAGCTTGTTAAAATTTATTTTTTTTGTTTTTTTTTGAAAACTTATTACTTACCTTTTTTATTTTAAAAAAAAATCTTTATTTACTTTTTCTTTATTTTTAAAAAAACTTCCTAAACATAATAACTTAACCTCCATTATTATTAAAACTAAATTTCAAGAAAAAACTCTTTATTTTTTTTTACAAATCAAGCCCCTTTTATTTTCCACCTATGAATTATTAAATCCCTAAATTTTAGTTTTTATTAAAAACAACATTAATTCATTTTTATTCATACATTAAATAAACACTTTTAAAGTTCAATTATTTTATTTCTAAAGATCAAAAACTCCTAAACAACATTTTTAAAGCATGCAATTTCTTTTAAAGATTAAACCAAAAATTAATCAAAAATTTAGAATGAAACCATTACCAGAATCACAAAACGATTTTCCAACTTCAGGAACACAACCTAAAATCCACACAAAGACAAAGACAAACACAAAAATTCAACCAAGAACAAGTATAAAAATTACTAAAAAGAAAGGATAGGAATTTTACCAAAAAGAAGAACGAAGAAATTGAATATGAACTTCTCGAAACGCACCTAATTGCTTCCAAAAAATTGCCCCAAAGCTCGAACTTCAACTCCAAAATTTCCAGCAACTCTTGAGATTTTTTTAAAGATTTTTTCAGAAATCTTTTCTAAGCTTTATTTTTTTTATACTTTTTCTAGTGTGTTTTTCTCTTGAATTTGGTGTAGAACAGAGGGGGTGAAGGGGGTATTTATACAAGCTCTTGAGCTTGAAAATCAAGCTAACTTCGGATTTCAATCCTCAAATTGGAGCCAAAACCAGACAAGGAACTTGATTCTCGGCAAATACCCTCAAACTCCATCCGATTTGGTTCAAAAATGAAGTTGATTTTTCCCCTTGATTCGAGCCTAGGGTTTGACCATTTGTTTCGGTTTTTTTGCAGATTTCGATGACCACGGTGGACGACGGCAAGCGACGTTGGTGCCGTTGGATCGGCAGCGGCGAGACGCGTCGACCGACACCAATTGCTACGACAGCTGTGGCCTGAAGACGGCGGACGGCCACCAATAGTGCCGCGATGTTGTGGTTTTGGGGGAACCAGCCCTCGCGCGCGTTCACACGCGCCAGGCTCGTGACGCGCGCTGGTTCCCTTTTTTACCTTTTATTTTTTGCTGTTTTTTTGTTGTTTTTTTTCATTTATTATATTTTTTGCTGTCATTTTTATTCTCTATTTTCTTCTTTTTTTTTATTTTTTATTATTTGTTATTTTTATTCCAATCCAAGGCGGGCTTATCATTATTTTTTCAAGGTGGGCTTATTTTTTTTTGAAATAGGGTTTTTTATTTGAAAAATGGGCCTTTGGAGATGGTTTTTTTTTGTTTTTGTTTTTATTTTAGAAGGGGCCTTTTATTATTTTATGAAAAAAGGTTTATTATTTTTTTTTATAATTATGGTGAGTGAAAATCTAGTGACAACAAGAGGCTACAGAAGGGCACGGCCCAGGAAGAACATTGAGGACACATGAGGCAGTTACAAGCGAGATAAGGAAGAACTGATGCCACATCGAGGAACGAGAGAGAGAAGAATTCCAATAGCATTAACCGATTTTGTTTTATCTTAAATTGCTTAGTCTATAAGTAATGGTTGGATTTGATTGTACCGGGTGTGAAAAACCTAAGAACTTTTCTCTGAATTATCAAAATTCTCCATCCTCTCTATTTCTTCAGAACATTCCTAACAAATTGGTGCTTTCATTGTCCACTCAGCTATGGTGAACAATACCGAAGCCATTAAAACACTCCAAGAAACTTCCACTCGCCGTGATCAAACCCTGACTGAGCTTCAAACGACGCTAGCCGAAAACACACAAACACTCTAGGTCATGCTGCGTAAACTCACCACTCTCTCTGAACAACTAGGTCAACCCGCCCAGTCTACTGTTGTTCAGGAAAAGTCTAGTGACATTCGGACGCTCTGTGGCAAAGGAAAACTCCGCCCTGATAATGATGATGGTTTTTCGTTCTCGCCAAAACCTATTTTAGTAGAGCTTTTCCTTGTTCACTGGCGACGACCCAGAAGAATGGATATCATCTGCACATGATTTTTTTCGAGTTTTATGGAACTGAGGATCATCATAGAGTGACTATGGCATCCTTTAAAATGGACGGGGTGGCTAAGAAGTGGTTCCGTTGAATGCAATGCCAAAAGGTCAGTTAACCAAGCTAACTCAGACGTCAATGGTGGCTGACTATCAATCTCGCTTCGAGGATTTGGTGTTGCGCACAACCAACTTACTAGAGCTGTTCCTTACCCAGTGTTTTATTTCGGGTCTCCGGTTAGACATTAAACACAAAGTGTTGGCAGCTAGGGTTACGTCTATGACAAAAGTGATGGCCTTAGATCATTTTCAAGAGACTCATTTGAATGAAACCAAACGGTCAATGGGTCGTGGTTTTGGGCCAAACAACCTCCACTTTTGCCCACTCTCTCGGTTCAACCTCTAAACCCTAAAACCTTTCTAGGAAGACCACCACCTCTCGAGAATGTTCCCCACTCTCCTCCATCTTGTTTCCCACAACCACGCAAGCTCTCAGCCGTCAAAGTTTGTGCCTGGTCATCGCTGCAAGGAACCACAATTTGTTTTGCTTGATGATGCAACAACGATTGAAGCCACTAAGGACATTGTCACCGAGTCGACTCCATTGGCTCAAGATTCAGACCCCCTAAACATCAATTGGTCTCTCTCAACGCCCTCACCGGTTGTTACACTCCGAACACACTCCGCGTCACTGACAATCCACAGTAATTCGGTGAAGATTTTAATTGATGAGGGCAGTACCCATAACTTCGTACAAGCTAGGGTTGCCAAATTTCTTGGGCTGAACATGACCGCCACACCTAATTTCCGAGTTTTGGTTGGCAATGGTGAAAAGCTTCACGCGGAAGGATGTGTTCACGACTTGTTCTTCACGGCTCAAAACACTGTGTCACTACATATTTCTATGTTCTTCCCCTGGAAGGAACTGAAATGGTCTTGGGCGTGGCTTGGTTAGCAACGTTGGGGGATTTCTCTAATCTGTCGTTACAATTTCAGTTTGAGAATACTATCCATAGTTGGCAAGGCGACAATGATCCGAGACCAACACCCATCCAACTCCAGAGTTTGCAACGCTTGCACACAACGGGCTTAGTAGCTGCCTTTTATCAGATGCAAATGAAGGTGCTCCGGTAACCGGCCCACCACCCGAATCACCAGATATGCAAGCCCTTCTTCACAAGTTTCAATCCATATTTGCAACGCTTGATGGTCTTCCACCCTCCCATCCAACCGACCATGCCATTCATCTCATTTCTAAGGAAAAACCTGTAAATGTCCACCTCTACAGATACCCTCATTTTCAAAAGGCCAAGATTGAACGTCAAGTAGCTCACATGCTCGAATCTCAGTTAATTCAACGGAGCACTAGCACCATTCTCCTCTCCTGTGTTATTGGTGAAGAAAAAAGACGGCACATGGCAGTTCTGTGTTGATTATCGCGCTTTGAACGTGATCACGATTAAAGATAAGTTCTATATTCCGACTGCCGATGAGCTTTTTGATGAATTGAGTGGTGCACATTTTTTTTTCTAAGTTGGATCTCTTGGAAGGTTATCATCAGATACACGTTCGATCGGAGGGTGTTCCTAAAACAACGTTTCGTACCCATGAGGGCCATTATGAATTTCGGGTGATCCCATTTGGTTTGACGAACGCCCCTTCCACCTTTCAATCGACAATGAATGAGATTTTCCAGCCCTTTCTCCATAAATTTGTCTTGGTTTTCCTTGACGATATCCTCATCTACAGTCGTACTTGGGCTGATCATCTGAGTCACGTTCGACAAGTTTTTGAAGTTTTGCAGCAGCATGGATTCGTGGCCAAACGTAACAAATACAGTTTTGGCCAATGTTCTATCGAGTATTTGGGCCATATGGTGTCTTAAGAAGGCATGGCTATTAATCCGAGCAAAGTTATGGCTATCACAACTTGGTCGGAACCTACCACTATCCGAAACATGCGAGGTTTTCTAGGCATCACAAGGTATTACCGAAAGTTTATAAAATGATTTGCTTTGTTCGCTGCTCCCTTATCTGATTTGTTACGCAAATGAGAGGTCTTTGAGTGGAATGAGCACGCATGGCCAGCTTTTCAGCAGTTGAAACTGGTACTCTGTTCACCTGCTGTTATGGGATTACTCAATTTCTCCAAAGACTTTGTAGTCGAGTTAGACGCTTCAGGGGTGGGTATTGGCGCGGTATTAACCCAAGACAGGAAACCCTTGGAATACATCAGTCAAAAACTCAGCTCCAGAATGCAAGGGGCCTCTACATATCATTGGGAAATGTTCGCTATTACACATACGGTGCAAAAATGGATACAATACCTCTTGGGTCGACATTTTGCCATTCTCACCGATCAACAATCCCTCTGAGAGCTTAATTAGCAGACTATACAAACTCTTGAACAACAAAAATGGCTCTCTAAACTCGTAGGATATGACTTTGACATTTGTTATCGATCGAGCAAATCGAATGTAGTTGCGGATGCTCTGTCGCGCGAAGCACATGCCACTTTCTTGGCATTTTCTCGCCCATTGTTTGAGATTTTTAACGACATACGAGCAACGTTGTGTTGTGATACCGAGTTGACTCTTCTTCGCGATCAGGTGACTACTGGCACTACAACTCATGAGTATTCCATTCAAGAAGGCCTTCTTTTGTTTCATGGTTGAATAATGTTTCCCAATGAAGCTGCTTTACGTACTATGCTGCTCCGAGAATTCCACAACTTTGTGATGGGTGGTCATGTAGGAATTTCACGAACGTTCCCTCGTTTGGCTGCTAATTTTTTCTGGAAGGGTATGCGTAGGGATGTCCGTACTTTTATTTGCGAGTGTCAAGTTTTCCAAATAATAAAGAGTAATTCCCTTGCCCATGCTGGGTTACTTCAACCCATTTCGATTCCCAACTAGGTGTTCAAAGATATCTCCATGGATTTTATTGTTGGGTTACCCAAATCAAACGATAAAGAAGCTATTATGATTGTCATCGACTGACTTACGAAGTATGCCCAATTTTTTTCTTTGCGCAGACAATTTGATAGCCAAATGGTTGCTAACATTTTCATCAGTGAGCTGTAGACTGAATTAAACTTCATGGTATTTCGTGCTCTATTATGAGCGATCGTGATCGCATTTTCATCAGTGAGCTGTAGACTGAATTAGCAAGATTGCAGGGCACCAAACTGTGCATGAGTTCAGCTTATCATACACAATCTGACGGTCAAACAGAAGCCCTTAATCATTGTATGGAAATGTTTCTTCGTTGCCTCACTGGCGATGATATGACCAAGTGGGAAAAATATTTTGCTTGGGCACAATATTGGTATAATTCATCTTATCAAGCTTTGGCCGGAATGACTCCCTTTCGAGCTTTGTATGGTCGTGACCCACCAACCATTCTTAACTATGTGGAAGGAGGTGCCTCTTCCGACCAAGTCGCTAAAGACTTACAAGAACATGACATGTTGCTCTAGGAACTTAAGCTTAATCTCGCCAGTGCTCAGAACAGAATGAAAGTCCATGCAGACAAACACCTTTGTGAGGTTGAATTCAAGATCAAGGATTGGGTTTTTGTTTATCTCCAACCTTATCGCCAACTTTCTTTGCGTCTCCAGAAGCAACACAAACTCATCCCTCGTTATTTTGGACCCTACCCTATCGTGCAACGCATTGACACCATGGCATATAAGTTAGATCAAACCTTGACTAGCGATAGAAGTGAAGTTTCATTCCAAGTGCATTAATACCAGCTTTACAATTTCTAAAGGTAGGGGACTCGTTGTCCTACACTTACAGACTAGGCTCATTGCTTGACTTGACTTGCTTTTGAGATGGCACCGGACTTGATGAGTGGGGCGACTATTCTACTTAAGAACTATGCCGATAGACGGATTACTTATTAGCTAGATGCTCTCTTTGAAACCACCATTTTAGAGCGAATTGTTGTCAATGTGTTTCGTCTTGATGAAAGGGAGAGGAGTTCATTTCAATTTTCACCTATGACTTGCAGTTCAGTTTGTGCTAATTGTTGTTACTTTTGGCATCAATATCGAAAATTAGAGCGTGAGATGCATTTCAGCAGAGAAACGAGCTCTCCTTGATTTAAAGAAAGGTCTTATCGATGAGGACAATCTCCTAGCTTCATGGACAAGCGAAGATGAAGAGTGCTGCAAGTGGAAAGGTGTCGGGTGCCACAACACGACTGGCCATGTCGTCATGGTGGATCTTCGACCCAAATTCAGTTACAATGACTATGAAAAATCCATGGGTTGGACGGGAATAGGAGGTGAGATCGGCTCTTCCTTGCTCGAGTTGAAGCAGTTGAGACACTTGGACCTCTCTTTTACTGACTTCCGCAACATCTCAGACTTTATTGGTTCACTTTCTGAGCTCACATACCTCAATCTCTCAGCAATTCTTGTAACCTCGTCGTCCCGGTCCTGGCGACTGACTGGTCCGAGTGGGTTAAACGGGGATAACCGAGGTGAAACCCGTTAAGGCTCCATTTCGGTTAACAACCCGAGGAAACTTTTTCATTTATTATATTGTCTAGATGGATTAAATTAAACCTATGTGTGAAACGACAACGGAAACAAGACTCACGAGAAGACCAACATCAAACTGGGCCTAAGCCCAACCCTTGAGACCCTTTAGATATGTCAAAAGCCCATTTTCAGGCCTGTGTTTCGAAACAGGTTTTGCCCATTTTGAAACACGGGCTCCAGTTTAAAAAGACAGACACCAGTACCGAAACGCATCCACCCTGTTTCGGAACAAGGTCCCATTTCGCCTAGGCGTTCCGAAACACGTTCCGAAACATGCATTTACAGTGGCCAAAGTGTTTCGAGACTCGTATTGGAACAGGGGCTCACAGTAGCCAAACCGTACCGGAACGCGTTCTGATACGAGTGGCCCTGGAACCACACCCGTTCCAAAATACCTGCAATCTGTGAGTTTCCAAAATCAGTTTTAAACATCTCTAACGATCCCAAACGCCCTTAATGACTTCAAGAAGCAAACACAACATGCACACATAGACTCTAGAGGCATACACCCTATTATAACACGCTCAAAACACATTACATACATGTAAAGGTCATACATTCAAAAGGGACTAGCATTCACCACAAAAGAGTCATACATTGCATTTTAAGGTTTCATGACTTAGAAACAAATCACATAGGCATTCAAAATACACATTAAAAGCATAGTTTACAATTCAAAACAAGGCATCAACAAGCCATACCATAACATCAACAAGGAGTCTAACATGCTCCTAACACCAACAACAACATAAATCCAAACACTCAAAACCCATTGCTTGTCTATTATATCCATAACCTAGAAATTCATACTTGATGATATCAAAAGCTCAATTAGCACACTTGGCGGCCCTCTCCTTGCACCAGCAACCCATGAACTACAAATCTGCATTGTCGAACAAAAGAGAGCGTAAGCATAAAGCTTAGTGAGGGTAAGCTCATAAAACAAACCTCGACAATGCAAGGTCCAAGCACGAGCAACCCAACCAAGGAAGAATGCATGATCATACCTTCGAACCACATGAGTCAAATATAAATAATGCATGAACATAATCTCAACTATCATGCCATGCTCAACAAGTTCAATAACACCACATATGGAAACACATATATCAAACGTATTGCCAACACATTTAACAATCCGTATTGGCACCTAGCTATGATCCGAATACACGGATAACCATTGGAACTCACATCCAACAACACAACCATTACCTTACGGTGGGATTACACTCATCCTCACGCCCCATCGATGGGATTCCACTCATCACCGACTAACATATATATGAAGATTTCCGGGCGAACCCGTACTCCATCTTGATGACTACCATCAACAAGACCACACGCGCATTTCGACTCTCGTGTGCACACTAAACATCCTAGTGATCGATCATTGTACCCAAGCATACTAGTGTCAATACTAACACATTTCATTAATCAACCTCACAACTTTCTTACCAATTTCCGTGCTTAGCACGTGCTCACCATGATTTACCATCATGCACAAACCACATTCCATAACCACATGCATATAACAATACATCAAATATCATGCCTCAACACACATGTATAACACAATATACATAACCATATTAATCACAATTAATATGAAACATGAGGCATAACAAGCATTTAGAAGTTCAACCAAAGGTCTCCTAAACTAAGCTTGAGATTAGGCTACCACTCTAATCCCAACTCTAGGTGAGTTTACCAAGCCCAACCTAGGTCCACATGCTTGAACCAACATTTGAAAACCAATTTACAAACGTAGAACCACTCGCCGACTAATCCAAGCTCAACAACTCTAGCCGATCAAGCTCCCAACAGTTCTGGATTCGATCCCGAGGCTTCACCAACACAATTCCTTGTCTCTAAACAATCAAACACACTCTATTAATCACCAAAACAACCACAAACCACTGTTGTAACTTATAACACCAATTAAGCATCAAATCAAGCCAAGAACACCCACAAAACTCTCATTTTCGAGCATGTAACCCCCTCATCCCGGTCTGGCCGGTTGACCGGTCCGAGTGGGCCACACGGGGAAAACCGAAGCGAAACCCCAAGGATTCCCCCTCGGTTAGCAACCCTATTTTTTTTTTTAAAAAATATTAATCTTGCCTAGATGAATGTTAAGTCTTATGTGATTCACGACAGCGGAAAACGTTCAAAGGAAAAACACATTCGAATCACAACCACGCATAAACAGCCAATTTTTAGCTTATAAAGCAGACAGTATCGATACCCTAATCAGGGGTATCGATACCCTCCTTCTAGGTCAACCCAAGAAGTCAACACGAGAAGGCCGTATCGATACCCTAATCAGGAGTATCGATACCCTCTTCCTCGGTCAACCTTCCTTGGTCAACAGATTTGACCCGTATCAATACTCGGGACCCCGTATCGATACGCTCCTATCTAAAACCCCAAACCCAGATTACAGAAACTTTGGACGGTATCGATACCCTAAGGGTATCGATACCCTAGGCAAAATCTGAGGCATTTGGGCAAGAGAGTATCGATACCCTTACCAGGGGTATCGATACCCCCTGCACTGCAACTCCTCAAACTCAACTAAAACGACCCCAACCGACTCTAAATGCATTCCTCGACTCACCTAAGCGTATACCAACATGCAAGCACACATATTTAAGCCATAGGTATCAATCAAACATGAATTCAAGCTTTCATACATAGCATTTGATTCAAGAAGCAAAATAGGCAATATTAAGCATACATAAAGACTCAAAAGGATCTTAAGGCCACAAGTCATTCAAAGAGGTTTGCACCCAGCATAAGACAACCTAAAGCATCCTAGAGCGTACCATTAAACACACCAACATTCATCAAGTATTGCATGCTTACAAACCATGATCAAACTCAACAAAATCAACAATCAAATGAGTCATACAAGCTCATACAAAGACCTTTGCCACATTGCTAGCTATTACAAAATCGATGACCATACTTGAGCTACAAACTTGGATGCCCTTCTTGCCTTGCTTCGAGCTAACGCCACGCTAATGATCTGCATTGTTGAACATTGAGAGCGTAAGCTATAAGCTTAGTGAGGGTGCTCTAAAACGAAAATCAACAACAATGCAGGGTTCAAACATGTAATCCTAATCTCACACATATCAAGCATTGCAAATAAACGAGTAGACTTAGCTAATCTTTCAAGTGGCATATATGGTCTCTCAATCCTAGCAAGATTTCACATCATTATCAATTATCAATACAATACCATATATCAAAACACATATCACCATCATATGTCACATCACCTAAACAAGTTTAATTGGCCACTTTAATTACCCCGATTGTGCGGATTAAAACCTTGACAACACTTTACCTCGGTGGGATTCCACTCATCGCCGGACCTTGCATGTGCGGGATTCCACTCATCGCCACATGCCCTACGGATGGGATTCCACTCATCATCCCGTAGAAAATATAATAAAAGCTTCCGGTGGAATGCTACATCACCGTACTCCTCCTTGATGACTTAACGCCATCAAGGCCACGTACGTTTTGACTCAATTGTGTGCACACTATCCTAATGATCGATCATTTACAACCGGTAATTTTTTTTTTAGTGCCAATTATTATAACCACAACATGTATCACCAACCACATATCATCAACACATTCATGCTCAACACATATATCCACAACATGTTATACATATACATGCACCATCTAATCACAAGCATTTGAGCATAGTCATCAAGCATATATCATTCAAGGAAAATTAGACTAAGTTAACTACTTGGATTAAAGGAAGTGGCCTACCAAGCACACTTGCACACACACACTACTCATGTTCGAACCAACTTGAAAACAAGTTTAGACCACTCACCGCCCTTCCTTAGCAAAATCGAACAATCCTCCTACGCACCCGGATTCGGTCCCAAAGCTCCTTCAACGTTTCCCCTTGCTTCTAGCCAAGCAAAACACACTTGTTACACCTCAAATCAATGCTAAAGCTCAACTATCAATTTACTTCACAACATAACCCACAATTCACAATTTCCCCAAATCACAAAACCTCCCAAACTCAATTTTCGTGCTTCCCAAAACTCTTGCTGAAAAACCCACTTCCAAACACCCAAATGGTTTCCAAAGCATCCCAAAACACTCTCATACCATAGGTAAACCAACAGCCCACCAATTTTAACACAAAACCCACCAAAAACTCAAGTTTTTCAACCTTAAATCTAGCCTTAAGACATCTCCACGAATTTCTATCAAAATTCAACCAAATTTAAGTATGTGGTGTATTTTAGCATGCTTAAACAAACCCCCAACATAATTTAACAAAACAAATTAAAAATCCCCATCAGAATCCCCAATTTCCACATGAACCCTAATTTTCAAAACACCATTTTTCTGAAATCTACAACAATGGTTGAGTAGGGAATAAAGAGGAGAGTTGGAAAACGCATTTACCTTTGAGAAACACCTTTAATTGAAAGAGATAATGGATGGAATAGTAACTTGATATTTTTGAGAGGGTTTGGGGAGGGAAGATGGTTTTCACGTGAAAAGGGGGAGTGGGGAGAGAGGGAAGAGAATTTTCAGCTTTCAAATAAAAGTTGTCTAGCTTTTAAAAGGTTTTTGGTAAAATTGCAACATTGGTCCCTCCCCTTTCAAATGAAGCTTAATTAGGTCACTACTTGAAGTTGAATTATTTTAATTAAATTTTATTGACTCGAATTAAAACCCGGTTAACTCCTAAGCCCAAAACACGGGTGTTACAGAGCAGCTCTATAGCACATCCAAAACCCATCGGTTCCAACACCTTTAACACTCCTAAAAGTTTCCAAAACAACCCCTAACTATCAACCAACCATCAACCAACAAGTTCTCACCCAACACAGCCCCAAAACCAACCATAAACCCTTCTAAAACCCCCAACAAAACCCAAATCCGGAAATCAACATAAAACCAAGTAAAAATCACATATGTTGGACCATTTGGATTGCTAACAACATAAATAATAATAAGAAATCAAAAGCTTCAACATTGAACAACAAAGTTTGGATTTTTAACTGAAAAGCTCAAAAACTCAAAACACAAAACAGTTGGTTTCATGGAAAACTAAATACATGAGGAGAAAGAGGGAGGTGAGGACAACTCGAAAGTGTTATTACCTTTTTAAAAATCACCAAGGATGATGGAGGGAGGAGATGAAATAATAACTCAATGGTGGGAGGGTTTTTCACGTTGGAGTGTTTGGAGGTAGAAGATGATAGCATTTTTGGGTGTTTGAAATAAAAGGAAAAGGGTTTTATTTTACAAGTCCATGTATTTACAGAATTACCATTAATGAGATGGCTATCTTCCAATTTCTAAAATCTATGGAATTTGGGTTTTAAATCAAAACAAGCCCAACATAAATTTTATTTGTTTTGAAAACACGAGGCCTAAAATAATATTTTAATATTTTAATTTCACCTGACCCCCAAACTCGGGTGTTACAATTCTCTTGCTAACCACCGTCGTAGACACCGGTGGAACCATAGTGTCGACCTGGGGGAGGACCCTAAACACAGGAGCGGGGATCCATTCAACAACCGCCGTGCTAAGATCGACTTGCACCATTGGGAACCCTTGGAAATTAGAGAGAAATTGTATTAGCAGGTTTGATTCAACAAACTATAGATATAATCATATAATGATATTATCCTTTAACAATATGAATTTTCCTTAAATTTTGATTATATTTATACCAATTACATATTTTGATGTAGGGCTTTTTTAGTCAAATAATACATTTTAAAATTAGTATTTGAGAGATAAGATTGAAGGGTATATTTTGAGATTTATAGCGAATGCTATAAATTTTATTTGTTTTGAAACTCTCTTAATCGCTATGTGCACATAGCGACTCAGACTAAAATTATTTTCCTGCGATGAACATGCATGCAAATGCTGCATGCAGTGCAGCCAAGGCTGTAGCCATTGTTGGAGAAAAAATAATTAAAAATCAATACCATCATTTACACGTGACGATATAGATAATTTTGAAAAAAATATTTAGTGTTGTCATTTATAGATGGCGACATCATCAAACTCTATGAACTTCTTTTCTCTAAATATTATTTTAAATGCGCTATTTTGTTATAAAAAGATGAGATATTTGGTATAAACGATTAAAAAAAAACCTTTTTCAGCCTTTTCTAGCATCCCCAAATTTGAGTGACTACCCTATTTCTGCATGGACTTTTTCAAGTTTATGTATTGGAAAATAACAAAAGCATTTGAAAATGTGCCTTCTCTTCCCCTAACAAAAGTTAAATTAGATGTTCAGAAGTCATTAATGCATGCAGCTTAAATCCCCCCTCCACCCCTCTTTAAGGCATCATATAGAATCATTTTTATTAAAACAATTGTACATATACATGACATTGACACAATATTTTCTTCTGGGTAATCAATCAAACACTTGGTGGCAAAACATGTTGCTGAAAATTTGCTGAGTTTGACCTAAAAGATGAACCCAGCCACCCTAAACAGGAGCAAATATATACATTAAAAAACCATACCTAAAGCAAATAGGATAAATCAATATTGTTATTTCCCTCAGCAACTATAGAGTATAATTATTCACAAGTCGGCTCATATTCCAATAGTTTTCTATTTTTATTAAACACATTTCGAAATTGACTCTTAGTTTAATTAGTTTTATCTATTTTACGATTTGAATCTCATTTTGTCTTTAGGTATTTCATGGCAAGCGATTTTGCAGACAAACTTTGCACGATGCCTGATAGATAGGAACAAATATTTCATGTCCTTTTTAGTGCTGTTACATATACTTAAAACTAAAAAATTAAATTCTGAATCTCAATCTTATATTCTAAATCTTAAATCTTAAACCTTTCTTAAAAACTAAATCATACACTCAGGGATAGACACATGATTTTATGTAGGGGTGTAAACTGTTAGAGAGTTTAGGGATGCAAACTTATATAATTGATAGAAAATACATAAACTATATGAGAGTTTGAAATTTCCAGGGGTGCGATTGCGCCCTTCAACCCCTCAGTCCTTCCATGCATACACCCTAAATACTAATCCTAACCTTAAACTTAAACCTTAAACCTAATTTTTTTAATGACGGAAAATGGAAATGGAATAAAGTTGTATAATTGCACAATTCTTATCAATGCAGTAGAGCAAAAAGTGTGGTTGGGGATTGTGATGACGTTTTTGAAAACCAAAAATTTTTATGTGTCTCATTTCTTGAAAGAGATTTATTAAAAGGGGAAAGTTCGAATTTTGGAAATCGGTAAAAATTTAGGAGTCACCACCGGCCACTAAGGTAGGCCGGACACCACAAAACCAAAGATTCAATTAAAAAAAAGTTCGGGAGTTGGTTACGTGTGGGGAAGGGTTAGCACCCCCATCACGCCCGGAAATCGGTACCAAATAACTTATTGCCTTTAATTGATAGAAATTATTTAAAACCTAAAGCGAATTTAATTAGGTGTTTTTAAGTGAAAATTTGACTTAAATAGTGCAGGCTTTATCAATCCGTGGCTTTAGAATTAATTAAGCATTTAATTAAAAAGGATGACGGTACACCAGACCATAACTAAACCGACATCATATAAGACTGATTGCCTTGTTAGTTTAGGGTTTGGATCCCGTACGCCACCTTTATGCATGATGCAAGAAAGTAAAGGATGATGTCATGATATTTCCATTTTTATATTACCGCTTACCTAGAGACGGTAAAAATTAACCCAAATATTCGGTCGACATCCATTAAGCTTGGACTGTTTTGACACGAATACCAGAGTTAATTAATACCTCTCTTTCGTATACTTTAAATTTAATTAACATGTCAAATTATTAATGGCCTCGTGAATGACAAGTATAAAATACATGTCATAAAAAAGGCTTGAAAATAAACAAGAAAGCCCACCCAAGGCCCTATCCTAAAGGCTCGAGTTATGGGAACTCGATTAGTGATCTAATTATTTGTTGGATGACTCTAATATTAAACCCTAAATTATTTAAATCTTAAATAGCTAGAAGAACCTAATAAATTATGAATTATCTTGGTTTAACCCATCTATATGTGACGTTAATTTTATCTTAAAAAAAGGTTAAGAATGGCTTAACCGATTTAATGGGCTTAATATCCATCCTAATAAGACAATGATGAATTCAAGCTAATTGAACCGGTTAAAGCCCTAAACTTAATTTAAGATCTAAACCTAAACTGACCTAATTGTACGAACCGCACCCTATGAGGCGGGCACACGATTTGGAACAAATAAATCGATTTAACTAAACACTAAAAAACTAATTTAACTAGCCCAAGCCCACCTAAGCTAAGCAAGCAAAAAAAAAACCTAACTCTGGCCACCTAAAGCCTTAAGGCCCCCAAAACCCACACTAGAGGATACTAAGACAAGTTACATTAACAAAGCCAAGTTAACACCACTTATAACATACATACATCTTATTAAACATGTTGTCGTTTTTATGACATTTTTCACAAAACGAGCTCTTATACGTTTCAATACGTCAAAAAAACACCACTAAAACATTAAATTATATTAAGAATTTTAAGAGTCACATTAACCATATTTTATTTAAAACCATAAATCACATATCACAAGTCAAGCAACCTATACATTGTAAAACTTGCAAAACCCAAACCACAACATACAATTGATAAAAAAACAAAATTAGGGTCACATATAACATACATATTCCATACATACTATCATACAATTTAGAAATCAAGCAAAAAACATTAAAATTACAAAAAACACACATTTAACATATACCACATGAATAAGGGCAAAAACAGGGATATATTGAAGAAATTAAAAAAACAGTGACCAAATTAAAAGATGCATAAAAAAACATAAAGACTGTAAAAAGGACTAAATTGAAACGGATGTAAAATTTTGGGAAGGGGACGGACAATTAGACGAATGGTGACCAGACTCGGGGTGAACTTGCAAGGGGAAACCAAATCCTAGGGACCTAAGGTACTATTTAGAAAGCCGGAAACCCCTAATATGTGAAAGATATGAAATGGAGGGACCATACACGAATTAACCCCTAACTTAAAACCTAAAAACACTATAAAAACCTAACCTAACCTAATTGAACCCGAGCCCCTTTTCCCCTCTCTAAAACCCTAGACACCAAAAAAACCTCTGCCCTAGACCCCCTAAACGCCGGCCGATGCTACTCGTCGTCCGGTGACTTCGAAATGACACAGAGAACCCCCCTCTTGAGTTCCTAAACCCTAAGCAACACCAAACACCATAAAACAAACCCCATTTTTCCGATAAATAACTCTAGACGACGACCCCAAAACAAAACCCTTTTGTTTTTTGGAAAATAGAAACCTGAAACCCATTTTTTTAAACTCAAAGGAAACGACGCGAAACGAAAAAAAGAAGACGAAAACCTTCACATCTCCCTCGGCCGAGTCACCATTCAAGGCCACAGACGAGCTAGGATTATCCTCGACGAGGGAGTGAGGGCAGTTTTGAAGGGAGAAGACGAAGAGGTAAAAAAAGCTTTTTGTTTTTCTTTTTTTTGGTTCATGCAATGTTGAAACTGAGATTACCTGAGAATGCTTTTGCTTGTATTGCTCTTCGTGTTTTTGGGAGATCACGAATCCCTTTACATATTGATTTGCGTTTGGCTTTATAGCCGAATATTCAGTATTTTGTTTACATTGATATTGGAATGGAAATTATCCATTGAATCGTACAATTTTGGCTGGATTTATGTGCGGCTCTGCTCTGATTCTTGTCACCCCTCTGCCATTTCCATTTTTTTCTTTTCATTTCGTTCTTTTTTTCTTTTTTTCAGTTCTGACCCTTTGTCTTTTGTGTGCGTGACTCGTACGGCGGGGATGAGGGGTGATCGTGGACGCTGAGTCGGCATCGGACGTGGCCGTCGTCGTAGTGGAACGGGGGACGTGTCAACAAGCTACTGGTCTCGAGAGAAACCGAAAGGGCCGAGGGGTGCATCGCACGCGCGCGTGGGGTAACTCTAAACGTTGCACATTGACGTGTTGGGATAGGAGGGGTCGTGCGTGGAGCCTTCATTGCATACGAGCCGTTCGGTCATGTCTCGATCTAACGGTTAAAATTCGGGCGGTGCGATGTCATCAAATGGGAATTAGGGTTACCACAGAAGAGGTGATCTAGGTCGTTGATGCCTTCTCAATCCAACGGCTACGATCCGTGCGACGCAGAACCAATAAAGGTTGTCCTAAGGTTTCCTCTCCGTGCTTTCATCTGGGCCGTCAAATTTGGATCAAATCTGACGACGGAAAATTATCTGCGCAAGAAAAGGACTAAGTTAGCGCTAGGGTTTCAGATTGTATTTTGCTTGGGCCAAACAGGCCATGTAATTTTGTTTCTCTTTGTAAATGGACTATTACTTAATTAAACTGGGCTTTTATTAATTGGGCTGATAATGAGCAGTTTTATTAAACCATCCTCTTCTTTTTTCTTAGTTAATAATAATAATAATAATAATAATAATAATAAAATAATAATAATAATAATAATAATAATAATAATAATGATGATGATGATGATGATGATGATGATGATGATGATGATGATGGTAACAATATGTAAACCTAATGTAAATGACAATAAAAATTGATAGCAATAATAATAATGATGATATGGTTAATAATAATAGTATTAATAATAATAATGTTAAAAATAACATATGATAGCATATAGTAGCAAAGCAAAGTAATATTTAGGGGGTTAAATAACATATATATATATATATATATATATATATATATAAATCACTTTATAATAGTATTGTATTTAAGCAAAGCCCACTACACATATGTACCCTATAACAAAAAGCCCTTTATTTATTTAGAAATAAAAAAACCCACCCCAGACAAAATTGGTGATTACAGTTGCTTCTCTTTGCTTATACTTGTGGAACAAGAATAAAGCAAAGACTATAAGCACTAATTTTGTCTGACTTCCCTGCTCGAGTGATTTGCTCCTCCGTAGCGGCAATGAGCAAACAATTCGTCTTCCTAGAACGGCCGTGATAAATTGGGTAGGTCTTCTGTACGAAAAACCTTGAGCTCTTTTACTCGTAAATCTTGGTGCGGCGAGTTCGAAATCCTTCGCCTGAAGTCCTTGAGCTTTGAGTATCTGTCTTCTTTGCTTCGAGAACTCGACGTGTCGAATTTGAAATCTTCGTCTTGAGCTATGAGTATCTGTCTCTTTTGCTCGGAAGTACTGATTATTGTGAGTCTGAAATTCTTCACCTTGAGCTGTGAGTATCTGTCTCTTTTGCTCGGAAGTCCTGATTATGGTGAATCTTGAAATTCTTCACCTTGAGTTGTGAGTATCTGTCTCTTTTGCCTGGAAGTCCCGATGTGGCAAATCTGAAATCCTTTGCCCGAGATTTGTTCTTCTTTCTGTCACTTGCTTCTTTTTCGAGAGCGGATGGTTTCGTGTATCTGTAAAAAGGAAGTATTATGATGCTATGGGTTAGCATGATCCTAAAATAGGTATGCTTATCCTAACATGATGCATGAATGAGTATGCCAAATATGGGCCCAATGCCACCGCTCTTTTGTCGATCTCTTCTGACCCTTTATCAGTTTCCCTCTTCTCTTCGATGCAGATGCTTGTCTCACACTCGGGTTTAACCATTAGATCTTCTGGGAAGCCCCTCTTTGCAGATTCTAACCTTGGATTTTCTTTTTCAAAGCGTCTTTTCAGGTTTTCACTTTGGTATTTAACTTTTATGAAGCACCCTTTCGGGTTTTCACCTCACTTTTCCTTTTTTTTCTTTTTTTCCCTTCTTCTTTTTCCTTTTCTTTTTTTCTTTTTCCTTTTTTTGCTTTGCTTTTCTTGTGATTGCCTTTGTCTTGGTAATTAGGGCTGTAAACGAACCGAACGAACATGAACGAGGGTGTGTTCATGTTCGTTCGTTTAACTTTAACCTAACAAATGAATGAACGCGAACATAAACGAACACAAAATTTCTTGTTCGTGTTCGTTCTTTAAGGAATGTATTTTGTTCGTGTTCGTTCATGTTCGTTCGTTAAAATTATAAACGAACATAAACGAATATAAATGAACACAAACGAACACAAACGAACATAAATGAACATAAACGAACGTAAACGAACATAAACGAACATAAACTAACGTAAACGAACATAAATGAACATAAAATTCATTAATATAAGCTGCAACTTTAAAGTTAAAGTCTTCAAATATGACAAAAACATGCATAAACGGTAAATAGTCTACAATAATCTTCAAAGTTAAAGTCTTCGCGTACGACAAAAACATGCAAGTTCAAAAATAAAGTCTTAAAGTAAACATGTTACACAAAACAATCTTTTTAAAATTCAACCGTCTTCAATAACCTTCAAAACAGTCTTCAACTTGTATTCATGAACAATCTGTCAATCTTCAATTCACTATCCATCTTGATCAAAACCAAACAAATGAAATTATATTAAATTATAGAAATTATAACAAAAGTTGAAAAGTATACTAAATTAGAAAAAGTATACCAATCCACTCATCCACATTCCTTAAGGAAGCTCAACAAATACAATATCTTCATTTTGCTACAACAAATCAAAAAACAAAAAAATATTTATCATTGTAAAACTAAATCTATTTAATTTTAAAAATTAAAAATACCTTGCTTTTCCTTTTCTCCAACTCATAGTATTGACGATACCAATCAGCTCGACAAATAGGTATATCTACCATCTTAGTTCCTAAAGATGAACGATGTGGATCAATAACTCTCCCACCAGCACTAAAAGCAGATTCAGAAGCAACAATAGTGACTGTATGAGGTTTGGTAAATGCATATTATATTCTGAAAATAGTTAGAAAAAATTGTACAATGCCTCATAATCACATTCAAGTTCAAACATTAAAATTGATATTGTCTGAATATATAGTCACAAACATATATAGACGATAAAAAATCACATTCATAATTACAAAGAAAAGAAATTGGATTGCTATCATCAAAAGCTAAATCCTTCAAGTTCAGCGAGATATGATGTAAGGAGAAAGAGTTAAAAATTAACAGGTGATGAGTTATCAGTTTTAGCCATATTTTCAGCCAATTGAGCCAAAGATTGAAGGTTGCAACGTACAATTGTATCAACAAAAACAAAAACATCCATGATTCGTATCATACTAATGAGTCGTGATGATCTCAACCCCAAATGACTAACTATATCTAACAAATCATGGAACGAATGAAATAAACAAACAAAAAGCTTTAGAGAAGTTCATACAATTGCGATAGCAGATCTAAAGGAAGTTCAGACATTATCAACAGAACCAAGAACAAAATAACAAGTAAAAAGTTTGAAACAAATGGATTAAAAACTAAGGAACAAATTATTTCTAGGTTGGTACTTACTGTCACCGAAATTTGGAGTGAAGCGAACATTGAAGATGAGAACAACGAACGTTGAAGATGGGCATGATCGAAGGGCAGTAAACTAGGGATTTAGGTTTTTGAGATAGCATAAAGGGGGAAGGGAAGGTCTAACGATAATAGGTATTGGGGAAAAGATAAAGTAAATTATTATTTTACTTTTTAATATTTGAAAACGTTAAAGTTAAAGTAAAAAGGGAGGGGCTCAGTAATATCACAAGGGAAAGAAAAACATTTTAAAACTGGAAAAATTTAAACTCACACCCCCAAATATTATAAGTTTACATAAAATTTATTATATTTTTAGGGAATTCAAAATGATCCAATTAATATGAATGAACGGACATAACCGAACATAAATGAACTTAAATGAACGAACTTAACAAACATAAATAAACGAACATAACCGAACATAAACAAACGTAAATAAACGAATATAACCGAACATAAATGAACGAACATAAACGAACATATTATCGAACGTTCACGAACATATAAGCCTTTTGTTTATGTTCGTTCATTTAAATAAATGAACAAAAAATCTTGTTCATGTTCGTTCGTTTATTAAATGAACGAACATAAACAAACTTCTCGCCGAACGGTTCATGAACAGTTCACTGAACGTTTAGTTCATTTACAGCCCTATTGATAATCCCTTCAGCAATGGATTCGAAAATTGATCTGAGCGACGCTCATCTTCTCAATGCACGACTGTAACTGGCCACCCGAAATTCTTTTCTTTTGGGCTCTTGTCACATGTACTTGTAACGATCCTTAGTACCGGGTCGAACCGACTTTTTTTGGTCACCTATACTCAAGAGATTGAACCATAGAAATACCGAGAAATCTTTTGCTTTTAATAAGTCTATTTTAAACTGCTCGCATAATTCTTTGCAGAAAGAGATGAATGAAGACGCCAAATAGTACTTATTAATATATTTTGAAGTTCATGAAGAATTAAAATTCATGTAGCATGGAAGGAAAGAAGAGAAAGAAAAATGATGCATTGTCCTAAGTATTTTCTATGTGAATGATGCGAAAATCCATCGATCAAGGCAAATCCTTCGCCAGCAGTGTTCCGCTCATCCTTGAATTTCGAGAGTTCTCATTCACTGATTGTGTAGTTAGTGTTATTTCCTCCCGGTTACTCTTCTCTGGTTCTCAACTCCCCCTTTGATTTCAAGATGCCCTTTTCGGGTTTTCATCTTGAGATTCTCTCCCATTTTCTTTTTTTACCTGAAGCGCCCTTTTTTGGGTTTTCACTATGGGTATTTATTTCTTGTGAAGTGCCCTTATGGGTTTTCACTCCACTTTTCCCCTTTTTTATTTCCTTTATTTTCTTTTTTTTGATACCTAAATCGTCATTTTCGAGTTTTCACTCTGGGTATTTATTTCTTGTGAAACGCCCTTTCGGGTTTTCACTCCACTTTTTTATTTACACATAGTATCTCTTGACCGAATCTGAATTTACTGGGTTGCCTAACTCTTTCCCATCCATCTCCATCAAGATCAGCGCCCCTCCGGAATAGGCCCTTTTAACCACATAAGGTCCTTCCCTATTTGGCATCCATTTTCCACGAAAATCTCTTTGGGTGGACAAGACTCTTTGGAGTACTAAATCCCCTTCCCGAAACTCTCTCAGGCGAACTTTCTTGTCATAGGCTCGCATCATTCTCCTCTGGTACATCTGACCTTGGTAAATGGCCCTTAGTCGTTTCTCCTCAATGAGGTTCAACTGATCAAACCGAGCTTGTACCCATTCAGCCTCTTCCAATTTTACTTCGTTCAAGATTTTGAGTGACGTGATTTCTACTTCCATAGGCAGTACTGCTTCCGTGCTATAAACCAGAAAGTACGGTGTCACTCCGATCGAGGTACGTATAGACGTTCGGTAAGCGAAAAGGGCAAATGGAAACTTCTCAGGCCAATCCTTGAACGTATCTGTAGTCTTGGCTATAATATTCTTGATGTTCTTGTTTGTAGCCTCTACTGCCTCATTCATCTTTGGGCGATACACAGTTGAGTTATGATGCTTAATTTTGAACTGCTCGCATACTTCATCCATCATCGTATTATTTAGATTGGAAGCATTGTTAGTAATAATTCTTTCTGACAGCCCATAACGACAAATGATCTCCCTCTTTAGGAACCTACACATTGTTGCCCTTGTAACACTGGCGTAAGAGGCGACTTCTACCCACTTAGTGAAATAGTCATTAACAACAAGGATAAAACGGTGTCCATTGGATGCCTTTGGGTGGATATGACCAATGACGTCCATTCCCCACATGGCAAAAGGCCAAGGCAAATTCATGGTGTGTAACGGTAATGTTGGTGAATGTATTTTATCGGCATATATCTGACATTTTTGACACTTCTTAGCATAATCAATGTAATCTCCCTCCATGGTTGACCAAAAGTACTCGTATCTCATGATTTTCCGGGCCATTGAAAAATCGTTGGCGTGTGTCCCACACAACCCATCATGAACATCCGCCAGGATGCTCTTGGCCTCTAGAGCATTAATACACCTTAGCAGTATCTGGTATTTCCCCCTTTTGTACATGATCTCTCCATCTAAGACGTATCCTGTCGCCATCCTCCTAATGGTCCTTTTATCATTTTCATTGGCTTCTTTGGGGTACGTTTGGTACCTGATGTACTACAAGATGTCATGATACCACGGGTTTCCATCTGTCTCTTTTTCTATGTTGTAACAGTGAGCTGGTACCTCAAACATTTGCATCTTAATCGGTCTCATGTCTGCATCTGAGCTTGCCTTGAACGTAGCAGCCAAGGTTGCTAGGGCGTCTGCCATCTGATTATCCTCTCTTGGGTGGTGAGTAAAACTAATCTTTTCAAAATTCTTGATTACTCTTTGGACCAAGTCATAATATTTGATCAACTTTGGGTCCCTAGTCTCCCATTCATCTCTGAGCTGATATATTACCAAGGAAGAATCCCCAAAAATCTG
The DNA here is from genome assembly GCA_958450335.1 of Hibiscus tridactylites. Taxonomy (NCBI): domain Eukaryota; kingdom Viridiplantae; phylum Streptophyta; class Magnoliopsida; order Malvales; family Malvaceae; genus Hibiscus; species Hibiscus tridactylites. The sequence continues at coordinate 53,353,685 of OY288286.1, read as the reverse complement.
AAGTTTCTTGATCCTTCTTTCAATGGCTGGATGCAACCCCATAATGCATGCCTCATACTCAACCATATTGTTGGTGCAGAAAAAATCCAACATACTGGTGAAAGGGTAATGAACCTCCTCCAGAGAGACTAGCACTACCCCAATCCCGTGGCCTCGAGTGTTGGATGCCCCATCAAAGTATAGCTTCCATGATTTTTCTTCAAAAGTATTCTCCTCCCCCGTAGTTATACACATTAAGTCTTCGTCCGGAAAATTGAAGTCCAATGATTCATAATCATCTGAAGCTCGGCTCGCTAAGAAGTCCGCTATAGCGCTCCCCTTCACTGCTTTCTGACTCACATACAAGATGTCAAATTCTGACAATAACATTTGCCATCAGGCCAGTTTTCCGGTGAGTGCTGGCGTCTCCATCAGGAATTTTAGAGGATCCAACTTGGATATCAACCATGTAGTGTGGTACAACATGTACTGCCTAAGCCTCTTGGTTGCCCATACTAGGGCACAACATAATTTATGGATATGCGGGTATCGAGTTTTGCACTCGGTAAACTTCTTACTCAAGTAATAGATCACTTTTTCTTTCTTTCTGGTGTCGTCATGTTGCCCCATATCACATCCCATCGAATTTTCAAAGACTGTCAGGTATAGGATCAATGACCTATCCGGTACCGAGGGTACTAAGACTGAAGCATTAGTCAAATACCTCTTGATTCTATCTAGGGCCTCTTGACACTCTTCATCCCAAACCTCGGGGTTGTTCTTCCGAAGTAGCCTGAAAACAGGGCCGCATTTGTCGGTCAACTGGGAAATGAAACGAGATATGTAAGTTATCCTTCGTAAGAATCTGCGAACTTCTTTTTGGGTCTGAGGCGGTGGAAGGTTCTGTATGGCTTTTACTTTATCGGGATCGATCTCAATCCCTCTTTGGCTAACCACAAAGCCTAGAAGTTTACCGAATGTAACGACAAAGGTACACTTTGCTGGATTGAGCTTCAACTGATATTTCCTCAATCTTTGGAATAGCTTCCTCAAGTTTTGAATGTGCTCTTCCTCTGTCTGGGACTTGGCTATCATGTCGTCTATATAAACCTCAATCTTCTTGTGCATCATGTCATGGAAAAGTGACACCATGGCTCTTTGATAGGTTGCCCCGGCATTTTTCAGACCAAAGGGCATCACCTTATAACAAAACGTTCCCCATATTGTTACGAACATTGTCTTGGTCATGTCATCGGGATCCATCTTTATTTGGTTATACCCTGAAAATCCATCCATGAAGGAAAACCATGAGTGTCGGCAGTATTGTCGACTAGGGTATCAATATGGGTAGAGGAAAATTATCTTTGGGGCTTGCCTTATTAAGGTCTCTATAGTCCACATACATGCGAACTTTTCCGTCCTTTTTCGGGACATGGACTATGTTGGCTACCCACTCTGAATATTCAACAACTTTTAGGAACCTGGCCTGATACTGCTACCTTACTTCATCCCGGACTTTCAACAACGTGTCTGTTCTCATTCTCTTCAATTTCTGTTGGACCGGCTTACATTCTGGCCTGATTGATAGCTTATGCATCACAATACTTGTGTCTAGACCTGGCATATCTTGGTAGGTCCATGCAAAAATGTCCCTGAACTCTAACAACAAGTTTACTAAGTCATCCCTGGTCTCAGACGAAAAGGTTGTGCCAATCTTGACCTCTCTTCGGTCCTCATCATTTCCCAAGTTAAAGATCTCAATCTCCTCTTGATGGGGTACTATCTGTCTATCCTCACTCTCCATTAATCTGAGGAATTCTTCTGGGACTTCATATTCTTCCCCATCGCCCCCTTCTTCGCCAATCTCGGCTAGATACAATGGTTGCTCAAAATCTACATCGGGATTAGATTCATAATCATTCACAAAGTCAATAATAGGAGTCATGCAACATTTATGAAATGAACATGTATTGGGAAGACGAACATATATATTATTACAATAGGGATGGAATAATAAATAATAAACGAATAATGAATGTAATGAATATGATGCTTGCAATTTTGGAAAGCGTCTTTTTATTGAATTAAAAATGAACATATTAATATAAGAGCCCTTTACAAAAGATCCCTATTCCTCGTGGGCAAAAGCAAATAGGGTGGGTTCTGAGCATTACTCTGATTCAGACCTAAAGACTACAGGAAAATCCAGACTAGTCCAATTGTTAAGCACTTCTCCTGGAAGACAAGGGCGGATTTCTGCCAAAAGTTGGAGTTTTCCTAATTCACGAATATCATGTTAACATCCATCCCTTCTAGTGCTTCGCTGAGATTTTCCACCTCATAGAGCCTAGCATTCTCCACATTAGCCTCATACACCATCTGTTCGGGGTTGATTACTCCACCCGACACAAAGATATTTCTCATGTCTGTATAAACAATGGGTTCCCATATCATGTCTTCACCCGTGAGTCTAGTTTTCTTTCGTTCAGCCCTCTTCTTCCATTCCGACTTCCTTTACTAAAGAGTGGGATTATGGCTAGGCTCGAACCGGTCTTGCTTGTTGATGATATTCATGACACGCAGACACCCTTGTAAGTTCCTACCAAGTCCTCTTCCTTTCTTGGCCCCTCGTCCCAAGGTCTGCCAAACTTAAATCTTAGCATAATTTGATAACTTCGGGCACATGATTTTACTTCCTTCTGCCACAAATGTAGCATTCACAAATTCAAAAGCCCTGAAGGAACATTCGACTGCCTCCTCATCGACTTGGACATAAGGAGCATCTGTAGTCACAAAAGCTATGATGTCTTGTCGGCGGCCACACTTACTAATTTCCCTTCAATAACAAACTTCAGCTTCTGGTGTAGTGATGAAGGTACGACCCCCACTGAATGGATCCACGGCCTTCTTAACAGGCAATTATAAGTTGGCCTCATATCCATTACTACAAAGTCAACCATATACTCGGTAGGCCCAATTAGCAATGGTACTTCGATCTTTCCAACTTCGTCTCTTTGAGTCCCATCAAATGCTCTAACAAAGTTCTGACACAGTTTCATATGCAAACTGTCTATAGGCAACCTTTTCAAAGTCGCCATTGGCATCACATTCAAAGCTGACCCATTGTCGACGAGCACTCTTGGCAAGACATATCCTTTACAGTGAGTAGTTATGTTCAGGGCCTTAGTCGACCCCATGCCCTCATATGGAATCTCATCATCGCTGAAGGTGATAAAATTATCGGCAACAATGTGACCCACTATTCGGTCTAACTTGTTTACTGAGATGTCATATGGGACGAACGTCTCATTCATCACCTTTAACAGTGCATCACAATGTTTCCCAGAATTCAACAACAACTCTAGTACCAAAATCCGAGCTTGCTGCTTTCGGAGCTGGTCAACAATGCTGTACTCACGGTGCTTCATGAACCTCAAGAACTCTTGTGCTCGTGCCTTTGTTACCGGCTCATTAATCTTCGAAGGGGGTTCTTCACCAAACAACTTTTCAGCTTCAAGTCCGATCGGTTTCTCTTTGCCATTCGGCTCTACCTCTTTTGGAGTATTCGGGGAGTAACACCTCCCGCTCCTCGTGAAGTTTCCCACTTCATTCACTGCCTCGATTTCTGATTCCATCGGACTCTCTTCCTTCTTGGGCTCTTTCTCATTGGGCAACTTGTTTTCTTTTACTGGATCCATACTTCCTGGTACCGAGACATGGGCGGCATAGTTCCACATAACTTTCCGTTCATCTTTGAAAGGGAAAGAAGTCGGGGAGATACTCTAAGCTTCAGAATCAATTTCGAACTTTCTCCCTCGGGTAAGCCACCTTCTTTCGTCTTTCGAGGCAAAACAAACGGCCGGTCCAAACCATACTTAACTTTAGGGCCATCAGATGCACACGCGTCTAAGTCCTTCTTTTCTTCATCTTTCTCAAAAAACTCGATTTCCTTATTATCCATCATCTCTTGGACTACTTGCTTAAACTCCTCACAGTACTGAATGTCATGACCTTCTTGCTAATGGTACTCGCAATACGGTCTGCAACCTTCTAATATGATTTCCATGCCCCTGTCAACTAAGCGTGCCATACACAACTGTTGAAACACCCACCTTAAGGGAGACTTGACCTTGGACACACTCGCTTTAGCTTTTTTGGTACATTCTTCCTCAATTGCGTTCACATTTCGACCCGCGTGATTCAGTAGCGGGTTAGTAGTAGTATTCAGCTCGTCTAATTGCAACACCCTGGTCTTAATCAGATTCTGCAAAAACTTCTTAAATGTAATGCAGTTCTCAATCGAGTGCCCCGGAACACCACCATAATATTCACAATTGGTCTTCTCATCATACCAAGCCGAAAATGGTGGCTTGAAAGGAGTGCCATAGTAGGGTCGAACTAAGTCTACCTCATGTAAGTAAGAGTACAAATCGGCATATGATACTGGGATAGGGGTGAAATTCGTCTTCTCATTTTCTCTTTTCGGAGCCCTAGTCTCCTTTTTATTCGAGCTTTGCCCCCGCGGACGTGACTTGTGGTGCTAAAAGAGTGAAACTCTTTAGGGCCGTATAGATGTTCACAACGTTCACCTCATTTTCCTTCCTCTTGTAATTCTTCCGAGTATTCCCCCCACTGTCAATCCTTCCACTTTTAATAGCCACCTCAATGGATTCTCTTGTTTTTACCATATCCGCGAAGTTCTGAGTGATTTTGTTTATCAAACGATCGAATAATGCTCCCTTCAATGTATTGATGAACGGGGTGATTTCGTGCTCCGAGATCGGGGGTTAAATTTGAGCGGCTACATCACGCCACCTATAGACTTTCATTTTCCCTTTGCTCCATCCATTCTAACATAATCTGGATGGGAGTCATGTCGGTCACATGCTTGTAATGTTCTATGAAGGCTCTCGAAAGGTCCTTCCATGAATTGACATTTTCTCGGCTAAGCATGGTGTACCACCGAGTTGCAAAACCAGTCAGACTGTCTTGAAAACAATGGATAAGCATCTTCTCATCCTTCACAAATGCGACCATTTTTCGGCAATACATAGTGATATGAGCTGACGGGCAAGTAGTACCATCATACTTGTCAAAGTCGGGCACCTTGAACTTGGGCGGGAGCACCAAGTCCGCTACCAAACTCAGGTCACTTGCGTTGTTGCCTTGCTCATCCACCTCTTCTATGGTTTTGAGCTTTTCTTCAAAAGATCAGAATTTCTCTTCATACTTCTTCTCTATTTCAGCTCTGATCTTTTCCATCTCCTCCATCATGCTTAAATGCGGGACCTCATTTTCTTGATCAGCTCCTAAATCAATGGGTTGACTCGCTGAAATTCCTCCGGGACGGCTAGCAGATACCCCCGTGTTAGGACCGGCGGGAACCCCCGCGAGATTGATAAAGACTCTATTTCCTTGCTCTTCCACCTCTGGGTTAACCTTTGTGTGAGACATAATACCCTCATGTTCTTCCATATTTGAAATGTTCACAGAAATTCCTTCTTTGCCCTTCATCTTGGTCAACAGACTGGTCATCTGGACAATGATGGACACTTGCGATTACGCAATATGATCACTGATATTCTTGTTGACACCGTCCAAGCAGTTTTCAAGGTTCTTCTGACCCTGCTACACCTTAGCCAGCCTTTCTTCCATGACTCGAGATTGGGACCGTGTTCCGTACGAATGAGAAATGGTTGAAAATTTAAAGAACCAAAATGCAATTCTTATCTGAAAATGAAAGGTCTTTTAATTAAATTCAAATTATTTAAACAAGATGTACAAATAAATGTATAATGCATGAATGCAAAGAGCAACACTAGATTCGGAAAATATCATCCTTAAACGACTTGTATTAATTGGAACATTGTTTTGTTACACCGATTTGAAGAAAACTGATTACATATATAGTCCTACACTAGCACCTACTGAGAATCTCCCTAGAAATCCCAAATGCTCCTTCTTCTTTCTTCAAGTTCATCTCCTTCACACATACTGGTCTAACTTGGCGCCTAAATCAAAGATTTCCCTTAAAATTCAAACAATTGTTTCCCCCGCTTTGTTCGAGTCATCCACGCAACCATCAAATTCGGCAGCATCCTCGGCCAGAAACTGTACCTTCGCGGCAACCTCGTGCATTCGAGCATTCCACTGTGCCAACTCTTGTTCCTGTCTCCAAATGGTATAGGCGGCAAAATGCAACTGCTCTAGAGTGGGCATTGGGCGCACTTGGATTGCTCCCCTAAGGCCCTCGATGCGGTCCTTGAGCTGTTGGACCTCGGTTTCCAATTCATCGACGCGACCTTTCAAGGCTTGGTTTTCTAATCCGCTGGCCCTCAGCTTGCTGGTGGATCCTTTGTGCTTGAAGAGAGACCTCTCTAAATTCTTCACCTGATCTTTCAAAGTTCTATTCTGACTTAGTTCTCTTTCAAGTCGTTCGGAGTACTCGGTCCGTAAGTTCTTCATTTCTTGTGTCAAGGCGAGCACTTGGTCCTTGAACTCATGATACCCCCTCTTATAATTCTCGGGCCTCGCTCTTTCCTCCTTGAGGCGGAGCTCTAACCCCTGACTTGATCCACCTTCGACGACTCTCTTACCTTTGTTTAATCTTTGCAACTTCTGAATTTCTTCATTCTCCAACCTGAGCTCGAGTTCTAATTCATCGTTTTTCCTTTGCAACCCTTTGATGTCTCCTACATACCGCACCTTCTATAATTCGAATTCGAACCTCTCCCCCTTAGCCCTCTCCTCGAGTTGTTCATACCTCTTTTGCTCTTCTTCGAGTTACTTTCTCATTTGATCCGCCTCGGTGGGAAGCGAAGCCAATCTTTCTCCAATGGTTTTTCTCTTGTCTAGGTTTAGCTGGGGAACGTTATCGTCAACACGGTTAAACTTCCATACCTCATATTCTGGGGTAATCATGTAGGGAGCGTTCAAGATCCTAACTCGTCTTGCGTTGTTCCATGCCGAAGAAGCGCTATACGCCTTTCCCTTGTAACCTTTTTCTCTCTAATAGTCTATGTTGAATTCCCTCAAACCATTTGTGGCTGGTACGAACTGATTCGATCCATAATATCTCAAAACCAATAGAGGTGCGTAGGCCGTTTGCCTCCAATGACCTAATAAAGGTACCCACAAATACATCCCACACCTATAGAGGACGTTCCTTGCTGACAACTACGGGACCCTCCAAACTATGTCATTGTCACTCAAATTTCGGAGAACATCGAGCCAAACCTCTTCGGATCGTTTCATGGGCCAATCATCTTTTCTCAAAAATTCCTTCAAAGCGGAGAACTTTCTATCATAAACTGGTCTCGAGAAGCTGACATCCGCCCAAAGGTGGCTATAGAACCAAACTGTCAAAAGTTGAGAGCACCCTAAGAAACAACCCCCTCCGTGTTTCCTACAAAACCTCAATGGCTGGAAGGTCTCTGAAAAGATCACCAGAACCGGATTACCTCCTTTGGCTAAACGATCAAACAAATCCAAAACTGCGGGGTGAATGAGGCCTAAAGCCTTGGGGAAAAGCACAAACCCGTAAATCAAGAGTGCGAAGAGATTGCGCTGAACCCTTCCCGCTGGATGCACTGATGCTAAGGTCAGAATCCCCTCTACCTTAAGGTATTCCTTGTTATTCCAAGTTGTTACTTGATGATCAACCCACGACATCAAAGTAACCGAAAGTTTTTGAAGCTTCACTCGAAAAGGTTTGTTCTTGCTTGTCTTAGAGTAGACGTGATTCTCCTTTATCTTCTTACAATTCATAAGGTCTTGATATTCTTTGATGGTTGGGGTTAAATCCAAGTCACCAATCGTGAAACAGCTATAGGCCGAGTTCAAAAAACCCACTAAAGCCTGAAGTAGTGATTGATCGACTGGAACATATACCAGATATGTTATATCACCATATTCGCTCCTGAAAGCATTCCTTGCCTCGAAGTCCCAACTATTCCAAACATGTTTCAATTCGGCTACGTCATTAAAATCCGTGTTCATGAACGTCTCGTTTTCCATTTATGACCTGAACCCGGCTGAAATGCTATCTCCCTCGTGCTGTTGTTCTCCCTCAGACCATACTTGTGCATCTGAATTCTTCTCATCATTACTTCTGACTATGTCCCCCATTGATCTTGCCTTTAATTTCAGACTATTTCCAAACCAACGTGCTCTTTATGTCATGATGAAATATGCAAAATAAAAGAAAAGGGCAAGAAGAGAAAAGGCGTTAGTTACATGATAAACATAAATTAGAAGGCAAGAAGGAAAATACAAGCATGAACGAAAAGGAAGCAAGGAAACAAGCAATTAACAAGAAGAACCTAGTCACTCTAAACTCTATGGTTATCCGCATGGCTCTAATGGGGTGGGCTTCTTATATTCTCACGCATGGGTTTGGTTCTAACAAGGGTACCCGAACCTATCTCATTGCCTACTAAGGCGGCAAGAACCCCAATTCTGGCCCACTACAGGCTTGCGAACTGGTTTCGGTTCGAGGGAAAGCACGACCTAATGACGTGGAGGGCTACTCACGTGTCAAAGGCGTGGATTCCGAACGTGAATTACCGACCCGTGGAGGGACACTCACGTGGGTATGGGCGTTTCACTCTCACTTAAGAGGGGTAGCTCGGGTATAGAGCTTAATGATCATGATGCAACACATGTCGGTGACTCCTTAGTAATTAAATGGAGAATTAATTTGAATGTCACAAATTTTCAAAGCCCGTTCAACTTAAGTCATATTTTCAAGGAAGAACAAACTTATTAACTTCACTTTGAACTTTAAATAGTTTCTATCGATTAAAGGCATCTAGTGTTTTATTGGCTTAGCTCTCTTTTTTTTTGTTTTTTAAAAAACAAAAAAATCGTCCCCAACGGAGTCGCCAAACTGTGATGACGTTTTTGAAAACCAAAAACTTTTAGGTGTCCCGTTTCTTGAAAGAGATTTATTAAAAGGGGAAAATTCGAATTTCAGAAATCAGTAAAAATTTAGGAGTCCCTACCGGCCACTAAGGTAGGCCGGACACCACAAAACCAGAGATTCAATTTTAAAAAAAGGTTCGGGAGTTGGTTACGTGTGGGGAAGGGTTAGCACCCCCATCACGCCCAGAAATCGGTACCAAATAACTTGTTGCCTTTAGTCGATATAAATTATCTAAAACCTAAAGTGAATTTAATTAGGTGTTCTTAAGTGAAAATTTGACTTAAGTAGTGTGGGCTTTATCAAACTGTTGCTTAAGAATTAATTAAGCATTTAATTAAAAAGGATGACAGTACTACAGACCATAGACTAAACCGACATCATATAAGACTGTCTGCCGTGTTAGTTTAGGGTTCGGATCCCGTACGTCACCTTTATGCATGATGCAAGCAAGTAAAGGATGATGTCATGATATTTCCATTTTTATATTATCGCTTACCTAGAAACGGTGAAAATTAACCCAAATATTCGGTCGACATCCATTAAGCTTGGACTGTTTTGACACGAATACCGGAGTTAATTGATACCTCTCTTTCGTATACTTTAAATTTAATTAACATGCCAAATTATTAATGGCCTCGTGAATGACAAGTATAAAATGCATGTCATAAAAAGGCTTGAAAATAAACACGAAAGCCCACCCAAGGCCCTATCCTAAAGGCTCGAGTTATGGGAGCTGGATTAGTGATCTAATTATTTGTTGGATGACTCTAATATTAAACCCTAAATTATTTAAATCCTAAATAGCTAGAAAACCCTAATAAATTATGAATTATCTTGGTTTAACCCATCTACATGTGACGTTAATTTTATCTTAAAAAAGGTTAAGAATGGCTTAGCCGATTTAATGGGCTTAATATCAATCCTAATAAGACAAAGATGAATTCAAGCTAATTGAACCGGTTAAAGCCCTAAACTCAATTTAAGCTCTAAACCTAAACCAACCTAATTGTACAAATTGTGTCCCTATGAGGTGGGCACACGATTCAGAACAAATAAATCGATTTAACTAAACACTAAAAAACTAATTTAACTAGCCCAAACCCACCTAAGCTAAGCAAGCCCAAAAAAACTAACTCTAGCCACCTAAAGCCCTAAGGCCCCAAAAACCCACACTAGAGGATACTAAGACAAGTTACATTAACAAAGCCAAGTTAACACCACTAATAACATATATACATCTTATTAAACATGTTGTCGTTTTTATGGCATATTTCACAAAAAGAGCTCTTATACGTTTCCATATGTCATAAAAAACACCACTAAAAACATTAAATTATATTAAGAATTTTAAGAGTCACATTTAATCATATTTTATTTAAAACCTTAAATCACATATCACAAGTCAAGCATGAAGCAACCCATACATTATAAAACTTGCAAAACACAAACCACAACATACAATTGATAAAAAAACAAAATCATGGTCACATATAACTTACATATTCCATACATACTATCATACAATTTAGAAATCAAGCAAAAAACACTAAAATTACAAAAAACACACATTTAACATATACCACATGAATAAGGGCAAAAACAGGGATAAATTGAAGAAATTAAAAAAACAGTGACCAAATTAAAAGATGCATAAAAAACATAAAGACTGTAAAAATGACTAAATTGAAACAAATGTAAAATTTTGGGGAGGGGACGGATAATTAGGCCACTGGTGACCAGACTCGGGGTGAACTTGCAAGGGGAAACCAAATCTTAGGGACCTAAGGTGCTATTTAAAAAGCCTGAAACCCCTAATATGTGAAAGACATGACACGGAGGGACCAGACACGAATTAACCCATAGCTTAAAACCTAAAAACACTATAAAAACCTAACCTAATCGAACTTGAGCCCCTTTTCCCCTCTCTAAAACCCTAGACACCAAAAAAACCTCTGCCCTAGACCCTCTAAACGCCAGTCAGCACTACTCGCCGTCTGGTGACCTCGAAACGACACAGAGAACCCCCTCTTGAGTTCCTAAACCTTAAGAAACACCAAACAGCATAAAACAAACCCCCTTTTTCGATGAATAACCCTAGACGACGACCCCAAAACAAAACCCTTTTGTTTTCTGGAAAATAGAAACCTGAAACCCATTTTTTAAACTCAAAAGAAATGACGCGAAACGAAAAGAAAAAGACAAAAACCTTCACATCTCCCTCGGCCGAGTCACCATTCAAGGCCACAGACGAGCTAGGATTATCCTCGACGAGAGAGTGAGGGCAGTTTCGAAGGGAGAAGACGAAGAGGTAAAAAAACTTTATGTTTTTCTTTTTTTGGTTCATGCAATGTTGAAACTGAGATTACCTGAGAATGCTTTTGCTTGTATTGCTCTTCGTGTTTTTGGGAGATCACGAATCCCTTTACATATTGATTTGCGTTTGGCTTTGTAGCCGAATATTCAATATTTTGTTTACATTGATATTGGAATGGAAATTATCCATTAGATCGTACAATTTTGGTCGAATTCATGTGCGACTCTGCTTTGATTCTTGTCATCCCTCCGCCATTTCCGTTTTTTGCTTTTCATTTCATTCTTTTTTTCTTTTTTTCGGTTCTGACCCTTTATCTTTTGTGTGCGTGGCTCGTACGACGGGGATGTGGGGCGATCGTGGACGCTGAGTCAGCATCGGACGTGGCCGTCGTCGTACTGGAACGGGGAACGTGGCAACATGCCACTGGTCTTGGGAGAAACCGAAAGGGCCGAGGGGTGCATCGCACGCGCGCGTGGGGTAACTCCAAACGTCGCGCATGGACGTGTTGGGAGAGGAGGGGTCGCGCGTGGAGCCTTCATTGCATACGAGTCGTTAGATCATGTCTCGATCTAACATTTCAGATTTAGGCGGCGCGATGTCATCAGATGGGCATTATGGTTACCACAGGAGAGGTGATATGGGCCGTTGATGCCTTCTCGATCCAAAGACTACGATCCGTACGACGCGAAACCAATCAAGGCTCCCATAGGGTTTTCTCTCCATACTTTCATCTGGACCGTCAGATCTGGATCATATCTGACAGCGGGAAATTAGCTGCGCAAGCAAAGGACTAAGTTAGGGCTAGGGTTTCATATTGTATTTTGCTTGGGCCAAACAGGCCATATAATTTTGTTTTTCTTTGTAAATGGACTTTTACTTAATTAAACTGGGCTTTTATTAATTAGGCTGATAATGGGCAGTTTTATTTAAACCATCATCTTCTTTTTTTCTTAGTTAATAATAATAATAATAATAATAATAATAATAATAATAATAATAATAATAATAATAATAATATGTAAACCCTAATGTAAATGACAATAAAAAATGATAACAATAATAATAATAGTATTAATAATAATAATGTTAAAAATAACATATGATATCATATAGCAGCAAAGCAAAGTAATATTTAGGAGTTAAATAATATATATATAAATATCACTTTATAATAGTATTGTATTTAAGCAAAGCATACTACACCTAAAATTCCACTACAGAAGCAAATTGCTGATTCTATAAACGAGGAAATAATTAAGCTATCCATCATCAAACATATTTTCACGAGAATCATATATAATAGTTATGAAGTTTACTTGCCACGTTAATAGAATGTTCAATTACCTTATGGTTAATATAAGATTATAATGTTTGGTTAGCAAGGTGTAATATTATCTAAGAATTTTTTTTGTTTAATCAATTACCCTATGTAGATAATTATGTAAAACGATGTTTTAGCAAACTGATGGTGAGAATCTATATACAAAACTGGAATTTGGATGACCAACAAAACATTGCCCATGTTCTGTACATAATTCTAAAATTTAGCAATAAATGCTTGATGTTCTTATTCCTAGGTCGTTTCCAGGAAGCCAGAATGTTGACAATATCCAGCGTGACTGAAGCACGCAGATTTGACTGCAAAATAGATAGCGATAGAAGTGAAGTTTCATTCTAAGTGCATTAATACTGGCTTTACAATTTCTAAAGGTAGGGGACCCGTTGTCCTACACTTACACATGAGGCTCGTTGCTTGACTTGACTTGACTTGACTTGCTTTTGCGATGGCACCGGACTTGATGAGTGGGGCGACAGTTCTTAACTCCTTTTGCGATGGCACCGGACTTGATGAGTGGGGCGACTGTTCTAGTTAAGAACTATGCCGATAGACGGATTACTTATTAGCTAGACGCTCTTTTTGAAACTACCATTTCAGAGCGAATTGTTATCCATGTTATCCGTCTTGATGAAAGGGAGAGGAGTTCATTTCAATTTTCACCTATGGCTTGCACTTCAGTTTGTGCTAATTGCTGTTACTTTTGGCATCGATATCGAAAATTAGAGCGTGAGGTGCATTTCAGAAAAGAAACGAGCTCTCCTTGATTATTTAACATAAGAATAGGGCAAAGTCAGATGCTCCAAAATTCAAAGCATGAATGATTCAAGAATCCATCAACCGGATAGTGCCTCACTTTTTGGTGGCTCTCTTTTACTTGCACACTCCCCAAATTTAAATTTTCTCACTTTTTTAATCTTAACCAGACATTAGTAGCTCGAGGTCTCTGAAGAAAGGTTAACTCAATTAGGCAGAATGTGTTATGAAGACGAACTCATTTTCTCAAATATTCATGTGTGATCCAAATGGTCTTTTAAGGCTTGTAATGTAGGCTAGACTCGGGTTGCCAAAGAAAGGATATAAAGGCTCAAATTCATATTTTAAGGGTGATTAAACCAATGATCAACTTTCCTGGTGAAATTTTTCAGGTTTTCAACCTAGAGTTGACTTCCTTTACATGTCTCATTCGAAGGATTTGTTTCAAATTTTCCTTCACTCTTCAACTTACTTTTTCTTCATTTATTTATCTTTTTTTCTTTTTCTCCTCTTCTTTTTTTCTTCTTCTTTTTTTCTTCTTTTTTTTCTTTTCTTTCTTTTTCTTTTTTCCTTTTCTTTCCTTTTTCTTGTTTTTCCTTTTTGTGTCATTTTCATTTTCAGTTTAGGACATTTACTTTTTGTGTTCCTTTGCTTGCAATTTTCATCCTCTTTGCCCCCAGTGTGGGGAGTGATCCTTGGTTAGGGTTAAATCACAAGAAAAATATTAGGCTCAAAGGGGACAACAAATAAATTTTTCGTTTTCTTACTCGTGAAGGGAAATGAAGGAATGTCAAATGTCATTTCACAAACAAATATCGTCGAAGAGAAGCAATCTTCAGTTGGTAGATGTTTTAGAGTTATCACTTCATTCAAGGACCCTAACAACAATGTGTGAGAGGAAAATTCACTCAAGTCTGTATATAAATCCTAAACACACATTTTTGCCCCTCTATCTCAAGATTAGATTCAAGAATCATTCATACCATCAATAATAGGGACTCTGCAAAGAAGGCGTACACTTGAAAAGAAATGGATGAAGAATGCAAAGAAGGAAAAAGGATGAAACAAAAATGAGAAACGTTTTCCACTTGAAAAATGCATCTTTAAACAAGTAAATTGACATAGAAGCCCTTAAAAAGATCCATAATGCTCGCGGGCAAAAACAAAAGGGTTGGTTCTAAGCATGACCCCGACTGTCTAGAGAAAATTAAGAATTATTCCATGAAAGCATGAATCCGACCAATCTTGCCTCCAACGACTTCGTGACAAAACTCTAAACAAGCTTGTCATCTTCTTCTCTCTCAAGTCTTCCACTTCTGATGTCTGCCAATGTCAACTCTTCATTCATGACCATGTCTGCCAAACCTTCGGTGGTGTGATTTAACATATAGTCATAGAAGGGGCCATTTAGAGTCTCCACAAACATTGGTGTAACCTCATTTTCTGACAGTGAAGGCTGAACTTGGGCTGCCACATCTCGCCATCTCTAGGCATACTAGCGGAAGCTCTCATTGGTTTTTTGTTCCATACTCTGTAGCACAATCCTACTTGGGGTCATATCTGTTACATACTCGTACTGTTTGAGAAAGGCTTTTGACAGATCCCTCCAAGTGCGTATATTGACCCGACTTAGTTGAGCATACCTGTAACCCCCTTAACCCGGCCTAGACGGTTGACCCGAATTAAGAAAGTCACACGGGGAAAACCAAAATCAACCCGAAAGTCAACCTTGATTAACGACCCTTTTTTTTCTTTTTAATCTTTTCTAGATGCACATTAACCCTAATTGTGATCACTCAAAACATGTTCAAAGATCACAAGCATCAGAGATCAAACAGGGACCCAATTGAACAAATTACAACTTTAGGGACCAAATTGTAATTTCTGATAAATAGGAGGACTTAACCCAAATTAAAGTTACCAACTTGAAATTAGTCAGATTTCATGCTTCTCTGTGAAATTTCAGCTCAAAAGGACTTCCCGAACTCATACAATTGCACAAACAAGATTCAGGACTAAAACGCAAACAATTCAAAACATTTAACTGCCAATGTCAGCCCCCAACGGTCACCCGTTCCGGAACAAGCAGACCCCGTTTCGAAACACGGGCCGTTCCGCAACGTGTACCGGAACACGGGCTGACAGTAGCCAAACCGTTCCAGAACGGTCTCTCCCGTTTCGGACGCCTGGGTTTGTTTAAGGCACCCGTTCCGAAACGGTAGGTACTGTTCCGAAACGCCCTGCACAGATTGCCCCAAAATGCACACTTAAACATGCAATTAACCATCCAATCATGCTCCAATTACCACCAAACTTTACCAACATGCAATTCAACATATATGAGACATACATGCATCAACACTTCAGCAAAATAACATCATATGCAAAAAGCCCCAAATCTATAGGCATGCTTCCTACACAAGCAAACCATTCAAGCATAAACTTCTACTTCAAGCATGTAAAGGCCAAACTCAAAAACCAGCATTCTCAACAACATTCAACATACTTAGGGAGTTCAAAACCTCTCCCAAAACATACACATAGGTCCCCCATTGCCAAATTACCAAAAGCTAAAATGTACTTAAAAAACCCTTCCATACTTTGAGCTTTACTTTCACTTGAATGCTTGCCCTCCTTGCTGCCCTCAAGGTACTCTAATGTTCTGCATTATTGATTTAAGAAAATGAAAGAGAGCGTAAGCAAAAGCTTAGTGAGGAATGCTCAATAAAACCATTCAATAATGCATTTATAAAACACTTTATAAATCATGCTTCAAATCAACATTTACACATGCTCAAAAGCATACTTTAAACAAGCATCTCATGCTTCATATCATAACATGTCATATTGGCCACAAGTGATAAATTCCATTTCTTTAAAACAAGTTCATCAACTTTCACCCCAAGGACTTTTAAACACCTTGGCCCCAAGGACTTTTAAACACCTTGGCCCCATGGACTTTTAACCACCATGGAATGGACCACACAAGGACTTTTAACCACCTTTGTGTCCGTATCAAGTTTCACCCCAAGGACTTTTAAACACCTTGGCCCCAAGGACTTTTAAACACCTTGGCCCCATGGACTTTTAAACACCATGGCCCCATGGACTTTTAAACACCATGGAAAGGATCACACAAGGACTTTTAACCACCTTTGTGTCCGTAGCAAGAATCATCCAAGGACTTTTAACCACCTTGATGTTCTTAAGTAAACAAGGCTCACTCAAGGACTTTTAACCACCTTAGTGACCTTAACCTTTTGAAAACATCACTTGCCAATATACATCATCATCATCAATTTATCCACTGTTTTAAAGCATTAAACCAAGCCATATTCATCATGCATTTAAAAGCATCAAACCACATTTAAACAATGTTCAAAAACAAAGAACTCTTACCTTGAGCTTCCTTCAACATATGGCTTACAAAAACAGCATTAACCATGCTAAATCATGCTTTCAAAACAGAGTTTAAAACATGCAATAAACCACATTGCACAACAAACAAATCATGGCCACCACTAGAGAGTATTTTCGAAAACTTACACTTGAGCTTAGCAAAGTTGTTTAGACTTAAACTAAGCTCCCAAGACATTGGTTTCAAAGCCGAAAACCCAACTTCACTCACCGATTCCACTTTGCCACTTGCCGAAGCACCAAATCAAGCTTCCGGATCAACAACTCTTGGATCCAAAGATGCCTCCCCTGTTTTAACACATCAAAGCAGAGGATTAATGCATCATCATGCATTAATTGCTTCAATGAAAGCACCTAAACTCGCTGCTCTCATCCAACCTCCATTTTCGGCCACCAAACACAACCGAAAATGCATCCAAACCACTTCTCAACAAAGCCCAGCCACAAACCATCAAAACCAAACATCTATTAACATCATTTAACATCTAAAAAGAACCTATTAACATCCTTATACCTCCAGCAACATCAGATCCACAAGACCACCTCAAAAACAATCAAGAATCACAAGCTAAACTTAGGAAACTCAACCTATCCGGGATTGCATTAATCAAAACTCAATTCCTTATCAATTTAGAGTCCAAATAACATCAAAAACACATCTCAAATCAAAGATTTAACAGATCAAACGAAAATCATCAAAAATCACCAAATCTTGCATTACAAGCCAAGATCCAATTCACAACTCAAAAGCCTTTAATAAAACATCAATTAAGGATTGAAAACTTAGGAATTTCAGTAAAGAACTGATAGTTTAGAGGAGAAGGACGTTCTTACCTCCAAACTTGAGTTTCTCCTTTTTTTGGAATCAAAAACCTTGATGAATCAAGTAGCAAATGATGAGGTTTTGTAGATATGTTGATTAGGAATAAAAAGAGAGTTGAAAGGAGGGATTTAGGTGAGAAAATCAGAAACAATTCTCTGGAAAGAAAGTGTTTGGGTTGAGAGAAAATGAGAGAAGGAAAATAGAAAGTACTTTTGGAATAATAGCTCCTTAAAGATTCAAAGTCTGGGGAAACTACTTTTGGAATAATAGCTCCTTAAAGATTCAAAGTTTCAACCCTTTATAAAACAGTCACCAAACTTTCGAAAATTACATTTTGGTCACTAGCCAAAATGTCACCCTTCCAAAACTCATTTTCCAAAATTGATTTCACAGTTCACTTAATTATATTTAAAGATGATTTTAGAACATTTTCCCATATTTTTAATGCAACCCGAACTAGGCTTTCCTAATTTCACCTTTTTAGATTCGACCAGCACTTTGACCAAACCGGTCAACGCCCAAAACTCCTAAGCCCAAAGCCGGGGCGTTACAACTCTCCCCCCTTAAGAAATTTCGTCCTCGAAATTTACCTGAAGGAAAGAGATAAGGAAACTGCTTCAGCATGTCTTCCTTCCGCTCCCACGTGGCTTCCTCAACACCTCGATGCTTCCACATCACCTTCACCAACTCAATGGTCTTGCCACGAAGAACCTTGCTATCCGAATCCAGAACCTTCACTGGTTCCTCATCATAGGTCAAATCCGGATTCAAAACCACTTCCTCCACAGGCATCACATGCGAAGGATCAGATCTATACTTCCGGAGCATAGAAACATGAAACACATCATGAATCTTCTCCAACTCTCGAGGTAACCTCAACCGATACGCAACAGGACCTACACGCTCAACCACCTCATACGGTCCAATGTACCTAGGGCTCAACTTACCCTTCCGGCCAAACCTCATCACCTTCTTCCAAGGCGAAACCTTCAAGAACACACGGTCACCCACCGCATACTCTATCTCCTTACGCTTCAAATCCGCGTAAGACTTTTGCCGATCAGAGGCTGCCTTCAACCGCTCACAAATGAGCTTCACCTTCTCGGTGGTTCCTTTCAACAAAGCCGGCATCGAAACCAACTTTTGACTAGTTTCAGCCCAACAAAGAGGAGTCCTACACTTCCTCCCGTACAAAGCCTCATAAGGTGCCATCTGTATACTCGCCTGACAACTATTGTTATAAGCGAACTCAACCAAAGGCAGATGCTTCTCCCAAGAACCTTGGAACTCAATCACGCAACACCTCAACATATCCTCCAAAATCTGGATAACCTGCTCAGACTGACCATCCGACTGAGGATGATAGGATGTACTGAAATGCAACCTTGTACCCAGAGCTTGATGCAAACACTGCCAGAAACGCGATGTGAACCTCGGATCCCTATCAGACACAATCGACTTAGGCACACCATGCAGCCGCACAATCTCAGAAATGTACAACTCTGCCAGCTTATCCAAAGAAAACGTAGTATGCACAGGCAAGAAATGCGCACACTTCGTCAGGCGATCCACAATCACCCAAACAGAATTCTTCTTCGAAGGAGACAAAGGTAAACCAGATACAAAATCCATGGTAACCCTCTCCCACTTCCATTCAGGGATTTTCAACGGTTGCAACAACCCAGAAGGAACCTGATGTTCAGCCTTAACTCGCTGACACACCAAACACTTGCTCATAAACTCTGCTACATCCTTTTTCAAACCCACCCAATAGTACTCTTCACGAAGATCTCGATACATCTGAGTACTACCAGGGTGCATAGCAAAAGGACTACTATGACCTTTAGTCAGAATAGCACGCCTCAACTCAACATCAGCAGGCACTACTAACCGACTCCCAAAACACAACACACCATCATCATTAAAGCAGAAATCCGAAGGTCTACCCTCCGCGATATCCTGAACGTGAGACACCAAGGAATCATCCAACAACTGCTTTTCCTTGATCAACTGAACCAAAGATGGTTTCACTTGCAACTCAGCAACAAGACCACCATCTCGCGATATGCTCAAGCTAGCAAACATAGCCCTCAGCTCAACAGCTACCTTCCTACTCAAGGCATCCGCAACAACATTAGCTTTTCCAGGATGATACTCAATCGTCAGATCATAATCCTTGAGCAACTCCAACCAACGCCGCTGCCTAAGATTCAACTCCTTCTCAGACATCAGATACCTCAAACTCTTGTGATCCGTGTACACCGTACACTTCTCACCATACAGATAATGTCTCCAGATCTTCAGAGCAAAAACCACTGCAGCCAACTCAATATCATGCGTAGGGTAATTGCGCTCATGCACTTTCAACTGCAGCGATGCATAAGCCACCACCTTACCCTCTTGCATCAGCACACATCCCAAACCAACATAGGATGCATCACTATAGACCACAAACTCTTTCCCTGATTCAGGCTGAACCAAGATAGGAGCTTGCGTCAAAGCCGCCTTAAGCTTCTCAAAAGCCTGCTGTCTCGCTTCCGTCCACTCATACTTAACATCCTTTTGCAACAGCTTCGACAAAGGAGCAGCAATCTTGGAAAAACCATCCACAAACCTTCGGTAGTATCCTGCCAAACCAAGGTGTAACCCCCTTAACCCGGCCCAGACGATTGACCCGAATTAAGAAAGTCACACGGGGAAAACCAAAGTCAACCCGAAAGTCAACCTTGATTAACGACCCTTTTTTTCTTTTTAATCTTGTCTAGATGCACGTTAACCTTAGATGTGATCACACAACAACATACTCGAATATCATAAACATCAGAGATCAAACAGGGACCCAATTGAACAATTTACAACTTTAGGGACCAAATTGTAAATTCTGAAAACTTTAAGGACTTAACCAGATTTTAAGTTACCAACTTAAAATTAATCAGGTTTCATGCTTCTCTGCCAAATTTCAGCTCAAACGGACATCCCAAACTCATACAAATGCACAAACAAGTTTCAGGACCAAAATGCAAACATTCCAAAACATTTAACTGCCACTGTCAGCCCCCAACGGTCACGTGTTCCGAAACAGGCAGAGCCCGTTTCGAAACGCGGGGCCGTTCCGCAACGCGTACCGAAACAGGTGGCTGGCAGAATGCTTTCCGTTTCGAAACGGTGTCTACCGTTTCGGACGCCTGGGCTGATTCAGGGCATCCGTTCCGAAACGGTAGTCCCTGTTCCGAAACGCCCTGCACATAATGCAGAAAAAGACATGCTTAAACACGCAATAGACCATCCGAACATACTCCAAAAGGCACCAAACGTTACCAACATGTAATTCAACATATAAGGGACTTACTTGCATCAACAATTCATCAATATAACAACATATATGAAAAGCCCCAATTCTATAGGCATGCTTCCTACACAAGCAACCATTTAAACACAAAATCTCCAAAACCATCTCATATAAGCCAAAACATGTTCCAACAACATCAACAACATAAAACCATCCTTTTCTGAGCATATACGAACACATAAACATCAACCCAAGAGATTCTACCCCATTGCCTTTATTAACTATAGCTATTCACCGAGACATACATCTCAAATGGAGTCCTCCTTGAATCCCTTGCTTCTCGCTGTCCAAACTTCAAGAATCTGCATTGATGGACAAAAAGGAGCGTAAGCACATAATGCTTAGTGAGGAATGCTCAAAACCAAAACACCATCAATGCAGCGAGTCATAAAACCTCTTTGAAAAGCAACTCAATTTGTTTACCAAGCAAAGTTTGAAAACCCCTTTTTCAACAACATGCTTAAACCATGTATTGCTCAAACATGAAAACCAACCCTTAGCTTAGCAAGCTAAGAAAACCTTTTCAAAGCATAATTTGCAAAAACATCCATTTAACCATTCCAGGCATAAACACCATATGCAAAGTTAAATTCAAACCTTGGAAACACTTCCGTTTCATAACATACCTTTCTTATACTTGAAAATCATTCCAAGCAAGAAACCCTTTAAAACCATTTACTCAATCAATCCGACACATGCATTAAACAAAGGCAACTTATGAACCACAACATCATCATCACATGCCCTTTTAAAACAAGTCTTAACAAGACTCCAATGCATTAAAGAGATTTCATGCACACATGCATCATTTACCAAATGATAATCAACACTTGTTCAACTTAACAAGTAAACATGCATTCACAAGCATTAAACACTTTTCATGCAACCATGCATCTTTTCAAGCATCTCATGCTCCTTTATAATCAAGAACATTATATTGGCTTCCAAGTGATCAACCACATCCACTTTTCAACTCAACACCCAATCGGATACGCGGATCACAAGCGTTGTCCCCCACGCTTCATACACACTACCAATCCAAGGTCTCCAAATGGACTTTTAAACACCATTTGACCTCACCATCCTAAGGTTCCCATGTATGGACTTTTAAACACCATACAACCTTCGCTTTTTACAAGGTTCCCATGTATGGACTTTCAAACACCATACAACCTCAACTTTTCCCAAGGTTCCCATGTATGGACTTTCAAACACCATACAACCTCAACTTTTCCAAGGTTCCCATGTATGGACTTTTAAACACCATACAACCTTTGCATTCACCGATTGGTAGTTGTATAACATCACTAACGAGATCCGGGACACCCTACACAAGATCCACACATGGACTTTACACCACCATTGTGATCTCAACAAGCACAAGGTTCCCATATATGGACTTTTAACCACCATATAACCTTTGCTTAACCAAGGTCCTCGAATGGGCATTCAACCTCCATTATGACCTTAACCATCTCGTTAGGATACTTGAAGGGAGTTTACCGGTTCACTCTTAACCACTCCACCTCCAAGGCGACTTTATTCACGGTGCATCCAATCCTATAGACGGCTAACTATATCCGATCAAAGAACCAAGAACCACTTACATCACTTGCCAAAATAACCAACTTACCACATTAGTCCAATGATTCACATGCATAATCATAATGCAAAAACCATCATATACCATCCTCAATCCACTGTTTTAAAGCATTACACAAAGCCATTAAACATCATGCAACACCATGCATCAAAACCACATTTTCAATGTATAAAACTAAGGATCTCTTACCTTGAGCATCCTTCGCATATGGCTTTCAAAACCAGCATTAAACCATGCTTAAAATATGCTTTCAAAACAGAATATAAACCATGCAAATCACATGCATTGCAACCATCAAACACAATTGCTTTTAAAACCAATTCACAACACAAACCAAGAGCGAAAATCCATATACTTACTCTTGAGCTTAGCAAAGTTGTTTAGACTTAAACTAAGCTCCCAAAACCTTCAAACCTTGGTTTAAAAGCTGAAAACCCAACTTCACTCACCGATACACAAAACAAGGCTAGCCAACAAGCCTTCCAAGCATCCGAAACCTTCCGCAACACCTCTAAAGCTCACGGATCAAACTCCCCTGTTTCAAGCACACAAAAACAGAGGATTAATGCATCATTATGCATTAAAAACACCAGCAACACAACCAAACTCGCTGCTCATCACAAAACCAACATTTCGGCTACCAAACACAACCGAAATCACCTCCAAACACTTCCAAAACTTAACCCAGCCAAGATCCATCACTTCTAACCATTTTTAAACATCAATTAACATCCAAAATGATCACAAACACATCCTTATACCTCCAGGTATAACAGATCATCAAAAACACTCCAAAAACAACCAAAAACTCAAGCCAAACTTAGGAAATTCAACCTATCCGGGATTGCATTGATTACACCTCAACTTCTAATCAATTTAGCATTCATTTAACATCAAAAACACACCTCAAAACCCTGCTTAAACAGATCATACGAAAATTCCACAAAAATCACCAAATCTTGCATTTTAAGCCAAAATCAAGATTCCAATTGAAAAGCCTTTAATAAATCACAAATCAAGGATTGAGAACTTAGGAATTTCAGTAAAGAACTGATAGTTTAGAGGAGAAGGACGTTCTTACCTCCAAACTTGAGTTTCTCCCTTTTTGGAACCAAAAAGCTTAATGAAACAACTTGCAAATGGTGAGGTTTTGTTGTAGAGATGATTAGGAATCCAAAGAGAATTGAAAAGGAAGATTTGAGTGACAAAATCAGAAGTAAATCTCTGGAGAGAAAGTGTTTGGGTTGAGAGAAAATGAGAGAAAATGAAAATTGGAAGAAAATGGAAAGTTAGTTACAAAATAGTAAAATGATTTCCCTCCACTTTTCTTAAGCTTTAAAATCAGAATTATACATCAAAATATCTTAGAAAAATCTGGAGAAACTCTTTTTGGAATAATAGCTCCTTAAAGATTCAAAGTTTCAACCCTTTATAAAACAGTCACGCAACTTTCAAAAATTACATTTTGGTCACTAGCCAAAATGTCACCCTTCCGAACCTCATTTTCCAAAATTGATTTCACAGTTCACTTAATTATATTAAAAGATGATTTTAGAATATTTTTCCATATTTTTAATGCAATCCGAACTAGGCTTTCCTAAATTCACTCTTATATATTCGATCAACACTTTGACCGAACCGGTCAACGCCCAAAACTTCTGAGCCCAAAACCGGGGCGTTACAACTCTCCCCACCTTAGGAAATTTCGTCCTCGAAATTTCAACCGACGAAAAGGAAACCACAACCTTCCCAAAGCAACACACAAGGCAACACAAAAGCCTCAACCACCACTGAACACATTTCACACAAAACTCCACCAACTCAACACCACCACATACTGTTCACAAAATCCAGAACACCCAAAGATAGTCACACTTGACCTTTCACATATCCGGACTGGACATTGCCCCAACATCAACCTGATGAACTTCAACTTTACAGCACACATGACTGTAACACACAACTACCAAGACTTGTTTACACAGTGACACCAACCAAACCAATTCAACCACTATGCAAACTTCTCTGCTTCTAAAACTCTTGCAAACTCCCAAACCTCTTCCAAGGATTTTCCCAACAAGCAAAAATTCTTAAACATCAACTGTTTACCCAAACTCCTCAACGAATGCTGATAATCCTTCACATCTGCCGCTACATTACCATAACGACTCACCAGGACTACTCACCCACAATCCAAAAATTTACATCACAACCCCAACTTGACTCCGCCAACCGCTCCATACACCACCAGCTGACTACAAAAGAAGTTCACATACTCACAACCGGCCAACCACTTTTCACAAGAACCCAACCAACCAACAATGGCCTTTGACCTTTCATTGCCTATCCACCGCAAGCTTTGACCACAATACTTGCCTTACCAGAACATCGCTTATCCTAACATACATAACAACTCCTCAACTCCTCAAAAGGTTGCTAAGAACCAACACTTACGAACCAACCCTTCCACAACAACTTAAATGCTAAGCTACCTCAGCACTTGGGAACACAACCACTAAACTGCAACATCACTTAGCACCAAGGAACTACCCCTTCCACTTAGCTATTCAAACCACTTGACCGATTCTAACCTCAACCGGTACTCCTCACCACAAAACCACTAAACTCTTTAAGCATCAAACACCTTCCTTCTACCAACAGACTATACCACTCTCACTATTACTAGCAACTAACTTAATATACTCCATTGCTACTAACTCTCACCCAGCACCAAAACAACCTCTAAAAACCCATCATCCAACCTATCCCAGCCACCACACTAACAGATTCGATTAGTTATTAGCGAGTGTGAACGTCGTATGCATGATCACCTACATGCCCTATCAATGCCTGATGTGCATGTATGCAAAACCTCTAATGGCATGCCACATGTATGCATGGACCAGCACATATATAATATAGCATATAACAATGATTTTAACTGTGCATGAATGCCAGTTCACACCCTCCAATAACATCCTCAGAATCCGTCTAAGGACAACCTCCTAACTCACTTCTAACTTATCTAACTCCATCGTACTAACAACCATTAACCACAAGATACTCACTAAAACCTTCTTCACAAAAGATGTTTCCAAACCACAACTATCACCCCCAACATGCTAGCAACAAGACTAAACTTACCACGCAAGGAAAACCAACAGAAACCCAACTAAGGTAACTAGAGCAAAGATTACTTAACAAGGTTACCTGGAAACACATCACCACCCTGAAGCTTCATCAGACGAGCTCTCTTCCTCGCGGAACCATCATCCTCCTGCCGCACCACTGCAGCACCAGCTAACACTTTAAGGTCATCACCATCTCCCTGCGGTAAAGAACCCTGGCTATTCCGAGCCAACATCAAACAATCACGCCTCCTATGCCCAGCAGACCCATATTTCCAGCAATTCTCATTTCCCAAACTCTTCACAACTTTCTGCTCTTTCTGCCACCTCTGAACCTTGCTTCGGCCGTGCCCACGACCTTTCAGAGACCATTTGGCTACAACTGAAGCTGACTTCACCCCAAGAGGACAATCGCGCTTAACATGCACTTTAGAACCACAGTTCCAGCAAGCACCCGCGCCCCAACAACCTCCAACATGACGCCTTTCACAACGGTCACATACCGGTGGCTGAGCTTCCACTCCTTGCTCAAGCAACACTTGCTCCACAACAGCACTACCTTCACAATGCTTAACCCTTGGAAACTTCTCTCCAAGATACCTTTCATAAAAGGCAGATACAAAGAAATCCCAGTCAATATCATGGATATGTGACGCCACCGCCACAGATGTCCACCAAACACATGCGTCCTCCAACATCAAAGAAACAACACTTCCCAGCTTACAAGCATAATCACAACCTTCCTGATCCAAAATCAGAATCACACTGGCCAACCAAGCCTCAAATGTCTCAGGTGAAGAACCATGATACTCCATAGCACCCAAATCCAACAAACGTTGCTTCGGCAAACCCGCACATCCCACAGCCAGCACATCCACTGACTTTACCTTTGCTACAGCCTGAGATGTTCCCAACACCTCTTGAGCAACTGGTGATGAACTCTTCATCACAGAACCAGCTTCTTTCTCCTGCCTTACCACCTCAACTCCAGGCACAGAAGACTGAGACAAAACACCTCTACAAAAGGGTGAATTCCATGCCTTAACAACCTGCCCTAAGGCAGCAACCATCTCACCCAACTGCCATTCTATCAATGACTTCGCCATACTACTAACAACAACAAACATCACAACAAAACAAACAAACCAGTTAGACCAGCTTTAAACAAGGATTCAAACTCCAACTCCAAAATAACACAATAGCTATAATAATAAGGCAATGGGTATCCCGAATCCTCCCCTTTTACATGACATAACAGTCAACACAAACAGGGATATCACAACACCAAGCATATCAAACACATACTTCGATCATGCTTACACCAAACAGCATCCACTTGCAACAACATACTATCCACATAACATACTCATTTCACTTTCATCATGCATTAAACCAACTCACAACATCAGCACAAATCCACATAAGCTCAACCAAGATACATAACCATAAAGCATGCTTGAAAACATCAACAACTTGCTCAGAAACACGTGTTTCAACCAAATTTCAACCGCACAACAAGGTAAACATCAACACACATCACAACAACTTACCGTTTTCCCCAAGCATTCGCAACCTGGCTCTGATACCACCAAATGTAACCCCCTTAACCCGGCCCAGACGATTGACCCGAATTAAGAAAGTCACACGGGGAAAACCAAAGTCAACCTTGATTAACGACCCTTTTTTTCTTTTTAATCTTGTCTAGATGCACGTTAACCTTAGATTTGATCACACAACAACATACTCGAAGATCATAAACATCAGAGATCAAACAGGGACCCAATTGAACAATTTACAACTTTAGGGACCAAATTGTAAATTCTGAAAACTTTAAGGACTTAACCAGATTTTAAGTTACCAACTTAAAATTAATCAGGTTTCATGCTTCTCTGCCAAATTTCAGCTCAAACGGACATCCCAAACTCATACAAATGCACAAACAAGTTTCAGGACCAAAATGCAAACATTCCAAAACATTTAACTGCCACTGTCAGCCCCCAACGGTCACGTGTTCCGAAACAGGCAGAGCCCGTTTCGAAACGCGGGGCCGTTCCGCAACGCGTACCGAAACAGGTGGCTGGCAGAATGCTTTCTGTTTTGAAACGGTGTCTACCGTTTCGGACGCCTGGGCTGATTTAGGGCATCCGTTCCGAAACGGTAGTCCCTGTTCCGAAACGCCCTGCACATAATGCAGAAAAAGACATGCTTAAACACGCAATAGACCATCCGAACATACTCCAAAAGGCACCAAACGTTACCAACATGCAATTCAACATATAAGGGACTTACTTGCATCAACAATTCATCAATATAACAACATATATGAAAAGCCCCAATTCTATAGGCATGCTTCCTACACAAGCAACCATTTAAACACAAAATCTCCAAAACCATCTCATATAAGCCAAAACATGTTCCAACAACATCAACAACATAAAACCATCCTTGTCCGAGCATATACGAACACATAAACATCAACCCAAGAGATTCTACCCCATTGCCTTTATTAACTATAGCTATTCACCGAGACATACATCTCAAATGGAGTCCTCCTTGAATCCCTTGCTTCTCACTGTCCAAACTTCAAGAATCTGCATTGATGGACAAAAAAGAGCGTAAGCACATAATGCTTAGTGAGGAATGCTCAAAACCAAAACACCATCAATGCAGCGAGTCATAAAACCTCTTTGAAAAGCAACTTGATTTGTTTACCAAGCAAAGTTTGAAAACCCCTTTTTCAACAACATGCTTAAACCATGTATTGCTCAAACATGAAAACCAACCCTTAGCTTAGCAAGCTAAGAAAACCTTTTCAAAGCATAATTTGCAAAAACATCCATTTAACCATTCCAGGCATAAACACCATATGCAAAGTTAAATTCAAACCTTGGAAACACTTCCGTTTCATAACATACCTTTCTTATACTTGAAAATCATTCCAAGCAAGAAACCCTTTAAAACCATTTACTCAATCAATCCGACACATGCATTAAACAAAGGCAACTTATGAACCACAACATCATCATCACATGCCCTTTTAAAACAAGTCTTAACAAGACTCCAATGCATTAAAGAGATTTCATGCACACATGCATCATTTACCAAATGATAATCAACACTTGTTCAACTTAACAAGTAAACATGCATTCACAAGCATTAAACACTTTTCATGCAACCATGCATCTTTTCAAGCATCTCATGCTCCTTTATAATCAAGAACATTATATTGGCTTCCAAGTGATCAACCACATCCACTTTTCAACTCAACACCCAATCGGATACGCGGATCACAAGCGTTGTCCCCCACGCTTCATACACACTACCAATCCAAGGTCTCCAAATGGACTTTTAAACACCATTTGACCTCACCATCCTAAGGTTCCCATGTATGGACTTTTAAACACCATACAACCTTTGCTTTTTACAAGGTTCCCATGTATGGACTTTCAAACACCATACAACCTCAACTTTTCCCAAGGTTCCCATGTATGGACTTTCAAACACCATACAACCTCAACTTTTCCAAGGTTCCCATGTATGGACTTTTAAACACCATACAACCTTTGCATTCACCGATTGGTAGTTGTATAACTTCACTAACGAGATCCGGGACACCCTACACAAGATCCACACATGGACTTTACACCACCATTGTGATCTCAACAAGCACAAGGTTCCCATATATGGACTTTTAACCACCATATAACCTTTGCTTAACCAAGGTCCTCGAATGGGCATTCAACCTCCATTATGACCTTAACCATCTCGTTAGGATACTTGAAGGGAGTTTACCGGTTCACTCTTAACCACTCCACCTCCAAGGCGACTTTATTCACGGTGCACCCAATCCTATAGCCGGCTAACTATATCTGATCAAAGAACCAAGAACCACTTACATCACTTGCCAATATAACCAACTTACCACATTAGTCAAATGATTCACATGCATAATCATAATGCAAAACCATCATATACCATCCTCAATCCACTGTTTTAAAGCATTAAACAAAGCCATTAAACATCATGCAACACCATGCATCAAAACCACATTTTCAATGTATAAAACTAAGGATCTCTTACCTTGAGCATCCTTCGCATATGGCTTTCAAAACCAGCATTAAACCATGCTTAAAATATGCTTTCAAAACAGAATATAAACCATGCAAATCACATGCATTGCAACCATCAAACACAATTGCTTTTAAAACCAATTCACAACACAAACCAAGAGCGAAAATCCATATACTTACTCTTGAGCTTAGCAAAGTTGTTTAGACTTAAACTAAGCTCCCAAAACCTTCAAACCTTGGTTTAAAAGCTGAAAACCCAACTTCACTCACCGATACACAAAACAAGGCTAGCCAACAAGCCTTCCAAGCATCCGAAACCTTCCGCAACACCTCTAAAGCTCACGGATCAAACTCCCCTGTTTCAAGCACACAAAAACAGAGGATTAATGCATCATTATGCATTAAAAACACCAGCAACACAACCAAACTCGCTGCTCATCACAAAACCAACATTTCGGCTACCAAACACAACCGAAATCACCTCCAAACACTTCCAAAACTTAACCCAGCCAAGATCCATCACTTCTAACCATTTTTAAACATCAATTAACATCCAAAATGATCACAAACACATCCTTATACCTCCAGGTATAACAGATCATCAAAAACACTCCAAAAACAACCAAAAACTCAAGCCAAACTTAGGAAATTCAACCTATCCGGGATTGCATTGATTACACCTCAACTTCTAATCAATTTAGCATTCATTTAACATCAAAAACACACCTCAAAACCCTGCTTAAACAGATCATACGAAAATTCCACAAAAATCACCAAATCTTGCATTTTAAGCCAAAATCAAGATTCCAATTGAAAAGCCTTTAATAAATCACAAATCAAGGATTGAGAACTTAGGAATTTCAGTAAAGAACTGATAGTTTAGAGGAGAAGGGCGTTCTTACCTCCAAACTTGAGTTTCTCCCTTTTTGGAACCAAAAAGCTTAATGAAACAACTTGCAAATGGTGAGGTTTTGTTGTAGAGATGATTAGGAATCCAAAGAGAATTGAAAAGGAAGATTTGAGTGACAAAATCAGAAGTAAATCTCTGGAGAGAAAGTGTTTGGGTTGAGAGAAAATGAGAGAAAATGAAAATTGGAAGAAAATGGAAAGTTAGTTACAAAATAGTAAAATGATTTCCCTCCACTTTTCTTAAGCTTTAAAATCAGAATTATACATCAAAATATCTTAGAAAAATCTGGAGAAACTCTTTTTGGAATAATAGCTCCTTAAAGATTCAAAGTTTCAACCCTTTATAAAACAATCACGCAACTTTCAAAAATTACATTTTGGTCACTAGCCAAAATGTCACCCTTCCGAACCTCATTTTCCAAAATTGATTTCACAGTTCACTTAATTATATTAAAAGATGATTTTAGAATATTTTTCCATATTTTTAATGCAACCCAAACTAGGCTTTCCTAAATTCACTCTTATATATTCGATCAGCACTTTGACCGAACCGGTCAACGCCCAAAACTTCTGAGCCCAAAACCGGGGCGTTACACAAGGAAACTACGGACCTCATGAACAGACTTAGGAACTTTCCAGTTCATCACCGCCTCAATCTTCTGAGGATCAACACGAATCCCCTCAGCTGAGACCACATGCCCAAGAAACACCACCTCCTTAAGCTAGAACTCACACTTGCTCAGCTTAGCATAAAGCTGATTCTCCAACAAAGCTTGCAAAACAATCCTCAAATGCTCTTCGTGCTCCTCCTCAGTACGCGAGTACACGAGGATATCATCAATGAACACCACCACGAACTTGTCCAGGTATTCATGAAACACACGATTCATCATATCCATGAAAGCAGCAGGAGCATTCGTCAAACCAAACGGCATCACAAGGAACTCATAATGCCCATACCTTGTCCTGAAAGCTGTCTTAGGCACATCCACATCCTTCACCTTCAACTGATAATACCCTGACCTCAAGTCAATCTTAGAGAACACAGCTGCTCCCCGAAATTGATCAAAGAGATCATCAATCCTCGGCAAAGGATACCGATTCTTGATAGTCAACTTGTTCAGCTGACGGTAATCAATGCACATTCTCATAGTGCCATCTTTCTTCTTCACAAACAAGACCGGTGCTCCCCAAGGTGACACACTCGGCCGGATGAAACCACGATCAAGCAACTCTTGCAACTGCGTCTTCAGCTCCTTCAGCTCCTTAGGTGCCATTCTATAGGGAGTAATGGACACAGGAGTTGTATTCTCATACAGCTCAATTCCAAACTCCACCTCGCGATTAGGAGGTAAACCAGGCAACTCCTCAGGAAAAACACCAGGAAACTCTTTCACAACCCTGATATCTAGCACCCTCAACTCCTTAGAGCTAGGATTCATCACAAAAGCTAGATAAGCTTCGCAACCTTGCCTCAGCATCCTACTCGCCTCCAAGGTAGACACCACATTGGCAAGAAACTTCATATTCTCACCAACCACAACAACTTCATAATCATCCGCAAGCTTCAGCGAAACTCGCTTATTCTCACAATCTACCACAGCACGATGCTCAGCAAGCCAATCCATACCAAGGATCACATCAAAACCATAAAAGGGAAACTCCATAAGATCAACATGAAAAACATGTTCTTGAACAACCAAGGGACACCTTCTATAAAGCTTTCGAGTCACAACAGTTTCACCAAAAGAACTAGTGACACGAACACCAACATCCAAAGACTCAACAGGCAAACCAAGCAATTCAGCATGCTCACGCAAAATGTATGAATGCGTAGATCCAGAATCAATCAAAGAAAGCAATGACAAGGATTGCAAAGTAAAGGTACCTGCAATCACATCCGCATCATTCCTTCCCTCACGCTGAGCATACACCCTAGCTTGGCCTCCACCTTCAGGCTGAATAGCCACAACATGGGCTACTCCACGACCACCTTCCTCTCGCCTCTGGAAATTACCACGGCCGCGCCCACGACCTCTCTGTGGTGCAGCAACAACAGGAGCACGCACCTGATCACCAGCCAACCTCGGACAATCTCGCCTCAAGTGGTCTGCGGATCCACAATTCCAACATCCATTACCAGCTGCCGCTACAGGAGCTTGCACCTCTCTCACAGCACGAGGACAGTCACGCTTCATGTGACCACGTGAACCACAGATCCAACAAGCACTAGGATCAGCTCTAGCGTTGCCTCCTCTAGCAGGTGCACCACCACCTCTCTTAGCTGAGGACTGATACTTCTGATCACGTCCCCTCTTGTTCCGTCCACCTCCGGAACTAAACTCAGCAGCTCTCTTGCCAGAACTAGCTCCAGCACCTTTCGCAGATAAACCCAAGTTCATCTCAATGTCCTTGGCTCGGCCCACCAACACATCAAAATCATCATACTCAGTGGCCAGCACATACATTTTCACATCCGTCACAAGACCATAACGGAACCTCTCGCACCTTGCTCGCTCATCAGGTATCAGCTCAGGTGCATACTGACTGAGTCGCACAAACTGTACCTCATACTCAGCCACACTCATGCTCCCTTGGGTAAGAGACATGAATTCACGCTTCTTCTCATCAAGATATCTCACTCCAAGATATCTCTGCTTGAACACATTCTGAAAGAATGTCCAAGTCACATCAGCTTCAACCATTCCAGCTATAGTGGTCGTCCACCACGTATACGCATCGTCCTGCAGCAAGGACACAACACAACCCAGCTTTTGCACATCCGTGTAGCTCATCTGACCCAAGATTCGCTTGGTACTCTCTAGCCAAGCTTCAGAACTCTCAGCTGACATACCTCTGAACTCAGTCCCACCAAGACTGCGCAGACGCTCCAAAGGTAGTCTAACTCCAGCATCTCCCTGATGCCCAGCTCCTTGAGCTCCAGCTACTGCTGCTCGAAAAGCACCCGCAATAGCTTGTACCAACATAGACATATCAGGCATAGCTTGCCCCTGACCAACCTCTGGTCCAGCAGCTCCAGCACCAGCTGCAGCTTCAGCTCTTTCTCTCTCAGCACCACCACCAGGTGGAGGAGGAGGTAACACCGCACTACCCATGTTCTCCTCGTTCTCATTCTCATTAGGAGCCGTAGCTCGCACACTACCTCGTAACTCTCTACGTGGTGCCATACTATTACCATGCAATCACAATGCAAATAAAACAAAGTCAGGCCCAGCAAGGTAAGCAATCCAAGTATTCAAGCTCAATTTCATTCAAAATCAACATCATTTCATTAGCTTCGATTTGGCAATGGGTACCCACATCATGCTACATCACAGCACACAACTCAATTGCATCCAAATCACAAGCCACTAAACATGCTTTCGAACAACAAGCATACAAGGCAAACATACTTCAATCATGCATACATTCACTCCCAATTACTCGAGAACTCAGCTCTGATACCACCAAATGTAACCCCCTTAACCCGGCCTAGACGGTTGACCCGAATTAAGAAAGTCACACGGGGAAAACCAAAGTCAACCCGAAAGTTAACCTTGATTAACGACCCTTTTTTTTTCTTTTTAATCTTGTCTAGATGCACATTAACCCTAATTGTGATCACTCAACAACATGTTCAAAGATCACAAGCATCAGAAATCAAACAGGGACCCAATTGAACAAATTACAACTTTAGGGACCAAATTATAATTTCTGATAAATAGGAGGACTTATCCCGAATTAAAGTTACCAACTTGAAATTAGTCAGATTTCATGCTTCTCTGTGAAATTTCAGCTCAAAAGGACTTCCCGAACTCATACAATTGCACAAACAAGATTCAGGACTAAAACGTAAACAATTCAAAACATTTAACTGCCAATGTCAGCCCCCAACGGTCACCCGTTCCGGAACAAGCAGACCCCGTTTCGAAACACGGGCCGTTTCGCAACGCGTACCGGAACACGGGCTGACAGTAGCCAAACTGTTCCGGAACGGTCTCTCCCGTTTCGGACACCTGGGTTTGTTTAAGGCACCCGTTCCGAAACGGTAGGTACTGTTCCGAAACGCCCTGCACAGATTGCCCCAAAATGCACACTTAAACATGCAATTAACCATCCAATCATGCTCCAATTACCACCAAACTTTACCAACATGCAATTCAACATATATGAGACATACATGCATCAACACTTCAGCAAAATAACATCATATGCAAAAAGCCCCAAATCTATAGGCATGCTTCCTACACAAGCAAACCATTCAAGCATAAACTTCTACTTCAAGCATGTAAAGGCCAAACTCAAAAACCAGCATTCTCAACAACATTCAACATACTTAGGGAGTTCAAAACCTCTCCCAAAACATACACATAGGTCCCCCATTGCCAAATTACCAAAAGCTAAAATGTACTTAAAAAACCCTTCCATACTTTGAGCTTTACTTTCACTTGAATGCTTGCCCTCCTTGCTGCCCTCAAGGTACTCTAATGTTCTGCATTATTGATTTAAGAAAACGAAAGAGAGCGTAAGCAAAAGCTTAGTGAGGAATGCTCAATAAAACCATTCAATAATGCATTTATAAAACACTTTATAAATCATGCTTCAAATCAACATTTACACATGCTCAAAAGCATACTTTAAACAAGCATCTCATGCTTCATATCATAACATGTCATATTGGCCACAAGTGATAAATTCCATTTCTTTAAAACAAGTTCATCAACTTTCACCCCAAGGACTTTTAAACACCTTGGCCCCAAGGACTTTTAAACACCTTGGCCCCATGGACTTTTAACCACCATGGAATGGACCACACAAGGACTTTTAACCACCTTTGTGTCCGTATCAAGTTTCACCCCAAGGACTTTTAAACACCTTGGCCCCAAGGACTTTTAAACACCTTGGCCCCATGGACTTTTAAACACCATGGCCCCATGGACTTTTAAACATCATGGAAAGGATCACACAAGGACTTTTAACCACCTTTGTGTCCGTAGCAAGAATCATCCAAGGACTTTTAACCACCTTGATGTTCTTGAGTAAACAAGGCTCACTCAAGGACTTTTAACCACCTTAGTGACCTTAACCTTTTCAAAACATCACTTGCCAATATACATCATCATCATCAATTTATCCACTGTTTTAAAGCATTAAACCAAGCCATATTCATCATGCATTTAAAAGCATCAAACCACATTTAAACAATGTTCAAAAACAAAGAACTCTTACCTTGAGCTTCCTTCAACATATGGCTTACAAAAACAGCATTAACCATGCTAAATCATGCTTTCAAAACAGAGTTTAAAACATGCAATAAACCACATTGCACAACAAACAAATCATGGCCACCACTAGAGAGTATTTTCGAAAACTTACACTTGAGCTTAGCAAAGTTGTTTAGACTTAAACTAAGCTCCCAAGACATTGGTTTCAAAGCCGAAAACCCAACTTCACTCACCGATTCCACTTTGCCACTTGCCGAAGCACCAAATCAAGCTTCCGGATCAACAACTCTTGGATCCAAAGATGCCTCCCCTGTTTTAACACATCAAAGCAGAGGATTAATGCATCATCATGCATTAATTGCTTCAATGAAAGCACCTAAACTCGCTGCTCTCATCCAACCTCCATTTTCGGCCACCAAACACAACCGAAAATGCATCCAAACCACTTCTCAACAAAGCCCAGCCACAAACCATCAAAACCAAACATCTATTAACATCATTTAACATCTAAAAAGAACCTATTAACATCCTTATACCTCCAGCAACATCAGATCCACAAGATCACCTCAAAAACAATCACGAATCACAAGCTAAACTTAGGAAACTCAACCTATCCGGGATTGCATTAATCAAAACTCAATTCCTTATCAATTTAGAGTCCAAATAACATCAAAAACACATCTCAAATCACAGATTTAACAGATCAAACGAAAATCATCAAAAATCACCAAATCTTGCATTACAAGCCAAGATCCAATTCACCACTCAAAAGCCTTTAATAAAACATCAATTAAGGATTGAAAACTTAGGAATTTCAGTAAAGAACTGATAGTTTAGAGGAGAAGGACGTTCTTACCTCCAAACTTGAGTTTCTCCTCTTTTTGGAATCAAAAACCTTGATGAATCAAGTAGCAAATGATGAGGTTTTGTAGATATGTTGATTAGGAATCAAAAGAGAGTTGAAAGGAGGGATTTAGGTGAGAAAATCAGAAACAATTTTCTGGAAAGAAAGTGTTTGGGTTGAGAGAAAATGAGAGAAGGAAAATAGAAAGTTAGTTATCAAAATAGCCAAAATGGCTTTCCCTCCACTTTTGATATGTTTTAAAATCAGAATAAATCTCAAAATATCTTAGAAAAATCTGGAGAAACTACTTTTGGAATAATAGCTCCTTAAAGATTCAAAGTTTCAACCCTTTATAAAACAGTCACCAAACTTTCAAAAATTACATTTTGGCCACTAGCCAAAATGTCACCCTTCCAAAACTCATTTTCCAAAATTGATTTCACAGTTCACTTAATTATATTAAAAGATGATTTTAGAACATTTTCCCATATTTTTAATGCAACCCGAACTAGGCTTTCCTAATTTCACCTTTTTAGATTCGACCAGCACTTTGACCAAACCGGTCAACGCCCAAAACTCCTAAGCCCAAAACCGGGGCGTTACAATACCATCGGATAGCAGACCCAAATAAACTGTCTTGGAAGCAATAAATCAGTAATTTCTCGTTTTTTAAATGTGATGACATTTTCCTACATTACATGGTCAAATGTGCCAATGGGCTTGTAGTTACATTATACTTTTCAAATTCAGGGGCCTTGAACTTTGGAAGCAAATGTATGTATGCAAAAACATGAATGCAGCTGAAGGATCATCAATTCTATTAAAGTGTTGCTCTAGGTGAAGCTTTCATTGGATGAAGAAGGTCCTACGAATATGTATCGGCCTGAGCACTCATTTCTTTGATCAACCTTTGAAGCCTTGGTCCTACCTTCCCTATCGATAGGCGAAGAAATGTAGCTTCCTGACGTCACATGCTTAGCTACGTCTTTAATTTTGGATGTGATGTTCTTATCAAACTCGTTGGGTCCATTTGACGTTGCCCCTAAGTTGAGTAGACCAAAGATCATTTTTCAAATTATGCTTGGTTGGACCGTCGAAGTGGTCTTTTTGCTCTTGCGACCTTTGGTATTCTTCTTGGTGTTGAGCATACTTCGATGTTTCCTCTGCGTGATCATTCGATAAATTCTCATTGTTTATGCGTTGTCTTCCTCCCTTAGGTACCTTCCATCCATGACTTAAGCTTTTTCTGATTGAGCAACATGCTTTGGAATCGACCCCCTCCAAATATGGGATGTATGCAAAAAATAAATATGCCACAAAAACAAAATATAACTTACACAAAAAGGTTAGTTCTTTAAAAAAAAATAGAAATAAAACCTAAAAGATCCAAAAGCATTTAATTGCATGATAATTCTGGGCAGCCATTCCAACATTCCAGGATATGTCTCCACAGATTATTCTTGCGACTTTGACCAGACTCAACACCCTAGGCTTTCTGCATGGCTCTATTGGGGTAGGCTCTAAACTCTCAAACTTGGTTCGGTTCTAAAAGGGTACTTGAGTTGTCCTTGATGTCCCCTATTGAGGGTAGCAAGACCCCCGATTCTCACCCATTATAGGCTTCAAACGAATCGAGTTCAACTCAGGAGAACACACCACCGATGCCTTCTCGAAGAATCAATATTCTTACGAAGACAAGGGAATGAGTCCCGAAGGTACTTGCTAGGCTCATACGAAGAATCAATATTCTTACATGAGCAAAGCGTGTTCCCTCCACTTAAACGAACGAGACAAAGCTGGGGTATAGAGCTTGGAATTAAGTCTTAAATGCGTAAAATATAGTTATATTCATTTAAACAGACAAATAAATTGAATCCATTATGAACTTGCAAATTCCATTAGTTTAAAAAAAAAAACTTTTTGAAAACCATTTAAAATCAATTTGTGGGCTGACCCTCTTTTGTTTTTATTTTTAAAAACAAAAACATGTCCCCAACAGAGTCGCCAAGCTGTCACAACCCCTTTTTTAGGAGGCTTCGAATTTTTAGAAAACTTAAAAAAAAAACACGAAGTCGCCACCAACCTTTTTTGAAAAGTGTGTTTGGATCACTTTAAAACGAGATTATTTAATAAAACGTTCTGTTTTAATAAAACAACGGTTTTGGTCTACGAAAACCAGAAAACAGGTACGGGGTCAGTTACGTGTGGGGAAGAGTTAACACCCCCATGTCGCCCAAAATTGGTACCTAACTGATTTTAAAATTGTTTTCAAAAACTAGAATTTGCAAGTTTGAAGGTTCGATTTATTTGTTCGTTTAATGAATATCAAACTATTTTAATGGTCATATCGCTCGGGAGATGAACTTTAATCACCGCCAACATTTCTAGCGCTAACCCGTCATTTCCGTTTGATAAGATACCACATTAAATTAATTTCACTTTTCAAGCAGCATGGAAATTCAATGTGTTGAGCATTTTATATTTATTCTAAGTTCGATTATTTAAAAATCCTAAAAAGTCTAAATCTTTTATTCCTAGTTAAAGGTTTAAGTTTGCTTAAGTGTGTCTTATTTTTGTGAAGTAAATTTTTCTTCAAGCGTGTATCTATCTAAGCTTTTAGAACCTAGCCCTAAGTTTCAACCTATTTCTAAAGAACAAACAAGTAACTCAAATTTTCTTTTGTGTTTTACTTTTTATTGTTTAAAAAAAACCATTTATTTTTCAAACAAAGACCCTTCCTTTACCTTTTTAATTTTTTTAGCATTTCCATTTTATTTTTTTTTATTTCAAAAAGAGTTTCTCTTTAAAGACTTTTTTTTATTTTTTTTAAAAGCTTTTCTTTATACTTTTTCAAACTTTTATAATAAACCTTATTTTAAAATATTTTTCTTTATACTTTTTCAAACTTTATTTCTCCTAAATTCTAAACTTTTATTTAAAACCTTGTTAAAAATTTATTTTCTTTTGTTTTTATGAAAACTTATTACTTACCTTTTTTATTTAAAAAAAATCTTTATTGTTATGAATATTTATCTATGTGGATGTCTATCATGATTAGAACTTTATCAAAGGAGTTTGATTTATTTATTATTAGGAATATCATCTCTATGAATTATAGTTTAATGTATTATGTACTTCTTATGCCTATAAATAGATGATTCATTGAAGGCATTGCATACAAGTTTATATTTGAGAATAATACAAATCTCTCTCTTTCTCTCATCTCTTTGTTCTTCTTGTTCTTATTCTTGTTCTTCTTTATTTTATTCATAACACGTTATCAGCACGAGTTCGCTCAGAAGATTTTGGTTAAAGATCAAGTTTCATCTTCCCTTTAATTTGACGCGTAAACATGAATTTGGTGAGAATCATTGGTATTTTTATAATCATTCTAAATATAAAGGAAGTATATTATGATTCATCGTTTTGTTTATATATTTCATGATTTAAGGTTTGATTTTTTTGTTAGTATATTATGATTTTTTTATATAGTTATGATTGTATATATAATCGAATTTGGTATGATTATATGTTATCATTTGATTAAAACCTATATATAATGTATTAGTTATTAGTAATGTTGACAGATAAATAAATAATTTTAAGTTTCATGCCTTTATCTATTTATTTATTTATGAAATGATTAGATTTGTTATAAAAATAACATACAATTATATCAAATGTCTATTTATTATTGACAATGCCAACATTTTCTTATGAAAAAGAAGATATGTGTTTTTGGTTGTTTAATGATTGACGTTTATAGTTTGTAACTTAAAGTTTTGTTACATGATAACATATTATTTTATATTTGTGCATTATTAGAGATGCGATCATTAAGTAGTAATATTATTAATTTGTTTAATTTGATTTATATCTCATTTTATGCTTGGTTTATAATTAGGGATTTCAATTCGCAAAAAGTGGTCCAATTTCATACTATAATTGATTAAGACATATATAGATTTTAACATATCTAGCCAAGCAAATTTTGAACACATTTATTTTTGTTGGTTAAATCATTTTTTTCTTGTTTCTTATAATTAAAGATCAAATTTTATTTATGTTATTCTATAGATAAAAGTTGGTATTTTTAACCATGTTTTGAGTTTTACATGTATTTAAACGGCTTGAAAAGATATGTGATATAAAGGGACTATGAGAAGCTATCTCGGTCATATGCTATGTCTTCATTGTCCACGAGAGAAAAATCAATATCGGTAAATATTGGTTTTATTTTTTCTTTATATTATCATTTTAAAGTGCGATAAATCATGATGATTTTGAATTTTCAAGAAGATTATTATAAAGTCTATATTTACTCGAAAGCAATATTTCTTCTTCGTCGAAAAATTTGACCATAGACTTCTCCCAATTTCAAGTTACGAAAATTCGTCTTGATCCAAAAAGTTTTACGGGAGGCATTCCCTGAAGTGAATGCAAAGCATGATGTTTATTCCATACGATTATCAATGATGGGGCATTCCCTGAAGTGAATGCAAGCATGATGTTTATTCCATGCGATTATTGGAATCGTTTCATTCCCTGAAGTGAATGCAAACATGATGTTTAAAGAACCCTGTGGACAGGTTTAACAATGCCGCGTACGAGGATTAAATCTTTGTTCTCTGCGATAAGGATATGTGAAAAAGTTTCAAATGCCCACTGGCTCTACTCCATTCCCTGAAGTGAATGTGAGATTATATTATGGAAGAAATAAAACCCACATTAGAAGTTGTGGTCGTGATCGAGACTATGAATATAGACATGAAAAATATGATCATTTTAAGAATACTTCAACCCACTGGTAGTGAGGTTATAAGGATGACAAGAGTGATAAAGATCATTCTATTGAAGTAAAACTCTTCTTATTACCAATGTGATGTTATAAACCATTGGTCTCGTACGTGTTGTACGTTGAAAAATTAAGAATCATTGAATGATAAAGGAAAGGAAATAGAAGCAAATTTTGTTTGCGAAACATGAAGAAGATGATATTGATCCAACTTTATTTGGACATTGTTGGTCCAACTCTTTTGGACGCTGTTGATTTTCTTATAGCCCTCGAAAGAAATAAATCATCTTCTAATTATTCTCATAACTTTGAAGAGAATTATTTATTTATTTTTATTTATTTTACTTTACGTTTATTTATTTTACACACATTAATTATTTACGTTTTATATTTATATTTATATATTATGATATTTATTTATTTTGTTTAACATGATTACTTGTCAAATACAATCTATAGTGACGATTTATGCTCAAAATAAGCATAAAATATATTTTCCCATTTAAATGCAAGGGAATAATGTGAGTACTATATCTCAAAGTACTGAAAATATTGATGCTCTAGAAGAGCAATAAATTCTTGAGAGAAAGCACATTATGAAAAGTACAGAATTGCGAATATTGCAATAATTACCGCTAATGGTAATAATATCGTCACCACTATAAGTGGAAATTTTAAGAGAGCCATATGAGTTTGCAAAATATCCTCTTGAAAATTATAGATAACATATGTTATTAATTGGCATTTGAAATAAGCCAATATGGATATAAGTTCTGGTAGCCAAAAAGTCAGTTGAAAGCTCTAGGAGAGCTATATATTGCTACCAAAAGATAATTTCAATTGAAAGCTCCGAAAGAGCTAAATATATTCCTATATAAAGGAACAATTTTGATGGTCGTACTAGACATGTATGAGTGAGATTGAATTACATGTTATGGTAAACAAGAAGTTTACAAATTCAGAGATATATGCACACATATATATAGTTGGCATGATCGGTTAGACCATCCTGATCAATAATGGTGTAGAAATTATTGAGATTTACATGCACATGTATTAAAGGAATGGATTAAATTCCACTTATTAAAGAACGTGAAGTTCTTGTGTTGCTTAAAGGAATTGATTAAATTCCACTTACTAAAAGAACATGAAGTTCTTGTGTTGTTTGTTCTCAAAGGATATAGATGATCCCACTTACCAAAAGAATTAGAACTTAAAGTTCTTGTACTGAAGTTAAGACTGTGTGTCTTGCATATCTGAACGAAATATGGGCCTATATATCCACAAATGTGGAAAGTTTTATATGATTTTAGTAGATGCATCTACATTGTTTTATCGACTTACAACCAGAAGTTTGTGAGATTGATTCTAAAAAGATTTAGATTATGTAGTTAGACTATTCGTCTTGAAAAGCTAGTGGGTTTATATTTTAGGCTATATCAGTTGTTACAAAGCCTATTGATTGTGAAAAATATAGTTTAGCAAAATTTCAATTGGATGCCTCCTATTTAATAGCTAAACTATGAGAACAAAAGAGTTATTATTTATATGGT
Source organism: Hibiscus tridactylites (assembly GCA_958450335.1). Lineage (NCBI taxonomy): Eukaryota > Viridiplantae > Streptophyta > Magnoliopsida > Malvales > Malvaceae > Hibiscus > Hibiscus tridactylites. Next base: position 53,310,661 of record OY288286.1, on the reverse strand, counting down.
GTTTCCATATAGCAACACTTATACGCATCAAGCCAACGAGTTATAATAAACTCCCCGTTATGATTGGTTTTTGGTCAGAAACCATACATTTCCCATTTTATGATTTTTGAATGTGCGATATGAATTGCTCCACCACAACGCACAAAATGGGTAAATAAAAAGGGTTGAGAATATATATTGATTACGATTCTCCTTTTAAGTTTAAATTCTTAAACCTTAATTGGAGAATCATTTATGACATGATTTTTCTTAACATTAGGGGGAGATAATAATCAGTTGGATAGAGGAAAATGAATTATCATTATCTAGATCCTCGTTTATGAACTAGAAGTTCATAAGATAATTCATGTTATTACATGTCAACTGCCAGACATATTTAAATTACATGTTAGAGTGAAAGAATGTAAATCATGCCTAAAGCATGATAGTTGAAATGGTTCCAATGATCAAAATTCTCGTAAATAGAAAGTAATATAAGATGGTCATATATTGGAGGCGGGTGCTCCTGAAGAGACCCAAGACATAACAAATAATAAAACTCTATAAGAGTTTCAGGTACCTGAAATAAAGATTGAAATCTTGAAGAGATCTCGACGAGTTATGTCTTTATGAGAATGGAACTAGAAAATTGGAAAGTTGTCGACAACGATTTTATAAACAATTTTACATAAAATACTTCTATAGAAGTAAAGAAAGAAATTGAGGATCTTGTATAAAATCTATCCAGAAGTATAGATATTGAATTGGCCAATGTTGAAAGACGCTTTGAACTTCTAAAATAAAAGTATTTGGACCAGTAGTCCAAACACCTAAAGGTGTAATGCAAGTGAGGCACAAATAAGTAGTCGTAAATACGACTTGAACTATGATTTATGAAAAGTTTTAATTACTTTATGGTGGATGCAATTACTTTGGCAGTTTTGAAAATTTTACATGCGTCTAATTATTTGTGGATCCATATTTATCCTTGAAGGATCTAAAATGCTATAAGCATTTGGAAATTTATGAGGAAATTTATTTAGACATGTCTCATGAATATTTTGGCGCATTTGATATAATCGCCTTAGTGAATACTAATTGAGAAAATACTATAAGAATGATCAGATTTCCTTATGTATTTTATAAAGGAGTTTGGATCAAGATCCATTATGATAATTTTAGAACTCTTAAAGAGCTTCAAATTGGAAAATCATGAAGTACTTTCAATACAAGTACTTGAATCTTGACATCAAGTTTATCTCGACCTGAAGATCGAGCATTTTTATATATTTCTTTTATCTATGAATAGACATAAGCTGAAAGAATCTTAAAGAAGATTCAATATGAATAGAGCATATCTATTGAGTATCCCAATAGTTGTAAGATTGTTGGATGTGAATAAAGATAATTATATCTTTTCTTGGTCTTGAAGCACTATATATTAGTTGGTCAAGAAATATCTATGAATATACAAAGATCATTACATTTAGATCTTCAAACATTCGTTGATGCCTCCTCAAATGTCGTATAAAAAATTGTTATGCACGAGGCAAGCCAAAAAATGTGTTTGGCTAAGACTATTGACCCAACATATCCAAAAGATATGTGGATTTACTTTTACAAGATATGATAAAATCTATCTTGTGTGAAGATAACGCAAGATGTATATCTCAGTTTGAAAGTGGATACATCGTGGAACATATTACTCCAAAGTTTCATCCCTCACGATCTTTAGAAAAATGATATTCAAGATTAAATTATGAAGATTCAAAGATCTTCTGTGATGTTTGCATGAGGGGGAGTAAATACGCGTTGCACTCTTTTTCCCTTAACCAAGGTTTTGTCTCAACGGGTTTTCCTGGTAAGGTTTTTAATGAGGCAACATGTTATGCGTATCAAAGATGTGTGTACTCTTTTTCCTTCACTAAAGAATTTTTTTCCCACTGGGTTTTATCTTAGTAAGGTTTTAACGAGGTGCATTATCTTCATAGACATCCAAGGGGGAGTGTTATGAATATTTATCTATGTGGATGTCTATCATGATTAGAATTTTATCAAATTAGTTTGATTTATTTATTATTAGGAATATTATCTCTATGAATTATAGTTTAATGTATTATGTACTTCTTATGCCTATAAATAGATGATTCATTGAAGGCATTGTATACAAGTCTATATTTGAGAATAATACAAATCTCCCTCTTTCTCCCATCTCTTTGTTCTTCTTGTTCTTATTCTTGTTCTTCTTTATTTTATTCACAACATTATTTACTTTTTCTTTATTTAAAAAAACCTACCTAAACAAACTTACTTAACCTCTTTTATTATTAAAACTAAATTTCAAGAAAAAACTCTTTATTTATTTTTTTACAAATCAAGCCCCTTTTATTTTCCACCTATGAATTATTAAATCCCTAAATTTTAGTTTTTATTAAAAACAACATTAATTCATTTTTATTCCTACATTAAAAAACACTTTTAAAGTTCAATTATTTTATTTCTAAAGATAAAAAATTCGTAAACAATATTTTTAAAGCATGCAATTTCTTTTAAAGATTAAACTAAAAATTAATCGAAAATTTAGAATGAAAGCATTACCGAAATCACGAAACGATTTTCCAACTTCAAGAACACAACCTAAAATCCACACAAAGACAAACACAAAAATTCAACCAAGAACAAGTATAAAAATTACTAAAAAAACTAAAAAGAAAATAAAGGAATTTTACCGAAAAGAAGAACGAATAACTTGGATATGAACTTCTCGAAACGCACCCAATTACTTCTGGAAAATTGCCCTCAAGCTCGAACTTCAACTCCAAAATTTCCAGCAACTCTTGAGAATTTTTTTAAGAATTTTTCGGAATTCTTTTCTAAGCTTTTTTTTTGCTTTTTCTAGTGTATTTTTTCTTGAATTTGGTGTAGAACAAAGGGGGTGAAGGGGTATTTATACAAGCTCTTGAACTTGAAAATCAAGCTAACTTTGGATTTCAATCCCCAAATTGGAGCCAAAACCAGACAAGGAACTTGATTCTCGGCAAATCCCCTCAAACTCCATCCGATTTGGTTCAAAAATGAAGTTGAATTTCCCCTTGATTCGAGCCTAGGGTTTGACCATTTGTTTCAGTTTTTTGCATATTTCGGTGACCACAGTAGACGGCGACGAGCGACGTTGATGCTGTTGGGTCGGTGGCGGCGAGACGCGTCGACCGACACCAATGGCTACGGCAGCCATGGCCTTAAGACGGCGGACGACCACCAACAGTGGCGCCATGCTGGAGTTTTGGGTGAACCAGCCCGCACACGCGTTCACACGCGCCAGGCGCGTGACGCGCACTGGTTACCCTTTTTTTACCTTTTATTTTTTGTTGTTTTTCTTTACTGCTTTTTTGCTTTTTTGTTGTTTTTTTCATTTATTATATTTTTGCTGTCATTTTTATTCCCTATTTTCTACATTTATTATTTTCTTTATTATTACTCAAATGGGTTTAAAAGGTGGGCTTTTGCATTCCAAGGCGGGATTATCATTATTTTTTCAAGGTGCACTTATCATTATTTTTTGAAATGTTTTTTTTAAATGGGCCTTTTGGGACGGATTTTTTTGGTTTGTTTTGATTTTAGAAGGGGCCTTTTATTATTTTAAGAAAATGGTTTATTATTATTTTTTTATAATTATGGTGTGTGAAAATCTAGTGACAACAGGAGGCTATAGAAGGGCACGACCCAGGAAGAACATTGAGGACACATGAGGCAGTTACAAGAGAGACAAGGAAGAACTAATGCCACATCGAGGAATGAGAGAGAGAAGAATTCCAACAGCATTAACCAATTTTGTTTTATCTTAAATTGCTTAGTCTATAAGTAATGGTTGAATTTGATTGTATCGGGTGTGAAAAACCTGAGAACTTTTCTCTGAATTATCAAAATTCTCCTTCCTCTGTATTTCTTCAGAACATTCCTAACAAATTGGTGCTTTCATTGTCCACTGAGCTATGGTGAACAATACCGAAGCCATTAAAACACTCCAAGAAACTTCCACTCGCCATGATCAAACCCTGACTGAGCATCAAACGATGGTGGTTGAAAACACGCAAACACTCTAGGCCATGCTGCGTAAACTCACCACTCTCTCTGAACAACTGGGTCAACCCGCCCAGTCTACTGTTGTTCAGGAGAAGTCTAGTGACACTCAGACACTCTGTGGCAAAGGCAAACTCCGTCCTGATAATGACGATGGTTTTTCGTTCTCGCCAAAACCTATTTCAGTAGAGCTTCCCCCGTTCACTGGCGACGACCCGAAAGAATGGATAGCATCTGCATAGGATTTTTTCAAGTTTTATGGAACTGAGGATCATCATAGAGTGAGTATGGCATCCTTTAAAATGGACGAGGTGGCTAAGAAGTGGTTTCGTTGAATGCAACGCCAGAAGGTCAGGTTACCAAGCTAACTCAGACGTCGATGGTGGCTGACTATCAATCTCGCTCAAGGATTTGGTGTTGCTCACAACCAACTTGTCGGAGCTGTTCCTTACCCGGTGTTTTATTTCAGGTCTCCGATTAGACATTAAACACTAAGTGTTGGCGGCTAGGGTTACGTCCATGACAGAAGTGATGGCCTTAGCCCGTTTTCAAGAGACCCATTTGAATGAAACCAAACAGTCAATGGGTCGTGGTTTTGGGCCAAACAACCTCCACTTTTGCCCACTCCATCGGTTCAACCTCTAGGCCCTAAGACCTTTCCAGGCAGACCACCACCTCTCGAGAATGTTCCTCACTCTCCTTCATTTGGTTTCCCACAACCACGCAAGCTCTCAGCCGCCGATGTTCAAGCTCGCGGAGATAAAGGGCTTTGTTTCTATTGCGATGCAAAGTTTGTGCCTTGTCATCGCTGCAAGGAACCACATTTTTTTTGCTTGATGATGTAGTAACAATCGAAGCCACTAAAGACATTGTCATCGAGTCGACTCTATTGGCTCAAGATTCAGACCCCCTGAACATTCCTTGGTCTCTCTCAACGCCCTCACCAGTTGTTACACTCCGAACACACTCCGCTTCACCGAAAACATCCATGGTAATTCGGTGAAGATTTTAATTGATGGGGGCAGTACCCACAACTTCGTGCAAGCTAGGGTTGCCAAATTTCTTGGACTGAACGTGACCGCCACACCTAATTTCCGAGTTTTGGTCGGAAACGGCGATAAGCTTCATGCGGAAAGATGTGTTCACGACTTGTTCTTCACGGTTCAAAACACTATGGTCACTACATATTTCTATGTTCTTCCCCTGGAAGGAACTGAAATGGTCTTGGGCGTGGCTTGGTTAGCAACGTTGGGGGATTTCTCTAATCTGACGTTACAATTTTAGTTTGAGAATACTATCTATAGTTGGAAAGACGACGGTGATCCGGGACCAACACCCATCCAACTCCAGAGTTTGCGACGCCTGCACACAACGGGCTCAGTAGCTGCTTTTTATCAGATGCAAATACAGGTGCTCCGGTAACTGACCCACCACCCGAATCACCGGATATGCAAGCTCTTCTTCACAAGTTTCAATCCATCTTTGCAACGCTTGATGGTCTTCCACCCTCCCGTCCAACCGACCATGCCATTCATCTTATTCCCGAGGAAAAACCTGTAAATGTCCACCCCTACAGATACCCTCATTTTCAAAAGGCTGAGATTGAACGTCAAGTAGCTCACATGCTCGAATCTCAGTTAATTCAACGGAGCACTAGAACCATTCTCCTCTTCTGTGTTATTGGTGAAGAAAAAAGACGGCACATGGCGGTTCTGTGTTGATTATCGCGCTTTGAACGCGATCACGATTAAAGATAAGTTCCCTATTCCGACTGCCGATGAGCTTTTTGATGAATTGAGTGGTGCACATTTTTTTTCTAAGTTGGATCTCTTGGAAGGTTATCATCGGATACGTGTTCGGTCGGAGGATGTTCCCAAAATGACATATCATACCCACGAGGGTCATTATGAATTTCGGGTGATGCCCTTCGGTTTGACGAACGCCCCTTCCACCTTTCAATCGACAATGAATGTGATTTTTCAGCCCTTCCTCTGCAAATTTGTCTTGGTTTTCCTTGACGATATCCTCATCTACAGTTGTACTTGGGTTGATCATCTGAGTCACGTTCGACAAGTTTTTGAAGTTTTGCAGCAACATGGATTCGTGGCCAAACGTAACAAATGCAGTTTTGGTCAATGTTCTGTCGAGTATTTGGGCCATGTGGTGTCTTAAGAAGGACTGGCTGTTGATCTGAGCAGAGTTATGGCTATCACAACTTGGTCGGAACCCACCACTATCCAAAACATGCGAGGTTTTCTGGGCATCACAGGGTATTACCGAAAGTTCATAAAATGATTTGTTTTTTTTGGCTGCTCTCTTATCTGATTTGTTACGCAAATGAGAGGTCTTTGAGTGTATGAGCGCGCACGGGCAGCTTTTCAGTAGTTTAAACCGGTACTCTGTTCACCTGTTGTTATGGGATTACTCAATTTCTCCAAAGACTTTGTAGTCGAGACAGACGCTTCAGGGGTGGGTATTGGCGTGGTATTGACCCAAGACAAGAAACCCTTGGAATACATCAGTCAAAAACTCAGCTCCAGAATGCAAGGGGCCTCTACATATCACCGGGAAATGTTCGCTATTACACAAGCGGTGCAAAAATGGAGACAATACCTCTTGCGCCGACGTTTTACCATTCTCACCGATCAACAATCCCTCTAAGAGCTTAATCAGCAGACTATACAAACTCTTGAACAACAAAAATGGCTCTCTAAACTCGTAGGATATAACTTTGACATTCGTTATCGACCGAGCAAATCGAATGTAGTTGCGGATGCTCTGTCGCGCGAAGCACATTCCAGTTTCTTGGCATTTTCTCGTCCATTGTTTGGGATTATTAACGACATACGAGCAATGTTGTGTTGTGATACCGAGTTGACTCTTCTTCGCGATCAGGTGACTACTGGCACTGCAACTCATGAGTATTCCATTCAAGAAGGCCTTCTTTTGTTTCATGGTCGAATCATGATTCCCAATGAAGTTGCTTTACGTACTATGCTGCTCTGAGAATTTCACGGCTTTGTGATGGGTGGTCATGTAGGAATTTCACGAACGTTCTCTCGTTTGGCTGCTAATTTTTTTCTGGAAGGGTATGCGTAGGGATGTCCGTAATTTTATCTGCGAGTGTCAGGTTTGCCAAAGAATGAAGAGTGATTCCCTTGCCCATGCTGGGTTACTTCAACCCCTTCTGATTCCCAACCAGGTGTTCAAAGATATCTCCATGGATTTTATTGTTGGGTTACCCAAATCAAACGGTAAAGAAGCTATTATGGTTATCATCGACCGACTTACGAAATATGCCCAGTTTTTTTCTCTGTCCAGACAATTTGATAGCCAAATGGTTGCTAACATTCTGCTCCAGGGTGTAATTAAACTTTGGCTATCAAATTGTCTGGACAGAGAATCATCGCCTCTTATGAGTTCAGCTTATCATCCACAATCTAACGGTCAAACATAAGCACTTAATCATTGTTTGGAAATATTTCTTCGTGCCTGACCGGCGATGATTCGACCAAGTGAGAAAAATATTTGGCTTGGGTAGAATTTTGGTATAATTCATCTTATCAAGCTTTGGCTGGAATGACTCCCTTTCGAGCTTTGTATGGTCGTGACCCACAAACCGTTCTTAACTATGTGGAAGGAGGTGCCTCTTCCGACCAAGTCACTAAAGACTTACAAGAACGTGACATGTTGCTCCGGGAACTTAAGCTTAATCTCGCCAGTGCTCAGAACAGAATGAAAGTCCAAGCAGACAAACATTGTCGTGAGGTTGAATTCAAGATCAGGGATTGAGTTTTTGTTCATCTCCAACCTTATCGCCAACTTTCTTTGCGTCTCCAGAAGCAACACAAACTCAGCCCTCATTATTTTAGACCCTACCCTATCGTTCAACGCATTAGCACCATGGCATATAAGTTAGATCTTCCAGACGCATCCCGTATCCGCCTAGTTTTTCATGTTTCTCAACTAAAACCTTGTCGTGGGAAACCGCTTGAGCAAGTAACCCCGATTCCCTTGTTGCTGGAACCATCAATCCTTGAGGACAAGGTTTCTCTCCTTGGAGTGGGTGCTGTTATGGAGGCTACAGAAGGGCAGGACCCAAGAAGAACGTTGAGCACACAAGAGGCAGTTACAAGCGAGCTACAGGACAAGGAAGAATCAATGCCACGTCGAGAAACGGGAGAGAGAAGAATGCCAACAACATTAACCGATTTTGTTTTATCTTAAATTGCATAGTCTCTAAATAATGGTTGAATTTGATTGTACCGGGTGTGAAAAATCTGAGAACTTTTCTCTGAATTATCAAAATTCTCCATCCTCTCTATTTCGTCGGAACATTCCTAACACCGTTCTATATCATGTGCCCTTAAATTTTCCCTACAGCGAGACAAAATCATTGGTATTTCAGAGATATGGAGAACATTATTTTGTTGGGAATGAACCCCAAGATCAATGAGTTGGCCAAAGCAGGTTCTATCATTGCGTTTGAATGAACAATCATCGCTGAGAAATTCTAAAATTTAGCAATAAATGCTTGATGTTCTTATTCCTAGGTCGTTTCCAGGAAGCCAGAATGTTGACAATATCCAGCGTGACTGAAGCACGCAGATTTGACTGCAAAATAGATAGCGATAGAAGTGAAGTTTCATTCTAAGTGCATTAATACTGGCTTTACAATTTCTAAAGGTAGGGGACCCGTTGTCCTACACTTACACATGAGGCTCGTTGCTTGACTTGACTTGACTTGCTTTTGCGATGGCACCGGACTTGATGAGTGGGGCGACTGTTCTAGTTAAGAACTATGCCGATAGACGGATTACTTATTAGCTAGACGCTCTTTTTGAAACTACCATTTCAGAGCGAATTGTTATCCATGTTATCCGTCTTGATGAAAGGGAGAGGAGTTCATTTCAATTTTCACCTATGCCTTGCACTTCAGTTTGTGCTTATTGCTGTTACTTTTGGCATCGGTATCGAAAATCAGAGCGTGAGGTGCATTTCAGCAGAGAAACGAGCTCTCCTTGATTTCAAGAAAGGTCTTATCGATGAGGACAATCTCCTAGCTTCATGGACAAGCGAAGATGAAGAGTGCTGCAAGTGGAAAGGTGTCGGGTGCCACAACACGACTGGCCATGTCGTCATGCTGGATCTTCGACCCAGGTTCAATTACGATGACTATTACGAAAGCACGGGTTGGATGTCTGTTGAAGATTGTTAGCTGCAGTTAGTTGTTGTTAGTAGCTGTTAAGCCAGCCGTTGAGCTGTTAGCATTCAGTTAGGGTTGTTAGTTACTTAGTTAACCTAATCCTATGAAAGCTAGTCTATGGTGCATGTACATGAAGATCAATGAAGTCTTTGTAATCCTTGTATATAAGGATAGTGTACATACATAGAATGATATGAATGGAAATAAGTTTCCAAGATAATTCTTCTTCTAAATTTCTTCTTCTAAATCTCTTTCCAATATGGTATCAATCGCCGGAAAAGCTTGAGCTTGTAACGAGTTCATCAAGCTTGTTGTGTCCTGAGTTGTCTTCCGCGTTTCTGTGATTGTTTCTTCTTGATCTTTGTTCGTTGTGCAGCGATGTTCACCAACAAGAAAATCAGTGTTGTTCTGGATGAAATGAATTACCTGTTGTGGAAGCAGCAGGTATTGCTGACTGTTAGGAGCCATAAGCTGGAGAAGCTCTTGACTGGAAAGATGGTGATTCCACCTGAGAATATTGTTGCTGCTGATGGAACGTCTTCTCCAAACGATGCTTATGAAGATTATGTTGCGCAGGACAGTGCGTTAGCATCGTGGTTACTTTCTACGGTAAGCTCGAATCTCCTTGCTCAATTTGTTGGAGCTGAAACAGCTGCTGGGGTATGGAAAACAGTTCAAGAATTTTTCTCTAATCGTTCGACTACTTCTGTTATGGGTTTACACTATAAACTTCGATCTTTCAAGAAGGGTGATGAATCCATGCGTGTTTATCTTACGCAAATTAAAGAAGTTTGTGATGCTTTGGTTTCTTGCAATAGCAAAATTTCAGATGTGGAACAGATTGCAAGTATTCTCAATGGTTTACCAAAAGATTATCAACCTTTTGTTGCTGTTATTACATCGAGCAAAGATTTCGTTCCTGTTGATCGAGTGAGATCTTTGTTAATCGATGCTGAAGCTCAGATTGCAGGGTTTAACGCTCGACGCAGTCTTGATTTGCCTTTCAATGCGAATGTAGCCCAAGCTGCTGGTGGTAGTTTCAATTCTCGTGGTTCCGCTCCTGCTCGTGGTGCTAACTCTCGAGGTGGTTATGGCTACAGAGGTGCTGGTGGTCGAATGAGTGGAAGAGGCCGTGGTGGTCGTACTAAAATTCAATGCCAGATCTGTGGCAAGATCGGTCATCTGGCCACTCGTTGTTGGTATCGATTTGATGAGGAGTTTCAAGCTGAAGGTGATCAAGAAGGTCAGGCCTCTGGTCAAGTTCAGTTGGGTACTTTCGATGAGTCAGAAGAGGTTGGTGAGGATCAAGATTCACCTCAGATCAATGTTGCAACAACTTCTCGAAATACATGGGTGGTTGACTCTGGAGCAACACACCATGTCACTCCTGATTCTGCCAATCTTTTGAGATCTTCGAGCTATAATGGTCCAGGTAAGATCATTGTTGGAAATGGTATTAAGCTAGATATTAAGCATCTTGGTCATTCAATTATTTCTTCTGCTTCATCGTCTCGCAAGTTATTTCTATCTGATTTGTTGCATGTACCTTGTGTTACTAAGAATCTACTATCGGTCTCTAAGTTTGCTAGAGACAATGGAGTGTTCTTTGAGTTCCATGCCTCTACTTGCCTGGTTCGTGATGAAAGCTCAGGAGAAGTTCTTCTTCAAGGTGTTGAGAAAGGTGGCTTGTATCAGTTTGATACTGAGTTGGTTTCTTCTTTTACTAATGGTGATTGTAATGTTGTTCATAGTGAAGGAGGTCCTAGTAATAAGGTTGGAAACAGCTATGAGCTTTGGCATAGGCGTCTTGGGCATCCTGCTCATGAAAGCCTTATGCAAATTTGTAATGAAACAAATGTAAAGTTTGCTTCTAGTTTCAATAAAACAGAATTACCTGTTTGTGTAGCTTGTCGTGTAGGGAAGAGTCATAAACTTCCTTTTTCTTCTTCTACAACAGTATATTCTCAACCATTTCAATTGGTTTTCTCTGATCTATGGGGACCTGCACACATTTCTTCTAATGGTTTCAAGTATTACATCACCTTTGTTGATGCATTCACAAGACATACGTGGTTGTATATGTTAAGGGACAAGAGTCAAGCTATTCAAGCTTTTGAGCTATTTTCTAAGCTGGTTCAGACACAGTTTGGGTCACGTATTAAGGAATTCCAATCTGACTGGGGTGGTGAGTACAGGTCTTTGTCTCAGCTACTAGCTAAGGAAGGCATTCGACATAGAGTGTCTTGCCCACATACCTCTGAACAAAATGGGACAGTTGAACGCAAGCACAGGCATATCATTGAGCTTGCTTTAGTATTGTTGGCACAGTCCTCTTTGCCTTTGAATTATTGGTCGTTTGCTGTATGCACAGCTGTGCATCTCATCAACAGAATACCTACTAAGGTGTTGCATAATAAGTCTCCATATGAATGCTTGTTTCTGAAGAAACCTGGTTATGGCAGCTTAAAGGTTTTTGGTTGCAGGTGTTTTCCTCACCTAAGAATGTTTCAGACGCACAAGCTTAGTTTTCGATCACAAGAATGTACTTTTCTGGGGTATAGTTGTCAGCATAAGGGTTATTTGTGCCTGGCTCCAAATGGGAAAATCTATGTTTCACGACATGTGATTTTTGATGAGTTGTTTTTTCCTTTTGCAGCTAAGAAGGATGTTAAAAATGCTCCGGTGGTGCAAAAGGTTAGATCGGGTGCATTGCCTATTGTTGCTCCTACTAGTGGTGCTAGTAGGAATCGAACTCGCGTTGAAGATCAAACTGAAACTCAAGTTGGTCCTGTAAATCCTACTACGACGACAAGTGTCTCTGCACCCATACCTGAAGTTGAAGCAAGCTTGTCGAATCACAATGAAGCTCCTGCTGATGTTGCAGGATCTGGAGCTGCTATTCATAATGAAGAAACTTCTGAACCACAGTTTTCCTCGAATGATTTGGGGCAAGATGATAGTGGACGAGATGGAGGTTCTAGTTCATCACCACATGAGGTATCACATGCAGTACCATATGAAGATCAACATGAAATAACAAATGATGGTTCGCAACAAGTTTCAACTAATTTGGACCAGGCAGAAAATTTTCAAGAAGAAACTGGTGCTTCACAACTTGAGGATACATAAGTTGGAAGCGTTTCAGATGTAGCTGAGGCGGTCACCACTGGTCATCCAATGATAACCAGGAGTAAAAATGGAATTTTCAGGCCAAAAGTGTTCAATGTTGAAGAATTGGAGCCTCTGAATATTCAGGATGCCCTGAAGTCTCCTGAATGGACAGGTGCTGTTCGTGCTGAGTTGGATGCCTTGAATAAAAATGGAACATGGTCGTTGGTTAAATTGCCAGAGGGTCAGTCCACAGTTGGCTGCAAGTGGGTTTTCAGGCTTAAGCGCAATCCTGATGGTACAATTTCCAAGCACAAGGCAAGGTTAGTTGCCAAGGGCTTCTCTCAAATACCTGAGCAAGATTTCAGAAACACCTTCAGTCCAGTTGTTCGAATGACTACTGTGAATGTTGTGCTATCCCTTGCTGTCTCGAATGATTGGACTTTGCGGCAAGTCGACATAAATAATGCCTTCTTGAATGGTGACCTTGATGAAAATGTTTACATGGATCAGCCACCAGGTTTCGAAGAGACTGCATCAGATGGGTCCAGGTTAGTTTGCAAGCTACAACGTGCATTGTATGGGCTAAGGCAGGCACCTCGCAATTGGCATGATAAGCTTAAAAATTTCTTGTTGGCCATTGGTTTTGTTGAATCAAAAGCAGATGCATCACTCTTTGTGCTTAAGCATGCAACTGGGTATACCTATATGTTGGTATACGTAGATGATATAATTTTGACTGGGCATTCTAATATTGAAATCGAAAAGATTATTGTTTTACTTGGTGAGAGGTTTGCCTTGAAGGACTTAGGTCACTTGAATTTCTTCCTTGGCCTAGAAGTTGTTCGAGGACCTGATTACTTGGTCTTGAATCAACAGAAGTATCTGCGAGATCTCTTGGTTCGAGCTAACATGCACAAAGCTAATGCCGTTCCAACACCTATGGTTAGCAATGCTGTGTTAGACAAAGTGTCAGGTAGCCCTATTGAAGATGCAAAACACTACAGGAGCATTGTTGGAGCTCTTTTGTATGCTTGTCACACAAGGCCCGATATAGCCTTTAGTGTGAACAAACTGGCTCAGTTCATGCATGAGCCCAGGGAACATCACTTAGTTGCTGTTAAACGTGTGTTACGCTATATAAGTGGCACCTTAGATTATGGTTTGGTGTATAGAAAGTCTTCAGCTCATGCTTGTCATGTTGCAGCCTTTGCAGATGCAGATTGGGGAGCAAATGCTTGTGATCGAAGATCTGTATCAGGTTGTTGTGTCTATCTTGGTGACAATCTGATTTCTTGGAGTTCTCGAAAACAGAAGACTGTTGCAAGGTCTACAACAGAGGCTGAATACAGGAGTATTGCTGATGTTACAGCAGAAGTGTGTTGGGTTGTATCTCTTCTTGAAGAAATGGGCTATGCTAAAATCAGAATTCCTGAAGTCTGGAACGACAATACTAGTGCTATTGCTATTAGTGAAAATCCTGTGTTTCACTCACGTATCAAACATGTAGACCTCGATGTACATTTTGTTCGAGAAAGGGTTGCTGCTGGTAAGATTTGTGTTGGTTACATTCCAGCGGCGTGTCAAGTTGCTGATGGACTAACAAAACCCTTAACTAGATCCTACTTTGAAGAGTTTAGACAAAGACTTCAAGTGATGCCCAGAAGCAGTGTTGCTATTGTTCAAAACAACTCAACAAAGACAGAGGACAAGGAGAGTGTTGAAGTTTGAAGTTGAAGATGCGAAGAGCAGGGTGGATGTTGAAGATTGTTAGCTGCAGTTAGTTGTTGTTAGTAGCTGTTAAGCCAGCCGTTGAGCTGTTAGCATTCAGTTAGGGCTGTTAGTTACTTAGTTAACCTAATCCTATGAAAGCTAGTCTATGGTGCATGTACATGAAGATCAATGAAGTCTTTGTAATCCTTGTATATAAGGATAGTGTACATACATAGAATGATAGGAATGGAAATAAGTTTCCAAGATAATTCTTCTTCTAAATTTCTTCTTCTAAATCTCTTTCCAATAATGTCAATTTCAGGTGAGATCGGCTCTTCCTTGCTTGAGTTGAAGCAGTTGAATCACTTGGACCTCTCTTTCAATGGCTTTGATAAAATCCCAGAGTTGATGGGTTCACTTACTGAGCTCACATACCTCAATCTCTCGTCCAATTCTCTTACTGGCCTTATTCCTTACCAGCTTGGGAACCTTTCCAAGCTGCTTTATCTTGATCTCAGTGGCCTAGATCAATCATTGATATCCGATAACCTCGAATGGCTTTCTCGTCTTTCTTCTTTGAAATTGCTGAAATTCGGTTCCACCAATTTCACAACAGCTACAAACTGGCTCCAAGTAATCCGATCTCACCCCTCCCTCTCAATTTTACACTTTGAATTTTGTGACTTTCCAGAGGTCGATCCTTCGTCTCTTTCCCACACTAATTCTTCAAATTCTTTATCTGTTCTTCATCTTACTTCATCTTTTACTCTGCATCCTTCGGCTTTTCCTCTGTTGTTGAATATAAGTAGCAACTTGGTTGAACTCGATTTCTCTTATAGTCGTTTACCGAGTTCGATTCCAGATTCTTTTGACAATATGCCTGCTCTTGAACGCATAAATTTCTGGCAAAATAATCTGGTAGGTGGAATACCAAAATCCCTGGGAAATCTCTGCAATTTAAAAGAATTAAACTTGGGGGATAATAAGCTCAGTGGAGCTCTCACTGTTGCTGTGAAAAACTTAAGTGGATGTGCCAAGGATTCTCTGGAGATTCTGACGTTGGGTCTTAACCGTTTCAACGGTTCCTTGCCCAGTTTCGAACCATTTTCATCACTGAGTGAACTAGATGTTGAATATAACCGACTGAGCGGCCATTTCCAAGATCACTTTGGAACATTTTCAAAGCTCAGGGTTTTGAATTTTGATGGGAACCGATTCACTGGACCATTCCCCAATCTTTCAAGATTATCATCCTTGAGAAAATTGTCGCTTAGGCGGAACCGGCTCGAGGGGCCTCTTCCAGTCAGCATCGGGAATATGTCTCAACTGGTACTCTTGGATGTTTCCTACAACTCTTTGCATGGTGTCATTTGTGAAGCACACCTGTTTAATCTTACCAAACTCCGACTACTGTTCATATCCTATAATGCTTTGTCTTTGGATCTCAGCTCAGATTGGATCCCTCCATTTCAACTGGATTATATTGATATGAGTTCATGTGAGCTTGGTCCCAAGTTTCCAAGTTGGCTTAGAAAGCAAACTAATTTCTCTCACCTGGACATCTCCCACTCCAACATTTCAGACACCATTCCCGCCTGGTTCTGGAATCTGCCTTCCAATTTGATGTTTCTAAACCTTTCCTCCAACAAAATCAGTGGGAGTGTCCCAAACCTGCCACTGAAATTTGATTATACCCCTTCAATATATTTGAGTTCCAATCTTTTCTATGGTCTTATACCTCGGTTTTTGTCTAATTCAACAGTGTTGGATCTTTCCAACAACATGTTCAGTGGAACGTTGTCGTTCTTGTGCATGAAGGAAGAAAGTCATTTGAATTATCTTGACCTCTCTAATAATCTGTTTTCGGGTAGCATTCCAGATTGTTGGAGCAAGAACTGGCGATTATCGGTTATCAATTTGGAGAACAATAATTTGTCAGGGGTAATCCCCAGTTCATTGGGATCAGTTGAGCTACTGCAATCATTGCGCTTAAGGAACACAAGTTTGTATGGTGAAATACCTAACTCCCTACAAAATTGTACCGAATTGAAACTTTTGGATCTGGGGGAGAACAAATTAACCGGAGTCATTCCACCATGGATAGGAGAAAGACTTGGGAGTTTGATTGTTCTTCGTCTACGATCAAATGAGTTTCATGGCGACCTCCCTTCAAGTATATGTCAGCAACAGTTCCTTCAAGTGTTGGATCTTTCTCTCAACAATATATCAGGAACCATTCCTTCTTGTCTCAACAATTTGACAGCCATGGCTCGCCTTGAAAGTTCCAACGTAACAATCCAGTATTCGTTTGATCATGTTGACGCTGACTACACAGGGGACAGTAATTCCGTTTTTCACATAGGGGGATACTTCGATGATCATTTGTTAGTTATATGGAAAGGTGTGGAACAAGAATATGGGAAAACCCTTGGATTACTGAAGGTCATTGATTTGTCGTGTAATAAAATAAGTGGTGAAATGCCTAAAGAAATAGCAACTCTGCAGGGGCTGATTACTCTGAATCTATCAACAAACATGTTGAAGGGAAGTATAATTAGGGAGATTGGCCAATTGAATGCATTGGAGTCCCTTGATCTGTCAGCAAACCACCTGTCCGGTGAAATCCCAAAGTCTCTCTCGGGATTATCTTTTCTCGGTGTTTTGGACTTGTCCAACAACAATTTGTCCGGAAAAATTCCCTCAGGCACTCAACTGCAGAGTTTCAGTGCTACTTCATACTCAGGGAATCCGGGATTGTGTGGAGCCCCGTTGAGGAAATGTCCTGGAGATGAGACACCAAAGCCACCTAAGTCTAACACCGGCAATACTGAAAATAACACCGAAGGAGAAGAAGAATGGTTTGAGCCTTTGTGGTTTTTCACAGGGATGACCACCGGATTCGTAATTGGATTTTGGGGGGGTTTTGGCTCATTGTTGATTAACAGATGTTGGAGGCATAGATACTTTGAGATGGTGAACAGGTCAGGAGATTGGATCAGATTGAGGATGGCATTGCAGATGGCGAAGTTGCATCGCATACTTGGATTGAAAGGCTAACTTATAAAATGCTCTCCTTTTCTAGTCATTTGCTTATAGTAACATAGTGTTTGTTTATAATTTTACAGTCGTGTAAGCTTGAATATATATTTGGTTTCCCAGTAAGAAACATATATATTATGGCACCCTTGCCGTAGTAACAAATGAGTATGCTTGATTCAACGATGGAAGAGGCTGCACCAATTCGGAGACTCCTTGAAAGCCTTTTCATCATTAGTATACAAGGAAGCTGGTTGAGTTTTGAGCTACACAGATAGCATATAATCGCCATATATTATAACAATTGTGAAAGGGTCAATACAACAAGTGGATGTACATTATGTATATAATCGCCATGTGCCATAAAAGATTTTAAAGTATCAACAAATAGAGGTCGATGCAACAAATGGAAGTACATGATGTGTATAATCTCCGTAGACCCAAAAGTTTTAAGTATAAGCACTGACACACATCATTTTCGCGCCAAAATAATTCATTCTTTTCAAATAATAAATAAAAAAAATTAAGCGTAGTAAGAGAGAAGTAAGGGTCGATCCCACAGGGACTAAGAAACTTCATGATTTATGTTTGTTCAATCGGTAAGCCAAGAAGAGAGTTGAATAATATTTAAGTAAAAGGTAAGTTTATGGAATTAAGTAAAAATAAGAGATTGTAGAGAATATTAAAAAGAAGTGATTTAGTATGATAAAGATTAACCCCAGTCTCTTGCTTTGACTCAATTTCCTCAGATCATTAGAAAAAGGATTTTCACTTCGGGATTCACGTCGGTTACTTGTCTACAAGGACCAATCCTTGTGACTAAGCTTTGTAAACCGAATACCCAAGTGCCATCTTTGATATCGATTTTGTAAATTGATCTAATCAACGCAATGTTGCAGATAAAATCGTTTAAGTTCGTAAAAGACCAACTCAGATTATGTTGTTTCAATAATATCTGATCCGATCTCAGTTTCCTCTTAGCAAACAATTTTTCTAAGTGTGTTCCCAAGAAGTCAAATATGCTTCAATAGCCGATCATTCCTCCCACACAGTCGACTAAAACAACATCCCAACCAACGTCAATCTTTGGTTTTGAAATCATTTTGATTTTGAAATTAAGCTTAGAAAACTGAGAGAGATACCCGAAGTTGATGAAGTGTTTTTCAATCTTCACATTGGAATTGAGTCATTGCTTAAGCCTTTTGCTATAGAAAACTTAGCTAAGCATGATTATGGAAGAAATCATACTTAGCATTTTTCAAAATAAAATAGAAAACTAAAAGTAAATAAAAAACTAAAGAAGAAAGAAATTTTATAAACTTAAAGTAAAATAAAACCAAAAATAATAGATGATTTTGAGTTTCACCTCAAAGGGGTATTTATAGTATCTCAAAACCTTAAGTGATAAGAACTAAATCCTAGAGTGTTTAAATTAAATACAAAAGATAATTCCCAAGTGTTAATCCAAATCTCGACTGATAAGTTATCTAGAATGTGGCTGATAAGATATAAAGTGCTACTGACGTCATCTTCTAAAAGCTGATGACATGTCACCCATTCAACACTTTCATTCCCCAATTCATGCTCACTAATCCAGCCATGAATCCAGAAAAACAAAAAGTGCACAATTCATCAGTTTTAGCAACAGTTCTGGAATCTACTGTTCTGCATTGAAAATGAACAAGAATTCCCAAATTAGCAACTTAAAACAACCAATCAAGGAGTAATTAAACACAAAATATAGCATAAAATAAACACTAATCAAATTTTCCCTCACTTATCCAATGTTTGTCCTCAAGAATTTCTTAATTAAACCAATTAAAGCTCAGGTCCTCATTCTTAATTTCACGAAGTCTCTAAGTTTTTGGTGTGGCTTAGCATCTAAACATGTATAAGCTAAAGAAGCAATCAGAAAATGGCAAGACTAGAAATAATTTTAGCAAAAATTTAGACATTCTAATAACCTGTTAATAACAATGAAGCAAACCAAGTACTCTCACAAGAAATCACTCATGTCGCTCAAAATGTTTAGGGTAGAAAATCACTCAAGCCAAAACTATTCAAAGTATTACCACATGCTTGTAGCTAAATTTAATCTCCACTACTAAGTATGAATATGATGCAAAAATCAAGAGGTCTTGACAAGCGTCGTGAATTGTCAAATAAATATCCTTAATATCTATTAAAGGAATAAATTAAGTAGAACAATGAGAGTAAGGGTCGATCTACAAGGACTAAGGAGTTCCCAATATCGATTTGAGTTGATCTTTATCCAAGTAATCTACAAGTGACAAAAAGGGAGTTTAGTGAAATAATTCGAGAAGGTTTGGAAAATTAAACAAAGAAAATATAATAATTGAAATCGATGATGATAAGAGTTAGTCTCCAGCTTTGCTTCGCCTCAACTCGTCTCGATCACTAAAAGAGATTTTACTTCGTCTCAATCCTTAGAACCTAGTATATGTTTGATTAGCTTCGTTAATCAATGCTAACACAAATTCTGTGTTGAGTGCTGGAAAAGCCCGTGCTCGGTTGGTTTGTCTCGATGAGAATCGTATCCGATCTTGATTCTCTTTAGCGGACTGCCACTAAGTTTGTTCTTAGGGATTTGAATCTGCTACAAGCTTATTCTCGTCCCTAACGGTGGATCAAAACTACGTTCAATTCGATGCACGCTTTTGAAATGAAGTAATTGAGATCCCTGAAGGAAAGGCCGATTGCCAATCCAATGTTGCTAAAAATCAAGAAAGAAGTTGAAGGTTTGAAGAGCTTGTCTATTCTCACGAGATAAGTTGGGTTTAGCTTAACTTTTGGCTAATGGTGAATTTAGCTAAGCATAGCTTGCGAAGAAACCATACTTAGCGTTTTTTGAGTAAAGAAAAGGTAAAAACTAAAGTGGAGAGAAAGGAAATTTATAAACTCAAAAGTAAAATGAAAACAAGAGCAAGAGATGATTTGAGTTTCACCCCAAAGGGGTATTTATAGCATCCTAAAAACCTTAAAATAACTCTAAAATGATAAGAGATAATTTCTAAAATATTTAAAATACAAAAGATAATTCTTAAGAGATAAGAAATAAATCCTAAAGCGTTTAAATTTAAAAACAAAAGTTAATCCCCAAGTTTTAATCCAAATCTCGGCTGATAAGTTATTCCAAAGGCGGTTGATAAGCTATCAAGCGTTGCTGAGGTCATCTTCTAGAAGCTGCTGACGTGTCACCTAATAAGCACTTTCATGACCACTAATCCAGACATGAATCTAAAAAAATTATAGAATCCAGCCACTTTTAGCACAGTTTCTGGAATCTAATGTTCTGCATAGAAAGTAAGGGAAAACGCCCAAATTAGCTACCTAAATCGAAAAATAAGGAGTAATTAACAAGAAGAATATAACTATTTAAATCACTCAACAAATTCCCTCTCACTTATTCAATGCTTGTCCTCAAGCATTTCTCAATTATCATGCCATAAACCTTAAGTTGCCAACTCCAATTTAATAAAATTTTCAAGATTTCTTAAGTAAACTAAATCAAGTAAATGCTGAAATTCAAAGATCAATCAAGCAAGGCATAATTAATTAAGTGTAAATCTACCAAGGTATTTCAACCGTCTACCAATTTCAAAGAATACAAGACTTAGCTCCTCACATTGGTTCACTCATTTCACTCAAGTATTTCGGGTGAAAGAATCGCTCAAGCCTAAACTAATCAACTCTTTACCATATGCTTGTAACTAGATCTAATATCCACTACTTAATATGAAAATGATGCAAAAATCAAGAGGACTTTAAAATGGGTTGTAACGGGGTTAAGGTTCAGGTAGGATAAAGGCCGAACATGAGGTTAAAAATTCAAGACAAAGAAAAAGATTATCCCAAAAAATTATTCGAAGGGAAAAAGGAAAACAAGAAATCAAACAACATCATTTTTTCATTCGAACTATTTCTCTTTTTCTTCTTCTTTTTTTCGAAGCAAACTTTTTTTCTGCTTTTTTCTATTTTTTTTCATTTTCACTGTTCGAACAGTATATTCGAATCAGACAACACATTCAAACTGCACTGCACAGTTCTGTAATTTTTCTGCGTTGTATTTTTTGCACTATTCGAACCAAAATGCACTGATTTATTTTTCAGCATAGTTTTTTTTTCTGCAGTGCACTGTTTTGTTCGATTCGAATATGATTTTTTTCCTTCTTTTCTCACTTCGGAATAACCTTAACTTTGTCCTGAAAAGGGTGACAAAAAGAGTAAAAAACAGAAAATTGGTTTGGGTTAAATGATGTGGTAAACAAAGAAAATGACAAGGTTCAAAAATGGTTCACTAAAGGAAAAAATAAATAAAAGGGTAGGCCGTTTTGTTTGGGTAGAGAAATTGGTTTAATCCTAATGCCTCTATCATATTAAAGCATCAAAATCAAAATGTGTAGTCTCAACAAGTATCAAGTTACAAGTTCTAGAATGCAATCAATTAGTTTGGCACACTCAATTGAAACAAAGAGCAAAAATATATGCTTATTAGGCTCAAAACTCACATGAAAGGTCTATTGAACTAAGTCATGCATCCAATTCAATCAACAAATTCATGAAATGACCAAGAAAAAATTACATAAATTAGTCGTGCTGATGAGTAGCTAGTTTGGTCAATATTTTAATGCTAATTACGCTTAAATGATTGATTTGTGGTGCTAAATTGTGGTCTATTGTGTGCTTTTTTGTGCAGGACTTCATGGCTGGAAAATAGATTAGAAAAGGCTGGATTATGCAAGTTTTCTAAATTCATGACTGGATTAGTGGGCATGAACACGCTGACTCGACGACACGTCAGCAAGCTTATAGAAGATGACGTCAACAACGCGTGATAGCTTATCAGCCGCGTTCTGGATCACTTATCGGTCGAGATTTAGATCAAAGCTTGGGGATTATCTTTTATTTTAAATTTAAACATTTTAGGATTTATTTATTATCACTTAGAAATTATCTCTTGTATTTTAAATATTTTAAGGATCATCTCTTATCATTTTAGAGTTATTTTAAGGTTTTAGGATGATAAATACCCCCTTTGGGGTGAGACTCAAATGATCACTTGATCTTGTTCTCATTTTGACTTTGGAGTTTTATAAATTTCCTTTTTCTCCATTTTTAATTTTTTTTACTTTCCCTCTGTTAAAAAAGCTAAGTATAGTTTCTTCACAAGCTATGCTTAGCTAAATCCCCCTTTAGCCAAAAGCTAAGCTAAACCCAACTTATCTCGTGAGAATAGACAAGTTCTTCAAAACCTTCGATTTCTTTCTTGATTTCAGTAAAATTGGATTGGCAATCGGCCTTTCCTTTAGGCATCACGATTACTTCATTCTGAAAGCGCGCGTCAGGTTCACATGGTTTTGATCCACCGTTGGGGACGAAATTAAGCTTGTAGCAGATTCAACTCCCTAAGAATAAACTTAGTGGCGGTCCACTAAGGGAAATCAAGATTGGATACAATTCTCGTAGAGATAATCCATCTGAGCACGAGCTTTTCCAGCACTAAACGGAGAATTTGTGTTAGCATCGATTGACGAAGCTAATCAAACAAAAACTGGATTCTAAGAATTGGCCTTGGAATTTAGTTTACCATAGAGAAGCAAGTTACAAGGGTTGGGCCTTGTAGACTGTAACCAGCAAGAACTCGAAGCAATATCCCTTTTAGTGATCGAGACAAGTCGAGGCAAAGCAAAGCTGGAGGTTAACTATTATCATAATCTATTTCAATTATTTCTTTCACTTTATTTATTTTAATCTTCTTGAATTATTTCGCTTAAACGCCTAATTTTTGTTACTTGCAGATTGCTTGATAATCACCAAAATCAAATAGATATTGGGAACTCTATAGTCCCTACGGATCGACCCTTACTCTCACTATTCTACTTAAATTCTTTAATTGAGTTTAAGGTGTTTTATTTGACAGTTCGCGAGGCTTGTCAAATTGGCACGGTTTCTGGGGGCTTCAGCAAAGTTACTAATATTTGTTTTGATTTAATTTATGACTAGAAAGAATCTGGGAGAACATAAAGACTATATCCCAGAGATCGAAGCATACGCCCGAAGACTACACGCTCAAACACTTTTGGAAAAGAAACAAAGAGAACAACAACAATGTCTAGAACGTGATCTAGAATCAGCGTCTGAGGCAGATTCGCATTTCGAGTACACCAACGAAGAACAAGTTCCAATGGGAGATAATGACCCAACAATCTAACAACTGACTAAGGCACCAGATGATTAACAACCGATGTGCATAACATTCCCGAATGGTACAACGCCATTCGTGCCTATTGAAAATCCTCACAAGCACCTAAAAGAGTTCCACATGGTTTGCCTGAGTACAAAACCACAAAGAGTTTCTAAAGATCAAATAAAACTTCGTGCCTTCCCTTTTTCTCTAGCTGATATTGCCAAAGATTGGCTATTTGATCTTCCTTCTAATTCGGTTACAACTTGGACTGACATGACTCGCCTATTTTTTGACAGGTTCTTTCCAGCGGCTAAAGCGAAGAATTTGAGTATTAGACAGAAGGACACTGAATCCTTATATGAATACTGGGAGTGTTTCAAAAAGTTGTACGATAACTTTCCTCAACATGGTTTGTCTGAGCAAACACTTATCCAGTATTTCTACGAGGGGTTAACACCTATGGACATGAAGGTAATTGACACAACAAGTGGAGGAGAACTTGTTAACACGACTCCTACTGCAGCGAGAACCTTAATATCAACTATGACATCAAACTCACAACGGTTTCACTCGAGAAGTGAACCTTCTCGACGGGTTCACGAGGTAAGTACCGTTTCCATGGAAAATATGATTGATAAACTAGCTGAAATTATTCAATCTCATGTTGCAGACAAAAGAAAAGCATCTAGACTTTGCGGGATATGCACTAGTCCAGAACATCTGACAGACTGCTATCCGACGATACAATAAGATACTACACAAGCAAATGCCATCAGTAATATGTATAACCCGAGATGGAAAAATCATCCGAATTTCAATTATGCGCAAAATTAGAGACAAAATCAAGCTTATCAACCAACTGAACCACAACAATATCAACCGCAGAAGCCATCTTTAGAGTCAATTGTTGAAAGCTTAGCGCTAGCCCAAGAAAAGTTTCAACTAAAGACCGAAGCACACTTTGAAGCAATTGACAAACAGATGAGTCAACTGACATTAGCGGCGAGTCCTTTAGAATCCAGAGAGAATATGCCATCGCAAACCGAGGCGAACCCACAAGAAAATGTTAGCGCAATCACCCTTTCGAAGTGGCATTGTTGTCACGCCACCAGTCCCTAATGATGTTGACGCGGAACCCCAGAAGAAAGATGAATTAGAATCCAAGAAAAGGAAAGGGGTTATTGACGCTGAAACCCAGAAGAAGAAGAAAGTTGATTCACAAACTCCTCATGCATTCAAGCATAATTGCTACTGATTTTGGTCACTTTTGCAGGTATCTGCTGTGGCAGACTCAGGGCAGCAAAGGAGTAGAGCTGGAACACAGGACTGGAGTCAAGGAGAAAATGCTGTCGTGGTCACTGTCGTGGCAACCATGACGACAGAAGGGTGAAGTGGAAAAGTGAAGTGGAGCTCGACAGATAGAGGATTTCAAGCCGGTCTGTCGTGGACCACTCCTATATTTTCTGAACCCTGAGGCAGAATGAAGGCCAAGCCCATAGTCCAAGGAAGAAACCCAAAGCAAGAAAAGAGGACGAATTAAATGCATCTACTCAGAAGATTTAATCTTTAATAGAATTGTACTTTAGTCTAAACTTGTATTCTTTCCATATTAGAAAACTTGGACCCAATGCCTATATAAAGGCATGTAATTCGACCTAGGGAAGAATATCTCGTTCCTAGCCATCTTCCCCAAAAACCCTTGTCGTTTTCCCCTCTTCATCATGTTCTAAATTCCTCATAGGGCTAAGGGTTGATTCTGTAAAGTAGTTGCAAGGATTGTACTGTTTAGGAATTTTCTGTTCAAGGCAATAAAAACTTCAAGTTTATTTATTTTGGTTTTCATATCTCGCAAGAGTATCGGAAGAGCATTGTGAGGTGATCCATTTGTTTAATATCGGGAGAGTCAAGCATACGAACGTAATAAATACGCGTTTTTCAGTTTGTGGTTAAACCATCTCGGCTTAGGAATAAGTACGAGGTTAAGTGGCTAAGGAAGAATTCAACAACATTGGTGTTCACCCTTAGATTTAAGCCAGGAGGTATCATCTAAGAAGTGTTCATCAACAGAACTTGGGCCTAGGGATAGGACAAGTAATCGCAGGGATTCTTGCCAAGCTTGAGGTACAGAGTTGTGTGATCGCTGTCGCGACATCAATAGACTTTTTCCGCGACAGGTGCTGCCGCGACAGGGACGAAGAAAGAACAGAAGTTCTCATACAGTGCAACACATGCACTACTGAGAAATTCAATATCGACCTATTTCTTAAACTTGATCCTTTACTCTTTTATTTTAGTTGTTATTCACGATTACTCTACAATCTAATTAAACTCTTTCTCTCTCTTGTGCAACAATTCTAGGATAAAGTTATTTACAGTCCCTGTGGAGACGATATTCGATATTGTTGCATGTAAAATAGTCTATCGCAATGGTAGTGCAAGTGTACACGTCGCAAGTAATAAAGTGATACTAGAGTATCGGATATCGTCTCCACAGGGACTGGGCTAACCCTTTCCTTCGCTATCTGCACAAGGGGAAAAGAATAGATTAAGATATTGTCACGAAAATAATAAAGAATACTGGAAAATAAATGTAGAGAAATCAAGATAGAGAGAATGGGCTGGTATTGAATTGCTCAGTAGTGCAGGTATTGCAGATTTTAGAAAATCCAGTTCTGTCGTCGCGCCTGTCGCGGACAGCACCTGTCGCGGCAGCAGTCCGTTGATCGTTGCAGCAGCAAACACACCAACTCAGTACTTCAAGTTTGGCAAGAATCCCATATCTGCCTTGGCCTATACCTAGGTCCAAGTCTGTCGATGATCACGTCTTTGATGATACCTCCCGGCGTGAATCGAAGGATGAACACCGATGTGTATGAATTCTTCTTTAGCCACTTAACCTCGCCCTATCCCTAGGCACAAGATTGTTCAACTATAAACTAGAGAACTTGCTCTTATTTCTTTCGTATACTTAACTCTCCCGATGCTAAGTAAATAGATAACCTCACAATGCTCTCCCGATGCTCTTGCAAGATATTAATAACCAAAATAAGAGAACTTGAAGTTTATTTTATTGAACTGAAAATTCCTAAAACAAAACAACCCTTGCAACTACTTTACAAATCAACCCGTGGCCCTAGGGGGTTTTAGAACATATCGACGGCGGGTAGACGGCGGAGGGTTTTTGGTTGTCGGTTTTAGGGGAAATCGGCTATGGGGTATGGGATATATATCCTAGGTTAAAATACATGCCCTTATATAAGCTTTGGGCTCAAGTTATCTAAGTTAACAAGGATTACAACTTTAATTAAAAGTATGATTCTAATAAAGACTTAATCTTCAAGGATCCTACTTTTCAGTCGTCCTCCTTGTTTCTTGGGATTTTCTCTCCTTGAGCTTTGGGCTTGACATATCTTTTGATCCGGGGCTTAGAAAAATATTTGGTTTTCACACGATAGACGAGCATAATTTTCTCTATCTATCGAGGTCCACTTTTCTTTTCCTCCACTAACTTGCTGTCGTCCTCTGCTGTCACGGCAGCACCATGGCAGCATCGTCCTCTTTATCTGCTTGTTCAGTTCAGCTTTCCTGCTTCTCTGCCCTGTGCTCGCCTTCACCATCTACGACGGCAGCAACCTGCCAAAAACAACCATTTTTAGTAGATTCTGTGCCTTTTATATATTTGTGATGTTTTGCTGTAAACTAATATAAATGCAATGAAATGATGCTCGAATGTAGCAAAAATATGGGTTAAAAAGGGTGTAAATAATAGAACTTTTACACACTCAACACACCCCCAAACTCAAGTTTTTGCTTGCCCTCAAGCAACTAATACCTAAAAGAAAAATGAAATATTTTTGTTTTGGCTTTCAAACAGTGAACTTTCCCTTACCCTTCGTTCGTTCCCTGTGGCGGCAACAACCTGTCGGATAATTTAGGATCTGTCTAGACTCTCACTATAGTTCTCGTGCAGTGTGTGCATGCTTGTGAACAGTTATATGCTAAGACTCTCTTAGTTTCACTAGAATATTCAACTCTTAACTTGAGTTTTTATGCCAAAGTTTATCTTTTTGAAGGCACATTTTCATGCTTCTTTTGTTTCGACTCGATTTCTCTATTTTTCATGCTAAAGTTTTACTAGAGCCAGTTTTAGGCACCTCTACTTAACTTCCTAGAGCCAGTTTCGGGCACCTCTAGTTAACTTCCTAGAGCCAGTTTCGGGCACCTCTAGGATTTTTGAGTCTCTTTTTCTAAACTTCTTTCCTAGAGCCAGTGTTAGGCACCTCTAGGGGCTATTCAAGTACTAAGCTTCCTATTCTAGTTTGGCTAAAAGAAATCTAAGCAGTATAACAGTCACAATGGTGTTTAAGTTTTCAGAACTATAGAAAGGCTCTAAACTTCTCCTTAAACTATCCTAAAGATGCTGCCAAGACAGAGTTGTCACGACATGTAAGTTCAAATCACAGTTTTAAGCCAAAATTTTCAAGATTTTTTTTGTTTTTTTTTGAAAAGTACTAAGTAAAAGACACAAAATTTAACTAAGATGTACTCCATGAATATGGAGGGTTGCATTGCCCTCAATGCAAATGACAAAAAATAAAAATGAAAACATATGAAGGCAGTACATCACAAAATATATATGGCAGGCAGCAATAGGAAGATAACAAACTTAAATTTTAATCATTGTCTTCACTGCTGCTGCTGAGGCGGGTCTGGCGGCGGGTTCTGGTTCACGAGGCGGGCTGGGGTGGTTGCTGTACAACCTGAATATCAGAGCTGCTGTCGCTGCTGTCACTGCTGCTGGACCTTGGCAGAGTTTTCTTATATGCCTCTTTACCGGTGTAAATTCCTTCGACAGGTTCCTCTGAATAGAGGGTTCAACGTCACTGTATGCCAGTCGGAGGAGGAAAAGAACCCAGCAACAAAGGCAGCAAGGTCATCCGAGGGCACTGGTCGCTTTGTTCCTCGAGCGGATGTTTCGGCATGGGTGCTGTCGGCTGCCGTCGGGGCAGGTGATGGACTGGAGGCAGCATATGGTGTATGTAGTGTGGCAGCAGGTGTAGGTGTGTGGGCAGGGGTGGGGATAGTGATGTAGTGGGCAGGGAAGGTGGGAAAGACAACATCAGGGAAATTTAAAGTGTTGTGAATAAAATTTACCGTGGATGCGGAAAAATTCTTGATGAATGTCATGAGGCCCAGCTGTTTGTCCTCCATCCTATGAATAGCAGCTAGGATCTGATTGGAGGGGTCTATCGGAGCAGCTGCTGCGGCAGCAGGTTAAGGATTTGGCTGCTTTGATGATTCAGCTGGGGCGGCAGCGGGGTTGGAAGATGAGAGAGGGGTTGCCACTGTCAGCTCTATGAGGCATTCCATTCGGTCCCCTCTTTCATCAGTTCTGCCATGACAGCGTCATAGGCACCATCATCCAAGGTGTCGAGGAACTGCTAATGTGCATCATCATTGGGGCCTATGCAGAGGCCATATAAAGAGTTGATGTGCTCGGCTGTGAACGATACTTCTGTCCCTCTAACAATTATTGCTGTCGCTGTTTTGCTGCTGATGGCAGCATAAAATTTTCTCACCAGCGTCTCGTTCATTTCCTCTGGTTGCTCCGCAAATGATTGCCATAATAGAGCTCTAATCTTCCTAGCTATTAAAGGCTTGAGGCCCAGATTCTTTGCCTCTAGAGTATAAATGAAGCCTCGTTCTTCCCACAGATCTCTGGTTGCAAAGGACTGTGGGGGAGTTGCTACCGGTGAGGAAGTAGAGGCAGCATTGCGGCGGGTTTTTCTGGAAGACATGTTAGTGCAAGGGTTGTGAAAAGTAATTGAAAGCAAATGAAAACTAAAAAAGGAGAGCAAGTAAGAAAAACAAAAGTGAGTGAAATGAAAATGAAATGGGGTTTAATGGAAGAGGAATTTCTGCCCGTTGAAGTTGTAACGGCAGGCGCGAAAAACGGGGCGGCTGTCGAGCTTTAGCGTGTCTGATGCGTTTGACACACGTTTCCGCGTCTGTTACACGTCTGTCGTGACAGCATGGTGACAGCCTGTCTTTTTTGCGTCTGTCATGGCAGGCTGGTGACAACCTGTCTTTTCCGTGTCTGCCGCTGTTGAGTGTGTAAAAGTTCTACTATTTACACCCTTTTAACCCATATTTCTGCTGCATTCAAGCATCATTGCATTGCATTTAGGTTAGTTTACAGCAAAACATCACAAATATATTAAAGGCACGGATTCTACTAAAAAATGGCTTATTTTGCAGGTCGCTTCCATAGTTGACGAAGAAGGCAGGCGCAGGGCAGAGAAGCAGAAGAGCTGAACTGGACAAGCAGACGAAGAGGACGATGCTGCCATGGATCTTCCGTGACAGGAGGACGACAAGAAATTAGTGGAGGAAAAGCAAAGTGGACCTCGATAGATAGAGAAAATTGTGCTCGTCTGTCGTGTGAAAACCCTATATTTTTCGAAGCCCCGGATCAAAAGATATGTCAAGCCAAAGCTCAAGGAGAGGAAATCCCAAGAAACAAGGAAGACGGCTGAAAAGTAGGATACTTGGAGATTAAGTCTTTATTAGAATCTTACTTTTAATTAAAGTTGTAATCCTTGTTACCTTAGAATACTTGAGCCCAAAGCTTATATAAGGGCATAGATTTTAACCTAGGAAAAATAATACCCCCATAACCGATAACCAAACCCTTCCGCCGTTTACCCGCCGCCGACATGTTCTAAAAACCCCCTAGGGCCACGGGTTGATTTGTAAAGTAGTTGCAAGGGTTGTTTTGTTTTAGGATTTTCCAAGTTCAATAAAATAAACTTCAAGTTCTCTTATTTTGGTTATTAATATCTTGCAAGAGCATCGGGAGAGCATTGTGAGGTTATCCATTTACTTAGCATCGGGAGAGTTAAGTATACGAAAGAAATAAGAGCAAGTTCTCTAGTTTATAGTTGAACTATCTTGTACCTAGGGATAGCGCAAGATTAAGTGGCTAAGGAAGAATTCATACACATCGGTGTTCATCCTTCGATTCACGCCGGGAGGTATCATCAAAGACGTGATCATCGACAGACTTGGACCTAGGGATAGGCCAAGGAAGATCTGGGATTCTTGCCAAACTTGAAGTACGGAGTTGGTGTGTTTGCTGCCTCGACGACCAACGGACAGCTGCCGCGACAGGTGCTGCCATGACAGGCGTGACGACAGAACTGGAGTTCCTAAGCATTGCAATACCTGCACTATCGAGCAATTCAATACCAGCCCATTCTCTCTATCTTGATATCTCAATCCTTTTATTTGTGATTTTCCTTATTATTTTTGTGACAATTATCTTAAATATTTTCTTTACTTCGTGTAGTGAAATAAGGTGAAGCTATTAGCCCAGTCCTTGTGGAGACGATATCCGATACTCTAGTATCACTTTATTACTTGCGACGTGTACACTTGCACTCAATTGCGATAGACACTTTTACACGCAACAAGTTTTTGGCGCCGTTGCCGGGGACTGGCAACATAACTACACCTTTCTTTTATTGCACTTTTCGTTTTTGTTTTTGTTTTTGTTTTTGTTTTTCTTTTCTTTTATTTTTCTTTGGTGCTTTCAACTCTCGCTTTTCACGAGGTTTTCTTGTTTATGCACAGATCTAAAAGAGGTGAAGATCCTGAGTATAAATTAGATCCGGAAATTGAACGTTCCTTCAATCTCAAGAAACAACTTCGCCACCTTTTAGCCAGAAACGAGTACCTTGAGGAACAGCTATAGCAGATGGCCCGTAATCCGCCCGCTGGTGGAGGTATACCGCCTGTCGGCGACCCGCCTGCGGCAGATGGATGACGGTCCTACCGTTACTACATGTTGAACGATCATGTAGAGCTGGAGACCACGTTGCTGGATATTGAAGTTGATAACTTTGAGCTTAAACCTGTCATGTTTAGTATGATTAACAATGCCGGGCAGTTTAGTGGTGCTGTGACAGAGGATGCTAGAGAGCATCTGAAGACGTTCCAGGAGATCTGTGGTTCGTTTAGACTACCAGGAGTCAATCCGGAGATACTGAGGCTTCGGTTATTCCCCTATTCATTGAGGGACAGAGCTAAAACTTGGTGGAATAAACTTACGCCGGGTTCAATCATAACTTGGGCAGATTTATCTCGTGAATTTTTATCTCGTTTTAATCCTTCGCATTTATCTGAGCGATTACGTAATGAAATTGCTACTTTTCAACATGAAGATGACGAGCCGATGCATGAAGCCTGGGACAGATTTACTACTCTTCTGCGGAACTGCCCAATGCATGGATTCCCTGTCTGGAATCAGGTAACTAAGTTCTATAATGCTGCTAACCTACAAACTCGCATTCGAATCGATTCTGCATCCAATGGACTATTATTGGATAAAGATTCGGACGAGGCTTTGCAAGTTTTGAAAAATCTGGCCAAGAATGAGCAACAGTTTCCGACTGCAAGAATAGGGGGTAAGCGGGTACTTGCTGTCAAGGACTATGAGGCCGACAGCACTATGAAATCACAGGTAGCATTCCTTACTAAAGTAATGAAAAGGTTATTGAATGAGGATGAATTACAACGATTTGCTGTTGAGGAAGTTTGTAATATCTGTGAGGGAAATCATAGTCGGGATGAGTGCCCAATACAAATAGAAGAGGGAAAATATGTTGGAAACTACAAGCCGAAATACAATTCCAACAATTATAATCCCAATTGGAGGAAGGATCCCAAATTTTCCTGGAGTAATCCCAATAATGCCTTGAATCCTCAAGCACACAATCAAAATCAGGGAGGACCTAGATTGCTGACGCGACAGCAACTGCCGCCGCACCAGTAGCAGCAGCCACCACCTGCCACGAGCAGTATATTGGAACAGACTCTGGCCACCTTTATGTCTCAGACCGGTATGTATATGGAGAATATAAATTAGTTTGTCAAGAAGACAGAGAATTTCATAGATAAAACAGAGATGAGGATGACAAATCATGAAGCTACTTTGAAATCTCTGGAGACACAAATGGGTCAGGTTTCCCAACATATTAAGCCAAGGCAGAATGGAGGATTTCCTAGCAATACTGAAAATGCTAGACCGCCCACACATGAGCAGTGTAAGGCAATTACTACTAGGAGTGGGAAGAAACTATCAGGGCCGGAAAAAGAAGCTGGAACAGAAAAGGAACCTGCCTTGGATAAACCTGCCGAGGAAGCTGCCCCGACAGGTGATAAACAGACTGCTGCCGATGAGCCTGTCACGACAGGAGAAGCGACAGAGGAGAAAAAAGATGATTATCGTCCTCAGATTCGCATGCAGTGGGAAGGACGTATTGCTGATTATCGTCCTCCACCAGCTTTCCCTCAACGGATACAACAAGCTAAGCATGAATCTCAACTTAAAAAGATTTATGATATTTTTAAGCAAGTTCATATTAATATTCCGCTGTTAGATGCCGTTAGGGAGATGCCCGGTTATGCTAAATTTCTTAAGGATGTCATGTCGAAAAAATCTAAACTTGGGGAGTTTGAAACGGTAAAGATGACAGAAGGTTGCATGAGTATTCTCCATCGACAGCCACCTTAGAAAAAGAAGGATCCGGGAAGCTTCATCATACCTTGCGTAATCGGAAACAAATTTGTGGGTAAGGCACTTTGTGATCTTGGTGCTAGTGTTAATTTAATGCCAAAGTCTGTTTTTCAGAAATTAGGTATTGGAAAGGCGCGGCCCACGACAGTAACTCTGCAGCTGGCAGACCGCTCTTATGTTCATCCAGAGGGAAGGATTGAAGATATTCTGGTAAGAGTGGATAAGTTTATTTTTCCTGTTGACTTTCTTGTTTTAGATTGTGAGACAGACGAAAACGCACCAGTCATCCTTGGGCGACCCTTCTTAGCCACGGGAAGATCACTGATTGATGTGGAGAAAGGAGAACTCACCATGCGAGTAAACGATCAAGAGATTAAATTGAATGTTCTCCAAGCGATGAAACATGCTGATGTAGACGAGGAATGCAAGGCTATCACTGACGTTACCCTTGATCAACCCTGCATCAAGTCGGGTTGTCACGATATTAAATTTGGTCACTGCCGCGGCAGCCACCTACAGGACTGTCACGACAGCACCGACGACAGCAACTCCTCTGACTCCGATACATCTGATACTAAAGATCAGGAGGAGGTAAACTGGTTAGGCAATCTTCCAGGTAAGTTATTTGAACCTTTGAATTATACTTCGGATAACCATTTAATCCAAAAGCCATCTACTGTTGAACCACCTGCCTTAGAACTTAAGCTCCTGTCAGGGCAGTTAAAATATGCTTTTCTTGGTTCAAATGACACACTGCCCGTAATCATCTCTTCTAAGCTGCCGCAGGAACAGGAACGACAGCTAATCGGCATGCTAAGGCAGCACAAAAAGGCGATTGGATGGACGATAGCAGACATTCAAGGCATTAGTCCGGCGTTAAACATGCACAAAATCCTCTTAGAGGAAGATCATAAGCCGACTATTGATGCCCAAAGGCGGCTAAACCATGCGATGAAAGAGGTGGTGCGTAAAGAGATAATCAAATGGTTAGATGCTGGTATTATTTACGCCATTTCGGACAGCAAATGGGTAAGCCCGGTGCAATGCGTTCCAAAGAAAGGAGGAATGACCGTGGTAACCAACGAGAATAATGAGTTAATCCCAACCAGGACTGTGACCGGTTGGAGGGTTTGTATGGACTATCAGAAGCTTAACAAAGCTACCCGAAAGGACCATTTTCCTTTACCCTTTATTGATCAAATGCTTGATAGACTAGCGGGTAAACCTTACTATTGTTTTCTTGATGGTTATTCAGGTTACAACCAAATTGCTATCGCACCAGAGGATCAAGAAAAGACAACTTTCACATGCCCCTACGGGACATATGCTTTTAGGAGGATGCCGTTTGGATTATGTAATGCACCTGCCACCTTCCAAATGTGCATGATGGCCATATTCTCCGATATGGTGGAGGACTTCCTTGAGATTTTTATGGATGATTTTTCCGTCTTTGGAGACGATTTTGAGAGCTGCCTCGACAATCTACAAAAGGTACTTGAAAGATGTGAAAAAGCCAATCTTGTTTTGAATTGGGAAAAATGCCACTTTATGGTGGATGAAGGGATAGTCCTAGGCCATAAAATTAGCTGCCGTGGAATAGACGTCGACAGGGCTAAGATTGAAGTAATTGAGAAGCTGCCGCCGCCAACAATAGCCAAGGGCATTAGAAGTTTCTTAGGGCATGCTGGTTTTTATCGGAGATTCATTGCAAAATTCTCAAAAATCACCAAACCCCTATGCCATCTCTTAGAGCAAAACCAACCCTTTGACTTTAATGATGAATGTACTGAAGCATTCAAGGTTCTGAAGGAAAAACTAGTAACAGTCCCAATAGTACAGCCACCAGACTAGACACAACCATTTGAGATTATGTATGATGCTAGTGACTATGTTGTTGGGGCAACACTTGGGCAGCGCAAAGATAAGCTGTTCCATGTCATATACTATGCTAGCAAGACATTAAATGACGCCTAAGTGAAATACACCACCACAGAAAAGGAGCTGTTAGCTGTGGTGTTCTCCATCAACAAGTTTCGTTCTTACATACTTGGGACGAAAGTAATAGTGCACACAGACCATTCTGCCCTGAAGTATTTGTTTGCAAAAAAGGATGCAAAGCCTAGATTGATACGGTGGATCCTGCTATTGCAAGAGTTCGACCTTGAGATCAAGGACAAAAAAGGGACAGAAAATCAGGTGGCAGACCACTTGTCAAGGTTGGAGAAGGGACATAGTCTACCAATTGACAAGACAAACATACTGGAGACCTTCCCAGATGAGCAGCTCTTTGCTGCCGCAATCGCTGCCAGAACAGCCATGGCGGCAGGTAAGTCTTCTGAACTCCCCTGGTATGCTGATTTCGTTAATTTTATAGTTAGCGGAATACTTCCTTCTGATCTTAATTATCAAGCCAGGAAGAGGTTCCAAAATGATGTTAAGCATTATTATTGGGATGAACCTCTTCTTTTCAAAATGTGTGCATATCAGGTTATAAGGAGGTGTGTACCACAAGAAGAGCAAGAAGACATTCTCCATCACTGCCATGCTTCACAATATGGAGGTCACTTAGGAGGCAATAAAACTGCTGCCAAGGTGCTGCAGTCAGGGTTCTACTGGCCGACACTATATAAAGATGCACAGTTCTTTTACAAGAACTGTGACAGGTGCCAGCGGATAGGAAACATCTCGAGGAGAAACGAGATGCCACTACAGAACATTTTAGAAGTTGAGATCTTCGACGTTTGGGGGATCGATTTTATGGGACCTTTTCCATCTTCATGCGGAATCTATACATCCTCCTAGCAGTGGATTATGTCTCTAAGTGGGTTGAAGCCATCGCCACTCAAAAGAATGATGCCAAAACAGTCCAAAAATTTCTACACAAAAACATTTTTTTTCTAGATTTGGCATCCCTAAGGCGATTATCAGTGATGAAGGGAGACATTTTGATAATAGGGTTATTGCTGCCGCCTTGAAGAAATATGGTGTCAAGCATAGGATCGCGACAGCATACCACCCACAGACCAATGGACAAGCTGAAATATCCAATAGGGAAGTTAAGAACATTCTTGAAAAGATGGTTAAACCAACTAGGAAAGATTGGTCCTTACTCCTTAACGATGCATTATGGGCATATAGGACAGCTTTTAAGACTCCGTTGGGCATGTCTCCATACCGACTGATTTACGGAAAAACCTGTCACTTGCCTGTCGAGATCGAGCACAAAGCATATTGGGCAATCAAGGCAGTGAATATGGACTTGGACAAGGCAGGCCAGAAAAGGCTATTAGATCTGAACGAGATTGAAGAATTACGGACAATGGCCTACGACAATGCGAGAATTTACAAAGAGAAGACTAAGAAGTGGCATGACAGGAAGTTGCTGCCACGACAGTTCTGCCCAGGGCAGCTTGTGTTGTTGTTTAATTCTAGACTGAAACTCTTCCCAGGAAGCTTAAATCTAGATGGTCTGGCCCATTCCAAGTGGTACAAGTTTTTCCCCCATGGTGCCATCACAATCCGATCATTAAAAGACGGGCACCAATTCAAAGTCAATGGACAGCGCCTCAAGCATTATCAGGGGACTGAAGCCCCAGGAATACAGGAAGTGGTTACCTTAGGAGATGCCCCGCAAGGCATCCGTAATTTAACCTAAATTTTATTTTTATCTATTTTTATTATTTATTATTTATTAGGAAATTAGGTTTGTTTTATTCGAATAATGTTTTTATATTTTCTGTTTTTTGGAAATAAAGGAGTCAAGAAGAAAAGAAGAAGTGACCCAAGCCCACCATCCATCCATCAGCCCAACAGAGCCCATTTATTGAAGCCTGTCGTTCCAGCTGCCGCCGCAGACACGGATAAGACAGGCTATCAACAGACTGACACGGCAGACGCAGAAGCGTGTGACAGACGCATAATTACGTGTCAGTGGCCCCGTTATTCATGCCTGCTGTTACAGCATTAAACGGGCAGCAACTCGACCGCTATAAAATCTCGTTCTCATTTTCATTTTCCTCACTTCTGCTTATTCTTACTCGCTTTCTCCTCTCGTTTTTATTAGTTTTCTTTACTTTCACAACCCTTGCAACTAAAATGTCTTCCAAACGTACCCGCCGCAGTGCTGCTTCAACCTCTTCAGCAGCAGCACCCACACCGTAGTCGTTCGCAACCAAAGAATTATGGGAGGAAAGAGGATTCATCTACGTCCGCAAGGTAGCAAACCTGGGGCTTCGACCATTCATCGCGAAGGTGATAAGGACTCAGCTATGGGAGCAGTTCGCAGCACAACCTACAGACCTAAATGATACGTTGGTGAGGGAGTTCTATGCTGCCATCGACAGCAGGACAACAACATCAGTCACCTTCCGAGGGGTAGAGGTACCATTCACAGCCGATAGTATCAACCATATGTATGGCCTCTATTTTGGTCCCAACGATGATGCCCACTAGCAGTTCGTGGACACCCTCGACCCTGCCGCCTACGGTGTTGTCATGGCAGAGGTGACAAAAGAAGGAACGGAGTGGAACATGAGCAAAAAGAACCCCAACTCTGTCAAAAGGGGGCAGCTGCTCCCAGAAGCCAAGCTATGGAACGCTTTCATCAAGAAGCGTATCCTGCCGTCCTCCCATCACACGACAGTGGACCAGCAGAGACTCGCCCTGATTCATTCGATCATGAACGACCGGCCTATCAACGTGGGCCGTTATATGAGGGAAAGCGTCTTGGACTACACATTTCGATCAACCTCCCGCCTCTGCCTACCATTCATGATCACTTCTCTCTGCCGCTGCACTGCTGTCCCAGAGGAAACCACCGATAAACTGGTCCAAGGACGAGGCTGGACCGACAACAATATTACCAGCCTCATGGAGCTGATAGTCGCAACCCCAGTCTTCTCCTTCAACCTGGCTGCCTCCCCCGCAGAATCATCCGAGGAGCCTGCCCCTGAACCTGCCGCCGCCACCACCTAGACAGACCAATCTGCCCAAATCCTTGCTGCGATACAACGGGTGGAAGACAGACAAATGGGGTTGATGACATTCATCCGGGATTTTTCCAACTCAACGGTAAACATCATTACCAATACTTTACATTATCCCGATGTTATTTTCCCCACTTTCCCTGTCCACTATTTCCACATCCCCACCTCTGTCCACACACCTACACCACCTGCCTCCCCACATGCACATTCTGCTGCTTCCACCCCATCACCTGCCCCGACAGCAGCTGACAGTCTTCCGGCCGACACCTCCGCTTGAGGAACGAAGCGACCTGCCTCCGATGACAGCGAGTCGGAACCTCCTATTAGGAGGAATTTGGAGAAGGAGTTCACGCCTGTCAAGAGGCAGAAACACGTGGCAGACAGAAAACTAATGCCCAAGGCCAGCACCACCACCAGCAGCACTTGGGATAGTGGCAGCAGCTCAGACATCCAGGTCGTGGAGCAACCTGCCCAGCCTGCCCCACCACCCAGACGCCGCCACCAGATCCGTGTCAGCAGCAGCAACAGTGAAGACATCGATTAAAAATTTAAGTCTTTTATTTTCTTTCCATTGCTGCCTGCTTAATATATATTTTGTGATGTACCTGCCTTCATTTTATCTGTCATTTTCATTGAGGGCAATGCAACCCTCGAGTTTGGGGGTGGCAACCTTCCATTTTAATGGAGTCTTAGTACATCTTTAATTAAGTGTTGAGTCTTTTATTTAATTAAGTTCTCTTAAAAAAACTGTTGGCTTAAAACTGTGAAGTAAACTTACCTGTCATGACAGCTCTGTCATGGCAGCATCTTTAGGACAGTTTAAGGAAAAGTTTAGAGCCTTTCTATAGTTCTGAAAAACTTAAACACCTTTGTGACTGTTATAATGCCTAGATTTCTTTTAGCCAAACTAGAATAGGATGCTTAGAACTTGAATAGCCCCTAGAGGTGCCTAACACTTGCTCTAGGAAAGAAGTTTAGCAAAAGAAACTCAAAAACCTAGAGGTGCCCGAAACCGGCTCTAGGAAGCTAACTAGCGGTGCCCGAAACCGGCTCTAAGAAGCTAACTAGAGGTGCCCGAAACTGGCTCTAGTAAAACTTAGCTTGAAAATAGAAGAAAAAGAAGCATGAAAATATGTCTTCAAGAAATTAAACTTTGGCATAAAAATTCGAGTTAAAAAGTTGAATATTCTAGTGAAACTAAGATATTCTTAGTATATAAATGTTCACAAGCATGCACACACTACACGAGAACTATAGTGAGATTCCGGACAGATTCTAATCTTTCCGACAGGTTGCTGCCGTCACAGAGACTGAGCGACAGAGAAGGGACATTTCACTGTTTGAAAGCCAACACAAAAATATTCTTTTTCTTTTAGGTCTTAATTGCTTGAGGGCAAGCAAAAACTTGAGTTTGGAGGTGTGTTGAGTGTGTAAAAGTTCTACTATTTACACCCTTTTTAACCCATATTTCTGCTGCATTCAAGCATCATTGCATTGCATTTAGGTTAGTTTACAACAAAACATCACAAATATATTAAAGGC
Organism: Hibiscus tridactylites; assembly: GCA_958450335.1. Taxonomy (NCBI): domain Eukaryota; kingdom Viridiplantae; phylum Streptophyta; class Magnoliopsida; order Malvales; family Malvaceae; genus Hibiscus; species Hibiscus tridactylites. Next base: position 53,271,227 of record OY288286.1, on the reverse strand, counting down.
ACGGATTCTACTAAAAAATGGCTTATTTTGCAGGTCGATGCCATAGTTGACGAAGAAGCCAGGCGCAGGGCAGAGAAGCAGAAGAGCTGAACTGGACAAGCAGACGAAGAGGACCATGCTGCCATGGATCTGCCGTGACAGGAGGACGACAACAAATTAGTGGAGAAAAAGCAAAGTGGACCTCGATAGATAGAGAAAATTGTGCTCGTCTGTCGTGTGAAAACCCTATATTTTTCCAAGCCCCGGATCAAAAGATATGTCAAGCCAAAGCTCAAGGAGAGGAAATCCCAAGAAACAAGGAAGACGACTGAAAAGTAGGATACTTGGAGATTAAGTCTTTATTAGAATCTTACTTTTAATTAAAGTTGTAATCCTTGTTACCTTAGAATACTTGAGCCCAAAGCTTATATAAGGGCATAGATTTTAACCTAGGAAAAATAATACCCCAATAACCGATAACCAAACCCTTCCGCCGTTTACCCGCCGCCGACATGTTCTAAAAACCCCCTAGGGCCACAGGTTGATTTGTAAAGTAGTTGCAAGGGTTGTTTTGTTTTAGGATTTTCCAAGTTCAATAAAATAAACTTCAAGTTCTCTTATTTTGGTTATTAATATCTTGCAAGAGCATCGGGAGAGCATTGTGAGGTTATCCATTTACTTAGCATCGGGAGAGTTAAGTATACGAAAGAAATAAGAGCAAGTTCTCTAGTTTATAGTTGAACTATCTTGTACCTAGGGATAGGGCAAGGTTAAGTGGCTAAGGAAGAATTTATACACATCGGTGTTCATCATTCGATTCACGCCGGGAGGTATCATCAAAGACGTGATCATCGACAGACTTGGACCTAGGGATAGGCCAAGGAAGATCTGGGATTCTTGCCAAACTTGAAGTACGGAGTTGGTGTGTTTGCTGCCGCGACGACCAACGGACAGCTGCCGCGACAGGTGCTGCCGTGACAGGCGTGATGACAGAACTGGAGTTCCTAAGCATTGCAATACCTGCACTACCGAGCAATTTAATACCAGCCCATTCTCTCTATCTTGATATCTCAATCCTTTTATTTACGATTTTCCTTATTATTTTCGTGACAATTCTCTTAAATATTTTCTTTACTTCGTTAGTGAAATAAGGTGAAGCTATTAGCCCAGTCCTTGTGGAGACGATATCCGATACTCTAGTATCACTTTATTACTTGCGACGTGTACACTTGCACTCAATTGCGATAGACACTTTTACACGCAACAGTCGCGGTAGCTGGAACGACAGGCCTCTATATTGGCTTTGTTGGGCTGATGGATGGGTGGTGGGCTGAGTTCACTTCTCATGTTCTTCTTGGCTCTTTTATTTCTGTTCTATTGATGCTTGAGGGGTCGTTTCCGGTACTTCTTGAAGTCCATCTGTACCCTCAATCTGGTGATTTTTCTCATGGTTGGGGCTCCTTTCTTTCTCTTCCCTTTGTAGTCCATGAAGTCCTCCCTTCTTGGTAATGTTTCTGAGGGCATGAACATATGATTAGAAAAAATCAAATTGACATTCGACCATAAACTTACCTTGTTTTCGTTGAATGTTGTTGTGGTTGAATGTATCCCTTGCTGTCGTGCCCGCTGCTACGGCAGGCAGTTATTTTGACAATTCTTTTATCAGGTTACTTTGCATGTCAATGGGACATTGGTAAGTGCCATCACTCTCTATATCAAATTCTGTTGACCACTCGTAGATCTCCATCAGTGTTGGTTCCTCTAATATCTGCAATGGAATCGGTGAGTTTTCAAAGAATTCAAAAGGTTCGTTTATTACCTGCTCGTATTCCATTTGTGAAGAATTGTCATTGGGTAGCTCTTCTAGGTGGTCGTGCGAGTGCCATGACAGAGATGGATGTGTGCAATCTTGGTCAGGTATAATCGAGGTAGTGGGTTGAGAATTTGCCTCTGATGTGGTTGCTGCTTCAGCATCAGTTGCTGCCGAGGCGGCAGTTTCTGCCGAGGCGACAATTTTCGCTTTGGCTGGGGTTTCTGCCTCAAAAATGGTTGCTGTCGTGACATTCTCTTGAATTTCACTCAGCGTTGTCTCAGTGTTGCTCCATTCTGGCTCCTCGATCATTGCCATGGCAAGTTGTTGCTCAGACTCTTCATATGTTGGGTATTCCTTCACATGGGCGTCCTCGTCATCTTGCCTCGGGATTTCAAGTTCAGTCGTGGCATGAATGAGGACCGGTCTGCTCAAGAGTGCATCCATCTTGGCGATACTTGCGTCCATAGAAACTGGCACTTCTTGAGTGAGTGCCATAAAGGCTTGCAGTGTGTCTTCTAAGGATTTTGACTGCTCTTGAGGATGATGACATTTCCAGGGCAGGTCGGGTTCTGCAGCAAAACTGTTATGGTATAAAAAAAATTGGGTTTTGATCGTACCATAAAAAATTTTGATGTTGCGGCATCGGCAGTTGCTACCCCTGTTGCTGTCGTGGTAGCATATCTTTACGGTAATTGCAAGAACTTTCCCACATCAACTCTCGAATGGTTTTTCCTGGCATGTTGATGCCCTTGAACCTGTATTTTCACCCGAGTTTTTTTTTGTTAAAAAAATAATAAAAAAATAAAAATAAAAGAAAAGAAAAGTGCAGAAGCTAGGGTAAGAGTGTGTTGCCAGTCCCCGGCAACGGCGCCAAAAACTTGTTGCGTGTAAAATAGTCTATCACAATGGTAGTGCAAGTGTACATGTCGCAAGTAATAAAGTGATACTAGAGTATCGGATATCGTCTCCACAGGGACTGGGCTAACCCTTTCCTTCGCTATCTGCACAAGGGGAAAAGAATAGATTAAGATATTGTCACGAAAATAATAAAGAATACTGGAAAATAAATGTAGAGAAATCAAGATAGAGAGAATAGGCTGGTATTGAATTGCTCAGTAGTGCAGGTATTGCAGATTTTAGAAAATCCAGTTTTGTCGTCGCGCCTGTCGCGGACAGCTCCTGTCGCGACAGCAGTCCGTTGATCGTCGCAGCAGCAAACACACCAACTCAGTACTTCAAGTTTGGCAAGAATCCCAGATCTGCCTTGGCCTATCCCTAGGTCCAAGTCTGTCGATGATCACGTCTTTGATGATACCTCCCAGCATGAATCGAAGGATGAACACCGATGTGTATGAATTCTTCTTTAGCCACTTAACCTCTCCCTATCCCTAGGCACGAGATAGTTCAACTATAAACTAGATAACTTTCTCTTATTTCTTTCGTATACTTAACTCTCCCGATGCTAAGTAAATAGATAAGCTCACAATGCTCTCCCGATGCTCTTGCAAGATATTAATAACCAAAATAAGAGAACTTGAAGTTTATTTAATTGAACTGAAAATTCCTAAAACAAAACAACTCTTGCAACTACTTTACAAATCAACCCGTGGCCCTAGGGGGGTTTTAGAACATATCGACGACGGGTAAACGGCGGAGAGCTTTTGGTTGTCGGTTTTAAGGGAAATCGGCTATGGGGTATGGGATATATCTTCTAGATTAAAATACATGCCCTTATATAAGCTTTGGGCTCAAGTTATCTAAGTTAACAAGGATTACAACTTTAATTAAAAGTATGATTCTAATAAAGACTTAATCTTCAAGGATCCTACTTTTCAGCCGTCCTCCTTGTTTCTTGGGATTTTCTCTCCTTGAGCTTTGGGCTTGACATATCTTTTGATCCGGGGCTTGGAAAAATATTTGGTTTTCACACGACAGACGAGCATAATTTTCTCTATCTATCGAGGTCCACTTTGCTTTTCCTCCACTAACTTGTTGTCGTCCTCTGCTGTCACGGCAGCACCATGGCAGCATCGTCCTCTTTATCTGCTTGTTCAGTTTAGCTTTCCTGCTTCTCTGCCCTGCGCCCGCCTTCACCATCTACGACGGTGGCAACCTGCCAAAAACAGCCATTTTTAGTAGATTCTGTGCCTTTTATATATTTGTGATGTTTTGCTGTAAACTAACCTAAATGCAATGAAATGATGCTCGAATGCAGTAGAAATATGGGTTAAAAAGGGTGTAAATAATAGAACTTTTACACACTCAACAGATACTCCAAGTATCACTTTACTACTTGCATCGTGTACACTTCCACTATTTGCGATAGGACTCTTTTACACGCAACAAGTTTTTGGCGCCGTTGCCGGGTACTGGCAACATATCTTTACCCTTACTCTTACTGCACTTTTTCTTTTTATTTTTCTATTTTTAGTGGTATTATTTACCCTGTGCTTTTCACAAGGTTTTATGTTTGCTTATGCGCGGATCTAGACGAAGCAAAGAACCTGAGTACGAACTAGACCCTGAAATCGAACGCACGTACCAACTCAGGAATCAAGTCTGACTCTTGATAGCAAGAAACAACTATCATGAGGAACAACTAGAAGCAATGGTGAACGGAAGGCAGAACAACGGGGTAGATGATGACCAGAGGGTTTCTGAAGATCCTCCCCAAGATGTCCAGAATGAACGGCCTGCTGCTGCAGCCGCATGACAGTCCTGCTGCGACTACATGGTCAATGACCATGTTGAACTAGATACCACCTTGCCAGACGTGGAAGCTGAGAACTTTGAGATGAAACATGATATGTTCATCATGATAAATTCCGTTGGCTAGTATAGATGTTCTGCAACTGAGGATGCCTGCGAACATCTGAAAATGTTCCAAGAAATATGTGGATCGTTTAGATTGCCAGGAATAAATCTGGAAGTACTGAGGCTCTTGTTATTTCCTCATTCATTGAGAGACAGAGCTAAAACTTGGTGGAATAAACTAACACCGGGTTCAATACGAACTTGAGCAGATCTCTCTCGTGAATTCTTATCTCGTTTTAATCCTTCTCGATTATCTGAAACATTGCGTAACAAAATTGCTACTTTTCAATAGGAGGATGAAGAACCAATGCACGAGGCATGAGATAGATTTACAACTCTTCTTTAAAATTGCTCGATGGATAGATTCCCCGTGTGGAATCAGGTTTGTAACACCCAATTTTTGGGCTTAGAAGTTTTGGGTTTGGACCGGGCCGGTCAGAGTGCGGTTCGAATATAAAAGGGTGAATTTAGGAAAGCCTATTTCGGGTTGCATTAAAAATATGGAAAAATGTCTTAAAATCCTCTTTTATTATATATAAGAGAAAGGTGAAATCAATTTTACAAAATGAGGTTTGGAAGGGTGACATTTTGTGTTAGTGACCAAAATGTAATTTTAGAAAACAGGGTGACTGTTTTAAAAAGGAGTGAAACTTTGAATCTTTAAGGAGCTATTTACCCAAAAGAGTTTCTCCAGATTTTTCTGAATATTTACCAATTAATTAATGGTTTTAAAATAAAGGTAAAAAGGAGGGAAAGATATTTTGGCATTTTAACTAACTTTTCTCTAGATTTCCATTTTCTTTTCTCTCAACTTTTCTCTCAATCCAAACACATTTCTCCAGCAAAATTTCCTCTGATTTTGACAACTAAAGATGAGATCTCAATCCTCATTTGATCTCTAACCAATTCTACAACAAAACCTTAGCATTTTCTTATTGGATTTTCAAGAATCTTGGTTCCAAAAAGGGAGAAACTCAAGTTTAGAGGTATGAACGTCCTTCTCCTCTAAATTCTCAGTTCTTTACTGAAATTCCCAAGTTCTCAATCCTTGATTTGTGTTTTATTAAAGGTTTTTCAATTGTGTTCTTGATCTTGGCTTTAAAATGCAAGATTTGCTTTTATTTTTGATGAAATTCGTATGATCTGATTGGGCATTGTTTTGAGATGTCATTTTGATGTAAAATGAATGTATAATTGATGAGAAATTGAGGTTTGATTAATGAAATCCCAGATAGGTTGATTTTCCTAAGTTTTTACTTGTGAAAATGGTGGTTTTTGGGGTGATCTTGGTGTTTGTTAATGCTGGAGGTATAGGGACGTGTTTGAGATCATTTTGGATGTTAATTGATGTTTAAAAATAGTTAGAAGTGATGGATCTTGGCTGGGTTAAGTCTTGGAAGTGTTTGGAAGTGACTTCGGTTGTGTTTGGTAGCCGAAATGTTGGATTTGCAAAGAGCAGCGAGTTTAGGTGTGTTGCTGGTGTTTTTAATGCATTATGATGCATTAATCCTCTGTTGTTATGTGCTTGAAACAGGGGAGAATTATCCGTGAGCAATAGAGGTGTCGTTGAAGGTTTCGGATGCTTGGAAGGCTTGTTGGCTAGCCTTGTTTTGTGTATCGGTGAGTGAACTTGGGTTTTCAGCTTTAAAACCAAGGTTTGAAGGTTTTGGGAGCTTAGTTTAAGTCTAAACAACTTAGCTAAGCTCAAGAGTAAGTAAATGAAATTTCTCTCTTGGTTTGTGTTATGAATTGGTTTCTAAAGCACTTGTGATTGTTGGGTGCAATGCATGTGATTTGCATGTTTTAAATTCTGTTTTGAAAGCATATTTTAGCATGGTTTAATGCTGGTTTTGAAAGCCATGTGTGAAGGATGCTCAAGGTAAGAGATCCTTGGTTTTGTACATTGGAATTGTGGAATTGTTGCATAGTGTTGTGTGTTGTTTATTGGCTTTGTGTAATGCTTCAAAAACAGTGGATTTATGATGGTAATTGATGGTTTTGGCATTTTGGTTATACTTGTAAAACAATGGATTAATGTGGTAAAATGGTTATATTGGCAAGTGATGTAAGTGGTTCTTGGTTACTTTAATCGGATATAGTTAGCCGGCTATAGGATTGGGTGCACCGTGAATAAAGTCGCCTTGGATGTGGAGTGGTTGTGATTGTACCGGTAACTCCATCCAAGTACACTAACGAGATGGTTAAGAACACCATGGTGGTTAAAATTCCATGGGTGAGTCTTGTGTTAAGGTCATAATGGTGGTTAAAATTCCATTTGAGGACCTTGTGTTTGTTAAGATCACAATGGTGGTGTAAAGTCCATGTGTGGATCTTGTGTTATATGTCCCGGGATCTCGTTAGTGATGTTATACAACTACCAATGGGTGATGGTAAGGTCATAATGGTGGTTAAAATTCCATTTGAGGACCTTGTGAATGTTAAGGTCATATGGTGGTTAAAAGTCCATATGAGGACCTTGTGTATGGTAAGGTCATAATGGTGGTTTAAATTCCATTTGGGGACCTTGAGATTGGTAGTGTGTATGAAGCGTGGGGACAACGCTTGTGATCCGCGTATCCGATTGTATCTGGTGTTGTGATGGTTATGACTTATCACTTGGAAGCCAATATAATGTTCTTGAATGTAATGAAGCATGAGATGCTTGAAATGATGCAAGGTTGCATGGAAAGTGTGTAATGTACCAAGAATGCATGTATTACTTGTTAGCTTGAAAGAGTGTTCATTTTCTATTGGGAATGATGCATGTGTGCATGAAATCTCTTTAGTGCATTAAAGTCTTGCGAAGACTTGTTTTTAAAGGCATGTAATGCAAATATTGATTTTGTGGTTCATATGTTGCTTTTGTTTAATGCATGAGATGGATTAAATGAGTAAGTGGTTTTTAAAGGTTTCTTGCGTGAAGTGATTTCCTATGTATGAGAAAAGTATGGTGTGAAGTGGAAGTGTTTTCCAAGGATCTTGTATTAGCTTTGCATAGGATGTTCATGCATGGAGTGGTTAAATTGATGGTTTTGCAAGGTTGTGCTTTGAAGTGAATTACTTGGTTTTTCTAAGCTAAGGGTTGGTTTTCATGTTTGAGCAATGCATGATTTAAAGCATGTTGCTAAAAGGGGTTTTCAAACATTGCTTTGGTTTGTCGATTTGTGTTGCTTTTAAAAGAGGTTTTATGACTCGCTGCATTGATGGTGTTTTGGTTTTGAGCATTCCTCATTAAGCATTATGTGCTTACGCTTCTTTTTGTCCATCAATGCAGATATTTGAAGTTGGGACAGCGAGAAGCAAGGGATTCAAGGAGAGCTCCACTTGAGATGTATGTCTCGGTTAATAGCTATAAATAATAAAGGCAATGGGGGGAGAATCTCTTATGTTGATGTTTAATGAGATTGTGTATGTTGGAAAAATTTGGTTTATGATTTTGAACTATGTGGTTTAACGCTTGCAACGTTTGAATCTTCTTATGCTTAAATCGTTATGCTATGCTTCTTGTTTTAAAAGCATGTTTGAGTGTTGGATGTGTTGAATGAGTTGGTGCGCCTAGGGGTGGTTTTGTATCTAGATTTTGATGCAATTATGTTCCTTGAGTGTTGAATGACTTGATGGTATGATTTGGTTGTCTTGGGAGCATGTTTGATGGGTCGATTGTGTGATAAACCAGCAAAATTTTTGCAATTTGGGCAGGTCGTATCGGAACGGGTGCTACCGTTTCGGAACAGGGGCCTGAAATGGCCTAGGCGTTTCGAAACGGGAGGAACCATTCCGGAACGAAAATGCTACTGTCGAGCCCTGTTCCGGAACTCGTTTCGGAACGGTCCCGCATTTCGGAACAGGTCCTCCATGTTTCGGAACACTCGACCATTGGGCACTGAAATTGACGGTTATATGTTTTGAAACCTTTGCGTTTTGGTCCTGAATCTTGTTTTTGCAATTGAATGAGTTTGAGATGTCCGCTTGAGTTGAAATTTGGCAGAGAGGCATGAAACATGACTAATTTCATATTGGTAACTCAAAAATTGGTTAAGTCCTTGAAATTTCCAGAATTTACATTTTGGTCCCTAAATTTGTGTTTTGTGCAATTAAGTCCCTGAATGTTTTCCGAATGCGCTGATCTTTGAGTATGCTGATTGTATTAATATATCTAGGGTTAATGTGTATTTAGATAAGATTAAAAAGAAAAAAAGGGTCGTTAATCAAGGTTGACTTTCGGGTTGACTTTGGTTTTCCCCGTGTAAACTTCTTAATTCGGGTCAACCGTCTAGACCGGGTTAAGGGGGTTACATTTGGTGGTATCAGAGCTGAGTTGCGAATGCTTGGGTGAAATGGTAAATTGTTATGATAAGTGTTTAATGTTTATTCTGATGTGTGGTTGAAAGTCGGTTGGAAAGTGTGTCTTTGAGCGAATTGTTGATGTTTTTAGCATGCTTTTCGATTGTGAATCTTCTTTGAGCTAATGTGGATTTGTGCTGATGATATGCTGGTGATGTAAGCTGATTTTATGAATGGTGAAAATGTATTGGGTATGATATGTTGATGTTATGCTGTTACGAGTAAATGTTGTTTGATGAGAGCATGATCGAAGTATGTTGATTGATATGCTTGATGTTGTGATATCCATGTTTTTTTATTGACTGTTATGTCATGTAAAGGGGAGAATTTGGGATACCCATTGCCTTATTATTATAGCTATTGTGTTATTTTGGAGTTGGAGTTTTGAATCCTTGCTTGAAGCTAGCCTAATCGTTTTGTTTGTTTTGTTATGATTGTTTGCTGTTAATAGCATGGTGAAATCGATGAGAGAATGGCAGTTAGGTGAAATGGTTGCTGCTTTAGAGCAGGTTGTTAAGGCATGGAATTCACCTTTTAATGGAGTGCCTGGAGTTGAGGTAGTAAGGTAGGAGGAAGAAGTTGGTTCTGTGATGAAGAGTTCATCACCTATAGTTCAAGAGGTGTTGGGAACATCTCAGGCTGTGGCAAAAGTAAGGCATGTAGACGTGCTGGCTGTGGGATGTGCGGGTTTGTCGAAACATCGTTTACATGATTTGGGAGCTGTGGAGTATCATGGTTTGACACCTGAGACGTTTGAAGCCTGGTTGGCCAGTGTAATTCTGATTTTGGATCAGGAAGGTTGTGACTATGCTTGTAAGCTGGGAAGTGTTGTCTCATTGATGTTAGAGGACGCTTGTGCCTGGTGGACATCTGTGGCGGTGGCATCGCACATCCACGATATCGATTGGGACTTCTTTGTGTCTGCCTTTTTTGGAAGGTACCTTGGAGAGAAATTCCCAAGGGTTAAGCAACGTGAGGGCGTGGTTTCAGTTTATGAAGGTGAGAAAATTTTAAGCGAGAGAGTTGTGGGTACTGACCTCGGGAGTGGTCAACGTAAGAGACTACGTGATAGAGGCTTTTGCTTGAATCGAAGCTTGGATGGTAGTGCAAATTTGGGGCAAGTGCTGCATGATCAAGAAGTGGAAGCTCAGCTACCTGTGTGTGACCGTTGTGGAAGGCGCCGTGTTGGAGGTTGTTGGGGCGCAGGAGTTTGTTGGAACTGTGGTTCTAAAGAGCATGTGAAGCGAAATTGTCCTCAAGTGGTGAGATCAGCTTCAGTGGTAGCAGAAGGGTCTCTGAAGGGTCATGGGCACGGCTGAGACAAGGTTCGAAGGTGGCAGGAAGGGCAGAAAGGTGTGAGGAGCTTGGAGAATGAAACCTGTTGGAATTGTGGGTCTGCTGGACATTTGAGACGTAATTGTTTGAAGTTGGCTCGGGGTATTCAGGGTTCTTTACCCCAGGGAGATGGTGATGACCTTAATGTGTTAGCTGGTGCTGCAGCGGTGCGGCTGAAGAATGATGGTTCTGCGAGGAAGAGAGCTTGTCTGTTGAAGCTCCGGGGCAGTGAGGTGTTTTCAGGTAACCTTGTTAAGTAACCTTTGCTCTAGTATCTTAGTTTGGTTTCAGTTGGTATTTCCTTGCGTAGTGGTATGGTCTCATTGCTATCATGTTTGGGGTAGTAGTTGGTGTTGTTTTGAAAACAACCTTAGTGTGAAGAGGGCATTAGTGAGTATCTTGTGGATAATGGGTTGTTAGAATGGTGGAGTTGGTCTAGTTGGAAGTGAGATAGGAGGTTGTTTTTAGGCAGATTACGAGGATGTTATTGGTGGGTGTGAACCGACATACATGCACAGTTAAAATCATTTGTTATATGCTATATTATATATGTATTGGTCCATGCATACATGTGACATGACATTAGAGGTTTTGCATGCATGTACATCAGGCATTGATAGGGCATATTGGTGATCATGCATACGAACGTTCACACTCGCTGATAGTTAATCGGGTCTGTTAGTGTTGTGATAGGGTTAGATTGGATGGGGGGTTTTAAAAGTTGTTTTGGTGATGGGTGAATGTTAGAAGTAATGTAGGGTATTAAGCGAGTTGTCAGTAATAGTGAGTGCGATAAAGCATGTTGGTAGAAGGAAGGTGTTTGATGCTTAATGAGTTTAGCGGTATGGTGGTGAGGGGATTACCGTTTGAGTTAGAATCAGTCAAAGTGGTTGTGAATAGCTGGTAGAAGTGGTAGTTTCTTGGTGTTAAGTGATGTAGTAAGTTAGTGGATGTCTTCCAGAGCGCTGAGGAACGTGGCTTTGATATTGCAATAGAGGGGTTGGTTATGAAAGTGATGGTTCGTAGCAACCTACGAAGAGTTGAGAAGATGTTGTGGGTTGTAGGAAAGGGTTAGCCCGGGAGAATAGAAGTTTCGTAACCTTAATATGTATGTATAGGTTGGGCGGTGTTCTAGTAAGGCAAGTGTTGTAGTCAAAACTTGAAGTGGAAAGGCAATGTAAGATCAAAGGCCATTATTGGTTGGACGGGTTCTTGTGAGAAGTGGTTGGCTGGTTGTGTTAGAGTAAATTCCGTCTGAAGACAGTTGGTGGTGTATGGAACGGCTGGCGGAGTCAAGGTTTGGGGTTTTGTGATGTGATTTTCGGATGTTAGGTGAGTAGTCTTGGTGAGTCGTTGTGGTAATGATAGCGGCGGATGTGAAGGAATATCAGCAATATGTTGAGAAGTTTGAGTAAGCAGTTGGTACTTAAGAATTCTTGCTTGATGTAGTAACCTTTGGAAGAGGTTGAGTAGTTTTTTCAAGGAGTTTTAGAAGCAGTGAAGGTTGTGGGTCACATGGTGGTTGAACCGGATTGGTTGGTGTCACTGTGCGAACAAGTTTTGGGAGTTATGAGCTAAGGTGGTGTATGCTGTAAAAGTTGGAGGTTCTTCAGGTTGTTGTTGGAGCTTTGTGCAGACCGGAAGTGTGAAGGTCAAGATGTGGTTGACATTTGAGTTTTCTGGAATTCGTGAACAATATGTGGTGGTGTTGAGTTTGGGAGGAGTTTTGTGAGAGAGTGTTCAGTGGTGGTTAAGTCTCCTATGTTGCCTTGTGTGTTGCTTTGAGAAGTTTGGTTGTTCTCTTTTCGCCAGTTGAAATTTCGAGGACGAAATTTCTTAAGGGGGAGAGTTGTAACACCCCAATTTTGGGCTTAGAAGTTTTGGGTTTGGACCGGGCCGGTCAGAGTGCGGTTCGAATATAAAAGGGTGAATTTAGGAAAGCCTAGTTCGGGTTGCATTAAAAATATGGAAAAATGTCTTAAAATCCTCTTTTATTATATATAAGAGAAAGGTGAAATCAATTTTACAAAATGAGGTTTGGAAGGGTGACATTTTGGGTTAGTGACCAAAATGTAATTTTTTGAAAACTGGGTGACTGTTTTAAAAAGGATTAAAACTTTGAATCTTTAAGGAGCTATTTACCCAAAAGAGTTTCTCCAGATTTTTCTGAATATTTACCAATTAATTAATGGTTTTAAAATAAAGGTAAAAAGGAGGGAAAGATATTTTGGCATTTTAACTAACTTTTCTCTAGATTTCCATTTTCTTTTCTCTCAACTTTTCTCTCAATCCAAACACATTTCTCCAGCAAAATTTCCTCTGATTTTGACAACTAAAGATGAGATCTCAATCCTCATTTGATCTCTAATCAATTCTACAACAAAACCTTAGCATTTGCTTATTGGATTTTCAAGAATCTTGGTTCCAAAAAGGGAGAAACTCAAGTTTAGAGGTATGAACGTCCTTCTCCTCTAAATTCTCAGTTCTTTACTGAAATTCCCAAGTTCTCAATCCTTGATTTGTGTTTTATTAAAGGTTTTTCAATTGTGTTCTTGATCTTGGCTTTAAAATGCAAGATTTGCTTTTATTTTTGATGAAATTCGTATGATCTGATTGGGCATTGTTTTGAGATGTCATTTTGATGTAAAATGAATGTATAATTGATGAGAAATTGAGGTTTGATTAATGCAATCCCGGATAGGTTGATTTTCCTAAGTTTTTACTTGTGAAAATGGTGGTTTTTGGGGTGATCTTGGTGTTTGTTAATGCTGGAGGTATAAGGACGTGTTTGAGATCATTTTGGATGTTAATTGATGTTTAAAAATAGTTAGAAGTGATGGATCTTGGCTGGGTTAAGTCTTGGAAGTGTTTGGAAGTGATTTCGGTTGTGTTTGGTAGCCGAAATGTTGGATTTGCAAAGAGCAGCGAGTTTAGGTGTGTTGCTAGTGTTTTTAATGCATTATGATGCATTAATCCTCTGTTGTTATGTGCTTGAAACCGGGGAGAATGATCCGTGAGCAATAGAGGTGTCGTTGAAGGTTTCGGATGCTTGGAAGGCTTGTTGGCTAGCCTTGTTTTGTGTATCGATGAGTGAAGTTGGGTTTTCAGCTTTAAAACCAAGGTTTGAAGGTTTTGGGAGCTTAGTTTAAGTCTAAACAACTTAGCTAAGCTCAAGAATAAGTAAAGGAAATTTCTCTCTTGGTTTGTGTTATGAATTGGTTTCTAAAGCACTTGTGATTGTTGGATGCAATGCATGTGATTTGCATGTTTTAAATTCTGTTTTGAAAGCATATTTTAGCATGGTTTAATGCTGGTTTTGAAAGCCATGTGTGAAGGATGCTCAAGGTAAGAGATCCTTGGTTTTGTACATTGGAATTGTGGAATTGTTGCATAGTGTTGTGTGTTGTTTATTGGCTTTGTGTAATGCTTCAAAAACAGTGGATTTATGATGGTAATTGATGGTTTTGGCATTTTGGTTATACTTGTAAAACAATGGATTAATGTGGTAAAATGGTTATATTGGCAAGTGATGTAAGTGGTTCTTGGTTACTTTAATCGGATATAGTTAGCCGGCTATAGGATTGGGTGCACCGTGAATAAAGTCGCCTTGGATGTGGAGTGGTTGTGATTGTACCGGTAACTCCATCCAAGTACACTAACGAGATGGTTAAGAACACCATGGTGGTTAAAATTCCATGGGTGGGTCTTGTGTTAAGGTCATATTGGTGGTTAAAATTCCATTTGAGGACCTTGTGTTTGTTAAGATCACAATGGTGGTGTAAAGTCCATGTGTGGATCTTGTGTTATATGTCCCGGGATCTTGTTAGTGATGTTATACAACTACCAATGGGTGATGGTAAGGTCATAATGGTGGTTAAAATTCCATTCGAGGACCTTGTGAATGTTAAGGTCATATGGTGGTTAAAAGTCCATATGAGGACCTTGTGTATGGTAAGGTCATAATGGTGGTTTAAATTCCATTTGGGGACCTTGAGATTGGTAGTGTGTATGAAGCGTGGGGACAATGCTTGTGATCCGCGTATCCGATTGTATCTGGTGTTGTGATGGTTATGACTTATCACTTGGAAGCCAATATAATGTTCTTGAATGTAATGAAGCATGAGATGCTTGAAATGGTGCAAGGTTGCATGGAAAGTGTGTAATGTACCAAGAATGCATGTATTACTTGTTTGCTTGAACAAGTGTTCATTTTCTATTGGGAATGATGCATGTGTGCATGAAATCTCTTTAGTGCATTAAAGTCTTGTGAAGACTTGTTTTTAAAGGCATGTAATGCAAATATTGATTTTGTGGTTCATATGTTGCTTTTGTTTAATGCATGAGATGGATTAAAGGAGTAAGTGGTTTTTAAAGGTTTCTTGCGTGAAGTGATTTCCTATGTATGAGAAAAGTATGGTGTGAAGTGGAAGTGTTTTCCAAGGATCTTGTATTAGCTTTGCATAGGATGTTCATGCATGGAGTGGTTAAATTGATGGTTTTGCAAGGTTGTGCTTTGAAGTGAATTACTTGGTTTTTCTAAGCTAAGGGTTGGTTTTCATGTTTGAGCAATGCATGATTTAAAGCATGTTGCTAAAAGGGGTTTTCAAACATTGCTTTGGTTTGTCGATTTGTGTTGCTTTTAAAAGAGGTTTTATGACTCGCTGCATTGATGGTGTTTTGGTTTTGAGCATTCCTCACTAAGCATTATGTGCTTACGCTTCTTTTTGTCCATCAATGCAGATATTTGAAGTTGGGACAGCGAGAAGCAAGGGATTCAAGGAGAGCTCCACTTGAGATGTATGTCTCGGTTAATAGCTATAAATAATAAAGGCAATGGGGGGAGAATCTCTTATGTTGATGTTTAATGAGATTGTGTATGTTGGAAAAATTTGGTTTATGATTTTGAACTATGTGGTTTAACGCTTGCAACGTTTGAATCTTCTTATGCTTAAATCGTTATGCTATGCTTCTTGTTTTAAAAGCATGTTTGAGTGTTGGATGTGTTGAATGAGTTGGTGCGCCTAGGGGTGGTTTTGTATCTAGATTTTGATGCAATTATGTTCCTTGAGTGTTGAATGACTTGCTGGTATGATTTGGTTGTCTTGGAAGCATGTTTGATGGGTCGATTGTGTGATAAACCAGCAAAATTTTTGCAATTTGGGCAGGTCGTATCGGAACGGGTGCTACCGTTTCGGAACAGGGTCCTGAAATGGCCTAGGCGTTTCGAAACGGGAGGAACAGTTCCGGAACGAAAATGCTACTGTCGAGCCCTGTTCCGGAACTCGTTTCGGAACGGTCCCGCGTTTCGAAACAGGTCCTCCCTATTTCGGAACACTCGACCGTTGGGCACTGAAATTGACGGTTATATGTTTTGAAACCTTTGCGTTTTGGTCCTGAATCTTGTTTTTGCAATTGAATGAGTTTGAGATGTCCGCTTGAGTTGAAATTTGGCAGAGAAGCATGAAACATGAGTAATTTCATATTGGTAACTCAAAAATTTGTTAAGTCCTTGAAATTTCCAGAATTTACATTTTGGTCCCTAAATTCGTGTTTTGTGCAATTAAGTCCCTGAATGTTTTCTGAATGCGCTGATCTTTGAGTATGCTGATTGTATGAATATATCTAGGGTTAATGTGTATTTAGATAAGATTAAAAATAAAAAAAAGGGTCGTTAATCAAGGTTGACTTTTGGGTTGACTTTGGTTTTCCCCGTGTAAACTTCTTAATTCGGGTCAACCGTCTAGACTGGTTTAAGGGGGTTACAAGGTTGCGTACAAAACAACCAAAACACTGAGAATAGATTCAACCTCAAATGGGATAATACTGGACTAGGAACCAGACGAAGCAATGATAGTGTTAAAGAACTTAGCGAAAAACACTGAGCAATTTCCTACAGCTAGGAGAGGGGGCAAACGAGGGATATCTGTGAAGGATTATAAAGCTGACAATTCAATGAAATCACAGGTTGCGTACCTCACAAAAGTAGTAGAAAATCTGTAGCGGAAAGATTCCAAAGCCGTATATTCTGCAGAAGAGGTATGTGAAACCTGTAGTGGGAATCACAGTTCCGGAGACTTTCCTTTACAACTGGAAGAATGAATGTATGTTGGGAATTACAACAAGTCAAGAAACTATGATTCCAACAATTACAATCCCAACTGGAGGAAAGATCATAAGTTTTCCTGGAGCAATCCGAACAACGCATTGAATCCTCAAATACAGAACAACCAAAACTAAGGGGCACCCAGAATCCTGTCGCGACAGCAGCTACAGCAACAGCCGCAACAGCCGTCGGCAGCCGCACCTAGTATACTGGAGCAGGCATTGGCAACATTCATGTCGTAGACAGGAGCTTACACGGTGAACATGGATCACTTTGTCAAGAAAACTGAGTCATTCATGGACAAGACAGAGATGAGGATGACAAACCATGAGGCTACCTTGAAATTGCTGGAGACATAGATGGGCAAGGTCTCCCAGCATATCAAGCCAAGACAAAACGTAGGATTCCCTAGTGATACTGAGGTCAATAGAAAACCCACATATGAGCAGTTTAAAGCAATTACAACTAGGAGTGGGAAACAGTTACAAGGGCCGCAGATAAAGAACATACAAAGTAAGGAACCGACCCTAGATTTACATGTCGTGAACACTGCCCCGACAGAGAAAGAACAACCTGTTGTTGACACACCTGCCGCGACAACATAAGGGACAGAGGAGCAAATAGAGGATGCTGAAGAACCTAAACCTCCTCAGATTCGAATACCATGTGAAGGACGTCTTGAAGAATACCATCCTCCACCTTCTTTTCCACAGCGGTTACAAAAACAAAAACAGGAGTACCAGCTCAAAAAGATTTATGATATTTTTAAGCAGGTACACATTAACATACCGTTGTTAGAGGTCATCAAGCAGATGCCCGGTTACGCAAAATTTCTCAAGGACGCCATGTAAAAAAGGTCCAGACTTGGGGAATTCGAACGGTAAAAATGACAGAAGGATGCATGACTATCTTACACAAGCATCCACCCTAGAAGAAGAAGGATCCTGTGAGCTTCATCATACCGTGCATAATTGGCGACAAATTTGTGGGTAAGGCAATTTGTGATCTTGGTGCTAGCATAAATTTAATGTCAAAATCCGTGTTTCAGAAATTAGGTCTTGGACGAGCAAGGCCCACGACATTCATGCTACAGTTGGCAGACCGCTCATACGTACAACCAGAAGGGAAAATCAAAGATATTCAGGTAATAGTGGATAAATTCATTTTTCCTGCTGACTTTCTTGTTTTAGACTGTGAAGTAGATGAAAACGCACCGATCATCCTGGGGTGACCCTTCCTAGCCACATGCAGAACTGTGATCGATGTGGAGAAAGGAGAACTTACCATGAGAGTAAATGATCAAGAAATCAAACTCAATGTTCTCCAAGCAATTAAACATGTTGATGCAGAAGAAGAGTGCAAGGTAATCTCTGAAGTGATCCTTGACCAACCCTGCATCAGATCCGACTGCCACGACAAGAAGATTGGTCATTGCCACAACTGTCACCCGGAAGAATGTCACGACAGCAATGACGACAGTGACTCCTCCGACTCAAAAACATCTGACACCGAAGGTCATGAGGAGGTAAATTGGATAGGCAATCGTCCAGGTAAGTTCTTCGAGCCTCTTAATTATACCTCAAATGAACATTTAATAAAGAAGCCTTCGATTGAAAAGCCACATGTTCTAGATCTTAAGCCCCTGCCAGGGCAACTTAAATATGTCTTTCTTGGTTTAAATGATACATTACCCGTAATCATCTCTTCCAAGTTGATGCAGAAACAGAAGCATCAGCTAATCAGAATGCTACAGTAGCATAAGAAGGCCATTGGATGGACTATAGCTGATATCCAAGGCATCAGTCCGGCATTATGCATGCGCAAGATTCTCTTGGAGGATGATCATAAGCCGACTATTGATGCCCAAAGACGTTTGAACGAGGCTATGCGAGAAGTGGTGAGAAAAGAGATTATCAAATGGCTGGCTTCGTAATCATATACGCCATCTCGGATAGTAAGTGGGTGAGCCCGGTGCAATGTGTGCCCAAAAAGGGAGGCATAACCGTGGTAACCAACGAAGAAAACGAGCTAATCCCAACCAGGACTGTGACCGGTTGGAGGGTTTGTATGGATTACCGGAAGCTTAACAAAGCTAGCCAGAAAGATCATTTCCCCTTACCCTTTATTGATCAAATGCTTGATAGATTAGTGGGGAAACCTTACTATTGTTTTCTTGATGGTTATTCAGGTTACAATTAGATAGCAATTGCACCGAAGGATCAAGAGACAACTACCTTGACATGCCCGTACGACACCTATGCTTTTCGGAGAATGCCATTTGGGCTCTGCAATGCACCAGCAACCTTCCAAAGGTGCATGATGGCAATAATCTCTGACATGGTGGAGGATTTCCTAGAAATTTTCATGGATGACTTTTCCTTCTTTGGAGACAGTTTTGAAGGTTGTTTAGGCAACTTGCATAAGGTTCTTGAAAGATGCGAAGAGGCGAACGTGGTTTTGAACTGGGAAAAATGTCACTCCATGGTGGATGAAGGGATATTATTAGGTCACAAAGTGAGCTGCCGCGACATAGAGGTGGACATAGCCAAAAGAGAAGTCATTGAAAAGCTGCCGCCACCCACCACAGTCAAGGGGATTTGAAGTTTCTCAGGGCATGCCAGGTTTTCTCAACGATTTATTGCAAATTTCTCGAAGATTACCAAACCCTTATGCCACCTATTGGAGCAGAATCGTCCCTTTGATTTTAATACTAAATGTACTGATGCATTCAAAATTTTGAAGGAAAAGCTGGTAACAGCCCCGATCGTACAACCACCAGACTAGAGTTTGCCATTTGAGATAATGTGTGATGCCAGTGACTATGCTGTCGAGGCAGCACTAGGGCAGAAGAAGGATAAGATCTTCCATGTGATTTACTATGCCAGCAAAACACTTAATGATGCCCAAGTCAACTACACCACGACAGAGAAGGAATTGTTAACAGTGGTATTCTCAATCGACAAGTTCCGTCCGTACATACTTGGAACCAAGGTGGTGGTCCATACAGACCATTCCGCACTGAAATATCTGTTCACGAAAAAGGATGCAAAACCTAGATTGATATGTTGGATTCTGCTGCTGCAAGAATTTGACATTGATATCAAGGATAAAAAGGGAACATAGAACCAAGTAGCAGACTACTTGTCGAGGCTGGAAACGAGAAAGAGTCAATCCACAAACAAAACCAACATATTGGAGACCTTCCTAGATGACTAGTTGTTTGCTGCCACCAGCACTGCCGTGACAGCCATGGCGGCAGGTAAGCTTTCTGAAACCCCTTGGTACGCTAATTTTGTTAATTACATTGTTAGTGGGGTACTAACTCCTCGACTTAATTACCAAGCAAGGAAGATGTTCCAAAATGATGTAAAACATTATTATTGGGATGGACCTCTTCTTTTCAAACACTATGCAGATCAAATTATTAGGAGATGCGTGCCACAAGATGAACAGAAAGCTGTGCTTCACCAATGCCATGCTTCCCCATATGGAGGAGACTTAGGTGGAAACAAAACCGCTGCCAAGGTTCTGCAATCCGGTCTCTATTGGCCCACATTGTTCAAGGATGCACAAGCTTTTTACAAGGGCTGTGACAAATGCCAAAGGACTGAGAACATATCAAGAAAGCATGAGATGCCACTACAGAACATATTTGAGGTCGAAATATTCGATGTATGGGGAATCGACTTCATGAGACCATTCCCAGCATCTTGTGGGAACCTGTACATCCTACTGGCAGTGGATTATGTGTCCAAGTGGGTAGAAGCGATCACCACTCAGAAAAATGACGCCAAAATTGTTCAAAGATTTCTGCACAAGAACATCTTCTCCAGATTTGACATCCCAAGGGTGATAATTAGTGATGAGGGGAGACACTTCAATAACAGGGTAATTGTTGCTGCCTTGAGAAAATACGGAGTGAAGCACCAGATTGCAACAGCATGTCACCCTCAGACCAATGGGCAAGCCGAGATATCCAACATAGAAGTAAAGAACATACTTGAGAAGATGGTTAAACCCACGCGAAAGGATTGGTCTCTACATCTCAATGATGCACTCTGGGCTTATAGAACAATGTTCAAAACACCATTGGGGATGTCACCCTATTGACTCATCTATGGGAAAACATGTCACTTACCTGTTGAGATAGAACACAAAGCTTACTGGGCTATCAAGGCAGTAAATATGGACTGGGATAAGGCAGGACAAAAAAGGCTACTGGACTTGAAGGAAATTGAAGAAATTCGAGCAATGGCCTACGACAATGTCAAGATCTACAAGGACAAAACCAAGAAGTGGCACGACAGGAAGTTGCTGCCACGACAGTTCTGCCTAGGGTAACATGTGTTGTTGTTCAACTCTAGGTTGAAGCTTTTCCCAAGAAAGCTTAAATCTAGATGGTCTGGTCCTTTCTAGGTTGTCCAAGTTTTCCCCCATGGTTCCATCACAATCAAATCCCTAAAGGATGAGCACCAGTTCAAGGTCAACGAACAAAGACTCAAGCATTATAAGGGAACTGAAGCCCCAAGGATGCAGAAAGTAGTTACTTTAGGAGATGCCCCTCAAGGCGTCCCTAATTTAACTTAGTTTTTATTTTATTCTATTTTATTTATTAGGATTTAAGATCTTGTTTATTTATTTATTTATTTTAGGAACAAAGATTTTAATTTAGTTGATTTATTTAATTATTTTTAGGAAATAAATAAAGCAAAAAAATCAAAGAGAAGGAATGAACCAGCCCACCGCATTCATAGCAGCCCAAAAAGCTCAACGGATGAGACTGTCGTCACAGCCTGTAATCAGCTCTCCCGACAGACGCGGAGAAGATAACCTATCATGAAGCTGTCGCGATAGACACACAAACGAGTAATGGACGCGCAACAAACACGGAAACGCGTGACAGGCGCGTCAGAAACCTCGTAACAACTGGCCCCATTATTCGTGACTGCCGTTATAGACCCAACGAGCAGCAAATCCCCGTTCTATATAAATCCCCACTCACTATTCATTTTCATCTCATTCTCATTCTCTCAACCTGCTTTCTCTGTTTTAGATCTCAAATATTTTTTCATTTTTCTACAGTCCTTGCAATGGCTAGCAGACAAACCCGCCGTAGCGCTGCCTCCACTTCTGCCACGGTAGTTTCGACCCCAAGTCACAATGCCATTCCCAACCGTCTTGCTTACACTGAATCTGCCAAGAGGTACTACAGTTCCTTCTAAAAGAGGGACATGTGGGAGGAATGAGGGTTCATCAACACACAACCAATGGAAGATCTAGGGCTAGAGAGCTTCATAGCCAAGAAAATTCAGGCCCTCAAATGGCAGCAGTTTGCTGCCCAACCCGAGGAGATGAATATAACCCTCGTCCGAGAGTTTTATTTTGCTGTCGACAGCAAGGAGGCCATGACAGTAATCGTTCGAGGCAAGCAACTCTCTCTCTCGAGCCTGCGTACATCAACACACTATACGGATTGTACATGAGCAAGAAGGAGGACTCCCACATAAAGTTCGTGAATAGTCTGTCGCCGACAGACTATGACGCTGTCATGGAAGAGCTCACAGAAGAAGGGACGGAGTGGAACGACGACCCTAAACACCGATGGACTGTGAGGAGAACCTAACTGACTCCACAAGCCAAACTGTTGAATCACTTTGTCAAGAAGTGCATCATGCCATCCTCCCACAACAGCACTATCGACAGACTAAGGTTAGCCCTTGTTCATTATATTCTAAACGAGAGGAAAATTAATGTCGGCCGCTACATCCGGGACGGAATCCTTGAGTGTGCCCTTCGACCATTGGGTCCCCTCGTCTTCCCCTACCTCATCACCACCATCTGTCGGGGCCATAATGTACCGGAAATTGAGGAGGACGTCAAGGTTCAAGGAAAGCGGTGGACGTAGCGGAATATTTACAGCCTAATGGAGTTGAAAGCTGCCACCCCGTTGTCATACATCAACCCCTCTACGACGATAGAGCCGACGACAGGCCCCAGCTCCCTAGAACCTGTCGCAGCAGACGGCAACATCACCTCCAGCAGACACCTCCGGCCATATTCTGTCGATGCTGAAGAGGATGGAGGAGCGACAACTCGGACTGATGGGCTTCATGAGGGACTTCACAGCCGCAACGGTAAATTTCATTCAAAATGATTTACATTTTACCCATGTGCAATTCATCTCCTTCCTAGAACACTTATTTGTTGTCCCCCACACCAACCCCTGCTGAGAGCCCCAGAACTTCATCTGCTGCCTCCACACCTACCCCTGCCATGATAGGCGAAGGTGGCAGACAGTCTGCCACTGCCATAAGAGAAAAGAGGAAGGACCCCCTACCAAAGATCGACCCCAAGTACTTTGAAGGGTTCTCCTCCTCTTCCGTCTCGCAGGATTATGACTCCGAGCCATCAGTTGCCTGAGACATCTCCAAGGACTTCCCTCCGATGAAAAGGAAGAAATTGAATGAGAATGTCAAAGGTGTAACCCCCTTAACCCGGCCTAGACGGTTGACCCGAATTAAGAAAGTCACACGGGGAAAACCAAAGTCAACCCGAAAGTCAACCTTGATTAACGACCTTTTTTTTTTCTTTTTAATCTTGTCTAGATGCACATTAACCCTAATTGTGATCACTCAACAACATATTCAAAGATCACATGCATCAGAGATCAAACAGGGACCCAATTGAACAAATTACAACTTTAGGGACCAAATTGTAATTTCTGATAAATACGAGGACTTAACCCAAATTAAAGTTACCAACTTGAAATTAGTCAGATTTCATGCTTCTCTGTGAAATTTCAGCTCAAAAGGACTTCCCGAACTCATACAATTGCACAAACAAGATTCAGGACTAAAACGCAAACAATTCAAAACATTTAACTGCCAATGTCAGCCCCCAACGGTCACCCGTTCCGGAACAGGCAGAACCCGTTTCGAAACACGGGCCGTTTCGCAACGCGTACCGGAACACGGGCTGGCAGTAGCCAAACCGTTTCGGAACGGTATCTCCCGTTTCGGACGCCTGGGTTTGTTTAAGGCACCCGTTCCGAAACGGTAGGTACTGTTCCGAAACACCCTGCACAGATTGCCCCAAAATGCATACTTAAACATGCAATTAAACATCCAATCATGCTCCAATTACCACCAAACTTTACCAACATGCAATTCAACATATATGAGACATACATGCATCAACAATTCAACAAAATAACATCATAAATGAAAAGCCCCAAATCTATAGGCATGCTTCCTACACAAGCAAACCATTCAAGCATAAACTTCCATATCAAGCATGTAATGGCCAAACTCAAAAACCAACATTCTCAACAACATTCAACATACTTAGGGAGTTCAAAACCTCTCCCAAAACATACACATAGGTCCCCCATTGCCAAATTACCAAAAGCTAAAATGTACTTAAGAAAACCTTCCATAATTTGAGCTTTACTTCCACTTGAATACTTGCCTTCCTTGCTGCCCTCAAGTACTCTAATGTTCTGCATTATTGATTTAAGAAAATGAAAGAGAGCGTAAGCAAAAGCTTAGTGAGGAATGCTCAATAAAACCATTCAATAATGCATTTATAAAACACTTATAAATCATGCTTCAAATCAACATTTACACATGCTCAAAAGCATACTTTAAACAAGCATCTCATGCTTCATATCATAACATGTCATATTGGCCACAAGTGATAAGTTCCATTTCATTAAAAACAAGTTACTCAACTTTCACCCCAAGGACTTTTAAACACCTTGGCCCCAAGGACTTTTAAACACCTTGGCCCCATGGACTTTTAACCACCATGGAATGGACCACACAAGGACTTTTAACCACCTTTGTGTCCGTATCAAGTTTCACCCCAAGGACTTTTAAACACCTTGGCCCCAAGGACTTTTAAACACCTTGGCCCCATGGACTTTTAAACACCATGGAAAGGATCACACAAGGACTTTTAACCACCTTTGTGTCCGTATCAAGAATCATCCAAGGACTTTTAACCACCTTGATGTTCTTAAGTAAACAAGGCTCACTCAAGGACTTTTAACCACCTTAGTGACCTTAACCTTTTCAAAACATCACTTGCCAATATACATCATTATCAACAATTTATCCACTGTTTTAAAGCATTAAACCAAGCCATATTCATCATGCATTTAAAAGCATCAAACCACATTTAATCAATGTTCAAAAACAAGGAACTCTTACCTTGAGCTTCCTTCAACATATGGCTTACAAAACAGCATTAACCATGCTAAATCATACTTTCAAAACAGAGTTTAAAACATGCAATAAACCACATTGCACAATAATCAAATCATGGCCACCACTAGAGAGTATTTCCGAAAACTTACACTTGAGCTTAGCAAAGTTGTTTAGACTTAAACTAAGCTCCCAAGACATTGGTTTCAAAGCCGAAAACCCAATTTCACTCACCGATTCCACTTCGCCTCTTGCCGAAGCACCAAATCAAGCTTCCGGATCAACAACTCTTGGATCCAAAGATGCCTCCCCTGTTTTAACACATCAAAGCAGAGGATTAATGCATCATCATGCATTAATTGCTTCAATGAAAGCACCTAAACTCGCTGCTCTCATCTACACTCCATTTCCGGCCACCAAACACAACCGAAAATGCATCCAAACCACTTCTCAACAAAGCCCAGCCACAAACCATCAAAACCAAACATCTAATAACATCATTTAACATCTAAAAAGAACCTATTAACATCCTTATACCTCCAGCAACATCAGATCCACAAGATCACCTCAAAAACAATCAAGAATCACAAGCTAAACTTAGGAAACTCAACCTATCCGGGATTGCATTAATCCAAACTCAATTCCTTATCAATTTAGAGTCTAAATAACATCAAAAACACATCTCAAATCTCAGATTTAACAGATCAAACGAAAATCATCAAAAATCACCAAATCTTGCATTATAAGCCAAGATCCAATTCACAACTCAAAAGCCTTTAATAAAACATCAATTAAGGATTGAAAACTTAGGAATTTCAGTAAAGAACTGATAGTTTAGAGGAGAAGGACGTTCTTACCTCCAAACTTGAGTTTCTCCTCTTTTTGGAATCAAAAACCTTGATGAATCAAGTAGCAAATGATGAGGTTTTGTAGATATGTTGATTAGGAATCAAAAGAGCGTTGAAAGGAGGGATTTAGGTGAGAAAATCAGAAACAATTCTCAGGAAAGAAAGTGTTTGGGTTGAGAGAAAATGAGAGAAAGGAAAATAGGAAGTTAGTTATCAAAATGGCCAAAATGGCTTTCCCTCCACTTTTGATATGTTTTAAAATCAGAATAAATCCTTAAAATATCTTAGAAAAATCTGGAGAAACTACTTTTGGAATAATAGCTCCTTAAAGATTCAAAGTTTCAACCCTTTATAAAACAATCACCAAACTTTCAAAAATTACATTTTGGTCACTAGCCAAAATGTCACCCTTCCAAAACTCATTTTCCAAAATTGATTTCACAGTTCACTTAATTATATTAAAAGATGATTTTAGAACATTTTTCCATATTTTTAATGCAACCCGAACTAGGCTTTCCTAATTTCACCTTTTTAGATTCAACCAGCACTTTGACCAAACCGGTCAATGCTCAAAACTCCTAAGCCCAAAACCGAGGTGTTACAAAAGGGCCCTCCGGCCAAGGAAGATCTTCCAGCAGCAGCAACAGTAGCTCCGATGATGATATTGAGGTTCTGGACCAACCCCCTCACATCTCACCGACAAGTGTCCAGCCACCTCGGAAAGCAAAGAAGAAGATGGCCTCTGCCTCCCCCAGCACACTGCCAGCCCCTGCCATGAAAGTCACTGCCAGCTGGCAGCTCCAAATCAGCAGCAGTAGCGACGACAACTCCTCAAATTAAGTTTCTTTCTTATATTTTGTTGTCTTTGTTGTTATATCTATTTTGTGATGTATTTGGTTTTTTTTTCTATTTTTTATTTTTCATCTTGTCATGCATTGAGGGCAATGCAACCCTTGAGTTTGGGGGTGGCATCCCTCCATTAATGAAGTTATTAGTTGTGTCTTAAATTGTGTCTAATTATTAGTTTATTTTTGTGTCAAAAAAATGAATGAAAATAAAAACAAAATTTTTGCTTAAGTCTTTGAACTAAACTTACCTGTCGCGACATACTCTGTCGTGACAGTGCCTTTAGGAAATTTTAGAAACTGTTTAGAGCCTTGCTATAATTCTGATCTGTACAACACTTTTTGTGACTCTGATGCTATCTAGACTTCTATAGTGCACTGGAATAGGAATGTTTACCCATTTGAGATTGCCCCCAGTGGTGCCTATCACTTGCTCTAGAAAAGGAATAAAGGAAAGAAGGAATTCAAACTCATTGCTTAAAAACTGCCTTGCATTGATTTTAGGGAAATTTCTCTTTGAGCTCAAGTTAGAAAAAAAACTAAAGGAGCCTAAGAATTGCCTCCAGAAAAAATAAATTAACATAAAACTCAAGTTTGTAAACATGATTATTCTGGTAAACTAAAGGAGTCTAGGCACATATTTGTTCACAAAACATGCACACATTGCACAAGAACTATAGCATGGTTCTGAATAAATCCAGAAATGCCCGACAAGTCATTGCTCGTGATAGGGAATGTGTGGTAGGTAATGAAAAGTTCATTGAATTAAGCCAAAATAAAAAAGATTTTATTTTTTTAGTTAGGTCATAGTTGCTTGAGGGCAAGCAAGAACTTGAGTTTGGGGGTGTGTTGAGTGTATAAAAGTTCTATATTTTACCCCTCATTTACCCACATTTATGCTGTATTCAGGCATAATTCATTGCATTTATGATAGATTTCTTCATATAAATCGCAATTAGAATAAATGGTACAGTTGCTACTGATTTTGGTCACTTTTTTGCAGATATCTGTTGTGGCAGACTCAGGGCAGCAAGGGAGCAGAGCTGGAACACAGGACTGGAGTCAAGGAGAAAACACTGTCGTGGCAGTCATGACGACAAAAGGGTGAAGTGGAAAAGTGAAGTGGAGCTCGACAGATAGAGGATTTCAAGCTGGTCTGTCGTGGACCACTCCTATATTTTTCTGAACCCTGAGGCAGAATGAAGGCCAAGCTCAAAGTCCAAAGAAGAAACCCAAAGCAAGAAAATAGGACAAATTAAAGGCATCTACTCAGAAGATTTAAACTTTAATAGAGTTGTACTTTAGTCTAAACTTGTATTCTTGCCATATTAGAAAACTTGGACCCAAGGCCTATATAAAGGCATATAATTCGAACTAGGGAAGGATATCTCATTCCTAGCAATCTTCCCCAAAACCCTTGTCGTTTTCCCCTCTTCATCATGTTCTAAATTCCCCCTGGGCTAAGGGTTGATTCTGTAAAGTAGTTGCAATGATTGTACAGTTTAGGAATTTTTTGTTCAAGGCAATAAAAACTTCAAGTTTATTTATTCTGGTTTTCATATCTCGTAAGAGTATCGAGAGAGCATTGTGAGGTTATCCATTTGTTTGATATCGGGAGAGTCAAGTATACGAACAAAATAAATACGCATTTTCCAGTTTATGGTTAAACCATCTCGGCTTAGGGATAAGTAGGAGGTTAAGTGGCTAAGGAAGAATTCAACAACATTGGTGTTCACCCTTCGATTTACATCGGGATGTATCATCTAAGAAGTGTTCATCAATAGAACTTGGGCCTAGGGATAGGACAAGTCATCGCAGGGATTCTTGCCAAGCTTGAGGTACAGAGTTGTGTGATCGCTGCCGCGACATCAACAGAATTCAGTCGCGACAGGTGTTGCCGCGACAGGGACGACGGCAGAACAAAAGTTCTCTTATAGTGAAACACTTGCACTACTGCGCAAGTCAATACCGGCCTATTTCTTAAACCTGATCCTTTACTCTTTTATTTTAGTTGTTATTCACGATTACTCTACAATCCAATTAAACTCTTTCTCTCTCTTCTGCAGCAATTCTAGGATAAAGTTATTTCTAGTCCATGTGGAGATGATATCCGATACTCCAAGTATCACTTTACTACTTGTGTCGTGTACACTTGCACTATTTGTGATAGGACTCTTTTACACGCAACATTCGCCATTCCTTGTAAAATCGGTAAGGTTGGAATTAAGCGTGCAATGTGTGACTTGTGCGCATCTATTAACGTTATATCATTATCTGTTTATAATCTAATCTCTAATGAGCAAAGGAAAGGTAAAAATTAAAGTGAAGAGAAAGGAAATTATAAACTCAAAAGTAAAATGAAAACAAGAGCAAGATATGATTTGAGTTTCACCCCAAATGGGGTATTTATAACATCCTAAAAACCCTAAAATAACTCTAAAATGATAAGAAATAATTCCTAAAATATTTAAAATACAAAAGATAAATTCCTAAGAGATAAGAAATAAACCCTAAAGTGTTTAAATTTAAAAACAAAAGATAATCCCAAAGTTTCAATCCAAATCTCGGCTGATAAGTTATCTAGAAGGCGGGTAATAAGCTATCAAGCGTTGTTGACGTCATCTTCTAGAAGCTGTTGATGTGTCACCCAATCAGCACTTTCATGCCCTAATTCTTGCCCACTAATCTCGCCATGAATCTAGAAAAATTGCGGAATCCAGCCACTTTTATCACAGTTTCTGGAATCCAATGTCATGCATAGGAAATA
Organism: Hibiscus tridactylites; assembly: GCA_958450335.1. Classification (NCBI taxonomy): domain Eukaryota; kingdom Viridiplantae; phylum Streptophyta; class Magnoliopsida; order Malvales; family Malvaceae; genus Hibiscus; species Hibiscus tridactylites. Next base: position 53,242,175 of record OY288286.1, on the reverse strand, counting down.
AGGGAAAACACCCAAATTAGCTACCTAAACCGATAAATAAGGAGTAATTAACAACAAGAATATAACTATTTAAATCACTCATTAGGTATTCGAAAAGGATTGTAATGGGGCTAAGGTTCGGGTAGGATAAAGGCCGAAAAAAACATGGTTAAAATCCAAGACAAAGAAAAGGTATTCCAAAGAATTTAGCAAGGAGAGTAAAACAAGAAATCAAAATCAATGCTTGATTAATTCTTATTTTTTTTCCTTTTTTTGAAAAGTTTATTCGAACTGAATTTCTTGCACTGTTTTTTTCTGCACTGATTTCTTTCTACACAGTTTGAATTTGTTTTTTTTTCTGCAGTATTCGAATAAAACTGCATTATTTCCCCATTTTTTCGAAATAACCTTAACTTTGTCCTGAAATGGTGAAAAAAGAGTGAAAACAAAAAAAAATAGTTTAGGCTAAAAATTGGCTATCTAAGGAATAAATAACAAAGGGTATGCCATTTTTTGGAAGAGAATGGGGTTAAACCTAATGCCTCTATCACACTAAAGCATCATAGTCAAAGAATGTAGTCTAAACAAGCACTTAAGCCACAAGTTCTAGAATGCAAAGAATTAGTTAGGCATACTCAAAGAAACAAAGAAAAATAAATAAATATGCTCATTAGGCTCAAAAACTCTCATGAAGTGTCATGTGTACCTAGGTAAGCAACATTTCAACTAACAAGACAAGGAATGTAATAAAAATGTTTATATGAAAATGCTAGTAAAGTCGTTATCTATCATGCATCCTAAAGTTTCTAACAAGAAATATATCAAAGTCATACGAGAAACAAAGGGACAAGGCAAAATAAAGGATGACAACAAGAAACTTAAATGAAGTAAAATTAAGAGAACACAAGGAAATTAATCAGATAAGCAAGAAAAAGAATTTGACATGAATTCTCACTCCCTCTCACTTAAAGCATGATGTCCCATTAGGCAATAGAAAGTAAAATAGAGGGAATAGAAATCTCCCTGAACTAACGATGGTGGACTATTTGGATTTGTTGTCAACCATGTCGAGCAAGGGAGGCGATGATGGATATGAGTCACTCAAAATCTCCACAACCAGCGAAGGAGCAGCATGGTGATGATCGCAGTTAACTGGTTGGCAAAGAGTCACCTGGGCCTTGGTTTTTTGTGTGTGTTCGAACCATGGTTGAAAGGCAAAGGTCAAAGAAGATAGGACTGGGGTATGCGGCTGATGGAAGAAAAAAATCAAAGGGTTTATGTTTATTTTGTTTAAATTACGTTGGGAAGGGGAACAAATTACTTAGGGAAAATGATTGGGTTTATCTAAGAAGAGTGGGGTCTACGGTAATTTAAAAATGGAGATAAGGTTGAGTAAAAAATATGATCGGATAAAGGTAAGGGTATTTGAAAAATTGACAGTGGGGTGATGAGGTAAAAAAAACCCATGCTTGTTGTCTTCTTTTTGGCAACACTGACTGAGTTTGAGTATATCGGCTGTAACGCCCCGGTTTTGGGCTTAGAAGTCTTGGGCGTTGACCGGTTGGTCAAAGTGCTGTTCGAATCGTAAGAGGTTAAATTAGGAAAGCCTAGTTTGGGTTGCATTAAAAATATGGAAAAATGTTCTAAAATCATCTTTTAATATAATTAAGTGAACTGTGAAATCAATTTTGGAAAATGGGTTTTGGAAGGGTGACATTTTGGCTAGTGACCAAAATGTAATTTTTGAAAGTTTGGTGGCTGTTTTATAAAGGGTTGAAACTTTGAATCTTTAAGGAGCTATTTACCCAAAGGGAGTTTCTCCAGATTTTTCTGAGATATTTTGAGTTATAATTCTGATTTTAAAGATTTCATAAAGGAGGGAAATCTCATTTTGCTATTTTCTCAACTAACTTCTCATTTTCTTTCACTCTTTTTCTCTCAACCCAAACACTCCATTTCCAGAGTTTTGTTTCTGATTTTATCACCTAAATTCCTCCTTTCAACTCTCATTTAATCCTTAATCATTGTATCTTCAAAACCTCTTCGATTTCTACAAGTTTCATCAAGGATTTTCATTCCAAAAAGAGGAGAAACTCAAGTTTGGAGGTAAGAACGTCCTTCTCCTCTGAACTTCAAGTTCTTTACTGAAATTCCTAAGTTTTCAATCCTAAATTGATGTTTAATTAAAGGCTTTTAAGTTGATTTATAGATCTTGGCTAATTATGCAAGATTTTGATGATTTCACATGATTTTCGTTTGATCTGTTAAATCTGTGATTTGAGAGGTGTTTTTGATGTTAAATGATCTCTAAATTGATAAGGAAATGAGTTTTGATTGATGCAATCCCGGATAGGTTGAGTTTCCTAAGTTTAGCTTGTGTTTTAAGGTAGTTTTTTTGGTGATCTTGTGGATCTGGTGTTGCTGGAGGTATAAGGATGTTGTTAGGTTGTTTTTAGATGTTATATGATGTTAATGGAAGTGAGGTTTTGCTGGTTTATGGCTGGGCTTTGTTTGGAAGTGTTTTGGATGCATTTTCGGTTGTGTTTGGTGGCCGAAAATGGAGGTTTTGTGAGAGCAGCAAGTTTAGATGCTTTCATTGAAGCAATTAATGCATGATGATGCATTAATCCTCTGCTTTAATGTGTTGAAACAGGGGAGGCATCCTTGGATCCGAGAGTGGTTGATCCGGAGGCTTGATTTGGTGCTTTGGCTTGAAGCAAAGTGGAAATTGGTGAGTGCATTTGTGAAAATGGATTTTCAGCTTTAAAACCAAGGTTTGAAGGTTTTGGGAGCTTAGTTTAAGTCTAAACAACTTTGCTAAGCTCAAGTGTAAGTTTTCGGATTTCTCTCTAAGTGGTGGCCATGTTTTGGTGTGTTGCAAAATGATGATTTGCATGTTTAAATTACTGTTTTGTAAGCATGATATAGCATGATATTTGCTGATGTTTTAAGCCATGTGTTGAAGGTAACTCTAGGTAGGAGTTCCTTGATTTTATACATTGTTTAAATGTGGATTTGATGCTTTGAAATGCATGGTGAAATGGCTTGGTTTAATGCTTTAAAACAGTGGATTATATGATGTGAAATATGTATATTGGCAAGTGATGTTTTGTAAAAGTGAAGGTCACTAAGGTGGTTAAAAGTCCTTGAGTGAGCCTTGTTATCTAAGAACATCAAGGTGGTTAAAAGTCCTTGGATGGTTCTTGTTGCGGACACTAAGGTGGTTAAAAGTCCTTAGGTGCTCCTTTCCATGGTGGTTAAAAGTCCATGGGGCCAAGGTGTTTAAAAGTCCTTGGGGACAAGGTGTTTAAAAGTCCTTGGGGTGATTCAAGCATTGGACACAAAGGTGGTTAAAAGTCCTTGTGTGGTCCTCATTCATGGTGTTTAAAAGTCCATGGCCAAGGTGTTTAAAAGTCCTTGGGGAAAGTTGTTGAACTTGTTTTAACTAAATGAAATGTATCACTTGAGCCAATATGACATGTTAAGAATTTTATGAAGCATGAGATGCTTGTTTAAAGATTATGTTGAAGCATGTGATGCTTGTTTAAATGTATTTTGAAGCATGGAATTGCTTGTCTTAAAGTATGCTTTTGAGCATGTACAAAGGTTGATTATAAGCATGTTTTATAAATGGTTTAATTGCATTATTGAATGGTTTTTAAAGAGCACACCTCACTAAGCTTTTGCTTACGCTCTCTTGTTTTCATAATTCAATAATGCAGAGCAATAGAGTATCTTGAGGGGTAGCAAGGAAGGGCTAGCAATCAAGTTCAAGTAAAGCTCAATGTATGAAGGTTTTATAAGTACTTTTAGCTTTTGGTTGATTTGGCAATGGGGGACCTATGAGTATGTTTTGGGAGGTGTTTGAGACTCCCTAAGTATGTTGAATGTTGTTGAGATCGTTGGTTTTTGGTTTGGAACCTTATATGCTTGTTTTGCAAGTTTGGTGTTTGAATGGATAGCTTAAATAGGAAGCATGCCACTTAAATTGGGGTTTTTCTTATGTGTTGGTTTTATGTTGAATTGGTGATGCAATTGAGGTCCTTGCATGTTGGTTGATTATGTGATATGGTTTGGTGTTGTTAATTTGAAGTTTGAAGCATGTTTGATGCTGTTTTCGAGTCAATTCCAGGCAAGAGTATCGGTACTCGGGCTTGCGTATCGATACGCCTGAGCCAAATATGCACATTTCTGCCCAGGCGTATCGGTACGATTGTTAGAGTATCGATACCGTATGAATGCCGTATCGAAACGAGGTAACTAGTATCGATACCGTATGAATGCCGTATCGAAACGGGGAGACTCGTATCGATACCGTGTTGAGAGTTTGGTTACTGCCTTCCCCGCGTATCGATACGACACCAGGCGTATCGATACCTGTCTGTTAATTCGGTTAAAAGTATCTTTTATGTTTTGTTTTGTTTACGTTTTGGTCCTGAATCTTGTTTATGCAATTAAATGAGTTTGAGAAGTCCTTTTGAGCTGAAATTTCGCAGGGAAGCATGGAACCTGACTAATTTCAAGATGGTAACTTTAATTTGTACTAAGTCCTCATATTTATCAGAAATTACAATTTGGTCCCTAAAGTTGTAATTTGTTCAATTGGGTCCCTGTTTGATCTCTGATGTTTGTGATCTTTTAGTATGATGTTTGTATGATCACACATAGGTTAAATGTGCATCTAGATAAGATTAAAAAGAAAAAAAAAGGGTCGTTAATCAAGGTTGACTTTCGGGTTGACTTTGGTTTTCCCCGTGTGACTTTCTTAATTCGGGTCAACCGTCTAGACCGGGTTAAGAGGGTTACATTTGGTGGTATCAGAGCTGAGTTCTCGAGTAATTGGGAATGTTGTTATGCATGATTGAAGCATGGTTTGGTTTGTATGTTGTTGAATGAAAGCATGTTCAGTGATTTGAAATGATGATGTTTTGAGATGTATGTTGTGATGATGCATGATGAGGGTACCCATTGCCAAACAAAAGCTAAAGAAATAATGTTGATTTTGAAAGAGATTGAGCTTGAATACTTGAAATTGCTTACCTTGCTGGGCCTGACTTGTTTTATTTTGTATTGTTATGCATGGTAAAAGTATGGCACCACGTAGAGAGTTAAGGAGTAGCGTGAGAGCTACGACCCCGGAAGGGAAGGTGAATGAAGAGCACACTGGTAGTGCTGTGTTACCTCCTCCTCCCCCTGGTGGTGGTGGTGCGGAGAGGGAAAGAGATGGGGCTGAGGCAGCTGGTGCTAGAGCTGCAGGACCAGAGGTTGGTCAGGGGCAAGCTATGCCTGACATGTCTGTGCTGGTACAAGCTATTGCGGGTGCTTTTCGAGCAGCAGTAGCTGGAGCTCAAGGAGCTGGGCATCAGGGAGATGCTGGTGCTAGACTACCCTTAGAGCGTCTGCGCAGTCTTGGTGGGACTGAGTTTAGGGGTATGTCAGCTGAGAGGTCAGAAGCTTGGCTAGAGAGTACCAAGCGTGTCTTGGGACAGATGAGCTGCACTGAGGTGCAAAAGTTGGGTTGTGTTGTGTCTTTGCTGCAAGGCGATGCTTATACGTGGTGGACGACCACAATCTCTGGAATGGCTGAAGCTGACATCACTTGGACATTCTTTCAGAATGCGTTCAAGAGGAGATATCTGGGAGTGAGATATCTGGATGAGAAAAAGCGTGAATTCATGTCTCTGACCCAGGGGAACATGAGTGTGGCTGAGTATGAAGTACAGTTCGTACGCCTCAGTCAGTATGCACCGGAGCTGATACCTGATGAGCGAGAGAGGTGCGAAAGGTTCCGCTATGGCTTGGTGACGGAAGTAAAGACCTACATGTTGGCAGCTGAGTACAATGATTTTGATGTGTTGGTTAGTCGATCCAAGGACATAGAGATGAATCTGAGTTTGTCTGCGAAGGGTGCTGGAGCGAGTTCTGGGAAGAGAGCTGCTGAGTATAGTTCCGGTGGACGGAACAAGAGGGGACGCGATCAGAGGTTTCAGTCCTCAGCTAAGAGAGGTGGAGGTGCACCTACTAGGGGTGGCAATGCTAGAGCTGACCCTAGTGCTTGTTGGATTTGTGGTTTCCGTGGTCACTTGAAGCGTGACTGTCCTCGTGCTGGAAGGGAGGTGCAAGCTCCTGTTGCTGCAGCTGGTTATGAGTGCTGGAATTGTGGTTCTGCTGACCACTTGAGGCGAGATTGTCCGAGGATGGCTGGTGGCCAAGAGCGTGCTCCTGTTGTTGCGGTACCGCAGAGAGGTCGTGGACGCGGCCGTGGTAATTTTCAGAGGCGTGAGGAAGGTGGTCGCGGAGTAGCTCATGTTGTGGCTATTCAACCTGAGGGTGGAGGCCAGGCGAGAGTGTATGCTCAGCGCGAGGGAAGGAATGATGCTGATGTGATTGCAGGTACCTTTACTTTGCAATCCTTGTCATTGCTTTCTTTGATAGATTCTGGATCTACGCATTCATACATTTTGCGTGAGCATGCTGAGTTGCTTGGTTTGCCTGTTGAGTCTTTGGATGTTGGTGTTAGAGTCACTAGTTCTTTTGGTGAAACTGTTGTGACTCGTAAGCTGTATAGAAGGTGTCCTTTGGTTGTTCAAGAGCATGTCTTTCATGTTGATCTTATGGAGTTGCCCTTTTATGGTTTTGATGTGATCCTTGGTATGGATTGGCTTGCTGAGCATCGTGCTATTGTGGATTGTGAGAATAAGCGGGTTTCGCTTAAGCTTGCGGATGATTATGAAGTGGTGGTGGTTGGTGAGAATGTGAAGTTTCTTGCCAATGTTGTTTCTACCTTGGAGGCGAGCAGGATGCTCAGGCAGGGTTGTGAGGCTTATCTGGCTTTTGTGATGAACCCTTGTTCTAAGGAGTTGAGGGTGCAAGATTGTGATAAGGTTTTTTGTAGAAAACCACTAAATGGGGGGCCTTATCACTATTTTCTTTTTTTGAAAGGGGGTTTTATTTAAAAAAAAAGGGAGAAATTCATGTTTTGAAAAACTTGTGAAAATTTGGAGTCGCCACCGGCCACTAAGGTAGGCCGGACACCATAAAACCAGAGATTCATTTTAAAACGGGTTCGGGAGTTGGTTACGCGTGGGGTAGGGTTAGCGCCCCCATCACGCCCGGAAATCGGTACCAAATTACTTGTTGCCTTTTGATCGATAGGAATTATTTAAAAAATCGAAGTGAATTTAATAATTGTTCTTAAATGAAAATATAACTTAAATAACGCGGGCTTTATCGAATAGTGGCATTGGAATTACTTAATCATTTAATTAAAAAGGATGACGGTACACCGGACCATAGACTAAACCGACATCAAATAAGGCTGACTGCCGTGTTAGTTTAGGGTTCGGATCCCGTACGTCACCTTTATGCATGATGCGAACATATAAGAGATGATGCGTGTTGTTTTCAATTTTTATGCTTTCGCTTACCTGGAGGCGGTGAAAATTAACCTAAGTATCCGATAGACATCCATTAAGCTAGGACTGTCGTTTTCGGATACCGAAGTTAATTAATACCCCTCTCGGGTTTGATTTTTTAGACCCGATTATCATGCTTGCATATTGGGCCGTATGATGAACAAATATATGTACATGCATGTCACTCAAAATAACACATAGGAGAGAAAACCCAAATTAATTAATTAAACTAACTCTTGAAGCCCAAAGGCCCATTTTAAGGCATTCCTATTTTTAAAAGAACACAAAGCCCATTTAAGACTATTCATTAATTAACCTAATTAAAGAGATTAAACTAGCCCATTTTAAATGTACCAAATTAAAAGATTATCATGGTAATATACATTCGATTCGTCTTTTCATTTATCCGAGACTAACATGAACCTAGTAACCCTAAGCATTTTAGATCACATGAGAAAACCCCCAAAAAAACATATATTCGATCCAACGATGATTAAACATGCGGGACCCACTAAACTAAAAAAAAGGACAAGCATGCATATATATATATATATATATTCGATCCATTATGCCATTATTAACACATAACAAAAACATACAATAGCATATACGAAAGGGCATTAAAACATTAAATTATGTTGCATTCGAATGGTGACCAAAATGAAATAAATGTAAAAACAGAGGCTGAAATCAGAAAGAAAAATAAAGACTCTAAACTGTAAAGACCCTATTGAACACGGGTAAAAAGGGGAAGGACCGAACACGTAAATAACCCCTAAAGAACTCGATCTGGGGACTAAAGGACGAACCGACTCAGACTACGAGGGACCTAGGATGTAATATGACCATGCGGCGACCCTTACTGTGCTAATACCCCGACGCGGAGGGACTGGACTCGCTATTTACCCAAAAAATAAACCTAGAACGCCTATTTATATCACCTAAACTTCCCGCGGCCCTCTCTTTTGCTTAACCTAAACCCTAGCCGCCTCTAAAAAACCTCACCTTTCTCTCGACCTCGGACGCCGGCCGGTGCTAGTCACCATCCGGCGGACCTAAGACCATGTCCGACCTACGAACCTACCCCTAAAACAAACCAGAAACAAAAGAAACCCCCCTTTTTTGAAATCGAAAACCTAAAAACCGATCCCCCTTTCGTGTTCCTCTTCGCCGGCTCACCGCACTGGATCTCCGGAGAGATCACTGGGTTTATCACCAGCGAGGAAGGTGAACGGACGAGAAGGAGAAGAAGAGACGCAAAGGTAAAAAAGGCTAGACCCACTTCTGTGTTTTTTTTACATTTATTTTCAGATTCGAAATAAAAAAACAAAACTGATATACCTCTAAACTTCTTTCTTTTCTTGTATTGATGTCTGCAATTTTTGATTACATATCTCTCTCGAATGCTCTCTGAAAAATCTCTCTGAAAAACTTTCCTCTGAAAAAAATCCCCCCCCCCTTCATTACATTTCGCTTCGGGCTTTATATAGCCGGAATATTACATTTTTGCTCTTTTTCTTATTTACATATATTGCTGGAAATTGTTGTGATTTGTTGCTGATGATTTTGGCTGTATTCATGTCTGTGATTCTGTTTGTTGTTGCCTCTGCCTCGTACGTTTCTGAATTTCTGTTGAGTTTTTGGCCATATCTGATATTTGCTTTCTTTTTGCTGCATGTGACCCGTGAGGAGAGGGGGGACCAGAGAGGCACGGGACGTGGCCCGTTGCATGCCGTTGATGGGATCCGGACGGGCTCGGGAACTCGAAGAGGCCGTCGACGTACCTCACGCGCGCGTGGAGAATTGAAACGACGCGCGTGAAGAAGCTGGAGAGCTGCGCGTGCGGCGCGTGGGGCTCTGGAATCTTCTCCGACTCGATCTTGGCCGTTGATCTCGATCCAGATCTGACGGTGGATCTGATGCGGCGCTAGGGTTCCCGAGGGGCTTCTAGGGTTTTCACTCCCTGGTGTGATCTGGACCGTCAGATCTAGATCAGATCTGACGGTGGAGATGGGGCGGCTGCAAAGAAGAGGGGACCATTAGATTAGGGTTTTTTTATTATTTGGGCCAACAGGCCATGTAACATTTTTGGGCTTCGAATATGTAATGGACATTAAATAAATTGTGGGCTTTTTATTTATTAATGTGCTGGGCTTTTACTTACATTTTCAGAGTTAATAATAAAAATAATAAGTAATGATAATAGTGGTATAGATATCAATAATAATAGTATAATGGATTGTAATATAAAAATAATAGAATAAATAATACTAATAATAATATAACACTGTGGTAAGATAATAATGTAATAATAATAAGGATAGTAATAATGGTAATGTTAATATTAACAATAATAACTATGGTAATAGTAATATTAATAGCATATGATAATAATAATAATAATAAAGAAGATGACATACTATATTAGTAGTGTTTATGGGGTTTTTCACATAAATGATATAATAATAGATATAATACTAATAGTAATATTTGCTTTTTCTTTTTTGGATTTTAATGACATATTTACATAGGTAATAACTAGACAATAGCCCATATAAGCCCACTATTATAAGACGAAATAAAAAGATGTTGGCCCGGACAAAATTAGTGATTACAGTTGCCCCTCTTTGCTTATACTTGTGGAACAAGAATAAAGCAAAGACCATAAGCACTAATTTTGTCCAACTTCCCTGTTTGGGGTGATTTGCTCCTCCGAAGCGGCAGAAACAAAGTGGGTAGCGTCGGCGTGTCCTCCTTTCCCGGAGTGGCGAAAGCAAACTGGACAACGTTGGCATGTCCTCCCTGAGCGGCAAAGGACATAGCTGATTCATTCTCCCTAAGCGGCAAAGAATAAACTTCCAATAGCAAACTGGACAACGTTGGCATGTCCTCCCTGAGCGGCAAAGGACATAGCTGATTCATTCTCCCTGAGCGGCAAAGAATAAACCTTCAATGGCTTAGATAACACTGGCATGTCCTCCATGAGCGGAAAAGGAAGTAGCTGATTCATTCTCCCTGAGCGGCAAAGAATAAACCTTCAATAGCTTAGACAACGCTGGCATGTCCTCACTGAGCGGCAAAGGACGTAGCTGATTCATCCTCCCTGAGCAGCAAAGAATAAACCTCCAATAGCAACTGGACAACGTTGGTATGTCCTCCCTGAGCGGCAAAGGACGTGGCTGATTCATTCTCCCTGAGCGGCAAAGAATAAACCTTCAATAGCTTAGACAACGCTGGCATGTCCTCCCTGAGCGGCAAAGGACGTAGCTGATTCATCCTCCCTGAGCGGCAAAGAATAAACCTCCAATAGCAACTGGACAACGTTGGCATGTCCTCCCTGAGCGGCAAAGGACGTAGCTGATTCATCCTCCCTGAGCGGCAAAGAATAAACCTCCAATAGCAACTGGACAACGTTGGCATGTCCTCCCTGAGCGGCAAAGGACGTAGTTGATTCATTCTCCCTTAGCGGCAAAGAATAAACCTCCAATAGCAACTGGACAACGTTGGTATGTCCTCCCTAAGCGGAAAAGGACGTGGCTGATTCATTCTCCCTGAGCGGCAAAGAATAAACCTTTAGTAGCTTAGACAACGCTGGCATGTCCTCCCTGAGCGGCAAAAGACGTAGCTGATTCATTCTCCCTGAGCGGCAAAGAATAAACCTCCAATAGCAACTGGACAACGTTGGCATGTCCTCCCTGAGCGGCAAAGGACGTAGTTGATTCATTCTCCCTTAGCGGCAAAGAATAAACCTCCAATAGCAACTGGACAACGTTGGTATGTCCTCCCTGAGCGGCAAAGGACGTAGCTGATTCATCCTCCCTGAGCGGCAAAGAATAAACCTCCAATAGCAACTGGACAACGTTGGCATGTCCTCCCTGAGCGGCAAAGGACGTAGTTGATTCATTCTCCCTTAGCGGCAAAGAATAAACCTCCAATAGCAACTGGACAACGTTGGTATGTCCTCCCTAAGCGGAAAAGGACGTGGCTGATTCATTCTCCCTGAGCGGCAAAGAATAAACCTTTAGTAGCTTAGACAACGCTGGCATGTCCTTCCTGAGCGGCAAAAGACGTAGCTGATTCATTCTCCCTGAGCGGCAAAGAATAAACCTCCAATAGCAACTGGACAACGTTGGTATGTCCTCCCTGAGCGGCAAAGGACGTGGCTGATTCATTCTCCCTGAGCGGCAAAGAATAAACCTTCAATAGCTTGTTTTCCCGTGGTGGCAAGAATAAACTGAGCAGGCATTCTGGCTCTTCTGCTCAGAAATCCTTGTTGTGGGTCTCTTTTCTCTTCTCCTTTCTTCTTTTCTTCTTTCCTTCTTTTTCTTCTTTTCTTCTTCTTCTTTATCAACTTCTTATTTCTTGTTTTTTCTTTTTTCATTTTCATTCTTTTTTCTTTTTCTTCTTTATTCTTTATTCTTTTTTTTTCTTTCCATCATTTTTCTTCTTTCTTTTTTTTCTTCTTTATCTTTTCTCTCTTTTCTTTCTTCTCTTTTCTCTCTCTTCTCTCTTTCCTTTTTCTTTTATTTCTCTTTCTTTTCCCTTTTCTTTTATTTCTCTTTCCTCTCGTTCTTTTTCTTATTCTTTTCTTATTCCTTTTTTCCTTTCTCATCTCTTTTCTTTTCCTCTTTTCCTTCTTTCCTCTTTTTTCCTTCTTCTCTCTTATTCTCTTTTTCTTTCTTTTTCTTTCTTTTTTCTTTTTTCTTCTCTCTTTTACTTTCTTTTTCTTTCTCTCTTCTTATTTCCTCTCATTCTTTTCCTTTCCTCTCTTTTTCTTTTTTTTTTATTTTCTTCTCTCTCTTTCTCTCGTCTTCTATCTTTCTTTTTTTTTCTCTTTCTCTCTTTTTCTTTTTTCCTTTTTTTCCTCTTATTCTTCTCTCTTTCTTTTTCTCTTTTTTTTTTTGATCTCTCTTTCTCTCTCATTTCTTCTTTTTTCTTTTCTTTTAATTTAAAAACCAGGAAACCTGATTTTTTATTATTTTTTTAAAAAACATTCCAAAGGGGATAAAGTTGAGAATTTAAATTTTGAGGAAAATGTCCTTTTGGAAGGATAGGATTGAGAGATCCAGTTTTAAGAAAAACATCCTTTAGAAAGGATAGGATTGAGAAATCCGAGTTTTAAGAAAAACATCCTTTAGAAAGGATAGGATTGAGAAATCCGAGTTTTAAGAAAAACATCCTTTAGAAAGGATAGGATCGAGAAATCCAAGTTTTAAGAAAAACATCCTTTAGAAAGGATAAGATTGAGAAATCCGAGTTTTAAGAAAAACTATCCTTTAGGAAGGATACGATTGAGAAATCGAGTTTTAAGAAAAACATCCTTTAGAAAGGATAAGATTGAGAAATTGGAATTTTAAGAAAAAATATCCTTTAGGAAGGATAAAAATTGAGAAATTGTGTTTTGAGAAAAACATCCTTTAGAAAAGATAAATAATCAGGGATTAAGAACCATGATACCAGTCAAAGGATTCTTGAGATCTATTTCTCTTCTCGTAGAGCCGTAGATCCACCCCTTTATCAATCTTCAAATACCTGTTCAAAAATAAACAAATGCTATGATGGTATGAGTTAGCATGCTCCTAACATAGGGATGTCTAACTATCAATGATGCATGAGCATACTTCATGATGCAATGATGCGTATGGTCATGGGAATGTAAAGATGCATGAATTTTGTCTTTATTCTCTGAGGTCGGTGGTCATCATCTTGGGACTACAACCACTCATCAGTCACATATCCTGACGGAATTTGCTTTCGTCGGTTGTTGCTCACCATTCTTTCTTTTCAAAACTCGAGCCATGGTCAGTCCGCTTGTTCATTCCAATATAGGAGACTTATGAAGATAATAAAAATAAATTCATTATGTATATGTATACATTTTAAAGAATCACGGCAAGTGGTATTTAAGATAATCAAGTTTTGGGTCCTTGAAAAAAGGTCAACCCGAGTGACATTTTCCGAATGTTGCAGGAATGCACATATGAAATCTTTTCTGGGCTATTAGGCTTCCGAGAGGAGCGACTCCCATTCCTAGTGCCTACCCGATTAAAAGTGGCTCTCTTTAGTTCACTAACTCACCATGCCCCATCCTTCCCTCTTTTCTGGTCTCAATCAGGCATTAGAAGTGTGTCAATCCTTGAAGAAAGGTTAACCCCGATAGGCGGGATGTGATCTGAAGACAAATTCATCCATCATTGTATGGTCCAAATGGTCTTTTATGGCTTGTAATGTAGGGTAAGGCTTATGGCTACGAAAGAAAGGGTAAATAGGCCCAAAGAAGTGTTTGAGGGTGGTGAAACCAAGGATCAATTCTTCCAATTCTGAAGTCGCAACTATGCTCCAACGAAATGTTATCTCTTTTCTTATTCCTCTCGACTGCTCTAGACTACCCCCTTTTTTGGGGTTTTTACCCCCTAGAGTTCATTTCCTTTCATCAAGTGTAGTTTCGGATCTATTTGCACCTTCGCATTGTATTAGTGTAGACTTTTGACCAAAGGTGAATCAACCTTTCGAGACTCATCTAAGCAGAGATTCATAGGGAATCCTCTTGTCCCTTTTCTTCGTCCGATTTTCCCCTTTTACAAAATTGCACTTTTCACTTTAGTGCTTTTGCTTTTAATTTCTTCAACTTTTATGTCGGTAACTTTTGACCTGATTTGGGGTAGCTCTTTTAGCATCAACTTTTCTTTCGATGTTTCCTTTTGATGTTTTTGCTGCTCAAACTGAAAGTGTATCCAATGAATCTGTTCTCTTTTAATCCACTTGGTTCACAAGACATCATCCTCATAGCATAATCAGAATCCAATGTCATTTATTTGTCCATAGCTTTATATCTCATTTGCCCCCAGTGTAGGGGTGATCCTTGATTTGGGTTCAATCAAAAGAAAAAAGTTTAAAAGGCTCAAACGGGGACAACAATGGTTTTTATTTTTATTTTCTCTCTATGTGAATGGAATTGAAGGAATGCCAAATGTCCTCCCATACACGGATATCAATATTGGTCTTCATGTGGTAGAAGTTTTAGGGTTATCACTTCATTCAAGGACCTTGAACAACAATGCCCGAGAGGGAAAATTCGCTCAATGGGAGTGGCCCATTATTCCTGAACACTCATTGTCATTCCTCCCTTGGCCTAAGTAGAACATAGGGTTTTCATATTTAGTATCCTCACAACATTCGGTTTTTCGGAAAAAAACATTCTTTTTAAATTGAATTAAAGTCAATCTTACAAAAAGTATATACATGTGTAATAGGAAAACAAGAGTAAGCTTATAATAATAATAAATGAAATGTTTAAAGAATCAATGAATACCAAAACATTTTTTAAATAACAAAATGAAAATCTCGTTATGATAAAAAAAAATCTACAGCTCAGCTTATTTCTTTTGCATTTTTCCCAAATGCACAGGGATCAACGGATTTGAACTGCCTTTACCGGTAGCCGTTTGCTCCGGGCTAGTTGTACCATTCCCCTGGGTACAATCAGTTTTGACCAATAATGAGAATTGGATTTTTGCAAAGGATTTATTTTCCTTCGACCATTCGTAAAAAATGGATTTTTGATGGACATTTGAATTATCCATTGTCTTAAACTTTACCGTGTTTAAGCACGTTGTGCCAACATTTCTGTCGGACTTGCTCAAACATCGCTTCTTCTTCCATGAAGCGATGTAATGTCTCCAATTAACTTTTCTTGAAATCGAGACTTGCATTTTTCCCAAATGCACAGGGATTAACGGATTTGAAATGCCTTTACCGGTAGCCGTTTGCTCCGGGCTAGTTGTACCATTCTCCTGGGTACAATCAGTTTTCACCAATAATGAGAATTGGATTTTTGCAAAGGATTTATTTTCCTTCGACCATTCGTAAAAATGGATTTTCGATGGACATTTGAATTATCCATTGTCTTAAACTTTATCGCGTTTAAGCACGTTGTGCTAACATTTCTGTCAGACTTGCTCAAACATCGCTTCTTCTTTCATGAAGCGATGTAATGTCTCCAATTCACTTTTCTTGAACCGAGACTTGCATTTTTCCCAAATGCACAGGGATTAACGGATTTGAATCGCCTTTACCGGTAGCCGTTTGCTCTGGGCTAGTTGTACCATTCTCCTGGGTACAATCAGTTTTCACCAATAATGAGAATTGGATTTTTGCAAAGGATTTATTTTCCTTCGACCATTCGTAAAAATGGATTTTCGATGGACATTTGAATTATCCATTGTCTTAAACTTTACTGCGTTTAAGCACGTTGTACCAACATTTCTGTCAGACTTGCTCAAACATCGCTTGTTCTTCCATGAAGCAACGTAATGTCTCCGAAGGTCATACTAGGCTGAGCTCTGAGCAAAGGCTTCGTCTTGATGGGCAGAAGATGCCCCTTGGGGTGGGCTGAACGAGGGGCCGATAACAAGAGGATTCTTAAAGATTGGGGTGGCCGAGTGGTCTCCCGGTTCTTGAGCAACACTCCCTTCTTTCAGATCGGACCGTAACAGTTAGGGTATTCCTTTCATCATATCTTGTTGGGGCTTGATGATGGTGCCCCTTAATTCTTGCTGAGTTCGTTCCATCTGACCTCTCAAATCAGCCTCTGGCTTGGCAAAGCTTTCCTCCATTTATTTATTTTAAGAATGAATGCATGTAATGTGTTGTATGCACAACAAGGATAGGTGATTAAAGGTAATCAAACAGATATATACAATTGAATGCAAAGATGCATTAATCTGATGGACCTTAATTTTATTTGTTTAATGAATGAATGAATCGTATATACAACGAAAACATATGATTGAAGGTAATCAAACAGACATGTACAATTGAATGCAAAGATGCATTGATCTGATGTACATTAATTTTATTTGTTTAATGAATGAATGAATGTGTCGTGTACAATGAAGGCATATGATCAATCAAAATGCATAATTGAATGCAAATGTGCACTGATTTGATGGACACTAATGAATATGTCGCTCGTATAATAGAATCATATGGTTAAAGGTGATCGATCAAAAGGTATAATTGAATGCAAAGGTGCATTGAACATTAATTTCATGAATGCAATGTGTTATATGTACAACAGAAACGCATGACTAAAGGTAGTCAAAAAAATGCATAAATGAAATGCATAAATGAAATGCAAAGATGCATTGGACATTAATTGCATGAATGCAATGTGTTATATGTACAACAGAAACACATGACTAAAGGTAGTAAAAAAATGCATAAATGAAATGCAAAGAGCAACATTGAGTTCGGCAAATATCCTCGTTAAACAACTCATCAATGGGAACCTTGGTCCGTTATAATGATAGGATGAAACCTACTACATGCAGTTCTTAAGCTGGCGTCTAGGTCGACGATTTTCTTCAAGACTCACCCAATCCCTTCTTCTTTCTTGAAATGATCTTTTGCTAGGAATCGGGCGTTCTCTCATATCCACGTTTAACAAATAGGCCAACTCTCGGTCTTGCCCCCAAGTGGTATAGGCGACGAATTATGATTAATCCACTGTCGATATTGGTACTCTTGACTTGCTCTTTGAAAGGGTCCTACTGAGCCTAACCTTCAAAGCGCATCGGGGGTGAGGTCGGAATTCCCTCTGACTTGAAGTATTTTTCCTTGTTCTAGGTTGAGACTTGATTGTCAACTCAAGGCGGCGAAGTGCCCGAGAAACTTTCGATCTTGCCCCGGAAAGCTTGGTTGCTGTTCGATGTGGTTCTCGCTAATTTCCTTGCAAGACTCGGTATTTCCCAACTGTTATAGTCAAACCAAAGCTGCCAACCGTGGAACAAATGTAGGTTGAATTCCAAAATTCGAAGTAATGGTCACTCGCCTGGGACATCTAACAAATAAGTGAGGTGGCCTTTTCTTGTTTTTGAAAACGTTTCTTGTCTCGGAAACCCAACCATGTGGTTGCCCTCCTTGTGGCTACATTTTCATCGAGGTCCTTCTCCCTATTGTTACAGACCATATTTCCCGCTAATCAAGTCTTTAATTTCAGACTATTTCCAACTCAATGTGCTCTTTATGCAATGATGAAATATGCAAAATAAGAGGGGAAGAAAAGCAAAGGTGTTAGTCACATGATAAACATAAATCAAGGCAAGAAATGAAATTCAAGCATTAACGAAAAAAGAAGCGTAGAAACAAGCAATTAGCAAGAAAAACCTAGACACTCTAAACTCTAGGGTTATCTGCATGGCTCTAACGGGGTGGGCTTTCTACATTCTCACTCATGAGTTCGGTTCTAGCAAAGGGTACCCGAACCTATCTCATTACCTACTAAGGCAATAAGAACCCCAATTCTGGCCCATTACAGGCTTGCGAATTGGTTTCGGCTCGAGGGAAAGCACGACCTAATGACGTGGAGGGCTACTCACGTGTCAAAAGGCGTGGATTCCGAAAGTGAATTACCGACCCGTGGAGGGATACTCACGTGGGTATGGGCGTTTCACTCTCACTTAAAAAGGGTAGCTCGGGTATAGAGCTTGATGATCATGATGCAACACATGTCGGTGACTCCTTTGAAATTAAATGGAAAATTAATTCGAATGCCACAAATTTTCAAAGCCCGTTCAACTTAAGTCGTATTTTCATGAAAGAACAAACTTATTAGCTTCACTTCGAATTTTAAATATTTTCTATCAATCAAATGGCAACAAGCGTTTTATTGGCTTAACTCTCTCTTTTTGTTTTGTAAGAACAAAAATTTCTCCCCAGCGGAGTCGCCAAGCTGTGATAAGGTTTTTTGTAGAAAACCACTAAATGGGGGGCCTTATCACTATTTTCTTTTTTTGAAAGGGGGTTTTATTTAAAAAAAAAGGGAGAAATTCATGTTTTGAAAAACTTGTGAAAATTTGGAGTCGCCACCGGCCACTAAGGTAGGCCGGACACCATAAAACCAGAGATTCATTTTAAAACGGGTTCGGGAGTTAGTTACGCGTGGGGTAGGGTTAGCGCCCCCATCACGCCCGGAAATCGGTACCAAATTACTTGTTGCCTTTTGATCGATAGGAATTATTTAAAAAATCGAAGTGAATTTAATAATTGTTCTTAAATGAAAATATAACTTAAATAACGCGGGCTTTATCGAATAGTGGCATTGGAATTACTTAATCATTTAATTAAAAAGGATGACGGTACACCGGACCATAGACTAAACCGACATCAAATAAGGCTGACTGCCGTGTTAGTTTAGGGTTCGGATCCCGTACGTCACCTTTATGCATGATGCGAACATATAAGAGATGATGCGTGTTGTTTTCAATTTTTATGCTTTCGCTTACCTGGAGGCGGTGAAAATTAACCTAAGTATCCGATAGACATCCATTAAGCTAGGACTGTCGTTTTCGGATACCGAAGTTAATTAATACCCCTCTCGGGTTTGATTTTTTAGACCCGATTATCATGCTTGCATATTGGGCCGTATGATGAACAAATATATGTACATGCATGTCACTCAAAATAACACATAGGAGAGAAAACCCAAATTAATTAATTAAACTAACTCTTGAAGCCCAAAGGCCCATTTTAAGGCATTCCTATTTTTAAAAGAACACAAAGCCCATTTAAGACTATTCATTAATTAACCTAATTAAAGAGATTAAACTAGCCCATTTTAAATGTACCAAATTAAAAGATTATCATGGTAATATACATTCGATTCGTCTTTTCATTTATCCGAGACTAACATGAACCTAGTAACCCTAAGCATTTTAGATCACATGAGAAAACCCCCAAAAAAACATATATTCGATCCAACGATGATTAAACATGCGGGACCCACTAAACTAAAAAAAAGGACAAGCATGCATATATATATATATTCGATCCATTATGCCATTATTAACACATAACAAAAACATACAATAGCATATACGAAAGGGCATTAAAACATTAAATTATGTTGCATTCGAATGGTGACCAAAATGAAATAAATGTAAAAACAGAGGCTGAAATCAGAAAGAAAAATAAAGACTCTAAACTGTAAAGACCCTATTGAACACGGGTAAAAAGGGGAAGGACCGAACACGTAAATAACCCCTAAAGAACTCGATCTGGGGACTAAAGGACGAACCGACTCAGACTACGAGGGACCTAGGATGTAATATGACCATGCGGCGACCCTTACTGTGCTAATACCCCGACGCGGAGGGACTGGACTCGCTATTTACCCAAAAAATAAACCTAGAACGCCTATTTATATCACCTAAACTTCCCGCGGCCCTCTCTTTTGCTTAACCTAAACCCTAGCCGCCTCTAAAAAACCTCACCTTTCTCTCGACCTCGGACGCCGGCCGGTGCTAGTCACCGTCCGGCGGACCTAAGACCATGTCCGACCTACGAACCTACCCCTAAAACAAACCAGAAACAAAAGAAACCCCCCTTTTTTGAAATCGAAAACCTAAAAACCGATCCCCCTTTCGTGTTCCTCTTCGCCGGCTCACCGCACTGGATCTCCGGAGAGATCACTGGGTTTATCACCAGCGAGGAAGGTGAACGGACGAGAAGGAGAAGAAGAGACGCAAAGGTAAAAAAGGCTAGACCCACTTCTGTGTTTTTTTTTACATTTATTTTCAGATTCGAAATAAAAAAACAAAACTGATATACCTCTAAACTTCTTTCTTTTCTTGTATTGATGTCTGCAATTTTTGATTACATATCTCTCTCGAATGCTCTCTGAAAAATCTCTCTGAAAAACTTTCCTCTGAAAAAAATCCCCCCCTTCATTACATTTCGCTTCGGGCTTTATATAGCCGGAATATTACATTTTTGCTCTTTTTCTTATTTACATATATTGCTGGAAATTGTTGTGATTTGTTGCTGATGATTTTGGTTGTATTCATGTCTGTGATTCCGTTTGTTGTTGCCTCTGCCTCGTACGTTTCTGAATTTCTGTTGAGTTTTTGGCCATATCTGATATTTGCTTTCTTTTTGCTGCATGTGACCCGTGAGGAGAGGGGGGACCAGAGAGGCACGGGACGTGGCCCGTTGCATGCCGTTGATGGGATCCGGACGGGCTCGGGAACTCGAAGAGGCCGTCGACGTACCTCACGCGCGCGTGGAGAATTGAAACGACGCGCGTGAAGAAGCTGGAGAGCTGCGCGTGCGGCGCGTGGGGCTCTGGAATCTTCTCCGACTCGATCTTGGCCGTTGATCTCGATCCAGATCTGACGGTGGATCTGATGCGGCGCTAGGGTTCCCGAGGGGCTTCTAGGGTTTTCACTCCCTGGTGTGATCTGGACCGTCAGATCTAGATCAGATCTGACGGTGGAGATGGGGCGGGTGCAAAGAAGAGGGGACCATTAGATTAGGGTTTTTTTATTATTTGGGCCAACAGGCCATGTAACATTTTTGGGCTTCGAATATGTAATGGACATTAAATAAATTGTGGGCTTTTTATTTATTAATGTGCTGGGCTTTTACTTACATTTTCAGAGTTAATAATAAAAATAATAAGTAATGATAATAGTGGTATAGATATCAATAATAATAGTATAATGGATTGTAATATAAAAATAATAGAATAAATAATACTAATAATAATATAACACTGTGGTAAGATAATAATGTAATAATAATAAGGATAGTAATAATGGTAATGTTAATATTAACAATAATAACTATGGTAATAGTAATATTAATAGCATATGATAATAATAATAATAATAAAGAAGATGACATACTATATTAGTAGTGTTTATGGGGTTTTTCACATAAATGATATAATAATAGATATAATACTAATAGTAATATTTGCTTTTTCTTTTTTGGATTTTAATGACATATTTACATAGGTAATAACTAGACAATAGCCCATATAAGCCCACTATTATAAGACGAAATAAAAAGATGTTGGCCCAGACAAAATTAGTGATTACAAAGATATCAGGGTTGTGAAGGAGTTTCCTGATGTTTTTCCTGAGGAGTTGCCTGGTTTACCTCCTAATCGCGAGGTGGAGTTTGGAATTGAGTTGTATGAAAATACCACTCCTGTGTCCATTACTCCCTATAGAATAGCACCTAAGGAGCTGAAGGAACTGAAGACGCAGTTGCAAGAGCTGCTTGATCGTGGTTTCATCCGGCCGAGTGTGTCGCCTTGGGGTGCTCCTGTCTTGTTTGTGAAGAAGAAAGATGGCACTATGAGGATGTGCATTGATTACCGTCAGCTGAACAAGTTGACTATCAAGAATCGGTATCCTTTGCCGAGGATTGATGATCTCTTTGATCAATTTCGGGGAGCTGCTGTGTTCTCTAAGATTGACTTGAGGTCGGGGTATTATCAATTGAAGGTGAAGGATGTGGACGTGCCTAAGACAGCTTTCAGGACAAGGTATGGGCATTATGAGTTCCTTGTGATGCCGTTTGGGTTGACAAATGCTCCTGCTGCTTTCATGGACATGATGAATCGTGTTTTTCATGAATACCTGGACAAGTTCGTTGTGGTGTTCATTGATGATATCCTCGTGTACTCGCGTACGGAGGAGGAGCACGAAGAGCATTTGAGGATTGTGCTGCAAGCTTTGTTGGAGAATCAGCTTTATGCTAAGTTGAGCAAGTGTGAGTTTTGGCTTAGAGAGGTGGTGTTTCTTGGACATGTTGTTTCAGCTGACGGGATTCGTGTTGATCCTCAGAAGATTGAGGCGGTGATGAGCTGGAAAGTTCCTAAGTCTGTTCAGGAGGTTCGTAGTTTCCTTGGTTTGGCAGGATACTACCGGAGGTTTGTGGATGGTTTTTCTAAAATTGCTGCTCCTTTGACGAAGCTGTTGCAGAAGGATGTTAAGTATGAGTGGACGGAAGCGAGACAGCTAGCTTTTGAGAAGCTGAAGGCGGCTTTGACGCAAGCTCCTATCTTGATTCAGCCTGAATCAGGGAAAGAGTTTGTGGTCTACAGTGATGCATCCTATGTTGGTTTGGGGTGTGTGCTGATGCAAGAGGGTAAGGTTGTGGCTTATGCGTCGCGGCAGTTGAAGGTGCATGAGCGCAATTATCCTACGCATGATATTGAGCTGGCTGCAGTGGTTTTTGCTCTGAAGATCTGGAGGCATTATCTGTATGGTGAGAAGTGTACTGTGTACACGGATCACAAGAGTTTGAGGTATCTGATGTCTCAGAAGGAGTTGAATCTTAGGCAGCGGCGTTGGTTGGAGTTGCTCAAGGATTATGATCTGACGATTGAGTATCATCCTGGAAAGGCTAATGTTGTTGCGGATGCTTTGAGTAGGAAGGTAGCTGTTGAGCTGAGGGCTATGTTTGCTAGCTTGAGCATATCGCGAGATGGTGGTCTTGTTGCTGAGTTGCAAGTGAAACCTTCGTTGGTTCAGTTGATCAAGGATAAGCAGTTGTTGGATGATTCCTTGGTGTCTCATGTTCAGGATATCGTGGAGGGTAGACCTTCGGATTTCTGCTTTAATGAGGATGGTGTGTTGTGTTTTGGTAGTCGGATAGTAGTGCCTGCTGATGCTGAGTTGAGGCGTGCTATTCTGACTGAAGGTCATAGTAGTCCTTTTGCTATGCACCCTGGTAGTACTAAGATGTATCGTGATCTTCGTGATGAGTACTATTGGGTGGGTTTGAAGAAGGATGTTGCGGAGTTTGTGAGTAAGTGTTTGGTGTGTCAGCGAGTTAAGGCTGAACATCAGGTTCCTTCTGGTTTGTTGCAACCGTTGAAAATCCCTGAATGGAAGTGGGAGAGGGTTACCATGGATTTTGTATCTGGTTTACCTTTGTCTCCATCAAAGAAGAATTCTGTTTGGGTGATTGTGGATCGCTTGACGAAGTGTGCGCATTTCTTGCCTGTGCATACTACGTTCTCTTTGGATAAGCTGGCAGAGCTGTACATTGTTGGGATTGTGAGGCTGCATGGTGTGCCTAAGTCGATTGTGTCGGATAGGGATCCGAGGTTCACATCGCGTTTCTGGCAGTGTTTGCATCAAGCTTTGGGTACAAGGTTGCATTTCAGTACATCCTATCATCCTCAGTCGGATGGTCAGTCTGAGCGGGTTATTCAGATTTTGGAGGATATGTTGAGATGCTGCGTGATAGAGTTCCAAGGTTCTTGGGAGAAGCATCTGCCTTTGGTTGAGTTCGCTTATAACAACAGTTTTCAGGCAAGTATACAGATGGCACCTTATGAGGCTCTGTATGGGAGGAAGTGTAGGACTCCTCTTTGTTGGGCTGAAACTGGTCAAAAGTTGGTTTCGATGCCGGCTTTGTTGAAAGGAACCACCGAGAAGGTGAAGCTCATTTGTGAGCGGTTGAAGGCTGCTTCTGACCGGCAGAAGTCTTACGCGGATTTGAAGCGTAAGGAGATAGAGTTTGCGGTGGGTGATCGTGTGTTTTTGAAGGTTTCGCCTTGGAAGAAGGTGATGAGGTTTGGTCGGAAGGGTAAGTTGAGCCCTCGGTACATTGGACCGTATGAGGTTGTTGAGCGAGTGGGTCCTGTTGCGTATCGGTTGAGGTTACCTCAAGAGCTGGAGAAGATTCATGATGTGTTTCATGTTTCTATGCTCAGAAAGTATAGATCTGATCCTTCGCATGTGATGTCTGTGGAGGAAGTGGAATTGAATCCGGATTTGACCTATGATGAGGAACCGGTGAAGGTTCTGGATTCAGATAGCAAGGTTCTTCGTAGCAAGACCATTGAGTTGGTGAAGGTGCTGTGGAAGCATCGAGGTGTTGAGGAAGCCACATGGGAGCGGAAGGAAGACATGCTGAAGCAGTTTCCTTATCTCTTTCCTTCAGGTAAATTTCGAGGACGAAATTTCTTAAGGGGGGGAGAGTTGTAACGCCCCGGTTTTGGGCTTAGAAGTCTTGGGCGTTGACCGGTTGGTCAAAGTGCTGTTCGAATCGTAAGAGGTTAAATTAGGAAAGCCTAGTTCGGGTTGCATTAAAAATATGGAAAAATGTTCTAAAATCATCTTTTAATATAATTAAGTGAACTGTGAAATCAATTTTGGAAAATGGGTTTTGGAAGGGTGACATTTTGGCTAGTGACCAAAATGTAATTTTTGAAAGTTTGGTGGCTGTTTTATAAAGGGTTGAAACTTTGAATCTTTAAGGAGCTATTTACCCAAAGGGAGTTTCTCCAGATTTTTCTAAGATATTTTGAGTTATAATTCTGATTTTAAAGATTTCATAAAGGAGGGAAATCTCATTTTGCTATTTTCTCAACTAACTTCTCATTTTCTTTCACTCTTTTTCTCTCAACCCAAACACTCCATTTCCAGAGTTTTGTTTCTGATTTTATCACCTAAATTCCTCCTTTCAACTCTCATTTAATCCTTAATCATTTTATCTTCAAAACCTCTTCGATTTCTACAAGTTTCATCAAGGATTTTCATTCCAAAAAGAGGAGAAACTCAAGTTTGGAGGTAAGAACGTCCTTCTCCTCTGAACTTCAAGTTCTTTACTGAAATTCCTAAGTTTTCAATCCTAAATTGATGTTTAATTAAAGGCTTTTAAGTTGATTTATAGATCTTGGCTAATTATGCAAGATTTTGATGATTTCACATGATTTTCGTTTGATCTGTTAAATCTGTGATTTGAGAGGTGTTTTTGATGTTAAATGATCTCTAAATTGATAAGGAAATGAGTTTTGATTGATGCAATCCCGAATAGGTTGAGTTTCCTAAGTTTAGCTTGTGTTTTAAGGTAGTTTTTGTGGTGATCTTGTGGATCTGGTGTTGCTGGAGGTATAAGGATGTTGTTAGGTTGTTTTTAGATGTTATATGATGTTAATGGAAGTGAGGTTTTGCTGGTTTATGGCTGGGCTTTGTTTGGAAGTGTTTTGGATGCATTTTCGGTTGTGTTTGGTGGCCGAAAATGGAGGTTTTGTGAGAGCAGCAAGTTTAGATGCTTTCATTGAAGCAATTAATGCATGATGATGCATTAATCCTCTGCTTTAATGTGTTGAAACAGGGGAGGCATCCTTGGATCCGAGAGTGGTTGATCCGGAGGCTTGATTTGGTGCTTTGGCTTGAAGCAAAGTGGAAATTGGTGAGTGCATTTGTGAAAATGGATTTTCAGCTTTAAAACCAAGGTTTGAAGGTTTTGGGAGCTTAGTTTAAGTCTAAACAACTTTGCTAAGCTCAAGTGTAAGTTTTCGGATTTCTCTCTAAGTGGTGGCCATGTTTTGGTGTGTTGCAAAATGATGATTTGCATGTTTAAATTACTGTTTTGTAAGCATGATATAGCATGATATTTGCTGATGTTTTAAGCCATGTGTTGAAGGTAACTCTAGGTAGGAGTTCCTTGATTTTATACATTGTTTAAATGTGGATTTGATGCTTTGAAATGCATGGTGAAATGGCTTGGTTTAATGCTTTAAAACAGTGGATTATATGATGTGAAATATGTATATTGGCAAGTGATGTTTTGTAAAAGTGAAGGTCACTAAGGTGGTTAAAAGTCCTTGAGTGAGCCTTGTTATCTAAGAACATCAAGGTGGTTAAAAGTCCTTGGATGGTTCTTGTTGCGGACACTAAGGTGGTTAAAAGTCCTTAGGTGCTCCTTTCCATGGTGGTTAAAAGTCCATGGGGCCAAGGTGTTTAAAAGTCCTTGGGGCCAAGGTGTTTAAAAGTCCTTGGGGTGATTCAAGCATTGGACACAAAGGTGGTTAAAAGTCCTTGTGTGGTCCTCATTCATGGTGTTTAAAAGTCCATGGCCAAGGTGTTTAAAAGTCCTTGGGGAAAGTTGTTAAACTTGTTTTAACTAAATGAAATGTATCACTTGAGCCAATATGACATGTTAAGAATTTTATGAAGCATGAGATGCTTGTTTAAAGATTATGTTGAAGCATGTGATGCTTGTTTAAATGTATTTTGAAGCATGGAATTGCTTGTCTTAAAGTATGCTTTTGAGCATGTACAAAGGTTGATTATAAGCATGTTTTATAAATGGTTTAATTGCATTATTGAATGGTTTTTAAAGAGCACACCTCACTAAGCTTTTGCTTACGCTCTCTTGTTTTCATAATTCAATAATGCAGAGCAATAGAGTATCTTGAGGGGTAGCAAGGAAGGGCTAGCAATCAAGTTCAAGTAAAGCTCAATGTATGAAGGTTTTATAAGTACTTTTAGCTTTTGGTTGATTTGGCAATGGGGGACCTATGAGTATGTTTTGGGAGGTGTTTGAGACTCCCTAAGTATGTTGAATGTTGTTGAGATCGTTGGTTTTTGGTTTGGAACCTTATATGCTTGTTTTGCAAGTTTGGTGTTTGAATGGATAGCTTAAATAGGAAGCATGCCACTTAAATTGGGGTTTTTCTTATGTGTTGGTTTTATGTTGAATTGGTGATGCAATTGAGATCCTTGCATGTTGGTTGATTATGTGATATGGTTTGGTGTTGTTAATTTGAAGTTTGAAGCATGTTTGATGCTGTTTTCGAGTCAATTCCAGGCAGGAGTATCGGTACTCGGGCTTGCGTATCGATACGCCTGAGCCAAATATGCACATTTCTGCCCAGGTGTATCGGTACGATTGTTAGAGTATCGATACCGTATGAATGCCGTATCGAAACGAGGTAACTAGTATCGATACCGTATGAATGCCGTATCGAAACGGGGAGACTCGTATCGATACCGTGTTGAGAGTCTGGTTACTGCCTTCCCCGCGTATCGATACGACACCAGGCGTATCGATACCTGTCTGTTAATTCGGTTAAAAGTATCTTTTATGTTTTGTTTTGTTTACGTTTTGGTCCTGAATCTTGTTTATGCAATTAAATGAGTTTGAGAAGTCCTTTTGAGCTGAAATTTCGCAGGGAAGCATGGAACCTGACTAATTTCAAGATAGTAACTTTAATTTGTACTAAGTCCTCATATTTATCAGAAATTACAATTTGGTCCCTAAAGTTGTAATTTGTTCAATTGGGTCCCTGTTTGATCTCTGATGTTTGTGATCTTTTAGTATGATGTTTGTATGATCACACATAGGTTAAATGTGCATCTAGATAAGATTAAAAAGAAAAAAAAGGGTCGTTAATCAAGGTTGACTTTCGGGTTGACTTTGGTTTTCCCCGTGTGACTTTCTTAATTCGGGTCAACCGTCTAGACCGGGTTAAGGGGGTTACATCGGCTGTAAAAAAACTTGGGTTCTTGAAAAATAAATTAAAAGAATAATTAAAATATGACAAAAATAAAATTAAAATAAAATTAAGCGAGTAAAAATTTGGCAGACAAAAAATAAAATGGGTTGCCTCCCATTTAACGCTTTATTTAACATCGTTTAGCTCGATGACCTGGTTCAGACTACAGACACTGCGACAAATACTTTTTCCACTTCTTATGGAGTTCATTCGTTTTGCCCTTGTAGATTAGATAATTTCTTCGAACATTTTTCAGCCTTGAAAACTTATCTAAAATAATTACCAACAAGATATCTCTTTTTACTCAAAAATTGCATTTCAAATTATCTGGCGGTAATTTTAACTCGATATTCGGTTCTTGCAAAATGGAAGGGGAACTTTTAATTTTTGAGGGAGTTAAGTGTAGATCAAAATTGACAAATGTAATATTTTCCAACTCCATAATTTTTTCGTCGTGGCCTTCCAATTCCCTACACAAACCATCAGATAAATTAGATTCAACAAGTTCACCAGCTAAAGGTTCATAAATACCAAAAAAGCTAATGTTTGCCATAGAATCTGGATTTTTCATCGCCTTATAGACGTCAAACTTAATAATCTCACCGTCAAAATCCATGGTAAGAACACCACTCCTAATGTCAATTTTTTTATTCGTCGTACTAAGGAAGGGTTGACCGAGAAGGATTTCGGAAGAAGTGTTTGATCGGTCGTTTTCCATATCGATAACATAGAAATCCGCCGAAAAAAATGAGGTCGTTTACCTTTACTAGAACATTCTCGAGGATTCCTTCTGGGTATATTACGGATCGATCAACTAGCTGTATAGTCACCTTTGTATCCTTCAAGGGCTCAACAAATAGTGAGTTATATAGAGAAAGAGGCATAACGTTAATAGAAGCCCCTAAATCGCACATTGCACGTTTTATACCAACATTACAAATTTTGCAGGGAATGGCAAACATACCTTGGTCCTTCAACTATGGTGGTAGCTTTTGTTGAAAAAATGATGAGACGTGTTCTCCAAGATTTACCTTTTCGATTCCGGTAAGACATCGTTTGTTAGTATATAAATCTTTAAACATTTAGCATACTTTGGTATCTTCTGGATTACCTCAAGTTGCAGAATATCAATTTTTACTTTCTAAAACACATCAAGGATCTTTTTCTCTTCATCTTGTTTGTCTCGTTTCACTAACTATGATGGGAAAGGAGGTGGTACTGTAACACCTGGGTTTGGGGGTCAGGTGAAAATAATATTAAAATAATGTTTCAGGTTTTAGTTTTATAATTAAAATAATAAAATATTATTGTGGGCTTCACATATTCAGAGCAAACATTTTATGTTGGACTTAAATTGAATTGAAACTCAAATTTCATGGATTTTATAGTTAATGAGATTGCCATCTCATTAATGGCAAAAGAGTAAATAAGTAAACTTTTAATTTAAATCCCCTTTTTATTAAAAGTCCCTTTTGTCATCTTCTTCACTCTTCCACTTCCCATTTTCAACGATAAGAGAACTTTCTCCTCTCCAAGTTACTATTCCATCACTTTGCATCTTCATCTTAGGTGCTTTTCGAAAGGTAATCTCGTTTTTGAGTTGGCATTGTCTTCCTCTTCATTTTGGTACCATTAGTTTTCATCAAAGCTATGTATTTCATATTTTGGGTTTTTCAAGGTTTTTTCTAAAGGTTGTAACTTTATGATATTTTAACAAAGCTTTTGATTTATTGTTGATAGATAAGGTATTTATGAACCATGAGGTCCAACATATGTGAATTTTGAGGTGTTTTATAAATATTTTCGGAAATGGGTTTTGTTGGGGTTTTAGAGAGGTTTTAGAGTTGGTTTAAGGGCTATTTTATGTGGGAAAATGTTTGGTTATGATAGTATTGTATATGAGGATAATTTTGGGTGTGTTTGAGGATTGTTTGGTTGTTTGAAATGGAAGATTTCAGTGGGTATAGAGGGCTGCTCGGGAATTCAGTTTTGAGCATGATCTTGGTTGCTAAATTGCTTGGAATGTTAATCTGGGTTGTTCCGACAACTAGTATTTGATTGTTGGTGTTTTGTTTGTGTTTGGATTTGGTTAGAATCAAGGTTTGGCATCGGTGAGACATCGGGAGTGAATCCGGAAGCTTGAAGGTCTTGGTTGCTTCGTTGTTGAGCTTGGAAGTGAAGGTGAGTGGTTAAATGTTTTAAAGTGGTTTTCGAGTTTTTGGTTCAAGCATGTGGACTAGGTTGGGCTTGGTAGACCCACCTAGAGTTGGGATTAGATTGGTAGTCTAATCCCAAGCTTAGTTAGAAACCTTGGTTGCACTCTAATTTGTGGTTATGCCTCTTGTTTAATTGTGTTTATGGTGGCTATGTATAATGTGTTATACATGTATGTTGAGGCATGGTTGTGATGCATTGTGATATGCATGTGGATTGTGCATGATGTTAATCATGGTGAGTACGTGCCAAGCACAGAAGTGGTTATGAAATGATGTTAAGAATTGTGTTTTAATATTGGCACTAGTATGCTTGGGTACAAATGATCGATCATTAGGATATTTAGTGTGCACATGTGAGTCAAATGCGCACGTGGTCTTGGTGATGGTAGTCATCAAGATGGAGTACGGGTTCGCCCGGAAAACCTTCTTATATATGTTAGTCGGTGATGAGTGTAATCCCATCGACGGGGCGTGAGGATGAGTGGAATCCCCTCCGCGTGAACGGTGATGAGTGTAATCCCACCGTAAGGTAATGGTTGTTGTTGGATGTGAGTTCCAACGTGTTATCCGCGTATTCGAGTCATAGCTAGGTGCCAATATGAGATTATATGTGAGCCAATATGATATGAAATGTGATTCCTATATGGATTGATATATGTGCTTACATATGATGTGGTTATGGTTTTGATGAGCATGGCATAATATGGAATATATGTTCATGTATCATGTGCATTTTGGCTTATGTGGATTGAAGGTGAGAGCGTGTATTCTACCTTGGTTGTGCTCGTGCTTGGACCCTGCATTGTCGAGGTTTGTTTTAATGAGATTACCCTCACTAAGCTTTATGCTTACGCTCTCTTTTGTTCGACAATGCATATCTGTAGTTCGTGGGTTGCTAGTGCAAGATGAGGGCCTCCAAGTGTGCTTGTTGGCTTTTGAGTTTATCAAGTATGAATTTTAAGTTATGAATATGTAATAGTCAAGCAATGGGATTTGTGCTTTTGATGTATGTTGTTGGTTGTTTAGGAGCATGTTAAGACTCCTTTATATGTTTATGTTGGTACGACTTGTTGATGCCATGTTGATTTGTAAAACCATGTTCAAGTTGCTTACCATGAATGCTTTATGTATGGATGTTTAAGGCTTGAAACCCATATATGCTATGTATGTCTCCTTTTGAGTAAATGCATGAATCCTTGAATGAATGTTCCTTGTTCATGTTGGTTGTCTCGTTCGCTGAGATCTTGGTTGTCTAACGTTGTATGTATATTTGTATGTGGCTAGGGAAGTCCTAAAATGCATCTAGAGTTGTGTTTTAGAGTCTTAGGCTGCAAAATTGAGCATTGCGGTGCAGGGCGTATCGGTACGCCCAAGGGCCGTATTGATACGGTCCTACATTTTGGGGCTTAAGTTTGGCCTAGCGTACTGATACAAGAGGGCGTATCGATACGCCAAATCTTCACTGGAAATCTGAGTTTTAGAAGAGATTTTGGCGTATCGGTACGGGTCTAGGGTGTATCGATACGGTATCGTATCGTTGACCGTGAGTTGTTGACCAGCCAGGGCGTATCAGTACGGTCAACCTGTGTACCGATACGGTCTCCCTGGTTGACCTTGGGCTGTTGACCTAGTCAAGGCGTATCGATACCCTATCTTAGTGTATTGATACTACCTGTTGTTAAGTTTAAAATGGGTTGTTTTAACTACGTGTGCATTGCTTCGCCTCGCTTGTTTTCTTCCGTTGTTGCCTTTATCACATAGGATATAATTATACATCTAGAAAAGATATTATTAATGAAAAAGTTTTCTTGGGTCGGTAACCGAAGTGGAGCCTTAACGGGTTTCGCCTCGGTTATCCCCGTGTAGCCCACTCGGATCGGTCAAGCGTCCGAACTGGGACAAGGGGGTTACAGGTACGGTGTAAGGGGATGGTTCCGAAGATGAGTCAGAAATACCTTGCTCGGAGGTGGATGACGCTTTCTCTTTGCCTTTCTTTTGTCCGCCCTTTGTTGTAGCTTTAGGTTCGACGACGATGCCACTTCGGAGTGTGATGGCATTGACTTTCTCCCTTGAGTTAGGCTTGGTTTGAGATGGCAGATTACCTTGACTCTCGAGTTGCCCTACTGTCTGAGCTAATTAGCACATTTTCTAAAGATGACTTTGGTTGCTGAAAAGATTGTCTTGACTCTCGAGTTGCCCTCAGTGCGGTTCTGAAATTTTTCTTGAGCTATCGCCAAATGTTCAACAATGGATTCTAAAGATGACTTTGGTTGCTGATAAGATTGTCTTTGCTGGTATGCTTGGCTTTGCCTTTGATTTTGAACATAACTGAAGTTCGGATGATCTTTCCAACCTGGATTATACGAGTTAGCGTTGGGGTTGTATTGTCTTTTTGGAGGTCCCAGAAAATTCCCTGTAGCATTCACTTGCGCAGTGTCCTCTTCTTGCACCATCGGACAGCAGACCGTTGGATGCTCTGGGCTCGTACATATCCCACAAAGCTTGGCTGCAATTCTTTTATATGTAACGAGAGATTGTACAATATCAACTAATTTATCAATTTTGTTTTCCAGCGAAACTGTACTTACCTCATGAACCCGTCGAGATGGTTCACTTAAAGAGTGAAATCGTTGTGAGTTAGCGGCCATAGTAGATATTAACGTTCTCCCTGCGGTTGAAGTTAGGGGTGGGCAAAAGTACTCGACCCGACGACCCGAACTTAAAAATACCGGGTAATTCTCTAAAAAATTACCCGACTCGAGAATTTTCCTGGGACACGGGCCGAGATTTTTAAGTTACCGGGTACCCGACCCGACCCGATAATATTTAACATTTTTTTATATTTTCAATTATAGTTTTATTTTATGTTTCTTAATATTTTTACTCTAAAAATAAATTTAAATCCCTAAATTCTTTTTATGTTTGTATTATACACGTTTAAGTTTTAAGTTTAAATTTTTTTAAAAATATTTTTGTGTTTAATATGTGATTTTTTTATTTTAGAATTAAAAAAATAAAAATAAAAATAGGCGGGTACCTGGGTGTTTCGGGTACTCGGATGAGATGGGCTGGGACATGGGCCAAAGATTTAGGTACCAGGATGAACCGGGTACCCGACAATTCCCACCCCTAGTTGGAGTCATGTTAACAAGTGCTCCTCCACTTGCAGCATTGATCACCTTCATATTCATAGATGTTAACCCTTCGTAGAAATATTGGAGAAGTGTTTGTTCGGTTAAACCATGTTGTGGACAGTGTGCGCATAGCTTTTTGAAACGCTCCCAATATTCGTACAACAATTCGGTATCCTTTTTTCGTATGCCTAAGATACTTCGCCTTAGCTCGCTTGCCTTAGCTGCTGGGAAAAACCTATCAAGAAAAAGGCGATCCATATTAGTCCAAGTTGTAACCGAGTTGGAAGGTAAATCAAATAACCGGTCTTTTGCTATATCAGGTAGAGAAAAAGGGAAAGGCGCAAAGTTTTATTTGATCTTCAGAAACTCCCTGTGGTTTTGTGCTTAGACAGACCATGTGAAATTCCTTGAGGTGTTTGTAAGGGTTTTCACTGGGCAGGCCGTGAAAAGTTGGTAGAAGATAGATCAAATTCATTTTAATCACGAATGGTGTTGTTCCATTCGGAAATGTTATGCACATCGGTTGTTGATCATATGGTGCCGCAGTGAGTTGTTGGATGGTTATGTCGTCATCTCCCATCGTAACTGGTTCTTCGGTTGTCTGGTCGAAATGTGCTTATGCTTCAGTTGCTATTTCTAGATCACGTTCTAGTCATTTTTGTCGTTGTCTTTGCTTCTTTTCCCGAAGTTTCTAGGTGTGCAGTCTTCGGGCGTATGCTTCGATCTCCGGGATATAATTTGCTTATTCTCCTAGATTCTTCCTGGTCATAAATCAAACAAAATAATTCAGTAATTTTGCCGAAGTACCCGGCAACGACGCTAATTTGACACGCGTCGTTTTCGCATCAAAACAATTCATTCTTCTCAAATAATAAATAAAGGAAATTAAGCGTAGTAAGGGAGAAGTAAGGGTCGATCTTATAGGGACTAAGAAACTTACTGATTTATGTTTGTTCAATCGGTGAGCCAATAAGAGAGTTGAATAATGTTTAAGTAAAAATGGGGTTTGTGGAATTAAGTAAAAATAAGAGATTGTAGAGAATATTAAAAAGAAGTGATTTAGTATTTTAAATATTAGCCTCAGACTCTTGCTTTGACTCAATTTCCTCGAATCATCGGAAAAATGATTTTTCACTTCGAGATTCACGTCAGTTACTTGTCTACAAGGACCAATCCTTGTGACTAAGTTTTGTAAACCGAATACCCAAGTGCCACCTTTGATATCGATTTTGTAAATTGATCTAATCAACGCAATGTTGTAGATAAAATCATTTAAGTTCGTAAAAGACCGACTCAGATTATGTTGTTTCAATAATAACTGGTTCGATCTCAGTTTCCTCTTAGCAAACAAATTTTCCAAGTGTGTTCCTAGGAAGTCGAATGTGCTTCAATAGCCGATCCTTCCTCCTACACAGTAGACCAAAACAACATCCTGACCAACGTCAATCTTTGGTTTTGGAATCATTTTGATTTTGAAATTAAGATTAGAAAACTGAGAGAGATACCCGAAGTTGATGAAGTGTTTTTCAATCCTCACATTAGAATTGAGTCATTCCTTAAGCCTTTGGCTATAGAAAACTTAGCTAAGCATGATTATAGAAGAAATCATACTTAGCATTTTTCAAAATAAAATAGAAAACTAAAAGTAAATAAAAAACTAAAGAGAAGAAATTTTATAAACTTAAAGTAAAATATAACCAAGAACAATAGATGATTTTGAGTTTCACCCAAATGGGGTATTTATAGTATCTCAAAACCTTAAAATAACTCTAAAATGATAAGAGATAAATCCTAAAATATTTTAAATACAAAAAATAATTCCTAAAGTGATAGGAAATAAATCCTAAAGTGTTTAAATTAAATAAAAAAGATAATTCCTAAGTATTAATCCAAATCTCGGCTGATAAGTTATCTAGAATGCGGCTGATAAGCTATCAAGCGTTACTGACATCATCTTCTAGAAGCTGCTGACATGTCGCCCAGTCAGCACTTTCATTCCCCAATTCATGCCCACTAATCCAGCCATGAATCCAGAAAACAAAAATTGCACAATTTCATCGATTTTAGAACCATTTCTAGAATCTACTGTTCTGCATTGAAAATGAACAAGAGTTCTTAAATTAGCAACTTAAAACAACCAAACAACTAATCAAAGAGTAATTAAACACAAAACATGACATATAATAAGCACGATTGGTTAGACAAGTTTAACGTTCTTGCATCTAATCTTATATCATGTGATTGGGAATTTACTTAGCAGTGAGCTTATCTTGAACAAATCATTAATATTTCAAAGGCAAACAAACAAAATGATGAAACTCTGAAAAATTTTGACTCTATATATTTCAAATGCATGCTTCATCGGTCTCTTGGATGGTGCCTGTTCGAGGGGCCTCTTCCGGTCAACATCGGGAAATGTCTCAACATGGGCGGATGTACATGGGAATTTGAGGGTACAATTGACCTCACTTAATTTGTTTGGGTACGAAATTTTTAAGGAGTTAATATATATTTTTTATAGGAAATATTAGAATTGACCGCACTTAGGGGCGATTTAAAGATTTATGGGGCCTTGTGCAATTTAATAAAATGTGACCCTTAATTTATAATATTTTTTTTCAAATAAAGTTTCCTTAATAAAAAATGTTGGATTACTCTCTTAAGAAACATAAAAATGACTTATACAAACATCTAAAATTCTAACATTTTCACTTAAAAAGTGATGTTATTCTTGCATATTTTGAAGCGAAATCATCTACAATGCTTTTGATACCATCTTCTTTGAAAAGATCAGTTTCGATTGCCATCAAAACAAGTCTATTTAGTCTTTCTTGTGACATGGTTGTATGTAAGTATGAGTTCACAAACTTCATTTAAAAGGCTTCGATTTGCAGAAGCAACAATAATAATATTAGTCAATAAAACTCTATGTGCAATTATCGCATTCGGGAAGCAATTAAAATGTTTTAAAACTTTAATAAATCCATTGCTCCTAATTTTTTCTTGGGTAAAAGCTCTCTTAGTAGTTTCAACTCAACAAATAACTCATTTCCATCAACTTCAGTTAACACATATTTCCTAAGATCACTTTCAAAAGTATTGCAATAAGATTTGAGATTAACGTCATACAATAAATGTAATTTATCATAATGAAACAAGAAGCCATCAAATAATGCCATCATATTTGGAAAATTTTCAGTGTCAATCAATTTTTAAGCAAAATTGCACGCACGTGCACGCACACACACAAGCATTTAGAAAATAGGAAATTAAGGGAACCATCTTATTAATCTTCCAATTGCCACCATATATACTGACACACATCTTATCCATCTTATTAATTTCCCAAAATATCTAATTTTTTAAATCGAGATTTACCGGTAATTTCCTTAGAAAATAATTAATTGTATAATAATTTATTTCGGAGCTCAATTTTTCAGGGCCGTCTGCGGTCGCACATCTCACACATGCCCAGAACCACCCCTGACCGCACTTGATTTGTTGGGGGTACGATGTCAACAATAATTATTCTAGTAGTATGAGAATCTTGCATACCTCATACTCTACTTTGACTCCACTATATAAAAATCATGGCTCCGTTACTGTGGCTCTTGGATGTTTCCTCAAACTCTTTGCATGGTGTCATTTCTGAAGCTCATTTGTTTAATCTGACCAGACTGCAACTAATGTTCATATCCTTTAATGCTT
The DNA here is from genome assembly GCA_958450335.1 of Hibiscus tridactylites. NCBI lineage: Eukaryota > Viridiplantae > Streptophyta > Magnoliopsida > Malvales > Malvaceae > Hibiscus > Hibiscus tridactylites. The sequence continues at coordinate 53,205,637 of OY288286.1, read as the reverse complement.
TGTCTTTCAATCTCAACTTTGATTGTTAATGTGAGTTCATGTGAGGTTGGCTCAAAGTTTCCAAGTTGGCTTAGAAAGCAAACTAATTTCTACCAATTAATGTTCAGAGAACATGAAATCGGTGAAGAGAATTTGGGAATTTTTCTATTAGGTTTACGAGAGAGATGAAAGGTTTACAAGAGAAAATAAGAGAGAACGATAAATAGAATTAATAACTTTGTGTTTACTGTTTACACTTATATAATACAATATTAAAACTAACTCCTAATCTTGAAAACTAACTTCTAACTAATACAACTGTCATCTTTAATAGCCCCCCCCCCCCTCAAGGTGGAGCATACAAGTTTTGTATGCCCAGTTTGCTTATAGAAGCAAAGAAGATTGACGTGGGAAGAGCCTTGGTAAAACAATCTGCTAACTGTTGGTGGGAAGAAACTGGTAGAAGCTTGATGATCCCTTTTTGAATTTTCTCCCGGATAAGATGACAGTCAATTTCAATGTACTTTGTACGTTAATGTTGCACAGGGTTCTCAACAATCTTGATGGCAGAATGATTGTCACAATATAAGTTGACTGAAGTGATGTTTATCTGCAATCAGAAAACAAATAATTAAACCATTATAATTCGCAAGTAACGGCTGCCAAAGCCTTGTATTCAACTTCAATGGATGACCGTGAAACAGTTTGTTGTTTCTTTGACTTCCAAGAAACTAAAACATCTCTTAAAAACACACAAAACCCAGTAATAGATCTCCTAGAATCCGGACAAGAAGCCCAATCAGAATCCGAGAAGGCACTAAGTTGAAGAGTATTAGAAGCATGAAAGAAAAGGCCCTATCCTAAACTCCCTTTTAGATACCTAAGGACACGATGAGCAGCTGTAAGATGAACAATAGTGGGAGAAGCAAGAAACTGGGACAGTTGTTGGACAACATATGTAATGTCAGGTCTAGTGTTAGTTAGATAAACTAACTTTCCAATTGATCTCCTATATCTAGTGATGTATGTTAAAGGAATACCTTCTGTTTTAGTCAACTTAGTAGTTTTGACAATAGGAGTAGCAGCAGGCTTGGAACCCAAGAAACCAGTCTCAGTTAGAAGATCTAGAGTATACTTACGTTGACACAAATTTATTCCTGTAGAAGATCTAACAACTTCTAATCCAAGAAAAAAATTTAAATTTCCCAAATCCTTTATCTTAAAGGTGTCATGCAAAACATTTTTAATGGCAGAATTCTAACGCATGTTAGGACTTGCAAGAATGATATCATCTACATACACAACAAGTGCAATAAATGAAGGACCAATGCCTTTAATAAACAGAGAAGTATCAGAAGTAGCCTGTTTAAACCCAAGAGATAATAAGGTAGATGTCAGTCTTTCATTCCACTTCCTACTTGCCTGTTTTAAACCATATAAACTTTTTTAAATTTGCAGACTAAATCAGGGTGTGGAGAAGAAAAACCTGGAGGAAAATCCATGTAAACCTCTTCTTGTAAAAATTCATGCAAAAAAGTATTATTTATGTCAAGTTGTTGTAAGTTCCAATTCTTGGAAGTTGAGATAGCCATAAGGGCCCTAATAGTGTTGATTTTTGCAACATGACTAAAAGTGTCCAAAAAATCAATCCCAGATTGCTAAGTGTATCCTTTTGCTACAAGCCTTGCTTTGTATCGTTCTAATGTTCCATCAGATTTTAATTTTGTTTTAAAAACCCATTTACAACCTATAGTTTTCTTTCCAGAGAAAGAGGGACTAATTCTCAAGTATCATTCTGTTCTAAGGCCTTAATTTCTTCTTCCATGGATTTGGTCCAACATTCATGTTTAACAGCATGATTATAAGTTCTAGGTTTAGAGAGTACAACATTATTATTAATATAAGATTTGTAGGCATGAGAAAGTTTGTGATAAGAAAGAACTTGTGTAACAAAGTGAGGGGTTGATCTTACTTTAGGAAGATCCACACTGAAATCTTTATACTTTTGTGGTAGATGCCTGGTTCTAGATGGTCTGGAAGAAACAGGAAGTTGAGATGCAACTGAATCTTTTCTTTGAATATGTGCAGGGGCAGAATGATGAGATTCAGGTTCTGGAGCATTGGTTGAGGATGATGATGCAGCAGGTGAGGCAAGCTCAGTTGATGAATTTCCTGGGGACTGTGTATGAGTAGCACTCTGAACTAGAGAATCATGAACATCTTCAAGGAAAACATCATTACCATAGATAGGAAATATGTCATCATTACTGATAGTCTTAGGATCGGCAAAAGAAAATGTTAGTTCAGAAAAAACAACATCCCTTGATATAAAAACAGATTTAGTTTCCAAGTCATACATCCTAAAACCTTTAATATTCCTTGGATATCCAAGAAAAATACATTTAATAGATCGAGGGTGCATTTTTGTTTTAGCTTGGGCAGGACAGAAGCATATGCTAAGCATCCAAAAACCTTTAAATGTGTAAGGTCTGGTTTTGAATTAAACAAAAGCTCAAAAGGAGTTTTATTTTCTAAAACAAGAGTAGGTGTAAGATTAATTAAAAAGGCGGGATGAATTATGCAATCAATCCAGAAGATTAAGGGTAAACTAGCCTAAAATCTTAATGCTCTTACAACAGTCAAAATATGTTGATGTTTCCTCTCTACAGTACTATTTTTCTGAGGAGTATAAGTACATGAGGTCTGGTGTAAAATACCCTTTTCTTTTAAAAAAAATTCAACCATCTCAAACTCCTTAGCATTATCGGATCTTAGACATTTGATTTTTTTTAGAGAAATGAACTTCAACAAAGGTATACAACTGAACTATAAGATTTCCAGCTTCACTCTTTTCTTTTATAGGAAAAACCCAAAGATATCTTCTTTTTTCATCTATTACAGTTAAGAAATAAGAGTGACCATACGTTTTTTATTGGAAAAGGACCCCAAACATTCATGTGAGCTAAATCAAAGGCAGAATTAACACTTGTATTACTAACTGGAAGAGGGAGCCTTTTTTGCTTGGCTAAATGACAAACCTCACAATCATACATCATACCAGATAGTATAGTATTATTCAAAGCAGAAAAAAAAATTATCCTCTGAGAAGAGGGGTGTCCTAGTCTAGCATGCCAGAGATCTAAAGAAGCATTATTACAAACAACATAATTAAAATGTGAAGGACAAACTGACATATCAAGTTGATATAGCCCTTGGCATTGTTTAGCTATACCAATCGTCTTCCAATGAATGACATCCTGTAAAAAACAAGCATCAAACAAGAAAATTAAAGAATATAAATTTCCCTTAACTAATTGAGAAACATATATAAGATTGAATCCAAAGTTGGGAATATGAAAAACATTATATATAATCAAAGAAGAATTAAGCTGCACTGTTCCAACATGACAAACTTGAACTAAATCATTATTAGGAAGCCAAACATATTTATTATGAACCACATGGTAATCTTTGAAGAAAGAAAGACAGTTAACAATGTGATCCGTGGGTCCAAAATCAATTATCCAAAAAACAGAAGATGTATGAACATTAGGGCAAGAAACATAATAAAGGGTAATACATGTTTCTAAAACAGGGGTAATATCAGTATTGAAGTTGGAAGAAAGAACATTCACTTGTGACTGGTGAACATGCTGAGAATCTGAATTTGAACAAGCCTTTTCTTGAAGTAAAGAAACTAAGCCCTCATATTGTTCTTTTGTAAAAGCCAAAGGTTGAGTATCAAGATTGACTAAAGACTCAGACTGACCAGACTGACCAACTTGATTGATAGGATTGTAAGAAGCAACTTGATTGGCTTTACTGGTTTGATTCTTAGTCTTATAACCAGGGGGAAATCATGCTTGTGATAACATTTGTCAACAGAATGACCAACCAAACCATAGTATGTACAAGTAGGTTTTCTATTTCCAAAATTAGGAGATGATCTTTTACCATTGTTATCATGCCTATATGCAACAGATTTTCCACCAGTCTAAGCACTAAATCTACCAGCCATCAATATATTCAAATCATAACCAGGAACAACAGAACCTAGGGTTCTTTCATGTTGAATAACAAAGGCAAAAATCTCGTTTATGGAGGGCATAGGTTTCATCATAAGTATCTGGGATTTCTGAACAAAATAGTTTTCATTCAATCCACGCAAAAACCTAAGTATAAAATCATGCTTTCTATATTTAATCGCAGCACAATCACAAGAAATTAAGGGACGCAAATTCGAGATTTCATCCCATAGAACTTTTAATTGAGTGTGATAGGTAGTAACAGACATTGTACCTTGCTGAAGAGAATAAAACTCTTACAGTAAATCAGAGATTCGAACAATATCACCTTGATTAAATCTGTCAAACAGATCGACCCAGAGTTCAGAAGTGTTGTCAATCTATATAATGCTCTGGGCAATATCGGGGCTGAGAGCGCGTTGAAGCCAAGAAATGACAAGATTGTTACACTTGACCCATGCGCGATATGTGGATTCATCTTTTCGTGGTTCTTTGATTGTGCCATCAACAAACGAGAGCTTGTTCTTCGATATGAGGGACATCCTCATAGACCTAACCCATCCATGATAGTTGCTTCCGTTGAGCAGCGAAGACGTCAACACAAGCGCATGATTTTCGTTGGGGTGGATGTAATATTCACTGGACGGATCGTCGGCGCTAACTGATTGATTTTCTGATGAGGGAGAAGACGAAGAGAGATCAACTGATACCATATTAATGTTCGAAGAACATGAAATCGGAGAAGAGAATTTGGGAATTTTGCTATTAGGGTTACGGGAGAGATGAAAGGTTTACATGAGAAAATAAGAGAGAATGGTAAATTGAATTAATAACTTTTGGTTTACTGTTTACACTTATATAATACAATATTAAAACTAACTCCTAATCTTGAAAACTAACTTCTAACTAATACACTTGTCATCTCTAATACTACCACCTGGATATCTCCTACTCCAACATTACAGACACCTATCCCGGCTAGTTCTGAAACTTGCCTTCCAAATTGATGTTTCTGAACCTTTCCTTCAAAAAAATCGGTGCGAGTGTTTTTAAACGTTTGCAAAGCTGACGTCGCTCAAGACATGGGTGGTACATAATCATTCATACTTTTGCAGATCATGTGTCATTTAAGAAAGAAGTGCAAGCAAACACCTTTAGAGAGAAACGCAATGCCGAAGTATTGAATGGCGGAGACATTCTCTTACTTCTCCGCTTATTTGATCGTTGAGGCGTTTAGTATCTGATAAGCAAAAATGTCTGCTAGATCAGATATCCACACTTTTGCAGATCATGTGTCTTTCAAAACACATAAGTGTGGGCAAATTAATGCAGTAGGAGAAAAACATAGTGTTGAAGCATTGAATGGGAGAGAGCATCGAATAACACATTTTAGAAGGTTGTAGAACCTCGATAACCCCTTGTTGGGGAGACATTGCGAAATGTTCGGGTTATGCCCATCAACTCCCTTTTAGAAGGCTGTAGAACCTTGATAACGCCTTCGTCCTACACACAATAGTAGCCATAATGGACATTAGCTTCGGAGATGACTAAGATCTAAATCACTTAAGGTGGTAAGCCTTAGTCGCACATGCAACAATAAAAACAAGGGTAAAGTACACAGACGGTCACTGAACTTTGGTAAAAAAATAAAATGGTAATCAAACTTTCAAAAATCACAAAATGACAATTAAACTTTATGTTTTATAACAAAATGATTACTAGACGTTAAATCCCGTTAAGTGGTTGTTATAAAATTTGGTGCAATAACACATTTAGTCCTTCATATTTACACATTCAATCAATTTAGTCTTAATTCGAAACAATTCACTAAATTTAGTCCTCGTTATTTACACATTCTTTCAATTTGGTCCTTAAAATATGATAAATAATTACAATTAAATTTTTATAGGAACTCGAAAGCTCGAATCGAATAAAAAAAATTCAAATAAAGTTTGAGTTGTAAAATATGACGCGTTAACTCGAATAACTCAAAATTTTTTGACTCGACTCGATCGAACGCTCACCTCTATCTTAAGATATGACACATCAACTCAAATAACTCGAAATATTCGAATATTTTAAATCATTTTTTCTTTTAAATCGAATATTTTTTAAAATAGAATATTTAATATTTTCATATTTAAATCACATCGATTATTTAATAACAAATTTAAATATTCTATAATTTAAAAATATTTAATTTAAAAAATGATTTAAAATATTCAAATATTTAAATGTGGTCCGGTAAATACGACATGTCTTCTTGTGTATTTGTAATTTGTTATCAATAAAATCTTCTTTTTTTGGATAGGAATTCTGAATTACATTTTAGCAAACTAAACTTGAGATTTACAGGCATCAAAATCTAAACAATTATTTCAAAATAAATAAAGAAAACTAAATGTGGTGGCTCTCTGGAATCAAAACACCATTTTCATCCTATTGAATTACCCCAGACCCATTCAAAGGCCTGCACTTCCCTCCCATTAATATCCTCTTCCTCCATACTTCTCCTTCTCCTCCTTCTCCTTTCATCATTTCATCATATTGAATTACACTTGTTCTTTGTATCACCACTTTAAGAAATCTGCTACTTCCCTGGTAAATTAACACCATTACTGTTCCCAACATCAGGCATCGCCGTTAACGTTGCCGCATTGCCCCTGGCCCGCTGCTACCAAATCACCAACATGGCAACACCCCTTTTTTTTTAGTAGTGTGGTGACACCTTCTGCAGATCCATGATTACTACAGCAGCTTACACCTGCATAAAAGTTCAACCCCTTTTCTAGACTAACAGCTTACCTCTATTTTACCTAGAGAATGCTATGTTACTTGAATTCAGAAACTCGATTGTAAGTATCGACCCGGATATGTTATAATATTTTTAATTTTATGCGGATACAGATACATGCAGAATGAAAATTTCGAACAAAATAGATAGTAAATGAGTAGTGAAAAGTACCCAAAATGTTGTGGAATTTATGCAGAAGTTCTTGGCTATCAAGTGTCCTAGTGAATATTTTCTTGTGGCACATGCCTTGACAGCAGCAGCGCAAGACGCTTTTCCGTAATTACCAGTATTCCTTTTCCATGTGAGTCTGTTGGGGCCAGGACGGTCAGGATTTTATATCAAGAGGTGTGAATCATTATGCGACTGTCTCCTCCAACACCCCTCAGTTCATCCCTACTTGGGTTCAGCATTAATCATGATCCAAGATTTTGAAAGATAAGCAAAAATTACTCCTAAAGTAAACCATTATTGTTTATTTACATTGCATTAGATTGTGGTTAATCATGATTTTCACCTTTGGTTTTGTTGCCCACTACTTCATAATATCAATCCATTTTACTGAAAAACAAAAATAACACTGTGAAGAATTCTGCAACTGAATGCAACTTCAATTATTGATATACCTGTTTGCATGTAAGTAGATTATAAGAAGAAAGAACCCTAATAACTACCCACAGTAGCTGAGTTTGTTTTTTTTGCAAAATATGGAACAGTAAATTATCAGACTGTAAACACTGGTGTTTTGGTGTTAAGAACTGTTCCGGAGTTATGGAGGCAGCTGAGTCGAACCATGCTGGCTGTAGGGTTCAGGAGCATGGTGTTAAGAACTGTTCCACAGTCCACAAAGCATGGCTACCATACTTATGATCTTTTTCCACCGCTGCAATATTAATTTGCCGGTGCCTGCTGGTCTCTCTAATCATATGCCATTGCTGTCGGTCATGAAAAAGGGGCTCTGAATCAGATGTTCTCAGACCAATTTTTCTTTTTGGATTTCAAGTCCCTCAACCAGTAAATGCAATCTGGCATTACTGTCGCTTCAGGCTTACGTCAATGTCAAATAGTAGCAGTATACTATTTTCGCAAGCAAATGGTTCGAATTTCAAATTTGTCTTTCTGGATTCAAGCTTTTTATTTTAAACCACAATTTTGTTACACCAGATCTGTCTCTTCTTTGTGGTCCATAATCTTCTTTGTTAGTGCTATGCTCTTGTGTCGTATGTTGGCTCCTTTTCTTTGTTTGTTCTAACTTCAAGGTCCTTTTGAGACTCCTTTCTTCCTTTGTGCTTGATTGTTTCATTTGTTTTGTTTAATGATAATTTATCTTATGTTTCAAAAAATCTGTCTAAAAGTTAATTAAAGACAACATGTCTGCAAATCAGGACTAGTGTTTGCCTAAATCCATTGTCTTGTATCATTTATTTGTTTGCCAGCTGAGAATGGAAACAAAATTCAGAGCTGACAAACAAAAACCATGAAATTTGGTTCACCAGAGCAGCTAGCCTAACAAAATTTTGCAACCTCCAGTCTACCACAGGGCAATAAATGGAGGACAATCCATTACACAAGCAACCAAAATTAATGAATAAAAGAAAAGACATCATCAAATCTAAGGTTGAAGATGTTAGAGAAACCTGTTACACTGAAAACTCTGTGAAAAAAAACCGTACAGTGTCCCATGTGAATAGGGGCACACACACTCACACAAAAAGGTCTTCTTGCGTCTGCCATTGATGCACCACTCAATTAATGCCTCACTCAGTTGACAAACTCAGCAGCTTTAGTGCTTCGCCCACAAAGTTTCAGAGAGAACAAATTGGGGTTGAAAGAGAAATTAAGTCCATTTCTGGGACATAATGTTTGGGAACAATATTGAAACCTGTCTGGTTCATTGTATTAGAAATTTAACATTGCCTGTTCAATTGTCCTTGAAACATTGAATTGTAGCAGATTCCGGAAAGACAAATTTGATTTCTTTTGTGGTTTGAAACGTTAATCTTTTTGTGCATGAACAAAACAAAACTTGAATCCAAGCTATAAATAAGACGAGACAGATCGCAAGCTTAATCGAGTTCAACTTGATCAAAACTCGATCAATACTCAAACTCAGCTCAAATTCTTAACTAGCCGAGTCGAGCTTAGCACTAATAGGGCTCAACTCTGCTCGTTTACCCCTAATCCAGATTGCATGTGAGTTGCTCATGGATATTGTTAAAAAGTTCAAAACAAAAACACAGGAAAAGACAAGTTAAAGAAATGACAAATGACTTGCATTTATTTCCAGAGATCATCCAGGACAGGCCTAATCCTACAAGAATATAGACAAAAGTGACAGAAAACGAAAACCCAGACACATTGATCATTAATGTACTCCTAAACCAGTTAAATAATGGAAAAAAAAACAGCAAATTCCTAGCAGACTAATCTTGCTTTTCTTTGAACATTTGATTTGAGGTTTGTAATTTGGGGTTAGTGTAATTCATCAGCTCGGTTATGTTGCAGATCTTTAAATTACACATCTTAGTCAAGGCTCAATCAATCTTTACATCGACTAGGAATCAATGGGGTCTCGGCTTACGGGATTAATTTCACCCATTCGTAACGTCCGGGAAGGGGCAAATCATTCACAATATCAAAATTATACCTGCAGGAATCCGGCATATATATTCATAAGACCCCACTGCTAACATCAGATGATTAAAACAAACTCCGAAATGAACTTACTTCTCTATGAATTGCCACTGCTGTTGTTGTTCTGCACAGGCGAAAAACTCCTCCATTTCTTGTGCTGTGGGGATGAACCTCTCCGGCCCTCTTCGGTGAGTCGTAGGGGAGCTTCTCGGCTTTGTGGTTGAACCCGGGGCTGGAATGGTCTCCAAGTCCTTTATCAAACTACATGATGAGCTTTCCCTAGTGCTCCTGCATGAAGAAACAAAAAGTACAAATTGCCACTTAATTATAAACAAAAGCAAAGTTAATATTCCCATTAGAAAAGAAGAAAACCCACATATATTGAAAAGACAAGCATTTAAAAGGAGACAAGCTTAAGTTTGGCAAGGAGCAGACCAAAACCATAGGATAAGAAGCAACAAGTTTGCCACATTTTGTCACTTATTGCTGCTACACAGAGAATCCCACATTCATGTCTGGAAATAGGCCCCGTGAATACGATATATCATTGCTAACAAAACACAACATATCTGAATACAGATATGATCTCCGTAGAAAAAAACACAACACTCGTCAACATAAGCTACCAAAAACTAGACAGATTGCTGTACAGTATTGCCAAAAGATTTTTATTTTTTTCTTACACTTCATTGTTAGCAGGAAAAAAACACACAAGGATTGCAAACAAAATGTTTTTTCCCTTCTCTTTGTACAATGTACTGTCAATTTCACATATAGAAACCTAACCTGTGCACCTAATGTTCTTCAATTGAGGGTCGAAAATCAGTCAATATCTCAACTTTTTAAAACTATTTCCATAAATCAAAAGCAAAACCAGAGAACGAATATGTTTGTATGAAGTTTGTTTGGTAATGAAGGTACCCTATTCTTAAAAGCTAAGGAAATGAGTAGAAAGTAGAACATAGAGAACCTTAATCCTATGTAACAGCCAATATGTTTAAAAAATATAGGGAAAAAGAAGGGAAAAAACACTTTGACACTGCAAAGAAATCTCATTTAAAGCGCCAAACATAAGAAACAATGGAAGAAAAGTCGTGTAAGCTAAACAACTGAGATATTTTTCCAACATAACACAAATCGAAACAAAGAGAAGAAGAAAAGCATACCTGTCTCTGAGTTCTCCAAAACAAGTTTCATCTGTTGTTCCACGACAAATCCCCACCCCGACAACAATTTCCCTGTTCCCAAAACACCCTTCACTCTCCTTCCCACCATTCTTCTTCCCCTCTTGTTTCTGTTTTGTCTTATTCGAAACAGGGGAGGCCGACTTCTCCAGCCTACGACTCCTCAGCTGAAGATAAGAAAAGGAAGACACGTCCGGGTTCAAACCAACAGCATGTGCCGGCGATGGTGTTTTCGAAAGTCTTTGCAAAGCTAGAGTCTTTGCAGCTCTGGTACGGGACCCCATTGTCGACTGATGAGAAACTTCCATCACTGCTATGTCACCTGCTATCTTAGATTTCTTCATGGAACCTTTTTTCCCACACTTTTTCAGTGAGAAATATGAAGTTTAATGTTGTCACCAAAGGTGTTTGCAATCAAAACGTGGGAATATAAAAGAGAAAAAAAAAAGGGGGGGGAGCGGGTTTTCTTCTTCAAAAACGGAGGGAGAAAAATGGAGGGACCATTTTTTTTTTTGTAATTGACAGTGAAAAAAAGAGGGAAAGAAGAGAGAGAGAAATATTATTTTAATCTCTCAATCAATGATATTTGGATTGGCTAGTCTGGCGGCCCCATTGGCCCTTTCAGATACTTCTATTGTTTTAGGCTTATATTATAAATAGGGGAAACTATCTCACTGACCACTAAACAAATTTGGGATACTTATTTGGACCACCAAATTATAGAAAACGTCAATCAGACCACCGAACTTATAAAATCAACCTATTTTGATCACCGCCATTCAAAACCTAACGGTGGAGTGACGGAACTGCCACGTGGCAATTGAAGGAAAATTTAAAAATTACACATTTGGTCCCTGTTATTTACACATTCTTTCAATTTAGTCTTAATTTTAAATTAATAAAATAATAAATTATTTAATTAAGTGGTGACACTTGTCAACACCTTATTAGAAGACTTTAATTATTTATATTTGATTTTATTAATTTATTTCCCCCTCCAATCAGGTGGTGACACGTGTCACCACCAATTTAGAGGAGAAAAATAAATCTCTCTTCACATGTGCTTTGAAGGATTCAAACTTAGGTCTTAACAAGGTAAAGTCAATGGCTTTACCACTGCATCAAGCACAATTTTGTGTTATAATTCTCCAAATATAACATATACCTCTTATTAGTTTCCGCATTTATAAGTCAAAAACTCAAACCTTAAACATTAATTTCACATATATAAATCTTAAACCCTAAACTCTAACCCTAAATATTTTAAATTAATTTCACGCTAAATATTTCAAATTAAACCCCAAACCCAAATCTTAAACCCTAAAATTTTCAAGTTAATTTCACGTTAAATATTTTAAATTAAACCATAAACCCTAAATATTTCAAATTAAACCCCAAACCCAAACCTTAATCCCTAAAATTTTTAAATTAATTTCACGTTAAATATTTTAAATTAAACCATAAACCCTAAATATTTCAAATTAATTTCACGCTAAATATTTCAAATTAAACCCCAAACCCCAAAACTTTCAAATTAATTTCACACTAAATATTTCAAATTAAACCCTAAACCCCAAACCTTAAGCCCTAAAATTTCAAATTAATTTCACGCTAAATATTTTAAATTAAACCCTAAACCCCAAATATTTTGAATTAATTTCACACTAAATATTTCAAATTAAACTCTAAATATTTAGCGTGGAATTAATTTGAAATTTTTAGGGTTTAATGTTTAGGTTGCGGGTTTAATTTGAAATATTTAGTGTGAAATTAATTTGAAATATTTAGGGTTTAGGGTTTAATTTGAAATATTTAGCGTGAAATTAATTTGAAATTTTTAAGGTTTTGGGGTTTAAGGTTTAATTTAAAATATTTAGCGTGGAATTATTTTGAAATGTTTAGGGTTTGGGGTTTAATTTGAAATATTTAGCGTGAAATTAATTTGAAATATTTAGGGTTAGAGTTTAGAGTTTGGGATTTATATATGTGAAATTAGTGTTTAAGGCTTGAGCTTTTGGCTTATAAATGTGAAAACTAATAAGAGATATATATTATATCTGGAGAATTATAGCACAAAGTTGTGCTTGGTGTAGTGGCAAAGTCATTGGCTTTAACTTGTTGAGACCCAAGTTTGAATCCTCCAAAGCGCAGGTGAATAAAAATTTATTTTTCTCCTCTAAATTGGTGGTGACACGTGTCACCACATGATTGGAGGGGAAACATAAATTAATAAAATCAAATGTAAATAATTAAATAAAATTACAGTCCTCCTCCAATAACTTGTTGACAAGTGTCACCACTTAATTATATAATTTATTATTTTATTAATTTAAAATTAGGACTAAATTGAAAGAATGTGTAAATAACATGGATCAAATGTGTAATTTTTATTTTTTTTCCGTCAATTGCCATGTGGCAGTTCCGTCACTCCACCGTTAGGTTTTTAACGACGGTGGTCAAAATAGGTTGATTTTATAAGTTCGGTTGTCTGATTGACGTTTTCTATAGTTCGGTGGTCCAAATAGGTATCCCCAATTTTTTTGGTGGTCAGTGGGATAGTTTTCCCTTATAAATAAGTGTATAAAATATAAGGAAAACTACACCGGTGATCCCTAAATTATCACCGTTAGGTTTTTCTGTTTTATTGTATATATGTGTTGTTTTCATGCATTGAGGACAATGCACATCTTGGTTTTGGGGGTGTGCATTTCCTGGCATTGATGACATACCATACATTCCATGTTTAAATTTTTGTTGTCATGCCATGTAGTTCATATAGTTTAGTTGCATACCGAACATAAAAAGTAAATTTTTTTGTCTTGAATGAATTTTGAAGATTGTTAAGAATTTGTTAGGCAAGCTTAATTTGATCTAGTTGTTTGCCCGATGAAGAAATTTTAAAATCTTTAGTTTGCCATGCTAGTAGAATAGTTATGACAGGTTTGCTTGAAAATTGATCTCTTGTTTAGGGAAATGAACTTTCACTTAACACGTATGCATCTAGTTCCCTAGCAAACTTAGACTTTTTGAAACTAAACTTAGATTGTTTAAAAAATAATGATGCCAGGGTAAAAAGAAACTAATAAGGCAACAATGTTCTGCCATGGCAATGAAAAAAATAAACTCTCTTCTACCTTAAGGATAATAAGTTACTTGGGGCTTCGTGGTATGCTCATTCTTAGTTCTCAAGTCCAAAACCTTAGAGTATGAGCTAAAGAGAAAGCCTATTGATATTTGGATTAACATAGGGGTTCGTGGTATGCTCCCTCTTACTTCTCACGCCAAACAATGTCACGAAGCAGACGTAAATTAATGTCAATAAAAAACCCTTGGCAAGAAGAAAACAAAATGAAATCTGAGTTTGGGTAGTAGAATTAACTAAGGGAATAAAAGGATACTTGAATTACTACACGTCTGGCATTGTTGTAATGAGATACCTAGGGGCAGAAATAGAGCCAACTTCTGTTTGCCAGCACTTGTTGGCATTCCGACCAAAACTTTGCTGAGCTACTATTTTCACAATTTTTGTTTTTCTTTTGCATTACTTGAGGACAAGCAATGAGTTGGGTTTGGGGGTGTTACCTCCTTAAAAATATTGATTTTTATGTCATTCTTACAATGCTTTTGCTTGCTTTTGAGTACATTTAGTTGCACTTAGATGTTAAATTCTTGCATTTGTATAAGGAGTTTAGATTTTTCTATGACAGTGTGAAAGGTTGTTTTGTTGGTAATTTTGCAGGATTGGCATAACAATTGGCAAAAAAGAGCAGCGCAAGAATGAATACCAGAGAGAATGCTGAGATGTTGTTGGCATAGATGGACCAAACGATGTCAAGCACCAGTTGGCAGAGAAGAGGAATTGGATGCCAGGCCAAGTAGCTGTTGAACCAAAAAACATGACCAAATCAAGCTGTGAGAAAATAGCAATTGGATCAATCTCTGAAAAAATAGTGGATAAATGATGCCAAGCTTGGTTAGCAAAACTATTCCAAGCTTGGTTGCCAAACGGCAACGGCAGATGACGTCATCCCTAGCACCTGATCAGCTTATCACCTTATCAGCCTATCACTTCAAATCTGGATAAAGGTGATCACAAGCTTCATCCCTTGCACATTCAAATTTCAAATGCAAAGGCTTATCCTAGTCTTCCTTGCACACCTATTTAAAGACCGATCGAGCAAGCAATGAAGGGAGGGACTTACGGTGGAGAGTGATTCATCGACGACCGGCTTCACCAAGGAGAGGTGGTTCGACCAACTTGACCGAGGGCTTGGATCTTGAAGGGCTGCATCGAGAGGCCCCTTTTCGCTCATTCTCTTTGTCTAGTGTTTTTATTTTGATACCCTCACCATGAACGTTGAAGGTTTTTTGGTTGATAGCCTCACCATGAACTAATTTAATAGTTGGTGGGGGGATGTTTGTGTTGAACGTTGTTTTATGTTAAGTTTTTAATAATAATAATGTTTCGGCATTGTTTCTTTTATCTGGCATACTTTAATGTTTCATAAATACTATGCCAAGCGAGAGTTGACATTGTTGGCCTATTGCACCTCAATATCTTAACAGACTTGAGTGGCAACGATCAAGTTGTTGGATACTAAGGCGAGATGCTTCGAGAGAAGATGTTCAGGTAGATGAATATATTTCGGAGGTAAAATCTACCCTTTAGGAGTATATATTAGATCTTAATCAAATTAGTTTCTGAAAAAATATTCACTGTAGAGATATAGGGGTTTTTACACAATCAATTTAGGAAATGGCCATCGAGAGAGGCTTTGCCAATCTGAATCTGCTCAGCAAACAATGACAATGCATGACATTATTAAAAGCTGACATGACATGAATACCGTAAAAACCAAGCATCCATTGCCAACGCTCATTATTTATATGACACTCTCCTTTGTCAACGTTGTTTTATTTCTTTTCTTTTAAAACTGTTTTAAAAATTCACTTTCAAAACAAATCAATTTTTCCTCAACAAGTAAACATTAAAAGCAATTAAACTCTTGACCAATCCTTGTGGGATCGATACTCAGCTTATGGTTGTATTATTTGTTGACCGTGTATACTTGCACGCAAAAGACTTAGCCTTTGGCACTATTTTTACTACATTTCCAATACGTTTTCTGCCCCTTTTGCCAACACTCACACGAGTCAACGCGTCTCATACACAAACCCACAATCAGATACACAAATAACCAAAATGAAAGATGCTTACTAACGCTGAGAATGCCAAAATGCGGTGAAAAAAACGATAGAGTGAACGGCAGAACGACCAACGATGTGAGAACCAAATGGTTTTCTCAGTGGTTGTCGCAAAAGATAATTAAGGTTTATAGAAAAATAAACTAAAAAGCATGTGTAGATTCTGAAAGAAGTTACAATTTCAAACAAAATACTGCAATGATAACGCAGTTGAGAGAAAACATAAGTTTTGTATGAGAAATGAGAGAAAACATAACTTTTGACCCTTGTATTATCTGGTATTTATTGAGATAGAACTATCATGATGCCCTAAGCAAAATTCCTGTAAAGTCCAATTCAGAACAGCGTATTAGTTTTCTGAATAGATATGTCCTTAAAGGTAAAATCCATAGATCTGAATTGTTACTTAAAGGTAAAATCCTTAAAGGTACTTCTATCTGTCTTTGTTATCAAATGTTGTCACCTATCAGGAAAATAGAAATAAATTGCATCAATTTTAGAGTTAGTTCAAGCATTATCATGTAAAAGAAAGAAAAGCTCACCAAAGTGATCTTTGATTCCTCAAACCCAAACAAGGCCAAGAAGGGCTTTGCAAGGTTTTCATCAACGATGATCGAGTTCCCCAACAAATAGATTTTTGGTTTGATGTGAGGCTCGGTGGGGATGGACCTTCGATAACTAGATGTTTGTCGGATACAACACCTATCCGACCTTGGTGGCAGCGATGATGACTCCCAATGGACTGTGGGATTGGGCTAGACCAGCAAACCATTTGCCTGGTGAAGTGTTCAAACGAATTGCTACCGTCTGTCCTCTGCGGCCAGCTATGGGGTTGGATATTCCGGGATAGCAATGGGAGGAGTCGCGACAATTTTCCATGGAATCAGCTTATAAGGCATTGGTGGTCCTTGATCATGCAGGCAATAGTGTTGATTGGAGTCTCATTTGAAGTTGGAAATTGCACAAAGGTGAGTTTTTCTTTGGCTCGCTTTGCGGAATAGTCTCCTCACAAATGCGGACCGTGTCCGGCGCTATCTGTCGACTACAGGCGTGTTCAGCACCAACTAATGGAGTTCTATACATTGCCGATTGAGGAGTGGTTTATGGTCAACCTTCATGAACGAGGTAATTTTGCTTTGGCTAATCTTACTTGGTCCATTCTCATTTCCATTATTTGCTGGAAGTTATGGAAGAACTGGTGTAGCGTGTTGGATGATCTGCAATACATTGAGAGAATTAATTTGTTGGTGCAATGTTTGAATCTTGCGGATGAGGTGACTGGTGCGAGGGAGCTATCACCGGCTAGCACTGTTCTGACACAGCAGGGTGTTGTATGGCAGCACCCTCCGACTAGATGGATAAAAGCCATTGCAGATGGAGCTGTAGACATGTGTTGGAATGCGGCTACAACTGGTGGAACCTTACTCAATGAGGATGGGGCATTGGTATTTGGGTTCTCTCGAAGCCTTGGCATCTGCTCGGTACTTGTTGTGGAGTTTTTGGGCGATACTTGATATATTGTGGCACGCTTGGAGATTGAGATACCATCGCATTACGGTTGAAACTGATAGTTGTGAGGTGTCACGTATCCTAAATGGTTCTTCTAGGGCATTAGCAGATTCTAGCATTGTGGAATCTATTCAGAAGATGCTCTCACGAAATTGGGAAATGAAAGTTTGATATGTTCCGCATGATATGAACGGTGTTGCTAAGAAATTGGCAACTATGTCCCGAGGCTTGTAGATTGGGAGATCACCCCTGCTCTGACGCTTGCAGATGATACATTGTGTATATAACAACAAACTTCTCGACTCTTGATTTAAATTGATATATTGCAGGTGATATAGTTAAAATACTGCAAATTACTACAATCAATCTAAATATATACAAGCAAGCAGCTTGGATGCAATGTGTGCGGTGAATCAAGTTATCATGTATTTTCATTTTTCAAATGCAGCTTCATTGGGAATATTTAGCTTGCACATCGTTGGCATATAGTAAAAAAGCATGGAAGGACCAAAAAATTGATACCTCAAAAAGAACATTTTTGGACTGCTCAACACCAAAACATGAAATGTGAAATGTCTTTCCCCCCGACGCCAGTACACTTGCATTATTCTACAAATTTCATAATACAAAAGTTCTTTAGGAGACGGATAAAATATAATAAACATTAAATTCATATTTCATCCACTCAGATAGAAGATATCTTTAGGATGTGTAGAGAAAAGAACTTCTTACATCGACGTGATACAAATGATGACGCTTGCATTTTTTTTCTTCTCATTTCTTCAACTTTCAAACGAAATGACGAGATTATAGAATACACCATTCAATGCATGGAAAAGTTGTAGGAAAAAGGCTATGAGATAGTGCATTCACATTATTGAAAATGAGACTAAAAAGCATGTGCGAATTCTGAAAGAAGTTACGGTTTCAAACAGAAGACAACAATGACAAAGCAACTGAGCCTAAATCATATCCACCAAGAATTATGTAAGAGAAATGAGAGAAAACATAAATTTTGACCCCCGTATTATCTAGTATTGGCTGTGATTTAAAGTATGTTGAGATAGAACCATCCTGAAGCTCTAAGCAAAATTCTTGTAAAGGCCAATTCAGACCACCATATTAGTTTTTTGAATAGATGTTTCCTTAAAGGTAAAATCCATAGATTTGAATTGTTGCTTAAAGGTACTTCGAGCTGCCTTTGTTATCAAATGTTGTCACCTATTATGCACATAGAAATAAATTGCATCAATTTTAGAGTTATTCAAACTCTAAGTAAAACATACATTAGTAGTTCAAGCATTAATGTAAAAGAAAGAAAAGCTCACCAAAGTGTTCTTTGATTCCTCAAACCCAAACAAGGCCAAGAAGGGCTTTGCAAGGCCATAAGAGAAGAAATAAAAGTAAAGTTATTTGCACCAAAATATCATATTGTAAAGTAGTGTTAATCTACATACCTTTGTTATGGACTTTCTTGCAATGTCTTGAAGAGGCTCAAGAAGATTCTTGAAATCATCAGCTTTTGCAAAGACATAAACCTGATGGATAAGGAAAGGTATATTCACATACTGTAACAGTCCAAATCTCAAAGAACAGAATTAAATGAATAGATGAGAAGATAGAAGAATTAGATGAGAAAAGAAGCAGAAGTTTTGAGGGAGACAGATATTTTCATTCATTCATTCGATAACCTACAGCTCGATACCTTTTTACCCTACAATTCTGGTCCAAAACTCACCGTTTCACTAAGAAAACAACAAGACTTAAACTAATAAAGAACAAAACGGCAACGTTTTGCTTTCTTGACTTAAAGACCATTACAATACTCCCTCCTTCGAACAATCCTTGTCCTCAAGGATTAAATATAAAACAGCAAGCCAAGCCTTTGAAACCACCATCCTTGATTAACATTGGATCATCCTTGCTTTTCTTTAAATGGTTGGACCAAACATTGCCCAAAGCTCTTTTCTGCAAAGCTGGATCGAAAGAGAAAAATAAGTCAAGCTTTTCCAGCACTTAAGTAATTTCAGTTATATAGACCCGTACAATCATGCTCCTCTCTGAGGTATTGAGTGTAACATGCAGAAAAACCCAAGCAACAGCAACATTTATCATTTCTTTAACTTCTGGTATTTCGTAATGTGACCCACGAGCAGTAAAAATCACTCTTGGTAACCAATTAGTAAATCGCAGTAGCAGACGTGAATCAATATCCATAATCCTAAGTTTGTGCTTGTACAAAGGACAGAAAATTGACAGAGACAGAAACCAGCTCGGTGTATTTCCCAAAAGATACGAAACACTGTCAAACAAAGATAACCACTTCTGATTGTAATGACAGTGACACCGCTTACTAACCTTCCCAAGCATTTCACTTTGCAAGAAATGGGTAGTAATGAAACTAATATTCAATCTGATTTCTTGACGTACAATATCAGAATGTAGAGCCATTACGCTTTTGGGTTGAAAGGACTCATCTTCTCCAGTATGAAGTAAATGAGGATACTCAAAAAATGACAAAGATGGAGCAGCTGCACTTGTTTTCCCATGACAGACCATCTCATGAACTTTAAAGGCAACATTTTGGCAGCATTGATGATCCCACTTGCAATCACATCACATTTTCTTATCCCGAATATATTCACCAAACTTACTTTCACTTTTTCATCCGAAGTCAAAATCTTACACACCTCAACCACTTGCCCTTCAGATGCATTCCCATCTTCATCAAAAAATTTAGCAGCAGTTCTCACACGCAACTTGATTATATGCATTGTCACCAATGCTAACCCTGCCCCATTCACCATGCAACTAATTTCTCCATACAAGCAAGTGTAATTCAAATCAGCTGCCACTTCTCGAGGATCCGCGTGTGATGGATCACAAAGAGAAAATATATATTTATGACGAAATGCAAAATTATCATTGAAGTTTAATTTTGCATCAGCATCTACTAATTGGTTGCTAGAAGTCTCATCATTCATCAAGGATTCTCCTTCAACTAGGGTGCACAGCTTTTTGCTAGCATCAAGCTCCTTTAACAATGTCACAACCACAACAAGTTCAGGTGCTTCATTAAGAGCATACCCAGCAAAAAATGGTAAGGAAGTGTCTTTAAAGATTAAGTCAATTAAATGATTCCCCATCACTAAAAGCCTAAATCTATAAGGATCTTTCACATCCATAACTTCATTCACAGACAACAATAAATTTTTATCTACTATCACTAATTCATCTCCCATTAATAGTAGCATAAACCCGTAGGGATCCTCATTCTCACCCAAGTCATTGGTATTAATAAGCCTTGTTGAAAACTCTCGTTCGAGTTTCTCAAACTGATCATCCTCAAGCTTGTAACCAAATTCTTTCAATCGGTCTTGCAAAGCATAAACTCTACCAACTTTATCAATGACACGATTCAGGTTTAAATTTGAAGAACCCAACAGAGGACTCTGATCTAGAAATGGAGATGGTTGAAAGGTTATGTAGAACTAATGTTTTGATATAATAATTGAAAAATGTTTTGGACTGATTTAAAAAGTATTTAAAACATTTCCAAAGTCCAAACAACTTGAAATAATGCTTAAGGAATTTTTCATAAAGGTTTTTCATGTTTTCTAAAGCCAATTTTAACAAAACTGACCATGTGTTTCGAAACACCTTAGGGCGTTTCGAAACAGGTGCCTTCAGTGGCCTCTAGTGGCCAAAACGTTTCGATACACGTATCGAAACAGGGCCAGCGTTTCGAAACAGGCTAGGCCGTTTCGATACGCCCACGTGGCACTGACCACAACGGTCATAAACCCCAACGGCTCTTTCCCAACTAACTTTTAAATGCGGGTCGTTTCGATACGGGCTTATAGCGTTCCGATACGCGTTCCGAAACGGCAAGGGGGTGTTCCGAAACAGGTACCCTGACAGACTACAACGGCTCTTTCTATATTGAGGGTGTTTCGAAACGGCTTCGAACGTTTCGAAACGGGGAGCTACAGAACTGCATTTATGGAGGGAATTAAAGGCTCCAACGACTCTATTTCAACCCCAACGGTCCTAAACGGCTATAAACTCAATTGGGAGTATAAAAGGGACCTCCAAGCATCAAGAGAAGGCTAATGCTTCAATTGTCAATCAACAAATGATCAAGAAATTGTCTTAGTGCTTAAAGTGTCATTTCTTGTATAGACAAACACTAGTGAGCCAAAATTGTCAAATTTGCTCAAGTGTTTTAGGTTTTGGGTGGGTGCTTCATTGTGCAAACAAACACCTATTAGAGGGTTTAAGTTTGCTTTCTTTGTCTCTTTGTAAAAGAGGGTTTTGATCAAGGCTTTGGGTAGAAGCTTGATCGGTTGTAAGAGTTTCCTCCTAATCCTAGAAAAGGGGACGAATCAATTAGTGGATTGATTGTGAAATCCTTAGTGGGAAGCTAAGGTAGTGGATGTAGGTGCTTGTTAGAAGGCCGAACCACTATAAATCATTGTGTCTTTAATCTTTCTAGCTTCCACAACCCTTCCACCCAAATATCCACCTCTCCACCACTTGGTGAGCTAAATTGGTTGATCGAATCGAGCCCCATACAACTCAACAGGTTACCTGAATCGGTTGAATGCAACCCTTGAACGAAGCGTCTAAATTCTTTGTCATCATTGCTTTCACCACAATCGGCGAAGAGACCGACGACGTAGGATGCGCCACTGACAACGAGGCTGCTGAAGGAGGAGGGAGTGCCCTAGCCACTGCATTAGCCTCATGTAAACCTCCAATATTGTCCATTGATTCATCCTCCATTATCACTCCACCATCTGGAACATCTTTAACTTCATTTTCTTTCACGCCCATTTTATCAAACACCTTCATGTTACCCGAGTCTTCTAACTGAGTTTCAAGCTCAAAATCAGTTACTCCTCCTGGGTCATCCCAAAACTGAATGTCAAGCTGACAGCAATCGTAAATGTTACGACTCTGAAGAGAACGGCTAGCTGCGACTGCCCCATAACCTTGATATAGGATTAGGAACTGAAACTTTTGAAAGGGAACAATTCTTTTCACTGACCCATAAGGTGAGAACACCTGATGTAGGACTTCTTGAGTAATGGGAAAAATTGCCTGGTGGATTGTAACCAGGAGCGTTCGATTGGCGAAATATATGTCGAACAAAAATTGTAGTTTGTCGCAGAACGACTCGGAACCTTCATCCATGGCCGGGAAAGATGGCTCTGGATACCTTTGTAACAGTCCAAATCTCAAAGAACATAATTAAATGAATAGATGAGAAGATAGAAGAATTAGATGAGAAAAGAAGCAGAAGTTTTGAGGGAGACAGATATTTTCATTCATTCATTCGATAACCTTTCTCTACAGCTCGATACCTTTTTACCCTACAATTCTGGTCCAAAACTCACCGTTTCACTAAGAAAACAACAAGACTTAAACTAATAAAGAACAAAACGGCAACGTTTTGCTTTCTTGACTTAAAGACCATTACACATACTACTTTATGCAACTGTATGAAGGACCAAATATATAATCATATATTGAAAACGAGACTGAAGAGCATGTGCAGATTCTGGAAATCATTCTGGGGTTTGTATTTCAACAACGCAATATAGAAAAATCAATGTTCTTGACTGCTTACTGAAATTGTTTTGAGATAATTAGTAAGGGCACCTGTCGCCTACGAGATCTTTTTTTCTGATCATGACCTTGCTCAACAAGGCAGTAGAGAAAACATAAAAATAAAAAAAAGAAAAAGAAAATAGAATAATAGGCGGATAGCATACTAGAATTCCTTCTAACAAGAAGCGGAAATGGGAGAAAAAATATAAAGCACAATGAAGACACTACCTGATTGCACTATTTTAACAAACACTGTCAAGATAAATGGAACGAAGAGAAATTTGGACACAGTTACCAAACTCTTACCATGTTGCACGTACATGAATTCTAATAGAAATGGAAAGTTACGCTAAAGAATTCTTTTGTTATGAACTTTCTTGCAATGTCTTGAATAGGATCAAGAAGAGTCTTGAATTTGCAAAGACACTAGAAGCAATAATCAAATCATATCAAGACATGGAGAAGTGTCAAAATCTGTCAAAAGGAAAAAGTTTTAAAATCATTTTCAAGTAAAATTCCTCATTCACAGTGCTTTAATCAGTTCAATAAGCAGTTTTTCAAAATCTCCAAAGAAAAGAAATATTACTTCCACAACATCTGAGTTATTCTAATCTTGAAGTTTGGTCAAATTTTCATCCAAAAAATAGGGGTCACAGAATTGAACCCAGATTTTCTTGAATGTTAAACAATTTGCTAATGTTATAAGCAAAAACTAACCTCATGACAGAGTGAGGTTATGTGGATAAAGTCTCTTATTTCTGATCCTGACCTTGCTCAACAACGCAGTAGAGAAAACATAACAATAAAGAAAGAAAGAAAAAAGGAAAATAGAATAAACGGCAGAAAGCATTCTAGGGTTTGGAATTCAACAATGCAGTAGAAAAAACCGTGTTCTTGCCTACTTACTGAAATAGAATAAACATTGCCGACGAGATCTCCTTGTTTTTTGTGACTGTGATCATCTTCTTCTTCGCCCAGGGGTTTGGATTTTGAATCTCCTCTGTTTCTTTAATTTCTTTTTTACTTCTCCCTCTTTTTTCTTTTGCCAGGGACTCTTTATAGTGAAGCGGAAAATATAAGTTTGAGCAAGGATGTTTTAGTCAAATAAATATTTTAACGATCAGAAAATCATATTTGAATTTCACTTATAAGTTTCAAGGTGTAACGGTCCTAACGGATATATTTTTACGGGGGTATTTTCTTTTTAGATATTTTTACGAGCGTATTTTCTTTTCATGCTTTTTTTTTTTTTGAATTTCGCTATTTAAGTTTTGTTTTTTCGGATTCAAAGTTTAGGAAAATTAGACTTATTCTTTTATTTTAGTTTGATATAATTTAATTCATTTACTTTTATATTAAAAAAAATCCTTTATTTTTTCAATAATAATAAATATAACAGTGAAAAAGCGGATAATGTTCAACTTAAGAGATCTGAGTTCAATTGTTTTGTCTGCAAGGTGTGTGTGCTTTGTTAAAGGGTAAGAATATCTATGAACAAATACTGTTTTATAATTTTTTTTTTGAACAATTCTTACTTAGGGGGAATGGGAGGAGAAATTTGATCCTATTAGGTCTAGACCCCACAATCTAAGAGGAGATAAAGATGTCAATTAAGAGCTTTTAATCACCTACTTTAGAGAATGTTGACTATTTTGTAATCATTTTTAGACTATTCAAAAAATACATATACATATAAAATATTTTAGAACTTTAAGATTCCAATCATAATTTAGAAAATTATTTATGTAAATTTTATATATAATTATATATTTTTACAATGTTTTTTTAATCGAAAGGGAGAACAACATGATTAATGAGTTACGTGAAGGTGATACATAGTGTCACGGACCGTTTGTCGTGACACGCGGGACCGCGCGAGATGCTTGCTGGTTGTGCTTAATGTAGGATGTGGGATAGCAATAAGGGTGTAGTACGTGCCGTACAGCCGTCTAGTCCTCGGACTGGCGCGTTGGTAGGCACCACACTGGTCGGGAGTTGTCCCGCTTCCCTGATGAGCCCAAAGGAGGGCGAAACCAGTGAGCATCGGAGATGAAAAAGGCTTAGCCCTTGGCTGGTAATAGCCCTGGGTTGCCGCACGGGTAGATGTCCCTGCGCCAAGACTCTGATCCCGTGACTATAGCATTAGAATCTAGCAGTGGCAACAGGATAGTCGGTGGCGACAAAAGAGAGACTAAATCAAAATGGGCAGGATCAACGCTTCGGGCGAGTGCATCAGTCGGCTTGTTACTTGCTAGTGAAATTCATGTAATCTCAGCGACCCAATCGCAGTTTCGGACACGAGCAATAGCTCGAACAAGGGATATAGAATTATCGACTGTCGCTGGATCATTCAAAAGCTTGACAACTTCATCACAGTCAGATTGAACTTGAAGGATCTCAATACCTTGCTCCTCTGCGAAACGAAGACCGTGAAATATCGCCCACAATTCAGCATGGAGCGACTGTAAAACACCAATAGCCTTTTTGAAATTCGGATATCCATGAACTGGTGTGATCACGCAAGAGACCTTCTATTGAACCAAAACCAGAGATGGAGGAGACAACATCATCAACATTCAAAGAAATCCACCCCAAGTCTGGTTCATGCCAATGGTGAATCGCAAGACGAGGAACGACAGACATTGAAGTTTCCTGTATACTATCAGCATAGTAATGAGCCCAAATGTAACCTTTATGCAAAGTAGTGACATCAGAATGAGAGACGTTATTGAATATAAAATCATTCCGAGCTTTTCAAATCGGCCAGAGAACTGAAACAAATAACATAGGCCATGGAATGTTCTAACCAGAAACTACAAGCGAGGAGTCGATATTATGTCGGATCCAATCTTGAAGACCCATATTAAAGATGCTTGATGACCGAGACCACCCTTGCAAATTGATCCAAACACAGTAGCTTCACGACAATCACGAAGAACATGTAGTGTGGATTCCTCGACACCATCACAAGATGGGCAGAAAGGTTGGTGACCAATTCCACGTCGGCATCTCTTTAAATTGGTCAGAAGTCAATTTTTATAGGTCAACCACAACAATAAACGTAAGCGTTGCGGCACATGTACCTTCCAGATTTTATTCCAGAACACATTATGTGGCTCCCAAGCATGCGCAGATAAATGTGTAAAAGCCGATTTGGTTTCTAAAGCATGCTTTGTTGTCCACCTCCAAATAAGGCGATCCTCACGATCAAGAGGGTCAGGAGTCTTAACGGCCAGAATATGAGGGATGGCCTCGGGTGTGAGTAAAAATCTCATGCCCCTTAATTATGCCTCTTTTTATGCCCTCTGCCTAAAAATACTTAAAAATTAAATCTTGTCCTATAACCCTAATTTTCATATACTAAACCTCGAACCTTAAATTCTAAAAAAATACACCCTACCCCTAATTCCCTACACCCTAAGCTTAAGCCCCAACTTTAAATCCCAAAACCTAAACCCTAAACTCACTATTTTAAAGTGGAGGCACAAATAGGGGCATACTTTGGGGCAGATGATTTCCATCCCTCGGGTGTAAAATATAATGAGAGTTTAGCAAGGTCTCAATCACCATTCTCATCTATCAAGTCCGTAAAGGGACAATCTGGCAAGAGTATATCCGGATTAACCAAATGAGCTCGCAACGGCCCTAAAACGGAACCCAAGTATCGACTAAAGAGTAAAATATTAGAACCATACGCTTGAGGGATTTTGAACCCAAAACCTTTAAGAAAAAGAATTAAACCTTAACCATTGAACCAACATAACATTTATATTTTTACAACATTTAAAAGACGATCATAAACTTTAATGTTCTAAAAAATTAATTTAGAAACATATTATATATATATATATGATGGATTTAAAATAATCTCATTTCTTTCTAATGTCATTATCATTAGAATATGTTTGTTTTTTTAAAACCATCACTTTAATTATCATTATTTTCAAGACACTGTTAACTTATTAGTGCTAATAATATACATTCTTCTTTTTTTCTTAGTGATTTTCTTTAGATGTTATTTGATTGAAAATAGTACATTGATAAATACTATTTATAATGTTAAAAACATAGTTTTAATTAGAATATAGCTGTAAAAATAATGAAGCTATTGTTAATCTAAAATAGATTTATTCTACCAACAACTAATTGGTCTAGTGTGATGAAGCACTAGATTTCTTAAGCGAGGTCAGATGTTCGAATTATGATGTTGTGAATGGAGCAATTGGATTGAGAGGGTCGCTCCCATAATAAATCCATATAGTATCCGATCCAAATTAATTAATCAATAGGTTGAATTTAGATATGAGTGGTTAAACAGAAAAATATAAATATTTTCATTATGATTTTATCTGTATCATAATAATTTTAATTATTAATTATTGTGTGCTATGGGAGTTGTTTTATTGTTTAAAGAACTAACTTTTTTTAGTATTCTTAATGTGATCCATCGTAAAAGTTTGTTTTATTTTTCAGTCATGAATAAAATTCACTAATACTTTATAAATAAAGTTACTTTAACTCAAATCACCTTAAAAAACATCATTTTTTCATTGCAGCCTCACCATGAATTCTTAGAGAATTAGCTTTTAAAGAAGTACTTATTTAAGTTTAATTACGTATACATGTTATCTAACATAATAACAATAACTATTTGTTATCTAAAGAGTTGTTAAAAAACAATATTTTTAATCATCAGTTCCATAAAATTCTGTGATATTTTAAATGAAAAAAATTAATACACGGGCTATGTAAACTAAAGTTTACACGTGCCTTTTAGTTTTAGTAGCTAAGATTTTAGTTTGAGGTTTAAAGTTTAGGGGTTTAGGTTGTAGGCTTTAAAATTTAATGTTAGTGTTTAAAATTTAGAGTTTAAGGTTAAGAATTTAAGTTTTAAATTTTATAGTATAAATATACAAGTTTGTGTAAAATAAATTTTACACATCATGTGTGGCAAAATTTTACCCTATTTAAAAAGGAAAATACTTTGATGCACAAGCTGTGTAAACTTTAGTTTACACAAGCCCTTTAATTTTAGGGTTTAGGGTTTAGGGTTTTATGTTAGGTTTAGGGGTTTAGTATGTAGGGTATATAATTTAAGGTTTATGGTTAGAATTTAGAGTTTAGAGTTTAGGGCTTAGGGTTTAGGGTTTAGGTTGCTAGGGTTTGTGATTTAGATTTTAAATTTTATAAAAGGATTGTGTAAAAAAAATTTACACAGCTTGTGCATCAAAATAAAACCCATTTAAAAAATGTTGTTTTTAAAGAATAAAAGTTCGGTTGGGTTTTAAATAGAGATTATTTCCATTTTCTTAAAAAAGAGTGAAAATATGAAAACGAAAATATCTGAAGTTTAGGCTCGGTTCGAACATTTACTTCGTGTGGTTGCACTCGTAACCGCCTATGCTTACGCGCGAGGCAAAATCTCATCATCAAGTTATTTAATGACTAGCAAGTAGGTGAATTGGTTACTCTCAAATGACAAGGTTATACAAATTGAAAATTTTGATCAATCTTTTAAAATATTTTGGTTAATTGGTAAATTAATATTATTCAATTCTCGATCTTATATTTTACCGATTAAATCAGATAATCAATTGACCAATTAACTGAAATATTTGATTTAGGTAACGAAAATTTTACTTTGCTTATTAAAATATAAAATGTGATAATATAGTCGGTTGTGATAAGTGTAAAAACAACTAGAAAGTAAAAATTTGAGAATTCACACCTAGTAATCATACACTGAGTCAAAACGTCAATGAAACATTAGAAGGATATCAAGATTAATAGACTATAAGATATTTTAATGCATAAAATTTATAAATATTGCATATAACTGATCAAACTGATTAATCAATTTGCTTAAAATTTTGAACCATAATCGAATCGAAATAATTTGTTTAAGAAAATATATATCGTAATTGTGTTAGATTAATCTTTAAAGAATTATTGATTAATTGGTAAATTTGAATTATTTAATTATTGATCTTAAAATTTAGCAAAATAATAAAATGAAATAAAAAGAAAAAATAGGCGGACAACATGTGGTCATCGACAAAAAGCAGTCCACATTACCCTATTATTGTTTACTTAACATTTGAGGGACTAAAAAGCAAAATTTGAAATTTGAGTGATGAAAATGAAAAATTTTAAAGTTAAGTGACCAATATAAAAATACGTGCAAAAATGAAGGACTAAGAATAGTTGAACCAAAAATTAAACCACAATTACAAGAAAAAACAGATTTAGCTTTAGAAAGCAAAAGAAAATTCCAGATGCAAACTCGCTCGCGCGGACCGAGCCGCGTTTTCTTCGCCGCACAGGACCGTCACCGTCTTTAAAACTCTAAAATAACACGTGTCAAAAACGTAGTGGATAGTAAGTTCTAGAAGGTCATAGAAGACCGGGAATCCCGTCGTAATCGTAGAGAATCTTGAGCACCGCCCCAACTATAAATTGAGCTCTTTCCTTTATTTTGTCCAGTTTTCGATTTCACGCATCGCCCAATTAGAAAGGAAGATCTAATCTTTTGCGGTTCCTCGCTTTCTTCTCAGGTGCGTTTCTATGCCTCTTCGTGTTCTAAGTTTAAATTTGAAGCAATTTTTGATTATATATTTTTCGTTTTGTTAGATTCTGTTCTGCTTGCGCTTTTGTTTGAAGCAATTGAGAATTTTCAAATCGTTGGCGTATTTTGGTTGAAAAGCTAGGGATTTTAATTTAAGATGTGATCTGATATTATCTGGGTGATACAAGTTAGCCATTTTAGGTCTAAAAATTTGAAATTTTCAAAAATAAATGCTGGATGTTCGCCGTTGACTTGCACGAATGAATTTTCAGATATCTAGTTAAAGGGGCATTAGAGTTATTTTTTCTATGGAATGCCTGAAGAGAAGTATTTCCCCCCTTCTTTGATATGATAAGTAGAGTTTAGTAGGAAGATTTGCTTGTAAAATCAGAGAGTATTTCTTCTACAATTAATTGCATTAAGATAAATCAATGACGATATATAATTTATGAAGGTGAGTCACCGTTTGCTCGGTGGGTTTGAGCATAATTTTGTAATCATTGGATTGTAATAAAAATTATTGCAGTCAAGATGCTTCCCTAAAATCGACCTTATTGATCTGTTTGGGCAGGTTATCATCCCCATTAACATTAAAGTTTGCATTTTGAGCTTTTAGATTGAACTGCAAGAATGGCTGAGGTATAAGATTCTTTGCACATATTTGAACTTCTGTTTGATTATTTCCGTTGCTCTGTTATATTCTTTCATTATAAAGGTTTTATCAAATATACATGTGGACTAATAATGGTTTTGGATTGGTAACAGGAAAGTCACAAGGTCATCTTGAATGTGTACGACTTGAGTCAGGGACTAGCCCGGCAGCTTTCCATGACCTTATTAGGGAAGGTTATTGAGGGAATATGGTAAGCATTTGTTTGAGAATGTGTGAGCATCTCTGAATGTAATCTTTTATGCACCATCCACCTGATCACTTCCATTGTACAAATGCAAATTAGTTGTGGTTTATAGTCGCATCGCTTGATATGCTCTTTTTCTGATTGGTTTATTATGTTTGCTTGGTAGGCACACTGGAGTAGTGGTTTATGGTAATGAATACTTTTTTGGTGGAGGAATCCAAAACATTCCTGCTGGGACGGCACCATATGGGAAACCTGTTAGAGTAATCGAGTTAGGTGTCACTCACATACCTAAAGATGTGTTTGAGATGTATTTACAGGAGATTGGTCCCCGCTACACAGCCGAGACCTACAGTTTGCTCACCCACAATTGCAACAACTTCAGCAATGAGGTTGCGCAGTTTCTAGTCGGTTCCAACGTTCCAGACTATATATTGCAGCTTCCAAATGAAGTTATGAGCAGTCCAATGGGTGCACTCTTAAGTAAGTCATTATAATCCGTGTTCAAATTTTTCTTCATTCATTGTATCTCTCGACTCTCTGATGAAGTTGGATAGATTTTTAACCATTTGAATGCTAGTTATAATTTAATATCATTACCACTTTTTTCATATTGTGGGATTGGCTTAACTTATATTACTTTAAGTCGGGAGTAAGTGCTTCTTTAGCTACCTGCTGGTGGTTAGGAGCTACTTTTCGAGGTTTGAAGTATGAACTTTAAACATGGAATGCTAATATGAATATTTTGTATGTTCATTGTACAGTGCCCATGATACAAAATCTGGAGACAACTTTGAGGGCTGGTGCTGTTCCTCAAGTTCCGCAATTCAGGCCATCTGTTTCTGCTCAGCCCTCAAGTGCCAGTGTTAAGAGTTCCTCAACAAGTGCCAGTGTTAAGAGTTCCTCAACAAGGGCCAGTGTTAAGAGTTCCTCTGATCAACCGAACCATGCGGAGGAAAAGCCTTCGGAAAAGACCACACAATCTGCCAAACTGACAGGAGCACCGGAAAAATCAGCAGACCCTCTTGGGGATGCTCGAGCGGAAGAGATCAGCCGTGAATTTGCCGCAATTATGGCTGCTGGGACATTATGTGCTAGTGAGGCAGCTGCACTGGCAACTAGGAAAGTGATGCAGAAATACGGGCACTTGAATGCTGCTATGCCACAGAGTTAGAGATGGGAAATTGATTTATTTGTATCCTGTTGTATGTTTGCGTAATTTGGATTTGGGACAGCCATTGAAAGGGTGAAATAATTTGTCGTTAGAAGAAAAATCAATCAAATTATTTACAGGTTTCCAGTGTTTATGTTGATGCTTTTTTGTTCTCTTGTGACACCGAAACATCTATTTATGACATGGAGTATATAACGGTAAGGAAGAAACATAACAGAATAAAGATAAGTAATTTTGGTCATCTAGTTAAAAATATTTAATTAAAATATTTTTTTGAATAGATATCAATTAAAATAATGATCATCATTTAATGTCATTTATGGTATGTTATAACTTATATTATTTAGTTGCTAAGTGCTACGCTACTTAACTGCTAATATTTATGTTTAAGTTTTACATAATTTGATATTTTTAATTTATAATATTATTGGTTAGTTTGAATAATTAATGAACAATTATTTTTTGATTAAATAAAGAGGTACTGAAATTTATATAAAAGATAAAACAAGATGAACATTCTTAATTACTAGGTTAACTAGTGAATCTCATGAGTAATTATTTAATATGTTTTAAAAAAATTACAAATAAACCATGACTTAATTTTATTATGAATTTGAGAATTAAAAAAATAGGGATAAATTATGGTGAATTGCTGTATTTTTTTCAATTTAGGAAATGAGGTTTACTCAGATTCATTTAACGTATATGGTTATTTTTACGGTAAAGGTTTTTTTTTTTGATCGAAAACGGTAAAGGTTAAGTTGACATGAAAATGACTTTGCAATAAAATTGGACGAAGTTATCGCTTGGTGAGTAAAAAAAAATTCATTGGACAAAGTCGCTTGGTTGCGTATTGAAGACACGTGTTAGTATAAGCATAAGTGGTTCAAATGACGACGTACGTGTCATTGTTTTTAATCACTTAACAAGTATACATGTTAATTATAAAATTAAATATTCATATTTTTATTTTATTTTTTTTGAATTGTGAATAATAAAATTTTAAAACTTTTAATATTTTTAATGATTTTAAAACTTTTATTGTTCAAATAATTATTTTGAATGTTATATAAATTTATCTAACTTTTTAATTTTTAAAAATTATGGCTCTTAGTGCTGCAAGGTTTATTTTATTTTTTTTTGGCTTAGCTGACAACGACACTAATTTTTATGTTGGTTGTCGCCGTCGATGTACATTATTTTATATGTTTTTAGGAATGGAAATAGGATGGGGCAGGGCAGGGCGGGATGGAATTTTGACCATTCTAAACCCAACTTGAAAATTTAAAGTTGCGACCAGGGGAGGAGCTGAGATCGAATATTAACAGGGGCTAAAATATTGAATTTCAAAAATGCACGAGTTTATTACATATTTAAACTCAAAATTCATGGGACAAGGCCTAATTTCTCTAACATTTAAATTTATAAAGACCTAAATTGTTATTGGACCAAAATATTGAGGATACATGATCATTCTTCTTTAGTTGAACTTAGAGATGTAAATGAACAGAGCGTTTGACGAATTGTTAGTGAACCGTTCGTATAACGTTCGTTTATTAAGCTAAATAAACGGGTATAAATGAACTTTTATGTTTGTTTAATAAACGAACAAAGACGTACATAAGTATATTCAGTTCGTTTATGTTCACGAACAAGCTCGTTTAATGGGTTGTTTATAAGCTCGTTTACTTGGTTTCTCTTTTCCTTTTAGTTTTTTTTTACATTTGAAATATTAGTGAATGTATAGACTAACTCGAACACATAGTGAACTTTTGAGTTCAAACTGTGAAGCATAATAAGCTTAAAGACTAGTGTAATTCCACCATTTTGGCGAACATATAAATGAACATGTTAGCAAAAATTACACAGATATGTTCAAGAACATGTTCATGAACGTTAAACAAACGAACACGAACACCATAAAAAATAAATAGACGAACAAAAACATGATATTACAAATTTAAACGAACCGAACATGTATACCTTCGAATATAAATAAATGAACACGAACAAAACAATATTCGTTCAAGCTTGATTCATTTACACCCCTAATTCAACCCCTACTTGATTATATATTTAATGAACTCTTGTATTTTTTATTTGAATATTTTTTTACAGGGGCCAAATTGTTATTAGACCAAAATTATTTAATATTAATTAAATTTTATAACAGGGGTCAACCCCTTTGGGCCCAAGGGAGCTCCGCCCTGGTTTCGACCTCACCTAAGGTTAATATATTTTTATCCCTGACCTGACCCGATATAATAAAAGTATAACCCGACTATGACCCAACCCCGAAATTTTAATAAAAACCCGATTAAACCTGACACAACCCTGAAAAAAATAATATAAATATTAAATATAATATATAAAAATATATTTATAAATACCGGGTCGGACGGGTCGGGGAATTTCTACCTCAAATATGAACCCGACTCAAACTTCTTAAAAACCCGACCCGAGAATCGAATATTCAAAAATAAAAATCTGACCATACTAGATCGGATCGGGTCAGTGCCCATCGGGTTCGGATTTTTTTGCCATCCCTACTTGTTTTTTCATTATCTAGTTTTTATTTTTTTTCTTGAGTTTTTACTTTTTAATTTTTAATAAGAATCTTTGTTCTTGTGTCACACTTTTTCTTGTCTTTCTGACACGTTTTCTTTACTTTAGTAGTATATCTCCTGTCATTTAGTACGATTTTCGCATCATGTAGCGATCGTTTGGTGCTCGGTTAGAGATCCTCGCGAAATTTTTTTGTTGCTTTGAACTTATCAGTAGTCATAGAAAGTTTGATTCCCTTTGATTGTTGTTTGTCGATATAATCAAAACTGTGTAGCGGAGCAATTTGCCTGATCATTTGGTTCGCTCACTACTCTTTTTTTATTTCGTAAAGCGTCTCTTTTAAATAAAAACAATGAGGTTCATGAAAAATTCTTAGTTCTTGATGATGTGCACCAGTATCAAGAGAAGAGTAGCTTTTCTTTGTACTTTTGAACTTAATATTTGTTTTTTATGAATTTTTTGTGGACTTAGTCCTTAATTTTTTTTAGGTGCATTAAAGTTGTGCTACCTTCTATTATTT
The DNA here is from genome assembly GCA_958450335.1 of Hibiscus tridactylites. Taxonomy (NCBI): domain Eukaryota; kingdom Viridiplantae; phylum Streptophyta; class Magnoliopsida; order Malvales; family Malvaceae; genus Hibiscus; species Hibiscus tridactylites. Next base: position 53,171,016 of record OY288286.1, on the reverse strand, counting down.
TTATTAAAATTTAGTTATCATTATTTAAAAAAATATTCTTTTCTAAAAAAAAAACTCAACCACAATGGTACACCGTACACATGCCATGCCATGCCATGTATTAATAAAAAAAATTAATATCATTATAAATCGTCTTTATTGTTCACTTTCAATAGAGACTAAATTAATCAATGAATTAGACTAACGAGATGAGATACTAAGTTCATTAAGTAAGGTTAAAGGTACAAATTATGTCGTTGTAATTGCTATCACGAGTACTCTTTTCCTCCACCTAGGCGCAGGAAAGTTTTTAACGAGCCTTGTAATAGCGGTCTTCCATCCCATTATCAATAAAAAAATTAAGTTGGAAGTGTAGCTCTCATATTGGACCTCTGGAAATCCGATTTGGATTAGTGGACTAATGAGTCGGATATCAATGGTTAAATAAAAAAATAGATAGACTAAATTACACCTTTTTTAGATTAAATTTACTCATTTTATTTTTTTGCTCGCCCTCCCGATTCTTGGTTTTAGTGAGTGAGTCTCTCAATAAAGATTTCTGCATAAACAAAGTCTCGAAATCAAGACTCGTTTAAGCGATGTCAAACTGCTTACAACTTAAACTAACTCCACCATTAATTTACTCTATTTGTATTTTTATAAGGATACGTGGGATATTTAAATATAATATTTAAGTTCAGTTAATGATAGATTTAACATTTGAATTAAAATATTTACAATTTCAAACTTATAAAGACTAAAATATTTTTTTTAATAATAGAAGGTCTCTAATGGATTTTAACTTTTTTTATTTAATTTTTCCACCCAGTTTTGCGGGTGTCTCTCTTCTCTATTAGACATAGTATGGGCCCGATATCACGTTCATCTGTTAGCAGCCCGGGTTCATGGGAAAAGTAACAGGGTCGAGTTATTGTAATTTCGGGCTTTGTCGGTATTTTCGTGAATGATAATATATTAATAAGATTAGTATAGGATAAGTGAATGACAATATATTATTATATGATTTATTGACGATACACACAATTATATAGTTTTAAATAGTACAATTATATATTGTTGTTTGTTGATGATGTATCAAATATTTATTCTAATAAATATATTTTAGCGAGATCTCGTTATGTGAATATAATATCTCTATCTAATACAAAAATATTTTAGCACATGTCGAGGCTCTTTAGTCCGGAAGTAATTGATAATTGGGTAAAATACACTCAACGTCACTTAGTTATAGGTTTAATTACAAATGTGTCACTCTTTTTATAAAAGTAACAATTGAGTCACTTAATTATAGTTTTAGAAACAAACAAGTCAGAGTCTAAAACATGTCACTCTTCTTTTAAAAGTACTAATTCAATCACTTAGTTATAGGTTGAAGAAAAAATAGGTCACTCAATTAATATTTTGTGACAAACAAGACATTCCATCATTAAAATTGAAACAAGAGCATGTCATGGTATAATAAAAAATTTAGTCCCAAAACTTATGCATTCTATTAATTTGGTCCTAATTCAAGATATATCAATAAACTTAACCCTTCATATTTAAAATTTTCGACACTGCACCCACTGGCGGATCTAGAAATATTTTTGAGGGTGGGCACAAGTCATAAAAGTCTCAAAATTTCAAGGTGGGCACAAGTTATAAAATTTAAAAAAATCTAAGGACTAATTCATACAAATTTAAAAAACCAAAGCCAAATGTGTGAACTTTAAAAAGTTCAGGGTGGGCACGGGCCCACCCCAGCTTCCACGTACATCCGCCACTCTGAGTCTGCACCATCCTGATTCCTGACACACGCTTTGACCAGTCCGATAATCAATATATGTGATAGCTCGACATACACATTCACTTCACTGCTAGACAACTGACATTCTTAATAGACACATTATGACCTTAATATCGTCAATAGTATACACAATAACTCCACTAATGGAAAATTTAAATATGAAGGATTAAGTTGTTGAATTGTTTCAAATTATGAATAAATTAACATAGTGCACAAGTTTGGAGAACTAAAATTGTCCTAAACCTATAATTGCGCGACTCAGTGTTACTTTTAGAAGAAGAATGACATGTTTATTACTAAAACTATAACTAAATGACCTTTAATGTAATTTACCCTTTGTAATTTTCTGATTATTCATGGGATGATAGAGTAATTAATTTTTTATCAAAATATGGTAGGGTTAAGGGAAAAATTCGAAAAACAAAAACTATTTTGAAATCATAGCATTGGCTTTGAATTTATTTAATTCGTTTCGATTTAGGTTCTGATTACTATTTCTTGGCTTGTGATTTTAAACAGGTTGTTAATGAAGAATAGGGTTTTTACTAGGGATTGCCAATGCCATGTAGACCCCTTTGTGCATTTTTGTGGGAGAAACAAAGGATAATTTGCTTGCTAGTTGTACCTTTTCAATACATGTTTGAGAGAAAATATTGCAGCACGTCAGTTTTAGGCTTCTCATAATAGTTTGATAGAGTTATTTTTCTTTTTGGTTCTCAAATAAGATAAAAGAAAATTCTTTCAGACTACTATAATTCGAACGGTTTGGTGTGGTTTTAACTACGTAATACACGGCGGGCTAAGAGTACCATGAGCGACCGCTCAGGCCCCCAATCAATCTATGACTCTCAATCAGTCTAGGATCCCTAAAATTTAATTATTCATATTTTTTATTTTTTATTTTTTAGTTTATCAAATAAATAAATTAATTTAATGGTAAAAATAATTCACTTTTCTAAATAAATAAATTAATTAATCTAACAATAAAAATAATGTGTTTGAAATATTAAATTAATTGTTCAAAGTAATGAAATGAATAAAAATTATCCGCCATTTTTGGTGCCAATTTCTATGCCCAAGACTAAAAATATTAAATTCTAAGCTATAACCCTCACTTTTAAATACTAAATCTTAAACTCTGCACCCAATACCTTAAACCCTAATCTTAAATCACAATCTTAACCATAACCCTAAACTTCAAACCTAACTTTTACTGTTGGGGCATAAATAGCGACAAAAGATTTCTATTCGTAATAAAATATGCTTTCGTTATATAAAAGCTTATTTTTAGTATTTGTTCAGGGCTCCGAAAATCTCCGAAACCGCCCTGTCACTGTATTTGACAAGAGAAAAACAAAACAAAAAGTGGTAAAGCTTCAAGGTAGATGTTTTTTTTTTTGAAGATTAAGCGTGATGTTAGAGATAGACTTTTTGAATTGTAATAAGTTTGTTTATTCTAATTCTTCTTTACTTTTTGAATAGAGCTAGGGATAATTAGTTGACAGTGAAAACATGGTTCTCTTAAAGGAAATTTATTTGTTCGTTGAATTGTAATGTCAAATTATAGAAATGTTATTTATTTGGATGAATAAAACACTTAGGATAAATATTTTATACACATACAGTTTTTATAAACGCCTTAATTTTAGGGTATATGGAGTTAGTTTAGGGTATAAGGTTTAGGGATTTAGGTGTAGGGGGTTAGAATTTAGGGATAATTGTTTCAATTTAAGGTTTAGGGTTATAATTTAAAGTTTATAGGTTAAAATCTAAATCCTCACCATATACCCTAAAAACTAAACCCTAAATTATAAACCTTAACTTTAAATTGAAACAACTATCCCTAAATTCTAAATCTCTACACCTAAACTCTTAAACCATATACCCTAAACTAACTCTCTATACCTTAAAACTAAAGTGCTTATGAAAATTTTCAGTTTTCCACTGCTGCGAGTGTATAGAATTTTAATCCATATATATATATATATATATATATAATGCAGTGTGAAAATAGAAAGAAAAAAATGATACATACTAAGTTGATATTGTATTGTATGCTGATAGTGTATTCCTTAATTTTTTTGGTGTGGTTTAAGATGTTTTTTTTTTGGGAGGGGGTGGGTGGTAAGAAACAATAATTAAATGAATGGGAAAGGACATTGATTGGCTAGCATTGTATTCAACAACAGGAAAATGACAGGATAATAAATAATTATCAAATCATGACTTTAGCATCTCCACTTTATCGGACTATGTGTTCCACAAGACAAAAGCTACGTCCAAAAATTACTCACCAAATTATTTCTTTTCTTCCGACCAAAAAAGAAGAAGAAAAAAAAAAAACAAAACTTGTTCTTCTTCACTGTCACACAGTCGGCTCACTCCTAGCTGCCATCTTGGTCCACCCCAAATTTCTTTCATCACCATAGAAGATCCATGGAACCAAATCAAATCAAATGCTCTCAAATCCAAAAGGACCAAAACCATATAAATTTTTAAGGTAATTCAAAAGGACAATTACGAAATTTAAATATAGACCATAAAACGAGTAGGTGAAATATAAAGAAATTATATACCAAGAATCAAAAGCAAAAAAAAAAAAATATAAACCATACATCATTATCTATATATGAAACCAAAACATGTAGAAAAATATAGAGTATCTTTTTTCCTATACATTTCTAGTTCAAAAAACCAAGGCTAACACAAAATCAAAGGGCAAGCAGTATATTAATGGCGAAACTAAAACCAGTACTCATAAAGATATGCCAAAATAAATTAACAATAACTTTAATTATCTCCCTCCACAGAGTGCTTCATCAACTTCAAACTTGGTTTCAACCCGTTTAATCACCTGTTGGAAATAGGGTTTGGTCCACTCGGAACTTGGTGAGCTTCGGCTCCGAACTCACTAGGTGACGATTTTGTCGACGACGAGGCACGCGGGTTTCGTGTTTGCTTGGGATGAAAGTTGATGGAGGGATGGGTTGATGTTGATGGTTTTGAGGAAGCATGTAAGAGGAGCCTTTTGAGAGGGATTGATGGGGTGACATTGGGTGAGTTCATGGGGTTAAAGTGTAGGAGGAAAATGAAGAAGGAAAAGGTGAGGAGGAGGAAGAGGAGGAAAGAGTGAGATTTGGAGAAGGACTCGGCGGCGGCGGCGATGACTGTGGATGGTGTTTTAGGTGCTGCCATGCAATTGATAAAAAGAAAAAACCACCCCCCAAGATCCCACAAGGGTTCAATATCCATGAACCAGCACCAAGGCTAGAGATGGAGGAAGGTAAATTTGAAAAGAAAAATGAGAGAGTTATGAAATCAAAGGAAGGGAAGGAAAGGAAAGTTTTTAGCAAAGGGGAATGGAAAGTAAGTTTTGGAATTGGATACACATTTGTTGAGGTACCAAAATTAATGAAGAAGGGTAACCCAACTTGGCATGGAAGATTTTATATCCTAAAGTGTTGGTATTTGATTGGTGAATTCACCAATTAGCCCTCACATTAATATTTTTTTAAAAAAATGAGTTATCAGTAAGTAAATTTGGTCGGTTGACCCAGTTGCTCATCGGATGGAAATCATCTACCTTTTTTGGTGCGCCTACTTATACCTTCACGCACAAAATTAGGTTAAAGATTTATGGTGTATGGTTTTAGGTTAAGGTTCATGGTTAGAGTTTAAGAAATTTAGAGTAAGGTGTATTTTTTAGGGTATAGAGTGTAGGGTGGTTTAGGATTTAAAATTTAAAGTTATGACTTGAAATTTAATTTTGTAATATTTTATAGTGTTGGGGCATAAGTAGGGGCACCGAAAATGTTAAGTTTTCAATCATCTTTCTAATTTCAAATTAGATTTACGCTAATTCTTCTCTATATTATAACATACTATTTTAAATCTCGTATAATAATTAAGCTTTTTTTTTTAATATGTATAATAATTAAGCTTTACCTTAAGTTAATACTTATGTGATTATAATGGTTAGTTTTTTAATAGTCAGTGATTACAAGATAATATATGTTTTTACATGTTTTTAATTTTTTGACAAAATACATATATTTTGTAGATAAAGTGATTTAGACTCAGATCTCTTAAAATGAACATCATTCACTTTTTAACTCGGACTATTTGTTGGGTTCAATTACAATTGTTAAGTTGATGCACACCAGTGAGGATATTACATAAGATATAATTTTATATAGTTTTTGAATGTGCATGTTTTTTCATCATCAACATGACTATAATGCCCTCGCAAGGGCTTGGATATATAATCAAACTTTAATTTTCTTTTGATGAACATCCAATGACTAATGATTACAATCAACCAAAATAAGTTTTGCAGTAAGCTATTGCCTTTTCCAAGGTGAATTTATTTTACCTCCATGAAAATGAACGCAGGTAGGGGTTTTATTCAAAAGAAAGAAAAGTTAAATTGGGTTTGAAAACAAGTTTAATATTTGATGAATGGGCAGCGGGATATTTTTTTTCCACAAGCATGTTTAATTTAAATCTAAAAACTAAAATCTAAATTTCTAACAAAAATTCTAAAAAGTAAAACCTTAATTTTTAAATTTTAACCATAAACTTCAAAATTTGAACCTTACAACTTAAACTCTAAAGCATAAACTAAATTCTTAAACTTTAAATGAACCAACTTATAAAAAATAAATTTCCTACCGCAATGCTTGAAAACATAAGTTGGATTGAATGAAGAGTATTCTTCAATTCAAACACTAATTGTGCATATCAAACAAATTAAAGGATCTTAAAAAGATATGAAGGCAACAAAAATATAAAGAAATGGAAGTGGTGGGATGACGCTTCCCAAGAAATCTCTTATTTGACCTGCTCAATCCCTTCTGTATGGCAAAATAACATGCTAATGATTTTGTTACCCTTCCATTGCTTTTCTTCCGCAAACGACTATGGTTTACCTCTTTTTCCAGCGCGTGAATACATTCTTTATGCATGCATCAATTATATAATAATTCATCGAAAGCTCGATATAAAAGAAGATCATAAAATGATCGCAGTAAAAAAGAAGATGATGTTTATTCTGTGAGGTTCGAGTTCAAATTATTTTATCTATAAGGTGTGCGTTGTCAAATGATTAAAAATATGTATAAATAGATAATACCAAACACTTTAAAATTATTCAGAAAAAAATAAAAAAAAATCACAAAAATCTTATGAGAGAATAATAATAAAGTCGAATTTAGTATAGGAATTAAGGAATGACCTTTATAAAGCATATATACTAATAATGTCATTCAATTTCACATGTTATGTATTTATAATTCTTTATTCCTTGTTCTCTATTTGTTTTTTCCTTCAAGTTGTTATACTTAGAAAATTGAACTTGTTGTAAATAGGAAAATTAATACTATCTCTGTCCCATGAAGTTTGTTTATTGTTGACTATCTTTGGTCAATTTTTTACTTTGACTCATTATTATTTAAAATTTATTATTCATAAAAATATGAAAATATATATTTTTCAATCAAATAATTTTAAATATATATTTTATAAAATTTAATTATTTAATATAATTATAGTTAAAATTTAAAAAGTTTACTTTCAAAATGTCAATAAAAGAATTTTTTTGTATCAACGTCAACTAGTTGGTGGCAATAAAAAAAGGTTAATAAAACAACTTCGTTGATTTTTAATTTATTTGTCTTATAATTTAATTCATGAAAATTGTCATGCTCTTTTGCTACTGGAAAATAAGAATGAGGAAAGAAAGGAGAATTCCAAGAAAAATAAAATAAGGAGAAAAAAATAATCTCAAAGTTTTAGTTTGTCCTTTACAAAACAGACTGTCCATCATTTACAACCTAGCCTAGGAACACACAAAATCAGTTCACCCACAAGGAGGCCTTCTCACACAGTTTCCTTTACGCCTTTCTTGTGGTCCATTTGCTGCTTGTCCTTGAACCATGGTCTCACCAGTTACTTCATCTCCTTGGCTCTGGGTTGCCACTTGCTCGTGAACCTTAGCTGCCTCTTCCACAATAGTTTCTTCCATGACATTAACCCTCAAAATTTGATAGCCTTGTCCTCAAGGTTCGATGAAATGGTGGTCTCGTTCAGCTCTCCCGAAATGAACAATAATGGTACTGGGGTTATATGTTGGAGGGGTTGCCCTCGACATGGTTTCAATTGAGAAACATGAAAAACATGATGTATGCGCGTTGAATCCGACAACTTCAACTTGTACGCCACTAGTTCTATTCACTTCAAAATTCGATACGGTCTAAAGAAACGAGGACTGAGTTTCTGTTGCTTCTTTAACCTCAATGAAAGTTGACGATACGACTGCAACCGAACAAACGCCCAATCCCCTTCCTTCAATTCCATCTCCCTTCGGAGCTTATTTGCATGGTTTTTCATAGGGATGGGCACGGAACCCGAACCCGACGGGTTCCGACCCGACCCGGCCCGATCGGGTCGGGTATTTTTATGAAAAAATCGGGTTCGGGTCGGGTCGGGTCGGGTCGGGTTTTTGTGTAGGGTGAGGTCGGGTCGGGTCGGGTCCGGGTTTTAGGGTGAAAAAATCCTACCCGACCCGACCCGGGACTAATAGTGTAATTTTCCCCTAATTTTTTTAGGGATATTTGCAATAATACCCTTTTTTATATTTTTTTTATAATTAGGTCCTTAAAATTGATTTTTTTATTTGCAATTTAGTCCTTAAATTTATTATTTTTTACAATTAAGTCTCTTAAAATTATTTTTTTACAATTTAGTCCCTAAAATTGATTTTTTTACATAGATCGGGTCGGGTCGGGTCAGAGTCGGGTTTAAGGTATTTATTTTTGGGTCGGGTCGGGTCGGATTTTTTAAAAAAAATGGTCGGGTCGGGTCGGGTTCGGGTTTAGGGTTAGTATTTTCGGGTCGGGTTCGGGTGGGCCAAAAACCCGGCCCGACCCGACCCATGCCCATCTCTAGTTTTTCATCCTAACTTGAGCCTTCATCAAATTTTGTTTTAGTTCTCGCAGAAATAAATCTCGTTCCTGTAGCTCTTGATCTAATTGAGCATTCGTCAAACTCCCTTCCATGTAACTGATTATGGTCGGGGGTTCACACCCGTACAAAGCTTTGAATGGCATCATCCTTGTCGATGCTTGATAGACCGTATTATACCAATACTCCATCCAAGCCAAATATCCTTCCCATCTACTCGGATCGTCCCCCTGCGATACATCTCCAAGCATCGATTTAAAGCCTCGATTTGCCCATCCGTTTGAGGATGATATGTTGAGCTCATGCATATTTTTTCCCTATGTAAACGTGCCATTTCAGTCCACAACTCACTCAAAAAATACGGTCTCGATCACTAACGATAGAACGTGATAATCCATGCAGTTTCACAACCCCTTGCACCATTATCTTAGCCACATACTTACTGTCGAACTGTTGGGCAAGGTGAATAAGTGTCCGTATTTAGTGAGGCGATCCACCACCACCATTATTGCCTCCTTGCCATTGGATTTCAACAGCCCAATGATAAAGTCCATTGAAATATACTCGAACACTTGATTTGGAACCAGGAGGGGCTAGAGCAGTCCTATTGGTGCCAAACTTTCGCTCTTCATTCTTTGGCAAGTTTGATAGCTATTAACAAACTGCTTAACATCTTTTGCATATTCATCTAATAAAAATTTGTGGTGAGCCTATTGAAAGTTCGAGTAATACATGTATGTCCCCCAACCATAGAACTATAAAACTCTCTAAGAAACATCGATCGCAAAGTTGTTTCATTGGGAACCATTATACGGCCTTGCCTCACTATAAGCCCCTCTTGCACATTGTACCCTTGATAATCGGCGTCCTCTTGGTTCACATTTTCTTTATTTTTTCTCAACTCTAAATCACTCTCGATGGCAGCACGAATATCGTCTATAACACCCAACAAGGGTCGAGAAATCGCCATAAAACTGGCATCAGTTTTCCTCGAGAGAGAATCCGCTACGACATTGAGTTTTCCGGGTTGGTAGCGTATTTCAAAATCATATCCAATCAACTTGGATAACCATGTCTATTGCTTCGGTGTCTGAATGGTCTGTTGAGTCAACTCCCTCAATGATTTCTGATCAGTCACGATAATGAAATTCCTCCCCAACAAATATTGTCACCATTTCCCGAAAGCCTGAGTAATTGCATACATTTTGCGATTGTAAGTGGAGGCTGCTTGCATCCGTGAACTCAATTTTTGGCTACAATAGGGGAGCGACCTGTTATCCTGAGTAAAAAAATTCCCCGATTCCTACCCCCGAAGCATCATTTTCCACGATAAATTCCTTAGAAAAATTCGGCAACCCCAGGACTGGTGCTAAACACAGCATTGCTTTTAACAACTTGAAGGCATCTCGAGCCCGGTTAGTCCACTAGAATGTCTCCCCTTCTTTTAGTAAATCAGTGAGGGGTGAGGCCAAAGTAGCAAAACCTTGAATGAACTTCCAGTAGTAGCTTGCGATGCCCAAAAATCCTCGTATATCCTCTACATTTGTTGGTTCTGGTCAGGCCTTAATTGCCTCGAATTTTCTCGGATCAACAGATAACCCATCTCGTGACACAATATGCCCTAAATACTCCATAGTCGACTACCCAAATGTGCACTTAGTTCGATTAGCCACCAACCCATGTTCGCGCAACACTTTCAAGACTCTTCTTACATATTCTAAATGGTCAGACCAATCCCGACTGAAAACCAAAATATCATCCAAGAAAATCAGCATGAACTTACGGAGATATGGCCGAAATATATCATTCATGGTAGATTGGAACGTAGACGGGACATTAGTCAGCTCGAACGGCATGAAGAGAAATTCATAATGTCTTTCGTGCATCCGAAACGTTGTTTTGTGTACATCTTCGGCCCTAACTCATATTTGATGATAATCTGCAAGCAAATCCAACTTAGAAAAAAATGCGAAGCTCGCAACTCGTCAAATAACTCATCAACAGTACGTATCATGAACTTATCTTTGATTGTCAGGGCATTCAAAGCACGATAATCTACGCAAAACCTCCATGTTCCATCCTTTTTCTTAACAAGCAATATTGGAGACGAGAATGGGCTGGTACTTCTCCGTATCAACTGATTCTCGAGCATTTGATGGACTTGACGTTCAATTTCCCCCTTTTGAAAGTGTGGATAATGATAAGGTCGCACGTTTACAGGTTTACTACCCAGTACAAAATGTATCAGATGATTTGATTTCCTTATTGACGGCAACCCATTCGGAGCCACAAACACTTCTTTGAATTCATCCAATAGTTGTTGCATACATTTTTGCTCAACTTCCACTTGCAATCTCAAGGAATCTTGTAACTGCAACTGATAAAACTCAGCCACTACATTGGTCTCATACAAACGCCAAAGGGTCTGTATTTGCACTGGTTGTGGCCCTTCGTTAATTTCCCCTTGCTAACGGTGTCTTATACCTTCTAACTGAAACTCCAATGTCGAATTGGAGAAGTCCATAGTGACTGGTCCCAGTGTAGCCATCCAATCCACTCCCAACACCATCTCTGCACCTCCAAGGGGTAGTACATTGAAATCTGTCACCAAGTTGGTGTCTTGAATCCACACCTTCAAATCATGAATGCACCCTTCATTGTGTAGCTTTTCCCCATTACCCACCAACACTCGAAAGTGTTCAGTGGATCGTAGAATCGATTTAAGCCAAGAGGGGGTGAATTGGATTTTTAGAAATTTTGGTGGTGAAATGGAAAATAAAAATTTGCAAGACAAATGATTTATAGTGGTTCACGTTTCAATTGAACTCTACATCCACTACCTTAGCTTCACTAAGGATTTTCTAACAACTCCACTAGTTGATGTTCCCCTTTTCTAGGCTTAGGAGGAAACCTTTACACAATGGCCAATTTTCCTACCAAAAATTGAATCAATCCTCACACAATTTACAAAGAAGTTTTAGGCTAATAGCTAGTATCTCTCAATACAAATGTAGCCCTTTTACAAGCACTCAACCCAATTGGAACAAATAAAATTGGAAATACAAAGTACCACAATTGGAGTTTACAAGAAAATATAAGAATTTAGCACAAGAGCTTGAATTTGATGTTTGGATGTTTCTTTTAGGATCAATAGTTGTTGCTAGTGCTTTTAGAACTCCCTTTTATACCTTCTCATTGAATTCTAGCCGTTGAGGTTGTTGCCTTCATAATTATAGCAGTTGGGATGCAATCTTCCCACCATAAATGCAGTCTGCAACTACCCATTCTGAAACGCTCGACCCTGTTTCGAAACAGACCAAAATAGAAATAGCCGTTGGGGGTGTAATTAATAGGTCGTACCGAAACGGACACGATCGTTTCGAAACGCTAAGAGCATGTTCCGAAACGTGCTAAAGCCCGTTTTGAAACATTTTGCCACTGTCAAAACCTGTATCGAAACAGCTTAGAAGCGTTTCGATACACTCTAACTGTCTCTTAAAAATTGGTTATAAAAGTGCAACGGTCATATTTTGAAACCAAGTTTGAAAATCATTTCGAAACGTTTGAGGTCGTTTCGATATTGCCGTATCGAAACGATTCAACCTGTTCCATTGTTCTTCATTCGTTTCGAAACACGAAGACCTGTTTCGATACACCCATATCGAAACGGGAAAGCTAGTTTTGAAACAAAGGTTAACAGTTTCAAAAGAAGTTCCGAAACGCCTAAGGGCCTTTCCAAAACGGTGACTCAAAAATCACTGTTTTGACTTGGTAAACACTTAGAAAATTTTGAATACTCTTAGGTTTTGACTTGGACATTTTTCTTAGAGATATAGGGAATTTTGAGGACTTAAAAATTCATTTTCTCTTTTTCAATTTAGTCCTTAAGTCCTTTGTTATATCAAAATCAATTCATTAGTTTTACAATCTCCCCCTTTCCGATATAACAAAACCAAGTATGAATTTTTAAGAATTTTGAAATCTTTGAAAAAGTTCTAACTCCCCCTCAATGTAAGATGCGTTTTAAAGTTTTGAAAAAGATTTAAAATTCAAGTGTTTGAAACTCAAAAACAACTTTAAAAACACTTAGTCTCTTAGATTACTTCTCCCCCCTTTTTGGTAGATCAAAAATAGATAAACAAAGCTAATCAAGAGAAGAAACGAAGTCATAAGCAATAAACCAAACAACATAATTATCATAGATATCATTAAGTTCAAGAAAAAAATAATAAAACCAAACAACATAGATATTTAAAGCATTGAAGTTCAAGCTCAATCCCAAAAAACAATCAAAGCATAGGTCTTTAAAACATAAAAACATAGCTAGGTGTAAACTTAATCCTAATATGATAGACTAATATGATATGCAATATGAATCCTAAGCCTCATCATCATTGTCGCCACCATCATCATCGTCGCCACCATCATCAAGAGAATCATCATTGTCCTTAGCTTGAGCACGATAATAGTTCCTCCAATCACCATAGAATGTGGAGAAAGATAGATCCATCGATGCTTTTTGATTCTCAAGAGTGGAGACACGTTCCTCCAAGGATTGAATGCGAGTGTTGAGAGCACCAAAACCCGAAGCGATGTTCGTATCTATCAAGTTGAACCGCTCGGTAAGGAAAGCCATAAGTGCATCATTGTTAGAAGCCGGAGCTTGAGGTGGAGGCTCAACTTAAGGTGTCGGAGCTCTCCTATCAACACGAACCCATTGGCCAAGAGTATAACGAAACCCGGACTTAATAAGAGAAGATTCACCAATCTTTTGCTTTCGGGGTTCTGGAGAATCATAACCAAGGTGAGCGAAGACATAGCTTAACATTGTTCCATAAGTGAAGGATATAAGTGAGTCAGTTATACGAATCTTCACTTGATGGACCATCTCGGCGAACATGATTTTGACCAAGTTCGGGCGTCGTGCTTTGCGAAAACAATCGAGCCAAAAGTAATCAACTTGTCGGATATGAGCAAATTTATCTCTTGAAGGGCGAATAAACCAAGAGACAATCAAATGAAGGAATCGATCATGAGCATCCAATGTACGAACGGGTCCGGTGTGAGCACCAAAGTGATTCTCATCCTCAATACCTTCATCTTTGAGCCCAAGAGCGTCCTCTAAAATGGATATATATAAATACGACACTTCTTGCCTAAAAGATAAGACTCGATGCCAATTACCTCGGTATGATCTTCAGTGTCGATGAGAACGACATTGGAGTAAAAGAGCAATACCATGTTCTTGTAAACAAGGTCTGGAATTCCCAAAAAGGCTAAGAAATCCCAATCTTGTAAGAGAGGTAGATAACAGAATTCGAAACGCTCGGAGTTAAGGAAGGCGATATCCACAACACGCTCTCGTCGAACGGCTAAATCATGAATGATTTTGAAGAGATCCTTAGCTTCTTGATTCTTAAGGCTCTTTTGAAAAAGGAGGGTAAGATTTGGACGAATGTTTTCTTGGTTCAAACCTTCACCCGTTTGAGTCTTTTTTTTTGTCAACGTTTTCCATTGGAAATTCCTAAAAACACAAAGCAAGCAATAAGAAAATTTGAGTTTATGCACTTAAATCATTAATTCAATCCAATGAAAATCCCATTAAGGTTTTAAAAACACTTTAAAACGTATATACATATATTAAAAAGATTTAAAGATTTTTTTTGAAAAACTGTTAAATAAATACGATTAAAATCATATATATTCAAATAAAAAATTTTGAGATTTTGAAAAAAAAAATTACGAGTTTTGGAAAACCCAAGTTGTAAAACTTATATTCTATAAAAAACTAATGTTTTCTAACCTAAGATTCAAATAAAATCAAAGGAAAAAGAAAAGGTTAGAAAATACCTCAAAAAGGATTTTGGAAGAATGGATGGATGAAATTGCACCAAGTTGTTGAAGCTTGATTAGATTTTAGTTTAGAAGTAAAAGCCTCAAGATTTAATGAAAAACAATGAGGTTTGGAGGGTTTTTATAGAGAAAAATCGGGTTAGAATTTTTAGGAGTTTAATAAAAAGTGTTATTGAGCAATTAAAACTCCTTATAAAAGCTGTTTGGATACGCGTTTCGAAACAAGCACGACCGTTTCAAAACAGGCGTACCTAAATGTCTACTATCGTTCCGAAACCTATTGACCATTTCGATACAGATTTGATCGTATCGAAGCCGACGAGATATCTCGTATCGAAATTCATTTGGTCTGTTTCGATACATTTCTTGGCAGAGGCAAAATGTTTCGAAACCCTTTAGGGCGTTTCGAAACACCCTGGTCTCATTGTATACTTTTAAGGCACCTGTATCGATACAAATTGATCCGTTTCTATATGCCTAGGCCTGGAGGAGCAGATGAGGCTCTAAATTGCAGAAAAATTGAATTTCAATTAGTTCTAAATGCATAAATGATATGAGTGAGCAAGAGAAACATGTTAGAAACATAAACATACTCCCTCTAACTATAAGCATGGATGAAATTAGGATCAAAAACACATAAGCATGTCATTTTACAAGAAATTAAGCAATTTAAGCAAAAAAAAGTCCTAAAAGGTAAAGATAGGCTAGTTAGACCTAACTCTCTCCTAAGGGACCAAAACGCTCATTATCTAGAGGTTTGGTAAAGATGTCCGCTAATTGATTTAAGGTGTCTACAAACTCTAAAACAATATCTTCCTTAAGGACATGATCTCTAATGAAATGATGCATTATTTCTATGTGTTTGGTTCTAGAGTGTTGGATGGGATTTTTCGTTAGGCATATAGTACTAGTGTTGTCACACTTAAGGGGTATGGTGTCTACCTTAATACCATATTCCAAGAGTTGTTATTTCATCCAAAGGACTTGAGCACAACAACTCCCTAAGGATATATACTCGGCTTCGGTGGTAGATAAAGCTACACTATTTTGTTTCTTAGAGAACCAAGATATGAGCATACTACCTAGGAATTGGCAAGTGCCGGAAGTACTTTTCCTATCTATTTTGCAACCCCCATAATCTGCATCTAAATAAGCATGAAGGTTAAAAGATTAAGTCTCTAGGGTACCAAAGACCTAAACAAGGATTATCTCTAAGGTACCTAAAGATCCTTTTAACGGCTATAAGGTGAGACTCTCTAGGACTAGCTTGAAACCTAGCACACAAGCAAACACTAAACAATATATATGGTCTACTTGCGGTAAGGTAAAGCAAAGATCTAATCATAGAGCGATAAAGCTTAGAGTCAACACACTTAACTCCTTCATCTTTGTCAAGCTTTGTAGATGAGCTCATTGGTGTAGCTTGAGGCTTTGCATGCTCCAAGCCAAACTTCTTGAGCATATCCTTGATGTACTTAGCTTGATTGATGAAGATACCATCTTTCATTTGTTTGATTTGGAGTCCTTAAAAGAATGAGAGCTCCCACATCATGCTCATTTCAAATTCGCCTTGCATCAACTTAGAAAAATCTTAACAAAGCAATTCATTAGTAGAACCAATATCATATCATCAACATAAATTTGAACTACTAAGAATCTTTGCCATTTTTTTTAATAAAAAGTGTTGTGCCCACCTTTCTTTCCTCAAAACCCTTTCCAACTAGAAAACTTGAAAGCCTTTCATACCAAGCTCTAGGAGCTTGTTTTAAACCATACAAAGCTTTTGACAATTTAAAAACATGGATTGGAAAAATTGGATCTTCAAAACTCGGTGGTTGTTCCACATACACTTCTTCGTTTAAAAAACCATTTAAAAACGCACTTTTGACATCCATTTGAAAAATATTAAAATCATGATAACATGCAAATGCAAGTAGCATCCTAATGGCTTCCATTCTAGCTACGGGTGCATAACTTTCATCAAAATCAATTCCCTCTTCTTGAGTGTAACCTTGAGCAACAAGCCTAGCCTTGTTTCTCACAATGTTACCACTCTCATCTAGTTTGTTTCTAAAGACCCATTTTGTTCCTATAGTGGATTTATTTCTAAGCCTATCAACTAATGTTCACATTTTACATCTCTCAATTTGATTTAACTCATCTTGCATGGTCATAATCCAAAAGTCATCTTTTAATGCTTCTTTAACATTCTTAGGCTCAATGTATGAGATAAATGCAACATGATTAAGCATTTTAAGAGAAGAGCGAGTAGTTACCCCATTGGATAGATCACCCAAGATCTCACCACTCTTGACATAGTTGTACTCCCTTGGGTAGCTCACTTCCTTTTCCTCAAGAGACATGTCTTGCAGTGCTTCTAGAGGCGGTTCTTGTGCTTCTTCCGCTTTGGTTGGAATCTCATTCACCTTTGATGATTCTCCACCATCATTGGCTTCAATGATCCCTACATCATCATCATCACAAGAATCTTTCCTCGGAAGGAGGTTATCATCAAAAATCACATGAATGGATTCCTCAACAACTAAAGTTCTTTTGTTAAACACACGATAGACTTTAGAATTTAAAGAGTAGCCTAGAAAAATAGCTTCATCACTTTTTGTATCAAATTTACCTAAATTGTCTTTTCCTTTGTTTAAAACAAAACACTTGCAACCAAAATGATGAAAATAGCTAATGTTAGGCTTTTCAGATTTTAAAATCTCATAAGGAGTTTTCTTTAAAATAGGCCTAACCATTTCTCGGTTAATAATATAGTAAGCGGTGTTAGTGGGTTTCTCCCAAAAATACTTAGGTAAATTGTTTTCACAAAGAATAGTCCTAGCCATTTCTTCTAAAGTTCTATTTTCCGTCTCCACTATCCCATTTTGTTGAGGAGTTCAAGGAGCCAAAAAATTATGGCTAATCCTATTTTCATTACAAAAGACATCAAAACCCATATTTTGAAATTCGGTTCCATGATCACTTCTTATGTGTGAAATTTTAAGTTCAAGGTCATTTTGGGTTATTTTAGAAAATATGATGAAGTTTTCTAAAGCCGCATCCTTGGTGCTTAAAAAGAGAACCCAAGTATATCTAGAGTAATCATCAACAAGCACAAAAGCATATGACTTTCCACCCAAGCTAGTAGTCCTAATTGGCCCAAAAAGATCCATATGAATTAATTGCAAACACCTACTTGTAGAAACATCATTAGTGGACTTAAACGAGACTCTATGTTGTTTACCTTTAGCACATGCATCACAAATTTTATCTAATGAGAACTTGAGCTTAGGTAGGCCTCTAACTAGATTAAGGGAAACTATTTTTTTCCAAAACACTAATGCTAGCATGTCCTAGTTTCCTATGCCACAACCATGCATCATTTTCATTTTGTGCAACTAAGCATGCATGTGATGTATAAATGTCATCTAAATGCACCATATATATTGCCTATGTGATGACCAATGAGCATAGTTTTATTAGATTTAATGTCAACTATTCTACACCCATTTTTCTCAAACATGACATTAAATCCTTTATCACAAAGTTGACTTATGCTCAACAAATTATGTTTTAGACCATTGACATACAACACATTTTCAATGAGTATGGAAGAGTGATTATCTATGGAGCCAATACCTCCAATGTGGCCTTTGGAGTTGTCACCAATTGTTACTACTCCTCCAATTTTTGGCTTTAATTCCATGAATCGACTCTTGTCTCCGATCATGTGTCTCGAGCATCCACTATCAAGGTACCACGAATTTTAATTTTGTGCTTTGGCCTTGTGACAATGCCCCCACACAAATAAAGAAATTAGGCTTTGATTTTTGGTACCCAAATCATTTTGGGTCCATGTGTGTTAGCCGTCAAAACCTTGGTTCCCTTAGGAATCCAAGAAGCAATAGCATACATGTTATTAGAAATAATGAGTTCCTTAGGAACTCAAACACTCCTTTGAAATCTATATTGCTTAGAAAAATTTCTTTGTTTAGGATGAAAAGTTTTTCTTTTTACATATTGGGATTTAGAAGAATTTCCCTTTTCAAAATTGTTTTTCCCAATAGTAATAGAGGTTTTAAGATTATCCACTTCCTTTGTGTGATAATCTTGAAAATCAGAAAGAAGTTTTTCAAGATCAAGGTTTTTCTTTTTAAGATCATTTGAAAGATTTATTAAGTACAAAACCTTGTTTTCTAATTCCGAGTTAGTTTTTGAAAGAGATTCATTTTAAGTTTTTAAATCGGAAATATTTTTCTTGTTCCTCAAAATTGATTCCTTATATGTTTCAACTAACTCATCATATACCTCTTGCAACTCATCATATGCATCATGCAATTCATCAAAAGTAAAATCAACACAAGATGAGTTAGAGGTTACCATCGAGTCCTCCTTAAGAGCCATGAGGCAAAGGTTGGCCACTTCATGTTCCTCATCCTCGGATGACTCCTCATCACTCCAAGTAGCAAGCTTGGCTTTAAGCTTCTTCTTCTTCTCAAAGCCCTTCTTCTTGAGTTGAGAGCAATCGGAACGTGTGTGACCCAACTTCTTGCACTCAAAGCAAATGATCAGATCCTTTTCTTCTTCTTTGCCTTTGTTCTTGAAGTCCATCTTTCTTTGAAATTTTCTCCCTTGGTTGGACTTCATGAACCGTGAGAATCATTAAGCTATCATAGCCAATTCCTCAAAGTCTTCCTCCTCACTAGAAGAGCTCTCCTCTTGTAGAGAGGCTTTGAGAGCAACTCCTAGCTTCTTCTTCTTTTCCACCTCATGCTTCTATATTCTTCTCTCTTCATTCTTCTTTTATTCTTCTCTTCCTTGCTTCATGATCTCATGTGTAAGAAGAGACCCAACAAGCTCGTCAAGCTTCAAAGTTTTCAAATTCTTTACTTCAATGATGGTCGTCCTCTTACCATCCCAAGATTCTGAGAGAGAGTATAGAAGCTTTCTCACTAGCTTATCTTCAAGAATTACTTCACCGAATCCTTTAAGGTCGTTGAAGATGATCGAAAACCGATCAAACATCTTTGAGACGCTCTCATTGGGGTCCATCTTAAAATTCTCATAGCTCAAATTTAGCAACCCAATCTTCGTCTTTTTCACATCGCTAGTGCATTCATAAGTCGTCTCTAAAGTTTCTTACACTTCTTTCACGCTTTCGATAGATGAAACCTTCAAGTAGATATCCGGACCAAGTGCACAAAATATGATATGTAGAGCTTTGTCGTTGACTTGCATCGTTCGTCTATCTAGTTCGGTCATCTCCGACTTCACCTTCGGAACTAGTCTTCCTTCATTGGTTCTTTTAACCGGAATGTAAGGACCTTCTTCCACTACATCTCAAACCATATAATCCATTGACTTGATGAAGAGATGCATCTGATTCTTCCAATATGGGTAGTTTTTCCCATTGAAGTAAGGTGGTTTAGGGGTTGATTGTGACACATAAAGGTTGAAGGTTAAAGTAGATGACATGGCTTGTCTTTGGAATAGATCACACTCTCTTAGGAACTCCTCTTGTGGTTGTTAATCCTTCAAAGAGGTAGGCTCTGATACCAATTGTTGAGTGGATCGTAGAATGATTTAAGCCAAGAGGGGGTGTGAATTGGATTTTTAGAAATTTTGGTGGTAAAGTGGAAAATAAAAATTTGCAAGACAAGGGAATTAGAGCGGTTCAAGTTCCAATTGAACTCTACATCCACTACCTTAGCTTCACTAAGGTTTTTCCAACAACTCCACTAGTTGATCTTCCCCTTTTCTAGTCTTAGGAGGAAACCTTTACATAATGACCAATTTTTCTACCAAAAATTGACCCAATCCTCACACAAGGTTTACAAAGAAGCTTTAGGCTAATAGCTAGTATCTCTCAATACAAATGTATCCCTTTTACAAGCACTCAACTCAATTGGAACAAATAAAATTGGAAATACAAAGTACCACAATTGGGGTTTACAAGAAAATATGGGAATTTAGCATAAGAGCTTGAATTTGATGTTTGGATGTTTCTCTTAGGATCAATAGTTGTTGCTGGTGCTTTTAGAAGCTCTTTTTATACCTTCTCATTGAATTATAGTCATTGGGGTTGTTGCCTTCATAATTATAGCCGTTGGGATGCAATCTTCCCACCATAAATGCATTCTGCAACTACTCGTTCAGAAACGCTCGACCTTGTTTCGAAACAGACCAAAATAGAAATAGTCATCGAGGTGTAATTAATAGGTCGTACCGAAACGGACATGATCATTTCGATACGCCAAGAGCTTGTTCCAAAACGTGCTAAAGCCCATTTCGAAACATTTTGCAACTGTCAAAACCTGTACCGAAACAGCTTAGAAGCGTTTTGATACACTCTAATCGTCTCTTAAAAATTGGTTATAAAAGTGCAATGGTCATATTTTGAAACCAAGTTTGAAAATCATTTCGAAACGTTTGAGGTCGTTTCGATATTGTCGTATCGAAATGGTTCAACTCGTTTCGTTGTTCTTCATCCGTTTCGAAACACGAAGACCTGTTTCGATAAACCCATATCAAAACAGGAAAGCTAGTTTCGAAACAGAGGTTAATAGTTTCAAAAAAAGTTCCGAAACGGTGACTCGAAAATCACTGTTTTGACTTGGTAAACACTTAGAAAAATTTGAATACTCTTAGGTTTTGACTTGGACATTTTTCTTAGAGACGTAGGGAAGTTTTGAGGACTTATAAATTCATTGTAACCCCTTCGTCCCGGTCTGGTCGGATGACCGGTCCGAGTGGGCCACACGGGGAAAACCAAAGTGAAACCCGTTAAGGTTCCCCCTCGGTTAGCAACCCTATTTTTTTTTCTTTAACTTAATCTTTCCTAAAGACTCATTTATATCTTACGTGATCAAACAGCAGAAAATAAACACACGAGATGAACATTCGAACCCAAAACAACCTTTAAACAGCCCAATTTTAATCTTTTAAACAGGCCGTTTCGAAACACCCTTGAGGCGTATCGAAACGCCTTGACCAGGTCAACTGCCCCAGAGCCCTTATAAGGGGCCGTATCGAAACGGTGGTCAACCGTTCCGAAACGCCCTCAACGGTCAACTTCTCGTGGTCAACGAGATTTTGACCATTTCGAAACCTTCAGGCCCGTTTCGAAACACCTTCATCTCATTAATTTCTCAGAATTCCAGTAGCCAAATCGTTCCGAAACGCGTATCGGAACAGGGACTTCCAGAGGCCAAACCGTATCGAAACACGTTCCGATACGGGGTCCCTGAAGCCTACCCGTTCCGAAATGACCCCTCCCGTTTCGAAACGCGGGCAGTCTGCAACCCTTGAAAACCAGATTTAGACGAATTTCAATAAGTCTAAAGGTCCCATAGGGCCCCCTAAAGACACACAACACCATCAAACAAACTCTAGAGGCATGCATCCTATGTTTAGCATGCTCGAACACATACAAGACATAGAGTTAAACAACCATACATACATGACAAATTTACATTAGCCTTTCATACGAATCATGCTTGAAAACATCGATAAGCAAAAGTACCATTCATCCCATAAGGGTTTACATGCCATGAAGCAAACTTAAACATCCAAAGAGCATACATCAAAGATCATTTGGCAAGTTATATCATGCTTACAAACCAAGTCAAACCATAAACATCAAAATCACATATGAGTCATACAAGGCTCATACAAACACACCTTCTTGCCACATTGCTTAACTACTACATAATTAATAACCGTACTTGAGCAACAAAATTGGAAAGCCCTTCTTGCCTTACTCCGAGCTAACACCACGCTAATGATCTGCATTGTTGAAAATGAGAGCGTAAGCTATAAGCTTAGTGAGGATGCTCTAAAACCGAAACATCAACAATGCAGGGTTCAAGCATGTATTCCCTAAATCTCATATCTAACATGCATAGATAATTTCACAAGTAGACCTAGCTAGTCTTTCAAGAGTCATGTATGGCATCTCACATCATACTAAGCTCGAACATCAATATCAACATCATACATTAACATCATATACCACAATCATATGAACACGTTTAATTGGCCACTATTAGTTACCCGGATGTGCGGATTTAATCTCAACAATCACTTTACCTCGGTGGGATTACACTCATCACTGAACCTTGCATGGGCGGTATTCCACTCATCACCACATGACCTACGGATGGGATTCCACTCATCATCCCGTAGAATATATAATAGCTTCCGGTGGAATATTACATCACCGTACTCCTCCTTGATGACTTAACGCCATCAAGGCCACGTACGTTTTGACTCAAATTGTGTGCACACTAATCCTAATGATCGATCATTTACACCCGATAAGTTAATTAGTGCCAATTTACATTTACCACATCACATATCCATCAACCTTATCTCATGCTCATCACATACACATATCAAAGTATACATGTGCAAAACAACCACATATCACAAGAGCATAAATAGGCAATATTCATAGCATTTAATGGAAATCAATAGCTAAAAAAAAATTGAAATCATATAGAAATGGCCTACCAAGCACATTTCAACTCACACACTACACACACTCGAACCAAAGTTTAAAACGTGTTTGAAATCATTCACCGCCCTTCCTTAGCAACCAAAACAAGTCTCCTACAAGCCCATATTCGCTTCCAATGCTTCTCCAACGTCTCCTCTTGCTTCTAGCCAAGCAAAAACACAACCATTATTCCCAATCAATGCTAAAATTCAATCAACACTCAACCCTTGAGCTCAAACTAACTTCAACCAATTTCCCAATCAAAATAATCCCCCAAACATACCAATTTTCGTGCTCCCTCAAACCATAGCTGAAATTTCCATTTTCAATCATCCAAATGACCCCCAAAAGGTCCCAAAACATCCTCCTAACATATATAAACCACCAGCCCTTTAATTTCAACCTAAAACCCACCAAAAATCAAGTTTTTGACATCTCAAAAATTGCTTCAAGAACTCATTTCGGGTTTTCAACAAAACCCAACCATTTTGACATATAAAGTACATTTTAATGTGAATAAACAAAAGCCCAAATCCATATTTCAAAACAAAATGAAAATCTTCATAAAAACTCAAACTTTAACCAAACCCTAACATTTCAAAAGTGGGTAGTTTTAAAATCTAAAACCATGGATAGATAGAGAATGAAGAGGAGAGTTAGAAAATGTTTTTACCTCTCAAAATGGTCTTGAAATGAAGATGAGGTTCAATGGAATAGTAACTTTGAGCTTGGGAGAGTTTGAAGAAGGGATTTGAGTTTCTAACGTTGGAAAAGGGGGAGTGGGGAGAGAAGATGATAACTTTTTAAAAGTTGTCTTGCTTTTAAAATTCTTTTGGTCAAATTACCATATTGGTCCCTCCCATTTTTATTAAAACCCAATTAGACCCTAATTAAGGTTGAATTGATTTAATTTAATTTTACTGACTCGGACCACAAACCCGACTAACTCCTAACCCCAAAACACGGGCGTTACAACTCTTTCCCACTTAAGGAATTTCGTCCCCGAAATTACCTGACTGAAAGAGATACGTAAACTGCTTTTCCATATCCTCCTTCCTCTCCCAAGTGGCCTCGTCCACACCTCGATGTTGCCACCGCACCTTCACTAACTCAATCGATCTACCCTGCAACACCTTACTGTTAGAAGCTAGAATCTCAACCGGTTCCTCTTCATAAGTCAAATTCGGATTCAATTCAATCTCCTCTACGGGCATAACATGTGATGGATCGGACCTATACTTACGGAGCATCGAAACATGGAACACATTGTGTATCTTCTCTAGCTCGGATGGCAAACGCAACTGATAAGCTACCGGACCAACCCTCTTCACAATCTCATACGGTCCTATGTACCTCGGACTCAACTTCCCTTTTCGGCCAAATCTCATCACTTTCTTCCACGGAGACACTTTCAAGAATACCTTCTCACCCACTGAGAACTCAACTTCCTTTCTCTTCAAATCGGCATAGGACTTCTGCCTATCCGAAGCAGCTTTCAAACGATCACAAATCAATTTACCTTGTCAGTTGTCCCCTTGAGCAAATTCGGCATAGGTAACAACTTTTGTCCCACTTCGGCCCAACAAACTGGAGTTCTACACTTCCGGCCATACAAGGCCTCATACGGAGCCATCTGAATGCTTGACTGAAAGCTATTATTGTAAGCAAACTCTACTAGAGGCAAGTGCTTCTCCCACGTGCCCTGGAAATCTATGATGCAACAACGCAACATATCCTCTAAGATCTGAATAACTCTCTCTGACTGACCATCTGACTGAGGATGATAAGACGTGCTGAAGTTCAAACGGGTACCCAAAGCTGTATGCAGACACTCCCAAAATCGAGAAGTAAACCGCGGATCTCTATCTAACACAATGGACTTCGGCACACCATGCAGTCTAACAATCTCACCAATGTACAAATCGGCCAATCTATCTAAGGTGTATGTAGTATTGACTACCAAGAAGTGAGCACACTTCGTAAAACGATCTATTATCACCCAAACTGAGTTCTTCTTCGTAGGAGTCAAAGGCAAACCCGAAACAAAATCCATGGTGATGTTCTCCCATTTCCATTCCGGAATTCTCAACGGCTATAACAAACCTGAGGGAACCTGATGTTCCGCCTTCACTCTCTGACACACTAAGCACTTACTCACAAAGTCGGCTACATCTCTCTTCAAGCCAACCCAAAAGTACTCATTCTTCAAATCACGGTACATCTTCGTACTTCCAGGATGCATAGCAAACGGACTACTGTGGGCTTCAGTCAAAATTGTACGTCTCAAGTCACTGTCCTCTAGAACAACTATTCTATCCTTGAAACACAAAACCTCATCAGTACTAAAACTGTAGTCTGAAGATCTACCCTCGGTTATATCTTGCACGTGAGGTGCCAAAGATCTATTTAAGAGTTGCTTCTCTCGAATCAACTGACCTAGAGTAGGTCTAACCTGAAGCTCGGCTACCAAGCCACCATCTCCGGACAAACTCAATCTAGAAAACATGGCTCTCAAATCCACAACTATCTTTCTACTCAGTGCATCAGCCACTACATTGGCCTTACCCGGATGGTACTCAATGGTAAGATCATAGTCTTTTAGCAACTCTAACCACCTACGCTGTCTAAGATTCAAATCTCGCTAAGTCATAATGTATTTCAAACTCTTGTGATCGGTGTATACTGTGCATTTCTCACCGTACAAATAGTGCCTCCAAATCTTCAGAGCAAACACAACTGCAGCTAACTCTATGTCATGGGTCAGATAATTGCGCTCATGGGTCTTCAACTGTCTTGAGGCATAAGCCACTACTCTCTTGCCTTGCATAAGAACACATCCTAGCCCTACATAAGAAGCATCACTGTAAACTACATAGTCCTTCCCGGACTCAGGCTGAATCAAGATTGGTGCTTGGGTCAAAGCTTCTTTCAATTTCTCGAAGGCTCTCTGTCTTGCATCTGTCCACTCAAACTAGACACTCTTCTAAAGTAACTGTGTCAATGGAGCGGCTAACTTAGAGAAACCCTCTACAAATCTCCTATAGTATCCGGCTAGGCCTAGGAAGCTACACACCTCTGTGACAGACTTCAGTTGCTTCCATTCAACAATGGCTTCAATCTTCTTCGGATCAACTATAATCCCATCGGCTGACACTACATGTCCTAAGAAGACTACCTCTCGGATCCAGAATTCACACTTTCTTAGCTTCGCATACAACTGATGATCTAGCAAAGTCTTCAAAACTAGCCTCAAGTGTCGGTCATGGTCTTCTTCCGTTCGCGAATACACCAAGATGTCATCTATAAACACAACCACAAACTGATCTAGGTACTGATGAAAAATCCTATTCATCATATCCATAAAAGCAGCCGGTGCATTAGTCAGCCCAAATGGCATGACTAAGAACTCGTAGTGACCATACCTATTCCTAAAGGCCGTCTTCGGTACATCATCTCTCTCACCTTTAGCTGGTAATAGCCCGATCTCAAGTCAATCTTCGAAAAGACCGATGCTCCTCTCAACTGATCAAACAAGTCATCAATTCTAGGCAACGGATATTTATTCTTCAATGTCAACTGATTCAACTGTCTGTAATCTATACACATTCTTATACTTCCATCTTTCTTCTTCACAAACAAAACTGGTGCACCCCAAGGTGAAGAACTAGGCCGAATAAAACCTCAATCTGTCAATTCTTGCAACTGTGTCTTCAACTCTTTCAATTCTTTCGGTGCCATGCGATACGGAGCAATAGAAACAGGAGCCGAATCAGAATAAGTCTCAATAGTGAACTCTACCTCCCTGTCCGGTGATAACCCTGGCAACTCTTCCGGAAACACACTAGGAAAGTCACAGACTGTTCGGATGTCTTGAGGTCTAACCTCACTCATGTTAAGGTTCATCACATACACCAAGTATGCTTCACACCCCAACTCAACTAACCTCTTAGCATCTAAAACTGAAACCACATTGGACAAGAACTTCACGTTCTCACCCACCACTACAATCTCATAGTCATCTGTGAGCCTCAAAGAAATCCTCTTAGTTTCAAAGTCTATCCTAGCTCTATGCTCCGTGAGCCAGTCCATACCCAGAATTACATCAAAACCATAGAAAGGTAGCTCCATCATATCCACTGGAAACACATGTCCCTGAACCATAAGCGGACACCTTCGGTACATCTTTCTAACTACTACTGTGTCCCCAAAGGAACTAGTAACACTAACTCCTACCTCTAACATTTCACAAGGCAAGTTCAAAGACTGTGCATGCTCACTTAATATGTAGGAATGTGTAGACCCAGAGTCAATCAAAGAAAGCAAACCCAAAGATTGTATCGAGAAGTTACTTGCGATCACATCGGTGTCATGCTGATCCCCACGCTGAGCGTAAACTCTGGCCTGACCTCCGCCCTCCGGCTGAAATGCAACTACATGTGCTATGTTCCTCTGACCATCGTTCCTCGGCTGGAAGTTACCTCTACCGCGCCCGCAGCCTCTCTGAAAGTCATTGGCTCTAGCAGGAGCCTAAGCTGGTGCCTGTCCCACCAGATGTAGACAGTCACGCCTTATGTGGTCTCTAGCACCACAACTCTAACACGAATGAAAATTTCCCCAACACTCACCGGTGTGGTTCCTCCCGCAAGTAGCACATGTGGGCAACTTCCCACCAGCTCTCTGGCCCTTTTAGCCCCTCCCGTGGTTACCGCCACCACGTCTGTGATCATAATGATGCATGTTGTCCCGATGCCTCTTGGAATCACCTCTATCAAAGTTACTGGACCTCTTACCCCAACTAGATCCACCAGACCGTCTGGTCAAGCTCAAACTGTGCTCTAAGTCCTTGGCCCTCGCGACCAAGACATCAAAATCAGTGTAGTCTGAAGCTAGAGCATACGTCTTGATCTCTTCACTCAACCCATAACGAAAACGGTTATAACGTTCCACCTCAGTAGGAACAAGCTCAGGTGCATACTAACTTAGTCTGACAAATCGAATCTCATAGTCTGTCACGGACATACTCCCCCGAAGTAAAGACATAAACTCCCTCTTCCTCTCATCGAGGTATCACGGACCCAGATACTTCTTACGGAATGCTGTTTCAAAGAATTCCCAAGTAATCTCGGCCTCATCCATACCCATAGTAATGGTGGCCCACCAAGTGTAGGCATCACTCTGAAGCAAGGACTCAACACATCCCAACTTGCGCTCACCAGTACACCCCATCTGAGCAAGGATACGGACAGTCTTCTCAAACCACAACTCTGATCTCTCTGGAGTAGACCCTCTGAACTCTTCGGCCCCTAGGCCCCAAAGTCTCTCTAAAGGCAACCCAGTGCCCTCACCCTGATGGTCTGCTGTTGCTTAACCCCCGGCTACTGCAGCCTGAAATGCCCCGGCTATCACCTGAACCAAGGGAGCTAAGTCTATTCCGGACGGTCCTTGGCCACCATGGCCTCCCTGAGGTCCCTCTCCTTCGGCCCCGGCCTCGCCTCCTACTCCAGGTGGAGGAGGTGGTGGTGGTGGAGGTGGTGGAGGAGCTTCAACTCCAACCACAGGCTCTCCCACTTGAGCCTTAACTCTAACTACTAGCTCAACCCCTGGAGCCGCTGCCTGTGATTCCGGTCGAACCATCCTAGGCCTCCCTCGTGGTCTCATGATACAACTAGCAAGGTAATAACTACAACAACAAACAAATAGGGATTATGTTAGCCAAAACAAGGGTCCAATAGTGCTCAAGTACTCTCTTTTACCATAAAATCTTTTTAAATTAAGTAATAGTAGCAATAGGCACACACTCTACACCAGACGCAACATTTCATGCTTCAAAACATCATACGGACAGTCAAACATCAAGAATTTCATGGCAAGCGTACATCGAGCGATACAATTACTTAGCACATCAAGCTTACCTCACTTACCTGCCCGAGGTCTTGGTAACCTCAGGCTCTGATACCAAAAAATGTAACCCCCTCATCCCGGTATAGCCGGATGACCGGTTCGAGTGGGCCACACGGGGAAAACCGAAGTGAAACCCGTTAAGGTTCCCCCTCGGTTAGCAACCCTATTTTTTTCTTTAACTTAATCTTTCCTAAAGACTCATTTATATCTTACGTGAACAAACATCAAAAAATAAACACACGAGATGAACATTCGAACCCAAAACAGCCTTTGAACAGCCCAATTTTAATCTATTAAACAGGCCGTTTCGAAACACCCTTGAGGCATATCGAAACGCCTTGACCAGGTCAACTGCCCCATAGCCCTTATAAGGGGCCGTATCGAAACGGTGGTCAACCGTTCCGAAACGCCCTCAACGGTCAACTTCTCGTGGTCAACGAGATTTTGACCGTTTCAAAACCTTCAAGCCCGTTTCGAAACGCCTTCATCTCGTTAATTTCTCAAAATTCCAGTAGCCAAATCGTTCCGAAACGCGTATCGGAACAGGGGCTTCCAGAGGCCAAACCGTATCGAAACGCGTTCCGATACAAGGTCCCTGAAGCCTACCCATTCCGAAACGACCCCTCCCGTTTCGAAACGCAGGCTGTCTGCAACCCTTGAAAACCAGATTTAGACGAATTTCAATAAGTCTAAAGGTCCCATAGGGCCCCCTAAAGGCACACAACACCATCAACAAAGTCTAGAGGCATGCATCATATGTTTAGCATACTCGAACACATACAAGACATAGAGTTAAACAACCATACATACATGACAAATTTACATTAGCCTTTCATACGAATCATGCTTGAAAACATCGATAAGCAAAAGTACCATTCATCCCATAAGGGTTTACATGCCATGAAGCAAACTTAAACATCCAAAGGGCATACATCAAAGATCATTTGGCAAGTTATATCATGCTTACAAACCAAGTCAAACCATAAACATCAAAATCACATATGAGTCATACAAGGCTCATACAAACACACCTTCTTGCCACATTGCTTAACTACTACATAATTAATAACCGTACTTGAGCAACAAACTTGGAAAACCCTTCTTGCCTTGCTCCGAGCTAACACCACGCTAATGATCTGCATTGCTGAAAATGAGAGCGTAAGCTATAAGCTTAGTGAGGATGCTCTAAAACCAAAAACATCAACAATGCAGGGTTCAAGCTTGTATTCCCTAAATCTCATATCTAACATGCATAGATAATTTCACAAGTAGACCTAGCTAATCTTTCAAGAGTCATGTATGGTATCTCACATCATACTAAGCTCGAACATCAATATCAACATCATACATTAACTTCATATACCACAATCATATGAACAAGTTTAATTGGCCACTATTAGTTACCCGGATGTGCGGATTTAATCTCAACAATCACTTTACCTCGGTGGGATTACACTCATCACCGGACCTTGCATGGGCGGGATTCCACTCATCACCACATGCCCTACGGATGGGATTCCACTCATCATCCCGTAGAATATATAATAGCTTCCGGTGGAATATTACATCACCGTACTCCTCCTTGATGACTTAACGCCATCAAGGCCACGTACGTTTTGACTCAATTTGTGTGCACACTAATCCTAATGATCGATCATTTACACCCGGTAAGTTAATTAGTGCCAATTTACATTTACCACATCACATATCCATCAACCTTATCTCATGCTCATCACATACACATATCAAAGTATACATGTGCAAAACAATCACATATCACAAGAGCATAAATAGGCAATACACATAGCATTTAATGGAAATCAATAGCTAAATTAACAACTTGAAATCATATAGAAATGGCCTACCAAGCACATTTCAACTCTTACACTACACACACTCGAACCAAACTTTAAAACGTGTTTGAAATCACTCACCGCACTTCCTTAGCAAGCAAAACAAGTCTCCTACAAGCCCGGATTCGCTTCCAATGCTTCTCCAACGTCTCCTCTTGCTTCTAGCCAAGCAAAAACAAAACCATTATTCCCAATCAATGCTAAAATTCAATCAACACTCAACCCTTGAGCTCAAACTAACTTCAACCAATTTCCCAATCAAAATAATCCCCCAAACATACCAATTTTCGTGCTCCCTCAAACCCTAGCTGAAATTTCCATTTTCAATCATCCAAATGACCCCCAAAAGGTCCCAAAACATTCTCCTAACATATATAAACCACCAGCCCTTTAATTTCAACCTAAAACCCACAAAAAATCAAGTTTTTGACATCTCAAAAATTGCTTCAAGAACCCATTTCGGGTTTTCAACAAAACCCAACCATTTTGACATATAAAGTACATTTTAATGTGAATAAACAAAAACCTAACTCTATATTTCAAAACAAAATGAAAATCTTCATAAAAACTCAAACTTTAACCAAACCCTAACATTTCAAAAGTGGGTAGTTTTAAAATCTAAAACCATGGATAGATAGGGAATGAAGAGGAGAGTTAGAAAATGTTTTTACCTCTCAAAATGGTCTTGAAATGAAGATGAGGTTCAATGGAATAGTAACTTTGAGCTTGGGAGAGTTTGAAGAAGGGATTTGAGTTTCTAACGTTGGAAAAGGGGGAGTGGGGAGAGAAGATGACAACTTTTTAAAAGTTGTCTTGCTTTTAAAATTCTTTTGGTCAAATTACCACATTGGTCCCTCCTCTTTTTATTAAAACCCAATTAGACCCTAATTAAGGTTGAATTGATTTAATTTAATTTTACTGACTCGGACCACAAACCCGACTAACTCCTAACCCCAAAACACGGGCGTTACATTCATTTTCTCTTTTTCAATTTAGTCATTAAATCCTTTGTTATATCAAAATCAATTCATTAGTTTTACAGAAAGATCGGAGTCGCCAGAATTGCCAACCCAAGATGTTTAGCCACTCTTGATTGAATGAAATTATGGGTACTTCCCCCGTCGATTAAAATATGTATGATACGCCCCAGAACTTTTCCTTTAACTCTCTAGGTATTCTGTGTGTAACATCCCGCGAGAGTATTGAAGGACACCAAAGACTATTCTTGTGCTTCCAAAATCTCTTCCTCATCTCCCCGTTCTTCCTCTTTTCCATTGGATTAGCCTTCGCCAGCTTCATCATCTAACAAGAACAACTGGGGATCTTTACACTTATGCCCCAGAACAAACTTGGCATCGCATTTTTAACATAGTCCCTTCTCACGGTGAGCCTGAAATTTAGTGGTTGAGAAAATTTTGGGTTAGGGTATTTTGCAAGAGATTCCAATGGTGGTGGTCTGTGAGGCATGAGTTTTGGTCCACTTGGAGGTGTTGAGCATGTGGTCAAAATTGGTGAGTTTTTGGAGCCCATTCCTCGGCCATAGTTCCTCCTAGCCTCATTTAACCGAGCCTTATGGAAACGTGCAAGGGCCATTACATCATTCATGGATACAGGCCGTTGGGCTAAGACTTCATTTTTTATGTTCATTTTGAGCCCAAAAACAAAACGTTGAGTCAAGAAACCCTCAGGCAAATTTGTTGTTCGCAGAACCATTTCTTCAAAACGGTTTGATACTCTTCCACTGTTGTCGTTTGCATTAACTTGGCCAGTCGACCCTCCGACGACTCAATCTATATCACCATGAATCGCTTAATGATCACATCAACTAGGTGATCCCACCCAGTCAGCTGACGACGTCGTTGCATCCATCGAAACCACCATTTTGCGACGCCATCCATCCGAAACGAAGCCATGGTCATTCTATGGTGGTCCTCCGTTCCATAGAAGTCGAAGAAATCTTGGAAAGAAGCTACCCATTCCTCAAGATCCTGTTCGGTGGAGAGAGGCGGCTCCACGAACACCGGTTTTGGAGGAAACTAAAAAGCATTCTTGGCCTCCTCTTTGACCTTAGCCTTACCAAGGTTTGTCACCTTTTCACCCTCCACAGCATCAGATTGTGGTTGTGTCGTCTGTCCCAACTGGAGGGATATCGTTGTTAGCCGACGCATCACTTCTTGAAGGTTTCGTTCGTTTGTAGCGTTCGCCTATTTTTGTTCCTACACATGTGTCTGGAGGGAGCTTAGTACCTGTTCATGGCGAGTGGTAGTGCCTTGCAAAGTGTTGCGTGCAAAAGTGTCTATCGCAATGTAGTGCAAGTGTACACGACGTAAGTAGTAAAGTGATACGTAAGTATCGGATATCGTCTCCACATGGACTGTGCTAATAGCTTTAACCTTGGATTTCTGCACAAGAATGAAAAGAAATAGTTTAATTGTTTGTCACGAGATAATAAAGAAGACTGAAAATAAGGGATGAAAATATTTAGAGTAAAGAATGGGCCGGTATTGATCTACTCCGTAGTGCAGGTGTTTGCAATGTCTAAGACTTCTATGTTCTGTCGTAGCACCTGTCGCGGCAGCACCTACTGCAGCAGCGGTCTGTTGTTGTCGCGGCAGCGAACACACAACTCAGCACTTCAAGCTTGGCAAGAATCTCTGCTATGCCTTGCCCTATCCCCTAGGTCCAAGTCTGTCGATGAACACGTCTTTGATAATACTTCCCGGCGTGAATCGAAGGAATGAACACCGATGTTGTTGAATTCTTCCTTAGCCACTTAACCTCGTCATATCCCTAGGTCCGAGATAGTTCAACCATAAACTGGAGAACCCGTACTTATTCCTTTCGTATACTTAACTCTCCCGATATTAAGTAAATGAGTAATCTCACAATGCTCTCCCGATACTCTTGCAAGATGTTGAAAACCAGAATAAGCAAACTTGAAGTCTATTTTATTGAACAGAAAAAATCCTAAAACAATGCAATCCTTTCAACTACTTTACAGAATCAACCCTTAGCCCTAGGGGAAGTTTAGAACATGATGAGAAGGGGGAAAACAACTAGGGTTTAGGGGAAGATGGCTAGAGAGTAAGATATCCTTCCCTAGGTCGAATTACATGCCTTTATATAGGCCTTGGGTTCAAGTTCTCTAATATGACAAGAATACAAGTTTAAATTAAAGTACAACTCTATTAAAGACTAAATCTTCAGAGTATATGTCTTTAATTCATCATTCCTTCTTGCTTGGAGTTTCTTCCTTGAACTTTGGGCTTGGCCTTCATTCTGATCTAGGGCTCGGAAAAATATAAGAGTGTTTCACGACAGACCGGCTTAATTTCCTCTTTCTGTCGAACACCACTTCACTTCTTCCCTTCACCATTGTTGTCGTCCTCAGCTGCCACGGCAGCGGCCATGACAGCATCCTTCTTCTCAGCTGCAGTCCAGTGTTCCAGCTCTACTTCTCCACTGCCATTCATCTGCTACAACAGCTACCTGCAAAAACAACCAATTTCAGTAGAAATTGTGTCATTTAATATAATTGTGATGTATGAATGAAATCTATCCTAAATGCAATGGATTATGCTTGAATGTAGGAGAAATATGGGTTAAATAGGGGGTAAAATATAAAACTTTTACACACTCAACACAAAGCTTTAATGGAGTCGGAATGATTCACCATCTCTCTCAACGAAAACACCAAACTGTCACGCTCTTTTGCTACTGGAAAATAGGAATAATGAAAGAAAGGAGAATTGTAGAACAATAGATTAAGGAAAAAGGAATAATCCCAAAGTTTTAGCTCGTCCTTTACAAAACAGATTGTCCATCATTTATAACCTAGCCTAAGAACATACAAAATCTGTTAACCCAGGAGGGGGCCTTCTCACACGGTTTTTTACGCCTTTTTTGTGGTCCATCTGTTGTTTGTCCCTG
Organism: Hibiscus tridactylites; assembly: GCA_958450335.1. Taxonomy (NCBI): domain Eukaryota; kingdom Viridiplantae; phylum Streptophyta; class Magnoliopsida; order Malvales; family Malvaceae; genus Hibiscus; species Hibiscus tridactylites. The sequence goes on along the minus strand of OY288286.1, from coordinate 53,136,236 downwards.
AACCATGGTCTCACCAACTGCTTCATCTCCTTGGCTTGGGGTTGCCACTTGCTCGTGAACCTTAGCTGCCTCTTCCACTGTAGTTTCTTCCTTAAAATTCTCAATCTATTCTCCTTACGTTACAAATAATTTTTATTAAGTAATTGTGTTTTCGATATCTGTATTTGATAATAAACTAAAAAAATATTTGTATATGATATTTTAAAATTGGTACAAGAGTATAATTTTTCAAATTTATCGTAGAATATACATGTATCAAATGCATGACCATATTCATCTCTTATTCTAAGACATGGTAATTAAGATGTTATTCAAAGATGTTTCCTAAACCTCTTTAAAAAAATTTATTAATTCAATCTAATCTTTTTAATATTAAATTTTGTAAATTTAGTCCTTCAACCATTTATATTTTAATCCTGATCCCCCAACGGAAAATTAAATATTCGTTTTTTCTCTCTAAACTCCGTGATTCAACCTACAAGATATCGAGTCTCATTATTTTATCTACAAAAAAAATTATTGTAAGTTGAAAATGATAAGATCACTCGAATCACAAGATCAACTCTGATATGTAATCGACGTGAGATTCATCGGACCACGACATGACGCTAGGACCAAGGTGGTCTGTGACCAACCGCAGGTTCTCAGCTCCGCCTTTCATGAGCTTGAACCGGTGGAACTCAAGAAATAAGTTGAATCAAAGATCATTTGCATTTCATTAGGTTAACTATGTTAGAAAAATGAAATGGTATATAGACATTTTTTAGCTTGAATTTGAATAGGTTCATTAGTCAAATTATTTGAGACTAAGTGGACTATTAATCTACTACAAGAGTAGATGAAATGTGTATATTTACATGCTCAAAATGTTCAATGGGTGAATGAGAAATTGTTGCTTAAAGTAACACCCATAATGTTGGAAAAAATGAGATGAAAAGTAAAATGTCCCAAACTTGTTGGGAACATAGATTTGGAAAGGTTTATATGTAAAAGCTCTTCATGTTATTGTTGGAAACAAGACAAAGGCTTGGACTAGATACTTTGGGCTAGTTATAGTTTAATTATATAAAAATTAAAAATGGGCCTTAATTTTTTTTCTTTCCTGACTTAATTTTTTAACAGAAACTATAGAATTAACCCACCGTTTTTATGAAGTTACAGACCCTTCAGCTGGTTGTAACCTCCAATTTATTTGGATTAATTCTGTGATAATTATCATTTTGAATTATGGAAAGTGTAACTCTTCGGAAACTTAACTAGCAGATTAATTATGTAATTAATCATGTTCCCCTGCATAAACACTATAAAAGGAGGCCTACTGTTTCTATCTAAGACACACCAAAAAAATCCTTTAGCCAGATTGTTAATAGTGTTCTGCTTCTGTAAAGTTCGTCGTTGCAGTCAAGGTTGCATTGCTCCTTTGGTTGTATTCTACCGTTGTATCCTGGGAGACAGACGTTCCATAGTAACTCCAGCACTGGGAGGGGACGAATCTGTTTTAAGGACACTGTGATAGCACATGCCTCGGTCTAAGTTTTTTATTGGTAACTGGTTTTTTCCTTTAATTTCTATTATCTTTGATTTTCCAGTTTATTTCAATTTCATTTACAGAAATTGGTTTTAATATATATATATATATATAATATATTGTTGTTCTTCTGTTTAACTTGCTTCGTTTGTTGGATAACAAACTATATATCTTAGCATTATGAAATAAGTATAAAATTTGGTCAATGCATCTTTCAAGGCACATATGCCATGTGCTAAAAACACATTACTTTCGGCAACCCCAATATGCTCTTTCGTACGTAGAACAAATATAGGGTATGACTAAAAGGAACATGGTTCGATTCCCCCTCTTTTAAGACACTAACTGATGCTCCATTATCTCAATCATTTCATGTAATTAGCTTCCTATATTTAATCATTTAATTTTATTCTAACGTAAAAAGGTTTTGTTTGTTCTTTTCTTTCCTTTACTTCCATATGGCTTGCTCAAAATTGCAGCAGAAAGAAAAAGCAATATGTATGGCACGGCGACCTTAACTTTGGACAAGTTTCTTTCCGTTAGTTTCTGAATAGAAATAATCCGCCTCTTTTTCTCCCTTATTTATGCCTCACACTAAAAATTTAGGTTTAGAGTTTAAAGTTAAGGTTTAGGATTAGGGAATGAACATGAACAAAGAATTTTTGTTCTTGGTTTCTCGTGCAAATTCAATATATATGAGAAGAGTAAAGATCATGTGGAAAAAGTTAGAATCCTATGCATATATATGGTCAAGCATATAGGTTAAAGGATTTATTAGTATTTACTAATTATCGGTTAGTTTAATGGGATAAGACACTAAATTTCGGTTAGGGATTTGAATCTTTATATTATGAATAGAATAAATTGAGTTAAAAAGGTTGGCCATAAAAGACATTTACAATATCCATCCAGATTAATCAACTAATGGATCGGATACTTGTTGTTATGCCAGAAAATCCATTAGTAGTTGTATTCTTTAAGGATGGATCGAAATCATAATTGAGTAGAAGACCAAAACCCTAACTCAAAAGTAGTCTGGAATTAAATCTCCTTGCTCATCAACCTTATCTTTGGCAGCCTTTCCTTCTAAAGTGTGTGTATATATAATTGCAGCTTTCTGCACAATGATTTTAATTTGAAAACAATTGTATATCATGCACTTTACTGAAAGTAAATTAAATTTGAAACACAGAGCTTTTAATTGAGACTCTGAATCCCCATTTTTTACGGTTGCCTTCTTTTTCGTACACCATACTCTAGAGACCAAACTTAAAAAAAAAATTGAAATTCACGTGAATCGTGACTAGCAAGAAAAAGAAAGGGGGGGAGGAAGGTCGATGCAAGTCGGTCTCTTGACTAGCAAGAAAAACAATTGTATATCATGCACTTTAACTTTCTATACTTTTTTCAAGATTGATTGTGCTGTGAAATGTTGAAAAGCAATGTAATTTGTTTACATTGGGGCAAGGTTTTCAACAAAGCTTGTTTGGATTTTTCTTGACAGTATGTATGTATGTATGTATGTATGCAAGCATGTACCATTTCTAGACAAGAACATTGACATAGACAAGACATGCAAGCCTGAAAAGTATAGGTTATGCAATTTCCAGAGGATGACAAATAACAAGACAAATAATTTTAACCAAGGACCCAGAGAGAGAGAACCTTTCTACTTTAGTACTAAAATCATTCACAATAATTCAAACAATTTGATCCTTCAAAATCAGCATGAGAAATATTTATAAGAGAATCAGGTAGCAGTGGCTTCCACTCTTTTTATCTTTTTGGCCCTTTAAACACTAAAAACTTCTGATTCAGTACTGCAGAAGCTTGTTAGTTCATAAGCAAAACGAAATACGAGTAATCCATTTCAGACCAAACATGAAGTCGTACTTAATTGGCTCATGCAATCACTCGTAATAGTTCTTGGGTATGATCAGAATCGAAGAGAGAGGACAATGGAAGATGGGAAGATGAAGGCAAGGTTGTCCTTTCTTTGTGTTTTGCTTCAATGAAAGCACTTGGATAATCAGAAAAGTTACAGCTGCCTAACTAAAATTCATGAAAAGTTCCTTTCAACAAACCAAAGTTAAATTGCGGCCAAGACCAGTGTGGTCCAAAGAAAACAACAGAATACACAGACAATAATGGCTAATATATTTGATGATTCTGCAACGATGATAGCACATCCACTAGAAAGAATGAGATGGCATTGCTGAGTTTGTTGAAAGTAGATCTAGAAATAGGCATGCCAGTGTCCGAGAAATCAAAGGAAAGATTTAGCATTCAGAATCAGATAAAGTCTGAAACATTAGGCATGGCACAACATTGTTTGTCAAGTTTTGAACTTCATATATCATACAACATACATAGAATACACCAAATTGGCCATGTTATAATATGTGCATAAGAGTGATTCCAAGGTCGAGCCCCTTTCACCATTCAAAGTAAATGCAGGGATTTAAATTCATGCAAGATGAGATAATATATGCATTTTAGACACTCGGATCTCACAGCATATTTATTTTAATTTAGTTGTGTTCGTACTATGTTGTGTTGTGCAGTATTCCAGATCTTGTTCCTCGGGAAGCTGTTGGAAAAGTGGCCCAAACTGAATTGGGCTTCGTCATACCGATAAAAACTATGTTTTGGAATTTTCAAATATCTAATTCATTTTCTACTTCTTGAAGATTTTCCATTTTCTGTTCATTCTTTTGAGTTTTGAAAATGACACTTTAAGCATCAATATTGTCATCAATATAATATATTAGAGCCATGTATTATACTGTTTTTTTTTATCTTTTTGAATGATTAGACAAAGCGGATTGAACTCGTGTCTCTTAAAATGAATATCACACTTTTTCACTGAGACATTGTTAGGTTCACTACTTTTTTTTATTTTTGATAACTAAAAAAAATCATCTCAGTTTAGTACTTAAGCTATTCATTGATACCTACTTTAGTCAACGTCGTTAAAAAGAACTTTGACACGTGACATCTTCAAAATGTGACACGTGATTTTTTTTAAATAATATACAATTTAAATGAATAAAAATAAAAATAAACATTTTCAAGAAATTACAAATATTTTTATAAAAGTGTAAAATAAATAAATATATTTAAAAACAAAAAGTAAAAATTGAAAAATCTAAACTTTCAAAACTATATAAAATCAAAAAATAAAGTAGAATTTTTATTTTTTAAAAATGAAAAAATTGAATTTATATATAATTTCTAAAAAAATTATTACATAGTTTAAAATTTTAAACATTTTTGGGTATAAATCAGGGCTAAAATAAAAAAAAAATCAGGGCTAAAATATGCATTAGGTCTTATTTTATTGGTCACGCTTTCTGATTTTTTTTTTCAGCCAACCATCCTACCAATTGTGCTCCCTGAATTTTAAATAATTACATAGTTTAAGATTTTAAACATTTTATGGTAAAAATGATAACTAATGTTTTGTTACCTGAATCTAAAGCATCCACTAATTTTATTAAAAGAGAAAATATCTGAAATAACAATAAAAGTTTATCATTGAGTAAACAAAAACCTAAAACCAGACATAAATTTAGAAAATTAAATTAGCGACTCTAGATCATAAGAAGACCATACAAGGAACATGTAAGAACCTAATCTAAAGACACGAAATAAAATACGGATACAAACATTCCCAAATCGACGATGATGGGTAAAACCATCAACAAACAACATTGACAAATGCATATTACAGTGAGCGTACGTTGACAATAAGGTCATTATCACAACTCAATCTTGAATAAATGGTAGATGTAATCTCGTATCCAAATTCGATTCAAGGGCTCGAGACAGGGAGATCAGCTGCATAATGAAAGGAGCGCCACCTTGATTGGCCGTGGCGACGTCAGATCCAACCCTGGTAGAAAAGAAATAACAAAAAAACGTGTCAAGAGCCAGAAAACGTGCTAAGAAGTAGAAAAACATATCAAACGGTAGGGGAAAAAAGTGTATCATAAAAACAGTTTTATTAGATTAAAAAACTAAAAATAAAAAAACGAAACAAATAGATAAAAGAAGGTGGTCGTATGTCGATAAACAGCTCTAAAACTACTGTTCAAACAAAAATAAGAGCGGCGACACTACAACCCTATAATCAAAATATAATTAATTTAGCTCCTTTGTTTGTGTCTTTATTATTTAGCTTTTCACTTTTTATTTTCATCTAAATCTGTGTGTATATAATCTTCTTAATAAGTTAATATATATATTATAGACGAAGGGACATGGGCCTTGGATGGCTCATGCCTTCCGCTCCAATTTTCTTTATCTTTATAATGTAGATTTTTTTTAAAAAAATGAGTTAATTATATATTTGTCTCTCATTTTTTAAATATTTAAGTTTATTTTTAACTTTGAATTTTTTTTAATAAACACTAAACTTCATTAAGATAATGAGAAGAAGTACAAGATAAGCATACTTTTAAAAAATTAAACATAAAAGAGCAAAGAATATACAAGCATGAATAACAAAATTAAATCTTCTCATAAGATCTTCGTCGGTGTTCTTTAAATCTATCGCCATAGCGAAATCTTGGAGTGCTCACTGGTAGAGCGCAGATCATTGAATTACTCTAATCAACAAAAAAAGAGAAAAACGTCTTGATTAACTCCATAAACAACCAATCCATGCAAGATCATGTGGTAAGATTCAATTGTAGCATTCACTAGGTTGAAGACGTCTTCAATATCAACATGTCATAGAGGCAGACAAAGAACGTGCCAAGCGGCAGACGAAAAGCAGCCCAAACAACCGACAAAGGTAGAAAAAAGAAAGCAAAGAAAGGAACAAAAAGAAGGAAACAAAGAAACAAAAGAGAACAAAATAAACAATAAAATAAATTTACCGCCGATAGACGGTCAAAGCCATCATCATTGGCTTGAAAAAACTCAAAAACTACTTACAAACTCTCAAGAGAAAATAATTGTTGCAGAAAAAATGTGAGAGTGAAGCAAATGTAAGTTGAAGGTGTAGTTAGTTTCTCAACTCAATAACAGAATTTTAATTCCGTCTTTGCATATCCCTATCTAATACTAGTCATTGAATTTTGATAACAGAATTTTTTATCCAGTAAACTTTGGAAAAGTAGGGAAAATATAATACAATAGATTGGATAGTATTGCATTTTACTGTTGAAATCAGTACACTAGGAGAGAGTAGCCCGTTCTTGAACAGTATTTTTGAAAAAAATAATAAAAATACCCTTAGGATTTCAATCAGCCTTTGAATGGTGAAAAAAATCGAAATAAAAGGGCTGGTTTCAATCCACCTTTGAATAGTATTTTAGGAAAAAAAATTGCCCCCCAGCCCTAGGATTTCACTCCGGCTTTCAATAGGGTTTTTTTTCTTTCTAATTTTTGGTTTATTTTTAATATTTTAATTATTATTATAGTATAGTCGGCAAAAATAATATTTAATTTAAAATATGGTTCAAATTAATTAATTATGTTTATTTTAAGAAGTATACTAACTATCTATACTATAAAACATAAAATATTATAAAAATATTTTTTATAATATCATATAATTTAGGTTATATAATTAGTACATTACTATTATTTTTTTCCTTGTAAGATTAATAAATATATGTTAATATTTTTTTTCATTAAATATAGATATTATATTATCTTACAGAGATTCGAACTCATATATAGAAAAATTAAAAAGTATTGTATTGAAATTTTTCTATCCGTTGACACAACTGTACTCACCTCGACAATTCAAGGATTTTAAGGTTCTCGGATAACGACGTCTTTTATTTTTTATTTTTTGAAAGATATGACGGTTATTCTTTATCAACCCATTGAGCTATTTTATTCAAATAAAAATTGATTAGAATCGACAAAATGATATCGAATCAATACGAAAATATCAAAATCGATATCAAAACTTTGATTAATCAAAGATTTGAAACTACCCCAACGATAATAGAAATTTGATATCGCTAACCCAAAAATTCGAGCTTACCAATCTTAATTCGAGCTTACCAACCCTATAATGAACCGTTTCTTTACTTCTCGTTTCACTTTCATCATCATTATCATCATCATTTTTTTTATTTCCATTTTCACACTCGTACCAATTTCCCCCTTCCCCTATATATATAATACAAGGTCCGGTCTTCTTATTGCTTCAAACTTGGAGCCGTGGCATACATGGCCACTTATTTACTCTCCTTACTTGCCACGTGAGTGGCAATTTGCCACCCAAATTTGATCTTGCCGCATGTCCCTAAGGTGGGGAATTCACGTTGAATTCCATCAATGTGAAGGAATCAACGTGGGTCCCCCACTCAACGTCCTTTTTAATAATAATAATAATAATAATAATACCCTTTATTATTTCAAATTGGGTACAAGATTGAACAATTACGCCGTTCGAACACAACGATATAAAATATTCGATCACCAGAACTTAATTTCGACTAGACTAGTTTTTAGGGTGTGAAAACTCTCCCTTCTTTAGGAAAATTCGTCCCCAAATTTTCACTTCAGGAGAATAGATGAGGATACTCTTTCTGCATAATCTCCTCGGATTCTCATGTTGCCTCTTCAACTGAATGACTTCGCCACAAAGCTTTCGCTAAGGGTACAGATTTATTTCGAAGCCTCTTGGTCTCTCGTACGAGGATTCTAACAGGTTCTTACTTGTAAGTCAAATCAGACTAAATTTTTACAGACTCCGACTCGATCACATGAGAAGGTTCTTATCGATACTTCGGTAGCATAGGCACGTGAAAAACATTATGGATTCGACTAAACTTCTCGGGGAGAGCTAGTCGGTAGGCAACATCTCCAACTTTTTCAATCACTTCAAATGGGCCTATGAAACGAGGACTTAGTTTCCCCTTTTTATCAAGGCGAAGGATCTTCTTCCACGGAGACACTTTAAGGAAAGCTTCCTCACCAATGCCATACTGAATGTCCCTTCTTTTCAAATCTGTGTAGGCTTTTTATCAATCAATTGTAGCTCTGAGTCGGTTATGAATGATGGTTACCCTTTCTTCGGTTTTCTAAAGTAAGTCAGGCCCTAACACCTTGACTTTACCAAACTCGGTCCAACAAAAAGGGGTTCTATGTTTTCTTCCATAAAGAGATTCATAAGGGGCCATTTTAATTGAAGCTTAGTAACTATCATTTTATGCAAACTCCACTAAGGTAGGGATTTCTCTCACGTATTTCTTAAATTGATAGCACATGCTCTTATCTTCCAGAATCTTCAAAGAAGGATTGGAATTGGTACATAATACTTATACATACGAATTGAAGGAAATTATAGGGTTGCCTGAATAACCCATTTAGATTAGCCATCGGTTTGAGGATGGATAGTAGTGCTTAGATGCACTTGGGTTCCCAAAGCCTCATACCAGGTCCTCCAAAACAGAGACGTGAAACGTGGTTTGCGTTCGAAAATAATAGACAACATGAACTCTGTGTAAACAACAACTTCACGAAGGTACAACTCAACGAGTTAGGTAAGCTAAAGTCCATTCTTATTGGAAAGAAATGAGCAAGTTTGGTCAATTTGTCCACACTGACCCAAATATCATCATTCTTCTCCAGTGTCACTGATAGGCCGCTTACGAAATCCATCGCAATACGCTCCCACTTCCATTATGAAAGCTCAATGGGTTGCGAGAGACCAGTAGACTCGTTGGCAGGTCAAACACTTAACTACAAAGTCTGTGATTTCACCTTTCATGCCAGACCACCAAAATAACTCCTTTGGAACATCTTGATAATTCCAAGATGAACAGAGAAAGAGCTCGAATGAGTTTTACTTAGAATTTGATTCCAAAGACCATCATCATCGAGGAAAAAAATATGATTTCAAAATTACAACAGCCATTCAGAATTCATAGCAAAGTCAGGATTTGATTTGTCCTTAATCTTAGCAATAAGGGTTCGCAACTCATTGTCAGATTTTTGGAGTGCCTTGATTCGGAATACAATGGTTAACTAAACTCTTAGTTCTGCTAACAACTTTCCATGCTCCTTGAGTTGGGAATGAGCATTCAAACATCTCGGAGGAGGGGTACGTTTTCGATTAAGGGTGTCCGCTATAACATTTGCCTTATCGAGATGGAAATTAATAACCAACTCGTAGTCTTTCAAAAACTCCATCCAACGACATTGACGGAGGTTCAACTCTTCTTGAGTTAAGAGGTATTTTAGACTTTTGTGATCATTGTACAAGTAACACTTCTCAATGTACATATAGGGTCTTTAAATTCTTCAAGGCAAATAAAACAGTAGTTAACTCCATATCATGTGTCGGGTAGTTCAACTCGTGCGGCTTAAGCTGACGCGAGGCATAAGCTATGAATTTTCCCTTTTGCATCAGTACACGACCCAATCCCCAAATGGGATGTATCACTGTACACAATGAAGTCTTTGCCCAACTCGAGTTGCACTAACACGGGGGCATGAGTAAGGACTTGCTTCAGTTGATCGAAATCTTTTTACTGCTCAACAACCTACACAAAAGAAGTATCCTTACGGAGAAGCTTCGTTAAGGGTGCAACAATCAAATAGAACCTCTTAACGAATCTTTAATAGTAACCTACAAGGCCAAGAAAGCTACGAACTTCTCTCATATTCTTCGGAGGAGTCCAATCAAGGATTGCTTGAATCTTCTTTGGGTCTACCTAGATTCACGCAGAATAAATCACATGGCCAATAAAGGGTACCTCGGATAACTAGAATTCACATTCGCTGAACTTGGCATATAACTGCTTCTCCCGGAGAGTTTGAAGTACGATTCAGAGATGTTCTTCATGAGCAGTAGAACCTTTAGAATAGTTGAAAATGCCGTCTATGAACACGACCACGAATTTTGTCTAGAAAGGGCCAGAACATGCGGTTCATCAAACCCATGAAGGCTGTAGGTGCATTTGTGTTAAGTGGATCAAAGGATTGATCAAATCCAAAAGGGGGTGAATTGGGTTTTTAAAATTTTGGAAGTGAAATGGAATGAATAAAAATGAAGAACAAGGCAATTATAGTGGTTCAAGTTCCAAATGAACTCTACATCCACTACCTTAGCTCCCACTAAGGATTTTCCAACAATTCCACTAATTGATCTTCCCCTTTTCTAAGCTTAGGAGGAAACCTTTACAAAACCGGTCAATTTTCTACCCAAAATTGACCAAACCCTCACTTGGTTACAAAGAAGAAATTGAAGGCAATAAGAATATCTCTCAATACAAATTTTCCCCTTTGAATACAAGCACTCAACCCAAATTGAAGTACAAGATAAGAATTTCACTCAATACAATTTGGGATTTTACAAGAATGAGAATTTAGGCACTTGAGCTTGGATTTTGTGTATGGATGTTTCTCTAGGATTCAATAGTTGTTGCTAGTCTTAAATAGGCTTGTTTTTATACCTTCTCCATTAATTATAGCCGTTTGGGTGGCTAGGGAATTGATTATAGCTATTGGAACCCTATCTTTCTACCATAAATGCACTTCTGCAGCCTACCGTATCGGTACTTGAGGAAGCGTATCGATACATGTCTCAAACAAGAAAGAGCTGTTGCACAAATATAAGAGAGGCGTATCGATACAGGTTAGAAAACCGTTTCGATACGGGTAAGACCGTACCGATGCAATTTTTCCAACATAGCTCACTAGAGGAAATCGTATCGATAGGAGGTATGGTGTATCGATACACATTAACTACCAATTGAAAATTTGGTTACCTACCAACTGACAAGGAAACAGTCGAAATATGTAAAGCTCTGATTTTAAAATTACTTTTAAATCGTATCGATACGGCTGAGACCGTATCGGTACTCGATTCACTCCTTGGGATTTTATACAAAGAGCGTATCGATACAGATGGAATCTGTTTCAATACCCTGTTTCGATATGGTAAGGAGCGTATCAAAACATTTTTCTCAAGTAGCCAAGTTTGTAAAAAATGTATCGATATGGTAAGGGGCGTATCGATACTCATAGACGTTTTTGAGTAGTTTGGCCTTGGAACACTTAGAAAATATTTTGGAGTTTGAGTTTTTCAAACGAGAGCAAAGCCTTGATGATTTGAAACCTTTTTGGGGACTTAAAAATTTATTTCTAGTTTTACAAATTGGTCCTTAAAACACTTTGTTATATCAAAATCAAACATAGGTTTTACAATCTCCCCTTTTTTGATATAACAAAACCAAAGCTTAAAATTTTTAAGTCTTTTGAAAAACTCTAGAAAACAACCCCCTATTAATGTTAGCTAGGCAAATTTTAAGTTTAAGTTTAAGTGAGCTTGTAAACTTCCCTCTCCCCCTTTTTGTTAGATCAAAATAAAAGACATAGGCTATAAAGGCATAACAATAAACCAAGCAACATTTAATAGATAATCATAAAGGTCATTGATTAAAGAAACATCAAAATAAAATCCAAACAACAAAAATCAAAGTATAGGTTTTAAATGATAAACTTAATCCCAAAAACACAAATCAAAGTGCATGAAAGTAAATCCTAAGATGACATGAATGATATGCAAAGACTAATCTAAGACTCATCTCCATCACCATCGTTTTCATCTTCATCTTCATTGGCATCATCGTTCCTCCTTGATTGATGACACTCATCATGGAAGGCCGTAAGAGAGATATTTATCTAATTGTGCTTGGCCTTAATAGAAGAGATACGCTTCTCCACATTCATCATGTGATCTTCTAAGCTTGTGAAGCGTGTACCAATGGAGGCAAACCCAGAATTCATGACTTGATCAATAGAACCAATTCTCGTGCGTAAGCTTGTGAATTGTTCATTAAGATAGGTTATGAGAGAATCCATGGATGGTGGAGGAGGAGCTTGAGGAGCTACGGTATGATTTGCAATCTCTTAGGGTATAGAATCACTAGGAAGCTCGGAAAGGTGAAGCCAATTACCATTGAAATAATGAAACTTGCCTCGAGATAGAGACCTCTCATCAATAGGATCGGTGAGACTTGTCGGATAGTCATGAGAGCAATCGATCTCCTTCTTAGTGAAGAAGTAGCTCAAAGTGGTGCCAAAGGTGAATGAAGTAACAAAAGAGGTGTGACGATGTTGAACGAGAAAGACAATCTCCGCAAACATAATACGAGCAAGGTTAGGTTGTTTCCTCTCGCGAAAACATCTAATCCAAAAGTCATCAACTTGGCGGATTGTTGAGTATTTTCCTCCGGAAGGCCTAAACCACCAAGTGATCATCAAGTGTAAGATGCGGTCATGAGCATTGAGAACAGTGACGGATCCCCCCAAAACATGTCCAAGAGAACCTCCATCATCAATACCCTCATCCTCAAATCCAAAAACATCACAAAGAGCTTAGACATCGACGATAATCTTCTTTCCCATAAGATAAGATTTAACGGAAATGACATTACCCTCGGCATTGGCAACACACTTGACATTACCCTCAAAACCAAATTTCGAAAGAAAAACCTTGAAATTTGTAGAAAATCCATGAACTTCCATTCTTGGAGCAAAGGGAAATAGGCAAACTTGAAACGCTCCAAATTGAGAAAAGGAATGGAAATTACCCTCTCCGGTCGAATCTTGTAGTTTTGAAAAGAGCGAAAATTGCTGAGTTCACCGGGAGTTCTAAAGCACCTTTGATAGATTAGAGTCAAATTCAGACGAGTGTCATCGTCGAGATTTGATCCTTCACCAACTTCGCTTGTAATGCGTGCTCTCTTTTTAGGTGCCATGGTCTAGAAAAAAATTGATAAAAACAATGTGTGTATGCATTAATATTCACATTCAACCCTATGGATAAATCAATAATCAAGGTAAAAAATTTTTGAAAAATAAAACAAAAGAAAACTTTTAATAAAATCTTTTGAAAGAATAAACAAAACAACAAAAATTTAAAACGAAAATAATAAAGAAAATAGAAAGAAAATAAGTTTTTATACCTTGATATTGAGAGAGGGAAGAATGCATGAAGATTGTAAACCAAATTGATGGAGAGCCTTAAGACTTGGTTTGATTTTGAAAAACCCTCAAGAAACTTCAAGTTTTGTGATGAAAATATGAAGGGTTGAGGACCCTTTTATAGATAAAAATCGGCTAGGGTTTTGAAAAAGGAGTTTTGGTAATAGTGAAAGTCTTTTAATGCCCAATTTAAAGCTTATGCTCAATCGAGTATCGATACGGCTAAAGGGTGTATCGATACGGGGGTACAATGGTAATTCCCTAGAACCACGTATCAAGGAACCGTATCGAAACGAAAGACATCCGTATCGAAACACTCACAACTCGTATCGAAACAGATTTAACTGTATCGATACCCGCAAGAGAGAAAATGCAATATGGAAAGCTGATGAAGTACTCGTATTGATACGCATAAGGCCGTATCGATACCCTATATCCAGAAATGCATTTTTTGTCTTTAGAACAACCAAAGGCTCGACTTTAACATCTTCTATATGTATGCATATGATGTATGAGCAGATCTAAGCATGTTCTAATAGAAGCATACTCCCCTAGCTACAAGCATGGTTACCATCAAGATCAACAACACATAAACATGAAATTTAACAAGATCAAGCAAATTTAACCTCAAGAAGAGTTCTAAAGGGTCAAGATAGACTAGTTAAGCCTAACTCTCTCATAAGGGACCAAAAACACTCTTTGTCTAGAGGCTTGGTAAAGATGCCTGATAATTGATTTAAGGTGTCAACATACTCTATAACAACATCTTGTTTAATGACATGATCTTTAATGAAATGATGCCTTATCTCTATGTGTTTGGTTCTAGAGTGTTGGATGGGATTTTTGGTGAGACAAATTGCATTAGTGTTATCACACTTAAGGGGTATGTTTCAACTTTAATTTCATAATCTAAGAGTTGTTGCTTCGTCCAAAGGACTTGAGCACAACAACTCCCTAAGAATATGTACTCAAATTCGGCGGTAGATAAAGCTACACTATTTTCTTTCTTAGAGAACCAAGATATGAGCATACTACCTAAGAATTGGCAAGTGCCGGAAGTACTTTTCCTATCTATTTTACAACCCCATAATCTGCATCTTTATAAGTATGAAGGTGAAAGGTTGAGTCTCTAGGGTACCAAAGACCTAAATAAGAAGTATCTCTAAGGTACCTAAAGATCCTTTTAACAGCTATAAGGTGAGACTCTCTAGGACTAGCTTGAAACCTAGCACACAAGCAAACACTAAACAATATATCTGGTCTACTTGCGGTAAGGTAAAGTAATGATCCAATCATAGAGCGATAAAGCTTAGAGTCAACACACTTACCTCCTACATCTCTGTCAAGCTATGTAGATGAGCTCATTGGTGTAGCTTGAGGCTTTGCTTGCTCCAAGCCAAACTTCTTGAGCATATCTTTCACGTACTTTGCTTGGTTTATGAAGGTACCATCCTTCCTTTGTTTGATTTGGAGTCCCAAAAAGAATGAGAGCTCCCCCATCATGCTCATCTCAAATTCACCTTGCATTAACTTAGCAAACTCTTTGCAATATCATTCATTAGTAGAGCCAAAGATAATATCATCAACATAAATTTGCACTACTAAGATGTCATTTTTATATCTTTTTATGAAAAGTGTAGTGTCCACCTTACCTTTTTCAAAACCTTTTTCAATTAAAAAGTTTGAAAGCCTTTCATACCAAGCTCTAAGAGCTTCTTTTAAAGCATAAAGGGCTTTTGTTAGCTTAAAAACATGATTTGAAAATTTTGAATCCTCAAAACCCGGTGGTTGTTCCACATACACTTCTTCATTTATAAAATCATTTAAAAATACACTTTTTACATCCATTTGAAAAAGCTTGAAGTCATGATAACATACATATGCAAACAACATCCTAATAGCTTCCATTCTAGTTACAGGTGCATAGGTTTCATCAAAATCTATTCCCTCCTCTTGAGTGTAACTTTGAGCAACTAGCCTAGCTTTGTTTCTCACTATGTTACCACTCTCGTCTAGTTTATTCCTAAATAATCATTTAGTTCCTATAGTAGATTGATTACTAGGCCTTTCAACTAATGTATATACATTACTCCTCTCAAATAGGTTTAATTCTTCTTACATAGCCAAAATTCATCTTTTAATGATTCTTTGATATTTTTAGGCTCTATGCATGAAATAAATGTAACATGATTCATTAATTTGAGAGAGGATCTAGTAGTTACCCCCTTGGATGGATCACCTAAGATTTCACCACCTTTGACATAGTTGAACTCCCTTGGGTAAGATACCTCATTTTCCTTAATAGCCAAGTCCTTCAAGGCTTCAAGAGGTGGATCTTGTGCATCTTTTTCTTTAGCTGGAATCTCATCCAACTTTGATGATTCTCCACCATCATTAGCTTCAATGATCCCTACATCATCATCATCACAAGAATTCTTCCTTTGAAGGAGGTTATCATCAAAAACATGTATAGACTTGTCTACTACTAAAGTTCTTTTATTAAATACACGATAGGGTTTAAAGTTTAAAGAATACCCTAAGAAAATAGCTTCATCACTTTTAGTATCAAATTTACCAAAGTTGTCTTTTCCATTGTTTAAAACAAAACACTTGCAACCAAATGGATGAAAATAGCTAATGTTAGGCTTCTTAGATTTTAAAATCTCATATGGAGTTTTCTTTAAAATTTGCCTAATCATTACTCGATTTACAATGTAGCAAGCGGTACTTGTGGCTTCCGCCCAAAAGTATTTAGGTAAATTGTTTTCACAGAGCATGGTTCTAGCCATTTCTTGTAAAGTCTTATTTTTCCTCTCAACTACCTCATTTTGTTGAGAAGTTCGAGGTGCCGAAAAATTGTGGCTAATACCATTTTCATTTAAAAACTCTTCAAAACCTAGATTTTGAAACTTGGTTTCGTGATCACTTCTAATGTGAGAAATCTTAAACTCAAGATCATTTTGAGTTAATTTAGAAAACATGATGAATTTCTAAAGCCTCATCTTTTGTACTTAAGAATAGAACCCTCGTAAACCTAGAATAGTCATCAACAAGAACAAAAGCATACGATTTGCCACCTAAGCTCATAGTTCTAATAAGCCCAAAAAGATCCATATAAATCAATTGTAAACATCTATTGGTAGAGACATTATTAATGGATTTAAAGGATGATCTATGTTTTTTACCCTTAGAGCATGCATCACATATTTTATCATTTGAGAACTTAATATTGGGTAAACCTCTAACTAGATTTAGGGAAACTATTTTTTCTAAAACACTAATGCTAGCATGTCCTAGTTTCTTATGTCATAACCATGCATCATTTTCATTTTGAGCAACAAAACATGCGTGGGATGTATGAATGTCATCTAGATGCACCATATATATGTTTCCTATGCGATGACCAATGAACATTGTTTAAATAGAGTTAATGTCAACAATTGTGCACCTATTTTTATCAAATAGGACATTAAACCCTGTATCACACAATTGACTAATGTTCAATAAATTGTGTTTTAGACCATTGACATACAACACATTTTCAATGAGTGTGGTTGAATGATTACCTATGGAGCCAATACCTTCAATGTGGCCTTTGGAGTTGTCACCAAATGTCATTACTCCTCCACTTTTTGGCTTTAAATCCATGAATCGACTCTTGTCTCCGGTCATGTGCCTCGAGCATCCACTATCAATATACCATGAGTTTTGGCTTTGTGATTCGGCCTTGTAGCAATGCTCCCCCTACAAACAAAGAATTTAGGCTTTGATTTTTGGCACCCAAATCATTTTGGGTCCACGAGTGTTAGCTCCCAAAAGCTTGGTTTCCTTAGGAATCCAAGGTGACATAACTTTATTAGATTTAACAAGTTCCTTAGGAACCCATACACTTGTAATTCTTTTAGTTTTAGTATGCGTATAGAAGCCACTTTGTTTGTAGTTAAAGTTCTTTCTCTTAGGTTGGTTTGTTCTAGATGATTCACCTATTTCATTTTTCAAAGTACCAAAACTCTTGGAAGACTTGTTGAGCTCATCTAACACCTTTTGGTGTTCAATGTTACATTGAGAAATAAGATTATTTAAATTTACATTTTCTTTTTGAAAGTATTCAAGTTCATCTTGTAGAATTAAAATCTTCTCTCAAATTCCAAGTTAGCTTGAGAAATTAAATCATTTTTAGCATTCAAATCTGAAATGACTCTTTTATTTTTCAACACAGACTCCTTATACTTATCAATTAACTCATCATACACCTCTTGTAACTCATCATATGCTTCATGCAATTCATCACATGTAAAATCAAAAGTAGATGAGTTCGAGGTTACCTTAGAATCCTTCTCAATAGCCACGAGGCAAAGGTTGCCCACTTCTTGTTCCTCATCCTCAGATGATTCCTCATGACTCCAAGTAGCAAGCTTGGCTTTGAGCTTCTTCTTCTTCTCAAAACCCTTCTTCTTAAGTTGAGGATACTCAGAACGGATATGACCCGGTTTCTTGCACTCATAGCATATGATCGGATCCTTTTCTTCTTCTTTGTTCTTGGTCTTGAAGTCCAACTTTCTTTGAAATTTTCTACCTCGGTTGGACCTCATAAACCGTGAGAATCTCTTGGCTATCATAGCCAATTCTTCAAGATCTTCCTCCTTACTAGAAGTGCTCTCCTCATGTAGAGAAGCTTTGAGAGCCACTCCTAGTTTCTTCTTCTTGTCTGCCTCAAGCTTCTCAACTCTTCTTTCTTTTTTCTTCTTTTCATCTTTCCTTCCTTGCTTCATGATTACATGAATTAGGAGAGAACCAATTAGCTCATCAAGCTTTAGTGTCTTCATGTTCATTGCCTCGATGATAGTGGTTCTTTTCCCATCCCAAGACTCGAGAAGAGAGAAGAGTAGCTTCTGGACTAGCTTGTCCTCCGGGATGATCTCTCAAAACCTTTTAGCTCATTGACAATGGTTGAATAGCGATAGAACATCTTTGATACGGTTTTGTCGAGCTCCATCTTGAAATTCTCATAGCTAAGATTAAGAATTTCAATCTTTGTTTTCTTCACATCGCTTGTCCCTTCATAGGTTGTCTCAAGTGTATCCCACGCTTCTTTAGCACTTTCGATGGAAGAAACTTTGGAGTAGATATCCGGTCCAAAAGCACAAAATAGCATGTGAAGAGCCTTGTTGTTGATTTGAAGCTTCTTTCGATCATCTTCACTCATTTCTCCTTTTCTTTTCGGCACAAGTCTTCCTTCATCGTCTCTCTTCATCAGAATGATGGGACCATCCTCTATAGCATCTCAAACAAGGTAATCACTTGACTTTATGAAGAGACGCATCCGGCTCTTCCAAAAAGGATAGTTGTCACCGTTGAAGAAAGGCAGTTTTGTGATCGATTGAGACTCGTACATCCTAGGGCCGGAGGTAGATGCCATAGCTTGCTTTGTTGATGATCACACTCTTCCTAGAATCTCCTCTTTCAGTTGTTAATCCCTCAAAGAGGTAGGCTCTGATACCAATTGTTAAGTGAATCAAAGGATTGATTAAAGCAAAGAGGGGGTGAATTGGGTTTTTTAAATTTTGGAAGTGAAGTGGAATGAATAAAAATGAAGAACAAGGCAATTATAGTGGTTCAAGTTCCAAATCAACTCTACATCCATTACCTTAGCTCTCATTAAGGGTTTTCCAACAATTCCACTAATTGATCTTCCCTTTTTCTAGGCTTAAGATGAAACTTTTACAAAACCGGTCAATTTTCTACCCAAAATTAACCAAACTCTCACTTGGTTACAAAGAAGAAATTGAAGGCAATAAGAATATCTCTCAATACAAATTTTCCCCTTTGAATACAAGCACTCAACCCAAATTGAAGTACAAGATAGGAATTTCACTCAATACAATTTGGGATTTTACAAGAATGAGAATTTAGGCACTTGAGCTTGGAATTTGTGTATGGATGTTTCTCTAGGATTTAATAGTTGTTGATGGTCTTAAATAGGCTTGTTTTTATACCTTCTACATTAATTCTAGTTGTTTAGATTGTTAGGGAATTGATTATAGCCGTTGGAACTCTCTCTTTCCACCATAAATGCACTTATGCAGCCTACTGTATCGGTACTCGAAGAAGCGTATCGATACTTGTCTCAAAAAAGAAAGAGTCGTTTCACAAATATAAGAGAGGCGTATCAATACGAGTTATGGTGTATCGATACACATTAACTACCACTTTAAAATTTGGTTACCTACCAACTGACAAGGCAACGGTCAAAATATTTAAAGCTCTGATTTTAAAATTACTTTTAAACCGTATCGATATGGGTGAGACCGTATCGGTACTCGATTCAAATTCATTGGGATTTTATAGAGAGACTGTATCAGTACAAATGGAATCTATTTCAATACCATGTTTCGATATGGTAAGGAGCGTATCGAAATATTTGTCGCCAGTAGCCAAGTTTGTAAAAAAGGTATCGATACGGTAAGGGGCGTATCGATACTCATAGATGGTTTTGAGTAGTTTGGCCTTGAAACACTTAGAAAATATTTTGGAGTTTGAGTTTTTCAAACTAGAGCAAACCTTGATGATTTGAAACCTTTTAGGGGACTTAAAATTTATTTCAAGTTTTAGAAATTGGTCCTTGAAACACTTTGTTATATCAAAATCAAACATATGTTTTACAATTTGTAAGCCCAAAAGGCATCACTAGGAATTCTTAGTGACCATACCTAGTTCGAAAGACAATCTTTAGAACGTCAGATTTCTTTACTAACATTTGATAGTACCCAGATCGCATGTTTATCTTAGAAAAGACATAAGCATATTTCAATTGATCGTAGAGATCTTCAATCCTCAATAATGGACACTTATTCTTATTCGTTACTTTATTCAATTAACGATAGTTAATGCATAGATGCACAAGTTCATCTCTCTTTCTGACAAACAAAATCGGTGCTCCCCAGGGTGAGGAACTCGGTCGAATGAATCCCTTATCTTGAAGGTTTTTGTTGGGTTTTACGGTGCTCGATTCCTTCAACCATTCTTGCTCGCGAAATGGTGGAGAAGTGTAATTTGGGTGAATGTGGTGTGGAAGCTTAAAATATTAATGACACAAAGAATTATAGTGCTTCAACCTTCTAACCAAGGTCTACATCCACTACCTTAGCTTCCCACTAAGGATTTCCAATCAATCCACTATTGATCCGTCCCATTTTCTAGGCTTAGAAGGAAACCCTTATACACCGATCAAGCTTTCTACCCAAAGCCTTGATCAATCTCTTTACAAGAGAAAAGATTAGCAAACACATATCCCTCTAATAGGTGTTTGTTTGCACAATTTAGCTCTCACCAAAAACCTAAAACACTTGAGCAAATTTAACAACTTTGGCTCACTGGTGTTTGTCTATACAAAGAAATGACAATTTAAGTACAAAGACAATTCTTGATCATTTGTTGATTGACAATTGAATCATTAACCATAACTTGATGCTTGGAGGTCCCTTTTATACTCCTTAATGAGTTTGTAGTCGTTACTAGCCGTTGGGGTTGAGCTGGAGCTGTTGGAGACATAATTTCCCACCATAAATGCAGCTCTGCTGTTACCCGTATCGAAATGCTCGAACCCGTTTTGATAAGCTCTTCAAATAGAAAGAGTCGTTGCAGTCTGATGCAGCACCCGTATCGAAACGCTATTGGTCGTTTCGAAACACCCGTATTGAAACGCCTTTCCCCGTATCGTAACGATCTGCATTTAAATGTTAGTTGGGAAATAGCCGTTGGAGGTTTATGACCGTTGCGGTCGATGCCACGTAGGCTCATCGAAATGGCATAGCCCATATCAAAATGCTTGGCAAAATTCTCATCTAGAAAATACCTGTTTTGAAACGTTTTGACACTAGAAGACCTCGTATCGAAACACCTAAGGGTGTTTCGAAATGCTTGGAAGGTTTTGTTTAGTTTGGCTTTGAAAACATGTAAAAACCTTTGAAAACATCCCCTAAACATAGTTTCAAGCTGTTTAGACTTTGGAAATAGTTTTGAATTCTTTTTAACTTAGTCCAAAACATTTTTCAATTATTATATCAAAATATTAGTTCTACAATCTCCCCCTTTTTGATATAATAAAACCAACTTGAAAAATTGTTTGGGATTCTCCCCTTTTAAGTTTAAAAATGTGAATAAGAGATCAAAAATTTGAAATCAATTTGAGCTCCCCCTTATTAATTTGAAAATTCAATTTTTCAAACCATTTCTCTCCCTTTTTGTTATATCAAAAAGAATTCAAAAAACTTTTAAGTTCAAAAAAACAATAGAGAAAAAAATTTGACAAAATTAAGAATTTTTGGTTTTAAAAATGGCTCCCCCTTACTCAAAGCATCATAAAAATGTTAGTCCAACATATATGATCATATAGTTGAATTTAAATAAAAAATAAATCAAATAAAAGCAAAAAGAACTAGATTTTACAACACTTGAATTCAAGGGAGGATATGAAGCCTTCCTTCTTCAAGTGTTCTTCCTTGTGTGCATGGTGCTACCCCTCAAAGTTTGACTTGTTGATCACTCTTCATCACACCTAGCAAAAGACAATCAAGTGATTTTTGGTATCCAAATTGCTTTGGATCCATAAACGTTAGTAGCACAAAATCTTGTCCCCTTAGGAATCCATTTTTCAATTTCATCCTTTTTAGTTGAAGTGGTTAGACCTTTTGGGACCCAAACACTTCTAAAACATTTTCCTTTTACAAATCTAGGGGCACTAGATTGTCTTACATAAAAATTTGATTTTCCAAAATCATTTTTCTTTTGAAGTTCATTGGAAATCAAATCCTTTTCTTTTTGAACTTGAAGAAGCAAATTTTGTAAATCAAAACATTTTTGTTCAAAATCTTTCAATTTTGCTTCAAGTTCAAGATTTGTTTTGGAAAACAAATCATTCTCATTTTTTATTTTCGAAATCAACTTTTTGTTCTTGGAAAATGATGCATTGAATTCCAAAAGCAAATCACCATAGGCATCTTGCAACTCATCAAATGTATATGAATTTGAAATAGATGAGTTAGAAGTTACCCCCCTCATTGAGGGCCATCAAGCATAGGTGGGATACTTCATCATCGGTGGAGTCTTCATCGCTCTATGTGGCCACATATGCTTGCTTTGAAGATGATCCCCTCTTGTTGGACTTGTGAGATTCCTTCATCTTCTTCCTCGATTCATGCTTTGATTTTTCCATTTCGCTCTTCATGAACTGAGTAAATTTGTTGAAGATATAGGCCATCTCTTCATCTTTACTTTCCTCTGCACTTGAATCTTCATGATGGCATGTGGAGGAATTTAGAGCAACGACACTTGCATTGATGCCAAGCTCCATGATTTTCTTCTTCCCCATAGCTCTAAGTTCTTCCTTCTTCTTCTCCTCTTCTTTGTTTTTCTTCATTATTTGGTGAGTGAGAACTGACCCCATGAGCTCATCAATCTTCAAAGTCTTGAGATTTTTGGCTTCGATAATGGCGGTCCTTTTTGAGTTCCATGACTCGAGAAGTGAGTAGATGAGCTTTCGGACAAGTTTCTAGTCTGGAATGGCTTCTCCATAGCCCTTGAGACCATTTGTGATTGTGGAGAACCTATCAAACATCTTCTCGATGTTCTCTTCCGGATCCATCTTCAAGTTCTCATACTCAAGGTTGAGGAGCTCGATCTTGGTCTTCTTTACTTCATTTGTCCCCTCGTATGTAACTTCAAGCTTGTCCCATACCTCCTTGGCACTCTCACAAGAAGACATCTTCTCATAGATGGTTGGGCCAAATTGCACAAAAGAGGATGTGCAAGGCTTTGCAATTTAGCTCCATCTTCTTGCGATCTTTAGCACTCCATTCCGTTTTGCTTTGTTGAGGCACGAACGGACCATCTTCAACTATGTCACATAGCTTGTAGTCTCTTGACTTAATGAAGAACTTCATCTTTGTCTTCCAATGGGCATAGTGAGTTCTATCAAAGAAGGGTGGTTTGTTGATGGATTGCGACATTGAGCCGGTTGTGTGAAATGATGATCGAGCTTGTCGGATCTTCTCAATAGAATGTTAATCTTCCTCGATTGAGCCAAGCTCTGATACCAATTGTTGGGTTTTACGGTGCTCGATTCCTTCAACCGTTCTTGCTCTCCAAGTGGTGGAGAAGTGTAATTTGGGTGAATGTGGTGTGGAAGCTTAAAAGATTAATGACACAAAGAATTATAGTGGTTCAACCTTCTAACCAAGGTCTACATCCACTACCTTAGCTTCCCACTAAAGATTTCCAATCAATCCACTATTGATTCGTCCCCTTTTCTAGGCTTAGGAGGAAACCCTTATACACCGATCAAGCTTTCTACCCAAAGCCTTTATCAAATCCTCTTTACAAAAGAAAAGATTAGAAAACACAAATCCCTCTAATAGATGTTTGTTTGCACAATTTAGCTCTCACACAAAACCTAAAACACTTGAGCAAATTTAACAATTTTGGCTCACTAGTGTTTGTCTATACAAAGAAATGACAATTTAAGTGCAAAGACAATTCTTGATCATTTGTTGATTGACAATTGAAGCATTAACCATAACTTGATGCTTGGAGGTCCCTTTTATACTCCTTAATGAGTTTGTAGCCGTTACTAGCCGTTGAGGGTGAATTGGAGCCGTTGGAGACATAATTTTCCACCATAAATGCAGTTCTGCAGCTACCCGTATCGAAACGCTCGAACCTATTTCGATATGTTCTTCAAGTAGAAAGAGTCGTTGCGGTCTAATGCAGCACCCGTATCGAAACGCTCTTGCCCATTTCAAAACACTCGTATCGAAACACCTTTCCCCGTATCGAAATGATCTGCATTTAAATGTTAGTTGGGAAATAGCTGTTGGGGGTTTATGATTGTTGCGGTCGATGCCATGTAGACGTATCGAAACGGCATAGCCCGTATCAAAACGCTTGGCAAAATCCTCATCCAGAAAAGACCCGTTTCAAAACCCATTTCGAAACATTTTAACACTGGAAGACCCCGTATTGAAACACCTAAGGGTGTTTCGAAACGCTTGGAAGGTTTTGTTTAGTTTGGCTTTGAAAACATGTAAAAACCTTTGAAAACATCCCCTAAACATAGTTTCAAGTTGTTTGGACTTTGGAAATAGTTTTGAATTCTTTTTAACTTAGTCCAAAACATTTTTCAATTATTATATCAAAACATTAGTTCTACAGTTTTGAATTTGAGCTTTTAATTCATTTAACTCTACCGGAGCTATGGAATAATGGAAATCGGAGTAATTCCACGTTGTACTTCTATCCCAAATTCTATTTCACGGGTGAGAGGGAGTCATGGCAGTTCATCGGAAATACATTAGAAAACTCTTTCACCACCGGCATATTTTCGAGTTCTGGGTCTTATTTAGATTCCATACATGATAGCTTTATTAGGCTCGAGCTTGGTTTTCATCAGGGTTTTGCTCTTATCAAGTCCACGAAGTTATAGCTTCTTTTTCGAACAGTCTACCCAGACTTGATGTTCAGCTAACCAATCAAGACCTAAGATAGATCGAACTCACAGAAAGGTAGGGCTATCAAATTGGCCGAAAATGAGATCCCTTGGATCCTCAGAGGACAAGCTTTTCATGTGATTCGAATAACCATTCTATCTCGTAGTTGGTTAGAGACAACAATCTCGGAAGTGACAGGTTCAGATTCTAAGGCATACTTCCTAATCAATGGTTCACTAATAAAGAATTGCGTAGAACCGAGATGTGGTTCTATTGCGATATGTCTATTGTTGGCGTAAACATTCTTAAATATAATAAATAGAAAATGTTAAATCGTGTTGGTTGCAAGTAATAGATAACATACACAATCAAACTCCTAGGTGGCATATGCACATGCAAACTCATGATAAGCCCTAGTTCAGTCCTAGAACCGACTAAACCTAAGCTCTGATACCACAATTGTAACACCCCATTCTCGACCTAGTAGAGAACCGAGTCAAATAATGTTACCGGAAAATATATTCAGAGATCATACCTTGTTTCGGAGTTCAAAATATTTTCAAAGTATTTTATTAATCTCTTTTAAGAGTTAGCACGTAAACTTGTTAACCGCTTACTCAATTTGGGGTCAATTTTAAACTTTTTTGAATTTAAAGACTAAATTGTAAATTTTACAAATTAGGGGTCCTTGTCTAAAATTCGTGTCATTATTATGAAATTAAGCTTACTAATTACTAACCTGTGAAATTTTATTACGAACGGAGGTCATTTACTTATTCAATTAGGCAGTACAATATTTAGTGACCATTTTGTAAACTATTCAAAACTATTTTTATTCGAATTAGCCTATCAAACGATTTTATCAGCAAGTCTAAAATTCATATTTATAATAACAGATCATGTTTTAAGGAATTTCGAGTCAATTTATCTAGTTTACACCTTTTTACACTTATAAGCTAGTTTGACCAATTTTAACCAATCACCAACATACAAAAAATCATATCTAACCCTTGCACATCATTAGGCTATTCTACACATAAAAAAAGTACATATATGTTTAGACCATATGCCACCATACTAGGAGTTTAGGGCAGAAGGTTAACATACGTGTGATTCGTAAAAGTGACTTGCAACTACAACAACACGATCGAAGGTCGAAATTCATTATGATCTTGAAATGCATGAGACACACGAATATTAGACTTACATAGCCTAGTGAGGTAGTTATAACAAATGTAATGAATGTCCACAATTATGAATGGCATGAAGAACAAATACATAACATAGTTATAATACAATAGACATATCATCATACTTATTCCACAATTCACATGCTTTCATATTCACGTATACATTTCACATAATTATATTGTCATAACAAATTTCATAGGCACATATCATATTAGGTACCATTGGATACGCGGATTCACTGTACACCAAATCACATAACCGGAAAATGAACCGTAGCTCTTGAGCCATAGCTCCGGGACATATATCCCTTACACA
Organism: Hibiscus tridactylites; assembly: GCA_958450335.1. Lineage (NCBI taxonomy): Eukaryota > Viridiplantae > Streptophyta > Magnoliopsida > Malvales > Malvaceae > Hibiscus > Hibiscus tridactylites. Next base: position 53,109,758 of record OY288286.1, on the reverse strand, counting down.
TCCACCCTTATTTCTCTCACATATAGGTCGTAGCCTTGGACCGTAATCCTCCCTTACTTGGTGAGCTCAAATAACCCTATGGCATGCTAAGTGTATTCAATATCCATAAACACCAAAATTCACATAGTCCATAATTTTTATATCATATCATGTCGTGTTTCATATTTTTTTCACATTTTTCACATACATGTAACATATCATAGTCATATTCGAACATATCAAAAGAAAGGCAAGGCACTTACCAAATTTACCATTCAAATATAGTTGCTCTACGTGAGCACTTAATAAATGCAAACATAATCATAAATAATGCAACGGGACGGCACCGAGCCTATCCGTTGACACAACTGTACTCACCTCGACAATTCAAGGATTTTAAGGTTCTCGGATAACGACGTCTTTATTTTTTATTTTTTGAAAGATATGACCAGAGACGGAGCCAGGATTAAACGAGGAGGGGGGCAGACCGATTAATTTTGAAATAATAAGGTTCTAAAAAGTAATTAAATCATAAAAATTAAGAGAGTTTAGGTTTAATTTTATAAATTTTAAAATTGAAAGGTCTTAAAATTTAATTAAACCATAAAAAGAGGGGGTTCAAAGTTAAATTTTATTAATTTTAGAATACATGACTTTGAAAAATAATAAACCATGAAAATTTTGGGAGGGGCAAGGAAGAAAAAAAGACTTAATTGCAATGGTTTCAAAATTTGAAGGACCTAAAATATAATTAACCCATATATTTTGGGTGGGGCAATTGCCCCTCCCACCATAAACATAGATCCGTCCCTGGATATGACGATTATTCTTTATCAACTCATTGAGCTATTTTATTCAAATAAAAATTGATTAAAATCAACAAAATGATATCAAATCAATACGAAAATATCAAAATCGATATCAAAACTTTGATTAATCAAAAATTTGAACTTACCTCAACGATAATAGAAATTTGATATCGCTAACCCAAAAATTCGAGCTTACCAATCTTAATTCGAGCTTACCAACCCTATAATGAACCGTTTCTTTACTTCTCGTTTCACTTTCATCATCATTATCATCATCATTTTTTTTATTTCCATTTTCACACTCGTACCAATTTCCCCCTTCCCCTATATATATAATACAAGGTCCGGTCTTCTTATTGCTTCAAACTTGGAGCCGTGGCATACATGGCCACTTATTTACTCTCCTTACTTGCCACGTGAGTGGCAATTTGCCACCCAAATTTGATCTTGCCGCATGTCCCTAAGGTGGGGAATTCACGTTGAATTCCATCAATGTGAAGGAATCAACGTGGGTCCCCCACTCAACGTCCTTTTTAATAATAATAATAATAATAATAATACCCTTTATTGTTTCAAATTGGGTACAAGATTGAACAATTACGCCGTTCGAACACAACGATATAAAATATTCGATCACCAAAACTTAATTTCGACTAGACTAGTTTTTAGGGTGTGAAAACTCTCCCTTCTTTAGGAAAATTCGTCCCCAAATTTTCACTTTAGGCGAATAGATGAGGATACTCTTTCTGCATAATCTCTTCGGGTTCTCATGTTGCCTCTTCAACTGAATGACTTCGCCCTAAGGGTACAGATTTATTTCGAAGCCTCTTGGTCTCTCGTACGAGAATTCTAACAGGTTCTTACTTGTAAGTCAGATCGGACTAAATTTTTACAGACTCCGACTCGATCACATGGGAAGGTTCTTATCGATACTTCGGTAGCATAGGCACGTGAAAAACATTATGGATTCGACTAAACTTCTCGGGGAGAGCTAGTCGGTAGACAACATCTCCAACTTTTTCAATCACTTCAATTGGGCCTATGGAACGAGGACTTAATTTTCCCTTTTTATCAAAACGAAGGATCTTCTTCCACGGAGACACTTTAAGAAAAGCTTCCTCACCAATGCCATACTGAATGTCCCTTCTTTTCAAATCTGCGTAAGCTTTTTATCCATCAATTGCAGCTCTGAGTCGGTTATGAATGATGATTATCCTTTCTTCGATTTTCTAAAGTAAGTCAGGCCCTAACACCTTGACTTTACCAAATTTGGTCCAACAAAAAGGGGTTCTATGTTTTCTTCCATAAAGAGATTCATAAGGGGCCATTTTAATTGAAGCTTAGTAACTATCATTTTATGCAAACTTCACTAAGGTATGGATTTCTCTCACGTATTTCTTAAATTGATAACACATGCTCTTATCTTCCAGAATTTTTAAAGAAGGATTGAAATTGGTACAGAATACTTATACATACGAATTGAAGAAAATAAACATAATTAATTAATTCGAACCATATTTTAAATTAAATATTATTTTTGCCAACTATACTACAATAATAATTAAAATATTAAAAGTAAACCAAAAATTAAAAAGAAAAAGGCCTATTGAAAGCCGGAGTGAAATCCTAGGGCTTGGGGCCATTTTTTTGTTTTTTCCTAAAATATTATTCAAAAGCGGATTGAAATCCGCCCTTTATTTTAATTTTATTTTTCACTGTTTAAAGGCTGATTGAAATCCTAAGGGGTATTTTTTATTTCTTTTAATAACATTGTTTAAAAACAGACTGCTCTTTCTTAATGTACTGATTTCAACAGTAAAATACAATATTAAAGAAAATAATTTAATTTCAACCATATTTTTGGAATTAAAAAATTCCAAAACAATATTCTTGGAATTCCTCCAAATTTAAAATTTCATATGGTTGATTCAGGTAGTATTAATATTGTTCCAAAACTTAATTCATGTTGTATTAATATTGTTCCATCATTTTATTGTAAAAAAATGAACATATACTCAGGTTTTCATGAGTTAGGTTGGTGCCTTAAATATCAGATATTGATGGTTATCAACATACAGACATACATTCTTTTTAAGAAAGTTTGGCCAATAAACACCAGAAATCATTTAATTTTAATGTAACCTGGAAAATGAATTAAAAGTCACAATGTGGACCGATCTTCATTAGCTTCTGGTGTTACACATGAACATTTCAGATCCTTAACATACACGTTATGTCTTTATCCATCTAAATTAAACCTCTGGCTATGGAGTTTTTCTTTCACAGATTCAACCCACCAAACTTCAGCTTCTTCCTCATAGCTCCAGCACCACATCTGTCCAAAACAATATAAACATTATACATACATACATATTATATATGTAAATGTATGAGAAGTGGGAAGAGCCTTACATTCAGAGTCTGTAGTTATCCAATTTTCTCTTCTGCCGGAACAACGATTCAAGTCGTGTATAACAGTTGAATTCAATGAAACCACGTTACAGGCTTCGTCGTTTCTTGAGGAGGAAGAAGTCATCGAAATCCCAGAAATGGCAGAAGAAACAGTGGAGCTGCCCTCCGCATCCCATCTAAAACTAATCTTCGGAGACTCGCTGATACTGAGTCTTCCACCATCAACCTGGAAAACAAATTCCAAATCTTCTCATCAATACACGTAAAACTAGAGATTTAAATAGCGGTCTGCTACTGCAATAGAGTCATTATATAACGGTAACGGCACCCTCCAAAGTTGTTATAGTAGAAAATAGCGATATGCGAAGAATAACGTTTTGCAATGACGTAATAATATCGGTTATGTCCGCAACCACAATAAAATAATCGCAAGTGCAATTTAAAGGAGTAAAAGAAGAAAGACCCCAAGTCTTGTTTGTATGTATACCTTTTTGCTTAAGTTTCCCCCTCCATTGTCCGATTTGGTGGAAGCAGCAGCCCATCTCAACAAGTCCTTCATACGAGACATGGTTTTGGGCCATCTGTGTTTCTTCCCGTTGCTGGTAGTGCTACTACATTGATGACGACGGTCATGGGCGTTGGTCGACGATGATACCGCAACCTGAGCTTCACTCAGTGGCGACACTCTGCTCGAATCCGATTTGTGACTAACAACGACGGATCCCTTCATTATGGCCTGGGAATGGACCTTTGAAATATCTTTACCGCACACAAATATAATTGGCTTAAACTTCTTACTCTTTGATCTTCTTCTATTATACGGAACTAAATCTTCTTGATCTGAAAAAACAAACAAACAATTGAAACGTTATATGTTATATCCAGCCGTGTTGTTTTCGGAAAACTGGTTTTTCTTACCTTTACTGCTGGTGCAGGTGTAGTTTTGAACTCCTTGTTCAGCTGCCTTAAAGAGCCACTGGAAAATCTGGTATGAATTCACGATGAGGGAGTTATATATATATATATAAGCTTTCGAGGACAATGCAACACGATTGTGTTATCTGATTCTGAGTTCAAATCTCACCTGCATTATTTTTTTTTTGGATTTGCTTGGGGTGGAAAACTGGTAACTTTATATAGTATTTGAACCGAGTGAAGGACAGCAAGATCTTGGTCAAAACTCAAAGCAGACAGCTTTCAGAGATCTATCTGGCTCTGTCTGTTGTTGTTAAAGATTCTTTGTTATAGGAGGCACTTGCGGAGATGGAGACAAAGAAATTTAAGGCTTTTGGGGGGCTTAAGGAAGCTGCTGAGAGACAGACAACCGAGCAGATAGTGGGGAAGTGTTGGCTACTTAAGTTAAGGTTTCAGAGTAACATGGGGGATTATTTATACAAGTTGGTTCATGCGTTGGAGCCGGGGAGATTTGGTTTTAAGGGCATTTGTCACATCACGTTAGATGGTTAGATTGTATGGTTATTTTAGTCTTTATATTTTTAAAATATTTTAACTCTCAGTATTTTATTTTGAGTCAAAATAAATTTTTTGTAAGAAAAAGTTGTTAATCAACTCATGATAAATGGCTTGAAATTATCTAACAGAATAACATGTCATATACAATTTTTTTTTTTACTCTTGTGCTATTTTGTCAAGTCAACATATTTATCTATATGATATTGTTATGTCAGCGTACGTTTTCATGTAAGTTTGTCATGTCATTTTTTTTTAATAAATAGGCCAGCTAATCTTTATTAAATAAAGCCCTCAAAAAGACAACACGTGTAACAAAACACAGTCTGAAAACATTGAAAAGAAAACTCAACATGCATAATGAAATGGCATGAAAAATGTGAAAAGGAAACCCAAAAGAAAATCGTGAAAAAGAAACCAAAAAGAGAAGAACGATTAGGCCAACCATCCTTCGTCGGAACCACGCTGAGGGAGGCCATCAGAATCTTGCAAATGAGCGGCGACGAAGACTCAAAGAGTGATATAAGACCACCGATACAAATCCTTGAGACAAAACGAAAAAACAAAACGGTTATGATGAACCCATCCACTATCTGTCTTCTTCCACCAAAACGACAATCTACGGCGGGGCCTTCTCCACCCAAAGTCGATCTTCAGATAAATTACGGCGGAGGTGGGCTAATGCATGGGCCACCTAATTAGCTATACGCGGTGAGAAACGGTAAGCATAGTCTACAAATCGTGTTGAAATCCCCTTCACTTCCCCTATTATAGTACTAATTTTCGATCTGTCTTGAACCGGCGAGGTGATCTTTGAAACAACGGAACGACTATCGCTTTCGATCACAACTCTTGAAAAGCCCAAATTACAGGCAAACCGGAGGCCGTGCGCTACCGATTGAGCTTCAGCAGCAAAGGGGGAGGCAACATGGTAAATCCTCGAACTCATAGCCCCTAACAAAAAGCCCACTGAATCTCGAATAGACACTCCCACATCAGTCGTATTGTTTCTAACACCAAAACTTGCATCGCAGTTTACCTTTACCTCTAAAGGATTTGGGGGCATCCAACGAGCATTATGATTTGGATTCGAAGATTGAAGCCTGGATGAGACAAGTTGAAGGTCCAACCAGTAGCTATGTGTAAAGGTAACTACGCTTTCTGGGCTTTTACTATCACCCTCAAAAATAAACTTGTTCCTTGTAATCCAGAGAGACCAAATACAAATTATAATTAGTTTCATGTTTCGTTTACCATGTTGCTGCAAAACATTGGATAACCATTGTGCAATATATGTATTCTGATCAATAGAACCACACTGAATTCCCAGCAAAGCCCAAACACGTTCCGCAAATGTACAATTGCGAATTACATGGGCATCATCCTCAGGCTCCTGCATACACCGGGAACATATCGAATTATTAGCCGCCCTCCTAATACATAGGTTGCGTTTTGTGGCACATAGTTCTTAATGAACTTCCAGCATTGGATGTTCATTTTTGTAAGACAACCATACTGCCATATTTGTTTTAGCAGTATACTCGCATTAGGATTAGATGAGTGATCCGAAAGCAGAAGTCTATACTCACTCCGTACAGAGTAGATCCAGTATGTTCCCCACACCAAATGATCGAATCTGTAACTGAGGTAGAAAACAAAGGAATACACAGAATATCTTTAGCATCCATAGGATTAAAAATGCTTCGAATAAAATTTTCTTTCCAAGACATTGTATCTAAATTGATCCATTCATACACATAATGCACACTAGGTGTATAAGGAGATTGTACTTTCCGAGGAATGTTGTTTGGTAGCCAAAAATCAGTCTAGATTTTAATTGTTCTCTCGTCACCAACCTTGAATCACAGCCCTTTCTCCAACAAACCCCTTGCACACCATATACACTTCCACGTATATGAGGGGTTTGGTCCAAGATTCGACTTAAGGAAAGTTGATGATGGGTGATATTTGGCTCTAAACAGATGTGCTATAAGGGACATAGGATTGGTAATCAAACGCCATCATTTCTTGACCAATAAAGCCACATTAAACTTGCTCATATCTCGGAAGCCCATCCCACCATCATCCTTGAGGAAACATAGCTCAAACCAAGAGCACCAATGGATCCCTCGTTTGTCCTTCGAGCTCTGCCACCAAAATCGTGCCAATATTAAATCTATTCTGCTACAAAAAGTCCTAGGGAGAAGAAAATAGCTCATAGTGTATGTAGGAATTGCTTGAAGAATAGACTTAATAAAAACTTCCTTGCCCCCTTGCGATAGAACCCGTGAACTCCAAGAATTAATACATGCTATTAATCTATCCCGTAGAGCCAGAAAAACCTTCTTCTTATTTCTTCCAATAACAGTCGGCAAGCCAAGATACTTCTCAGGGTAGATAGCATTTTTGATTCTCAAGATGTGGCACACGTCATGTTTATTCTCATCTATCACATTTGCGCTGAAGAAGATTCTCGATTTCTCATAATTAATACATTGCCCCGAACTACTTTCGTAAAGTATAAAAATATCCCTTAAAATAGATGCACACCTAACCGAAGTCTCACCAAAAATAATACTATCGTCGGCAAAGAACAAGTGTGAGACAGAAGGAGCTCCTCTTGCTATTTTAATCTCAATATCCGAAGGGTGTTTTCTAAGAAGGGAGGAGAGACCCTCACCACAAATAAGGAAGAGGTAAGGGCTAATCAGATCACCTTGTCTCAGCCCTCTCGTAGGATGGAAGACTTCACCAACCTTACCATTCAGAATCACAGAATAAGAGATAGAAGATATACATTCAAGCAGAAGTGAAACCCAAACCTCATCAAATCCCATTTTAATCATCATATTCTGTAAAAACTGCCATTCAACACGATCATACGCCTTACACATATCCAGTTTCGCAGCAAAATATCCATTCTTACCTCCCCTCCTTGTGCGGATAGAGTGCAATATTTCGTAGGCCGCCAAAACATTATCAGTAATAAGGCGCCCTGAAACAAATGCGCTCTGAGATTCATCAATGCAATAAGGAAGAATATTTTTTAGTCTATTTGCCAGCACTTTTGAAACAATCTTAAATAAAACATTGCAGAGACTATGGGTCGAAAGTGCGACATACCAGTTGGGTTATCAATCTTTGGAACGAGAACAATTTTAATGTGATTAATAGCAGACATCGGAAATTCACGTTTCAAAACCGATAGGCAAAAATTTGAGGTGTCCTGCCCGACAATGTGCCAAAACCTCTGATAAAATAGCGCCCCTAACCCATCTTCACCTGCAGCTTTTAGAGGATTCATAGTTTTAACCGCAGCCCAAATTTCCTCCAAAGTGTAATCCTTTGAAAGAATCTGATTCATCGTAACAGTGACACAGGGGTTAACCTCTTCTAGAATTCGAGAACAATCCCCCACGCCATTTGAGGAGAACAAATCACTAAAATAACTTGTGGCCACATAATGCATTTCATCTTCCTCAAAGCAAATTTCGCCATCCGCATTCTCCAAAGATTGAACTTTATTTCTCCATTTACGTTAAGAGGCACATCTGTGAAAAAATACGTATTCCTATCGCCATGCTTTAACCAATTAGACCGGGCGTGTTGCTCCTAATAAAGCTCTTCCTTGTCCACCTCTAAATTCATGGCCAGTTTGGTTTCAACAATCTCACCCAACACATCATCCGATGGAACTAGCTCATTTAAGCTTTCAAGTTTCAGCTTAAGGTCTACAATCGTTAGACCTTTATCCCTCCTTACACGTTTAAACCACCGATCAAGACCAACTTTGACAAACTGTAACCGTTCAAGGAATTTTCCCGTAGATGATAACCATAAATGTTGAACCTCTGATTCACATGACTCTTCCAACAACCACGCAGCTTCAAAACGGAAATGCAAGGTACGCTCATGAGACGCGCTTCCAAAACAAGTATTGAGCAGAACTGGACAGTGATCAGAAAATGAGTGCGATAAGTGTACAAGTTGAAAATCCGAGAACATTTCCCACCAAGCAAGATTAGCAACTCCTCTGTCCAACCTCTCTCTAATGTTGGTAGCCGAGAACCTCCCCTTCTCCTATGTAAACCAAGAACCCGTGTACCCTAAGTCACCAAGGCCACAATCACTTAATGCAGAACGAAAATTTTCCATTTGGTGTTTGAGTTCTACTGCCTCGTCGCGCTTACCGGAGTCTGAAACTTGTGTGATGCCCCCGTGTCGACTAAGGCCACTTTGTCTTGTCCATTTATCGTGACCCCTTTGGAGTGGAGTAAAGCATGCGCCTCCCCTGCTTGACTCACTCATTGTCCCCTTAATCGTATTCAGCAGCTGCCCCCGCCCCTACTATCAAAGCACCTCCTCCTCCGACTGCACTGCATGTTGGGGGTATCTTGGGAGGTGCGGCTTCGAACAGAACATCGACCGATTTTGCCCCCTTGTTTTTCAGACGATAATATGATCTCATTAAAATCACCGATAACCACCCAAGAAGTTTGTGGCATGTCATTGAGGGTTCTAAGCAAATCACACGACTCCCCCCGATGTTGTTCCTCCGGGTGTCCATAAAAACCAGTACATCGCCACTGGTTGCCATCGGAATCATCATTAATCAGCACATCAATATGTCTACTACAGTAAGAGCGGAGAGATATAGCGCAAGAGTTCTTCCACCCTATCGATAGACCCCCACTTCGCCCGGCTGCACTTACATCAATGCCATTGGGGAACCCACACTTCCTTCTAATTACAACCATCTTCGAGTCTTGAACTTTAGTTTCAATAAGAAAAAATAAAACATGATTCTCATCTCTAATGCAGAAGAAGAAGAGACCTGAGTCCTAAACCCTGAACGTTCTAGCTTATAAGTTTCATGATGACCGGCAGACCTGAGTCGACAGGTCGGTCGATGTAGAAGAAGAGACACCATTAGAATCAACTAACGCAGAAACACTTGGCGTAAAGCTTAAGACGCGAAGACGTTTAGCACTGTCCATAGTCTCTAATGGACAATTTTCATATGCCAGAAACATTAGAGTATCCATTACAGGATTTAACCCGCCCACAAGAGGGTCTAGAATAGGCCTTTGGATCAAGGGGCCCAAATAAGACCCAACTGGCCTAGAAGAAAAAATATCCCCTTGTTTAGCAATCAACAAATCACTTCATGGATTACATGTTACTTTAGATGCGTCTGCACTTATGTTCTCCTTATCGGAAACTCCTGGATTGATGCGTGGATGAGCTGTGATCGCACTTTCCTCACGCAGCCACCTACTTTCCGATTGTTGACGCCGGCGGGGAGGCGCCCGTAAAGAAATATCCTAACCAAAAAACTAACTCAGACGACTCCTTGGTAGCCCGTAGTGGACAAAAACTTTCACCATGTCTCAGCAAGCCACATATGAAGCAAAAGAGAGTCAAACGCTCATATTCGAATCGGACATAATGGTCCATGCCATTCAAGAGTCGAAGTTTTTTTCGGCGCTTCAATGGAATGCGAATATCCATCCTTACACGAATCCGCATAATACCTTTGTACCCAAGGGAAATGACCAGTGAATCATATTCGAAAAATGAGCCCAAAAAATTACCAATCGAAGAGGTCACACGTTCCGAGACAAAACCATGCGGAACATTATGAATCAAAACCCAGAAATTCATCAAATTGAGAGGAACCAAAGAAGGATCCTCACCTGGACATAACCTATGCAGAACAAGCAAATGGGAATGAAAATTCCACGGTCCTCCAGCCTCTATCCTGTCTGCGTCCACAGTCGTATACAACCGGAAGAGAAAACGGCCATCCTCTAAATCTGAGATCGAGATGCCCCCCACTAGATGCCAGAGATTCGCTAATGTTGAGCGCATAGAAATAAAATGGATCACACTATTCGTTAAGAACGATCCCACAAAACAAAAGACATATGATGGCGGTAGATCTTGGCAGTCCTGATCAAGAGACAAGATTTCCTCCTCCCCCGAATCCAAAGCCAACCACGCCAAGTCATCCTCCACATCTGCCATGACCAAGGAAACCAGACAAAGATCCAAAAGGAGACCAAACCAGAGATCCAAATGAAGAAAAGATGAGCGTGCTACAGAGAGCAGAAGATCAACTAAACCGAAAAAGAACAGCGTGCCACAAAGAGCAAATAACAGCATGCCAAAAAGAGCAGAGAAACAGTTATTTATCATTAGTTGACTAATAGTTTTCATCCACGAATGAATTATTTTGACCCAAAATGAAACGTTGAGGCTTGATGGTTAATATGCTTCAAAACAATACTCTCTTGGTCAAAATTTTCTTGTAGCATGTTAACTTTTTCGGACTTTGAAGAAAAAAATTATATAGGGTGGTGATATAAAATAATTTAAATGACAAGTTTACCCTTGAAATTTTTTTTAATTTTTTTAAAATTAAAAAGAGAACAAAAAAATAAATGTGCCTTCAAAAGGTTAGTTATTGAGTTTTTTAAAATGACAATTTAAGTGACACAATTTTAAAACATAAAAAATGATAATTTTATCGGGAGAAAGTAACTAGCAGAGACTAAAGTTTCTATCTAGTTAAATGTTATGGGGGTATTTTTAGGATAAAAATTTTCTGCCCTTTTTCGGTGTTCTTATTTATGCTCTAATACTAAAAAACACTATAAAATTAAATTTCAAGCCCTAACTCTAAATTTTAAATCCTGCACCCTATACCCTAAAAAATACACCCTACTCCAAATTTCCTAAACACTAACCATAAATATTAACCTAAAACTCTAAACCTTAAACCTAATTTTGAGCATGAGGCATAAATAGGGCAACGAAAAGGGGGTAAAAATCTCTTGCCCCTAACCATGCCTCATTTTATGCTCATGCCTAAAAATACTTAAAAATTAAATCTTGCCCTATAACCCTAATTTTCATATCCTAAACTTCAAACCCCAAACCCTAAAAAATACATCCTACCCCTAATTCCCTACACCCTAATCATAAGCTCAAACCTTAAACCCCAAACCCTAAACCTAAACCCACTATTTTAAAGTGGGGGCACAAATGGGGGCATACTTTAGGGGCAGATGATTTCCATCCACGAAAAGGGTAGATAATTTTCATCCGTATTTTTTTGGACAGTTCTCGAAGAAAAGTAGTAGTATTAATTAAGAACCAGAATGTGGTTTGCACAGTGTTGGCAAATGTGTTTGCCATACAGTTGTAGGAACAGAGTTCATCGATCTTGGGTGGTCCCAAAGTCCCCAATGGCCTTTGAAGTTGATTAGCAAATAGCACTGCCGCATATAAGCTTTAGAGTAAGCATTGATCGAGGCTTAGTATATCATTGCTGAAAATCTCAAATTTGATCATTTGGGATCGACTTAGATCCATCGCCAATAATGTCATTTGACAGCAAAACTACCACTGTCAAAAACTATTCGATTCAAATTCAGATGTGAGTGTCAAATACGAATATATATATTTAACGTGAATTCATTCAAAATCTAAACATGTCGATGAATGATGATTCTAAGTACAATAGCCTGTTATATATTTTAGGAATTTAAATGCAGGAGCGGTATGAGAAGCGTTAATGGCAATGGGGGCAAAGACAATGACTGTTTTTGTCTCACATGACAAATAGTAAAGACACGATGCCAGTGTTAAGTATGATAATAATAACAATGTGGTACTAACAAATTCTTGAGGCTAATCTTTGCGGTGTTTAAGGATGTGTCTCAAGCTTTCTCACCTTTCCTTCTCACAGATTTGGATGGAAACTTTTAGAAATCAGGCGATTCGACGTGTCACCGTACTGTCCATAGCGTAAAAGGTGGCCATGGATTCATCCACTAGAATAATGTAGAATATGTTTGCATGGGGATTATGAGGTGGAATGTCTGGCCACGTTCGTTTTAAAGTCATAACAAAATTAAAACTATTTTCTCCAAGTGTTGGAAACTAGCAAGAAACATCCATGGCTTACTGTCCGGACTGCACCGTTTTAGCATTTAACTTCGGGTCGTTTCCGTTCAAGTTTGACGGCAAACCACTGCTTTACAGGAACCGTATTATCGGGGAAGACACCGTCGTCGGGAAATCGGTTTTGTTAGTGAGTGTTGCCTACTAAAGATGTTCTTGCATAACAAAAAAATAAAAATAGAAGATGATCTGAAAGGTCTTGGAGTTTCCTTGTTATAGAATTACAAAAAAAAAAAGAGAGTGTAAAATTACAAGGCAACAAGAAGTGAAATTAGTTTGTAAAGTGGAATGGTTGGAGGCTGGAGGAGGCATATTACAGATAATGTCAGGGTATATATTCTTGTTGTTATGGGAATATGTTTTTGGTCGGGAGATGGGGCGGATATTACAATATTTTAGACTATCTCAGCATGTAGATTCTAAAAACTGCTCTTAAAATGCATTAGTTTATTTATGGTGTTTTCAACACATTGGAGAATAAATAAACTATTTGCCATGATTTCTGGGCATTATAAGGCAGACAGAGAATAGATTCTTGCAATCCAACTCTTCAAGTACTAGACCTCATTAGTTATAGGTTTAATAATAAACATATTACTTTTTTCTTTTAAAAGTAACAATGGAGCCACTCAATTATCGGCTTAAGAACAAATAAGTCAATTATTTTTTAACAATAACAATTCAATAATTCAATTATAGGTTTAAAAACAAACAACTTGCTCAATTAAAATTTGTAACAAACAAGTCAGTATATAGTATATATCATTAAAAATAAAACAAAAACTTAGTGTAATCACAATTTTAGCCCCTTATTTTATTTTATATTCTGAAAAGCAATGGCGTGGTATATTTCCATTTTAAATGATTTTTTAGAGGATTCTTTTTTTTAAAGTAAGTGTTTTAGAAATAAAAGATTCAAAATTACCCTTATTTTATTTTCTCAGCACTTTTATTAATTGAGTTGACATCATTCAACACATTATATCCAAAAACTTCAGACATAGAATAGAATCGATACAAGGTAAAAATAATAGTAACGTTAACAGTTAAGAAAAGTCAAATTTTCCAACTATTAAACGTAGCTTCTTATGAAATAAGAGGCGGAGAGTATGAATGAAATGAAAAATAAGAAACAAAAATGGTAAACCCATTCTTTAATCTTTATCTCATACTATATTGTATGCACATATAGACACGCTATTTTCAACAAAATCAGGAATGGTAAACCAGTCGGAAAGATCAATAAATGTTGTCTCTCAGCCTGGTTTACTACGATGACCCGAATTTACTCTGTTACAAAAGAATAAACAAATGAAATATACTTATCAACAAATGCTGAAAATTGAGGGATTTTTGGCTATCAATCATCAAACTCTACTTATGCACACAGGTGTACCTAATAACAAAATAGGAATGATGAGTCGTACCCTAACCATAGGGCCCTGTCTGTTTCGCCTGTTTATTAGCTCCCTTTGGCTTAATCGACATAGATATGGATCGCAGCCTGTTTGTTATCTCGGTAAATGATGGCCTAGAGTCAGGATCAGGAGACCAGCACTGTTCCATTAGCTTCCTCCAATCAGGATGGCAACATTCTGGAATAGGTGGTCGAAGAGTGTTCTTCAGGATCCCTCCTGCAATCATAATTCAGTAATCAACCGGATCCATACTTGGATAAAAAGCACAAGGTTTTTGTTTAGCTTACAGACAGATGGCGAAAAACTGGAGAGAGGAGATAGATGGTTGAGTGTATGCACTTTATGATGTGGCTTTGATTTATACATGAGTTGTTCAGGATGTTGTTTTATACTATTACAGAGCAAAAACAAATGAGAAAATGTTGTCTTGTACACTACAACTCAGCATAAACTCTTTGTGATCTTCAACAAAACAACATTTGATTGATCATCAATTTCATCGTTATTGACTCGTGAGTAAAATTCCAGAGAAGTCTTCTGAAAGCAAGTATATTAGTTTCTTCTAGCCTCTTTGTCTTGGTTTTTGGAGCTTTCTAAATTTTTTACTTCCCATAAATAAAAGAAAAGGAATCATATATAGAAAAGAAGAGGGAAAATCACATGCAAATCCTCATACTCCAAAGAAAATATCGATGCACCAGTTTAGAAAACCTATGCCCTATTGCCCTCCACAGTGGAACTAATATCATGCCATAACATCTCAATCACTTTTCCATCCACAATCAGGGCTATTAGCATATTGGTAAATCAAAATCTTACCAATGATAGCACCGCAATGCATATCGGCATATGGCTCCTCTCCGGTCAAGATTTCCCACATTGAAATTCCAAATGAGAACACATCAACCTGTCAAATTAAATATCATAAATTTTGGCTTTAACGTCTACTCATTCTTCCCTTCACAGTGGACACATACTAGAATATGGCTTTACTGACCTTTTCAGAAACCTTGGTGCTGCAACCATTTAGCAGTTCTGGCGCCATCCATGGCAGGGTTCCTCGCACACCTCCAGAAACTAGAGTATTGCGCTTGATTCTTGATAATCCAAAATCTCCAATCTGCAGAAACAACACATGGTAGCCGTGTTTCAACTGAAGAGCCAATGAAAACCTTTCAGCAAAATAAGCCTTCCTAGTTCCTAACATGATAAGTTACAACATATAGACTAGTTATGAGGAGACCATGAAGGTTTAAGGTTATTCTATATTTCTATTTTCTATACATATGATCACCAATCGTCTTGGGCCAAAAGTAATTTCGGAGTTAGCCAAAATAATTTCTGATCACCAATCACCTTGCATATGGGTCGTTGTGGGTCCCTTAGATTGACAAGCAAATTGTCACATTTCAGATCAAAATGAACAATGTTTTTGGAATGCAAGTATTCCATGCCAAAAGCTGCACCCATGGCAATTATGAGCCTTTTGTGAAGATCAAGTGATCTGCATGAGAATTCCAAAAAAGTCAGTAAGTGCATTATTAATGAGTGAAGGATTATAAAATTGAGAGGCTGAACCTATATTACCTTTCCTTCTTGATTAGGACATTCCTTAGCGACCCATTTACCATATATTCAGTTACAGTTGCTAAAGTTCCTCCACTTCCATCTGGTACTACTCCATAAAATGCGACCACATTTGGATGATGCAGATTTGAGAGGATCTGTGCTTCACTCCAGAAGTCTTGGATCTGGTACAGCCAAACATTCATCAGCTTCGGGCAGGCAAATAACTCAAACTGCTATGAAGAACATTACTGCAAAATTGGTTGAAGGATCTTACAACTACAAAATGCCCAGAGGAATCAAATCTCTCTGTATATTTTCAGTTGTTTCTTTCACATTTAAGTCAGTTGCCCTAATACTGCTCAATCAACCCCAAATCCCACCCTGAAGGATAAAAAGAAGAAGCCATCTTCTACTTTCCTCCAAAGGCTATTTAAAATTTGAAGCAGTGATGAAAAAATACAGGCCGCTAATCTTTCTTGATAAAAACGTGTGATTAGCAAAACAGTTTAAATATCATAGCTAATCATTCTAGTGATAAATATCATAGCTGCTAAAAACAACTTTAACTCAAGAACTGATAAGCTTATGAAAATGACAAAAGCATATTATGAATCTCCAATTGCAAAAAGAACAGAATACTTCGACAGAATTCAAGAAAAGAAGGCTGGACCAATAGGAAGAAGAGCAAGGTTACGCCCTCATGAATTTGACTTCCATGACATAATAAAATTACTAATATTTTCCAGCCCCTTTATTATGATTTTTGGCTGAAACCCAGAATGCAAGTTCACTACCAAACTATCTAACCAGCAAACTATATTCCATCTTTCCTCTAATAGAATTTCCGACAGCCAAAATTTGTAGAACAGAATTGAAACACAACAAAATTGCTTCAAGATGAATTGATATCCTCAAATATGAACCCTAAATCATTACGAAGCTTCTTATGAGATTTAATATTAGCTCTCCTACTTTTAATATCACTGGAAAGACAAAGGGAAAAAAGAAAGAAATATATCTCTGGAGACCAACCTGTCGGTCTTGTTCTGATGATCTCCCAGAAAAGCAACTCTTTTTTATTCTCTTTATAGCAACATCTGTTCCCCGCCATTTTCCATGGTAAACAGTACCATATGTACCAGATCCTAGCTCCCTCAGATCTTCTAGATCAGCACCTTTTATAATCTGTCCACCAGAATCAGAAAAGTTTAAATTTCCTTCAGAAGCTAATTTTACAAGCAAGGAGTAAAGCCAAACGGGGGAGGGACTAACAAGGGCACATAATTTGTCCAAAAGTTTTTGGTTACAGGAGAAAACATGTGCAGAAGTTGACATAAAATTATATCTTCTAACTAAACCACTATTCTGGTTACCATACAAAAAGTAGATTGATAGCAATGTTGTTCACTTTAAATGAAAAGAAAAACAGAGGAAAGCTATCATGGCAAGGAGATGGAGAAAAGAAAAGAAAAAAAGAGGACAAAATCTGTAAAGAAGATCGAATTACAAACTTATGCATAAGTTACTTTGCATGTTATCCATGTTGAAAATCGTGAGGATACTAAAATTATATACATAGTTGGAATTTCAATGCAGATTAACAAAACAGGTATAAAACAGTTCAGTACGGAACCTGCAAGCCATAGATGCTGGCTTCCATTTCAGCTATCTTGGCATCACTGAAGAGATCGTCCTTGTCTTGATCACCAGCTGCAGCATCCTATGGACAAAACCATTAAGCTACCTAAGTTAACTAGCATCTAAACAAGTTAGTTGTACATGACCTTTAGCTCGCTTACCTCAGACTCAGGTTCTGGAATGATATCCACCAAATCTGTAGCAATATGATATACAGTATCATTGCCAGTCACATCCACAGGAGGGGCAATTGCAGATGAAACTTCAATCCCAGAAGGCACAGTTGTAATCCCATCATCCAAAATAACTAAGGGGTCTGGCTGGATTGGATATCGGTTCATGCTTGAGGTTTCTGTCTGAGCAACTGTAAACTCTTCCACAATTGAATTTCCATGCACAGATCCTGTGGCGGCCATCTTCACAGCATTCTGATTGGGATAATTAAGGTCGTCATCAATGAGAGAAGCCTCTCTCCTAGAAGCTGCATCCTTTGCTGGATTCTGTAACATAGAATGAAGGTCATTCTTGTGCAAGTTTGAGCACAGACCAGAGTCAACAAGAACTGCAGATAGGTGCAAATTGGTTGAGCTCATCAGCATATCTTCTTCAGATATATCCTTTTGACTAGCAACGCACTGCAATTGCTGTGGTTCAAGCAACATTGGGACATTCAATGTCACGGAGATAAGATCATCCACTGAACTCTCACCTCTTAAGTTTTCCACGGTCTTTGGAATTATGCATGTGGCTCCAAGGTTGTCGGTGCATGAAGTAATGCTCCCTTGTCCGGCAGTTACTTCCCCACTGAAATCACAACATTCCATTACATCATATGTGGTTTTGTTCAAGGTCTGTGGATGCTTTATGTTGTTCATTATATCCAAGGATGAAGGCCGGGAGACTTGTGAATCTTCTTTCCAAGTATCAATAGCAACACCAAAAGTTCGGTTGGACTCTGCATTAGACCATTTGTTGTCGTATACCATATTGCTGTCAGGGGATCTCCACTCATAAATCTTTCCACCCTGATGCAAAACTGGATCAACTTTACCAGACCTGTTACTGGCATCCAAACTTGTAGCATATTCATCATAATTATTAGGTGTCATGAAAATGGATTTACTCGAATTAATTTTAGATGTTTCGAGCTTGTCATTACTATCACTAGCACCCTTATGAATAGTTTTATTCCTGCATGAAGCTTCAGGATTTGGAGAAAATACCAGCATATCCATTGTTGACTCAGATGTAGGATCACTATCTAACAAATCATATTGTGCCCTGGACTTCTGTAGACCAATATTATCTTGTTGTTGCATCAACCTTTCCTGCACTAAATTTGAAGGTGATCGAGTAGTTGCAAAATTTAAAGGGGGAGATGGGCTAGTTCCTTCTTGTGAACAGTAATCGGACATTCCTACAAGCTCCAGCAGCTTTGAATCTGAAAATGCATGTGTCATGCCTGGGTGAGAGTCCATGTGATCAACAGGTGCTGACAACAGGCTCAATGGGTCAGCAGCAAATGAGATAGGCCTCTCACAGTCATGTGACACACCATAAAAATCACTATTATTTTTACTTAAAACTGAAAGACACACAGAAAGTTTACTGGGATCGGGGTTTTGTAATTGCCCTTTATGTGCTTGGTAGGCTTGACTGGCATCAAACTTTACATAAGGGTGATTATAATTCATCAAAGCAGGTGGAACCTGTTGAACTTTCTTATAGTTAGGATTTTTTATGCCACAGTTCTCAGGATTTAAGTGAGCTGTAATGAAGGAACTGTTGCCTCCATTGCTGGAGTTACCACCAACTGCTTGTGCACAAATACTCTTGGAATCTCCATGCTGGAAAGGTTGTGGAGAAATAGGCGGAGATGCAAGTGGGGATCTGGTTGTATATCGGGAATCGTGGAGAACTTGAGATGGATGCAAGGCATTAAGACAACCTATAGTGTCCAAAGGGAGCATTGAAGTTGGACAGCGTTTTCGAAAACTAGGGTTATGATCCAAACCAGGTCCTAGTTGACTTCCTTCGGAACACTGCCCGCCAGAATTTTTCTTGGGATTATGATCTACTACCCCATTGACAGCTGCCATGTAATGGTAATCAGGATTGCTCTGCTGAATGGTGCTAGCCTCAAGGGAAGAAGCACTTTCAGACTCCCCCAAGGGAATCAAAAATATCCTCAGCCTTTGAGAACCCACAAGCTTTTCAAGCCCGTTATATTCCTCTATCATATTCTGAAGGTCTTCATCAGAAGAAACAGATATAAGGGCATCAAGATCCTCACCTGGAAGTTGATACTTGATTACATGAGGTTGGCTGAAAACCTCTAACGTTTTCCTCACAAGCTCATCCCAAGAAAGACATTTCTGAAAGGTAATAATCCGTGTTTCTCCCCCAACATACCTGAGTTTTCCATCACTAGGCCTGGGCAATATTTTTCCACCAAAGCTACAGAGAAGTTTCATTTTCCCAGATTGAGATCCATCAGAAGCTCCCTGCCCACTTAAGTTGCTGGAACTAGGAAAGTCACATACGTATGCAGGTGTGGTAGCTGGTGCAAAAACATTCAGATGGCTCCTATCGCTGTTCAATTCACCAAAAGCCTTCCTTTCCACTTGTCCCATATCACCATCTTCCTTCTGGTATTTACTTAATTTTTCAACACAAGATCTGTTTTCACTCCCTCGACAAGACCCTTGCACAGAAGCAACATCAGAAATATCAGAAACGCACTCAGAATCCATTCTTTTCAACCCAAGAATTTGGGCTAGGTCCTCATACACCAGCTGTTGGTTCTGGTTCTGATTGATCCCAACTCTCTTCTCATATATCTGAGCTGCGTTAGGTATAGCAGGAATCCCTCTTGTGCCAACACACTCCTTAAGAAAGTCCATGGCGAATTCCTCACCTGTCTGTACAGAGATATTATTATTATTTACATTCTTTCTTGCACAGGGAAAAACAGATGCATAATCTTGCCGAATCAATTGATCAGATGACATAGGCGCCTCCCTGATCATGTTCCACAAACTAGCTCCTGCGTCTATTTACTTGAATAAACAATGTCTTAGTTCCTTGAGCCACACTTTTCCACTTCAACCCACCAATTGATAATTCATAATCAATCTATTCTCATATCAACTAACGTTCACAACCTCTTGGTCAAAATCTAGTATCCCCCTATGCATACAAAGGCTACCTCAATCAAATCCAACACTTATTTATGCAACACTACTTCCAGTTTTACAAAAATTAGGTACAATCTATTCACAAGATATTAGCATCTCTCGATCCAAAGCCAAAATTTAGCTACAATTCTAAGCATACAAATGCCTCTCTCTTCTACAGATTCCAGAATCAATCAGATCACCTTAGATCCAAACGAAGAAAATGCAAACCAATCTAAAAAGAAAACCAAAAGAATCAAATCTTATTTCTCATGATCGTCGCTCGGGATTATGAATACCGAAACCTAAAAGAAAAACAAAAATATAAAAAATACATAATCAGCAAAGTTTCAACCGAAATTCAGTGGCATGTCGATCAAAATTTTAAAACTAAAACGGCATTAGACAAAATTGAGGGTGGAAACAGTACCTGAACATTGATCTGCTTTATAAAATCCATGCGTTTGAATCCGTGAGCTGACAATCTCTTTAGATTGGATCGAGAGAGGCAAACATTAACGAAAAGGAAAGGAAAGAAAAACGAAAGCAGAAAAAAAAGAGAAAATGAAGAAACAGAAATTGATAAAGGCGAGAAATTGGAAATGGTGGAGAAGAGAACGAGCGAGGCTTACGGCTGCAGCTGGTGAGAATCTCGAGCCTGCGAGAGCTGACATTGCCGAGAATTAAGCTTCGCGTTAAAATTATTATAAAACAAATTCTAATTGGTTAAAATATTGTTTTCTTTTTAACCTTTTGCGGTTTTAAGTAACTGTAACGGTTTTTTTCTATAATAAAATAAAATATATACTATTATATTATTGTTTATATCCTACGTGGAGTTATGGTATTCGGGTTTGGGAAAGTTTGCTTTCCTTTCCCTTTCAGTTGTTCGCCCTCCCAAATTTTTTGAAATTTCTTCCGTAAAGTTATATTTTTAAATATTCACTTTAGAACATGCTTTTTGATAGGTTTGGACTTTGGACCGTTTGATTACTTTGGTATAATATAGACTCTCTATCTATTAAAATTGTAACCTATTAATACACTTCAAATTTTTATTATTTAATATTTATTATTCATAATAATTTGAAAAAATATATTTTAAAAAATTTAAATTAAATAATTTTATAAATTTTAATTATTTAAAATGATTATGATCAAAGTAAAGTTTGACCATTAAAAATCAATAAGTGACATTTAATAAGACGCATGACGCATTAATTAATTTTTTTTTTGAATTTGAATTATATTCAACAGCGAAAGGAATACAAAAGACGCATACCTTTTACAATAAAAATATAGTGCAGAACAAAACAACAAAAATATAAAGGTGTGAAAAACGTTGAACATACCAAACCTAACACTGTCAGAAGAAATCTTCTGAAATAAAAATCTAAAAAAAAATATTTTGCCTTGAGTGCTCTTTGAATATAGCAAAAATTCTTCCGCTACTTGATCTTGGCATGCCGGCACAACCACCAAAAGAAATCATAACATGTATAGAACGACATCTTCCGTTGAAAAGCGCTCGTTGATACTCGTCACTCGAACGCGTAACTGTCAAAAGACATACTACTGTCATGAAGATAGATAAGAACTGCTAAAAAGCAGACAAAATAAGTGCTACCAAGCAGACAAAAGAACTGTCATAAAAGTAGATTTGAATAAAGATCTGACAAAGTAAAAGAAAAACAAGAAACAAACTTGAAAAAACGAAACATTCATCGAAAAAGATAAATTTTATTTATGTACAGTATCAGGACAACGGCCAAAGGCCGCCGCCGATAAAAAAACGATGAAGAAAAAAAAGAACTTAAAAAAAATTTGTAACCGCCCAGAGAAAATAAAGAAGTGGAGAAAAAATATTGAATGTCACTTTGTAATATATGTCATTTGATATGAATATATATATTGTAAATAAAGTAAATGAGAATATGAATCAGAGAAAGATGAGAGACAAAGAGGGAGATTTGTACTATATTTTTAATGTATGGTAGTATATAGGGGTGGGCAAGACCGGATACCCGACTAATTTGTCTAGAATTGGTCCCGATCCCGGTAACCACCGGTTCCTGAAAATTAGAACCAGTCTCGGTTAGACCGGGTCCAAGATTTCAAGAACCAATCCGGGTACTAGTGGGAACTGGTACCAATACTAGGTACCCAGTCAATTAGTCTATTATTAATAAAATTTGAGCAGCGGGGGAAAAAAATTTCAACCATCAATAATAATATTAAATAAAAAAAAGTCAGAATATTGTAGGCTTGAAGGTTGAAGTCTTAAAACGAGTCATACTCATAATATTCATACACAGAGAAATAAATGAACGTCTTTAGTTGCTTTCAACCTCTTCAACGTCATTCGGTACCAGACTAATACTGGGTACCTGGTATAGGTCTCGGTCCCATTGAGTATCCACCGAGTCCGACCGAGACCGGGTAATCAGGTTTAATGCCCACCCCTAGTTGTGTACAATGTTTTCTCCAAATTCTTAATAGGCATAAGATGAAAATTCTAATTTCAATGAATATTAAACTCTAATAATAAAGTTTCATTAACTATTTTAATTACTTTTGAAATTATATGGACTGAAAGCGTTATTATCTCTTTTTAAATATAATCTAAAAAATATTTTTTATATTATTTTTTAAATTTTTTTCTTTTTAGATAAAATATACAAATGGTAACTGAATTTTGGTAAATTGTTCAATTTGATAACCAAACTTTTAATTGCTTCAATGTTATCATTAAACTTTTAATTTTGTTTCAAATTGGTCACTAACCCGCTAACATCCGTTAAAAGTGTGATATGACGGTTAATACATTTTGTATAATAACACATTTAGTGCTCCAGATTTGCACATTCAAAAAATTTAGTTCTAGTTCGAAAAATAATAAATTTAACTCTTATTATTTTTCCTATTATTTTAATTTGACCATATTTTTAATTAAAAATAATTTAAAATTAAAACCTAAAATCTTAAACTCTAAACATAAAATTTAAAAACGTAAACCTAAAAAATGTTTAGAAGCAAAAATTATTAAATTACCAAATGGGATGTTTTTCGAGGCTTTACCTTTAGCTTTCGCCATGAAAAACGTAATTGGCCAACTTTCGCTGGTTCACCCATTTTTCACCCTCAACAAACATAATCCCCTTCCCAGCAGCATATGGCGTATTACATTGGTACCATACCACTGAACCACCCCTCTGAAAATTTAAATTTCGTATATGACTTAGAAATTTTTTAAAAAAAATTTAGGTATTTTCTATTAAAAATCTATTATCGCCCCCCCTAAAATTTTATAAGTTCACCCTTTAAAATTTTATAGGTTCACCCTTAACATGAAGTCATGCTTCCGACCTGATCAAAAATGAAAAAATAAAAGTTCTATTTACCCTTTTTGGGGTGATTTCCATATTGGTCCTTCACTTTTTGTTTGTAATTTATTTTAATATAATTTTACATAATACAATTTCCATATAGGTTATTTTAGCTCTTTCAAGTTTTATTTTATTTCAATTTGATCCCTTAGTGTGTTTATTTTTATTTTTCATATTTATTTATTATTTTATTGCATTGTATATTTATTCTTATTAGAATTTTATTTTATTATTATAAAACGCCACTATTATTGTTCGATAGTTAATATACTTTTTTATTGTTATAATTGTAATTATTATGTAGTATATTTACCCCCACACACTTCCCTCGATCTCCTCTCTAGCAGATTCTAGCTCTTCAAGGCGCACTTTCACAACGTCAAACTCATCTTGGGCATTCTTCATAGAATCCTTAAGCTTTTCCACCCTTTCTTCCAGCGTAACCACAGTTTTTACCGGACTGTCTCACTTTTTGTCATCAGCATAGGTCTCCGTACCCTTTGGTGCTGCGGCATTCCCTTCTTTCTTTTCCATCTCGAACCTATGTTTGCTTTCGAACACTTGCTCTGATACTAACTGTCACACCCGTAGACTTTCGCTAACTCGGAACGTGCGGCCTTAGTCGATGTTCTTAGACAAACGACTAAGTAAGCCTAAAAATTTTCTCCGGAAGATCGGAACTTCCAAGTCTCACAAACACAAGATCGTTCTAAGCGGAAGCTCTTTAAAGAACAACTATAAGCAACTGGAAGCGATAGGCAACAAGAACACGAAGAACTCTTAAGAACAATGAAGAGCACTCAGAGAGTTGGAGTAAATGCTTCTTCTATTACTCAAGTGAATAATGAATGAGGTGAAGTGATTACAACTGAGCTGGGGAGGCTCTATTTACAGTTGAACTCCCCTAGATCCAATGGTACAATTTAAATTACATCGACATATGAGATCTACCCTATCTTTTAGTTTAAATATCTAATTATCACAAACATTATCTCTAAGATAATTGCAAATAATATAAGTGATAAGTAGGATGACTTATCACATTTTACCATCCCAAGTTACCATAGTAAATCCTTAATGGATTTACTAAGTCTGGTGGGCTTGCGGGCTTGCTAGCTTTCTCCAAGTGCCAGGCCAAGTCTGATGGTCTTGGCGAGCCCGAGGCTTTGCGCACAACCTCGTTGCTCGATGTTTGTGCCAATGACTCGGTCCCAAAAGTTTGGCCCGTGACAATTGCAAAAGTTGGAGACAATTTCTTCGATTTAATTTGTTTCCAAAATTTAAATATACAAGTTTATTTAAAAAGATCTAGAGTTTATCTTATCACTATTAGTAGTCAGTAAAAAAAAATTTAATATCAACAAAATTAATTATACTTTAACTAAAATAATTTTAATTAATTTAGAACGTTGAAGGATCCTTAAATTACTGAGGTTGTATTAATTTAGTCATAATATAAATTAAATTAAATTAATTACTTGAAGATTACTTTAAATTAATTTCTTTATTAATAGGACTAGTTCAATTTAATTTATATTACCAATAAAAAATAATATAAAAGTAAGATTTTTTTTCTTTTACAAAGATAACATTTTCTCGTTTTTTTATTATATGCATGTTCGTCTTACGATTCATGTTCGAGGTGTGTGGTTGCCCCTCCCAACAATGTCGTCTCCAAGGTTTGAACTCACGTCCTCTCCTTGGGAGTGCAATGTGCCTTACCAATGCACCCAACCCTTGTTGGTGATAGCATTTCCTCGTTGCTTTCAAGTATACATCCAAAACACACACGGGACCAAATTATAGAGGAGTTGGGTTTCGCTAGGGTGTTTAAAATTACTCGATCCAGTTGACATGGTCCGTCGACTCAAACTTTTAAAAATCATGTAATTTTTAAAAGAAAATTACTCGACTCGGGATTTTTTTTGCATAGTTGGGCTGGGTCTAGGTCATTTTTTTGTAATCGGGAGCCCGACCTGATATTTTTAATATATTTATTTTTTAGTTTAAATTATATTTTTATTTTAAATTTTTAATATTTTTACCATAAAATTAAATTTAAATCTCTAAATCCTATGTTTGCATTATATACTTTTAAATTTTTAATTTTTAAAAAATATTTATATTAATTTGTTAATACAAAATCCGTGGCTAGTTTTATGAGCCACGGTATGGTTTTTGTTTATGTTTTCAGTTGCTGGGTAGTTTATTATGGCTTTTTTTGAACTTATAACATTGTTACGATGCATTCTTTTTCCTCTGTTTAAGTTTAAGAAATTTTTTTAACGAGGCTTGTTCTAATGTTCACCCCCTGTATGGGTTTTTTTGTGTGTTTGGATTATGTATTATGAACTTTTAAATTTTATATGTTTACTAAGTGATTTTTTAAAACTTTTAAATTTAAAAAAATAAATAAATAAGTGAATTGGGTACCCGAGTTTAGCGGGTACCCAATAATTACAGGTCGGGGCGGGGCTAAAAAATCTAATACCCAAAAGATCGAGTACCCGGGTTTAGCAGGTACCCGATAATTACGGGCTAGGACTGGGCCAAAAAAATCCAATACCCGAAAGACTAAGTACCCGAGAATGAACACCCCTGGGTTTCACCACATTTGGTTTAGAAAAGGCTTAATGTCAAAATAAGTGCGTAAACTATAATTTTTTCTTTTTAGGTGCCCAAACTATCATTTTATGCCCCTTTTAAGGTCGAATTGTGATTACTATTTTAACCAAAAAATGTAGTTTAAACACCTATTTTAACTAAAAAATGATAATTTGAGCATTTAAAAGGGACAAAAAAATTTAGATACCTAAAAAATAAGATAATTTAAACACTTATTTTAGTATTAAGCTTTAGAAAAAAATACAAAAAGTAAGTGTGGATGAAATGCTGCAATTTGCACAGGATAGGCGGCGGAGAGCCGCTCAACTAGTGGCTAATTCACTGACTCACTGGGTGCAGCAGCAGCACGAGAATGTCAGATGCATGCAGTTCCCTGAGGGTGGATGCATATAGTTCTTTAAGGGAGCAGTTGCATTTCTATTTTTATAGAATTGAAACTTAGGTAAGGACAAACAATCTTCGAATACAAGAAACACCGAAGCATTTAATTTCCAACGAATGCATGCATCTCTTTTATTATTCATGAAAATTTATTTTAGTCTTTCTACCGTAGAAAGAAATATTTTAATCCTTACATTATATCTAAAAGTTTATCTTAGTTAACTACCCTGCACCTAAAATTATAACGGTGTAAACTTTAAACATCTATTTTAAACAAAAAAATACTTTAAGAACTTAAAATTTAAAAGATATATAATTTGGGCATTTATTTTTTTTATTTAAACCTTACTAAAATCTTTAAACTAACAATCAAAGCCAACAATAAGAAGTGTTAATATCGGCGAACTACGCGTATGCGAGTGCCCAGTCACAACCCTCTACGAGCATATTAGCATAGGCATAGCCAAAGTCATCTCGTCACAGACTCGACATGCAAACGCTATCTGAATCACGTGCATAATCATGTGATTTGCGTCCATGACCGACTCACAGCGAGCCCGATTCACTAACACATTTCTCCTCCTCGATTGACACGTGTCCTCACCTCGTCTGACCCCTTATAAGGAACCATGCATCCAAAAACAAGGTAAGGTCGAAGAGGGTTCAGACCAGATCCTAAAAGAACGAACAACGAGAATCCGACATCTCTATCCTCAAAATGACCAAAGGACCACCATACAAAAGGATTACTCACATTAGTGATTAACAATTGGTGCGGTGAGCGTGGGCCCTTCACTTTTCAGTATGAATCACACGAAATGACGAGGAGCAACTCCCGACGAGAAATCGTGGAAGAAGGGGGAGAGGAAATTCCCTTCTCCTAAGACAGAAACAACCAACTAACCAGCATACAAAAGCAGACTGGAAGTTATGGAGGAATACACTCGTACCACGTTAAAACAACTTCAACAACAACAAGAGTGCATCAGAGATCAGATGCAACACTCACTAAAGAGCACGACGAGAAGATCGTGGAGGAACCAAAGGCGATCGCAGTCGAAATGACTGAAAGGAAGTGCATGCATGCAGCAAAGGTTGACCAAGACACCCCGACAACAAGTCCCTTAAGAGCTTCAGTCGAGGCTACACAGAACTCAAAGCCCTCAAGCCCTGACGAAGAGTGAGAAGCCTATTACCTTATAGGGATAGAGGGGAACCTCAAAAACAAGAAAGTAATTACGACGCTAGTCAGGAAAGAAAGACGACGAATCTAAGAAAGAAAAAGGGCCCACCTGTGTACAGAAAGCCGAATCGAAAAGGGACCACCACTCAGTTTCCGAACATATCATTGTTTAACTGTTGGATCACGCCGGTACACCCATGGCGCAACGAAAAAATTGTTCGGCGATCACCACCAGAGATCCATGTATGAGTAACGAATTGGGGTGAATAAGGGTGAAGAATTACTTGTTTAAAATCTTGAATTCTAAACTTGGAGAAGATAGATATCCAATCACGATTTCACGATGTTGATTCTTAAGCCGCAACAATAACGCTCCAACCTCTACTTAGTTCACTCAGTTGAAACGGACATATAAAACTCTCTAAACTATTTAGAGGGTTTTTCCAAAAGCATTAATGATTGCTATATCTCTCATGCCTTTGTATAGCCTTTGTAATCCTAATTCAACTCATATTAGGATTTCAATATATATATATATATGGTTAGGATCAACTTACACAGTGTACAACTCTTTAAGTTTTACACGTTTTTTGGATCGTTAGATGGGGGAAACGAATGGCTGAGATTAACTCCTTACTTTTTTCCACAAGTGATAATCTTCACATATTCTACTGTTAATCTCATCCATTCGTTTCACTCATCCAACGATTCAAAAAACGTATAAAACATAAAGAGTTTTACATTGTGTAACTGGATCCTATCTCGTATATACATAATCCTAATTTAACTTTAATTAAGATTTCAATATATATATATAATAACAATTCAACTTAATTAGGATTTCAATATACATACATATATATATATATTAAATATATATAATCACAATTCAACTTAATTAGGATTTCAATATATATCTTTATTAATATATATAATTTCAATTCAACTTAACTAGAATTTCAATATATATATATTGATTTAAATCGAATTATATTATTTATATATATTAAAAGAGTCATAATTACAATAATCATTTTCTTTTAATATTTATTCAATAGTTAAATTATATATATATATATATATATATATCAAATATATATTAATTTAACTAAATTCGTGTACAACAAATTTGTATATATATAATTTGTTTAATATATGCTCATTTCAACCGTGGGTGTGACCTTGTAGGTTCATGTAACGTTAGTAGTAAATATTAGAACATTTCTAATATTATAAACAATGAGTGATATCTAGCAATATGTTATTGTCACCTAAGTTACAAGAAATCATGATTCGACATAACCTCTTCGTGATTAACTCTTTTCACGTATTAAACCATTTTCCCTTTATATCTAGATTGGACACAAGTCATAGAACAATCACACTTTTATAGTCCATCTAATATTTCTTGATATCTTGAGTAGACTATTATAAACGAATAACTATGATATCTCATATCAACTTATTCCAGCATGGACATGCATTTCTAGTCTCACTCAATCAAGTGGCCTACGATATTACTACTATTATGTAGGAGGGACAAATTCTATCTTGATTAATCATATCTCACTGCAGAGATTGTGACATATCCAATATCAATCTTTATAGTGTAGTCAGTTACGACATACGTTTGATTGTATCAAAATATGTCACCTACGATGTTGAAATAACGATGATATCAAGTATAAGGATTATACATGTAGTTATCACTATAAACAATGTTGTGACTGTCACATAATAATCAAAGAAACATGCTCATAGTGGGTCAGTCCAGTATACTGTTCTCTAACACATACTTATGTATTGATTTTGACATCTCCATGTCAATGACAACACTTTGTCATTAATCAACTACATATTAGTCTTAATGCATTATTGTTGTCCATGCCCACAATAATACTCGACTAAGGATTTTTAAGAATAATCATATCATTCTAAGGACTTTATTATAATTTAGTTTATTAATTGTTGAGATATTTGATTTTGATATAACAGATGACCTCATTCCAACCTCTTAAGAAGACATAACTCACCAGGCGTTAACCTCTTTAGATCAGGCAGTTCGGCTTTACTCGCCGGGCGACGCCAAACAACGAGAAAATGAAAGCCCCCAACTTTACACTCCACCTTAATATATTTACTTCTTTCCAAACAAAGATCATTATGCTAATTGCTCATGACCGGCATCTTCCCGTTACACAAACTACTCGATACGAAGCCTTCTGCATTGTTATCGTCACTAGCCCTCACATTGTAAAACATCAATAGAAGGTTCACCACCAAGAGCTTTACAATTTAAAAAATACATCATCAAAGTCCACCAACTTGTCTTAATTAGTTGACTTGGGGCTACATCGAACCAGTTCAATCAGTTTACAAAAAACGAATAAAGAGGCAAATGGAACTCATCTTTAAAAGTAAACAGATAAACAAAAAAGTATGTTTCGCCTTCATCGGAACACCTAATCATGTGACACGTCCCTTGCAGTAACTGTAACACCCCAAAATTTTCCCAATTTAAAAAAATCCCCAATTTTAAAATTCCTAATTTGAAACCCTACAATTTGGGGATGTTTATATGAAATAATAAATTCAGTTTCCGGATTTAATTGAGTATAAATCAGATTTAGATGACCAATTATGAAAATATTGAAATGTTGGTTTGTCTTGTGATTCGGGTAAGAGTTTAAGGTCTTCTTTTGTGATTTTCCCTTTTTATAGGATTTTATAACACCTTTTTTAGCCCTAAGGGCTTTTGATCTGCCTTTTGCATTAGCAGCCGCACCATCCCTTTTCCCTCTCTCTCGGTTTTCTCTCTCACCCTCACCTTTGCTCCGGTGAAGCTCCGGTGACCACCTTGCCACCGTCCGTGTCGCGCACCGCCATCACCTACATGACCAGCATCTCCTCGCGACCAAAACCCATCAATCTTTTCTCTACCACTCCTCACTGGTTGCTCGGAAACAGTATAAAACCGTTCAACTCTCCTTTGCGCCACCGTCGTTGTCATCTTCCTCCGTTGTAATGGTTGGCGTTATCCTCGTTGTTTCATACGATCGTTGTTCGTATCCGCGCCGTTGTCGTTTGTCTTCTGTCTTCGTAACATCATCTCCGACGAGTTGCGCAGCCTCTTCTTTGTTCGTCGGTTTAGGTAAGCCTTTTGGGGTTCGAATATTCAGTTCTTGTAAAGGGTTGCTTTGATTTCGGATTATGTTCATGTTTGACTGTTGTGGATACCGTTTTGTGCTTTTAGGGGGCTGCCATCATTCTTGCCGATCTTTGCCGCCGTAAGTGCACCGTGACGAGCCGCTGCCGCCGTCTTTCGATTTTGTTGCCGCCGCCGTCAAGGTTCTAGAAACCCTAGTTCTGGATCTGATGAAAGGGGGATAATGGTGTTGGGCTGTGAGTGTGTTGTTTGGGCTTGGAGGTTAGCCGTGGGTTGTGTGTGTATGTGTGGGTTGTGTGAGTGGGAGTGTGGGTTAAGGGAGTTGGGCTAAGTATGTAGAATTTGGTTAGACCTAAACCATGAGGCCCAGTTGTGTGTGTGTTGAACCCAAGTTGATCTTAATGAGGGCATGTTTCGGTAAGCCCAAATCGATGTAAATCATACCAATAGAGTGAACCGCCCATCTTGAACTGAACCGAAAATTGGACCAAGCCAAATTTGTTATTAGACCGAACCAGTTTTGGACCGTTGACCAACCCGACAGTTAACCTTGAACATTTGAACTTTGACCGAATCTTGACTGTTGAATGAGTTTGACCCGTTGACCAGATTTGATAGTTGATCGGTTTGACCTTGGACTGTTTGACCGTTGACTTTGGACTTGAACCAGTTTGAATAGAGTTGACTGTTGACCCGTTTGTCTAGAGTTGACTTTGACTAGAGTTGACCATGAGTTGACTTTTTTGGACATCCTTCCTCTTAACCTTTCTCGACGCCCCGAATCCGTATTCGCTGCCCGTTTTGTCAAATTAGATCCCGAAAACTCCGTTTTGTTATCTTTGAGTAATTGTTGTTGGAATTTGATAAGTTGTGATTTCAGAATTTAATTCGGAATATTCTCGTGTTCAGGTGCCGACTTTGGGACCGTTGGGTTACCTCCAGTTGTTCAGACCGATCGTGTACGTTCTTCGAGATCTTCACGTGAGTATATTTTCAGTTTAGTTTTTAGTGTTTTAGTCGGTGGCTTAGTGTTAGTAATAAATGTTAATATAGAATTCATATCTCGTAGGTCCTGATTCAGTGAGATCCGAGCGTGAGGCTCGCCCTTCTTAAGTTTAGAGCTTCTACTGCTTAAGGTGTGTCTCTTCCTGTTTTATAAACTTGTTTGTTTTTATCTGTGCTATAAGTTTTATGTGCTTTTCTGGATTAATATAAGTAAATGTTTTGTACATTTTGTGTGCATACTCTGTTGTGATTGGGTGAATGTTTTCAGACATCATGCATAACATGTCATACTGTGATTTAAGTGAAATATCGGATTTTCAGAACTATAAAACTTATAGTATTGTGCAACTTGAAATTTCATAATTCAAGTTTCGGATCAGACTCGGATTTTTAAAATCTGCATCATATCATTGTGGGTATATGGATTGAGATTTGTTCGGGGAAGTTCAGTGGTTTCAACCTTCGGGTTGAATTCCGCTTCGGATTAGTGGTTTCAACCTTCGGGTTGAATTCCGCTTCGGATCAGTGGTTTCATCATTCGGGTTGAATTCTGCTTCAGATTAGTGGTTTCAACCTTCGGGTTGAATTTCGCTTCGGATCAGTGGTTCCACCCTTCGGGCTGAGTTCCACTTCGGATGGTGACATGGAGAAAGTAGGTTCTGGGGAACCTTACTTTTCGGTGTATCGGAGATGGGTACTATGATTCATGTGCATCAGACATCATATCATCATGATTCAGTTTTATTGTGTTTCAGAAAAGTATTTATCAGAAAATAAAATATTGTTTTGTTTTTGTTTTGTTTTCGGTTGCACCTTAGAGACACACTAAGCTCTTTAGCTTACACCCTTTAGTTTTTACTTTTCAGATATCTCAGACTTATTAGGCGATCGGTACTTGGAGCATCTCTTGTTTATTCAGATAAATTATTATTCAGTACGAACTTTTCTGTTACCTCAGAAGTATTATTTTAATATATTTTGGGATATTAATGTAATATGGACATTGGAACTGTTTTTAATTTGGGTTTTATTAAATGCATGCATCTATGAAGTTACTTTCGAGTTTTTAATTAATTATCGGAACATCTTTCAAAAGATTGAGTTTTATTTTAATCGGAATATTTGTTGAGTTTTACTTATTTAATCGGTTCTTTAGAATTACAAAATATTTTAACCTAAATTGTATCTTGAGGGAAAAGTTTTCAAACGTAACTTCCTAAATTCGGTCTATTCTTTTAGGCCGGATTTAGGGGGTTACAGTAACCCAAATCGATAGAGAAAATGATTTACTACACGAAGACCCATATATTCCAGAGCTTTACTCATCTCATCAAACTCAATATTACACTCATATTCATCGCTGACCACAACAAATGAATTTGCCATAAAAACAAGAAGATTTTTTTCTTCTTCACAATCTCAACGTACCACATCTTCTCCCTAATAAAATAGAATTTTGCGACGCTTCATATGACATTGTTTATCCTCGTAAGGAGCTGTCTGGATCACCCCAAAGAATATGTTACACGATGCTTCACATACAATAAACCATTCTCTCAGCATTTTAAAATTCCCATAGAAACTCCCACCTTCCTAAAGCCTTCAAAATTTTCCAGGCGTGCCAATGTCACTTTATAACATTTCCTCGCCTGGGAGACAATTGTTAATATTGGTGAACTACGCCTATGCAAGTGCCTAGTCAAAACCCTCTAGAGCATATCAGCAGAGCCAAAGTCACCCCGTCGCGAACTTGACATGCGAACGCTATCCGAATCACGTGTGTAATCACACGATTCGCGTCCATGACCAAGTCCCAACGAGCCCGACTCACTAACACATATGTCCTCCTCGATTGACACGTGCCCTCACCCTGTCCAACCCCTTGTAAGGAACCATGAATCCAAAAATAAGGTAAAATCGAAGAGGATTCATACCAAATCCCAAAAGAACAAACAATGAGAACCCCACATCTCTATCCTCAAAACGACCAAATGACCATCTAAAAAGGTTACTCACATTAGTGATCAACAAGAACCGTACATCATATCAGATTTATTTTTTCCACCATCATAACCTTCAGAATATCTCATGTGTTTTATGGATGTATGTTTCAGAGTGAAAGGATTTGTGCAAAGAGGATGAAGCATTAAGCTTCCATCTTTCTCACTAATGAATTCGGCTTACCATGTCATATGTGGTCTTAACCAATAAGACTCATTCATCTCATTTTAACTCTCAAATAACTAACCACTTTTTATTTACATGTAGGAATGAAATAAAACTTCACCTTAAAAAAATGAGATGGAAAAACTTTATTGACTAGTACCACGGATGACATGGTATGTCAGGTCCAACTAATAATTTTTCCCATTTATACAGACAATATTGGGAATTTGAGACATCAAAAGTTTTGTGCCTACGCATTTAAAACATATTCACTACTCACAACTGTCCCCTTACTACATCTTTCGTTTCTTTAGCCTTTAAAAGGAGGTGTTCGAGGTGCCAAGAAACACACCAAAGAGAGTGCTGTAATAGAGAAAGAGACATGGCAAAGTGGTATTCGCTGCTCATTCTTGCATTAGCTATGGTACACGGTGCCAGTGCAAGAAATGTGCCCACAACCACAACAATGACTGCTAGCACCGCGCTTAGTGGTGCGCCTGTTGAAGACCAGAAGAACTTCTTCACTTACGGTGGCGTTGGAGGCTTCTCAGGAATCGACTCTAATGGCTTGCCATTCGCCGGTGCTGGGGGTCTCGCTGTATTTACTCCCCTCGACAGTGGCGGCGATGGTGGTCTGGGTGGACTTGGCGGATTTGGTGGCTTGGGTGGTGGTGCAGGTGGTGGAGTAGGAGGTGCTGTTAGAAGTGGAGCTGGAGGCGGAGCAGGAGCTGGTGCTGCCAGTGGCAGTGGTGCACCTCCTTTACCCTGAAAGAGCTATAGGGGGCTTGACTCTAAATAGTTTATTCTGTGTGAGCTAGTATTAATCGTCTTCTTCGTTTTTGTTATGTTTTGTTTGTTATGTTTTGTTTGTTAGTGTGAGTGTTATAAGTTTTAACCATTTCAATTTAGTATTTGTTCTGTTCTCTAATTACTTTCCTAGTTTTTTTATTTGTGACCCTAAATCTCAGACAAATTTCGCATTATTACACGTTTGCCTATCAACTCACCCAATTACTATCGTCCAATTAAAATTGTAGATATTTTGGGATGTCCATTTAACCTAACTGCTTAATTTTACTTGATTATTACACAAAAATGCGACTACAAAACCGAAATGATTCTTCAAGTCTGTTTCTCTATTAGTTTCGGACATACTTATAATTGTACTCAACAAATGATCTCAGTAGAAAAAAGAATGATGATTATCTTAAAAGATCCGAATTCAATTAATTTTGTTTTTGTTTCTTTGGTTACCGACCTTCGAACCTAGGAATTAGGTAATTCAATTAATTTTGTCTGCAATGTGTGTGTGCGACTTCATATAGTTAAGAAAAAAATATAAACATATACATCTTGTAATCACCTTGACACTATTAAAAAAAAATGTTTCTGTCATATAACCCAACGTCACCATGATCATAAAATAATAATATTTTTGACAAATATTAATTTTAATCTTATCTAGAGGAGAGGGGAAGAGAGACTTTAGGGGAAATAAGACGATGCTCTTAGTGAGCCTAGAGCTCAGACCTAAAGAGATATATAAAAAAAAGATGAGCTAATAATATTTTATGTATTGACCATAGAAACAAAATGTTTTCACAAGTGTCTTAATTTTAGGATTTAAAGATTTAATTTTGGAATTTATGGTTTAAATATTTAGAATTTATGATTTAGTTAAAGTTAAAATCTCTAAACTCTTAAACTAAGATATTTATAAAAAAAAATTATTTCCCCTTATTCATTATTGTTACTTACCAAAACCCTGCATGAAACAGTTGCCATGCATGCAGTAGAGGTTTATAAGTGATGGAAAAGCTAGCCGGCGAATGAATAGCCAAGCCTTGACTTTACGCCTTTACAGCTGTTAGGATTCCATTTAATTTAGGGTTTTGTTTTTTCAGGCTGATTCAAACGATCTTTGTACGTTAGGACGCCTTTTAATCAGTATTCGCGAGCATGACCCGCTCGTAAGTTATTCGGGTTTGGTTCGATCAAAGTTCGGCTCGAAATTTTAATAAGTCGAGTCGATTCAACTCAAGTTTGACTTAAAAAACTCATGAACATGCTCGAAATAATTATATATATAATGTATATATGTTTCAGTGTTGTTAACTTGTTATCACGGTTAAATATTATAAATCTCATTCTCCTTGTGGACTTGTATAATTTAGAAAATGTACTATGGTTATTTGCAAACTTCATAAATAAATATTATATTTTTTCAAATAGGTTTTCACATGTTATTTTTAAAACTTAAAAAAATAAAAGCAATTTGAGAAAAATAACAAGCCGAGCCCGAGCCAAGCTCAAACTGTTCAATTCGAGCTCGAGCCTAAACTTTCGAGCTCGACGAACTTTGAGCCCAATAATACTGTTCAATGAGATGAGATATAAATTCTTTTTTAGAATCTTTCTATTTTTTTACAATTATATATATATTGAAATTTTTGTAGATTTTTTTTAAATTTATTTTAAATTTTATAGTTGTATGACGTGTCATTTTTAGGGTGTGTCACATGCTATCATCCTATTAGCTCTTTATGAGTTAACGATCAAAATTGAACCTAACAAGTGTCCCAGTGGAAAAACGGATGATATTAATCCTATGAGACACGAGTTTAAATCGCTTTGTTTACAAAATGTATTCCCATTGTCAAAGGGTTAAGAATATGTATGAACATATATTAACTTGTTATCATGATTCTAATTGGTTCAAATAAATCATTTGATATAAGTATCAATTTGGACCAAAAAGCTAAGTTTAAGTAGTTGATTAGAAAAAAATTAGGTGACCAAATTGAACCTTAAAACCAAATTTAAGTAAAAAATATATATATTTATCCTTTAATGGTTAATAGGCCCAAGAAACAAATTGCATGATCCAATTGATTTAAACCCAATTTTCCATTTTCGACACAACCGAAGAATCATTAAGTAAGAAGTCTTTCCGTTTTAAAAGAAAACACCATAATTTCAAAAAATCCTCGAAATATTGTTCAAAAGAACCCTAAATTATGGGTCAGGGAACTCCCGGCGGTCTGAATCGGCAAGGCTTTCCTGGGGACCGGAAACAGGATGGTTCTGATAAGAAGGATAAGAAATTTGAGCCGGCGGCACCTCCAGCTAGGGTGGGTCGCAAGCAACGAAAACAAAAAGGACCCGAAGCGGCGGCGAGGCTCCCGACTGTGACGCCGCATACTAAGTGTAAGCTCCGGCTGTTGAAACTGGAGCGGGTCAAGGACTATTTACTTATGGAAGAAGAGTTCGTTGCTAATCAGGAACGGCTCAAGCCGCAGGAAGAGAAAGCCGAGGAAGATAGATCTAAAGTCGACGATTTGAGAGGATCACCCATGAGTGTGGGTAATTTGGAAGAGCTTATTGATGAGAATCATGCGATTGTTTCTTCGTCGGTTGGGCCGGAGTACTATGTTGGGATTTTATCATTTGTGGATAAGGATCAGTTGGAGCCTGGATGTGCTATTTTGATGCACAATAAGGTAAGTTAAAGCCTTAACTTTTTCTGGGTTTTTTTAGCTTTAGTGTTTCTTATATGAGTTTGTTAAAGGAAAATGAATTGAAGTATTATTTCATTTGAAAGGATACTGAACTGTTGTGGTATATTTTTTAATTTTGTAATTTAGAATCAGTGCTGGGAAATTATGAGATTTTATATCTGCACCTGCAAGCTGATAGAACTGATGCAATTTGGAATGATGCTTGGGTTAATATCTTATGTGACAGAATTCTTGTGAAATTGATAACATGGTTTTAGTTATGCATTGTTACTTTAGGTTAAATTGATGAGATTTAGAAAGGTGAACTTTTGAATACGTGTTTAATTCTTAAATGTGTTCAACGAGCTCAAGCATGGGATGTAACATCTCAGAGTGCTGATCCAAAATACTAGTATGGAATTCCTTTTAGTTGAGGGTTTTGCATCTTTTGCAATTTCATTGTTCTCAGAAAGAAATTTATGCTCGGTTATTGTATGTTCTCAGGTTCTTTCTGTTGTTGGGCTTCTGCAAGATGAAGTTGATCCCATGGTATCGGTGATGAAGGTTGAAAAGGCTCCATTGGAATCTTATGCTGATATAGGAGGTTTGGATGCTCAGATACAGGAGATTAAAGAGGCAGTTGAGCTCCCTCTGACTCACCCTGAACTATATGAGGACATTGGTATCAAGCCTCCAAAAGGAGTTATCTTGTATGGAGAGCCTGGGACAGGCAAGACCTTGCTTGCAAAGGTGTGCGTTCTTTTATTTCCTGCCGTAATTTATTTTTATTCTCTTTCAATGCACATCTGCCTTTAGTAATTAGTGGTTTAATCTGGGTGCTATCCCCACCCCTCTGTTTTAAGTTATTCTCTTTTTTGATTAAGAGACAAAACATGTCATGTCTAGACTCTAGAGTCTAGACATAAGTCCGATGTTCTGGGCATGATGAGCTTCTAAAAGTCAGAGCAGAGGAGCAGCATGGACACATGAACTTGAAATATATGATTTTGCATGTACTATGAAAATGCTATTTATCTTGATTACATCTGTGGGTTTAAAGTTTAGACTCTTACCGCACTTTTATGGATCTTTTGTTGTATAAAGTTGAATCTGATTTTTTATGTCTATTTATGTTGTTTCAGGTGGTGGCTAATTCTACATCTGCAACTTTCTTACGTGTTGTTGGAAGTGAATTAATTCAGAAGTACCTGGGAGATGGTCCCAAGTTAGTTAGAGAACTCTTCAGAGTTGCTGATGACCTTTCCCCTTCAATTGTCTTCATTGATGAAATCGATGCAGTTGGTACGAAGAGGTGAGTCAGTGAAACAGTTATGCCTTGATGGATTTATGCTTGGAACCTTTCTCATTAATCTTCTGTACAGGTACGATGCCCATTCTGGTGGCGAACGTGAAATTCAGAGGACCATGTTGGAGTTGCTGAACCAATTAGATGGTTTCGATTCAAGAGGAGATGTCAAAGTGATTCTTGCAACAAATCGGATTGAAAGTCTTGATCCGGCTTTGCTTCGTCCTGGTCGAATTGATAGGAAGATTGAGTTCCCCTTACCTGACATCAAAACAAGGAGGCGCATTTTCCAGGTATGTGATTATCTCATGATAATGTTGATTCTCTGTATCAAATATGTTTCTTTATTCTCGTGTACTCATAAAGTTTAGCTCTTCAAATATTTGGACTACAGATACACACATCAAAGATGACATTGGCTGATGATGTGAACTTGGAAGAATTTGTGATGACTAAAGATGAGTTCTCTGGAGCTGATATAAAGGCAATATGTACCGAGGCTGGTTTGCTTGCTTTAAGAGAGCGGCGCATGAAGGTTAGATTTGTTAAATTCATAATAAAGAAAGTTTTTGATCCTCTTTTCTCATATGTGTTTTCTAAAATATAAGCTTAATTGTACAGAATTACACCCTTGATCCATAGGTAATAGAACTGAAACCAGATTGATAGATTTACCACCATTCTAGTTCAATACTACAAGATTACATTCTGGATATGCGTGTATTAGAATCAAAAGCAGGGCCATACATACATGCATGTATTTAATTTTGCTTTCCCGATACGGAAAAATAATGTTAACTATTAATTGATGGTGAGGGGGAAAAGGATTTATTACAGAAATATTCTGTTACACTTGAAGAATTAGATCTACTTATCCTCTTTTTGTTCTGTAAAAGTTATAACTGATAGTATGAGTCGTACTCTATATATTATATCAAGTAATTTATTTGTCCAAATGTCTGATTTAAAAAAAATCCCATGTTTCAGGTGACACATGCAGACTTTAAGAAGGCCAAGGAAAAGGTGATGTTCAAAAAGAAAGAAGGGGTCCCAGAAGGACTTTATATGTAGAAAAACTTGTTTCAAGTAATATTTGCTTGGTTCATTTGTGATTCTGGATTCAAATTGTTGCATCATCTTCTTCTTTTCTCCTTTCTTAGCAACATGAAAAGGCTAGACAATATTATAACCCTTTTAAGGCATTTATAAGAAGACTTATTCTAGTGATTTATTGGCCTCGAGAGTCGATACCTTTTTCTTTTTTATTAATCTGCAAATAAGATCTCAGCAAGGAATGTGAATATAGAAAAGTATTGTAGATGCTGAGTTTCTGGTAGTTTCATGGTTTCTGGAAGTGATATGTTCTTGAGACAGAAACAATGGACTCGGGGAGTAAAGATGGTGTTGCAGCTTGCTGAGAGCGTTGAGTTTGGAGGAAGGAGGGTCTCCGACGTGCAAGAAAGGAAAATAACAACAACAAAATCATGAAAGGAAAACGCGGGACTAATTGCTAGCCACAGACTGATATGAGAGAGAGTGAAGTAGTCGAGGAAGATGATTTAACCTTAACCATAAATTTAATTTTGGCATGTTAGAGAGGAACAGTAAAATTCAATCATATTTCAAAAAAGTCCTAATTAAAATACTCAATTGAATCTTGAAAATTTTAATATTTTAAGGTGATTCGTGGTTTTTTAGAGAGATTATTGCGAATTTATTATGATGAATCAAATGTAGTGACGGAAGTATGTGAGAGTGGGAAGGGTTCTCATAAATTTTCACTTTTATCCTTCTTTATTAAATTTCTTTAAAAATAGATTTATTTTTTATTTGCCCCCATATTTAAATAGTTATGTTTTGCTCATCAACTCTAAATTCTTCTGATTTTTGCTGTAACTTCGAAACATGATAACCTCAAAATTTCTGGAGTTTTCAAGAGAGAATAACACAGAAGTGAAAAATTCATTCTGCTTAATTCCATCATATGTCTCTCTACTACTAGTAAGTTTACAGATAAGTCATCACATTTTAAAAAGTCTCAATTAAATCACCCAATTAATTGATTGCAACATGCATGTTATTGTGCCGTTAAATATTAAACGAACGATAAAAGTATTGTTAGATAATATTTTTATTTCTTTCTGTTGTCGGTACATTATACCATGGGTCACTATTATTAGTAAATATTCAAACGGGTCACTATATATCAATAAGTTACAATCGAGTCACTCGATCAATTCTGTTACAAATGGGTGATTTAAGTTTTGGGCTTCTCGAATTGAGGGCTCCATTTCACGATCCGAACGAAGGAGGGGTTGCCGTTGGCAAGAGGTATAACATATCTGTAGACAGAGGTCATCTGACGATGACCGACGTAAATCCCTATTCAAGAAGTTTGAATATTATGGGGTGATTCATGGCTTTTGAGAGAGATTATCGTGAATCTAATTCGATGAATCGAATGTAGAAATCAAGGTGCTTTTTATATTGAAATTTAGAGTTCATCGACTACTATAGGCAACCAAATTTCATATTGCACATGACCTTATTATTACAATAGATTAATTGAGTGATTTGATTGTAACTTTTTAAAATATATAGATTTTCATGATTAAAATATTACACATCAAACTGTTGTTCGCAATTGAATGACACAATGACTTGAGAGTTACAACTAATTAATTGATTAATGATTGTAAAATTTTTGAAATTAAATAACCTTATGCTAATTTACTGATAATTGACTGGCCTGTAGTGTAATTTACACTATTCTTTTTCCACCGGTTCAATCCAGACTACAGTTACTCTCGAGTCGGCTTGAAAAAAATTAAATTTTTCGATTCGACTCGAGGTGAAAAATTCGACTCGTATTGACTCGACTCGAAATTTTATAGACTAGACTTGACTCGAAAAAATTTCAAATAAAGTTTGAGTTATAAAATGAAAATTCGAATAACATTAAAATTTTAATAATTAGTGGATTATTTTTAATTTCGAGTGAAATAAAAAAGTCGAAAATTTTCTGATATATATACCGATATAAAAAATATGAAGAAATATATATGCATATTTTATATGATTAAAGAAAGTCGTTTAAATTGGAATCAAACCGTACTATAACTTGATAAATAATTATAATTAAAGGTCTACATATTTAGTACCTCACCTATTCATGCGTTACTGTTTTAGAATCTCACCTATTTATTTTGTAAAATAGCACTTAACGTTACGCTTCGTTTTTAAATTGGTACATATGCCGTTTAAAACTAACCGCAAAGCAGACATCATATTTATTATTATTTTCTCTTTTTTCTCTCCTAGTCAGCGGTCCATATGGTATTTTATAATATTTTTTTGTTTTAAATTTATGGTGGATTTAAGGGATAAGTTAAATATATACATTAGTGTAAATGTCTAAGTGTAGCTGGTTAGCCTGGTGGTGTAGTGCTTACTTTTGCCTCCAAAGGGTGTGGATCAGATCCCAACATGTACAATTTTGTGGGTTTAAGAGATAAGTTAAATATATAGATTAGTGAAAATGTGTTGTTAGAAAAAAATGTACGATGATATCAGAAAACGATATTAGTGGTGTTCGGCAAAAACGACATGAGAGATAAGGCATGGGAGATAAATACAAGAATATCCAGAAGATAAAGCAGAATTCAACCCGAGCCACATGATTCGAGTTCACCGTACATTTTTTCCTAACAACCCATCGTCGGTAAGTGTGTCAATCGAACGTCGTTCGAATAGAATAGTTCGTGTTCACCGTTCAATTAACATGCTTCTCGTTAGTTTATTTTCAATAATTTTTTGAATATCGTATTTATTTTTATTAAGTTTATAGAATTTTAAAAAAATTGAATAATATTTTGATTTTTTGTGAGAGTTCTCATTTTGCTTATTTTTAAAATTACTAGGGACTCAAAGGATATTTACATCAATTTGTTAATCGATTTTTCATATATTCTGTTTTTTAAAGTTCAACTCGAAAAAACCAAATTATTTATCCAATTTTATTCAAAAACTAAATAAACCAAGGGTAAAAGTGCTGCAATTAATGACTTCGAGGGTAAAATTGCATGAATGACTTCGAGGGTAAAATTGTCCCGTCAGCACCTTTAACTGTCACGTCAGCATTTAACGGTCAAAATCGGTCAAAGAACAATATTACTACAATTGACTGACTTTGAGGGCAAAATTACAGAGAAAAAAGGTAGGGGCAACATTGCTGATTACGGATTACTACAGGGGCATTTGACCCTTTAGCCATTAAATTTGTATAGAAACTCAAAAATTTAACTTGATTCGAATTTCATAAATTTAACTCGAATAGAACAACTTTCAAATAAAGTTAAAGTTGACAAACGACTCAACTGGATTGGACGCTCATCTCTAAACAAAAACCAGAAACAAAAAAAAAACTTTAGAAATTTAAAATGTTGCAGAAACTCCGTGTGTGAAACTGGAATCCACACTAGAAAAATCTGGTGAGAACTTTGCCTCATCAACTGGATGTTTCTCAGTCAGTACGGTGCATTTCTTTTTAATATGAAAACGTAGTTGTTGTTTACTTGTTATTGTTTACCTTAGAAATTCATATGTTCTTGTCTTGTTTACCTGTTATTGTTTTCTCTGTAACTTTTTCCGAATTCATCGTTGCCAACGTAGCTGTTGTTGGGAAATTGTGATAATATGAAAACTTTAAGGCATATCTTCAATGAGTAAAGATGAAAAATCGGATCATGAAATTACGTCTTTATATTTTACTCCACAAAATTTTTACAATAATATTTCATATGCTCCAATTGGTTGAGTGATGAATAAGAAATTGATGCTCAAAGTAGGCAACTTGCAAAAATTGGTGAGAAAATAGTAAGCTTGAATCTCATATTGGTTAGAGACCAAGTGTAGGTGACTGTGCCTTGTGTGCAGGCACAACGTGGGTGAGAAATTGATGCTTAAAGTAGACAACTTGCAAACATGTATATATAATGGAACCAACCAAGGGGTTGTTGAATAAGCTTACCAAAAATTGTGCCTTACGCACAGGCACAATGTGAGTGATGCGAATGTCTGAATCGGTTGGGCCTAGCATGGACTTGCCAAAATTTTAGCCTAAATTCGATTTCTTCTTCCAAGAATCCGTCAAAAAATTTGAAATTCAAAACAAATTTTGTGAATCTGAATAATCTATATTTAGATAAATTTTATCAGATAATTTTCTTTTAATTTTGAATTTT
The DNA here is from genome assembly GCA_958450335.1 of Hibiscus tridactylites. Classification (NCBI taxonomy): domain Eukaryota; kingdom Viridiplantae; phylum Streptophyta; class Magnoliopsida; order Malvales; family Malvaceae; genus Hibiscus; species Hibiscus tridactylites. Next base: position 53,065,361 of record OY288286.1, on the reverse strand, counting down.
AAATTTGAATTCAATTGTAATTAGAACTCTATCTTTGCTCGCCTATAAAATGTGGCTTCAGCAAAGAGAGAAATCATAACGAACATTGCAAGCGATTTCCTCTTAACTCTCCTCATTTTTTTTTAAAAACCATCAGGCATTTGTTTTTCATTTTTTTTCACGGTGATGAAAAAAAAAATAAGCTTCTAGTTCGTAATCTCTGGAACTGTATTAGTGTAGTTGATCATTTAGTTGTTGTATTCTGAAGACAGAAGACTGACGTTCTCAAACACCACAAGAGTGGTCGGATCTGTTTTAAGGAAACTGTGTTTTCACATACCTCAACTCATACTTTGATTATTCTTCCGTTCGATATTTTCATTTATTAAATTTCTTTATATTTTTTGGATATTTATTTCCGATTTTTAGTTCAGATTATTATTATTGTTATTATTATTAGTAATTTATTACTAACATCCAACAGTTGTGTCCAAGTTTTGTTGTGAGTCGGACGAGGAATTGTTCTGGCGTCCGAGACTAGTTAGTGGTTGGTGTTTCTATAAGTTTAGAATTTTGGTCAAATATTTTTCTTCTCGCCATATTTGGTAAATAACGGATTGAAATATTAGATTGAGGTGAAGTCTCTAATTTTAAAAAACTGCTAATACGAGTTTTTTTGAATTAGAGTTTTAACATTAACATATAAAAATCATTTTATCCTTAACAATTATTAAAAATCTTCAAATAACCTAAATTTAACTTTTTTTATTTTAATTATTCACCATCACATATTTACATTGTGACATTTGTAAACCAAGTTTTTTCCTTTTATTCTCACCCATTGATTAATAATTAATTAAATTTTATTAAAAATAATTATATAAATAATAAATTAATATATAGATCTTTCAAATATGTTTAATAATATTATATAAAAATTATTTTTTATAATCTAGTTAATATTAATAGATACAAAATAATAACTTTTATGATAAAAAAAATTGATAGCTAATAATCTATTCAAACAACTATCGAATATAATTATATTTTTATATGTCACTTTGCTTGTTTAAATAATCAAATAACTAACAACTATCAATTAATTTTATCAAACACTTTTGTACAATTAGCTAATACAATCTGAATTAAATCAGCTAATGTAATAAGCTATTCATTATCGACTAATGTAATCTACTATCAATTATGAGCGATCTGCTGATTGTTAAACATGACTATGTCTCAATAAGAATGTCGGCAATGGACTTTGTTTGTTGAGATAGATCCCCATCCATTCCTTAATTCTTCCAACCCACTGTTCAATTCTGTTTGTGTTTTAAATGGTTAGCTTCGGCTGAAAAGCCAGGTTCTTTGCCGATCAAATTCTTAGCTTAACCCATGAATGCTTCTCTCACATTTGATTTAACTCTAATAGTTTTTTTAACTTTATTTGATATACTTATATCATATATAGTTATAAAAAATTGTTTGAATTGTAATCGGTTATTATCATAATATTATAAATATTTATATGCTTATTATCAAAATAAATGCTCAAACTAGCATATTTTTCCCTTTTAAGTTCCTAAACTATTTTTGCCCTCTTTAGGTGCTTAAACTATCTCGTTTTTTTTTTCTTTTGAGTGCTTAAACTTTTTTTTGCTCCTTTTAGGTGCCAAAACTATCAATTTTTTTTGTCAAAGTAGGTGCTCAAACTATCATTTTCTGGTTAAAGTATGTGCCTCAAACATGAGGGATAAAAAATGATAGTTTGGGCACCTAAAAAGGTAAGAAAAGTTTAGGCACTTAAAAGAAAAAAATGAGATAGTTTGGGCAACTAAAAGGGGTAAAAAATAGTTCAAGCACTTAAAAAGGGAAAACGTTTGAACACTTATTTTAGTATTAAGCCATATTTATAATTAAATTTAAACAAGATTTAAATTTGTTGAGTGGATCGAAAGATCGATATTTACCAAGAGGGGGGGTGAATTGGAAATTTAAAGAAATTTGGTGGAAATTGGCAAATTAAAATTGATGGACAAGAGATTTAGAGTGGTTCAAGTTCCAAATGAACTCTACATCCACTACCTTAGTCTCACTAAGGATTTGCAACGATTTCACTAAATTGATCTTCCCCTTTTCTAGGACAAGGAGGCAACCCTTTACAATTTCAGTTGATTTTTCTACCCAAAAATCAACCCAACCCTCACACAAGAGAACAAAGAAATTTGTAGGCTAATAAGGTATCTCTCAATACAAATGATAGCCCCAATACAAGCACTCAACCCAATTTTACAAAGTATGAATGAAGAACACAAATCGGGATTTTTACACAAAGTGGGATTTTTGCTCAATTGCTTGAATTTTATGTTTGGATGTTTGCTTTTGGATCAATAGTTGTTGCTGATGCTTTTGGATGTCTCTTTTATACCTTCTCATTGATTTCTAGCCGTTTGGGTGGTTGGGAACATAAATGGAGCCGTTGGAACCCTCTCTTGCCACCATAAATGCAGTCTGCACCAACCCGTTTCGGAACACGGGGAACCTGTTTCGGAACGGACTAAAATAGAAAGAGCCGTTGGGGTGCATTTAAGAGCCCGTTTCGAAACGCCTTAGGGTCATTTCGGAACGATTTTGCCACTGTCAAGGGTCGTTTCGGAACGGTCATAGCCCGTTTCGAAACGCCTTAACGACTTTCAGAAAATCAGTTAAAAACACATAACTGTCATATTTTCGAATTTATCTTAAGCCTGTTTCGAAACGTTTTTGATCCGTTTCGAAACGAAAATGCTACTGTCAAGGGTCGTTTCGGAACGGCCTTGATCAGTTTCGAAACACCCCTTTTATATGTAAAAATTCAGCTTATATTTGAACCGTTGAACCCTTTTTAAATCAAATATGAAGAACAGTTTCGAAACGAGTTATACCGTTTCGAAACGAGTGAAAGTGTTTCGATACACGTTTCGGAACGATGGTTGACAGTGATGAAAACGTTTCGAAACGCCTGATGGCCGTTTCGGAACGGGTGCTTGAAAATCACTGTTTCTGGTTTGAAACACTTAGAAAAATATTTGAAAGAACATGTTTTTAACTTGGGCATTATATTAAAATTATATGGGGATATTTTGAGGACTTAAAATTCGTTTTGACTTTTTCAATTTAGTCCTTAGGTTTTTAGTTATATCAAAATTAAAATACTTGTTTCACAATCTCCCCCTTTTTGATATAACAAAACCAAAGTTAGAATTTTTTGAGAATTTTGAAAGTTTTGAAAATATTCTAACTCCCCTTAATTTAAGATAGGTTTTTAAAGTTAAAAGAAATTTTTGATTTGAAATTCAAGTTGTAAACCTTTAAAAACCTTTTAAGATTTTAAAACGAATTTTAGTTTAAAGTGTGGCTCTTAAATTTATTCTCCCCCTTTTTGTTAGATCAAAAAGAACAATAAAAGCTCATAGAGAAGATAAAGGATTAGTACCAATAAGCAATAATAAGCAACCATATTATAAATTCATAATCAAAATATCCAAAACATAATTCAAACATTAAGTTCAAACATAAAATCCCAAATAAAAAAAACCAAATAGCATAGGTTCCTAAAACATGAGAAAACATAAAGATGCAACCTTAATCCTAAAATGCATAGATAATATGATATGATATAATATAAATATCCTAATCCTCGTCATCATCATCCGAAGTATCATCATCGCTCTTGGCTTGAGAACGATGAAACTTCGTCCATTGCCCATAAAGAGTGGAGAAGGATAGGTCCAAGTTGGAATGAGAAGTCTCAAGAGAAAGAAGGTGATCCTCGACATTCTTCAAACGATTTCCCATAGTTTCAAAGCCCGAAGCAATGCTAGTGTCCAAAGCATTCATCCGAGTGTCCAAAGCATTGAACCGCTCGGTAAGGAAAGCCGTGAGGGCTTCATTGTTTGCAACTGGAACTTGCGGTGGAGGAGCAACGGGAGGAGGATCCGCTTCTCTATCAACTCTTTCCCAAACACCATTCACATATTGGAACCCGGACTTGCGAAGGGATGACTCACCAATCTTGGTCTTGCGAGGGATCGGAGAGTCGTAGGTACAATCAATGCCAAGATCATGAAATAGGGCGCTCAAGACAATGCCATATGTAAAAGACTTCAACTCATTCGTGTCAATAAGCTTGATATTATTGACTATCTCGGCAAAAATTATCTTAGGCACATTTGGGCGCTCACCCTTACGGAAACACTCTAGCCAAAAATGATCAGTGTGACGGATATGAGAGTATTTACCTCCGGAAGGACGAATAAACCAAGAAACCATCAAGTGAAGAACTCGATCGTGCACATCCAAATAAAGTGCCTTACCGGTGAAAGAGCCAAAGTGGCGTTCATCCTCAAGACCCTCATCCTTAAGCTTAAGAGCAGACTCTAAAAGTTCAACATTAACAACAAACTTTCTGCCTAATAAGGATGATTCAATTCCTATGATCTCGGTTTTGGTCTCATCATAAAGAAAACGAGCATTGGAGTAAAAGAGGAGTACCATGTTTTTGTAGCAAACATCCGGAATGCTCAAGAAATACATGAGATTCCACTCATCCAAACGATGGAGATAACGAAAAAGAAATCGCTCGGAATTGAGGAACTCAAGATCAATGACACGTTCCTTACGAACCGCGAAATCCTTGACATAAGCGAAGCAAGCACACGCGTCTGGAGTTTTAAGAGATTTCTGAAAAAGCATAGTGATATTCGGACGAATGCTCGAATCACCGGATTGAACGGCCTTGCGCTTTTTGTTAGATTGATCCGCCATCTAAAACATTAAGCAAGTGGTTTAAAATTAAGTGTATGCATTGATATTTAAAATCAATCCAATAATAAATCCCACTTAGGTTTTTGAAAACAAAATTAAAATAGAAAAAAGTTAAAAAAAAATACGACTGAAAAATTTTATATTCGAATAAAAAATTTTGAGTTTTGGAATTTTTTTTACAAGATATTGAAAACCCACAACTAAAAACATATAATTTATACAAAAATAAAATTTTCTAACCTAAGATTCGAACATAAATTGAAAGAAAAAGAAAGATAGAAAAATTACCTTAGTTTGGGATTTTGGATGATTTGATAAAAATCCTTGCACACGATTGATGAAACTTGCTTAGACTTGAGTTGTAGAGCAAAACCCCTCACAATTTTGTGAAAATCAAAGAGTTTGAGAGGGTATTTATAGAGAGGGAGGCGGTTTAGGGTTTTAAGAGTTTGATATAAAGTTAACTTTGTCATTAAAAGCCCTAATTTAAAGCAGTCCGCGATGCCGTTTCGGAACGGTCAAGACCGTTTCGGAACGGGCGGCTAGGGTTTTGACCATTTTAAAACCATAAACAGATCGTTTCGATACGGTGTTGACTGTATCGAAACCCCTTTGACCCGTATCGGAACACGTTCCGATACACCCCTTGGCAGACTCAAAAACGTTTCGGAACGCCTTGGAGGCGTTTCGAAACGCCCTTCTCTCAGAGCTGGATTTAAGGTATCCGTATCGAAACAAGTTCACTCGTTTCGATACACCTGGGCCTGGAAGTGCAGATGAGGCTCTAAAAATGCAGAAAAATGAAATTTTAAGAGGTCTAACATGCATAAAAGTCATGAATGAGCAGGCAAAACATATTTAGGCAAAAACATACTCCCCCTAACTATAAGCATGGATGAAATTAGGAGTTTAAACACATCAACATGGTATTTCACAAAATCAAGCATATTTAAACACAAAATAGGTCCTAAAAGGTCAAGATAGGCTAGCTAGACCTAACTCTCTCCTAAGGGACCAAAAACGCTCTTTGTCTAAGGGTTTTGTAAAAATGTCCGCTAATTGATTCAAGGTGTCTACATACTCTATAACCACATCTTCCTTAAGGACATGATCTCTAATGAAATGATGCCTTATTTCTATATGTTTGGTTCTAGAGTGTTGGATGGGATTTTTTGTTAAACAAATAGCACTAGTGTTATCACATTTTAGGGGTATGGTTTCAACTTTAATTCCATAATCTAAGAGTTGTTGCTTCATCCAAAGGACTTGAGCACAACAACTACCTAAGGATATGTACTCGGCTTCGGTGGTAGATAAGGCTACACTATTTTGTTTCTTAGAGAACCAAGATATGAGCATACTACCTAAGAATTGACAAGTTCCCGAAGTACTTTTCCTATCAATTTTACAACCCCCATAATCCGCATCCGAGTAAGCATGAAGGTTAAAGGTAGAGTCTCTAGGATACCAAAGGCCTAAACAAGGAGTGTCTCTAAGGTATCTAAAGATTCTCTTAACGGCTATAAGGTGAGACTCTCTAGGACTAGCTTGAAACCTAGCACACAAGAAAACACTAAATAAGATATCCGGTCTACTTGTGGTAAGGTAAAGCAAAGATCCAATCATAGAACGATAAAGCTTAGAGTCAACACACTTACCTCCTTCATCTTTGTCAAGCTTTGTAGATGAGCTCATAGGAGTGGCTTGAGGCTTTGCATTCTCCAAGCCAAACTTCTTGAGCATATCCTTTATGTATTTTGCTTGGTTGATGAAGGTGCCATCCTTCTTTTGCTTGATTTGGAGTCCCAAAAAGAATGAGAGCTCCCCCATCATGATCATCTCAAATTCACCTTGCATTAACTTAGCAAACTCTTGACAATGACATTCATTAGTAGAACCAAAAATAATATCATCAACATAAATTTGAACTACTAAGATGTCATTTTTATACATTTTTATGAAAATTGTAGTGTCCACCTTACCTTTTTCAATCAAAAAATTTGAAAGCCTTTCATACCAAGCTCTAGGAGCTTGTTTTAAACCATAAAGAGCTTTGGTAAGTTTGAAAACATGATTTGGAAATTTTGAATCTTCAAAACCCGGTGGTTGTTCCACATACACTTCTTCATTTATAAAACCATTTAAAAATGCGCTTTTAACATCCATTTGAAAAAGCTTGAAATTATGATAACATGCATATGCAAGCAACATCCTAATGGCTTCCATTCTAGCTACGGGTGCATAGGTTTCATCAAAATCTATTCCCTCTTCTTGAGTGTAACCTTGTGCTACAAGTCTAGCTTTATTTCTCACAATGTTACCACTCTCATCTAGTTTGTTCCTAAAGACCCATTTAGTTCCTATTGTAGATTGATTACTAGGCCTATCAACTAATGTCCATACATTACTTCTCTCAAATTGATTTAACTCTTCTTGCATAGCCATAATCCAAAAATCATCTTTCAAAGTTTCTTTTATATTTTTAGGCTCTATGCATGAGATAAATGCAACATGGTTCATTAATTTAAGAGAAGAACGAGTGGTTACCCCCTTGGATGGATCACCCAAGATTTCACCATCTTTGACATAGTTCAACTCCCTTGGGTAGCTCACTTCCTTTTCCTCAATAGCCAAGTCCTTCAAGGCTTCAAGAGGTGGTTCTTGTGTGTCTTCTTCTTTTGTTGGAATCTCATCCTCCTTTGAAGTTTGACCTCCATCAAAGGCATTTATGATTCCTACATCACCATCGTCACAAGAATCCTTCCTAGGAAGGAGGTTATCATCGAATACAACATGAACAGATTCTTCTACTACTAAAGTTCTTTTGTTAAATACTCGATAGGCTTTAGAGGTTAATGAGTAACCTATAAAAATGGCTTCATCACTTTTTGCATCAAATTTACCTAAGTTATCTTTTCCATTATTTAAAACAAAACACTTACACCCAAAAGGGTGAAAATAGCTAATGTTAGGCTTTTTAGATTTTAAAATCTCATAAGGTGTTTTCTTTAAAATTGGCCTAATCATTACTCGATTTACAATATAACAAGCGGTGTTTGTGGCTTCCGCCCAAAAATATTTAGGTAAATTATTTTCACAAAGCATAGTTCTAGCCATTTCTTGTAAAGTTCTATTTTTCCTCTCAACTACCCCATTTTGTTGAGGAGTTCGAGGAGCCGAAAAATTATGGCTAATACCATTTTCATTCAAAAATTCTTCAAACCCTAAATTTTGAAACTCGGTTCCATGATCACTTCTAATGTGTGAAATTCTAAGTTCAAGATCATTTTGGGTTAATTTTGAAAATGTGATGAATTTTTCCAAAGCCTCATCTTTAGTACTTAAAAAGAGAACCCAAGTAAATCTAGAAAAATCATCAACTAGCACAAATGCATAAGATTTACCACCCAAGCTCATAGTCCTAATTGGCCCAAATAAATCCATGTGAATTAATTGTAAGCATCTACTAGTAGAAACATCATTAATGGATTTAAAGGAAGACGTATGTTGTTTACCCTTTGAGCATGCATCACAAATTTTATCATTCGAAAATTTTATTTTGGGCAAACCTCTAACTAGATTTAGAGAGACTAGTTTTTCTAAAACACTAATGCTAGCATGTCCTAGCTTCCTATGCCACAACCATGCATCATTTTCATTTTGAGCAACCAAGCATGCATGAGATGTATGTATGTCATCTAAATGCACCATGTATATGTTTCCTATGCGATGACCTATGAGCATGATATTATTAGATTTAATGTCTACAATTTTGCAACCATTTTTATCAAATAAAACCTTAAATCCTTTATCACATAATTGACTTATGCTCAATAAATTATGTTTAAGACCATCGACATATAAGACATTTTCAATAAGAATGGTAGAGTGATTACCTATGGAGCCAATACCTTTAATGTGGCCTTTGGAGTTGTCACCAAATGTTACTACTCCTCCATTTTTTGGCTTTAAATTCATGAATCGACTCTTGTCTCCGGTCATGTGCCTCGAGCATCCACTATCAAGGTACCATGAGTTTTGACTTTGTGCCTTGGCCTTGTAACAATGCTCCCCCTACAAACAAAGATATTAAACCTTGGTTTTTGGTACCCAAATCATTTTGGGTCCATGAGTGTTAACTCCCAAAACCTTGGTTCCCTTAGGAATCCAAGATGACATAGCAATAATATTATTAGATTTTACAAGTTCCTTAGGAACCTATACACTCCTAATTCTTTTAGCTCTACTATATCTAGGGTAGCTACCTTGTTTGTAGTAATTAGTCTTTTTCTTAGGTTGGTGTGTTCTAGAGGATTCTCCTACTTCATGCTTGACACTACCAACATTTTTTAAAGACTTTTTGAGCTCATTTAGCTCACCCAACACCTTTTGGTGTTCACTATTACATTGAGACAAAAGATTATTAAGATCAACATTTTCATCTTGAAAAAATTTAAGTTCATCTTTTAATCCTAATATCTTTTTCTCAAATTTAGAATTAGCTTGAGTGAGTGAGTCATTTTTCTCATTTAGTTCTAAAATAATTTTCTTGTTTTTAATGACCGACTCTTTAAACTTCTCAACTAATTCATCATATACCTCTTGTAACTCATCATATGCATCATTTAACTCTTCATATGAAAAATCTAAAGTAGATGAGTTAGAGGTTACCAAGGAGGAATCTTCCTCAAGTGCCATGAGACAATGATTAGCCACTTCTTGTTCGTCATCCTCCGATGACTCCTCATCACTCCAAGTAGCAAGCTTGGCTTTGAGTCTCTTCTTCTTCTCAAAGCCCTTCTTCTTGAGTTGAGGGCACTCCGAACGGATGTGGCCGGGTTGTTTTCACTCATAGCAAATGATGGGATCCTTTCCTTCTTCTTTGTTCTTCACTTTGAAGTCCATCTTCCTTTGGATTTTTCTTCCCCGGTTGGACCTCATGAAGCGTGAGAATCGTTTGGCTATCATAGCCAATTCTTCAAGTTCATCCTCCTCACAAGATGAGCTCTCATCATGTTGTGAAGCTTTAGCCTTGAGAGCTATTCCCATCTTCTTCTTCTTCTCAACTTCAAGCTTCTCTACTCTTTTCTCTTCTTTCTTTTTCTCATCTTCCCTTCCTTGCTTCATGATCTCATGAGTAAGGAGAGAACCCACAAGCTCATCAAGCTTCAATGTCTTCAAGTTCTTTGCTTCGATGATAGCGGTTCTCTTCCCATCCCAACACTCGGGAAGTGAATAGAGTAGCTTCCAGACAAGCTTGTCTTCCGGTATGATTTCTCCATAGCCCTTTAGACCATTAACAATCGTGGAGAATCGATCAAACATCTTTGACACCGTCTCATCGGGCTCCATCTTGAAGTTTTCATAACTAAGATTGAGAAGTCCAATCTTAGTTTCCTTGACATCATTGGTGCCTTCATAAGTGGTCTCAAGAGTGTCCCACACTTCTTTGGCATTTTCAAAGGATGAGACCTTTGAGTAGATGTCCGGACCGAAAGCACAAAATAGCATATGGAGAGCTTTATCATTGACTTGAATCTTTTTCCTCTCCTCTTCACTCATTTCGGCTTTCTTCTTCAACACCATCTTGCCTTCACCGTCTTGCTTCCATGGAATGTATGGCCCATCTTCAATGACATCCCATACAAGATAGTCACTAGACTTGATGAATAGCCTCATTTTATTCTTCCAAAAAGAATAGTTGTCACCATTGAAGAACGGAGGCTTTGTGGTCGATTGTGACTCGTACATGCCGGAACCGGAGGTTGAAGCCATCTCTTGATATTTTGATGATCACACTCTTCCAAGGATCTCCTCTTGTGGTTGTTAATCCTCAAAGAGTTAAGCTCTGATACCAATTGTTGAGTGGATAGAAAGATCGATATTTACCAAGAGGGGGGGTGAATTGGAAATTTAAAGGAATTTGGTGGAAATTGGCAAATTAAAATTGATGTACAAGAGATTTAGAGTGGTTCAAGTTCCAAATGAACTCTACATCCACTACCTTAGTCTCACTAAGGATTTGCAACAATTTCACTAAATTGATCTTCCCCTTTTCTAGGACAAGGAGGCAACCCTTTACAATTTCGGTTGATTTTTCTACCCAAAAATCAACCCAACCCTCACACAAGAGAACAAAGAAATTTGTAGGCTAATAAGGTATCTCTCAATACAAATGATAGCCCCAATATAAGCACTCAACCCAATTTTACAAAGTATGAATGAAGAACACAAATTGGGATTTTTACACAAAGTGGGATTTTTGCTCAATTTCTTGAATTTTATGTTTGGATGTTTGCTTTTGGATCAATAGTTGTTGCTGATGCTTTTGGATGTCTCTTTTATACTTTCTCATTGATTTCTAGCCATTTGGGTGGTTGGGAACATAAATGGAGCCGTTGGAACCCTCTCTTGCCACCATAAATGCAGTCTGCACCAACCCGTTTCGGAACACGGGGAACCTGTTTCGGAACGGACTAAAATAGAAAGAGCCGTTGGGGTGCATTTAAGAGGCCGTTTCGGAACGATTTTGCCACTGTCAAGGGTCGTTTCGGAACGGTCAAAGCCCGTTTCGAAACGCCTTAACGACTTTCAGAAAATCAGTTAAAAACACATAACGATCATATTTTTGAATTTATCTTAAGCCTGTTTCGAAACGTTTTGGATCCGTTTCGAAACGAAAATGCTACTGTCAAGGGTCGTTTCGGAACGACCTTGATCAGTTTCGAAACACCCCTTTTATATGTAAAAATTCAGCTTATATTTGAACCATTGAACCCTTTTTAAATCAAATATGAAGAACAGTTTCGAAACGAGTTATACCGTTTCGAAACGAGTGAAAGTGTTTCGATACACGTTTTGGAACGATGGTCGACAGTGATGAAAACGTTTCGAAACGCCTGATGGCCGTTTCGGAACGGGTGCTTGAAAATCACTGTTTCTGGTTTGAAACACTTAGAAAAATATTTGAAAGAACATGTTTTTAACTTGGGCATTATATTAAAATTATATGGGGATATTTTGAGGACTTAAAATTCGTTTTGACTTTTTCAATTTAGTCCTTAGGTTTTTAGTTATATCAAAATTAAAATACTTGTTTCACAAAATTACTTGAAAAAATTTTATACGACTTGATCGAATAGTCACTTGTACCATACTTTACTCTTCATTTATCCAGGGCCACCTTTTGACTCGCCAGTTCGATGCTGGCGCTGAAAATTAGGGATGAGCACGAGTCGATTAAGGTTGGATTTTTATCGATCTGAATCCAGCCGCAAACTGAAACCCTCTATCTGAATCCGACCTGACTCGTCAATCGACAATGTGTCATCCAACCCGAATACTGCATAAAACCATAATTCGACCTAGTCCGACACAAATAAAATTTTATTTTTTATTAGGCAAAATAGAAAGATAACTGAAAAATATATAGAGATGATGGACATTATAACAATTATCACTAAATATATATAGAAAAAATATATATTATTATCTTAGGTTAGATCAAGAATTTTCACCATAAATCTAAATCCTACTCGGCCAGACTTTTTTCCATAAAGGCAACCTGATTTGATCCGATCTACATCCAATTTTTAAAATAAAAAATTTGATCTTATAGGATCGGGTCAGAGTAAAATGCCCATGACAATGGAGCCATCTGGGGGTGATGTCCCCTTGACCTCGCACACAGGAACGGGCGCAGGATTTCATGTAAGGGGTGCGAACTATCAGGAAGCTATATTAAAAATGTAGGAGTGCAAAATTACAAGATTTTAGGGGGCAAAATTAGATTATCAATACAAAATACAAAGAAAATATATAAAATATAGAGAACTTAAAAATTTTAGGGGTGCGTCTGGCCCTCTGCACCCATGTGTTTGTCCCTGCTCGCACATGGCTAACTTGTCCTTGTGGGCACTCGTGAGCAGTGCTGGCGCCAACCGACTGAGTTTATATATACAGTAAAATTTCTATAAATTAATAATGTCGGGACCACGTAATTTTATTAATTCAAAGATGTATTAATTAATCGATAAATTAATAAATTATTAATTCAAAGAGATTATTTTCTTCGATTCAACGAACCTACATTATTCTTCATGAATAAAACATATACATTCTAGTGACTACTTGAATGATGTTCATGTACAATATGACTAATTAAATATAATACATACCCCTAAAAACTAAAGTTTATTGTAGTACGTAGTACTAGTTAAAACTTAATGTATGTTCATGTATGATAAGGAAATGAACTTAATGCAAATTCATGTATGGTAAGGAAATCAAATTTTGGATGCACTAAGGAAAGTTAGAGATGAAATACATCTAGATTTAAATCTTAAGAAGAAACAAGCAACAATAGAATCATATTTTACTAAGTTTTCCTAGTTATATTTGGACTTTTATAAAATTATTAATTTATAATATTGAAGGGACCATAAATTTATATAAGGGTCTTTCGAAAAATTAGTCTTATTAATTAATCGAAATTATTAATATAGACATTAGGCTCAAGTCGAGACCGAAAAAAATATTATTTTAGAGAGCTTATTAATTTATCGAGTATTAATTTATAGATGTTCTATTGTACTTGTTTTATCTGATATTCAATGATAATGTTATTTGACGCTATTTTTTGAACAATTTCTACCAAATGGGAGGGGGGAGGGAAATTTTACTCTTACTGGGTCAACCACAACCTAGGAAAATGGGAGAGTGTGTTAATTGAGAGCTTTAACCACCCGTGGCCGCTCTAGAGATTGTTGATTATTTTTGAGTTTATATATATATATACATCACTATTTACAAATGTGTTGGGGGCAGTTAGTACGGTGTATAGATAGGGACAGACGCATGATTTTATGTTAGAGGACGAATTTAATTTTAGGGGAGAGAAAATAGATTTTCAATAGAAAACTTTTTAGAAAATTTTTAAATCATATATAAATTTTAAATTTTAAAGGGACGACTGCCCTTTCAGCCCCTTTGGGTCCATCACTGTGTATAGATAACAAACAAGCAGTCCTTTAATTTAAGGGTAATCTTCACCAGTGTTCCATTTCGTGTAGGGTGTGTTCTATTTTGGTCACCAAAATTTAAAAAAGATTATTCTGGTCACTTACGTTTAGAATCGTTTCTATTTTGGTCCCTTGGCCGTTAGTCTGCATTACTTAAAAAATCAGTTTCTAATTTAACCCCAAAACTTTCAAAATTTTATTTTTCACCATCTTCCCCAAAAATTATAAAACTAAAACCTCAGAAAATTAAATCAATAACTATAACCCAATACTACAATACATTCCCCAAGATTAAAAGCGTCAACTTCCAATGCAAATGTTCAAAACTCGTAAAATTCCAAAGGTCAAAACTCGCAAAATACCAAATGTTCGAAACTCAAAAAATTCCATTGTGGCAAGTGTGCTGCAAAAACAAAAACAGAAAATGATAACAATGATTACACCATTTTTGGGAAAAAAATAAGAAAGCATGAGAGACATGATATTAACAGAAAAAAGCAATTTATAAATGTACAATCGATTGAATTCAGAAAACAAAAAGGACATCAAGAAATATTGAATTCGAAAATTATTACAAAATTTAAATGAAGAAAGAGAGAAAAGTCTGAATTTTTGTTTCCATATTACCAGTTCAAAAAATAAAAAGAAAAACAAATAGCAAGTACATAAGAAATTAGAGAGATAAAATTAAAAAGAAAACTAGTTCTGAATTCTGAAACCACCCAGGACAAGAAAAAAAAAATCCCATCAAAGAAATGTGATCATATTCTCAAATGGGAAATCAAAAGAAAAACACAAAACGAAAAGCAAGAAATTCAGGACAGGGCACCGTTTGGAAATGAAAACAAAAGAACATTAATGGGGCTTTGAAGGAGGCCCAGAAAAACCGAAAGAAAAAAAATAAAAGAAGGGAACATTAATGGAGTTTCGACATTTGGTATTTTGCGAGTTTTGACCTTTGAAATTTTACAAGTTTCGAACATTTGCAATGGAAGCTGATGTTTTTAATTTTGGGGAATGGGTTGTAGTGTTGGGTTATAGCATTGATTTAATTTTTTGAGGTTTTAGTTTTATAATTTTTGGGGAAGATGGTGAAAAATAAAATTTTGAAAGTTTGAAGGTTAAATTAGAAACTAATTTTTTAAGTAACGGAGACTAACGGCCAAAGGACCAAAATAGAAACGATTCTAAACGTAAGTGACCAGAATAATCTTTTTTGAATTTTGATGACCAAAATAGAACATACGCTAAACAAAAGGGACCACTGGTAAAGATTACACTTAATTTAAATGGATTGTCCCTTCACATTGAGGCATATCCTATGAACACAGAACAGATTAATTTGGATCATTTTGTACTATCCGTATGTTTGAATGAACGGTTCACTGTAACGAAAGAGTCTACTAAAAAAAGTCAAGATCAGTTGATTGGGGATGTTCCTCAAACATCAAACTTATCATCAGAGGTAGGGCACTCATGTATATGTGTTTTTGTTTATATTCTAAGTTGGATTTCCGAATATCCTCCTTTCAAATGACATTGTGACACATTTCAATTTCATTAGCTAGAAATTTTTAATAAAATTTGATATTTTTTTCAAAAAAAATGTTGATGTGGTCGCGTTGACTGTTAGTTAACTAATGGTTTTCATTCATGAAGCAGTTATTTTAACTCAAAATGAAACGTTTAATGCCCTGGTTTTAGGCCTAAGAGTTTTTAAGGTTGGTTCGAGGTTCGTAGGACCTAGACTAGAGATATGGGTTAGTTCGGGAGTGGTTCAGGGAAAACATGGTTCGGGTTGTGGTAAAATTTTGGGGGAAATTCCTAAAATCATCTAAAAGTATATATAAAGGTTTGGTGAAGTCAATTTTGTAAAACGACTTTTGGAAAATTGACATTTCAGTTTAGTGACTAAATTGTAAAATCTGTTTTTAAGGACTGTTTTAAAAGAGAGCCAAAATTTAGAATCTTTAGGGAGCTATTACACCAAGGTGTTATCAGCCTTTTCTCTTATTTTATTATTTTTAAAAGATTAAATAAATTAATTTATTAAATGAGTTTTAATAAAAATGGATTTTAAAAGGCTAAAACATTTTCTTACGTAATTACTTTTCTCTTAACTTTTTCTCTCAACTTTACCATCAGCCAAATCATTTTCTCATCACTAAAATCTCCAGAGATTTATCTCTTTTCACCCACTTTTGATTTCTAAATGGTTCTCATGGATTTCTACATCAATTAGCTATTGATTTCTTAAAGGTTTTCATCTAAATCATTGCAATCAAGAGAAAAAGCTTACGTTATAGATGATCTTTCTTTTTCTCCTCTAATCAAGGTTCTATAATAAAATTCTCAAGTCTTTGGCTCTCTAATTGCGTTTATTAAAAATGTTTTATAATCTATTTGATGAAAATGGTTAGATCAAGCTTTGAAAGATTAGTTCTCAAGATTTTTGTAATGGTACTGTTTTGGTTAATTGAAGATTGGTTTTAATCATGTTTTGGATGTTAAATAATGTTGAAATAAAGGTTTTATCATAGCAATCCCGAAATGAAATGGATCTCTAGTTGTTAGGTTGCTAGATTTGAGTTTTTATGGTGATAATGTGGTTTTGGTGTTTCTGGAGATATAAGGATGAAATTAAGTTACTTTTTAATGTTAATTGATGAATAAAAATGGATGGAAGTGTTAAGTTTTGTCTGGTTTGAGTTTGTAGAGTAATTGAAGGTGTTTTCGGTTGTTTCAGATAGGCGTTTTGGTGTTTTGGGCAGAGCAGTGTGGTGGTTTTGGTTGCTGGTGATTTTGATGCATTGAGATGCATTATTCCTCTGTTCTTGTATGGTACAAACATGGGAGAACATATCGAAAGCAATCGATGAAGTTCCAGGGGCTCTGAAATCTTGATTATGCTTCGGCAAAGCAATCGAGGTGTTGTCAGTGAGATTCTGTTCCAAAGTGAGAGTGTGGTGATGAGAGATTCCACCACGGTAGGTCTTGATGATGTGAGATTCCATCAAGCTTTGTGGCGATAAGAGATACCTCCATGAGAGTTCAGTGATGTGAGATTCCATCGAGGTAGGACTTGACGATGTTAGATTATGTTAAGTTATCCGCATATCCGAGTAATGTTGCTAAAATACCAATATATGAAATTCACATGTACCTTGTTTATAAATGATTTAATGAATTGAGTTTTGTATATAAGATTATGCTTTGAGAAATAAGCATGTGTGGTTTTGCTTTGAGATTATGAATCTGAGTTAATGCATGAGATTGATGTGGTTTTAAATGATGTGGTTTTTGCTTTGAAAATGATTTCAAGCATGAGATAGATTGAGCATGATGAGATAGAGTTTTCTAATTGAGAAATAATTTTAAAATGCATTGTTGTTGTTGGTTTGTTTTGAGCATTCCTCACTAGGCATTATTGCTTACGCTCTCTTTTTCCCAACAATGCAGAGAAATAGCATTTTTGGGGCAACAAAGAAGCAAGAAGGAACCCAAAGAGTGAGGCTTAGCTCAAGTATGGTTTTATGATTACCTATTAGTAATAATCGACAATGGGAGGATGCCTTTATATTTTGGGAGAGTGTGTTTGAAACTCCCTATTTTGAGGAAAGTTTGGGATGCCTTTGATGACTTGTAAATTGCCTTTACTTGTTGGTATTTGCCTTGGTTTGTGTTTTGGCTTTTGAGTGGTCATTTTGCATAGGTTGCATGTCTATAGATTTTCGTAATGCATATTGCCATGCTATGATGTTGAAATTGCTATGTATGATTGAGGTTTGATGCTTAGATAAACTGTATGCATGTTGGATACATGTTAGAATGTTTTTAATTGAATTGAAGTGTGAAAAGCTGGCAAAAAGTGTCATTATAGGCCTATGTTGAGTGTGTAAAAGTTCTATTATTTACACCCTTTTTAACCCATATTTCTGCTGCATTCAAGCATCATTGCATTGCATTTAGGTTAGTTTTTAGTAAAACATCACAAAAGGATTAAAAGCACGGATTCTACTGAAAGATGGCTATTTTTGCAGGTATCTGTCATAGTAGACGATGAAGGCAGGCGCAGGGCAGATAAGCAGGAAAGCTGAACTGGACAAGCAGCCGAAGAAGACGAACCTGTCATGGACCTGTCGTGACAGCATGGTGACAGCAACTTTATGAAGAGGAAAAGTCAAGTGGACCTCGATAGATAGAGAAAAATCTGCTCGTCTGTCGTGTGAAAGCCACATATTTTTCCAAGCCCCGGATCGAAAGATATGTCAAGCCAAAGCTCAAGGAGAAGAAATTCCTAAAAGCAAGGATGCGGCTGGAAAGTAGGAGACTTTAGAGATTTAGTCTTTATTAGAATCTTACTTTTAATTAAAGTTGTAATCCTTGTTACCTTAGATGACTTGAGCCCAAAGCTTATATAAGGGCATAGATTTAACCTAGAAACCATCCCTCAATATACCCCATAACCGATAACCAAAACCCTCCGCCGTCTACCTGTCATCTACCCGTCACCGACATGTTCTAAAACCCCCTAGGGCCACGGGTTGTTTTGTAAAGTAGTTGCAAGGGTTGTTTTGTTTTAGGATTTTTCAAGTTCAATAAAATAAACTTCAAGTTCTTTTATCTTGGTTTTAATATCTTGCAAGAGCATCGGGAGAGCATTGTGAGGTTATCCATTTACTTAGCATCGGGAGAGTTAAGTATACGAAAGAGATAAGAGCGCGTTCTCTAGTTTATAGTTGAACCATCTCGTGCCTAGGGATAGGGCGAGGTTAAGTGGCTAAGGAAGAATTCATACACATCGGTGTTCATCCTTCGATTCACACCGGGAGGTATCATCAAAGACGTGTTCATCGACAGACTTGTGCCTAGGGATAGGGCAAGGCAGATCTGGGATTCTTGCCAAGCTTGAAGTACAGAGTTGGTGTGTCTGCTGCCGCGACAGCCAACGGACAGCCGCCGCGACAGGTGCTGTCGGCGACAGGCGCGACGACAGAACTGGATTTCCTAAACTCTACAATACCTGCACTACTGAGCAATTCAATACCAGCCCATTCTCTCTATCTTGATTTCTCTACTTTTATTTTCCAGTATTCTTTATTATTTTCGTGACAATATCTTAATCTACTCTTTTCCCCTTGTGCAGATAGCGAAGGAAAGGGTTAGCCCAGTCCCTGTGGAGACGATATCCGATACTCTAGTATCACTTTATTACTTGCGACGTGTACACTTGCACTCAATTGCGATAGACTCTTTTACACGCAACAAGTTTTTGGCGCCGTTGCCGGGGACTGGCAACACACTCTTACCCTAGCTTCTGCACTTTTCTTTTCTTTTTATTTTTTTTTATTTTTTTTATTTTATTTATTTTATTTTTTTATTTAACAAAAAAAAAACTCAGGTGAAAATACAGGTTCAAGGGCATCAACATGCCAGGAAAAACCATTCGAGAGTTGATGTGGGAAAGTTCTTGCAATTACCGTAAAGATATGCTTCCAGGGCAGCAACCGTGGCAGCAACAGGGGCAGCAAATGCCGATGCCGCAGCAGCAAAATTTTTTATGGTACGATCAAAACCCACAAAATTTTTTTTACCATGACAGTTTTGCTACAGAACCCGACCTGCCCTGGCAATGTCATCATCCACAAGAGCAGTCAAAATCCTTAGAAGACACACTGCAAGCCTTCTTGGCAATCACTCAAAAAGTGTCAGCTTCTACGAAAGCAAGTATCGCCAAGATGGATGAACTCTTGAGCATACCAGTCCTCATTCATGCCACAGATGAACCTGAAATCCTGAGGCAAGATGACGAGGATGCCCATGTGAAGGAATACCCAACATATGATGAGTCTGAGCAACAACTAGCCATGGCAATGATCGAGGAGCCGAAATGGAGCAACACCGCGACAACGCTGAGTGGAATTCAAGAGAATGTCACGACAGCAACCACTTCTGAGGCAGAAACTCCAGCCTCGGCAGAAACTGCCGCCTCGACAGAAACTGCCGCCTCGACAGAAACTGCCGCCTTAACAGCAACTGCCGCCTCGACAGCAACTGCCGCCTCGACAGCAACTGCCGCCTTGACAGCAACTGCCGCCTCGACAGCAACTGCCGCCTTGACAGCAACTGCCGCCTCGACAGCAACTGCCGCCTCGACAGCAATTGCCGCCTCGACAGCAACTGCCACCTCGGCAGAAACTGCCGCCTCGGCAGAAACTGCCGCCTCGATAGAACCTGCCGCCTCGACAGCAACTGCCGCCTCGACAGCAACAGATGCTGAAGCAGCAACCACAACAGAGGCAAATTCTCAACCCACTACCTCGATTATGCCTGACCAAGATTGCACACATCCATCCCTGTCATGGCACTCGCACGACCACCTAGAAGAGCTACCCAATGACAATGCCTCGCCGATGGAATATAAACAGGTAATAAACGAACCTTTTGAATTCTTTGAAAACTCACAAATTCCATTGCAGGTATTAGAGGAATCAAAGCCGGTGGACATAGAATCATCAAAGTCTCTACTGATGGAGATCTACGAGTGGTCAACAGAATTTAGTATAGAGAGTGATGGCACTTACCAATGTCCCATTGACCTGCAAAGTAACCTGCCAACAGACTGTCAAAATAACTGCCTGCCGCAGCAGCGGGCACGGCAGCAAGGGATACATTCAACCACAACAACATCCAACGAAAACAAGGTAAGTTTATGGTCGAATGTCAATTTGATTTTTTCTAATCATATGTTCATGCCCTCAGAAACATTACCAAGAAGGGAGGACTTCATGGACTTCAAAGGGAAGAGAAAGAAAGGAGCCCCTACCATGAGAAAAATCACCAGATGGAGGGTACAGATGGACTTCAAGAAGTACCGGAAACGACCCATCAAGCATCAATAGAACAGGGAGTATTTTTATTACTTATTTATTATTAGGAAATAAGGTTTATTTTATTCAAATAAAATTTTTATGTTTTTCTGTTTTTAGGAAATAAAGGAGCCAAGAAGAACAGGAGAAGTGAACTAAGCCCACCATCCATTCATCAGCCCAACAGAGCCCATTTATTGAAGCCTGTCGTTTCGGCTGCCACCGCAGACGGATAAGACAGGCTGTCGACAGACTGACATGGCAGACGTAGAAGCGTGTGGCAGACGCGTAACAGACGCATAAATGCGTGTTGGACGCGTCAGACACGCTAAATCCCATCCGTCGCCCCGTTATTCACGCCTGCCGTTACAGCATTACCGGGCAGCAACTCGACCGCTATAAAACCCCGTTTTCATTTCCATTTTTTCTCACTTCTGATTATTCTTCTTTGTTTTCTCCTCTAGTTTTTATTTGCTTTCTTTATTTTCACAACCCTTGCTACTAATATGTCGTCTAGACAGACCCGCCGTAGTGCTGCCTCAGCCTCTTCTTCTTCAGCAGCAACACCCTTCGCCACAAAGGAGTTATGGGAGGAACATGGTTTCATTTACATCCGAAAGGCACCCAACATGGGACTCCGGCCATTCATTGCTAGGGCGATAAGGAATTTGCTATGGGAACAGTTCGCAGCACAACCCGCAGAACTGAATGGTACATTAGTCCGAGAGTTCTATGCTGCCAACAACAGCAGAACGACACCCAGCCGGCTCCCCAGCAGAATCATCCGAGGAGCCTGCCCCTGGACCTGCCGCCACCACCACCCCGACAGACCAGTCTGCCCACATCCTTGCTGCGTTACAACGGGTGGAAGAGAGACAAATGGGACTGATGACCTTCATTCGGGATTTCACCAACTCGACGGTAAACTTTATTACCAACACTTTAAATTATCCCGATGTTATTTTCCCTACTTTTCCTGCCCACTATTTTCGCATCCCCACCCCTGTCCCCCACACCTACACCACCTGTTTCCCCCCATACCCATTCTGCCACTTCCACACCAACCAGCAGCCCTCCGGCAGACACCTCCCCTCGAGGAACCAAACGACCTACCACTGATGACAGCCCTCTTATCCGGAGGAATTTGGCGAGCGACTTTACGCGGGTCAAGCGAATTAAGCACGTGGCAGACAAGAAACGGCTGCCCAAAGCCAGCACCACCACTAGTAGCAGCTGGGATAGTGGCAGCAGTTCCGACGTCCGGCTAGTGGAGCAACCTGCCCTCAACCTGCCGATGAACCTGCCCCTTCTTCTGCCAATGCTCCTGCTGATCAACCTGCTCTTGAACCTGCCCAGCCCCCTCCACAGCGCAGGCGCCGCCATCAGATCCGAGTCAGCAGCAGCAGCGAGAGCAGTGACTGAAAATTTAAGTTTTTATTTTCGTCTTATAGCTGCCTGCTTTTATCTTTTGTGATGTACTTTTTTTCATGTTTTTATTTTTCTGTCATTTTGCATTGAGGGCAATGCAACCCTTGAGTTTGGGGGTGGCAACCCTCCATCATTAATGGAGTCTTAGCACATCTTTAAATTATTGTTGTGTCTTATTATTTAAGTTCTCTTAAAAAAAATCAGAAAATTTAAAACTGTTGGCTTAAAACTGTGAAGTTAACTTACCTGTCATGACAGCTCTGTCGTGGCAGCATATTTAGGACAGGTTAAGGAGAAGTTTAGAGCCTTTCTATAGTTCTGAAAACTTAAAACACCATTGTGACTGTTATATTGCTTAGATTTCTTTTAGCCAAACTAGAATAGGAAGCTTAGAACTTGAATAGCCCCTAGAGGTGCCTAACATTGGCTCTAGGAGAGAAGTTTAGCAAAAGAAACTCAAAAACTTAGAGGTGCCCGAAACCGGCTCTAGGAAGCTAACTAGAGGTGCCCGAAACCGGCTCTAGTAACTAGAGGTGCCCGAAACTGGCTCTAGTAAAACTTAGCTTGAAAATAGAAGAAAAAAAAAGCATGAAAATGTGCCTTCTAAAAAAATAAACTTTGGCATAAAAATTCGAGGTAAGAAGTTGAATATTCTAGTGAAACTAAGAGAGTCTTAGCATATAACTGTTCACAAGCATGCACACACTGCACGAGAGCTATAGGGAGATTCCGGACATATCCTAACCTTTCCGACAGGTTGCTGCCGCCATAGAGATTGAGCGACGGGTGAGGGACAGTTCACTGTTTGAAGGCCAACACAAAAAAATTTTTTTTTTTAGTCTTAATTGCTTGAGGGCAAGCAAAAACTTGAGTTTGGGGGTGTGTTGAGTGTGTAAAAGTTCTATTATTTACACCCTTTTTAACCCATATTTCTGCTGCATTCAAGCATCATTGCATTGCATTTAGGTTAGTTTTTAGTAAAACATCACAAAAGGATTAAAAGCACGGATTCTACTGAAAGATGGCTATTTTTGCAGGTATCTGTCATAGTAGACGATGAAGGCAGGCGCAGGGCAGATAAGCAGGAAAGCTGAACTGGACAAGCAGCCGAAGAAGACGAACCTGTCATGGACCTGTCGTGACAGCATGGTGACAGCAACTTTATGAAGAGGAAAAGTCAAGTGGACCTCGATAGATAGAGAAAAATCTGCTCGTCTGTCGTGTGAAAGCCACATATTTTTCCAAGCCCCGGATCGAAAGATATGTCAAGCCAAAGCTCAAGGAGAAGAAATTCCTAAAAGCAAGGATGCGGCTGGAAAGTAGGAGACTTTAGAGATTTAGTCTTTATTAGAATCTTACTTTTAATTAAAGTTGTAATCCTTGTTACCTTAGATGACTTGAGCCCAAAGCTTATATAAGGGCATAGATTTAACCTAGAAACCATCCCTCAATATACCCCATAACCGATAACCAAAACCCTCCGCCGTCTACCTGTCATCTACCCGTCACCGACATGTTCTAAAACCCCCTAGGGCCACGGGTTGTTTTGTAAAGTAGTTGCAAGGGTTGTTTTGTTTTAGGATTTTTCAAGTTCAATAAAATAAACTTCAAGTTCTTTTATCTTGGTTTTAATATCTTGCAAGAGCATCGGGAGAGCATTGTGAGGTTATCCATTTACTTAGCATCGGGAGAGTTAAGTATACGAAAGAGATAAGAGCGCGTTCTCTAGTTTATAGTTGAACCATCTCGTGCCTAGGGATAGGGCGAGGTTAAGTGGCTAAGGAAGAATTCATACACATCGGTGTTCATCCTTCGATTCACACCGGGAGGTATCATCAAAGACGTGTTCATCGACAGACTTGTGCCTAGGGATAGGGCAAGGCAGATCTGGGATTCTTGCCAAGCTTGAAGTACAGAGTTGGTGTGTCTGCTGCCGCGACAGCCAACGGACAGCCGCCGCGACAGGTGCTGTCGGCGACAGGCGCGACGACAGAACTGGATTTCCTAAACTCTACAATACCTGCACTACTGAGCAATTCAATACCAGCCCATTCTCTCTATCTTGATTTCTCTACTTTTATTTTCCAGTATTCTTTATTATTTTCGTGACAATATCTTAATCTACTCTTTTCCCCTTGTGCAGATAGCGAAGGAAAGGGTTAGCCCAGTCCCCTTGTGCAGATAAACTGTATGCATGTTGGATACATGTTAGAATGTTTTTAATTGAATTGAAGTGTGAAAAGCTGACAAAAAGTGTCATTATAGGCCTAAATGTTTCGGTACACCTAAGCCTGTACCGAAACAGTGAGCCTGATTTGGCCTTGGGGTTTCGAACAATGTCAAGTGTTTCGATACGGGCTACTTAAGGTTGGTTACTGGAATCTCGTGTTCTGAAACACCATTGAGGGTGTTTTGATACGAGCCCGAGCTTCAAGACGCTCGAACCTGTTCTGAAACGGGTGTTTTGATACAGGGCAACCTGTACCGAAACACCCAGTTGTTAAGTTGGTTATTGGAATCTTTTGAAGTTATGTTTCTTTATGTTTTGGTCCCAAAATGTTGTTGATGCAATTAAATGAGATTAGATGATTGTTTTGAGCTGAGTTTTGACAGAGAGGCATGTAACGTGACTAATTAAAGGTTGGTAATTTAAAAGTGGAATAAATCCCTGTAATTTATAAAATTAAAAAATGGTCCATAAAATGAGTTTGTATGCAATTGAGTCCCTAAATGTTTTTTGATCGAGTTGTAAATTGTTATGCTGTGAAGTTTATCACATAGGATAATATTGATGCATCTAGACAAAATAAAACGAAAAAATAGGGTCGTTTATTGGAGTAAACTTTCTGGTTTACTTCAATATTCCCCATGTGACCCGTTCGATTTGGTCATTCGTCCAGACCGGGTCGAGGGGGTTACAAAAAGTCAATGAGTGAATAAAAAAACAGAACAAAAATGATTAGTTGTAGAACTAATGTTTTGATATAATAATTGAAAAATGTTTTGGATTATTTTGAAAAGAATTTAAAACTTGTTTTTAAGTCCAAACAACTTGAATTTATGTTTGAGGTATTTTAAAAGGTTTTTGGCAAAGATTTTTCATGTTTTTAATAGCCAAACTTGTGTTTTCACGTTACCAGTATCGATACGGTTGTACACGTACCGATACCTTTTTGCCCAAGTTTGGCCACTGTCAAAACCCGTATCGATACAGGCCCTTGCCGTATCGATACACATCGGGGTCGTTTCGATACGCCAGGTAAGCGTACCGATCCCATTTCAACCACCCCAACGGCTATTTCCCAACGACCATTCAAATGTGAACTCGTATCGATACGCCCTCAAGCGTATCGATACGCCTCGGCTGACAAGAGCTCAACGGCTAGTTTCTATGAAGCCCGTACCGATACGGTGCCACGCGTATCGATACGATTAGCTGCAGAACAACATTTATGAAGGGAAATAAAGTCCTCAACGGCTCCAATTCATCCCCAACGGCTAGTAACGGCTACAAACTCAATTGGGAGTATAAAAGGGACCTCCAAGCATCAAGAGAAGGGTAATTCTCATATAGTCAAACATCAAATGATCAAAAAGTGTCTTAGTGCTTAAATTTTCAATTCTTGTATAGACAAACACTAGTGAGCCAAAATTGTAAAATTTGCTCAAGTGTTTTAGGTTTTGGGTGAGTGCTTAATTGTGCAAACAAACACCTATTAGAGGGTTTTAAGTTTGCTTTCTTTGTCTCTTTGTAAAGAGGGTTTTGATCAAGGCTTTGGGTAGAAACTTGATCGGTTGTAAGGGTTTCCTCCTAATCCTAGAAAAGGGGACGAATCAATAGTGGATTGATTGAGAAATCCTCAGTGGGGAGCTAAGGTAGTGGATGTAGACCTTGGTTAGAAGGTTGAACCACTATAAATCATTGTGTCATTATCTTTTTAGCTTCCTAAACCCTTCCACCCAAAAATCCATCTCTCCACCACTTGGTGAGCTAAATTGGTTGATCGAATCGAGCCCCTAAAATCCCAACAATTGGTATTAGAGCTTGCCTCAATCGAAGAGGATTCACATCCTATTGAGAAGATCTGGCAAGCTCGATCACTTTTTCATCATCCGGCTCGATGGCACATTCAATCGACAAACCGCCTTTCTTTGACGGAGCTCAATATGCCCATTAGAAGACAAAGATGAAGTTCTTCATCAAATCAAGAGATTACAAGTTATGGGATGTAGTTGAAGATGGCTCGTTCGTACCTCAAAGAAGTAAAGCGGAGTGGAGTGCCGACGATCGCAAGAAGATGGAGTTAAATTGCAAAGCCTTGCACATTCTATTTTGTGCATTTGGTCCATCCATCTATGAGAAGATGTCTTCTTGTGAGAGTGCCAAGGAAGTATGGGACAAGCTTGAAGTCACATACGAGGGAACAAATGAAGTCAAGGAGACCAAGATTAAGCTCCTAACCCTTGAGTATGAGAACTTCAAAATAGATCCGGAAGAGAACATTGAGAAGATGTTTGATAGGTTCTCCACCATCACCAATGGTCTCAAAGGCTATGGAGAAGCCATCCCGGAAGAAAAGCTTGTTCGAAAGCTCATCTACTCACTTCTCGAGTCTTGGGACTCAAAGAGGACCGCCATCATCGAAGCCAAAAATTTGAAGACTTTGAAGCTTGATGAACTCATGGGGTCACTCCTTACTCATCAAATCATGAAGAAGAACAAGGATGATGAGAAGAAGAGGGAAGAAATTAGAGCTATGGGAGAGAAGAAAATCAAAGGGCTTGGCATCAATGCAAGTGCCATGGCTCTTAAATCCTCCACTTCCCATCAATTCTACTCAAGTGAAGAGGAGGATGAAGATGAAGAGATAGTTCATCTCTTCAAGAAGTGTGCCCCGTTCATGAAGAAAGCCTTGAGAGAGCTTGAACGAGAACCTAAAAGAAAGGAGAGGGCAAGCACTTCAAGCCATAAGAAGAAGGCATATGTGGCTACTTGGAGTGATGAGGACTCCACCGACGATGAACAAGCCAACCTTTGCCTTATGGCCATCGAAGAAGATTCAAGGGTAACTTCTAATTCATCTACTTCATGTTCTTACACTTTTGATGAATTACAAGATGCCTATGATGATTTGGTTTTAGATTTTAAAAGCCACATTTTGAAAAACAATAAATTGATTTCAAAGTTAAAAATTCAAAATGATTTGCTTTCTAAAACCAAACTTGAACTTGAAGCAAAACTTGAAGAGTTTGAATTAAAATGTTTTGATTTACAAAAATTGCTTCAAAATGTTCAAGTAGAAAAATATTTGAATTCCAAAGAGCTTGAAAAGAAAAACAATTTTGGAAAATCAAATTTTTATGTTAGACAATCTAGTGCCCCTAGATTTGTGAATGGAAAATGTTTTAGAAGTGTTTGGGTCCCAAAAGGACTAACCACTTCAACTAAAAAGGATGAAATTGAAAAATGGATTCCTAAGGGGACTAAATTTTGTGCAACTAACGTTTATGGATCCAAAGCAATTTGGATACCAAAAATTACTTGATTGTCTATTGCTAGGTGTGATGGAGATGTTCAACAAGTCAAACATTGAGGGGGAGCTCCATGCACACAAGGAAGAGCACTTGAAGAAGGAAGGCTTCACATCCTCCCTTGGGTTCCAGTGTTGGTAAAATTTCTAGTTGTTTTGAATTAATTTGTCTTATTTTCATTTTATTCAACTAGATGATAATAAATGTTGGACTAACATTTTTGATGATGCTTTGAGTAAGGAGGATCCATTTTAAACCAAATTCTTATTTTTGTCAAAGTTTTTACCTCTATTGTTATTTTGAACTTAATATTTTAAATTCTTTTTGATATAACAAAAAAGGGGAGAAATGGTTTGAAAAATTGAATTTTCAAATGAATAAGGGGGAGCTTTATTTAATTTCACATATTTAATCTCTTATTCACAATTTTAAAGTTAAAGGGGGAGAAACCCAAACAATTTTTCAAGTGAGTTTTATTATATCAAAAAGGGGAGATTGTAGAACTAATGTTTTGATATAATAATTGAAAAATGTTTTGGACTATTTTGAAAATAATTTAAAACTTGTTTTTAAGTCCAAACAAATTGAATTTATGTTTGAGGTATTTTAAAAGGTTTTTGGCAAAGATTTTTCATGTTTTTAATAGCCAAACTTGTGTTTTCATGTTACTAGTATCGATACGGTTGTACCCGTACCGATACCTTTTTGCCCCAGTTTGGCCACTGTCAAAACCCGTATCGATACATGCCCTTACCGTATCGATACGCATCGGGGTCGTTTCGATACGCCAGGTAAGCGTACCGATCCCATTTCAACCACCCCAACGGCTATTTCCCAACGACCATTCAAATGTGAACCCGTACCGATACACCCTCAAGCGTATCAATACGCCTCGGCTGACAAGAGCTCAACGGCTAGTTCCTATGAAGCCCGTACCGATACGGTGCCACGTATATCGATACGGTTAGCTGCAGAACAACATTTATGAAGGGAAATAAAGTCCTCAACGGCTCCATTTCATCCCCAACGGCTAGTAACGGCTACAAACTCAATTGGGAGTATAAAAGGGACCTCCAAGCATCAAGAGAAGGGTAATGCTCATATAGTCAAACATCAAATGATCAAAAAGTGTCTTAGTGCTTAAATTTTCAATTCTTGTATAGACAAACACTAGTGAGCCAAAATTGTCAAATTTGCTCAAGTGTTTTAGGTTTTGGGTGAGTGCTTAATTGTGCAAACAAACACCTATTAGAGGGTTTTAAGTTTGCTTTCTTTGTCTCTTTGTAAAGAGGGTTTTGATCAAGGCTTTGGGTAGAAACTTGATCGGTTGTAAGGGTTTCCTCCTAATCTTAGAAAAGGGGACGAATCAATATTGGATTGATTGAGAAATCCTTAGTGGGGAGCTAACGTAGTGGATGTAGACCTTGGTTAGAAGGTTGAACCACTATAAATCATTGTGTCATTATCTTTTTAGCTTCCTAAACCCTTCCACCCAAAAATCCATCTCTCCATCACTTGGTGAGCTAAATTGGTTGATCGAATCGAGCCCCTAAAATCCCAACATTAGTTAATGAAACGTTTTGCGAGTTTTGACATTATACTATAAAAATAGTACAAAGTATAATCAAAGAGAGAAAATGTATTCCATTCTAAAAAAAAGAGAAAATATATTATATTTGAATAAAGTATTTGGCCACATGATTTTTGAGAGTTTCCTTGCATGATTTTTTCTTAGAACCCTTTGAAACTTGGCTGCATGGGAACATACAGAGAGTTGGTAATACCCATCCGAAGGGGCTAAACTGGAATGTGTTGTTTGTCGTTACCTGTTGGGCACTTTGAAAACGACGTTATTTCTTTGTGTTTAATGGGGGTCGTGAGGCGTTCGGGGACAGTGTGGGATATTGTCGAAAGATGTGGGGAGAGTTGGGTGGTAACCAGCCCCAACCGACACATGTTAGTGTTATTGGGCCGACAAGGTCGACTTGGAGGAATCCGACCGAGGGGTGGATTCGAGCTAATGCAAATGGGGCTGTAGGCGGCCTCGGCAGCAGTGCATCTGTAGAAGGGGTCCTTAGGGATGATTTAGGTGCATGGTTGTTCGGCTTTGCTAGGAGCTTAGGAGTTTGCTCGATGCTTGTTGCGGAGTTGTGGGCGGCGCATAATGCACTTAATCATGCATGGCGTCTCGGGTTTCGATGGATCGAACTGGAGCTTGATAGAAAAAGCATTGTGCCGATTTTGGAGGGTGAGTCTTTAGCTCTTTCGGGTGATGCGCTTGTGGCTAGATTGCATGAGATACTTGATAGAGATTGGGAGGTTCTAATTTTTCATATTCGACGTGTGGGGAATGTTGTGGTTGATGGTTTGGCTCGTATGTCGAGGGGCAAGGAGGTTGGTGAGGTGGTTTTTATGCAGCCGTCGTCGGAGATCATTTCGTTGCTCATTGCAGATCAGGGCACTGAGTAGTGTTCTCTTGTTTATCGTTCATTTGTGTTGGCATTTATGGCTTTGTGAGTAAGACTTTGGTTCTTTTGTAAGTATTACTATGAGTATTTTTTCCTCCATTTAAGTTTAGGGAGATTTTTAACGAGACCTATAGTAATATCCCTTTTTCCATAAAAAAGTATTTGGTCACATTATTGTCGCGAGCTAAAAGAGAGTAAGCACAAATATAAAAGAAATGAAAAATAAAATTTTAATTATCATGACTTAACCTTACAGAATTTATACACCATACAAATATGAGATATATTTGTTGTATATGTAAATAAAAATGAGTGATTGACGATTTGCAAAATAAAATTAACATTCGAAGTGACTTTCATCGGATATAGAGACGGAGCCACATAGGTATAAACTTTTTTACCTTTATTTTTATATATAATATTTTAAAGATTAAATTTTAAACATTTATATTTTGTCCCTCACCTTTAAATTCTAACTTCGTCCGATCAGATATTTATGACATCAACTGTTTTAACACTTTATTTTAAAGAATTCATGCTTAGAGAATGCAATTTTCTTTAATATTGAAATTTATATATTACTTTCTAGTTTCTACCCACTCACCCACCCACCACCCACTTTTGTTTTATTCGTTACATAATCTATATCTTCCACCCACCATTTTGGCTAATTTATTTCAATATATGCATTTAAAAAATTAATTAGATAAATATCCTCCAATAAAAATTATTTAGATAAATACTTTCTTTTCAAACTATATATGAGAAAGTGCGTCAACTGTAACGCGAATATCCAAATTGTGTCTAGCAGACCGCGACTTTTATCAGGCGTGGATGCACTTTTCAGATTCCGATATTATTAAATTGAAAAAAGTAAGTCACGTATGACAGAACGCGACTTCTGCTGCAAAAATTTGAAACTCTGAATCGGATAAGTCATATTTTCTCACGTTATTTTTTAAAATTTTCACAACTCGCATTTTATGGGACATGAGTTTTGTGTTCAGTGAGTAGGTATGAAATCAAACAATTTAATTTATTGCGCTTATTATACACGTAACTCGCAGTTGACAAGGGCGTGAGTTCCGAAAATTCGGTATGGACAAGACGCGAGTTCCAATAACTAGCTTTGAATATGACACGTGTTTCATTTAAATCGTTTTGGAAGATGTGCGATTTCACCTATAAATAGAGCCTCATTTACAACGCGAAGTCACACCTCTCTTTATTCCTCTCTTATCTCTCTCGGTAGAAGTTCATATCTGACGATCAATTTTTTTTGAAGCAACTTAAAAAAGTGAGATAATTGCGATTTTCTCTAATTGGATGATCAACATGATTCAACTATTCACTCTTTATTCCTTATTTTTTTTAGTTTTTTTTATTAAATTTTAGTTATTTTATTTAAATTTTAGTTCCAAGTTAGTTAACTAATTAATTTAAAAATACCAGCCCTATTAACTTGATTTTGAAGTGTTCATCACGCGGATGGCTAAAGAACCTCCTAAGACCACTTACCAATTTCGAGCCAAGTCGGTTTTAAGTTGTAAGTTGTAGTCGTCACTGATAAATACACGGCTTGAGAGGTAGAGACCGGAAACACACATATTTTATCTTTCATGTAGTGAGACTATAATAATGTTGAAAGATATGATTGACGGAGGTGTGATTACCGGTCTGGGCGAAGGGGACTAGTTTGGTTTGTGCTTCGACCTACTCAAATATGCTACACAAAGTTTGGACAGTGGTCGTGTCAAACTAAAGTGGTTGAGAGACAATTTTAGTCAATTGTTCTCAAATGCTTCTGAAGATGTTATGAATGCTCCATATCAATGTGAGTTCCGTAATTTGAACATATTGTCTCGATTATTATTTTAATATGTTTTATAGACTATTAACAAAGAATATGTTCTATAGACTTGAAAATTATTTAGACTTAATTAGAAATAAGTGGTCAAAATATTTTTTTCCGGATTGGTATCTGAAGTATTTTTCGGTCGAAATAGATACTTAACGTTTTTACTATTATTATTTTAGGTGCCTAGCCATTAATAGTTGTTTAAAAAGATTTCTTTAACCAATCAAAACATGAAATGTGGCTTTTATTTTAATTTTTTTATTTTTTAATTTCTTATAACTTAATTTTCAAAAATTCCTAAGTTTCCCAAAATTCATAAAATAACCCCAAAGTTCTTAGATCACCAAATTCGGCCATTGTCGTTGCCATTCATCACACTACCCGGATGGAATGAAGCTTCCTCCTCTTGCCACAAGACCCGCACACCGTTTATCGTCTGAGCGTCGTCGTTGGCCACCATTATTTCTTTTTTCTTCTTTTCGTCGTTCAATTTTGTTTCGACATTAGATACGTCGGCCGTCAACTTTTGGTAACATGACGATGGGAAAATTAATTGTGGGGTCTGACGACAAAAGTGGTGGGCACACCGTCGACGATTGACGGCGACAACGGCTGAAATCAAGTTTGGGACTTAAGGATATGATGATTTAAGGATTTGGAGACTATTTTAGGATTTTTTTGAAAAATTTAGGGTATATTTGAAAATTTTATTTTTTTTAAGAAAATAAAACAAAGCATGTCACATGTTAGTTTTTATTGGCTAACAAAATTTTTTAAACGGCTGTTAACCGTAAGACACCTAAAATATTAATTATGAAAACGTTAGAAAACTATTTAGGCCAAAAAAAATATTTTAAGCTCATATATAAAAAAGTATAATTTGAGCTTGTTTTTGCCTATTACACCTAAATAATATTCAAGTCTATGGAACATGTTAAAAATAATAATCGAGACAATTCGTGCAAATTACAGAACTCGCGTTAATCTGGACGCGAATTCTGTGTAGCATGCCTGCATCAACAACGTACGTGGCTGATAATGATATGTCAGAAAATTTAAAATAGTAGAAGTAATTTTCAATTGTTAATTTTTAAATAATATTTGTAGTTGACCGTTTGAAGCTCTATTTTTTATTCATAATTAGAGAAGGGGTAGGTTCAACTTGCAAGATAATTGTCAAGAACAATGAAAAGGGTAAGATTTAATTATATAGGTTAAATAAAAATTAAAAAAAAAATCAATTGAAACATGCAAGAGTTTAAACATTTAGAATTAGTCAAACCAATTCTTTTTTATTAATTTTAGTTTTTTACAATTTTCATTAGACTTTGTTTTATTTTTGCGAGTGAATATTTGATACATTATTAATATAATTTTTTTTACACAAATATGTCTATTTTTAAGTTAAAATTTAAAATATAAATTTTTAACTTTAAAATTTTAGAATTCCTAAAACATTAATTTTAGATCCTAAATTTTACTCACTATCACGTAAACACCTAGCCTCTAAACCCCTAAATAACTCTAATTGTGAAAACTTTATTTTTTACCGTCTGTTTATAAGAATAATTCGTATTTTCAATTTTGATTTTTTATAAATATAAACTTTTAAATTGTCTTAATTAATAATAAAATAATATTTTTAGAGTATTAAAAAATAAATAATTCGATCGAATTATATAACTAGAAAATCAAAATCCAATCGGTAGTCCATCCCCGTATTGAAACACCGCTCACGTGGCCCGCCTCTCGTCCCCTTTTCCCTCTTTCTCACTTTCCTTTCCTTCCAAACAAGTACAACTAAAAAAACCGTAACTCCTTCTCTCTCCTTCATTTCCTCTTCCATTGTTCCGCAGAAATTCAAGCAAAAGGAGCACAAATTTCTCCGAAGGATCCTCGTATCCGTCGCTGTCACCCTAGAGATCTCACAGACCAATCAAATCCATCCACCTCATCACTGCAACAAATGCGATCCTCCACTACCACTGCAACAACCACCAGCACCAAAACCGTCAACCCCCTTTTAACGATCGAACACGATAGGTACGCTTCTCTCGCCATGTGTCCCGTCGATTTCTTTATCGACGTATGACAGTTACGATCTGATTTCTTCCTTTTCTTCTTCTTCTTCTTCGTCTTCTTCTTTTCTTTTCCCTCCCTTGTTTTTAGTGAAAATATTTGGATTGTTTTTTATTCCAATTTTTATCCGTGATTATTGATTTGGATTTGACAATGTGAAATGTGATTTAATTCTCATTGAACAAATTTGAGTGGTAAATATGAGCTTATGGTGTTTTCCACCGTAACCCGGCAATCTTTGGATGCCGATTTCAGGTAAATTCAAGCTCGATTTGATTGGTTTTTCCTTTTTCTTCTTTTTTAATTCTGTCGATCTTATTCAATTTCATCACAGTTTGGTTTGGTAATTGACGATTTAGTATCTGGTTTGCTAGCTCGATTTATTGTTTTCTATTCGGAGAACGTTGTTGGGGTTTTCTTTCATTCAGGAAAAACCTTCATGGAACCTGGTTTTATTTTTGTTCAAATTGAGTGGAAATAGTGATAATGGAAAGTAGACTATTTCTGTATCGTAAGTAGGCAGTGTCTAGAGTCGATTGCAGGTAAATTGGAGTTATTTATTGATTAACTTACCTTGAGCTTTTAGTTTGATGCATTTCCTTATTTCTTGCAATAGGTTTTATATGGCAGTGAGTTGTACCGTTTTGAATTTGATAAGTTTAGGTTAATATGACAAGCAATGTTATGGAGGCTTTGGAAAATTAAAGTTGGGTTTTGCTTAGAATGTTGTGGAAATAGCAATCTTTGTATGGAGCTTTTTCTATTTTTGGTGGAACAATCTGCTATTTTTTTGTCTTTATTTTATTTTATTTTATTTTATGGAGGAGTGATAATACGCTGTTAAGTTGAATGCTTGTTGAACTTTTGAGAGGTTATTAAAGCTTCTACTGTTGATAGGGATGCATATGGATTTGCTGTGAGACCTCAGCATGTACAAAGATACCGCGAATTTGCCAATATCTACAAGGTATTTTTCTTGACCCTTACCGCTTTTGTTGCCTTTTGTTTTAAGCTCGTCCCTTCTTTCAGCTTCTGAGGAAAAGAAGGGATAATTAAATGCCAACTCATGTATCTCGCTGAATATTGAATCTTTTCCAAACTCTAAAGTTGGAACTTTGGTTTAGGTTTTTTTGACTAGTTTCTTGGTAATTGAATTAGGATCAAAGTCATTTCCACTAGGATGAATAAAGGGCTTTATCTTGTATATACTAATGACTTTAGGAAGAAGAGGAGGAAAGATCAGGTAGGTGGAATGATTTCTTGGAACGCCAAGCAGAGTGTGGTGGACTGCATATCAATGAGATGCCCTTGGAGGAAGAAAAGGAGGTATCACACATTGAAGTTGCAGAGGATGGGAACAATGAAGTACAAAAGGGAGATGGAGACAATTTATGCCAAAAGATGTCTGGTTCTGATAGTCTGTCTGAGAATGATGATACAGAAAAAGAGAAGGTGCTGTATGCACCTGAGAAAAGAGGTCATCGGACCAAAATATGGACTGAAATTAGACCATCCCTTCTGGCCATTGAAGATATGATGAGTACTCGTATTAAGAAGAATGACAATTTATCAAAAGAAGAGCAAGAAACTTGTCAAGTGAAACCATTATCTCCTGCCGAAGATGGTAGATTCACAAAAGGAGTACCAGAGGAAGATTCTGAGGATGAATTTTATGATGCTGATGCTGAGAGATCTGACCCAGGTCAGGATGCCCCTACAATTGACAGCACAGGCACCATAACAGGTGCTGCAGCAAATGCAGCTCCTACAGAATCTTTACATCCCTGGAAAGAAGAGTTGGAAGTTCTTGTTCGTGGTGGAGTGCCAATGGCTCTTAGGGGAGAGGTATGTATTTCTCTCTTTATTTTCCTCTCTCTCTCTCTCTCTCTCTCTCTCTTTCTCTCATGATCTTGGTCATTACAGATTTGGCAAGCCTTTGTTGGTGTAAGGACACACCGAGTAGAGAACTACTACCAGGATCTGCTTGCTGATGAAACTAACACTGCCAATAACACCGAACAAAAGAGCTACCAGTCAGATAGTAAGGGTTCAACCACCAAGTCCATATGTGGTCATGAGAACTGGAAGGGGCAGATTGAGAAGGTTGTTCCACCTGCAGTCTGAATTACATATTAGTTTTTTTCGGCATTAGGTGCTACCTTTTTCTTTGGTGTTATTAGTTCAAGATTCCTGATCGGTGGTTCTAAAAACAGGATTTGCCGCGAACATTCCCTGGTCATCCCGCTTTGGACGGTGATGGTAGAAATGCTTTGAGACGGTTACTTACAGCCTATGCTCGACATAACCCCTCAGTTGGATACTGTCAGGTACTAGGTTAAGAAATATGTTAACTATCGTCATGGTTATGGTGTTTTGGCCTTTTGGATTAAGTGTTTTCTCATGCAGGCCATGAATTTCTTTGCTGCCTTGTTACTCCTCTTGATGCCTGAAGAAAATGCTTTCTGGTAGGTTGAGAGACTCAGTTGTGAAAATTCCTTGCAAATCCAGTATCTGTTGTTTTGTGAAATTCATTTTTAAGGTTACAGAGCAGAGCATATTTCGTTGCTGGAACATGATAGTTTTTGTTATTCCCGTTATTTGCATGTTTTCTTGTCTTGTTTATTTGGTGTGGGTTCTCTATTTTTAAATGCAAGCATAACATTTGAAATTTAAAATTAAGTGCACAATTGGTTTTATATTTCTCTAAGTTATGGTATATACTTCAGGACTTTGAAGGGCATTATTGATGAGTATTTCAATGGCTATTTCTCAGAAGAAATGATTGAGTCTCAGGTAAAATATTGGCATTACTCCTTTTTCTCCTTGTTGATTGGTTTATACTATTTACTTCTCCTAAATGAGATTGTTAAAGTGGATGATGAGATAATTATGCTTTAGATCTATCTTAGTAACATTGTGGCCTTTTGTTAGGTTGACCAACTTGTCTTTGAGGAGTTGGTGCGCGAGAGATTTCCAAAACTTGGTTTGTTTGTTCGATATTCGTTCTTTTCTGTGTTTGAAATTTCTCAGATGTTCTCTTTACATCATGTTTTCTGGGCATGCAGTTTATGATTAACAATTTCATGTTTATTGCAGTCAGTCATCTGGATTACCTTGGAGTTCAAGTGGCTTGGGTTACTGGACCGTGGTTCCTTTCCATTTTTATGAATATGCTTCCATGGGAAAGTGGTCAGGTTCCATGCCATGTCCTTTAGCGATATTTGATGAGTTCCTTTGTTGCCATTTTACTGATGTTTGTACTACTCAATTAACAATTGGAATAACCAGTGCTTAGTTACCAGATTCCTGATGGATTTGTCCTCATTACAGTGCTTCGAATCTGGGATGTGTTCTTGTTTGAAGGAAATCGCGATATGATTTTCAGGACAGCACTTGCTCTTATAGAGTTTTATGGTATGGGGTAAAAGAATATTTTGAACTTTATCATATCTTTTGGGTAATTGAAGCCTGAATTGTGACTAATTATCTGTTTTGATCTACAAAATGTCACCTAATTTTCTTACAGGCCCTGCACTACTTGCAACTAAAGATGCGGGAGATGCAGTTACTTTGCTACAATCATTGGCTAGTTCAACATTTGACAGTAGTCAACTTGTATTGACAGCTTGTATGGGTTACCAAAATGTAAATGAACAAACATTATGCGAGTCGAGAGAAAAGCATCGGTCAGTTGTAAAAGCTGCAGTTGATGAAAGATTAAGGGGGCTTCAAATTTGGAAGAAATCTCAGGGCCTGGCGAAGATATATAGTTTTAAGTATGATCCTAACTTGGTGCATACGGAAACAAATAAGACAAGACAGCTGGTTGATTCAAAAACTAATGGGAACCTCTCTCGTTCAGAATCCGAATCAATGAATGCGGATGAAGTTCTTAGTAGTTTGACGGGAGATGCTAAGTTGGATCCTGTTCCAGATGTTAAACAGCAGGTAGTGTATAAATTTCCTCTTCATGAATACGGTATTTCATTGCAGACCAAACAAAATGTGTAGAGGGTATGTTACTTGTTTGATTACTAATAATTTATCTACATTTGGCAAGTTGAGGAGACAGTAGGCTAAATCATACTCAAAATGAATTTTGCTTGCCTTATGTTCATGCATGAGATTATGTTGTCCTGTTTTATGATGTTTTAGTCTTAATTTATTATAAACAATCATGTGCAGGTTGTAGGGTTAAAGGTTGAGTTGTGCAGGTTGCTGGAAGAGAAAAAATCAGCTGTCGTTAGGTTAGTAATTTATGTTATGTCTGGTTCTTTAGTTTTCTCTAGACAGTGTAATATAGGCAATGCAATTTATTTCGTTGGTTGCAGATTTGTTACTCACTTGCTCTTACCTCTTTTATACATGGTCGATATCTTTGCTGTGCCATTATGTTTTATGAATTGGATATATCTGACTATATAATAGCATTTTATGCTTGAATTTATGTGTGATTTAATTTGAAATAATCTTCTATCTTCTCCCTAAAAATCCCACGGCAAATGTGACATTGACTTCTTCACTTGTGTCAGGTCTGAGGCACTAGAGACGGCTTTGATGGAGATGATTAAGCAGGACAACCGACGTCAATTAAGTGCTAGGGTAAATCGGAATATCTTCAAAAGTGGCAGTTCCGTTGACATTAATATTGTTCAATTTGCTAAAAGTTACAGTCCACCACTAATTTATTCTTAATATAACTAATAAACTGGCATTCCCATCAATCAATCCAACATAATTTGCTTGCTTTTAACTGGCTATGCTTGATTCTCAATGTGCATTCTATCTCTAGCTACTTTAATATACAATTTGATTAATGTTATTACCTGAACTGTCTAAAAAAAACCTGTGTTTCTGGTTTTCATGACCCACACCCGAATCATTACTGTCACAGGGCAGTTGGCTAATTACCTATATGTTTTGATGATGTGGTTTTCTGACTTGAAAGTTGTTAGTTGTTTTCTTCAGATGAATAAATTGTGTACTGAACATCTGTTTTTCATCTTTAGGTGGAGCAATTGGAGCAAGAAGTTGGCGAGCTTCGTAAGGCACTCTCTGAGAAGCTTGAACAAGAAAATGCAATGCTCAAGGTTTGATTTGTTTTTCTCATGTTCACGAGTTTGAAGATTATCTTATTCTCTTGATATGCAGTCTTTATTGATAATGAGATCTGTTATGAATTTCATAGTTCCTAATGTGTGTGGAGCAAGACCAAAAGGAAACAGAAGATGCTCGTATGTTTGCTGAACAAGATGCAGCTGAACAAAGATATTCCGTGGAAGTTCTTCAGGTACTCAGTGTGATCAAAATATCTTGTTTTTTCATGTAATTTTTGTCGGTAAATATTCTCTATTTTTTATTCGATACTGAATAGTAGTAATAGTATTTCATTTTGCTTTATGTCGATTGTTTCAAAACTATAAACAAATCATCTTTTACTAAGTACTGCAGGCAGGGAACAAATATCTTTAAAGCATCTGCTGCTTTCATGGAAAATAACACCGGTTAAGTTAAGTGATTATTAACCAAACACTGGGATATGTACTCTAGCATGGAAAATTTGGAAAAACATGCTCATTTCCTTTTCTCCATAATAAATTTTCCATCAAACTTACATTACTGAGAAAACTAACATTGATTTGAGTACTTGTAACATTTTTCTTCGTACCATCTCTGCTCTTGGCATCAAGTTTTTACTTTAATGCAGGAAAAGTACGAAGAGTCAATTGCTAAACTTGCTGAAATGGAGAAAAGAGTGGTAATGGCAGAATCAATGTTAGAGGCTACCTTACAGTACCAGTCTGGACAAAGTAAAGCTCAACCATTTCTTTCTCCACGGTGTGTAGTTGACATTCCCAATTTCAAATCTTTTAAGCTAGGGTAAAATAACATTTTTCCGCGGATGAAAAATCCGGACCAGATTGGTCAATTCTATATAGAACTTAAAGATGAGAGAACCACCTGAAACCGGTTAAAAACCAGTAAATCCGGTAGACTGGTACAACTTGATTTTTTTAAGAGTTTTTTTTAATTAATTTTGATTTCTTTAAACAGAAAAATCAGTGTGTCCCATTATATTTGGATTTATATCTAATACACTGGCGGCAGAAACTTTTAGTTTCCACAAATGCCTTAGTTTTAGGGTTTAAAGACTTAGTTTAGGGTGTAGGGTTTGTGGGTTAGGTGCATGGATTTAGAATTTAAGGTTAGGGTTTAGGGTTAGGATTTAAGGTTTAGATGTTAGGGTTCAGGTATTAGGGTAATATGTGAAGGATTTAGGTTTTATCTTATAAACCTTAAATTTTAACCATAAAGCCTAAACCCTACACCCTAAATTAAGTCCTTAAACCATAAACGCTAAAATTAATGTGCTTGTGAAAACTTTTAGTTTCCACCCTCATTTTGGTTCATTTTTCATATTTTGTTTTTTGTAAATATAAAATTTCATAATTGTTTGGGTTTTCTTTTCTTTTCCTTAATTTTTGAAAATTTTAATTTTTACTAATTTGGCATAAATAATTTCAAGATGATTGAATCAGATGATTCAACCAGTTGAATTAAATTCCAGAGTCCAACCGGTTTAGTTCTTTCGGGGAAATTCTAAGGTGAGGCAGTTTAGGGTCAGGTTAAAATGAGGCAGCTTAGCACTGAGTAATAATTTAGGTAGAACCGAAATTCTTACTAACTAGGTAAGAATTTGTGTAATTACATAAATTCTTATTAGCTGAGTAAGAATTTGTGTAAATTTTGCCTTATGTAAGAATGTGTGTTAATACACAAATTTTTATATTATAACCTAAATTCTTACACAAATGGTAAGAATTTGTGTAGATTGTAAAAATTTGCCTAAATACACAAATTATTACCAACTGAGTAAGAATTCATATAGATCCGTCTTATTTTAGCTGTACCTGGGTGTCTCATCCTAGAATTTCCCGTTCTTTCAACGTTATGGGGACAATAAATTGCTCTATCTCTGCAAAGTCTTTCAAAATCTTTGTTCTTTTCATCACTTAATATTTTTAATTTCCCTTTCCATCATCTACCCTCTTTCCACCAACAACTTAATAAGTAACTGGAAGGGGAAAAAGGGCTTTAGTCTTCAGCCCATTATTTACATGTAAAAGATATTATGAGCCTCTGTTTTATTTTTTGAGCTCATCATCCTTTTGAATTGATCGCCCGCTAATAAATATTGGCTTGTAGATTATCTCAGCCAGATTCACCACCGCACAAGAATCAGGAGCTCCAACAAGAGATGCCCTCCAGCACGATTAATTTACTTGCTCGACCATTTGTACTTAACTGGCGTGACAGGTTCAAGGTTAA
Organism: Hibiscus tridactylites; assembly: GCA_958450335.1. NCBI lineage: Eukaryota > Viridiplantae > Streptophyta > Magnoliopsida > Malvales > Malvaceae > Hibiscus > Hibiscus tridactylites. Next base: position 53,023,993 of record OY288286.1, on the reverse strand, counting down.
TTTTCACACTTTTATGTTCTTAATAGTTGTGGGATGATCAGATGATTATTCTGCTTTATTAAACTACTGTGCTGGCTTTACAATCGGAACAACTAGGCTATGTTACTCCGAATTTAGATGAGAGTATGAGTTCAATGGAAGTTATGTTCAGTTTTCTTTTAAGAAAAATTGTACATTTGGATGATCATATCTCCATATTCATGTCCGAAATTTATTGGACACAAATGCCAGAGACATACTTAAAGAAAATAAAGAACTAGAGTAACATGGCAAGTAAGAAACAATCAATCTAGAGAAATATGTGTCCTTATCATTTTAACTGGATTTTATCCTTTAAAAATGTTGTCGGTCCTGTACTTTTGTAGAGTTTGAGATTTAGTACTTGTACTTATATGGTGACATTGTCAGTGTTTTCTGTCAAAATTTGTTTGTTATGAAGCATGGTTAGTGAGTTCATAATAATTTACTTTTGAAGTTGAAGTCGGTATGATTTACTAAGATTGTTAATGGCTTATTGAATGAAACAGGGAAAGATCAGTAACGCTGATGGGCCAAATGCAAACGGCGTCGAAGGTCAAGGTAAGGAGTGAAACAATTGCTAGTTTGTCATGTTAATAAGTGCATATATATCCTTCATTTGCTGCCTTCACTTCAATTCTTACATTCATTGGTGTGTGTATATAATTTTTCTTCAACACTGCCATTTGTGGAGAGTAGTCTGTTACTGAAAATTCGATATAAATCTCGTATGTAAGAAAGGAGATGACTAGGTAATCAACTGTAAGTCCTTTAGCGAAGAAAAGAAGGTAATAAGACTGTAAGTGTATTGGCATATATTTAAGATCTGAATATTTTCATTTGTTTTAGATTTCTCTACTTTTTCTCAAACAGCTGACTTGATGAGTGTTGTTTCAAGTAGAAAAAAATTACATGCTTAAATTCCAAAGGTTTTGCTGGTAGTGGAGAAAAATTGAATAGATTATTGAGATGCAGTATATGACACCACGCCCGTCACATATTCACATAAAACTACAGGGATATTATCTTCTAAAATATATGAATTACCATAGAAAAAAAATTAAATACAACCGTTAGTCAATCTTAATTCAGTTGTTTTAACGGGTGTAAAGCTTTTATATAAACATAAATAAATATATATTAAAAGTTTAATTGAGTTAATGTCACTTGCTAATCAAATATTAATTCAGTTGTTAGATTTAATTGAAAAAGTTTGTACAAACTATACCTCTTTTCTGTTTTAGTTGCTTAATTTTTTTTGTTAAAATAAGTATATGACGTTTTATTATGTTATATTTTAAGTGTCTAATATTTTATTTTGTTATCATTTTAAAGTCAAATTGTAAACCGTTGTTAAAAAATTGTCGCACAGTTAATTTTTTGACATGTGACGTGGTTTTTAACTTTTTTATTTAAAAATAATCTCTATTTTTTAATTTCTAAAATCCTTCTTCCCCCACAAGTCCTTACATCTCAAACTCAAAAATCTTCAATATTTGGATCCAAAATGATGCTACCAAGATCAAACACTATCGCTACTTCAAGATAAATTGTTACGATTTATGCAAACTTATGACGAGGTTTTTAATTTACATCTCTATTTTTTTGACATGTGAGATGGTTTTTAATTGGACACAAATGCCAGAGACATACTTAAAGAAAATAAAACAAGCTTATGCAATTTGGGGAGTGAAGTTTCTTCTTACTGAGGAAGTCATTAAGCTATCATCCGATTTACCAAAAATAACAATTACTCCAAATAGAATTTCAAGATCATCTCCGCATATATCACAATACTTGTCCTGTTCAAACAACAAAATGGCTTATACGAATTAAGAACCAATATATACCATTGTTCATTTAATAAGAAGAAAATAATAATCAACGCAATAAAATTGTTTAAAATCCATAACTTATAATTCATCAAGCATGTGCAAGTTCTAAGTATGAAAGCAAACATGTTCAAAGCCTTTAACTGCAAAAACTAGTAACAACTTATAATGTCAACATTATAATCATGTTCATTCATATAGACGGAAAGAAATTCTTCATGTATGCAGGTTATTTCCGCACGAATCTCACCCAAATGAGAATAATATGCTCGCGAAAATTAAACATGTATTCGAGAAGTGAATTCATAAAAATATCCTCTCGAAGAGAAGAATTATCGTTAGGAAATTCGCTAAAATCTTCTTCCCCTTCTTGAGAATTTGCGCCATCATCTTTGTCGGCATTCTCATCTTTATCTATCTAACGATTGTTACGAAACATGTATCCGCATTTATGAGTCGAATGAATGTCAATATTATAGGATAAAGGGACAACTAAGTCAAGAGAGAAATCAACTTTATTATTCCTAAAGATGTGACTAAGGACACAAGCATATGAAAGAGAAGTTGATATGCTTGCACCCTTAGAGAAACGAAACTAATTGAAGGAAAATGATTTTGACAATGCTTGTGCAGGAACTAGTTCGATATTTGTGAATCTACCAATAATCAATTTCTCGGATTTCGGATGATTTTCCAACCGAAGGGCAAAAAAACCAAACAACAATAAAGTGAAACAATCTCTTCACAACCATGATGAATGAAGCTATTATTTATGACATGAGGAATAGGAATGTTCTCCTCATCAAAAGGGCCACTATTTATAACACCTATATCATTTATAATTATTTCTAGAGAGATATAGATTCTACCCATAACATAAAAATTAATACAAATAACATCTTTATTTAAATTTATAATAAAGTGAAACAATCTCTTCACAATCAAGATGAATGGGGCTATTATTCATGACATGAGGGATAGGAATGTTCTCCATATCAAAAGGATCACTATTTTAAACACCTATATCATTTGTAATTGTTTCTGGAGAGATATATAGATTCTTACCCGTAACATAAAAATTAATACATATGACATCTTTATTTATATTTGACTCACACTCAAAAGAGTCATCATTGAAAAAGACTCGAACAAGTTTTTGAAATATGCTAGGTTCAATTTTCAAATAATCAATCCATTTTCAAGTGACAAAAGTAGAGAGAAAAGTAAAATTATAAGTAGGGATGAACATGAATTCATGTCAAGAACATGTTCATGACGAATTGGCCTATTATAATCATTAAAATTTGGATTTTTTTTCTTCTAAAACATCAATCATCAAAAGGTGAATTTGATGATTCAACGGTCCTAGCACATTTGTGAGTCATTGAAAACAAATGAATTTTTACACACACCTAGTGAGCACTTAAAATTGAAAAATAATAGAACAAGTTGATTAGGGAATGGATAATCCTCTTATAACAAAGACAACAATATACTGTAGCTATCAACAGCCCAATTCAACACTAATATCAATCATATCCAAGCTAAGTTATAAATTTTTTAAAATTTTCGAAAACTGATAATTTTTGTAAAAAAAATCATTTTGGAATGAGAAGGACCATAATATGATGTTCAAAAAGAATGTTATGGACATGAGATGCTAATCCATGAAACGTTTATGAAAACCAATGTAACAACCTGAAGTAAAAAAAAGAGAGAAAAAAAAAGGAAATGAAGGTGAAAGTGTGGAGGCTTGAACTTGCAACCTCAACCTCACTATTCAACGTGCAAGCCATTGAGCTAAAAGCTCACTTATAATATTGTCTCCCTCTTTTGTGCTTTAAAATTAACGCGAGGTCATTTAAATCTATATTTAATAGAAATGTGTCTGTTCACCTACCTCCCATCTTTTCGAATTTCAAACTGTGTGTCTCTCTCTCTCATCGAACCATTCTTTCTTAGTTTCCGACAAACCCTCGTATGTCCCAACTGTCGATCGGCGTACGCCACCGCCTGTACTGGCGAATGCACCTCGCCACTCCAAGCTTTCTACCGCCTGTCACGCGCGCTCCTGTGCCGCCGTCTGCAGCGAAAACCAAGCCGAAAGTTCGGCGAGTTTGGCCGCCTATGTTCTCCCTTTTTTTTCCAGTCGTGCTGTCGTCGTTTCGCCTCAGCGTCGGTACGGTCGAGCTCCTCGCGCTGAATAGTGCAAAACCCAGGTACTCCCTTTTTCCGATCGACGTTGGCAAGGCCATCAACGGAGCTTCGTAGATTCCGGCGACCTCTTTATTTATTCGTAAGACTCCGGTCCGATTCGGTGAATTTCAGTTTTGTGTAGTCTGGATTAAAACGAATGATCGAAGATCTGTCTTTTTCAGGTGAAAAAAAAATCATGATTTCGACATCCGGCGACTACTCTGACGAGCGTCCGACGATCGATCTGCTTTGGGGTGAGTTGATCGGTTTAATTACGGTCTAAGGGTTTGAACCGGTCCAACACAGTTTGAGTCTAACCCGAGTCTGACCCAACCCGTCTGTCGAGTCAACTTAGTCCGAGTAAGTCACTGAGTCAACTCAGCTCGAGTTAGTACAGTGAGTCAGCCGAGTCAACTCAGTTGACCTCTACCCATTGATTGTTGACGTCGGCGTTGACCTTGACCAAAAAGTTAAAATTTTCCAAAAAGCCATCTCTTATGTTTTCCGACGTCTTGAGTCCGTTTTTGAAGCCCGTTTCACAAAATTCTGACTCGAAAGCCTCCGAATCTGACCTCGAACCTGAACTTCTATATGTATTTATTATTCAAGAAGGAGTATTGTGAATAAGGACTGAAATGTGAATTTGTGTAATTGAATGTACTCATAACTCCTTGAATATGAATTGTTGATGGACGTCGAATTCGAGTTCGAATGCAGTCAAATGGGGTTTCATGAATTGAGCGATGTAGCTCGAAGTTAAGGTAATACATTACTACCTCTTGTATGTTTTATGAACATGTCGGCTTTCGATTGATGTGTGCATTCTGATAATCAAGTATATCGTTAACGTTACTCAATTCGAATCAGATGCAAAATTTAAGTATAATAACTCAAATAAGTGTGGTACATTCGATTGAGAAAATTTATAATTTGAAAAGATCTGTAGTTCTTTAATTATTTTGAATAAGATTTGAATGGTGCGAATAAGGAATTGATGATGGATGAGTAATACAAGTTCAATGGTTAATCGGTAAAACAGTTCACTTCGAAACATCCAATTCAGGTTACTTCATGATTAAAGATCTAATGCTCAGAATATCTAGTTGCGAAATGGCAAAGACGCCTTGGTGTATAAGAAAGACAAAAAAATACTTATGTTAGTGGAAGCGATCTAGAAATCTTCACTAGATCCAGTAACACAACCGATTCACCCGAAAACCTCGGTTTTGCTCCGAAAGTTTTGTTAACGAAGCCTAAGCCTTTAAATTTTCAAAGTGCTAAGCTCTTTTTGAGTTCTGAATACATCTCTGAAGTTAAGACTACAAAAAACTATTCGTGTGTCTAGATTAATCTAAGAGGTGTAAAAGTTGAATTGTTTGAAATGACTTAAAGGATTGGAAATGCTGATAAGGCTGAACTAGTCGGAATGTGTATAATGACCAAAAGGACAAAAATACCCTCGGGCACTAGATGTCGAATTAACCATAATGATGAATGTACCCTCGAGACTCGAATCGAATGAATTTTTGGAAGGATCGAAAGACTCAGTATAAATAAACACCTCCGGGCATCGATGTGTCTGGAATACCTTCAAACACTAAAATGACTGAAAAATACCCATAAGATTTGAATTATGAAATACCGATAAAGCTAAACAAGTGTGAGGCTCTGAAAGCGGTAATACACGACTCGTGGTTGCTAGCCGTTTTTTTATATATACATATGTGAATTGGGATGAAAACCACATGAAGGCATATTCGATTTATTTAGGGGAAATACATGGTTAACTGTAACCCCCTCGTCCCGGTCTGGCCGGATGACCGGTCCGAGTAAGCTACACGGGGAAAACCGAGTGAAAACCCCCTAAAGAATTCCCCCTTGGTTAGCAACCCTATTTTTTTCATTTTAAATCTTGTCTAGATGAGTATTTAATCCTATGTGATCATACAGCGGAACAACATTCACGAGGCAAACAACGAACTCAGCCCAACATCTTGCAGCCCAATTTTAAGCTTTAACTACAGGCGGTATCGATACCCTTAAGAGGTGTATCGATACCCCCTTGACTAGGTCAACTGGTCAAAGTCAACCTGTAGAGACCGTATCGATACACCCAAGGAGTGTATCGATACCCTCCCCAACGGTTGACTTCCCACGGTCAACGCTAAGATGACGGTATCGATACACCAGAAGCCGGTATCGATACCGAGATGGACAGTAGCTCCAGTGACCAAAATGGTATCGATACACCCCTCAAGTGTATCGATACACGAGGCTTGAAACAAGAAGGTGGTATCGATACCGTATCGATACCCCTGCTACGAACTTGCAGGTTTGAGCTGATTTAAGGCACAAGGAGGCCCTTAAATCCTTCTAAAACCCCAACCAACACACTAACATCAATCCTAAGGCAAATCAAACATAAAAGCATGTTTTAACATGAAATCAAAGGCACAATCCAACACAAGATGATACACAAACCATACAAGCAACATAAGCTTTCAAGCATGGCATTCCAACAAAAGGCATTTCAACATTTAAGGTCATACAAGGAACTCAAAACCTTTAAGGCACAAGACAAGCATATAAGAGGTTTACACCCACATCAAGGCAACCTAAACATTGAGAGACATGCTAACATACACAACATTCATCATAGCATATCATGCTTACAAACCATAGTCAATTCAACATCAACACATGTAAATGAGTCATACAAGCTCATACACAACCCTTGCCACATTGCTAACTATCACAAAATCACCACCGTACTTGAGTCACAAACTTGAAAGCCCTTCTTGCCTTGCCTCGAGCTAACACCACGCTAATGATCTGCATTGTTGAACATTGAGAGCGTAAGCTATAAGCTTAGTGAGGGTGCTCTAAAACGAAAAACATCAACAATGCAGGGTTCAAGCATGTAAATCCTACTCTCACATACATCAAACGTTGACATATAAGCGAGTAGACCTAGCTAGTCTTTCAAGTGGCATAGCATGGCATCTTACATCATACTAAGCATCAAGCATCAATATCAACAATCATGTATCCACATCATATAACACATAATATAAACAAGTTAATTGGCCACTTTAAATTACCCCGATTGTGCGGATTTAAACCTCAACAACACTTTACGTCGGTGGGATTACACTCATCACCGGACCTTGCATGCGCGGGATTCCACTCATCGCCACATGCCCTACGGATGGGATTCCACTCATCATCCCGTAGAAATAAATAAAAGCTTCCGGTGGAATATTACATCACCGTACTCCTCCTTGATGACTTAACGACATCAAGGCCACGTACGTTTTGACTCAATTTGTGTGCACACTATCCTAATGATCGATCATTTACAACCGGTAATTTATTTAGTGCCAAATATCAATACCACATTATAATCATCAACCACACTCCATGCTCATCACATACATGTACATTTCATGAATACACAAGCATCAATTTACCACAAGCACAAGCACAAGAGCATAGTCAACAAGCACATTAGCATTTAAGGTAAACAAAGGCCAATTTAACTACTTGAGTACAAAAGAAGTGGCCTACCAAGCACACTTTACACACACACACACTACACATACTCGAACCAAACTTAAAATCAAGTTTGAAACCACTCACCGCCCTTCCTTAGCTACCAAGCAAAACTCCTACGAACCCGGATTCGGTTTCAAAGCTTCTTCGACGACTCCTCTTGTTTCTAGCCAAGCAAAACACAACCGATAACCAAAATCAATGCTAACATTCAATAATCACATAACCTTGCATTCAAACCAACTCCATCCACAATTTTCCAACCAAGATAAATCCCCAAATAACCCAAATTCGTACTCCAACAGCCCTTGGCTGAAACACCCATTTCCAAACACCCAAATGACTTCCAAAACATCCCAAATCACCCTCCTAACATAGGTAGACCATCAGCCCTTCAATTTCAACATTAAACCCACCAAAAACCAAAATTTTAATACCTTAAAATTTGCCCTAAGGACCCACTACGAATTTTCATCCAAATTCACCCAAATTGATATATATTGTGTATTTCATTATGCTTAAACAAAACCCCAACACAATTTATCAAAACAAATCGGAAAACCCCCTTAAAAATCCAAACTTTAACATAAACCCTAATTTCCAAAACCCCATATTTTTGAAATCTAAGACAATGGTTGGATAGGAGATAAAGAGGAGGTTAAGAAAACATAATTACCTCTTAAAATGGTGTTGAAATCGAGTGGCAAATTGATGGAATAGTAACTTTGATATTTGAGAGGGTTTGGGGAGGGGAGATGGTTTCCAACGTGAAAAGGGGGAGGGGAAAGGGAGGAAGACAACTTTTTGATAAAGTGGTCTTGCTTTTGAAAATTTTAGGTCAAATCGCAATATAGGTCCCTCCCTCTTTATTAAAGCTCAAATAGGTCATTATTTGAAGTTGGATTGTTTTAATTACATTTTATTTGACTCGAACTATTACCCGGTTAACTCCTAGGCCCAAAACATGGGCGTTACAACTCTCTCCCACTTAAGAAATTTCGTCCCCGAAATTACCTGACTGAAAGAGATACATAAACTGCTTTTCCATATCCTCCTTCCTCTCCCAAGTGGCCTCGGCCACACCTCTACGTTGCCACCGCACCTTCACTAACTCAATCGATCTACCCCTCAACACCTTACTGTCAGAAGCTAAGATCTTAACGGGCTCTTCCTCATAAGTCAAATCCGGATTCAATTCAATTTCTTCTACGGGCATAACATGTGACGGATCAGACCTATACTTACGAAGCATCGAAACATGGAACACATCATGTATCTTCTCAAGCTCCGACGGCAAACGCAACTGATAAGCAACGGGACCAACCCTCTTCACAATCTCATACGGTCCTATGTACCTCGGCCCAACATACTAGAGTTCTACACTTCCGGCCATACAAGGCCTCATACGGAGCCATCTGAATGCTCGACTGAAAATTGTTATTGTACGCAAACTCTACTAGAGGCAAATGCTTCTCCCAAGTACCCTAAAAGTCAATGATACAACAACGCAACATATCCTCTAAGATCTGAATAACCCTCTCTGACTGCCCATCTGACTGAGGATGATAAGAAGTGCTGAAGTTCAAACGGGTACCCAAAGCTGTATGCAGACACTCCCAAAATCTAGAAGTAAACCGCGGATCTCTATCCGATACGATGGACTTCGGCACACCATGCAGCCTAACAATCTCACCAATATACAAATCGGCCAATCTATCTAAGGTGTAAGTAGTGTTGACTGCCAAGAAGTGAGCACACTTCGTAAAACGATCTACTATCACCCAAACTGAGTTCTTCTTCGTAGGAGTCAAAGGCAAACCCGAAACAAAATCCATGGTGATGTTCTCTCATTTCCATTCCGGAATTCTCAACGGCTGTAACAAACCTGAGGGAACCTGATGTTCCGCCTTCACTCTCTGACACACTAAGCATTTACTCACAAAGTCGGCCACATCTCTCTTCAAGCCAACCCAAAAGTACTCATTCTTCAAGTCACGGTACATCTTCGTACTTCCAGGATGCATAGCAAACGGACTACTGTGGGCTTCAGTCAAGATCGTACGTCTCAAATCACTGTCTTCTGGCACAACTATTCTGTCTTTGAAACACAAAACCCCATCAGTACTGAAATTGTAGTCTAAAGGTCTACCCTCGGCTATATCTTGCACGTGAGGTGCCAAAGATCTATCTAAGAGCTGTTTCTCTCTAATTAACTGACCTAGAGTAGGTCTAACCTGAAGCTCGGCTATCAAGCCACCATCTCCGGACAAACTCAATCTAGCAAACATAGCTCTCAAGTCCACGACCATCTTCCTACTCAATGCATCGGCCACTACATTGGCCTTACTCGGATGGTACTCAATAGTAAGATCATAGTCTTTTAGCAACTCTAACCACCTACGCTATCTGAGATTCAAATCTCGCCGAGTCATGATGTACTTCAAACTCTTGTGATCGGTGTACATTGTGCACCTTTCACCGTACAAATAGTGCCTCCAAATCTTCAGAGCAAACACAACTGCAGCTAACTCTATGTCATGGGTCGGATAGTTGCGCTCATGGGTCTTCAACTGTCTTGAGGCATAAACCACTACTCTCTTGTCTTGCATAAGAACACATCCTAGCCCTACATATGAAGCATCACTGTAGACTACATAGTCCTTCCCGGACTCAGGCTGTATCAAGATCGGTGCTTGGGTCAAAGCTTCTTTCAATTTCTCAAAGGCTCTCTGTTTTGCATCCGTCCACTCAAACTGAACACTCTTCTGAAGTAACTGTGTCAATAGAGTGGCTAACTTAGAGAAGCCCTCTACAAATCTCCTATAGTATCCGGCTAAGCCTAGGAAGCTACGTACCTCCGTCACAGACTTTGGTTGCTTCCACTCAACAATGGCTTCAATCTTCTTCGGATCAACTCTAATCCCATCGGCTGACACTACATGTCCTAGGAAGACTACTTCTCGGATCCAGAACTCACACTTGCTGAGCTTCGCAAACAACTGATGATCTAGCAAAGTCTTCAATACAAGTCTCAAGTGTCGGTCATGGTCTTCTTCAGTTCGCGAATACACCAAGATGTCATCAATAAATACAACTACAAACTGATCTAGATATTGATGAAAGATCCTATTCATCATGTCCATGAAAGCTGCTGGTGCATTAGTCAACCCAAATGGCATGACTAAAAACTCATAATGACCATATCTAGACCTAAAGGCCGTCTTTGGTACATCAACCTCCCTTACCTTTAGCTGGTAGTAGCTCGATCTCAAATCAATCTTCGAAAAGACAGATGCTCCTCTCAACTGATCAAACAAGTCGTCAATTCTAGGCAACGGATATTTATTCTTCACTGTCAACTGATTTAACTGCCTGTAATCTATACACATTCTCATGCTTCCATCCTTCTTCTTCACAAACAACACTGGTGCACCCCAAGGTGAAGAACTAGGCCTAATAAAACCTCTATCTGTCAATTCTTGCAACTGAGTCTTCAACTCTTTCAACTCTTTCGGTGCCATGCGATAAGGAGCAATCGAAACAAGAGCTGAATCAGAATAAGTCTCAATGCTGAACTCTACCTCTCTGTCTGGTGCTAATCCTGGCAATTCTTCCGGAAACACACTAGGAAAGTCACATACTATCCGGATGTCCTAAGGTCTAACCTCACTCATGTTAGGGTTCATCACATACGCTAAGTATGCTTCACACCCCAACTTAACTAATCTCTTAGCCTCTAGTACTGAAACCATATTGGACAAGAACTTCACGTTCTCACCCACCAATACAATCTCATAGTCATCTGTGAGCCTCAAAGAAATACGCTTAGTTTCAAAATCTATCCTAGCTCTATGCTCCGTGAGCCAATCCATACCCAGAATCACATCAAAACCATAGAAAGAAAGTTCCATCATGTCCACTGGAAATACATGCCCCTGAACCATCAACGGACACCTTCGGTACATCTTCCTAACTACTACCGTGTCCCCAAAGGAACTAGTAACACTAACTCCTACCTCTAACATCTCACAAGGCAAATTCAAAGACCGTGCATGCTCACTCAATATGTAGGAATGTGTAGACCCAAAGTCAATCAAAGAAAGAAAACCAAAGACTGTATCGAGAAGTTACATGCGATCACATCGGTGTCATGCTGATCTCCACGCTGAGCATAAACTCTGGCCTGACCTCCGCCCTCTGGCTGAACTGCAACTACATGTGCTATGTTCCTCTGACCATCGTTCCTCGGCTAGAAGTTACCTCTACTGCGCCCGCGGCCTCTCTGAAAGTCATTGGCCCTAGTAGGAGCCTGAGCTGGTGCCTGTCCCACCTGATGTGGACAGTCACTCCTAATTAGGTCTCTAGCACCACAACTCCAACAGGAATGATAATTTCCCCAACACTCATCGGTGTGGTTTCTCCCGCAAGTAGCACATGTGGGCAACTTCCCACCAGCTCTCTGACCCTGATGGCCCATACAGTGGTTACCGCCACCACGCCTATGATCATACTGATGTCTGTTGTCCCGATGCCTCTTGGCATCGCCTCTATCAAAGTTGCTGGACCTCTTACCCGAACTAGATCCACCTGACCGCCTGGTCAAACTCAAACTGTGCTCTAAGTCCTTGGCCCTCGCGACCAAGACATCAAAGTCAGTGTAATCTGAAGCTAGAGTATACGTCTTGATCTCTTCACTCAGCCCATAACAGAAGCGGTTACAACGCTCCACCTCAGTAGGTACAAGCTCAGGTGCATACTGACTCAATCGGACAAACCGGATCTCGTAATCAGTCACAGACATACTCCCCTGAAGCAATGCCATAAACTCCCTCTTCCTCTCATCGAGGTATCGCGGACCCAGATACTTCTTCCGGAAAGCTGTCTCAAAGAACTCCCAAGTGATCTCGGCCTCATCCATACCCGTAGTAATGGTGACCCACCAAGTGTAGGCATCACCCTGAAGCAAGGACTCAACACATCCCAACTTGCGCTCACCAGTACATCCCATCTGAGCAAGAATACAGACCGTCTTCTCAAACCATAACTCTGACCTCTCCGGAGTAGCACCTCTAAACTCTTCGGCCCCAAGGCCCCGAAGTCTCTCTAAAGGCAATCCAGTGCCCTCACCCTGATGATGAGCTGCCTGACCTCCAGCTACTACAGCCTGAAATGCCCCGGCTATCGCTTGAACCAACGGAGCTAAGTCTATCCCGACCGGTCCTTGGCCACCCTGGCCTCCTTGTGGTCCCTCTCCTTCGGCCCCGGCCTCACCTCCCACTCCCGGTGGAGGAGGTGGTGGTGGTGGAGGAGCTCCAACTCCAGCCACAGGCTCTCCCACTTGAGCCTCAACTCTCACCACTGGCTCAACTCTCGGAGCCTCTGCCCGTGGTTCCGGTCGAGCCATCCTAGGCCTCCCACGTGGTCTCATGCTACAGCTAGCAAGGTATAAACTACAACAAGAAACAGATAAGGATTACGTTAGTCAAAGCAAGGGTCCAATACTGCTCAAGTACTTCTTTTTCCAAAAATATTTTTGAATTATGTAATAGTAGCAATGGGCACACACTCACACCAGACACGACAATTCATGCTTCAAAACATCATACTAACAGTCAAATATTCAAGGCAAGATATGCTAACACACACAACATTCATCATAGCATATCATGCTTACAAACCATAGTCAATTCAACATCAACACATGTAAATGAGTCATACAAGCTCATACACAACCCTTGCCACATTGCTAACTATCACAAAATCACCACCGTACTTGAGTCACAAACTTGAAAGCCCTTCTTGCCTTGCCTCGGGCTAACACCACGCTAATGATCTGCATTGTTGAACATTGAGAGCGTAAGCTATAAGCTTAGTGAGGGTGCTCTAAAACGAAAAACATCAACAATGCAGGGTTCAAGCATGTAAATCCTACTCTCACATACATCAAACGTTGACATATAAGCGAGTAGACCTAGCTAGTCTTTCAAGTGGCATAGCATGGCATCTTACATCATACTAAGCATCAAGCATCAATATCAACAATCATGTATCCACATCATATAACACATAATATGAACAAGTTAATTGGCCACTTTAAATTACCCCGATTGTGCGGATTTAAACCTCAACAACACTTTACCTCGGTAGGATTACACTCATCACCGGACCTTGCATGCGCAGGATTCCACTCATCGCCACATGCCCTACGGATGGGATTCCACTCATCATCCCGTAGAAATAAATAAAAGCTTCCGGTGGAATATTACATCACCGTACTCCTCCTTGATGACTTAACGCCATCAAGGCCACGTACGTTTTGACTCAATTTGTGTGCACACTATCCTAATGATCGATCATTTACAACCAGTAATTTATTTAGTGTCAATTATCAATACCACATTATAATCATCAACCACACTCCATGCTCATCACATACATGTACATTTCATGAATACACAAGCATCAATTTACCACAAGCACAAGAGCATAGTCAACAAGCACATTAGCATTTAAGGTAAACAAAGGCCAATTTAACTACTTGAGTACAAAGGAAGTGGCCTACCAAGCACACTTTACACACACACACTACACATACTCGAACCAAACTTAAAATCAAGTTTGAAACCACTCAACGCCCTTCCTTAGCTACCAAGCAAAACTCCTACGAACCCGGATTCGGTCCCAAAGCTTCTTCGACGACTCCTCTTGTTTCTAGCCAAGCAAAACACAACCGATAACCAAAATCAATGCTAACATTCAATAATCACATAACCTTGCATTCAAACCAACTCCATCCACAATTTTCCAACCAAGATAAATCCCCAAATAACCCAAATTCGTACTCCAACAACCCTTGGCTGAAACACCCATTTCCAAACAACCAAATGACTTCCAAAACATCCCAAATCACCCTCCTAACATAGGTAGACCATCAGCCCTTCAATTTCAACAATAAACCCACCAAAAACCCAAATTTTAATACCTTAAAATTTGCCCTAAGGACCCACTACGAATTTTCATCCAAATTCACCCAAATTGATATATATTGTGTATTTCATTATGCTTAAACAAAACCCCAACACAATTTATCAAAACAAATCGGAAAACCCCCTTAAAAATACAAACTTTAACATAAACCCTAATTTCCAAAACCTCATATTTTTGAAATCTAAGACAATGGTTGGATAGGGGATAAATAGGAGGTTAAGAAAACATAATTACCTCTTAAAATGGTGTTGAAATCGAGTGGCAAATTGATGGAATAGTAACTTTGATATTTGAGAGGGTTTGGGGAGGGGTGATGTTTCCAACGTGAAAAGGGGGAGGGGAAAGGGAGGAAGACAACTTTTTGATAAAGTGGTCTTGCTTTTGAAAATTTTGGGTCAAATCGCAATATAGGTCCCTCCCTCTTTATTAAAGCTCAAATAGGTCATTATTTGAAGTTGGATTGTTTTAATTACATTTTATTTGACTCGAACTATAACCCGGTTAACTCCTAGGCCCAAAACACGGGCGTTACATTAACGGTAAGAGAAATCTATTTAAGTGTACGTTCAATCTTATGGATTGAGTCGGGTGTATTGCTCAGGTTCAAATACTTGGTATATATAGCTCGAATATACATTTTAATGCTCGTGGTAAGTTCAACAGATGGTTGGTGATGGCGAGCTTTTCGGTTATACATTTTAGTCAGTTCTAAGAAATGAATGTTTAAGGTGTACCCACCCAGTTAAAAAATAACATTGTGTTAGTGAGTTTTGATTGTTTCGAAGGGACTCGGAAATTGGATAAACAACTAGAATTTTTGAATCATGCACATCACTGTCTTTACCTTGTTGGTTTAAATTTCCAAATTACCCTTGAAGGTCTGAACCATTTCACCCTCGTAATCTTTAATGTTTGAATTCCTCACGATATATCTAAAATCTCAATGATCTCGATACATCAACTTTTGACGTTTTGGTTTGATCCGTTATCACCGAACTTCACTTTTTTGTAGGGATCTCATTCTGCAGCCAGTCCCAAATCGTCGAACGATCTTCTTTTGATAATTATCAAGTGTCTTTGAAAAATGAACTAAATCATAGAGTGTTTATTGCACAAGTATATCTTCTATGATCTGAAACTAATCCTCTCTTTGAATAAAATCATGAATTATGTCTGGCTAAATTGTATACATTTGTATCTGATCTGTAATACATTCTCTCTGATTTCTGATACTCTAAAAATTACATGTACGATTACTACTCAGTTTGTATTCGCTAACTTATTCAAATTGGGGTACTTTTTGGTTATGTTATGAAGACTCTGCAGGTTCAGCGCTGGTAATTCCTTATGGACCCGAGGTCTCCCCTGGGGTAGGTTCCGATGCTTTGGCACGGGTAATTCCTTATGGACCTAAGGCAGCCCCTTAGGTTGGCTCCTATGCTCATTGGGCCTAGGGTAAGTCCTTATGGATGCAGTTCTGGGGAACTACATATTGGTGTATGGTTGGAGGGTAGTTATGTTGATACTTAGTTTTCCTTGTTCCCTCTCTAGCCTCAGTCAAACTCTATTGTTGTTTGAAATATTTTGTCTATCATGCTCGATCTGTAACTGATGGAACACCCTAAACTTCCTGGCTGGATTTTCGAAATCTATGTCCCTTTTGATTACCTGAGTTAGACATCGTGTCTGGTGATCGGGTAATTAATCAGAAACGATTATGTTACTTTCAAGCGTATCAACTAAACGAATTGTATTTTATATCTGAAACTTGATAATGCTTGCTCCTCCCTTTTGTTCGGTACATCTGATACTTATGTTGTGACATGAAGCTCCTTTTGGTAGTTTCGTATTATTGAGCTTCCTAAAGCTCATGTTGTTTTTACCTTCATAGGTTAAAAGATCGACCATGTTGCAGCTATCAACGTCGGTATGGGAGTTCCTTCGGCTTGCTTGTGGAGTATGGTATCTGTATAATTAGGGGGCATGTATGTCACGTTTTGATTTATATTCGATTCTGAAACTTGTATTACTAACATGTATCATAGTTTTGTTTCATTGTCTGAATGTTTTTTTTTTCTGAAATTGTATTTTAATTTAAAACTTGATTTATGATTTTAAATGGTTTAGCAAATTGTTTATTTTAGAATTTTAACGTGGGTCGCTCCGGTGACCCTAATGTGACTTCTTAGGATCTGTATTAACGCATATGCGGGTCTAGAGTTAAAACCAAACCCTAAAATTCTCATTTAATATAAATTAGTGTTTTGATAAATACAAAATCAAATGAAATGGATCAAGAAAAGGTGTTGATAAGGCTTGATTTGGATCAACACTTGATTTGTAGAAGAAAAAAAACAAGAGGATTTGGATAAGGTTTAGAAGAGTTTTTTATTTTTGAAAGTGGAAAGGTTTAGAAGAGTTAGATGAATAAGAAAATAGTTGATATGCTTGCACCCTTGGAAACGAAACTAAGTTGAAGGAAATTGTTTGGGTAAAGTACACAGACGGTCACTGATTTTTTTGTAAAATAATAAAATGCTAACCAAACTTTTAAAAATAAAAAAAATGATAATTAAACTTTATGTTTTATAACAAAATGGTAACTAGACGTTAATTCTCATTAAGTGTCTCTTATAAAATTTGGTATAATAATACATTTAGCCCTTCATATTTATACATTCAATCAATTTAGTCCTATTTCGAAAAAATTCACTAAATTTAGCCATCATTATTTACGCATTCTTTCAATTTGGTCCTTAAAGAAAAATTCCAAAGTATGGTAACATGATAAATAATTACAATTAAATTTTTATAGGAACTCAAAAACTCGAATCGAATTGAAAAAATTTCAAATAAAGTTTGAGTTGTAAAATATGACGTGTCAACTCGAATAATTTGAAATTTGTTGACTCGACACGATCGAACGCTCACCTCTATTTTAAGATATGACACGTCAACTCGAATAACTCAAAATATTCGAATATTTTAAATCATTTTTTCTTTTAAATTGAATATTTTTTAAAATAGAATATTTAATATTTTCATATTTAAATCACTTCGATTATTTAATAACAACTTTAAATATTTGATTTAATTTAAAAATATTCGATTTAAAAGAAAAAAATTGATTTAAATATTCAAATATTTAATTAAATTTTTATAGGAACTCGAAAACTCGACTCGAATCGAAAAAATTTCAAATAAAGTTGGAGTTGTAAAATATGATGCGTCAACTCGAATAACTCGAAATTTTTTGACTCGACTCGATCAAACGCTCACCTCTATCATAAGATATGACACATCAACTCGAATAGCTCGAAATATTCGAATATTTTTTAAATCATTTTTTCTTTTAAATCGAATATTTTTTAAAATAGAATATTCAATATTTTCATATTTAAAACACATTGAATATTTGATAACTACTTTAAATATTTAATTTAAAAATATTCGATTTAAAAGGAAAAAAAATTGACTTAAAATATTCAAATATTTAATTAAAATTTTATATGAACTCGAAAAATCGACTCAAATCGAAAAAATTTCAAATAAAGTTTGAGTTGTAAAATATGACGTGTCAACTCGAATAACTCGAAATTTTTTGTCTCGATTCGATCGAAGGCTCACCTATACCTTAAGATATGACGCGTCAACACAAAATATTCGAATATTTTAAATCATTTTTTCTTTTAAATTACATCGAATATTTAATAACTACTTTAAATATTCGATTTAATTTAAAAATATTCGATTTACAAGAAAAAACTTGATTAAAAATATTCAAATATTTAAAGTAGTTATTAAATATTTGAATAATTTAAATCAATTTTTTCTTTTAAATCAAATATTTTTAAATTAAATTGAATATTTAAAGTAGTTATTAAGTATTCGATGTGATTTAAATATGAAAATATTAAATATTCTATTTTAAAAAATATTCGATTTAAAAGAAAAAAAATGATTTAAAATATTTGAATATTTTGAGTTATCGAGTTGACGTGTCATATCTTAAGATAGAGGTGAGCGTTCGATCGAGTCGAGTCAAAAAATTTCGAGTTATTCGAGTTGACGCGTCATATTTTACAACTCAAACTTTATTTGAAATTTTTTCGATTCGAGTCGAGTTTTCGAGTTCCTATAAAAATTTAATTGCAATTATTTATCATGTTACCATACTTTGGAATTTTGATTTAAGGACCAAATTAAAAAAATGCGTAAATAACAAGGGCTAAATTTAGTGAATTGTTTTGAAATAGGACTAAATTGATTGAATATATAAATGTGAATGACTAAATGTGTTTTTATACCAAATTTTATAACAGACACTTAACGGTATTTAACGTCTTATTACCATTTTGTTATAAAACATAAAGTTTAATTTTCATTTTGTGATTTTTGAAAGTTTAGTTACCATTTTGTTTTTGTTACCAAACTTTAGTGACCGTCTGTGTACTTTACCCAAAATGTTTTGACAATGTTTGTGTTGGTGTATTGAGTCTGATACTGGATAATCAATTTTACTTTGTGTGTTAGTAGTAATGATAATTACTAGCTACTTTCTAGACTTTTATTAGTCTATTTACTTTAGTAAGTAGACAAATATCAATTTAACTTTTTATAATCTATTTAAGTGGGTTGTAATGAAGTAGAAAGTAATGTGAGCTTGCTGCAACCTTTTCATATTCTATCTTTCTTTTTAAAATCGTTATTTTTGCAGCACATATTCAACAATTGGTTTTCTGTAAAACTACAACTGGTTTTCTTGATCAAAACTAGTTTTATGCATAATTGCAACAAGTTTTTTTGTTCAAAACTGGTTTTCAGTTGAAAATCGATTTTCTGTAGACACCAACTGATTTTTTTGGTCACCAACCGATTTTTTTAATTTTCTAGATACACCAATGGTGGTAATCATAGCTTTTTGTTGAGGGCTGTGAAGTTTCATTGCTATTTTTTGTGTGAGTGAAACACTGTGAGTTTGAGAGCTTGAGAGTTTCTTGGAGTATTTTTTAAATGGCTTCTATAAATACTCCTTCAACATGTGTTCCTATTTTTACCGGAACTCATTATTATGTTTGGGCAGTAAATATAAAAGTCTATTTAAGATCTCTTGACTTGTGAAAAGTTGTTAAAACCGATGAAGAACCACCAACATTGAGAGCAAAATTCACTCTTGCTCAGGTCAAAGCTTATGATGAAAAAATGTTAAAGAAGGATAGAGCTTTAACATGTATTCACATCGGGTTAGCAGATCACGTTTTTACTAGCATTATGGATCTTGAAACTACCAAAGGTGTTTGGGATAAACTCAAAGAAATACATGAAGAAGGTGATAGAGTAAAGAAAACAAAATTTTTAACTCTGAAAAGAGAGTTTGTTGTGCTACAAATGAATAAGGAAGAGTTGATTAAAGATTTCTCAAACAGGCTGATAGATATTGTGAATTAACTTCGACTTTATGGTGAAGACTTACCTGATGGAAAGGTGGTTTAAAAAGTTATGATAAGTGTTCCTCAAAGATTTGAAGCAAAAAAAATCAGGTATTGAGGAATTTTGTGACATGACGATCCTAATCATTGTTGATTTTATTAGCAAATTAGAAGCACAAAAATAAAAGGTTTCTATGAGAGCTTTTGAGGCAAGTTATGGTGTTTTTCTTGCTACTCATAAAGGAGTAAAGTTCAACAACTCCGTAAAGAACAAACAAGAACAAAACTTTTCTTTCTTCTACTAGTGGTCTGAATAGAAAGTTTCTGCCATGTCCTATTTGTAAAGTTGAAAAAGATTGGCGTTTTTAAGAGAAAGACAAGTCTAAATTTTAGTGTACCTTTTGCTGTAAGCCTGACCATACTGATAAGTTTTGCTGGACTAAAACGAAGCAAACAAAAAAACAACTTCAACAACAAGCAAATGCAAGTAAAGAGAACCAAAAAAAAGGATGAGCATTTGTTCATGGTTTCTCATGTTGATGAACCATCTCATAACTCTGTTTGGCTTGTGGATAGTGGGTGTACCAGTCATATGACACAAGTGGCTACATACTTCAACTCGCTTGATAAGTCTTTTAAAACAAGTGTGAATGTGAGAAATGGTGCTACACTCCGAGTTCAAGGAAATGGCTCGATTTCTATGAATACAATACAAGGTAAAATGTCTATCAACAATGTTCTTTTTATTCCTGATTTAGATCAAAGTCTATTGAGTATTCCTCAAATGGATAAAAATGACTTCAATGTTCAGTTTAATGCTGATGTTTGTTGCATATTTCATTTTAGCCCTTTCAAAAAAAATCTTGAATTTTGTCACGGTTATATATCTATTACTTAATAATAATAATAATAATAATTATAATTATTATTATTATTATTATTATTATTATTATTATATAAATGTTGTGAATATAATATATGACTAATGGAAGTTACATTAGATATGGCGTGAATATGCAGGGACTGACAGTGACTTTAATCTTTTTTTGAGTAGTCTTAAAATCACGAATTTAATTCATATGTTGAGCTTTTGAGTATAAATCCTTGAGAGATGTAGTTTTTTAGTTAAAAGGCAATACATTTTTTCTCTGCATCAACCCTTCCATAGTTTGGTACCCAAACACTGTTTTGGTGCTACAACTAGACATACATATTTTCTAAGTAGATTGTGCCCACGTAGAGAAACAACCCTTGGTCACAGAATATTTCGGACACCGACTATGATTCGGGGGCTGATTGATGTTGTTCAAAAGAGTCTCATGCATCTTCAAAAATGGTGATTACCGAATGCCGACCAGCATAGCACATAATAAAGCATGAGATGAACACTGGCGGATCGGTCACAGTCACATCTTGAAGCTGAAGCTTCAACTTCAGGTCTTTTCATCCATAAAAGTGTGTGTACTTAAGTAGTGGGTTCACAGCCCCAAACAAATTTTCTTGAGCCTCCTGATTTCAACCGCTATGCTTTATACCGTCAGTACGATGATAACTTATATGAGAGAAGCATACAAGGGCGAGATCAATACCTTGATTGGCGGGATTCTTGAAGGTCTTACATGGATGATCTTGAACCTGGAGGAGAAGTAATTCTTCATTTTTATGGTATTTATAGGCTCTCGAATCTCCCACCCTGAGATTCGATAAGCTCTCAGTTTGTGGATCTTGAAATGAGAGGAATGCAAATCAGATTCCAACTTTCCATTGGTGAACAAGGGTTTTAATTATGCCTTGTTATAGAAGTTAACTCTGCATTCTTTGTTCTATATGGACTATTTTTTGAAGGCAATACATTATACTCCAATTCACTCAGTGTTACCCTTCTAACTTGTATAAACAAACAATTGCAGGCCATTGTTAACTTCTTTTGCAGGCTACATAAAATAAAAGGTAAAGTACACAGACGATCATTGAATTTTGGTAAAAATAAAATAAAATGGTAACTAAACTTTCAAAAATCACAAAACGGCAATTAAACTTTATGTTTTATAACAAAATGGTAACTGGACATTAAATCCCGTTAAGTGACTGTTATAAAGTTTGGTATAATAACACATTTAGTCCTTCATATTTATACATTCAATTAATTTAGTCCTAATTCGAAACAATTCATTAAATTTAACCCTCGTTATTTACGCATTATTTCAATTTGGTCCTTAAAGTAAAATTCCAAAGTATGGAAACATGATAAATAATTACAATTAAATTTTTATAGGAACTCAAAAACTTGACTCGAATCAAAAAAAAATTAAATAAATTTTGAGTTGTAAAATATAACGCGTCAACTCGAATAAATCGATTTTTTTGACTCGGTTTGATTGTAAGCATAAATTGATTCCATTAAGATTGTTTCCACAGCTTCCATGTTTCTCTAGGTTACATTAGAACATTTGTGTAATAAGCATCATTTGAAACATTTTGTTAGCAATTCTTTGTTTTATAGGTTTTGATTTTGTAAATGTTGTGTTCTTAATCGAACTCTGGTTGCATGATTTGATACATCTGATTTTCGTGCTAAATTTAAATGCATTGTTTAATAGGGAACAATTGTTCTTATCTTTCAACCGGCCGAAGAATGAGGTGGGGGAGACAAACAAATGTTGGATGCTGGAGCTTTAGATAATGTTGATGCCATTTTTACACTCCATGTATCTTGGGGGAAATCCATGTTTACGATAACACTTATCAATAGTATGCCCAGCCAAACCACAATAAGAACATATGAGCCTCTTATTAGCAGAACCATTATAAAACTTCCTAGGACCACCAGAATACCTATTATCACTCTTAGAACCAACATCAGAAGAATTACGAAACCTATCAACCAACAGAATATTGGATTCATTATGAGAAACAGACACAATCGAACGTTCATGTTGAAGGACAACAGCAAACACCTCATTTATCTTAGGAAATGGCTTCATCATAAGCAACTGTGACTTAGGCACAGCAAAACTATCATTTAAACCACGCAAAAAACGAATAACAAAATCTTGACGGCGATACTTAACAGCAAAACAGTCACAATCAGACAAAGGCCGCAAGTTACACAACTCATCCCATATCACTTTCAGTTGAGTATGAAAACTAGTGACGGAAAGATTACCTTATTGTAAAGAAAAAAACTCTTGCATCAGATCTGATATACGAACCAGATCCCCTTGATGAAAACCGTCATAAAGATCCGTCCATAGATCGGAAGCGTTGTCTACCCAGAGAATACTCTGACCAATCTCCGGCGAAATCGCTCTCTGGAGCCAAGAAAGGACTAGGTTGTTGCATTTGACCCACGCGCTGTGCTTAGAATCACTGGATCGGGGTTCTTTGATGCTGCCGTCGACGAACCCAAACTTATTTTTGGAGATAAGGCTCATCTTCATAGACCGAGCCCAAATATGGTAGTTAGAACCGTCGAGCAAGGCGGAGGTAAGGATCAACGCGGGATTCTCATTGGGATGAATGTAAAAATCATCCGTCGGATCATCGTTTCGAAAAGATCTCGAATCGTCAGAGGACCGGGAATGGGAAATAGAATCTACTGATACCATGATAGAATCAAAAAATTTTGATTCGTATGAAAGATTGAAGGATTGTGTAGTTTCGGTTAGATAGATTGAAGGAGAAGAATGAGAAAGAAAACACGATTTGGGAATTAGGGATTTAGACGAAAATGGAAAAGTAAAGAAAACGTGCTATATTCTTTTATTAATCAAAAGTTAATTAAATACAATATAATAAACCCCTTATATAATAATAAAGAAACAACTAAAGATAAACAGCTGTAACTTACTAGACTATTAACCAACTAACAACAATATAACTAACTAATAATCTTGATACGAGACACCCAATTGGTGTTGTGGCATCCCGTTGTGGCCCGCTTTTAGCTGCAACCAGTTTCTTTGAAGCTGTAATAACTTGGTAGGGGGGACATACTGCTCTTCCTCAGCATACAGTAGACCCACTTTTAGCAGCTTCCAATGTGATTGTTAGTTTCACGCGAAGCTAATCCCTTGAATTCTCAGGTAATCACTGTGTCCTTTGGTCATGCACTCCAACAATCAGCGTTAGCTTTAATTTTCTCTCTATATTTTCCATTTGCTCCCTGCTATTTGGAAAAAGTGCCCAAAATGTCACGTGGAAACCTTTGTTGAATCATTCAACAAACTCCATTGAAATGTATAATCTCCCCCATCCATGTTTTCTTAAGGTAACACCTCCTACAAACTGTAATGCATACAAACACGTTTATTTTAAACATGGTTAATATACATAACATGTCGAATATTTCGTTTATTTTAAACATGGTTCAAGATCATTGAAGATTTCATTTCTATTTCTTATGGTCTTATATGTACTCTGCTGAAGATGCATTTAAAAGAAAATTTGATTTAAAATATTTCGAGTTATTCGATTTAAAATAAAAATTGATTTAAAATATTCGAATATTTCGAGTTATTCGAGTTGACGCGTCATATCTTAAGATAGAGGTGAGCGTTCGATTGAGTCGAGTCAAAAAATTTCGAGTTATTCGAGTTGATGCGTCATATTTTACAAACTTAAACTTTATTTGAATTTTTTTTATTCGAGTCGAGTTTTCGAGTTCCTATAAAAATTTAATTGTAATTATTTATCATGTTACCGTGCTTTAGAATTTTGCTTTAAGGACCAAATCGAAAGAATGCGTAAATAACGAGAGCTAAATTTAGTGAATTGTTTCGAATTATGACTAAATTAATTGAATGTATAAATATGAAGGATTAAATGTGTTATTATACTAAATTTTATAACAGTCACTTAACGGGACGTCCAGTTACCATTTTGTTATAAAACATAAAGTTTAATTGCCATTTTGTGATTTTTAAAAGTTTGATTATCATTTTTTTTATCAAAGTTTAGTGGCCGTCTGTGTACTTTACCTTAAAATAAACAAGAGTTTACATCATGGCTTATATCACAAATAAGCACTTAAATTATACCAACATTTTACTTTAGTTACTTATTTTTAACAAAAAAAAATACTTTAAATACTTGAATGAAAATATTGATATACTTTATGTAGCTTACACCGTACAGGAGTATTCGAAACTAAACGACAACGTATCAGTGCTGTTCCTCCTGTTAAGTGTTGAGCATATTTTAATGGTTTTTGCAAGGGTTTTACAAAAACTGCGAAAAAAGAAGCCTTGCTCCAAAGCAAAGCTTGCCAAAACCCACAGAAAACCTCTCAATTTCAAGATGAAGAAGGCGTCAATTTTACTTTTTTCAAGTTTCAATCGTAAAAGAATCATGAAGACTGCTCCTTTACTCTCGAGAAATTACATTTCTGATCATTCTCCATCATCATCATGGCTTCACTCAACCAGTCGTCCCCTTCAGTCCTGTGCGAAAACCCATGGCTTAATCTTCCAACTCCACCGATTTCAAACAAACCCATCTCATAATCTCGATACCCTTGCGGAAAAACCAACCCCATTGTCCTCTAGGCAGAGGAACCCGAGAGAAAAACTCGATCTTGAGAAAGCTTTTGAGTCTGCTAAAACCTCTGAAGAAATGCTCAGAGCGTTTAAAGATATGGAAGCCTGTTTCGACGAGAGAGAGCTGGGGATAGCTTCGTTGAAAGTTGGACTCAGACTTGACCGAGAAGGTGCAGAGCCTGAAAAGGCTCTATCTTTTGCTGACAGAGCATTGAAAGCACTGGACCAAGATGGTAAACCTTCTTTACTAGTTGTAATGTGTTTACAATTGATGGGTTCTATTAATTATAGTTTGAAAAGGTTTAATGATAGTTTGGATTATCTTAATAAGGCTAATAGGTTGCTTAGTGTGTTAGAGGAAGGAGATCTTGTTAGTGTTGAGAATATCAGACCGGTGCTGCATGCCGTACAGCTTGAGTTGGGGAATGTGAAGACGGCTATGGGGAGGAGAGAGGAGGCACTTTTTCATCTTAAGAAGGCTGTGGAAATTAAGGAGGTGACTCTGGAGAAGGATAGTAAGGAATTGGGGGTGGCGTATAGGGATTTGGCTGATGCATATGTTTCGGTTTTAAATTTTAAGGAGGCCTTACCTTTCGGTTTGAAGGCGTTGGAGATTCATATGAAGGGGCTGGGCCAGAATTCAGTGGAGGTTGCACATGATAGGAGGATTCTTGGGATTATTTATACTGGTATGGAGGAGCACGAGAAGGCGTTGGAACAGAACGAGCTGTCACGAAAGGTTTTGAAGAATTGGGGTCTTAGTTCTGAGTTGCTTCGTGCAGAAATTGATGCTGCTAATATGCAGATCGCGTTGGGAAAATATGGTGAGGCGATTAATACTTTGAAAGGTATTGTTCAGCAGACGGAGAAAGGCAGTGAGAATCGAGCTCAGGTGTTTATTTCGATGGGAAAGGCTCTGTGTCATCAGGAAAAATTTACAGACTCGAAGAGGTGTTTGGAGATTGCTTGTGGAATTCTTGACAAGAAAGAGGTCGCTTCTCCGATTGAAGTTGCGGAGGCATACTCTGAGATATCAATGCTTTATGAGACTATGGATGAGGTTGAGACTGCTATTTCATTGTTAAAGAGAACATCGGCTATACTTGAGAAGCAACCTCAAGAGCAGCATTCTGAGGGAAGTGTTTCCGCTAGGATAGGGTGGTTGCTCTTGTTGAGAGGTGAGGTTCCACAGGCAATCCCTTACTTGGAGAGTGCAGCAGAGAGATTGAAGGAGTGCTTTGGTTCCAAGCATTTCGGGGTCGGGTATATTTACAAGAATTTGGGGACAGCATATTTGGAATTAGATATGCCAAAGTCAGCGGCACAGATGTTTTCTGTTGCAAAGGACATCATGGATGTCTCTCTTGGTCCTCACCATGCAGATTCGATTGAAGCTTGCCAGAATCTTTCTAAAGCATATAGTGCAATGGGAAGGTAACGTGTTCGTTTATTCTCTATGCATCTTGCTTTTACTAGCTCGGTATTGTTGGTGTTGCATCGCAAATATGTTTCTGTTAGACTAGTAACGGTTTACCTTATCGATGGCAAGTTAAAATATTTGCAGTGAACAGTCATATTTACCTAAACTTCTTGAAAAAGAAAAAAGGTTTACCTCATCATTAATTTTTTATTTACATTTTAATAAGTTTTCTATTGTCATTTGAGTTAAAGAACGGTTAAAATGGTTTTCGTAGGCAAGTAATTAGAAATGATTGTGAGTCATGTTTAGGGGGTACCTGGCCGTGAGACAGCCCAGGGCTGTGCTGAAGCGAAACCGGTTCATGGCTATACAAGAAAACGGAGAGACTGAACATTCAAGGCGATCTAGATTGAAGAGTTTGAGTATCAATAATGGAACTATAACTCGGTTTTAGAAGAATCTAAAATTTAATGTTGCTATAGAAAACTTCCATGCATGTTACACAGACACTGATTACTGATACATGTTTAGAAGTTTCAGAGTGGTGCACGTATAGATGTACAAGCATATGCCTTGCCTTCTTATGGTAACATCAACTGAAATGAATCTGCTCTCTAAATGTACATTGGCTTTTAGAGTTAAGTTTGGATCTGAAAATTCATGTTCTCGGATGTTGCAGCTATACCCTTGCGATCGAATTCCAGCAGGGAGTAATTGATGCCTGGGAAGGCCATGGACCGAGTGTAGAAGATGAACTCCGAGAAGCTCGAGGTATTCTTGAAGAGTTAAAGATGAAAGGCAATGGTACATCCAGTAACCGGGTTCCCATGAAGACATTGCCTTTGCCACAAAATAGTCTTGCATCATGAAATTCGCCACCCGGTGCTGCTCTTACCCAGAATTCAGCTAGCTCTATGCGATAGACTTGTAGTATTAGCAGCTTGTGCTCCATTATCACAACGTGGTAATTCTTATAATTTTGAATTTTTTATAACGTTAAATATTTACACAATTGTACCCGTTTGAACTCTAACATCTAAATTTTTAACCGAAAACTCTAGATCTTAAATTTTAAACTTAAACCGCTACGCACTAAACTAAACTTTTAAATGCTGTTTTTTTACTCAACCATTCCTATCTAAACTATAAAATTTAAAATATAAAATACTAATTCTAAACCCTAAAATCCTACTACCTAAATTTTAAATTTTAAAATCTAAATTTTAAACCTTAAATTAAACTTATAAACTCTAAAACTGATAGGCTTGTAACAGCTTATGTATTAAAATATTTTCCCTTGTAAATACTATTTCCCCAAGTGTATACTTGCTCATGTGACAATAATTTATTGATCCAATTTAGCATGATTTTGTGTATACCAAGAATATTTCTTTCTTTTTTTACCAAAAAAATCAGCTGGTATAGTTAGATGAGACATTAAATCTCTTAACAAGGTCAAGGTTCGAATCATGATGTTCTGAATAGAACAAATTGAATTAATTAGGATGGTCCTCCATTTTGTACGAATTAGCAATGATATGAATAATTTAGTTTTCTTGTTCTTGTCCGTGGTAAGCAAATGTTGGATGAGCATCCTAGATGAACCCTTTATCTCGTTGCAAAAACTTGCATCATAATTATCAAACATCCCCAGAGATGGAGAAGCTTGGTTAAATGATCAGCCCTTGCCCCAGTCTTATATATTCCCACCAGAAACAAGCCCTGGGAAGTGGGAACCACATCATTCCTAGATGCAACACCGTTCCAGTAGTTGACCTCGGCAAAGCAGCCTAGTTCACCAGATTCTGAAGGCTAGTGGAGAGTTCGGATTTTTCCAGGTCAATAGCTTTCTGCTCTAGAAATTACAGATGTTGCAGAAAAAAATTGAGTCAATAATATGGATATTCCATCAATCATTACATTGTTGTTGAAACAGGTAGTTAACCATGGAGTTTCAGAATGTCTTCAAGGAGTTTTTTGAGTTGCCTGCAGAGGACAAAGCCGGTGTCTACTCCGATGATCCGAAACGACCTTGCAGGCTTTACACAAGTAGTCCAAACTATGATAGTGAAACGGTTCACCTTTGGCGTGACAATCTGAGACACCCTTGTCATCCTTTAGAGGAATGCATCATAGTTTGGCCTCAGAAGCCAAATAGATATAGGTACTAAAACCCTGCACTCAGGCCGTCTTGGACAGGTAGCAACATGAGCTCTTTGAATTTTCGCTCACGGTCCCGAAAATGTCCAAGACGTCTCTGCCTGCAGTTACACATGATTGTTCTCCTCCATTTTTCTTACTTGCTTCCCTTTTCTTATAACCTTTACAGGGAAACTGTGGCTGCATATTCAATTGAGGCAAAGAAATTGGGTTTAAGGATCCTGGAGTTGGTTTCTGAAGGCTTGGGGCTTAGTTCAGGGTTCTTTGGGGATAACCTAAGTGAATCAGTGATATTACCGATGAACCATTACCCACCATGCCCCGACCCAAGCTTGACCCTTGGAGTTCCTAAACACTGTGACCCTAAGCTTTTAACTATTCTACATCAGGAAGATATATGTGGACTCCAAGTCTTCAAGGATGGAGAAAGGATCGGTGTCAGAGCCATTGCATAATGCATTTGTTGTTAACATAGGCCTCCAGTTGCAGGTATAGTATGATATCTTCTTTGATTATGTTAAACTACACCTGTCTCAGGCACATATCTATGTTGAAAGCTGTTAATTCGGTGCCCATAGCTTAACCTGATCCGAACTAATTATGTTGGATTCATTTGCACGTTGCATATAGATTATCAGTAACAACAAGCTGAAGAGCTCGAAAGTTGCTCGAACGACAGCTGCCTTCTTTATCAACCCATCTGATGATTGCATTATAGAGCCTGTTAAATCTATTATCAACACCGACGAGTCTCCGGCTTACAGGGCTTTCCGGTTCAAAGAGTTTCTGCTTAACTACATATCCATGACTGGAAACTCGGAAACGAGCCTTGAACCCTTTAAACTACATGCTTGATCAAATAGTGTTAAACTCTAGACCATCTCCAAAGCTTCCAAAACTCATCTCTTGTAATTGAATCAAACTGTTATTTAATGATTATGGCAAAAACACATTGCTATGAACTTTGAATGTGTTGGGGAATGTGTTGGGTAACAAATCCGGAAAAATTTAGGATCAAACATAAACCCCTCTGGTTAAGCTGTCATTTGATATAATCCTGGCTACTATATATACATATGCAAAAACATGAAGGATTCACTTACTAGAATCATTTAGTTGTACATGCTTTCATAATCTTTTTATAGAGTTCATATTAATTTCGACATTTAAGGTTCAATCTTGGATCTAGTCACTGTCCACCGTTGTATCGGGTTGAAATTTTAGCCAAACCTTCCTCCGTTCCCAAGCTGTTAATCCGAATTCGGGCTTAGTTGGGCATCTTGAGTTAGTTGAAGATGACATGTATAGCATCCAACACTGCATATGGTAATTGTAAAGAGACAAACTACTTGGCAGTTATTAGTTTTTGAACCAGAGCCTCAATTGCCCCAAGCCTGAAACAAAAACATCTCTTCATTGATAGTATAAGGATCAATCTTTGCCGGAGTCTTATATATTCCACAGGATGAAAGACCTAGCAAGCATCTTGTTCCGAGATGCAATACCATGCCGGTTGTCAATCTCGGAGATAACCAAATTTTGAAGGCTAGCCAAGAGTTGGGATTGTTTGATCAGGTTTTCATCACCAAGAACACTTGTTCAATTTCTTACAACCTACTGCTTGGCTTCTAGTTTAAACTCTATTTTACTTATTCTTAATCAGGTCGTTAACCATGGAGTTCCAGCAAAACTCATGAGTGTGTATTCAAGGAGTTGTTTGAGATGCCTGCAACAGAGGATAAGGCGAGCTAAGCTCCACCATGTACTCGGAAGATCCAAGGAGATGCAAGCTCATAACCAGCTCTTCGGTTTACGATGGTGATAAACTCCACCTATGGCGTGACGTACGTTCTAAGACACCCTTGCCATCCTTTAGAGGACTGCATCAAATTTTGGCCTCAAAAGCCAACCAGTTACCTGCAATTAAGGCCTGTGAATTTTCAGTTGCGTCGCCTTTGTCGTTAATATAACTACCCGCCATGCCCGGATCCAAGTATGACTCTGGTGATTCCTACACATATTGACCCTAACCTCTTAACCATTCTACTTCAAGATGACTTAAAAGATGGGGAATGGATTGGTGTTGAGCCTCTTCCTAATGCATTTGTTGCAGTTAACATAGGCTACCAGTTACATGTATATTTCCATTTCCTTGGTTACGTTAACTATATTTGTGGGTTATTTGCAGTGCACTAATTTTCCGTCATTGATTCACATAAAGGTTATAAGTAACAAAATGCTGATTTAGCTCTGCAGCCTTTTCAGCTGGAATGTTCATTTAGATTACTGCTGTCATTTATATGGGGAAAAATAAACAAACTGGGATTGACAAAAAAAAAAAAAAAACAAGGCACACAATCAACATAGAGAACACAGAGTACAAAAACATATATCTCATGTAATCACATAACTAGGTATATATATTTCAGAACATGATATATCTAAAACACTTTTCTAACGCTCTACAATACTCATCTCTACAACATAGTCACTATAGCTGCGGAGATCCTAAAGTAGTTAATCTCTCTAGATTAATTATCTCTAATCATTCTAAAGGTGAAGGCTCTATATTTATAGATCTAAATACTTGGCCAACAATAAACTTTATCTCATAAGACTTCTTCTCAATATAAATTTTTAGGTATTAAGTAATTCTAATTATCAAGTATTCTTCAACCACTAGATTTACAATAAAATTTAACTAATTACCAAATATAATTTGAGTCAATATTTAACAATATCACATATAATATTTGAAATTGAGAACTTCATTCACAAAATTAGATAATGAGTGTATTTGTATTTTATTTGGATAAAATACACCACAAGTCACTTAATTATATGTTTGGTAAAAAAATAAGTTGCTTTTTCTAAAAGTTTATGTCGATCGATCATATTTGTCGATTATCGAGCCAAGGGACACTAGCATAGTGTGTGACAAGTAGTATGAGGGTGTGCTAAGCGGGTGCAATGGCAAAATCTTTAAATATAAAAGGTTAAATTTATTAAATTATTTTAAAATTAAGACCAAATTAATAGAATGTATAAGTTTAGGGACTAAAATTGTTATTATACAAAATATGTTTCAATTTTAATTGTTTATTTTAAAAGAAAAGTGACATGTATGTTGTCAAACTTATAATTAAATGATTTGTATTGTATTTTACCTTATTTATTTTAACTCCAATCTAAAGTACATTCCAATTATGGGTAATTATTTCGTGCATAAGTTCATTTTAGGGTTTATGGATTTAAGTGTAGTAGTTTTGAATTTAGGGGTTGTTGATAGAATTTTGGGTTTATGGTTAAAATTTAGGGTTTATAGATCAAAACCTAAATCCTTAACCATATTACTCTAAACCCTAAATTTTAACCATAAACCATAAGTTATAAACTCATACACTAAAACCACTAAACTCTAAACCCTAAATTGAAATCTTAAACCCTAAAATTAAGGTGCTAGTGAAAATATAAAAAAATCACTGCCTGTGTATTGGATAATAATCCTCTAATTAGAGACTATACTTGTATTAAGGTAAAAATACACTATAGTCATTTAATTTTGTGTTCGGTCACCTATGGACCATTTTTTTAAAAGTTCAAATTTAATCACTCAATTAAAATTTTGTTATAAACAGGTCATCATGTCTTTAGAATTGAAACATGGTATGGTATAATGACAAGTATAGTTTTCGAAACTTGTGTATTATATCAATTTGATCATCATTCAAAATAATTCAATAAATTTAATGTAATGATCTCAAGAAATCAAACTGAAGTTCTATTGAAGAACTAGAGAATTACATTAGGAAAAAAGGCAGAGAGAATTGGCATAGGGAGAAGAAGAAGAAGAAGAAGAAAGGGGATAGGGAAAGATTAGCCGCAGCCAATGTTTAACAAAATATTCGATATCCCTAATAGAACCCCTTTTACAATATATATACTATATATTCACCAATATATATATATATATATATATATATATATATATATATATATATATATATATATATATATATATATATATATATACTATATAGGACTATTTGTTATGGACCAGTTGTCCTAGCTGTCAATACGAGTTGTTTTTACACGGGATTGTAGGTTCATAACATTACTCCCGCCTTTAAACAGAACCTTGTCCTCAAGGTTCGGAACATACTGATCACCGACTTGGAGCATATCGATTTTTTCCACAAAAGGTTATGTAAAGTTTCTTCTTGACTGTAGATTTGGTGATCTTGGCACCAATTGGGTCCTTCCTCTCAACGTTCTTGATGATATCTACTGCCACAGCCTGACGCATGTCCTTGATGGCAAAATGTTCAAGAGGTGGGTACTTGGAGGGAGTTTTCACAACCATAGGCTTGGTAGAAATCATCTTTACCATCCCAGCGTCACCATTCTCCAAGAACTTGAAGTCCTTCTTGAGCTCATTGCTAGATAGCCTGTCAATATTGGTAAACAATTCAGCAAACTTCACAGAAATGTGAAAGGTGTGACAATCGAGGAGTGGGGCATTTTTGTTTCCAATCTGAAAAGGGTGGTTCATGATGAAGACTTGAGAAGTGAAGTTGACAGCCTCATTGGCAGAATCATCCGTATAGTTTGAAGCAATAAAACTAAGCTTGAGATTCTTAACAACAACATGCTTAACATTGAACCTGTCATTATCACTAGGGAAAGCATTCGGGAGGGATTCACGTTGTTTGAGGGTATTAATGATAGTGCGATTGTATTTAGTGAACCCAAACTTCCACATGCCAATGTCAATGACAATACCACGTTTCCGCTCGACCTTACGCTTGTCAAGCACCCAATTAAACTTGAATGACATTTTGTTCATCTTGATGCTATAATGGGGATTAACTCCTCGAACTAAAACTGCTGCCCCAAGCTCAAGTCCAATATAACTGTCTCCAACAATGACAACTTCATCATTCTTCTTACCTTTGATTGCATCGACCAACTCATCAGCATCGTCAAATTCTTTCAAGTAAAAGATGTTTTTGGCCTCATCTCCTTGCACGTCAAAACCTGTCAATCTTGTAACTGTGGAACTAGTTGCAATGATCAAAATTTGATACTTGAATGTTTCTCCAGCTGAGCTAATTAGAGTTGTGATAGGAAGATTTGTTTTCACTATTTCGATGCTAAGGATCAACTGAATTGCTTTTTCTTTGAACCACTCAGAAAACAGTCTTTCACTATCGCTTCCAACACAAACATGGAAATCATGAAGTCTTGCAGCTTTTTCAAGGAAGAGATATGCTTTTTACCCCAAGCAGGACGTTCATATGGAGCCACTGTTTCCTTGACAATAATTGCTAGTTCACCGGGCTGAACACCCTGCTTGGCGAACTCACTCGCTACACATCCCAACACTACCGAGAATAAATCAAAGATTACTCGATGCTCTCTCAGAGAATGAATTTTTAAATCCTCAAATATGTCCCAAACTTGACTCTTAGTGATTTGTGTCATACATTTTCCCATTAGCAATAGTCGAAACCCATATGGGTCATCACACTTAACAAGTTTATACTTTTCACCAGCATCAATACTTCTAAGAATGAAAGACTTGACAGTATTTTGGTTGTACTCAATCTTGAAAGAACCAGACATATACTCATCGACCGAAACAGTGATAAATCGCTTAAAATCATCTTTATGCATTGATATCAAACCTGTATTTTCTTGTCGTTGATGATGAAATGAAGTTTGGTGATTCCCAAAGGATCTTGTTAGTACAAGCCCAAAGAAAGTTTTCCACAGAGGTGGCAAACCTGATATCTTAGAGATATTTATGGTTGTTGTGTTTGGGTTCTCTGCAATTTGAGTATGCAGTTCAGTATCCATGTCCTCTGCATCATTACTGATTGAGTCTGTAGTTTTTGAAGACTGGTCAGTGCACTTCATCAACGCCACAACTCCCAGAGTTTGATCATTCGAACTAATAGGATACATATTATCCTTTGACTGCACAGTGGGAACACTAATCAATTCATCTAAAAACACCACCCCATCATTATCATCACTAGGCGGAATTGTTTGGTCTCTAATTGTAAAATTAGTTGGTGTCGACATTTTATCGAACACCTTGGCGATGCGTGGATTGTCTAGAGTAGGGCACCGAAATCTTGCAATCATAGCCTTGGTGAAATTTTTCCAGCAAGATAATTGACGATACTGCTTCATCCATAGATACCATCGATGAGCTATACCTTCAAAGTGAAGAGCAGCCACGGTAATTCGGCAAGAATTCTCTGTATTGTAGAAGTCAAAAAAATTATGGGTAGACGCAAGCCATTCTTCGGGGTCAACACCCGTGAAGATCGGCAACTCCATCTGAGCTGGTCTCGGTGCAATTGGAAAAGCATCCTCCGATTCAAGTTTGACCTTGGCTTTCTCCTGATTAACAGTGGTGTCGAATACTCCAAGTTTAATAGAAATAGATTGTAGTTAACGCGTTATCTCTAGAAGAGTATTCTGGGTGGTAGTATTCCATTGTTTCTTTATCCTCTATGAACTTTTGGAGCGATGTCAGCAACTGCTCATGGTGGCCGGTGGTGTCTTGAAGGGCTTGGATGGATTCCAAATGGTTTACCATGGTGGAAAAGTCAATATAAGCACCAATGTAATGATCTCAAGAAATCAAACTGAAGTTCTATTGAAGAACCAGAGAATTACAGTAGAAAAAAAGGTAGAGAGAATTGACATAAGGAGAAGAAGAAGAAGAAGAAGAAGAAGAAAGGGGATAGGGAATGATTAGCCGCAGCCAATGTTTAACAAAATATTCGATATCCCTAATAGAACCCTTTTTACAATATATATACTATATAGGACTACTTGTTATAGACCAGTTGTCCTAGTTGTCAATACAAGTTGTATTTACACGAGATTGTAGGTTCATAACATTTAACCTCTCATATTTAAAAATTCTGACATTGCACCCTCGTGACACACTCTCCAAGCATTTATCGCACTCCATGTTATTTTCCATCAACTCGATAAACATCATACATGATAGCTCGACATGCACAATCACTTCACTACTAAATTGTTTTTGAATTCTGACAAAATTGATCAAATGTATAAGGTGTTAGGAACGAAACTATTCTTATACCATAGTATGTTTTAATTTTAATGGTTACTTTTAAAAGAATAGTGGCATGTTTATTGTCAAATTTATAATTAAATGATTTGTAATGTATTTTATCTTATTTATTTTAACTTCAATCTAAAGTACATTCTATAGATACTATACTTGGATTAAGGTTAAAATACACTATAGTCATTTAATTTTGTGTTCGGTCACATATGGATATTTTTTAAAAAGTTAAAATTTAATCACTCAATTAAAATTTTGTTATAAACAAGTCATCATGTCTTTATAATTAAAACATGGTATGGTATAATGACTATTTTAATCTCTAAAACTTATGTATCATATCAATTTGATCATCATTCAAAATAATTCAATAAATTTAACCTCTCATATTTAAAAATTCTGATATTGCACCCTCGTGACATACCCTTCAACCACTTATCGTACTCCGTGCTATTTCCCATCAACTCAATAAGCATCATATGGGATAGCTCGACAGGCACAATCCGGTAATGAATCTAAAAAGTTATCATCGACTGGGCTGGTTTAAATAATAATAGAAAATTATATAACATAACACATATATATGATTTTAAAATTTTAAAATTTTAAAATTTCATTGTTTAATAATTTTTAAATTTCTTTTATTGTATATATATTTATTTATTTAAAATAAATAAAATTAAAATATTTCCTAAAAATTAAATTTCTATGTATAACTTAATTAATTTGTTAAAATTATAAGTCATAAAAATGTGAGTTTAAATTTATTTATTTAAAATTAACTTCTCGCGCAAGTTTCAACAAAAATAAAAAAATAATATAACATTTTTATTCTCTTTTAAGTTATTTTTCTAAAAATATTGGAGATGAGTTATAGGCTTTTATTAAAAATTATATTTTTTTTATTTTAACTTTGATCTTAATTTTAATTATGTTTTGTTGTCTGTATTTTATGATCATTATATACTAGGGTGAAACCTCAACAATGCTTAAAGAAATCATTTTTTATATATATTTAAGTAATTAATAGCTAAAAGTAGGGGTAGGAGTTGGGTGCGGCAGGGACAATTTTGCATTCCCTACTTCGTCCCCAACACTTGCTGTTATAGTTTTGAGAAATCCTCATTAAATGTTTTGGGGATTTTTCCCATATTCTCCCCACGAGGATCCTTGCGATTTTCGAAAAAAGGAGAACATTAACTAGTGGAGTTGTTGGAAAATCCTTGGTGGGAGCTAAGGTAGTTGATATAGAGTTTATTTGGAACTTGAACCACTATAATTGTCTTGTTCTTCATTTTTATTCATTCCACTTCACTTTCAAAATTTAAAAAACCCAATTCACTCTCTCTTGGCTTTGATCAATCATATGATCCACTCAACACAATATTTATATTTTTTAAAATATAGCTATGCTTAGTAATTTATTAAAAATAAGATAATTCTAAAAAAATAAACCCTGAAAATACAAAAATCTTTTTAGAAAGAAATTAAGAACAATTAGAATTTTTAAATAATATAATTCCAAAAAATTTGATTTTTATATTTTTAGGATTTACTGTTATTTTATTTGAATTTTTCATTTTTGAGATTTTTTTGATGTTTTTAATATTCATTATACTTTAACATGACATCCTAATCGAACCATTTAGTATTTTTTAAGGCTTAAAGGTTCAATAAGCCCCTAAAATTTTGCAACAAAAAAAGTACCTAAACTATTTTTGCACCCAATTAATCCTTCAAACTCAACAAAAAAATCAATTTGGCCCTTTGACCAACATTGGCCGTTAACTTTAACGTTTTTTAAATTGACACATGTCGCAATATGATAATGTCACTTGTCGTTTCTAGGAATTTTTAAATTTTAATTTTTAAAAATATATAAAAAATCTGGAAAATGCTAAAAAATATTTTTAAAAATAAAATAAATATTTTTAAATTTCGAAATTTATTTATAAATAATAAATAATAATTTTTGAAAAGATTAAAATATTTCAAAAAATTAAAAATTACAAAATTAAAAATATTAAAAAAATTATTATACAATTATAACAAATATTTTGAAAAAATATATATTTTTAATATTTTTTAGTAATATGCATGTCCGTCTTACGATCCATGTTCGGGGTGCGTGGTTGTCCCTCCCAAAAATGTCGTCTCCAAGGTTCAAACTCACGTCCTCTCCTTGGGAGTGCAACGTGCCTTACCAATGCGCCCAACCCTTGTTGATATATTTTTAATATTTTTTAAAATATAGTTTTAAAACCAAAATAAATTTTATTGTTTTATATTGTTTTCAAATTAATTTTTATACTTGTATAATAATTTTTATTTTTTTATTTTTTTAATATCCTAGTTTTTTAAATATTTTTATCTTTTGAAAAAAATATTATTTTTAAATAAATTTAAATATTTAAAATATTTTTTAGAATTTTCCAGATTTTTGGAAAAAAAATCTAGATTTTTTTTCTATTTTTAGATATTTTTAAAATTAAAATTTAAAAATTTCTAGTGTTGGGTTATTTGGTGCTCGATTCCTTCAACCGTTCTTGCTTGTCAAGTGGTGGAGAAGTGGAATTTTTGGTGTAAGTGGTGTGGAAGCTAGAAAGATTAAGGACACAATGATTTATAGTGGTTCAACCTTATAACCAAGGTCTACATCCACTACCTTAGCTTCCCACTAAGGATTTCCAATCAATCCATTATTGATTCGTCCCCTTTTCTAAGCTTAGGAGGTAACCCTTATACACCGATCAAGCTTTCCACCCAAAGCCTTGATCAAACCCTCTTTACAAGAGAAAAAATAAGCAAACTCAAATCCCTCTAATAGGTATTTGTTTGCACAATTTAGCTCTCACCCAAAACCTAAAACACTTGAGCAAATCTAACAATTTTAGCTCACTAGTGTTTGTTTATACAAAGAAATGACAATTTAGCACTAAGACAATTTCTTGATCATTTGTTGTTGACAATTGAAGCATTAACCATTACTTTATGCTTGGAGGTCCCTTTTATACTCTTTAATGAGTTTGTAGCCGTTACTAGTCGTTGGGGTTGTGGAGTCGTTGGAGACTTAATTTCCCCCATTAATGTTGTTTTGCAGCCTTCCGTATCGGTACGACCTTCATCAGAAACTAGCCATTGGGCTCTTGCCAGCCTAGGCGTATCAATACGCTTGAGGGCGTATCGGTACGGTATGACATTTAAAAGACCGTTGGAAAAGTAGCCGTTGGGGTTGTTAAAATGGGGATCGGTACGCTTACCATACGTATCGAAACGATCCCTCTCCGTATCGAAACGGCAAGGCATGTTTCGATACGAGTTTTGGTAGTGACCAAGCCTAGGCGAAAAGGTATCGATACGGGTTTGACTGTATCGGTACGGGCAACTTGAAAATACAAGTTTGGTTGTTTTAAATCATAAAAAACTTTGCCAAAAACCTTTTAAGATCCCTCAAACATAAATTCAAGTTGTTTGGACTTAAAGACAAGTTTTGAATTCTTTTCAAATTAGTCCAAAACATTTTTCAATTATTATATCCAAACACTATTTCTACAATCTTCTCCTTTTTGATATAATAAAATCAACTTGAAAAATTATTTGGGATTCTTACTCTTTAAGTTTAAAAATGTGAATAAGTGATGTAAAATTTGAAATCAATTTGAACTCCCCCTTATTCATTTGAAAATTCAATTTTTCAAACCATTTCTCCCCTTTTTGTTATATCAAAAAAATTTAAAAGATATTAAGTTCAAAATAACTTAGAAGGTTTGAAAAAATAACAAAAAATGAATTTTGGTCTTAAAAATGGCTCCCCTTACTCAAAGCATCATTATGATGTTAGTACAACATATATGATCATCTAGTTGACATAAATGAAAATAAATCAAATAAAAGCAAAAGCAACTAGATTTTACCACACTTAAACACAAGGGAGGATATGAAGCCTTCCTTCTTCAAGTCTCTTTCTTGTGTGCATGGAGCTCCCCATCAATATTTGACTTGTTGATCACACTCCATCACACCTAGCAAAAGACAATCAAGTAACTTTTGGTATCCAAATTGCTTTGGATCCATAGACGTTAGTAGCACAAAATTTAGCCCCCTTAGGAATCCATTTTTCAATTTCATCCTTTTTAGTTGAAGTGGTTAGTCCTTTTGGGACCCAAACACTTCTAAAACATTTAACATTTACAAATCTAGGGGCACTAGATTGTCTTACATAAAAGTTTGATTTTCCAAAATTATTTTTCTTTTCAAGCTCTTTGGAAATCAAATCTTTTTCTTCTTGAACTTTTTGAAGCAAAATTTGTAAATCAAAACATTTTTGTTCAAACTCTTCGAGTTTTGCTTCAAGTTCAAGTTTGGTTTTAGAAATCAAATCATTTTAAATTTTCAACTTTGAAATCATTTTTTTTTCAAAATGTGATTTTTAAAGTCTAAAACCAAATCATCATAGGCATCTTGTAATTCATCAAAAGAGTATGAACATGAAGTAGATGAATTAGAAGTTACCCTTGAACCTTCTTCGATGGCCATAAGGCAAAGGTTGGCTTATTCATCGTCGGTGGAGTCCTCATCACTCCAAGTAGCCACATATGCCTTTTCTTATGGCTTGAAGTGTTTGCCCTCTTCTTTTTCATGGATTCTCGTTCAAGCTCTCTCAAGGCTTTCTTCATGAACAGGGCACACTTCTTGAAGAGATAAACTATCTCTTATTCTTCATCCTCCTCTTCACTTGAATCAACATGATGGCATGTGGAGAATTTGAGAGCAATGGCGTTAGTGTTAATGCCAATCCCTTTGAGCTTCTTCTCCCTCATAGCTCTAATTTATTCCCTCTTCTTCTCATCTTCTTTGTTTTTCTTCATTATTTGATAAGTGAGAAGTGACCCCATGAGTTCATCAAGCTTTAAGGTCTTCAAATTCTTAGCTTCGATGATGGTAGTCCTCTTTGAGTCTCATGACTCGAGAAGTGAGTAGATGAGCTTTCGGACAAGTTTCTCCTCCAAGATGGCTTCTCCATAACCTTTAAGACCATTGGTGATGGTGGAGAACCTATCGAACATTTTCTCGATGTCCTCTTCTGGATCCATCTTGAAGTTCTCATACGCTAGGTTGAGGAGGCCGATCTTGGTCTCCTTTACTTCATCGGTTCCTTCGTATGTGACTTCAAGCTTGTCCCATACCTCCTTGGCACTCTCACGATAAGACATCTTCTCATAGATGGTTGGGCCAAAAGCACAAAAGAGGATGTGCAAGGCTTTGCAATTAAGCTCCATCTTCTTGCGATCTTCGGCACTCCAATCCGCTTTACTTCGTCGAGGCACGAACAAATCATCTTCTACTATATCCCATAGTTTGTAGTCCCTTGACTTTATGAAGAACTGCATCTTTGTCTTCCAATGGGCATAGTGAGTTCCGTCGAAGAATGGCGGTTTGTCGATGGATTGCGACATTGAGCCGGTTGATTGAAATGATGATCGAGCTTGCCGGATCTTCTCAATAGAATGTTAATCCTCTTCGACTGAGTCAAGCTCTGATACCAATTGTTGGGTTATTCGGTGCTCGATTCCTTCAACCGTTCTTGCTTGCCAATTGGTGGAGAAGTGGAATTTTGGGTGTAAGTGGTGTGGAAGCTAAAAAGATTAAGGACACAATGATTTATAGTGGTTCAACCTTCTAACCAAGGTCTACATTCACTACCTTAGCTTCCCACTAAGGATTTCCAATCAATCCACTATTGATTCGTCCTCTTTTCTAGGCTTAGGAGGAAACCATTATACACCGATCAAGTTTTCTACCCAAAGCCTTGATCAAACCCTCTTTACAAGAGAAAAGATAAGCAAACTCAAATCCCTCTAATAGTTATTTGTTTGCACAATTTAGCTCTCACCCAAAACCTAAAACACTTGAGCAAATCTAATAATTTTGGCTCACTAGTGTTTTTCTATACAAAGAAATGACAATTTAGCACTAAGACAATTTCTTGATCATTTGTTGTTGACAATTGAAGCATTAACCATTACTTGATGCTTGAAGATCCCTTTTATACTCCTT
Organism: Hibiscus tridactylites; assembly: GCA_958450335.1. Taxonomy (NCBI): domain Eukaryota; kingdom Viridiplantae; phylum Streptophyta; class Magnoliopsida; order Malvales; family Malvaceae; genus Hibiscus; species Hibiscus tridactylites. Next base: position 52,981,694 of record OY288286.1, on the reverse strand, counting down.
AATGAGTTTGTAGCCGTTACTAGCCGTTGGAGACTTAATTTCCCCCATTAATGTTGTTCTGCAGCCTTCTGTATCGATACGCGTGGACCCGTATCGATACGGCCTTCATCTGAAACTAGTCGTTGGGCTCTTGTCAGCCTAGGCGTATCTATACGCTTGAGGGCGTATCGGTACGATATGACATTTAAAAGACCGTTGGGAAAGTAGTCGTTGGGGTTGTTAAAATGGGGATCGGTACGCTTACCAGGCGTATCGAAACGATCCCTCCCCGTATCGAAACGGCAAGGCCTGTTTCGATACGGGTTTTGGCAATGACCAAATCTGCGCAAAAAGGTATCGATACGGGTTTGACCGTATCGGTACGGGCAACTTGAAAACACAAATTTGGTTGTTTTAAATCATGAAAAACTTTGCCAAAAACCTTTTAAGATCCCTCAAACATAAATTCAAGTTGTTTGGACTTAAAGACAAGTTTTGAATTCTTTTCAAATTAGTCCAAAACATTTTTTAGACTTGGTTACTTCTTATTCTCTATCGATTTTGAAACTATGCAAATTAAGCTCCTGTCCTCATTTTTCAGTTTAAATACTTCTTAGGTCAATATCAATTTTAAAATTAGACAAAAATACAAAATATCATCATTGTTTTTGTTTAAATACTTTAAAATTCTTATCAATTTAAAAATTAGACAAATAAAACCTTAATCCTCAATTTTAAAATTTTAACCTATTAATTAAAGTTCGACTTTTCTTATCACTAATTATATTTAACCCTCAATCTTTTATCTTGTTCATGAGTATAAAACTTTAGGATTCACAATAGAATTGAATATATATATATATATATTGATATCTAAGTTTGGTTTTAAGATTTAATTTTGTATATTTTTTTGTTCATTTAGGTACTTGTATTTGACCTTTTGGTTTAAACTGATACTTACAGTCTTAAACCAATTTAAACTAAGAAGTCAAGTTCATGTATCAATTCGAACAAAAAGGCCAAATTCATGTACTTAATTGGACCAACAAAAATCTTAGGTACCAAATTGAACCTTGAAACCAAACTCACATACCAAAATGTATATTAACCCTTGAAAGTATTCACTTTTCAATGAAATCAAATACTTGATAAAAGAATTTTATCGTGTGTGCAGGGACGGAGCTAGGATTCAATGTTAGGAGGGGCAAAAGTCTATTAAGCTATTAAATCTAAAAATTGAGAGGGATAAAAACCTTATTTGATTAACATTTAAACTAAAAGGGACTAAAAATGCAATTATACCAAAAAATTGGGAGGGGCAACAGCCCCTCCTACACACTACATAGTTCCGTCACTGCGTGTGTGATCTTTTACAATTCGATGGGATTAGTATCTGTTTAATCGTTAAAAGATATTCGTAACTAAAAGAATTCACTTTTCTTTCAAAAGAAAAAAAAATGAGTCCATCAATTCTTTCTATTCAATATGTGATACGTCTGTAATCTTTTGTTTTCGTTTGAATGATACAATTACACAGTTGCTCGTCTATTTAAAATTCAAGTAGACATTAAATATTATATTCGTATTTTTTAATGATACAATTGTATTTAATATATTGTATATTTATAATTCGATTTATACAAAATTGACCCTATCCATAAAATGCAATATATATTATAATCTTCTTGTCATATTTATATTGCGTCAGACTTATTGCGCAACTGAGTTACGTAGGCAGAGTGGTTCATGCACCTTGACCTAAAGGAAATTTCCATACCTATTAATTATTACATATCTATCACCCACGATCCCAAGTTGCCTTCGCCTTTTCATCACCTAAGTCGCACATGAAACTCAATGTGAATTTCTTGTAGAATATATATGAATTATGATCTAATTTCGATCATCACAAATTCGAAATTAATCTAAATATAAACTCAAATTGATCAAAAATTTAAATTGACTTCATACAAAACTAATCAGACCATCCAATTAACACTTCTAATTATAGGATTTATTTTTCTCAAACATGTAACTCTCATAGTGACAAAGAAGACAACCCTACCAACAACCAATTGATTTAGTTGATCAGACATTATATTTCTTATATGTTTAAATCTTGACGTTGTAAATGAAACAATTTAAACGGGGAGTGTCGCTCACATAATAATCTTTAGAGTACTCGATCTGAATTAGTCAACTAATAAATTAAATACTGATAATTATATAAAAGAAACTTCCATATGTAAAGGGGTGATTTGAATAGTTTAAAAAGTCACCTTATATTTTGTTTATTTTTTTTGTGTGAATTTACTTAAAATAAATATAAATATCATTTTATTTTATTTTATTTTAAACTTTTTTATTAGTGGTGTTTTGATAAATTTCAACTGATTTATTATCGAATTAACTTGTGACATTCACACAGTTAAAATTTTAATAAAGAGTTTTGTTATACACAACACTAAGGGTTGTGTCCGTGTATAAGAACTGCTAGATTCTTATTATTAATTGTTTTTTTTTTACTTTTTAATGAAATATATTAGAATGTAATTAATTACATTCTAAAAAAATTAAAAATCATTAATTGTGTTTAATAGAATTAAATCCTAACATCTTAAACCCTAACCCTAAACACTAAACTATAAACCCTAAACAAATAACCCAAACTGTTGAGCTGATCACACAATTGCAAATGGCCAAGAGGGTGTGAGTTGGCGATAAAAAATTTGGTAGGTGATAATAGGGAAAAATAAAATGTAACACAAGCAATTACAGTGGTTCAAGTTCTCCAAATGAACTCTACATCCACTACCTTAGTTCCCACTAAGGATTTTCAACCAATTCACTACTTGAATTCTTCCCCTTTTCTTGGATAAGGAGGGAACCTTACAATTTGATTAAGCTTTCTACCCAAAGCTTAATCCACTCACTTTTACAAGAGATGTATTTGGTAAACTCTAAAAATTCCTCTCAAAGGATGAATGTTTACCCAATTACAATTTCACAATCCCTAAACTCACAATACAAGATTACAATGAGAACACAAGAGTTGGGTACAAGAATTTGACAATAAAAGGCACTAGAGTTTGGATTGGATGCTTGGATGTTGCTTGCAGGTTCAATAGTTGTTGCTGAAGCTTTTAGAGGTCCCTTTTATACCTTCTCATTGAATTCTAGCCGTTGGGGTTGTTGCATTCATCAATAGAGCCATTGAGATGTTATCTTGCCTCTATAAATGCAGTCTGCAACTAACCGTTTCGAAACGCCCGACCCTGTTTCGAAACAGACCAAAAAAGACAGAGTCGTTGGGGTGTATTAAATAGACCGTACAAAGGCATATGATTTACTACCCAAGCTCATAGTAAACCTAATAGGCCCAAAAAGATCCATATGAATCAATTGTAAGCATCTACTAGTAGAGACATCATTAATGGATTTAAATGAAGTTCTATGTTGTTTACCCTTAGAGCATGATCACAAATTTTATCATTAGAGAACTTAAGTTTGGGTAAACCTCTAACTAGATTAAGGGAAATCAATTTTTCTAAAACACTTATGCTAGCATGTCCTAATTTTCTATGCCAAAGCCATGAGTCATGTTCATCATGTGCAACTAAACATGAATGAGATGTATGGATGTAATCTTAGTGCACCATGTAAATATTGCCTATTCTATGCCCTATGAGCATCAATTGATTTGTTTTATTGTTTACAATTTTGCTTCCACTTTTATCAAATAAAACATTGAAACCCTTATCACATAATTGACTAATGCTCAACAAGTTGTGTTTAAGACCGTTGACATACAAGACATTTTCAATGAAAATAGAAGAGTGATTACCAATGGAGCCTATTCCTTCAATGTGGCCTTTGGAGTTGTCACCGAAAGTTACCACTCCACCACTCTTTGGCTTTAGTTCCATGAATCTACTCTTGTCACATGTCATATGTCTTGAGCATCCACTATCAAGGTACCATGAGTTTTAGCTTGAAGCTTTGTCCTTGTAGCAATGCTCCCCCTACAAACAAAGAAATTAGGCTTTGATTTTTGGTACCCAAATCATTTTGGGTCCATGTGTGTTAGCTCTCAAAATCTTGGTTCCCTTGGGGATCCAAGAAGCAATAGCATTCATATTATTAGAAATAATGAGTTTCTTAGGAACCCAAACACTCCTAATCCCTTGACCTCTAGATTGCTTAGGAAAATTTCTTTGTTTAGGAATAAAAGGTTTTTTTTTACATATTGGAATTTAGAAAATTTTCCTTTTTCAAAATGGGTTTTCCCAATAGCAATAGATGTTTTAAGATTATCCACTTCTTTTATGTGATAATCTTGAAAATCGGAAAGAAGTTTTTCAAGTTCAAGGTTTTTCTTTTTAAGATCATTTGAAAGATTTACTAAGTACAAAACCTTATTTTCCAATTTGGAGTTAGTTTTTGAAATAGATTCATTTTGAGTTTTCAAATCGAAAATGTTTTTCTTGTTTCTCAAAATAGACTCCTTATATTTTCCAACTAACTCATCATAAACCTCTTGCAATTCATCGTAAGCATCTTGAAGTTCATCAAAGGTAAAATCAAAATTAGATGAGTTAAGGTTTACCTTTGGTTCATCATCAATGGCCATGAGACAAAGATTAGCCACTTCCTCCTCCTCCTCAGATGACTCCTCGTCACTCCAAGTTGCTACTTGAGCTTTGAGCTTGTTCTTTTTCCCAAAGCTCTTCCTATTCAATTGAGAACATTCGAAACGGATATGGCCGGATTTTTTGCACTCATAGCAAATGATTTGGTCCTTCTCCTCTTCTTTACTCCTTCTCTTGAAGTCTCCTTTTCTAATGAACTTTCTCCTACGGTCGGACTTCATAAAGCGAGTGAATCGTTTGGCCAACATGGCTATCTCCTCATCTTCATACTCGCTAGAATCGCTAGAATCGCTTTCATGGTATGAAGCTTTAAGAGCGATTCCAATATTCTTCTTCTCGACATTCTTCTTCTCCTCCATTTTCTTTTCTTCTTCTCTCCCCTTCTTCATGATCTCATGGGTGAGTACAAATCCAATAAGAGCATCTAGCTTGAGAGTCTTCAAATCTCGAGCTTCAATAATAGTCATTCTCTTGTTATCCCATGATTCCATAAGAGAGTACAACAATTTCCTCACTAGCTTGTCTTCGGGGATAATCTCACCGAAACCCTTCAACCCATTGACAATGACCGAGAATCGATCAAACATCTTGGAAACATTCTCATCGGGATCCATTTTGAAATTTTCGTAGCTTAGATTTAGTAGCCCGATTTTTGTTTCCTTGACGTCACTAGCTTCCTCATATGTTGTCTCGAGGGTGTCCCAAACTTCCTTGACATTCTTGATCGAAGACACCTTGGAGTAGATGTCCGGGCCAAGTGCACAAAAGATGACATGAAGAGCTTTATCATTTACTTGCATTCTTCTTCGATCATCTTCGTTCATTTCGGCCTTGACCTTTGGAACAAGTCTTCTTTCACCTTCTCTCTTCATTGGAATGAATGGACCTTCTTCAACCACATCCCACACCATGTAGTCGGTAGATTTGATGAAGAGCCTCATCCTATTCTTCCAATATGGGTAGTTATCTCCATTGAAAAATGGTGGCTTGGTGGTAGATTGTGACTCGTAGAGGTTAGAATTTGAGGTGGATGCCATTGCTTGACAAGTTGTTGATCAAACTCTCCAAGAATCGACTCAAGAGGGTTGTAATCCTTCCAATGAGTGTAGCTCCGATACCAATTGTTGAGTTGATCACACAATTGCAAATTGCCAAGAGGGGGTGAATTGGCGATAAAAATTTTGGTAGGTGATAATAGGGGAAAATAAAATGTAACACAAGCAATTACAGTGGTTCAAGTTCTCCAAATGAACTCTACATCCACTACTTTAGTTCTCACTAAGGATTTTCAACCAATTCACTACTTGAATTCTTCCCCTTTTCTTGGATAAGGAGAGAACCTTACAATTTGATTAAGCTTTCTACCCAAAGCTTAATCCACTCACTTTTACAAGAGATGTATTTGGTAAACTCTAAAAATTCCTCTCAAAGGATGAATGTTTACCCAATTACAATTTCACACTCCCCAAACTCACAATACAAAATTACAATGAGAACACAAGAGTTGAGTACAAGAATTTGATAATAAAAGGCACTATGGTTTGGATTGGATGCTTGGATGTTGCTTGTAGGTTCAATAGTTGTTGCTGAAGCTTTTAGAGGTCCCTTTTATACCTTCTCATTGAATTCTAGCCGTTGGGGTTGTTGCATTCATCAATAGAGCCGTTGAGATGTTATCTTGCCACCATAAATACAGTCTACAACTAACCGTTTCGAAACGCCCGACCCTATTTCGAAACAGACCAAAACCAAAAGAGCTGTTGGGGTGTATTAAATAGACCATACCGAAACGGGTACGATCATTTCGATACGCTAAGAGCCGTTTCGAAACTCGTTTCGAAACACTTTGCCACTGTCAAGGACTGTATCGAAACGGATTGGAAGTGTTTCGAAGCGCCTTAGCGACAAGTTAAAAATCAGTTGAAAACTTCAACGATCATATATTTAAAACCATATTTTAATGTTGTTTCGAAACGTATGAGGTCGTTTTGATACGGTAGTATAAAAACGGGTCAAACCGTTCCAATGTTCTTCATCTGTTTCGAAACCCGTTTCGAAACAGAGGTTAACAGTTTCAAAAGTGTTTCGGAACACCCAATGGCCGTTCCGAAACGGTGACTCGAAAATCACTATTTTAGCTTCAAAAACACTTAGAAAACTTTTGACAAGTTGATGTTTTGACTTAGACATTTTTCTTTAAATATATAGAGAGGTTTTGAGGACTTAAAAATTCGTTTTCTCTTTTTCAATTTAGTCCTTAAATTATTTAGTTATATCAAAATCAATATTGGTTTTACACAAACCCTAAAATATTGAACTCTAACCATAACCATAAACCATAAACTGTAAATATTGATCATAAACCCTAAACACTAAACCTTAACCCTAGACCCTAAATCTTAACCATAAACAATAAACCCTAAACATTAACCATATACCTTGTCCATAAACCCTAAACCCTAAAACCATAAAAATACAACACTAAAACACTGAAACAACAAACCATAAACCCTAAAATCATAAACCATAAACACCTAAACCCTTTTACATGATTATTAATTACATTAAACATCATGAATTAATGATGTTTAATATTTTAGGAATGTAATTAATTATATTCCATTAAAAATGAAATAACAATTAATGATAAGAATCCAGTAATTCTTATACAGAGTCCTAAGGACCGTATATAACAAAACCCTTTAATAAATAGTATAAATAATTAAATTTAGTTACTAAGCAATTTACTCTAGTTTAATTTCTTCGACAACAATGCAAGGAAGACGCCATAGATAGGGATGAATCTAGGGGATTGCCAAGGTCCCGACCCCATGAGGTTTTTTTAATTTTTTTTTATATATTGATGTGGTTACATGGTAATATTTATTCATACATTTTTAATTTTTTTTTAAAAATCTCTTTAATAGTAAAAAATATTATTTCAAATTTGATAATTAAAAAAAACGATAAATTTTTATGTTTTGACTTTTGGCCACAACTTTTTATTTTCTTTAGTTTTAACTCCTTTTATAAAAGGGTTAATTACCCCATTCATACATGAAGTATACCAAATTCTTAGTTGCATACATAATATTTTAAAATTCTCGATTTCATACATGAGGTTTTTTGCCATTAACGGGTTCACCAACTTCCGTCATGGAAGGTGACGTGGAACCCCATAGCCACTCAGAAAGTGACACGTGGCATAATAAAATAATATATTTTTATAATTTTAAAAAATAAAATTCATTTCCCTTAATTTCCACGTCATTCCCCCCAACCAGCCTAGAAATTTTCAGAGCTTTCTTCCCCAACCATCACTGCCTGCATCACCGATCTACTCCACCGTTGGTCGAAGATTGTCACCGCCCTCGCCATCTAAACCGCCACCTTGTTCCGACCACCGTTGGTCGGTGACTCGATCATTCTGCCAACGCAACTGTACGTGGTCTTGAGATCAATCCCAATTGCTTTGCCTCATGCTTTGGTCGCCATTACAGCTTGAAAATAAAATCCAGAAAGATGTAAGAAAAATAATAAGAATTTTGAGAGCTTCTTTTTCATATCTAAATTAATTTCTTTGATGAACTTGGTTATGGCAGAAATAGAAACAGAGTGATTGAGTTGTTTTGGTCGATTACGACTGCCTCCGCAGTCGGTGTGCGACACCACCCACACCGCTATCCCCTTCATCCCCTCGCTACCAAAACTCGACCACCCAACTACCGTTTTAGATCGTTGTTAGTGAGTACATAGTGAAAAATCGTTCAAGTTTCTTAATGCCGATCTCGGCCACCGCTCGCCATTGGTCGTCACCGCCATCACCGGAGTAAGCGCTATCCCATTCCGACCCAGCTCCGTGAGCCACTCGCGCCCTTTCACCGCCGGTCGTGTGGAAATTGACTTCTAGGCTTGTCAGAAACCCAAAAGTTTCATCCCGCACTACAAGAATATAAGTTTTTAGTGACAATTTGATAGTGACTCGGAATAATTTAGTCACAAATATTAACTTTTTGTGACAATTTTTTTTGTGCGACACAATTAGTATAAGTAATTGTGACATAATTTTATTTGGTCACTGTAACAGTAGCAATTGTGACGATTGCATTTTTCACAAATGAATTCTCACTATAAGTATACAATTGTGACACAAAGTTCATTGTCACTAAAACTTTGACACATGATAGTGACGATATGTGAAGTGGTCACTATTATTTGATATTTGTTGTTACAATGAAATTACTTGTCACTTAAAGTTTTACTTTTTGTTGTGATAAATTTTGTCACAAATAAAAAAAATAAAAGTAAAGACAAATTAGACATTGTCACAATGATAAATTTATTTTTATAATTATAAAAAGTAAAGTTATCATAAACTAGTTTGTCAAAAGGTAAAATATTTCTATAGTCTATACTATGTGTAAATTGTTGTTTTAGTCAATCTATTTTTGATCAACTTTAGTCCCTATATTTTTCAAATTTTAAAATTTTAATCCTAATCCTAACGAGACACCGACAATATGACTAAATTACAAGGACTAAAAATGATGAAATTAAATAAAAAATTAAGTAAGCAACTTATGTATAACAAATTAGCTAAAAAGAAAATTTTACTTAACATATTTAAATACGACCATTCATGTCATGATAAAAAATTCAAAATTTAAAAAGTATAGAAATTTAAAGTGACCCAATTAGAGTACAAAGACTACTATGTGATTTTAGCATAATATATGATAGAATTTTTTTGAAAATTTTGACAGATATATTCCATTTTGATTAGTTTTTTCTACAGAAAAAAAAATCTAAATGGTTCTTCAACATACGTACTTCGTATAAGAAACAATAGAAAAATTAGGTAAATTATTATTATAATAATGTGTTATAATTAATAAATATTTTTAAAATAAATAAAATTAATTTCAATTACAATTAAACCTAAATATTATTTTTCTTTCAAAATAGTATACAATTTCTTGCCTAGTCTAGTGGATAAGTATTGCACTCTCGCCCTAAAAGTTCTAGGTTCGATCATTCTTGAAGCCATGCATTGCATTTATTTACTAAAAATTGATATTTGAATATGCTACATCATCTATAATTAAATTTCAGTGATCTAATGAAAACTTAAAAGTTTGCGGACTAAAATGCAAAAGATCCATTAAATTTCAGGGGCAATTAGTGATTAGTTTAAACGCTAAATAAAATGGTTACAATTAAAAATATAATTAATTTTTAATTATTGACAGTGACGACATATTTTAGACACTATTTAGATATGTATTTGTGATAGAATGTTTGTCACTAGTAAGAATAACATTAGTGTCTAAATTTTAGTCACTATTAATAATCATTTGTGTCAAATAGTGTGGTCATAAAAAAACATAACTATTGTGACGAAATACATGAAAGTTGTCACTAATATAATAGTGACGGAGTTATTAGTGACGACAGGTGACGACTTAGAAAAATAGTCACTGTAAATTTCAGTGACTAAATTTAACACTTTTTGTGACTATTTTCACTGTCACTACAAATACATTTTCTTGTAGTGCCGTCACTTATACTTGGTCGAAAAAATGGGTTTTATTTTTTAAAAAAATATGTTTTTAATATATTTTTTAAAATAAAAATATTCTTTTAAGTGTCACGTGTCATTTTATTAGTGGTCACAAGGTTCCGCGCCACCTTCCGTGACGAAAGTGGGTGAACCCGTTAACGGCAAAAAACCTCATGTATGAAACCGAGAATTTTAAAACATTATGTATGCAACTGAGAATTCAGTATACTTCATGTATGAATGGGGTAATTAACCCTTTATAAATTTAGTATTTTTATTATAAATTTGGCAACATTTTTAGTTTATGCTAAACTAATTGTAATATCTAAATATTAGTTTGATAAAAATAAGTAAAGTAAACAAATTATTGTTCTAAGGTTTGTTTGGAAATCACAGTGTATTTGCATGAAAATTGTAATTGTAATTACACACGATGTAATTACAATGAATTTTGATTCCTATACATGTTTAACTGAAAAATGTAATTATACAGCAATTTTTTAAGTCGTGTTTGACAGTACTAATTGTAATTACATAATTGTATAAATTTAAATTTTAAAATAATATTAATTATAAAATTAAAGAGTATAATTAAGGTACAAAATATGAAGTAAAACTCTTAAATTGAAGACAATCACGCATAAGCGCTCTAAAACCCACGCTTCACGACCACTTAAATGTTACAATAAAAATAGTGTGAACCAAACTAATCCAAAATGGTTTGATAAGAATCCATGTAGGTTAGGTAAGGTAAGGTAAGTAAAATATTTAAATAGAAGTTGATCTTAAACTAATATCAAAATAAATAAATTAGTGGTCTCCCAATAATTTATTTGTACCAAGGGTGAGTCCATTAATATCCGGACATGGTCCCCAGGCATCGAAAGTAAAGTAATATTGGAATGTGAGAACAGTTTCAATGGTACATAAACCAGTCATGATCGAGGGCTTATAATAATAATAAAATGATATAGTTGATTGAAATTATTACAACGTCTCATCTAGCACCTGACCACGTACGATGAATCCTAGAGTTACGTAAATTTACCACGTCAAAGTTTTTCTCAAGGTCTAATTCGCCACCGAGCATTTGTTTATAAGCAACTGTACTTTTTCTATATAATTTCTCAAGATTATCATATGAATTGTTTAAATATTTTCTTTTTCATTATCCATTTAAATCAACTACAGCTACAGGTAAAGAGATTTAATTAATGCTTCAGGGTGCAAGAAATTCTTAATTTTTTGAAAAAATATTTAATTAAGTTTCTAAATTTTGTTTGCATCCAATTAAATTTTTAAATCAAAAAATTAAATCAATTAAGCATTTTGATTAATTTTGACCGTTAAATCTTAACAATTTTTTTGATTTGTTGACTCAGTGTGTCGTGTTACATTGTTTCCAGTCGACATTTTCTGAATTTTTTTATTTTATTTAAAAATTTCTTAAAAACTATAAAAATTATTTTTTAATATATGTAAATGCAGCATGATGAAATTACAGTGTATCATGTGCCACTAATATCTAAAAAAAAAACTGCTCATATGTAATAGTTAAAATCAGTCAAATAGCTTAATTGATTTGATTTCTTAATTCAATAGCTTAAGTGATTTAATTCCTTGATTTAAAGGCTTAGTTAAGTGTAAAAATATTCAAGAGCTTAATTGATATAATTTCAAAAGTTTAAAGGCTACTTACATCCTTAAGCCTTTGGTTAATGATTTGAATATGTAGCCGGTAAAGTGAATGTTACTCTACATCTAGAGATGGAGATAAAAAAAATTAAATTAGTGTTGGCTAGAGAAGATTTTATAAAAAATAATTAACTAGACACGAACAAGTTATAAGTGTTGATTTTTTTTTAAGTGGTGTCAATTATTTTTAAAATAATGTCAATATTTTTTAAAATAATATTAATTTTATTTTAATATTTTTAGTATAAATTTATATAGATTTTTTTATAAAAAATAGAAGGTCAGCTGACCCCCTTCACAAAAGTGGAATTATAAATTGTTAATTTTACTTATTATCGATTAAGTTTTATGTTGAATGCATAACAATATGTTGAATTTTATCTAGAATTTTGACAAAATTAAGAGTTTTTATATTTGGAACTGAAATAATAGCGATTTAAATTATAAAACTTTAGATATTAAAATAAAAATGATACAGTTTTTAAATATAAAAATACTATTTTAAAAATTGAAGGCAATACGAAGGGGAGGGAACCTATGCCCTACGTTCCTGCTTTTGTTTGTTACCTGCATGATAAATTTTCTTTTTTGATATAATATACTCGTAATCCCTGTATCCCTAAATAGAAGATTAATATGTATTAAAGTAAATTTGAATTCGCGATTTTGAGAGTTAAGAATTAGTCAATATGTTTAGCATTCATATTTTTAGATAAAAATTTCAAAAAGGAATACATTTTAAGGTATTATTCTCCCCATTCCGTTATTCAATATTAAGTCTTGATTTAACTTTAATTATTGAAAGGATTTTTTAACGATAATCGGTTTCGCTTAAAAATTTACATTTATAAAGGGGATAAGTCGAGAATATGATTACTCAAAAGAACCTAAATTTATGGCATTTTCACTGAAATAACACCTTTTCATTTTTATTACCAATTTGTCACCCAACCAAAGTTATTTTCCACATAGCACCTTTACAATGAACATGTCGGGCTACCACGACGAGGGATAAAAATCCTCAGCCCCTTTTTGGTGTCTCTTTCTATGTTATAACGCTAAAAAATTAAATTCTAAACTCTAACTATAAATTCTAAATCATAAACCCTAAAAATACATTGTTCCCCTAATTCTCTAAACCATAATCTTAAACCCTAAACATAACTTTTTTAGTATGGAAGCATAAATAGGGGCAACGAAAAGGGCATAAGATTTATATTCCACATTGAATCTCATTCTTTTGTCAAATTTTTAATGTAAAGATGATAGATTAGGAATAATTTTGTTTGAGTGACTCAGTAAATAAATAATTAAAAGGTGATATTTCGGTAAAAGTGCCTAAATTTATATCAAAGTTGACTAAGAGCTTTTTTTTACAAATACTAATTCTACTTCTATCTAGAGGGAGAATGGGATATTCTAGGGGAATAAATGTTCCGGCTAGGTCTTAAACTCTGGACCTAAGGGAAGGGGAAGAGAGTATGTGAGCAGCTTTGACCAACCGGCCATCAACGCTTGCTGAATAGTTAAAAGGCGAAAATGTTGGGGGGGTAAAATTAAAATTAGGGAAATGTAGTTGCAAAATGGAATTATTTAAGGATTTGTGATGAAAGTTTACATGCTTTGGTTGTCAAACAGTTGTTTACGACTTCAGTTATATATATATATATAAAGAATAAAATTATCGGGACTAAAATGAAAAAATTACAGAAGTTATTTTCAGCACGTGTCGTACAATGTTTAGGGAAAATGGCAAAGTCGCACGTTTGTGTTGATTTTTGACCAAAAGTGAAGGAGAAAAAATTACAGGACCAAATAAATAACATTCAAATAACAGGGATTAAAATAAAAAATTAAAATTAAGGCATTCAATAATATTTTTGTTTGAACCGTAAGTATAGCGCAATACTTTGAAAGTAAATTCAAATTATATGGATTGAAAATGATTTTTTTTTGTATTTATTAGCAATTTTAGATATTGGACTTCGTACTTTTTTAACTTACCAGATATATTTATGGGTGAGCAAAACTCGACTCGAAAAAATCGAAATTTTTGACTCGACTCGAGGTGAAAAATTCGATTCGAAATTTCATAAACTCGACTCAACTCGAAAAAAAATTCAAATAAAGTTCAAGTTGTAAAATGGAAATTCCAATAACTCGAAATTTTTAGTAATTAGTGGATTAGTTTCTAAGTTTGAGTCGAGTCCCTCAATTTTTCCTGATATATATATACCGATATAAAAAAATATGGAGAAATATATGTCACATATGAAAAACTATGAACACATATGCATATCTTATATGCTTAGAGGAAGTCTTTTAAATTAGAATCAAACTATACTATAACATGATAAATAATTACAATTAAATTTATATATGAACTCGAAAACTCGACTAGAATGGAAAAAATTTCAAATAAAGTTTGAGTTGTAAAATATTATACCTCAACTCAAATAACTCGAAAATTTTTTACTCGACTCGATCGAACGCTCACCCCTAAAAATATTATCGGAGTGGCAGTCAGAGACAACGTTGATTTGGTTACAATTGTTTGCACACAAGGACCAAATTGAAAGAAAATTAAAATTATAGGAACCAAAATAAAATTTTCAAAAAATTGGTAGTAAAAGTACATATCAAATTCTTATATACAGTGATATATTTTTGTATAAAAGATTGAATTTTTAAGTCTGATTTGTTAAAAAAATCAAAGTTAACGATTTAAAAACATTAATAAAAAATAATTTTAAAGGTCAAAATGAAGTTTTTTAGGACGAAAATGAAGACATGACACCTTTGACGCATAGATCTCGAAAATTTAGGTGGATTAAAAAATTACACCATCAAACACAAGCACAAAATTTGGCCTTTACTCAACTTTTTTCCTAAAAAAACAAAATTATGGTCTTTCAAAATTTTGTAATACACTTATAGTTCAAACATCAACATAATTTAAATGTCTTCCTATATGCACAATTTCATTTTAATGGCTCAATTTTTGAATTTTTCTTTTGGCCCATCAAAACTTTTAAAAACTCATATTAAGTTTTGAAATTTTGAATATTTCTAATTGAATCCCCTCTCATTATTTTTAAAAGTTATTATTAATCTCTCAAAATTATTAAAATTTTTAGTGAAATCCTCAAATTTTATTAAAACTTTTAGTTTAAGCCTACAAATTTAAAAAAATTTAAGTTGGTTCTCCAAAATCTTACCCCGAGCTCCGCCAACTGTTGACAACTTTGCCAAAGTAAATTTCAGCTATCGGTGACTTTGGAGTTACTGTAGTTTTCACCATATAACTCTAAAATCTAAATAATTCCATGAGAACTTTATTTCCATGATTTTTTAAAACATCATTTCCACCTAATTTTTTTTGGGTTAATAAGTGATTTTATTGTATAATCACTAGTATTTGATACATTGGTTGAGTAATCCGAGTCAAGTATTGTAAATGTTCACAATAATAATGATCATTCGAATCCAATTTACTCTCCTTACAGAATGTTGTTTAATTAAAGAACCTAATATTTTATCCCGTTAGTGCTGGACCAAATGGTATTTGGTAGGTTAATTTAACATACGATAATGATGGGTAAGAAGTAAGAAGGGAGGCTGAATGTAGACAATATTCTTGGTTGAAACAGCGACGTAAAGCAGGCCCCTTGTCGCTATTAACTCTAGTCCTTTCTTGCATGAATGACTTTTGTTCATTCTTTCTTTCTTTGGAAAATTAACTATATACTACGTATGAATTCAAAGAACATGATCATCTGCAGTCTGCACTTATCCTTCTCAAATTGTCATTTAGATCCTTCTCGATGTTGTTGTTTTTGACATTAAATAGAGGTGGAGGCTTGCCTAAGCTTTCCCATCTTATTTTAACACGTTGATCAATTAATTCCGCTTTATATTTATTTGAGTTAATTGCACCACACATCCCTAATCGATAACTTCATTTTAAATTAGTCTATGAAATTTTGAATGTTTTAATCTCTACCCCCACACTATAACTCCCATTCTAAATTGTTCCCTAAACTTTTGAATATTTTGATTCATCCCCAAACAATCGGTATATTCTAATCACATCAACTGCTAATAAAAACGTTAAAAAATTGGTAAGTGTCATGTAAGGCCGGAAATTACCCATGGATGGTGGCCCACCCGACCCACCCAATCCAACTAAATGGATGAAAACCCGATAAAATGTGGTTTTGATCCGTTTGAAGTGGATGGCGAATGGAGCGGGTGAAAAATTTTCAACCCTCCGTCACCCGCCCCATCCATCGGTATAATATTGATTTTAAAAAATATTTTGTTTATTATTGGGAAATGAGAATTTTGTTTATGTAGGTTCTGTTCTATGTAAGATTATTTAGAAATTTAGAACTTTAAAAATAATTGACTTTAATGTATTAAATATTAAAAAATTTAGTAAGATTTTACATGTATTTTTAACTATAATTTTTCAATAATAGAACCCATTTATGATTCGATCCACCCGCCTCATCCGCGATTGATGGGTGGGGCGGATTTGAGTCAATGATCAAGCGGGTGGTGGGTGGGTTGAGTGACGATTTGTGAAACGGATGATGGGGTGGGTGAAGCTCCAACCCAACAAAATCCAACCCGTTGCCGGCCCTAGACTGTCATGTAAACATTGATGTATGGTATGCAATAATATGATGTGACGTAAATGATAATTATTGTTGCATATATTGATAAATTTATGGATGAAATTGAAATGTTCAAAAGTTTGAGAATTAATTTAAAATGAGAATCATAATTTGGGGATAAAATTAGAACATATAAAAGTTTAAAGATCAATTTAAAAGGAAGGTTATAGTTTAGGAACATATAGTACATTTAAGTCTTTATTTATTTATTTGACACTTGTTATCTACCTTGGACTTGCATTTTTTTTTTGAATGGTCTAAAGGTGATTACATAATAGCATATGTTGATACATATTCTTAACCTTTTAACAATGCGCATACACCTTGTAGACAACACAATTTGAACTCGTGTCTCTTACTTATACATTAAGAAAAACACCAATCAAGGTAAATTTATTCATTCCAAAGCCTTATCCAGTAACTTTACCTTAATTCTTTCAAAATTTATCTGATGGTCAAAAGCTCCGTTTACAATTGTGACAAATGGCTGCCACGTAGATACAGAATAAACCCCAGTATGCTGACATGGCACTATACATTATGCAATTTCGGGTCCAACCCCCGCCGCCGTGCGTCACTTGACTCACGTGCTCAATTCCTTTTTTAAAGGGAAAAAACATTTCCCCCTACCGTTATATAGAGTGGGTTAGGCAGTTGAAATGTTGCGACACCAAAACAGTAGTTTGTCAGCAGCTAGTTGCCACTGAGACAACAAACAGAACAACCTCCGCAAATCTAACCCCATTATGGACGAATCTTCTTTCTTCCAGTACTCGACAACACCCGAAATCTCCCCGGAATCGTCGTTCTGCTCGCTGGAGCCCTACAATTCTGTTTTCTTCAACTTCAATGACGCCGAGGAATTGCTTTGGATGGATTTATTGACAGGAGGAGACGGACCCAAACCCGAACCCGAAGAAGTTACTTCGGATGCTAAACACGAAGAACTCGAACTCGAACACGAAAAGAATTACAGAGGGGTAAGGAAGAGGCCGTGGGGGAAATTCGCGGCAGAAATCAGGGATTCAACTAGGAACGGTGTGAGGGTGTGGCTAGGAACATTCGACAGCGCCGAAGCGGCCGCTTTAGCTTACGACCAAGCGGCGTTTGCGATGAGGGGACAGTTGGCCACTCTCAATTTCCCGATCCAAGTCGTCAAGGAATCGCTCGTGGAAATGGAGTATGAATGCGAGGAGGGCTGCTCCCCTGTTATGGCTTTGAAGAAGAGGCATTACTTGAGAAAGAGGTCCAAGAACAAGAAATGTAAACGGAGCGCGGTGGCCGGAAATCAAAAACACCACAACTTGGTGGTGTTTGAGGATTTAGGAGCTGATTACTTGGAACAACTTTTAACTTCTTGTGAAAGTTCGGGTCCATGGTAAAAAGCTTTTAACCACGATGGGTCGAGTTTATTTTTAATCTTTTGATTGTATTTTCATTTTCTTGATTTCATTGAACCTTGGAGCGGTCCCATTTTTTCTTGGGGGGTTTGAACCTTGTTCCATATAAATATAGTTCATGTTATCTGGATTTAGTTTTCTATACCTCTATGATGTTACTACTAGGATTGTGCTTATCACTCATTATTTATAAGCATTTCTTAGTTAATAATTATAAAAGGGTTAACTACTGGAATAGTCATTTATGTTTCCCTCCAGTACAGAGTTAGTCACCGATTTTGAAAAAACGACCAGTAAGGTCACTTTCGTTTTCGGGGCGTAAACTTTTGGTCACTCAGCCGTTTGTTGCCGTTAAACATTGAAGCCTTGATGACCTGGCAGCGAAAAAATAAGGGTAAACTACTGCAATACGCACTAAATTTTATCCCATGTACCTTTCTGCTCCTCAATTTTAAAAAATAAACATTATGGTCACTAATGGAAAATACTCAGATTTTTCATTTTTTAAAAAATCTCAAAATTTTACAAGCTTCACAAAACATTCCCTAAATCCCTAAAAATTTCCAAACTTCAGCCATCGATTGTCGTCCTTGACCACACCCGCTTGGTCGCCGGACCAAGGTGACCATTTCCCCTAACACGGCGTCGCCGGAAACGCCCAACAACGTGCAGCCGAACGTCAAAAACGAATGTCGATTTCGTGTTCGATGTTTAGCTGCACGCCGTTAGGCATTTCCGGCGACGTCGTGTTAGGGGAAATGGTCGTCTTGGTCTAGCGACCAAGTGGGTGTGGTCAACGATGGTGACCGGCGGCTGAAGCGGCGACAATCAACGACGTAAGTTTGGGAATTTTTGTTTTGTGAAGCTTGTAAAATTTTGAGATTTTATAAAAAAAAATTGAGTATTTTCCATTAAAAAAATTTAAAAAATTAATGTCACGTGTCAAGCACCGATTGGTTGGCAATTTTTTTAACACCCATTTAACAGTCGGATACCTAAAATTGTAACTATCGAAACTTTGGGCGCCTATTTTTACAAAAAAAAATACTTTAGACACCTAAATTATTTTAAGAAGTAATATTTTTTTAAAATATTTTAAATTTAATAATAATAAAATTATTTTTAAATTATTTTTTATTTAACAATAATAAAAAATGACATGACATGCTATAATAATAATAAAATAATCCATAGTGAAAAATAGAAGCAATTTGGGCACCTAAAATTTAAAAAAGGGTACACTTTGGGCATCAATTTTTCATTTAAGCCTTTATAATATTATTGTACTAATTAATTGTAAAGTTTTAGGATTGAAAAATGAATTTTTAAAATTTTAAGGGTGAAATTATAGAGAAACCTTTTCAATAATGACCATAATGTTTATTTTTAAAATTAAGGAGCAGAAATGTACATGGGATAAACTTTAGTGGCCATTGCAGTAGTTTACCCTTATTTTTTCGCTGCCAGGTCAGCAAGCCATCAATGTTTAACGGCAACAAACGGTTGAGTGACCAAAAGTTTACGCCCCAAAAACGTAAGTAACCTTACCGATCATTTTTCAAAATCGGTGACCAACTCTGTACTGGGGGAACATAAATGACTGTTACAGATTCTTAGGCTAAAATCTAGGTTATTTATTAGGCTAGAATATATTGTAATTAATATTATATATATGTTACCTAGTTTAGGAAAATTAGTAATTAATGTTATATATATGTTACCTAGTTTAGGAATATTAGATGTGTATATATAGCCTATATGTTCTATGAATAAAAGACAAGGAATTATTTTCTACATGGTATCAGTTGTCCTAGGTTTTTTTTTTCGAATACAATAAAAAAATTTTTTTTGGGCTGTTAGGGTTTTGACCTAAAGTCAATATTTTTGTCGTTCTTCACCGGCCACCTTCGGAGGCCGTTTCTGTCGACACCGCCCGTACCACAAGGGCCGCCGTCCGCCGATCTGCCGATCTGGAGTTTCCGGTCACCGGATTCCCTGCGCGTGAGCCTCACGCGCCGCCACAAGCTTCCGTCTGTCCTTCACGCGCCGGCGCGTGAGAGCGCGTGAAGGCCCCTTTTCGCCGCCGTTTTTTCCACCGCCGTCGCTGCTTCCTTCCGATCACACCCCTGCCGCCGGTCCTTGCTTTCGGATTGTTTTGGGTTGGGTGTTCTATCTTTTGAATTTATTAGGGTTTTGTTTTTGGCTCTTTGCTTCTTTGACTTCATGGCTGATAAAAAGGTTGACTTTATGTTTGATATCGTTCCGATTACGTCTAAGATTACTGATCATAAATTGAATGGCTTTAATTTTCTCGATTGGAACCATACAATTGAGTTGTATTTGTTAAGCCTTTCTATGGACAAACATTTGACTGATGATCCTCCGACGGATGATTCTCGCCTTCCTTGAATGAGAGAAGATGCTCGCCTCTATATTCAGATTCGTAATTCTATTGACAGCGAGGTGGTAGGTTTGGTTAATCATTGCAAGACGGTGAAACAGTTGATGAGCTATTTGCAATTTTATATTCTGGCAAAGGAAATTTTTCTCGTATCTATGATGTTTGTCAACATTTTTACAGGGCTGACAAAGAAGACCGGACTTTAACCAGTTATTTTATGGATTTCAAGAAAACGTATGAAGAGCTTAATATGTTGCTTCCTTTTAGTGCTGATATTGAGGTCCAACGTAGCCAGCGAGAGCAAATGGCGGTTATGAGTTTTCTTGCTGGTCTTCCACCGGAATTTGAGACAGCTAAATCTCAGATTCTCTCTGGTTCCGAGATCTCCAGCCTCGATGATGTTTTTCGGAGAGTCCGTCGTACTGAGAATTCTTTGCCTACTCCATCCCCACAACATGGCAGTGTTTTGCTTAGTCGTGCTCTTCCTTCTGACTCCGGCAAGCAAAATTTCAAGAGTAATGGTCTTGGTCGTTCTATGGGGTCGGGGTCTACCAAAAGCGATCCACAGTTTAGGGTTCGTGGTCCGGATCACAGTACAGTTATCTGTCATTATTGTCACAAACCGGGACATACCAAGCGTGATTGCCGGAAGCTGCAGTTTAAGAAAACTTCGTCTGCTAATGTTGCTTCTAGTGTAGACACTTCTTCATTGGCTGTTACGATATCTGCGGATGAGTATGCCAAGCTTCTTCACCTTCAAGACACTGTCAAGCATCCTTCCGGTCCTGTTTCTGCCCTTGTTGAGTCAGGTAAATCCAATACATGTCTTGTTTCCACCTCTTCCAAATGGGTCATTGATTCTGGTGCCACAGACCACATGACAGGTAACCCCAATCTTCTTTCTCATTTTACAACACATCCTTCTATCAATCCTGTTACTTTAGCCGATGGTTCTACATCTTCTGTTATTGGCTCTGGCACTTCGTACCCCACTCCCTCTCTTACTCTGTCCTCTGTTTTGAGTTTACCACATTTATCCTTTAACCTGATGTCAGTTAGTAAACTTACAAAAACCCTTAATTGTTGTGTCTCATTTTTTCCTGGTTATTGTGTGTTTCAGGATCTTTTGACGAAGAAGATTATTGGTAAAGGGCATGAGTCTGATGGCCTCTACATCCTTGACACCCATGTTCCAGAACCTGTCGCTTGCACTGGAATTGTCAGTCCTTTTGAAGAACATTGTCGATTGGGTCATCCTTCTCTACCTTCTTTGAAGAAACTTTATCCTCAATTTTCTAGTTTAAAATCCTTGGATTGTGAGTCTTGTCAGTTTGCTAAACACCATCGCCTTAGTTCCAGTCCTAGAGTCAGTAACCGAGCTTCTGCTCCATTTGAGTTAGTTCACTCTGATGTTTGGGGTCCTAGTCCTGTTACTTCTAAACCTGGTTTTCGTTATTTTGTTACTTTTGTTGATGATTATTCTCGAATGACATGGCTTTATTTCATGAAATCTCGCTCAGAATTATTTACTCATTTCTCTTCTTTTTGTGCTGAGATTCGAACCCAATTTGGTACACCTGTCCGAAAATTGAGAAGTGATAATGCCAAAGAGTATGTTTCAGGTCCTTTTCAGAAATATATGCTTGAGCACGGTATTCTCCATCAAACTTCTTGTGTTGACACCCCTTCTCAAAACGGTGTTGCTGAACGCAAAAATAGACATCTTCTTGAAACAACCCGAGCTTTGCAATTTCAAATGCACTTACCCCATTCTAAACGTTCCGGATGTTCCAGATTCATGTCCTGATGAGCCAATATCTTCGTCATCAGATTCGCCTTGTATTGCTGATCTTGACCTTCCTATTGCTCTTCGGAAAGGTAAACGTGCTTGCACTTACCCCATTTCCTCTGTTGTTTCCTATAATTGTTTGTCTTCTTCTTCTCGTGCCTTTGTTACATCCCTAGATACTATTTCTGTCCCTAAAACTGTTAGCGAGGCATTATCTCATCCTGGATGGCGTGCGGCTATGCTTGAGGAAATGACTGCTCTAGATGACAATGGCACGTGGACTTTGGTTTCTTTGCCTAACGATAAGCGAGCTATTGGATGTAAGTGGGTGTTTACTGTTAAATTTAATCCTGATAGCTCTCTTAATCGTTTGAAAGCCCGTCTTGTTGCTAAGGGATATGCTCAGACCTATGGTGTGGATTATTATGATACTTTCTCTCCTGTTGCCAAACTTGCTTCTGTCCGGTTATTTATCTCTCTTGCAGCAATTTTTGATTGGCCTTTGCATCAGTTGGATATCAAGAATGCTTTCCTTCATGGTGATCTTCAGGAGGAGGTGTATATGGAGCAACCACCTGGGTTTGTTGCTCAGGGGGAGTCTGGGAAGGTATGTTATTTGAAGAAATCTTTATATGGTTTGAAACAGAGTCCTCGGGCTTGGTTTGGTAAACTCAGTCAGGCTATTGAAAAATTTGGGATGCAAAGAAGCGAATCAGACCATTCTGTTTTCTTTAGAAAGTCTGATGGGGGCACGATTCTACTAGTCGTGTATGTGGATGATATTGTACTCACTGGTAATGACACTAGTGGAATTTCTTCACTGAAGTCTTTTCTCCATACTCAGTTTCACACTAAAGATCTGGGGACGTTGAAATACTTCCTGGAGGTTGAGGTGAACAGAAATAGAAAAGGAATCTTCCTATCTCAGAGGAAGCATGTGCTTGATCTTTTATTGGAAACAGGGAAATTGGGCGCCAAACCTTGTAGTACGCCAATGGTCCCTAATCTACAGTTAACTAAAGAAGGTGAATTATTTGATGACCCTGAAAGGTACAGAAGACTTATCGGTAAATTAAACTATCTCACGGTGACGCGTCCTGATATATCTTTTCCAGTGAGTGTTTTGAGTCAATACATGTCGTCACCGACTGTTGATCATTGGAAAGCAGTAGAGCAAGTTTTATGTTATCTAAAAAGTGCTCCTGGGCGTGGAATTCTATATGGCAATCATGGTCATACTAGAATTGAATGTTTTTCCGACTCGGATTGGGCAGGATGCAAGGAGGATAGAAGATCCACCTCAGGATATTGTGTGTTTGTTGGAGGAAACTTGATTTCTTGGAAGAGTAAAAAGCATAACGTAGTTTCACGATCTAGTGCAGAAGCCGAATATAGAGCAATGGCCAAGTCCGTATGTGAGATTACATGGGTATATCAGCTCCTTGGTGAGATTGGAATTAAAGCCTCAATACCTGCAAAACTTTGGTGTGATAATCAAGCTGCATTACACATTGCTTCTAATCCAGTTTTTCATGAAAGAACGAAACACATTGAGATTGATTGTCACTTCATTCGCGAAAAGATACAACAAGGTTTGATATCTACTGGTTATGTGAAAACCGGAGAACAACTAGGAGACATCTTCACCAAAGCTCTCAATGGAATTCGAATCAATTATCTATGTAACAAGTTGGGCATGATTAATATCTATGATCCAACTTGAGGGGGAGTGTTACAGATTCTTAGGCTAAAATCTAGGTTATTTATTAGGCTAGAATATATTGTAATTAATGTTATATATATGTTACCTAGTTTAGGAAAATTAGTAATTAATGTTATATATATGTTACCTAGTTTAGGAATATTAGATGTGTATATATAGCCTATATGTTCTATGAATAAAAGACAAGGAATTATTTTCTACAATGACTATTCAAGTAGTTAACCCATTATAAAATTATACAACTAGAAAATAAGTGCATCATATCATTAAAGATGTTTATAGATCGGGTCGGGTCAGATCATATCAGATTTATATATGAGATTAACATACTTCATATTTATTTAAGCTTGGTTCGACTCAAAATATGACCCCCTAAGTTTTATTCAAACTTGCCCGTTTTAACCTACCCATCTTACTTTTTAATATTCATTATTTCATATTAAAAAATTATGAAAAATTATTCTATGCACTGCTGGTGGAAAACTTGTTTTCTATAAGTATCTAGTTTTAGGGTTTAGAGTTTAGTGTTAGAGTTCTAATGTTTGTGTTAGGTTTTATGGTTTAGGAATAGATTTGATGGTTTAAAGTTTAGAATTTAGGGGTAAGGGCCTCTAAAGGTGACATGTGACAGATTTAGAAGTTCACTTAAGAAAAATAACTTTCCACTGACAATGCATCAAATAATTACCCAAAAATCATTATATTTCTAATTTAATATTTTTATTTTATTAAAAAAATTTATTCTTTTATACATCAACAACTTAATATATTTTTATTACATATATTATAGTATTATATATTTAATTTTTACATATATTAAATACATAATATATTTTTGAAAAATTAAAATCCACTAGAGGATATATCCAAAATTACAATAATAGTTCACAACTTAGTAAACAAAACATCTAAATTCAGACATAATCTTAGTAAAGAAAACTAGCGTTTCGAGATCAAAAGAGGACCATACAAGGAAAATGTAAGAACCTAACCCAAAGACTCGAAATAAAAGAAGGATATAAACATCACCAAAATCGACGATGATAGGTAAAACCATCAACAAACAACATAAAAATTGCATATTACAATGAAGGTACGTTGACAATAAGGTCATTACCACAACTCAATCGCGAATAACGAACGATAGATGTAATCGTGTATCCAAATCCAGTTCAAGGGTCCAAAACAGGGAGATCAACAACATAATGAGAGCAACGCCATCGTGATCCGTCGTGACATCGTCAGATTCCAACCCTAATAGAAAATGAAAAACAAAAAAGAAAAAATATGCCAAAAGAAAGAGAAAAACGTACTAAAAGGTAGAGTAAAATCGTGCCACAAGAGCATAATAATTTATTGAAAACTGAAAAACAAAACAAACAAAATGATAGATCCCAGCAGTCGGCGACCAATTTTAAAATTGGTGTCGCCGCCGGTGTTTAAAGGAAAAGAGGAATTGTAACACCCCGAGTTTAGGGCTAGGAGATAATCGGGTTAGTTAAACCGGTTCGGGTTAAATTAATTTGGGGAAAACCATTTTTAACAAACACCTAAAGTATTTTAATGAATAAAGGCAAAAAGGGGATTTTGGAATTCTAAAAGGGTTTTGAAAATGCTATCATCTTCTTCAAACTCTCTTTTAACGTTATTTTCACTTAAACACCATTTCTACTATTCCATTGATCTCACCACTTCATCCAAGCAACATTTTTGAGGTAATCCTTCTCTTATTTTGATTTTCTCTTCCTTAAACATGTTGTAGATGAAATCTATCTTTAAACCCATTGTTTAAATTTATTTCCAAAATGCTTTGAGTTGGAAAAAATAGGAAAAGGAAGAAATTTTGATTGGGTCGTTTGATCCTAAGTTTAAAGGTGTTTTTAACTTTGTTTTGATGTTCTAAAAATGTTAAGATAATGGCTTTTTGGTGGGAAACCCGAAACTAGTAAAAAGAAGGGGGTTTTAGAGTTGAAAATTTGGGTTTTTGGGTTGTTCTTGTGAAGAACTTGGGGCTGATGGTTTCTAGACTTTGAGAGTGTTACCAATAAGGGCGTATCGATACCAGCTGTGAGAGTATCGATACGGTCTCCTGGGGTTGACTACTGAAGGCGTATCGATATGGGCCTTAGGTGTATCGATATGGCATGTGGTCTAATTGTTAAAAGTAACCTTTAATGTCCGTTTTTGCTTTGTTCATGTTTGTGTTTGCTTCCCGCTGCTTGTCTCCTCACATAGGATCTAAATATGGCATCTAGACAAGATAATTAAAAAAAACAAGGTTGCTAACCGAAGTGAGGCTTTAACGGGTTTCGCTTTGGTTTTCCCCGTGTAACCCGTTCGGTTCGGCTTGGAGGCTAGGCCGGGTCGAGGGGTTTACATTTGTTGGTATCAAAGCCTAGGTTCGTTGAGTTTCTGCAAAGCCGAAAGGTAAGTGAGGTAAGTTTTGTTGTGTAAGCTTGTTGTTTGCGATGCATGGTGATTGTAAGCATGCTTATGGTTTTCTCTTGTGTTGGTTGGGAGATATTTCGAGGCACCCATTGCTTGTATACTGTTATTGTAAGTGGTTTAAGTTTAAAGACTTGAGCACCTTGAACCTTGTTCCTTTGTGACCCCAAACTATTTCACTTGTTTTGTTTGTTGTTTAGTTTTGCATCTATTAGCATGGTGAGACCGAGGGGAAGGACTAGAATGGATAATCCGAGAGTTGAATAGATTGAGAACGTCGAGGGTGTGCAAGAGGAGAACTTGCCTTCTCATTCTCCTCCTCCGGGTGGTGGTGGAGCGAATGTCGGAGGTGTTGGACCTCAGGTTGGTCAGGGTCATGCTAGTATTGATGTGAATCCGTTGATTCAGGCTATAGTCGGGGCTATTTGGACAACTTTAGTGGGTGTTCTGGTTGCAGCACCGCCTCAGGGTACAAGTTCTAGTTTGCCGTTAGAACGACTTCATAGCTTGGGCGGAGTCGAGTTTCGAGGATTTTCACTCGAGGGTTCAGAGGCATGGTTTGAGAGCACAGTTCGTATTTTGGGACAGATGGAGTGCTTTAACACACATAAGTTAGGTTGCATCGTCTCTTTGCTTTAGGGAGACGCCTATACTTGGTGGACTACAATCACAACGGGTATGCCAGAGGCTGAGGTTACTATGGAATTCTTTAGGACTGCTTTCTGTAAGAAGTATCTAGGTCCTCGGTACCTAGACGAGAAGAAAAGAGAGTCCATGACTCTATTTCAGGGTAGCATGACTGTGTCTGAATATGAGGTATAGTTCGTACGTCTCAGCCAGTATGCTTCTGAGTTGGTTCCCACTGAGAGGGAACGATGTGAGCGTTTCCAATATAGTTTGATCTAGGAGGTGAAGACCTACATGTTGGCTTCTGACTATACAGATTTTGATGTGTTGGTCGCTAGGCCCAAGGACATTGAACAGTCTTTGGGACTTGCAGATCACAAGGGTGGATCTAGTTCAGGAAAAATGACCGTCGAGTGGGATAGAGACCGTGCCAAGAGACACAAGGATAGGATACCCCATCATGATCATAGGCGTGGAGGTGGTAATCCGGGGAGAGGCCATCAGGACCAAGGGACTAAAAATCGTACTCCTGAGTGTACCAAGTGTGGTAGACGTCATTTTGGTAAGCGTTGGGGCATTTGTGGCTCGTGTTGGAATTGCGGGTCTAAAGCACAATTGAAGCGTGATTGTCCACATCCGGCTAGGGATGGACAGACTCCTACATGAGCTGTCGAGCATCATAGAGGTTATGTCCGCGGTCGAGGTAACTTTCAGTCTAGGAATGACTGTTAGAGGAATGTGGCTCATGTAGTGGCAGTTCAGCCCGAGGGAGGTGGATCGGCTAGAGTGTATGCGCACCGTGAGGACAGGAATAACACAAATGTGATTGTAGGTAATTTCTCGTTACAGTCTTTGACTTTACTTTCTTTGATTGATTTCGGTTATACACATTCGTACATATTGAATGAGTATGCAAAGTTGTTAGATATTTCGGTTCAGATATGAGATGTGGGTATGAGTGTCACGAGTTCTTTCGGTAAGACAGTAATGGTTAGAAAGATGTATAGAAGATGTCCTTTGATGGTTCAAGGTCATGTCTTTCCCGTGGATATGATGGAATTATCGCTTTATGGTTTTGATGTGATTTTGGGCATGAATTGGCTTGTGGAACATAGAGCTAGGGTAGACTTTGAGACCAAGAGAGTTTCCTTGAGACTTGTGGATGATTATGAGGTTGTAGTAGTTGGTGAGAACATTAAGTTCTTGTCCAATGTTGTTTCTGCCTTAGAAGCTCAGAGATTGATGGATTCGGGTTGTCAAGCATATTTAGCCTATGTGATTGTTGCGTGTAAAAGTGTCTATCGCAATGTAGTGCAAGTGTACACGACGCAAGTAGTAAAGTGATATGTAAGTATCGGATATCGTCTCCACAGGGACTGGGCCAATAGCTTTAACCTGGAATGACTGCACGAGAGGAAAAAGAAAGAGTTTAAATGTTTGTCATGAGATAATAACGAATACTGAAAATAAAAGAGTAAAGAAATCAGGATAGAGAGAATGGGCCGGTATTGAATTGCTCAGTAGTGTAGGTGTTGCAAAGTCTAGGAATCTATGTTCTGTCGTTGCGCCTGTCGCGGCAGCGGTCTGTTGTTAGTCGCGGCAACGATCACACAACTCTGTACTTCAAGCTTGACAAGAATCCCTGCTATGCCTTGGCCTATCCCTAGGTCCAAGTATGTTGATGAACACGTCTTTGATGATACCTCTCGGCGTGAATCGAAGGATGAATACCGATGTTGTTGAATTCTTCTTTAGCCACTTAACCTCGTCCTATCCCTAGGTCCGAGATAGTTCAACCATAAACTAGAGAACCCGTACTTATTCCTTTCGTATACTTAACTCTCCCGATATTAAGTAAATGTGTAATCTCACAATGCTCTCCCGATACTCTTGCAAGATGTTGAAAACCAGAATAAGCAAACTTGAAGTCTATTTTATTGAACAGAAAAATTCCTAAAACAAATGCAATCCTTGCAACTACTTTACAAATCAACCCGTAGCCCTAGGGGAGGTTTAGAACATGACGAGGAGGAGAAAACGACTAAGGTTTAGAGGAGAAGGCTAGAGAGTAAGATATCCTTCCCTAGGTCGAATTACATGCCTTTATATAGGCCTTGGGTTCAAGTTTTCTAATAAGGCAAGAATACAAGTTTAAACTAAAGTACAACTCTATTAAAGACTAAATCTTCAGAGCATATATCTTTAATTCGTCCTTCCTTCTTGCTTGAAGTTTCTTCCTTGAACTTTGGGCTTGGCTTTCATTCTGATCTAGGGCTTGGAAAAATGTAAGGGTGCTCCACGACAGACCGGCTTAATTTTCTCTTTCTGTCGAGACCCACTTTGCTTCTTCTCTTCACCACTGCTGTCGTCCTTAGCTGCCACGACAGCGGCCATGGCAGCATCGTCCTCCTCGTCTGCACATCCAGTTCTAGCTCTGCTTCTCTACTGCCCAGTGTATGCTTCTCCATTGCCCTCCATCTGCTACAGCAGCTACCTGCAAAAGCAACCAATTTCAGTAGAAACTGTGCCATTTAATATATTTGTGATGTATAAATGAAATCTAACCTAAATGCAACGAATTATACTTGAATGCAGCAGAAATATGGGTTAAATAGGGGGTAAATTATAGAACTTTTACACACTCAACAATGATGAATCCGAACATGAGTAAAGTTAGACCGCAAGATATCAGAACAATTTGTGATTTTCCGAGTGTCTTTCTAGAGAAGTTGATGGGTTTACCTCTGAATAGAGATGTTGAGTTTTCTATTGAGACGTATTCAAATTCTGCTCCTGCATCCATTGCTCCGTATAGAATGATACCTTAAGAGTTGAAAGAATTGAAGACACAGCTTCTGGAACTGTCAGACAGAGGTTTCATTAGGCTTAGTATTTCTCCGTGGGGTGCTCTGGTCTTGTTTGTGAAGAAAAAGGATGCAGTATAAGGATGTGTATAGATTATATGTAGTTGAACAAGGTAACAGTAAAGAACAAGTACCATTTACAGCGGGTCGACGATTTGCTTGATCAGTTGGGAGGTGATACAGTATTTTCGAAGATTGATTTGAGATCCAGCTATTATCAGTTGAAGGTAAAAGATGTGGATATATCGAAGACAAACTTTTGTACACGATATGGGCACTACGTGTTCTTGGTAATACCTTTCGGTTTGATTAATGCCCAGCTGCATTTTTGGACTTGATAAATAGAGTGTTTCACGAGTATTTGGATAGATTTGTAGTAGTGTTCATAGATGACATTTTAGTGTACTCCAAGACCGAGGAAGAACATGAAGAGCATTTGCGACCAGTGTTACGAACCTTGCTTAAAAATCAATTGTATGCCAATTTGAGTAAATGTGAGTTTTGGATTAGGGAAGTATTCTTTCTAGGTCATGTGATCTCAGCTGATGGAATTACTATGGATCCCAAGAAGATAGAAGCAATAAGGAGTTGGAAACAACCGAAGTCAGTGACCGAAATCCGTAGTTTTCTAGGTTTGGCCAGGTATCATCGAAGGTTTGTTGAGGGATTCTCGAAGGTTGCTGCACCTTTGACTAAACTGTTACAGAAAAATGTTCCGTATGAGAGGACAGATGCAAGGCAACAAGCATTTGAAACGTTGAAGAAAACAATGATAGAAGCTTCTATTTTGGTTCAGCCTGAACCAGGTAAAGAATTCGTAATCTTCAGTGATGCATCGTATGTAAGGGTTAGGTTGTGTGCTTATGCAAGAAGGAAGAGTTGTAGCTTATGCTTCGAGACAGTTGAAGATTCATGAGAAAAATTACCCCACCCATGACATAGAGTTAGTAGTTGTGGTTTTTGCCTTGAAGATTTGGAGACACCACCTTTATGGTGAAAAATGCACAATGTACACCAATCATAAGAGTTTGAAGTACCTTATGATGCAAAGAGAGTTGAATCTTAGACAACGTAGGTGGTTAGAGTTTCTTAAGGACTATGGCCCCGCGATAGAGTACCATCTAAGTAAGGCAAACATAGTGACTGATGCTTTAAGTAGAAAAGTGATAGTTGAGTTGCAAGCTATGTTTGCTAGATTGAGTGTGTCTCAAGATGGTGGTTTAGTGACCGAATTGCAAGTTAAACCTTCGTTGATTCAGATGATTAGAGAGAAACAGTTGCAATATAGATCATTAGCATCTCATGTGCAAGACATAGCAGAAGGTAAACCAACATATTTTTGTTTCAGTAGTGATGGAGTCTTGTGTTTCAAAAGTAGAGTAGTTGTTCTGTAAGATGTTGACTTGAGATGCACCATTCTAACCGAAGCTCATAGTAGTCTATTTGTTATGCATCTGGGAAGTACGAAGATGTATCGCGATTTGAAAGATGAGTACTGGGTTGGTTTGAAGAAAGATATTGCCGAGTTGTGAGTTAGTGTATGGTTTGTCAGCGAGTTAAGGCTGAACATCAGTTTCCTTCAGGTTTGTTACAACCGTTGAGGATTCCCGAGTGGAAGTGGGAGAGAATTGCCATGGATTTCGTATCAGGTTTGCCGTTGACAATTTCTAAGAAGAATTCAGTTTGGGTGATCGTTGACTGTTTTACGAAATATGTACACTTCTTGGCCGTTCACACTACTTGTACCTTAGATAAGTTGGCCGATTTGTATATCAATGAGATTGTGAGACTGCATGGTGTACCGAAATCTATAGTGTCAAACAGAGATCCGAGATTCACAGCTAGATTTTGGAGGAGTTTGCATAGTGCTTTAAGTACTCGGTTGAATTTCAACATTTCATATCATCCTCAGATCAATGGTCAGTCAGAATGAGTCATACAAGTGTTGGAAGACATGTTGAGATGTTGCATTATTGAATTTCAAGGTTCGTGGGAGAAACATCTACAGTTAATAGAGTTTGCGTACAATAACAGTTATCAAGCGAGTATTCAGATAACACCTTATGAAACTCTGTATGGTAGAAAATGTAGTACACTTGTTTGTTGGGCCGAGGCCGGACAAAAGCTTGTACTTATGCCAGACTTGCTTAAGGGCACTACCGGGAAGGTAACATTGATTTGTGATCGCTTGAAGGCAACTTCAAACAGACATAAATCGTATGGCGATTTGAAAAGAAGAGAGATAGAGTATACCGTGGGCGACAAAGTGTAAAACCAATGTTTGATTTTGATATAACAAAGTGTTCTAAGGACTAAATTGTAAAACTTGAAATAAATTTTTAAGCCCCCTAAAAGGTTTCAAATCAACAAGGCTTTGCTCTAATTTAAAAAACTCAAACTCAAAAATATTTTCTAAGTGTTTCAAGGCCAAAATGCTAAAAAAAACGTTCATGTGTATCGATACGCCCCTTACCGTATCGATACATTTTTTACAAACTTGGCTACTAAAGAAACACGTTTCGATACGCTTCTTACCGTATCGAAATAGGGTATCGAAACAGATTGCATCTGTATCGATACGCTCTCTCTATAAAATCACACAGAGTTTAAATGATGTACCGATACGGTCTCACCCGTATCGATACGGTTAAAAAAGAATTTTTAAATTCGAAGTCTTAAATATTTTGACCGTTGTTCGTCAGTTGGTAGGTAACCATTTTTTAAAGAGGTGGTTAATGAGTATCGATACGCTCTTACTTGTATCGATACAGATTCCTCTAGTGAGCTTTGTAGGAAAAATTGCATCGATACGGTCTTACCCGTATTGAAACGCTTCCCTAACTCGTACCGATACGCGTACACGTGTATCGATACACGCCTCTTGTAATTGTGCAACAGCTCATTCTTTTTTGAGACATGTATCGATACGCCTCCTCGAGTACCGATACGGTAGGCCACAGAAGTGCATTTATGGTGGTAAGATAGGGTTCCAATGGCTATAATCAATTCACTAACCACCCAAATGGCTAGAATTAATGGAGAATGTATAAAAACAAGTCATTTGAAGACCAACAACAACTATTGCATCCAAGAGAAACATCTACACAAAAAATCCAAGCTCAAGTGCCTAAATTCTTATTCTTGTAAAACCCCAAATTGTTTTTTAGTGTAATTCCTATCTTGTCTTTCAATTTGGGTTGAGTGCTTGTATTCAAAGGGGAAATTTTTTATTGAGAGATATCTTTATTGCCTTCAATCTCTTCTTTGTAACCAAGTGAGGGTTTGGTCAATTTTGGGTAGAAAATTGACCGGTTTGTAAAGGTTTCCTTCTAATCCTAGAAAAGGGGGAGACCAATTAGTGAATTGTTGGAAAATCCTTAGTGGGAGATAAGGTAGTGGATGTAGAGTTTGTTGAGTGGATCGAATGATCGAAATGAACCAAGAGGGGGGTGAATTGGAATTTTAAGGTTCTAGGTGGTGGAAATTGCAAATTAAAAAGATAGACAAGGAATTTTAGAGTGATTCAAGTTCCAAATGAACTCTACATCCATTATCTTAGCTTCACTAAGGATTTGCAACAATTCCACTAATTGCTCTTCCCCTTTTCTAGGCTAAGGAGGTAACCCTTACAATTTTCGGTTAAATTTTCTACCCAAAGTTTAACCCAATCCTCACACAAATAAAACAAATAATTTGTTGGCTAAGAAAGTATCTCTCAATACAAATTGTAGCCCAATTACAAGCACTCAACCCAATTGAAATGATAAGAATGAAAAATACAATTGGGGTTTCTAGACAATATTGGGATTTAGGCACAAATGCTTGGATTTGATGTTTGGATGTTTGCTTTTGGATCAATAGTTGTTGCTGGAGCTTTTAGAGGTCCCTTTTATACCTTCTCATTGATTTCTAGACGTTGTGGTTGTTGCATTTATCAATAGAGCCGTTGGGGGTGTTATCTCACCTCCACAAATGCAGTCTACAACCAACCGTTTCGAAACGCCCGACCCTGTTTCGAAACAGACCAAAATAGAAAGAGTCGTTGGGGTGCATTAAAGAGCCCGTATCGAAACGGTCTGACCTGTTTCGATACGCTAAGAGCCGTTTTGAAACACTTTTGCCACTGTCAAGGGTCGTATCGAAACGGCTTGAAATCGTTTCGATACGCCTTAACGGTTTGTTAAAAATCAGTTAAAAACTTGCAACGGTCATATTTTTCAAATCAAATGAAGAACCGTTTCGAAACACTGAATGTCGTTTCGAAACACTAAATGTCGTTTCGATGCGGTTTCTCTATGTTCTAAAGCCGTTTCGAAACTTGTTTCGAAACACAGGTTGGCAGTGTTGAAAACGTTTCGATGCCCGTTTCGAAACATAGGTTAGCAGTGTTGAAATCGTTTCGAAACACAAGTTCACAGTTTCAAAACTGTTTCGAAACGCCTTAGGCCGTTTCGAAACGGTGACTCGAAAATCACTGTTTTGGCTTTAAGAACACTTAGAAAATATTTGGAAAACTTAGTTTTTAACTTAGGCATATTCTTTAAATCATATAGGGATGTTTGAGGACTTAAAAATTCGTTTTCACATTTTCAATTTAGTCCTTAGGTTCTTTAGTTATATCAAAATTAAAATATCGGTTTCACAGAGCTCATTTGGAACTTGAAACACTATAATTGCCTTGTTCTTTATTTTTATTCATACCACTTCTCCTACAAAATTTTAAAAACCCAATTCACCCCCTCTTGGCTTTGATCAATCCCTTGATCCACTCAACACAAAGTGTTCTTGGAAGTCTCACCTTGGAAAAAGGTAATGAGGTTTTGTAGGAAGGGTAAGTTGAGCCCGAGATTCATTAGTCTGTATGAGATGGTTGAGTGAGTTGGTCTCGTTGCCTATAGATTGAGACTATCAGCCGAATTAGAAAATATTCACGATGTATTTCATGTTTTGATGCTTCGGAGGTATAGATCAGATCCGTCACATGTTATGCCCGTTGAAGAGATAGAATTGAATTCGGATTTGACCTACGATGAAGAACCAGTTGAGATTTTAGCTTCGGGCAACAAAGTGTTGTGAGAAAGGACCATTGAGTCGGTCAAGGTAAAGTGGTGACACCGAGGGGTGTAGGAAGCCACTTGGGAGAGGAAGAATGACATGAGGAAGCAATTTTTGTATCTCTTTCCGTCATGTAAATTTCGAGGACGAAATTCCTTAAGTGGGGGAGAGTTGTAACGCCCCAAGTTTAGTGCCGAGAGATAATCGGGTTAGTTAAACCGATTCGGGTTAAATTAATTTTGGGAAAAACATTTTTTAACAAACACCTAAAGTATTTTATTGAAGAAGGGCAAAAAGCGGATTTTAGAATTCTAAAAGGGTTTTGAAAATGCTATCATCTTCTTCAAACTCTCTTTTAACGTTATTTTCACTCAAACACCATTTCTATTATTCCATTGATCTCACCACTTCATCCAAGCAACATTTTCGAGGTAATCCTTCTCTTATTTTAATTTTCTCTTCCTTAAACATGTTGTAGATGAAATCTATCTTTAAACTCATTGTTTAAATTTGTTTCCAAAATGCTTTGAGTTGGAAAAAGAGGAAAATGAAGAAATTTTGTTTAGGTTGTTTGATCCTAAGTTTAAAGGTGTTTTTAACTTTGTTTTGATGTTCTAAAAATGTTAGGATAGTGGCTTTTTGGTGGGAAACCCGAAACTAGTAAAATAGAGGGGGTTTTGGAGTTGAAAATTTAGGGTTTTGGGTTGTTCTTGTGAAGAACTTGGGGCTGATGGTTTCTAGACTTTGGGAGTTTGACCTATAAGGGCGTATCGATACCAGCCGTGAGGGTATCGATACGGTCTTTTGGGGTTGACCATTGAAGGCGTATCGATACGGGCCTTAGGCGTATCGATACGACCTATGGTCTAATTGTTAAAAGTAACCTTTAATGTCCTTTTTGCTTGGTTCATGCTTGTGTTTGCTTCCCGCCGCTTGTCTCCTCACATAGGATCTAAATATGGCATCTAGACAAGATAATTAAAAAAACAGGGTTGCTAATCGGAGTGAGACCTTAACGGGTTTCGCTTCGGTTTTTTCCGTGTAACCTGTTCGGTTTGGCCTGATGGCTAGGTCGAGTCGAGAGGGTTACAAGAACAAAAGTGAGCGGCTCTATAGTCGAGAGCAAAAGATTAGTGAGCGGCTAGAGTTGAAATAACTTGAAAGTTAATTAATTAACTAAATACAAAATATATAATATATTAAAAATAAAAGGCAAACTATATTAATGGTAATTGAACTTTGGTATAAAGTGAGAAACTTAATTTGAGTATATATATTGCTATGTAAATTTCTTTTGTAACCTATAAATATGTAATGTAATTTACGATTTTAGGTGTGCTAATTAGAGAAACAATTAAGCCACCTTAGAAAGGTTTAGTCGCACAAACTCATCATTTTATAATTATTTCGATATTATAGCGAGTTTTTTATTATTTTTAAGGACTTTCACGTAAAATTTATATCTTTTTTATTGAGCGTTCATTATATTTGTCGTTATCACCTAACAATATATATGAAGTTTTGGTTTGATTAAAAACCTGTAAAAACATTATCAATATATCGTCATTTACATATATATATATATATATATATATAATGTTTATCAAACATGAAAATAATAAATATATTTGATTTTAAATGTATACAATTGAATTAAAATTGAAGTTTCATGTGTACAATTAAATCTTTTGATTTTATATGATGTAATTGTACCAAATCAAAATTTATATATCATATTACAATCTCATTAAAGTTATGTGTAAACTTGATATATATCTTTTGATAAAAAAACTTGATATATCTTTTAAATTATTCAAATTACTACATATTTATAACTATATATATAATATATTGTTTTTTTTTAAATTATAATTTATTGATATAAAATAACCATTAGCAAAAGCATCGTTAAAATTTTTTCTTAAACCTATATAAAGGAAAAGGAATACAACTTGCTATTGGGTATTAGCACAGTTCTAACCCATTACATCCAAAACAAATACACCAACATTAAGGGCGGCACAAAGCATCCTATCTTCGATAGTTATATTGGAATTTGAATATATTTGAAGTTGAATCAAATTAAAATGAAATAGTAATTAATATTTTATTCATAAAATTCGGTTCCAAAATTTTATTTAAGAGACATTAATTTTCTTCCCTCCATCTAATAAATATGGATTATTTAATAATATATACTATTGTTTCTAACTTCACATAAATCAGCCGAGAATTGTACATTTAATACGAGATTCAACAACCGCTTTAGTTTTTAGAGCTTAGTTTAGGGTGTAGAGTTTAGGGATAAAGATTTAAAATTTAAAAATATTGGTTAAAATTTAGGGTTTAGAGGTAAGGGTTTAGTTTTCAGGTAATATGGCGAGAATTTAAGTTTTAATCTATAAACACCAAATTATAACCCTAAATTATAAATTTCAACTGCTATCCCTAAATTCAAAACTCATACACCTAAACTTCTAAACCATACACCCTAAATTAATTCCCTAAACCCTAAAACCAAGGTGATTGTAGAAACTTTTAGTTTCCACCACCAATGTATCAAATAATTACCCTATTATTATTATTATAGTTGCCCTTCCGGTTTCCAGGTTTTGTCCTAACTAATTCAGACCAAGTCACGCCACACACTTGATTTTGGTAGGTGAGTATCCCAACAAAAATTTTCTGCATATACAACATATCGAACTCGAGGTCTGCTTAAGCGGAACTAAATTGCTTACTTTTAGACCAACATGTTGGTAGTATATTATTATTTTTAACACTCTAATCATTATTCATATGTGCAGATCCAATCTCATTTAACTTCTTCTGGTTGCCGCGTAACCATCTTTTAAAACCCGGCCCAATATCCGAACCCTATCCGTTCCTTATTCCCAAATATATTCGGGGATTTTGGACCCATCATACCCGCGTATAAATGGCGCGATTCTGTTGGCTGGAAGATCTTGATCGCACGGACAATTTCAGCAACTTTCAACTGGCGCAGTTCTTTTGAAATCGGGCCTTTTCATTTTCAATCTTTAATTTTTTTTAAAAAAAAACGAAAGGGATTCGATCCGAACCCCTAAAAGGTTTCACGATCAAAAGGATCGGAGAAGCTCTACTTAGGTTTTAGGGTTCTAAATAATCTCAACGGATTTCGCGCGAAAATATGGATTACGATGGTAGCCGTTACGATCACCATTTTCTTTTCAATCCATATTTGAATTTCCATTTCCCTTTTGTTATTATTATTAGAGAAGAATCGGAAGGTTTGTTTTTTTAGGTCAAAGAGGATCAACGACGATGCAGGCTTCTCTGCTTAATAGAAGAGCTTCGAAACATCGAAAGATAAGTTGATTTCATCCTGTTTTTATTCGAACTAGATTTATGTTTAACACTCCTATTTGTAAATGCAGGTGTATGATATGGAAACAAGTTATTTACAGGATCCGAGCCAATGCGGCCACGTTTTGAGGGATTCCTCTCTTCATCCAAGAGTAGTGCGCTGTATGGATTGCCTGGTTTATCACTTTTTCCCTTACGTCGTTTATTTTAGCAGAGCTGAAAATTCGTGTATCCTTCTCAATATTGTGTGTTTTTGCCCCATCTCAGCCGTATGGTATACATAAACACAACACAAATTACATATTAAATGTGTTGTTTGTTACATAATTCTTATGTTCATTGAACTGTTGAGTGTTGAGTTCTCATACAATTCCAGAATTGTCTAGTTTGGTTTCTTCAATTATATATATATATGGGATTTGTTTAGGAAACAAACATGATTTGCAGTCCGTGTGTAGTCTGACATTCCTTAACAGCAATTCAACAATTATCTTATGATTTTGTGTTGAACTTGATCCGCCTATTCAACTTGTCTCGCAGCTTGAAGAGGTCCAGGAAGTTCGAGCCTGAAGATAGGCCAAGTGTCTTCTGTCACTTCACCCGCGGTGCGTGCGTGTTCTTATATAAGTTTCCATCTCTCTCTTTTTTTTTTCTTGTTTGCGTGCATATTACTGCTTGTCATGTCAAATGATGTGGAATTTGAAATTGGTTTTTATCGAATGTTGGCACATTTCCAAACGTTTCATAGGCAATATTTGGACCATTATTCTGTTATGTGATCAGTAATCGGATGAGTAATTTAGAATACAGATGAGATAAATTTTATTTTGGTGCTTTGTCCGTCTGCTCTCTGTAGCACGCTGATTGTCTGCTCTCTGTAGCACGCTGTTTGTCTGCTGTGGTGGCATGCTGTCTTTTCTCTTTTCCTGGTTTTTCTGCCTTGTGGCACGCTGTGTTTTCTTTCATCTGTGTTTTCCCGTTGGTATTGGATCTGGTGTTTTCCTTTCGATCATGGCTGATGTTGAAGCAAATCTGGCCCGTTTGGCCCTGGATTCTGGGGAGGAGGAAGAGTTGTCCCTTGATCGGAGTGATGGTGATATGTCTTTAGCATATGTGTTTTGTTTCGTGGGATCCTTCTTAACAAATAGTGTCATTCACTTTGTGTCAATGCGTTCGACTTTGGCAAATCTCTAGCACCCGGTGGGGGGAATTTCAATTTCAGATTTTGGAGAGGGCCGATTTTTGTTTAGGTTATACACGGCAATGGATGCGGATAGGATAGAGGCGGGTGGCCCGTGGAATTTTAATTCTCATTTGCTAATCCTGCATCGATTGAGTCCTGGTGAAGACCCTGCAGTAGTCCCTCTCGATAAGGTGAAGTTCTGGGTCTTCATTCACAACGTCCCACATGGTTTTGTATCGGAACGAGTTGCTTCATCAATTGGTAATTTCTTGGGTTCGTTTTTAGAATATGATTCCATGGCCGTTTCTCTCGGATACAAAGGCATCATGCGAATTCGGGTGGAAATGGATGTTCGAATCCCCTTGAAACACAGGAAAAAAACTTAAGCTTCAAAATGGTAGGGATCACTATGTCCGGTTTGAGTATGAAAGACTTACTTTGTTTTGCTTCATTTGCGGCCTGTTGGGACATGACGAGAGCTTTTGCCCTTTGCGTACAGTAAAGGACCCGTCGAAAATAACTTTTGGTTGGGATATCTCTTTACGGGCGGCCCCTCGTCGGCGACAGCAATCGGAAAGCAGATTGTTGCGGGAGGAGAGCGCGCTCACAGTTCATCTAAGCGCAATTTCAGGAGATCACAATAAAGAAAACGTGATCCCCGGTTCAACAAAAGTTACGCAAATTCCTACGGGTAGTATACTGCCAGCTGGTCACGGTTGTAGGTCTCCTAGTAGAATGGTTGGACCCTCCCTTGGACCGTTAAGCCAAAGGCCCATTCTTGGCCCTGTTGTAAGTGGGCCACAATCTGGTATTGATATGCATATGTTTTTGGCAGATGAGCATTGTCCTTTGGAGAATGTGGATAGTGCAAAACGCCCCCGAGTTGTAAGTTCAGCGCCAACAGTTTCTGTTCTTATTGATTCTAATGGTGCCTCTCCCTCTACATCGGCCGACCTGTCGCCCCAGGTCCGTCGGTCATCATGAAACTCATAAGCTGGAACGTTCAGGGTTTAAACAAACCTCGAACGGTGGGGCGTCTCCGGCAAAAGATGCGAGACGAGAACCTCGTGTTATTTTTTCTTATCGAAACTAAAGTTCAAGATTCTAAAATGGCTGGCATAAGGAGGTGCGGCTTTCCGAACGGTATCGATGTAAGTGCAGTTGGACGTAGTGGAGGCTTATCGATGGGATGGAAGAATTGTTGTAAGGTGTCTTTTCGTTCCTATTCAGTTAGACATATAGACGTACTAATTGAGGACGATTCGGAGGGTAACCAGTGGCGTTGTACCGGGTTTTATGAACATCCAGAAGAGCAACATCGGGGGGAGTCTTGGGACCTTCTTAGATCCTTGGATGATATGCCCAATACTTCTTGGATAGTTATCGGCGATTTCAATGAAATCATTCTATCCTCTGAAAAGCAAGGGGGAGAGACCAGCTTGTTCGCCAAATGGAAGGCTTTAGTTCCGCGTTGAGTGATTGTGGTCTCGATGATCTTGGTTTTACGGGGCAATGGTTTACGTGGGAGAAAGGGAAGTTTTTGACTACCAACATCCGGGAGAGGCTGGACAGAGGGGTGGCAAATGGTGCTTGGTGGGAGCTGTTCCCAGATTATAGAGTTGCTCACCTAGCACACTCTTTCTCTGACCACTGCCCAGTTTTAATTAACACTGGCTTTGGAAGCGGTTCACATGAACGCACGTGGCAGTTTCGTTTTGAGGCGGCATGGTTACTAGAGGATTCCTGTGAACCAGAAGTCAAAGAATTGTGGCTCTCATCCTGTGGGGATTTTCTTGATCGATTGCTATATGTCAAACAGGGGCTTGATCGCTGGTTTAAAAATTTGCGAAAGAATAAAACTTCAACTCTTGCAGCTCTCAAAAGGAAAATTGAAAAATTGAATGAGCAAGTCCCGACGGATGAGGTGTTGGGCGAGATTGTGGAAACAAAGCTATCCATGAATCTAGAAATGGACACAGAAGAACTCTTTTGGGAGCAGTGTGCTCGCTCTAACTGGTTAAAACATGGGGATAGGAACACATCGTTCTTTCACAGATGTGCTTCTCAATGAAGACGGAAGAATAAGGTTAAATTTCTGGAAAGTGAGAATGGTGAAGTTTTTTTCGGAGACGCTGAAATGCTTACGGTGGCCACGAACTACTTTAGCGGTTTATTTGCTTCAACTGTGACAAGTGATTGTTCAAGAATTTTGGAAGGGGTTAATACTTGTATTTCTGAAACGATGAATTTAAGTCTCCTGAAGGAGTTTACTGCTGATGAAATCTGGGAAGCAGTTAAATCCATGAATCCTCTTAAAGCTGCGGGGGAGGATGGTTTAGGAGCTTTGTTTTTTCAAAGATTCTGGCATGTAGTTAGAAATGACACGGTCTCCTTTTGTATATCAATTCTGAACCGAGAACGACCGATGGCTGATATAAACCAGACTAGAATTGTGCTTGTACCAAAGGTTGATAACCCCTCGGGTATGTCACATTTTCGTCCTATAAGTCTTTGCAATGTTTTATTTAAAATTATTTCGAAAACATTGGCAAATAGACTTAAGATAGTTCTTCCTCTCTGTATTGATGAATCTCAAAGCGCTTTTGTTCCAGGGCGCCTTATTACTAACAATGTCTTGGCAGCTTATGAGATCATGCATTCTATGCGCACAAAGAAAAGTGGCAAGAAAGGTTTCTATGCGGCAAAATTAGATATGTCTAAGGCATACGATCGTGTGGAATGGAACTATTTGCATAGAATGATGTCTAAGATGGGTTTTGAAGAGGGGTGGATTTCTCTATTGATGGATTGCGTTTCTTCCGTCTCCTATTTGGTGATTTTGAATGGGTCAGTTGGTGAGATCTTTCATCCTACAAGAGGCCTGAGACAAGGGGATCCGATTAGCCCCTACCTCTTCCTCATCTGTGGGGAGGGTCTCTCTTCTCTTCTGAGGCACAACCATCAGTTATAGGTTATAAGATAACATGTGGAGCTCATTCCGTATCCCATTTGTTTTTTGCTGATGATAGTGTTATTTTTGGAGAAGCTTCAACTAGAGGTGCGTCTATACTGAGGGATATTCTGACGTATTATGAGGATTGTTCGGGGCAGTGTATCAACTATGAGAAGTCAAGTATCTTCTTTAGTGCAAATGTAATTGAGGATACTAAATAGGATGTATCACGGGTCTTAAGGATTCGAAATGCTATAAATCCAGAGAAGTACCTTGGCCTTCCAACAGTGGTAGGTAGGAATAAAAAACAGGCTTTTCTCTCTTTACGGGATAGATTGTTAGCTTGCATTAATTCCTGGAGTGCTCGGGTTCTCTCCCAGGGTGGGAATGAAGTTTTTATAAAATCGGTGCTCCAAGCAATTCCTACATATACTATGAGCTGCTTTCTCCTTCCTAAAACTTTTTGCAGGGGAATCGAGTCAATTCTGGCTCGGTTTTGGTGGCAGAATTCGAAGGATAAGAAAGGCATCCACTGGTGCACCTGGTCTGATTTGTGTTCTCTTAAGGAAAATGGTGGGATGGGATTCAGAGATATGTGTAAATTCAACGTGGCTCTGCTAGCTAAGCAGGGATGGAGGTTGATATCTAACCCTATGTCACTTATTGCACGACTGCTTCGAGCTAAATATCACCCAACTTTTTCGTTCCTAAACTCGAGTATTGGGTCCAATCCATCTTATACATGGAGGAGTATTTGGTGTGCCAGAGGTTTATTAGAGAAAGGCCTTCGAGACATGGTTGGTAATGGAAGTACTATAAGGGTCTGGTCTGATTTTTGGGTTCCAAGCAACCACCTTAGGAACCTTCAGGCACATTCCCCTTCAAATATTACCTATGTGTCTGAATTGATTAATTCTGATACTATGACTTGGAAAGAAGAGCTAATTAGAGGTATCTTTAG
This sequence comes from Hibiscus tridactylites, assembly GCA_958450335.1. Taxonomy (NCBI): domain Eukaryota; kingdom Viridiplantae; phylum Streptophyta; class Magnoliopsida; order Malvales; family Malvaceae; genus Hibiscus; species Hibiscus tridactylites. The sequence goes on along the minus strand of OY288286.1, from coordinate 52,938,383 downwards.
TCCTCTGGATGCTAAGGCTATTTTAAGTATCCCCTTTCTACTTCATCTGTTACTGATACTAAGGTGTGGTGTGGGGAACGTAATGGGGGTGTACTCGATAAGGAGTGGCTATCGAATGTTGATTATGGACCTACAAGTGAATCCTACTATCAGCCCTCTACTAAAACAAGTGTGGCAATCTGGGTGCCCAACTAAGATGAACATCCAATGCTGGAAGTTCATACGTAATTTTATTCCTACGAAGCGAAATTTATGTATCAAGCGTGTAGCCAACAATTCGATCTGCCCTCGATGTATGCAGGAACCTAAAGATGCAGCCCACATTATTCGTAATTGTGTTTTTGCAGAGCGTGTCTGGTCGTTGTTGGGTATTCAGTGTGATATCATTGAACATGACACAGATATTGCTAATTGGCTTTCTAGAGTTTTACAGACTAATGGTAGGAGATATATGCAAATAATTATTATTTGTATCTGGTTTCTATGGATTACAAGAAACAGTTTCATATTCGAAGGAGTGGTAAAAAACCCAGAAAGCGTGGTTACCTTTGCGCACAGTTACTGGTTGGATATTCACTTAGTCTCTTCCAGACTCTGCTCCTCGAATTCATCCCTTCGTGTCCGTTGGACGCCTCCCTCCCATCCGGTGGTGAAGGTTAACTGCGATGCAAGTTACGATATTAATAGAGGTACTGCTGATGTGGGTATTTCTATTCGAGACGCGGAAGGACTTATTTTAGGAGCTATGAGTATGAGAGTTTACCATGTTGCTTCCCCTTTTGCCGCAGAAGCTTACGCGGTTGTACATGGGCTCCGTTTTGCCTGGGATATGGGATTTTCGATGATTGAGGTTGCCAGCGACAGTCGCTCCGTCATTACAAAGCTCAATTCGTCAATGCATGACAGATCAGATATCAGTACCTTAATAAGGGAGGTGAAAGGTTTTTCTGGAAAATTTGTGACTTGTTCTTACCTTTTCTCTCCGAGGGAGTCCAATTGAGTAGCACATGCACTGGCTCATCTCCGCCGTACCTTGCCTGAAGACGGCTTCTGGGTGGAGGATGCTCCGCCACTGGTCGTCGACCTAGTATATGAGGACAGACGGTGGTTTTCAGATCTACAGTTGTGATGGCTCTCTTTTCACTCAAGGATATAGCTGTTTGAGCTCTCCTTTTCTCCTTGAGGTTTTCGTCGGCACCAAATAGACTCATCCTGGTGGTTCTCCCACAGCGCTTTCGTCCGACGTTTATCCGGCTGGTCTAATCTCTCCTTTGTTTTATTTTACTCTCTGTTTTGTTTATGTCTTGTTTTTCTGTTTTAGAGTATTCAAGACGTTTGGTTTGCCTCTGACCACGCGGGTACACGTGGTTTCAAAGTGTGATTTTTCATTTTCCAATAAAGATATTAGCTGGCATTATAATTCAAAAAAAAATACAGATGAGATGGTTTTTTTTATAAATAAGGGGATGCTACCCTAGGCCTCGTTAAAAACTTCCCTAATCTTAGTCGGAGGAAAAGAGTACTCATGATAGCATTTTCAGATAAACTCGCCAAATTAAAACAAAGGAGAGCAAACAATCAAAACAAAAACCAAAAGCCTACTAAACACCCCTTTGAGACAAGGGTTACAGCGCGCTAACCCTCAGGGTCCGGAATCAAGTGAGCACTTGTGTTTGCAGAAAACCAAGTCTGCTCCATGTCCTCCTGGACGAGAGCCACAATCCTGGTCGGCGGATCATTGAAAGACTAAGCAGTCATGGCATGGTCACGACCCATCTTTGCTAAACCGTCCGCAGCCAAATTCGCCTCGCGATAAACATGCGAAAAAAGAGATCTCCCAATTCCGTGCCAATAACAAGTCAATATGCACCATTAAGGAAATAGCTTCCCTATCATTCTCCTCCTTATTAACGCACAGCTTGTTATTATCTAATTCCACACAGACTCGATGATAGCCCAACTCTCAAGCTCGAGGGAGACCTTTGATAACACCCCATAGTTCAGCTTCAAGAGTCGAGCAAATGTCAATAAATTTGGAAAACCTCAGAATCCAATTACCTTCTGCGTTACGGATCACCCCACCACATGCCGGAAGGCCAGTAGAGGGACAACGGGGATGCATCAGTATTTAACGTGTACCACCCAGCCGAGGGAGGCATCCAATGCATCGGAGGTCACGGAGTAGAAACATGTACCTGATTCATTGTGTCTCTCTGTTTTCTTAATTTGTCTTTGCTTGTGGGTTTCTCATTTTGCATGCTCAGAGGGGCAAACTGCATTACAACCATTCTAGTATCTGCTGAGATGCTGATAAACTAAATCCGATGAAATACTTAATTTACCTCCCCCCCAAACTCTAATGCCCGATCTTCCAGATTTTTGGTGGCAGATGTTATTTACAGGATTTTGAACATTACTTTTTCTTGGTGATCAAACTCAATCATGTTACAAGGTATACTTGTACAGTTTCAGGAAAATTCGTTTATTTGCAGAAAATAATTTACTTTTTCTTTGATTTTAATACATGATTGTAATTCTCATCAAATCTTAGGAAAACCTGATTCTAGAAATAAATGAATATAAACGTCCCGGTGAAAATTCGTTTATTTGCATAAAATAATTAAAAAACTTAAATTCTCCCTGGAGAAGAAACTAACAAAACCCAGGAGGACCAGAGGGGGTTTAAATCATAAGGTATCCATTATTAATAAGAGATGACATTGACCGTAAACGAAGCTAGATAAGAGCTTGTACACCAATTTGTTGCATTTCTCTAAGCTTCCATATTGGGTAGAGGGCACCCTCTCCAAGTTCTTCTACATCCACTTGTTGCATGGCCCATGCATAATACACAGTGTGAATTGTATCCTAGTGAGACAATTTTAGTATATCAGGATCAAATCACAAAACACGAAATGGTAAATCAAAGATCGTTCGTTATAAAGGGCATAGAATTGCGCAAGTTTCAAGTTATTGAAGTTCATTCCATACGCTATTTAATCTAGCACCCTGACCCTCTATACATAAACAACATATGTCATGGCAAAGCATGAAAAACAGCAAAATAATTTTACATTTACCTTCCCGCCTTCTGTTATTTTACCCTCTCTATCCCGTACGCAGTGAATCTGTTGTGTTTGAAACTGTGAACATTGGAAGTACAAAAGTCACCAGCATCAGTTTCAAAAACCTTTAAAGGCTTAAATCAAGTAAGAATGAAATTGAAGCAGCAGAAGAATAAGAAACTCATACTGCCACTATAATAATGGGGGATGTCCCCATCATTTTGGTTTCTCTAACTTCTACATCGGATATATGTAGAATCTGTGCAGGAAAAATAGGTGAAATTAGTAAACATCATTTCATATCATATCAAGAATATGATTCAACATGACATACAACTTCAATAATCCCAACTGCAATCTGCAAGCTGAAATATGACCATCTTATCATGCGCCATATGATAGGGATTACAGCATTACATAAAATTGTCAGTATTACCTTGTTATCGAAAAATATACCATGGCTCTGATAAGCAGTATGTTCAGCTTTGCACCTATCAATAACTTCAGGACTACAATACTTTTTCAAAGTTTCAACATCTCCCTGTGCGTATAAAATTATATATATTATAGAGACAGCCGCTACCTGAGACATTTATTTGAAAATATAGAACACTAGAATATAAGCCAGCGAAACCCCTTACTTTTATGTATGCATTGAGGACCGGCCTAATTGCTTCTTGAACTTCTGCCACAAACTCCGGCAAAGAGAATGACCTATTCCACGCACCAAAGAATTCCATAGATCAAGAAACAGAACATTTAAATACCAAAGCAAAAATAAAGGAGAGGTGAAGGTGACCATACGGATCTCGTCGGCGTATTTCTTTGTATGATGCTGCAGCATCTGTTTCTTGAAAGATACTCTCGTTTATACTGTCAAATCGAGAATAACAAAATCAGCATCCAAAACATCACATAGACAGCTTTCTAAATCCTATGTTGAATAGTTGTGCTAGCAGACTAGCATGGAAAAGGGATAAAAAGAAAACGAGAATGTGTTGCATACTCCTGAATTTTGTGAACAATGGGGTTATCACTGGTCTCCCATCTTTCACGCACATCCTCTGCGATCTGCCAATATAACCACGTAATAATTTCAACCGGTTCAATATAAAGTAAGAGTATTTCACAAATTGAGACACTCGATTATAGGCAAAAACTAGAACAAGCTAGTAAATGAACTGGAAGGGCAATGGGGACGAAAAAAACATAGGTTTCTGCTTACCTCTTGGCCCTTTGTCACTACAGGTTCACTTATCCCACTAACACGCTTGAATAATGGATGACCTTGCATCTATACGGAAGAGAACAAAATGCATTCAATAAAAAGAAGGGAGACACAGGCAATAGGTGAAACGTTTTAGTGATATTGAGTAAAGCTCAACACCGACAGCAAACTTACCTTCTCTTTTAATGCCTCCCACTTTTTACTCCAACGGGACTGCTTAGATGGCAAAACAACAATATCAGTTCTTGTACTTCTTTCACCTGTTGATGAGGGAGGGGCTGTATACTCCAGATGCTTTCTCTTACTCGGGTTGCCACTTAACTCATCTTTAACAATGTCATAACCCTTCTTCGCTAAATCAACAACCTTAGCTTCCTTTAACGTTTGGAAAGCCAAAGAAACCTTGGGAGAAGAAATGCGAGACTTAATTTTTCCAAATACAGTTTCTGCCGTATCACCCGATCCAGATTGCTGGTAGTTCTCTTCCTTGGATGACGCCTTACCTTCATTGTTCACATCAGCACCATGCTGAGCTGAAGTACTGGTGGACTGCGAAGACTCTTCCTTTCCAATCCCAAAACTTTCCTTAACCTAAAGCAACATAAAAGAAGTCACAGACATAAATTGTAGTAGGTCAACTATTTGAATTAAAAAAAAATTACCTCCTCTTTGGCAGCTGAAATCTTCTCTTTCATGTTGACAGAAACCTACTGACAACATAATACCAAATCAAATATGAATTATGTATCACTAACATAGAAAGAAACTCCATCAAAAGCTTCATATTAAAAAAAGAAAACCTTTTCGACATCTCAGCCTCGGCCCAAGATTCAAATAACATAAGACACTAATTTCATGTAGCAACAAGAACTCCACACGGTGAACAATATAAAACCCAAGGGAGGTTGCTTCTCAGCAATCATACTCAGCTTTTTGTATGAAGCAGGCCATCCTAGCTATGATCAAGTTCTAAAGTATAACTAGTTGATTAAGAAGGATTACATATTTATTCCACAAAATGAATCGGATACCATACAAAATACGCAAGGAAGGCTACATATAACTTAATGGCTATTAAGTAATTCACATAAATATGCATTACAAGGAAAACAACTTTGAAAAGAACATACAGGATACATGCAAACCCCTGAAAGAACTACAAGAGAAGATAAATCTGAACCCTAACCTTTTTAGCAGTAGCTTCAGCCTCTGTCCACGCACCATCTACCTGTTTGTAAAGCTGCTCAGTTGTCTGCTTCGTTCTGCATTCGCCATTTCACCATCTCAGGCAATCCCTTGACATACAAGGCTATGTCTCAGCCTATTAACCCTAACAATGCTAATATTCCAACAAAACATAAAAAGGGTTACTGTAATAGGAGACATTACCTAACTTTCAGCTCTTCTGCTTTCCCCTTTAGCTGCTCAACTGATTGCTGAAACTCCGAGTTTCTACAATATTATCAAAAATACCCCATCAAAGGAAAATAAGAGACTTGTTTTTGACTCAAATTGAAGAAGAAGAAGAAGAAGAAAGTATTAGTAGCTTCAAAATACCTGCTAGCTTCGCCTTTAATTTTCTTGGAGAACTCTTTGAAGACACTGAACTGTCGATTGCTCGAGTACCCATTCCCAGATAGCAATCTTAGTCTTACATTCGAACCCTAAAAAATCAAAATCCCACAACCCCAAAAAACTAAAAAAAATGTTTTGAAAAAAAAAAACAGAACTTTACAAATATTCGAGAAACAAGCTTGCAGCTTTGTACCTGTTGAGACGAAAGGCGTTGAGTAAGGGGATGTCTTGCAATGAAAAAATCTCGAACCAGCTTCCTACTAGCCATAATCAATCAAATTTCTTCAGAAAAAAAGTCGGGTTTTTTCTTCTTCTTTTTTTACATATGCATCGAGTGTGGGTATCAAATTTGGGATTTTCCCACCCAAAACAAGAGTAAATAAAGAGAGTTTAATTTATATTTTTTTGAATGAAAAATTAGGTTGTTTGGTTAGTGAAATTAACCGAAATTTTCTTCTGGAAATTTCCTTGGAAAAAAAACGATAAAATTGAGCACTAAAGTTTCGTCCTTTGATATCAAAGCTGAGTGAAGGACTAGGGTTTCCGATACTAATGTTTGGTGTGAAATTACTTGAAAGGACACTCTTAAAGGTTTAAAAAAGAGACTGCTGACTAATACAAGTAGAATTTATTCCACCTTATATGTGCACATGAATTATGTATCTATAATAATAATAATAATAATAATAAATTACGAGTTTGATAAATTTTTAAATCGACGAAAATAATTTATGAATTCTTATATTATTTAAATGAAAATAATTTTTTAATATATTATAATGATGATAAGCTATATTAATTAAAATAATTTAATTAGCTAAAGTCCTAATATAATTGAAATATAATTTGTATTTATATAAAATTAGACTTTTAATTTTAACTTGATTGTCAGAATTAACATTAAAATGATACACCAAATAAAATTAAAAAACAATGTTATAAAGAACCCAACAAGTGGTTCAAATCGAAAAACGAATGATATTTATTTGAGAGATTTGGGTTCAATCACAAAATCTACAATATGTATATTTTATCAATGGGTTAAGAATAGCTATGAACAGATGCTACCTTGTAATCGGTATTCTCATTTGAACGTCCACAAGAATCATCGAAAAATAATTTTTACATATTTTGATAAAATGTTGCTTTTGTCACCAACAAAAACTATCCAATAATCATACATAAATTAAAAAAAAACTTTACAATAAATTATATATTCTAATTCCAAATTTATTTGCAAACACTCGTATTTATATGGCTTATTATAAGGCCCTAAAATAAATTTAATTTTTAATTTTTTCACCTAATTAAGTTTTTATATTTTAAAATTTTATCAATTCATTCCTTTGACCTGACGGTTAAATTTAACAGTTTTTGAACCAGTTGGTGCAATATGTCGTGTTATAATGTTATCGCTTGCCATTTTTAATTTTTTTTATTTTATTTAAAAAAATTTAAAAGTTCTAAAATTTTAAAAAAACTTATAAAAATTACAAAAAATATTTTTTTTAAAAAAAATTGTAAATATCACATGACAGAACTGTAGTGTGCCACGTGACAATAATATCTCAAGAAAAAAATCGTCAAAATTGTTAATCAAAATTAATCAAAGAGCTTAATTGATTAAATTTATTAGTCTGATGCTTAGTTAAGTGCAAAAAAAATCAAAAACTTAATTTTTTTATAAAAAAAAGTTTAAGAGCTTAAAGCATCTTCAACCTATTTTTATCGATAAAAATTATTCTTCAATTATCAAAGAGTAAAAGTAAATCAAAATGAAATGAGATGTAAATAAATCAAAATAAAAACAATTAACGTTATTGTAAACCGCTCGTCTCCCTAAATCATTAAACCCTCGACCATATTCGACTTTTTAGGAAAATAATGTATTTAAAAGTTATATTTAAAGAAATAGGATACATGAAAGTTTAATTATTTTTTTTTAATTGAAAGAGGAGGAAGCAACTAAAGGCAGTTGGTACTGCTATGCATATGTTTATCTTGCTCAAGGAGCCTAGCTATCAAGGGGGGTGGGTCTTCAAGGATGATCAAATCGTCATTCAAGTAATCCGCCATCTTGGCAAGTCCATCAGCCGGCCGATTGGCGTCCTGGGGCACCCAGACGATCTCAACTAGCCAGGCTCGACAACAAAGTCTGTGGATTGCCCGCACCAAAGAGAGGGAAGAGCTTCCGGCAGTAGCATCCAAAACGAGCGTAACCGCCTGCTTACAGTCAGATTGTACTTCCAGCATTTCATAGCCATGCTCCCAAGCTTGGAGGAGGCCGATATAGATTGCCTAAAGCTCGGTTTGAAGAACGCTTGCTATGCCGACGTGCTTATAGAACCCCCATAACCAGTTGCCATTGCTATCGCGTAGGAGGCCTCCAACAGCACTGTGCTTCGTCGAGGATGAAGAGGAACCATCGACATTAAGGCAAACACCTCCCTGGATCGGGGGATGCCATGCCACGGGCATGCTGGATCGCGACGCAGTAGGGCGTAGCGCCTGTAAGTTACCGTAGCACTTGGCCCATGCTATCGAACGACGGAGAACTACCGAGACTGGTACATCCGCGTTGTTAAAGACAACGTCATTCCGGTTCTTCCAAATCTGCCATATTGTTGATGCGGAAAGAACAAACCATTGCACCGTTGATTGTAGGTCAGTGAGGCAGCTTGACAAGTTGCTGCAAAGCCAATTCACAGCTGCCATAGTGAAAAAAGTGTCGCGCAGGGCAGCAGGTACAACCCGTTTCCAAACTTCCATGGCTGCAGGGCAGTCACGCAGCGTGTGATAACTCGTTTCTTGGGGGTGTGCACACAGGGAACAAGAAGGGTCATCCGTGAGTCGACGTTGGCAACGCACTGTGTTGGTCAAAATTTTCTGCCGAAACGCAAGCCATAAGAAAATCCTCACTCTTTGCGGCACAGGGCACTGCCAAAAAATTTTCCAGACCGGCGATTCAACATCCCATTCTGGTTCCTGCAAATGCCTATAAGTGGAGCTGATGTTGAAAGTGTGCGTTGCGCTCCACCGCCACACACAAGAATCGGGACAATCGAAGAGATCAGTGCATTTGTTGGAATGTTCAGGGTTGTGTAAACCCAAAATTTATTACGGCTGCAAAGGAGTATTTGCGTGATGTTCGACCTGATATTGTGATTCTGATGGAACCGAAGATTTCTGGTTCCAAGGCTGATACAGTTATTTTGAAACTTGGTTTGCCTAACTCTCACAGGGTTGAAGCCAAGGGTTTTTCCGGGGGTATCTGGATTGGTTGGTATGATTCTATTCATGTTGAGGTTCTCTCTAACCACTTCCAATTTATCCATTGTCGTGTCTTGCACAGGAATTATGGCTCTTCCTTTTTGTTGTCTGTTGTTTATGGTAGCCCTAACCCTACGAAGCATCGGTTCCTCTGGCATTATCTGCATGGCTTAGCTACCTCTATCCACTCGACATGGATTATTTGTGGTGATTTTAATGCAACGCTATTTGACTCTGATAGACGTGGTTGTGCTTCTTCATCCATCCCCTGCAAGGAGTTCCAGTCATTTGTTTTCTCTAATGGCCTTCGCGATATGGGATTCTCTGGGCCTGAATTTACTTGGTCTTGTCGCATGGCTCACGCTAGACTTGATAGATTCTTATGCAATGATCTTTGGGACGAAGCTTTTCCTGATTCCATGGTGTCACATTTGCTCCGCATGCGATCAGATCACAGGCCAATATCGCTACATGTGGGTAATTCCTCATCTTTTCCAGTTCCATCATCTTTTAAGTACTTCTCAGGTTGGAACTCCCACGAGGATTTTGCACGAATGGTGCATGATAATTGGCAACCCTCTGAGTCCTTATCGGAGACTATTAAAAGCTTTACTCATGCGGCTGAGACTTGGAACCATACCGTTTTTGTTTACATTGGGCGGAAGAAGAGAATAATCATGGCTCGCCTAAGGGGTATTCAGAAAGCACTCTGCCAACGTCAATCTAGATTTCTCATTTTGCTTGAAACTGAGTTGCTCCAAGAGTTAGAAGGGATCCTCGATCAAGAAGAGCTTCTGTGGCGTCAAAAGTCATGCTCAAACTGGGTTCAAAATGGAGATTGAAACACTAAGTATTTCCATCGTAAGGCCATTATCCGGAAACAAAAGAAGAAAATAAATTCATTGAAGCTTTCCAATAATGAGTGGTGCTCGGATAATGATCGATTAAGGGTGGCGGCTAACGATTATTTCCGAACCCTCTTTGCCTCCGAGTCTAATGAGTATCAGCCTCTAGTCTCTTCTATTTCTTATCCGGCTATTCCCACGGCTTCTACTCAAGGTATCTGCGATGCACCATCGGATGCTGAAGTCCATGCAGCATTAATGGATATGGCTCCGCTCAAGGCACCTGGTTGGGATGGTTTACACGCCCACATCTTTCAGAAACATTGGGACACTGTTGGCCCTTATATTTGCAGTGTTATACAAGGAATTTTCACTGGAGGTTCTATTGATCCAGAAATGAACCGCACTATTCTAGTGCTCATACCCAAAAAGGAAGCACCTGAAACTTTCGCTGATTTCCGCCCTATCAGTCTCTGCACGGTTCTTTACAAGCTGCTCTCCAAGATCATTGTCAAAAGGCTTCAACCTATATTTACGTGTTTGATTCAGGAGAACCAGACTAGTTTCATCAGGGGAAGATCAATAACTGATAACATTATTATTAATCAGGAGGCAATCCACTCAATGCGATTGAAGAAAATAAAATCCGGCTGGATGGCGATCAAAGTGGATCTTGAAAATGCATTCGATAAACTTCGTTGGGAGTTTATTCATGCCTCTTTACTAGAGGCTACTATCCCAGAACCCCTCATCCGTATCATTATGGACTCCATCACGTCTTCGTCCTTCCAAGTTCAATGGAATGGTTCCTTATCTCCAGTCTTTGTCCCTCAGAGAGGCATTCGCCAAGGGGATCCAATCTCGCCATATTTATTTGTCCTCACTATGGAGCGTCTGGGCCACCTTATTGATATGGCTATCGCTGATGGGGCTTGGACCCCTTTTCGCTTTATTCGCAATGGCACGCCTTTGTCCCATCTTTTCTTCACTAACGACCTAATCCTCTATGCCAAAGCGGATATGGCTAATGCTAAGGTAATTGATAATATTTTGGCTGATTTTGGTGCTTTCTCAGGGCATAAAGTAAGCAAGCGGAAGACCCAAGTATGGTTCTCGCCAAACACGGATTCCCATACCCGAAATTCGATCACCAATGCTCTCGGGTTTGAAGAAGTTGAGTGCCTTGGGCGTTATTTAGGGGTTCCGGTTATTCACAAGCGTGTTTCACGGGATGATTACAGTTTCATTATTGATAAACTCCAAGCTCGCCTTAACGGATGGATTGCTAAAATGCTTTCTTTGGCGGGAAGGGTGACTTTGGCCAAATCCGTCTTATCAGCGATTCTGGTTTATTTCATGCAATCAACGCTCCTTCCCAAAGGCGTGTGTGATCATATTGAGAGGATTGTCCGCCAATTTGTTTGGGGAAGCTCTAACTCTGAACGTAAGATCCCTCTGGTAAATTGGAAAGCTCTCTGACAACCTTTGGCTAATGGTGGTCTTGGTTTCCGCAGCATGTTTGATTATAATGTCGCCTTTGTCCACAAGATTGGGTTCCATTTTATCTCGAAACCAGCCTCACTGTGGGTGTCTTTGCTTCGACAAAAATATAGAGTGGTGGAAACTTGCCCACTGTCGATACAATGCTCGGTTGCTTCTCCCCTTTGGAGGGCCATTGCCGCTCACTGGGACTCAATTAGATCGGGCGTTGCATGGTCCCTTGGCAACGGTCAATCAACCCGATTACTTGATGATGCATGGATTCCAGAATTAGGCCCTCTTCGCCCATTTGCCTTGCGTGCTACTGAGGAATTTGATCACCTCACTGTCAAAGAGCTTGTTGATGAAAATGGTATGTGGAACTTTCCCCTCCTTTCATCCATTTTTCCACCTGAAATTATCGCACATGAAAGTTTAATTTGGTTTCTAGAGTAAATGCTACAAATGTTTTGTAAAGTCGCCATCTGCAGTAGCAACACTTAATATTTTATTTTTTTAAATCTTGCAAGCGCCATTTGCTCATGGTAGATCCCATTTTTTATTGATATTTTTTTTGTTCAAAGAGGTAACTTCATTCAAAACATAAGAAATTACACAGTCTAATTAAAAAGTGGGGTGGAGTCAGGTCCCCACAGATTTTAACCCCGACAGTTTTTAGGAACCTTGGCTAATCGGTCGACAACCTGATTACAGGTTCACGGAACAAAGGAAAAATACAAGAGTTGAGGGATGTAGATAAAGATCTAATATCCTCTTCCACGGCTGCAGTGGTCCAGTCAGACAGAGAGCCCTCATTTAATCTGCAGATCACGACTTTGCAGTCGGCTTCGACTATGATGTTACCAAAACCATTCCTTAAGGCAAAGGAAATACCCAATTTGATGGCTAAAGCTTCTGCCATTGCGGCAGAAGGAGCAATGAACGTATCAGAAGTTCCTTGAATAAAAGACCCTGAGCAGTCCCGTGCGATAGCTGCAGCTGATGCCATCATTGATTGGGAGTCCAAAGCTGTGTCGCAATTGATCTTAAAAGCGCCCAGAGGGGGTGGTGTCCATTGCCTTGGCTCTGGACAAGGATGAGGTCCTTTTGGAACTTGGGATCCTGTATTCTGTTGGAACTCGATGAAAGACCGTTCCGCCCTCAGCCAAACATCCCATGGAAGGTCTTTTTTACTCTCATAAACCAGCGCATTCCTCGACTTCCAGAGGGCCCGGAGGAAGAAAGCGATAAGAACATAATCGTCGTCAAAGTTACCAAGTTTGCGAAAATCATTTATCTTACACTACCATTTTGGAAAACCAGGAAAACCAACGGAGGTCGGGGAGTAGCTGAAGCCTGAAGCCTTCCAAGCTGCCTGGGCGAAAGGGCAGAAAAATAAAAGGTGTTCGATTGTTTCCCCTAACTCCCCGCATCGAGGACAACAATCAGAGTCATTAAAATTGCCATGAAAACGTAAAGCCAAAATGTCCTTCGTTGGAACAATATTATGACATAGCCTCCACATGAAGGACCGAATCTTAGGAGGGACACCAAGGCTCCATATAGACTTCCAGAAATCCTTATTCTCGCTCGGGTCCGAGCTAGAAGAAGGATTACCTGTACACATGGCAGAAGTCTCAATAAATTTGTAGCTTGAACGAACTGAGTACTCCTCATTCCTCGTACCAGACCAGATAAAGGAGTCCTTAACCTGAAGTCCACCAATCGGTATTGTAAGAATTGCTTTTGCTTCAGTTGGCTCGAAAAGATCCTTTACCTTAGTCTCATTCCAGGAACGGCCATCTGGACTCATAAGGGAGCTAACATTATGCGAAGGGGAGTTCTGAGGCATTGGAGTGGATACTCGAAAATTAGGCAACTGTGGAACCCAATTATCTCTCCATGTCGAGATGGTTCTGCCATTTCAAACTCTCCATAGGGCTCATGCTTTAATAGTCTTTGCACCCTCCCTAATTCCCACCCATGCCCAGGAGGGATTGGAACACTTTGGGGCATCGAAAATATTACCGTTAGGATAGTAGATTCCCCGGAGCATTTGATCCAGGAAGGAATCCAGATTCTTTATCACTTTCTATGCCATTTTCGTAATGAGAGCAATGTTAAAAGTTCTCAGGTTTCGAAATCCCATCCCCCTTGGTCCTTCGGTCGGCACAGATCCTTCCAGTTCATCCAATGAATATTCCTATCCTTGTCGGTACATTATTCCACCATAATTTTGCTATCATCGAGCTGAGCTCATCGCAAAAGGTGACCGGAAGGAGGAAGCACTTCATGACATAAGTGGGAATAACTTGTGCCACCGCCTTGATGAGAATTTTCTTGCCTGCCAAATTAAGGAATTTGGCTCTCCACCCCTTCAGTCTATTCTGAAATCGCTCCTTAATGAACCCCAAAGTTGCTTTCTTTCTTCTCCCCCAAAAGGTTGGGAGACCTAGATACCTAGTGTCATCCTCCATAGGCTGGAAACCCAGAACATTAGACAGATGGTCTTTCAGATTGCAGCTTGTATTGGGGGAGAAAAACACAGAGGATTTCTGGAAGTTAACAGTTTGTCCTGTAGAACTTTGGAACAACTGGAGGATTCGGAGAACATCCTCACAATTATCTTCATTAGCTTCCGAAAACAAGAGACAATCATCTGCAAAAAGTAAATGGCTCAAAACTGGGCACCGTCTTTTAATTCTCAGACCCGTGAACTGGTTCATCTCAGTTTCCTTAGTAATGATCCAAGTTAGAATGCTAGAGATGAAACTGAACAGGAAGGGTGATAAGGGGTCTCCCTGTCGCAACCCCCTGCCAGCTTGGACTTCCCTAACGCGCTCCCCATTAAACACTAAGGAGAACGAAATCGTCGTGACGCACTTCATGACTCTATAGATCCACCATTCCTCAAACCCCATTTTACTCATGACAAAAAGAAGCAAGCCCCAGTCGACCTTGTTGTAGGCTTTTTCAAGGTCAATTTTAAGGGCCACAATCTTTTTTTTACCCTTTCTGGCCCATTTAATTGCGTGGAAGGCCTCATTAACGATAATAATGTTGTCATGGATTGAGCGGCCATGCACAAAAGCTGATTGGGAGTGGGGAATGATATCTGGGAGAATAACCTTCAGCCTCGTAGATAGAATCTTGGTTATAACTTTCAGAGAGAAATTACATAGGCTGATCAGTCTGAAGTATGAGACTTCTGATGGGTTTGGTTTTTTGGGGATGAGCACAATGTTCGTCTTGTTGAGCTCCGGACACATCTCCCCATTCCTAAAGAATGATAATACCATCCTGATTAGATCATCTTTTACCGTTTCCCAGTAAGTTTGATAGAAACAGCCTGGGAAGCCATCGGGGCCAAGGGCTTTTGTAGCTTCCATGTTGAAAACCTTGTTTTTAATCTCTTTTTTTGTCACTTCTTTTTTAAGTTCTTAGTTCATTGTCTCAGTTACCACTCTCGGAATATAGTCCTTGAGCCTGTGAAGATCAACCGATTGGTCTCTCGAGAAGACATTCTGAAAGTGATTCTGAAGGTAAGGGGCAATGTGTTCAATTTCCTCAAGCCAGACTCCATCATCCCCTTTCAATTTCACTATGGCATTTGCTCTGCGGTGTTGAATGGTTGTAGCATGGAAGAATTTGGTATTTTTGTCCCCCATTTCAACCAGTTGACTCTAGACCGCCGATGCTAGTATTTTTCCTCGCTTTCCCATTCTGCATCCAACTCCTTCTTGAGCTTCTTGTATTCATTTAGTTCTGGCTCCATGAGTTTTCGGCCTTAAAGGTGTTTGATCATGGTCATCAATTTGTGTTTTTTCTCATTTTTCTGCTTCATTCTTTCCTTGCTCCATTTAGTAAGGATTGATCTGGTATTGCGGATCTTCCTTCCGAACCTAGAGGCAACTCTTTCCCCAGGCGAGATATTCCATCCGTCGGAAACTTGTCTGTGAACATTCCTCATCCAGGAGCCATTTCGTTTCAAATTTAAAGTCTTTTTTTATATTTCCTAGTGAAGCCCTTGGAGAACAACATAATAGGGGCATGATCAGAAGCGACAGCTAACTCCTTTACTCCCAGAGCGTTAGGAAAACATAGACTCCATTCTGCGGAGCACAAAATGCGATCCAATTTTTCCAGAATAGCATTCTCTCCGCTTCTCTAGTTGAACCAGGTAAAAAGGCCATCTTTGATAGGCAATTCCATAAGGCCCACATAATTAACCATATCATTTAACATCCGTGCCTCATCTGAATTCACCGGATTTCCACCCTCCTTCTCCTCTTGTCTTAGAACCATGTTGGAGTCCCCTATTATGAGCCACTTGGTATTAAAAGAGTTTCTAAGGCTAGACAAACTCTCCCAGAACAAAGGTCGCTCCACTTTATACGAGGGCCATAAATGAAGGTACCAAACCATGTATCCCATTCCTGAAGGCCACCTCTGTATCGATGAGATTCATGTTATGCTTAAGCACGGTAATGGTAACATCTTCATTCCACCAAAGGGCAAGCCCTCCCGCTAAGCCGTTTGGGTCTACATAGAAAGAGAAGCTATATTTCATCTTTATCTTGATTTTTCCAAGTATCTATTTTTTTGCTTTGTTTCGCTGAGAAAGATGATGTCCGGTTTATGCTTGTTTACGGCCTCCCGGAGGGCTCTAACCGTTTCTCGATTCCCCAGACCGCGGACGTTCCAAGCAAGAGTAGTCATCACTTAGAAACCAAAGGAGAAAAGCGGTGGGCAAAATCACTAGACCATAAACACCCCGACCTTGACCTATGCACCTTCATAGATAACACCCTTTGTGGGATCCAAGCACTTCGACCAAGCAAAAAAGTCAGCCAGCACAACATCTTCAGCCTACTCTCATAATAGACACAACATAGACCATCAAAGCAGAGGCAAGGACTCAAAACCAATCTTAAATTCCAGCGGTGATAGGCCTATGAACAATGGAAACAAAGGAACCACCCAACCATAACGTAGATCCCAGCGCATCACCGGAGCTTTGAATAACCAAAATCAGATAGACCAAGGGGCAGTCAGAAGATGAAACTAAGGGCATAAAGGTGGTAGTTCTGCGGTTCGACTGAATCTGGCCAGACTCAAAACTCAAAGAGCTCGAGCCAAGGAGCTTCAAAATCAGACTTCAAGAAAGCCAACCTGTTCACACAGAAGCAAGAAGATCAAAAAAACTGAAAATAAAAGCACTGCTACCCAAGCCACAGTGTTAACACAGATATAAAAGGAGAAAACAGCAAGCTCAGTCAAAACAAAGCTATGAAGGTACTTAGGTCCCAGCCATACCAGCAAAACAACATTCACAAAACAGATACAACAATGGATCGACAATCCAATCCCAAAGAAGATGATGAGTCCACAAGGAAAACGGGGCAGACAGAGGGGAGAAAGGGAAGAAGTCACTAGAAACCGGGACAAAAGGATGATTCAGGGGCAGTCGGTAAAACATAACAAAACCTGGGTATCACGATGAAGCACAATACCATCGTCGTGATCTTGCCGTTTGATGGCATCGGGCCGTTCCACCTGGCGTCCAGATCAACATGGATAAGAACCGCAGTAGAACCAACTGAGCTTCTCCGGAGAAATTGCGACGGTGCAGAAAAACCAAGGAAACGAGCACGCCACCACCCACAAATTCCTCTGTCCGATCCTTAGAGCAAACCTACAAACGCTGTCGTCCACAACTATAGTCCGGCACACGGTGGTTTCCTGTCGGGGACGAAGCCACTCGAAACAAAACATCCACTCAATAATGTTGGAGCCGGTGAAATCAAATCAGTCGTTTGAGGCTCTAGGTTTAGAAAGCGAGAGAGAATTTTTTAGGGCGCGTGCTGCTCACGCGCTTGTGTTTCACATATATTTTTATTGATATTTTACTCAAGTCACAGGTTGTATGATTTAATCATATTTGGAACCAAATTAAAAAAATTATTTTTTAAAAATAATATCGCCATGCGATTTGAGATTCACTAATTGAATTAGTGATTGATTAATGATGTCTATCTTGTTTTATCTGTATGAGTCCGAATCTCGACATATAAATATAATATTTTTATTTAACAAAAAAATTGCGATTTACAATACAAACTTCTAAAAAATATAAAATATTAGATGTCGATGATTCACCTAAACACTCTTAACATTTACCTTAAAAACCAAATTAAACTCCCATGTACCCTATTTCCCTATACATCATTTCTAATTCAAATCGCAATATTTCCCTTAAAAAAGCCACCATATTCATCCTAAATTTATAAGAAAAGTGAAAAATGAAAAATGGATACGAAATGGGCCGTTCCCGTTTTGATACATTTGCTTAAGCTTAACCCTAACCCAGAATTGGCCATTTGCCAAGGGACTCCCTTTACCTTATCAGTGTCTCGGCAGAAACCCTGCGAAAGAGAATGCAAAACCGCCACCACGCTTTGTTTTGAATCTCCACCTCAACTCATGTCGCATGCACTTCATCTCCTTTCCAATAACGTTCCTGGTAAGCATTTCTATTCTCTTCTTATTTTGGGGGTCTGTGCTTTTTGTTTGGTTACCAGGGAAAAAAGGATAATTTTATCCTTGGATTATTTTGACTATTGATGCTGGATTCTATGGAATGCTTTGTTGAAGATAGTAGTGCTTCTTAACTTTGTGTCATTCGATACTGATCTGTTGTAGGTTATGGACCAACAGACTGCAGATTTCTGTCCTACTCGGGCATTTCTGGACGAGCGCTCACTCTTTCTCCTTGCTCTTCCCATAGCCACCACAAAATTTGCGCACAGCTGAAGATTACATCTTTGAAATGTAGTTCAGGCCGAATACCTGTTTTGTGCAGAGCAGGTTCTAGTGGTCACAGGAGAAACCCTGACTTCTCCACCCAAAGACATGGGTTTCGAGGGAGGAATAGGCATACTGAACAGAGACACAATCTTGAAAATCTACATGAATCTTCTAAAAATGGACCCTTACTCTCCCTTTCTGCTTCCACTAAATTTCAACCCACTGCAGCCCCAGGTCCAAGAGAGAAGGAGATTGTGGAGCTTTTTCGGAAGGTCCAAGCTAAACTGCGAGAAAGAGTTGCACTTAAAGAAGAAAACAAAACTGAAGCTTCACAGGGAAAGGGCAAAGAGAGTGAAACAGTTGATTCTCTCCTAAAGCTATTGCGTAAGCATTCGGTTGAACAAGGTAAGAAAAACAACAGCACAGACTTGAATTTAGATAATCCAGAAGTGAATGGCTCTTCTAATGAAGATAAAAGCTCCAGTTTCTTTGGTTCAAATGATAGAGGGAGGAGTGAAACCAAAGAATTCCATGCCCCTAGTTCCAGCAGGCCAGCATCAAATTTCCGACGAAAGTCACCTGTTCCACAAATGAAATATCAAACAATTTATTCTGGTGAGGAGACCGTCAATTCCGATAGGAAGAGAAATTTGAGTTCGGGGTCACATCCTGCAGTGGATCATGTGCCTGAAATAGAGGAGGAGCTAGAGTCTGAATCTGAGCCTGAGTCAATCTATCAAGACTCTGATGTATTGTTGGAGGATGAGTCTTGTGATGTTGAGGAGGAAGACAGAGAAGATGAGGACATAAGTGCATTGAAGCTGCCAGAACTGAGGGCGCTTGCAAAATCTCGCGGGTTAAAGGGGTTTTCGAAAATGAAAAAGGGTGATTTGGTGTCACTACTTAGTAGCTAGGGATGAAGCCAAAAACAGAAGATGACTTGCATTTTGATACCCTTGAGTTGTAGACTCATTATGCTGTTCTTAAATTCTGTTTTTCCATCTGCAATCAAATGTAGCATGGCATTGCAGTCTCCTCATTCTTACCATCAACATTGACTTGCATTTTGATAGTTCTGTCAAGTTACCCCTATTCATCAATCTCTGTGCTCTAAAATTAAATCATCATGTAGGGTTTCTAGATGTTGCATTGAATCTGTAAAAAATGGTAGATACTGCTCACAGTTGACACCCAACATTGAACTTGGATTCAGGGTGGCCTTGTATTAGACCTTTATTTGAACAGATTCCTAAATATTAGGACCTTTTTTGATGGTTTTAAAAATATTATACCCTTATTTAATCACTTACTACCGTTTAACTTGATTGCTTTTAATATTTGATCCCAATACCGCACAATCTTTTAAGTTTTTGTTCACCTTCGAGTTTCAATTCAAAATGAGATTGATTATTAGTAAAAAATTACAGCTTAATTAAACAGAGATGGTTTTGCAAAGACAGGAAGAAGAAAACAATAATGCCATTATCTCTTTTTTTCATTAAAAAGCTGTTAGCCTCGGGGCTGAAAAGCAAAAGGGTCAATTTAAGCTAAATGGGCAACTATTTATCCTACTACAGAAAACTGAAACGTATTTTGATCTAACAGGGATAAAAGTTGTTTGCGATAAAGAATTTATTTCATCAAGCTAATATCAACAAATCAGAGTGGCGCAGCGGAAGCGTGGTGGGCCCATAACCCAAAGGTCCCAGGATCGAAACCTGGCTCTGATATCTTTCTGGAATCTTTTTTTGTTCATTTTTCCTATGCATTGGAACATATATTCCTTTGAAAAGTGAAATCCCAATTCTTCTTCAAATCCAGGAAAAGTTGGATCAATGGGTTGTTCTGCTTGTACAAGGTTCAAGGTATTTCCTTTTGACCAATATCATTAAACTTGGGTGATATGTGTTAGGCCTTTATTTGAACATATTCAGAATTGTTATGTCCTTGTTTGATGGTTTTATGCTCGGGACTCTTCCACTCCATTATTTACAGGTTCCACTTGTTGCAAGACGTCTTTGTGACTTGTGACTTGTGAGAAGGACTGCATACCAATGCTTCAAAAGCTTTTTCCAAGGATAAATGGCTGCTCTACTAAGCATTTGCATTGTAAACAGAGTTTCTACTCCCATCCAACATCTCTGAAGATGACAACAGGTTCTACTTCTTCCAAAGTTGTTAAAACCAATTAAGTTTTTAGAGATACATGGTGTGCAGCCTCATATATTAACTTTGCAGCTCTAGCAACACTAGCAGAAACAAGATCACCATTCTCATCACAAGCTCATTAGATGTACCAGGCTCAAATCCCTTAAGCTTATGAAAAGGAGTTAATATTCCCTTCAGCACCACTTCACCCCTTTCCTAAGCCAGAAATGCATTGCATTAGCAGCATTCCTCCCTCTCTCTCTATCTATTTATCTCCCCCTCCCCTCTCTCTCTCTCTATATCCCCACAGTTTTAAACATAGGGGTAGGGGAAGTGTTAAACAAATACATTTTCAAACACAATTTGCAGATATAAAAGATAAGCATCTAATTCCTTCTCCCTAACCACAAAATGTCTTGCAAACCAATAAGTAACACAAATACGAACTATGATTAACGTACTGTTTCCATGAATCCAGCAGATGCAGCGTCCAACACTGCATCAAAATGCTAACTTTGTAGCATTTTCATCAACCTCTCTATCCCCTTCCTCCAATTGCTCATCCTTCATGTTGGAAAAATGTGAGGAAAATGGTTACTTTGAGCCATATTTGGAATGGGTAATGGTGGAGATTCAAATAAGAATTCTTTTGAGTATTATTCTACTTCATGAAACCTTTACAACGGTAGCTCATATGCTCAAAATGATTGAGTATTGAATGAAAAATTGATGCTCAAAGTAAGAGAGTTATGAATTGAGTAAAGGAAAATGAAACCCATATATCTCACATGAATGAGATAAATGGAATGAAAAGTGTTTATATACACTTATCCAATTGTGGTCATTGAATGACTTGAATGGAAATTGTGCCTCATGCGAGGTGCAAATCCAATCCCATTTGGGTTGGGGCGCACTTGTACGATGTGGGCGACGCGAATGTTAGTACCAGTTGTGTTCTTTGTGGGCCAGTAAATATTTTACCAATTCGAATTATTTTTTTTCCTTTAAGATAGCATATCTTTGATGAATATCCCGAAATTTAAAGGAATAATATTACGTTCCCTTAAATTCAAATATTAAACGACAATATTTTCAAATATTAAAGAGATAATGCTTGTTATTCACGCAAAATATTCAAAACAAATCAAATGAATGATATTTTTGGAATATTTTGATTCACACGTTTAACCTAATTTTTCCTATAAATGCATGACCTCCCTTCAGTTTTAAAACACAATTCGAAAAGCTTTCTTCTCTCAAATTGCATTGTTTTTCTGGTGATAGCCAAAGGAACGAGTATTGTTCGTGATCTCTTCAGTAGTGCAGCTGTCGAAGATCATCCGATGTTGTATCCTGGGAGACTGACGACTAAAGAACTCAAGCACCGAGGAGTGGTCGAATCTGTCTTAAGGAAACTACGTTTCAAGTAGGCCTCATCAATCCTATTTTCGGTTATTTCGAATTTGTTAAATTCTTATAAATTTTATTTTTATTTTTAATTATTTCGAATTTAATCCTGTTTTGTCCAATAATCTTAAGACAGACTAAATCCAAGGCGATTCGAAATAAGTATGGTTGTGAGAAAGCAAACAAATTTGTTCCAGGAATTATCTTGCCGTTTTGACAGGTTTACTTAGATCTCATAAATAAACAAGACAAATCTGTTTTACAAAAATTGTCGTTCGGAGTAACTGAGGTTACGGATTTTGTGAAAAACCAAAATAAGAAATAATCGAAATTATTTTCAGTTTATTAGATTATTATTGATTCTGAGTTTTTTTTGTTTCTTTGTGAACAAAAATAATGAATATTGAGGATAAAGATCTATGTGCAGTGATCTCTAAAGTCAACCTGATTGACTCCAACCCAAGCGAATGATGGCTAGATATAGGAGCCACACGTCATATATGTTGTGATGAAAATTCTTTTGCGAAACTGACACCTAGCGACAGTGGGGAGAAGCTCTATATGGGTCATGCTGTGACTTCAAAGATCAAGGGGAAGAGAAATGTAGTCTTGAAGATAACCTTCGGCAAGGAACTCAAGCTGCATAATGTGTTGTATATACCGGACATACGTAAAAATATTATATATGGAACAATCTTAAGTGTTCATGGCTTTAGAATGATTTTTGAATCTCAAAATTTAATTCTTTTTAAGGGAGAGATGTTTGTAGGCAGATGATATGTATTGAATGGAACGTGGAAACTCAATACTATCTCTGTAAAATCAAAGAACATGAATAAGAATGAAGCTTCTTCTTCTGTTTATATGCTTGAGTCTTTAAATTTACGGTATGGTAGACTCTGACATGTTAATTATGATGCTCTAGAGAAATATTGCACAAAATATTGCTATGTGTCTTTGCTCAAAAGCAAAGATGAGGCTATAGAGAAATTTATACTCTATAAACAGGAAGTAGAAAACCAACTTAATAAAAAGATTAAGATGGTAAGAAGTGATTGTGGTGGTGAATATGTTAGTCCATTTGGTGAGTATTGCTCACAACATGGTATTGTTCACGAACACTTTTATATTCTCCTCAATCCAATAGAGTAGCCGAACGAAAAAAATTGAACTCTAAAGGAAATGATGAACGCCCAGCTAGGAAGTTCTGAGTTATCACAAACATGTGGGGGAAGTTGTCCTTTAAGCTAATTATCTTTTAAATAAGGTTCCCCGAAAGAAAAATGATAAGACACCATATGAGTTATGGAAAGGTCGAAAATCTTGTCAAGGTAATGACCCTATTACCAAAACAAATGAAAATAGGTCCAAAAACTGTGGATTGTATTTTCATTGGCTATGCAGAACATAACAATGCCTTTCGGTTTCTTGTGTATGAATCAAAGAATCACGAGATTCATAAG
Source organism: Hibiscus tridactylites (assembly GCA_958450335.1). Taxonomy (NCBI): domain Eukaryota; kingdom Viridiplantae; phylum Streptophyta; class Magnoliopsida; order Malvales; family Malvaceae; genus Hibiscus; species Hibiscus tridactylites. The sequence goes on along the minus strand of OY288286.1, from coordinate 52,915,096 downwards.
AACACGATAATAGAATCAAAGAATGCGTCTATCTTTGAAAATATATTCCCTTGTAAAAATAGAGAGATCGATCGAAGTTCAACAAAACGAACTTTAAAGACTATCGATGAAGATAGCACAAAAGATCAACAAGGGAGTGAGCTTGAAGTAGAGCCACGAAGAAGTAAACGAGCAAGGGTAGAAAAATTGTTTGGATCAAATTTTCTAACCTATATACTAGAGGCTGAACCTCAAACATATAATGGTGCTATACGTTCATCTGAAGGCACCTTATGGAAGGATGTCATTAAGAGTGAAATTGATTCCATTATGCAAAACCATACGTGGAAATTAGTGGATCTTCCTCCGGGAATAAAACCACTAAGATCTAAATAGATTTTCAAACGAAAAATGAAAGTAGATGGAACAATTGATAAGTGCAAGGCCAGATTGGTAATAAAAGGCTACCGACAAAAAGAAGGCCTTGACTATTTCAATACATACTCTTATGTATCAAGAATAACCTCCATAAGGATGATACTTGCAATTGTCGCTTTGCGAAATCTAGAAGTACATCAATGTTAAGACAGACTTCCTTAATGGAGACCTTGATGAAGAAATATACATGGAACAACCTAAGGGTCATGTAGTTGCAGGTCAAGAAAGGAAAATATGTAGATTGGTGAAGTCATTATATGGACTTAAACAAACGCCAAAACAATGGCATGATAAGTTCGATAGTGTCATGATGACAAACGGCTTCAAAATAAACGAGTGTGACAAATGTGTATATGTTAAAACTATAGACACTGGATATGTCATCCTATGTTTATGACATACTCATTGTTGGAAGCAACAATGAGAGGGTAAAACGTACCAAAAATATGTTAAATTAGAGATTTGACATGAAAGATATGAGACTGACTGATACAATTCTGGGGATCCAAATCAAATGGTCACCTGAAGGTCTCATATTGACTCAGTCACACTATGTGGACTAGATCCTTGAGAAGTTTGGCAAGGCTGATTTTGGTATGGTCAAAACTTCAATAGATACATGCCAACATTTGTCCAAAAACAAAGGCCAAAATGTTGACCAAGTGGAATATGCAAGGGTCATAGGCAGTCTTTGTACCTCATGAGCTGCACTAGACTGTATATTGCTTTTATTGTGAGCAATTTAAGCAGATTTACAAGCAATACAAGTAAAAATCACTGGAAAGCAATTGTGAGGATACTGAGATATCTCAAATATACTTGAGACTATGGATTGCGTTATTCCAGAGATCATGTTGTGTTGAAAGGATACTCCAATGCTAGATGGATATCTGATATTCAAGATACTAATGACATACATGGATATGTCTTCACTTTAGGAGGATGAGTCGCGTTGTAAAATTTTTTAAGACAAACGATCATAACCAGATCCACAATAGAACCTGAGTTTGTTGCTCTGGATAAATTCGGAGAAGAAGTAGAATGGCTAAGGAAATTTCTTAAGGATATTAATGAATGGCCAAAGCCTATGCCCATAGTATGCATATATTGTGATAACTAAGCAACAATTGCTAGGGCACATAATTGTATGTACAACGGTAAGTCGAGACATATGCGTCATCGACATAATACCATTAGACAACTGATCTCAAATGGAGTTATCTCTATTGATTTTGTGAAATCAAAGGATAATGTTGCGGACCCACTAACCAAAGGGTTAAATAAGGAATGAGACTAAAAGCCCAGGGAATTTAAGGCGCTATGTGAAGGAAAACCCTACCTAGTTGACTAGAAATCCCAAGATCTAGGTTCAAAGGGACAACCTAATTGCATAGACCTTGTGCGGTCACTGTGGGGTTATTCTCCCTAGCCCGTTCCTATGATGTAAACAATGACAAAAATGGGATAGGATAAGCAAAAGCTTTTAATGACCATTGTGTGTTGGTGAGCTGAGCAACAAAAGTCACCTATGTGAGAGTTAAGTGAAGCCGTTTCAAAGAGACTATTGGGGCATAGTTCTCTCAAACTCTTGCAGAACCAGGTGTTGTCCACGACCATATGAATATAATCATGAGAACAAAAACTCGTATCAAAGAGGTAGTTGTGTGGAGTATATCACCATTTACACAAACAACTGAATTGTTCAAGGACATCACGTTTACTAAATAGCCAGTAAAGTAAATATACTTTCACATTGGTAGGTCCAAAGGAGGAAACCTACCTATCATATGCAGCTATCAATTGTAGAAACTATCACCACATCGAGTCAAAATGTTTTGATAAAAGACATCAATTTCATTCACGTGGAGGATTGTTGGAAAAACGTGAGGAAAATGGTTACTTTGAGCCATATTTCGAATGGGTAAAGGTGGAGATTCGAATAAGGATTCTTTTGAGTCTTATTCTACTCCATGAGACCTTTACAACGATATCTCATATGCTCAAATGGTTGAGTATTGAATGAGAAATTGATGTACAAAGTAAGAGAGTTGTGAATTGAGTAAAGGAAAATAAAACCCCTATATTTCACATGGATGAGATAAGTGGAATGGGAAGTGTTTATATACACTTACCCAATTGTGGTCATTGAATGACTTGAATGGAAATTGTGCCTCACGCGGGGTGCAAATGCAATCCCATTTGGGTTGGGGCGCACTTGTACGACGTGGGCGACACGAATGTCAGTACCGGTCGTGCTCTTTGTGGGCCAGTAAATATTTTACCACAATATTTGGTTCCCTTAAATTCAAATATTAAACGATAATATTTTTGAATATTAAAGAGATAATGCTTGCTATTCACACAAAATATTCGAAACAAATCAGATGAATGATATTCCTCTTAGGAGATATGAGTTTAAATCGCTCTATTTACAAGGTGTATGCCTATTCTCAAAGAGTTAAGAATATGTCTGAACATATATTACCATCATTTACCCTGTAGTTATTTCATATTTTTATAATTATTCTACTAACATATATCAGTTACAACGAGTTCAATTTTATACAAATATTTAACATTCTTTAAACTTGAATTTTCCGTATAAAATACTTTTTTAAGGAGAAAAATATGTTTATCTTTATGTAAGCACGTAGTTGGGTTAAATGCAGCAAGATTTATATATTTTCTCAATCTGTATTCATAGAACGAGACATCTCTTTTATTTTTTAATTTTTTTTTTATGTACTAGCGTTAAAAAAATTAAATTTTAAATATTAACTCTAAATTTCTAAACGTGAAATCTTAAAAAATATATATCCTAATTCCTACCTCATATTTATTAAACTTATTCGTATTCATAACAGGTATATATGAAACGTGCGCCAACGGCACAAATGAAATCACGCGCGCCAAAAACCTTACTGTTTCTCAAAAGAAAAAAAAGAAAACGATTCGAAATTGCCGGGAGAGCTTTTCACGGATCGTATTGTATAACGAAAACCACGCTATAGCATGAATTTCTTTTGTTGCCTTTACTTTTCCATTTTCTCATCATTCCAAAAACTTCAGATATCTGTTTATTTTTCCTCTTAATTTTTCGTTCTTTTGTTAATTACTTATTTAGTATTGAAATGCAGACCGCGGGGGGAATTTGATTGAGGTGTGAGATTTGATTTTTTATTAGAGAGAATGGAAAAGGAAAAGGAAAATACGTCGAGGAGTTGGCTGTCAAAGTTACAGCCGAGGGATAAGAGTAGGTCTTCGTCTAAGAAGAATCCAACGTCGTCCGGAAGTGGAGGCGGCGGTGGCGGTGGCGGTGGTGGAGAAGGGAATCAAGATGCCAATTTGGACGAAGAAGCTCTCTCCAACGTCACCAAACAAAAAGTCGCCGCTGCCAAGCAGTACATTGAGAATCATTACAAGGAGCAAATGAAGAGTCTCCAAGAAAGAAAAGAGCGGTACGGCTTCCCAATCTTATGTTTAATTTTGCCTAAATTATCTTCCGTTTTCTTATATAAGTTGCAAATATATAGCGAAATCCGAGTAAATTATTGTTATTAGTAGAGACCAGAAATTTATATTGCATTCGTGGTTACGTTATCACCATCGCAATCGGTTATAAACATATTTTGACATCTTATCTCACCTTTTTTTAATTGATTCAATAATTTTATCATAAAATTCTTATGATATTTGAAATAATTGATTCAATTTTGCACTTGGAAAAACTAAAATGTTAAGAAAAATGATAAGCAGGGCGGAGCTGGTTTCGCGGCAGTTAATAATTTTGAGCGGATTTTATAATGATATTATGACATTGAATATTTTGTTATAGTATTTGTTCAAATTTTAGTAGATTATAGAAACTCATATTCTAATTAACAGACGAATGGTCCTGGAAAAGAAGTTGGCGGATGCTGATGTCTCCGAGGAAGATCAAAACAACTTACTGAAGTTCTTGGAGAAAAAGGAAACTGAGTACATGCGCCTTCAGAGGCATAAAATTGGTGTTGATGACTTTGAATTATTAACTATAATTGGCAAGGGTGCGTTTGGAGAGGTATACTTCTATGTAATGTTAACTCTAATAGATCATCATCTGTTTTGTCCTTGTGCAAGGAGTACTAATGCTATAGACTACTCAATTTCCTTGTTATCCATTAAAACTACCCTTTTGATTACTTCTTATTTTTTATTCTATGGTGCAGGTTAGAATTTGTAGGGAAAAGACATCAGGCCAAGTATATGCTATGAAGAAGCTTACGAAATCAGAAATGCTTCGAAGAGGCCAGGTATTTATTTATTCTGGCCAAATGGTGGCGTTGTGGTTATGTATACGATTCATTCGGGTGGTTTCAATCTTATTTTAGGTTGAGCACGTGAAAGCTGAAAGGAACCTGCTCGCTGAAGTTGACAGCAATTGTATTGTCAAACTCTACTTTTCGTTCCAAGATGATGAGTTCCTTTACCTTATAATGGAATATCTACCTGGTGGAGATATGATGACGTTACTTATGAGAAAGGATATATTGACTGATGATGAGGCTAGATTCTATGTTGCAGAAACAGTATTGGCTATCGAGTCTATCCATGAGCACAATTATATTCATAGGTTAGTAAATAAACAAATCGAACCAACAAGGTGATTTATCTGGCGAAAGGTTAACCTTTGGGGTCTAAAATGTTGCAGGGATATCAAGCCTGACAACTTGCTTCTGGATAGATATGGACACTTGAGATTGTCAGATTTTGGATTATGTAAGCCTTTGGATTGCAGTACTCTCAAGGAACAGGATTTTTCGGTCGGAGGCAGCAATGAGATTTCTGAAACCGAAGAACGCTCAGGAGCTTCAAAACGAACACAGCAAGAGCAACTAGAGCATTGGCAAAAGAATCGAAGAATGCTTGTAAGTTTAATAAAATGGTTGCTCTGAGCTATGCTGGTTTTGTCTGGTGAATTAAGCGTAGTTTCATCTATGCATCTTTTAACTTGTGGAATCATTGAATGAGGGCCCTGACCCTGTATTGCTTTTGTAGATTTGTAAATATAATTGTTTCTGTTTGTATGTGTTTGTGTGTTTTAGACTTAAAAGTAATGGTTACAAGCTTCTTGGAAAAATCAGCAGCGACTGTTAGATGATTCATATTTTTTGGGGGTCATTTGCAGGCTTTTTCTACTGTTGGAACTCCCGACTATATTGCTCCAGAAGTCCTCTTGAAGAAGGGTTATGGAATGGAATGTGATTGGTTAGTAGTTACTCATTTCGAAATAAAATTCCATTTTTATTTCACATGCCAATAACCATTTGGGTTTGTTTGACACGGCTATTTAACTTATACCTGTTTAATTTAGAAACGGAATTGATTATGTTTAGTTTCAGGCTAGAATGATGCCTCCATTCTGAAAGGTTAACTTCCATCTTCTGGACTGTAGTGACTGATGAAAATTATTTTGCACAGGTGGTCACTTGGTGCCATTATGTTTGAAATGCTTGTGGGATATCCACCTTTTTATTCAGATGATCCGATGACAACTTGTAGAAAGGTAACCTGAGAATTATCTCTAATTAATGTTGTGTGCTTTTTCCTTTTTTGATTTGTTTCTTCATCTGGTTTTGTCTTTAGCTTGTGTTAGCTCTGTTTTCAATATCTGCTACTTTCATTTAAGGAAAATTTATTTGGTCCTGGTTATGCTGAGGCTGGAATGTGAAAAGAAATTGTCATAACTCATAATCTAGCGATAAAAGCAATTATTTTTTATATGTTATAGGTTGGGGTGCCCAAAAAATATTTAAAAATATATAGGAAAATTATTAATATTAGTTGAAATATTTACCTATATGTACCCCAAATTTTAATTCTTTTGGACTTTGATCCCATTTTCTATTTCTAATTATACTTTACCTCCCCTGAGCTTGATTTTTGGCTAGGGCTCTAGCCATCTCTTTTTAATAAAAATGAATGAATTTATGAAGAAAAAGGAGGATTTAAACAAGTTCCATTTTTCTAATAATGTCACATTTTTTATTCCTTTCACAGATAGTAAACTGGAAAAATCATTTAAAGTTTCCTGAAGAAGCCCAGTTATCCCCAGATGCAAAAGATCTGATTAGCAAACTCTTGTGTAGTGTCAATCAAAGACTAGGATCAAACGGGGCAGGTGAAATTAAGGTGTTGTTTTATGTATCCTATCTATTCTCGATTCTTGAATCTGTTCCTTAAAACTTGTTTCCGAATGAAGGAGATTATCTTGCTTCATTTTACTTCTCTAGGCTCATCCATGGTTTGAAGGTGTAGACTGGGATCGGATATATCAAATGGATGCTGCATTTATTCCTGAGGTTAATGATGAATTAGATACTCAGAATTTTGAAAAGTTTGATGAGGTACTTGTATCCCTTAAATTTTGGATCCATATTGCTGTTTGTGTTGCAACTTTAATGTCATCTATGATGTTTGCTTATTTTTCGCCGTGCAGTCTGATGTTCCAGTTGGAAAATCATCATCAAAATCTGGCCCATGGAGGAAAGTAAGTTTCAAGTATATTTTATATTAGCATCTGAGCCATTTATCCATTGCATTTCAGTATGCTGTTAGCTAATGACAAATTCATTGCTTTGTTTTTTCTTTCAATCATTTTTCGAGACTAAGAACTATTATACATGGCATGGCAATTCATGACATACATAACCATTATTTATCGATTATCCATCCGCTTTGCAGATGCTTTCCTCAAAAGACCTCAACTTTGTGGGATACACATACAAAAATTTTGAAATTGTCAATGATGGTCAAGTGCCTGGGATAAGTATTCTTCTTTCTCTGCTTTATTTATCGAAATATGTACGTAGGCAAGCATGGTATCGGTTTCAGAATCATGTGCAAGAATGCGTATTTCAAGATGCTAAAGCTTCTTGTGATTATTATTACAATGTATAAACTGCGTTTGTCTGAATAACATGACATTTCCTTTCTCTTTGTAGCCGAGTTGAAGAAGAAGAAGGTCTCCCAACCAAAGAGGCCGTCGGTGAAGTCACTTTTCGGTACTTTGGCAATCTTTTTCCCTAACTATACTGCATACATTGGAGGCCATTCCTTTTACATACACGTAAATATACCTTACTGCCACTTTATTTGTGACATATTTCATAGATGGCGACGCAGAGTCGCAGGATGGTTCAGACTCGACTTCTAATGATCAGTCCAGATCCCAGTAGCTTGCCCCATTTTTTCTGAATCACTTAAGCCTCTCCAACCGGAAGCCACTGAAAAGCAGTGCAGATCCCGGTAGCTTGCCCCGTTTTTTTGAACCAAGTCGATGCTGGTGCATCACTATCCAGTAAACCAACTCAAAGGGTGCTTTTTTTTTTACCTTTCATGCTGGCTTTTGCAGTTGGACTCATTGGTGGGTGGTGGCTATATCTACAGGAAACTTCAGGTTTGATTTACAGCTTAAGGCCTAAATTTCCAAGGAAAGATACTGCGGATCATTTTTTTAAATAAAGATAAAAACAATCAAGAGAATAGAGAAAGAGGAGAGGGTTGTAACTCGTGATTCATTTTTAAGTACTAGGTGTGGAAAAGGTTTTCTTGTTTTTTAGTGTCAAAAACAGCAAAATATTGTACCAAATGCACAAATATTGAATTTTCCAAAATGATCCGAGAAATAACACAAATTTACATTGATTCTCCAACTACACGTTCAATATGAAATTATTGATCCAACTACGTATTCAACATGAAGTTAGAGGTAACTCTCATCGGTCTAAATTAGTATCGCTATACTAAGAAAACTTATATCGATGTAACACATAAAATATACAATCTCTTTTGTATCAGACATGTGTAATGGAGATAAAAACAGACATGATGCTCTGTCCCAGGTAGTGTTTCAGATCAACTAGATTTTGTGTTGAGGTTTTAATTTAAGCACTGGGATTTTCAGACTTCGGATCCCTATGGATTGTAGTCGCAAGCAAGCCAGTGCTTTGGATCTGAAACAAACCAACACCTTTGGTCGATGAAGCATTGAATTGATGGGGGAAAATCAGTTCTAAGAGTTCCACTGCTGACTGCCCTTTGCCTTTCAATTCTCCTTTTCCTTTAGTTAGTATAGTCAGCAAAAGATCAAGATTCAATCTTAAATCTTACACCAAAACAACAATAAGGGTAGGGTACCTCATGCTGATGTGCCACCCATGTGTGCTCATGCAATTTTTTTTTTCTTTTTTTTCTTCTCTTATGTGATAGTCATACATCGTCCACACCATTTCCCTTTTGAAAGTAAACGAGACCATATTAAAAATTTCTTTCATAATCTGGGGTGGAATATGAGCGGGGCAGTAGCGGTTTTGCATTCTACACTCAGTCTCAAACACACTTAATAAGGTTAAAATAAAAGTCACATATATCTCGATAGACTGAAATATTGATAATAAGACATGATATTAGATTTTCTTAAGCTGGTACTCCTGTTTCTGTTTTTTCAACCGCTGCGGAAAAGGGGGCGGAGGATGGCAGTCTTCGAGGCGTCCTTCACATGGGAATCGGATCTGAGGAGGCTCACAATCTTTAGTTTCTTCTGTCTGCTCCTCTATTTCTTCTGCTGTCGTCGCAGGGGTGGCGACATCAGGCTGTATCACTTCTGTCGGGGTAGTGTTCTCGACAGGTGTCTGTAGGGTCGATTCCTTACCAGATGTTTCTTTAATTATCGGCCCTTGTAACTATTTTCCACTCCTTGTTGTAATGACTTTGCACTGCTCATGTGTGGGTTTTCTAGTGACCTTAGTATCACTAGGGAATCCTCCATTCTGCCTTGTGTTGATGAACTGTGAAACCTGACCCATCTGTGTCTCTAGGGATTTTAAAGTTGCCTCATGGTTTTTCATTCTCATCTCTGTTTTATCCATGAAGGATTCAGTTTTCTTGACAAAGTGATCCGTGTGTGCCATATATGCTCCTGATTGAGACATGAAAGTTGCCAGGGTCTGTTCTAGTATGCTTGTTGTGGCTGCTGGCTGCTTCTGTGGCTACTGTTGTGGTTGCTGTCGTGACAGAATTCTGGGACCCCCTTGGTTCTGGTTATTCTGGACTGAAGGGTTTAATGCATTGTTTGGGTTACTCCAGGAAAATTTAGGGTCCTTCCTCCAATTTGGGTTGTAGTTGTTGGAATCATAGCTTATGTTCTTGTTATAATTTCCAACATACATTCCCTCTTCCAGCTGTAAAGGGACACTCCTCTGTATTGTGGTTTCCACTGCAACTTTCACACACCTCCTCGGCAGAAAATACAACCTTAGATTTCTTCCGCTGCAGGTTTACAACTACCTTGGTGAGGTATGCAATTTGAGTTTTTACCGAGTTGTCAGATTCATATTCTTTGACAGTTACTCCTCGTCTCCCTTCTCTTCGAGTTGTGGGGAACTGTTCATCGTTCTTTGCTAACTTCTTTAACAATAGCATTGCATCTTCTGGTTCCTTGTCTAATAACAAGTCGTTTGTTGCTGAGTCTATCCTCATCTGAGTGTGTGCATTGGCAGCATTGTAGAATTTGACAACTTGATTCCATACGGGGAATCCATGCATCAGGTAGTTACGTAAGAGGGTTGTAAATTGGTCTCATGCCTCGTGCATTGGTTCATCATCTTCCTGTTGAAAAGTAGCAATATCGTTACGCAATCTTTCAGATAAAAGAGAAGAATTAAAACGAGAGAGAAATTCACGATAGAGATCTGCCCAAGTTCTTATTGAACCTGACGTTAACTTGTTCCACCAGGTTTTCGCTCTATCCCTCAATGAATGGGGAAATAGCTGAAGTCTCAGTACTTCCGGGCTTATTCCTGGTTGTCTGAATGATCCACAGATCTCCTGAAAGGTTTATAGATGTTCATGTGCATCCTCTGTAGCAGAGCCGCCAAATTTTCCGGTAGAGTTTATCATGCTGAACATCACAGGTTTCAGTTCGAAATGTCCAGCCTCCATATCTGGCAGCGTAGTTTCCAGTTCAATATGATCATTGTCCATAAACTCCTGGCATGTCTGTCGAGCTGTTGGGGCAACAGGCGGCTGCCGATTGTTTTGGGCATCAATAGGAGGATCGTCATCAACCCTGGGGTTGTTGTTGTTGTTGATGTTATCTGCCCCATTGCGTTGTCTTTCGTTCACCATTGCTTCGAGTCTTTCCTCGAGATAGTTGTTTCCTTCTATCAAGATTCGGGCTTGGTTCCTGATATGATATGTTTGATCGATTTCTGGGTCTAATTCGTACTCAGGTTCTTTGCCACGTCTCGATATGCGCATAAACAATAGAAAACCCTTGTGAAACACATGGGAAAAATAAAACAACTAGAAAAGAAATAAAAACAAAAACTGCATTAATTAAAGGTAAAAATATGTTGTCAGTAAACTAAAATAGAAGAGGAATTCAGTTTGAATTGAACAGAAACTCTTATGAGATGTTGAAACCAGAGTAAATAAACTTGAAGCTTTTATTGAATTGAACAGAAAAATCCTAAGAAATAGTACAACTCTTACAACTACGTTACAAGATCAACCCTTGCCCTAGGGGAAGTTTACAACATGGTGGAGAGAGAGAAACAACTAGGGTTTTGGGGGAAGACGGTTAGGAGCTCGATCTCTTTTGCCTTTTCGAATTACAAGTATATACATAGGCCTTGGTCTTGAGTTTTCTTAATGGCCAAGAATACAAGTTTGAATTAAAGTACAACTCTATTAAAGACTAAATCTCTGAGTAGATGTCTTTTAATTCGTCTTATCTTCTTGCTTTGTCTTTTTCCTCAAACTTAGGACCAGGCCTTCCTTGTGCTTCTAGACTCTGACAGTTATGCAAGTGGTTCACAAAAACTAGGCTTAAAATGCGCTATCAGTCGAACTCCACTTTGTATTTTTCCTCACCATGGTCTTCATTGCCGCCTCTTCTGTCACGGCAGATGTGACGACATCGTTGTAAATGACAGTCTCCTTCACTCCTTTGCTCCAGCTCTGCAGCTAACTTTTGATCCTCTGCTGCCTTGGATTGCTGCCACGGCAGGTACTTGCGAGAATAACCCAAAATCAGCAGCATCTGTGCAATATTACCCATTTGTGATGTTTATGTAAAATGCAACTAAACATGCTTGAGTGCTTCAATAATATGGGTAAATGAGGGTTAAATATATAGAACATTTATGCACTCAACACGTATCGATACGGCTGAATGCGTATCGATATGAGTTCTTCAATGAGAATTGATACAATGCTAACTGTATCAATACGGTCACATATATCGATACGATATTTAAAAATAATTTAAAATTGTGGCAAAGGGTATCGATACGTTATGTAAGCATACCGATAAGGTATCGACTGAAACTTTAACTCGGGCTTTTAAAACGAATCAACTTTTTATTAAAACTCAAACACCCCTTTTTACCTAAAAACCCTAGCTGAAAAACACTATAAAATCCCCTTAAATCTCTTCAATTTTTCACAGAAAACCTAAAATTCTTTGACGGATTTTCATCAACTCATCAAAGCCAAGCTTTGCTAGCAATATGGTGCATTCTCATCTCCTCATTCATCCATTCTCCATAAATCAAGGTATAAACCTTTTTCTTTTCTTTTTAATTTTCGTTTAATATCATTGGTTATTTTTAATTAATTTTTGTACAAAACATATACATATAGTATGAGTTTTCATGGTTTTGCAAAATATCTTTAAAATCTGATTTTTTTTATTCGAATATAAAATTATACCGTTTATTTTTCAAAAATTTTTTTAAATTCTTTTTAACAAAATTTTCTTTTATACTTGTATATATTTTTAACCTATAAAATATAGTGTTTTATCAATACAGTGAATTATTGGAAATTTTCTTTGGATTGAACGTGATGATAATTGCATACACGTGTTTCGAATTGTTTTTTATGTTGTTTTTAGGATAATGGCACCTAAAAAGAGACAAAGAAAAGATTTAGCCTCTAGTTCTTCCAATCCTATCAGAGATGTTAAGGGTAATCCTAAACCAAACCTCTCTTACATTATCCAACATAGTTTTCCTACCTCTATGGATATGACCCGTTACAAACTTTTTCAAGGTTTTACTCTTAGGGAAGAGCATATTGTCTCAATCCCTTTTTTAAATTCTAAACGTTTTAAATTTGAATATCTTGATTTGCTTCGTAGATGGAAATTTATGAACTTTTTGAGCCTATCCCCGTTTTTATATCGAAATCTTATCATAATTTTCTTTTCAAATGCCAAGTGCATTCATGATGCTCAAAGAGAACATGTTATTGCTATTGAATCTCATCTTATGGGCACAACCTTTCGAATTGACCAAAACATTCTTTGTCAAGCCTTTGGTTTTGAAAATATCGAGATTGATTATGAAAACTCTTTGGGTCATGGTCCTCTTGGTTCCATAACCGTTTTAAATGCCCAAGACTGTATCTTTCATCTCATTATCTCTTGGTTTATGCGTTCCTCTAGTGGAAAGTTTTCAACTATTCGCCAAGTAGATGATTTTTGGCTTCGTTGTTTTCATGAGGGTAAGCGCCTAAATCTTTGCCAAATTATGTTTGCTGACCTTGTCCATCATGTCTAAAATCGTCACATCGACCAAGTCAAATCATTTTATTATTCGACGGCTTTGAGTCATTTGTTTCACTCTCTAAAGATAGATTGTTTCCATGACTATCCCGAACCCCTTGGCCAAACCATTGATGAGCGTTCCCTTACCCGTGCACACTTTGCATACATCAACAATGAATGAGTTCGTGTTCCTAGACCTCCTCGCCATGATGATCAACTGGAGGCTCCACAAGCTCCACAAATTGCTCAAACCTCCTTGAAAGGTCTCATGACTTTTCTCACCGAGGAATTCACCTTCATGCGAACGAACATAAACTCAAGATTTGCGGCCATCGACACTCGTATCACCGTAATCGAAGATCATTTGAGGGAGATGGGTCAACGACAAACCTCCATGGATATTTCTCTCACCGCTCTTCATGGCTCTTAGATCAATGTTAACCGTTCTCAAACCACACACGATGATGAGGAAAATGATGGTGGGAACAAATAGAGCTTTGCGTATCATGTTATATCATTTAGATTTCTAATTTATGCACTTATATTTTATGTTAAGAACCTATGCTTTATTTTTTATGTTTTTAGGATGGAAAATACTTTGATGCACAAGCTGTGTAAACTTTAGTTTACACAAGCCCTTTAATTTTAGGGTTTAGGGTTTAGGGTTTTATGTTAGGGTTTAGGGGTTTAGTATGTAGGGTATATAATTTAAGGTTTATGGTTAAAATTTAGTGTTTAGAGTTTAGGGATTAGGGTTTAGGGTTTAGGTTGCTAGGGTTTGTGATTTAGATTTTAAATTTTATAAAAGGATTGTGTAAAAAAAATTTACACAGCTTGTGCATCAAAATAAAACCCTTTTAGGATATGAGTTTGGAATTATGTTTGAACTTTTGTTTGCTTTGGATATTTCTTGCTTAATGATATTATGTTATTTCTTTATACTTTAAATTGTGCTTAATGCTTATTATATCCTTATTTTATTCTTTGAATCTTTTTGATCTAATAAAAAGGGAGAGAAGTGTAAAAAGAGCCAATTTTTTGAAATTTTTTGAATCTTTTTGAAAATCTATCTTAAATTAAGGGGGTAAGCTTTTAAAAAGTTTTCATACTTAAAAAATTTATACTTGGTTTTGTTATATCAAAAAGGGGCAGATTGTAAAACCTAAATTGATTATGATATAACAAATTGTATAAGGGCTTATTTGCAAATACAATAAATTTTTAAGTATTTCAAAGACTCACAAATTGACAAGCCTTTTTGAACCAAATGATCTTTCAAGATAAATTATTTCAAGTGTTCAAATTTCTCTAAGTATTTTCAAGTAAAAAATCAACTTTATGCCTAAGCGTATCGATACGCTTATGGCGTATCGATACGAATTTATGCTACTGGAATTTCAAAATACCATAGCGTACCGATACAGTTTAGCTCGTATCGATACGATCTTCATATGGGCAAGCTATTAAGACATAGCGTACCGATACGATCTCACTCCATTTCGATACGATTCTGATGATGTTAGAAAATCTTTGTATAAAATGATTTGAATGTTGGCTATCAATTATTAGAATCCTAAATTTTTAAACGATCGTTAACTGTATCGATATGCCTAGATAGCGTACCGATACGCTTTTTGTCAAAACACAATTTAGGATTCCAGTGAGCAAAAACTGTATCGATACGATATTTCATATCGATATGCCCCTTATAACCGTACCGATACACCCTTCCCGTGTATCGATACGCCCCTATTTTTTAGTCACAACGACTCTTTCTTCTTTGAGACAAGTACCGATACAGTCCCGAGGGTACCGATACGTTGTGCAGTTGAGGAGCATTTATTGTGGAAAAAATGCAACCCAACGGCTAGATTAATGACCTCAACCACCCAAACGGCTAGAATTCAATGCAAGGGTATACAAACAAGTCTTCAAAGCTACAACAACAACTATTGAACCTTCAAGCAACATCCAAGCAATTATTCCAAACCCTTGAGCTTATAGAGTCAAATTTGTGTACCCAACTTGTAAAATTCTTCATTGTTTATTTTTCTTTCACGTTCGGGAGTGTTTGTTTGTAATTGAGCAATTTATTAGTCTTGTGAGAGATAAATTTCTGATTGACTATCATTCTTTGTAATTGTGAGTGAATTTGATTAAGCTTCGGGTAGAAAGCTTAATCGGTTTGTAAGGTTGCCTCATAATCTAAGAAAATGGGAAGAATCAATAATGGATTGGTTGAAAATCCTCAGTGAGAGCTAAGGTAGTGGATGTAGAGCTTGTTAGAAGCTTGAACCACTCTAAATTCCCTTGTCTCAATTTTTCATTTGTTCATTTACCCCCTTTAAATTTTTAATTGTCAATTCACCCCCTCTTGGCCATTTGCAATTGTGTGATCAACTCAACGCGATATGTCAATAATTATTAATTGTATGTTAAGTCCTTGATATTTTTAATTTTTATTAATCAATTTATTGGTGTTCAACGATGTTCAACATTAGTGGTATTCAACAACGTTCGACGCCCGTGGTAGATTTTTTTATCAAACATATACTTTAATAATTACATTTCCACTTTTTACAATATAGTTATCTATATTTTTAAATCAAACTGATAACTAGATTTGTCAAATAATACATATTTAGTACTTAGATTTGTTAACTTTACATAAAACTATGCATATTAGATACCAAAAGTATAGATAAATTATTTATTTATTTTAAATTATAATAATTCATAACGTGAAATTCATATCATATTTTCAAATATTTGACACAAGTTTAGTACATATACAATCGTATGATATTCGATAAATACATGTATTAAATTGGTTAATAATAAAACACGAGCATCACATTTATAAAATGATGAATCGAACATTAAATGTAAAATATTTGAAAATATAAATATTAAATTAATTTAAAAAATACGTTCAAACGTGGGACGAGTTCCAAACGGAATTCAAGAACAAGTTCTATCCCGGAGATGCCGAGAGAGAGGCGCAATCCAAGCTTAGACATCTCAAGCAAGAGGGATCAATCCGAGACTACTTTCGGGAGTTTAGCGAGTTGCAACTCCAAATTTCCGATCTAAGCGAGAAAGACGCCCTATTCCACTTCATGGATGGGCTAAAGCCGTGGGTATGCATAGAGCTAGAACGGAGAGACGTGAAAGAACTCTCCAAGGCCATTGCCGTTGCCGAATCATTGAAAGATCATAGTGTTGATCGAAACAAATCACCCAAGTCCAAGCCACGAAACCGAGATAGATCCAACGAGAATGAAAGGGATGAGTCATCGAATGGTAGTGGTAAGTCATCGAATGACAAATCCTTCCAATTCACAAGGCCTTGGGAGAGAAAGGACCGAGGTTCGGTGAAGTGCTATCATTGCGAGGGACCCCACCTCATTCGTGATTGCCCGAAAAAGACAAACCTTTCCGCCATCCGAGGAGGAGATGGAGAAGAGGACGAGTTTGCCCAACTTGGTTCCATCGTGAGCTCGCTTCAAGCCAAGAGTGGCCGAAAGAAGAAGGGACTTATGTTCGTGGATGTGGAAGTTGCTGGTAAAAAGCTAAGCGCGCTTATGGACAGTGGTGCATCCGAAGTGTTCGTGTCCGAGCAAGCGGCCAAGCGCTTAGGCCTTCGAGTTGAAAAGGTGAGTGGATGGATCAAGACTGTCAATTCCGAGGAAGAGCCAATTGCGGGAGTTGCAAATGGCGTGGGTCTTCGAGTCGGAGATTGGCACGGTAAAGCTTCCATCAAGGTAATTCATTTAGATGATTACAAATTTGTTTTAGGCTTATCTTTTCTTGAACGGGTTGATGCACTTGTCTTGCCCAAGAGGGATGTTTTTGTGTATTTTAGATCCCCGCCAACAATGCGTTGTGCCAGTGAAGCGAGTTGCGGACAAGAACACCAAGGCGTTAGCAACAATCCGTTTTGTCGAGGGAGTGCCCAAGATAAGAGTCAATGATGATGAGACCATGGTAGAGTCCATGGAAGTCCCCGAGGCAAAGGGACGAGTCTTTGAGGAGATCAAAGATGAGAAGCCTTTGGAATCGCCAAAGACTTTGCCACCAAGGAGCAAGGTGGTTCGTGAGATTGAGTTCCCAACCGAGTTTGATGAAGTGGATCGAGTTCCCAAGGAAGATGGGCTAACACTTTTTTACGAAGAGTTGCAAGCCGAGTTTGCCGAGTGGTCAAAGTTCATGGACGAGTGGCATGATCCCATAGAACCGAACCAAAGCACCGTGATGCTCAAGAGCACTGACGAGGGGCCAATTCATCCCAACAACAATTGCCTTGGGTATCGACAAGGCATAGTGGATCGAGCCGACAAGGACCTTGCGTCTGAGGTAAGTGATTCCTTATATGAAGAATCGAGTCTAGCCCATGATCATTTGGTTATTTGTAGGAAGCTTACAAGACCGAACGAGGAGCCAAATTGAGTCATGGGGCGAGCATCTATCCTAGTCAAGCCGTGCGACAAGGATAACGAGGAATCGAGTGACGAGGTGGTTGGAGCAAGCCGAGAGCCTCCAACCTTCATTCGAGCCGAGGGACAAGTGCTAGAGAGCACCAAAGTGGGGCCATTCCACGACCCCACCATCATCACTTGCCTTGAGTATCGACAAGGCGCAGTGAAGCCACCCGACGAGGACATTGTGTCCGGGGTAAGTGAGCCAAATTCTTATGAAAATGCGAGTCTAATTTGCTCTGTTTCCATCCACAAGTTGCTTGCGAGATCAAGCAAGGAGCTGAGTCGAGTCGTGGAGCAAGTAGGCGAGAAGGCCTACAAGATAGAGTTGCCATCAAGAGAGCAAACAGACCTTACTATCATCCCTAAGCCGTTGGATGAGGATGCCGATGGCCGAGAGTGGAGCAAGCTGAGCCAAGCACAAAGCAAGGTGAACGTCTCCTTCGACGAGGAGGCACCACCCACCGAGACGGACCGAGATCCAAGGCATGAAGGCCTTGCACTTTGCACGAGAGTTCCATTAGCTAAGCGACAACAATATGATGAGGAGCCGTGGCCGTTCGAGGCCGAGACGACCGAGACTCATCATCACCTATCGACGAGGGAGTCGATAGATTCAGTGGGGGAGAATGTCACAGACCAACTTCCCACGACCGAGCAAGCCGCACCCATAGGTGCTTGCCTTAGCACACCAAGTCCTTTGCCCGACCGAGGGACTCGAGTAGATGCCAACACCACACGCCAAGGGGCCATGCACAACACCCCACGTGGTGTCCCCATTCGAGAGAGCCGAGCCGGAGCACTTCTAGCGCACCATGGGGCCAAGTCAAGCACCCCATGTGCTGCCAAAGAGAGTAGGACAAAAGCGGACACGCTGCACGCACCCGAGGGGGCCTTGCCGAGCACCCTTCATGCCACCCAAGCCATGGAGCCTGAGTTTGCACCCGACGTGCACACCAAGAAGGTCGAGTCTGCACCCGACGTACACACCGAGGGGCCTAGGGGAAGTCCATCCGAGTTGCCCACACCCCTAGGGCCCGATTTAGCACCAAGCATGCTAAATAGGGGGTTTTGGACACAAGAATCGGGCCATGCCAAGCCCAATCTGCCGAAGAGACCAAGACCCTTGTTGAGTTGTCATCTTTTGACCAACACACAAGGAAAGCTATTCACCGTGGAGCCAACTTGGGGAAAGTCTTCATTGCCAACAAATCTATGATGTCAAAGCCATTGTATCTTAGGCAACTTTGTTAATATGAGAGTGTTGCCATGTATAGGAGATAGGATTCATCCATAGCCCTTGGATCGAATTGTTAGAGACCGTTAGATCGAGAAGGCCAAGGCTATAAATAGAGCCCTTCCCTCACCATTGTAAACCATTCCACATTCTTTGAGCTTTCTTTGAGTAAGAGTTTACATTTTCTCTTCACTTTGTCTTGCCTAGCTTTCTTGCCTTGCCAAGCCATCATCACCTTTTCCCCACAAAGCTTCCGTCGCGTCAAGTTCTAAGCACTCTAGCTTAGATATTCGAAGGATGACTTAGTCCTCGACTTAAGATCAACGACTAAGGCCGCACGGGTTAGCGAGTCGAAACCTAGCCCCGTGACAATATGATCGAGTCAAGTCAAAATATTTTGAGTTAATCTAGTTGTCGAGTTATATTTTATAACCCAAACTTTATTTTTTTCAAAAGTTTGAGTCCAGTTCAAGAAAATTGTGTCGAGTGAATTTGTGTTGGTTTTTGTTCAAATTATTTGTAAATATTTTATAATAATACGCTATTAATTAGTTTCAATTTAAATGACTTTCTATAACCATATACGATATACATATATATCTTCTTCATATGTGATATACATATTATCATGAAAAATTGAGAGGCTCGAGTCGAACTTGAAAATCCATTCGCTAATTACTAAAATATGAAGTTATTACAACTCTCATTTCATAACTTAAACTTTATTTGCAATATTTTGAGTAGGTTAAAATTATAAAATTACTATTCAAGTTAGTCAAATCAAAGTTTTTACATCGAATCAAGCTAAAAAATGATTTTTTCGAGTCCAGTACCTCTTAATTAGGGCTGTTCAAAAATACCCGACTCGTCTACCTAAACATAAATAATCAAATATTTACCCGATTTTTTTTATCCGGGTCAGGTACTCGGCCTGCCATTTTCCGAATCACAAAATTAAGAATTTTCGAGTACTCGATTATAACCGGGTACCCGAATATATTTGAAATTAATAATTTTTTATATTTAATATACATATTTTTATATTAAACTAATATAAAATATTATTTTTTATATTTAAATGCATATTATTATATTAAATTAATAAATACATATTTTTTTTTATATTTTTATATTAAAACTAATAAAATATTTTATATTTTTATATTCGAGTATTCAAATAGCGGAATTTTTAAGTACCCAAAAAATTCTAATAAAAACACGGGCATACTTTGAACTACCTTACGATTTGAGTATCCGGTACTTCCGTAATACCGGGTACCGGATTTGAACTCCCCTCCAGTCTTAACCCCTTGTGCCCTTTTTTCTCTTAATAAAATAAAATGTCAAATACTTTTTTACCTTCTTCTTCCTCAATTTTCTCTCTGTAAACTTTTGCCATTTCTTCGTTAACAAACAACTGAAAACTACTATTGGTTTATAATAATTTTTATTTCATGTTATTTTTATTTTGAGCCAATTCAGATTTTTCCAACCGTTAATTTTTTTTCATTCGATTACAATCGGACGTTTGGCTTTGCCAGTTGGTTCCTCCTCTTCTTCGTGCTGACCAATGTAGCTGGGTTTTCCTCTCTCTCACAAATTAGGGTTCCTTTTGCAAAATGTGGGGGATTTTGCTATCGAATTATCTGCAGTCAAGGAATCTGGAGCCTTTCTAATGGTTATCGTAATATTCTCTTTTTTTTCACGGGCTTAGGTTGAAATCTTTTTCTTTTTCTTTGCTTTGTTTTTTTAGCTTCATTTGCCTTTTCCATTCAAAACTAGGGTTTCCGTTTCAAATTTTCGGAAATCTTCTATCAAATGGTGTAGTTAAGGAAGTTGGAGCCTTTCTAATTGTTATAAACAATATGGTTTTACCTTTTTTTCTAAGCTTAGATTAAAATCTCCAATATTTTTCATTGATTTAGCGTTTCAAATTTTGGAGATTTGCTATCAAATTATGTTGAGAAAGCTGGGCACTTTCTAAGAATTACAATAATAGATAAAAAAAAATTCCTTCCATGGGCTATGATTGAAATCTCCAAGTTTTTCTTTGATTTTTAGCTACTTTTTTCCCTCCTCCAAAGCTAGGTTTCGGTTTCAAAAGGGAATTTTTCCATCAAATTATATAGTTGAGGAAGCTGGGGCCTTTCTAATAGACATAAATAATAATTAAATTTTACCTATTGGATTAAGGGTCTGTTAATTGGAGGTTTCAACCTATTGGTGAAATGGTGATTATTGAAGAAAGTTCAGAATTTCTCTTTTCTTTCCATTAGTTGATCTGTTAGAGGTGTTTCCATTGAGTTTTGAGGGCCTATTGGATTAAGGGGCTATAAATGCTGAAATTTGATTATAATCCCTGTGAAAATAGCTTAGACTAAGTCCCTTTGGGTTATTGGGTATTATTGAATACGGTAGTTTCTTTTGGTCGAGAATGGATCACGTGATTGGTGGTAAGTTCAAGCTTGCAAGAAAGATTGGCAGTGGCTCTTTTGGAGAACTCTATTTAGGTATAATAATCAAAATCTCTTTGATGGCTTGCTATTTTTATAATGGAAAATATGTCTTGTTTTTCTTTTCTGATTTTCATTTTGTTGTTGAAGGGGTTAATGTGCACACTGGGGAGGAAGTCGCTGTCAAAATGGTATGTGATCTTTTCTTGAGGATGTGTTTTTTGGTAGTCTCTTGTGTTGGTCGGCTGATGGATATATATTCCTGTTCCTAATTTCAGGAATCTGTGAAGACCAAGCTTCCACAACTCCATTACGAGTCAAAACTGTATATGCTTCTTCAAGGAGGAAGTAAGTCTCTGTCTCACTCTCACTTCCCTATCTATCTGGAAAAATGATTTGGTACTATTTCGACCTTAGTTGTATCTGGCATAGCCTTCTTGTACTGCACTATCAATATGAGGGGGAGAGGGGGGGGGGGGGGGGGGGGGGGGGGGGGAGAAAAACATGCAAGCTCTGGTCTGATGGGATCCAATAAAAAAATTATTCATAGCTTTACACCTGGTTGCTGCCAGTTTAAAATGGCAATAGGAAGTCTTCTTTCCTTCCATGACTTTTGCAATATCAACCTAGTCTGTAATAATTTTTTCAATATGCAAGTTTGCAGCTTTCTCAGGACATGCTGGCAGCTTCATGTTTTACCTTGTACATTCTAGTGCTTTCATTTTGTTTTTGGTAATATTTCTTAAAGAGCATTTTTTTAAAAATAACTTGGTGTGATTTCTCTTTGATATAGCTGGCATTCCCCACCTCAAATGGTTTGGACTTGAGGTGAATTACAATGTCATGGTAATTGATCTTCTTGGACCTAGCTTGGAAGATTTGTTTAACTACTGCAACAGGAAACTCTCCTTAAAAACAGTGTTGATGCTTGCTGATCAATTGGTAAGTATATAGCTTTTTTGTTGTGAAGAATACATTTTCAGTTTTTTTCATATTATATTTTCCCTCTTTCCAATCTCTGCCTTTCTTATTCCAGATTGCTAGAGTAGAATATATGCACTCAAGAGGTTTTCTTCACTGTGATATAAAGCCTGACAACTTCTTGATGGGCTTAGGGCGCAAGGCAAATCAGGTACTAGTTATTGTGTTATTTCTTGTATGTTATGTCGGCAAATTAACATGTGCATGCTCATTAGATTGCTAGCACAATCACCTTCAATTTTGGTTACTATAAGAATATTATTCTATTACTGGGAATTGGACTTTGTTACCCTTAAAAGGTGTGATTTATATTATATACATACTGGTATCATTTTCAATTTTTGCTTTTAAATTTTGTCATCACAGGTGTATATCATCGACTATGGTCTTGCAAAGAAGTATAGGGATCTTCAGACTCATAAGCACATCCCGTACAGGTTATTATTTTTCTGTTGACTTCTTAATACAGAATTTCAGATTTGAAGATCTCAAGATTGTATAGTATCTTGTCATAATACATCATACATGCATCAAATTATCAAATTCTTTGCTGCAGAGAAAACAAGAACCTCACGGGCACAGCTCGATATGCAAGTGTGAATACTCACCTTGGAATTGGTGAGTGTATGTAATGAACTAATGACACATTTTCCAACTATCCACAGTAAATCATATCTATAGATACAAGTTAACTTTTGTTACTTTTATTGACATACATTCTTCTATTTACTGGCAGAGCAAAGCCGGAGAGATGATATGGAATCCATTGGTTATGTGCTCATGTATTTTCTGAGAGGAAGGTTAAGTATATTTTCATTCACTGTTTTATGCATTTTCGGATGATGTTTGATTCTTACTTGTTAATGCATCTTCATTCTTCTTAATTTCTTCCCATTGATTTTGATTCAATTTGCACGATCTCTGCTTCAGCCTTCCTTGGCAGGGGCTAAAAACGGGTACAAGAAAGCAAAAATATGATAGGATTACTGAAAAGAAGGTGTCAACTCCTATAGAGGTATGCATCACTTATGCAATCCTTTGACAAGTTGATTTCCTTTTAAGAGAGTTACTAATTTGACTGATGTAGGGATTTCTAATGGTTCTTCTGTCCCGTTTTTTTTTTTTTTGGCATGTTTGATAAATATTTTATACCTTTTTAAGCATTGAATTCTGTGATGGTAAATTTCCCATGACTTGCTATTTCCACTAATGGTCATGAAAGGAGAAGGTTTTAAGTAAGTTTAATATGAAAAAGGGGATGATTTAATTCTTAGATTTTGGTTATAGTGACGTGTAATTCGGTTTTACAAACAAATGGAAAGTACATTGTATGTTAGCATTTGATCCCAAAGTACATTGTTAATCTATCTTATCTCATTATTATTATTTCCTTGTTCAGTAATATTGGTTTTTGTGTTTGTCTAACAGGTGCTCTGTAAGTCATATCCATCTGAGTTTGTAGCATATTTTCACTACTGCCGATCTTTGCGGTTTGAAGATAAGCCAGATTATTCATATTTGAAGAGGCTTTTCCGAGACTTGTTTATAAGAGAAGGTTCGTTATAATCGTCGTGGCTTGCTTATCGATGCTCTTTCTACACATAACATTTTGTTATCTTTTTCTCTGTCTCACACATACTGACCGTTGTTCTCATGGATGTGAAGTTGAACTTTGTTTGTTTCCACCCCCTCCCCATTTTTTTTTTGGTTCTGAAATCAGCATTGCTGCAGGTTACCAATTTGACTATATCTTTGACTGGACTTTGTTGAAATACCCACAGATTACTAGCAGCTCCAAAGGGCGGGTAAGTAGTTATAAACCTCTAGTTCTCCGGCTACTGTCTTCTTGGGATATTATAACTCAGGCTTTCCATCCGTTTCTCAGCAATCTGGCGGAAAAGCAGGTTTGGCTGCAGGACCAGCAGTTGAAAAACCGAAAAAACTCTCAGGTCTGCTTTCTTTCTTTTTTTGAATGGTAAAGTGAGCCTTAGTGGCTTAGAATAGAATCATGATATTACACAAGTCTAAGGAGGCCCCACAAGGTCTGCTTTCTTTAACGGTACTAGATCTCTCATCAGGATTACTCAATTGGAACTAAATATTTGTAACTCAACTACTTTGCTTACAAATGGTAATTGAGCTTATTCAAAATAACTTAGGAAACATAAAAGATTGTCATTTATGTTGTGGGTGAGCTCTCATAACATGGATGGGGACAAATATTTCACGTCTTCTTTGGGGAAAAATGGTATTTGATACTTTGATTAATTATTATATGATGTTATCTAATCTCTCTCCTTTCCCTTGTTGGTTATTCTCTTGGAAAATGACATTCAGGTGGAAGAGATGCTCGGGATAGGCTTGGTATGGTTGAAGCAATTCCTAAAAGACATATTTCAAATACTAGTCCTCGTCGCGATCATTCTAGGTACAAGGCTGCTGAGGATGTCAATTTGCCAAAGCATGGGGTGAGCTTCAATTCCTGATCATTTATAACCAAGGATATGTAGTTGGTTTTCTTTTTTCTTTTTGCCATACTAAATGATGAGATAAAGGAAGACAATCACGATGAAATGCATAGGTGTATATTATTTTTAGATAATATTGTATTGATTGACGAGACAAAAAGAGTTGATTCCAAATTAGAATTTTCGAGACAAACACTAGAAGCTTGAGGATTAGATTGAGCAGATCAAGGATTGAGTATATGGAGGGTACGTTTAATAAAAGAAGGAATAGCGATCAAGATGTGATCACATTTGATGGTGAAGTGATACCAACATGGTATGAAATGTCAGGCCAACAAAATGCAAAATATATAAAAAGAAGTGTTAGTCTAGACGTGAATGTTAAAATTGACTTGTGATAAGACTAGAAAGGATAGAGTTAGAAATGAGGAAAATATTGGTTTACGAGTCGGGATAGCTCTTTTAGAGGATATGGTGAGAAAATGTGAAATGTTTTTGTCATGTAGGATGTGGATCGAGGCATGTACTTGTTAGAAAAGTAGAGGCATGATCGATGCATGCACAAGTTAAAATGTTTGAAAGGAAAACAAAGACGGATGCAAGGTGATAAGTAGTTCATATGAAAACTACTAGAACTTGAAGAAATGATTGCGGAAAACAAAGATATTCATTACCTGATGTAGTGTTTTTACATCTAGATTCTTGTAGCTGGTTTTGAATTTATTGCTATTAATGGTTATTATTTGGTTTGGTTTGGCTTGGATTTTACTTGGGATGAAGATAAAAATGATTCATTTGCCTAATTGAATGTTTTCTTAGCAAAATACCTATGTACCCCATCTTTTAATTTGTTCATTCATTATTGCATTTTGGGGGGAGGGGGGGGGGGGGGGGGGGGGTCACATCCAACATTCTGATTGTTTATTGGATTGCAGTTTCAGCATCATGATTCGGATAAAAAACGCAGTACCTCTCGATACGGCAGCACTTCAAGAAGAGCTGTAATGGCAAGCAGGGCTAGTTCAGCCGGTGAAGTCAATGACATTCCGCAAAATCGTCAACTACCAACAGCCGGTCGCATCTCTAACACACAAAGAGTCCAACTTGCTGTTGAGGCCAAGGCAGCCCGCACCGCCGCCTTCAGAGGAAGCCGTGATGATCCTCTTCGAAATTTTGAGTTCCTCTCTCTTAAGAAATGATGGGCTCGATCGTAGGCTGATGTTTTTTCAGAACTTCGACTTGACATTGTGTATACAAGACATATATAGGAACCATAGTCACGACTCACGACCCACAACAACAGCTCGTGACTTCCCTTCCCCTATTACCAAGATTTTCCCTCCCCTTCATGGCCATTGTAACATGTTCTACACATCATGAAAGACAATTCATGTATCAGAATTTCAGTTGTCATGTGCAACTTGAATAGCTGCAATACAAAATACTGTTATTTTGTTTTCCCATTTATCCTGAAAAATTCAACTACCGAGTATACTTATATTAATTCCAGTCTATTATTACCATCTTCTTAATAAAGAAAAGGGTTAACTACTGGGATGATCACTAGTGTTTCCTTTCAGTACAGAATTGGTCACCGATTTTAAAAAATGACTAGTAAGATCACTTATATTTTTTATCTGTAAACTTTTGGTCACTGATACGTTTGTTGCCGTTAAACTTAAACGAGAGGATGATCTGGCACAATAAAAAAGGATAAATTACCTATATGGTCTTTAAACTATTACTTCACTTCTATTTTAACCACCGAAATAAAAATGATTTGTATAATTTCACATTTAATCCTTCATATCTTGAAACCGAACTTGATCAAGACATCGAACTTTACAATGGCCCCAGATCTTGAAACCTTATTCTGGAAGGTTACAAAATTAGTTGATGTTCATCCATCCATCGTAGAGCTTAAGAGGCTTAAAATTTTAAACTTGAGAGGCTACAAAAGTCTTAAGAATCTTCCAATCAAAATTGGAATGGAATCTCTTCAAACATTCCTTCTCTCGGGTTGTTCAAATCTTTTATGGTTTACAGAGATTGATTGCAAAATGAAATGTCTAAAAACATTTGATCTTTCCGATTGTTATAGAGTTGAAATTTTGTCAGAAAGTTTGCAACAAGCAGAGTTTTTGGAAGAACTTGACTTGAGTAGGATAGTCATAACAATACCACCGTCCATTTTCCGACTTAAAAATCTTAAAGTCTTAAGGTCGTTCACTCTCTATTTTTTACTTAATAAAATCTAGCACATAAAAATTTATGTTTTCAATTACCAGTTAAGGGTGTTTAATTTTGCAGGTATCTTCAAATTTAAGAATAGAGTTCTACGTTATCATACCTGGAAGTGAAATCCCAGAATGGTTCAGCCATCAAAGAGTTGGCTCTTCAATCAAGATGCCACTGCCTCTCAATATTTAGAATGATGGTCAATGGACGGGAATTGCTTTCTGCTGCATTTTTGCCAGTGGTGATCTTTTCATGGATGGTGGAAGAGAGAAGAAATAATTTTTTTTTTTTGTAAATACGAAGGATTAAGTGTAAAATTATATAAATTTTTTTTATTTTGGTGGTCAAAATAAAAGTAAAATAATAGTTTAGGAACTATCTAGATAATTTATCTTTTTTTAATTGTGCTAGATCAACCTTCCATTTAAGTTTAACGGTAACAAACGTCTCAGTGACCAAAAGTTTACAGATCGAAATCGTAAGTGACCTTATGGGTCGTTTTTTTAAAATCGGTGACCAACTTTGTACTGAGTTGAACATAAGTGACCATCCCATTAGTTAACCCTTAAGAAAAACAAAAACAAAAAAGTCAACTGAAGTGAAAAAGTCAGCCTATTTTAGTTACGCGTCAAAGATTCGTGACTTTCAAATCATGCCGCAGTTGATTAATGGGTTGATGGAACGCTGGAGACCGGAGATGCACACCTTCCACATGACATGCGGAGAGTGCACAATCATCCTCGAAGATGTTGCTATGCATCTTGGTGTCTCAATTTCGGGCAGTCCAATAATTTCCCAGAACAAGTATGTTCCGGAAGTTTACTACATCGAATATTTGGGAAAGTCACCAGATGCGGAGGATCTTGCCAACAAACGTGTGAAGCTGACCTGGTTGAAGAGTGCGTTTGAAGTAGATCAACATTTCACAGTGGCAGAAGTTGCATGCGTTGTGCGGGCCTATATATTGCGCCTTCTCGTTAGAATGCTAATTTCGGATAAATCGAGTTCGCACACACACATGCAGTAATTTTCGTTCTTGGAGATTTCATTCGTAGCAAGAAGATACAGTTGGAGATATGCAATATTAGGTTTTCTCTACCATAAGTTGTGCAAGGCAGCGACACAGACAGTCGTCAACGACATATTCGTGCACGCCGATGTTGGTGGGTGTGTGGTTCTGTTACAATCATGGGCTTGATATAGGCTTTCATTCTTGGCACATATTTGCAACACTTTGTACGAATTCCCACTTGCTTCAAGGTAATAATATTAATTCACATAATTATTTTAAATGTTGTTTAAGAAAAGCATGACGTATGTATGTATTTGTATTATGCATATGGGCCTAAAATTTTAAAAAGAAAGTGTTGCAAGCCAATTTAATCCTCGAAATTAGAAAGAAGATTGACCTCTACTGCCAAGATCAGGTAATACAAATTTGCTTTTCGTTGATAATTGTAATATTAAATTTAAGGTAAATTACTCAGGTGACCACCAAACTATTTGAGTATACATTTTTACCACCGAACTAGACAACTCGTCAATCAGACTATCAAAATTTTAAGTTGGTCTTATTTTGACCATTTTCGTTAAAAAACTAACGGAGGGGTGATGTGGCAGTTAACAAAATTTTGTAAAATTACACATTTGGTCTCTATTATTTACCTATCATATCAATTTGATCCTATTTTTAATTTAATTAAATAAGATTACTCAACCAATTAGATGATGACACGTGTCATCACCCAATTGGATAAATTTACTCAAATTTTAATTTTTTATTTAATATATTTTATTTAATATTCAATATCTTAATTCAATAAATATATTAAATATTAAATAAAATAAACTAAAATTTAAGTAAATTTATTCAATTTGGTGATGACATGTGTCATCGTCTGATTGGTTGATTAATTTTATTTAATTAAATTAAAATTCGAACCAAATTGATATAATAGGTAAATAACATGGATCAAATATGTAATTTTATAAATTCCCATTAACTGACACATCACCCCTCCGTCATGTAACGACCCGAACTTTGGGCTTTGCAAAATTGAGCCTTATGTTGGGCAACCCAAAGTAAGGATAGTTGGATTTGGACTTTGGAATAAATTAAGGAGATATTATGTGGGAGAATAATTTAAAAAGTAAAAAAAGAATTTTAAAATAAAGGTGTTAGTGATTTGATGGAGAGAGAAGGGAGAAGGGAAATAAGATATTTTGAGAGAGAGAGAGAGAAAAGGAGGGAAAGAGAGAAAAAATAAAGGGAGATGTTTTGAACCTCGATCTATGGCTGTCAGAGTCGCCACGCACGACACTGTCGGCACCATTGGAAAGGTCTCGTCGAGACAAGTACAGGGGTGGTTATCTCACCGCCGTCCGAGCTGCTGTTTGCTGGAGTAGAGAGAAAGAAGAAATATAGGAAGCTCGTTTAGCACGTTTCGATCGTCACAGTCGCAAACGGAGGTCACCATCGAAACTAGCGGCCGAAGAAAAGCGGGACTAGAGCTCGCCGCAGCCGTCCAGCCACCGGAAGATGGCTCACGCACCGCCCCTGCGGGTGGGTGTGCGCTTGGCCTGGCAGGTGGGTGTGCGCCTGGCCTGGCGGGTGCACGCTGCTTGTATGCACCGCGCCGCACGGGGATAGCTGCCCGCGGGTACACCTTACCTCCCGTGCACTCGCTCGCACTAGATCCCACACCTAGGGTACACACCGCTTACCATACTCCTGACCGCACCAGATCACCAAGGTTGACCAGAGTTGACTGGGCTGTTGACCGACGTTAACTTTTTTTTTTTTTTGGGGGGGGGAACCCTACCCGGGGGTTTCTCGATGTTTCGGATCCAATGGCTCAGTCCATTTCACCAAATTCGAACTCGGTAAACTATTTTTACACATTTGACCCTTCAAATTCCTTAAAGTATGTGTTTAAGTGATACTTATGATATTAATTGGTATACGAGGATTATTCGAGAGCGGATATTGGGTCAAGTGGAATGTTCAGTTCGGGAAGCTCGGATGAGGATTTTAGCGATATCAGCTTAAGGTTAGTACACCTCGAACTCCAATCATTTTATGAGCATCATAAATATGACTGCCTTGCGTGCTAGTGTCAGTAAAATAGGTTGTTGATAAATACGCATGTTGTGTACCACTAGTATGAGACTTGTATGTATGAAATGCACGATTATGTCATGAATATGATGTGACTTGTGGAGGCTTTAGAGAATGTGTAGGGTCGTTCGAGATGCTCATATGATTATTCGATGATTGTTTGATTTATTGAAATAATTGTGATGCCTTGTAGCAAGATTGATAGATTTATAGTTTGAATGCCTCAGTCCTTGAGTTTTAATCCAATAAGGAAATATATGATAATGGGAAATCTAAATAAATAAAGTCATAATTAATAAAAGAAGTTGATTCTTGATCCAATACTTCCAAAATATTGGAAATATCTATAAAAGTGGGCTTATTCTCGGATTTGATTCAATAAGTCAGATTCTTCATGTCAAAAACCAGATTCACATCAGTTACAAGGCGTGGTCTCGTCTTATCGAAAACGAGCTTTTGCCGAGTTTTATTTTCTTCCAAACGACTTGATCTTCATATGGGAAGCTAAAAACATGTTTTTGAGCTGATTTTCACCATTTCATCCATATTTCACCAACTAAATCTAAACAAACATAATTCCCCCAATTAAGAAGATTTTATAACTATAATATGAAGGGTTTAATCACACCAAAGTGTATACTTATAACCTATCAGTCTTCATCTATGACAAATCTTAATTTGTTGTTAATATGGTTTAAAAATGGCATGAAACCACTTAAACTACCTTCCATAAATTGTAGGGTTGATTTGGGATCTTGCCTTTGGGTTTTGGGTGACTTGTTTGTAATAGCAACTATAGGGATCATTGGTGGATAATGTGTGGTTACGTGGCAAGTAAGAGCACTTGTGTGGTTGGGTCTTATTGATTGATGGGATCTGGATACCCAGAGAAAGAGTGTTGCAACACCATGGTTAAAGATGCCGAATGTACGTTCCTGAAGCTGTGTGGCGCCAAGTCTCATTCGAATATGCTCGGTGAGAGATTTCGAGCATGGGTGTACGTTCCCGAAGTTGTGTGGCATCGAGCCTCACTTAGAGTGTACGTTCCCAAAGCCGTGTGGCACCAGGTCTCACTCCAAGTTTTTGGTTATGGCATTGCGTGTTTTGCTTGGAGGATTCGTTGGGATCTCGAGTATGGTTGGGCCTTGTGGGCCATGTGTGATGATTGTTATGATGAGAGTATGTGTTTAGGCAACTAGTGGTAGCGTCATATGTTTATTTATCTCTCCTTATTGCATGTACTAGCTTGCATGCTTATGTTTATGATTAGCATGAAGTATACTAGAGTAGATGTGTACCATTGAGATTTGTAAGCTCAACGCTCGAAATCGTTGTTTTCGTGCGTAGGATGATTGTTGGATCGTGGGATCGAGGAGCACTATCGGTTTGGGATTTTAGCATGTGGATGCTTTTAGAGTACAATACTTGTGTTTAGTAGGCTATGTATTCATAGGACCTTACGTGGTCGAGTCTGTAATTCTACTTTTAAAATTGTATTTTTCAAGTCAAATGTTTAAATGTTTTAAATAAACATGAAGCTCTTTTGTGACAATTTAAATTGTTTATCTATGTTTTTAAATGTTGGGTTTATATGCTTTGGAAAATAACTTGTTTAGGCTAAACCCATTTTGAGGAATGTTATGATTTTGGTTTGAGCTTGAGGCCCAATTGTGACATCCAGGTCAGGGGTGTTACACGTCACCCCTCCGTTAGTTTTTCAATGGCGGTGGTCAAAATAGGACCAATTTAAAAGTTTGGTGGTATGATTGATGAGTTGTCTAGTTTGGTGGTCAAAATAGGTACGCTCAACTAATTCGGTGGTCACCTGAGTAGTTTACCCTTAAATTTATTTATATGCGACATAATTTTTTTATTATGGGCGAATTGTTGTAGTTCTAATAGATGTCATATTTGGATTATGATAGTCGAGCATGATTCCAAACGAAGCGTACGAAGATGCCGAAAATTGGTGTTTCGTAATGACATTGATACATTTCGCGATTGTTGAGATGTTTTACGATAATCGGGTCCTTAGGCAGTTCAGATACCACCAGTATGTGCCGAAGGAGTCGATCAACATGGATGACATAGAAGGGGTGTACTTTACGTGGTAAGAGTGAATCGAATTGGCCTAACAAATATTCATCATACATAGCATGGTGGCATGAAAGGTCAAATAGATTGCCTCCTCGTGTTCCCTTGGGAGTGGATGATTTTGATTTGTCGATTTTTTAGTGCCACCAGTGGTTTGTGGCACACAGAAAACCGTACTTGACGACCCAAGCCCAACGAGATGCTTTTCTTGTTTTGTTTCAAACCCGACAAGCCTAGGAAGCATCGAGTGAGTCTTCATCGGGTGCGGGGTCATCTAGAGGCAGGTCTGGGGGGAGGAAAACTAGAGGTAGATTTGGTGGTAGAGGTAGACACAGAAGAAGAGAGGCTGAACCGGAACCAGAATCTAAACCATAACCTCTATTGCCAGCGTTTGATGTTGGCTCTTACCCACCTTCATATGGGTCCCCGAGTTAGGGTCAAGCTCTGCAAATTACACAAGGGCCATGGAATTTGCATACTCCATATGAAGCAAGAGTGTAGAGAGGTGGACCTGGTATTTAGGGCACTCAAGGACAAGGATTTGCAGCACAAGTGCAAGTATCTACAGGTCATTCTAAAATATTTATGTGCCAAAGTTTATTGTCCCTCAATCTCAATATCATGAGCTATAACAACATGATATGGAGTACATGACATCAATAATGCCGACAACATCCATATCAGGTCCTATATTCTCGAGAGATGTTGGGGAGTTGGTCCGAGTATGTTCAATGAACCGCGTCGTATGAATCTAGATCATGATGATGACATAGACGCGAAGGAGAGATGGGATGTGAGTGGAGGAGGTGTCGATGTTGATGATAATGATGATGAAGAAATGACGATTTAGCCTCGAGTTCGGCATGGGTTGCGTTTCTATGACCAGACGCACTCAGGACACCGCCAAAGCCTAAGGCCCAAGAGAGAAAGAGGACCAAGAAGAGGAAGATAGATAAATTTAATTTATTTTGCAGCAGTTGTTTAGTTGTTTTGTCTTTTAATTAGTTCGAGAAAAAATAAATGAATAGTTGTCGGATAGTTATCTTTAAATTTTAGATAAATTGACATTTTAATTTTAACTAATTTAAAATATTAGTTAGATAAAATTAATAAGTTAACTAATTTAATTACTACTTTAATTACTTTGTCAATTAATTAATTTTTATAATAATTTCAAAACTGTTTTTTTTTGCTAAAAAGGACCGTAATAATATATTACAAAGTGGCATTGCATGAAAATCGAGTTTCATGTGTTTAAAAATAATAAGGGTTAACTACTAGAATAATCACTTATGTTTTCCCCCGGTACAGAGTTGGTCACCGATTTTGAAAAACGACCAGTAAGGTCACTTACGTTTTCGGGGCGTAAACTTTTGGTCACTCAACTGTTTGTTGCCATTAAACACTGACAGATTGCTGACCTGACAATGAAAAAATAAGGGTAAATTACTGCAATGACCATTAAAGTTTATCTCATATACATTTTTACTCCCCAATTTAAAAAAAAAATAAACATTATAGTCACTAATGAAAATGTTTCTTTATAATTTCACCCTTGAATTTTTTAAAAATTAAATTTTCAACCCTAAAACTTTACAATCAATTAGTATAATAATATTATAAAGGCTTAAATGAAAAATAGGTGCTCAAAGTATACACTTTTTAAATTTAAGTGCTCAAATTGCTCCTATTTAATAGCTAAACTTTCAAATTGCTCTTATTTTTTTCACTCTAGATTGTTTTTAATATTATTGTAACATGACATGTCATTTTTTATGATTGTTAAATTAAAAATAATTTTAAAATAAAATAAAATCATTTTTATTATTATTAAATTTAAAATATATTTTTTAAAAATATTACTTCTTAAAATAACTTAGGTGTTTAAAGTATTTTTTGTAAAAATAGGTGCCCAAATTTACCATAGTTACAATTTTAAGTGTTTGACTGTTAAATGAGTGTTAGAAAAATTGTCAACCAATCGATACTTGACACGTGACATTATTTTATTAATTTTTAATGGAAAATACTTAGAACTTTCAAATTATTATAAAATCTCAAAATTTGACAAGCTTCACAAAATAGTCTCTAAATCCCTAAAAATTCCTAAACTTCCGCCGTCGATTGCCGTCGCCAGTTGTCGTCGCTGACCGCACCCACTTGGTCGTCGGACCAAGGCGATCATTTTTCCCAACACAGCATCGTCAGAAACGCCGAACGACGTGCAACCAAACATCAAACACGAAATCGACGTTTGCGTTTGACGTTTGGCTGCACACCGTTGGGCGTTTCTGGCGACGTCGTGTTAGGAAAAATTGTCGCCTTGGCCCGGTGACCAAGTGTGTGCGCTCAGCGACGACAACTGGTGGCGGAAGCGACGGTAGTCGACGATGAAAGTTTGGGAATTTTTAGGGATTTAAGGATTGTTTTGTGAAGTTTGTAAAATTTTGAGATTTTATAATAGTTTGAAATTTCTGAGTATTTTACATTAAAAAATTTTAAAAAAATAAAATTAATGCCACATGTCAAGCACCGATTGGTTGACAATTTTTTTAACACCCATTTAACAACCGGGCACCTAAAATTGTACCTGTAGAAACTTTGGGCACCAATTTTTACAAAAAAATACTTTAGACGCCTAAATTATTTTAAAAACTAATATTTTTGAAAATATTTTAAATTTAATAATAAAAAGTAATTTTATTTTAAAATTATTTTTAATTTAAAAATGTCATGTTATAATAATAAAAATAATTAAGAGTAAAAAAATAGGAGCAATTTGAAAGTTTAGTTATTAATATGAGCAATTTGGGCACCTAAGTTTAAAAAATGTATACTTTGGGCACTTATTTTTCATCTAAACATTTATAATATTATTGTACTAATTGATTGTAAAGTTTTAGGGTTGAAAAAAATTAATTTTTAAAAATTTAAGGGTGAAATTATAAAGAAACATTTTTATTAGTGACTATAATGTTTATTTTTTAAATTGGGGAGCAAAAATGTACATGAGATAAATTTTAATGGCCATTGCAGTAATTTACCCTTATTTTTTGTTGTCAGGTCAGCAATCCATCAGTGTTTAACGGCAACAAACGGCTGAGTGACCAAAAGTTTACGCCCCGAAAACGTAAGTGACCTTACTGATCGTTTTTCAAAATCGATGACCAACTCTGTACTGGGGGAAAACATAAGTGACTATTCCAGTAGCTAACCCAAATAATAAATGAATTTAATACATGTTGCACAATACAATGCTCATTAAATAAATAAATAATAAATTTTATACATTTATCGTAAACAACGGTTACAAATAATTGTAATACATTCGTGTAATATTGTGCCTTTGTGGCCTACCCGCAACATTGTAAGGAGAGCAACATTAAGTGCAACACTGTGACCTTGTGGCCTAGAGGCAACATTTGAGTTTCATCGTAAATAATGTTGTAAGAAGAACTTTGTGTACATAATTCATGTTGCACAATTTTCCGACCTTTGATCACTTGCGAGAGTGTTGTAAGGCACCGTACAATTGGGGCTGACAATATGATTTCTTCTAGCCTCATACTGGTTAAATAGGACGACAATGTATGCCCGAAAACATGCCATACATTTAGGAGTCTTACACCATTGTCAAAGGCTTTTGTTGTTAACACTATTTAGTGTTCATTAATTCGTTTGATGCTTTTGCGGTAGATAACTCGAGTGTAAATACTCCTAACGACGTAGCTATGCGGCTGACTGTATAGCGTAATTAATGTTGTAAGAAGAATTTTGTAAAAGTATATGGAACATTAAACTGTTTTGAGAAAAAAAAGTTATAACTGTAATAGATAGATACATGTGGAAGAAAATCGACATATAAAAATCGGAACGAACGGCGGACATGTAACCCCCTCGTCCCGGTCTGGCCGGAAGACCGGTCCGAGTGGGCCACACGGGGAAAACCGAAGCAAAACCCAAAGGGTTCCTCCTCGGTTAGCAACCCTAATTTTTTTTTTCATTTTAAACTTGCTATTTTCGAACCCCAAACCACAATCAAACGACCAAAATTCAATCTTGACTAAAGGCACATTAAATCCTATGTGTTTATCCCATTAAAAAGGTCAAGAAGTCAAAACAGTACAATTTTAAGCAGAAGTTTCGAAACCTTTACCAAGGGTTTCGAAACTTTTGCTGGCAGAAACCCCTGGAACCGATATCCCACCCAAAGTTTCGAAACCTTAGGGAAGGTTTCGAAACCTTGGACCTTAGTTTCGAAACCTTTCCCAAGGTTTTGAAACTTTGGTTGGCAGAATGCCCTGGAACCAAAATTTCTCCAAAGGTTTCGAAACCTTGGGGAAAGTTTCGAAACCTTTGACCATAGTTTCGAAACCTACCCCAAAGGTTTCGAAACTTTGGCTGGCAGTGACCCCTGGAACCAAATTTTCTGCAAAGGTTTCGAAACCTTACCCATGGTTTCGAAACCTTAGTGTAGGGGATCACTTACAACCCAACTTATGGACTTCCTAACCATGGAAATACACTAAGAACATGCATGGACATATGAAGAAGCTCAAAGGAAACAAAGGCATGAATCAACACTCACAAGACTCGCACATACGACCATTTCAACAAGCATACATGAGCCATACATAGCAATAAACATAAATCAAGGCATCCATACTTAACATTCATACAAAAAGCAATTCATGCATAAATGGACATACAAGCATTTAGGATTTCATGCCTTAGCAACCAAAACACGTAGACATTCATGGCATGTAATATAAGCAATATTTACAATCAAACAAGGCATCCACTAACCAAGCCAACAACGATATACATCAAAGCTCAAATCAAAGACACCTATCCCATTGCTTAACTATTACAATCTATTACTTAAAACTCATACATTGAGCTCACCAAAAGCAACACTTGGAGACCTTTCCTTGCCCTTGCCACCCACAAGCTATTTATCTGCATTGTCGAACAAAAGAGAGCGTAAGCATAAAAGCTTAGTGAGGGTAAGCTCATAAAACAAACCTTCGACAATGCAGGGTCCAAGCACGAGCAACTATCATGATATTATACATGATTTTACCTTCGATTCACATGAGCCATAAGTATAGGTGATGCATGAACATACTACCAAATTCATGCCATGCTCAACAACTTAATAGTTCAACATACAATGATACATAACTCAAAGTATTAACCACATCATATATCGTTTCACATTGAAATTCACATTTCATATTACATTGATACACATATCAATTCATATTATCATGTATGCATAATTTCATATTGGCATAAACATACTTTCTCTTATTGGCACCTAGCTATGACTCGAATACGCGGATAACATGTTGGAACGCATTTCCAACAACAACATTACCTCGGTGGGATTCCACTCATCACCGGTCCTTGCATGTGCGGGATTCCACTCATCGCCACATGCCCTACGGATGGGATTCCACTCATCACCACGTAGAAATATATAAAAGCTTCCGGTGGAATATTACATCACCGTACTCCTCCTTGGTGCCTTAACGCCACCAAGGCCACGTACGTTTTGACTCAATTTGTGTGCACACTAATCCTAATGATCGATCATTGTACCCAAGCATACTAGTGCCAATTAATCAAATTTCACAACCTTTGATGTTCAAGAGTCATAACATGGCATCTTACATCACATTAAGCTCAACATCAATTATCTCAACAACATAATATCATAATGTCATGTTCAAGAGTAATAATATGGCATCTTACATCATATTAAACTCAACATCATCATACACAATCACAATACAAACCACATGCATAGCAATGCCTCAAACCATGTCTCAACAACATATATAACACATTATACATACCCAAATAATCAAGAGGCATAACATCAATTAAAGAGATCATCCAATGTCTCTAACTAAAGCTTAGGATTAGGCTACCACCCTAATCCTAACTCTAGGTGAGTCTACCAATCTCAACCTAGTCCACATGCTCGAACCAATTGCTCCAAACCATTTAAAATATTTTAACCACTCACCTCTACTCCAAGCTCAACTACCAAGCAACCATGGTCTTCAATCTTTTTCCGGATTTGCTCCCAAGGCTTCACCAACACAAAACCAAGCTTCTAGACATCTCAACACAAGTAAAACAACCACAAATCAATTCATCAATTAATGTAGCAAACCCGGAACACTAATCAAACACCAAACTCAACATTTCAAACCATGAACAACCCCCAAAATCACCAAATCCGAGCAGCCCTTATACACAGCCCAAAACTTGTGATTTCAACACATTTAGCACATTCAAATGCTTCCAAAACAGCCCCCAACTATTACCCTAACACCAACCTTCAATTTCCAACATAAACCACCCCAAAATTCCCATTTTCGTACTCAAATCTTACCCAGCAGAAAATTCCATTTTCAAACACCCAAATGACTTCCAAATCATCCCAAAACACCCTCATACCATAGGTAGACCAACAACCCTTTAATTTCAACATAAAACCCACCAAAAACTCAAGTTTTACAACCTTAAAACTAGCCTTAAGACCATACTACGAATTTTCATCCAAAATTAACCAAATTAACTTATGTTGTGTATTTCATAGTGCTTAAACAAACCCCCAAAACCATTTATCAAAACAAAT
This sequence comes from Hibiscus tridactylites, assembly GCA_958450335.1. Taxonomy (NCBI): domain Eukaryota; kingdom Viridiplantae; phylum Streptophyta; class Magnoliopsida; order Malvales; family Malvaceae; genus Hibiscus; species Hibiscus tridactylites. The sequence continues at coordinate 52,876,368 of OY288286.1, read as the reverse complement.
TGGAAAACCCCATTGAAACCCCAAATTTCCATATGAACCCTAATTTCCAAAACACCATATTTTTGAAATCTAAAACAAAGGATAGATAGAGATTGAAAAGGAGATTAAGAAAATGCAATTACCTCTTAAAACGGGGTTGAAATCGAGTGGTAGGATCAATGGAATAGAAGCTAGGGTTTTGAGAGGTTTTAGAGATGGGGTTTCTTCCTTTTTTTGAAGTTGGAAAGAAGATGAAAAGAAGATGACAACTTTTAGTTAAAGTTGTCTAGCTTTTTAAAACTTTAGGGTCAAATTACCTCATAAGCCCTCCCCTTTCTATAAAGGTTCAATTAGGTCATTATTTGAAGATGAAATGTTTTAATTAAGTTTTATTTGACTCGAACTAAAACCCGGCTAACTCCTAGCCCCAAAACACGGGTGTTACAACTCTTCCCCACTTAAGAAAATTTCGTCCCCGAAATTCATCGATCACGGAGGGCCACTGAAACATGCACCTCCACGCTTTTCTCTCTCACCACAACGTACTAACCAACTTGAAAGACTTACCACACCACACTTGCTATCTTACACTAAGATCTCAACTGATTCTTCAAGGCATGCCAATTTCAAACTCAACTCAATCTCTTCAACAAATATAGCACGGAACAGATCTGACTCACATTTCTGAATCATAGATACACGTAACACATCTCAAACCCCTTTCTAACTCTGGTGGTAACCGCAACAGATAACAACAGAACTAGCCCGATTCACAAACTCATACAATACTACTTGAACACTTGACTCATAACTTTCTCTAACTGATCCTCTGTCTTCATCAATTAACCAAACACTATGCAGACGTCTTCAAAATTATTCTAGTTGAAATCTCAGATCTTTATTACTCACTTTTACTGCGTAACTTCCACGGATGCAACAAACTAGAAGAAAACTGAAGCTCAGTCTTGACACACTGGCAATTTACATACTTACTCTCATACTGAACCACATTATTCATCCACTCATTCCGGAAGTACTCATCTTCAACCCACAATACGTCTTCACACTACTCAAATGCAATACAAATGAACCACCGTGCGCTTCGGCCAAAACAATACATCTCAAAACACTAGGTCAGTCGGTACAACTATTCTGTCTCTGAAATGCAAAACTCTATCATCTCTGGACTGTATTCTGAAGGTCTTCTTTCCACTATGTCTTGCACGTGAGGTGCCAAGAATCTGTCTTGCAACTGTTTCTCATCAAACATTCTGACTCAAAGTAGTCTCAACCCGAAACTCAGCCACAAAACTACTATCATTTGATATACGGAATTCGGCAATTGCAACTCGTAACTCAACTACTAATCTAACAGCAAATACAACTCGGAACATCGGTTGCTACATAGACTCTCTTCTAATAGTACTCAATCTCGAGGTCACAATCTTCAAGCAATTCTATCTACTCATGTTGTTCAAGTTTCCACCCTTCCTAAGTCTTCAAATATTTCAAGTTCTGATGATATGTACAGACACACCGTGCATTTCTTGCTATACGAGCTTTGTCTCTAAGTCTTCGAAGCAAATACAACTGTAAGTAACTCTATGTCTCATATCGAATAACTCTTCTCACGGTCTTCCAACTATCTTGATGAACAAGCCACAATCTTCTGTCTTGCATAAGCACACAACCTAACTCTACATGTAATGCATCACTGTGGTTCACAACTCTTTCTCTGACATAAGTTGATTCAAGGTCGAAGCTCTCTTCAAAGTTTCTTTCAGTTTCTCAAGGGCTCATTGTCTCGCATCTAACCACACAACTGAACATTCTTTTGTAGCAATCTATCAATGGAGCAACTATCTCCAAACACTATTTACAATTCTCTGAAATTAACAATGCTAGACCTAGGAACTATAGATACCTGCCACAGTCTTCAATTTCTCTCAACTCATGTCTTCCTTCGCCTACTTGGGATTTACTCTAATACACTCGGATGATCTGCACGTTCTAGGAGAACATCTTCATTAACTCAAAGTTCACGTTGCACAACTTGGTATACAGCTGATTCTCTAATAGAATCTACAATACTAACTCTAAAGCCTGTCATGGTCTTCTTCGGTACTTGAATACGCTCATGTGTCAACTATGAGAACTACTATAACTGATCAAGGAACTCAGAAGTTATTCTGCTCAACATCTCTATGAAGGTAACTAATACACTAGCTAAACAAGACGACATAACTCAGGGCTCAAGGTGATCACATCTTGCCCCTAAAGCTGTCTTCAGTACTTCAACTTTTCTCACCTTCAACAGGTAGTAAACGGATTTCAAATTAATCTTCAAATAGACTGAAGCACACACTAACTGATCAACAAATCACTGACACTTGTTTCGACTGTATGTAAACTGAACACATTCTCGTACTGTCACTCTTTCCTCTTCACAAATTACACTGTAGAACTCTGAGATGATGCACTGGGCCTAATGAATCTAAGGTCTAACAAGTCTCGAAGCTAATTCTTCAACATTCTAAATTCTGTCGGAAACCATAGGATACAGAGCAAACCAAAACACGAGCAAACTCGGAGACGACATCAATAATAAACTCTTATTCGCTGTTAGGAGACAAACTGAGCGTTTCTTCTAAGCACTTCTAGGAAGAATCACAAACTATTTTAACATTCTGCGGTCTAATCTTCGTTCAAAAATTGTAACACCCGTGTTTTGGGGCTAGGAGTTAGCCGGGTTTTAGTTCGAGTCAAATAAAACTTAATTAAAACATTTCATCTTCAAATAATGGCCTAATTGAGTTTTGGAAAAAGGGGAGGGGCCTATATTGCGATTTGACCCTAAAGTTTTAAAAAGCTAGACAACTTTAACTAAAAGTTGTCATCTTCTTTTCATCTTCTTTCCAACTTCAAAAAAAAGAAGAAACCCCATCTCTAAAACCTCTCAAAACCCTAGCTTCAATTCCATCATTTTGTCACATGATTTCAACCCCGTTTTAAGAGGTAATTACATTTTCTTAATCTCCTTTTTAATCTCTATCTATCCTTTGTTTTAGATTTCAAAAATATGGTGTTTTGGAAATTAGGGTTCATATGGAAATTTGGGGTTTCAATGGGGTTTTTCAATTTGTTTTGATAAATTGTTTTGGGGGTTTGTTTAAGCACTATGAAATACACAACATATGTTAATTTGGTTAATTTTCAATGAATTTCCGAAGTGGGTTCTTAAACCCATTTTTGAGTTGTCAAAAATGCCATTTTTGGTGGGTTTTAGGTTGGAAACAAAGGGCTGATGGTTAGGGTATAATAGGAGGGTGATTTGGGATGCTTTAGAGGTCATTTGGGTGTTTGAAAATGGAATTTTCTGCTGGGTAAAATGGGAGTACGAAAATGAGAATTTTGATGATTGTTTGGGTTGAAAGTTGTTGGAGCTTGGCTTGCACCTATAGGTTGATGTTGTGGCTGAATTTAGTGATCATTTGTGAGTATAAAATGTGTGGGAAACTTGGGTTTTCATCAAGGATTATGGGCTGCTTGAATTAGATAAAGTTGGGGTTTGGTCATGACTTGAAATGTTGAGTTGATATTTGAATTTGTATTCCGGGTTAGTTACCTTGATGTTTGAGTTGATTTGAGGTTGTTTTGCTTGTGTTGAGGTGTTTAGAGGCTTGGTTTTGGGTCGGTGAAGCCTTGGGAACAAATCCGGAAAATTGAAGACCATGGTTGCTTAGTACTTGAGCTTGGAGGTGGAGGTGAGTGGTTATTGTTTTTAAATGGTTTTAAACATTGGTTCAAGCATGTGGACTAGGTTGAGATTGGTAGACTCACCTAGAGTTAGGATTAGGGTGGTAGCCTAATCCTAAGCTTTAGTTAGAGACATTGGATGATCTCTTTAATTGATGTTATGCCTCTTGATTATTTGGGTATGTATGATGTGTTATATATATTGTTGAGACATGGTTTGAGGCATTGCTATGCATGTGGTTTGTATTGTGATTGTGTATGATGATGTTGAGTTTAATATGATGTAAGATGCCATATTATTACTCTTGAACATCGAAGGTTGTGAAATTTGATTAATTGGCACTAGTATGCTTGGGTACAATGATCGATCATTAGGATTAGTGTGCAACAAATTGAGTCAAAACGTACGTGGCCTTGGTGGCGTTAAGGCACCAAGGAGGAGTACGGTGATGTAATATTCCACCGGAAGCTTTTATATATTTCTACGTGATGATGAGTGGAATCCCATCCGTAGGGCATGTGGCGATGAGTGGAATCCCGCACATGCAAGGACCGGTGATGAGTGGAATCCCACCGAGGTAATGTTGTTGTTGGAAATGCGTTCCAACATGTTATCCGCGTATTCGAGTCATAGCTAGGTGCCAATAAGAGAAAGCATGTTTATGCCAATATGAAAATATGCATACATGATAATGTGAATTGATATGTGTATCAATGTAATATGAAATGTGAATTTCAATGTGAAACGATATATGATGTGGTTAATACTTTGAGTTATGTATCATTGTATGTTGAACTATTAAGTTGTTGAGCATGGCATGAATTTGGTAGTATGTTCATGCATCACCTATACTTATGGCTCATGTGAATCGAAGGTAAAATCATGTATAATATCATGATGGTTGCTCGTGCTTGGACCTTGCATTGTCGAAGGTTTGTTTTATGAGATTACCCTCACTAAGCTTTTATGCTTACGCTCTCTTTTGTTCGACAATGCAGATAAATAGCTTGTGGGTGGCAAGGGCAAGGAAAGGTCTCCAAGTGTGGCTTTTGGTGAGCTCAATGTATGAGTTTTAAGTAATAGATTGTAATAGTTAAGCAATGGGATAGGTGTCTTTGATTTGAGCTTTGATGTATATCGTTGTCGATATTGGTTGATTCTTGGATGCCTTGTTTGATCTATAAATATTGCTTATTTTACATGTCATGAATGTCTACGTGTTTGGTTGCTAAGGCATGACACCCATGGCTTAATTACGTGTGCTTGCATGTTGGTATACGCTTAGGTGAGTCGAGAAATGCATTTAGAGTCGTGTTGGGGTCGTTTTAGTTGAGTTTGAGGAGTTGCAGTGCAGGGGGTATCGATACCCCTGGTTAGGGTATCGATACTCTCTTGCCCATAAGCCTCAGATTTTGCCTAGGGTATCGATACCCTTAGGGTATCGATACCGTCCAAAGTTTCCGTAACTTGGATTTGGGAGTTAGAATAGAGCGTATCGATACGGGGTCCCCGAGTATCGATACGGATCCAATCTGTTGACCAAGGAAGGTTGACCGAGGGAGAGGGTATGGATACCCCTGGTAAAGGGTATCGATACGGTCTTCTCGTGTTGACTTCCTGGGTTGACCTAGAAGGAGGGTATCCATACCCCTATCAAGGGTATCGATACTGCCTGTCTTATAAGCTTAAAATTGCATGTTTTCGCATGGTTGGGTTTCGAATGTGTTTTCCTTTGAACGTCTTCCGCTGTTGTGAATCATATAGGACCTAATACTCATCTAGACAAGATTAATATAAAAAGAAAAAAAAATAGGGTTGCTAACCGAGGGGGAATCCTTTGGGTTTCGCTTCGGTTTTCCCCGTGTGGCTCACTCGGACCGGTCATCCGGCCAGACCGGGACGAGGGGGTTACATTTGTTGGTATCAGAGCCTAAGGTTTCCGAGACCTTGGGCAGGTAAGTGAGATAAGTTGTGTTTTACGATTGATATGCACGGTGTTTGCTTGCTCTATAAGTATGACTGCTTGTATGACAAATATGTTGATTGCTTATTTAAAAGCATATTGTTTGTTATCCGTGTATGTTGTGATGAATGATTGATTGATTGAGAATGCATGATGTTTGATAGTACGCTTATGTTTGCTTGTTTAGCAAGTAAGCCCTGTTATATGCTTGGTTGAGCATGTATGTGTGTTGATTTGCTTGAAGCATGTTTAGTAGAGTCCCATTGCTACTATTACATTGAAAAAGTGATTTTTAAGTGAGGGAATCATACTTGAGCCACTTGGAAGCCTTGCCTTGCTCACCCAATCTTGTATGTTTTACTGTTGATGTTGTTGTTTATTTAATTGTTTTTCGGTAAGTAGAAGTCGTAGTTTCTGAAAGGGTGAACGATGTTGAGGGAGTCCATCACCTCAGTTAGAGAGGTATGGTTGTACCGGAATTGAGGTACAATTTGTCCGTTTGAGACAGTGTGTATGGGGGTTGATTCTTGTGGATGAGAAACGGTGTGATCAACCCTGGCATTAGTTAGTAAGAAGAAGTGAAGGCCTATGGGCGGGGGTCAGAGTGGTGTTAATGTTTTATCGAATGAGCCCTTAGTACAGTATCAAGTTGTTTCCTCCAGTTGATTCTGAATCCGTATCTCTGTACATTGTTAGCAAGTATGCAAGTTGAACATGTCTGGTGAGGTGTTAGTTGGTGACCGTTGGGGTTGGCCTGTGATTTTTATGCAAGACAGCCGGTCAGTGTCCGTGAGTGGGAGCTAGTTTGTGTGATTGAGTCAATGTACGTTGAGTTGTTTTCCAGCAAGCGGAAGAGATGAAGTCACTTCCGATATAGTTGAGCCGAGAAGGGAGCTTTGAGCTTTGACTTCAGGATTGTTTGGTAGGGGTAGAACAAGTCCAGCAAGACTGTTTGTGTGCGATCAGAATTGAGTCTTGAAGTTACGAGATGCTCTAAGAACAGCTTAGAAGAGTCAGATTTTGTTGAAGAACCAGTCTGAAAACAAGAGGACCGAAGACTATCAGTTGTGTACATGTGAAGTTGCAATTTCTGCGAATACCTCCTTTTGCGTGAGCATGTAAGACATTGGATATACTTGTTAAGATCTTAGATGTAGGGACACATGTGACTAGCCCTCTTTGGGAGACAGCAGTGATCAGAAAGATGTACAGAAGATGTTTGTTGGTGGTTTAGAGTTACTAGAAACTAGTAGGTGTGAAGCGATCGTCTTCCTACGGTCTTGATGTAACTTTTGACAAGGGTCGGCTTGAAGAGCACAGAGTTAGTGTATACCTTGAGACAAAGAGAGAATTGCCTTGAAGTCGCAGATTTTTGTGGGACTGTAGTAGTAGGTAAGGATGTGAACTCCTTATTGAGTGTTGATCCAGCTTTAGAGGTCAAAGATTGGTTGAGTTTAGTCAACATGCATGCTTAGCAATTGTGATGAATTTGATTTTGAATGAAGATTAAACCACAGAATGTTAGAATAGTTTGTGTTTTCTTTTCCTAGAAGTGTTTGGAAGAATTGCCGGTTTACCTCTTGTTAGAGGAGAAGAGTTTATTATTGAGACCGTCTCCGAGTTTGCTCATGTTGATTGCTTTATATCTTTTGGGTTCCGACAGAATTGAGAATGTTGAAGAATTAACTTCGTGACTTGTTAGACCTTAGATTCATTAGGCCTAGTGCATCATCTCAGAGTTCTATAGTGTAATTTGTGAGGAAGAAAGAGTGACAGTACGAGAATGTGTTCAGATTTCATACAGTCGAAACAAATGACAGTGAATGATTAGTATCCGTTTTCGAGTGTCAGTGATTTGATGGTCAGTTAGTGTGTGCTTCAGTCTATTTGAAGATTAGTTTGAGATCCGTTTACTGCTAGTTGAAAGCGAGAAAAGTTGAAGTACCGAAGACAACTTTAGGGGCGAGATGTGATCGCCTTGAGCTCTGAGTATGTCGTTTTGTTTGACTAGTGTATTAGTTACCTTCATAGAGATGTTGAGCAGAATATTTTCCTGAGTTTCTTGATCAGTTGTAGTAGCTCTTCTAGATGTCACATGAGTATATTCAAGTACCGAGGAAGATCATGACAAGTTTTGAAGTTAGTGTGGTAGATTCTATTAGAGAATTAATTGTACACCAAATTGCGCAACGTGAACTTTTAGTTAATGAAGATCATCTGAGCGTACTAGGGTAAATCCCAAGTAGACAGAAGAAGATGTGAGTTGGAAGAAATCGAAGACTGTGACAGATATCTATAGTTCCTAGGTCTAGCATTGTTACTTTCAGAGAATTGTAAATAGTCTTTTGAAGATAGTTGCTCCATTGATAGATTGCTACAGAAGAATGTTCAATTGTGTGGTTAGATGCGAGACAATGAGCCCTTGAGAAGCTAAAAGAAACCTTGAAGAGAGCTTCGACCTTGAATCAGTTTATATATCAGAGAAAGAATTGTGAACCATAGTGATGCATTATACGTAGGGTTAGGTTGTGTGCTTATGCAAGACGGAAGATTTGTGACTTGTTCATCGAGATGTTTGAAAGACCGTGAGAAGAGTTATCCGAGATGAGACATAGAGTTAATTACAGTTGTATTTGCTTCGAAGACTTAGAGACAAAGCTTGTATAGTAAGAAATGCGCAGAGTATATGTACGTATCATTAGAACTTGAAATATTTGAAGACTTGGGAATGGTTGGAACTTGAACAACATGAGTAGTTAGAATTGCTTGAAGACCGCGATCTCAAAGATTGAGTACTATCTGAAGAGAGTCCACATAGTAACCGATGTTCCGAGTTGTATTTGTTGTTAGATTAGTAGTTGATTTACGAGTTGCAATTGCCGAATCCCGTTTATCAAATGATAGTAGTTTTGTGGCTGAGTATCGTGTTGAACCTACATTGAGTCAAAATGTTTGAAGAGAAACAGTTGCAAGACAGGTCCTTGGCACCTCACGTGCAAGACATAGCGGAAAGAAGACCTTCAGAATACAGTTCAGAGCTTATAGAGTTTGTATTGTTAGAGATAGAATAGTTGTACCGATTGACATAGTGTTTTGAGACGTATTGTTTTAGCCGAAGCACACGGTAATTCATTTGTATTGCATCTGAGTAGTATGAAGACGTATTGTGGGTTGAAGATGAGTACTTCTGAATTCAGTGGATGAATGATGTGGTTCTGTATGAGAGTAAGTGCGTGAATTGCCAGTATGTTGAGACCGAGCGTCAGTTTTCTTCTAGTTTGCTACACTCGCGGAAGATTTTTAATGGAAGTGAGTAATAGAGATTCGAGATTTCAACTAGATTATTTTTGAAGACGTTTGTACAGTGTTTGGTTACCTGTTGAAGACAGAGAATCAGTCAGAGAAAGTTATGAGTCAAGTGTTCAAGCAGTATTGTATGAGTTTGTGAATCGGGCTAGTTCTGTTGTTATCTGTTGCGGTTACCACCAGAGTTAGAAAGAGGTTTGAGATGTGTTCCGTGTATCTATGGTTCAGAAATGTGAGTCAGACATGTTCCGTGCTATGTTTGTTGAAGAGATTGAGTTGGGTTTGAGATTGGCATGCCTTGAAGAATCAGTGGAGATCTTAGTGTAAGATAGCAAGTGTTGTGTGGTAGGTCTTTCGAGTTGGTTAGTACATTGTGGTGAGAGAGGAAAGCGTGGAGGTGCATGTTTCAGTGGCCCTCCGTGATCAATGAATTTCGGAGACGAAATTTCCTTAAGTGGGGGAGAGTTGTAACACTCGTGTTTTGGGGCTAGGAGTTAGCCGGGTTTTAGTTCGAGTCAAATAAAACTTAATTAAAACATTTCATCTTCAAATAATGGCCTAATTGAGTTTTGGAAAAAGGGGAGGGGCCTATATTGCGATTTGACCCTAAAGTTTTAAAAAGCTAGACAACTTTAACTAAAAGTTGTCATCTTCTTTTCATCTTCTTTCCAACTTCAAAAAAAAAAGAAGAAACCCCATCTCTAAAACCTCTCAAAACCCTAGCTTCAATTCCATCATTTTGTCACATGATTTCAACCCCGTTTTAAGAGGTAATTACATTTTCTTAATCTCCTTTTCAATCTCTATCTATCCTTTGTTTTAGATTTCAAAAATATGGTGTTTTGGAAATTAGGGTTCATATGGAAATTTGGGGTTTCAATGGGGTTTTTCAATTTGTTTTGATAAATTGTTTTGGGGGTTTGTTTAAGCACTATGAAATACACAACATATGTTAATTTGGTTAATTTTCAATGAATTTCCGAAGTGGGTTCTTAAACCCATTTTTGAGTTGTCAAAAATGCCATTTTTGGTGGGTTTTAGGTTGGAAACAAAGGGCTGATGGTTAGGGTATAATAGGAGGGTGATTTGGGATGCTTTAGAGGTCATTTGGGTGTTTGAAAATGGAATTTTCTGCTGGGTAAAATGGGAGTACGAAAATGAGAATTTTGATGATTGTTTGGGTTGAAAGTTGTTGGAGCTTGGCTTGCACCTATAGGTTGATGTTGTGGCTGAATTTAGTGATCATTTGTGAGTATAAAATGTGTGGGAAACTTGGGTTTTCATCAAGGATTATGGGCTGCTTGAATTAGATAAAGTTGGGGTTTGGTCATGACTTGAAATGTTGAGTTGATATTTGAATTTGTATTCCGGGTTAGTTACCTTGATGTTTGAGTTGATTTGAGGTTGTTTTGCTTGTGTTGAGGTGTTTAGAGGCTCGGTTTTGGGTCGGTGAAGCCTTGGGAACAAATCCGAAAAATTGAAGACCATGGTTGCTTAGTACTTGAGCTTGGAGGTGGAGGTGAGTGGTTATTGTTTTTAAATGGTTTTAAACATTGGTTCAAGCATGTGGACTAGGTTGAGATTGGTAGACTCACCTAGAGTTAGGATTAGGGTGGTAGCCTAATCCTAAGCTTTAGTTAGAGACATTGGATGATCTCTTTAATTGATGTTATGCCTCTTGATTATTTGGGTATGTATGATGTGTTATATATATTGTTGAGACATGGTTTGAGGCATTGCTATGCATGTGGTTTGTATTGTGATTGTGTATGATGATGTTGAGTTTAATATGATGTAAGATGCCATATTATTACTCTTGAACATCGAAGGTTGTGAAATTTGATTAATTGGCACTAGTATGCTTGGGTACAATGATCGATCATTAGGATTAGTGTGCACACAAATTGAGTCAAAACGTATGTGGCCTTGGTGGCGTTAAGGCACCAAGGAGGAGTACGGTGATGTAATATTCCACCGGAAGCTTTTATATATTTCTACGCGATGATGAGTGGAATCCCATCCGTAGGGCATGTGGCGATGAGTGGAATCCCGCACATGCAAGGACCGGTGATGAGTGGAATCCCACCGAGGTAATGTTGTTGTTGGAAATGCGTTCCAACATGTTATCCGCGTATTCGAGTCATAGCTAGGTGCCAATAAGAGAAAGCATGTTTATGCCAATATGAAATTATGCATACATGATAATGTGAATTGATATGTGTATCAATGTAATATGAAATGTGAATTTCAATGTGAAACGATATATGATGTGGTTAATACTTTGAGTTATGTATCATTGTATGTTGAACTATTAAGTTGTTGAGCATGGCATGAATTTGGTAGTATGTTCATGCATCACCTATACTTATGGCTCATGTGAATCGAAGGTAAAATCATGTATAATATCATGATGGTTGCTCGTGCTTGGACCCTGCATTGTCGAAGGTTTGTTTTATGAGCTTACCCTCACTAAGATTTTATGCTTACGCTCTCTTTTGTTCGACAATGCAGATAAATAGCTTGTGGGTGGCAAGGGCAAGGAAAGGTCTCCAAGTGTGGCTTTTGGTGAGCTCAATGTATGAGTTTTAAGTAATAGATTGTAATAGTTAAGCAATGGGATAGGTGTCTTTGATTTGAGCTTTGATGTATATCGTTGTCGATATTGGTTGATTCTTGGATGCCTTGTTTGATCTATAAATATTGCTTATTTTACATGTCATGAATGTCTACGTGTTTGGTTGCTAAGGCATGACACCCATGGCTTAATTACGTGTGCTTGCATGTTGGTATACGCTTAGGTGAGTCGAGAAATGCATTTAGAGTCGTGTTGGGGTCGTTTTAGTTGAGTTTGAGGAGTTGCAGTGCAGGGGGTATCGATACCCCTGGTTAGGGTATCGATACTCTCTTGCCCATAAGCCTCAGATTTTGCCTAGGGTATCGATACCCTTAGGGTATCGATACCGTCCAAAGTTTTTGTAACTTGGATTTGGGAGTTAGAATAGAGCGTATCGATACGGGGTCCCCGAGTATCGATACGGATCCAATCTGTTGACCAAGGAAGGTTGACCGAGGGAGAGGGTATGGATACCCCTGGTAAAGGGTATCGATACGGTCTTCTCGTGTTGACTTCCTGGGTTGACCTAGAAGGAGGGTATCGATACCCCTGTCAAGGGTATCGATACTGCCTGTCTTATAAGCTTAAAATTGCATGTTTTCGCATGGTTGGGTTTCGAATGTGTTTTCCTTTGAACGTCTTCCGCTGTTGTGAATCATATAGGACCTAATACTCATCTAGACAAGATTAATATAAAAAGAAAAAAAAATAGGGTTGCTAACCGAGGGGGAATCCTTTGGGTTTCGCTTCGGTTTTCCCCGTGTGGCTCACTCAGACCGGTCATCCGGCCAGACCGGGACGAGGGGGTTACAAAAATCAAATCCATCACAATTGCTCAGCAAGTCTGTCAACTAAACTCAATCAACCTTTGATCTCTAAAACTGGATCAACATTCAATAAGGAGCTCACATCCTCACCTACCACTACAGTCACACAAAAAAAAATCTGCAATTTCAAGGCAACTCTCTCTTTGTCTCAACGTACACACTAACTCTATGCTCTTCAAGCCAAACCTTGTCGAAGGGTATATCAAAACCGTAGGAAGACGATTATTTCACATCTGCTAGAACTAGTAACTCTGAACCACCAACAAACATCTTCTGTACATCTTTCTGATCACTACTGTCTCCTAAGAGGGCTAGTCACATGCGTCCCTACATCTAAGATCTCAACAAGTATATCCAATTTCTTACATGCCCACGCAAAAGGAGGTATTCGCAGAAATTGCAACTTCACATGCACACAACTGATAGTCTTCGATCCTCTTGTTTTCAGACTGGTTCTTCAACAGAATCTGACTCTTCTAAACTGTTCTTAGAGCATCTCGTAACTTCAAGACTCAATTCTGATCGCACACAAACAGTCTTGCTGGACTTATTCTACCCTTACCAAACAATCCTGAAGTCAAAGCTCAAGGCTCCTTTCTCGGCTCAATTATATTGGAAGCGACTTCATCTTTTCCGCTTGCTGGAAAACAACTCAACGTACACTGACTCAATCACACAAACTAGCTCCCACTCACGGACACTGACCGGCTGTCTTGCATTAAAATCATAGGCCAACCCCAACGGTCACCAACTAACACCTCACCAGGCATGTTCAACTTGCATACTTGCTAACAACGTACAGGGATACGGATTCAGAGTCAACTGGAGGAAACAACTTGATACTGTACTAAGGGCTCATTCGATAAAACATTGACACCACTCTGACCCCCGCCCATAGGCCTTCACTTCTTCTTACTAACTAATGCCAGATTCGATCACACCGTCCCTCATCCACAAGAATCAACCCATATACACACCGTCTCAAACGGACGAATTGTACCTCAATTCTGGTACAACCATACCTCTCTAATTGAGGTGATGGACTCCCTCAACCTAGTCCACCCCTTTCAGAAACTACTACTTCTACTTACCGAAAAGCAATTTAAATCAACAACAATATCAACAGTAAAACATACAAGATTGGGTTAGCAAGGCAAGGCTTCCAAGTGGCTCAAGTATGTTTCCCTCACTTAAAAATCTCTTTTTCGATGTAATAGTAGCAATGGGACTCTCTACTAAACACGTTTCAAACAAATCAACACACATACATGCTCAACCAAGCGTATAACAAGGCTTACTTGCTAAACAAGTAAACATACGCGTACGATCAAACAACATACGTTCTCAATCGAACAACCACACATCACATCATACACGGGTAACGAGCAACATGCTTTTAAACGATCAATCAACATACTTGTCATACAAGCAATCATACTTACAAAGCAAGCAAACATCGTGCATATCAATTTAAAACTTAAACTTACCTCACTTACCTGCCCAAGGGCTCGGAAACCTTAGGCTCTGATACCAACAAATGTAACCCCCTCGTCCCGGTCTGGCCGGAAGACCGGTCCGAGTGGGCCACACGGGGAAAACCGAAGCGAAACCCAAAGGGTTCCTCCTCGGTTAGCAACCCTAATTTTTTTTTTCATTTTAAACTTGCTATTTTCGAACCCCAAACCACAATCAAACGACCAAAATTCAATCTTGACTAAAGGCACATTAAATCCTATGTGTTTATCCCATTAAAAAGGTCAAGAAGTCAAAACAGTACAATTTTAAGCAGAAGTTTCGAAACCTTTACCAAGGGTTTCGAAACTTTTGCTGGCAGAAACCCCTGGAACCGATATCCCACCCAAAGTTTCGAAACCTTAGGGAAGGTTTCGAAACCTTGGACCTTAGTTTCGAAACCTTTCCCAAGGTTTCGAAACTTTGGTTGGCAGAATGCCCTGGAACCAAAATTTCTCCAAAGGTTTCGAAACCTTGGGGAAAGTTTCGAAACCTTTGACCATAGTTTCGAAACCTACCCCAAAGGTTTCAAAACTTTGGCTGGCAGTGACCCCTGGAACCAAATTTTCTGCAAAGGTTTCGAAACCTTACCCATGGTTTCGAAACCTTAGTGTAGGGGATCACTTACTACCCAACTTATGGACTTCCTAACCATGGAAATACACTAAGAACATGCATGGACATATGAAGAAGCTCAAAGGAAACAAAGGCATGAATCAACACTCACAAGACTCGCACATACGACCATTTCAACAAGCATACATGAGCCATACATAGCAATAAACATAAATCAAGGCATCCATACTTAACATTCATACAAAAAGCAATTCATGCATAAATGGACATACAAGCATTTAGGATTTCATGCCTTAGCAACCAAAACACGTAGACATTCATGGCATGTAATATAAGCAATATTTACAATCAAACAAGGCATCCACTAACCAAGCCAACAACGATATACATCAAAGCTCAAATCAAAGACACCTATCCCATTGCTTAACTATTACAATCTATTACTTAAAACTCATACATTGAGCTCACCAAAAGCAACACTTGGAGACCTTTCCTTGCCCTTGCCACCCACAAGCTATTTATCTGCATTGTCGAACAAAAGAGAGCGTAAGCATAAAAGCTTAGTGAGGGTAAGCTCATAAAACAAACCTTCGACAATGCAGGGTCCAAGCACGAGCAACTATCATGATATTATACATGATTTTACCTTCGATTCACATGAGCCATAAGTATAGGTGATGCATGAACATACTACCAAATTCATGCCATGCTCAACAACTTAATAGTTCAACATACAATGATACATAACTCAAAGTATTAACCACATCATATATCGTTTCACATTGAAATTCACATTTCATATTACATTGATACACATATCAATTCATATTATCATGTATGCATAATTTCATATTGGCATAAACATACTTTCTCTTATTGGCACCTAGCTATGACTCGAATACGCGGATAACATGTTGGAACGCATTTCCAACAACAACATTACCTCGGTGGGATTCCACTCATCACCGGTCCTTGCATGTGCGGGATTCCACTCATCGTCACATGCCCTACGGATGGGATTCCACTCATCATCACGTAGAAATATATAAAAGCTTCCGGTGGAATATTACATCACCGTACTCCTCCTTGGTGCCTTAACGCCACCAAGGCCACGTACGTTTTGACTCAATTTGTGTGCACACTAATCCTAATGATCGATCATTGTACCCAAGCATACTAGTGCCAATTAATCAAATTTCACAACCTTTGATGTTCAAGAGTCATAACATGGCATCTTACATCACATTAAGCTCAACATCAATTATCTCAACAACATAATATCATAATGTCATGTTCAAGAGTAATAATATGGCATCTTACATCATATTAAACTCAACATCATCATACACAATCACAATACAAACCACATGCATAGCAATGCCTCAAACCATGTCTCAACAACATATATAACACATTATACATACCCAAATAATCAAGAGGCATAACATCAATTAAAGAGATCATCCAATGTCTCTAACTAAAGCTTAGGATTAGGCTACCACCCTAATCCTAACTCTAGGTGAGTCTACCAATCTCAACCTAGTCCACATGCTCGAACCAATTGCTCCAAACCATTTAAAATATTTTAACCACTCACCTCTACTCCAAGCTCAACTACCAAGCAACCATGGTCTTCAATCTTTTTCCGGATTTGCTCCCAAGGCTTCACCAACCCAAAACCAAGCTTCTAGACATCTCAACACAAGTAAAACAACCACAAATCAATTCATCAATTAATGTAGCAAACCCGGAACACTAATCAAACACCAAACTCAACATTTCAAACCATGAACAACCCCCAAAATCACCAAATCCGAGCAGCCCTTATACACAGCCCAAAACTTGTGATTTCAACACATTTAGCACATTCAAATGCTTCCAAAACAGCCCCCAACTATTACCCTAACACCAACCTTCAATTTCCAACATAAACCACCCCAAAATTCCCATTTCCGTACTCAAATCTTACCCAGCAGAAAATTCCATTTTCAAACACCCAAATGACTTCCAAATCATCCCAAAACACCCTCATACCATAGGTAGACCAACAGCCCTTTAATTTCAACATAAAACCCACCAAAAACTCAAGTTTTACAACCTTAAAACTAGCCTTAAGACCATACTACGAATTTTCATCCAAAATTAACCAAATTAACTTATGTTGTGTATTTCATAGTGCTTAAACAAACCCCCAAAACAATTTATCAAAACAAATTGGAAAACCCCATTGAAACCCCAAATTTCCATATGAACCCTAATTTCCAAAACACCATATTTTTGAAATCTAAAACAAAGGATAGATAGAGATTGAAAAGGAGATTAAGAAAATGCAATTACCTCTTAAAACGGGGTTGAAATCGAGTGGTAGGATCAATGGAATAGAAGCTAGGGTTTTGAGAGGTTTTAGAGATGGGGTTTCTTCCTTTTTTTGAAGTTGGAAAGAAGATGAAAAGAAGATGACAACTTTTAGTTAAAGTTGTCTAGCTTTTTAAAACTTTAGGGTCAAATTACCTCATAAGCCCTCCCCTTTCTACAAAGGTTCAATTAGGTCATTATTTGAAGATGAAATGTTTTAATTAAGTTTTATTTGACTCGAACTAAAACCCGGCTAACTCCTAGCCCCAAAACACGGGTGTTACAGGACACATCGTCCCATACATAAACACATGTACGTAATGGTGACGAAAAAATAGCGGGCAACAAAACATTCGAACACGACGAAAAATATGCCTAGACACCCCTATGGAAGTCATCTTTGTATGTTATTCAAGGAAAGATTTGAAGCGTTGTTCGAATGCGCGAACGAACCGCGGACACGCCCGTCCCATAGATAAACACGTGTACATAATTTTGGCGAAAAAACGCAGGCCAAAAAATATTCGAACACGACGAAAAATATGCCTAACCTATGAAAGTCATGTGAACTCTGATTTAGTCATGGTTTTCTTTTAATTTCAAGATTTAAAATCAAGAAGTTATTATTAAAAACACATTGATTATTATTTCACCCTTATTTTTTTCAAATTAACAAAATAAGTCCCTAAAGTTATGAAACTTTATTGTTTAGTCCCTACATGTCAAAAAATTGAACTATGCGTTGAAAAATTTCTTCTTATTTAAGTCAATACATGAACTAAACCTATAAGAGTATAAGTTGATAAAAATACTTAGATATAAGTCGTGAAACTTTTGTAGAATTACACATTAATTAGGAACTTTAAATTTTTTTACAATTTACTCCATATTGGCTAAGAACTTTTGTAGAATTATACATTAATCACATGATTTCCCACTTCTTTGAGGCGAAAGCGGCAGTGCATGCACGAGGGCATGGTATACATTTAGGAGCCTTACACCATTATCAAAGGCCTTCGTTTGTCAAAGCCTTACACCATCGTGGAAAATGTTGAAATTTGGTGTTCAATTATGATGTTGCATATTTCAAGGCAGCTGGCTCGAGTGTAAATGCTCCTAAAGATAGAACTATGCGGCGGACTACACAACATAATTAATGTCGTAAGAAGAACTTCGTAAAAGTGAATATGCGACAGTGCATGCAAGGCCGCATGCAATACATTTACGAGGATAACACCGTCATCTGAAGGCCTTTGATGTTGACACCATTTGGTATTCATTTATCCGATTGATGCTTTTCGGTAGATGGATCGAGTGTAAATGCTCCTAAAGATATAGCTTTGCGGCGGATTGCACTACGTAATTAATGTTGTAAGGAGAGCTTCATGCATGAAATTGGGGCTGCCAATATGAATTGTGGCAGATCCATACTAGTTAACTGGGTGGTAGTGCACGCACGCCTACATGACATACATTTTAGGAGCCTTACACCATTTTCAAAGTCGAGGAGATGTTGACACCATTGTTGCTTCTGTGTTAGATGACTCGAGTGTAAATGCTCCTAACGCTGTAGCTATGCAACTTACTATATAACGTAATTAATGTTGTAAGAAGAACTTTGTAAAAGTTAATGATACATGTAACTTTTTTGAGAAAAAAAAGTATGAATGTGTTGCATGGAAAAGAAGATTTAACATTTGTAATTTTTTTGTATAATCAAACATTAGTTTTAACGGTTATTTATAGAGAATATGCACTTAAACTCGCCATGCATGTAGCGCGCGTTATAAGTGTCATATTTGTCTAAACCCGCATAGATTTCAGGGAAAGAAATGATAGGTTCAACTCGTCGTGCATGGACGGCGAGTTTCCCTAGATGCAAGTTTCAGACGAATATATGTAGGCTTTTCAATGCAAGATTATGAGCGTTTTTCGAATGCGTGAACAAACGGAAAACACGTCGTCCTAAAGATAAACACATGTATGTCATGGTGGCAAAAAATGCGGCTCAAAAAGCATCCGAACACGGTGAAAAGTTTGTGTTGAGTTGTGTGGAGCTCGATTCGATCAACCAAAGTTGCTCACCAAGTGGTGGAGAGATGGATTTTTGGGTGGAAGGGTTGTGGAAGCTAGAATGTAAAAAGACACAATGATTTATAGTGGTTCGGCCTTCTAACAAGCACCTACATCCACTACCTTAGCTTCCCACTAAGGATTTCACAATCAATCCACTAATTGATTCGTCCCCTTTTCTAGGATTAGGAGGAAACCCTTACAACCGATCAAGCTTCTACCCAAAGCCTTGATCAAAACCCTCTTTACAAAGAGAAACAAGAAAGCAAACTTAAACCCTCTAATAGGTGTTTGTTTGCACAATGAAGCACTCACCCAAAACCTAAAACACTTGAGCAAATTTGACAATTTTGGCTCACTAGTGTTTGTCTATACAAGAAATGACAATTTAAGCACTAAGACAATTTCTTGATCATTTGATGTTTGACAATATGAGCATTAGCCTTCTCTTGATGCTTGAAGGTCCCTTTTATACTCCCAATTGAGTTTATAGCCGTTTAGGACCGTTGGGGTTGAAATAGAGTCGTTGGAGCCTTTAATTCCCTCCATAAATGCAGTCTGCAGCTCCCCGTTTCGAAACGCTCGAAGCCGTTTCAAAACACCCTCAATATAGAAAGAGCCGTTGCAGTCTGTCAGGGTACCCGTTTCGGAACACCCCCTTGCCGTTTCGGAACGCGTATCGGAACGCTATAAGCCCGTATCGAAATGACCTGCATTTAAAAGTTAGTTGGGAAAGAGCCGTTGGGGTTTATGACCGTTGGGGTCATTGCCACGTGGGCGTATCGAAACGGCCTAGCCCGTTTCGAAACGCTGGGCAAAATTCAAGTCCAGGGAAAGCCCGTTTCGAAACGAAAACGCTACTGGAGCCTCCTGTTTCGAAACGCCCTAAGGTGTTTCGAAACACCTGGACAGGTTTGAGAAATTTGGCTTTGAAACACATATTAAACCAATTTGAAAACATCCCTAAACATATATTTGGACTTGGGAAATGTTTTAAATACTTTTTAAACAGTCCAAAACATTTTTCAATTATTATATCAAAACATTAGTTCTACAATCTCCCCCTTTTTGATATAATAAAACTCTCTTGAAAAATTGTTTGGGATTCTCCCCCTTTAACTTTAAAAATGTGAATAAGAGAAACATTGAAAAATGGATTCCTAAGGGGACTAGTGCCCCTAGATTTATTAAAGGAAAATGTTTTAGAAGTATTTGGGTCCCAAAAGGACTTAGTACTTCAATTAAAAAGGATGACATTGAAAAATGGATTCCTAAGGGGACTAAAATTTGTGCAACTAATGTTTATGGATCCAAAGCAATTTGGATACCAAAAATTACTTGATTGTCTATTGCTAGGTGTGATGGAGATGTTCCTGGACAGGTTTGAGAAATTTGGCTTTGAAACACATATTAAACCAATTTGAAAACATCCCTAAACATATATTTGGACTTGGGAAATGTTTTAAATACTTTTTAAACAGTCCAAAACATTTTTCAATTATTATATCAAAACATTAGTTCTACAGTTTGCCTAAACACCTCTATGGAAGTCATCTTGGTAGGGTTTTCAAGGTAAAATTCGGAGCGTTTTCCGAATGTGCAAACCAACGACTTTTTTGATATTCAAGTTAAATACTTTTGGCATAATATAATATAAGTACATATGAAATTGAATACATGTAATCATTCACCATAATACAAAACAGTTAAAATTATATTTTTCATGATGTAAATACATACGAAAATAATAAAAAATCAATCATTCACCATATTTGCTCACTTCTTTGATATGTGGTGGGTTGTTTATGATAGAAAAGGAGTTGTCAACATGAAATATCACACGCAGTACATCCATATTCATTATGGAAGCATATGGGTGCTGCATGGAATAATCATGGAGCTGTTGACCATGATCAGCTGCATTTATATGAAGCTGTGTAATGCTTCATCCCGATAAGAAGACCTTGCCGAGGCTCACATTGAAATTGGTACGTTGAGACATACTCATCATATTTAATGTTGTAAGAAGAGCTTTGTTGGCGGAATTGATCGAAAAAATGACGAATTTTGTAAGAGAATTTACGAGCAACCCTAAATCCGACATCGAACAATACATGTTGAAAAATGTGTGTTAAAGAACATAATCATATAGGTATTTATAGTTGGAAATTTGGCTGTAACTCACCATGCATGGTTTGTTAGTTTAGCTACATTGTTAACCCTAATTATGATTTTTTTTCATTTTCTTTCTGATTCAATCGTCATTTTTTAGAAAATGTTAGGTGAATATGCATTGAATATGCCATTACATTTTATAAATTTAATAAAATGATAGCTGTCGAGTTATACAAAAAAATTTAATACATTTAAAATTTTACACAACTTTTACAAACAACTATAATACATTCTTGTATTACAAACCAGTTACAACAAAATTGAACACATTTCTTATATTACAAAACGGTTACAAATAAATGTAATGCACTTCTCATAATGCTAATACATGTAATCATACATATGTTTGACCGTTCATCACTTGGGAGAGTGATGTAAATCATTGTACAATTGGGGCTGACAATATGACTTGAGCCAGCTCCATTGTGAGCAACGTACAACCTCCTCCTCTGCCACAATATTTGGAGAGATACAATTTTCTCTATTCCTCTACACAGAGTCAGCCAACATGACATGTGTGACTATTAAGGCCCGTTTATCATAATAGAGGCTTCGGGTTGCTCCATGTAATAAATTTTAGGTCTTAACACCATTATTTGCTCCTTTCGTACTTAATGTTGTAAAGAGAACTTCGTAGTTCAAACTAAGCTCCGTCAACACATGAAACGACCACTGTTTTGAATGCATTTTGAGACAAAAAAAGTTTAAAATTTTTAACTTTTGTTTTTTTTTGGAATCGAACATGTTAGAAAGATATTTATGGTAGGGCTTTTGACCCCAAACACGCTTTGCATGTAAATCGAGTTAGCCATGCATATATTCGTCTGAACCCACATCTGTGAAATATGTCAGCGAAACTTAATGTTGTAAGGAGAACTTTGTGTAAGTTCTCAAAATCCATGGTCTTAATTCATTTTGAATTTATGGGTTTACCAAGCATCACAGAGCGGTGTATTTACAGACACGGGCGACCGAAATAATCCAACATCAAATTGCAACGACATTGAAATAAGTGTAATGACAAAATTGTGTTTAATAGCTCTGCTCCGCACTGTTTTTTCATGTATGCTTTCTGTAAATACTTTAGTAAGTAATGTGAAATTTAATTGCATTGTATTTAATAACTCTATCTTATTTACTAATTTATGCATGAGATTTTAATTCTTCTACAAAAAAAATATGAGGAATTTTGAAACTCGCATTTCATGTTTGGCGAGTTTCATGTGATTTTCGTTACTATAAAACCCACACTTCAGTTGTATCTATTTCACCAGTAGATCCAACACTTTGCTCACCCATGGCCAAGTTTTTTCACAATATTTTATTTTCTTAGTACCTATTTCGACTCAAAAATTAATATCAATATGTCACTCGATGATTTGTTGAAGTTGATATCAACTGAGGTTAGTAAAAGTACAGACAAGAAAATTTTTTATTTGGAATGTAAAATCCCAACATCGACGACCGTTGAACTGCACTACATTTTGAGGCTTACCAAGGAAAGTGACCTACGCAAGATGTTTGACCAACACAACTCTGCAAGAGCTAAATACATCCACTTATATGTTATGTTCCATGAGGTTTATACCGAAAAAGATAGTTCGTCTGCACCTAGAGAAACTAGTACGTCCACAGAAGCAACTAAAAAAGCTCCATCTTCGTCGGATGTTGATGCAACTGCTGATGCGTTGGAGCTTTTTATGTACATACACAAACAAGAGAAACAACAACGGATTGAAGAACTTAACTTAACTTTATACGTCTCTGCTGACTACGATGACACCGAGACTAAATCCGGTTAACCTTCCACTGCTGAATCATTGTAGTTTCATGTTTATGCATTGGTTATTCGTCTAATGTTCTAAGTTTTGTAACGTTGTAGTCTACCTTGCTTTATGCTTTAATTTAGTGAAATCTTTTTCAGTAGACAACATCCTCAATTATCTTTTCCAGCTTGTTAAGTTATGGAGATAAAATTTACCTTTTTATTATAACAGAATTGAAATTTACTAAAATTAACATACATATAAATAATTTACTTACCCAAATCTAATAAAATTCCAAATTGTTCATTTATGCGTCAATTATTTATTAAAAGTTTTTGTTTAGAATTTTATTATGTTTTAAACCAAACTCGTTGTGAATCCATGGCGAGTTCCATATTTCCCAAACAGTGTTAGGTTGAGATGTCACGACGTCGTTAACCCACTTAAAACTCATCGTGCTTGTGCAGCGAGTTTACTGTAATGGTGCTAGTCCAGGAAATATAGAATTTTGGGTGTTAGTTTGGTAATAATATAACCTAATAGTCCTATTATTGTCTTTAAGACCCTGTCTTGTTTAGTGTCCGCCAAAAAATTGTCGTTTAAAATCAAGAAGTTTTTTTTTCTCTCGTCTTACCAATAATTCCTCTACATTGTTCTTACAATTATCTGCCTTTGTCTCTGGAAAAGAAAAGAACAAAAAAAGGCTTTGATGGAGGAATGTCTGCAAAATAGTTGGCCCTAAGGGTGCTTAATGAGTTGAGCAGCTCGTGAGCTGTTCGAACTCGACTCGGTCAAAACTCGGTAAACGCTTGAATCGGGTTGACTCGACTCGAAACCTTAACGAATTGATTCGAGCAAAGTCTAACTCGACTCGATAAGTTCGTGAGCAGCTCGTTAATTTTTTAAAATATTTTTTTAGAAATTACTTTAGTTTGATGTACTTGTCGATTGTTACTTTAGTTTTAATATGATAGTTTTGTGAATTTGTGTACTGTTATTTTAGTTTTAACATATTTTTTTGTTAATTTAGGTTAGTATTAAGCCTCATATAGTATTATTAAATTTTATTGTAACTTTTTTAATGAGATTAATGAGCAACGAGCTTAACGAGCACTGAGTCGAGTTGAGCAACAAAATTTTTTAACGAGCATGAGTCAAGCACAATTTTAGCGAGCTTAACGAGCAACGAGTCGAGCAACAAATTTTTTTAACAAGCACGAGTCGAACACTGTCCAACTCGCGATCGACACGCTCGATAAGCATCCCTAGTTGGCCCCATATTTGAATCCATCACTCCAAGTAAGCTTTAAAATAAACAAATAATTCAATGTAAAGATTCGATTTTTGGACATATATCTTATTTATAATTTGCTTTCTTTGTATTTTCATTTAGATCTTCCATGAAAAGGTGATGAGTTTGTTTTGAATTTAAGGAATGTTAATATTTGAACCCACCATTGATAATCTGATGATGATTCAAAGCAGAGATTTCTGGGTTTTTTAAGGGGAATGAATCAATGAAACTGATCTGACATTCAAATGTTCAATTTATGTGGTTTTCGTTTCAATTCTTTTTATCAACATCATTTGATTTAACGATTGCATATTCATAGTTGGATATTGTTTAATCAGCAGTGAATGATTAGGATTTAGGACACTTGTTTAGATGGTCTGTTGTGCTGCAAAAATAAGCTAAGATGTTCAGCAAAGCTGCGGGAACAGAGGAGATGGATGCATTCTATCGGATTAAACCGGAATGCGTAGCCAATGTCCCTAAGATCGGATTTCGGCCGAGGGTGTGCATCTTTTTATTCATCACTTCTCTTGCACAAGTTTTTGATTTGATTCTGTTTGTATGCCTAGCTTTGCTGCTAAAAGGTATACCGTCTTATGGCTACGCACTTACAATAGTTGATCGATTTTTTCAGGCGAGACGATGGCATGCTGCATTCTCTGCAGATGGTCACCTTGATATGGAAAAAGATCTTCGACGGGTCCAACGAGGGGTATGCTTCTTTCCCGTTCTGTTTATTTTTATGTTGCTCGATGGTGGGGAGTATTTATTTGCATTTCGAATGCTGATGGTACTTTTCCGAAGAGAGTTCGTTGTATCTTTGGGAGGTGATTAATTTGTGTTTTTCAATTGTTATCTGTGCGAACACCGTTGTCAAATCTGTATTACTTCATTTTGAGTTTCAGTCTCTTTATACATACTCATTCTAAGGCATAGATTGGCTCCATTCCACGGTTAATGTGGGCAATGGAGTATAACCCTACTATTTTCTTGACGTACGAGACGGCAGATTCGCAAGGTTGGAGTAACATCTGATCTGAAGCTGCTAAAGCACAGCGGCAAGTTTGGAAGAAAAACAGTGTGCTATCTCTTTTCCTAATGGCAACTCGCAAGTGTTCTACAGACCAAGAATAAGCAGATCCTAAAGGAGCCCAAGGGCTTAGACGCTCTCTCCCCCTCGTCTACGTAAAATTTCGTATATTAACGAGTTTCATCTCTCATCGTAAATGTCTTTTTTTCCCAGAGATATCGTTGGAAACTTGGATGCCAAGAAAGCATGTGAAACGAATTGAAGACTCAAAACAAGTACTTGAAAAGGTATAATAATAATAAGCTTTACTCATATACAAATAGTTCTTTAAACGGATGGACTGATTGCATGCGTATGGGGTCCCTTTTTACGTGCAGGCCAAGAAACCATAGTTGCAGATCATCTAACATGTCACATTCTATAAATTAATTCCTTTTTTAGAATTTTCATAACCTATGTTTTAATTTTGATATAATAATGACTATGTGTAAATAAATAAATTTTTAATTTGAAACTTATTTTGATTCTATAATTTAATTATATTTTTAGAATTTTCGTGTGTGCGCGCGCTTGTGCGTGTGCATGTTAAAACTATATTTTAATTTTGATATAGCAATGATTATTTTACAAATAAATAATTTAATTCCTTTTGGGTATGGTCCTTAGCGTATTGGTACCTCTTATTTCGTACTGATACGTAAACCATCGTACCGATGTGATGTGTCTAATGGCTATTTTCTCTTTAGGCAGGTATCGATACAGGCTCTCGTGTGCCAATATCTACAGTTTCCAGACAACATTTAATGCGGAAAAATTGCAGCTTAACAACTATATTCAATTTTTCAACAACTTAAACGGTTAAAAATCAATAAGGGTTATACAGACAAGCCTCCAAAGCTTCTTCAACAACAAGACAAAAATTCAAAAGCTTTCAATCAATTCAAAGTCTATTTTAGTGCTTAATTGCTTATCTTCTCTTGTGTGTATTTATTGTATTCATTCATTTTAAATTCTTAATGAGTGGTGTAAGGTATCTCATTGTCCTCAAAAGAAAGACAAATTGAGTGAATTTGCGAAATTCTTAGTGTAGTAACTAATGTAGTGAATGTAGACATTATTTAGAATGTTGAACCACCCTAAGATCTCTCTTGCAATTTTTATTTTTATAATTTTTTCCCATCATTTTTTAAATCCTCAATTCACCCTTTTTTACCATTGTTTATCGATTGATGAACTTAATAATATGCCATTTTTAGAGCTCGAAATTCTTTTATGTAAATAGGAATTTTATCTTAACTTTTTGGAATCTAAGATATTTGATAAAAAAAATTTGTATCAAATGGTAATGGGGTGAGCTTGGCCCCGATAACATAACTGGTAAAGAGGTAATAGGGGTTGTCTTTAAATTTTATGGGTTGATTACTTTCTAGACACGGACACCCATAAGTTTTGACCCATAAGTTTTGAACTTAATTGAATTTAGCTGACTCGAGTTTTCTAATTTAATTCTTTTTAGGTCCTATCAGTTGTACAATTAATCAATTTAGGTATAGTCACTTTTTTGTTTAAATAGTCAATGAGTTCTTCTAAATTTTTTAAGTACTTCTTAGATCTACATTAACTTCAAATTTAAATGATTTTGTCCAAATATTTAATTCTAATTCCATCAGCATAATAATAAAATTTTATGAATTGGGACAAATTTATTTATGAAAAAAACCTGAATAATCTGAATTGTCAAATTAAAATAAAACAATTTGTTAAAAACCTACTAAGTTTGAAGACGTGAGTTTAAACCTTAGAGATGACAGCATAGATCATAAGATAAACATGCATATAACCCTAAAATCTTTTAAATTTAATATTGTTTTAATATTCAGTGTACACCCAAATCCCACCCTATCTATAAAGAAATAAAATGATATTGAAAGTTTAAGTATACTCCATCTCAAGAGTCGCAACCTCGTGTCTTATTTTTTTTAAAAAAGAAAATGAAAAGAAACAGCGTTTGTGAAAAACAGTCCAATCAACTCTACTTTTTCTTCTTCTGTCTCCACCTGGTTGAATGAAGAGAACAACTCTTTTTCCTTTGAATTTAGAATTTCTTTGATGTTTGTCATTGAAAACAAAATATAGTTGTTAAAAAACATATGTTGCATGCGATTTCAGCATCATTCCAAGTTTTGTTCTGTTTGAAGGTGAGATGTTTTCATCATTTTCTTTGGCAAAAAAATGTTTCAATTCCAGGAGAAAATCAATGCTTGGATACCAAGAAAATCTGGGTTTTCCCCCTTCTCCTTTCGGAGTTTCAGGTTCAGATTCGAAGCTAATCTAAACCCAAGAGGATGCTTTAGTAATTTATTGTGTTTTAAATAAAAAATGATTATAATAGAACTCAAAATCTCATTGATAATGCACGTATTCTTAATAAGTTTGAGCCAACCTGCTTCTAAATTCTAATAGGTATACATGTTTACAACTTGATTAGTGTATTTTAAATATGTTACACTTCTGATATGAACATGATTGGAATAGGAATAGACATGCCGGACCATCGACTAATGTAAAAGGCAATACCGGGGAGCCCACAAAGGAAAAACGAGATACGCCTAAGCACAAGAATATATTATTAAATTTCGTCCGAATCGTAATGACTTTAAAAGTCGATGTAACACTGCAAACCACATTTAGTATCATAGTTATTTTGGGGGGAAATTTAGTCACAACCACAATTTAATACTATGTGAGAAGCCATCTTCAAAGAACTCCTTCAGAATTCAGATACTACCGGTAACGGACCTCGAGGTGGAACTGGGTGACCCATCCGAGTCTGAGTTGGGCATGAGTCTAAAGCCTGAAAGGAACGAGTTAGTAATGTAGGTCCAACCAAGCTACATGAACCAGTTGGTCAATATTGTTAGCTAACTATCTGTAGGACTGTTAGGCTCGCTTTATGCATTAACGGAAACCAAGAAAACAAAATGCCAGGGCCATCATACTAGTACTGATACACTCGGTTCCATCAAAACTTCAATTTACTTATTAAAAACTAACAAGAAATTACCTGTTTTATTTGTATTCTTTTTTCCCACCTTGGGGAAACCTTTTATGATAAAAATATTCCATTGGAATGATGTTTTGAAACTCGGAAAAACTCAGTTCTTGCGATTCTAAATTCCATGACACTGTTAATGGTAGTGAATCAAGGACTCCAATTTTATTTAGGTTATTATTTTATGTAAAGAAAATAAAAATAATAATAATTTACAAACATGTATAATTTTATTTTAAATTTTAAATTAAATTTCTAATCCGAAATTGTTAAAACTATAAATTTTAAGTCTTAAAACTTAAATTTCTAGATCTGATAGACTAAATTAAATCTCTAAACACTACATAAAATTTGCTCAAACAAAACAAACATTTTAGTTTTTATCATCGGTATAATAATAATAATAATAATAATAATAATAATAATAATAATAATATCTAACTCTCAACTTCAAACATACTGAATAGGGTAGAAAAGAATTGTCAGCAGTTTATGCAAAATTCAATTATTGTTATGAATATTTATTTATGTGAATGTCTATCATGATTAGAATTTTATCTAAGGAGATTGATTTATTTTATCATTAGAAATATTATCTCATTTAATTAGAGTTCAATGTAATATGTACTTCTTATGCCTATAAATAGATGACTTGATGAAGGCATTGTACACAATTCTATATTTGAGAATAATACAAACCTCTCTTTTTCTCTCATCTCTTTGTTCTTCCATTATTGTTCTTTGTTCTTATTATTGTTCTTTGTTATTTTATTC
This sequence comes from Hibiscus tridactylites, assembly GCA_958450335.1. Taxonomy (NCBI): domain Eukaryota; kingdom Viridiplantae; phylum Streptophyta; class Magnoliopsida; order Malvales; family Malvaceae; genus Hibiscus; species Hibiscus tridactylites. The sequence goes on along the minus strand of OY288286.1, from coordinate 52,847,315 downwards.
ACAACACGTTATCAGCACGACTCTAATCAACTGAGTTCTTCATTGTTTGAATCCAAAAGAAGTTATTGGAAAGAATTCGATTCTAGGATAAACCAAATATAAGTTTTTTTTCTCTCTTCATTCTTTTAAATTACCGATTGTCTTTTTCTTTATATTTTAACTTAAATTTTATTTATTTATTTTTTTGAAAAGTTTGGAAGTATGTTTGATTTTATTCGAACATTGAAAAGAGATAAAATTGTGGCTTCTCACAAACCAAAAGACGAATCGACAGAGACGAAGAGGTTGCGTTTGATGTAAATTACCTGTGTTTTCTCTTGTTCCTAAAAGGGTTAATTATCGGTATGTTTATTCATACTTTTACTTATATGATTATATTTGATATTTTTCATATTATTATTTATGTTATTTTATTTGGTAAAAGTTAGTATTTTTAACCGTGTTTTAAGTTTTACATGATATGCTTAAATGGCTTGGAAAGAGATGTGATATAAAGGGACTATGAGAAGCTATCTCGGTCATATGCTATGTCTCCATTGTCCACGAGAGAAAATCAATATTGGTAAATTTTGGTTTTATTTTTATTCTTTACATTATTATTTGAAAGTGCGATAAATCATGATGATTTTGAATTTTCAAGAAGATTATTATAAAGTTTATATTTGCTCGAAAGCAATATTTTTTCTTCGTCGAAAAACTCGACCATAGACTTCTCCCAATTTCAAGTTACGAAAATTCGTCTTGATCCAAAAAGTTTTATGGGAGGCATTCCCTGAAGTGAATGCAAGACATGATGTTTATTCCATGCGATTATCAATGATGGGGCATTCCCTGAAGTGAATGCAAGCATGATGTTTATTCCATGCGATTATTGGAACTGTTTCATTCCCTGAAGTGAATGCAAACATGGTAAATTATTATTCAATTAGAGACATAATTTCGATATAATCCAAGTATATTGGCTGGATATCCCATTCTGCGAGGCTATTGGTCTCAAATGAGGTTTTTAAAGGACCTTGTGGACAAGTTTAACAATCCCGTGATAAGGATATTTGAAAAAATTTCAAAGGCCCACTGGCTCTACTCCATTCTCAAAAGTGGATGTGAGATTATATTATGGAAGGAATAAAAACAACATTAGAAGTTGTGGTCGTGGTCGAGGCTATGAATATAGACATGAAAAATATGGTCATTTTAAGAATACTTCTACCCACTGGTAGTGAGGTTATAAGGATGACAAGAGCGATAAAGATCATTCTAAAAAAGTGGAATCTTTTTTATTACCAATGTGATGTTATAAACCATTGGTCTCGTACTTATCGTACGTTGAAAAAAAATCAACAATGATTGAATGATAAAGGAAAGAAAATAAAAGCAAATTCTGTTTGCGAAAAATGACAAATATGATATTGGTCCAACTTATTCGGACATTGTTAGTCCAACTCATTTGGACGTTGTTGATTTCCTTATAACCCTCAAATGGAATAAATTATCTTCTAATTATTCTCATAACTTTGAAGAGAATTAATTATCTTTTTGTTTATTTTGCTTTATGTTTATTATTTTATACATTAATTATTTACATTTTATATTTATATTCATGTTAATATTTATATTTATATATTATCATATTATTTATTTTGTTTAATATGATTACTTATCAAATATAATTTATGATGACGATTTATGCTTAGTATAAGCATAATATATATTTTTCCATTTAAATGCAAGGGAAAAATGTGAGTACTATTTCTCAAAGTAATAAAAGTATTGATGCCCCCAGAAGAGCAATAAGTTCTTGAGAGAAAACACATTATGAAAAGTGCATAATTGCGAATATTGCAATAATTACCGCTAATGGTAATAATATCGTCACCACTAGAAGTAGAAATTTTAAAAGAGCAATATGAGTTCGCAAAATATCCCTTTGGAAATTATAGATGACATATATTATCAATTGGCATTTGAAATAAGCCAATATGGATATAAGTTCTGGTAGCCAAAAAGTTAGTTGAAAACTCTAGAAGAGCTATATATTGCTACCAAAAGATAATTTCAATTGAAAGCTCCGAAAGAGCTAAATATATTCCTATTTAAAGGAACAATTTTGATGGTCGTACTAGACATGTACGAGTGAGATTGAATTGCATGTTATGGTAAACAAGAAGTTTACAAATTCAAAGATATATACACATATATATAGTTGGCATGATCGGTTAGACCATCCTGATCAATAATGATGCATAAATTATTGAGATTTACATGCACATGTATTAAAAGAACATGTAGTTCTTGTGGTGCTTATTCTCAAATGAATAGATTAAATTCCACTTATTAAAGAACGTGAAGTTCTTGTGTTGCTTAAAGGAAATGATTAAATTCCACTTACTAAAAGAACTTGAAGTTCTTGTGTTGTTTGTTCTCAAAAGATATAGATGATCCTACTTACCAAAAGAATTAGAACTTAAAGTTCTTGTACTGAAGTTGAGACTGTATGTCTTGCATATCTGAACGAAATATGGGCCCATATGTCCACAAATGTGGAAAGTTTTATATGATTTTAGTAGATGCATCTACATTGTTTTATCGACTTACAACCAGAAGTTTGTGAGATTGATTCTTGAATCTGATTATGCAGTTAGACTATTCGTCTTGAAAAGCTAGTGGGTTTATATTTTAGGCTATATCGGTTGTTACAAAGCCTATTGATTATGAAAAATACGGTTTAGCAAATTTTTAATTGGTTGCCTCCTATTTAATAGCTAAACTGTGAGAACAAAACATTTATTATTTATATGGTATTTCTATATTGCAACACTTATATGCATCAAGCCAACGAGTTATATTAAACTCCCTATTATGATTTGACTTTTGGTCAGAAGTCATATTTCCCATTTTTGAATTTTTGAATGTGCGATATATAGTTGAATTGCTCCACCATAACGCACAAAATGGGCAAGTAAAAAGGGTTGAGAATATATATTGAGTATGAGTCTCCTTTTATGTTTTAATTTCTTAAACATTAATTGGAAAATCATTTATGACATGATTTTTCTCAACATCATGAGGAGATAATAATCAGCTGGATAGAGGAAAATGAATTATCATTATCTAGATTCTCATATATGAACTAGAAGTTCATAAAATAATTTATGTTATTACATGTCAACTGCCAGACATATTTACTGACCTAATGAGAGTAATTAAGTCTCATATATCAGCTGAAATGCTCTAAGTTTAAATTACATGTTAGAGCGAGAGAATGTAAATCATGCCTGAAGCATGATAGTTGAAATGGTTCCAATGATCAAAATTCTCGTAAATAGAAAGTAATATGAGATGGTCATATATTGGAGGCGGGTGCTCCTGAAGAGACCCAAGACATAACTAATAATAAAACTCTTGAAGAGTTTCAGGTACCTGAAATAAAGATTGAAATCTTGAAGAGATCTCGATGAGTTATGTCATTAAGAGAATGGAACCAGAAAATTGAAAAGTTGTCGACAACGATTTTACAAATAGTTTTAAATAGAATACTTCCATAGAAGTAAAGAAAGAAAATGAGGATCTTGTATAAAAATCTATCAGGAAGTATAGATATTGAATTGGCTAATATAGAAAGACGCTTTGAACTTCTAAAAGAGAAGTATTTGGACCAACAATCCAAACATCTAAAGGTATAATGCAAGTGAGACACAAATAAGTAGTCGTAAATACGACAAATTATGATTTATGAAGAGTTTTAATTACTTCACGGTGGATGCAATTACTTTGGCAGTATGAAATATATTACATGCGTCTAATTATTTCTGGATCCCTATTTATCCTTAAAGGATTTAAAATGCTAAAAGCATTTGGAATTTTTTTGAGAAAATTTATTTAGACATGTCTCATTGAATATTTTAGCGCATTTGATATAATCGCCTTAGTGAGTACTAATTGAGGAAATACTATAAGAATGATAAGATTTCCTTATGTATTTTATAAAAGAATTTGAATCAAGATTCATTATATTATTAGAACTCCCGAAGAGCTTTCAAAGCATTTGGTTATTTAAGGAAAGGATTTGAGAAAAAGATTCTTGAGATGTGGTTTTGTCTCGACCTAAAGATCGAGCACTTAAATATGCGTTTTTGTCTATGAATGGACATAAGTTGAAAGAATCTTAAAGAAGATTCAATATGGATTGTTGGATGTGAATAAAGATAATTATATCTTTTCTTGGTTTTGAAGCACCATATATTAGTTGGTCAAGCAATATACATGGATATACAAAGATCATTACATTTAGATCTTCAAACATTCGTTGATGCCTCCTCAAATGTCGTAGAAATAATTGTTATGCACAAGGCAAGCCAAAAATGTGTTTGGCTAAGACCATTGACCCAACATATCCAGAAGATATGTGATTTACTTTCATAAGATATGATACAAATGCTATCTTGTGTAGAGATAATGGAAGGTGGATACATCATGGAAAATATTACTCCAAAGTTTCATCCTCGCTATCTTTAGAAAATGATATTCAAGGTTGAATTATGAAGATTCAAAGATCTTTAGTAGCGTTTTCATGAGGGGGAGTAAATACGCATTGCACTTTTTTTCCCTTGACCGAGGTTTTGTCCCAATAGGTTTTCCTGGTAAGGTTTTTAATGAGGCAACATGTTATGCGTATCAAAGATGTGTGTACTCTTTTTCCTTCACTAAAGAATTTTTTTCCCACTGGGTTTTTATCTTAGTAAGGTTTTAACGAGGCACATTATCTACATAGACATCCAAGGGGGAGTGTTATGAATATTTATCTATGTGGATGTCTATCATGATTAGAACTTTATCTAAGGAGATTGATTTACTTTATCATTAGGAATATTATCTCATTTCATTAGAGTTCAATGTAATATGTACTTCTTATGCCTATAAATGGATGACTTGATGAAGGCATTGTACACAATTCTATATTTGAGAATAATACAAATCTCTCTCTTTCTCTCATCTCTTTGTTCTTCCATTCTTGTTCTGTGTTCTTATTATTGTTCTTTGTTATTTTATTCATAACAATCATAATATATTCACATATTTGCAGCTTTTCCATATTATTTTTATAGGAAAATTCTATAGTGCTCGACAAGCTCCGATGAGTACCACTAACGACGAGCACCGATGAGCACTGATAATTTAATTTACAAAGATTTAAAATCTAAATTACTTATCGCATAAATATTTAAAAAAAAATTAAAACCATAATTTAATTAAAATACATTTTGTTATTTTTAATTTTATATTAAAAATTCTTTAATAAAAAATCTATCCCCAAATAAAAAACCCTAAGTACTTTTCTTTGAAATTAATCCTTTTGCCATCGCCGTCGCCGCCGCCGCCGTTATCTGTTGGTTTGAAATACTACAAAATGACCTGGTTAGCATTGACTGGAAAAATAAACAAATACTGGAAATAAACAAGTTGAAATGTGTCGTGGTATGTAGGCCACTGCCTTAGAAACAATTCTGCCCTGATAAGTGTAGTCGCTTCATAGGCAGATTGTCCCCCGAGGTGAACATGGTCGCTCCAGGAGTCGTACACTCGACACCAGAGTGAACAACGGTGGTATTGTTGCTTCTTGCGATGAAGGAATGCAAAGAACTTTAGAATATTTTGTATGTGCTTGTTGCACTCTTAGACTACATGAAATCATCTATTTATAGGATGAAAACCATGGACAGAACCGTTAATTTATGTAACAGCTGCTGTAAACAAACAAACTGTTTAAGTTCGAACAAATCAGCAGAATTTGAACAGTTTTCAGAGCCTATAAATAAGCATAAAAAATTCTTTCAGATTATCTTTTATTCTTAAGAAAATTATTTACAAATTTTCTCCAAAAAGATAATATCCGCGCGCGGACGTGTTGAAGACACGTGTTACCCGAGCCGAGCCGGCCAGACGGTGGCTACGGCGGCGCGCGAGGATGTCCTTTGTTCTTTCCCACTCAACAAGGGAGAGGGAAACTTGAGTATAAATACCCTTCACAAGCCTTTTTCCCAACCCATGTGGGATATAGGCTTTTGCCTTGGTTTTCACCTTAAGCATTACCAACATTCCCCCACTAATGCGAAAAAATTCATCTGAATCTTAAACACAGACCTCCTCAGAAGAGCAATAGCAGAATTAGTTGCTTAAGCACTAGTGAACGTATCTTGAACTAGTACATAATGATGATGAGCGATCCTTCTCTTAGATAAGTGAAACTAGTCTTAAACTTTCTAAGATAGGGGTAAACTCATAACACACAACTAACTCCTTCATCCACCGAAGTTCTCGATTTGTAAGATATATATACACAAGTGTATATTTGGCCATATTACCTAAGAATTTTAGTAAGTGTATTAGAAAAACGGTCGAACGTGTTTCACAGAAGGTGGCTAATCCTTCTCACTTACATAGGTTATTTCATCAAGTTTATCTCGACATAAACCACCCTGAAATCGGGCTATGAAATAATTAAGAACCATTTGTAATGGCTCAACCTCTTAGAGATATGGTGATTTCTTCAAATTCATTTGAAATGAACTACCCAATCTTGGGATAAGAAATCATTAAGAATAAATATTCAACCTCATTATTGGTGAATTCAATATGTCCTTCTCAATAGGACCATTTAAACTTTGAATTCATTAAGAGTTTCTTGAAACTCAACCTTTTCTGGCGATAAGTTCATCTTGTCCTTCTCAATAGGACAACACATTCAGACTAGTGTTATGAACTTATTAAGAATAAGTATTCCACCATGATTCGGTAAATTCATCAAGTCTTTCTCACAAAGACCACCCAAAACCTGGGCTATGAATTTATTAAGAGTAATAGTACTCAACCTGGGCATGCACATTATTCGTCATAGGGATAGGTAGTGAGAAATGTACACTATGAGTCTTTCCATGGTTTCGTTTAACCACATTGAACTTAGATAACTAAGTTGGGTATCCACCATGAATTCCTCAACCAATGGGCTTTAAACCCATCCCCCTCGACAAATCTAGGACCAACTTCCGGCTTAACCTTTTTGTAAGCGGATCTGCTATGTTTCTTTCCGACTTCACATACTCTAAAGAGAGTACTCCATTCCTTATTAAGTGTCTAACAGATTCATGTCTTATGCGAATGTGCCTCTTTTTACCATTGTAAACTTGACTCTTGGCAACACAAATCGCAGCTTGTGAATCACACAACAAGGAAACATGAGGAGTCCGACTTCCCCACAACGGAATATCGGCTAACAAACTCCTTAGCCACTCAGCTTCTTGCCCAGGTAAGTCAAGAGCTATAAACTCTGACTCCATAGTAGAGCGAGCAATACAAGTCTGTTTTGAAGACTTCCAAGAAATTGCTGCTCCTCCCAAAGTAAAAACATACCCACTCGTAGAGCTTACTTCATCACTATCAGAGACCCAATTGGCGTCACAATATCCTTCTAAAGTAGCAGGAAAGCAAACAAACTCAAGTCTCCAGTCCATCGTACCTTTAAGGTACTTAATTAAGCGTCTAAGAGCAACAAATGCTCACCACTAGGGTTGTGAGTATATTTACTAAGTCTGCTTACAGCATAGGCAATATCTGGCTGAGTATAGTTCATTAAGAACATCGGACTTCCAATTATCTTGGCATATTCCGTTTGAGAAATGCTACTTCCTTTATTCTTAAAGAGATGCATGCTAGGGTCATAAGGAGTTCGAACAGGGATGACATCAAAATTGTCAAATTTCTTTAACACTTTCTCGATATAGTGTGTTTGACTTAAAGAAAAATCCCTTTTCAGTTTTGGTTACTTTGACTCCTAAGATTACATCGACTTCTCCCAAGTCAGTCATCTCAAACTTAATGGACAAGAAACTCTTTGTTTAGTTAATGGACTCAATGTTAGTACTGAAAATCAACATGTCATCAACATACAAGCTTATGATGACACAATCAGTACCAAACATCCTCGAATACACGCATGCATCAGAACCATTCACAACAAAACCAAAACTATGGATAGTTTTATAAAATTTCTAATACCACTGTTTAGGAGCTTGCTTCAGACCATAAAGCAACTTTTTAAGTCTACAGACTTTGCCTTCCATACCAGGCGCCTCGAAGCCAAGAGTTTGCTTCATATAGATCTCCTCATCTAGACCCCCATTCAAAAATGCAATCTTTACATCCATTTGATGTACTTGCAACTTGTGAATGGAGGCTAGTGCAAACAATGCACGGATCGTTGAGATTTTAGTGACGGGAGAATAGGTATCAAAGAAGTCTTGACCAAATCTTTGAGTGAACCCTTTGACTACTAGCCTTGACTTATACCTCTGGATAGAACCATCTGGTCTAAGTTTCTTTCGAAAGACCCATCTACTGCTGATGGTTTTAAATCCTCTATGCAAGTCAAGTAATTCCCAAGTATGATTAGACATTATTTATTCTAGTTCATCTTTTATAGCGCCTTTCCAAAAACTAGCATCAATAGATCGTATAGCTTCTTCGTAAGTTTTAGGATCCTCATCTAACAAGTAGGCTTGAGCTATAGGATCAAATAGGGTGTCTAAATCATTTATCTCAGAAATAAAGGAAGTTATGAAGTCTGGTCCAAAAGAGGTTTCAACTTTTTATCTCTTACTTCTTCTAGGCTCAAATTCTATCTCTTGAGAAGACCTAGCAGGCACACTAGAAGAAGTGGATGACAAGTTTTCTATTTTTGTTTCATCACTTAATCTAGGTTTCTTGAGTGGAAAGATATCCTTAAAGAAAACATTATCCCTAGATTCACAAATAGAAGAGTCTTGTAAAGTCATGAATCTATATGCGGCACTGTTAGAAGCATAGCCTATAAACACTGCATCAGCAGTCTTAAGTCCAATGGTGGACTTCTTAAAGTTTGGCAACCCCACTTTGGCCAGACACCCCTAGACTTTCTGGTATTGTAAATTTGGGGCATACTCTTTCCATAATTCGTATGGGGTAGAATCAATTTTCTTATGAGGTACTCGACTTAATATGTGATTAGCCGATATAATGACTCCCCCCACATGTTGTCGGGCAACCCAGAACTTATCAACAATGAGTTCATCATCTCTTTTAAAGTTCTATTTTTCCTCTTGGCTATATCGTTTTGTTGAGGAAAATAGGGGGCTGAAGTTTCATGTATTATACCATTCGTCTCACAAACCTCTTTTAGAAAATTAGATCCATATTCACCACTTCTATCAGACCTAACACGTTTTATTCTCATGTCTAACTGATTTTCAATTTCTGCCTTATAAATAAGGAAAAAGTTTTCAGCTTCATCTTTAGTTCTTAGGAGATAAACTTTTGTATATCTAGAGTAATCATCTACAAAAGTTATGTAGTGGTGTTTTCCTCCTTTACTTTCAGAGTTTCTAAAGTCTGCTAGATCAGTATGTATAAGTTCTAACAGTTCAATATTTCTCTTAGAAACAATTTTAAAGGTAGGTTTAGCACGCTTAGCTTCTACACAAACTTCGCATTTATTAAAGTTTGTTATGTCTAGTTTAGGCAGAATAATCATACTCATCATTTTCTTTAAAGATTGAATATTTACGTGTCCTAATCTAGCATGCCGCATATCAACGGATTCAATAATATAAGCAGAAATGGTAGCTTTATTTTCATTAAGTTGAGTTTCTATGACAAATAAACCTTCACTTAAAAACCCTTTCCCGACATAATTACCATTACGGGAAAGTACAAGTTTATCTGCCTCAAAAACTAACTTAATGCCTGCCTTATTTAAGAGGACACAATTGATCAAATTTCTACGCAGGGCAGGTACATATAGGGCATTGTTAAGGGCCAAAGTTTTACCAAAAGTCAGCTTGAGTAAAACCCTGCCTTTGCTCATCACCCGAGAGCTGGTGGAGTTTCCCATGTACACATGTTCACCATTGTTCACGTCCTCGAACTCGGTGAAGAACTTCTTCCTTGCGCAGAAATGTCGAGAAGCTCCGGTGTCCACGACCCACTCGGTGTTCTTCTCTACAAGGTTGACCTCCGAAACCACCGCGACAATAAGATCATCATCCATGTCCTCCGCCATATGAATGCATGGTCTAGTCTCGTTCTGGCGGTCCACACGGTGCTGACATTGGTACGCCTTGTGACCAGCTTGCTCGCACACGTAACACTTCATGGCTTTCACGTCTGGCTTGGCCTTGATCGGTTTCTTGAATTTGATGGTCTTCTGTGGTTTGAGCTTTTTGTTCTAGGGGCCTTTCTTAAAGGTCTTTTTAGACCCTGATGCACCACTAGACTCAACTAAATTAGATTTAAAAGATAAGTGACAAAAGTTATTAGTAACCTTATCTTTCAATCGGTTGGCCTCTTCAACTTTCATGTGCCCGATCAGCTCCTAAAGTGGTATGCCCCTTTTCTTGTGCTTAAAAGAGTTGCGATAATCGGACCAGGACTTGGGCAACTTCTCGATAAGGACATTTGCTTGCAGAACCTCACACATTTTTATGCATTCCGCGATGATATCCGAGACAAGATTCTTGTAATCATGGACTTGGTCCAAGATTGGCTTGTTGTCGGTCATCTGGAATTTCAACCACTCACCGACAATGTATTTTTTAATCCTCGCGTCATTGGTATCGTACTTCATATCCAACGAATCCCAAATCACCTTTGCACTCCTCTCATTAAGGTACATGTCGAAAAGTTTGTTGGGCATGTGACTTAAGAGATGACCACGAACTGTCTTATTGTCCTTCTCATAATTGGCAAGTGTGGCGGCAGCAATAGCTTCGGTGGCATCATCATTCTGCCCTTGGTTGTCGACAGGGACAACAATAGTAGTGGCAGGTACGAATGGTGGTTCAGTGAGCAGCAAGTAGTCAAGGTCCAACTGCTCGAAGAAGATTAGGATGCGTTGGGACCGCCTTCGATAGTTACTACCATCCAACGCATCAAGCTTTGACAGGTTCGGGATGAGCTTGCTAAGCAGTGCAGAAGAAGATGTCATTTTGGAAAAGCGGAGTACTAGAATTGTTTCTAAATTGTTGGTTTGAAATACTGCAAAATGACCTGGTTAGCACTGACTAGAAAAATAAACAAATACTGGAAATAAACAAGTTGAACTGTGTCGTGGCATGTAGGCCACCGCCTTAGAAACAATTCTGCCCCGATAAGTGTAGTCGCTTCACAGGTAGATTGTCCCTCGAGGTGAACATGGTCGCTCCGGGAGTCGTACACTCGACACCGGAGTGAACAACGATTGTATTGTTGCTTCTTGCGATAAAGGAATGCAGAGAACTTTAGAATAGTTTGTATGTGTTTATTGCACTCTTAGAATGTATGAAATCATCTATTTATAGGCTGAAAATCATGGACATGACTGTCAATTTACTGTCCAAATTAATTAGGATATTAATCTGCATAACATCAGAATTAATCTGCAGTAACATCTAGTAATAGTTGTTGTAAAAAAATGAATTGGATTGTTTTGAGCAAAAAAAAATTCTTTCAGATTATCTTTTATTCTTAAGAAAATTCCTTACAAATTTTCTCCAAAAAGATAATATTCGTGCGCGGACGTGTCGAAGACACGTGTTGCCCGAGCCTGAGCCGGCCGGACGGCGATAGCGGCGGCGCGCGAGGATGTCCCTTGTTCTTTCCCACTCAACAAAGGAAGGGGAAACTTGAGTATAAATACCCTTCACAATCCTTTTCCCAACCCATGTGGGATATAGGCTTTTGCCTTGGTTTTCACCTTAAGCATTACCAACATTAGCCACCGCCGCCGCCGTTGTCGTCACCGTCATCGGCCATATTTGTCATGCCCCATCACCGACCTTCCACCGCTGTCGTTGATATCTCCCCTTTTGAAAGTAGGTAATTTATCCTTAATTCCACATTTGAAATTTAATTTAAATTTAATTCAATTTTGATGTTTTTCCTTCAATTATCGTCGTCACTGACCACTCCCCCACACCCCCTTTCTATTTGGTCACCCAATTCTAGGATCCCCTAAACATATATCCCCAAAATTGCATCCCATAATCCTCTAATTTTCAAACTCTAACCATAATCCAAACCCTAATTTTGAAAAATTAAGTACCAAATTCCAAAATTAAGTATCCTAACACCCATATTATAACCTCAATTACATTTTCAAAACCCCAATTTGTCTGTTAGAACCCTAAATCCCATTGCCGTTTTGAAATCCCCCAATCGCCTCATCGTGCGTACCAGTGCGGTGATTGTCAATACGCAGGTTTAATTGTACCGATACCGTATGCGTACCAGTACATATTTAACTCACTAGATTTTTTTAGAAGCACCTGTACCGATATGGAAGTGCAAGCGTACCAGTACGGTTGCTCTTTTTCTACACTTTGCTGCTTTAAGTGCGACCTGCTTAAAATTTAACTCTTTAATATAGACATGGATTTAAATTTAATGCCTTCAAAACAAGATACAACGATGAAGAGCAAGTTTCATATCGACATGTGCTCGAGGAAGACAAACAACGATGTACATTCATTATAATTACCTGAACTTTCAATAATAGTGTTAAATTTTTGTGTTAAGATTATTATTTTATGTACATATAGGAAAAAGATGAAGTTGTACATGAGGAAAACATAAGAACTCCTTATCAGATTGTTCAGAAGTTCGAGACACTCATTCATTCGGTGCAAAATATTGAAAAGGAATTTGTTAAAAATGAATGGCCAATTTAAAATTTTTAATGGTCAATTTGAGAAATTAAATGGCCAATTTAAAAAATTAGTGGCCATATTAGCGTCGAGTAATGTTAAAAGTTCAATACAAGATGGTGATTCAGTGAAAGGAGAAGGTATACATAATACATCATTAAAGGGGGGTGATTTAAGGAATAGACCGGAAGAGATTAATTTATATAGCGGTTTATTGAATGATGAAGGTTTAGAAAATAAATCTCATAAGGAAGAAGAATTAACTGTCGCAGCATTGAAGGAAGAAACCGAGAGTGGTATTAAAATACCGATTATGTCTCCATTTATTAATTGTGATACAAATTATTATTCTCCCTCATTAGAACCTATTGGTAAAAGGAAACTTGAAGTTATTTCAGAAGAAAAAATCAAGATTGATAAAGATGGTTTCCCAAAAATTCCTAGCGAGTTTTTAACTTTGAATTTACTCCCCATTGATTTCCTAGTCAACTAGTCACGTTGAAAGAAACTCCAATAAGTAAAAAATGTGGCCTAAAATGTCAAACGGTCAGAAGGCATTATCAAAGAGTACAGACTCTCAACAGAAAAAGAGTGTGAGATGTTCGACTGCACGTTCTGATTTGACTGATGATATGAAGTTGAAAGATATGACATCAAAAAAAGAGCTTGAACTTCTGAAGTGAATACAAAGGTATCATAAATCATTCTTTATTGGCTATCTTTCGTACTTTGCTTAAAAATAATATTTTTCGTATGATATGTAGATACATGAAAACAACACTACTTGCAATGATATTGGAAAAACATCCAAGGTTGATAGTTCTGGAAAAATGAGATAATAACGTGATCAAAAATATAATTTCCTTTGTGCGGTAAAAATTTGAAAGAAATTATGTACAACTATTTCACTTGAATTAAATATATGATCAATTACTATTTGATTGTGCAGGTTGGGAACATGAACAATGTTTGTAATCTTGAGATTGAACAAGGATCGAAATATTTGTTCGTAGAAGCTCAAATCAAATTTAAAACAAGAAAGGTGTAAATTATACACACATTTTTTAAATATTGACATTTAGTTTTCAAGTTATTATCATTTGTAAGAGTTAAATGTATTTCATGCAGTATAAATATGAGCCAGGTGATCTCTTATCAGAAGAATACAAGGAAACTGGTAGGATAAGTGATGTGTACAAGCAATATTTCAAGTTCTTAACGCCTGAAGAAAGCAGAGTTTGCACGAATGTTGCTACTTGGAATGATAGATACAACACTTTTTACATGGCAAATAATAATCATATGGACATTGGCAATGCTTGCACTGTTTTTCCAGAAAAGTGGTTATCTGATTGGGTATTATAGATATCTAACATGTTATAATAAATATTTATTTTGTTTGTTATTAATATAAGTGTTTTTTAATATTTAGTTTATTGATATCTATGTGTACGATTTGCATTTGAGACAAGAGCCTATGCCAAAGAATTTATATCTGCCTCTATCCTTTCAAGTAAGAAATAATTTATGGGGTAGAGATCACATTATTTTCAGTTGATAATTTCATGACATTTTCAAATTTAATGTTTGTCACAGAGTTTGCTAGAAGATTTTACACATGATAAGAAGTCGAGAATGCAGCTAAGCCTTTTCAACTTTCATAACCGATGGATAGAGAACTTTATGCCTATTGACAGTAGTAATGTTGAACTAATATATTTATACTTTGTTGTTTGCTTGTATGTAGTTACCAGTGATTTTGAACTCACATGATTTACTAGGTATATGTGCCTTTACATGATGCAAGAGGCAAACATTGGTTTGTATTAGTTGTTGATGTTGCTGAGAGATATAATTACATTTTGGACTCTCTTGGCGCTAATAGAGTGCGTAAAAAATTGCACAAAATATAGCAAGTTCTTTACTCATTTATGAGAACTAATAGAATTCATACAATTTTTAACTATTAATTTCTTAATTTTGTTTTGACTTATTATAACAGTTGAATAAAGCTCTACTTTGGTTTGAGGGTCATGCTTATTTGGGTAGATTATTTGAAGATGTTGTAAAATTTTCACTCTATTGTCTAGAATTACTGAAGCAGCCAAATTTGTATGTTTGAAATTTAAAATAAAAGTTATTTTGAAAATATCTCTATGAATTTCTTTTTAATAGATTAATCCATTTTATATTTGATTTAGAGATGATTGCGTCATGTACACATTGAAGTATATTGAAGCCGATAAAAAAATGATTGGTCGGAGATTTCTTTCACGGTAAAGTATACCATGTATTTTCGTTTAGCCACCGTGTGATATTGAATAACATGATATATCTATTGTGCATACGCAAGAAACGAGAGTTGAATGATTAAGAACTTTGGCAAAACTTGTTTCCAGCAACCACAATGAAGTTGATCTTTTCAATTGTCGTAAATTGCCCACAGAAGACCAAGTAGTTGAGGATTAAGAAATTTGGAATGCTATTATTTAAACATTTTTTTGGATTGTTCTCAACATTCTATTTATTTTTACTTTTCATTTATTTTTTTCATTTGTTTGTGATGACTTGACATTTTCAGAGCTTGGCATATATGTGAGTAGTTATTATATATATTTTTTATTTAACAAGGTAAATACTAGTTGATTCCAAGGATTAACTACAAAAAATACAATAAAAACCAATAAAACTAGAAAAATTGAAACTTTAATTATCTTTTTTTACAAAGAGAATTAAACTTTACCCATGAAAAAACTAAGCTTCACTAACTAAACTTGTTCACGTTGAATTGAAGCAAATAATACGACTAAAAAGAATTTTTTTAGCTAAACAAAAAAATTTGTTCTCTTTCCTCACACACTAATCATCTTTGAGTAGTTTGATTTTGTTTTTTGTTACATGTTAATACTTTAATAATTAAAATTTTATTTTAACACTTAGCACTTTGTCAAACTTTGTGTTTCTGAATCATGTCAGTACTTTAAAATTCTCACTTAAACACTTACCACTTTTTACTGTTACGCATAATAAGATATAGACAATGAGAAACAATCCATAATAATAGAATAGCCAAGATAATATAGAAGCAGGAGCAATACATAATTCACATAATCCAAAATCTATAATAATCAACATAATACATAATCCATAATTATCCATAACAAAATAAGCGTAAATCCCACTAATCCAAAAGCATCAAGCCAAGCCTCTGGTGCATCGTCGCTGCCATCAACATCATCCTGAAGAAGCTGAACCGAATACTCCAATATCTCAAGACACTAATCAACTGCATCAAAATGACTCATAATGCGACCCTCCATTTGAGTGGTCAACTCCGAAAGTGATGCCAAAGAAACTTCTCCTTCGAGTGCTGGAGAAACTGCTTGACGAGCCGGTCGAGGTGCTGGAACAGGTCATGGACCGCGAGGAATCCACTCGCCGTTAACGAGTTCAAAATTAGCCCTTCGAAAAGATGAAGCATCAATCTTATATCCTAGAGGGAAGGGAATATCTATGGAACAATCTATTCTCTCCTTCTGAAACATATGGCTGAGGACACAATTGTAATAAAAAGAGTTCACACGATTGGTGTGACAGTTGTTGTTGATGTAAACTAGGTCGGCAAAAATTATCTGAGCAAGATTGATGCACCAGCTAGTGCAGAAACACTGAATCCACCAAGCATCGACACTGAATCCACTTCTCCTTTTCAACATACTCTAGCCAATAACACATGCACCCATTTTGCACTTCACTTGTTTTGACCAAATAATAACTCTCATACGACATTTCTTTGCACGATGTAGCAAAAGAATTTCGCGTATATACTTTGGCTGCATTACGCTTGAGAGTTCTCAACACACCGTCACAACACGGTTCTTCATCAAATGTTTTGTAATCTTGATGAGATTTCTCCCATCTTAGAGGTTGTAGTTGTCTATGATAGTTCTCAACAAATCTGTACAACATCACTTTTTTGTCCAACCAAGTTTTCAACGTTCTATTCATTGATTCACACCGTTGAGTAGTCCTCATTGTTGCACACCAAAAATATTTATTAATTAGGTTATATACAATAAATAATATATTATATACAATTTAAATGTACATAATGTTATCTGCATAAAAATATCCTTTCAAATATGCTTTTGCCCATTTTTCTTTATCTTCGTACAATTCTTCTACCCATTTTCTTTCTTGAACTTTGTGCTTGTCCACTAATTCTTTCCAAGTCCCTTCAAAATCAGATGGCGTTCTACACTTTTCAGTGCATCTCAAAAACCCATAAATTTTTTTTGTTATGTATGGGAATTCATATTCCTCATGATATGCCACAAACACAATCTATGTTTTGCCCCGGGTAGAACTTGAGAAGTGAAATTTGCCATTGCCTTATCTCTATCAGTAATAACAGTAAGTGGTTTGCACCCATCCCCCACTTCAATCAATTGTTGTAATACCCACACATAAGTATCCTTTTTCTCGTTCACAACCAATGCACATCCAAATGGCACTGTGCTTCGATGATGATTTACACCAACCAAAATAACGAACCTCTTGTTGTATGTGTTGCACTTGTAAGTTGTATCAAATGCGAGTACATGACTGAATTCTTTATAGTCGGCGCACGATACACCATCGCACTAGAACAACTTCTCTAAGTGTCTGAATTCATCCCTCGTGTGCCTAACAAAGAAGAAAGGATCGGATTCTTGCTTTCCATATAAATACGTCATCACCGTTTCAGCATCACCATCTTGTACTTCTTCTCGTTTAATTCTATATAGATAGTTGTACAAATCCTTCGGTAGAAACCAACATTTTGAATTGAACTAGTTTCGTTCACGAGATTTCTCATTATCTTACTTAGAGTAATTTCAGAGTGGTGCACGCTCTTAATCTTAAGTTCGTCTAACTCACTAATTTTCGAAATGACCTACAAAATAAAAGATTAACAGAACATTATATATATATAAGCTAGAGGTTAGCATATAACAATTTACTTATTTATAAATTATATACCTGATATAAGCAACTTGTGTTGCATGAACCATACCATGGTTATGTTTTGTGTGAAATTTAACAACTTTCTAATATTGATACCGTTCGTCCAATTTGAATCTAATAAATGCTCCACATCCAACTCTGATGTCCGGTCTTTGTTCACATTTTCTGTTTGGAAAGTTAATCTACCTTTTCTCTCTATATCCCTCCTTACGACACATCATTCTCTTTGCAATCATATGACCACCAACTCGACTTTTCAATGTTTGGTCGACTCGAACTCCAAAACCTTTCACTTTGACATAGGTATGGTAAAATTCAATACAATCATCCAAAGTCTTCCACTTTAGCATACTCGTATCATTCTCATCGTAATCTTTTAATTCTTTCCCAATCTTGTCCCATATGCTTTCATCAATGAAGTAGTCAAAGGTCTTCTCATCATATATTTGTTTGTCATCGTCAACATGATGATCAGTTTGTTCTTCTTCAGAATTAGTTTTATAATCTCCATCCTCGTTACAATGCTCCAACTCTATAGCTTGAATTTTGGTATCTTCGTTATCAATCATCTCGAAAAAATATGTAATTTAATGAAATAACGAAAATTATAAAAAAACTAAACACAAAATTTCTAAATAATAACTTAAGCAATCAGATCGCACTTAAAGCAACAAAGTGCAAAAAAGAGCAACCATACTGGTACGCTTGCACTACCCTACCGGTACAGGTGCTTCTAAAAAAATCTAGTGAGTTAAATATGTACCGGTACGCATACGATATCAGTACAGTTAAACCCGCGTACATGTACGCTAAAACCATCGTACCGATATGCGCGATGGGCTGTGATTGGGGGATTTCAAAATGACAATGGGATTTAGGGTTCTAACAGACAAATTGGGGTTTTGAAAATGTAATTAGGGTCATAAGATGGGTGTTAGGATACTCAATTTTGAAACTAGGTACTTAGTTTTTCAAAATTAGGGTTTGAATTATGGTTAATGTTTGAAAATTAAGGGATTATGGGATGCAAGTTTTGGGGATATAGGTTTAGGGGATCCCAAAATTGGGTGGCCAAATAGAAAGGGGATGCGGGGAAGTGGATGGTGACGGTGACAATTGAAGGGAAAACACCAAAATTGAATCAAGTTTAGATTAAATTTCAAATGGAGAATTGGGGATAAATTACCTACTTGCAAAAGGGGAGATATCGACAACGGCGAAGGAAGACCGACGATGGGGCAAGACGAATATGGCCGTCGATGGCGGCTAACGGTGACGGCGACGACGACAAAGGGGTTAATTTCAAAGAAAAGTACTTAAGGTTCTTTGATTTGGGGATAGATGTTTTGATTAAAGAATGTTTAATATAAAATTAAAAATAATAAAATGTATTTTATTTAAATTACGGTTTTAATTTTTTTAAATATAATTATGCGACGAATACTTTAAATTTTAAATTTTTATAAATTAAATTATCGGTGTTCATCGATATTCGTCATTAGTGGTGCAAATTAGTGCTCAACGAGCGAGCCAGACTCATCTTATTTTTATATCACCTTTTTATGTGGACGACGTTGGTAGGGCCACTGTTGAAACGGCTGGAGGATGAATTAAATGGTCTTTTCTATTCACTACTTTAATCATGATTATCTAATCAAATAAGAGAATGATTTAGTTTTACTTTAACCAATCTACTCCAACTAATAAAACAATTAATAAAATATATATTTTATTATTTAAAAATATTTCAATAATCATAATGTCAAGTGTTTCTTTTAAGTATATATCTAAAATATATAAAAGAAATTCTATCATAACACCGACTATGAAATAAATTTTTTTCATAACTTAATATAAGATTTTTTATTCGCGCCAGAGCTGTACTAATACCCAAAACGTTTTTCTTATTTATGCGAATATACAAACACATTAAAATTTATTTAAATAAAAAATTCAAACTTATTTAATGGGCTATACCTTACCTACTATATAATCTTACAAAGTCAATTCCAATATCAACAGCTTTAAAGGAGAGAAAAAAAAAAACTGTTAGGCGTTAGCCTTCTTCAGTCGTTTCCATTAAAAAAATCCAGAACCGGATTTACCTACCCAAAAAACCCGACCTGAAATCATTGTTGACTCGGATGTCATAATTCACTTGTGCTATACATGAGAGACCTAACTCGTAATTAAGCCGGCCGGTTCACTGGTTATTCTGAAGCCAAGCTATCTCTATCTTACCCCCTGGGGTTTTTTCTTTTCTTTTTGTCGATATCAACGTGCTTCCATTTTGATTCAAACTTTTATGCATGGTGGAATTGATTTTGTGTATGCCAGAACTGCATTTTGGGGAATTCAAATTTAAGCAAAATAATGATCGGAAATCATTTTCAGGCATTTATTGCATTATTCAATCGGATTTTACACTGAGAAATCAGATTTACATGCATGTATGCATGATTATGAACCTCTCATGCATACATTCGGATTTAGAAAAAAACTAAACTGTTGAGCTGAGGCTACGTACTCCACGATGAAATACTTGTTTAAAAAGAAGCCCAATGAGGTGTCTCCACGTGTGAGAAAACAACCTCACATCTGTAAGAAACGAGCGAGCTGGCTCGGGTTCACGATGCCCGGTATGTGGGCCCCATCTGTCTTCAGCAAGCTCGCCACTTCGACGTACCTCTGGCGCTCCGGCTTCGCCTTCGGTTCGGCCTCTTCGTCTCTGGATCTCTCGTTTAGATCTATGCCTTCTCCGATTCCCCTCCTGGATACGGCGGCCGTTTGTCGCGGTCGAGCCGGGTCCCAGGTTTCGCCGAACAGCGTTCCGCGAGTGAGGAACTCGTGGGCTAGGTATCCGGCCAGTAGCTGGTTGGAGTGAACCGGCTGGGCGGCTTTATCGGAGCCGGCTAACGGGACAGTCGGCTTGGGTAACTTTGAGAGTGGGGGGTCTAACCGTTTGAGGTCAAAACCGTCTCTTTCTTTGCGCTTGTTGGTGGGCATGGAAACCCGACGGGGTGGTAACCGCATCGTTTTGGTGTTCATTATTCCTCCCTTTATGGTACATGCCACGTCAGAAAAAAATCTCACTATAAACAAAGGACGGAATATTTTTTTTAAATAAACAACCCTTATTTAAAATATTTTTTATTTAAGAAAAAAGAGGAGTTATTTGGGGTAAATAATGAGCGGAAAATAGTAAAAAAGGAAAAACAGCAGCGATGGATAAAAACTTCAAAAGTAAATAGTTCAGAAATAAAGATTTTTTAAAAAGATTAAAAAAAAAACTGAGAAAAAAAGTTAAGAAAAAAATTGACAAGTAGCCGGAATCTGGCTTTTTAGAATAAAAGGCGAAGAAGAAAAAGAAGACGGGAGAGTGAATGAGAGAAATTTAAATGGTTGATAGGAAGGGGAGGAATGCATCAATGTATGTATTTATAGGGAAGGGGTTGAGAATTGGGCCTTATGATTAACCAAACTACAATATTGCCATCGAAATAAAATTACGAGATTATCCTCCAAATGCATCTCACGAGTTTTTTTGTTGGGGTAAAATACAAAATTCATCACTCCACTATCTTCTTGCTCCTAATTTGGTCACTCAACTTTTAAACTTTTCAATTTACTAACTTAACTTTTAGATTTCTTCTCTTTTGGTCACTCTAGATTATTTTATTATTATTTTTGATTTTGTTAATATTATTAAATATAAAATAATTTAAAATAAATAATAAAATCATATTTTATTATTACTAAATTTAAAAATATGAAGAAAGAAATTTACCATTGTAGACCATCGTTAGGTCTCATAATTGACGACCGTTTGATCCCAAATTGCACCGTTGAACTCTTTTTGACACGTTGAGTCTGAATCTAGTGTTTTTTTCACCGAAAATATCTCAAAACCCACAAATCTCGTTTGAAACTTTTCGGTTTCTTAACTTTCAATCTTTTTTTTCGTAGACTTCGGAGCACTTTTGGGCAAAATAGAGGTCACAGACTCATGGGGCTGAGACGAAGCAGCTGGTTAAGTCTAGAACTGAATGACCACCATCTACGACTGTCGACAGTGGCATCCGACGACAATGAATGATGCCAATGAACAGTTGGATTTAATTTTACATTTTAAATTATTTTTATATTAAATAATAATAATAATAATAATAATAAATGCTAAAAAATAAAAATAATAATAAAATAATCAAAAGTGACAAAATAGAAGCAATTCGAAAGTTCAATTAGTAAATTGAAAAGTTTGTATGTTGAGTGACCAAAATAAGAGTGAGAAGATAGTTGGGTGATGATATGTGTATTACCCTTTTTGTTGTTATCCTTGCATTTATCATTTATATCTTTATATTATAAATTACTCCCGTTTTACAAATTTAGTACAACAAATTAATTTTATAAAAACAACTTTATATTTGTTTGTTTGAATAAAAATATATAAAAGAACTTAAATAAGGTAATCACTTTAGCTTTCATAAAAAAAACTTAAATAAGAAGAAAAAAATTAGGAGAATAGAATGGGGAAGATGGATGGAAATTTACTTATATAGACATATATATATATATATATATATATATATATATAACATTGTTATTATCTTAATTTTTCATAACGCATTTTTTTTATTTCGTGCAACAATATTTTTTTGGAAAAATTATTTAAATAGTATCCAAACTATTTTTTTTGGTAAAATAGTACTCAACGTTATGTTTTGTTTTTAAAATGATACCTTGTCGTTAAAAATTAACAGTGCGCTGACTAGGATAGAGAAAATCGCATGTGGTAGACTGCCACGTTATTTTCTCTCTCATAGTCATCATGTTATGTGTGCTTTTTTATGATTTTAGTCAACATAGAATGCTGACTATGAGAGAGAAAATGACGAGACAGTCTACCACATGTGTTTCTCTCTCCTAATGAGCATACAGTTAGTTTTTTAATGGTGGGGTACTAAAATGAAAACAAAATGTAACGTTAGGTACCATTTTACCAAAAAAATAGCTGGGGTACTAAAACAATATTTCGACAATAGTTGGGGTACTATTTGGGTAGTTTTCCCTATTTTTTATCATCGGTCCAACTCATTGGTTGACTAATCTGGACCATGTGTTGCAGAGGCTCATTATGGGACAACCCTCCCAACTTAATTTGCTCCGTTCACAACGTCATAATTCGAACTCATGACTTGCTCATGAGATCTATTGTCGCATCCACTAAATCAGCTGGTTGTTGGTTATAGTATTTTTTTATTAAACAATAATAAAATTCAAATGTGAAGTTAAAATGGATTTTTCCTTTTTATGTTCGATTACAACTAAAATACTCGAATCATAATTTGAACTCGACTAAAATATTTTATTTTTATACTATTTTAAACAGTGAAACAGGTTTTCTACTAATGTTATAATATTTCAAAAATAATTAGTAAGATAAATTGCAACTTTGTCTAAATAATTGTTTGTTGTATGTCTTTCTGTATAAAATCTAAACTATTCATGTTCTGTTTAAACTCTTAAAATAAATAAAATTATTTTAAAACATTCGTAACATTCAAAGAATATCAATTGAATTAAAATTCAGTTAAACTCATATGCTAAAAAACTTCAAATGAATGAAGTATTTACTTATTCAAATTCCAAATATAATATCAATAGATTTTAAATTCACAAAAAATAATTTTTTTCCTTTTCAGTTTCCTAAAGCTTTGCCCTGACTAATCCGGACCGACCGACGTTGCACACCTAATTTTGGTGGATAAATCTCTCAACAAAATATTTTTACATATACAAGACCACAAACTCGAAACCTACTTAAACAATGTCAAACTACTTATAATTTAGACCAATTCCGTTGATTAAAAAAAATCCAAATACAACTCATTCCTTTCCGCATATAAAACCCCTCACAATGAAGATTGAGTAAATTTATACCTTACATTTAAAAAAAATCCTTTAATGATTTAATGCCAACGGGAAGCTAAAGAGCTTTGGCTCCTTTTAAAATGGTAAAATTGCTTATAAATTATTATAAAATAATAATTAATACATCGTAAAATTATATTCTGATTCTTTAAAAATAATAAAATTATGATTTTAATCTTTTAAAAAATAAAAATTTATAAAATAATGTAATGGCAAATTACATTTTAGCTGCTATAAAGTTTTAAATTTTAATTATGACCCCTTAAAAATTATAGCCTCACCCCTAAAAAATAATGACTTGGTCTATTTCTAAGATTTGTAGTTTGAATTTTTATTTTCAAATAATCTATTTAAAATCATTAGTTCACATGTTTACTCTCGAATTGATTTTTAGAATATGTACAAAAGTTGTTCAAAAAATTAAACTGTCATTTTTTTATTTTATAGAATATTATATTTTAAATTATGTATTTAAAAGGAGGGTTCACATGGTAACTTATATATCGGTTTAGAATTTGTCTCATTGTCCGTTTAAAAAAACTATGACTATTTTTTTAAAAATATTTTATAATTAAAAAACAAAAATTTTATGGCCATAATAATAATAATAATAATAATAATAATAATAATAATAATAATAATAATAATAATAATAATAATAATATAAAACACGTATAAATAGTTATATATATGTAAATGAATCCTAGCCAATGTTATTTAAGAAAATGACCCCAATCGTTCAAGTAAGGCGAACTCGCGTTCTACAAAAAGCGAGTTCAAAACTCGTTTTCTACAGAGAGTGAGTTCCATGTTAAAAACGCAGGAAATTAATTTCCCCTCTTTTTTTACCAACTTACTCAACACGGAACTCACATTTTGTAGAAAGCGAGATTCGAACTCGCTTTCTGCCATACGTGGACGATTTTGGATCATTTTTTTAAATAACATTGGCTCAGGGTCATTTACGTAAATAACTATTTAAAAGGGATTTTGTATATAATAATGTCATAATAATAATAATTATTAATAGGTAGAGTAGTAAAAGGTTTCATGCATAACTTTTTTATTTATTTGTTTGGAAACTTTTTTTTAAATATACTGGATTATATTCAAAGTGATGGGATTACAAAAGTATCACACCGCAAATATTGAAAGTTAAAAGTGTAAAAATAAATACAATAGAATTCTAAGGGCGTGAAAGACATTAAAATACAAAACTATCACTTTTAGAAGGACTTGAATAAACTTTTAAATGAAATCTAGCAAACAACTACTTTGACCAGAGTGCTTTATGAAGAGAGCAAATTATCCCTCTACTTATTCTTGGCATATCAGCACAACCACAAAAGGGAATCATAAGCATCTACAGATCAGACTCCTTTGCTGACAAAAACGTTCATTGATACTCCTCACTCATCCACAATGTTCTGCCTTAACACGTTGGCACATGAGACGTTTATAAATGAAATCAACTATGACATGCTTCATGCATGGCCACCAATAGAGTTCCCGCAGGTCATTGTACATCTTTACAGACCCGGGGTGAACAGAAAAAGAACTCGAATGAGCTTCAGAAAGAATATCAGTGCGAAGAGATTCATTATTAGGCACACAGACTCGGTCATGAAAACACAAGAGTCCTTCAAAATTAATTCTGAATTCGGGGTTGTCCGATAGCTTAGAGATAATGGATTGAAGCTTAGGATCTTGCTCTTGCAAATCTTTGATTCGTGAAATGATGGTAGACTGAACAGGGAGTTCAACTACAAGACAATGATGCTTCCGAAGTCGGAAGTGAGCGTTAATTGCTCGAGGGGCTACAATATAGCAATGTTACAATAAGTTAACATACTATACAATATGTATGACTCCAAATTTATTGTCAATGCTTACCAGGCAAAGGTTTGCGACTGAGTGCATCAGCTACAACGTTGGCCTTGCCCGATTGGTAATCAATAACAAGATCGTAATCTTTAAGGTGTTCCATCCACCTCTATTGTCGAAGGTTCAACTCTTTTTGAGTCAACATATACTTAAGTCTCTTATGGTCGGTGAAGAGATATCATTTTTCTCCGTAAAGGTAATGTTTCCAGATTTTCAATACAAAGACAACTACAGCCAATTCAAGGTCGTACGTGGGATAATTCATCTCGTGTGGCTTAAGTTGTCTCGAAGCATAAGCGATGACTTTACCCTCCTGGACCAATACACATCCTAACCCAAGATGTGATGCATCACTATAAACTGTGTAGTCATTTCCAGACTCGGGTTGGGTTAGGACATGTGCATGGGTCAATACTTGTTTCAACTGATCGAAATTTCGTTGCTGAGCCTCGGTCCAAAAAAAAGGAGCTTCTTTCCTCAACAACTTAGTTAAAGGAGCAGCTATCATAGAAAACCCTTTCACAAATCTTCGATAATATCCAGCAAGCCCAAGGAAGCTTTTGAATTCTCTAATGTTCTTCGATGGATGGCAATCTACAATAGCTTGGATTTTCTTCGGGTTTACTTGAATACCCAAAGCTGACACGATATGTCCTAGAAAGGAAACTTCGGTGAGCCAAAACTCACACTTAGAGAACTTCGTGTACAACTACTTTTCTCTCAAGATCTGAAGCACAATACGAAGATGATCTCGGTGCTCTGCTTCATTCTTGGAATAGATCAATATGTCGTCTATAAACACCACTACGAACTTGTCAAGATAGAGTCGAAAGACCCGATACATCAAATCCATAAAAGCTATCAGTGTGTTGGTTAACCCAAAGGCATGACCAAGAATTCGTAGTGTCTATACCTCATACTTAAGACATTCTTTGGTATATCACACTCCTTAACTCTCATTTGATAGTAGCTCAAAAGGGTTATTTTAGTGAACGCGTCATTTTTAATATATATTTTTTAAATTTTTTAAAATTTAATTTTAATTATTTAATATATATTATATATTTTCTATTTATATATTTTCTATTTTTTTTGTAAAGACGAAGAAAGAAATTTTCTCTCCTATTTAATACGGCGACGAAGAATCAAATTATCACTATATTTATTCCTTTTTCTACTTCTTCTTCCAAGTGCAGGATAACCCTAAGGGGTTACGGGGTTTTTTCTTCTTCTACTAATTGGAGCCCTCCCTTCACCACCCCCATGGAGATGGTCTACAGGGTTCATAACTACTCCTCTTACTACAGGACGCTTACCTAGCCAACATTTAGATCCGGCTCTACCCAAACTTTTCTGGTTCACCCCAACATTCCCCACCTGTCCGACTGTTGCTGGGCAGTTTTTGGATATCAAACGAACCTTAAGTCGATCTTGGAAAACATATAGGCCTCTTTTAGTTGATCAAACATGTCGTCTATTCTAGGCAATGAATATTTATTCTTGATAGTTACTTTATTCATTTGTCGGTAGTCAATACACAATCACACAGAACCATCTTTCTTCTTAACAAAGAGAACCGAAGCTCCCCAGGGTGAAGAGCTCGATTGAATAAAACCTTTGTTCAATAAGTCTTGAATCTGAGTCTTTAATTCTTTTAATTCCACAAATGCCATACGATATGGTGCAATGGAAACTGGAGCAGTCCCAGGTTGCACCTCAATGCCAAACTCCACTTCACAGGTTGGGGGCAATGCCGAAAGTTCATCAGGGAAGACATTAGAGAATTCACATACGGTGTCAATGTCTCGCAATTGTGGCTTGTCTCTAGACTCCAACGCCAAAGCGTACAATGATGGATTTCTCACGTTTATCAATACAACACTCTTCTTACCCAGACCCCGGAGATACAATTTCCTCTTACAACAATCTACCCAGGCTTGATGTTCACTAAGTCAATCTAAGCCTAGGATGACATCGAATTCATGGATTAGTAAAGACAACAATGTGGCCAGAAAAGGAATTCCCTGGATCATTAAGGGGCAGTTCTTACACACTACCCTCACGGTGATACAATCTCCTAGGGGATTGGTTACAGAAATTCTCGATGCTATTGGTTCAGAAGACATATTATATTTTTTAATTAAAATGGTACTTATAAGAGAATGATTAGAACCAGGGTCAATCAATGCATATAAGGAATGTGAATATAGCTTGATGGTACCTGCAATGACATCAGGTTCATCCTCTTCTTCTCTGTTCTTCACATGATACATTTGGGCAGAAGCTTTTGAATCTTGTTTTCCAAAGGGTTTCCTTGGACCACTCGATCGTCCAAAAGTTTCCGATGATCCTTGCCTCGATCCTTTACCTCGAAAGGATTGAGCAGGAGAAGCAGGAGTAGTCGGTGTGATAATAGATTTGGTTGCATTCAAAGGGCAATCACGAATAAAGTGACCCTGCTCACCACAATAGTAACAGACTCTAGTCTACTTACGGCATTGACCTGCTGGATGCCTATTCTAAAAATAATTGCAAAGTTGATGTTGGTTGCCTCGTTTGAACCTCCAATACTATCAACAAATGCTGCTTTGGCAAAGAACTGCGTCACAGACTGAGGTCTATCAATGTTTCTAGAACGGGAGGGCTGTGGATAGATATTCTGTTTGAGGCCTTGATATCTCCCTTTCTTGTTCCATCTTGGAGGTAAAGAATTATCCCTGAACCTCTTCTCAGACTTTCCAGACCTACCAGCTCATTGAGCTCCCATGCAGCTTCGGTGGCCTTAACTCGATTCACAAGGTCATGGAAATCATAAATGCCTAACGCAATGAACATAGGGTGTAGTTCATCATTAAGCCCTGCAATGAACATCCGACACTTTTCTTCCTCATTCTTAATGTACGCAGTACTGTATCTACACTACTTGCAGAAGTCATGGATATATTGTTTGATCGGTTGCCCGCCCTATTTGAGGTGAAGAAAGGTGCTTCGCCTTTCAACAAGGTAAAATTCGTTGACATACTTCTTGCGGAATTCTTTAAGGAAGAACTCCCAAGTCATCGCATCTTCAGAAACTGTCAAAATGGTAGTTTCCCGCCAATGAAGTGCCTCATCGGCCAGCAAAGCGATGGCACACTCAAGCTTATGCTCATTCGTGCACTGAA
The DNA here is from genome assembly GCA_958450335.1 of Hibiscus tridactylites. Lineage (NCBI taxonomy): Eukaryota > Viridiplantae > Streptophyta > Magnoliopsida > Malvales > Malvaceae > Hibiscus > Hibiscus tridactylites. The sequence continues at coordinate 52,818,616 of OY288286.1, read as the reverse complement.
GTTTCTTATTCAGAATCTGCAAGGTGTTGTCCAACTAGTACTCGACAACTTCAGGGTTGTCATCATCTTGTCCAGTGAAGGTATAAGTTCAATACTATGAGAGCTTATCAATAGGTGCTCGAGTGTATTGAACAACATGGGTGACAGGTTGCACAACTTTTTCGGCTCTCATGGCAGTCATAAATTGCCTGAACATGTCGGCCATGTTCTTATAACACTCGGCCTGAGCGGTAGGTGCTGCGGGCTCGGTACCCTGAACAGGAGGGTCCTGCGGTTGCAGTGGGTTCTGAGGATCTCCTCCTCTAATCTCCTCGCCGTGCGACGAAGAGCCGGTAGCAGGCTCGTCTATGTGAGCTTCGTTAGTCTTAGACATATCTATATGAAAGATCGAATTAGTCGACAAGTCACAATATACACAATATATAACTCTTGGGTGGAAAAGTAACATAATAACAATGCAAGAAGTTTTGGTTTAGTCCTAGAATTGACTAAATCTTGGCTCTGATACTACAAATGTAACACCCCCTTCCCGGTCTGGTCGAGAACCGGGTCAGAAGGTGATATCGGTGTTCAATATAGTAGATAGTGCAATAAAATTTCTTTTTAATATTAACCTTTAAACTAATATCATACAATAACACAATGCCTCAATACATTTTAGTCCAATTAATCCATACAAAGCAATAGTTAATTAATCAGGGCTAAATCACAATTATTATAAGTTTTAGAGACTAAACGATAAATTCAACAAATTAGGGGTCTTTAAATGCAATTGATTTTACCAGATTGAAATTCACTACATTATTAACATACCTGCAAAAAATTATACAATTTGGAGACCATTAGCTCATTCAATTTAATCTTTCAATATTCGGTGACTAAACTATAAATCTTGTAACCTGTTTAATTATGCCTTTCACTAACTTAACTAACCATGTATCGAAACACCCTAGGGCTGTTTTGAAACGGGTGAACGATGGTCAACCCTTGTTGACTTACCCTTTAGACCGTATCGATACGGACATGCCATGTATCGAAACAGATTGACTTCTTTTGACTTTGACTCGTTTCGATACGCTATAAACTCGTATCGAAACGAGAGATTCCAGTGAAAAAATGTTTCAAAATGGCCAAAAACCGTTTTGGTATACCCTTTTTCTCATGTTCAAATATGCTTACCCGTATCGAAACGCTATCATCCGTTTCGATACGATATGACATGTAATGACATATTTTTGCTGGTATTTATTCAATTTGACCTACCGAACGATGTCTAAATGCAACAAAACTTAACACACAATATTTCAATGGTATAAACTACTAGCATGCCAAATTTCATGATCATACGAATACATTTACTATGTTTTGACCTTTATGATCCAAGTATGCACTTTTAAGCCATTTTAAGCCAACCAAAAAGGCCATTTAGGGCCATTAACCATATTATAACATATGCATCACATAACCATATCAATATAGGCATAAACGACTAGTTCAACTACTTTGCCACCTTCTTAGAAGTTCATAAGGTCAAAATACATTACTTTAAGGCTTGTAGTGACTTGTCTTGCTTTGCCAATCCGACCCTCCGACACATAATCCTTTCAACCTGAAAATGCATGAGATGAGACATGTTATGCATACGATGCCTAGTGAGGTAGTCATAAACAATATGAACAACAATATGTCAAGTATCTATATGTTTGATCTCATGCTTATCAATGTCAATGCTATGCAACAATATACAATGTTTAACATATTCTTTTCATCATTAATCCTTGGATTGAATCAAGATAGTGGATACGCGAATTCCTACGCCTCGCCAAGTCAATGAATGGTCTAGTCTATCTGCCTCGTCAATATGACCAACATCAATACACATCCCTCCCCCTCGCTAAATCAATATAGGTCGTACGTAGCCTTAGGACCGTAGTCCACTCGTACACTGAACTCATGAATTCTATGGCATGCCAATTGTATCCAATGTCTATTCAAATCCAAGGTTCCAATGTTCATATTCATTTCAATAATCAATGAATGTTCCAATGACCAATGATTCCAATATTATCAAGAACCAATATGTCTCATAATCAATGTTTCATGGTTCGATGTTAATAACAATAATCAATGATTTCTTGCAATGGTTCAATAACAATATCTACAACATTGACAATGCTCAATGACAATACGAATAATTATGTCCAATGTTCAATGATAACTTACTGACACTTACCAAAGTATCCGTCTACTAGTCCAATGTAACTTTCTCAATAGCAATGTGTGTTAAATGATCGAAAACAACAATAGTAGATTCGGGAAGGCTTTTCGCCTAATCTAGAGACTCAGACTACACTCACCTTGACAATCTGAAGCTTTCAAGGCTCTCGCACAACAATACCTTTGCTTCTAGCTTTCGATGGAGACGGTGAAACTTCCTTCTCCACTTCTTGAGCTAGAAATCAATAGAGAGATGATTAGGGTCGATATTACGATATCAAAATCAATACAACGATATCAAAATCGATATCTGATTTCTTTATAAACAACAAGGATGAAATATCCATGGATAGTCAAAACCCTAGCTCAAGATTAAGCTTGATATATCCACGGAATCCAATAACTGATTGAGGAATATAGCTTACTTGATCGATAGCAATGATTCAATATTAATAAAACGAAGAAAAAACTAAACTAAAGTATGCTCTCCAATGGAGGTGCTAGCTTGGAGAAAGATGATGAAGATGATAAGAGGTGAGGTGCTTGCTTGAGACTCTCAGTAAGCTTTTTATCCTCTTTTCTTTTGTTTAGAAATTTTATATATTCTTTTCACTATTTAGCTTTCCTTCACATGACGGAAAGCTCTTAAACCAGCCCACGTAGATATAAATTTAATTGGGGAGGGGCTAATCGCATGAATAGTCCCTCAACTCTCACAATACTATAATTTTGATCTCCCACTTGCCTTTTTCCTCAATTTAGTCACTGTAATGTTTTCGGTACTATTCAATAGGCTTCAATGGAAATTATTTAACTCAATTAGTGTACGATATCAATAATTAACTAGCCGATACAATGTTTGGATTTTATCAATATGAGATTTTTGATTACTGGAACCTAATTCCGACTAGACCAGATTTTAGAGTGTTATAGGATCTCGATCAGAGATAATAGACTTAGGTACTCCGTGGAGTCAGATCACTTTCTTGATGTACAAGTACGCTAATTTAGGGAGACCGTAGTCCATTCTAACCAGTATAAAATGAGTTGACTTTGTGAAACGATCTACAATGACCCATATGGCATCATGCTTCGCGGGAGTTAAAGGTAGACCGCTAACAAAATCCATAGTGATCTTTTCCCACTTCCACTTTGGTGGATTGATAGGTTGCAATAATCCGGTAGGAGCACAATGTTCTCCTTTAACACGTTGGCACGTAAGGCATTTGGAAATGTATTCGACTATGGCCTGCTTTATGCTCGGCCACCAATAAAGTTCATGTAAGTCCTTATACATCTTCACAGACCCGAGGTAAACAAAAAGAGAACTCAAATGAGCTTCAGAGAGAATATCAGTGCGAAGAGATTTATCATTAGGTACACAAAATCAGTCATGAAAATACAAGAGCCCTTCAGAATTAATTCTGAAGTCGGGGTTGTCCGATAACTTAGAGACAATGGATTGAAGCTTAAGATCTTGCTCTTGCAAATCCTTGATTCAAGAAACGATGGCAGACTGAACATAGAGTTTAGCTACAAGACAATGATGCTTCCGAAGCTGGAAGTGAGCATTAATTGCCCGAGGGGTTACAAGGCAACGATATTACAACATGTCAATGTGCCATAGGATACATATTACTCTATATTCACTATCAATACATACCATGCAAAGGTTTGCGGCTGAGTGCATCAGCTACAATGTTGGCCTTGCCCGGATGTTAATCGATGGCAAGATCGTAATCTTTAAGGAGTTTCATACACCTCTGTTGTCGAAGATTCAACTCTTTTTGGGTCAATAGATACTTCAAGCTTTTATGATCGTTGAAGAGGTAAATTTTTTCTCCATAGAGGTAATGTCTCTAGATTTTCAATGCAAAGACAACTGCATCCAATTCAAGGTCATGAGTGGTATAATTCATTTCGTGCGGCTTAAGTTGTCTCGGGGCATAAGCAAAGACTTTTCCTTCTTGTAGCAATACACATCCTAACCCGAGGTGCGATACATCATTGTAAACTGTGTAGTCCTTTTCGGACTCGGGCTGGGTCATGACTAGTGCATGGGTCAAAACTTGTTTCAATTGGTCGAAACTCTGTTGTTGAACCACGGTCCAAACAAAAGGAGCTTCTTTCCGCAATAACTTAGTCAAAGGAGCAGCTATCATAGAGAACCCTTTCACAAATCTCCTATAATAGCCATCAAGCCCAAGGAAGCTTCTAAATTTGCCAATGTTCTTTGGTGGGTGCCAATCTACAATAGCTTGGATTTTTTTCGGGTCCACTTGAATCCCTGAAGCCGACACAATGTGTCCAAGAAATGCAGCTTCGGTGAGCCAAAACTCACACTTGGAAAATTTCGCATATAATTGCTTCTCCCTTAAGGTTTGAAGCACGATACGAAGATGATCTCGGTGTTCCGTTACATTCTTGGAATATGTCAATTTCATCTATAAACACCACTATGAACTTGTCGCGATAGGGTTGAAAGACCCGATTCATCAAATCTATAAAGGTTGTCGGTGCATTGGTTAACCCAAAGGGCATTACCAAAAATTCGTAGTGTCCATATCTTGTACGTAAAGTAGTCTTCGGTACATCGCATTCTTTAACTCTCATGTGGTAATAGACTGACCTTAAATCGATCTTGGAAAACATGGAGGCATCCTTTAGTTGATCAAAAGGTCATCAATTTTAGGCAATGGATACTTGTTCTTGATGGTTACCTTGTTCAACTGTCGGTAGTCAATGCACAATCGCATATAACCATCCTTCTTCTTTACAAAAAGAACCGGTGCTCCCCAAGGAGAAGAGCTCAATTGAATGAAACCTTTGCTCAATAATTCTTGAATTTGAGCTTTCAACTACTTTAATTCAACATCTGTCATACGATATGGTGCGATAGAAATTGGAGTAGTACCAAGTTGTACCTCGATGCCAAACTCCACTTTACAGGATGGGGGCAATCCCGGAAGTTCATCGGGGAAGACATTAGAGAATTCGCATACGGTGTCAATGTCCCGCAATTTTGATTCATCTTTATCTTCTAGCGTCAATGTACACAATGAAGGATTTCTCGCGTTCATCAAAACAACACTTTCCTTGTCGAGACCTCGAAGGTACAACTTCCTTTTACAACAGTCTACCTAGGCTTGATGGTCACTAAACCAATCTAAGCCTAAGATAACATTGAACTCGTGGATCGGTAAGGCCAACATATTGGCCGGTAAAGAAATCCCTTGAATCAAAAAGGGGCAGTCCTTGCACACTACCCTTACGGTGACACAATCTCCTAAGGGATTGGTTACAGAGATTTTCGATACTATTGGTTTGGAAGACATACTATACTTCTTAACTTCAATGATGCTTATAAAAGAGTGAGTAGAACCAAGGTCAATCAGTGCATACAAAGGATATGAATATAGCTCAATGGTACCTGCAATGACGTCATGTTCATCCTCCTCTTCTCTGCTCCTCACATGATACATTTTGGCAGGGGCTTTAGAATCTTGCTTATTGAATGGTTTCCTCGAACCACTCGATCTTTCATAGGTCCTTGTCGACCCTTGCTTTGGTCCTTTACCTCGAAAAGATTGAGCAGAAGAGGCAACAGTAGTCGGTGTGACAGTAGATTTGGTTGCATTCAAAGGGCAGTCACAGATAAAGTGGCCATGCTCACCACAGTAGTAACAAGCTCTAGTCTTCTTACGACATTGACCCGCTGGGTGTCTATTCTGATAGTAATTGCAAACTGGATGTTGGTTGCCTCGATTTGAACCTCTAGTGCTATCAACAGACGCTGCCTTAGCAAAAGATTGTGTTACAGACTAAGGCCTCTCAATATTCCTAGAAGGGAGGGCTGTGGATAGACATTTTTCTTAGGGCCTTGATATCTCCCTTTCTTTTTCCATCTCAGAGGTCGAGAATCATCCCTAAACCTCTTCTCAAACTGTCCAAACCCACAAGCTCGTTGAGCCCTCTGTGCAACTTCAGTGGCCTTAACTCGATTTACCAAGTCATGGAAATCAACAATGCTCAATGCAGTAAAGATAGGGCGTAATTCATCATTGAGCTCTGCAATGAATGTAACCCCCTTAGCCCGGTCTAGACGTTTAACCCGAACTACGAAGATTACACGGGGAAAACCAAAGTGAACCCGAAAGTCAACCTTGATTTATGACCATTTTTTCTTTTTATCTTCTCTAGATGCATATTATTAACCTATAAGTTCAACAAATCGATTAGGTGAAAGCGATCGGAGTTCGATTAGGGGTTCAATTGCATACATTTGACTTTTAGGGACCAAACTGCAAATACCATAAAATACAGAGACTCTCATGATTTTAAAGTTACCAATCCTAAATTAACCATGTAACATGCCAACATGTCAAAATTCAGCTCAAACGGATCATCCAAACACATTCAATTACACACACAAAATTTAGGGACCAAAATGCAACATTTCCAAACCTTAAAAGATACTTTTAACTGAAATTCAACTACCCGTATCGATACACTTGGCCCTGTATCGATACGCGAGAAGACAGTAGCTAAAGAAGATTCAAGCGTATCGAAACGCTTCATCGTGTATCGGTACGACCTTCAAACTTGGTTTAGGCGTATCGATACGCGGGCAATCTGTTTCGATACCCCTGTACAGAATTGCCTCCTTTGCCTTAGCGTATCGATACGCTTCCCCGTGTATCGATACGCATACTAGATTGGCTTCAATCAACATCATTTAAACATATCAAATCACATTCAATTAAGCTCAAATCTTGCATACAAGATATATTCTATCTAATAAACTTTCAAATACCATCAAACATCAAATCATACTCATCGACCACTTTATATCATGATGGCATTTAGCTAATCTAGCATGCTTGAGACATAAAGCTATTAAAAGGGGAAAACACCACAACCAAGCCATAGGACCATATAAAGGCCAATTACAAGTCCACAACCAGAAACTAAATATGCTTATAACAACCAACATCTCCAATCAAAAACAGAAAGTAGAAGTCCCACCCATTGCCACTTATTACACTAAGAGTGAACCACATACATCTCTTTAACAAGGCCTTGGATTCCTCTTGCTTTTAGGCTGCCTTGAAACAATCAATTCTCTGCATTGATAAAACAAATGAGCGTAAGCATATAGCTTAGTGAGGATCACCAAATCACATTCATCAATGCATTTAACATAATTTGTAAAACCACCACTTTTATCACATGCTTTTTATAAACCATGTCTTCTCAAGACAACATTGCATTTAATAAACACAAGCTCATATGCATCACTTTAAAACAACAATTAAACCATTGCTCATGCTTTACCAAGCATGTCATGCATTCTTGCATCATTTACAAGCATCTCATGCTTCACATTATTCATTTACATTATATTGGCTCATAAGTGATAATCCATAAACCATTTCATCACAAGACACAATCGGATATGCAGATTACAAGCGTTGTCCCTCACGCTTCATACAAACTACCGGACTACCCAAGGTGGAGATTAATGGCACAATCACAACCCCTCAACACCTGTGATGGAGATTAATGGCACAATCACAACCCCTCAACATCCCTCACGCTTCATACAAACTGCCGGACTACCCAAGGTGGAGATTAATGACACAATCACAACCCCTCAACACCCGTTATGGAGATTAATGGCACAATCACAACCCCTCAACATCACTTATCGGTAGTTGTATAATTCCACTAACGAGAGTATATGACACATACACAAGACTCATACATGGGACTAACCATTCACTGTTGTGATCTTAACCTCAATCGTTAGGGTACTTGGATGGAGATTACAACACAATCACAACCCCTCGACATCCAAGGCGACTTTATTCACGGTGCACCCAATCCTATAGTCGGCTAACTATATCCGATTAAAGTAACCAAAAACCATTTTCATCACTTGCCAATATAATCATTTAACCACATTAATACATTGTTTTACAAGCATAACCACAATGTCATTTCCACAAGCATCACATGCTTAACATCATATGCATTCAACACATGCAAACTAAGGATCACTTACCTAGTGCATCCTTAACATAATGGCATTAAAATCCAGCATTTAACCATGCTTAAACATGCTTAAAAATAGTAAACAAATCCACTCTTACATCAAGTGCAATTTCATCAAACATAACACATTTCCAAGAGAGGGATTACCGAAACACTTACACTTGAGCTTAGTTAAGTGTGTCAAACTTACACTAAGCTCCCAAGATCACGCTCAAAGCGTTACAAAGCAAGAAATTGCATTTCCACTCACCAGTACGCGAAGCCTTGTTCGCCGACACAGAAATTACACCTTCGGAGCCTCCAAAATCATCTCGTTTGCTTCCGGATTAAGATCCCCTGTTTTCACATCATCAAAGCAGAGATCTAAATGCATTAAATTGCATTCTAACACCAGCAACAATTCACACACTCGTTGCTCACCCAAACAACACCAAAATACCCATCCAAAGCAACCGAAAACTCAATCGATTGCTTTCTAAACCAAGCCCAGCCAACATACATCACTTACAAAGCATTATAAACATCAAAATACATCTAAAAAACATCATAACCCAACCTTATACCTCCAGCAAGAATGATTCCACCAAAACACCCTAAAATCTCACCTAAAACTATCAAGAACTTCAAGGATCTCAAGGATTTCGGGATCTATGTTGTCAACAACTCATTTTAACATATAAATCAACTTAAAACTCAATTAAAATCAACACAAAACTGAGCCCAACTCATCAAGTCCGAAAATCAAGAATCACATCCCAATTTTGCAAGATTTTGCTCTTAATTCAAAATTGTAATAAAAATTCAGTTAAAAATCAAAATGAGAGTCAATAATCTTAGGAATTTCAATAAAGAACCTAGATTGAAGGTTAAGAACGGGATTTACCTCCAATCCTTGCTCCCTTGATAATTTGGCAAGTTTTCCTTCCAAAATTCTTGAAGAAAAAGAAGTGAATCTTTGAAAAAGAGTTTAGAGAAGAAGAGAGGAATTTGAGAGAAAAGAAATATGATGAAAAGTGGTTTAACAAATGTGTTTGGCTGAAATGAGAGAGGGAAAAGTAGTTACGTGATTAAAACCTCTCTAATTTCTCATTTATTTAATATTCAATTAAAACCATTTTAATTCCTTTATTAAAACCCTTTAAAAAAACATGTCAAATTGAAGGAAGGCTAAATTGTACAAAAGCTCCCTAAAGATTCTAAGATTTTGACTCTCTTCTTGAAAATAGCATTTTCCACAGTTTTAAAACTTTACAATTTGGTCACTACTCAAAATGTCCATTTTCCAAAACCTTTTTTGTAAAATTGACTTGACCAACCTCTTAAACATATTTTTAGAGGATTTTATCAATTTTTATCACAATTTTATCCTACTCGGATCCTTGATTTCCTTAAATCACCTTACGCGATTCGAACCATTCTCGATCGGTCCGATCTGATGTCTAAAACATCTAGGCCCAAAACCAGGGCATTACAATGAACATATGACACTTCTCTTCCTCCTCTATATACTCAGCACCATATCTACAGTACTTGCAGAAATCATGGATATACTGCTCGATCGGCCGTTCGACTTGTTTGAGGTGGAGGAAGATACTTCGCCTCTCAGCGAGATAAAACTCACTAATGTGCTTCTTGCGGAATTCTTTAAGGAAGAACTCCCAAGTTACAGTTTCCTTGGAGACCGTCAATATAGTAGTCTCTCACCAGTGGAGTACCTCGTCAGCCAACAATGCAATGGCACACTCGAGTTTGTGCTCGTCTGAGCACTATAACTGCTTGTTCATAATCCGTAGGGTGTTATCCAACTAGTATTCGGCAACTTCAGGGTTGTCGTCATCTTGTCTAGTAAAAGTTTAAGCTCGATATTGTGATAGCTTAGCAATAGGAGCTCGGGTGTGTTGGACAACATGAATAATGGGTTGCACAACTTGCTCTGCCCTCATAGCAGTCATAAACTGCTTGAACATGTTAGCCATGTTCTTGTAACATTCAGTCTGAGTGGTAGGTGCTACAGGCTCGATATTTTGAGCAGGAGGATCATGCGGATGTGGTGGGTTCGGAGGATTCCCTTCTCTAATCTCCTTGCCATGTGTCAAGGAGCCGCTAGCAAGCTCGTCAACGTGAGCTTCATTAGTTTCAAACATATCTATATGAAAGATCGGATTAGTCGACAAGTCACAATATATACCTCTTAAGTGGCAAAGTAACACAATAACAATGCAACAAGCTTCAGTTTAGTCTTAGAATTGACTAAAATTGGCTATGATACCACAAATGTAACTCCCCATTCCCGAACTGGTCAAGACCGGATCAGAAGGTGCCACCAATGAATAGTGCAACGATCGGTACAATAAAATTTCATTTTTATAATCAATACTTAAACAATAATATACAATAACACATTACCGAAAAGCATCTTAGTCCATTATGAAACATTACCCAATCACTTAGGACCAATTCTTAACTATTACAAGTTTTAGGGACTAAACTGTAAATCATGTAAATTGGAGGTCCTTCGATTCAATCGACTATATCATAATGAAATTCAATACAATATGAGCAAGCCTATAAAATTTCATGTAGTTTGAAGTCAATTTACTCATTCAATTTATCCATCCAAAAATTCAGTGACTAAACTATGAACATTACAAACCTTCTGTTCCAGCCCTTTTAACTAACTTAACTAACCCTGCACCAAGACACCTTGAGGCTGTTTCAATACGGGTGTTTGATGGTCAACCTAAGTTGACTTTTTCCTTTATAGAGTATCGATACAAGCGAGCCCTGTATCGGTACAAGTTGACTCTGTTTGACCTTAACTTTGACCTCTTTCGGTACACTAAAGACCCGTATTGAAATAGTGAATTCTAGTAGTAAGATGTTCCGGTACGGCTCTAAAACTTTTTGATACGCTCTGTTCTGTGAGTTTAATTATGCCTACCCGTATCGATACGCCATTACCTGTATCGATACAGCCTAATCTGTAATGACAAATTTTTGCTGGTTTTTAATCAAATTGACCTACTAAAAATGTTCAAATGCAATGAAACTTTATACGAAACTTTTTAATGTTACAAACTACTGGCATGCCAAATTTCATCACCATGTGATTACGTTTACTAGGTTTTGACCTTTATGAGCCAAATATACCATTTTGTCAAGTTATAGCCAAACTAAAAGTCATTTTAGGCCCTTAACCACTTTTCAACTATTACACATATTGGATATAAAAAATAGGCATATGAGACTAGTTCAACTACTTTGCCAACTTCCTAGGTGTTCTTAAAGACAATTTACATTACTTGGCTTATAGTGACTTGTCTTGCCGCGATTTGTCCGATCGTTAAAAGGGGTCGCTTCTTCAACCTGAAATGCATGAGATAAAACACATTAGATATATATTGCCCAGTGAGGTAGTCACAACAATATGAATAACAAAGTGTGAAGTTTTACATAATCTCATGCTCATCAATGTCAATGCAATGTCTCAATATACAATGTTTAACATATCATATTCACTAATAATCCTTGGATTAAATCAAGATAGTGGATACACGAATTCCTACGCCTCACCAATTCAATGAATGGTCCAATTCCTCCACCTCGCCAATATGACCAAAACCAAACAAATCCCTCCGCCTCGCCAAATCAATATAGGTCGTAGCCCTAGGATCATAGTCCACACGTACACTGAGCTCATGAATTCTATGGCATGCCAATTATATCCAAAGTCCATTCAAATCCAAGGTTTCAATACTAATGTCAATAATCAATGATAATTCCAATAACCAATGTTAATAATCAATAATAATTCCAATAACCAATGTCAATAATCAATAATAATTCTAATAACCAATGTTAATAATCAATAATAATTCCAATAACCAATGTCTCTAAAGTTACTAATAGTGAACATGACTCAATATCAATATTTCTTAATTTCAATGTCAATATCTATGTCCGATGGTCATGAAGAAACTTACCGAAACTTACCAATGAATCCGATTAACAACCCAATGCATCCTCTTCAATGATATTATTAGCGATATAACCGAAAACAGCAATAAGAGATTCGGGAAGGCTCCTCGCCTAATCCCAAGACTCCGAATACACTCACCTTAGAATTTGATGCTCCTACGGCTCTCGGATGACAACTCCCTTGTTCCCAGCCTTCAGTAAATTTTATGGATGTTCCTTTTCGTTGTCTTGAGCTAGGAAATCAATAGGGAGACTATTATGATCGATAATACGATATCAAAATCAATACAACAAGATCAAAATTGATATCTGATTTCAATATAGACAACAACGATGAAATATCCATGGATGATCAAAACCCTAGCTTAAGATTTAACCCAACTTATCCATGGATTCCAACAACCGATTGAGGAATATAGCTTACCCGATGGATAGCAATGATTTGATATCAATAAAACGAAGGAAAAGCAAAGCTTAAAGCTATCTTCAATGGAGGGGTATGCTTCAAGGAAGAAGATGATGATGAAGGAGGTGCTTGCTTCACTATCTCGGGTAAGTCTCTCTATTCGTTTTCCTTTGTTTATGTAAAATATATATTCCAATTCAATTTAACTTTCCTTTAGGTGAAGTAACTTCACCAGATTGTTGGATATTAGAAATTGAGAAGGGGCTAATCGCAAGGTTAGTCCCTCAACTCTCACTACATTATGGTTTTGCCCTCCAACTTACAGTTTTCTTAATTTAGCCACTATATAGGTTTTAATATTATTCGATAGGGTCTAATGACAATAATTTAGCTCAGTTAGAGTCTGATATCAATAATTAACTAGACGATGCAATATTTGGATTTTATCAATATGAGATTTCTGATCATTGGAACTTAATTCTGACTAGACCAGATTTTGGGGTGTTACAAAAAATTTAATAATTTTTGAGTTGTCTTATTTAAAGATCTATGAAAGTATAAAAATGAAAAAATATCTCGCAATCCTATTTATTATATTTTTTTATAAATATTTATTATATTTTTAAATAAGAGTAAAATAATAGTTTTAATTAAATTAGTGTCGAGTTTACTCGTAATACTAATTCAGCCAAGATTATATATGAAAATTAATTATTAAAAGATTTCTCCAAACATTCACCTACGTGATGAGTGAAGCGAAGAACTTCGTTTCAGGCCGAAATAAAAGTAAAAAACTAGAGTGAAAAAATGGTACGTTTGGTTTTAGAAAATATTTTTTAATTTCATTTTCAAAAAAATAATTTTTATTTTTAATTTTTTTAAAAATTAAAAAACATGCTTAATTAATAGAGATGAAATCTTATTTTCAAATATAAAAATGGTGAAAATATGTTTGCTATCTACCTTTCTAAAATAGAAATGAAATAATTAAAATAAAATATAGTTAGAAAATATAATAATAATAATAATAATAATAATAATAATAATAATAATAATAATAATAATAATAATAATAAAATATGAGTAAATAAAACAAAGTGTTAAAAAATAGCATTAGAAAAATTCGAAGTCAGGTTAAAATGAAGTTAAAATTAAAAAGTCATTGTTTTCATATTTTCCACTCTCCTGAAACATTTTTAATGATAACAATAAAAACATATTTTTTATGTATCAAAATTTTCACTTATTTTTGTTTTTATTTTCTAATTTTACAACCAAATATGTTTCTTTCATCATTTTTTATTGTCTAAGAAAATAAAAAAATGGACTTCATTCTCTATAACCAAATGATTTTTTTTTTTGTGTTGAAACATCTTAAATTAAATTATTTAGTTATTATGAATCTCTCTCATCTAAGAGGCTAATAAGTATTAAATTGAATTAATGAATTTTTTAAGGTACTAGAATTGCAATAGTACCATTAACCTGGATTTTCCCCTAACCTTTGTGTTTGTTTAGTATATGTACCGGTTTTTTATTAACTTACCCATATAGACTGATATTTTTTGAAGATTATTTATAAAAAATCATACTATCTTTACTAATATAAAACCTGTAATTAAGTTAGTGTTATAAGTTAATCAAGCATTAACTAAATTATGAAATGAATAAAATATTACATTTATTAATTAAAAAGAGAAGGAAAAGAAGAAGAAAAACACAAAAATAACTGTGTAATTTATTTTTATATTATATTCTCATGATAAAGCATTTATTTCTTAAAAATTAATCTATTATCATGTTTCGTATTTTCTATGCTTTTTTTACCTGGCTTTGGTTTGTTATTTTTCCTTTGGTTTTATTTTAATTTTTAATAAAAATTACGTTTGTTTGGTTTCTTTCTTATCGTATATTGTGCTCATGTTTATCTGTCTTTGCGGTATATTTTATTTTGTTCTTGTGGCACATTTTCTCCGCTTGAGATTGCAGAGATTCTCACGTCGCTCATATTTGATTTGTGATTGTCGGTAGTCTTTTTACCCTTTTGTGGTTGTTTGCTAATGTATTCAGATTTTATTTTTTGCGAAACTACCTGTAAGTTTGCTTTGGTTCACTTGCCACTCCTTCATATTTGATTTGTGATTGTCGGTAGTCTTTTTACCCTTTTGTGGTTGTTTGCTAATGTATTCAGATTTTATTTTTTGCGAAACTACCTGTAAGTTTGCTTTGGTTCACTTGCCACTCCTTCATCATCTCTCAAGCATCTAGTTGATAGAGACAAAAGAGTACTATTGACGGTTACTGGATTACTATGAATTATGGATATCAGATTTAAAAGACGGCTATAACTGCCTTGCATCTTTGAGTTTTCTTTTTCATTTTATTCTTTGTTTGAGTTTTTTATGGACATAGTCTCCGAATTTATCTCTTATATTGATTGTATTATTAAAGTTGTACCTTCTTTTGTTTCAATAAAATTCAGTATTTTGTCAAGATTAAAAAAGTACATATGTATTTTTTCTTTACATAATAATTAATATTATATAAATCAAAATAATAATTAATATTTTTAACGATTTCTATTAGGGGGAAGAGGAATTTTACTCCTAATGTGTCTCGAACCCACAACCTATGTACGCTCGGGTTTGGACGTTGGGTTAAGCAATTTTGGGGAAACAATTTAAAATAAACTAATTTTAAAGTCTTTAAAGAAAAAGGGGTATTTTAGTAAAATGTAGCCAAATGGGTTTTGGAGATAGGTTTTGAGTTGAAATAAAATACATTATTTCAAAATTGCCATCTCTCCTTCTTCCCCAAAAGCTTTTCACGTTAAACTCCCCAAAACCATAGCCACAACCTATTTTTCATCAATCTTCACCATTTGGAAGTTTAAGGAGGTAAGCAACTTGATTTCTTAATTATATTTTCATTTCAAACTTTCTAGTAACACTTTCTTTTCAAAAGAAGGGAGATTTCTCAAGTTTCTCCATTTTGGGTAAAAATGGGGTTTTTGAGGGGTTTAAGCTCTTTGATGAAAACAATGGTTTTGGTGAGTTTTAAAGGATATTTTGAGTGTAAGATGGTGATAAGATATTGGGTTTAACATGAAGTCCCGGTTTTAGGGAAAATGGGTGATTTTGATTAATGAGTATTTGGGTTTTTGGCTTAGAAATAGTGGGGAAGGGTTCTTAATGTTTTAGTGTTGTTGGGTTGATGTTTTTGGAGTGTTTGAACATGGTTTGGATGATAAATTGTTGGGGATATGGCTGACTTGAGGTTAGAGTAGGTGTGAGGATGGTTTTGGTTAGTATGAAATAGATATAGGAATGCTTGTTGTTGTTGGATTTGATAGAATTGATTTCAGCGAGTTCGAATATTGAAAGATGTATTAATTCCTTATTTTGATTTGGGTAGAAGCAGCGGATAACGATTCGGGTCCTTCGGACGTTACACCGGGAGTTGTGGAAGCTTGAAGGAGAACTGTTAGCTTGTTTCGTGTTTTGAGCTGGTGAGTGGAATTTGTTTTGAAGCTTTAGTTGCTCAACGAGATTTCTTGGGGTTTGGGTGGAGCCTTAAGGGCCAACCTAAACCCGAGCGTAAGTTGTCTATGTTCGTCTCGTTTCGTGAATTGTTTGCTTGCGAGTTTATTTGTGTTGTGATGTGAATTATGCAATGCTTTTGCCTCCCTTTTTAATGTTGTTGCATGGTCGTAGTTGTTTTTGAGCCTCACGTGATGGTTAGTTGTTGTTGAATACGGTGATGTGTAGTCCCACCCGAGAGGACTAGTAGATGAGTACGGTGATGTGTAGTCCCACCGGAAATATGCTAGTTGTTGTGTACGGTGATGTGTAGTCCCACCAGAAATGGTTGTGCATGTGCATACCATGTTTTGTTTATGCTTCTGTTTCATTGCATTTCTTCCTTAAATGGTTTTGCTTTTAAAACTAAGATGTATGTTTTGAACTACATTGTTGTTGTGTTTTAGATCTCCGCTCACTAAGATTTTAAGCTTACGCTCTCTTTTTCCAACAATACAGATCGTTAGTAGCTTCGGAGGCAAGAGGGCAAGGGAGGAGTTCTTGGAGTTCTTTGCTAGCTCAAAGTATGGTTTTCTTAGTTGTAATAATACTTAAACAATGGAATGCTAGACCATGTTAGGGAGTTGGTGTTCAAACTCCTATGTTTGGCTTTTGTTAATGTTGCTAACATATTTTAAAGGTTGATACCATGATATGTTGAGGCTTGTTATGACCTTGGGAAAATTGCTATGCGTTTTGACTTGTTGGTGTTTTTGAAACTAAGTGTTCTTATGAGCTTTTGGGTTTGAGATCCACTTTTGCGTGTATGCATGTTTGAAGCTTGTCTTTAGGGTATTTTTCCTCTAGATTATTTCTTTAATAAGTTTCCATGAGGTTTGTGATGGTTTGGGGTAAGTTTGGGAACGTTTGGAGATGCCAAAATGTATTTTCGGGCCAAACTGTGTCTAGGCGTTTCGGAACGGCCAAGCTCTAGAGACACCCGTATCGAAACAGGGGTGGTGCCGTTTCGGTACGATTTGCCACCGAAGGTTCCTGTTTCAGAACCATGAGGAGCCATTCTGGTAATATTTGCCACTGGAGGTTCCTGTTTCGGAACCATGAGGGGCCGTTCCGGAACGACCTGATTGTAACGCCCCGATTTAGGGCTCGGGAGTTTATCGATTTTGATCTAGGTTTAGTTTCGGGTTAAATTTAGATTAAAATGATGATTTTATAAAAAATGCCATTAATGAAATTTGAAGATGGGAATTTTTTTTAGTTAAATGAAATAAAGAAAAGAAGTTTGAAAAGTGTCATCTTCTCCAAAAAATATCCCTTTTTTTTACAAAACCTCTCCTATACCCTAGTCCACTATTCCATTGACTCAAATCCCTCATCCAAGCAAGATTTTTCAAGGTAATCTCTTCATTGCTTAGGTTCTTGCATATTTAGCTTGTACTCGTTGAAAACTTTCTTTTAAAACCCATTAAAATGCATTTTTAATTTGATGTTGGGTTTGAGAAATGGGTATTTCTATGGGATTTTCGTGTGGGCATTTTAAGGTCATGTGTAAGGGTGTTTTTAATCATGCTTTGGTGGCTTAAAAATGTTAAAATGGTGGCTAATAGTAGGAAACCCAAAATGGGTATAAAAATGGGATTTTTGGGTTGAAAAGGTTAAGCTTTTGGCTTCATTTTGGGTTGAAAACGTGGCTACTGGTTCCTTTGATGTTGAGGGATGTTTCTAGATGATTTTGGATGTGTTTTGATGGTTGAGATCGATGGATTCAGTTTAAGGTTTGGTTAGAATGAAATTGGTGGAGTTTTGGGTGAAATTTGAGTTCGAATCAATATATTTTGGTTGCAAGGAGTGGGTTTCTGGGTTGTTGCTGGTTTACATGTGTATTAGTATCTTAATAGTTTGTTTTGGGTTGTCTTGAAGCAGAGGAGATTGATTCGGGTAGTTTGGGCGCAATAACGGGTGTTGCGGAGGCTTGAGAACGGTGTTTCGGCTTTCGTTTGGGCTCAATCGGTGAGTGGTAATGTTTTGAAGTTTAAAATGTTTCAAAGTGGTTCATTGGGGGTTTGGGTAGAGTCTTAAAGGCTAACCTAAACCCAAGTGTAAGTTTGCTAATTCACCTTTTTCTTTAAGTATTGGCGTGTGCGATTATTTGTGTTGTTGTGTGAAATGTGGATTGTCTTTACTCTCCATTTAATGTTGTTGTGTAGTCATTGTTGGTTTAAGGCCTCACGTGATGGTTGGCGTTGCTACGGTGATGTGTAGTCCCACTGATAGTGACTAGTAGAAGAGTACGGTGATATGTAGTCCCATCAGAAAACTACTAGTTGTTGTGAACGGTGATGTGTAGCCCCACTGGGAATGGTTGTGCATGTGCAAACCATGTTTGATCTATGCTTGTGTTTAGTTCATCTCTTACTTATATGAATTTGATTTTCAAAAACTAAAATGTTTGCTTTAAAATGCATTGTTGTTGTGTTTAGAGCTCCAGTCACTAAGCTTTAAGCTTACGCTCTCTTTTCCAACAATACATATTGTTAGAGGTTGTGGAAGGCAAGTGGGCAAAGGAGGAGTTTCTTGGAGTTCTTGCTAAGCTCAAGTATGGTTTTGTGTTTGTAATAATGCTTAGACAATGAGAATACTAGGCTTTTATGTTAAGGAGTTGGTGTTCAAACTCCTATGTTTGGCCTTGCTTATGTTGCTCGCATGTTTTAAATGTTGATGTCATGTTATGTTGAAGTTTGTTATGCTTTTAGTGGATTACTTTGTATTTAGGCTTGTTGGCGTTTTTGAATGCTAAGTGCTTTTATGTGCTTTGAACATGAAACCCATTTTTTTGTATGCATGTTTGAGGTCGCGTTTAGGGTGTCTTGCCTCTAGATTGATTGTATTTTGTGTTGCCATGTGGTTTTGTGTTATTTCGGGGCAAATTTGGGGACGTTTGGAGATGCCAAAACATGTTTTCGGGCCAAACAATGTGTAGGCGTTTTGAAACGCCTGATATGGTTTTGAAACGGTAGAGCTCCAGGGGTACCCGTATTAGAACGGGGGTGGTACCGTTTCGGTACGATTTGCCAATGGAGGCTCCCGTTCTAGAACAGGGTGGGACCGTTTCGGAACGACTTGGTTTTACTTTTTGAATAGAGCCCGTGTTTCGGAACGGGCAAGCATGTTTCGAAACGCATGCGGTTAAAACGGTTAAACGGCATCTCTGAGGGTTTTCAAATGTTGCTCTTTAGTCCCTATGGCTTGTATGCTATCTAATTGAGTTGTATGTGCCCCTTTGTAAATGTTTTGCCTCGTGAGCATGAAAACTGACAAATGAGCTATTGGTAAGTTTAAGATATCGTATGCCTTGCTCGGTCCGTGTATGTGTTCGCTTCTCCGCTTTTGTCTTCACACATAGGATTAAGAGTGACATTTAGACAAGATAAATAAATGAAAAAATTGGGGTTGCTAATTGAAGTGACGCCTTAGTGGGTTTCGCTTCGGTTTTCCCCGTGTAACTCGTTTGGTTTGGTCTGTTACATTTGGTGGTATAAGAGCCTCGGTTACGAGGTCTCTCGGGAAGGTAAATCAGGTAAGTTGGTTTGTTTGGTTGTTTGCCATTGCACGATGTGTGAAAGTATGTTTTATTGTTCTTGTTGTTGGTTGAAGTTTAGTCGAGTGTTCCCATTGCTAGGTGTTGTTACTGGAAAATGGTTTTGGTTTAAAGAGCTTGAGAACTTGGATCCTTGCCCTTGCTAACCTCATGTTTTCATGTGTGTGATGTGTTTGTTGTTTTAGATTTTATCTTCGGTATGGTAAGACCGAGAGGATGACCTAGAGCGGGTGACTAGGCACCCGAGGATGTACCTCATGTTCCTCCTGCTCCTGATGGTAATGGGGTGGGTGGCGAAAGTAATGTTCCTCAGGCCGGTGCGAATGTTGGAGGTGATGGTAATAGACCTCAGGCCGGTGCAAATGTTGGGGTTAATAGAGCTCAGGCGGGTTAGGGTCCGGGAAGTGCGGACATGACCCATTTGATCTAGACTATAGCGAGGGCTTTTCAGACAGCTTTGGTCGGTATGCATGCTGCAGCACCACCTCAAGGTGCGGGGACTAGTTTACCCTTTGAGAAACTTCGTAGTTTGGGTGGAGTTGAGTTCTGTGGTTTGACTCCCAAGGGTTCAGAGGCTTGGCTCGATAGTACTACACGCATCTTGGGTCAGATGGAGTGCTCAGACACTCGTAAGTTGGGTTGTGTTGTCTCTTTGCTTTAGGGAGATGCGTATACTTGGTGGACCATCGTTACTTCAGGTATGGCAGAGGCAGATGTCACTTGGGAATTCTTCCGAACATCCTTTAAGAAGAAGTATCTTGGAGTCCGATATCAGGATGAGAAGAAGAGATAGTTTATGGCCTTGGTTCAGGGTAGCAAGACGGTGTCCGAGTATGAGGTTCAGTTTGTGAGGTTGAGCCAGTATGCTCCCAAGTTGGTTCCCAGTAAGAGGGAACGATGTGAACGTTTCTGATATGGGTTGACTAGAGATGTGAAGACTTATATGTTTGCCTCTGACTACACCGAGTTTGATGTTTTGGTCTCTAGGGCCAAGGATATTGAGCAGAACTTGGGCTCGACTACCAGTGCTAGTGGGTCTGATTCTGGGAAGAGACCTGCGGATTGGGATAGATATCATGCCAAGAGGCATAGGGTTAGGAGGCATCATCCCGATTCAATGCATATGGGCGGTAACCATGGACGGGGCTATTAGGGCCAAGGAGCTGTTGTTCACATTCCTGAGTGCACTAGATGCGGGAGATGCCATCAGGGCGAGTGTATGGGTACCTTTGGGGTATGTTGATACTTTGGTTCCCAAGATCATTTGAGGCGTAACTATCCACACCCGGCTAGGGGCGGACCGGCTCCAGCTAGGGGGTTTGAGCATCATAGAGGCCGTGGGCGAGGTCGAGGTATTTATCAGCCAAGGAACGATGGTCAGAGAAACTTAGCTCGTGTGGTGGCAGTTCAGCCCGAGGGTGGAGGACTAGCTAGGGTGTATGCACAACGAGAGGCTGGGAAGGACACGGATGTCATCGCAGGTAATTTCTCGTTACAGTCATTGACTTTGCTTTCTTTGATAGATTCGGGTTTGACACATTCATATATTTTGGGTGAGCATGCAGGGTCCATAGGTTTACCATATGAGTGGTTAGAGGTAGGTGTAAATGTTACTAGTTCTTTTGGTGAGACCGTGGTAGTTAGGAAGATGTGTATGATGTGTCTCTTGATGATTCAGGGCTATGTGTTTCCGGTTGACATGATTGAGCTACCGTTCTATGGTTTTGAAGTGATTTTGGGTATGGATTGGCTCATAGAGCATAGAGCTAGGGTAGACTTTGAGACCAAGAGAGTCTCCTTGAGGCTTACGGATGATTTTGAAGTTGTAGTGGTGGGCGAGAACATTAAGTTCATGTCCAATATTGTTTCTGCTCTAGAAGCTCAGAGATTGATGGATTTGGGTTGTCAGACGTACTTGGCTTATGTGATGAATCCAAATATGAGTGAGGTTTGACCGCAAGACATCAGAACAGTTGTGATTTTCCGAGTGTTTTTCTAGAAGAGTTGTCAGGTTTGCCTCGAGATAGAGAAGTTGAGTTTGCTATTGAGACGTATTCCAATTATGCACCCGTGTCTATTGCTCCGTATAGAATGGCACCGAAAGAGTTGAAGACGCAACTTCAGGAATTGTTAGATAGAGGTTTCATTAGGCCTAGTATTTCTCCGTGGGGTGCTCCAGTCTTGTTTATGAAGAAAAAGGATGACAATATGAGGATGTGTATAGACTATAGGCAGTTGAACAAGGTAACAATGAAGAACAAGTACCCTTTGCCTCAGATAGATGACTTTCTTGATCAGTTGAGAGGTGCTTCAGTGTTTTCGAAGATTGGTTTGAGATCCGGTTACTATCAGTTGAAGGTGAAAGATGTGGACATACCGAAGACAACTTTCCGAACACATTATGGGCACTATGAGTTCTTGGTAATGCCTTTCGATTTGACTAATGCTCCAGTCACGTTTATCGATATGATGAACCGGGTGTTCCACGAGTTTTTGGACAAGTTTGTGGTAGTGTTCATAGATGACATCTTAGTGTACTCTAGGACCGATGAAGAGCATGATGAGCATTTGCGGCTAGTGCTTCAGACTTTGCTTGAAAATCAGTTGTATGCCAAGTTGAGTAAATGCGAGTTTTGGATTAGGGAGGTAGTCTTCCTAGGCCACGTGATCTCGGCCAATGGGATTAGTGTAGATCCCAAGAAGATAGAAGCTATAGTGAATTAAAAGCAACCAAAGTCGGTGACCGAAATCCGTAGTTTACTAGGTTTGGCAGGAAACTACTGAAGGTTTGTCGAGGGATTTTCAAAGATTGCGACACCTTTAACTAAATTGCTTCAGAAGACTGTTCCGTATGAGTGGTCAGATGCAAGACAACAAGCGTTTGAGAAGTTGAAGAAAGCTTTTACCGAAGCTCCTATTTTGATTCAGCCTGAACTGGGAAAAGAGTTTGTGATTTATAGTGATGCTTCGTATGTAGGTTTAGGTTGTGTGCTTATGCAAGAGGGTAAGGTTGTAGTTTATGCTTCGAGACAGTTGAAGGTTCACGAGAAGAACTACCCTAGTCATGATATTGAGTTAGCCGTAGTAGTGTTTGCTTTGAAGATTTGGAGACGCCATCTTCATGGTGAGAAGTGCACAGATTATACTGACCACAAGAGTTTGAAGTACTTGATGACTCAGAGATAGTTGAACCTTAGACAACGTAGGTGGATAGAACTTCTTAAGGATTAGGACCTTACGATAGAGTACCATCCGGGTAAGGCAAACTTAGTGGCCGATGCTTTGAGTAGGAAGGTGGCAGTTGAGTTGCGAGCTATGTTTGCGAGATTGAGTGTGTCAAGGGATGGCAGTTTGATAGCCGAGTTACAGGTTAAACCTTTGTTGGTTCAGTTGATTCGAGAGAAACAGTTGCAAGACGAGTCTTCGGCACCTCACGTGCAAGATATAGCCGAGGGTAAACCCACAGATTTTTGCTTTGGTGAGAATAGGATCTTATGTTTCAAGGATAGGATAGTAGTTCTAGAAGATGCCGAGTTAAGGCGCACCATCTTGAATAAAGCCCATAATAGTCCTTTTGCTATGCATCCGGGTAGTACAAAGATGTACTGTGGGTCATAAGAAGAGTACTATTGGATTGGGTTGAAGAGAGATGTGGCCGAGTTTGTGAGTAAGTGTATGGTTTGTTAGCGAGTCAAGGCTGAGTATCAGTTTCCTTCAGGTTTGCTACAACCGTTGAAGATTCTGGAATGGAAGTGGGAACGTATTACCATGGATTTTGTGTCGGGTTTACCGTTAACTCCTTCGAAGAAGAATTCAGTGTGGGTGATAGTCGATAGATTCACTAAGTGTGCTCATTTCATACCTGTTCATACTACCTACACCTTAGATAAGTTGGTCGATCTGTACATCAATGAGATAGTGAGATTGCATAGGGTACCAAAGTCAATCGTATCAAACCGAGATCTGAGGTTTACAGTTTGATTTTGGCAGTGTTTGTATCATGCCTTGGGTACTTGGTTGAACTTCAGTACTTTGTATCACTCGTAGTCAGAGGGTCAGTCGGAGAGGGTTATTCAAGTGTTGGAGGACATGTTGAGGTGTTGTATCATCGACTTTCAGGGTTCTTGGGAGAACACCTACCGTTAGTAGAGTTTTCATATAACAACAATTATCAGGCTAGTATTCAGATGGCACCGTATGAGGCTCTATATGATAAGAGGTGTAGAACATCTATTTGTTGGGTCGAGGCCGGACAGAAGCTAATACTGATGCCAGACTTGCTTAAGGGCACGACCGAGAAGGTAAATCTGATATGTGATCGCTTGAAGGTAGCTTCAGACCGACAGAAGTCGTATGCTGACTTGAAGAGAAAGGAGATAAAGTATGCCGTGGGCGAAAATGTGTTCTTGAAAGTCTCACCTTGGAAGAAGGTGATGAGGTTTGGTAGGAATGGTAAGTTGAGTCCGCGATTCATTGGTCCTTACGATGTAGTTGAGAGAATTGGACCCGTTGCTTATAGATTGAGACTTCTGACCGAGTTAGAGAAGATTCACGATGTGTTCCACGTTTCTATGCTTCGGAAGTATAGATCGGGTCTGTCTCATGTAATGCTAGTGGAAGAGATTGAGTCGAACCCCGGCCTATCATATAATGAAGAGCCGATTGAGATTCTTGCTACGGACAAGAAAGTGTTGCATGTGAGGCCTATTGATTTAGTCAAAGTTTTGTGGAGACACCGAGGTGTGGAAGAGGCTACTTGAGAGATAAAGGAAGACATGGAGAAACAATTTCCGTATCTTTTTCCGTCAGGTAATTTCAGGGACGAAATTCCTTAAGTGGGGGAGAGTTGTAACTCCTCGGTTTAGGGCTCAAGAGTTTATCGGTTTTGATCTAGGTTTAGTTTCGGGTTAAATTTAGATTAAAATGATGATTTCATAAAAAATTGCCATTATTTACAAAAATGACATTAATGAAATTTTAAGATGGGAATTTTTTTAGTTAAATGAAAGAAAGAAAAGGAGTTTGAAAAGTGTCATTTTCTAAAAAAATCCCTTATTTTCACAAAACCTCTCCTAAACCCTAATCCACTATTCCATTGCGTCAAATCTATCATCCAAGCAAGATTTTTCAAGGTAATCTCTTCCATTCTTAGGTTCTTGCATATTTAGCTTGTACTCATTGAAAACCTTCTTTTAAAACCTATTAAAATGCTTTTTTAATTTGATGTTGGGTTTGAGAAATGGGTATTTGTATGAGATTTTCGTTTGGGCATTTTAAGGTCACGTGTAAGGGTGTTTTTAATCATGCTTTGGTGTCTTAAAAATGCTAAAATGGTGGCTAATAGTGGGAAACCCGAAATGGGTATAAAAATTAGATTTTTGGATTGAAAATATTGAGTTTTTGGCTTGGTTTTGGGTTGAAAATGTGGCTGGTGGTTCCTTTGATGTTGAGGGATGTTTCTAGATGATATTTGATGTGTTTTGATGGTTGAGATTAATGGATTCAATTTGGGGTTTGGTTAGAATGAAATTAGTAGAGTTTTGGGTGAAATTTGAGTTCGAATTAATGTGTTTTGGTTGCAAGGAGTGGGTTTCCGGGTTGTTGCTGGTTTACAAGTGTATTAGCATCCTAATAGTTTGTTTTGGGTTGTCTTGAAGCAGAGGATATTGATTCGGGTACTTTGGGCGTGATACCGGGTGTTGCGGAGGCTTGAGAACGGTGTTTCGGCTTTTGTTTGGGCTCAATCGGTGAGTGGTAACGTTTTGAAGTTTAAAATGTTTTGTAGAAATAATGTTTTAATATAATAATTAAAAAATGTTTTGGACTAATTTGAAAAGAATTTAAAACTTGTCTTTAAGTCCAAACAACTTGAATTTAAGTTTGAGGCATCTTAAAAGGTTTTTGGTAAAGTTTTTCATGCTTTAAAATAGCCAAACTTGATTTTTCAGGTTGCCCGTATCGATACGGTGTACCCCGTATCAATACCTTTTTGCCCATGTTTCGTTACTTCTAAAACTCGTATCGAAACAGGTTTTGTCGTTTCGATATGGAGAGGGATCATTTCGATACGCCTGGTAAGCGTACCGATCCCCGTTTAACAACCCCAACGGCTAGTTTCCCAATGGTCTTTTAATTGACATACCGTATCGATACGCCCTCAAGCGTATTGATACGCTTATGCTAGCAAGAGCCCAACATTTAGTTTCTGAAGAAGGTCGTACCAATACTGGTACATGCGTATCGATACGGAAGGCTGCAGAACAACATTAAAGATTGGAAATAAAGTCTCCAACGGCTCCAATTCATCCCCCAACGACTAGTAACAACTACAAACTCAAAGAGGAGTATAAAAGGGACCTCCAAGCATCTAGTAATTGTTAATGCTTCAATTGTAATACAACATATGATCAAGAAACTGTCTTAGAGCTTAATTGTCATTTCCTTGTATAAACAAACACTAGTGAGCCAAAATTGTTAGATTTGCTCAAGTGTTTTAGGATTGCGTGATAGCTTTATTGTGCAAACAAATACCTATTAGAGGGATTTGAGTTTGCGTATTTTTTATCTCTTGTAAAGAGGGTTTGATCAAGGCTTTGGGTAGAAAGCTTGTTCGATTTGTAAGGGTTTCCTCCTAAGCCTAGAAAAGGGGACGAATCAATAGTGGATTGATTAGAAATCCTTAGTGGGAAGCTAAGGTAGTGGATGTAGACCTTGGTTAGAAGGTTGAACCACTAAATCATCTTGTCCTTATCAATTTTAGCTTCCACACCTCTTATACCTAAAATTCCACTTCTCCACCACTTGGCGAGCAAGAACGGTTGAAGGAATCGAGCACCGAAAAACCCAACAATTGGTATCAGAGCTTGGCTCAATTGAAGAGGATTAACATCCTATTAAGAAGATCCGGCAAGCTCGATCATCATTTCAATCAACCGGCTCAATGGCTCAATCCATCGCCAAACCGCTCTTCTTCAACGGAACTCACTATGCCCATTGGAAGACAAGGGTGAAGTTTTTCATAAAGTCCAAGGACTACAAGCTTTGGGATATAGTAGAAGATGGTTCGTTCGTGCCACAAGGAAGAAAGACAGAATGGAGTGCCGACGATCGCAAGAAGATGAAGCTTAATTGCAAAGCCTTACATATTCTCTTTTGTGCTTTTGGCCCAAACATATATAAGAAGATGTTTTCTTGTGAGAGTGCCAAGGAGGTATGGGACAAGCTTGAAGTCACATACGAAGGAACCGACGAAGTAAAGGAGACCAAGATCGGGCTCTTCAACCTAGCGTATGAAAACTTTAAGATGGATCCGGAAGAGAACATCGAGAAGATGTTTGATAGGCTCTCCACTATCACCAATGGTCTTAATGGTTATGGAAAAGCCATCCCGTAAGAGAAGCTTGTCCGAAAGCTCATCTACTCCATTCCCGAGTCATGGGACTCAAAAAGGACTACCATCATCGAAGCCAAGAATCTCAAGACTTTGAAGCTTGATGAGCTCATAGGGTCTCTTCTCACTCACCAAATTATGAAGAAGAACAAAGAAGAGGAGAAGAAGAAGGAAGAGATTAGAGCTATGGGGGAGAAGAAGCTCAAAGGGCTTGGCATCAACACAAATGTTATTGCTCTCAAATCCTCCACATTTCATAATGTAGATTCAAGTGAAGAGGATGATGAAGAAGAAGATATAGTTCATCTCTTCAAGTAGTGTGCCCCTTACATAAAGAAAGCCTTGAAAGAGCTTGAACGAGAATCCATGAAAAAGAAGAGGTCAAGCACTTCAAGCCATAAGAAGAAGGCATATGTGGCTACTTGGAGTGATGAGGACTCCACCAACGATGAACAAGCCAACCTTTGCCTTATGGCCATCGAAGAAGATTCAAGGGTAACTTCTAATTCATCTACTTCATGTTCATATTCTTTTGATGAATTACAAGATGCCTATGATGATTTGGTTCTAGAGTTTAAAAATCACATTTTGAAAAACAATAAAATGATTTCAAAGTTGAAAATTTAAAATGATTTGATTTATAAAACCAAACTTGAATTTGAAGCAAAACTCGAAGAGTTTGAACAAAAATGTTTTGATTTACAAAACTTGCTTCATAAAGTTCAAGAAAGAAAAGATTCGATTTCCAAAGAGCTTGAAAAGAAAAATAATTTTGGAAAATCAAACTTTTATGTAAGACAATCTAGTGCCCTTAGATTTGTAAATCGTAAATGTTTTAGAAGTGTTTAGGTCCCAAAAGGACTAACCACTTCAACTAAAAAGGATGAAATTGAAAAATGGATTTCTAAGGGGACTAAGTTTTGTGCTACTAACATCTATGGATCCAGAGCAATTTGGATACAAAAAAATTACTTGATTGTCTTATGCTAGGTGTGATGGAGATTGATCAACAAGCCAAACTTTGAGGGGGAGCTCCATGCACACAAAGGAAGGCTTCACATCCTCCCTTGGGTTCAAGTGTGGTAAAATCTAGTTGTTCTTGCTTTTATTTGATTTAATTTTTATTTATTTCAACTAGATGATTATATATGTTGGACTAACATTCTTGATGATGCTTTGAGTAAGGGGGGCCATTTTAAAACCAAACACATCATTTTTTTAAAATCTAAACCTCTATTGTTATTTTGAGCTTAAAAATGTTTAAATTCTTTTTGATATAACAAAAAGGGGAAGAAATGGTTTGAAAAAAATTGAATTTTCAATTGAATAAGTGGGAGCTTTAAATGATTTTGAATCTAAGTTCTCCTATTCAAATTTTATTTAACAAAGGGGGAGAAATCCCAAACAATGTTTCAAGTTGGTTTTATTATATAAAAAGGGGGAGATTGTAGAAATAATGTTTTGATAAAATAATTGAAAAATGTTTTGAACTAATTTGAAAAGAATTTAAAACTTGTGTTTAAGTCCAAACAACTTGAATTTATGTTTGAGGCATCTTAAAAGGTTTTTGGCAAAGTTTTTCATGCTTTAAAATAGCCAAACTTGATTTTTCAGGTTACCCGTACCGATACGGTGTACCCCGTATCGATACCTTTTTGCCCAGGTTTTGTTACTGCAAAAACCCGCATCGAAACATGCTTTGTCGTTTCGATACGGAGAGGGATCGTTTCGATACGCCTGTTAAGCGTACTGATCCTTGTTTTAACAACCCCAATGGCTAGTTTCCCAACGGTCTTTTAAATGGCATACCGTATCGAAACGCCCTCAAGCGTATCGAAACGCTTAGGCTGGATAGTTTCTAAAGAAGGATTTATCGATACGTGTTCATGCGTATCGGTACAGAAGGCTGTAGAACAACATTAAAGATGGGAAATAAAGTCTCCAACGGCTCTAATTCATCCCCAACGGCTTCAATTCATCCCCAACGGCTAGTAACGGCTACAAACTCAAAGAGGAGTATAAAAGAGACCTCCAAGCATCTAGTAATTGTTAATGCTTCAATTGCAATACAACATATGATCAAGAAATTGTCTTAGAGCTTAACTGTCATTTCCTTGTATAGACAAACACTAGTGAGCCAAAATTGTTAGATTTGCTCACGTGTTTTAGGATTGGGTGAGAGCTTTATTGTGCAAACAAATACCTATTAGAGGGATTTGAGTTTGCATATTTTTATCTCTTGTAAAGAGGGTTTGATCAAGGCTTTGGATAGAAAGCTTAATCAGTTTGTAAGGGTTTCCTCCTAAGCCTAGAAAAGGGGACGAATTAATAGTGGATTGATTGGAAATCCTTAGTGGAAGCTAAGTTAGTGGATGTAGACCTTGGTTAGAAGGTTGAACCGCTATAAATCATCTTGTCCTTATCAATTTTAGCTTCCACACCTCTTACACCCAAAATTCAACTTCTCCACCACTTGGAGAGCAAGAACGGTTGAAGGAATCGAGCACCGAAAAACCCAACATGTTTCAAAGTGGTTCCTTGGGGGTTTGGGTAGAGCCTTAAAGGCTAACCTAAACCCAAGTGTAAGTTTTCTAATTCACCTTGTTCGTTATGTATTGGTGTGTGCGATTATTTATGTTGTTGTGTGAAATGTGGATTGCCTTTACTCTCCGTTTAATGTTGTTGTGTAGTCGTTGTTGGTGTCAAGCCTCATGTGATGGTTGTCGTTGCTACGGTGATGTGTAGTCCCACCGGTAGTGACTAGTAGAAGAGTACGGTGATGTGTAGTCCCATCGGAAAACTACTAGTTGTTGTGAACGGTGATGTGTAGTCCCACCAGGAATGGGTGTGCATGTGCAAACCATGTTTGGTCTATGCTTGTGTTTAGTTCATCTCTTACTTATATGATTTTGATTTTCAAAAACTAAAATGTTTTCTTTAAACTGCATTATTGTTGTGTTTAGAGCTCCGCTCACTAAGCTTTAAGCTTATGCTCTCTTTTCCATCAATACAGATCGTTAGAGGCTGTAGGAGGCAAGTGGGCAAGGGAGGAGTTTCTTGGAGTTCTTGCTAAGCTCAAGTATGGTTTTGTGTTTGTAATAATGCTTAGACGATGGGAATACTAGGCTTTTATGTTAGGGAGTTGGTGTTTGTAATCACCTATTTTGTCCGGGGTGTTAAACCCGATTTCTTTTCTTTTTAATAATGGGCTTTGTGACGTTTATTAATTACATACATATATAGAATAATTAAAAACTAAAAAAAGGAAAAATTAAAAAACAGTATATATATGTATATTATTACTATTAGAGTATCTAGTATTACTATTTACTATTATATATACTATTATCGTATATTATTAATATTATCTATTATGCTACTATTATTGCTTATTATCCATCATCATAATTAGTATTACCATATTACCATATATATATATATATCTATCATATTATTATTATTACCTATTGCTTATATTATTATTATTAATATTATCTCCCGTTATTATTTTTGTTATCTATTATTATTATCCCATATATTATTAGTATTGTCTTATTATTATTATCTATTAACGTTACTATTAGTATTATAATTACTATTATTATTACTATTATTATTATTGAAACAAATCTAAAAACAAAAAAACATTAATATAAATAAGTCCAATATATATTAATAAGAACAAAGCCCAAGTTTATTTAATAATAAGGTCCATTTACAAGTGAGGCCCGTTTGGCTCAAGCCCTAATTACATCAGAACCCTAATGCCTCTCCTCTGTTGTTGCGTAGCCGCATCTGAACCATCAGATCAAGGGCATCTAATCGAACGGTCCAGATGGCCCCTGATACGAGAAGCCCTAGATCCATTTTTTTGCCCTAGCGCCGCACAATCTCCATCGTTGGATCAGGAGCGCATCGGACGACTGAGATCGAGGGGAGAAGTTTCCAGAACCTCTACGCGCGGCTCCCCAGCTCCTTCACGTGCGCGTGTGGATCACACCCGACCACTCAGCTCCCACACACGCGCTTCTTCGAGTGCTGCACGACCATCCAGATCTTCCACTGACGGTCAGGATCACTCCACGATGCCGATCCGGTGTCCGCCTCCCTCTGGTCCCCTCCTCGACTCACATGCAAACAAACCAAATGTCAGAGAAAGGAAAAAACGCACAAATGCAACCAAAAAACAGAAACGGCAGAGGAAAACAACAACGGATTTCCAGAGACGAATACCAACAAAACTTCAGCAGAGCCAATAGCGTTTTTTTCTTTGATTTATGTAAATCAAGAAATATGCAATATCCGGGCTTATAAAAGCCAGAATCAATGCAATGGAGAGAGGAGGTTTTTTTAGAGAGCACAGTTGTAATCGAAATACTTTCATAGCAGTACAAGGCAGAAACAACCTCAGGTTTAGAGGTATATGATCGTCTTCATTTTATTTCAGTTTTCGAAGCAAAAAAAATAAAAATAGAGAAGAGAGTGAGTTTTTTTACCTTCGATGCTTGAACTTCTCTGTGCATCGGTTCGCGTCCGCCTGCCGTCGATAAGCCTCGCATGGTGAGACGACAAAGTGGTGACCGAAAGGGGTTCAGGTTTTCAGAAAAAGGGGGAGTTTCTTTTCGATTCAAAGAAAACTATTTTTGGTTATGTTTTCAAACAAAAAGGTTTTTGATTTCACGAAGGGTTTCTGGTTTGAGATTTCGAAAGATAACAAAAAGGGCTGTTTTGGTTTTGGAAAAAAGGTTTTTTAGGGGTTCCTGCGCCGGCAACGGTGACCGGAACGATGGCAGCTAGGGTTCGACAGAGAAGGGGGAAAAGGGTCCTGGTTTAGGTTAAAAACACAAAAAGGGGTCTGAAATGTTTTTACTCAGGTTTTATAGAGTTTTGATGTTTTAAAAAATGGATTAATTGCATCTTAAGGGCCCTCGTGCCGTTTTAATCACGCGTGCAAGGGCTTCCACATTTCTAAATTCTCTCTGAAGTTCCTCCTGATTTTTAAGCATTTTTAATTTGGTCCCTAATTTGGTTTCAATCGGTTTTCGAAGGGGAAAATCACCATTTATTCCTTGTAGGTTTCGAGTCTTTTCAATCGAGTCTCTTTTTTTTCAATTAGATTTTAATGGATTTATTACAGTTTCGATCCCTGCCAGTTTGCTCTTTTGTGTTATACATGCATGTTATTTTTTTGCATCAAATTTATGTTTTGCCATATTGTTTATGTTATGTGCATATTTTGTCTTCTTTTGTTCGAATATGTATGTGACATGCATTCAAATGTGTCATTTCATGTGACTTTTGATACATTGATTCGCATGTTAATTAATTTTAATTATAAAAAGGAGATACATATTAATTCGCATATTCGGGTAGACTATCCTAGCTTATTGGATACTCCTCGGATATTCGGATTAATTCGAATCGTCTAAAGGTAAATACGTAATTAAAACAGACAAGACCATGACATCATTCTTTAATTGCTTGCATCATGCATAAAGGTGACGTATGGGATCCAAACCCTAAACTAACACGGCAGTCAGTCTTATATGATGTCGGTTTAGTTTTTGGTCCGGTGTACCGTCATCCTTTCTAATTAAATGTCAAATTAATTTGAGACCACCAATTTGGATAAGCTCGTACGATTAAAGTCCAATTTTTAATTAAGAACCCCTAACTAAATTCATCTTAAATTTCAGATAATTTCCATCAATTTAAAAGCAACAATTGTTTTGGTAATGATTTCCGGGCGTGATGGGGGTGCTAACTTTCCCCACACGTAACCAACTCTCGAACCCTTTCAAACAAATCTCTGGTTTTGTTTTTACGGTGTCCAACCTACCTTAGTGGCCGGTGGCGACTCCAACCGAAAAAGGATTTTTTAAAGGTTTTTTTTAAAGCTCGAATTGTTTTTAAAATTCTGTCTTTTAATTAAATGTTTTCAAAAAGCGGGGACCTTTTTAGTGGTAAGAAAAAAACCTTATCACATCAAATGTTTGGCCTTGTTTATGTTAGGGAGTTGGTGTTCAAACTTCTATATTTGGCCTTGTTTATGTTGCTCGCATGTTTAAAATGTTAATGCCATGTTAAGTTGAAGTTTGTTATGATTTTGGTGGATTACTTTGTATTTAGGCTTGTTGGTGTTTTTGAATGCTAAGTGTTCTTATGTGCTTTGAACATGAAATGCATTTTGTTATGTGTATGCATGTTTAAGGTCACATTTAGGGTGTCTTGCCTCTAGATTGATTGTATTTTAAGTTGCCATGTGGTTTTGTGTTGTTTCGGGGCAAATTTGCGGACGTTTGGAGATGCCAAAACATGTTTTCGGGCCAAACTGTGTGTAGGCGTTTCGAAATGCCTGATATGGTTTCGGAGCGGTGGAGCTCCAGGAGTACCCGTATCGGAATGGAGGTGGTACTGTTTCGGTACGATTTGCCACTAGAGGCTCCCGTTCCGGAACAGGGTGTGACCATTTCAGAACGGCATGGTTTTACTTTTTGAATGGAGCCTGCGTTTCGAAATGGGCAAGCCTGTTTTGAAACACAGGCGGTTAAAACGGTTAAACGACATCTTCGAGGGTTTTCAAATGTTGCTCTTTAGTCTCTGTGGCTTGTATGCTTCCTAAATGAGTTGTATGTGCCCCTTTGTAAATGTTTTGCCTCGTGAGCATGAAAATTGACAAATGAGCTATTGGTAAGTTTAAGATATCGTATGCCCTGCTCGGTCCATGTCTGTGTCCGCTTCTCCACTGCTGTCTTCACACATAGGATTAAGAGTGACATTTAGACAAGATAAATAAATGAAAAAATTAGGGTTGCTAATCGGAGTGAGGCCTTAGCGGGTTTCGCTTCGGTTTTCCTCGTGTAACCCGATCGGTTCGGTCTGTTTGCTAGACTGGATGAGGGGGTTACACTGATGTTGCTTTTTGAATGAAGCCCGCGTTTCGGAACGGGTAGTCCTGTTTCGAAATGCGGGTAGTTAAAACGGTTAATGGGCATCCTTGAAGGTTTCCAAATGTTACGATTTAGTCCCTAATGCTTGTATGCTTCCTAAATGAGTTTATATGCATCCTTTGTGATGGTTTTACCTCGTGTGCATGGAACTTGACTAATAACTACTTGGTAAAGATAAATTACCTTTATGCTTCTACTCGGTTCGTATCCGTGTTCACTTTTCTGCTGGTTGCTATTACACATAGGGTAAGGAAAGTGGCTTTTGTTAAGGTGTACTATCTTGAATGAAGCATATAACAGTCCTTTTACTATGCATTCGGGTAGTACAAAGATGTACCGTGGGTTAAAAGAAGAGTACTACTTGATTAATACCTTTAGGGTATGTTGGAACTGTCATTTGAGTTGTAACTGTCCACACCCGGCTAGGGGAGGACGGGCTCCAGCTAGGGGGTTTGAGCATCAGAGAGGTCGTGGGTGTGGTCAAGGAAATTTTCAGTCGAGAAACGATGGTTAGAGGAACTTAGCTCATGTGGTGGCAGTTCAGCCCGAGGGTGGAGGACCAACTAGGGTGTATGCATAGCGAGAGGCTGGGAATGACACGGATGTCATCGCAGGTAATTTCTCGTTACAGTCTTTGACTTTGCTTTCTTTGATAGACTCGGGTTCGACACATTCGTACATTTTGGGTGAACATGCAAGGTCCCTAGGTTTACCGTATGAGTGGTTAGAAGTAGGTGTGAATGTTAGTAGTTCTTTCGGTGAGACCGTGGTAGTTAGGAAGATGTATAGGAGGTGTCCTTTGATGGTTCAGGGCCATGTGTTTCCGGTCAACATGATGGAATTATCGTTCTATGGTTTTGATGTGATTTTGGGCATGGATTGGCTCGTAGAGCATAGAGCTAGGGTAGACTTTGAGACCAAGAGAGTCTCCTTGAGGCTTACGGATGATTTTGAAGTTGTAGTGGTTGGCGAGAACATTAAGTTCTTGTCCAATCTTGTTTATGCCTTAGAAGCTCAGAGAATGATTGATTCGGGGTGTCAAGTGTATTCGGCCTATGTGATGAATCCGAATATGAGTGAGGTTAGACTGCAAGACATCAGAACATTTTGTGATTTTCCAAGTGTTTTTTCGGAAGAGTTGTCGGGATTGCCTCCAAATAGAGAAGTTGAATTTGCTATTGAGACATATTTCGATTCTGCACCCGTGTCTATTGCTCCGTGTAGAATGACATCGAAAGAGTTGAAAGAGTTGAAGATACAACTTCAAGAACTGTCAGATAGATGTTTCATTAGGCCTAGTATTTCTCCGTAGGGTGGTCCGATCTTGTTTGTGAAGAAAAAGGACAGCAGTATGAGGATGTGTATAGACTATAGGCAGTTGAACAACGTAACAGTGAAGAACAAGTACCCTTTGCCACGGATAGATGACTTGCTTGATCAGTTGAGACGTGCTTCAGTGTCTTTGAAGATTGATTAGAGATCGGATTACTATCAGTTGAAGGTAAAGGATGTGGACATACCGAAGACAACCTTTTGTACACGTTATGGGCACTATGAGTTCTTGGTAATGCCTTTCGGTTTGACTAATGCTCCAGCCGCATTTATGGATATGATGAATCGATTGTTCCATGAGTTTTTGGATAGGTTTGTAGTAGTGTTCATAGATGACATCTTAATGTACTCTAAGACCGAGGAAGAGCATGATGAGCATTTGCGACTAGTGCTTCAGACATTGCTTGAAAATTAGTTGTATGCCAAGTTGAATAAGTGCGAGTTTTGGATTAGGGAGGTAGTCTTCTTAGGTCATGTGATCTCAGCCAATGGAATTAGTGTGGACCCCAAGAAGATAGAAGCCATAATAAATTGGAAGCAACCAAAGTCAGTGATTGAAATTCGTAGTTTCCTAGGCCTGACGGGGTATTATCGAAGATTTGTAGAGGGATTTTGGAAGATTGTGGCACCCCTGACTAAATTGGTTCAGAAGAATGTTCCGTATGAGTGGTCAGATGCAAGACAACAAGCGTTTGAGAAGTTGAAGAAAGCTTTGACCGAAGCTCCTATTTTGATTTAGCCTGAACCGGGGAAAGAGTTTTTGATTTACAGTGATGCATCGTATGTTAGTTTAGGTTGTGTGCATATGCATAAGGGTAAGGTTGTAGCTTATGCTTCGAGATAGTTGAAGGTTAACGGGAAGAACTACCCAACTCATGACATAGAGTTAGCCACAGTAGTGATTGTTTTGAAGATTTGGAGACACCACCTTTACGGCGAGAAGTACACAGTTTATACTGACCACAAGAGTTTGAAATACTTGATGACTCAGAGAGAGCTGAACCTTAGACAACATAGGTGGATAGAGCTTCTTAAGGACTATGACCTTATGATAGAGTACCATCCGAGTAAGGCAAACGTAGTGGTTGATGCCTTGAGTAGAAAAGTGGCAGGTGAGTTGCGAGCCATGTTTGCGAGGTTGAGTGTGTCACGGGACGGTGGTTTGATAGCCGAGTTACTGGTTAAACCTTTGTTGGTTTAGTTGATTCGAGATAAACAGTTGCAAGACGGGTCGTTGACACCTCACGTGCAAGATATAACCGAGGGTAGACCTACATATTTCTACTTTGGTAAGAATGGGATCCTATGTTTCATGGATAGGATAGTAGTTCCAAAAGATGTCGAGTTAAGGCGTACTATCTTGAATGAAGCACATAACAGTCCTTTTGATATGCATCCGGGTAGTACGAAGATGTACTGTAGGTTGAAAGAAGAGTACTACTGGATTGAGTTGAAGAAAGATGTGGTCGAGTTTGTGAGTAGGTGTATGGTATGTCTGCGAGTTAAGGTCGAGCATCAGTTTTCGTCAAGGTTGTTACAGCCGTTGAAGATTTCGGAATGTAAGTGGGAACGTATTACCATGGACTTCGTGTTGGGTTTAACGTTGACTTCTTTGAAGAAGAATTCGGTGTGGGTGATAGTCGACAAATTCACTAAGTGGGCCCATTTCATACATGTTCATACTACCTACACCTTAGATAATTTGGTTGATCTGTACATCAGTGAGATACTGAGGTTGCATGGGGTACCGAAGTCGATCGTATCAGACCGAGATTCGAGGTTTACAACTAGATTTTGGGAGTGTTTGCATCGTGCCTTGGGTACTTGGTTGAACTTCAGCACTTCGTATCACCCACAGTCAAATGGTCAGTCCGAGAGAATGATTCAGGTATTAGACGATATGTTGAGGTGTTGCATCATCGACTTTCAAGGCTCTTGGGAGAAACACCTATCGTTAGTGGAGTTTGTATACAATAACAGTTATCAGGCTAGTATTCAGATGGCACCGTATGAAGCTCTGTATGGTAGGAGGTGTAGAACACCTATTTGTTGGGCCAAGGTTGGACAAAAGCTTGTACCGATGCCAGACTTGCTCAAGGGCATTACCCATAAGGTAAAATTGATCTGTGATCGCTTGAAGGCAGCTTCAGAACGACAGAAATTGCATGCCGATTTGAAAAGAAATGTGATAGATTATGTTGTGGGTGACAAAGTGTTTTTGAAAGTCTCACCTTGGAAGAAGGTGATGAGGTTTTGGAAGAAGGGTAAGTTAAGCCCGAGGTTCATTGGTCCTTACGAGTTAGTTGTGAGGATTGATCCCGGTGCTTATAGATTAAGACTGTCGACAGAGTTAGAGAAGATTCATGATGTGTTTCGATGCTTCAGAAGTATAGATCAAATTTGTCTCATGTAATGCTAGTGGAAGAGATCGAGTTGAACTCGAACATGTCGTATGATGAAGAGCTGGTTGAAATTCTTGCTTCGAATAGGAAAGTGTTGCGTGGGAGATCTATCAAGTTAGTCAAGGTTTTGTGGAGACACCGAGGTGTGGAAGAGGCCACTTGGGAGAGGAAGGAAGACATGAAGAAACAGTTTCTGTATCTCTTTTTGTCAGGTAATTTCGAGGACGAAATTCCTTAAGTGGGGGAGAGTTTTAACGCCTGGGATTGGGGCTCGGAGGATACTCGGGTTTAGACGTTGGGTTAAGTCGGTTAGGGTTAAGAAATTTTGGGGAAACAATTTAAAATAAATCAATTTTAAAGTCTTTAAAGAAAAAGTGGTATTTTAGTAAAATGTAGTCAAATGGGTTTTGGAGATAGGTTTTGAGTTGAAATAAAATAAATTATTTCAAATTGTCATCTCTTCTTCTTCCCCAAAGGTTTTTCACATTAAACTCCCCAAAACCATAGCCACAACCTATTTTTCATCAATCTTCACCATTTGGAAGTTCAAGGAGGTAAGCAACTTGATTTCTTAATCATCTTTTCATTTCAAACTTGCTAGTAACACTTTCTTTTCAACCATAGCCACAACCTATTTTTCATCAATCTTCACCATTTGGAAGTTTAATGAGGTAAGCAACTTGATTTCTTAATCATCTTTTCATTTCAAACTTGCTAGTAACACTTTCTTTTCAAAAGAAGGCAGATTTCTCAAGTTTCTCCATTTTGGGTAAAAATGGGGGTTTTGAGGGGTTTAAGCTCTTTGGTGAAAATAGTGGTTTGGGTGAGTTTTAAATGATGTTTTGAATGTAAGATGGTGCTAAGATATTGGGTTTAACATGAAATTCAGGATTTAGGGAAAATTGGTGATTTTGATTAATGGGTTTTTGGGTTTTTGGCTTAGAAATGGTGGAGAAGGGTTCCTATTGTTTTGGTGTTGTTGGGTTGATGTTTTTGGAGTGTTTGAACATGGTTTGAATGATAAATTGTTGGGGATATGGCTGACTTGAGGTTATAGTAGGTGTGAGGATGGTTTTGGTTAGTATGGAATAGAGATAGGAATGCTTGTTGTTGTTGCAGATTTGATGGAATTGATTTCAGCGAGTTCGAATGTTGAAAGATGTATTAATTCCTTGTTTTGATTTGGGTAGAAGCAGCAGATAACAATTCGGGTCCTTTGGACGTCACAATGGGAGTTGTGGAAGCTTGAAAGAGAACTGTTAGCTTGTTTTGGGTTTTGAGCTGGTGAGTGGAATTTGTTTTGAAGCTTTAGTTGCTCAACGAGGTTTCTTGGGGTTTGGGTGGAGCCTTAGAGGCCAACCTAAACCCGAGCGTAAGTTGTCTATGTTCGTCTCGTTTCGTGAATTGTTGGCTTACGAGTTTATTTGTGTTGTGATGTGAATTATGCAATGCTTTTGCCTCCCTTTTAATGTTGTTGTGTGGTCGTAGTTGTTGTCGAGCCTCACGTGATGGTTAATTGTTGTTGAATACGGTGATGTGTAGTCACACCGGAGAGGGCTAGTAGATGAGTACGGTGATGTGTAGTCCCACCGAAAATATGCTAGTTGTTGTGTACGGTGATGTGTAGTCCCACCGGAAATGGTTGTGCGTGTGCATACCATGTTTTGTTTATGCTTCCATTTCATTGCATTTCTTCCTTAAATGGTTTTGCTTTTAAAACTAATATGTATGTTTTGAATTGCATCGTTGTTGTGTTTTAGAGCTCCGCTCTCTAAGCTTTTAAGCTTACGCTCTCTTTTTCCAACAATATAGCTCGTTAGTAGCTTCAGAGGCAAGCGGGGCAAGTGAGGAGTTCTTAGAGTTCTTTGCTAGCGCAAAGTATGGTTTTCTTAATTGTAATAATACTTAGACAATGGGAATGCTAGACCATGTTAGGGAGTTGGTGTTCAAACTCCTATGTTTGGCTTTTGTTAATGTTGATAACGTGTTTTAAAGGTTGATAACATGATATGTTGAGGCTTGTTATGGCCTTGGGTAAATTACTATGCGTTTTGACTTGTTGGTGTTTTCGAAACTAAGTGTTCGTATGAGCTTTTGGGTTTGAGACCCATTTTTGCGTGTATGCATGTTTGAAGCTTGTCTTTAGGGTGTTTTGCCTCTATATTGTTTGTTTAATAAGTTTCCATGAGGTTTGTGATGGTTCGGGGTAAGTTTGGGAACGTTTGGAGATGCCAAAATGTATTTTCGGGCCAAACTGTGTCCAAGCATTTCAGAACGTCTGATATGGTTTCAAAACGGCCAAGCTCCAAGGACACCCGTATCGGAACGGGGGTGGTGCCGTTTCGATACGATTTGCCACTGGAGGTTCCTGTTTCGGAACCATGAGGAACCGTTCTGGTACGATTTTCCACTGGAGGTTCATGTTTTCGAAATCACGAGGGGTCGTTCCATAACGACCTGATGTTGCTTTTTGAATGAAGCTCGTATTTCGGAACGGGTAGTCCTATTTCGAAATGCAGGTAGTTAAAACAGTTAAAGGGCATCCTTGAAGGTTTCCAAATGTTGTTGTTCAGTTCATGATGCCTGTATGCTTCCTAAATGAGTTTATATGTATCCTTTGTGATGGTTTTGCCTCCAGTGCAGGGAACTTGACTAATAACTACTTGTTAAGGCTAAATTACCTTTATACTTCTGCTCGGTTCGTATTTGTGTTCACTTTTCTGCTGATTGCCATTACAAATAGGGTTAAACGTGACATCTAGACAAGATTAATAAAAAATAGGGTTGCTAATCGGAGTGAGGCCTTAGCGGATTTCGCTTCGGTTTTCCCCGTGTAACCCGTTCGGATCGGTCTGTTGGCTAGGCTGGGACGAGGGGGTTACAACCTAAGAGAAGAGAAGGTGTCAATTGAGAGTTTTACCCACATGCTCTAAAGATTGTTGACAAAATAATAATTAATATTATTGTATACTTCTTATGTAATCTTTAAATAAAAAAATTTAAGACTATCCATTTAAGGATCAAAATCATATCACTTGAACTATAATTATTGTTAGATAAAATTCACAAAAAATAGGTAAATATAATAAAATATAATGGCTTGAGAGTATCATAAGCCCTTGAATTTTAAAAAAATTAATTTTAAGCTCTTGAACTTTTTTGCACCCAATTAAGCCCTCATACTCCAAAATTTCACCAATTCACCCCTTTAACCAACGCTAGCTATTAAATCTAACATGTTTTTATCATTTGATGCAATGTGTCGTGTTACATCACTTGAAATTTTCAAAATTTTAAATTTTATTAAAAAAACAAAATGTTTTAAAAATTCTAAAAAACTTAACAAAATTATAAAAATATTTTCTAAAAAATATGTAAATGTCACATGACAGAACTGTAGTATGTCACATGGCAATAATATCTAAAGAAAATACTGTCAAAAATTGATGGTAAATGACTTAATGAATTCAATTTATTAGTTTAGGGACATAACTAGATGTAAAAAAATTCATTAATTAAATTGATTTTTTTTTCAAAAACTGAAGGGCCACAAACTAATAATATATTATACCAAGATTTATTGAAATGTCATAATCAGATTGAGCATTATTTTTTTTATTAATAGGGTAAAGTGCGTCAAATATCATCAAACATTTAGGTGTGTATCGATTATGCCACTAAACTAAAAATTAATACTATTTTACCATTAAACTTTAGTTTAGGCTTCAATTATACAACTAGATTGTTAAAATCCCTCCACTACATGGCAAGCGGACCGTTATAATCCTTCCACATCATCGATTTTAAGGTTCCAGTGATATAATAAAAGTGCAAATTAAGATTCAGTACTAAAATAATATTAATTTTTAGTTTAGTGGTATAATCGATACCAAACTTAAAATTTAATAGTATATAATGTAGTTTACCCTTATTAATAAAAGGTTCTCATCTCATTCGCAGCAGCCCTTTCCGAACGATGTCGTAGTAAGGCATTACTATCTTCTTTCTTCTCTTTTTTGTTTTGTTTTTTTAATAAGGCATTACTATCTTTAAATGTAATAGGGAAAGGATAAAGCTTGCCTCCATGTTTCACGTGTTACATAAAAATTATATAATTATTTAAGAGAAAATAGATTGTATACCGATGGTGGAAAAAAAATTTATCAAGTAAATTCAATTATAAAATTTTAACGGTTTAGTTTAAGTTTTAAAATTTAAAATTTAAAATTTATAATTAGTATTTAAGATTTAAGAGATAAAATTTAAGATTAATATTTTTTAGTAAAAAATTTAAATTTTTAATTTTAAAGTGAAATTAAACATACATGTAGAATATCTTTTTCGTTGTCAATAATTACTCATCATTTAAATAGTTTTAAAAATTACACTTATATATATATATTATAGGGTAAACAACATCTTGGTCATTAAACTATTCTTATTTTTCTGTTTTGGTCACCAAACTATCTTTTGGCAAAACTTTCACTAACGTTACATTTTCCCCTATTTTGGTCACCAATCTATTACATTTTTCCTGTTTTCCCAAAAATAATATATATATAAGTGTAATTTTTTAAAGGGTAAACTATCTGTTTGACCACCAAACTATTGTGAAAGTTTTAAAATGACCACCATAGAAAAAAACGCGTCATTTCAGTACCCAAACTATTAAAATGGGATTATTTTGGCCACCTGCCGTTAAGAGGCTAACGGCAGAGCTGACGTGGACCGTTAAAACAAACGGTGACGCTTAGGTGGAAAAAAAAAGGAAAAAGCCAACTCAGCTTATTAGAAAACAAAAGGTCTCGTTTTTTTTTCTTTACTTCGACACGAAAAAAAACCCCCAATATTCTCTCAACTGTGTCTGAAAACCCAAAAAAATTCTCGACGATCTGTGATCTTTTGTTGGAGATAGAGAGGAGATGGTCGGACTTCTACGCGAAAAAGGGGATCCTTCTCCGCGATACGGTAAGTTTGATTCTTGTTCTGGGGTTTAGGGGTGAAATTTCAGATTAGGGTTAAAACGATTAGGGCTAAAACGAGATTAGGGATTTCAGATTAGGGTTAAATAATTGATATTAGGGTTAATACAAGATTAGGAATTTCAGATTACACTTAAATTTTGTTATTAGGGTTAGGGTTTACACTAATCTCAGAAAATTAGGGTTAATAAAAATTTGCGATTAGGGTTTATAGATTACACTTAAAGTTTGATTCTTCGCTTTTGTCTGCTTGTTGTTGGTTTTGTCTGCTTGTTAGGGTTAAAAGAATACACTAATCTCAGAAATTAGGGTATTGCAATAAAATACACTTTTTTTTGTCTTTTTTGTTAGGGTTAATAAGATATACTTTGTTTGTTAATAAGATATACTTTTAACAATAAAATACACTTAAAGTTTGACGTGGGTTGATATTAATATTTAGGGTATTGCAATGGTGGGTGGGGTATTTATTATTTGTTTGTTATACTTTGTTTGTTGCACTGTGAAAGCATTAATGGTTAGTGTTGTGTTATTTGACAGGGGCTGATTCAGATGAGTTTAGTCTTGTTGTACATCATGGACAAAGACTTGATTATTTCGATTACTATAATGTGGATACTATGTCCATGTTTGAGATTGTTAAT
Organism: Hibiscus tridactylites; assembly: GCA_958450335.1. Lineage (NCBI taxonomy): Eukaryota > Viridiplantae > Streptophyta > Magnoliopsida > Malvales > Malvaceae > Hibiscus > Hibiscus tridactylites. Next base: position 52,775,124 of record OY288286.1, on the reverse strand, counting down.
ATGGTAGAACGGTTAGGTATTACTACTGCTGTTACTGTCTTTTGGAAGGTTTCAGATAGACCATTAGAACTGAAGAAGTTGATAACTGATTATGATGTACTTGAGATGGTAAGGCATTTACCTACAGATCATTACATGCATGTACACTTAAGGGAAATAGGAGTGCACAATGAGCCTGAGATGAGTGTACATTCTGAAACTAAGGTAGAACCTGAAACTAGGGTAGAATCTGAAACTAGGGGAGATGCTGAAACTAGGGTAGAATCTGAAACTAGGGGAGATGCTGAAAGTAGGGTACATTCTGAAACTAGGTTAGATTCAGATTCTAACTCAGAAGATGAGGAGTTTCTTGTGGAGTCAGACTCATCCAGTCATAATTCTGATTTTAGTGACAGTGAAACAGAAGTTCTTAGCTCTGAAACTGAAAGGTGTAGTGGGAATTTAGGTTTGGGCAGTGATCAAGTACAATATGAATCTGACAATGACAGTGGAAAATCTGACTCACTACACAGTGTAGATGAGTCAGATTCAGAGGGTCCAAAACAACCTAGATTTCCTGAATTTAATTCTGAGTCAGACTTAATGAACCCTAAGTTGAAGGTTGGTCAATTGTTTGCAAGCAAAGACATACTTAAGGATGCCATTAAGATGTATGGTATTAAGAATAGGTACAGTGTTAAGTTAAAGAGAAATGATAATAGAAGGATTCAAGCAAAATGTAAAGGAGAGTGTCAATGGATGTTATGGGCAGCCCCTATACATGGTGAAGATCCTTCTACTGGTACATGGCAGATTAGGTCTATAATTGGTGAACATAGTTGTCTTAGGGAGTTCAAAAATTCCAATTGTACTGCCAAGTGGCTAGCTAAAAACTACTTTAGTAGTTTTTTTGTTGACCCTAATTTCTCTAGTGCATCCCTAAAAGAAGCTGTCCACAAGGATTGGGGATTAGTTGTAGATAAGGGTAAATGCATTAGGGCAAAAAATGTGGCTCTTGAGAACTTGAATGGTAACTACAATGAGCAGTATGCAAATCTGTATGCTTACTTAGAGGAATTGAGGCACTCTAATCCAGGGACAACAACTGTTTGTAAGTTGGATGAAAGAAAGTTTGAGAGGGTTTATATCTGCATGCAAGCATTGAAAGATGGCTTCAAAGCAGGCTGTAGGCCCATTGTAGGTCTAGATGGTTGTCACTTGAAGGGGTACTACAAAGGTCATCTTTTGGCAGCTGTAGGAATAGATGCAAATGATGCAATCTATCCTATAGCCTTTGCAGTTGTGGAGAGTGGAAACCAGGCATCATGGTTCTGGTTTTTGGAATTACTTGCCACTGATTTGGAGATGGAAAATTCTCACAGCTATACCTTTATGACTGATAGACAGAAGGTATAATTAAAATTCTTTAACATTTTGGCCTGGATTTTTTTTGCTAACTGTGAACTGTTAATTAATTTTTTTTTTGTATGTGTAGGGATTAATGGAAGCTGTGTCAGAAGTTTTCCCCCATGCAGCACATAGGACATGTGTGAGGCACTTGTACTCAAATGCTAAGAGTAGTGGAACTTTTGGAGGAAAAGCAGTGAAGGACCAGCTTTGGAAAGCTGCAAGGGCTACATATCCGAGAGAATTCCAATCTTGCATGGATGAATTAAAGGTTATCTCATGTTTTTAAAGTTTTGTCGAGTTTCAATTTGACCACTATCTTTTCTGTTAAGTTTTAATTTGACCATTATCGAATAGTTAAAGTTTTAATTTGACCACTATCGATTATTTAAAGTTTTTATTTGACCACTGCATTTTTTGTAGGTATTATCAGAAACTGCATGGAAATGGCTCTCACCTAAGGATCCCACCAACTGGTCAAAGTCTCACTTCTCTTTTGGATGCAAGTCTGACATGCTCCTTAAAAATAATTGCGAATGTTTTAATAAGGTTCACTTTCTAACTTATCTAAATTACTTTCCAACTTAGTGTTTATGTGAATGTTTGACTAATAATAGTGCTAATCACTAATCTTTGAATGCTGACAGCTTATACTTGAAGCCAGAGACAAACCAATAATAACATGCCTGGAATCCATCAGATCAAAGTTGATGCAAAGACTTGCCAAAAAGAAGGATGAGGCTGAAAAGTGGACAGGCCTTCTTTGCCCTAAAATTCAGAAGAAGTTAGAATATGCCACATCATCAGCACATAGGTATTTTGACCATCTTTTTACTATTTTTGTGTTTTCATTGTAACTGTGAACTGTGAACTGTGAAATTGAATTTTTGTTGTTGTTTTATGCTAGTTGTTGGCCTCTTTATGCTGGTGGACACATGTACCAGGTTTCATGTGGTCCATCAACCCAGCATTCTGTTAACATCCAACAGTGGACATGCACATGCAGGAAATGGCAACTAACAGGTATTGCATGGAAATAAGTTTAGGGTATTACACTTTCAATTATTGTTAACTTGTTTTTTAACTAACAAATATTTTTTTTGTTTAGGGATCCCATGTGTTCATGCAATTTCTGTGATTTTATCCATTGAAGATAGGCCAGAAAGATATGTTGACTCGTGCTACTTCAGCTCAACCCAAAGAGCAATCTATTCTCATTTGATATGTCCTGTGAGGGGTGAGAAACAATGGGAGCCTGTTGACACACTAGAGCCTGTTCTGCCACCAGTCTTTAGAAGACCTCCGGGACGACCACACAAGAAAAGACGCAAGGAAAGTGATGAAACACCATCTCAGGCTGGTCGATTGTCAAGAAGGGGTATCAAAATCTTTTGTAAAAGATGCAATTCGAGTGGCCATAATACCAGAACGTGCAAGGGAAAGGTTGGTGCCAATCCGAGAAGACATGGACAGGCATACAGTGGTGTTGCTGCCAGGAAAAATCCTAGAACTCCAAAACTTCCAGTAAGTTACATCCACCAGCTTCTTTGTTACTTGTTTGTTTAATTCATATATAATAAACTGTTGTTTGCTTCTTTGTTGTGCAGGTTAGAAGACCTGAACCAGTCCATCCTTCACAACCCACCACTGTGAGATGGATGCCTACAACTGGTGGTGCTGGAACCAGTCAAGGACCAAGTCCAACACCATCTCAGCCTTCACAACCCACCACTGTGAGATGGATGCCTACAACTGGTGGTGCTGGAACCAGTCAAGGACCAAGTCCAACACCATCTCAGCCTTCAGAAGTCACCACTATGAGATGGATGCCTACACCAAGAGTTCCTACAACTCAAGAGAGCTCCTACAATCCATCTTGAATTCTGTTGAAGACTTAGGTGGTCATTTTGTATAGTGAATGTGTGTTGCATACATGAATATCACATTTTGTTTTGACTTGCTTTTGGGGATCAATGTTTAGGGGAAGATATTTGTCTTTTGTTATGTATTGGTCAAACATTTGTATGACACCATGTTGTCATATTTAGGGTTGAGTTTGACCAAAGTATAACATGTTGTCATTACAAACATTAAGTATCACATGTATTGGTCAAACATATGTATGCAATACTATTATGAAATTATCAAATGAAATATTATATTTTGCTTATTTTATCATCTTTCCTTTATTTTATGTCTTGTAGATTCAATTTGTAAGATAACATATGGATCAATTATCATAAACAAACAAAAACTACATTTCATTTCAATAAGATAAACCCTAAATACATTACATAATTCTTCCTCCCTGAATGTTCTTCCCCAAATACATAATCCTTACAATACATTTCAAAAACAGTCACAAAATAACAACCCTGCCATGCCCAAAATATCAGGGACAAAATCCTTTCTTCCTCATCACTGTTCTTCCTTTCTTCCTTCACCAACACAAAACCCTAAACCCACCACAATAACAGCCCTAACCTAGAAGAAATGTTTCCCCAAAATAAATCCAACCAAAACAGCAACAACAACAAGCAAACTTGCAACAATTCTTTGCTTCTTTCTTTCTTCCTCCATCGAATCAATTTTTTTAAGAAGACCAACAATTACTCTTTTTGACCTATCGGTCATTGGTGGATCAAACCAAGAAAAAAGATTGCAAGCCCTAACCCCATTTCGAAATTTTCCACAACCCCAAAACCTCCTACCTGGATTTTCATAAGTCCAACTTGTTGTCAGCTTCGAACGAACCTCACAATAGCAATCACGATTCATCTCTGCTGCCATTTTCTTCTACACCAAAACCACCTGATTTCTTCTTCTTCTTCTTCTTCACGATATACTGAAGAAAACTTGTTTTTAGGGTTAAGTTTGGGTTTCATTTATAAACGTTTTTTTATTTGCTTAGGTGGAAGGTTGACGTGGATGGCTCCTCACTCCAACGTGGAAAAAATAATCACAGCTCATACAGCCCACCTGTCCACGTCAGCTCTGCCGTTAGCCTCTTAACGGCAGGTGGCCAAAATAATCCCATTTTAATAGTTTGGGTACTGAAATGGCGCGTTTTTTTCTATGGTGGTCATTTTAAAACTTTCACAATAGTTTGGTGGTCAAACAGATAGTTTACCCTTTTTTAAAACTAGATGACGATTTTGACCAAAAACGTAACCTAAATGACAATTTTACCAAAGATAATAGTTTAGTAACGTAAACAGAAAAGTGAAAATATTTTTGCAATCAATAGCGTTGTTTACCCTACTATTATATATACAATTTTGAAAAGGTATGATATGCCATAAATTTAGCAGATATCAGAATAATGAATTTGGAAAAAAAGATATAGATTAAAGCATTTATTAATGTAACATAAAATTATTTTTTCATAATTTAATACTGAAATTTTGAAAATGAATTAAATAAAATATTATGACAAGTGGTGCTTTTTATTAGATGATTCTTTTACCGATTCACAATTTTAACTAACGATACTATTCTTTTAAGGAACTAACGATACTAATTAATGAGACGACGAAATTGTAGAAGAAAGCATTAAATAATATTAAGAGAAGCACAAGTATTTGCAAATCTCATACAATCATTCATCCGTGGAGTATACACAATAATATATATAAGTAAAGAAGAAAGCATTAAAGAATATTTTATGTCTCCACGTCTATTGAGGCAGAGAAAAATCCATGAGCTAACATATTTATACACCTCTAAGAGTGAAGTATGGTCTTTAAGCTAGTCTGTATTAATGCTTATTCAGAGTAGAAGAGTTCGCAGAAGTATTCTTAAAAGTTCTAGCTAAAGAGCATGATCATTTCTAAGCTTAAAAGTATGACAGATGGTCTCAACGCCTTTGGTCATAGTGGTAGTTCAAGTAACTTAGCATAAAGGATTTCGTTTCTATGCTACCTAGCAACTATTTGGACTTATAGTGTTTTGTGGAGGATGTGTGCATATTTTGAGGAAGGCAAGTGCCCCGGAGGTGTGGAGGTCATAATATTCCTTCCTGAAACACTCAAATAGATGTGTCAAATACCTCTAACATTCATACAAACTTACAACATTTTTGCGGAGGATGGTGTCGTTACCGGAGATTTCAGAGTAAATGGCGCATGATGATTACCCCTGAAGCACTCAAGCAAAAGCGGTTGATGGTTGAAATGCTTCAAGGACACTTAGAGTGTGACCTCGACACACACTAAAGACGTCGATGATAGGTTCTGATTGTATCTCCTTCTCACACCTAAGAAAGCCTCAAATCTACTAATGGAGTTTCTAGCTTTTGTCTCATCGTGACTAATAGGAAAAATCAGGCATGCCCGATGGATTTGGAGATGAGTTGGGTCATTCTGGGATGGTTGTCTTTGAGGATGCATCTCGACTGATTTTTTCAGATCGAAAATGTCTCCACGCTCACCGCACTAATTGTTGATGACAAAATGAGTATGAGTCGAACAAGGTAGGTGGAGACAAAGGACCAAGGTAGTTTTGGTAGATTTAGACAGTTCACCCTCTACAAATTTAGGACGGAGAGCTACGGTCAATATGGTAGTCGGAGTAAGGACGATAAGAAGAGGAAGAGAGGGGTACATCCTTGCTAATTCAGCCTTGTCCAGGTACATTGTTGTTGTTTTCTAATTTGCCTCTCTCACTGGGGGAGTGGGTATTTATAACCCTTGACTACTGTTGGTGATTAGATAATGCCAAACCCTGTGACAGTCTACGAATGGGTCGACAGATATAAGTCCAATTTTTAAGTATTAGATTTTGCATGTTGGTCATGTGGATGTTGTGTACTGGCGCCTGACAATATATGTTTTCAAGGCAGCCTAAGGTAGGGGCATATGCATATGGCTCTCATGGGAGCATTTGCATCTTTATTTTTTGGAAAAAAATTAAATATAGTTTAATTTGTAAAGGAAATTTTATTTTGCATATATATTTATAAAAGAAACAAAAGTGTATTAAAATTTTGGACCCTCATATCTGAGAGTCTGGATTCGCCACTAGCCTAAGGGCTCCGATAATATTTACCTCAGGAAGAGGGTCGAAGAAACTTCTTTTACAGGCCCTATGAAGTTTATCGAATATGAAGGTGTCGAAGGGTATATCCAAATTTATTCGGAAGAAGAGAAATTACGTGTAACAATGTGAGATATTATTTGATATACTGGTGATAGAGTTTTTAACTCAACAACCAAACTAATAATTTTTTTGAATAGTTTAAAGGTGATTGCAAAGTTGTATCTATTTATAGATATTCTTAACTATTTGGCAATACATACACCTTACAGAAAAAACAATTGAACCTGAGTCTCTTAGTATGAACATCATCCGTTTTTCTATTAAGAGTCTAGGACAACTTATCGGTTCCCACAATAAAGAATTTTCATGTGGTTTTGATTGAAATTTGAAATAAATAAATAAATAAATAATGTATATGGCGGCTTCTTAACTCCGCTTTGCGGAGCCAAGATTTTTTCTCCTAGCCTGCACATCCACTCTCAAGTCCCGTAGCCTTCTCGTCGTTCCCCCGGAGCCGTGAAGTCTGGTTTGGGAGGGGTTTTCCCTGCATCTGGGGGAGTAGGTTAAAGCCTCTGGTGGTTTTCTCCTGGTCTTTCTTCGCGTTTGTCTTTTTCCCTTTGCTGGTGTAGCTTTCATTCCTTTTCCATCTGCTCCCTATCTTTCTTTCATCTGTCATCCAGTGCTTGTTTCCTTTAAGCATTAACTACCAAGTCAATGGAACATTCTCAAGCGCCGTCATCCCTAAGTATGGGAGTGGTCAATAATGGTTATCCCACCAACCCGGCAGACCCAAGTTTACTGAGCCAAGAATACTTGGATGAACTCGAATTAAATGAAGACAATGAGGTAAACCTATCTCTCAAAAACCACGCTTTGGTTGGGAAACTGTTATCATCCACTCCTTTTAAACCTCTGGCTCTAACGGCCATTTTAAGGAAAGCATGGAAAATCGACACTTTGGAGTGCCATGGTCTAGGCTGGATTTTTTTCTGTTCATGTTCAACTCGGTCGACGATCGACACCGCGTTTTCGGGCTCAAGCCCTGGGTAGTGCAAGACGCATTATTAATACTTAAAGATTGGCAACCGGAAAAGGCCCTCGAGAAGATCGACTTTTCCCTCGAGGAATTTTGGGTGCAGGTCCACAACATGCCGATAGGTCTAGTTACTTCTGAAAATGTCAGGAGAATCGGCAAGCTTTTCCCCGCGTTCTATAGGTCATCCCTGGATGAAGGCAGCAAAGTGCATTGGCAGAGGTCAGTGAGCATTCGAGTCACCATTAGAGTCGAGGATCCTCTCAAAACTGGCTTTGTGTTAAACCGGAAAAGAGACAGAGCACTTGAAATTGCTTTCAAATATGAAGGCCTCCCCAAATTTTGCTTCAGGTGTGGGAGACTAGGCCATATCGAAAGAGAGTGTCGTCAGGATATTTCACGGTTCTAATTGGCCGGAAAATTCGGGCCATGGCTGCGAGCTCCTCACAGTTTTAGATCGAGAGTTACCAGCTTTCCGGTGCCGCAGCTAGAACCGTTGAAATCCTCTCGATCTCCAGCAAAGGATGGCTCACCATGCACAAAAGACAAAAACGTGGAAATCTCGAAGTTGGTTGTGTCAAAGGTAAATCTCGGTGCTGAGGTTGCCTCATTTAAGGTTACACGAGTTGTCTCTTCAGCATGCTGTGAAGTCAACCCTATATTTCCAATTGTGGAAACTGACATACCAAGAGAGGGCTGCAACAAGGCTTTTCCACGTCTCAAAAGTGGTAATTCGAAGGGAAATCACACTGGCATCGAAAGCTTCAGACACAACGATTCAGCAAACCTTATCCCACCAAATCTGAAGGTACCAGAAGATAATCATTGCCTCAGTTGGGACAAGGCTCTTGCCGAAGGCATTGACATGATGGTAGTATCGTCTAGCAAAAAAAGGAAATCGCCATGGAAACCTGAAGAGAACTTCTACCGTGCCAAGCGCCGGGAAATTGAGGCAGAACTATCTAAGGCTATCGTCCAAGTGGCGCCAAAGCACTGGTGCATTTCGGAAAATAGGTTAGCAATGAACGATGATTTTCTAAAGGCTGCGTTATTTCCAACTTCCTTTGTTAACTCTTCCTCAATCATTAGAAACATTGGGTGTTCGAAGAGGGGCAAGACTTTCAGAGCAAAAAGACTTACTCTTATTAGGAAGGCGGCTCGGCGTAAGTTCCAAATGGAATGCTCCCGTCAAGTGATTGATGAAGAAGGCTTGATCGAGCTGGGGACTAACCCTTATGGCAACAAGATCACCACCGTACCATCAATGTGCATCGACGACTCGTTTTCCCTCAATGAAGAAGTGCAAATCAGTGATGAAGAAGATGGTGCGTCACAGAAAGGCTCAAACGTGTCAATCCCACCTTAGATGGACCTTTCATCATCCCCGGATAACTCCTCCGAGAGTTATCCGGAACCGCCATGAGTCCGCTCACCGGCATTGCCTTTGTGAGGAGGGACCGGAGGCGAGGTCCTACTTTTAAAGTTTTCCTCTGGATTGCTCGGAATTCCTTAGGTTGTTTTTTATTTTTACGTAAGTTTAGGGTTGCCACCTTCTTTGGTTGTTGGCCATGGACGTGTAAGGTTCATCGTTTTCTCTGTCCCTACTACTTATGGTGTTCATCGATTCATGCCTTGACAAGGACCAACCCCACAAGGGTGGAAGTCTGCCTCTGGATAGAGCTCTCAGGCATAATCTTTGTTCTCCAAACCATATCAGAAAGGAAGAGATTTTTTCTTGTCCCTTACAAGACGTCCCTTATTTATGGTCTTTTCGTGACACTATCCAAAGCCTGTAATATGGAAGTGTTTGTTCTCTGTCTCTATAGGGTTACTGATTGTAGAGTCGTGGTGGCTTTTGTGTTTATTTTCCTTTGTTCTTGTGGGTCGATGTTTGTTTGTTCTGTGCTTCTGCCGTCTGATGCCCTTACTGCGTCAAGGAGCCGTGCGTGTTTTCAGTTGTCTGCGATCATCTATGTTTTGTATTATGGGTTTTGACCCTTTTATCTATAAAAGTCTCTATTTTTATCACACAAAAAAAACTCCGCTTTGCGAACGAAAAACTCCATTGCATATTATATAATAGTTCTATATATAAGTAATCATTTGATACATAAATGATATAATAAAAAAATATCAGAATTGAACTTAGATTGCTACCATGTTTCCTTATAAAAATACAAAAATAAATTTTAAAAAATATATCCGCTTGTAATTTTTATTTTATTTCGCTGTATTAGCATCCATTTCTAATTTTTTTATTTCATTGGCATGGTTAATTTTTTTGAGTATTATTGTTAGAAAAATATTTTATAATTTATTCTACTCCTATTTTTATTTTATGATTTATTATATTTATGGTAATAAAAGTAAAAGTTAGTCAGACTATATTTCAGGCAAATAAATGAGAAGTCGGCCATACTATATACCGATTTCTGACTTCACTTCAGCAAAAAATTATTATTTGTCTCATTGATGTGATGAAAATCATCATAGATCATAAATTAAAAATTAAACCACACCAAACCTTTAAATAAAAAAGTTAGTACGTCAAATAATATATATATATATATATTATAATATATAAGGTTATATTTTGATACACAAGGCACAAGTTGTGTAAAAAATTACACAACCCTTCATATTTAAGCTATAAAATCTAAAATATAAATACTTAGCACTAACACCTTAAAACCTAAACCTTAAATTCTACACCATACAACCTAAACCTCTAGACCCTAAGCCACACCCTGAATCTATAAACCCTAGAATTAAAATACTTGTGTAAACTTTACACACGCTAAAGTGTAGAATAAAATAGCAAAGAGATGAGATAAAAATGGAGATTTATATTATTCTCAAATATAGAATTGTGTATACAATACCTTCAGTAAATCATCTATTTATAGGCGTAAGAAGTACATAATACATTAAACTCAAATTAATGTAGATAATATTCCTAATGATAAAGTAAGTCAAATCTCCATAATAAAATTCTTATCATGATAGACATCTACATAAATAAATATTTATAACAATATATATATTCTATCTCATAATAAGCTAGGAGCTAATGGTAGGTATGGTTCATACTTGATACAGGTTGTTGTTTGGTTGTCCAAATGTTATTCGAATACTAACTTTCCATTTATTAGCATTTAAAACTGATTTAATACTACTATTAAGTATTAAGTGTTTATATCAATTGATACGGATTATTTTAGTTTAATCAAAGATTAAATTTAAGTCATTAATAATCAGTTAATCTAGTTGAATGAGACATTATAACTCTTAAATAAAGTTAAGGGTGATTTGTGGGGACACTATCTCTAAAATTTTAAAAAATTAAATTTTAATCCTTTAAATTTAAACAAAAAATAATTTGTTCCCCACAAAATTTTTAAAAATTTATTAAACCTTGCGTTAGGGACAGAACACATTGGTGATTTGTGGGGGACATCGCCTCCAAAATTTTGGAAAACTAAATTTTAATACATTAACTTTTAAAAAAAAAGTTATTTTGGCTCCACAATTTTTTTAGGAATTCATACTAACTTTCCATTTATTAGCATTTAAACTTATTTAATACTGTTATTAAGTGTTTATATCAATTGGTACGAGTTGTTTTAGTTTAATCAAATATTAAATTTGAGTTATCAATAACCAGTTAGACTATTGGGACGAGACACTAAATTCTTTAAGCAAGGTCAAGGTTTAAAAATTAGAGTTAGGGGCAAAACACTGTAGGGGTGTTCAAAATTACCCGACCCGATTACCTGACGACCCAGTACAAAATAGGCGGGTATTTTTAAGATTTTTTTATCTGCTCGGGTACACGGGCCAGGCTTGGGCCGAAAATTTTCTCTTACTGGGTACCCGACTTGGAACTTTTAATATATATTTTTTATATTTTAAATTATATGTTTATTTTAGTTTTTTTAATATTTTTACTCCAAAACTAAATTCAAATCCCTAAATTCTTTATATGCTTGTATTATATATTTTTAAGTTTATTTTTTTTTAAAATATTTGTATTCATTTTTTAGTATGATATTTGAGGGGAAAATTCATGATCAAGATTAATCTTTTTAATATATTCTTTTGGTAATAAACTTTAATATAGATCTAAATATTTCACTTATAAAAAAATCTAAATATTTCACTCTTCAAAGTTAAAACTAACTTCAAATCAGTAATTTTTGTGTGTGGATTATGTATTATAAACTTTTTTAATTTTATGTGTTTAATATGTGATTTAAAAAAAATATGAACCGGATATAATGGGTCCAGACATGGGCCGAAAAAGGAGGTACTCGGATGAACCGAGTACCCGACAATAAACACTGCTACAACACACTGCTACAACACACTGGTGATTTGTGGGGGACATTGCCTCCAAAATTTTGGAAAACTCTTGAAATTTTTAAAAATTTAATTTGGCCTCCACAAAATTTTTAGAAATCCACACTAAGTTCTATTTTTTAATTTTTTAATTAAATTCCTCATATAATTTTTAAAAGTTCTCACTATGCCTCTCAAAATTTAAAAAATTTTATTAACATCCCTTAAAACCCTTCAATTTTTTTAAAAATTTAAATTTAAATATCTATTTTAAAAAATTAGGGTCGATTTGGTTCTAGAAAATAGAGCTCGTTAATAGGGATAGAAACTTGTTTTTAGAAAAGAAAATAGTGAAGATGAATTTGGTATCTAATTTTTCAAAATAGAAATGAAAAAATAATTAATAAATAATTAAAATAAAATAAAGTTAGAAAAATCATACTAATAATTAAAATATGACTAAATAAGCCAAAGTTTTAATAAATGACATTATAAAGATTCAAACCCGAGTTAAAATTAAAAAAAACATTTTTTTTACATTCTCCACTTTTCTATAACATTTTCAAAGAAAATATCTTTTTATATTTTCAAATTTTCACTTATTTTTGTTTTCATCATCTAAAAATCATTTTCTAATTTTACAACTAAACACGTTTTCTTCACAGTTTTTCATTTTTCAAGAAAAAGAAAATAGACTTTATTCTTTAAAACCAGATTAACCCTAAAAAATGTTTTCATTGAAAATATTTGGGGAAAGTGGAGAATATAAGGAAAGGTTTTTTTTTTTTTAATTTTAACTTCATTTTAACGCGGGTTTAAATCCTTTTAATCTCAATTTTCAAAACTTTGTTTTATTTATTTATTGTTGTTATAATAATATTTTCTAACTATATTTTATTTTAATTATTTAATAATTACTTTTCGTTTCTATTTTGAAAAGCTAGATACCAAACAAATTTTCATTGTTTTTACTTTTAGAAACAAGTTTCCTTTCCTGTTAACTAGACATATTTTTTAATTTTTAAAAAAATTAACAACAAACTTATTTTCTGAAAATGAAAATAGAAAACATTTTTTAAAACCAAATGGTATGTTCCCCGCAGACTCTTTTGTCAAGTTGTGCCATTGTCAGACTTTGTGAGTGGAACAAATTAGGCTGAGAAGGTCACCCTATAATAGGTCTATACAGTACCTGATCTAGATTAGTCAGCTAATGGATTAGATATTGATAGTTAAATAAAAAAATTGAGTCATTAGATTAAATCAACGTTAAATAGTTGACGAAAGTGTTTTGTCATTTTTAAGGTTTCACTCGACTTAACATGATTAATCATTGTTTAGATCATTAAATAGATAGGCAAGGAACACATATGATTTATATAAAAATATTTATTTAATACTATCTATTGAAACTCAATCTTAATTAATTTGATAAATAATATTATGAGGTTTTATTTTAGTTTATCAAAAGTTAAAGATTCTAATTTTTAAAAGAAAAATTGAATTTCATAAAAACAATTTGAATATTTGGGGTTTGCTTAATAATCAAAGCTTTTCCGATGCTTTTCAAGCCTTACAAGTTGGATCATGAAGACCGAGTAGCATGCGGCTCACATGAGGCGTAATACCTTTCCTAAAATTCTAAACAATTTGAGTACACTTGAATAATGCAACTTTATTCTTTTTAAGTGCATAATTAATTATAGGGTAAACTACTGTAGGGGTCACTTTCGTTTCCCGTTTGTACAAATTTAGTCACCACTTTTGAAAAGTGCCAATAAGTGGTCATCTACGTTTTCGATGTGTAAAGACTTGGTCACTCCGACGTTATAGTCCGTTAGTCCCATAACGGATTGCTGATGTGGCGGAATTAAAATAAGGATAAATTACTGCAATAGCCATTAAAATTTATCTCATGTACATTTTTTCTCCTCAATTTAAAAAAGTAAACATTATAGTCACTAATAAAAATGTTTCTTTATAATTTCACCCTTAAATTTTTAAAAATTCATTTTTCAATCCTAAAACTTTACAATCAATTAGTACAATAATATTATAAATGCTTAGATGAAAAATAGGTGCCCAAAGTATACCCTTTGAAACTTAGGTGCCCAAATTGCTCCTATTTAATAACTCAAACTTAAAAATTTATTCCACTAACTACTTAAAAATTCGAGTTATTGGATTTTCTATTTTATAATTCAAACTTTATTTTGAATTTTTGAGTCGAGTTTATGAAATTATGAGTCTACTATTTTCACATCAAACCAATTTTTTTTTGAGTCAAGTCGAGTTATTGGAATTTCTATTTTATAATTCAAACTTTATTTTGAATTTTTGAGTCGAGTTTATGAAATTATGAGTCGAGTATTTTCACATCAAACCTAAAAGTTTAATTTTTTCGAATCAAGTCGAGTGTTGCACTTCCCTACATATAATTTTTAATTTTTAAAGAATTCTTAAACTGGCTCATTTAATTCTTTTCGAATATGGAAAAAAGAGAAAAAGAGAGAAGCCTTCCCTGACCCTTCACCTAACCCCATCGGCCACTCCTCCGATCGCCTCCACCACCCCGTCGTGGCATGTACCGCCGTCACCTCCTTGTTCGCCGCCGTGCCCTAAACCGAACCCCGAGCACCACACGTAGAACCGACGCTTCATCTGCCGTGGAGATCGATTTAAAGATTCGACGGAAACCTCCGTCTCACCTCTGATTTTTGAGTTTTCCGGCCGCCTCGACTATCTTTTCGCCATGCCGTCAGTGCCATCGTCATCTCTGAGCCATGGCGAGCAAAACCCAACTGGGCAATTGACCGATCAGCGCCGATAAAGTCTTGTCGGAGTAACGCGAGTTCGACCGACTTTGGTTTAAAAATTATATGTAGGGAAGTGCAACACTCAACTTGATTCGAAAAAAATTAATTTTTTAGGTTTGATGTGAAAATACTCGACTCATAATTTCATAAACTCGACTCAAAAATTCAAAATAAAGTTTGAATTATAAAATAGAAATTCCAATAACTCGACTTGACTCGAAAAAATTATTTTTTTTGGTTTGATGTGAAAATACTCGACTCATAATTTCATAAACTCGACTCAAAAATTCAAAATAAAGTTTGAATTATAAAATAGAAATTCCAATAACTCGATTTTTTAGTAGTTAGTGGACTAAATTTTTAAGTTTGAGTTATTAAATATGAGCAATTTGGGCACCTAAGTTTCAAAGGGTATACTTTGGGCACTTATTTTTCATCTAAGCATTTATAATATTATTATACTAATTGATTGTAAAGTTTTAGGATTGAAAAATGAATTTTTAAAAATTTAAGGGTGAAATTATAAAGAAACATTTTTATTACTGACTATAATGTTTACTTTTTTAAATTGAGGAGAAAAAATGTACATGAGATAAATTTTAATGGCTATTTCAGTAATTTATCCTTATTTTAATTCCGCCACATCAGCAATCCGTTAGGGGACTAACGGACTATAACATCGGAGTGACCAAGTCTTTACACATCGAAAACGTAGATGACCACTTATTGGCACTTTTCAAAAGTGGTGACTAAATCTGTACAAATGGGAAACGAAAGTGACCCCTACAGTAGGTTACCGACTAGCATGCGGCTCATATGAGGCGTAATACAAATCTAAACAATTTGAGTACACTTGAATAATGCAACTTTATTCTTTTTAAGTGCATAATTAATTATAATTCAAATTCTAGATTTAAATTATTTACTTTATACAATTTATTGAGAGGACTAGTATCAACTATGAATCCTTTTAGAGGGGAGAATTGCAGGGAAGGCTCTGAAGCAAATAAGGTGTTTACGGCTTTCGTCGACGGAGTGAGTAAGAGAATCCATAAAAGAGCGTTATGGGAAGCTTTCAGTGTGTATGGAGACGTCTCTGATGCTTATGTGACTTATTGGAATAGAAAAAGAAGGTTTGTAAAGCACACCTTCGCGTTTATTAGATTCAGGTCGGAGGATGGTTCATTGAGAGCTGTTGAACGAGGCAACAATCAGAAGATAGATGGGTTTCGTCCGGAAAGGGTGTCTCTAACGTGAAAAAAGTGAAAGCTCCAGTATGTGTGTCTTCTGTGAAGACCTCTAAGGGTTTGAGAGGGGCCTGGTCCTATAAAGATATTATGATGGGGAAGAATAGGGGTGAAGTTGAAAGTGGTCCCTCTAAGGAGAAGCCATTAAACGATGAAACTCCGGTTAGGCCATTTTTTCAACCAAACCTATCCAAATGCTCTCATAATGACAATTTCTGTCTGAAGGTGGAAGTGCCTAGTGAAGACATGCTATGGATTAAAAGGTGCTTGGCTGGGAAAATAAAAACAATGTATAATCCTGAAATGGTTCATCAAGCCCTCATCTCTGAAGGCCTAGGATGCAAGGTTAGTCTGTGGCATGGATCTCTTGTCATAGTTTGCTTTGAATCTGATCTATTGGTCAACAATGACTAGAATGATAAGGCGAAGATTTTGGATCCCTGGTTCGATTTCATTGAACCTTTAGTTTTGTCAGAGAAGAATAAAAAAGTTAAATTGTGGTTGTGTCTAGAAGAGCTGCCAATTTGCATTTGGCACGAATCATTTTTCTCAAAAATTGGTAACATGTGGGGATCCCTCATCGAGATTGACGAGGAAACTATATTGAGGGATCGGTTCGAAAAGGCCAAAATTTTTATTTTCGCGGAAAAGAAAATAGATATCCTAACATCCTTTTATGTAACAGTCAATGGGAAAAACTTTAAGATTGCTTTCAGCTTGGAAGAGTTCGAAGAGGAAACAGTTTGGATCGATGGGAGGAAGGCGAACAGTCCGAGCTACGAGAGTTCTTGGGGAAATGAAGGCATACTTTCTTCCAATTCGCTTGGATGGAGGTTGGACGAGGGGGTCTTGGAGTCAATGCCTTCTATATCGGGAGCTGTGCACGAAACCAATATTATTGATGGTTGTGTAGTTGTGAATGGCGGCTCGTTAAATAACAGTCCGGATGATAATGCCCCTATGCATTATAAGCCTATTGATCCGATTTGTGACGTATAGGTGGCGTCCACCCCGTTGGAGGCTATCCCAAGGGATAATTTTGTGGGTTTGAATAACACAATAGTAGAGTCAAATTCATCTAATGGCGGGCTCTTTGATGTCCCAATTGTTGATATGGCCCTCTATGCTAGTGAAGAGTCTAGTTTAGAAGTGAGAAATGAGTAGGGCCTCGTCATCTCTGGTGTTGGGCTCCCCGATCTTGGCCCATGTCACGATAGGGTAACCAAAAAGCCTAAGCAGGCTAAGAACCCTGTGTTCTCTAGTCCTAGTGTTAGATCATCGGTGCACCCCATGGCGTAGAGGAAAACAAACACGACGATCTCACCAGCGATCCATGTACGTTTAATCTGAATTCAGGAGGAAGCGATAGGTTTACTTACATTGAGTTCCTTGATAAACACCAAGAACAGAAACGTCTAACGATCTCACGAACGATACGAATCTTAGCCTCCACGAATAGATCGTTTCAGTCTCTACTCAGTTCACCCGGTTGAAAAGTTGAGAGCAATTTTCTTTTTCACAAAATGTTTTTGAGAAAAATACGTTTTCAAAAAGGTTAGACGGCTACTAGACCATTAACCCCTTTTTATAGTATCTTACCCTAACTGCATAGGATTTTTAATTAATTCTGAACTATAATTACTTTAATTATTTTAAATTCGGAATTCTATGTATAATAAAATACTTTAGCATATATATCAAATATATATGTCTTAATATTAATTATACATGTTATATACGTACAACTAAATTGTACATATGTAACTTATTTATTAATTGCTCTTTTCAACCCTGAGGTGTGACCCTGTAGGTTCCAGTAATATTAGTAGCAATTATTAGAACTATTCCAATATCACAAACAATGAGTGACATCTAGCAATGTATCATTGTCACCTAAATTACTGGAAGTAAAGATTCAACATAACATCTTCGTGATCAACTATTCTAATGTATTATATCCATTTGTCCTTTATATATAGAATAGGCACAAGTCTTGGAATAGTCACACTTGTTTTGCCTATTTATTATTTCTTGATATCTAGAGTAGACAACAGACGAATAATATGTGATATCTCATATCAACTTATTCGAGCATGACCATGCATTTCTAGTCTTACTCAATCAAGTGGCATGTGATATGTTTCCTATTATGTAGGAAGGACAAATCCTATCTCGACCATTCATACCCCACTACACATATCATGATATGCTCAATGTCAGTTTTTATAGTGTAACCATTTACGGTGCACGTTTAACTGCATCAAAGCACACAACAATATATGTTAAGATAGTAATGATCTCAAGTCAAAGGATTATGCATATAGTTATCATTATGAGCAATATTGTGACAATTACATAATAATCCAAGACATATGTTCATAGCGGTCAATTCAATATGTTGTTATCCAACATCATATTCATGCTTTGATTTTGACATCATTATGTCAATGACAACACATTGTCATTAATCAACAACATGTTAGCTTTAAACCTATTATTATTATTCATGTCCATAATAATACTCAACTAAGGATCTTTTAATAATCATCATATTATCATATAGACAATATTGTCTTTTGTTAATTTGATGCACATAAATATAATAGAAGAAACTAACGACAATGCCTTTAATTGATAAAATCGATAAAGATAGTATCTCAATACAATCATCATATGTTTGTCTTTGGGCATACTCTAACACCTAGGCCCTTTAACCATTGGAGTTGGCCTTCGGCTTACTCATTTCTAGGCTCTAGAGGGGTTTGGCAAGGAAAAGTTTAAGAAAAAAACAATTTTCTCACTCCTCTAAGGAGCTTTCCCCTAATGCTTCGACTGATTTCCCTATGGATTCCATTAATGAGAGGGTGGGTGTTGAGATGAGCAACAAAGATTGCCAAGAAGCTCGAATGACTTTGGAAGTGGGAGAAGTTGTAGGGTTTCGCTTCAATGAGAAGAGATCGATTGTTATTCGAAGCTTAGAAAGCTTGGAATCTGCTGATTGAAGCTCTGGCGACCTTAGTCTTGGTGTCGAAATCTTCTATCCATGAGTTCTTTGAAACTTGTGTCGTGGAATGTAAGGTCTCTGTAAAGCGGAGAAACATCGTGTCGTCAAGAATTTGGTGAAGAAATTTAGGGCCAATTTTCTCTTTATTCAGGAAACAAAATTGGAAATCTTTGGGGCAAAGACTGCAAAATTCATTGGGGGCTCTTGTATTGAACAATTCAAGTTTTCTCCTGCGGTGGGTTCTTGTAACACCCGGGTTTAGGGGTCGGGTGAAAATAATATTTTTATATTATTTTGGGTTCGGTTTTATAATTTAAATAATAAAATATTTTAACGGGCCTCGGGATTTCAAAATATTTAAAACTATGTTGGGCCTACCTTCTAAGTCTAAATCCATGGGCTTTAGGAGATATGGGTTTTGGCCATTCATTAATGGCATAGTTGTAAATAAGAATTTTGGGTGAATTAAAAATAAAACAAAAGATGAAGACATGTGGTCATCTTCATCCTCCTCCCCATTTCCATTTTCAAACGTGAAGAATAGGGGTTTTCTTCACCTCACTCTCCCACCTCCTTTCTTCTTCATCCTTTGAGCTTTTTGAAAGGTAAATATGTTTTTGACTTGGCCTTGGTTTCCTTTACATTTTGGTACCATTAGATTTCATAAAAACCATGTATTTTACATTTGGGTTTTTCAAAGTTTTAGGCTAAAGGTTAAGGCTTTATGGGTTTTTACTAAAGCTCTTGATTTGTTATTGTTAGATATGTTATCTATGAATCAAATGGTCCAATATATATAATTTTTAGAGTGTTTTAAATGAATTCCCGAAATTGGGTAAAAATGGGTTTTTTGGAGGGTTTTGGGTGAGTTTTGGGGGTTGTTTTAGGTGGAAATTGATAGCCCAATGGTAGTACTATGGTTAAGGGTTGATTTGGGAATGTTTGGGGGTGCTATGGATGTTGGAAAGATGGTTTTTGGACATGGTTTAGGGGCTGTCCGAAATTGCTAAAAATTGGGGTTTGGTCATGGCTTGCAACATTGTGAATTGTATTTGAATTGTGTTCCGGGTTGGTCTTTTGATGTTGGGCTGATTTTGGAAATGTTTGAAATGTGTTTGAGGTTGTTTGGAAGCGGGAATTCGTGTTGGAAAAGCTTCGGGAAGAAATCCGGAAATTTGAGGGAGGTTGCTAGCTTGGCTTGGAGCTTGGATGTTTAGGTGAGTGGTTAAATACTTTTAAATGGTTTTCAAGTGTTGGTTCAAGCATGTGAACTAGGTTGGGATTGGTAGACCCACCTAGAGTTGGGATTAGGGTGGTGGCCTAATCCCAAACTTTAGTTAGAGACCTTGGTTGATCTTTAAAGTGTTGAATTATGCCTCATGTTTAATCATGCTCATGGTGGCTATGCTTATGTTGTTATACATGTATGTGGGGGCATGGCTTAATGCATTGTTACGTGCATGTTGATGATAAATGTGATAGAGATATACATGTGTATGAAATATGATGTGATAATTGTGTTGTTGAGATACATGTAGTGTTGACATGTGTAATGATATTATGAGGTGTTTGTATGATCCGGGGATCATGGTGAGTACATGTTAGACATGGAAATGTGGCTTGTGCATGACGGTAAGTCATGGTGAGTACGTGCTAAGCACGGAAGTGTTATGAATTGATATTATGAATGATTAATGAAATGTGTAGTATTGACACTAGTATGCTTGGGTACAAATGATCGATCATTAGGATGTTAGTGTGTACACATGAGTCAAAAGTCGCGCGTGGCCTTGGTGGCGTTGAGTCACCAAGGAGGAGTACGGGTTCGCCCGGAAATTGTATTTATATTAGTCGGTGATGAGTGGAATCCCATCGACGGGGCGTGAGGATGAGTGGAATCCCCTCCGCGTGAAATGAGGCGTGAGGATGAGTGGAATCCCCTCCGCGTGAACGGTGATGAGTGGAATCCCACCGTCAGGTAATGGTTGTGTTGTTGGATGTGAGTTCCAACGGTTATCCGTGTATTCGAGTCATAGCTAGGTGCCAATACGGATTGTAGTTTATGTTACCAATATGTGGTTAATTGTGAACCAATCTGATTTGGGATGTGTTGCTAACATGGTTTAATATATGTGATTTCATGTGTTGTGGATTTAAACATGTTGAGCATGACATGATATTGAATATATGTTCATGCATCATCTATATTTATGGCTCGTGTGGATCGGAGGTAAGATCATGCATTTTATCTGGGTTGTGGTTCGTGCTTGGACCCTGCATTGTCGAAGGTTTGATTTATGAGCTTACCCTCACTAAGCTTTTATGCTTACGCTCTCTATTGTTCGACAATGCAGATCAATGGCTTGTTGGGTGGCAAGGGCAAGGAAAGGCCTCCAAGTGTTGCTTACGGTTAGCTCGAGTATGATGTTTAAATTTAAAGATTGTAATAGTAAAGCAATGGGATAGGT
The DNA here is from genome assembly GCA_958450335.1 of Hibiscus tridactylites. Taxonomy (NCBI): domain Eukaryota; kingdom Viridiplantae; phylum Streptophyta; class Magnoliopsida; order Malvales; family Malvaceae; genus Hibiscus; species Hibiscus tridactylites. The sequence goes on along the minus strand of OY288286.1, from coordinate 52,753,795 downwards.
ATTGTTGGTTTGAGTTTGATGTATGTCTATGGTTGACTTGATTTGTAAGCATGAGGTATCTTGCCATATGCTTGTATAATGGATGCTTAAGTTGCTTGAATGGCTTGTAAACTTATTTGAAATGTATGATGCTTATTAGTTCTTTTTAATGTCTTCAAGCATGCTTGTATGAAAGGCTCTACATGTGTAATTTGCTATGTATGAAAGATTGTCTAAATCCATGCTTGTATGTGTTTGAGTATGTTAAATCTAGGATGTATGTCTCTAGAATTTGTTTGAATGATGATTGTATGAATGCATGATGTGGGTTGTTGCCATAGTGATAGACATGTCTAATTAATGTTGAAGCATGCTAAAATGGTTGTTATACCTTAAGATGTCTTGTCTTAATGTTGCTTGGTGGTTTGTTGGTGTTTTGGGGCATCCTTGTGCCTCAAAACAGCCCAGAAAAGTCTGCAGACAGGGGGTGTTTCGGAACGGGTCCCCGTGTTCCGAAACGGCCCCTGTGTATATGGCCTGCCGTTTCAAAACGGATGAGGGTCGTTCTGGAACGTTTTTGCTACTGGAATTTTGAGAAATTGGCGAGATGAAGCCGTTCCGAAACGGGCCTTTGAAGTTCCGAAACGGTCAAATCTCGTTGACCACGAGATATTGACCGTCAAGGTCGTTCCGATACGGGTCTCCCCTGTTTCGGAACGGTCACCTTGTGGTTGACCCAGGCCGTTGTCTAGGTCAAGGCGTTTCGGAACACCCTATAGGTGTTTCGAAACGGCCTGCTGTAATGAAGTAAAATGGACTGTTTACCCTTTTTGTTGGTCGGTGAATGTTTCGTTGCTTGTATCTTCCGCTGTTGTGCTCCACATAGGAATTAAATATGCATCTAGATAAGACTAAAGTTAAAAGAAATTTTCTGGGTCGTTAACCGAGGGGAAACCTTAACGGGTTTCGCTTCGGTTTTCCCCGTGTGGCCACTCGGACCGGTCTTCCGACCAGACCGGAACGAGGGGGTTACAGTTCTGCCGGTGTCCTTGCCTGTTTTTGGGATAATAATGTTTTCCGTTTCGAAAGGCAAGTTCTCCACAAAACTTTGTTATTCTGATTGGTTTTGTGAACTAGGAGTTGTGGTTTCATTAACATATATGCACCAAATGATGCTTCAGATAGAAATCTTTGTTATTGGAATTGAGAAACATTATTAAGTCTAAAAAGTTTATCTGGATCTTAGGGGGAGATTTCAACTCTATTAGATGCCAAGAGGAAAAATCGGGGTTTCCTTTAACGTTTTCAGCTTTGAACGAGTTTATAAATGAAAGCGATTTATTCGATCTCTCTCACATTGGTAACAGGTTCACTTGGAGCAACTTCAGAGATCATGCCTCTTTTTGTAAACTGGATAGAGTACTGGTGTCCCTCGAACTGTTGCATCTGCTGCCTGGAATTTCTTTACAGTTTTTTCTAAAGCCATATCATATCACAATCCGACTTTGGTCTATGTGAGATCCTTTAAAGCTGGTCCAAGGCCGTTTAAGTTTTTTAATCACTGGATGGATGACCAAAACTTCAATACATTGCTTGGTTCATCTATTCAAGCTTTGTGTGGGTCAGGCATTAGCAAGATTTTGACTTGTTCGAAAAGGGTGATCAAGGTATGGGCTGAGAAGGAAAGAAAGATTAGTATCTGAGCCTCGATCGAGGAATTTGAGAAGAAGATTGCGGCTTTGGAATCTCTACTCCATCTCAGGAGGGTCAATAGTTCAATTTCTGTAGAAATTAAAGACACAAAATCCAAACTTTGAGGGTTGCTTCGGACGAAGGAAAGGGAGTGGCGGCAAAAATCTAAGGTCCAATGGATTTCGAAGGGGGACATTATCTCTTTAATCTCAAAGGTTGAAGCCCTGGAAAGTGTTGAAGAGTTTCAGCCTATTAGCTTGGTAAGCGGGGTGCATAAAATTCTAGCAAAATTTCTCGCTAATCGATTAGCTCATTGCCTTGATGAGATCTTAAGTGAAACCCAATTCACTTTTACAAAAGGAAGAAAAATCTTGGACTGTGATATGATTGCTAATGAAGTCGTCGACTCAGTTAAGAAAAATTGCCAACAAGGAGTGATCTTCAAGGCAGACTTTCGGAAGGCGTACGACACAGTTAATTGGGATTTTTTGGATCTTATGATGGCTAAAATGGGTTTTAGAGAGAAATGGAGGAGATGGATCTATGTATGTGTTTCAACGGCTTCGATTTCTATCCTCATTAACAATTCCCTTTAGAGAAATAATTGTTAAAAATGGGCCTAAGGCAGGGGTGCCCTCTTTCGCCACTCATTTTTAATCTTGTGGCTGAAGGCCTAAGATTGGCTATTACGAAGGCATCTAATCTTGGTTTTTTGAAGGTGTGAATTGGGGTCTTCAACCGCTGGAAGTCACTCACTTACATTTCGCAGACGATCTTCTTATTTTCTATGGTGCTAGTTTAAACCTAATCTCGAATGTCAAAAGGCTTCTACGGTGCTTCGAATGAGTGTCGAGCTTAAAATTAAATTTGAAGAAGACTGTCATTGCTGAAATTAATTTAGATGAAACAATGTTATCTAATTGGGGGTCTGTAAAACCAATGTTTAATTTTGATATAACAAATAATCTAAGGACCAAATTGCAAAGTAAATAAATTTTTGAAGTCAAAAATTAAACCTCATAAAATTTTCTAAGTGTTTTAAAGCCAAAATACTCAAAATCGCCCAGCCATTTTGAAACACCACAAGATGTTTGGATACGGTTCGATACTAGAAACGTTTGTTTCGATACGAAATCACATGTTTCGAGACTAGTGTTTCGAAACGGGCCCGTTTCAATACAACCTTCATCTGGTCTTTTATTTTTTAAGTTTCGTTTCGAAACGTCTTATATCCGTTTTGATTCAAGGGTTAAGTATTTTCAAAATTGAGCATTAAATGAACTAGTCGTTACTTGTCAGAATGGAATTTTTGAAAACTAGTTAACTGTTTCGATACACCCCTTTGGTGTTTCAAAATTGCATTTTTCAATTTCGAATCGTTTCGATACGACCCCTTTTTCACACATAACAACTCTTTTTAGAGGCTGTTTCGATATAAGGCCACGTATTCTGATATGGGTAGTTTCAGAGCTGCATTTATGGAGGGAAGAGAGAGCCCCAATGGCTCTATTGATGATCTCAACCACCCAAATGGCTAGAAATCAATGAGAAGGTATAAAAGAAAGCCTCAAAAGCACCACCAACAAATATAGAACCAAAAAGCAACATCCAAGCAATCAAATCCAAACCCTTGAGCATAAGTGTCAAATTCTTGTACCCAACTCATTTGGAGTTTTTTATTGTAAATCTTTTTAGAGTCTGGGGAGTGTTTATTTGTAATTGGGTAAACAATTAGCCTTTGAGAGGTATTTTTAAAGTTTTCCTATGTTTCTCTTTTAAAGAGTGTTCTTGGGTCAAATTTTGGGCAGAAAGATTGATCGGTTTGTAAGGTTTCCTTCTAAGCTAAGAAAAGAGGACGAATTCAAGTTAGTGAGTTGTTGAAATCCTTAGTAGGGTGTTAAGGTAGTGGATGTATAGCTTGTTCAAAGCTTGAACCACACTAAATCGTGTTGTCTTCATTTTTAAATCTCCTACTTGCACCCTTCAAATTTTATTCTACCAATTCATCTCTCTTAGTGTTTAGCCATTTTTTGACCAAATAAAAAATTGGTATCAGAGCTACACTCATTGGAAGGAATAACAACCTCTTAAGTAGATCTTGGAATATTTTGATCAATCTCACTTCAATCAACATCGTGCTATGGCATCCACCTCCGACCAAAACCTCTACGAGTCACTATCTATCACCAAACCACCATTTTTTAATGGGGATAACTATACCTATTAGAAGAACCGGATGCTGCTCTTCATCAAATCAAATGACTACGTGGTTTGGGATGTGGTAGAAGACGGTCTCTCCTTTCCAATGAAGAGAGACAGTGAAGGAAGGCTTGTTCCGAAGACCAAAGCTGAAATGATCGATGAAGAGAGAAGACATTTGCAAGTCAACGACAAAGCCTTGCACATGATATTTTGTGCTCTAGGTCCCAACATATACTCAAAGTTGTCTTCAATCGAAAGTGTCAAAGAAGTGTGGGACACCCTAAAGACTACATATGAAGGAACAAGTGACATCAAAGAGACGAAGATCGGGTTGCTCAATTTGAGTTATGAAAACTTCAAAATAGAAGCCGAACAAAGTGTCTCCAAGATGTTTGATCGGTTATCGGTCATCGTCAACGAACTAAAGGGCTTCGGTGAAGTTATTCCCGAAGAAAAGCTAGTCCGGAAACTACTCTACTCTCTTCCAGAATCTTGGGATGGAAAGAGGATGACCATCATCGAAGTTCGAGATTTGAAGACTCTCTAGCTAGACACCCTTGTTGGATCTCTACTCACCCATGAGATCATGAAGCAAGGGAGAGAAGAAGAGAAAAAGATAGAAGAGAAGAAGGTAGAGAAGAAAGAGGTTGAAAAAGAAGAAGCTAGGAATCGCACTCAAGGCTTCATACAAAAAAAAAGCGATTCTAGTGAGGAGGAGGACGAAGAGATGGCCATGTTGGCCAAACGATTCACTCGATTCATGAAGTCCAATCGAGAAAGAAAAATCAATAGAAGAGGGGACTTCAAGAATAGAGGAAAAGAAGAAGAAAAATACCAACTCACTTGTTATGAGTGCAAGAAACCCAACCATATCTGAACCGATTGTCCTTAATTAAGGAAGAAGAGCTTTGGGAAGAAGAACAAGCTCAAAGCTCAAATGGCAACTTAGAGTGACGAGGAGTCATCTGAGGAAGAGGAGGAAGTGGTCAATCTTTGCCTCATGGCCTTTGAGAAGGATCATATGGTAAACTATAACTCATCTCTTACTCATGATGAATTACTCCCTCCGTCCCAGTAAAACTGTCACATGTTGACATTTTTCTGGTCAAATTTTTTCACCTTTGACTATAATTTATTTGAATATTTTAATTAATTAAAAATTATAAAAATTATATTTAAAAACTAGTTGATTCAAGGTTTTTAAAATATATTTTTTCATATTTTTATCAATAATAAATTTTAAATTATAAGATGTCAAAGTTGAAAAAGTTTGACCCAAAAAAAGTCAACATGTGACAGTTTTAGTGGGACAGAGGGAGTATATGATAAGTTACAAAATGTTTATGATGAATTGGTTGAAAAATACAAGGAGTCCATTTTGAAAAATAAGAAAATTATTTTTGATTTAAAACTTCAAAATGAATCTTTTTCTAAAACCAATTCCGAATTGAAAAAGAAGGTTTTATACTTGGTAAATCTTTCCAATGAACTTAAATAGAAAAAACATAGACCAAGAAAAACTTCTTTCCGATTTCCAAGATTATCACACAAAGGAAGTGGATAATCTCAAAAATTCTCTTACTATTGGGAAACATGCTCTTGAAAAGGGAAATTCTTCAAAAACCCAATATGTTAAGAGAAAACCATTTTACCCCAAACAAAGAGGTTTTCAAAAGCAATCTAAAGTTAAAAGAATTAGGAGTGTATGGGTTCCTAAGGAACTCATTGTTTCTAATAATGTAAATGTAATTGCTTCTTGGATTCCTAAGGGGACCAAGCTTTTGGGAGCTAACTCTCATAGACCCAAATCATTTTGGGTACCAAAAATCAAAGCTTATTCTTTTTATTTGTAGGGGGAACAATGCTTCAAGGTGAAAGCTTCAAGTAAAAACATGTGGTACCTTGATAGTTGTTGCTCGAGGCAAATGACCGGAGACAAGTAGATTCTTGGAGCTTAAACCAAAGAGTGGAGGAATTATAACATTTGATGATAACTCCAAAGACCACATTGAAGGCATAGGCTCTATTGGTAATCTCTCATATACATTTATTTAAAATGTTTTATATGTCAATGAGTCTAAAATATAATTTATTGAGCATTAGTCAACTTTGTGACAAAGGTTTTGATTTTCAGTTTGATAAAAATAGGTGTAAAATTGTGAACATCAAAACAAATAAAATAATGCTCATTGGTCATCACATAAGAAGCATTTATATGGTGCATTTAGATGACATACATGCATCCCATACATGTTTAGTTACAAATGATGAGAATGATGCATGGTTGTGGCATAAGAAACTAGGGCATGCTAGCATAAGTGTTTTAGAAAAATTAGTTTCCCAAAATCTAGTTAGAGGTTTACCCAAACTAAAATTTTCATTAGATAAAATATATGATGCTTGTGATAAGGGTAAACAAAAGAGAACCTCATTTAAACCCATTAATGATGTTTCAGCTAGTAGGGTGTTACAATTAATCCACATGGATTTATTTGGGCCTATTAGAACTATGAGCTTGGGTGGTAAGTCATATGCATTTGTATTGGTAGATGACTTTTCTAGATACACTTGTGTTCTATTCTTAAGTACTAAGGATGATGCTCTAGAAAATTTCATCAAATTTACAAAAATTACCCAAAATAATCTTGATCTTAAAACCTCACATATTAGAAGTGATCAAGGAACTAGGTTTCAAAATATGGGTTTTGAAGATTTTGTAATAAAAATGTTATTAGCCATAATTTTTCCGCTCCTCGCACTCCTCAACAAAATGGGGTAGTTGAGAGGAAAATAGAACTTTAGAAGATATGGCTAAGACCATGCTTTGTGAAAACAATTTACCTAAGTATTTTTGGGCGGAAGCCACTAATACGGCTTGTTATATTATTAATATAGTAATGATTAGGCATATTTTAAAGAAAACACCTTATGAGATTTTGAAATCCAAAAAGCCTAACATTAGCTATTTCCACCGTTTTAGTTGTAAATGTTTTGTTTTAAACAATGGAAAAGACAACTTAGGTAAATTTGATGCTAAAAGTGATGAAACAATATTTTTGGGTTATTCCTTAAACTCTAAAGTCTATTGGGTATTTAATAAAAGAACTTTGGTTGTTGAAGAGTCTATACATGTTGTTTTTGATGATAAACTCCTTCCGAGGAAGGAATCTTGTGATGATGATAATGTAGGGGTCATTGAAGCCATTGATAGAGGAAAAACATCAAAAGTGAATGAGATTCCAACTAAAGAAGATGAAACATAAGATCCACCTCTTGAAGCCTTAAAGGACTTGGATCTTGAGGAAAAGAAGGTGACATACCCAAGGGAGTTCAACTATGTCAAATATGGTGAAATCATAGGTGATCCATCCAAGAGGGTAACTACTAGATCCTCTCTCAAAATTATGAATCATGTTGCATTCATCTCATGCATAGAGCCTAAAAATATCAAAAAAGCATTAAAAGATGATTTTTGCATATTGGCTATGCAAGAGGAACTTAATCAATTTGAGAGAAGTAGAGTATAGACATTAGTTGATATGCCTAGTAATCAATCTACAATAGGAACAAAGTGAGTATTTAGAAACAAACTAGATGAGAGAGGTAACATAGTGAGGAACAGGGCTAGGCTTGTTGCTCAAGGTTACACTAAGAAGAGGGAATTGATTTTGATGAAACATATGCACTCGTAGCTAGAATGGAAGCTATTAGGATGCTTCTTTCATTTGCATGCTATCATGATTTCAAGATTTTTCAAATGGATGTGAAAAGTACTTTTCTAAATAGTTTTATAAATGAAGAAGTGTATGTTGAACAACCATTGGGTTTTGAAGATCCACAATTTCCAAATCATGTTTTCAAGCTAACTAAAGCTATTTATGGTTTAAAACATGCTCCTAGAGCTTGGTATGAAAGGCTTTTAAACTTTTTAATTCAAAAAGGTTTTGAAAAAAGCAAGGTGGATACTACACTTTTCATTAAAAGATATGGCAATGTCATCTTAATAGTTCAAATATATGTTGATGATATTATTTTTGGTTCTACTAATGAATTTTATTGCCAAGAATTTTCTAAGCTAATGCAAGGTGAATTTGAGATGAGCATGATGGGAGAGCTCGCATTCTTTTTTGGGGCTCCAAATCAAGCAAAGGAAAGATGGCACTTTCATCAATAAAGCAAAATACATAAAGAACATGCTCAAGAAGTTTGGCTTGGAGAACGTAAAGCCTCAAGCCACTCCAATGAGCTCATCAATCAAGCTCGACAAAGATGGGGGAGGTAAGTGTGTCGATTCTAAGCTTTATAGATTTATAATTGTCTCTTTGCTTTACCTTACCGCAAGTAGACCAGATATTATGTTTAGTGTTTGCTTGTGTGCTAGGTTTCAAGCTAGCCATAGAGAATCACACCTAGTTTCCAATAAGAGAATTTTTAGATACCTTAGAGATACACCTAATTTAGGTCTTTGGTATCCTAGGGATTCCTCCTTTGACCTTCATACTTTCTCCGATACGGATTATGAAGGATGTAAGATAGATAGGAAAAGTACCTCCAGAAAATGTCAATTCTTAGGTAGTATGCTCGTATCTTGGTTCTCTAAGAAACAAAATAACGTAGCCTTATCTACCATCGATGCGTAGTACACATCCTTAGGGAGTTGTTGTGCTCAAGTTCTTTGGATGAAGCAACAACTCTTAGACTATGGTGTTCAAGTAGATACCAAACCTCTTTAGTGTGACAACACTAGTGCCATTTGTCTCACTAAGAATCACATCCAACACTCTAGAACCAAACATTTAGAAATTAGACATCATTTCATTAGAGATATGTCTTGAAAAATGATGTAGTTCTAAAATATGTTGATACCTTGAACCAATTAGCGGACATATTCATCAAACCTTTAGATAAAGAGCATTTTTGGACCCTTAGGAGAGAGTTAGGTTTAACTAGCCTTCCTTGACCCTTTTAGGACCAAAATGACCTAAAATGTGCTTGAGATTATTTGATGATCATGCTTGTGTTGATTTGCCTCCTTTTGCATCTATGCTTGTTGTTAGGGGGAGTACGTTGTTAGGGGGAGTACGCAATTGTTTTAGTCCATATAACATGCTCATATATCATTTACATCCATTTAGGCTCGATCTAAGTTGGCTTTTTGGACTTAAAACTGTCCCAAAATGTATTTTCTGGCAAAGGTGTATCGAAACATGTCCATCTGTTTCGATACGAGCTCTCACTTCTTAAAATAAGTTGGTTACTGTAATTTGTTGCATCAAAACAAGCTCTTCGTGTTTCGATACAGGTTTGCGATGTTGTTCTGAAATGGCTATTACCTGTATCGAAATAAGTCTTATACCGAAACAGCTCGGATGTGTTTCAATCCCCCCCATTACGATACGCCAAGCGGTGTATTGATACACGTTAGCGCAAATTGTTTAAATAGCCTTAAATGAGTATCCAACTTTAATTAAAACTTAAACTCTCTTTTTCTTTCAAACCCTAGCTAAAAACCCCTATATAAACTCCTCAAATCTCTTGATTTTCACACCGAAACCTAAAACCTTTTCAGGGTTTTCAATCTACACATCAAGGCTAAGGCTTTGCAAGCAATTTGTGGCATTAATCGTCCCTCATTCATCCAATTTCCTATATCAAGGTATAAACCCTTTTCTTTTCTTTTCTTTTTAAATTTTTGTTTGATTTTCTTCAATGTTTTTACTCAAATTTTGTATAGAATATATACTTATAATATGGGTTTTGAAGTTTTTACAAAAAATTGTTTAAAATTCGAAATTTTTTGTTCGAATATAAAATTTATATCGTATATTTTTCTTCACTGTTTTTTGAAATTCTTTTTACCAAAAAATCATTTTATATTTATATATGTTTTTAAACTATATTGTATAGATTTTTATCAACACAAGTGACTATTGGATTGAATTTGGTTGATTTACGCATACATGTGTTTTGTATCTTGATTTATTTTCAGATTTCGAATATGAGTTCTAGGAAGAGAGTACAAACTAATGAGGATGGGGAAAGTACAAACAATGATTACGAATCCTCTCGTCCCAACCTCACTCTACTCTATCAAAAGAGTCTTCGAAATAATGACGCCCATACCAACTTCAAACTCTTTCAAGATCATGCAATCCGACGTGAGCGTGTTACTTCCATACCCTTTTTGGATTCTGAACGCTTTCAACTCTGTTATCTCCCTTTATTGAGGCGTTGGTGTTTCTTACCCTTTTTGAGCTTACCCGATACTTTGTACCGTAACATGGTTCTTCTTTTTTATGACAATGCCCGATGTATTTAAAACGTCGATCGTTCTCAAGTGATTGCCATTGAATCCTACCTCATGGGGAAGAAGTTTCGGATTGATCTTCAAACATTGGTCAGTGTTTTGGGGTTTGAAGATGAAGGTATTTCATATGAAAACTCTTTGGGACACACTCTTGGTGGCTCTGTTACGGTCCTTGATGCTCATGATTGCATCCTTCATCTCATAGTCTGTTGGTGGTTTCGTCCATTCGGAGGAAAGTTCTCTCATATCTGCCAAGTCAACGATTTTTGGCTTTGTTGCTTTCATGAGGAACTTCGATCAAATCTTTGCCGAATCATGTTTGCTGAGATGGTGTATCTTGTCCAAAATCGTAACTCGAATCTTGTCACTTTCTTCACCTATTGAACTACTTTGAGTTATTTGTTCTCGAAATTGGGGATCAATTGCTCTCTTAATTTTCTGGAATCTTTCAAGGATCCCATCGATGAGCGCACTCTTCTCCGTTGCAAGTTTCACTTTATTAATAGAGATTGGGTTCGTATTGAGAATCCTTCTCAATTTGTGACCACCGAACCTCAACATCAAGTTGCTCCACCTAAGAATGAAGCTCTCATAACTTTTCTCACCGAGAAATTCAATGGCTTGCAAACCAACATGAACTCCGGTTTTACCGCTATAGACACTCATTTCACATCCTTGGAGGAACGTGTTCAAAATGTTGAGAATCGACTTACTTCGGTTGAAACTCAACAAGCATCGATGGACATGTCTTTTACCGGCTTTTATGGCGAGTTGATGCAATTTAGAAGGAGCACTGCTAATGATGAAGATGTAGATGATGATGAGCCTTAGTTCTTTGCATCTCATTACATATCATCTAGTTTAGGATTTCGCTTTTTATGCACCTATCTATGTTTTGTTTTAGGACCTATGCTTTGATCTCTTGTTTTTAGGTATTAAGTTTGGATATTTTGGAACTTTTGCTTTGGTTTATTATGCCTAATCATATTATGTTGCTTTAATTATGCTTTGTCTTGTGCTATATTGCTTTATATCTTGGTTATATTCTTTATTCCTTCATCGATTTTGATCTAACAAAAAGGGGGAGAAGAGTTAAGCTAAACTTTTTTTTAAAAAAAATCCTTTTCAAAACCTAGCTTCAATTTAGGGGGATTTTTCTTAAAAATTTACTTTGGTTTTATTATATCAAAAAAGGGGAGATTGTAAAACCAATGTTTGATTTTGATATAATAAATAACAGAAGGACCAAATTGCAAAGTAAATAAATTTTTAAGTACTCAAAAGACTCACATTTGACAAGTAAATTTTAAACTTAAAATGTTTTAAAGTTAAAACTTAATAAACCCCATAAAATTTTATAAGTGCTTCAATGCCAAAATACTCAAAATCGCTCAAACGTTTCAAAACACCCCAAGGTGTTTTGATACGGTTCGATACTGGAAACGTTCGTTTCGATACGAAATCACCTATTTCGAGACTAGGTTTTCAAAACGGGCAAGCTCATTTTGATACAGCATTCGTCTGGGCTTTTGTTTTTAAGTGTCATTTTGAAATGGCTTATATCCGTTTCGATACAAGGGTTAAGTATTTTCAAAATTGAGCATTAAATGAACTAGCCTTTACTTGTTAGAACGGAATTTTTGAAAATTGGTTAACTGTTTCGATACACCCCTTTGGTGTTTTGAAACAACATTTTACAGTTTCTAATCGTTTTGATACGACCTATAGTTATTTTGATACGACCCCCTTTTTACACATAACGACTCTTTGTTTTTTAGAGGTTGTTTCGATACAGTGCCACGTGTTCCGATATGGGTAGTTGCATAATTGCATTTATGGAGGGAAGAAATAGCCCCAACGACTCTATTGATGATCTCAACCACCCAAACAGCAAGAAATCAATGAGAAGGTATAAAAGCAAGCCTCAAAAGCACCAGCAACAAATATAGAACCAAAAGGCAACATCCAAGCAATCAAATCCAAACCCTTGAGCATAAGTGTCAAATTCTTGTACCCAACTCATTTGGAGTTTTTCATTGTAAATCTTTTTTGAGTTTGGGGAGTGTTTATTTGTAATTTGGTAAACAATTAGCCTTTGAGAGGTATTTTTAAAGTTTGTCTATCTTTCTCTTGTAAAGAGTGTTCTTGGGTCACTCTTTGGGTAAAAAGATTGACCGATTTGTAAGGTTTTCTCCTAAACCGAGAAAAGGGGACAGATTTGTAAAACCTATGTTTGATTTTGATATAATTAGATCTTTAAGGATCAATTTGAAAAACTTAAAATTGTTTTTGTAAGTCCCTTAATGAGTTTTAAATCACCAACTCTTTAAAACTGATTTGAAAAACTCAAACTCAAAATATTTTCTAAGTGTTCCAAGGCCAAACTATTGAAAAACGTCCAGGTGTATCGATACACTCCCAAGCGTATCAATACCTTTTTACAAAAGTTGGCTACTGGAGGAACATGTATCGATACGGCAAACCCTCGTATCGATATGCCCATGTGTTAAAGTCTAAAGAGTTTGAATAGCGTACTGATACGGCAAACCCTCGTATCGATACGGCCTTAATAATTTTTAAATATAAGTCAGTTTAAATTTTGTGACTGTTGGTGTCAGTTGGTTGGTAACCAAATTTTAAATGGTCGTTGACTCGTATCGATACGCCAAACCCTCGTACCGATACGGATATCGACAGTGAGCTAAGTTGAGAAATAGGTATCGATACGACCTTTACCGTTTCGATACCCCGTACCGATACGCTTACGCGCATATCGATACCCCTTATTTATTTCACACAACGGCTCTTTCTTTTCTGAGACAGGTATCGATACACCTCCCCGCGTACCGATACGCATAGCTGCAGAAGTACATTTATGGTGGTAAGAGAGGGTTCCAACGACTCCATTTATGTTCCCAACCACCCAAACGGCTAGAAATCAATGAGGAGGTATAAAAGAGACATCTAAAAGCTACAACAACAACTATTGATCATCAATAAAACATCTATACATCAAATCCAAGCAATTGTGCAAAAATCCCATATTGTCTAGAAATCCCAATTGTAACTTTCATTCTTATCTTGTTCAATTGGGTTGAGTGCTTGTAATTAGGCTACACTTTGTATTGAGAGATACTCTATTAGCCAACAAATTATTTGTTATCTTGTTGTGAGGATTGGGTTGAATTTTGGGTAGAAAATTCAACCGAAATTGTAAGGGTTGCCTCCTTAGCCTAGAAAAGGGGAAGAGCAATTAGTGGAATTGTTGCAAATCCTTAGTGAAGCTAAGGTAGTGGATGTAGAGTTCATTTGGAACTTGAACCACTCTAAAATCCCTTGTCAATCTTTTTATTTTGCAATTTCCACCACACAAACTTTAAATTTCCAATTCACCCCCCTCTTGGTTCATATTGATCTTTCGATCCACTCAACAATTGGTATCAGAGCCTACCTCTTTGAGGATTAACAACCAGAAGAGGAGTTCCTTGGAAGAGTGTGATCATCAAATATCAAGAGATGGCTTCAACCTCCGGTTCGGGCATGTATGAGTCTCAATCCACTACAAAGCATCCCTTCTTTAATGGTGATAACTATTCTTTTTGGAAGAATAGAATGCGTCTCTTCATCAAGTCAAATGACTACCTAGTGTGGGATGTCATTGAAGATGGCCCTTATATTCCATTGAAGCAAGATGGTGAAGGTAAGATGGTCTTAAAGAAAAAGATGGAGATGAGTGAAGAAGAAAGGAAAAAGATTCAGGTCAATGACAAAGCTCTCCACATGCTATTTTGTTATTTCGGTCCGGACATCTATTCTAAGGTTTTATCCATCGAGAGTGCCAAAGAAGTGTGGGAAACTCTTGAGACAACCTATGAGGGCACCAACGATGTTAAAGAAACTAAGATTGGAATTCTCAAGCTTAGTTATGAAAATTTCAAGATGGAGCCCGATGAGACGGTGTCTAAGATGTTTGATCATTTCTCCACTATTGTCAATGGGCTAAAGGGTTTTGGAGAATTCATACCAGAAGACAAGCTTGTCCGGAAGCTACTCTATTCACTTCCCGAGTCTTGGGATGGGAAGAGAACCGCTATCATTGAAGCTAAGAATTTGAAAACTTTAAAGCTTGATGAGCTTGTGGGTTCTCTCCTTACTCATGAGATCATGAAGCAAGGAAGGGAAGAAGAGAAGAAGAAAGAAGAGAAAAGGGTAGAGAAGCTTGAGGTTGAGAAGAAGAAGAAGAAAGAAGAGAAAAGGGTAGAGAAGCTTGAGGTTGAGAAGAAGAAGAAGATGGGAATAGCTCTCAAAGCTTCACAACATGAAGAGAGCTCTTCTAGTGAGGAGGATGAACTAGAAGAATTGGCTATGATAGCCAAACGATTCTCATGTTTTATGAGGTCCAACCGGGGAAGAAAAATCCAAAGAAAGATGGACTTCAAAAGCAAGAACAAAGAAGAATGAAGGGATCCTATCATTTTCTTTGAGTGCAAACAACCCGACCACATACGTTTGGAGTGCCCTCAACTCAAGAAGAAGGGCTTTGAAAAGAAGAAGAAGCTCAAAGCCAAGCTTGCTACTTGGAGTGATAAGGAGTCATCGGAGGATGACGAACAAGAAGTGGCTAACCTTTGCCTCATGGCACTTGAGGAAGATTCCTCCATGGTAACCTCTAACTCATCTACTTTAGATTTTGAAGAATTAAATGATGCATATGATGAGTTACAAGAGGTCTATGATGAATTAGTTGAGAAATGTAAAGAATCGGTCATTAGGAACAAAAAGATTATTTTGGAACTAAATGAGAAAAATGACTCACTCACTCAAGCTAATTCAAAATTTGAGAAAAAGATATTAGGGTTAAAAGATGAACTAAAATTCTTTCAGGATGAAAATGTTGATCTTAATAATCTTTTGTCTCAATGTAACAGTGAACACCAAAAGGTGTTGGTTGAGCTAAATGAGCTTAAAAAGTCTTTGAAAATGTTGGTAGTGTCAAGCATGAAATAGGTGAATCCTCAAGAACACACCAACCTAAGAAAAAGACTAACTACTACAAACAAAGTAGCTATCCTAGACATAGTAGAGCTAAAAGAATTAGAAGTGTATGGGTTCCTAAGGAACTTGTAAAATCTAATAATATTATTGCTATGTCATCTTGGATTCCTAAGGGAACCAAGGTTTTGGGAGCTAACACTCATGGACCCAAATGATTTGGGTACCAAAAACAAAAGCTTAATATCTTTGTTTGTAGGGGGAGCATTGCTACAAGGCCAAAGCACAAAGTCAAAACTCATGGTACCTTGATAGTGGATGCTCAAGGCATATGACCGGAGACAAGAGTAGATTCATGGATCTAAAGCCAAAAAGTGGAGGAGTAGTGACATTTGGTGACAATTCCAAAGGCCACATTAAAGGTATTGGCTTCATAGGTAATCACTCTACTATTCTCATTGAAAATGTCTTATATATCGATGGTCTTAAACACAATTTATTGAGCATAAGTCAATTGTGTGATAAAGGATTTAATGTTTTATTTGATAAAAATGGATGCAAAATTGTAGACATTAAATCTAATAATATTATGCTCACAGGTCATCGCATAGGGAACATTTACATGGTGCATCTAGATGACATTCATACATCTCATGCATGCTTAGTTGCACAAAATGAAAATGATGCATGGTTGTGGCATAGGAAACTAGGACATGCTAGCATAAGTGTTTTAGAAAAACTAGTCTCCCTTAATCTAGTTAGAGGTTTACCCAAGATAAAATTTTCAAATGATAAAATTTGTGATGCATGCTCAAAGGGTAAACAACATAGATCTTCCTTTAAATCCAT
Organism: Hibiscus tridactylites; assembly: GCA_958450335.1. Lineage (NCBI taxonomy): Eukaryota > Viridiplantae > Streptophyta > Magnoliopsida > Malvales > Malvaceae > Hibiscus > Hibiscus tridactylites. Next base: position 52,737,774 of record OY288286.1, on the reverse strand, counting down.
TAATGATGTTTCTACTAGTATATGCTTACAACTTATCCATATGGATTTATTTGGGCCAATTAGGACTATGAGCTTGGGTGGTAAGCCTTATGCTTTTGTACTTGTTGATGATTTTTCTAGATTTACTTGGGTTCTATTTTTAAGTACTAAAGATGAGGCTTTGGAAAAATTCATCACATTTTCAAAACTAACCCAAAATGATCTTGAACTTAAAATTTCACATATTAGAAGTGATCATGGAACCGAGTTTCAAAATTTAGGGTTTGAAGATTTTTTAAATGAAAATGGTATTAGCCATAATTTTTCGGCTCCTCGAACTCCTCAACGAAATGGGGTAGTTGAGAGGAAAAATGGAACTTTGCAAGAAATGGCTAGAACTATGCTTTGTGAAAACAATTTACCTAAATATTTTTGGGCGGAAGCCACAAACACCGCTTGCTATATTGTAAATCGAGTAATGATTAGGCCAATTTTAAAGAAAACACCTTATGAGATTTTAAAATCTAAAAAGCCTAACATTAGCTATTTTCACCCTTTTGGTTGCAAGTGTTTTGTTTTAAATAATGGAAAAGATAACTTAGGTAAATTTGATGCAAAAAGTGATGAAGCTATTTTTATAGGTTACTCTTTAACCTCCAAAGCCTATCGAGTATTTAACAAAATAACTTTAGTAGTAGAAGAATCTATTCATGTTGTATTCGATGATAACCTACTTCCTAGGAAGGATTCTTGTGATGATGATGATGTAGGTATCATAAATGCCTTTGATGGAGGACAAACTTCAAAGGAGGATGAGATTCCAGCAAAAGAAGAGGACACACAAGATCCACCTCTTGAAGCCTTGAAGGACTTGGCTCTTGAGGAAAAGGAAGTGAGCTACCCAAGGGAATTGAACTATGTCAAAGATGGTGAAATCTTGGGTGATCCATCCAAGGGGGTAACCACTCGATCTTCTCTTAGATTAATGAATCATGTTGCATTTATCTCATGCATAGAGCCTAAGAATATTAAAGAAGCATTGAAAGATGACTTTTGGATTATGGCTATGCAAGAAGAGTTAAATCAATTTGAGAGAAGTAACGTTTGGACATTAGTTGATAGGCCTAGTAATCAATCTACAATAGGAACTAAATGGGTCTTTAGGAACAAGCTAGATGAGAGTGGTAACATTGTAGGAAATAAAGCTAGACTAGTAGCATAAGGTTACACTCAAGAAGAGGAAATAGATTTTGATGAAAACTATGCACTCTAGCTAGAATGGAAGCCATTAGAATGTTGCTTGCATATGCATGTTATCATAATTTCAAGCTTTTTCAAATGGATGTTAAAAGCGCATTTTTAAATGGTTTTATAAATGAAGAAGTGTATGTGGAACAACCACCGGGTTTTGAAGACTCAAAATTTCCAAATCATGTTTTCAAACTTACCAAAGCTCTTTATGGTTTAAAACAAGCTCCTAGAGCTTGGTTTGAAAGACTTTCAAATTTTTTAATTGAAAAAGGATTTGAAAAAGGTAAGGTGGACACTACACTTTTTATAAAAATGTATAAAAATGACATCTTAGTAGTTCAAATTTATGTTTATGATATTATTTTTGGTTCTACTAATGAATGTCATTGTCAAGAGTTTGCTAAGTTAATGCAAGGTGAATTTGAGATGAGCATGATGGGGGAGCTCTCATTCTTTTTGGGACTCCAAATCAAGCAAAAGAAGGATGGCACCTTCATCAACCAAGCAAAATACATAAAGGATATGCTCAAGAAGTTTGGCTTGGAGAATGCAAAGCCTCAAGCCACACCTATGAGATCATATACAAAGCTTGATTGGATCATTCTATGATTGGATCATTGCTTTACCTTACCGCAAGTAGACCGGATATCTTGTTTAGTGTTTGCTTGTGTGCTAGGTTTCAAGCTAGTCCTAGAGAGTCTCACCTTATAGCTGTTAAGAGAATCTTTAGGTACCTTAGAGATACTCATTGTTTAGGTCTTTAGTACCCTAGAGACTCTACCTTCAACCTTCATGCTTACTCGGATGCGGATTATGGGGTTGCAAAATCGATAGGAAAAGTACTTCGGGAACTTGTCAATTCCTAGGTAGTATGCTCATATCTTGGTTCTCTAAGAAACAAAATAGTGTAGCCTTATCTACCACCGAAGCCGAGTACATATCCTTTAGGGAGTTGTTGTGCTCAAGTCCTTTGGATGAAGCAACAACTCTTAGATTATGGAATTAAAGTTGAAACCATACCCCTAAAATGTGACAACACTAGTGCAATATGTTTAACAAAAAATCCCATCCAACACTCTAGAACCAAACACATAGAGATAAGGCATCATTTCATTAGAGATCATGTCCTTAAAGAAGATGTGGTTATAGAGTATGTAGACACCTTAAATAAATTAGCGGACATATTTACAAAACCTTTAGACAAAGAGCGTTTTTGGTCCCTTAGGAGAGAGTTAGGTCTAGCTAGCCTATCTTGACCTTTTAGGACCTCTTTTGTGCTTAAATTTGCTTGATCTTGTGAAATGCCATGTTTATGTGTTTAGACTCCTAATTTCATCCATGCCTATAGTTAGGGGGAATATGCTTCTATTAAAATATGCTTAGAATTGTTCATTCATCATTTGCATACTTTTAGGAGATGTTAATTTCGATCCTATGGTTGTTCTTAGAACCAAATATGCATTTCTGGGCATACGGTATCGATACGGATCTACGCGTATCGATACGTGTTCTTCATTCAGTTTCCCAGAATTTATTTCGCTTACACGGGTATCGATACGATTAAACTCGTATCGATACAGGTCGTTTCGATACGGACCTTATCCGTTTCGATACGACTCTCCAACGGGCATTTTTGCGGAAATGATGATTCTACCCCAGTATCGATACACCCTCAGGAATATCGATACTCGATTGCGCAGACAGCTTTAAATTTGGCTTTTAACGTGTTCAACTTTTACCAAAATTAAAACTCTTCAAAACCTAAAAACCCTAGCCGTTTTTGCCTATAAAAAGGCTCTTCCTCATTCATATTTTTCACACCTCAACTCAAATCTAAAAGAGTTTTTCAATCAAGCAAAGTTTTGAGCTCTCTCTCTTCACAATTGTGCTAGAATTTTTCTTCAATCTCTCAAGTTTCTATCAATGCAATCATTTCCTTCTTTTTCTTTTTTCAATTTTTTTTGTTTTGTTTTGTTGTTTTGTTTCATCTTTTCTTTTAAAACTTTTGTTCTTCAAATTTTTTCTTCAAATTTTACTTAAAATTTTTTGTTTACCTTGGTTTTTACTCAAAATTGAAGAAATCTTTTTGCTTAATTTCTCTTTTAGATCATGGCACCAAAAGAACCATCGAGGAAGCGTACAAGGGTTTCTCAAACCGGTGAACCATCCACCCTTGGAGCGATTGCTCGTCCGAACTACACAACCATCTATGAGCAATCCTTTAAAAGTCCCACGGGTCTAACTCATTTTCGTCAATATGAGAATTATAAGATTCGTGTCGAAAGGGTAATATCCGTTCCTTTTCTCAACTCAGAGCGTTTTAAGTTTGAATATCTTCCTTTGTTTCGATGTTGGAACTTCATGGATTTCATATCTATTCCCGGTTTTTATTTTCGCCTTTTGGTTTTGATTTTCTACACTAATGCCAAATGAATTACTCGTAATGGGAAAGTTGTTTCCATTAGCTCTTATCTCATGGGGAAGAAAATCATCCTTGACGTCAAATCCATTTGTGAATTTTTTAAATTAGAGGATGAAGGCATTGATGATGAGCATGCTTTGGGGCATGTTCTTAGTGGATTCGTCACCGCCCTAAATGCTCAAGACCGGATCTTACATTTGATGGTGTCTTGGTGGTTTCGTCCCTCCGGAGGAAAATATTCCACCATCCGTCAAGTGGATGATTTTTGGATCCGTTGCTTCCGTGAGCGAAAGCGCCCAAATCTTGCTCGACTCATGTTCGCGGAGATCGTCTACCTTGTGCAAAATCGTCACACAACTCTCGTCACCTTCTTTACATATGGTACGGCCTTAAGCTATTTCTTTGTTAAAAAAGGATATTGATTGCTCTTTTGACTACCCAACTCCCCTCACCGATCCCATTGATGAGCGATCTCTTGCTCGGGCAAAGTTCCAATATTTTAATGGTGAATGGGTACGTCTTGCCGAGCTCCCACCCAAGGCCGCCGCCGTATTTGAAGAAAATCAAGCTCCTCAAGTCCCACAACCCTCCATGGATGCTCTCATGACTTACCTCAATGAGCAATTTACCGGGTTGCGCACGGACATGAACACTCGTCTTACTTCTCTTGAAACAACTTTTGATACAAGGATGACGGGTATGGAGAATCGCCTCACATCTCTTGAAAACGGTCACCATTCTTTGAATCTTTCCATCTTCGCTTTCCATGATGAGTGGCGCAATAGCATGAGGGATAATGAGCCAATGGGAGTTGATGATGAAGATGATGAAGACGACGAAGCTGATGCCTAGACGTTTCTTATTGCATCTCATGCATATCATTTAGGATTTTCTTTTTATGCACCTTTGATTTATGTTCTTAGGATTAAGTTTGCTTTATGTTTAAACCTATGCTTTGATTTTTCTTCTTTTGTTTGGATTTCAAGTTTGATGCTATGATCAATAATAAATGTTGCTTATTTATACCTTTCCCTATGTTTATGCACTTCATTGTCTCAATATTTTTGATCTAACAAAAAGGGGGAGAGAAACTAGCTCAACACTTCAAATATTTTGATTTTAACTCAAAGGTTACCAAGCTTATATTAAGGGGGAGTTAACTTTGTAAAGATTTTTCAAAATGTCAAAAATTTTAAGTTTTAGTTTTGTTATATCAAAAAGGGGGAGATTGTAAAACCTATGTTTGATTTTGATATAATTAGATCTTTAAGGATCAATTTGAAAAACTTAAAATTGTTTTTGTAAGTCCCTTAATGAGTTTTAAATCACCAACTCTTTAAAACTGATTTGAAAAACTCAAACTCAAAATATTTTCTAAGTGTTCCAAGGCCAAACTATTGAAAAACGTTCAGGTGTATCGATACACTCCCAAGCGTATCGATACCTTTTTACCAAAGTTGGCTATTGGAGGAACACGTATCGATACGACAAACCCTCATATCGATACGCCACTGTGTTAAAGTCTAAAGAGTTTGAATGGTGTACCGATACGGCAAACCCTCGTATCGATACGGCCTTAATAATTTTTAAATATAAGTCGGTTTAAATTTTATGACCGTTGGTGTCAGATGGTTGGTAACCAAATTTTAAATGGTCGTTGACCCGTATTGATACGCCAAACCCTCGTACCGATACGGATATCGACAGTGAGCTAAGTTGAGAAAAATGTATCAATACGACCTTTACCATTTCGATACCCCGTACCGATACGCTTACGCGCGTATCGATACCCCTTATTTATTGCACACAATGGCTCTTTCTTTTCTGAGACAGGTATCGATACACCTCCCCGCGTACCGATACGCATAGCTGCAGAAGTGCATTTATGGTGGTAAGAGAGGGTTCCAACGGCTCCATTTATGTTCTCAACCACCCAAACGGCTAGAAATCAATGAGAAGGTATAAAAGAGACATCCAAAAGCTACAACAACAACTATTGATCATCAAGAAAACATATATACATCAAATCCAAGCAATTGTGCAAAAATCCCATATTGTCTAGAAACCCCAATTGTAATTTTCATTCTTATCTTGTTCAATTGGGTTGAGTGCTTGTAATTGGGCTACACTTTGTATTGAGAGATACTCTATTAGCCAACAAATTCTTTGTTATCTTGTTGTGAGGATTGGGTTGAATTTTGGGTAGAAAATTCAACCGAAATTGTAAGGGTTACCTCCTTAGCCTAGAAAAGGGGAAGAGTAATTAGTGAAATTGTTGCAAATCCTTAGTGAAGCTAAGGTAGTGGATGTAGAGTTCATTTGGAACTTGAACCACTCTAAAATCCCTTGTCAATCTTTTTATTTTGCAATTTCCACCACACAAACTTTAAAATTCCAATTCACCCCCCCTCTTGGTTCATATCGATCTTTCGATCTACTCAACAAGATTCAAGTTAGTGAATTGTTGAAATCCTCAATAGGGTGCTGAGGTAGTGGATGTAGAACCTGTTTGAAGCTTGAACCACTCTAAATCACGTAGTCTTCATTTTTAAATTTCTTACTTGCATCCTTCAATTTTTATTCTACCAATTCACCGCATCTTGGTGTTTAGCCATTGTTTGATCAACTCAACAGGGTCGACTCTAAAATGTGTCGTGGGATTCCTCCCATCCTCTTATCTTGGCCATCCATTGGGGTGTTCTAAAAATTCTTTGTCACTTTGGAGGCCGGTTGTAGAGAAGATTAGAAGGAAATTAGGGCCATGGAAAACAATGTTATTGTCTTTTGGGGGAAGGGTAACTCTTGCCAAAGCTGTTTTGGCAAATCTTCCGGTTTACTTTCTCTTAATCTTTAGAATGTCGGTTGTAATCTCATGCGAACTTACAAGAATTGTTTCTAGATTCATTTATGGGGCATAGATGATAAATGTATCCATTGCATAAGTTTTGAAGTTATGTGTCTACCTAGAAACCAGAGGGTCTTTGTTTAATTGATTTCAAGACAAAAATGTTGCACTTTTAAACAAGTGGAGATGGAGATATGGCGTTGAACGTGATCATTTTTAGAGGAAGGTTATCCAAGCAAAATATGAGAGAGGAGCGGATAGCATTTTACCCTCAGTGAACAAGAATAGATCCATATCTTGGTTGTAGCAAGACATTTTAAAACCTGATCGTAAGCCTTCGACTGAGACTGACATGTTTACTTCTAATATTTCATACCAAGTATGGAATAGTATAACACTGAATTTATAGAATGATAAATGGATGAATGGGAATTGTCTTAGAAAAATCTATCCTCGTATTTATGCGCTAGTTACTAGGAAAATGGGGGAAATAGCAGATTTTGGCAATTGGGTTGATAATGAGTGGAGATGATAGATTTCCTTGAGAAGATCCATCTTTGATTGGGAGGTGGATGTTTGGAATTCCTTTTTGTGCTCTCTTAATGGCGTGAGAATTGACATGTTTCCTGTTGATGGAATTAGATGGTCCTTATCTTTGACTGGTTGCTACTCGACCAAGGAATTTCACTCTTTGGGTTGCGCAAGTAATTGACCAACGAATAATATTTGGGCTAAAGTTTGGTTGAGAATGACTCCTTTTAACGTTGAGTGCTTTGTATGGAAACTCATTCGAGGACGGCTGCTCACCAAAGTGGAATTGGCCAAAAAGGGACTGACTTTCTTGGATTGTTACATATGTTGCTTCTGCTCTGTAGGGGAAGAATCGATCAAACACTTATTCTTCTCTTGCAAATTCTCTTGGCATCTTTGGATGAGATGGTGTAGCATTTAGGAATTTTAGGTTGTATTCCCACAAGTGGGTAGTAAGTTCTTTGAGAGTTGGTTTGGTTGCAGCCCTTCTTCTAAAATGGCACCATTGTGATCTTTGGGCTTCTTCGCAATCTCTTGGTCCATTTGGCTCCAAAGAAATGGGGTAATTTTTAATAGAAAGTTGTTCGATGCTAACTTTTTATTTGACTTGGCTATTCTTAGGGATGGTTGGTGGATTCGTACTAAATTTCCGGATGCGGTGGAACTATCAACGATCTTATCATGAACCCTGCACTTTAGTTGGGCTCAGTTATGCCTATTAATGTGAGATCTCGATACGTTTGGACTCCTCCTCTTTTGAGCTATGCTAAATTCAATACGGATGGGGCAATTGTAGGATGTTTCGGTCAGACAGGAATTGAGGGAATCCTTAAAAATCATAAGGGCGATATGTTGATCGAATTTTCTAAATCTATCTGCTCTAGTGACACGGCTTCCACGGAGTTGATGGCAATCTTGGAAGCTTTATCAATAGTTATTAAATCAAAATGGGCTAAGGTTTTTTGTTTCGAATTAGAGTCTGATTGTAACAATGTTGTTTCATGGCTGCGTAATCTCATGTTATCTCCTTTGGCGTTTAGACCTATTATTGATGCATGCTTGCGATTCGGAGCTAACTTGAATTGGTAGATTAATTCTATTGGAAGGGATTGTAACCAAGCTGCATACTCCCTCGTTAAGTCAAGTATTAACCGCCATCTAGATTATGTTTTTGCGGCCGATTGATATGTCTTAGGGGGAAGTTCTTTTTTGTTGTTTGCTATGGTTGTTTTTTCTTGAAAGTTGATGGAGAGACTGTTGTTTTCTTATCTTATTTTTGGCTATTGTTGATTTGTTATTCTATTTTCGTTTTAGGGGCTTTTAATATAGGATTGGTATTCGAATTGTATTGTGGGTGGTTGTATTGTATCTTGGTGATGATATGTGGTACTTTTTTTCCTTCATTTAAGATTAGAGATATTTTTTAACGAGGCTCCTATCATTGCCTTAGTGATTTATTCAATAAAATATGCCTTTAAAAATTACTTTATACAATTAAAAGTTAATTTATTTTTGGCTAAGTGGTCAAGATAGTCATATTCTCTGATCTTGTATGAGTTTGACTCTCAACATTTTCATTGAAAATGCAATATCTCTATTTAATAAAAAAAATTGTCCATTTCTATACTACCTAATTTATTTTAATCCATCGGTTTTTTTATAGTTTCATTTTTTTTATTTCCATCTTTAAATATACAATTAAGTTTTAATGATAATCTTTGGCATAATGCCAAGAAATGTCACTAATGTTTGACTGAATAGTCACTTTGGGTCCTATTCTTTTTCTGAAGCAATTTATCCCTCAACATTTTAATTTGGGTCAAAATATCCCCTCTGTGAATGAAAATTTTTAGTCAACTAACGATAAACAACTTTAAATAACTTGTCAGAATGACACACCAGAAGAAAAAAATATTTTATATTTTATACATTTTAAAAAAATCGACTGATGTGTCATTCTGTAAAGTCAACATATTTGCCTATATGACACTACTATCGCAACATGCATTGCCATGTAGGTTTGACACATCATTTCAAGTTATTTATCGTTGGTTGACTAACAGTTTTCATCTGCAGATGGACCATTTTGACCCAAAATGAAATGTTAAGGGCTAAATTGCTTCAAAAATAAGAATATAGGCCAAAATGATAATTCAGTTAAAGGTTAGATGTATTTTTTGGCAATATGCCATAATCTTTTACTTACGAACTTTAAAAAATCATTTTAATCTTTTAATTTTTTTATTTAGTTTTAAACTTCTATTTTTTTTATCAATTTGAACCAAATGATGAAAATGTAATAGTTTTTCTTAATAAATTATATACATTTTACAATTTTTCATTTTGTTTTCGATATCCAATTTTTAGCAATATATATTAATTTTTTAAAAAATTAATTGTTTTTTTTTGTAAAAAGGGAAAAATAACTATTGGCGGACATTGAAAAAAATAAAATATTTTATGCTAGTAATCGGGTCCATTATTTTTCCATTAGTTGATTCGACAAAACTAAGAGTTCGAGGATCAAAAGATACAAAGAAAATATTTAAATGATAAAATGACACTTTTTTGTGAAATTTGAGGATATAAACATTAAATTTATTTTTATATAGAAATCTCTAGTTTTATTTAAAATAAAAAATATCTAAAATTACAATGAGTGTATACAGTCATAATCGTAAACTAAACACATGATTTGGACATTTTTCTATGACCATAGACACAAGAAACTAGCCAATTGAGCTCATACAAGGATCATACAAGGAACCAAAAAAGGATCAAACTATTAAAAGACTACCAACAACCGCAAATTAGAGCCAAGCATTGTGAAAAAAACTATCTCCGAATGTAAATTGTGTATCCAAATCTAATCCGAAAGTCCAAAGCATGAAAGATCAACAGGATAACAAATAAGCGTAATCATATCTAACCCTGAAAAAACAAAAAAACAATTAAACCATCGAAAACATGTCATAAAGATATAATTATTTTTATTAAAAAATTAAAGAATAAGATAAGGAAAAAACAAAGAGTTTAATATATATATATATATATATAATTAAACCTAGAATTTAATATAGTTAAGATTAAGAGTGGGAACCGGGTGAGGAGGGAACGACTTTACATTCCCACTCCGTCCCTAACACTTGCGGTTACGGTTTTAGAAAATTCCTATTAAATGCTTTGGGGATTTTTTCGTCCTCATACCTTTCCCACGCGAATCCCCACGGTTTTCAGGGAATCCCCATGCCTAAAAATATTTTAAAAAATATTATTTTACTAACCAAAATAAATGGTCAATTCAGTTTAAAATATAAAGTTTTGATACTTCGACTGGAAGCAGTTACGAGATGATGAAGATTGAAAGGGTGTTGTGTTAGGGAAGATTTAGACGATGGCTTTAGCTTATATCTAAAAATTAAAATAAAAACGTGTTGAGAAACTTGAGTGTTACTAGGTTTGAAAGAAAGTTAAAGTGATAATAATATAGTTAGGTTTTTTTATTAAGATATATATTAGTGGTATATAAATAAATAAGTATATATTTTTTAAAAATCTTGTAAAATATTGGGATCCTTGCGGATATTTTTTGGGATCCTACAATTATTTATACGGTTACGGTTCGATTATTCCTACGGTTTGGATATAGCGATCCCCGTCTCCATTCTCATTTGAGTTTCGGTGATAAAACTTCCTCGTCCCCATCTCCGTGGGTAAAATTTTTGACTATTCTCCATACCCATCGATTTGGATCCCACAATTTTCAAATATTCTCCATCAATTCTATATATATATTACACTAATGAATGCTCCAAATTTATTTATTGGAGTTGAAATACACATTTTCCCTCTAATACATCAACATTCAAGTACAGAAGTAAAGCCCTTAAGCCCACAACTATTAATTAAAGGGTTTATAATTCAACTACCAAACACCCCCTAATGGCCTAAACAACTTTAGCAATCTCCTGTGTGTGCGGTCACATATTAGGCAAAGGCTTTAATTACTCTTCACTTAAATCAACCCATTTGTCACTAATAATTGCACCCAAATTATTGCACAATATGGTTGCCATAATTATGGGGTTGCTTCTCTTCATTCACCATTTAACCAATCCAATGGATGCATTTATTTGGTAATAACAAATCTTGAGAATCATTTTCTTCTTTCTTCTTTAGTATGATGAAGATAGGGTTGAATATTTGATTTAGTCGAGTAAAAACTTTTGAGTTAATCGAGTTGACGAGTCATATTTTGTAGGGTAAACTACTGCAGGGGTCACTTTCGTTTCCCGTTTGTACAGATTTAGTCATCACTTTTGAAAAGTGCCAATAAGTGGTCATTTACGTTTTCGATGTGTAAAGACTTGGTCACTCCGACGTTATAGTCCGTTAGTCCTCTAACGGATTGCTGGTGTGGCGGAATTAATTAACGAAAAAATAAGGATAAATTACTGCAATGGTCATTAAAATTTATCTCATGTACATTTTTTCTCCTCAATTTAAAAAATAAACATTATAGTCACTAATAAAAATGTTTCTTTATAATTTCACCCTTAAATTTTTAAAAATTCATTTTTCAATCTTAAAACTTTACAATCAATTAGTACAATAATATTATAAATGCTTAGATGGAAAATAGGTGCCCAAAGTATACCCTTTGAAACTTAGATGCCCAAATTGCTCCTATTTAATAACTCAAACTTAAAAATTTAGTCCACTAACTACTAAAAAATTCGAGTTATTGGAATTTCTATTTTATAATTCAAACTTTATTTTGAATTTTTGAGTCGAGTTTATGAAATTATGAGTCGAATATTTTCACATCAAACCAAAAAATTTAATTTTTTTCGAGTCAAGTCGAGTTATTGGAATTTCTATTTTATAATTCAAACTTTATTTTGAATTTTTGAGTCGAGTTTATGAAATTATGAGTCGAGTATTTTCACATCAAACCTAAAAATTTAATTTTTTCGAATCAAGTCGAGTGTTGCACTTCCCTACATATAATTTTTAATTTTAAATCGTATTTGTCCCAACTTAGCGCCTGGATCGATATCAACTTTTGAACAATGTTGATTTCATTTCACGTCTACTGCTCTGCTTTCACGCCTAGCTTATGGGTTAGTATCTTTTGCTTTGCACAGGATAAAACATCTCTGCCATATGAACCAGTTTACAGCGATGCACAAGCAAGATATACTTTTTGTGATTAAATGGTTAGTAAAGAGCACATTTTCTTTATATATATATATATATATATATATATATATTATATACATATAATATGGCGATATTCGAGATGGAAATTGGATGTGGTTTTATGGGTGATATTTACTGAAGCATTTCATGCTTGGGACAAACACAGATTAAAATTAAAAATTATATGTAAGGAAGTGCAACACTCGACTTGATTCGAAAAAATTACATTTTTAGGTTTAATGTGAAAATACTCGACTCATAATTTCATAAACTCGACTCAAAAATTCAAAATAAAGTTTGAATTATAAAATAGAAATTCCAATAACTCGACTTGACACGAAAAAATTAAATTTTTTGGTTTGATGTGAAAATACTCGACTCATAATTTCATAAACTCGACTCAAAAATTCAAAATAAAGTTTGAATTATAAAATAGAAATTCCAATAACTCGAACTTTTTAGTAGTTAGTGGACTAAATTTTAAGTTTGAGTTATTAAATAGGAGCAATTTGGGCACCTAAGTTTCAAAGGGTATACTTTGGGCACCTATTTTTCATCTAAGCATTTATAATATTATTGTACTAATTGATTGTAAAGTTTTAGGATTAAAAATGAATTTTTAAAAATTTAAGGGTGAAATTATAAAGAAACATTTTTATTAGTGACTATAATGTTTACTTTTTAAATTGAGGAGAAAAAATGTACATGAGATAAATTTTAATGGCTGTTGCAGTAATTTATCCTTATTTTTTCGTTAATTAATTCCGTCACACCAACAATCCGTTAGGGGACTAACGGACTATAACGTCAGAGTGACCAAGTCTTTACACATCGAAAACGTAGATGACCACTTATTGGCACTTTTCAAAAGTGGTGACTAAATCTGTAAAAACGGGAAACGAAAGTGACCCCTGCAGTAGTTTACCCTATTTTGTAACTCAAATTTTATTTAAAGTATTTTTGAGTCGAATCTAATTTATGAAATTTGAGTCGAGTCGAGTCGAGTCAAGTTGTTTTAATAAACGAGGTTATGTTGTAATTACATATATGATTACAAATTTAACAACTGACAAAGGCGCAATCACTATAAAAATCAACCATCAATATCAACTTGATACCCAGTCTAATGACTTCATTCAACTTTATCCTCTCTTTTTTTTTCAATTCTCAGTATCCCTATACTGCTGGTGTTTTATTGTTTATGAATCAAACATGAACTTGTCAATTCTAGTATGAAACCTAAATGGGCTTAACCAAAACCAAACTTACACGCTCAGTTGACCATAGTATTAATTTCTAACTACAGTTTATATAATTTTAAGTCATAGAGTAGCATTGTTGGGGTGGTGGCGCAGTTGGTTACCGCATGCGTCTCATAGTGTATGAGAAATCCAAAGGTCGAGAGTTTGAGTCTCTCTCACCCCAAATTAATAATTATATAAGATTTAAGAAATAAAGCTATGGATTTTTTCTTTTCATGTTGCTAAAAATCAATCAAATCAGGATCGCTACCAAATTGAATTGAAAGCTATTATTTCATTGAAGTTAAATAAAAAAATAAAAATAAAATTATACTTTATATTCCACCTAGAATTATATTTTCATTATGCTTTGGAATATTTAAATCTAAAAAGTAATATATTGTTATTTTAAATTATTTTTTGACAAATATTATTTTAAATCATTTTTTGACAAACATCATTTTAAATTATTTTTTGACAAACATTATTTTAAATTATTTAAATAAGGAAAAAAGTGTTACTATTTTTTAAACTACAAATTTAAATAAACAAAGTCTAATAAATATTAAATTACACTGTTTCCTAATTGGTATTTTAATTTTTAATATAAATTAGATAAAAAACTAATATATAAAAGTTCGATAAAATATAATTTATATAAGATCTTTAATTATAATTAAAAAATATTTTTTTTAATTATAACGTCTAATGTTTGAATTGGTTGGGCCTAGTATGGACCTGTAAAGTTTATAAATTAAAAGCGTGCCACAATATATAACATTGCAATAAAGGATGGTTTCCGGTGAAGGAGAGATTTTGGGAGAGAGCTGTCGCCGATAGTGGTGGACACTTTACGTAGAGAATCTGTCTGAACAGATACATTGGAAGAGTTTGTGACAGATTTTCGATCGACACGGACGAATGATGGATGTGTTTGTCCCGATTAAAAGAACAAAACATGATAGAGATTTGAGTTTGTGGAAATGAAGACGAAGGTGGATGCGGATAGGGATGTAAAAACAGGTAATCGGACAGGTTTCAGGTCGGGTTCTGTCAGGTCGGGTAAAATCGGATACAGGTCATTTCAGGTAAAAAAAAAATTTGACTCGACTCGGGTCGGGTGCGTGTTCATTGCAGTCGGGTAATTTGCAGGTCGGGTCCATTTCAGGTCGGGTCAATTTTCAGGTCGGATCCATTTCAGGTCAAACTCGTTGCAGATCGGGTAAAAACAGGTCGGGTAAAATCAATTAATTGGCAGGTAAAATTACAGGTCGGGTAAATTTCAGGTCGGGTTCATTTCAGTTCGAGTTCATTTCAGGTCGGTTTCATTTCAGGTCGGGTTCATTTCAGGTTCACCAGAAATGAAGATTTTGAATAAAAACAAAGTTTTATGGACTATAGTAAAAAATAATAATAAATAAGAGCTAATTTGGACTAAAATAAAGTTTTATGGACTATAATAGGCTCGTTTTTGAATAAAAACAAAGTTTTATGGACTATAATGAAAAAAATAATAAATAAGAGTTAATTTGAAGTAAAAATAAAGTTTTAAGGACTCAATTGAATTGAATTAAAACTTAAAGAACTTGAATAAAAAACTTATATAATATAAAGGGCTTTATTTATAATTTACCCCAAATTGAAATTCAATTTGAGAATTGGGCGGATTGAAATCAAATTTTCCCGCCCATATATATTATAATTTAATACTATTTATTAATTATTATAATATAATATAATATAACTTATTAATTATTATAATAACTTTATAGGTATAAATATATGTGATTATGTGTATATATTATATATATGTATTTTTATGTATTCACATGTATATAAATTACAATATATAATTATATATTATACAAACATGTATGTATAATGTATTTATGTATATGTAATGTATTAAACATAAATACATAAATTGAATTGAACTCAATTGAATTGAACAAAAATTTAAAGGACTTAACATCTAAAATTTAAAGGGCCACAAAATATTTAGCCCATCTAAAATTTTTAGCCCAAAGCCCAACAATTAATAATTATTATTAATTATTATATTTAGCCCATCTAAAATTTTTAGTTCAAAGCCCAACAATTAATAATTAATATTTATTATTGATATTATTAATTATTATAAATGGGTGGTAGGATAAGAGTGTAACACCCGTGTCTCGGGCCTAGGAGTTAGCCGGGTTGTTGTTCGAGTCAATTGAAGTCTAATTAAAATAAAACAAACTTAGATAATGACCTAATTGAATTTAAATAAAGAGGGAGGGACCAAAGTTGTGATTTACCCCATTTAAAAATAAAGGAAGACAACTTTTCCATAAAAGTTGTCATCTTCCTCTATCTTTCCTCTTTACCAATTTCAAAACCCCACCCCACTTTCAAACTCTCCTAAAGCCCTAATCACTATTCCATTGGGTTGGCTAATCAATTTCATCATCAAATCAAGAGGTAAACATAAATTCTTAACCTCCTCTCCATTATCTACTCACCTATTGTTTTAAATTTCAAAAATAATGAGTTTTGGGAATTAGGGTTCTTATGGAAAATTGGGGTTTTGATGGGGCTTTTCAATCTATTTTGAAAAATTGTTTTGGGGTTATGCTTGGGCATGATGAAACTCACAACATATCTTAATTGGATAGAATTTGGGTGAATTTTCGTGGTGGGTCTTTAAGGCCAATTTTGGGGTATGAAAAATTGGGTTTTTAAGAGGATTTGTGTTGGGAATGAAAGGCTGATGGTCTACCTATGTTAGGGGAGTGTTTTGGGATGTTTTGGAAGCCATTTGGGTGCTTGGAATTGAGTATTTCAGCCCTTAGTTGTGGGAGTCCGAAAATTGGGTTTTTGGGATGCTATGTGATTTGGAAATTGTGGAAATTGAGTTGTGTTTTGCAATGTGGATTGATGATTGAATTAGCATTGATTTGGGAAGTGATGAATGTGTTTTGTTGACTAGAAGCAAGGGGGAACGTGGAAGAAGCTTCGGGATCGAATCCGGGAATTTGAAGAACGGTCGCTTGCTTAGTCTTGGAGCTTGGGAGTTTAGGTGAGTGGTTGTTAGCTTTTAAAGGTTTTAAATTAGTTGGTTCGATTATATGGACTAGGTTGGGCTTGGTAGACCCACCTAGAGTTAGGATTAGGGTGGTAGCCTAATCGTAAGCTTGATCTAAGCCTTTGGATGAACTCAATTGTGTGAATGTATATGCCTCGTATGCCATGTGATATGAATGCATATGTATGTTGTTCTATACATGTGAATTGAGGCATGGATTGTATGGCTTAAAGCATGCATGGTGATGGTTCATGGTTGTGTCCATGGTGAGTACGTGCTGAGCACGGAAATGATTGAAATGTGTGTTGTGGAATGAGTAAAATATTGGCACTAGTATACTTAAATACAAATGATCGATCATTAGGATGTTAGTGTGTACACATGAGTCTAAAGTCGCGCGTGGCCTTGGTGGCGTTGAGTCACCAAGGAGGAGTACGGGTACGCCCGGAAATAGTATTTAAACATAGTCGGTGATGAGTGGAATCCCATCGACGGGGCGTGAGGATGAGTGGAATCCCCTTCGCGAGACCGGTGATGAGTGGAATCCCACCGAGGTAATGTGGTTGTTGGATATGAGTTTCCAACGAGTCTATCCGCGTATTTGGGTTATAGCTAAGTGCCAATGTTAATTGATATGTGTATCAATGTGTTGGAGTATATGAGTTGTTGGATGTCAAATGTGATTACATGTTTGGTTGTGTTAAGCTCATGATTATGACATACATGTGAGATAATTGCTCATGCATCTATATCTTGTGGACTTTTGTTATACGTGTGTTGCTTTGGCTAGATCGTGCTCGGACCCTGCAATGTTGAGGTTTGTTTTTAGAGCTTGCCCTCACTAAGCATTATTTGCTTACGCTCTCTTTGTTCAACATTGCAGATCCTTAGTTCGTGGGTTGCTCGGGCAAGAGGAGGGCCTCCAAGTGTGTTTGTGACTTGAGTTTCCCCAAGTATGGATTTAAAATATTAGACATGTAATGGTTGAGCAATGGGATATGAGTGTTTTGTGGTGGTTGTTGGTTGATAGGAGCATGTGTAGACTCCTTTATATGTATTGCTTTTGCATGGTTGTGTTGCCATGATGTGTGTTAACTCATGCCTATTTACTTGCTTGAATTGTTAGCCATTGCCTTAAGAGTTTTACATGTGTTTGAATATAGCATGAATGAATGCATGATGTGGATTGTTGCCTTTGTATTATACATGTTTAAGCCTTGTGGAAGCATGCTTTATGGTTGGTTTGCCTTAGGGATTGATGTTAGTGTGTTGGTTTATGTGTTAGAGGGATTTAGGGGCCTCCTTGTGCTCTAAATCAGCTCAAACCTGCAGATTCGTAGCTGGGGTATCGATACCGTTGGTCTGGTATCGATACTGCCCTGTGGTTTCAGGCCTCGTGTATCGATACTCGAGGGGGAGTATCGATACCTTTTTGGCCACTGGAGCCACTGTCGATTTCGGTATCGATACTGGCCTCTAGGGTATCGATACCGTTGTCTTAGCTTTGACCGTGGGAAGTCAACTTTAGGGGAGGGTATCGATACCCTCATTAGTGGTATCGATACTATCTCCTCAGGTTGACCAAACCCTGTTGACCTAGTCCAGGGGTATCGATACCCCCCCTTAGGGTATCGATACCGCCTGCAGTTTAACTTTAAAAATGGGCTTTTAAATGTTAGTTTGGGTTCGTTTGACTGCTTCGTAAATATCGTTCCGCTGTATGATCACTTAGGATGTAATTTTCATCTAGACAAGATTAAAATGAAAAATATATATAGGGTTGCTAACCGAGGGAGAGTTCCTTAGGGAGTTTTCACTCGGTTTTCCCCGTGTAGCTCACTCGGACCGGTCATCCGGCCAGACCGGGACGAGGGGGTTACACTTGTTGGTATCAGAGCCTAAGGTTACCGAGACCTTGGGCAGGTAAGTGAGGTAAGTTTAAGTTTTTAAGTTGAATTGCACGGTGTTTGCTTGCTCTGCAAGAATGGTTGCTTATGTGACAAGTATGCTGATTGTTTTACTTTTAAGCACGTGTGTGTGGGTCCCATTGCTACTATTACATTGGAAAAATGATTTTTAAGTGAGGAAACATACTTGGACACTTGGGAGCCTCACCTTGCTAACCCATTTTGTGCGTTGTTGTTGTGGTTGTAGTTAATATCTGAGAGAGCAATGTCTAGACCGAGAGGTAGACCGAGGTTGGTTCGTCAGGAACCGCGAGTTATAGCTCCTGTTGAGCCGATAGCTGGTGCGAGGGTTCACATAGAGGGACCGGGGGCCGCGGGAGTTGGCGCTCCTCCACCACCTCCACCACCACCTCCTCCACCGAGAGTTGGGGGCGAGGATAGAGCCGGAGGAGAAGGACCTCAAGGTGGCCAAGGTCCAGCTGGAATTGATATGACTCCGCTAGTGCAAGCGATAGCGGGAGCGTTCCAGGCCGCAGTTGCGGGAGCTCAGGCTGCAGTTCAGCCTAGGTGTGATGATGCTATCTTACCTTTGGAGAGGCTCCGTAGCTTAGGGGCCGAGAAGTTTAGAGGATCTACTCCGGAGAGGTCGGAGTTATGGTTGGAGAAGACAGTTCGTATCTTGGCTCAGATGGGTTGTGTGGGCGCACGTAGATTGGGTTGTGTAATCTCACTGCTTCAGGGTGATGCCTACACCTGGTGGGTCACCATCACTACCGGGGTCCCAGAGGCCGAGATAGATTGGGATTTCTTTGAGTTTGCTTTCAGAAAGAGGTACTTGGGACCGAGGTACTTGGATGAGAAGAAGCGAGAGTTTATGGCTCTTACTCAGGATGATGCTTCTGTGACCGATTATGAGATCCGCTTTGTTCGCTTGAGTCAGTATGCCCCAGAGTTGATTCCTACTGAAGTGGAACGCTGCAACCGTTTCCGATACGGATTGAATGAAGAGGTTAAGAGGTACACGTTGGCTTCTGACTACTCGGACTTTGATGTGTTGGTCGCAAGGGCCAAGGATTTGGAGCATAGTTTGGGTGCAGCCAAACGAGCTGGTGGTTCTGGTTCTGGAAAGAGGCATAACCACTCTGATGGTAGAGATGCTAAGAGACACAAGGGTGGCGGACACCAGTTTGATCAGAGACGTGGCGGTGGCCACCATGGTAGGGGCCATCAGGGCCATAGAGGAGGAGGGCGCTTGCCCGAGTGTGCACAATGTGGGAGACATCACACTGGAGAGTGCTGGGGTAACTTTCATGCTTGTTGGAACTGTGGTTCGAGGGACCACTTTAGGAGGGACTGTCCACGTCAGGCAGCTCAGGCACCAAACTTAGCTCAGGCTCCTGCGAGAGGGAATGATTTTCAGAGAGGCCGTGGGCGCGGTCGTGGCTACTTCCAGCCGAGGGCTGATGCACCTAGAGCAGATGCTCAGAGGAACCTTGCACATGTTGTGGCTGTGCAGCCAGAGGCAGGAGGACCAGCGAGGGTCTATGCTCAGAGAGGGGCCGGGAACGACACCGATGTGATAGCAGGTAATTTTGAGTTACAGTCTATGTCTTTGCTTTCTTTGGTTGATTCGGGTTCTACACATTCCTACATTCTGAGTGAGCATGCACAGAAGTTAGATATTCCTGTTGAGATCTTAGATGTAGGTATGCATGTTACTAGCTCTTTTGGTGAGACAGTTGTAGTTAGACGTATGTATAGGAGGTGTCCACTGAAGATTCAGGGTCATGTGTTCTCAGTTGATATGATGGAACTTCCTTTCTACGGTTTTGATATTATTTTGGGTATGGATTGGTTGGTTGAGCATCGGGCTAGTGTGGACTTTGAGACAAAGAGAATTTCTTTGAAGCTTTCCGATGATTACGAGGTAGTAGTAGTGGGCGAGAACATTAAGTTCTTGTCTAATGTGGTGTCAGCTTTAGAGGCACATAGGTTGATGGACTCTGGATGTGGGGCCTATTTGGCTTATGTTATGAATCCGGATATGAGTGAAGCAAGACCGAAAGATATCAGGACAGTGTGTGACTTTCCAGATGTGTTTCCTGAAGAGTTACCGGGTTTGCCTCCTGACAGAGATGTTGAGTTTGTGATTGAGACAGTTTCAGGGTCTAACCCAGTTTCGATAGCTCCGTATCGTATGGCTCCGGAAGAGTTGAAAGAATTGAAGAGTCAGTTGCAAGAATTATTAGACCGTGGTTTCATTAGGCCTAGTAGTTCTCCATGGGGTGCTCCAGTGTTGTTTGTAAAGAAGAAAGATGGTAGCATGCGCATGTGTATTGACTATAGACAGCTGAATCAGTTGACCGTGAAGAACAAGTATCCGTTGCCTCGTATAGATGATTTATTTGATCAGTTGAGGGGTGCTTCAGTATTCTCGAAGATAGATTTGAGATCCGGATACTATCAGTTGAAAGTGAAAGAGTGTGATGTTCCGAAGACAGCTTTTAGGACTAGATATGGTCACTATGAGTTTCTTGTGATGCCATTTGGGCTCACGAATGCACCAGCAGCTTTCATGGACATGATGAACAGAATTTTCAGAGACTACTTAGACCGATTTGTGGTTGTCTTCATTGATGATATACTTGTGTACTCGAAGACAGAAGAAGAGCATGATGAGCACTTGAGATTTGTCCTACAGAGATTGTTGAGCAATCAGTTGTATGCGAAGCTTAGTAAGTGTGAGTTTTGGATTCGAGAGGTTGTATTTCTTGGCCATGTTGTTTCGGCCGAAGGCATCCGTGTTGATCCGTCGAAGATTGAGGCTATTGTTGAGTGGAAACAACCTAAGTCCGTGACCGAGATTAGGAGTTTCCTAGGATTAGCTGGTTACTATAGGAGGTTCGTTGATGGCTTCTCTAGGGTAGCTGCTCCCTTGACTAAGTTGTTGCAAAAGGGAGTCAAGTTTGAATGGTCAGATGCAAGACAAAAGGCCTTTGAGAAGTTGAAGGAAGCTCTGACAAATGCTCCGGTGCTAGTACAACCAGTTTCAGGTAAGGAGTTTGTGATTTACAGTGATGCTTCCTACGTAGGCCTAGGGTGTGTCTTGATGCAAGATAGGAAAGTTGTTGCCTATGCTTCTAGACAGTTGAAGATTCATGAGAAGAACTATCCTACTCATGACATAGAGCTAGCCGCAGTTGTGTTTGCATTGAAGATTTGGCGTCACTACTTGTATGGTGAGAAGTGTGTTGTTTACACCGACCACAAGAGCTTGAGGTACTTGATGACACAGAAGGAATTGAATTTGAGACAGAGGAGATGGCTAGAGTTGTTAAAAGATTATGATTTGACTATTGAGTACCATCCGAGTAAGGCAAACGTAGTGGCCGATGCTTTGAGTAGAAAAGTGGTCGTTGAGCTGAGAGCTATGTTTGCTAGATTGAGTGTGTCCGATGATGGTGGTTTGATCACCGAGTTGCAAGTGAAGCCTCCTTTGCTTCAGTTGATTAGAGAGAAGCAGTTACAAGATGCAAGCTTAGTTTCTCATGTTCAAGACATAGCCGAAGGAAGACCGACTGAGTATAGTTTCAGTGGTGAGAGCTTGTTGTGCTTTAGGGATAGAATTGTGGTACCGGAAGACGTTGAGCTAAGGCGACAGATTTCGAGTGAAGCACATTCGAGTCCCTTTTCTATGCATCCGGGTAGTACCAAGATGTACCGAGATTTGAGGAATGATTATTTCTGGGTTGGTTTGAAGAGAGATATAGCCGAGTATGTGAGCCGTTGCATGGTTTGTCAGAGAGTGAAGGCAGAACATCAGGTTCCTTCAGTTTTGCTACAGCCTTTGAAGATTCCGGAATGGAAACGGGAGAGAATCACCATGGATTTTGTATCGGGGTTGCCTTTGTCTCCTTCGAAGAAGAATTCAGTTTGGGTGATTGTTGATAGGTTCACTAAGTGTGCTCACTTCTTAGCAGTGAACACTACGGATTCCTTAGACAAGTTGGCAAACTTGTACATTCGTGAGATTGTGAGACTTCATGGAGTTCCGAAGTCTATAGTTTCTGATAGAGATCCTAGATTTACTTCGAGGTTCTGGAGTTGCTTGCATAGTGCTTTGGGTAGTCGTCTGCATTTCAGCACATCTTATCATCCACAGTCCGATGGGCAGTCAGAGCGAGTGATACAGATTCTAGAGGATATGCTTCGTTGTTGTGTGATTGATTTCCAGGGTTCTTGGGAGAAGCACTTATCGTTGGTTGAGTTTGCTTACAACAACAGTTATCAGTCTAGTATTCAGATGGCACCTTATGAGGCTTTGTACGGTAGACGGTGTAGAACTCCGATTTGTTGGGCTGAGACAGGTCAGAGGTTGTTACCTGTGCCAGACTTGCTTAAGGGAACCACAGAAAAGGTGAAGTTGATTTGTGACCGTTTGAAAGCGGCTTCGGATCGTCAGAAGTCTTATGCAGATTTGAAGAGGAAAGAGATTGAGTACACAGTGGGTGAGAAAGTGTTTCTGAAAGTATCTCCGTGGAAGAAGGTAATGAGATTTGGCCGTAAGGGCAAGTTGAGCCCGAGGTTCATTGGTCCGTATGAGATAGTTGAGCGGATTGGGCCCGTAGCTTATCGTCTGAGGTTACCTTCTGAGTTAGAAAAGATCCATGATGTCTTTCATGTATCTATGCTTAGGAGTTATAGATCAGATCCTTCGCATGTGATGCCCGTTGAGGAGATAGAGTTGAATCCGGATTTGTCCTATAATGAAGAGCCCATCGAGATACTTGCTTCTGATAGCAAGGTGTTGCGTGGCAAGACCATAGAGTTGGTCAAGGTGTTGTGGAGGCATAGAGGTGTGGAAGAGGCCACGTGGGAGAGGAAAGCGGATATGGTTGAGCAGTTTCCGTATCTGTTTCCACCAGGTAATTTCGGGGACGAAATTCCTTAAGTGGGGGAGAGTTGTAACACCCGTGTCTCGGGCCTAGGAGTTAGCCGGGTTGTTGTTCGAGTCAATTGAAGTCTAATTAAAATAAAACAAACTTAGATAATGACCTAATTGAATTTAAATAAAGAGGGAGGGACCAAAGTTGTGATTTACTCCATTTAAAAATAAAGGAAGACAACTTTTCCATAAAAGTTGTCATCTTCCTCTATCTTTCCTCTTTACCAATTTCAAAACCCCACCCCACTTTCAAACTCTCCTAAAGCCCTAATCACTATTCCATTGGGTTGGCTAATCAATTTCATCATCAAATCAAGAGGTAAACATAAATTCTTAACCTCCTCTCCATTATCTACTCACCTATTGTTTTAAATTTCAAAAATAATGAGTTTTGGGAATTAGGGTTCTTATGGAAAATTGGGGTTTTGATGGGGCTTTTCAATCTATTTTGAAAAATTGTTTTGGGGTTATGCTTGGGCATGATGAAACTCACAACATATCTTAATTGGATAGAATTTGGGTGAATTTTCGTGGTGGGTCTTTAAGGCCAATTTTGGGGTATGAAAAATTGGGTTTTTAAGAGGATTTGTGTTGGGAATGAAAGGCTGATGGTCTACCTATGTTAGGGGAGTGTTTTGGGATGTTTTGGAAGCCATTTGGGTGCTTGGAATTGAGTATTTCAGCCCTTAGTTGTGGGAGTCCGAAAATTGGGTTTTTGGGATGCTATGTGATTTGGAAATTGTGGAAATTGAGTTGTGTTTTGCAATGTGGATTGATGATTGAATTAGCATTGATTTGGGAAGTGATGAATGTGTTTTGTTGACTAGAAGCAAGGGGGAACGTGGAAGAAGCTTCGGGATCGAATCCGGGAATTTGAAGAACGGTCGCTTGCTTAGTCTTGGAGCTTGGGAGTTTAGGTGAGTGGTTGTTAGCTTTTAAAGGTTTTAAATTAGTTGGTTCGAGTATATGGACTAGGTTGGGCTTGGTAGACCCACCTAGAGTTAGGATTAGGGTGGTAGCCTAATCGTAAGCTTGATCTAAGCCTTTGGATGAACTCAATTGTGTGAATGTATATGCCTCGTATGCCATGTGATATGAATGCATATGTATGTTGTTCTATACATGTGAATTGAGGCATGGATTGTATGGCTTAAAGCATGCATGGTGATGGTTCATGGTTGTGTCCATGGTGAGTACGTGCTGAGCACGGAAATGATTGAAATGTGTGTTGTGGAATGAGTAAAATATTGGCACTAGTATACTTAAATACAAATGATCGATCATTAGGATGTTAGTGTGTACACATGAGTCTAAAGTCGCGCGTGGCCTTGGTGGCGTTGAGTCACCAAGGAGGAGTACGGGTACGCCCGGAAATAGTATTTAAACATAGTCGGTGATGAGTGGAATCCCATCGACGGGGCGTGAGGATGAGTGGAATCCCCTTCGCGAGACCGGTGATGAGTGGAATCCCACCGAGGTAATGTGGTTGTTGGATATGAGTTTCCAACGAGTCTATCCGCGTATTTGGGTTATAGCTAAGTGCCAATGTTAATTGATATGTGTATCAATGTGTTGGAGTATATGAGTTGTTGGATGTCAAATGTGATTACATGTTTGGTTGTGTTAAGCTCATGATTATGACATACATGTGAGATAATTGCTCATGCATCTATATCTTGTGGACTTTTGTTATACGTGTGTTGCTTTGGCTAGATCGTGCTCGGACCCTGCAATGTTGAGGTTTGTTTTTAGAGCTTGCCCTCACTAAGCATTATTTGCTTACGCTCTCTTTGTTCAACATTGCAGATCCTTAGTTCGTGGGTTGCTCGGGCAAGAGGAGGGCCTCCAAGTGTGTTTGTGACTTGAGTTTCCCCAAGTATGGATTTAAAATATTAGACATGTAATGGTTGAGCAATGGGATATGAGTGTTTTGTGGTGGTTGTTGGTTGATAGGAGCATGTGTAGACTCCTTTATATGTATTGCTTTTGCATGGTTGTGTTGCCATGATGTGTGTTAACTCATGCCTATTTACTTGCTTGAATTGTTAGCCATTGCCTTAAGAGTTTTACATGTGTTTGAATATAGCATGAATGAATGCATGATATGGATTGTTGCCTTTGTATTATACATGTTTAAGCCTTGTGGAAGCATGCTTTATGGTTGGTTTGCCTTAGGGATTGATGTTAGTGTGTTGGTTTATGTGTTAGAGGGATTTAGGGGCCTCCTTGTGCTCTAAATCAGCTCAAACCTGCAGATTCGTAGCTGGGGTATCGATACCGTTGGTCTGGTATCGATACTGCCCTGTGGTTTCAGGCCTCGTGTATCGATACTCGAGGGGGAGTATCGATACCTTTTTGGCCACTGGAGCCACTGTCGATTTCGGTATCGATACTGGCCTCTAGGGTATCGATACCGTTGTCTTAGCTTTGACCGTGGGAAGTCAACTTTAGGGGAGGGTATCGATACCCTCATTAGTGGTATCGATACTATCTCCTCAGGTTGACCAAACCCTGTTGACCTAGTCCAGGGGTATCGATACCCCCCCTTAGGGTATCGATACCGCCTGCAGTTTAACTTTAAAAATGGGCTTTTAAATGTTAGTTTGGGTTCGTTTGACTGCTTCGTAAATATCGTTCCGCTGTATGATCACTTAGGATGTAATTTTCATCTAGACAAGATTAAAATGAAAAATATATATAGGGTTGCTAACCGAGGGAGAGTTCCTTAGGGAGTTTTCACTCGGTTTTCCCCGTGTAGCTCACTCGGACCGGTCATCCGACCAGACCGGGACGAGGGGGTTACAAAGAGCCCAAAGGCTCAAGGCCCAAACTATTACTAATTATTATATAAATTATAAGTTATAAGTTTATATATACATTATAGGTTTTAGGGACTCATCTAAAATAAATGGGTGGTGGGATAAGAGCCCAAAGGCCCAAGGCCCAAACTATTACTAATTATTAATTATTATATTATAAATACATTATATAAATTATAAGTTATAAGTTTATATATATACAATATAGGTTTTAGGGCCCATCTAAAATAAATGGGTGGTGGGATAAGAGCCCAAAGGCCCAAGGCCCAAACTATTACTAATTATTATTAATTATTAATTATTATATTATAAATACATTATATAACTTTTAAGTTATAAGTTTATATATATATATATATTATATTATATTATATTATATTATATTATATTATATTATATTATATTATATACATTATAGGTTTTAGGGGCCCATCTAAAATAAATGAGTGGTGGGATAAGAGCCCAAAGGCTGAAGGCCCAAACTATTACTAATTTTTATATAAATTATAAGTTATAAGTTTATATTTATATTTATATATATATATATATATATATATATATTATAGGTTTTAGGGGCCCATCTAAAATAAATGGGTGGTGGGATAAGAGCCCAAAGGCCCAAGGCCCAAACTATTACTAATTATTATATAAATTATAAGTTATAAATTTATATATATATATATATATATATATATATTATATTTATACAATATAGGTTTTAGGGCCCATCTAAAATAAATGAGTGGTGGGATAAGAGCCCAAAGGCCCAAGGCCCAAACTATTACTAATTATTATATTATAAATACATTATATAAATTATAAGTTATAAGTTTATATATATATATATATATATATATATATATATATATATTATATTTATACAATATAGGTTTTAGGGCCCATCTAAAATAAATGGGTGGTGGGATAAGAGCCCAAAGGCCGAAGGCCCAAACTATTACTAATTATTACTAATTATTAATTATTATATTATAAATACATTATTATATTAATTATAAGTTTATATATATAATATATATATATATATTATATTATATTTATATACATTATATGTTTTAGGGGTCCATCTAAAATAAATGGGTGTTGCATTATGGTTTATGAGTTACATTAGGGTTTATGAGTTACCATCATTGTTTATGGTTTAGGGTGATGTGTTAGGGTTTATGAGTTATCATTATTGTTATGGGTTAGGATTCATGGTTTAGGGTTTAAGGTTTGAGAGTTAGTCTTTATATTCGATGGTTTAGGGTTTAGGGTTTATAAGCCACAAGGGTAGGCTTAGGGTTATACAACCGACTTTATGAGTTTTTATTATTAATAAAGGTTTAGGGTTTAGAGTTAGAGTTTATTAGTTTTCATTATTGTTTAGAGTTTAGAGTTTATGGTTTAGGATTTAGGGTTTAGGGTTTCATGATTAATACCTAAATTCAAAAGTCAAACCCATAAACCCTAAACCTAAAGGCTTCATAAACCCTAAATCAATACCCTAAACCCTAAACATTTAACATAAACCTTAAACCACAAACCTTAAATATTAAAACCTTAAACCCCAAAACTCAAACACTAATTGTATGTATGTATGTATGTATGTATGTATGTATGTATGTATGTATGTATGTATGTATGTATGTATGTATGTATGTATGTATGTATGTATGTATGTATGTATGTATGTATGTATGTATGTATGTATGTATGTATGTATGTATGTATGTATGTATGTATGTATGTATGTATGTATGTATGTATGTATGTATGTATGTATGTATGTATGTATGTATGTATGTATGTATGTATGTATGTATGTATGTATGTATGTATGTATGTATGTATGTATGTATGTATGTATGTATGTATGTATGTATGTATGTATGTATGTATGTATGTATGTATGTATGTATGTATGTATGTATGTATGTATGTATGTATGTATGTATGTATGTATGTATGTATGTGTGTATGTATTACTATTAATGTATATATAATGTATACCCCTAAACTAAATTCGGGTTTCAAATTCGTATTAAGTTTGAGTTTAGTATAAATAGTGATAGACTTTGGGTTGGTCATTTATTTCGAGTTAATTATTTAACGACTTTCATGAACACGAATCACTAATAATTAGAATACACACATTTACCCCTAAACCCCAAACATAAACCCATAAATCTAACAAACGAAATAAATCAAAACATAAAAAGGACAGATCCCGAAAATAAATTAAAACTAAATTATTACTTATAGCCTAATTCACAAATTATTCAATTTGTTAAAGCCAATTAATTACCAAATCTTTATATAAGGACCAAATCAAATTTAAAGCAAATCAAAAGACATAATAATTAATTAATTTATGAAGCATGACCTAATTGAATGAAATCTAAAGAAACTATACCAAAATTTAGGACTAAAAGAAAACAAACTAAACCTTAAAAAACCTAAACTCTAAGCATCTAATTAAAGAAGGACCTAAAATGTGATTAACCCTTAAATAAAATATTGGGCGGCAAGCCATTTGCTTTCTCCCTCTTCTCAATTAAATTCTCCCCCCAATCCATTTGGATTTGGCGCCACTTTATTTTTTTCCCTATTAAATTTCCCCCCACCAATTTAAAAAATTTCCCCCTAATACAAAAATCTAAAGAATTTTTAATTTAATAATTATAATTAAAAATTTTAATAAAAAGAATTTTTAATTTAATGATCATAATTAATAAAATGATTTAAATTTTAAATAATTTATTTTTAATTCATCCATTACAAGTTATTAATTTAATAAAACCTTTAAGTTATTAACGTCACAAATAATTTATATTAAATGAGTTAGTACTAAGCATATTGAATTATTTAACAAAATTTAAAACTTAGCAATGTGAAATGAATGTTTAAATATAATTTTTTTATACATATATATTAAATCGATTATATATGTATATAATCTTTGTAATTAACTTATCTTATATTCAATTATAAGTTAACAATTTTTGTATTATGTTCGATGTGTTCAATAATCTTGTTTTTTAACTTAATCACAAATAATGAAGTTAACAAAATATATAAGTTAACAAATTGAATTAAAAAAAATAAGTTAACAAAATAAAGAAGTTAACCAGATTAATCTAAGTCAGTTATCTAGATTAAGTTAACAAAATGAAAAATTTAACCAGATTAAGTTAACAAAATAAAGTAGTTAGCCAGATTGAGTAACAAACTATATGTTACATAAATTTTAAGATTTTACTAATTACATATATTGACAAATATTATTTACAAATATAAGCATAATAACGTTAACTTTATGTTAAACATAATATTAATGTATATTATGTATTTATGTTAATTTTATTATACTTATTAAAGCATAATAAGTTTATAATGAACATAATAAAGTTAACATAATATATATTATAATAAAGCATAATAAGTTTAATATATTATATTAACTATACAATACTAATATATTATATACTTAGTAAAAATTAAGACAAATCTTTTAAGTATATAATATTATTTAATATAATATTATAATGAAGTTAATAAATTTTTAAGTATATAATTTTATTATACATAATATATATTATTATACTTAAACAAATTTCTAATTATATAATTTTATTATATATAATGTAGTTAACAAATTAAGTCAATTTTTTAAGTATAATGTAAGATAAATTTTTTCTAAGTATAATAAAATTAACATAATCTATTAAAAATTATTAAGTTTATAATGAACAGTTTACACTTTAAATTATTTAACATTTTTAGCCAGGTCTACATTAGTTCAGGTCAACAATAGTTCAGGTTCAAAACAGGTCGGGTCCATTAACAGGTCGGGTTCAAAATAGGTCGGGTAAAATCGGATCCCGGGTCAATTCAGTCAGATAATATCAGGTAATTTGCCAGGTCGGTCTCGGGTTCGGGTTCGTTTCAGTCGGATGCAGGTCGGGTTTCAGGTCAAAATTAACAGGTCAGATTCGGGTTCGGGTCGTTTTCAGTCGGACGCAGATCGGGTTCAGTTGCTACAGTAACAGGTTCAACTCGGGTTCGGGTCAGCAACGGTCAGTTACAGTTCGGGTTCGGGTCATCAAATTCTCAGGTAAAATCAAGTTCTGACTCGAACAGATTTCATGCAGATTTTCAGGTCCTGACTTGTTTTTACAACCCTAGATGCGGAGCAATCAATTGAGAACAGGCGGTAGATTTAAGGGTCACATATATGGGTTTCAATGGCAAGACGAGTAAGGAGTGGGTTCAATGGAAATATACATGAGGGGATACTCGACAGAAGGAGGAGAATATGGCGGATAATCGGGAGAATTTAATCAATGAGGATTTAACGCAACAAAGTAAACAACAGAACAAAAGAGTTCAGGGGTGGAGGATGAAGGAAAAATTGAAATTCTCCAAAGTTGTGCAGTGGCGCAGTGGCGTGTATCAATGGGAATAGCATCTTTGGCTAAGGAATTGAAGGAGGAGAATAGTGTCGCGACTGTTTTTAAAATCGTTTGTGAAAAAATAACTTGACGATTTGAAATTTGAAAATCGGGGTTTTTTATATTAATTTAATCTTGAAATTAAGTTTTTTTCATTTTATTCAAATTTCTTTTATTATTTTTAAAATCATTTTGGAGTCGCTACCGATCACTTTGGTAGACCGGACACCAAAAAAAATGCACCGGAGATTCTTTTAGTAAAATTCGGGTTCGGGAGTCGAATACGTGTAAGGAAGGGTTAGCACCCTACAAACGCCTGTTATCGGTAACTTATTAATTTCACGTGGCATTTTGACATTTCAAACATTAATCTTAATTTAATTAAATCTTTTAATTGCTAAACGAATTCCATTTCGAATGAGAATATTCTTTTGTAAGAAAATACATTTTAGACGAATATAAGTTTTGAAACATCCAAATGCATTAGGACACTTCAATTTATATTCAAAATGTATCTTAACACAAATGGTTTAGTGCATGTCTAATTATTGTCTTGTCATTTTTAAGTAAATCATAATTAAGGCTCCATTAATTAATTAATTAAGATTTTGTGAATATTATTAATTTTTGGACTTTTATGGTAACACCTAAATAATTAGACACTACACATATTAGGCCCAAAAGTAATAATATTTCTAACTTTAGTGTCACTAATTGCTTAATCTTATTTTCAATTTTATTTAAACTAACTATATATGATTTCTATTTTCTAAGTTTAAATGAAACATTGAATCTTTTACTTAAATATTCCCTTAATTAACACCACATTACAATGTGATACTAATTAACTTAGAATATTTGAGTTTTATTCAACATCCATTTACTTGTCTACAATGTTCTTTCCTATTGAATTAATTAGATTTAATTAGAGAATCTAATCTTAAAAGGCTCTAATCTTATTTTACTAAATCAATTAAGTTCTCCTAATCTAGTATACTATATGATTATTTAAAAACATGCATACAACATACATAAAAGCAATTAAATTAATTAACAATTGAAAGAAAGGACTAAATTGAACTAAAACATATCTTAATTTTCGAGTTTTATTGAATTAGTCGTAAGATTGAAATACAACCCAAAACATCAGGGGCCAAAATTGTAATTAGCTCAAGTGTCTTCAAATATCGCGGATCCCTGCCCAACCCGGCTTCAAACGCGCGGATCCACCCCCTCAAAACAACACTGATTTCATGCATTTATATAAACCCCTTTAGTCGAAATTTAGTTATTTTCCCCTCATTTTTCATTTCCCTTCTCTCTTTAGGCCGAATCCCTCTGCCTTCTCTCTAACTAACACCTAAATTTACATGCCAAGCCTCATTTTAGATCAAAACGCTTGTTCTTCACTAAATTCAAGTCGTGTTCTTCAGTTTTTCTTGTTTAATCCACACAAATACAAAAACCTCTTTCATTTCGTGTTCTTAAAGATCAAACTTATAATTCCACATGAATTCAAACTCAGTTCTTCCCAATTTCTTGTTTTGATCCGCGACCACTGCCCTAAACTTCTCCGACGTGTTTATCAGCCGCCGCAAGCGCTACCGGTCACCGTCGGTTGTAAAGTGTCTAAAAATTTTATTTTACTTACCCATTTTACTCATATTATTGTTAGACTTAGGCACATTTTAGTTACATAATTAGGCATTAATACATATTCTCATAATTTCCTTCTCCATTAAGATTGATTACATATTTTAGTGTATTTTGAGGAAAATGTGTCGTTTTGGTATGTATTTTGGTGCATACAGGAAAATTGCCCGCCGGAACCTGTCGTGGCAGCAAGGTGCCGCCGGAACCCACCACGATAGCAGGGTGCCGCCAGAACCCGCCGTGGCAGCAGGAGAGAAGAATGATCAAGAGGAGGAGAAATCTGAAGAGCTGATGCAGAGGCAGTAGACCACGGAGTTGTACTGATACAGTTTAAGACAGAGAGAAGTGCTGCCAAGAACCTGCCGCTACCACACTTGCCGCCCAGGGCTGTAAGCCAAAGAATTGGAGAATTGGAGTGCGATCTGTAGAACAGAAGATCTTGATTCCAACGATGACATCCACTCAATTTTTTGACGCCTGGAGCAGCGGACAAAGCCGCTAAAGGAGGAGATCAAGATGACTTGTGATGCAAGGCAACAAGAAGGAGTACACATTCAACTCAAAGAAGTAAAATTAAAGGTTGCATTTAATGCAAAAGCCACTTTGAAGACTTCTACTCCAAGGAGGACTTGGCCTAGCTAATGCCTATATATACTTGGCATATTGTGTAATTGTAATCATCTTAGGTTTTCCTTTGGGCATAATCTAGGTTTTCTTGCCGCCATTATGTTCTAAATTTTCTCTTGGGTATGGGTTATGTTGTAAGCTAGTGTGAGAACGGTTGTTTAGGAATTAAGTTTGTTTTTGCAATAAAACTTCAAGGTTTGTTTATTCCATGCTCTTCATAGTTTTCAATTAAGTTCGAAAGATTAGTTGTTAATTATCTATTTGTTTGGTACCGAGAGAGTCGAAATCACGAAAGGGATAAGTACGATCCTCATCCTAATCAGGTGTTGATCAATTCGGCCTAGACATAGGTACGAGTTTAAGGTGGATAAAAGAGGACGAACCAAGGTTGATGTCTTTGCAAGATTGTAGAACTAATGTTTTGATATAATAATTGCAAAATGGTTTGGACTAATTTGAAAAGAATTTATAACATGTCTTTAAGTCCAAGCAACTTGAAAATAAGTTTGAGGTATTTTAAAAGGTTTTTGACAAAGTTTTAAATGCTTTAAAGTAGTCAAAACTGGATTTTCAACAAGCCCGTACCGATACGGTATACCTCGTATTAATACTCTTTTGTCCAAGTTTTGAATCTACCAGAACTCATACCGATACGGATGAGACTGTATCAATATGGTTAAGGGTCGTTTTGATACACACATTAGGCGTACCAATCCCTATTTTAACAACCCCAACGGCCATTTCCCAATAGTCTTTTAAATGACATATCGTACCGATACGCCCTCAAGCGTATCGATACGCATAGGCTGACAAAGAACCCAACGACTAGTTCTGGAGAAAGGCGTACCGATACGCCTCCACGTGTATCGATACGGTAGGCTGCAGAACTGTATTTATGGTGGGAAATAAAGTCTCCAACGGCTCCAATTCAACCTCAACAGCTAGTAACGGCTACAAACTCAATTAGGAGTATAAAAGGGACCTCCAAGCATCAAGAGAAGACTAATACTTCAATTGTCAACAACACAATGATCAAGAATTTGTCTTAGGGCTTTATTGTTTAATTTCTTGTAATAGACAAACACTAGTGAGCCAAAATTGTTATATTTGCTCAAGTGTTTTAGGATTGGGTGAGAGCTTAATTGTGCAAACAAATACTTATTAGAGGGATTTGAGTTTTCTTATTTTTTTCTCTTTGTAAAGAGGGTTTGATCAAGGCTTTGGGTAGAAAGCTTGATCGGTTTTGTAAGAATTTCCTCCTAAGCCTAGAAAAGGGGACGAATCAATAGTGGATTGATTGGAAATCCTTAGTAGGAAGCTAAGGTAATGGATGTAGACCTTGTTTAGAAAGTTAAACCACTATAAATCATATTGTCTTTATTCTTTTTAGCTTCCACACCTCTATCACCCAATATTCCACTTCTCCACCACTTGGCGAGCAAGAACGGTTGAAGGAATCGAGCACCCATATAACCCAACAATTGGTATCAGAGCTTGGCTCAATTAAAGAGAATTAACACCCTATTGAGAAGATTCAGCAAGCTCGACTAACATTTCAAACAGCCGGCTCAATGGCGTAATCCATCGACAAACTGCCCTTCTTCGACGGAACACACTATGCTCATTGGAAGACAAGAATGAAGTTTTTCATAAAGTCCAAGGACTACAAGCTTTGGGACATAGTAGAAGATGGTTCGTTCGTGCCGCAACAAAGCAAGGCGGATTAGAGTGTCAAAGATCGCAAGAAGATGAAGCTTAATTGCAAAGCCTTGCACATCCTTTTTTGTGCTTTTGGCCCCAACACCTATGAGAAGATGTCTTCTTGCGAGAGTGCCGAGGAAGTTTGGGACAAGCTCGAAGTTATATACGAGGGGACAAACGAAGTAAAGGAGACCAAGACCGGGATCCTCAACCTAGCGTATGAAAACTTCAAGATGGATCCGGAAGAGAACATTGAGAAGATGTCCGATAGGTTCTCCACCATTACCAATGGACTCAAATGTTATGGAGAAGTCATCCCGGAAGAGAAGCTTGTCCGAAAGCTCATATACTCCCTCCCGAGTCATGGGACTCAAAAAGGATCGCCATCATCGAAGCTAAGAATCTCAAGACTTTGAAGCTTGATAAGCTCATGGGGTCACTTCTCACTCACCAAATAATGAAGAAAAACAAAGAAGATGATGAGAAAAAGGAAGAGATTAGAGTTATGGGGGAGAAGAAGCTCGAAGGGCTTGACATCAACACAAATGCCATTGCTCTCAAATCCTCCACATGCCATCATGTAGATTATAGTGAATAGGAGGATGAAGAAGAAGAGATAATTCATCTCTTCAAGAAGTGCGCCCCTTTCATGAAGAAATCCTTAAAAGAGCTTGAACGAGAATCCATGAAGAATAAGAGGACAAGCACTTCAAGCCATAAGAATAAGGCATATGTGGATACTTGGAGTGATGAAGACTCCACCGACGATGAACAAGCCAACCTTTGCCTTATGGCCAACGAAGAAGATTCAAGGGTAACTTCTAATTCATCTACTTCATGTTCATGTTCTTTTGATGAATTACAAGATGCCTATGAAGTCATTTGGTTTTAGAGTTTAAAAATCACATTTTGAAAAACAAGAAAGTGATTTCAAAGTTGAAAATTCACAATGACTTGATTTCTAAAACCAAAATTGAACTTGAAGCAAAACTCGAAGAGTTTGAACAAAAATGTTTTGATTTACAAAATTTGCTTCATAAAGTTCAAGAAAAAAAGAATTTGATTTCCAAATAACTTGAAAAGAAAAATAATGTTGGAAAATCAAATTTTTATGTAAGACAATCTAGTGCCCCTAGATTTGTAAATGGTAAAGTTTTTAGAAGTATTTGGGTCCCAAAAGAACTAAGTACTTCAGCGAAAAAAATGAAATTGAAAAATGGATTCCTAAGGGGACTAAGTTTTGTTCTACTAACGTCTATAGATCCAAAGCAATTTGGATACCAAAAATTAATTGATTGTCTTATGATAGGTGTGATGGAGAGTGATCAACAAGTCAAAATTTGAGGGGGGGGGGGGGTCGATACACACAAGGAAGAGCACTTGAAGAAGGAAGGCTTCACATCCTCCCTTGGGTTCAAGTGTGGTAAAATCTAGTTGTTCTTGCTTTTATTTGATTTATTTATTTCAACTAGATTATCATATGTTGTGACTAACATCTTTTGATGATGCAATGAGTAAGGGGGAGCCATTTTTAAAACAAAAATTATTATTTGTGTCAATCTTTTTAACCTCCCAATTAATTTTGTACTTAAAGTCATTTAAATTCTTTTTGATATAACAAAGAGGGGAAAGTTTGGTTTTAAAAAATTGTATTTTCAAATGAATAAGGGGGAGCTTTAATTGATTTTAAAACTTAATTCTCTTATTCAAAATTTCTTTCACAAAGGGGGAGAAATCCCAAACAAATTTTCAAGTTGGTTTTATTATATAAAAAAGGGGAGATTGTAGAACTAATGTTTTGATATAATAATTGAAAAATGGTTTGGACTAATTTGAAAAGAATTTATAACATGTCTTTAAGTCCAAGCAAATTGAAAATAAGTTTGAGGTGTTTTAAAAGGTTTTTGGCAAAGTTTTAAATGCTTTAAAGTAGTCAAAACTGGATTTTCAACAAGCCCGTACCGATCGGTATACCCCGTATCGATACTCTTTTGCCCAAGTTTTGAATTTGCCAAAACTTGTATCGATACGGTCTCACCCGTATCAATACAGTTAGGGGTCGTTTCGATACACATATTAGACGTACCGATCCCTATTTTAACAACCCCAATGGCTCTTTTCCAACGGTCTTTTGAATGATATACCGTACCGATACGCCCTCAAGCGTATCGATATGCATAGGCTGACAAAGAGCCCATCGACTAGTTCTGGATAAGGGCGTACCGATACGCCTCCACGTGTATCGATACAATAGGCTGCAGAACTGCATTTATGGTGGGAAATAAAGTCTTCAACGTCTCCAATTCAACCCCAACGGCTAGTAACGACTACAAACTCAATTAGGAGTATAAAAGGGACCCCCAACCATCAAGAGAAGACTAATGCTTCAATTGTCAACAACACAATGATCAAGAATTTGTATTAGGGATTTATTGTTTAATTTCTTGTAATAGACAAACACTAGTGAGCCAAAATTGTTATATTTGCTCAAGTGTTTTAGGATTGGGTGAGAGCTTAATTGTGCAAACAAATACCTATTAGAGGGATTTGAGTTTGCTTATTTTTATCTCTTTGTAAAGAGGGTTTGATTAATGCTTTAGGTAGAAAGCTTGATCAGTTTTGTAAGGGTTTCCTCCTAAGCCTAGAAAATGGGACGAATCAATAGTGGATTGATTGGAAATCCTTAGTGTGAAGCTAAGGTAGTGGATGTAGACCTTGTTTAGAAGGTTGAACCACTGTAAATCATCTTGTCTTTTTTTCTTTTTAGCTTCCACATCTCTATCACCCAATATTCCAATTCTCCACCACTTGGCGAGCAAGAACGGTTGAAGGAATCGAGCACCCATATAACCCAACAAAGATTCACGTCGCGACGGGTATCATCTACAATGGGCAACAATATTTTGACTTAGACATAAGCGAGATCAATATCGAAGCATTCTGTCGAACCTTGAAGGTCTGTCGAGTTTGTCGCCGAGCCAAACTTTTGTTCCACTATCGAGGCAGCGAAAGCGCCAAAGCAGCCAATTTGCCATCCTCCGCCGAGGAAGCAAAGTCTGGCAGTGCAAAGCAATATAACCTATTCAACGTAGTTTTACACTAGGGAGCTGTAACA
Source organism: Hibiscus tridactylites (assembly GCA_958450335.1). Classification (NCBI taxonomy): domain Eukaryota; kingdom Viridiplantae; phylum Streptophyta; class Magnoliopsida; order Malvales; family Malvaceae; genus Hibiscus; species Hibiscus tridactylites. The sequence continues at coordinate 52,700,021 of OY288286.1, read as the reverse complement.
CCCAGGTCTAGGGGTCGGGTGAAAATAATATTTTAATATTATTTCGGGTTCGATTTTATAATTAAAATAAAGTTTCGGGTTCGATTTTCAAATTAATTAGTTGTGTTGACCATATTTTGAAGTTAAACCCCAAATAGCCATGGATCATATGCTCTTGTGAATATCCCATTTCATTAAGGGCAAAATGGTCTTTGGGCCTTTAAATTAAAACAAAACAAAACACCCAATTTTCACTATTCACTTTCTTCTTCAAAATCAAACTAACGGGTTGAAGAGCTCTCTTCACCCAAAACACTATTTCATCACCTTATTCCTCCATTTTAGCTCGGATTTACAAGGTAATTACATTTTCAACTTGTCTTCATCATCCTCTCTTCAAAAGTACAAATGGCTTTCATTTTCCTCAATGTTTTGAAAATGGAGTTTTTGGAAATTTTGATTAAAAATGGCAACTTTATGTTGTTAAGCTTAATGTTTTGATTCAATGTTGTTAGTTATGGAGTCTAGGAGTTAAATGGTACCACATATGTAATTTTTCTTGGTTTTAAACAAATTCCCGAAATTGGGTTTGAATGGGGTTTTGGTGGGTTTTGGGTGAGTTTTTGGGGTTGTTTTAGGTTGGAATTGATAGGGTATTGGTAGTTCTATGGTTAGGGGTTGATTTGGGATCATTTGTGGGTATAAAAGGTGTTGGAAACATGGGTTTTGGATGAGGTTTTGGGGCTGCCCGAGATTGCTAAATGTGGGGTTTGTTCATGGCTTGAAACATTGTGAATTGTGTTTGAATTGTATTCCGGGTTAGTACTTCGATGTTGGGCTGATTTGAAGTTGTTTGAATTGTATTGAGGTTGTTTAGAAGCGAGAACTTGTGTCGGTCAAGCATCGGAAGGAAATCCGGAAGCTTGAGGGTGGTTGCTTGCTTGACTTGGAGCTTGGAAGCTTAGGTGAGTGGTTAAATGTTTAAAGTGGTTTTAAATGGTTGGTTCGAGCATGTGGACTAGGTCGGGCTTGGTAGACCCACCTAGAGTTAGGATTGGGGTGGTAGCCTAATCCTAAACTTAAACTAGAGCCATTGGTTGAACTTGTATTTGATGAATATGCCTCGTAATATTTGTGATGGGATGATTTATGTATAATGTGTTATACATGTGAGATGTGAGTTAAAATGGAATTGAATCCCCTCTGCGAGACCAGTGATGAGTTTAATCCCACCGTGAGGTAAAGTGGTTGTTGGATGTGAGTTCCAACGTGTTTATCCGCGTATTCGGGTCATAACTAGGTGCCAGTATTGATTGATATGTATATCAATGTGTTGTGGAATATGATCTCTATGTGGATGTTTATATGTTATTACATATGTTGTGAATTAGAGCTTGATGAGCATGGCATATATTTGGATATTGTTCATGCATCTTTAACTTTTGGCTCTTGAGGATCTTTGGTAATTATGCATTTACCTTGTTTGAGATCGTGCTTGGACCCTGCATTGTCGAGGTTTGTTTTTAAAGAGCTTACCCTCACTAAGCTTTATTGCTTACGCTCTCTCTTTGTTCGACAATGCATATCCTTAGTTCGCGGGTTGCTAAGTGCAAGAAGGGGGCCTCCAAGTGTGCTTCATGGTGCTTGTTTAGCTACCAAGTATGAACTTTTATATTAAGATGTAATGGTCAAGCAATGGGACATGTAACCGTGTTATGATGCTTTTTGGATTATGTTGTTGATGTTGTTGCTAGGAGCATGCTAGACTCATTTTATAAGCTTTGTTGGTTGGGATTTAAATGCCATGTTGCTTGTAAACCATAGTGGCCTTTACCTATCTTGTTTTGCCTAAGTGTTTGCAATGTTAAAGCTTAATACCTTTAATGCAATGTATGGATGTATGGCTTTGTGAAGTTGTTGCCTCTAGTGTTTAGCCTTGTTGTATTGATGTTTTAAGCATGCTCGTTATGTTGGTTTGCCTTAGGATTGATGTTAGTGTGATGTTTGAGGTTTTAGAGGGCTTTAGGGACATCCTTGTGCCATAAACCAACTAAAATCAGTCTACAAACAGAGGGCGTTTCGAAACGGGCTACCCTGTTTCGATACGGTCCCTTTGTTTTTGGTCGGGCGTTTCTAAACACGCAGAGGCCGTTTCGGTACACTTTCGCTACAGGAATTCTGAGAAAATGACGACATGAAGGTGTTCCGAAACGGGTCTAAGAGATTCGAAACGGTCAAAATCTCGTTGACCACGAGAAGTTGACCAGGGAGGGTGTTTCGGAACGGTTGACCTCCGTTTCGATACGGCCTCCTCGTGTAGGCTTAGAACCGTTGACCAGGTCAAGGCGTTTCGATACACCTTGAGGGTGTTTCGAAACGGCCTGTTTAATCAGTTAAAAATGGATTGTTTTGCATAGGTTGATCGAGTTAATGTTTTATGAATGCTTTTCTTTCCGCTGCTATGATCACATAGGATTCGATTGAGCCTTTAGAAAATATTAAATTAAAAAGAAATTTTCTGGGTCGTTAACCGAGGAGGAACCTTAACGGGTTTCGTTTCGGTTTTCCCGTGTGGCCCACTCAGACCGGTCAAGCGTCCGGACCGGGACGATGGGGTTACAGTTGTTGGTATCAGAGCCTAAGGTTACCGAGACCTTGGGCAGGTAAGTGAGCTAAGTTCAAGTTTCGTGTTGATATGCACGATGTTTGCTTGCTTTGTAAGTATGATTGCTTGTGTGACAAGTATGTTAATTGTTTTGTTTAAAAACATGTTGTTTGGGAGTCCCATTGCTACTATTACATCGAAAAAGAATTTTAAGTGAGGGAAACGTACTTGAGCACTTGGAAGCCTTGTCTTGCTAACCCACTCTTGTATGTTTTGTTTGTTGTGGTTGTAGTTATCGTTTGTGAGCGATGTCTAGGCCAAGAGGTAGGCCGAGGGTGGTTCGTCAAGAACCACGTGTTGCGGCTCCTGTTGAGCCGGTGATTGGAGTGGAGGCTCATATAGAAGGGCCTGTGGCTGCTGGAGTTGGAGCTCCTCCACCACCATCACCTGGAGTTGGGGGCGAGGATGGAGCGGAAGGAGAGGGACCTCAAGGTGGCCAAGATCCGGCTGGAATCGATATGACTCCGCTAGTGCAAGCTATAGCGGGAGCATTTCAAGCCGCAGTTGCAGGAGCTCAGGCTGCAGCTCAACCTAGGTGTAACGATGCTAGTATACCTTTGGAGAGGCTCCGTAGCTTGGGGGCCGAAGAGTTTAGAGGGTATACTCCGGAGAGGTTGGAGTTATGGTTAGAGAAGACGGTTCGTATCTTAGCTCAGATGGGTTGTGTGGGCGCACGTAGATTGGGCTGTTTGATTTCCTTGCTTCAGGGTGATGCCTACACCTGGTGAATCACCATTACTACTGGAATTCTAGAGGCAAAGATTGATTGGGATTTCTTTGAGTCTGCTTTCAGAAAGAGGTACTTGGGACCGAGGTATTTAGATAAGAAGAAGCGAGAGTTTATGGCCCTTACTCAGGGAGATGCTTCTGTGACTGACTATGAGATCCGTTTTGTTCACTTGAGTGAGTACGCTCCAGTGTTGGCTCCTACTGAAGTGGAACGCTGTAACTGTTTCCGCTATGGGTTGAGCAAGGAGATCAAGAGGTACATGTTAGCTTCTGACTACTCAGACTTTGATGTATTGGTCGCGAGGGCCAAGGACTTAGAGCACAGTTTGGGTTCGGCCAAACGATCTGGTGGTTCTAGTTCTAGTAAGAGGCATAACCACTTTGACAGTAGAGATTCCAAGAGACATAGAGGTGGCGGACATCAGTTTGACCATATACGTGGTGGTGGCCATCATGGTAGGGGCCATCAGGGCCATAGAGGAGGAGGGTGTTTGCCCGAGTGCACCTGTTGTGGGAGATAGCACACTGGTGAGTGTTGGGGTAACTTACATGCTTGTTGGAACTATGGTTCGAGGGACCACTTTAGGAGAGATTGTCCGCATCAGGCGGCACAGGCACCGAACATTGCTCAGGCTCCTACGAGGGCGAATGATTTTCAAAGAGGCCGTGAGCGCGGTCGTGGCTACTTCCAGCCTAGGGCTGATGCACCTAGGGTAGATGCTTAGAGGAACCTTGCTCATGTTGTGGCAGTGCAGCCAGAGGCAGGAGGACCAGCGAGAGTCTATGCTCAGAGAGAGGCCGGGAACGACACTGATGTGATAGCAGGTAATTTTGAGTTATAGTCTATGTCTTTGCTTTCTTTGGTTGATTCGGGTTCTACACATTCCTACATTTTGAGTGAGCATGCACATAAGTTAGATATACATGTTGAGATCTTAGATGTAGGTATACATGTGACTAGTTCTTTTGGTGAGACAATTGTGGTTAGATGTATGTATAGGAGATGTCCACTGAAGATTCAGGGTCATGTGTTCTCTGTTGATATGATGGAACTTCTTTTCTATGACTTTGATATTATTTTGGGTATGGACTGGTTAGTTGAGCACCGGGCTAGTGTGGATTTTGAGACGAAGAGAATTTCCTTGAAGCTTTCTGATGACTACGAGGTAGTAGTTGTAGGTGAGAACATTAAGTTCTTGTCTAATGTTGTGTCAGCTTTAGAGGCTCATAGGTTGATGGACTCCAGATGTGGGGCTTACTTAGCTTATGTTATGAATTCGAATATGAGTGAAGCTAGACCGAAAGATATTAGAACAGTATGCGACTTTCCGGATGTGTTTCCTGAAGAGTTGTCGGGTTTACCTCCTGACAGAGATGTTGAGTTTGTGATTGAGATTGTTTCAGGGTCTAATCCACTTTTGATAGCTCCGTATCGTATGGCTCCTAAAGAGTTGAAAGAATTGAAGAGTCAGTTGCAAGAATTATTAGACTGTGGTTTCATTAGGCCTAGTAGTTCTCATTGGGGTGCTCCCGTGTTGTTTGTGAAAAAGAAAGATAGTAGTATGCGCATGTGTATTGACTATAGACAGTTGAATCAGTTGATCGTGAAGAACAAGTATCCGTTGCCTCGCATAGATGGTTTGTTTGATCAGTTGAGAGGTGCTTTAGTGTTCTCAAAGATAGATTTGAGATCCGGGTACTACCAGTTGAAAGTGAAAGAGTGTGATGTTCCGAAGACAGCTTTTAGGACTAGATATGGTCACTATGAGTTTCTTGTGATGCCGTTCGGGCTCACGAATGCACCTGCAACATTCATGGACATGATGAACAGAATTTTTAGAGACTATCTAGACCGTTTTGTAGTTGTTTTCATTGATGACATACTTGTGTACTCGAAGACCGAAGAAGAGCATGATGAGCACTTGAGATTTGTTTTACAAGATTGTTGAGCAATCAGTTGTATGCGAAGCTTAGTAAATGTGAGTTCTGGATTCGAGAGGTTGTATTTCTTGGCCATGTTGTTTCGGCCAAAGGTATCCGTGTTGATCCATCGAAGATTGAGGCTATTGTTGAGTGGAAACAACCTAAGTATGTGACCGAGATTAGGAGTTTCCTAGGATTAGCCGGTTACTATAGGAGATTTGTTGATGGTTTCTCTAGAGTAAATGCTTCTTTGACTAAATTGTTGCAAAAAGGAGTTAAGTTTGAATGGTCAGATGCAAGACAGAAGGCCTTTGAGAAATTGAAAGAAGCTTTGACAAATGCTCCAATGTTAGTGCAACCTGTTTCAGGTAAGGAATTTGCGATTTACAGTGATGTTTCCTACATAGGTTTAGGATGTGTTTTGATGCAAGAAAGAAGAGTTGTTGCTTATGATTCTAAACGGTTGAAAGTTCATGAGAAGAACTATCCTACTCACGATATAGAGTTAGACGCGGTTGTTTTCACATTGAAGATTTGGCGTCATTACTTGTATGATAAGAAGTGTATAGTTTACACCGATCAGAAGAGCTTGAAGTACTTGATGACACAGAAAGAGTTGAACTTGAGACAAAGAAGATGGCTTGAGTTGCTAAAAGATTATGATTTGACCATTGAGTACCATCCGGGAAAGGCAAATGTAGTAGCCAATGCTTTGAGTAGAAAAGTGGTCGTTGAGTTGAGAGCTATGTTTGCTAGATTGAGTGTGTCCGATGATGGTGGGTTGATCACCGAGTTGCAAGTGAAGCCTTCTTTGATTCAGTTGATTAGAGAGAAGCAGTTGCAAGATGTGACTTTAGTTCCTCATATTCAGGACATAGCCGAAGGAAGACCGACCGAGTATAGTTTCAGTGGCGAGAGCTTGTTGTGCTTTAGAGATAGAATTGTTGTACCAGAAGATGTTGAGTTGAGACGTCAGATCCTGAGTGAAGCACATTCGAGTCCTTTTTCTATGCATCCGGGTAGTACCAAGATGTATCGTGATTTGAAAAATGATTACTTATGGGTTGGTTTGAAGAAAGATGTAGCCGAGTATGTGAGCCGTTGTATGGTTTGTCAGAGAGTGAAGGCAGAACATCAGGTTCCTTCAGGTTTGTTACAGCCTTTTAAGATTCCAGAATGGAAATGGGAGAGGATCACCATGGATTTTGTGTCAGGGTTGCCTTTGTCTCCTTTGAAGAAGAATTCCGTGTGGGTGATTGTTGATAGGTTCATTATGTGTGTTCACTTCTTAGCAGTGAACACTACGGATTCCTTAGACAAGTTGGCAAACTTGTACATCTGTGAGATTGTGAGACTTCATGGAGTTCCAAAGTCTATTGTTTCTGATAGGGATCCTAGGTTTACTTCGAGGTTCTAGGGTTGCTTGCATAGTGCTCTAGGTAGCCGTTTGCATTTCAGTACGTCTTATTATCCGCAGTGCGATGGGCAGTCAGAGTGAGTGATACATATTCTAGAGGATATGCTTCGTTGTTGTGTGATTGACTTCCAGGGTTCTTGGGAGAAGCACCTACCTTTAGTTGAGTTTGCTTACAACAACAATTAACAGTCTAGTATTCAGATGGCTCCCTATGAGGCTTTGTATGGTAGACGATGTAGGACTCCGATTTGTTGGGCTGAAACAGGTCAGAGATTGTTACCTATGCCAGATTTGCTTAAGAGGACTGCTGACAAGGTGAAGTTGATTTGTGATCGTTTGAAAGCAGCTTCCGATCGTCATAAGTCTTATGCGGATTTGAAGAGGAAAGAGATTGAGTACTCCGTGGGTGAGAAAGTGTTTCTGAAAGTATCTCCGTGGAAGAAGGTAATGAGATTTGGCCGAAAGGGCAAGTTGAGTCCGAGGTTCATTGGTCCGTATGAGATAGTTGAGCGGATTGGGCCTGTAGCTTACCGTTTGAGGTTACCTTCTGAGTTAGAGAAGATCCATGATGTCTTTCATGTGTCTATGCTTAGGAGATATAGATCGGATCCTTCTCATGTTATTCCCGTTGAGGAGATAGAGTTGAATCCGGATTTGTCTTATAATGAAGAGCTTGTTGTGATACTTGCTTCTGATAGCAAGGTGTTGCGTGGTAAGACCATAGAGTTGGTCAAGGTGTTGTGAAGACATAGAGGTGTGGAAGAGGCCATGTGGGAGAGGAAAGCTGATATGGTTGAGCAGTTTCCGTATTTGTTTCCGTCAGGTAATTTCGGGGACGAAATTCCTTAAGTGGGGGAGAGTTGTAACACCCGGGTCTAGGGGTGAGGTGAAAATAATATTTTAATATTATTTTTGGTTTGGTTTTATAATTAAAATAAAGTTCCGGGTTCGGTTTTCAAATTAATTAGTTGTGTTGACCATATTTTGAAGTTATACCCCAAATAGCCATTGATTATATACTCTTGTGAATATCCCATTTCATTAAGGGCAAAATGGTCTTTGAGCCTTTAAATTAAAACAAAACAAAACACCCAATTTTCACTATTCACTTTCTTCTTCAAAATCAAACTAACAGGTTGAAGAGCTCTCTTCACCCAAGCACTATTTCATCACCTTATTCCTCCATTTTAGCTCGGATTTACAAGGTAACTACATTTTCAACTTGTCCTCATCATCCTCTCTTCAAAAGTACAAATGGTTTTCATTTTCCTCAATGTTTTGAAAATGGAGTTTTTGGAAATTTTGATTAAAAAAGGTAACTTTATGTTGTTAAGCTTAATGTTTTGATTCAATGTTGTTAGTTATGGAGTCTATGAGTTAAATGGTACCACATATGTGAATTTTTCTTGGTTTTAAACAAATTCCCGAAATTGTGTTTGAATGGGGTTTTTGGAGGATTTTGGGTGAGTTTTGGGGGTTGTTTTAGGTTGGAATTGATAGGCTATTGGTAGTGCTATGGTTAGGGGTTGATTTGGGATCATTTGTGGGTATAAAAGGTGTTGGAAACATGGGTTTTGGATGAGATTTTGGGGCTGCCCGAGATTGCTAAATGTGGGGTTTGTTCATGGCTTGAAACATTGTGAATTGTGTTTGAATTGTATTCTGGGTTAGTACTTCGATGTTTGGGCTGATTTGAAGTTGTTTGAATTGTATTGAGGTTTTTTAGAAGCGAGAACTTGTGTCGGTGAAGCATTGGGAGGAAATCCGGAAGCTTGAGGGTGGTTGCTTGCTTGGCTTGGAGCTTGGAAGGTTAGGTGAGTGGTTAAATGTTTAAAATGGTTTTAAATGGTTGGTTCGAGCATGTGGACTAGGTCGGGCTTGGTAGACCCACCTAGAGTTAGGATTGGGGTGGTAGCCTAATCCTAAACTTAAACTAGAGCCATTGGTTGAACTTGTATTTGATGAATATGCCTCGTAATATTTGTGATGTGATGATTTATGTATAATGTGTTATACATGTGAGATGAGGCATGATTTGTGATGCATTATGACATGCAAGTGAATGGTTCATGATTGTGACCATGGTGAGTACGTGCTAAGCACGAAATTGGTTGAAATCAATAATGTGGATTGAGTTAAATGTTGGCACTAGTATACTTGAGTAAAAATGATCGATCATTAGGATGTTAGTGTGCACACATGAGTCTAAATTCGCGCGTGGCCTTGGTGGCGTTGAGTCACCAGGAGGAGTACGGGTTCGCCCAGAAATTGTATTTATATAGTCGATGATGAGTGGAATCCCATCGATGGGGCGTGACTGAAATCCCCTCCGCGAGACCGATGATGAGTGTAATCCCACCGTGAGGTAAAGTGGTTGTTGGATGTGAGTTCCAACGTGTTTATCCGCGTATTCGGGTCATAACTCGGTGCCAATATTGATTGATATGTATATCAATGTGTTGTGGAATGTGATCTCTATGTGGATGTTTATATGTGATTACATATGTTGTGAATTAGAGCTTGATGAGCATGACATATATTTGGATATTGTTCATGCATCTTTAACTTTTGGCTCTTGAGAATCTTTGGTAATTATGCATTTACCTTGGTTGAGATCGTGCTTGGACCCTGCATTGTCGAGGTTTGTTTTTAAAGAGCTTACCCTCACTAAGCTTTATTCGTTACGATCTCTCTTTGTTCAACAATGCAGATCATTAGTTCGCGGGATGCTAAGTGCAAGAAGGGGGCCTCCAAGTGTGCTTCGTGGTGCTTGTTTAGCTACCAAGTATGAACTTTTAAATTAAGATGTAATGGTCAAGCAATGGGACATGTAACCGTGTTATGATGCTTTTTGGATTATGTTGTTGATGTTGTTGCTAGGAGCATACTAGACTCATTTTATAAGCTTTGTTGGTTGGGATTGAAATGCCATGTTGCTTGTAAACCATAGTGGCCTTTACCTATCTTGTTTTGCCTAAGTGTTTGCAATGTTAAAGCTTAATACCTTTAATGCAATGTATAGATGTATGGCTTTTTGAAGTTGTTTCCTCTAGTGTTTAGCCTTGTTGTATTGATGTTTTAAGCATGCTCGTTATGTTGGTTTGCCTTAGGATTGATGTTAGTGTGATGTTTGATGTTTTAGAAGGGTTTAAGGACATCCTTGTGCCATAAACCAGCTAAAACCAGTCTGCAGACAGAGGGCGTTTCAAAACGGGCTACCCTGTTTTGATACAGTCCCTTTGCTTTTGGCCGGGCGTTTTGAAACGCATAGATGCCGTTTCGGTACACTTTTGCTATTGGAATTCCGAGAAAATGACGAGATGAAGGTGTTCCGAAACGGGTCTATTAGTTTCGAAACGGTCAAAATCTCGTTGACCACGAGAAGTTGACCAGGGAGGGTGTTTCGGAACGGTTGACCTCCGTTCCAATACGGCCTCCTCGTGTAGGCTTAGAACCGTTGACCAGGTCAAGGCGTTTCGATACACCTTGAGGGTGTTTCAAAACGGCCTGCTTAATCAGTTAAAAATGGACTATTTTGCATAGGTTGATCGAGTTAATATTTTATGAATGCTTGTCTTTCCGCTGCTATGATCACATAGGATTCGAATGAGCCTTTAGAAAAGATTAAATTAAAAAGAAATTTTCTGGGTCGTTAACCGAGGAGGAACCTTAACGGGTTTCGCTTCGGTTTTCCCCATGTGGCCCACTCGGACCGGTCAAGCGTCCGGACCGGGACGAGGGGGTTACATGAGCAGCATAATCTGACCCATTCTATCACCTTGATCTTTTCTATCATTTTTTTTGTTTTATTTACTTTTTATTCTTTTATAAACTAAACTTACTCGTGCATTTAATTCTCCTTGTGCAGGAATTACAATTCGAATAAGCTGTCCAATCCCTGTGGGAGACGATATCTTTTATACTATAACTTGACAAGAGTGTGCACTTGTGCTCATATTTAGAGAACACCCTAACGCTCTACAAGTTTTTGGCGTTGTTGCCGGGGATTGGCAACAATGAATTTGTCTTTAATTTTCTGCACTTTTATTTTATTGTATTTAATTTTAGTTTTTATTTTTCCTTTTTATTCGAAAAAAAAGAAAGAAGAATATTCAGGTGCACTACAAGTCAAGGGCATCAACATATGGGAAAGTTCTTGAGATTATTGTAAAGGTAATCATGTGTTCGAAAGTTTCCCTCATCTTTTTACAGCAGACATGTCGAGAAAAACCAATTGGGAGTGGATGTCTGAATATGAACAGTAGATGTTGCCGCAGCAGCAATAGGGACAGCTGATGCTACTGCCACAGTTGTCGCCGCAGCAGCAAGATTTTTCATGGTATGATAAAAAATCTCAATTTGTTTTACCATAACAGTTTTGCTGCAGAAATCGACACGCCCTGGCAATGTAATCATCCTCAAGAGCAATCAAAATCCTTGGAAGACACGCATCAAGCTTTCATTGCATTAACTTAAGAAGTGTCAGCTTCTATGGACGCAAGCATCGCCAAGGTGGACACACTTTTGAGCAATTCGATCCTCATTAATGCCATGGATGAAACTGAACATGATGCCTTGACAACCATTGATCACCAACAAATACGTCCCATGGACACTAACATCCCAAGGCAAGAAGACGCGGAGCAATACGAAGAACACATTGATGAGCCTGAGCAACAAATTGCCTCGGAAAAAATTGAGGAGCCTGAACAGAGCAATGCCGCAACAACACTTAGCGAGGTTGAGAAAAATATTGAAAATGGCACGGCAACCATTACCGAGGCGAAAACAACTGCTGAGGCAGCAACCTCTACCGAGGCGACAACCACACTCTCGAAATTGCACAACCACATGCAAGAGAAACAAGATGGCAATACTTCGCTAATGGAATATGAACATGTAATAACTGAACCTTTTTAATTATTTGAAAACGCACCTCTTCCATTTCAGATATTTGAGGAACCAACATCGGTGAACTTGGAACCATCGAGATCTCTACTGATAGAGATACTTGAGAGGCCTCAACAAAACATCAAAGTGGATTCATGAAGCTTTTTGGAAAATTGGTTTTTCCCTTGATCTGTACCGCATTATGATAGAAGATTTCCATAACAACTGGTTGTCGCAACAATTGCCTCGGCAGTAAAGCCTACTTTCCACCATAACGAACTTCGACGAGAACAAGGTAAGTATATGGTTGGATATTGATATGATTTTTTCTAATCACATATTCATGCCTCCAGGAAAAACAACAAGGTGGAAGGTACACATAGATTACAAAGAAACAAGGAAGAAAGGAACATCTACCATGATAATGCAAAAGCGAGTAGTTGCAAACACAGTGGTCCACCCTTTTTGGGGCATAATAGTCACTCGATGAAGGGTGCGGGTGGATTACAATAAGTATCGAAAACGACCCTCTTAAGCTCAAACCAACAAGGGAGTAGTTACTTTAGAAGATGCATGCTAATGCACTCCTAGAGTAACATAATTTTTATTTTTATCTTCCACATTTTATGCTTTCATAGACTTAAAATTTTTAAAATTTTCAGTTTTTATTTCTTTCTGTATTTTATTATTTTGTTTTGTTTTTTTTGTCTTGCAAATAAAATTTAACCGTCTCATAACCTATCAATGGCCACAACCAACTAGCCTTCTAGAGAATTTCGACAAAGGCAGTCGAGGAACATCACCGATGAAATTTTGCCACCGGGCAGTACTGATGTTGCCGCCCAGCTCCCGTCGCCTAACAATACTGATGCTGCCGCCCAACTCTCGCCGCTTGATAGTACTGATGCTGCCGCCCAACTTTCGCCGCTCGGCAGTACTGAAGCTGCCAAATAGAACCCAATACCAGCAATACTCCTCCATCATCTACAGAACCAGTTCAATAGGATGGAAAGGCAACCGCTTCGATTTATGCAATACACCAGAGATGTTCACTGACAGTGTAGTCCGATTCCCCATATTTCCTGTTGAAATACTTACTCGCCATCACCCGCCCTGGAAAATCAGATCGGCGCCACGACAATTGCAACTACAACTGCCCAGGGTTGCCAAGGTAACGACCACGTGTTTCGACTAGCAGATACACATATTCAATAACCACACAAGCAAACATGGCTCGAAGGAAATTCATCATGCAAGGTGACGACCTTACCGACTAACTCATTTATTTTTCTCATACATTGAGGACAATGCTCCTCTCAAGTTTGAGGGGAAATTTAGTCCTCTAATAATTTTTTCTTTTATTTCTTTTGTTTTTCTAGTTTTTTATGTCTTTATTTTTTTGTTTTGTTTTGCATTTAGGTTCTAATGTAACATGCCTTTATTTAAAGTCTAAATTCTTAGTTTGAGGAAAATTCTTGAGTACCTTTTACCCGTCGCGGCAGATGACCCGTCTGGGCGGCAACCTTAGCATGACTTTAGATTGACTTAGAATCCTACTATGGTCTGAACTTAAAGAAAACACTTCTTGTGACTAGTTTGATTTTAGGGCTTATAGGAAACTTATGTATTTCACCTAGTACAACTTGGGTAGAACTTGAAGTTTAGAAGAAAAAAAAGAGAAACGTCCTAGAGGTGCCCGAAATTGGCTCTAGGATAAGCTAGAGGTGCCCGAAACCGGCTCTAGAAAAAATGAATGAAATAATTAGAGATGCCTATTACCGGCACTAGTGGTTAAATTGAAAAAAAAAACTAAAGGGAAACCCAAGGTAATTAATGTGTTTATCAAAATTCTACTTAGAAGCTGAAGAATCATTCTTATCACAAGGACCGCACACACTCACGAGATACATAGTTCGGTTTCGGGTAAGTCCATTGTCATTCGAAAGGTTTCTAATTAGGCGTAAATCTACACAGTATGTAAAGGTTGATCAAGATGCTTTCTCGACTTAGTTTACATATGATTTTAAGTTTTGGCATGTTATTGTTAGATTGCATTGCTTGAGGACAAGCAATAGTTCGAGTTTGGTGATGTATAAAGTGTCTAAAAGTCTTATTTTATTTACCCTTTTTACTCATATTATTGTTAGACTTAGGCACATTTTAGTTACATAATTAGGCATTAATGCATATTCTCATAATTTCCTTCACCATTAAGCTTGATTATATATTTTAGTGTATTTTGTGGAAAAGGTGTTGTTTTGGTATGTATTTTGGTGCATGCAGGAAAATTATCCGACGGAACCCGCCGCGACAGCAGGGGAGAAGAATGATCAGGAGGAGGAGAAATTTGAGGAGCTTATGCAGAGGCACCAGACCAGTGAGCTGTACTGATGTAGTTCCAAATAGAGAGAAGTGTTGCCAAGAACCTTCCGCTGCCATATTGTTCGCCCAGGGCAGGAAGCTGAGGAATTGGAGAATTGGAGTGCGATCTGTAGAACAGAAAATCTTGATTCCAATGATGCCATCAAATCAATTTTCTGACGCCTGGAGCAGCGGACAGAGCCGCCGAAGGAGGAGATCAAGATGACTTGCAGTGCAAGCCAACAAGAAGGAGTCCACATTCAACTCAAAGAAGTCGGAATTATAGGTTGCATTTAATGCAAAGGCCACTTTGAAAACTTCTACTCCAAGGAGGACTTGGCCTAGCTAATGCCTATATATACTTGACATATTGTGTAATTGTAATCATCTTAGGTTTTCCATTGGTCATAGTCTAGGTTTTCTTGCCGCCATTATGTTCCAAATTTTCTCTTGGGTTTGGGTTATGTTGTAAACTAGTGTGAGAACGGTTGTTTTGGAATTAAGTTTGTTTATGCAATAAAACATCAAGGTTTGCTTATTCCATGCTCTTTATAGTTTTCAATTAAGTTTGAAAGATTAGTTGTTAACTATCTATTTGTTCGGTATCGAGAGAGTCGAACTCACAAAAGGGATAAGTACAATCCTCATCCTAATTAGGTGTTGATCAATTCAGCCTAGACATAGGTACGAGTTTAAGGCGGCTAAAAGAGGACGAACCAAGGTTTTTTTTTTTTTGCAAGATTCACGTCGTGACGAGTATCATCTACAGTGGGCAACAATAGTATTCTACTTAGACATGAGCGATATCAATATCAAACCGTTCTGTCGAACCTTAACCTATTCTGCCATCCTCCACCGAGGCAGCAAAGTCTAGCAGCGCAAAGCAACTTAACCTATTCAACGCAGTTTCACACTAGGGAGTAGCATAATCTGACCCATTCTATCACCATGATCTTTTCTATCAATTACTTGTGTTTTATTTACTTTTTATTCTTTTATAAACTAAACTTACTTGTGCATTTAATTCTCATTGTGCAAGAATTACAATTCAAATAAGATGTCCAATCCATGTGGGAGACAATATCTTTTATATTATAACTTTACAAGAGTGTGCACTTGTGCTCATATTTAGAGAACACCCTAACGCTCTACATTGGTCCTTTCCGATCATCTTCTTCATCTTGCCATTCATCTCTGTAACTTCGGCCACCATCGACCAAACTCTGGTCGCCGTCCTACGAACTCCGACCTCCGTGCAAGTCGGCGCGACCGCCGCTCGCCGGAACCTCAACCCTAAAATTTTCCCCAAATTCGATTTTCAAACCTAAAAATCCTAAATCTAACCTGGATTCGTCAGAATAATCCCATCTCCGACCGTCCTATGTCTAATCTACCCGGAACCAAGACCTTAACCACTTATTTTCAACTTCGGCCATTTTCGAAATCACTCCGGCCACAACAATCTAAGCTCTAACCGCCGCAAATGAACTTTCCGACCGCCTCTCTTATTTTTAGTTTCATTTTTCTTTTCATTTCGAACTAGCATTTACATTTTTTGTAGGAATCAAAAAGATCATAAAGATTATACCTTGGTGATGGTGGCTATGGCATTTCCGACATCTTTTCGGTGTTCATTTGTTGCTTCAGTGTCCGTTAGAATCTTCGGTGCTTCGATTATCCAAGGATGGTTCTGCTACGAGTGGTGATTCACATTCTCCAGTGACCGCTCCTCTTTCCGGTAGTGTTCGACCTCCTTTGGTGACCGTTGGTCTTCAAGAGGGTTCAGTTTCCCGAGGAAGGTGTTTCCTCTCTCCTCCTTTATTATTATTATTATTATTATTATTATTATTATTATTATTATTATTATTACTCAATAGTTTTTAATAATGACCTTAATTAGTGATGATTAATGATAGTTAATGCCTCTGACACTCTCTTTCAAGCTATCTATAGGTGTTGACTATGATGATGCCGACGTGCCAACTGGAACCAGCTGATAGGGAGAGGAAAACCACAATTTGTGGCTATTAATTTTTCCAATGAACGGACGCCACGTGGCAGCTTTAGGCGAGATTTTGTATCTCAGATCAAATGTGTGTTTATTTAGGGTTACATGGAGGGTAAAGTAGGCGGGAAATATATGGAAATTGGGCCTTGTAATGGGCTTCGAGTATTCATATATAATTAGTACATTTAACTATTTGTAATGGACTGGATTTGGGATTTATTTATTTATTTACTATACATTTGTTTATTTTTGGTTTTATTTATAAAGAAAATATAGTATATATGTAACATCCGTTTTTTCGTCCTAGAATTTAGTCCATTGAATTAGAGTATTAGATTATTCTTTGAAAGCAATTAAGTCCACAGTTAAGTAATTGATTCAATTTAGTCATTAAACTTCCTTTATTTAGCAATTATTACATCAATTCGAAAATAAAAGAAAACTTGGACATTCGAATTAAAGAATTGAGTTGAAGTAGTCGACTTGATAACTTCATTGAATATTAATTTGATTGTCACATGATTAAAGTAATGGGATTGGAGAATTAAAAATAATTGAAATGTGTATAATTCCCTAGTGAAAATCGGACCAAATTGAAAGAAGAAAGAAATTATATGTGAATGTAATTAAGGACCAAATTAAAGAGAAAATAAAACATATATGTTGCATGCTAAATAATTATGTTCTATGGGCTGCCCTTGGTAAAAAGGCAAGATTAGATTATGAGAGAGGGGTAATTAAGTAAAACTAAAAACCCAACATAACCCCCAAATTAAGGGATATGTCTTTCTTCTCCATTCTTCCCTTGTTGCTGTAAAACTAGAGAGAAAATGAGAGAAAGAAAAGCTTGGGAAATTTCTAAAAAAATTAATCTCTAATGGGGAAGGAAACTGCATGTGTGTTGATGGATTTGAGCTAGGAGTAAGAAGGGTCACCTAGTGGTAGCAAAGTCAAGAAGTAAGTACCTTGTTTCTTCTTGTTGTTGTTCGAATAAGAGCAAAATTATAAATGTAAAATTTAAGTTAGTGTAAGCATAAAATTGATAGAGTTATGGTGATTATGTTGAGTTGAAATGATGGAATTTTTGAATGGTTATATGTAAAATAGTGAACCGATTAAAAAGGGGACTGTTTTGAGGAAAAATTAGAAGTTCTTGATTAGAATGTAAAATTGGGATAGTTAGAGACCAAACTAGAAAATTTCTATTAGGACAAAGTTGAAGAGAAATGAAAATTCTATAAGGAAAAGGCCTTATATTGCTGGAAAAATGAATTTGAATAAGGAAATTTTGATTGGAATTAAAACTGGTAGTGTACTAGGATAAAATGGAATTAGGGACTGTTTTGATTAAAATCATTAAATGTAAGGACCTGAATTATACGAATTTTAGCAATTAAATTAGAGTTTTGAATCAGGGGATTATGTAAGAATAAGTATAGACTCTTGAATTGAATTTGAAATGGCCTAAATTGATGAATTAAGGAAGTTAGTTACTCGAAACATGAAAATAGGTTTGATTTATTAAAATTGAGGACTTGTCTGTAGATAATAAGAATTGATAAGGACTTAAAAATAATTTAAAGGGTAGTAAAAATCATGTATTAAGTGAATTTAGAATTTAAGTGAGGTAAATAGGTGGAATTAAAGTTTAATGTGTTAAAAGGGTAAACTGTCCAAGAAACCTAAACCTTGAGCTGTTACTTTGAAAATTCACCAAAAATAGGATATAATGTATTTTTAGCTGAAAGTTTTATGGTATAAACTTTGGAATGTCTATGATCATTGAGAGAAAAATAATTGAATTCCAACTTGTGAGCTAGAAGTTATAGATTAAAGAAGTTAGGTAGTACAAGTTGTCCAGGACTATTAAAATGGTCATGTTTATGTAATAAATTGTATTAACTCAGAATAGAGAAAAATATAAGGTTTATATGGTTGGAAAACTGAGTTTAATACCTTTCTAAGGGTGTATGATAAAATGGAATTTGGTTTAGTAAATAAGAAGTTATGACCAAAATAGTATCTGGTCCTCCAACTAATTCAATAGAAAAACAGATTTGAAGATTAATGTTTACAATTGCGATAGAAGAGTTAATGTGATTGAATTGTTCTCTGATATGGTTCGTATTTTCTTTATGTTGAGTGTTAAGATCAAATTTGTGAGGAGTCTTTGGAGGAGGCAAAGGTTGATCAATCAAGGGGGAGGAACAAAGGCATACTAATCAAAGATCAAGCTTAAAGGAGTTTGCGAGTGTAATTGTATTAGGGTTGGGACTAGTGTCCTAACCACTTTATTTTATTTATGTAATTTATAATTTATGCATGAAATGGACTTTATTTAAAGTTGGTAACTTGTTTAG